>OY039072.1:2226200-7226200 GCA_955850985.1 Elophila nymphaeata | reverse complement strand
TATTATTATTAAATGACTGCGGTCTTCTGTAAGGTGGAGTTGCTGCCCCAGTTTGGATGCTCCAAGTTGGAGCGGCCAACCCCAAAGAGGATAACACGGCGCGCACGACTCCATACAAACGAGGAAAACCGTTTTCCTCGTAACTCTTATTATTTACATCATAAAGATACATAATCTTTATGATGTAAATAATAAGAGTTAAAGTATGAAATTGCCGATTTTTTCCTCATTATTCATTAGTGTATAATTCCTTTAATGCAAAAGCTATGTCCATTATTCTTTTTTTATTAAAAACTTCATTACAAGTACTTTTAGTTATGTATAAAATTTTATTCTCATTTTTTCATTAGAAATAAATCTTCAAAAACAGCTCGTCGTAAGAGGTGTCCGTATCCGTTATAAAAATATGAATATTTTTTTACAGGTATCAATTCTCAAATTTTTTTCTCTAAGTATCCTATAGCCTAATGTTGTCTAAACATATCCACAAAATTATACAAAATTTAGATTTGTGGTTCCTTAAAAAAACGCAAAATATTTGTAAGGAAAAATTCATTTTCGTTAAATTCTCCATACAAAACTGCAATTTCATACTTAAAACCTAATATTAGATTTTTTTAATAAAAAGAAAAAACCCATGTCTGCACGTTTTCCTTTTTTTTTCAAAGCAAATTGACATGTATTTATAGTTATTTTGGAAAAAAAAATATGAATTAAAAGAAAAGAAAAACTTACAGACATAGTTTTTTAGTATGCTAAGAAGATTCTGGAAGAATATAAAGATCGAATTAGTATAAGGGGTAGGAAAACGTTTTCTCCAGCAGTGTTATTTTGCATGAAGACGGTGCTTCTTGCGAAAGATAAATAAACACATTTCAAAATAATAATTATATTAATTTAAATTTAGCTACAACTTTTGGACTGACACACGCTTAATGGATTAGCGTACCTTTTGAACTCCGCGTCATTTATAATTTAACCAACTCGGTGACAGCTACGAGAAAAGTCTCTTTTTGTATCTAAAAACTTGAATATTTATCAGTTTTATACTACCGCGTTGCATGTTAGGCTATTACAAGGCAATTCGCGTTTAACTTTAATATTTTTTATACTACTAGATGACAAACAAGCTGAAGGGCCAAGTGGTGGTAAGTAGATACCGTTGCCTATAAACATATGATTGGTTAAATTAAATTGGAGTCTTTACGTGGCTTAGATGTATAAGTAAAAAATATCGAAGAGAAAATTAAATACATTAGAGGTCGTTACTTGTATGTGGTCACGTTTTCGAGAATTTTTATCGGAATTCACTTAAATAATCTTTTTATGTTCTTTACTAATTCAATGGTATTATACTACTTCGTAATACCTTAACCAGCCAGTCGACTTAAAGGAGGAAGAATTAACAAAAATGTGAAAATAAAATTGTAAAACACTTATTTCAATGGTTTGAAATAAATAAGTCATTTACAAATTTATTTATTTTTCATTTGAATTAATGTGTTTTGTTTCAGAACATTTTTCTTTCAATTTTATTCTAGTTTCCGAATAATTTAGAAATAAACAATGATATGTGGAACCGGCTCTGTTCCTAATGTTAAAAGTTTTAAAAACTACAGATACCTTTACATTCAAAAATTTATACTTTTATTAATTAAACATTTCTTTTTCATGAAGTAAGGTATATCCTTTTTAATAAATTATATCCGCTATCGACCATACTCAGGAAAAGTAACCGAGATATTGGGAAAGGAAGTTAAGCAGATTCGATGGATACGACTACAACGAACACAGGCACTTGATTAGGGCACTGGGGAACCTGCGAGGAATGCACCGCGCTCCTATGATTCAGTCACGAACGAAAGTTTTCTAAGAAATCACGATTTCACTCTTACAGATATAAAAGTTATGTTTGCGAACACATTCAATTCAACGACGTCGAGAAAGACATTTGTTTGTATGCTGTTGCGGAGAATCGGCTCTCTTTTGCCATGGTTTTTAAGTTTAATTCTTAACGAAAAATGACGTTCAATTATTTTTTTTTGTACCCACGTGAAAACTAGTTTCGCATCGTATTTTTTCGTTAATACCCGAAAAAAAGGGAATAATTGTTTTTAATGTACCTACGAACAATTGTAAAACAAGTTACCACAAATTCTAAAGTTTTTCAACAATCTGGAACCTTATGAATCTCTGTATGACAAAGAATAATATGGAAAACCAAAAGAAAATTGACAGTGTTGAATAGCCGAAACTGAGTGAATAAAAGATTAACCAGGTTAGATCAATCTAACCATTTTTTATTTGTCTTTACGAAAAGGTTATATCTTATCTTTATACGTATTTATCGTTCATCTCTACATTTTAGCATTAGGAATGAGACATTTTTGTTTATGTTATTATTAATAAAGTTGTTTAATATTTTTTGGATATTTGTTTATTGTGGTCTCGGAAACCATTTATATCTCTTCAAATAATAGGTAATTTAATTATACATGCTCAGCAAAAAATAGTCTCTTCTTTTTAATTCTCAATGATTTTCTATTCTCACGTCTACGTCAAGATTGGCAACTATTAAGATTTTCATCTGCCTTAAAGGAGCACTCAAATCTCGGAATACTGCAAGATTACAAATAATGAAATAGGATATCCTCGGTGAGTAGGGTTCCTCATTCCATTACAACCGATGCATAATATATGAAGATACTCACTTTATTCACGTGATCCCTCAATATATTTGAGTACACCATTGCCATTGCTTCTAACGCCATAAAAGTCATGCAGCCAACCACCCACGGCACTAGAAACGCTATATTTTCCTGTAACAACACAAGAAAATATTAATATATTTAAAGCAAAATTACAGACGACTAATAGAAAACATACAGTTATAGTTACTTGAAATTATTACAAATTTATATATAGACTACGGCCACGCGTTGCTCTGGTAATTTCATACTACTAACATATAGCATTGTATCTGCAGTAAATAAAAATATGACTTTATCAAGATAAAAACTCTCCTATCTCTCAAGATGGATCAAACTACACACGGTGTACAAATTTGATTAAAATAGGAGTCCATCGCGGACAAACAACGTGACACGTAATTTAGATAATTAAGATGATGGGACATTTTGATAACTTGTACCTGGTTCGGTAATCGAACCCGGTCGTAATGAAAAATAAAACTTGCATTATTTATATTTAGATATCGATTGTTTAGGTTAGTGTAGGTCATAAGTAGTAAATGTTAGTATGAAGCTTGATATCCTGTATGAGTAAAATTCAATTCATATCATTTAATTTTAGTAGATGTTCAAAATGATGACCATTTTTGTTCAATGCAATATTCAACTTGTTAAGGTAATGATTTTACTATTGCGTTTTGTATCCTTCCGTAATTCATTATAATTGACTCTATGGCTGCTTTCAGTACAAGTTTTTTTGTTATATTAATAACAGGATTAGGCGACAGGCTGGGAACCTGTCACTATTTGGAGGCACAGCATGGACCATACTGCCAGACGTGGCTTTTAAGTAACAAAATGTCGCCTAAGGCTCTGCTTAATCCCTCATGGGATTACGAGCGTGATCGTATGTATGTATGTAATATTATGGAAATTAACACTCAATTACTATGTACAACAAAAAATAAAACACTAAACTTGAAGTAATTAATTAAATTTAATTAATTAATTAATTCTAGCTATTACTTTATAAATATGTAGCTCTAATTAATTTGCATCGACTTTAGTTATGTTTGTTATGTTGACTTTAACTTTCAATTTAATGAAATTATTTGTGTTATTAGATATAATTTTTGGAAGCCTTTAATTAGCTACTCGTATCTAATTTACTTTTTTATAATTGTTTTTATTGTATAGCTGTTGGTTTTCCGAACACATTAAAATAAAAATAAAAATAAAAAATAAAAATTGTCCGTAAGCACTTTTTCCCCTGAAACACAGATTTAACCTAATTATTTACCACACATTTGACTCCGACATCTACAATTACTTTTATTAAAAGTTGAAGTAAAATTGTACAGCAGTGCAACATTACTCTGAACTTAAGTAACATTCCTTTTGAGCACAGTACAGTCAAAAGGGTAACATGTAACGCCATTAGACTGCTCGTGGCTCTTATTGCGTTGGTAATAAAGACAGTGAACTGTCAAATCATCATTTCAGCTATAAGACGCCCACTGTTGGACAAAGTCCTACCCAAGGATTTTCAACTCGATCGGCTATGCACATCCAACGGCTTCCCGCAGCCTTTACCTTGACCTTAGTTCTTTTTAGAATCTCACCAAATAGTGCGTAAATATTATGCTTGTGACTGTACATTGGGCAAAGAGTTCGAAGAACGGATGGCTGAAGTAGGGCGGTCTCTTAACAGCAACGAGGAGAATTTTGTGGCTCTTGAAGCGACATTTTATTATAAGTACGGTTTACGTAGGTAGGTGATTACGTACTTCAGTGAATGTGTTTTGTGTAAATCTGAAAGGATTTTTTCCATCTATTAGAGCTCCGCACCAGGCGGCCTGGCCTTCGTGTGTACAATTTAATGTCTTGGCGTCCTATGAAATACACAGGCATATTAAATGTATTTTTATTAAGCCATTAAAAAACGAAACTGGAGTCTCCAATTCTACAAGATGTTTGTTAGATGGGTATAAAGCCATATTAAGTTACATTTGTCTTAGACAAAGTCGAATATATTCTTCATTGTAATTTGCAGTTTTTTTTGGCAAATTAACCCAAAACTACGCAGTTAATTGCTAATAGTATCCTAAACAAGCAGTTATTTCAATATTTTTTTATTTAATAAAATTAATACAATACGTGGCCAATCGATCGATAATTTTTTTCAAGCGTCTGAGCCATCACAATTTTTTATAGGTATTTGAAGTAGACATAAAAATATATTAATATTGTGTGAAAGTGTTTGTTTTTATGATTTAAAAGAATATAAAAAATAGCTGTAAAATTTCAAATTATTTTAAAAAACATGCTTGGTTATTATTACCCCTCATTTTTACGCATATGCCATTTCAAATCTTAAAGTAAGTAGTACACTTTTATTACAAAGTTTATTACAAAAAAGGAGAAAAAAATAATTTTTACAATGAACCAATGAAACAACATTTTTGTCTAAAAATATTGTTGGTGTTCAAAATGTCCCCTTGATTTTTAATACATGCACGACATCGCCGTCCTAATTCTTTGGTGCTTATTTTCATTACCATTTCCTCCTTCATCGTAGGAAAAGCCGATTGAATTCTTTCAATTACCTCCTCCCTTGATTGGATCTCCACGTTTGTATAAAGATGCTGCATGGCTCGTCACGTAGATATCAAGGCGAGTTGAATTTTGTGATCGAGCGTGCCAAGAAATTGGTCCGTCTCTGCCAATCGAGCTCTCGGGAAAACTTTATGTTCATCAATTTTAATGTCCAATATGTGGGACAGCTGTTTTGTTGAAAAATAATTGTCCTGTCGGTTTAATCTCTGGTTGTAAGCATCAGGACTTCGACCTCGTCAAGAAGAGAGAGATCATTTTGTGAAAAAATCTTAACAAGTATTACCATTTAAATTATTTGGAAAAAAATTGGGACCAATCAAAGTTCGGCCAATTACTCCGGCCCATACATTCACTGAAATTAATTTGTGTACTACAAACTTTCAGGATCAAATGGTATATACGTAAGTGGTACCTTATAAGAACGGGCAATAGCCAAGCATGTTTTTAAATATACCTAATTCGTGGGGGACATTTTGAACACTAGAATATATTTTTTTAACAAAAATGTTGATTTATTGTGTCATCGAAAAATTTAAATGTTAATCCTTCAAATTAATATGTCTACTACAGTAAACGCATATAAAACAGTGTTCACTGGTCTACTACAAACTTTAAATGATAAACCAAACACATGTCTGTATGACACGCGAAAAACGTGCAATAGTACGTATATTTATTAAGTAGGACGGTAAAACAAAGAATGTCTCAGATCGCCCCTTTGACGCCCGAACTGAAGACAAGGACTATTTTTTTTTATATGAGGCTTTCTTTTTACCACTCGAGGCAAGTTCAATACTTTATGTCACCCCTCCCTAAATTCCACTTCCTGGCCAGGTGTGGCTAAAAATATTTAACGTCTCTTCTCGTCTTCGACCTCATTGATGCGTATTGATACTTTATACTACGAGACGGCAAACGAGTTTGCGGCCCAAGGTGTTAAATGTTAAGTGGTTACCGTCGCCTAAAGACACTTGAAATATTAAGGATAAATCACAAACACTGCAAGTGCGTTGCCATCCTGGCGACTAAGATGTCTTCTATGCCCAGTAATTACACGGGCTACCTTTCCCTTCAATCCAAAACACAGCGAACTGCTTCACAGCAGAAATAAGAAAGGCGGTGGTACCTACCCAGACGAACCTACATAGGGTCTACCAACTAGTCAAATATTACACTAATTATATACTTAAGAATTATTTCGGAATACTTTAGAATAAATTCTGAAACAGATGTTGCAAAGCATGCTCCGCACACAGCTTACAACGGATACCTTCTAAGATGTCTGTAAACCTTCATATTCGTGGCGAGGCATGTGCTGCTACGCACGCACGCCTCGATATATTTCTTGTGTTCTGCGCCGTGCGCGGCGCATTGTTAGCAAAGTCTGTTTTCTCCTTAAAACTAAACAAAATCACAAAACCATACTCACTTTATAAATCCCGTAGAACAGGAATATACTTAGCACAATCATGAACATCTGTGTTCCTATTATTGCAAAATACGCTATCTGTACACCTGAAACAAAGAAAAACGTAAATAATACATGAAATGTGAACATTTCCCGAGTTTTCTGCCCTCGTCGGCTGATGACGGGGGACGGACAGCCGGAGATTAGTTTTCAAATGTGGCTGTTTTATTGCTACATTCGTCCCATAATAAACGTCTGGGACTTCGAAATGTTGTGTTATTGCTGAACCGGTGTCAACTCTAAAGAGAATACTGGCTTTGAAGGCTGTTAAGGCAGTATCGATTAGGCAGTTATAGCTGTTATTTGGTTAAGACAGAAATACGAATCTCAATCGGACTTCTAATTTAATATTTATAACGATAGATAGATTGTAATGTGATTAAACATGTCAACGGAATTATTGCCTAACGGAACCCAGCTGTCGTGACGCTGTCGGAACTCAATTATGCTATTATTACACTGACAAATTTTGATCAGATGATGGTAGCTATCACTTAGGCTACTAAGCCGCTGGCTAGCTACACCTTGTCCAGAACACACAACGTGCGTTGGCAAGGTACTGGGCCCCAAAACATTGCGTCCACAAGTTTTAAGTGTTCGCGCGTAAAGATTCGGGGCGAATTCGCTCTTCTGGAGAAGGTCTAAAATAAACCCTACAACTAAATTCATCCGATTTCGATGAATGAGGTGACAATCGATTCGTTATTATGATCCGGGTAACATAGGCTACATTTCAAACACTTTCTTACCAGGCATAAGGTTTTTACAGAAATCCTATACAAAATATGCAAAATTTTACTGTTACCAAAGGAAATTATCGGTAGTTATTTAATTGAAACCGGCGAATTAATAAAAATGAGTCAATTTTACCTTGTTAATCATGATTTTATCCGATTTCATTCCTTTATTTTCTTCGCAGTTGGGTTACAGTGCTTAAAGCTCTTTGCTTTTTTTCTATGTAACGAGATGGCAAACAACTGATGTTAGGTGGCCACCGTCGCCTATAGACACTTGATATATTAAGGGTAAATTACTTAACACTGCAAGTGCGTTGCCATCCTGGAAACTGAGATGATATGCCTTCCATGCCCAGTAACTACGCTTGCTACCTTTCCCTTCAATCCGAAACACACCAAACTGCTTCACGGCAGAAATAAGAAAGGCGGTGGTGCCTACCCAGACGACCCTACGAGTAGTAGTACCTAGTAGTTACTTGTTAACTAAACATTTTAGAAGGTTTGAAATGTGATATAATATTTGTGGTAGATATTATTGCTGATCTTAGAGTATTCATTTTAGTTCGAAAAGCTCGGCCGTATTTATTTATTTTTATCGTCAACTCTTAAGAGATCCAACACCTCACTTAATTACAGGAGTGGTATTGTGTGCTCAATGGATTGCTTAATGAATAATTTATTAATAGTCATCAGAATCTCGTAAATCAGGAGAGTGTTCTGAATAGAATAAGAAACTTCTTTAAATGTTTTAATTTCATATTTATTATGCAAGAAAATAACAAAATACATCATGACAAACACCGTATCACCTATTTTAACGTAGGTCAATCAACTTAAATTTACTTTTCTGTCATAAAACTAAAGCCTCCGATATGACAAAAACTCAATACAATCGCAACCGTTCAAGAATCACGTTTCGCTATTAGTAAAATGGCTGAACGGATCGTTAACAGCCATCAATCTACACAAGGACTGAGGTTATATAGAGCGTATTATCGTGCGTAACATACTTCTATCGATTAGGCACTCAGCTAAGATGAAAATGGGCTTTAAGAGTAAATTTGACACAAGATTAAATTTGTTTTAGGATTTAAAATATACCGTGAGGAAGTCGATGGTGTTGTGGTCATGCGTTCTTAGTAACGATCACGAAAGTTAAGCTACCAAGTGCGCGGTAGATACTCGGATGGGTGACCAAAAAAAATTCTAGTCGATTTTCCTCCGTTCTTCGGAAGCCATTAAGCTGATGGTTCCGCGTGCTGTCGAAAGGTAGCAGTGCTTCCCTAAGTGTTACTTGTGCCTATTTTATATTTCCTAATTAGGCCGAATAAAAAATTAAACATCTATCAGAATAAAAAATATAGACTGACGTATATCCACGGGATTAGTCAGATGATAACTTTATTAAATTCTCTATATGGGTTTTTATAATATTATTTTTTGCGCATGCATTAAAACGTTTAATGATGAGAAAGCTACTTGAACTTACACCTAAGTATATTTAAAAACAAAAATACCGAAGAAGAATAGAAATAAAAATAGGAATTTAAAAAATACAGATAATGCTGTACGACCTTTGTCCCTAAAAAACGTATGTCTTTTCATTTAATTAGAGAGAAAACCAGTCAGATTTTAGTTTCATTTCTATCTGTTTGTCAATTCTTACAAGAAACACAATATCGGTTTTTACAACTCTATTGTGTCGAAGTCGTCTGTTTCATAGTAATTGTGTCAATTAGACTGTCATATAGTCATAGTTAGGTCATAGTCATCATAGTCCCTTTTCAAAACTGTTCTTGTAATTCCATAAACCGCACAAATGTCATTAAATATCTGGGGATCATGATCGACGGACATCTCAATTTTAAAGCCCACATACAGCAGCTGGCCAAAAGAATAAGAAAGATTTCCGGCATTTTCAGGAAGCTTAGAGACACGGCTAATAGGAACCTACTGATTATAATCTACAAGACACTTGTGGCTTCAATCATTAATTATTGTATCTCGGTTTGGGGTAGTGCTGCCAAAACTTCTCTACTAGTGGCTGAACGTGCTAATAGAAGCATACTTAAAATTATGCTTAAAAAACCTTTTAGATATCCTACAACGGAACTCTACAAAGAAGCCGAGGTCCTCACGGTTCGTCAGTTATTTATTGTAAAAACCTCTTTGACTGCTCACAAACGTTTATTATCCTCTGAGAATTACAACCAATTGTTAAAAAAACGCGTTTTCAAAATCCCTAGACCTATAGTAAACTCTCACTTTGCAAGCAGATTCGGTGATTGCATTAGAGCACATATATATAACAGAGTAATCAGTTTCTGTAACATAAAATCATGTTCAGTCTCGGAAGCAAAATCAGTTTTGATAAAGTGGTTACTTTCTTTGGATTACTTAAGCACCGAAAACCTGATAAACTGATGTTTTGAGTCACTTTTTTATTGTTATGTTTAGATATTATTTCGATTGACTGCATTACCTTAACTATGTAATATTAAATGTTTTTATTTCGTGTCTTATTGGTTGCCCAAGATACAGGCTCTGCCTAGTTTGGGAACCTCTGTGCAATCTAAAGCAACATTCTTGTAATGTACAAATTAATTATAATAGTAATGTATGTGTTGTATATGTATTCTACTTATGTTTTGTGCAATAAAGTATTATTATTATTATAGTACAATTAAAATCATTTGGGTTGGACGCTGCAACACTCAGCAAATATTAAAGTGAAGGTTGAATTATTTTGTTGCACAAACATGTATCTCCGTTTACAGTAAAAAGGTTTAAACGCTGTGAATTTTATAGCGTCACTTTATCAGCTGCTACAATAAAGGCTCTTTTGACGATCGACTGCATTATGTGCGTAGGACATAGAATCAAAAATTTAGGCTGACAACTTGTCATTATTTTAGAGGCATTTTATGTACCAAACTGTCAGTTGTTACTTTATGGTAACCAAATGTTACTTAAAGCTCTGCTCAACTCTATTTAAGAGCGTAATGGTAGGTATGGTGATATAAAAATTACAAATTGTATTTTTTTTAATTCTCCATACAAAGAGTTCGGTCATTAAAATAAAAAGTTAAAAATCGAAAATATTTTATATATTTTTTGATAGCACCTTCATATGATTATGTTAGGGTGGTTACAGGCCAGCGTTTTATGGGGTCCACATCCGGAAGCCTCCTCGTGGCGGACACTGGTAACGTGTTGGGGAAACTTTCTCGGCGGGTGTGTGGCTTTTGATGTCAAGGGTATCCCCTTGGCATTCGAAGTCACATGCCATCGTCGAGTTGTTTTTGTTTTCTCACCACGGCTAGTTCCGGACGGCCCTTTTCAGGGCCACGACCGTGCCTGAAGTCCCACGGGTGCGGTCCGATGGCTGCTCCCGGTGTCTTTGCCAGGCGCCAGGTCGAGCAGCCGTCGGTGAGGAGGCGGCCTATAAGGCCAGCGTCGGCCAGCGGCCCACAAGGGCTGGCGTTAGTCGGTAGCCCCTGTGGGCTGCTGGCCACCAATTGGTGCACAAGGAGTGCCTAGACGGGCAGCGTTGGGACTGTCTCGGTGTAGTTGCGCTCACGTGCGCAGATCCCGAGCCGCCCCGCAATAGCGCACTGGAGGTCAGGCCGGGGAGGATGTTTAGTGGGTATGGAGGGAACGCCTTTACCTCGAGTCCCACATATCCCCTGCGGTTGGCGCCACCCCACAGGGACGATGCGTAAATGCATTGGATCTGCCTGACAAAAAAAAGGGCCAGCGTTTTATAGGTGCGTATAATTTAGTTTTTGAAAGCGCGTGTAGGCGCGTATAGACATGCCTCGAGCCACACGCGTCTCGTAGGAGCGTTGACGCGCTTTCCACTTCTTTACATTTAAACTGATTTGCCGCCACTATCATTCTATGGAATAAACGAAAAACCGACCACACATTGTAATCGAAGAGTAATCGATTCCTCGCCGTACAAACAAGTCGAGTCGAAATCGATTACATCGATTACTACTTCTCGTCGGGTACTTTGAAACTCGGGCGAAACTGAGATTGTGTTAAACTATCCGTAAGATGTAAAATTGGATCCGATTAACGGAGATAAATAGATTTAGTTTGAGTTGGTTACTCCTTGATACTAAATTAGTTTGTATAAGAACTCAATGCACTCGAATTTGTCTAAAGTGAGTAATTTAGAATTTGTGAAGATTTGATGCAATAAGGCGATCTCAGATAATTATGTAGGGTCAAGTGAAGCGGTTAAAATAAAGAAGTATAAAATTTTCAACCGGGAATGTAGTTTTGAATTGTCACCATCATGAAATCCAGTGATGTCAAAGTCAAAGTCAAAATTTCTTTATTCATTTCAATGACGTAGGAATTCATTCATTTAGGTACAATTTGTACACTTAAATAAATAAAGAAATTTTGAAAGTCAATTTTGATGCCATCGGTTCAAGAGTCTAAAGAGTCTTAAGAAATCACAGTTTGCATTATTTTGGCTATGGTAGGCCGAAATAATGCAAACCGTGATTTCTTAATTCTAGTGATAAGCCCGAATGTGTCTCTGTCGCGTGTCTCCGCGGGCGGCTGCAAGTATGGGCCGGCCGCTTCGTTTGCACTTCGGAGCTTCACGAAGATAAATTCCCTCGCGAGTGCACTCATCGTCCGTTCATGCTCTCGCCCCTCTCCACTACGTTCCTCTTACCCTCTTCATCCTCTCATCCCCATTCCCTCTCGCGCGCGTCGCTCCCCGTCGCGTGTTGTTTATTATTATTTACCGTGATTTTTATATTTATATTTTGGTTGCATTTTTTCTATAAATTAAATTTGTTATCATTCTTCTTTTTAACTTGTGGTTCTAAAACCTCCGTGAACTCTTTCTCTCTCGTTTCTCTTCGGGCTGACGTAACGGTTTTCCGTGTAGGAAAACTGTTTAGTTACACCAATCAGTGATGGTAAGGCCAAAACTTAAAGCAAGCTTCAACCCTCAACCGCTGAATGCTTGACCAAAATATCAGAGCATAATAATGCTATTAACACTATTATAAATTTCTGAAGCAAAATTTCAAATTGATCCGACATTGATGGACGTTGAACGCAAGCAGAAAGTGCAGGATTGCACGATATTTTTACGCTCTTTCTACGTGTATTAGCACTAGAACAGTTTGTGAGTGCGCCGCCGGCAACAGGCCAATAAAATGCTTTGCTCAGGTACTTTTATGACCGCCCGGGACTTGCACGTTTGTTGCCAACTGCTACTTCGGTCTCTAATGCACATATTGTTGGTCTGAGGAAACATTTTCCACAACTACTAAACTTACATAATCTAACGTTCATGGAACAAAACATTAAAAATAAAATGTAACTGGAAACATTACATCGGATAAATTTTGAAAAAAAAAACATATAATTGATTCACCATAATGTTCAATTTTGTTTTGTAACATGAAACATTACAATCAATACATTTAATGGACTATTGATACACTAATATTTCTCATTTCTTTCTCCCGAATAAATAGGGAAAATGGTAGGACTTTAGAACACTAAATTACCTCCACCTTACAGAAGACCACAGCCTATAACAATTTGACTATGTTCTCCTGTAAGGTGGAGGTATTAACTGTTATCTTAATTAAATTTAAGCGGCTAGTGTGCTATGTTCTGTATCGACTGTATGTTTCAAGATCAAAGTACCCTACAGCAATATCAATAAACAATGCAGAACAAAACAGCTTCTTTCAAATAAAAAAGATTTCTTCCCGAACTAGCAAAAGCAATTACGGTGAATTGCAAAGTAATTTCGTAATAAAAGGAAGCGTCATTGAATTTTTGAGGAAACAATGCCGCCGGTATCCCGTGCGGACTCAATTAATACAATGGTTCAAATTCCTCGTCTTGAATTGGTAATGAGAATTCTTCGACTTATCTCGATGTCTGCTCAATACGAGATTCAATACCCTTTAGATATATTCAATTGCGTTATAATGAAGTGAAATCCAATTAAGGCTTATAGGATGGAAATTATTATTTCTTAACAGCCTTTATAATTCGACCCACTGCTGGGACACAAGGCCTCTCCTTGTCATCGAAGGGGTTTTAAGCCCATATTCCGCAGAACGCACGACCGCGGCAGAAAATTAATACGGCAGGTGTCGACCAAACTTAATGAGCCCTAAATCTCAAAAAAGTCCGGAGGAGACGATATTGGGAATGAAACTCGATTTGTTACCCAAGAATCTTAGCCTTAGGTAATATTTCATTACACATGAAGCCATTTGACACTATGGATCACACATTGCTTCCAAATAGTGACAGTTGCCAGCCTGTCGCCTAAATAAAAGGAGCACCAAACCCAAAGTAAGAATTCTTTCGTAAGCCAAACAATATAAGAAAACAACCAGGGGAAATGTTTAAATCAAAATTGTCTCAGCAGTTAGCGTAATAAATAATGGATTTGAATTACAGATTATTCGATATTTATTAATTTTGTAAAGATCTTGATTGAATCTTATTTGAATACTGTTTTGCATTTATTTATATTCCAAATTTCGCAAAAGTAACTCAACGAAGAGTAGCATCAAACGGGTACTTACAGGTCCTACCTATATAGGGCCATAAAATCAAGTCACGTTAAGTACTCAATATAGTATTGGAAACAACTCGAGTTTCATACCCAATATCGTCTCCTCCAGACTTTTTGAGATTTAGGGCTCATTTAGTTTGGTCGACATCTGCCGTATTAATTTTCCGCCGCGGTCGTGCGTTCTGCGTAATACTCGGATGTGTGACCGAAAAATTTTCAACTCAATTTTCCTCAGTGCTCCGGAAGTCACGTTGAGCTCGTTTAGGCGCTCTGTGACAACTTCTTGTAATGTCCTCTTCTGGATATGACTAATTCTGTTTTTGACCACTTCATGTTACGCCCAGTTCTAGTAATGCCCGCTTCTGTTTTTGACCATTTCGTGTTACGACTATAAGTACCTACCTACAGTGTGAACAAAAAATAACAAGAGATATGAGACTAATCTTTATTAATATTTTTTACATAAATTGTTCAATGTGTGTAACGCAATTTAATATAAGTTATTTTTTAAGTAACGGATAGACATACATAATCGTATTATATAACTTTTACGTAATTTTTTTATTGAAATATACATAAATAGTTACAGAAAGTTAAGCTATCAAGTACGCGGTCGGTACTCAGGTGACCGAAAAAATTTCATATTGATTTTCATCCGTGCCCGTTGACATTTCAAGAAGTTGTCACAGAGCGCCTATACGTTTGAGCTGGTGGTCCCGGCTGCTGTCAAACATATCAGTCGTAAACCAGTAACTTCAGAGACCAGAAAATGTGACTTATAAAATTCCGACACAAGGCTGATTTTTAAAGTGTTAAATGATTTTCGAAGAAGAAGAAAATCATTCAACACTTTAAAAATGAATATTTTTGAAATATTTGCTGTGAAGGAGATTGGCAAACTTCTATAGGACCTCGGGTCCAATCATTACTTTGATCATTTTTGGGCAGTTTTGTAGACAGATGTATACGGATTTCGTCGGTGTTAAAATTATAGAGATAAAGATGAAATGTTAATAATATTTCAGAGTATTAAGTCAGTCGTTAAGGCAGGTAATCAATATCCAGTGTGCAGGCGCAGGTCCTTCAGCAATTATCGTTACCTAATTAGTGCCGGCAGAGTAGAATACCTCCAACCCATATCCTCCAATGGGTGCCGTAGAAGGTGACCAATGGATCAGCATAGGGGTATTGATCAGCTTATACTTCGTCCACCAATTCGCATTGGGCAAACGTGGTGGACAACTGCCCATCGATGACAAGGAGAGGCCTTGTGTCCCAGCAATGGGTCAAAATAACCGAACATAAGCCTAAATGATAAAAATGCGATTTCAATGCAGCGAACTATCGATAATTAACAGTTGACATTTTGAATATCTATTTAAATATTTCGTAACCATCTATTAATATTCGATTTATATTATTGGCTTCCGATAGTTTGCGAATTACACATTAGTCATACTGACTTGCTTTCTAATTCTGAATATTAGTACAATAAGAATATAGATTATAATCTAAAGTATAATACCTAAGCGCTGCCGTCCAATGTACACTACTTAGTTACTTTGCTTCCATCCGTAAAGCTTTTAGCAAGTGTCCTATAAACACAAGTATGTACTCAAATTACGACACAAAAGGCGTCAAGGGAACTAAATTGCTTTACCGAACGTTCCGGTTAATTTATTTGTAGTCTAATAAATTGCTTGGCTTAAAATCATAAACCTTTCATTTAGGTCCATGAAAATGCTGTTTACCGCTTCCTTCATTTAAAAAGCAATGTTAATAATGTTTCGTTAAACACGGTGGAGGACTTAATTTGTGTATCTTATAATTAAGTCTACGCTGTTTCTTACGGAGAAAATATAATCTTGTTAAAATATTATAAATGTCGACAATTATCTTGTCGGAGATACATGTCTCAAAAATCTCTCGCTCTGATAACCAAATGTACTGGACTGGGTAGGTATTTGTGTTCGGTTAAGTTTTTTCGTATAGGTAAATCCTGGTGGCTAGCTATACCATTTCACTTAATTCTATATAACCATGGCAGTAATTCTTATAAAAAAAATCTGGCATCTACAGATAAGATGACAAATGGAGTGTCTCCCGAGTTCTTCTTGCAAAAACACGTGTTAAGAGACTCCATTTTAAAGTCAATCTACCGTACAATTGTCGGTTACTTTAAGTACATTATCTTTACCCAATTCTGCACGGTTATTTAAATACAGAACTTAATTATAGATTAATAAATATACTAAAAGTATAATAAGCTTTTGTATATTTTCTATTTATAAAACTTGTAAAGATGTCTCTAATAATTTATTGTATTTTTAAGTCATCATTAAATGGCTAATAATTATTTGAGTAAAATAATTATTTCGTCGAAATGGTGGTAGGGCTTTTGACGATTTAAAAGTACTTAGCAAAGTCCATTTAAATAAAGAGCTTTTTCATTTCATTTCATTTCAAATTGTAAGCTTTGAGATGTATCCGTCAGTTCCTTCTTCAGTAACATAATAATTATGATTTAAATAGAATAATTATTATTTCTTCCAAAGCAGTGGTAGGGTTTTTAATAATTTAAAGTAACTAGTTAGCAACGTTAACGTTTTAATGAAAAAGTTGCCTAGTAAATACCACAAATCTATTTTCGAAGCTTGAAATCATATCAAATAATATGAAAATTATGAGCGATACGGTTACAAAAGAACACGAACCAGAAAGCATTTATATCCACATAACTAGGGTTGTTATTTGTAAATATTTTTTCACTCTTTTACTCAATATTAAATCCAAAACACGAAAGAATAAACAGACTCAAACTTAATCTTCACTGACTGAGAAAAATATCAAAGTATTATGATCTGCTTATCACAGTCCTAAAAACGTAATAATACAGAAAGTAATCATAAAACATTGTATCGATAGATACATAAGGTAAAACATATCTATGTTTTCCTCTTTGAAAATGTATGTTTGATCATTGATGTTACTTAACCTATAATAACCTTTTGATATCATTACGAAATTGTAAGCTGTGGAGTTTCTTTCGCCGTTTCTTCTTAGTCCCAGCATAATTAATAAACATAATATTCAAGTGAAATAATTATTTCGTCCGGAAACTGTGGTAGGATCTTTGATGATTTAAAAGTACTTAGCGCATTCCGTTTAAATAAACTTTTTGATTTTGATTTTATCAAACCCTTCTGACTCGAACGGCGCTATACTATGTAAAGACTCCAGGGAGATGCTTGATCGTCTAGTAACGCCTGTAGTGTATACGGAATATAGTAAAATAAATATAAGCAAAGATACTGACGAGGCATGTGATAGTGAAGACGCGGTAAGCGCGGCGGGAATGCACACCCCGCATTCTCTGCCCAGACGCCGAACTCGTATGAGTGCGGTGAAAGTTATTTGTTATTTTATTGGTTTACAAAACCGAACAATACAGCCATCTAAGGAAGTAAAGAAGGGAGGACCTTATCAATCACTGTACGACTACAATAATGGCAAAATCTTCTTTTCCTGCTTATCCTTGTTGCAACAATTCAGTATTTGTTGTTGTTTTTAATTTGAGTCTGGCCTGCTTACACACCTTAAATACTATAAATGGTCCTTTAGAAAAACTAATTTGACACCCCTGGTTTACAGCATACTTACTTTTGCAATCAACTTACTTAGAGCTACGATTGACCACGTGATTTAACGACAGCTCAAATCAATCCCATACATTTTGTTCTTTTCTAACTTCGTTATCGTTTCTATTTGTTACTTTGTCTAGGGGCCCTGTCCTGGTGGTTGGCTTTTGTGTTACTGAAGGATTGTTGTTTTACTGAAGGATTGTTATTATTGGGTTTGGTGCCCCTTTTATGTAGGCGACAGGTCGGCATCCTGTCACTATTTGGAGGCACTGCATGGCGCATATTGCTAGATGTGGCTTTATGTGTAGTAAAATGTTACCTAAGGCTCTGCTCAACCCATCTACTATCTATGAGCATGATCGTATTTTGCCACCAACGCTTCTTCGGAATACTGTTGTGGATGGCTGACTATCTTTTTTTTCGATGGAAAATCCTTTACGGACAGTACCGCACTGTGGGCTAGACAGTGCGGTGTGTGTGGGGCTCTCCCGGGGGTTCCCGGAAATACCCACTAAAAACCATCGGCACCCTCACAGCCCTTTGTGGGGACGTTTCGGGAACGGCGCACGGTGTACGTCTCGATTCCGAAAAGTCTCCGGGCTGCCCAACCTTATAGCAGGCCGGGCTGCGCCTGAGAGGGATTACCCTAGGGCACTAGGGCAATCCCCAGACGGGGGACCTCTGATATGCACATGGGGAGCCAATCCATGTGCAGGCCTCACTTTAGGGCTGGAGAAGACTGGCGGCCGTTGCCGCCCATCCTCTCCTGCCCATCCGTCTACGCCGTGCGGGAGCGGCTAGAGGATCGCTCTCCCGCTCCCTCTCCGCGGCCTCCTTCTGCGAGATCACCGTCTCGCAAAAGGAGGCAACAGCCACCCAGACCGTCCGATTGCCAAGCATGGCTCGGACCATGCCTGGCAGCGTGATGTCTCCTCCACCGAGCGCCACTCTCACGCGCGGCGCTCATGTCGCCAGGCCGGGCACACTATTAATGTGTGCTCAGCCGTGTCGTCCGGGGAGTCGCAGTGATGACACCGCGTCGACTCCGGATGGCTTACCCCCTACCGCGCGTGCGACCCCTTGCTGCGATAGTCTGCACGGAGCTTAAAAACTCCCTCAGTCCTATTCATTCACTTCACATCACTATTAACAAGTTTACTTCCAATCACATAAATCAATGTTCGCTTCGTCACTTCACAGTTTTCATAAAATGATACTAAATGTTACATAGCTACTCAAAATATCGAGTTACAAAACTGTGTCTATTTGAAAAAAGTGCCGAAAAAGTCCATGTTCCAATCCAATTTCCGTCAGTAATTTAACACCGTATATCATTTTACTGCGTCACCAGCACGTAATTTCGATGTGTGTTTTCGGATAGCGCAATTCTTATTTCGCCTTTATTACGAAAAACACACAGGTGTGGGAGTAAATATTTGCTACACACTAAACGTAATTAAAACTTTAATGTAACTAATTGTTCTGTCAAAAGAGTAGGTAATGAAACCAGTGTGTGTAGTAATTAAAATTATAAATTCGTGTTTATTACCCTAATTTATTGTATCATCATCATTCATTTTCCTGCCCTGTTCTTAATTTTATTTGGGGTCGGCGTATGTTTTCTTCTTCAACTCTTCTCAATTATTAGTCATGTCAACATTAAAATCCTTCTTTGCCATATCATTTTTCACACAGTCTTTTCTTCTATCTTCTTCTATCTTACTCTTCTTTTATATTCTCCCACATTTAATCTCATCACTTTCTTAGTAACTTGTTCATCACTACAAGCCCATAATATGCCAATCTATTAACTCTCTATTTTTCTGCCACTGATGCTACTTATTATAATGTATAATATACAGATATTTAAGAAACAAAATGAAATGAAAAAGCTCTTTATTTAAATGGTCTTTGCTAAGTACTTTTAAATCGTCAAAAGTCCTATAAGTGTAAACTCTATCACCAGTCTAATCCAAAGGAGGGTTGGTGTCAGATAGGCGGCATGCCGTAATAGGCCGTTGGCACGGCGTCATGTTTTGTCAATTTTAAAGGGCCTATACGCGCACAAAATAAACATAGTAGGAATCAAAATACTTCTAAAATTGTACATCCCTGGTGCGCAGGGTGCGGTGCAGCTCGAGCACCATCCTGAGGCTATTTTCTGAGCGCTTTGACTGTCAGTACATGAATCATTGCTGTATGATTCATGTACTGACTAACTAAATTTGTAATGGTTTTTGTATTTTTTATTTTTTTTAATTCTATATAATTTAAGTTGACATACCTAATAATATATATTATTTAATTTGATTTATTATTATTATTCAATTATTAATTGTAATTAAATGTATTTATTTATTTATTGCATAATTTAAATTTAATTATTATCTTTTTTGTAGGTATGAATGAATGAAATATTATTATATTTTGGTCGAAATGAATATATTATTATTGTTATTTTATTACTAACCATACTAAATTACTCCTAAGAAAAATTGTTACTGACAACATGGCTAACAAAATGATTTTATAAAAATTTTGTGATATGTAATATTTCTATGGACACAAGTCTGAAATAAATGATTATTATTATGATTATTATTAAAATATCCTGACACTACGTTTCGACTGCCTTGTTGCAGCCGTGGTCACGACCAAGTCAGGGTATAGTATTTCGATACCTACTATGTTAATTAGTGTGCGCGTTCAGACCATATATAATTAACCGAGTGCTTTAACTAATACCAAAACCTATAGCAGTATGTCGAGCAAGAACGATTTGACAATCAATCATATGACTAGAAAAAATACACTGAAAAAAAAACGCAGCCGCCCGGATTGCGGAAGATGCTGGGTTCGATTCCCACCTGGGGCATATCGATTTTTTTCAGTGTTTTTTTTATAGTTTTAAAAACATTTACGCGTTTGTAAACGCAGATAATATTCCATAAATATAAAGTAGTTTCATCCTTTCTAACTGGGCGTCGAATATTTGCAAATTATTTCGTTCGGATCTTAGAAGTGCAAATTTCAAAGATTTGGTGAAACAATATTTACCATCAAAACATAAGCACCAAGCACTGACTAATTTCGATAGCGAAAGCAGTGCCTTGGCGGCGTAGTGGTTAACGCAGCCGTAGTGTAGTGGTTAACATATTACATAATATATTTTTTTTTAGATATTTTTATAAATAAACTTAAATAAATATATAAACAACCATGACTCGCAAACAAATGTTCGTGTTCATCACAAATATTTGCCGCTACTACGATTCGAGCCCGGACCGCTTGATGTGTAGGCAGCTATACTGACCACTCCACCACGACGGCGTCCGGATTACGGAAGATCCTGAGATGGTAATTTTAAAAACATTTACGCTTTTGTAAACGCAAAAAATATCCCATAATATCAATCATATGTTTCATTCAAAGGCTTTACAAAAAACGTTGCGTTAAGATACTAACACTAATTTGTGAAAACATTCGTTCAAAGGCTAACATAAAAGGGAATAGCTATTTAACTTGATTCATCGACACGATATTAAAACAATGTTGTAAATATACACGCTAAAGCGTATTGAAGCACTAACAATAAATTAGGAAACATGAGTATTCTAAATATACTTTTTGTTTGATATAAATGGTTCCCCTTCCTTTGTTCTACTTGGAGTGTTAATTTGAACGAAGTATTTTATTTTTATTGTGTAATGAAAGATACAACGATGACGAGTGGGAAGTATTTAAACAAATGTGTTGAAATCTCCTCACTCTATTTATCGAGGGCGACTCACTCGTCAAGGGTTGTCACCCTTTAAATCAAATGTTAGCAAAATTTTTCTACTTTAATACAACAAAACTCATATTTCCTTCGCCTTTTTACTTTCTCGTACGTAGTATAGAGAAAGTCGTATAGAGTAATCGTCGAAAAATTCGACCTCGAGATTTTGACGGATTTACACGTTTTGGTCCTGAGTCCAAAAATACCGTTTTTGGAATTATGTCTGTGTGCCTGTATGGCTGTGTGTCTGTGCGTTAGCACGATAACTCGAGTATACTTTAACTTATTGCAACCAAATTTAACTTGCATGTATGACATGAAAATATAAAGTTTCTATCAGCTTTTGAGTCGTCGATGACGAAAGTCAAGCAACCAATTGCACGGTCGGTACTCGGATGGGTGAACAAAATTTAACATTCGTGTATGACATCAAAATTTAAGGTTTCTATCAACTTTTGAATCGTTTCCGGTATACTAGAAATTAATTTTTTTTTTAAGTTTTACTGATACTTTAAAGAAAATTCTTACGGAAAGAAAAATTAAGAAAACATACAGTCGAATAGAGAACCTCCTCCTTTTTTTGTTTGAAGTCGGTTAAAAATTGCGCAGAAAGTTGAATATTTAGAAATATTATGGAAATTAATAAAAAACGAAAATGACACAAACAACCATTGCTATGCAACGAAAATGCATAAAATTCTCAAGACAAATGTAACTACGTTTAGGATTATCATCGCGTGGTGTACTTATACATATTTTTTGCAAATTAACTACAATATCGTGTAGCGAGTCAGCTAGTTTAATATAATTTAAACCTAAAACTTTTTGACTGGCTGACGATCTAGTAAGGTCGCGGGAAGCGGCTGAATGCAGGCAGCGCAGGACCGACCAGTTTGGAGATCCTTGGGGGAGGCATATGTCCAACAGTCGGCGTCTCTCGGCTGAAATGATGATGAAAGCTTAAAGTATTCGTATTATTATATAGGGACTATAATTAATACGGAAAATGTGTTCAGAATATATTTTGCTTATCTGTGTCTGCATATTGCAGCCGGTTGGCCTAGACAAGCTTTAATCATTAAGTCAGGGTGCTTCATAATGTAAACCTCTTTACTATAAACGTTTAAACAACTAAAATGTATACAGAAACTACGACAGTATCTTATCACCCATTTTGGTGTATATAGTCGGGTAAAAGAAATATGGCTAATAACATATTACCTGACTACGGCAAGGCGAAAAAAAAGGGTTGTAATTTTACCCAACTATACGAAGCCAAAAGGAAGGGTTGTGATTTTACCCATCTATGCGAAGCCAAAAGAAAGGGTTGTGATTTTACCCAACTAAGCGAAGCCAAAAGGAAGGGTTGTGATTTTACCCAACTATGCGAAGCTAAAAGGAAGGGTTGTGATTTTACCCAACTATGCGAATCCAACAGGAAGGGTTGTGATTTTACCCAATTATGCGAATCCAAAAGGAAGGGTTGTGATTTTACCGAACTATGCGAAGCCAAAAGGAAGGGTCGTGATTTTAGCAGTCTATTTAATGTTTGTATTTATGCATATTTCGCCGTAGCGCCTAAACTATTCATCCGATATTGATGGATCTGCTTTTGGTCCATTGATTCGTTATTATGGTCCGGGTAACTATAGGCTACATTTCACCGACTGACACAAAAGGAGAAATCGATTTAACCTTGTAAACATCGATTTTAACCGATTTAATTCCTCTCTTTTTTCCGTAGTCGGGTTACAGTGTTTTAAACTGCTAACAAGCAGTCTTCAACTATTCATTCAATTTTGATAAATAAGGTGTCAATCGATTCGTTATTTTAGTTCGGGTGACATCAACATCAACAGCTCATATAGAGTCCCCACCGAGGGGTTCAAGCCTACCCCATATTAGGGGCGATTAGCCCTTAGTCAACCAAGTGCGGGTTGGTCGACTTCACACACCTAAGAATTTCATCATAGGCGTGTGCAAGTTTCCTCAGGATGTTTTCGTTTACCGTAAAAGAATTCTGAATGCATCTACAGATTATTCTCTTCTGTCTCCTCAGACAGGAGACCGATCTCCTAGAAACGTTTACTGTATGTATAACGATTATGTACCTGCCCTTACCTGGGCTCTTACTGTCACATCCTGCGAACACATTGTGTACGCAGGTCACATCTAAAAAATCTGTATATCATTAATGTATTTTACCTACTATACGCAAAAGCTCCGCAATTTTACACCTACCTTTCGTTTGATTGTCTTGTACTTTAATATCTCGATTGTACGATTTCTAATTCAACATCCCCTTCCACATCCGCAGGCTTCCTTTCTCAGCGTCAGTCCAATTTCATGCAAATCTTCAAACAATTTTCCGGTCTGGCAACCCTATAGAAGAGACGAATGACGGGTTTCAAGGAAAGAGCCGTCGCTTACTGAATGATGGTTTCACTTATATGTCCACTGTGTTTTATTGTTTGTAATCTAAAGCGAGCCGGGGAGGGCTTATACCTTAATAGAAGGGAGGATGAAGAGATCCCCGTAAGTGTTACCCTGCAAAGCACCTTTGTCTTGTCTACTTAACAAAGATTCAATAAGATTACCAAGACTTTCGACTTAACAAGTTAAATTAAGTTACGATCTTTTAAATTTTGTAACGCTCACAGAAATAAATCAAGATAGAACGGTGAAGTGGGTGTGTCCCGCGTGCCGAAATCTTGTCATATTGACAAGATATCTCAAAAATTCCGTCGGTGCGCGTCGAGACTCGTCACAGAACGTTACCAGTTATTAATTAGATTAAGACTAAAATGACTGCACTATCGATTATGAATATGATTGAGTGTGTCACCTCACTAATTAACTCAATGTGACGTCATCTAGCTGGCGGAAAAAGTGACACGCATCGTTTGTATGAAAACGAGTTATGATCGCCGTTCTATCTTGATTTATTTCTATGGTAGCGCTTTTTTTTATTACAGGAAACCTCTTGGCTTTTGTCTCACCCTATAAGCTTGAAGATAGAAGCAAGGTTCACCCGGTTTGAACTGAAGAACCGAAAGTCTGACTATCTTGTCTCCAACTGTTAGAACGCAGCCGCTAATGGTATGGTAATAAACTTTGGCAAGGTGGTGGTAGCAAGCCTAGTCCTGCCATCAGCCCCCAATAACTGTCTAATGGAAATAAAAGAAATAAAAAATAATATTGAAAAAAGTCTTCAAAAGCAGTTAAACTACTACACACAAAATAAAACAATATTTAATTGTTTACATTCTTTGTATCATTAGGACAAAAGTATAAAAACAAAAACTAATTATTTCCCGCTGCAATTTAAAAAGGCGACATAAATAATATATCAAGGATAATACCAGTTTCATATTTCATAATTTACACTCAGGCAACATTAAAAAAACAAAACAACTCCTCTTTGTAATTCCCAAGCTCTGCTATGTTATACTTTAATTATAAAATCTTTTCATTATTCTAGGCGTGTGTTGAAGCAATAAAAAGTGTACGATAAGAGAGTAAGTATAGAAAAAAATGCCCTCGGTACTTTAATTAAGTATCAGAGACGAGATGAAATCTCTTAGCATAATATCTCAATACCAACCTCATATTCAGGTAAACTTCGAGAATAATCTACAGTTATAATAAATTGAAATAAGAATGTCTCGTAAAATATCTTTCTTTAGTTCTATTATTATAATTAGAGAAGTTGATTAGATTCCCTTTAATGACAAAATGTTATCGAGACTCGAAGAATGATAATTGTCGCCCAAAGGTAAATAAAAACTAAACTTGAATTTATTTTGGATAATTGTCCTTAGCAAATGAAGAATAAAATGAAGATATCTTCAAGACAAAACAATATCATAATCACCACGAAACACGCACTTATCCAGCGAATCATTCTTAAATTAACTATCATCATACTATTTACTACGCTTCACAAATTATTATAAACACATTCTATAATTGTAAGGTTTACAAGAACTAATGACAAATCTCTCAGAATATGTGTGAGAAACGTCCACAAGCGAAGTTTATAAGAAAACTTTGAGATGCAACCCAGTCATAATAATACAGGCTGGCCAACTTGGAGGTATACAGCTTTTTTGCCGCCATTTTGTTTTGGCGGTAAATATGACAGTCGTTGCATGAAAATTAGTAATTAGTGTAGATACGGCAAATTTGCTATGGAGCGTTTTACGACCAAGCAACGTGTATTAATTATGAAAACGTTTTACTCACCCAATCATGTATTGCAAAAACTTTAAGAAAATTGCGGCCAATTTTTGTCAGAAATTACTTACCTTCGCGGTTAACAATAGCTTGTTTAGTGAATAAATTTGAGCAGTATGGCATCGTGTCTACGCTAATAGGCCAACGAACCTTCCGCAATTAAAACAAAATATTCGAGACATAGTCACCGAGATAACGCTGGAAACGTGTGAAAAGACCGATAAAAAGGGTTCGCATCTGCCATGCTGCTAGAGGTGGACATTAATTGTCTGGCATTATTTTCCAGCTGTAATTGCCGACCCTAAATATTATATTTAACAAGGAATACTTAATATTTTTTATGTTTTATAGAACAAAAATTCAAAAATAAAATGTATATCCTTTATTTGGCCAGCCTGTACGTCCACAGCGACACGTATCGGGATATGCGTGACAGATGAGGTGCGGTACGTGACTGCTGTAGACGTGACCTCAGCTAGTCGAAGTTTATGCTCTATCTCGTATCGTTCTCACAAAGTTCCACGCTCGACGACCACGCGTCATGCGTCACCCGCGTGATTCTACGTACACCTTCATAACTAAGTACGTGCCAAATTGGGATAAACATGCCGCTACGTTAGGTCCTGTGTGTAAACTCCCCTATCTAAGGTGCGTTTTATATGTATACAATTTTTGTGTGTATGTGAGAGTAAGCAGTTGGTCTGGGTCTCGTGGCGGACTCTGGTATCGTGGTGGGGAAACTTTCTCGGCGGGTGTGTGGCTTTTGATGTCAAGTGTGTCCCCTTGGCATTCGAAGTCACATGCCATCGTCAAGTTGTTTTTGTTTTCCTACCACGGCTAGTTGGTTACGGCCCTTTTCAGGGCCACAACCACGCCCGTAGTCCCCCGGGTGCGGTCTAATGGCTGCTCCCGGTGTCTTTGTCCGGAGGACGCACCAAGTCGAGCAGCTGTCGGTGGAGGAGTGGCTGGTTGGGCAGCGTTGTGACAGTGTCGGTGTAGTTGCGCCCACGTGCGCAGATCCCGAGCCATCCCGTAATAGCGCACTGAAGGTCAGACCGGGGAGGATGTTGTTTAGTGGGTATGGAGGGAACGCCTTTACCTCGAGTCCCACATATCCCCTGCGGTTGGCACCACCCCGCAGGGAGGATGCGTAAATGCATTTGACCTCCGCGTCAACAAAAAAAAAAGGAGTTGGTCTGGGTAGGGGCGTATACAAAAATCATGATTTCTCCGTTTTTAGTTTAAAAGGCGGTTTTTTTTAAATAATTTATTTTTGCAACACTTACGTGTTGAAGTTTAAAGGTGTTCACAAAATTATCTCGAGATTTTTTAGACAAACAAGTAATAAAACGATGACGATATCATCGATGTCAATTAAAAAGGCATTGTTAGGGATAACTCTAAAACGATGTCGATCAAATTTAAATGTGACTACATGACAAGCACCAGCTTCCAAAAGTTAAAAGAATCTTCAAAACCCAGTAAAGAGTTATGAGATAACACATAAAAAAACAGTCGAATTGAGAACCTCCTCCTTTTCTGGAATGGGTTAAAAATCGTCGAATAACAAAAATCAGAGCGTTATATGTCTCTCAAACTATTCTCTAAATACTACGTAATACATTATAAAAAAGCCTGAATCCAGATTAACTTCCCTGATTTATATGTCGGATTCTATTTTCTACAAAGCAATTTTCCGATAACCTAACATCTTTGAATTGATATTATTGTTGTACTGGTACGTTTTGCAATCAAGTCGTTAAGAACAAAAGCTTACAATGATAGCATAAAATTGTAATATTTTAGATGGAGCGACGTATTTTTTGTCAATAATAAAACATAAGTATTACTTTTTTTAGATTTTATTGTGTGATTTGAAATAATTACATTATGATTATTCAGTTGCTCAGTTAAAAAGTCATTCTAAATTATTTGAATATGTTTCCTTTAATAATAAGTAATAATGTTACTTACTATTTATTTTCTTCCTTGATAAATGTTGGTATTAGTTACTAGCCATATTTAATCAATAATTTCGTGACATTAGTAAATAGTTAGTGTTGCTGAGGAATTGAAAACCACGATAGTATGGAAAGTGCATTTTCTTTAAAACCCTTCAAATTCAACGGAACATTTATTGTATTAAATAACAAGCAATTAATAACATTTTTTTTATAGAACGACACACGATAAATCATTATAAAGTGTAAACTCGAATTAATTACAGCATGTCCAGAGTTAAAATGTTCACAAAATTTATAGAACAAACTTATATGACACATTAGATCTATATGAAAAGTTATAAAAGATAGCACTAATGATCAAACTAATGGCTTAGTCATGAGAATACAATATTAGAATATTCATCATTAAACAAATACGTTTTACTTCGTGAGCCCGACATGACCTTAAACTTTCAACGATTGAAGGAAAAAAAATGCCTGTGGCAATTAAGGCGATGATAAGTGCGGACGACCTTGCTAAGAGCACTGCACAACGGACGCGCCGCCTCTGATGTGCGTTGCTCTGCAGAGACGCGCTGTCGTCCTAACGAAGAATAAGCGGCGCGGTTTACCGGCAATGGGTATGATTGCTTCCACTTGGTGTTGACGTTAGGAGCACAGCACATCGCACGTGGTGCGGCGTAGCGCGGCGACCGCGGCTAGCGAATTTTGTGTGCGATGTGCGGTGCTCCTTAGTAATGAGCATTTCGCGCCTGCATAGTACAGATAAGTATTGATTTTTTTGACAAGATGCTACTTTTTCTCATATTCATGCATAAATGATAAAATTATCTGCATGACAAATTAAGAATTATTAAAATAGCTCTATTGGTTTCAGAATTACGTATTTTTTTTATCATCACCATCATCATAACAGCCTTTATAATTTAAATGAAAGAGATTAAGTTGGAGATATACGACACAAAATGCGTCAGCGGGTTAAATTGTATATTAATAATCTACAACGTAGAAGAAATAAAAAATAACTGTATTTTTTTCTGTCACAAAAATGGATCGTATAATAATATAACTTGGATAATTTTAAATTCAAGATTTGACTTGTCTAGTTGTCTCACATCAATAAAACAGTAACTTTTATTTATGTCATACGCATATTACGGTTTTAATATTGTTAAGTCAACATAATCTTATTCTTCTAAAGATTTAGTGTGCTAGTAAAATTCCCAATAAAACTTACTTCAAAATCCAAAAAGCAACAAATAACATAATAAAGATTTTTAAACGTATTAGCTTATAAAATGTCAACTTCTCATAATGTCAACAGGGCGAAAAAATGTTAATTCCTTAAAAAGTCAACTTCTTGGAATGTCAACTTCGCAAAAAGACAACTTATCGAAATGTCCACTTCTCACAATGACAACTTCGCATTTGGTCAACTTCTCATAATGTCAACTCTCAAATGATATGTTCGCAAAATGATAACTCTTCGTAATTTCTCCTTTAGTAGTAGTAATCTTTGTATGTATTTACGTATGTTCCACCGTAGCGCCTAAACCATTCATCCAGTTTTGATTAGTGAGATGTCAATCGATTCGTTATTGGGCTGATGACAACTCTTCATAATTTCTACTTTAAACGGCCAAATGCAATTAAGCTTAAGTAAGAGTAATGTAACCTCAAATGCTCGAAATGACTAATAACAATTATGATTTCTCAAAACTCACATATAATAATTTAATGATATTTTCCCCACATAAATTATAGATTTTTCCCAGTCTTTGACACTAATTTCATTAAAGCGCAATCATGGCCCAAGTCCCATAGTACATAGGGCATTCTCCTTTAACATGCACGTATAACATTAAAATATAAGGCTTCTATCAACTTTTTAGTCGTCGATCACGAAAGTTAAGCAACCAAGTGCGCGGTCTTTACTCGGATGGGTGACCAAAATTTAACATGCATGTATAACATCAAAATATAAGGTTTCTATCAACTTTTGAGTCATTTCCGGTATACGAGAAAGTCAAGAGGAGACCACTCCCAATTTTTTTAATATTTTCTGTTGAAATTGACATCGTAAAATAAGAAACGTGGATTTGAACGCCCTATTACAGGCTTCTGAAAGATGGTAGCTCGATATTGATTTCGACGCTCTTAGATACAAATGTTTATAGCTTACAAATTGAGTTCCCTTAGCAAGAAAACCATTCACTTCATTCCCCAATAGCGACCTTTTAGATATTACCTTCCTTATAAGAAAATACATGCTAATTATTTAATAAATCTTTAAAGCCTCCCAAATTGTTTAACTCCGTGATAAATTCTCGTCACATCACGTAAATCATTTTCAGGGGTGGTTCGTTTTAATTTATCACGCGTTCCATCTCTGTCTAATTTTCATAAGACGGTGATGTATGAGGCAATCTGTAAAAATTAGCCATCATTCAATTAATTTTTTATTCGACTGCGTCTATCCGAGAATAGACTGCATTATTATGTGGAAAAGTTGATTTAATTTCAGTTTTAACTGTAATCAGTTTTTACTGCAGTCTTTGCTATGTCCTGGTTGTCACCTTTTCTTTTTTGGTTCACTGAAGGCTTAGTTTCTGTTTGGGTGTGACGCCCCTTTCACATAAGTCATAGGTGGCAACCTCTTACTATTGTGGAGCACTGTCTGGCGTATTTAGCTGGATATGATTCTATGTAAGGTTCCGCTCAAATTCCTTTACGATTATTAGCACATTGTATAAGAACTACAAAATTGAAAATTTTATGTAATCGTCGGGGATTACATAAAATTTTCAATTTTGTAGTTTTTATACAATGTGCTAATAATCGTAAAGGATCAATTTATAGCCAAATTATGTTACACATAAAGCCACAACTGGCAGTACGGGCCATCATCATTTCATTATTTTCCTATCCTGCTACCAATCTATATGGGGTCGGTGCAGTATGCCTTGATATCGACAATACTGCTTAAAGATTAGGCACTACATTTTTACGGCCGTGTGCCTGACACCAACCCTCCTTGGGAACGACTGCTATCTTACGACAGCACCAGGGACCACCAGTTTAACATGCCTCCCGAAGCACGGTGGAAAATAGATTTGAAAATTTATCGGTCACCAATCCGTGTTTGGGAACACACATTCTCGACCCAGACGATATCAAAACAATCTAAGCTGGGAATACATCATTTTTAGATAGTGCCCAGCTAAAGGAGTACACGTAAGGCCTCAATAGGACTTACTTGGAGGCTAGTCACAATAGATCTTTATAGGTCGCAGTGACGCAAAACCCCCAAATTGTCTAAATAATAAATCCGTGTACCGACCGTGTACTTGGTTGCTAAACTTTCGTGATCGTCACTAAGAATGCACGACCGCGACGCCATCGACCTTCCTCGTGTACAGTGCCCTAAAATAGTCACAGGTACCCAGCCCGTCTAAGTCTACACAAAAGGGGCACCAATTTACTAGGTGGTAGGCCTGTATGTACGGTCGTCTGGGTAGGTACCACCGCCTTTACTATTTCAGCCGTAAAACAGTTTGCTGTATTTCGGATTGAAGGGAAAGGTGGCCAGTGTAATTACCGGGTATAGAAGGCATTTCATCTTAGGCCTGAAGATGAAAACGGACCTGCAATACCAAGTGATTTTTTTCCTTGTTATTACAGGTATTTATTACCACCAGGTGGGCCGTCAGCTTGTTGGTCATCTAGTAGTATTAATAAATCTAAAAATCGGGAGTGTCTCCCTTTGACTTTCTCGTATACCGAAAACGACTCAAAAGTTGAAAGAAACCTTATATTTTGATGTCATACATGCATGTTAAATTTGGTTGCAATAAGTTAAAGCATACTCGAGTTATCGTGCTAACGAACAGACAAACACACAGACATAATTCCAAAAACGGTATTTTTGGACTCAGGGAGTTCCAAAACGTGTAAATCCGTCAAAATCTTGAGGTCGAATTTTTTGACGATTACAAGACTTCCTCTATACTACGTATACGAGAAAGTAAAAATCAAAAAACAACTAAACTGTCACTCAACCAACCTATTAGAATCAACAACCAGAATAAATGTTTCATTCTATGTTACTCAGCATACCTGATTATACTCACCAAAACCTAATTCCTATTCGTATGCCAACAACTACTTACTTAATCAGAGTATCCAAAACACAAATACAAGTTTTATGACCAAGCAAACATCGGTACTGCCGACATCCAATTTTTGTTTCATCTCGGTAAAAGCCTTTGGAATAATTGAGCCGATTTGTTTGAAAAACAGCGGCGCTACATCTGTTATAGACTTATTGCTACCAACCATTAGTGTTTACTGAACACTGGGCATTACAGAAATTGTTAGCGATTGTTCAAAGTTAACTTTAATTTAGTTTCATTATTATTCATCAAGATTACATCTTGATTTTACTGGATTACATTTGAATTTGCACTTAGATATTCTATGTTAGTAATTTAACATATTGTATACTTGCTTATTAAATTCAATTCATTAACGTAAAACTAAGTGATTTTATGGCCCCAATTAAAAATTGTAGTGTGAATATAAATTTTCAATGATTAAAAATTATTAGTATTTGACAGATTTAAATGTTATGTAAATTATGTCACTGATGCGAAGTCAAAATTGCGTACCTAATTAACTTATCGTGTTAGAAGTGTGAACGAAATAGAATGACAACTTACATGGGGATAAATGAGACGTATACATGTTTCGCAGTGTCGTTGCTATTATATACTTTCGCCAAACTGCGCAGAGGTAGGCTAATTAGCTAAACTTCACTGTGCCACCTTTTTACGCGCAAGTCACCTATCGCTCTCTCGTTTTTATTATAACTTATTATTCTATTGTATTTGACGCCGTCGTGGTGGAGTGGTCAGTAACGCTGCCTACACACGCGGTTCAAGTCCTGGTTTTTGCAAATGTTAGTGTGATGAACACGAATATTTGTCCAAGAGTCATGTTTGTTTATACATTTATTTAAGCTTATTTTTGAAATATCTAGATTATTATGTATATTTGCCCGTTATCTAGTATCGATATTACAAGTTCTTAATGATACTAAATTTGGGCTAGAGAATTGGTGTGAGCGTGGAAATATATTATTATTATATTAATTTTAACCATACTAATTTCCCTCTGAATAAATGGTCAAGAAATTGTGAACCTTATTTAAATCTTTATTCTGACACAGCTGCTTGGTTTGGTGTATGAGTCTTATTAAATAAAATAAAGAAGACGTATAAAAATAATACGAAGTCCACTTCCCAGTCAAATGACAAAAAAGCTTCAACAAAAATCCGAACAGAAACAAAACAAGAAGAAGCGTCTTAGAAAGTTGAAAAGCTTATGTAAACAAATCCAGCTGCATAAATACTTTGTGGTGGAACCACACGTCTTGAAATTCAAAACAGTTTCCGGACAGTTTGAATAAAATAAGAGTTTATTTGTTTCCAGACTAGCCATTCTACTCCGTATCAGGCAAGAGAACTGAAAGCACGGTCACAGGTAGTAATATGTATCCACTTTTGATATTTTTTCTATTTCATACAAAATATGAGCCACAAACTGCAAAATATCAATACTTATTTTACGTTCGTGACTGAACACTGTTGAAGCCAGCTTCGCTTTAATAATAGGTCTTTGTCTATGAATATTTTGTTTTGTATAAAAGTTTTCAAAGAAAATTGGCATGAATGCATTTTCCACAATAAACTTTTTTTTTAAATTTCTCAGCGACTACAATTGATAATTTCACGATAATTGTTTGTAAATATGTAAATAAATTCTTGGCTAACTATTCGATCAGTAATTTTTAATAAGTAAATCAAATAAAGTCGCAAAGATTAGGGGAGCTCCTGCGTTGAAAGCCAATACCAAATGGGTCTTGGCTTTTGCCAAAAGACAACAGATTCAAAATTATTGTATTTAACCTCTTGTCATATATTTATTGCGGTTTCAGAATAAGAGTCTTCCAGAATAGGTCTGTATATAAACCAGATGTTGTAAGCCTCCAATTCAATTGAAGCAGCCACAGGTGTCTTGGCGTGAACTCCTTTCCGAGACGTACAATGTTGTTGATACAAGTCCAAAGAATTATGTAACGTTATGGTAATCGTTATGGATTACGATTTAAAAAGATGGCCTCATTCTTTTAGTCATGTTTCAACATGAAAGTCTATCTATAAATAGTGATAACTCATGGAACCTTAATGTGACTGCTTACAATAGTCCTCATAAGAATGCCCCAGTAGGTCATTCAAAAGGTCATTGAGAGAGCTATGTTTGAAGTTTCTTTGCGCTATCATATCGCATGATGAGATGCGCAGAAGAACTCATGTCGCCAATATAGGTCAAAGAATTGCGAGTCTTAAGTGGCAGTGGGCAGGGCACATTGATATGAGGAATAACGGCCGTTGGAGCGGGAAGGTCCTAGAGCGGCGGTCGCGCACCGTGAGACAGACAGTAGGCCAACCACACCACAGATACTCGGTCCACAGGGTGGACAGATTATGTGTTTAACGCGAGAAGCAGCTGGGTGCGCAGGACCAATTGGGTTGGAGATCCTTGGGGGAGGTCTATGTCTAACAGTAGATCTCTCGGCTGAAGCGGTCGATGCATAAGACATAAAAAGGAAGCCAAAAATGAACAAAACCACATTCCTTCTAAGCTGCACAACATTATTTAGACCTCACTTTTTATCTCATTAACTCTCATTTTTGATTAATTTCTAATAATATAATGAATTCCCATTTATTTGTTAGGTGATAATACGTAAAATTCATGTCCAAAAGCTGTCAGAATAATAAGTTTATTTCAATACAGTCTATTTTTATGACCGTTTGTATACCGTAAACAAGGGCCCGCATGATTTCTGGGAACTTACAACAAAGCAGCAATCAAACAATTGATACAAAACACGTGAACGCGAACCGCAACCCAACAGGGCAGGATTCGGTTTATTTGCGGATGTATTACGGATTACTACGCCCTCCCTCAAACAATACGATTGTTATTCAGCGTCAACAGGCAGGGAACCTGTCTAAGCGATTATAATTCACTCACTTACGAGGTAACGGTTTCCTTACAATAGGAATGAATAAGGTGTAATTTTGAACCGTCTCCTTGGTCTAATGGTCGGTCCAGTAGTTTCAGAGCCTATTCAATGCAAAAAAACATTAAAATTTTTCCTCTTTATTATATTAGCACAGTCTACATAGATTTTTTTTTTCCACGCTCACACCAATTATCTAGCCCAAAGTAAGTATCATTAAGAACTTGTGTTATGGATACTAGATAACGGACATTTTATACATATTTTTTTTTAGATATTTTTATAAATAAACTTAAATAAATATATAAACAACCATGACTTGTCAACAAATACTCGTGTTCATCACACAAATATTTGCCGCTACCAGGACTCGAACCCGGACCGCTTGATGTGTAGGCAGCTTTACTGACCAGTATAGATAATTTTATTGAAAAACGTATGATATTAAATAAAAAAAAACACTGTCCTGACCAAAATAATGCTGAGACAGGACTCAAACCGTGTCCTTTAGGCCGCGGAATTGAAGTCAGCGATAAGCGGGGCGACCGACGGACTGCGACGACGGCGCGAAGGCGGCGCGATTCAATACACAGATTTAAATGGATGGTCGTTGCGCTCCAGTGGAAGCGGTGCGTTGCGCTACAGTCAAGCAGTGCCTGCGCCTCTATATTAATGTATTGTTGTGCATTTAATTTATTTCTTTTTTTATAGACCGTCATTTCGAAATGCCCGCCGACGACGTCGAAAAGAAAATTACTTTAAATATTTTTGCTAGGACAAAAACACTTAAATTTCTCATAACTCAACACTACGCCGCTAACTTCAAGCCCGTGGGCTTAGCGATCACGACGAAATTATTCTAGTTTATGGTTTCTTGGGGAGGTTGTAAGTTCGTAAAATGAAGACATAATTTAAACTTGGTTGGATGACCAAAGCATATTTCATGTAACGTTAATGTACCAGCAACTTCTTTTATTTGAATATGATATAAACGGTTATCTTCGTGACTTCGGGTGCGTGGTAGTAGCGTTGAAATAACCAAGTGAAATAACCTTTTGAACTATTCCACAGGCAGAACAAGCTTGATATAATTTTGTGTATTCTACTGTCTTGAATATATTCAGCGTTATTTTATCGCAAGAACTTGTGTTGGTTTAATATATTTATCTAAGACGTTCGGTTGATGGTAAAGCGTATTTTCACCAAAAGCTAAAGAGCGTCCTTTGCTGGAAATAAACCTCCCCGAACCATACCACAATGATTGGCCCATCAAGGCGTCTTTAAAAAAAATATACTTACAACACAAAAAGCAAAAAATTAAGTTTTGAAATAAAAATTCAGATATTAATCTATGAATCAGTCTTCAAAACTAAAAACCGGCCAAGTGCGAGTCGGACTCGCACACCGAGGGTTCCTCGGTATAAACTGCTGTATCTTTTGATCGCGTTAACTTAGAAGTTTGATTTTTTCACTACTTAAAGGGACAATAGACCTAGGTATTTGGTATAAATTTCAATTTGATACCTTTATTCGTTCGTGAGAAATAAGGTAGTAAGTTTCATTTTATTAAAATATTTTTATTATATTATATAACTAAATAAATGTGGATTTCGCAATTTTTCCTATATTTGCATTATATGACAATGCTTCATGCCAAATTTCAAGATTCTGAGTTTACGGGAAGTATCCTGTAGGTTTTGATTCCTTTGCGAGTGTCGGAAATTTGTTGAAAATATCGACATAATCGGCTGTATCTTTTGATTGGCTTGGCTTAGAAGTTTGATATTTTCACAGCTTAAAGGGACAATAAACCTGAGTATTTCATGTGAATTTCAGCTTGATACGTCCACGCGTTCTTGAGATAAAGGGTCTTGACAGACAGACAGACAGACAGACAGACAGACGGACAACAAAGTGATCCTATAAGGGTTCCGTTTTTTCCTTTTGAGGTACGGAACCCTAAAAACGGAGAAAAATATTAGTGTTTAAAAAATCTTAATGTTTTTGAGGTCAGTGCCAACCTCAATATTTGGAATAAACGTTAAAACTAAAATTTTTACGTCTCCTTTTTTATATAAATTTCTCCACACTTTGCCTAACAAAATAGAAAAAGATATACTGTATCAATAAATACAATTTTTTGATTTTTTTCTTGTGATTAATTGTCCCAAAAAGAAAAGAACTTCGTACTTCAATCATTGTATATTTTAAATAAATGTCATGAACACCACTCAACATTGGGAGCATATTTATACACTAATTTATTCCAACATCAGGCGCTAATCCACGTAATTTGTTTTTATTTAGATCAAAGTGAAATATGCTCATTAATAGTCAAAGAGACCGCGATGGAAAATTAATGCGCCGTTATATTTTAGTAATAGTTACGCCGGTATTATTCCATTTGGCTTTCCGCCGGCAATTCCCCACTGATACTGCTACCTATTACTTAATAGGCTCTATATTTCTATGCATCTGAAATGTTGTGTATGATTGGGAATAAACTAGACAAGAAAGTGATACAACTTGGACGTTGCACTTTAATGATGAAACCACACCTGTGATCTAGTGTTCGGGTTGACTCACATGTGTTTGAATTCATTATCTCCATTCCTGTCGAAATTTTCAGCGAGAGCCTCGGTGGCGTAGTGGTTACGCAGCCGCCCGGATTGCGGAAGATGCTGGGTTCGATTCCCACCTGAGGCAGGTCGATCTTTTTCAGTGTGTTTTTTCTAGTATTAAAAATATTTACGTGTTTGCAAAATTATTCCATAAGGTAAGGTAGTTTCATCTTAACTGGGCGTCAAATATTTGCAAAAATATTTCGTTCGGATTTTAGAAGTGCAAATTTCAAAGACTTGATGAAACAATGTTTACCATAAAAACATAAGCACCAAGCACTGACAAATTTCGACAGCGAGAGCAGAGCCTCGGTAATGGTTAACGCAGCCGCCCAAATTGCGGAAGATGCTGGGTTCGATTCCCGCCTGAGGCAGTTTGATTTTTTTCAGTGTATTGTAGCATTAAAAATATTTTCGCGTTTGAAAAAATTATTCCATAAGTATTGATTAGGTATAAATGTTATGCGGACGCGAGCGAGCAGCAAGCGCTATTGAGTTCTCTGACATAGCACGGCCATTAGATTAACCCCGCACTAGCGACTAGAAGCGGTGCTATAGTTTTATACCAAACCTAAATGTATTATAACTTTCCAAATACGCATATAAAAACTGTTGATTATTTAGTAATAAGATCTATAATTTTACGAAATATTTTTTGTTTTGTTTATCTTTCTCAAGCTCATTCTTCATGTTCTTTGTACGGACTGTATCTGCAACTCGACGGCTTTGCGTTTTTGCGTTCATACTGTCCCAATTCTGGCACTACAAATTCGAGCGGGTAATACCTCTTTCTCTCTTAAAAATGTGTGTTTAACTACAAGATTTTTTCACGTATTACTGTTAATCATATAATCAAGATGCATAACAGCCCATCTACAAAGAATGAACCTTTTATATGGAGATTCATTACGTGGTAATTGCCTTTTCCCTTCGGCACCTACCCGTTTTCCGACGAAATTGTTTTCTTTGTGCTGCGAGGCAAAGGAATATTTCGGCGCTATTTTTTTAATGTTACGAATCCAACTGATTGGAGGTCCACGCAAAAATCCGGTTTTAATTGAATTCCGTGGCTATGTTTGCGTACATAAACATAAGAGCTTAATTTCTCATTAAAATGTATATTACTGTTTGTATTATTTAGCTTGTTTCCTTTGTTTCTGATTCACTTCAAAAAAGGTTTTATAGATTGCCAATTTCCCTCTGAATAGTTAATTGTGCAAATCCTGTCTACGTTTACGTTGCCCGGAAGAGCTCGCTCTTTGCAATAAGCCCGCCTTGTACACACGATAACAGATCAGGCTACCACCACATGTTAAATTTCTTCAAAAGAGAACTCTATGATTATAAAGAAACGAAGGCACACTAAAATGATCTTTATTAATACTCGTACATAAACCTAAGAATACAATATTACAATTCCATAAAGACACATTTCCTTTCAAGATAATCTTAACGCCACGCACATGCCAGGAAAATCTAGACCAATACGTCCTCTATTTAAGTCCTAAATTACTGTCATTTCCACAGCTTAGCGTTTTAACTAAAATGAATGACTAAATTACCTAAATAATACGTGAAATTGCCGAAATAAGCTGTATAATGAGTTCGTCGATAAAGTACGAGCTTTTTGTACGGGACTCCATTACTTAGTAATTGCGTACTCGCTTCGTTACCTACTATTTCACCATTAAATTTAAAAGAAATTTACTTCTTATTCATGCAGATACAACGACGTTGAGTAGATTTATTAAGCTATTACATGGCGCAAAATGTTGGTAGTCATTGAACGTGGATTATATTGTTCGTTACAAAATAAACATTGTAATATAGAGCTGCTATAAATTAGAATTCTTTTACATTATATACAATGGCGAAGACTACTTCGCATTCCTTGGACTGCTAAAAGAACCAATGAGTCCATTTTGGAGCAGCTTAATATCACCACGCGGCTCTCAGTTACTTGCCGACAAAGAGCTCTCTGCTTCTTCGGACACATTATGCGGTCACCAAAGCATGGTCTGGAGAAGCAAATAATACTTGGTAAAATGGACGGCAGACGTGCCCAAGGAAGAGCGCCTTTAAGGTGGTCCGACACAGCCAAGGCAGCAATGGGCGGCAGCATACACCGTGCAGTTCACACCGCGCACGACCGAACCACGTGGAAACTGATCGTACGTGGTCGCGATCCTCAGCAATGAGGGAACGAGGAAGAAGAATATACAATGAAAAAAGTATTATTTGTAGCAATAACCAATACAAAGATTAATGTAGACTTCTGTGTAGCATAATCTGTGTTACAGAAGCCAGTACCTTCCTATCGTTGTACAATACTATTGGGATTGGTTAAGGTTGATTGGTTGATAACGATCGTCACTTGCCCCACGTATTGCTACACCCGCACGATGACGCGTGGCGCATGACCAATTAAGTTGAACTCAAACCTCGCCACATTCGAATTATTTATATAAAAATCGGTGCCGGCCGAACCGAATACATTTTCGTCTTCCTTTAATAATAAACAACTGTTAACAAATTGTTCGTGAAGAGGGCACTCCAAAGGGATTTGGTGATAGCGGGCAGCGCAGATTCGACCGGTTTGAAGAGCTTTGGGGGAGGCCTGTTCAACAATGGGCATCTCACGGCATGAAGCAAGAACTCCGTAATATTGATTGCATGATCGCATAATCAAACCTATCATACGATTGTTATCATCAAAACGTAATTCTAAATCGAGTTAGACGCTGTCCTGGTTGTTGGCTTTTTTATATCAAATTTTCAACCAAACGACTCCATTCCACGTGATGGTAAGCAGAAGTTGAGTGCCAATGCGAAGATACCTAGCTCGAGAGATAAACCGCCGCGCTAGCCACCCCCGCCTTGCCTACATGCAAGGTGCTTCTTCACGCCTTCTTTAAGTCCTTGTCCAGAAGAGCGAATTCGCCGCGAATCTCTACGCGCGAACACACAACGCGCGTTGGCGAGGTACTGGAGCTCATTGCGTCCACAAGCTTCGCGCGAGTTTCAAATTCGCGCGTTGACCTACCGTATGTGTTCGCGCGTAAAGATTCGCGGCGAATTCGCTCTTCTGGGCAAGGTCTAAATGACCCAGGATTGTAGGAACGAGGGAACACGTGTGCTGGCAGTGAATTCCATTTCTTGATAGTGTGACAAAGAAACAAGTTGCCAAATTTCTTAGTCGTAGTTTGTCGGTGACAACGCCGACCAGCACGCGTAGTCCTTAAAAGGAATGGAGTTGGTGGGATTAGAGAAAAAAGCTCCTCAGAGCACACGCCGATGATGCTGATTCTTTTATGTGGGTGAGAGGCTGCCAACCTGTCACTATTATGTATGACCTTTTGGAATTATAAGCAATTCTATGCATGTTTGTATGTAAATTTGAAATGAATATAAGCGCGAATGAATGTACAGTCACCAGCATGTCAAGTTACTACAAACTGTAAATTATCGCAATCGATTTTGCGGCTTATAACAAACATTTAAGTTTGAAAATCAATTGGAGAACTACAGTTCTGGATATTCTGATCAGCTGTTGTTTCCGTACTTAAATAACTGTACGAAAAAAACAATATTTTACTACCTTTCATCCACTCGAACGGATACAATAACGTGTAATAAAGGGAAGCACGAAGGCCTATTATTACATTAGCGTCCTCAATTATTGCGGATTGGGCATGATTGATGACCCGTAAAAGAACTCAATTTGTTGCGCCTGTGAAAAATGTCTTGGATCCCCTCAATTAGGGATGAATCAAGATAAATTTTCACTTTACAAGATTATATTTGTTGATAAATCGTATCTTTCATCATTTAGATGGGGCAGTGGGCACAATGGTCCTGGGAATCTCATAACTTACCGAAGCTTTAACGTAGCGGGCATTGTGATCAAAATTGCTTGTAGTAACTGTTTAGGCCTCATGTGTGTTTGAGGTTGAATGGGTTTCTCTACGGAAGGGCTTATAGGGTCACAGAGAAGTGATGGCCGGTAAAGTGGAAAGTTCTGGAATGCTTAACACATAGAGCCATGACGACCTAGGCGACATCACAGAAAACTAATATTATGTTCTCATAATGTCTTGCAGATAAATTAACTTACGTGAAGTTACAGAATGTCCCTAAAGTCATAGATAACCCATTATGGAACAATTTTTGCGTTTACAAACACGTAATTAGTTTTAAAACTAGAAAAAAACAGCGGATTGCGGAAGATGCTGGGTTCGATTCCCGCCTGGGGCAGGTCGATTTTTTTCAGTGTATTATTTCTAGTTTCATAGATAACACGTCCTCCCTGGATGCCACATCGTGATTATCCACATTTTTTCAAATTAAATTAGGTATGACCTCAGTAGTATAAATTGCATAGATTTAGAGTTTTTTTGTTGTTGAAATGTTGGTATTTTTTAATATGCACGCCCAACGCTTGGCTTATTTCATGCCGTTTCTAAAAGTGAAACTTTTTTCTGGTTTTCTTTTTTTATTTATCTCGAATTATTGCACTATCTATCATTAATATAAGGTATTCTCAACAGTTAATTTTAAAACTACAAAATCCTAGTTAAGTTATAAAACGTAATTACTTATTGATTTATTATTGCGTTAACAAACAGGCAAATATTTTTAAAATTTGCGGGTTTTTTTTTATTTTTAAGACTATGAACTAATCTAAGCCTCCTTTTTCCAGAAAAACTCTACTGTAAATTAACGACGAACTATTATTTATGTTTATGTAATTTATGGACCCTGGACAAGTCAATTTATTCTGTGTAAATTTTCTAATGTTATTTATTACTTCTAGCTTTGACTAACCGTAGTGAAAAAAGTAAATACTTAGCACTATGTGCTAATCATCTAAAAGAGTTAATACTTAGCACGATGTGCTGATTATCTTAAAAACTTCTTGTTTAATTTTATTATTGCTATTACTAATTGAATAAGAGGTATTTTTTTTACAATATTGTACTTAGTAAAATTTTCCATAAGAAGATACTAAAATTAATAGGTTTTTTTTATTAGATAAAATTAACTACAATAATGGTTTAATAGAAATAGTTTGTATAGAAAAACTTAAAGCTGGATGATTTATCGATGAAATTAATTGTACCTACTTCGTAGCATTAAAAGCTTCGACTTCGGTTCACAATCACACTGTATAAAGTACGTAAACATTTTATGCAAGCGTCTGTCCTCTAATCTGCCGTAACTAAGCCGTCCACAAACCAATATTACTCTTGGTATTACAAGCATCAATAAATAATTCCGTTCAAACATATAACTTTATCTCTTGAGTCTCACTGGCCCAACTTTATATAAGCTTACTTATTCGCAAGAGCCTAATTATAAACACAAATTGAACAGGCACAACATTGAATGGGTAACACGTGTATTGAATTAGACGATATAAGATCTAATTGCCGTAGAAAAACTAATTTCAGTTTCGTGATACTCGTAGTCGTGTTTCGTCGAAGTTTTGGAATGTTGTTTGTTTATTCCAACGAAATTTAAATATGCTTAGTACATTTATGTCGAGCTATGACTAATATACACCTAATGGAGGTCAAAATGAGTGAAATTAAATAGTATTTCTACGTAGCGTTATGAAAATAAGTATGTCAGTTTTACTCACCATAGTAAACATCATCCAACTCCTTAAACCTCTTTGCGTTGACGCCGATCCGCCAACTATATAACAGGACCACCAGTATTGATATATTCTGAAACAAAGCCAAACATTTTTTTTAAATATTAATAAATAAAAATAAAATAAAAATACAATTGCCTATGAACTATGTTAGTATTAATAACAAAATATAAAGATATATAGATAGTAATACATACATACGTATATACAATCACGCTCATACTCCTAAAAGGATTTAAGTAGAGCTTTAGCTAATATTTGGTTATACATTAAGCCATATCTGGTAGTATGAACCTTACAGTACCCCAAAACAGTTAGCTAACTAGTTTGTGCTCCCGTGGGGATGGAACTTGCGACCTCTGGACCTTATTCCAATAAGCGAACCGTCTAGACTACGGAGACCTAACATAGAATATTCTAAAGTATTCTTAACTTCTTATCTGTTCCCACAAGAAAAATAAAATAAAGAAGGAAGTAACCCCGACAGGAATAAAATACATTGATTTCAATTTCAATTAAATGATAATTGGCATTTAATTTACATACAAATGAAATAGATAATGCATTGTCGACACTGTACACGGGACACTCTTACGTTTATTATAATAATGAATGAAATTAAGCCTTAAATAAATTTAAGCTCATTAAATTTATTGCCAATTTCAATAATTTTGCGCGTAGAATCGTTAATGCATTTGCATGTTAATTAAAACCCAATTGACTTCACTTGCGGTTTTATGGAATGAAGTTAATTTCTTCTTCTTTCTGCTACCTATTTATTTGGGGTCGGGGCAGTATGTCGATATATCGACAATACTGCTTTTGGTTTTGGCATGTTTTTGGGCTGACGTCAACTCTCCTTAGAAACGACTGTTATCTTTTGACTGTTGCCGGGACCACTAACTGAACGTGTCTTCCGAAGGATGGGGCAACAACTGCGAAGTACCGAGCGTACACTTGGCAGTTAAAATAGGACAAGTTTTTTATGTCATTATCATCATCACAGCTTTTATTACTCGACCCACTGCTTATAAGACCTTGTCCAGAACCATTAATAGACGCTGGTCCACTGTATGCATACTGCACGCTGGTGCTGCACGCTATTTAGACAAAGCGACATTTTCCTCAACTTCAAAGGCAAACCACTGTATGGATTTACGCTGTGGTAACTGACTTGTAGACATCGTCTATCTCTCCTAACAATACTGCAAACTAGTCTATATTCTGACAGGTAATGGTAAAATAACCAGTCTATCAGAAGTTGAGGGTTAGTCACCGGCTCTTATCATCACTTAACATAGGTGAGACTAAGGCTAAGAGCTCCCCCCTTAAACATAAAAAAGTTCGAATGTACCAACTTTTGCATTCAGAATCTGAACTGTTTACAATAACAGAAATTTCTTGATTCGGCAAATACTGTCAATAAAGTTTGAAAAGCAAATCACGTCGCTACTGCAAAAAGGTGACGAAAAATTTGGAACACTTCTTGACGCTGGTAAAATTCATAAAACTCTAGTGAGTACGCGAGCAAATCTCGTTATATTCAAAGCAACCAGAGCTTTGGTTCGCTCAATACGTGCTCTATTTTGTGAGAAACGATTACGAATTTTTATTCACTTTTAGCAGAAATATAATGTTAAGGGTTCCGCTCCAAAACTTGCAAAGAAAAAGTATAAGATATCTTGTATCGTTCTGTCTCTTTTGCTTACAGGTTTTTTGTAATCTAATTACTACGCGAAGCAAAAGCTTTCTACCCCTTTTTACGAAAATTGCGTGGACGCAGGAGTATGAAATTTCGCACAATTAAAATTTATATTAGAGAAGGAGTGCAGAACGCTAATATTGTTTTAAAATACATAAAAAATACCTACATTAATTCAATAAAATAAACATTACACACACTATCATGTATTTGACACACGCTTATACTCTTCTATAGATTAATATTATTTGTCTATAGTTTTTTGTTTCTTTATTTTATTAATTTTTTTGATTATTTTTATTTAAAATTTCATACTATTTGTTTGAAAAAATAGGCAAATTAACAGTGAAGCCTTGGCGAAAACTGTGATTATAGTCTTTGACATGAGAACCGTAGAGCGCAAGACATGAACCCACAAAAATCCTACAGTGGCACTTACGTCGTTTTAGAATGATTACGTTTTGAAATTTTAAATTAAAATACTTAGAATCTATATTAAAGGAAATAAAAAAATACGTGTTCATCTTTAAATGTCTATTTTCCATCCATATAATAAAAAATGCTATTAAAAAATGTAATGTTGGCAATTTAAATTAAATATGTTACACTGGGCGACCACTATATGTATAATTATAAGCAGTATTATATTATCTGTGGTATAAGTAATTATGTTAGTATTAATAGACACGTGAAAGATAAAGATATCTATTTCAACTTCGAGATTGCAACACAAAGATGAATGAATATTCATGGTTTCAAGATAATATTAGTTACAAAAATGTTAACTAAATTGTGAATTGGTATTGATCGGTCGCAAGTAGTCGCTGCACTGATTTCCGTATCTGAAAGTCGATGCTTGTCGGTGCGATCGAAATAGCGCGACATCGCTGCATGCTGTATGGGCCCTTAATCATGCCTGTACAAAAGTTTACCTAAATATAGCAAAAACTTTGGGAACGTCATTAAACCTAAATATCAATACGAAAACAATTTCCTAGTATTTAATAATTAATATTGATAATCTAAATCCTATACCGATGTAACCAGCCTTAGGTTAAGCCTTGCTTAACAGAATATCACGTTAAAAATGCTTGTGGGTAAACACCTGAAGGCCCGAAAACAGACGGGATAAAGGGCTTAGAAACGTAGCTTTGTGCAACTTGAAATAAGAGGAATTTAAAAGTTTGTGGTGATCTGTATTGGAGAAGACGAATTCATTTTCACTGTATTACTTTATTGGTGACATAAAGCCGTGCTCTTTTATAAAACATCCCTTCTAAGTTCAAGGCTCGCTTCGAATTTAGCTGTCAAACGGTAACGATTATTTTACCAAAAACAAATATTTTTAATATATGATATTTATTCAGAAGTTATGCTGTTATCGAATATAGTGGCAACTTCGTATCTAGTTTTATTTAAAAAAAAAATAGTTTAAGCCCACAAAGTTTGTACTTTGTACACATACAATGCTCTGAGACAACTTTAAACCTTTTTGATCTTATTTGAACGATTCAAGGCCGTAAGCGAGGGCGTAACTCAAACCATTAATAGTTATAATTCATGGAGGTACGATAACATCGTGATAACATCTAAATAACATGTGTGTGAAATCCAATACTGACATACATTTATGAATTCTAACGACCGGTTGCACCAAGTTTTACTTTTTAAATTTCGTAAAAAATTCATATATTTTTGAAAATGAAACCATCTATTCATATGAATCAAGTTGACTTTTACGTTACTTTTTGCAAAATTGTAAAACGTTAAATTTGGTGCAACTGGCCGTAAGTCTATTATTTCTATTAAGTTTGAGCAAAGTACCTAATTTGTTTTGAACAATGCTATACAGCTGATATAAAAAATTAAAGTAATTCAGACACAAAGATTTACCCGAGCTACTAATTTGATAACAATAGCAGGTCATTTATTGAAACATCGTATTGTATTTGAAATATTAAACAAATTAACATTTAATTCTCTATAGTATCTAACTTATCCGAGCCTTTAGTATTCAACACAATGTAGGATAGTTTGGGTTACAATGGAACGGAAAAATCATTTCCATTTAAAAATAATAAATATTATGTTAATTTACAATTTTAGTTTTTATCAATCAACACTATCAATTGACTACGAAATCGAGATCAATATTGTATCTGAAGCCTAAACAAATCACTTTTCGAACAACATTTTCTTCGTTCCAGTGTGCCCCAGGTTAGGGGTACAATGAAAGGACATTTGGGGTCCATTGGTATAAGACCTAAATCGTAAAATGTATGAAAATTGTAAAAAGGAACAAATTTTACGCGTTTTGTTATGCCAAATTTGGACTTGGCACTAGTTTTGTATCCAGAATTGACAATATCGCTATATCTGGTTGCAATGGAACTTCGACGCATAATGATTTATTGTTTTTGTCAATATCTAACAATAATTCGTGAACAAAACGGAATGGTCATAATGGATTGCTGTTCCATAAAACCCTGTTCCATTGTACCCCTTAGAGTAAATTTCAAAAGAGAACTTATAAATTGTACATAATTTGCACCACTGAATTCTTTACTGCTTATTGATTGCAAAAATAACCAAGGTTTATTACTACTTTAATTTATTACTATCTATTTTTTTTTTTTTACAAAACCAAAGTTCCTTTTAAATAATAATAGCACAGATAATATAATACTATACTATATTATTAAATAGGAAGGAAAATTATTACTATTATTTAACATTTTGTGTACCTAGACACAAAGATAATTACAAAAGAAGACATTACATAACACCGAAAATTGTACAAAGGTACTACTACTACTACTACTGTTCTTTCGAAAGGAATTTCAACTATCCATAGCCAAAAACGTCTTTCGTCAATAAGATCGATTATTTCAATCCAGGCACGTTGCACTGCGTTTTTACGGATTTTAGGCATATCCTCTCTAATCTGTGGTCAATAAGTGCACATTGCAGATAGGACGGACGGACTAGGTGGTAGACCCATATGTGTTTCGGATTGAAGGGAAAGGTAGACCTAGGAGGAGGGCATATCATCTTAGTCCCCAGGATGGCAAACGCACTTGCGGTGTTAAGTGATTAACACATAATATTGCAAGTGTCTATAGGCGGCGGTGACCACTTAACATCAGGTGGGCTGCAAGTTTGTTTGCCATCTCGTAACATAAAAAAAGGACGCTGCAATTGGTTAATGTGCGCGAAAATTTCGTGTAAATTAAAAAAAGGCGCTATTGTTCCACTGTACCCCTTGTCGCACTGCGCCCCCACTATCCCTACATTTTTTTGTACTTCCTGATGAGAAGTTAAAATAAATTCCTCACAATTTTTTGCCAAAAAACTTTCATAAATTAAGAATAAAGATTTTTAATTTAATTTTCCATTCTCAAGTCAGGTTTAAATTTGATCTAACTTTAAAAGATACTCTTATAGCACAGAGGTTTACATTTACTACTCATAGCATTTTCTAATAGATATCACTGCTATTATGTCCGGGATGAAATCTCATAGTTTTTATTATTTTAATAAAAGTTCATTCCGTAAAATATTATTGAACTTCAACATGGAATGTTAATTAATCCAGTTTTAAACAGAGTTACAAACATAAAAGGCAGTTTATTGAAAATATTATTCCAGAATTTCAGAAATAGTAGTGTTGTCGCTCCAATTATTAAACTTCTCAAACCTTCTATTGACGCTTAAATTATTTTGATAGCAAATAAAATTTTACGCAATGTTTTGGTTGTTAATTGATGATTGATTATAGAAAACTTTCTCACACAAGTCAAAACAGACTCATAGCTATTGTTGTTATTTAACAAATCAAATTATACAGAACGTTATAGCACGATACCTACCGTATACGAGTATAAGATAACAAGATAATTTGAATATCTGACTTTCTTAATTATATCACAGGTTACTCTTAGAAGTACTTCATTACAATTATCAATATAATTAAAATAATTTTATAAAATGCGTACCTACGTAACGGATATACTAAATCTAATGTTATATTTTTAATACGTGTTTTTTTATTAATTTTTATAAGATTTTAAAAGAAAACACTAGAAAAGACTATTAATATTGTTGCCGTGGTACGCCGTGAAAGGATAGGTGTGTTGTCATTCTGAGACCTAAGATGAAATGCCTTCCATGTCCGGTAATTAAACTGTAACTGTGAATTACTTCCTAAATGCAGCATAAATTATTGCAACAATGTAACATTAATGACAATCCTAACGAGCGGCGGATGATATACGCACGTGCCGGATATTACCTTCCGCGTGTCACAACATCACCCTCGCATACTGATGTGCACAATAATTATTGAGCTATACTTATTATCTTGTCTATCCAAATGTATATAACCTTTGTTGAGCTATTTACCCCATCTGTCGGATTAACCCGACACATATTTGCGAACGTTTATTATTTATTCGGCAAAGAACATGCATGCTATATATTTTACTTTTTGTTCTAAGGGCATTACACAATAGTTGCTTACAACACTAATGTTACCTTACTAGTTTAGTTAGTTTACTAGGTGGTAGGCCTGTATTTAGGGTAGTCTGGGTAGGTACCACCGCCTTTCCTATTTCAGCCGTGAAACAGTTTGCTGTGTTTCGGATTGAAAGGAAGGAGCCAGTGTAATTATCGGGCATTTAAGGCATTTCATCTTAGGACTCAGGATTACAATGCACCTACAATATCAAGTAATTTTTTCCTTGTTATTGCAGGTATTTATAGGCGACGGTATTCACTAACTACCAGGTGCGCCGTCAACTTGTTTGTCATCTAGTAGTATAAAAAAACACATTTACGTAATTTATCTTTTTTTTGTTAAATCATTATTTTATTATCCACTAGCGACCCGCTCCGGATTCACCCGGATCGTACTTAGAGTACCTACTTTTAACTCTAGCTATTTATGAAAACCGTATAGAAATCCGTTGCTTAGTTTAAAGTTCGAAGCGTACAGACAGAAGGAGCGACTTTGTTTTATACTATGTATAGATTGATAAGCGGGCCCTAGCTCACGGCAATGAATATCAAACCAGCGATATTTAAAAATTTATAATAAATCTTATTTATCTAATTTCTAATTTACTTAAAGGATTTAAGAAAGCACTGTTTTTTTAACAACCTAAATTAAATAACCGAGTATTATTTTACCGCAGTTGATCAATCAGTATTAATTAACGCAAATTATAACTTAGGATTAAGACACAATGATCGACTGCCTTTCGCATATTGGTTGATGAATGTTATTATCCTGGGGTCGATTTATTCACGGATCGCTGGTATACTGCCTGTTTATTGTATTTTACTTTTTCAAAATAAGATCCGATGATAAGATCCGTAGGAGAAACAAGGTCACCGACATAGCCCAAAGAATTTTGAACCTTACATAGCGAGGACTGATGGCCGCATTCCGGGGGACGCAGAGTTGGTAGGCCCCCCGAAAGGTGTACCGATGATCTGAGAAGCCGCTGGATGCGGACAGCGAAGCACCGATCCTTGGTGAGGCCTATGTCCAACAGTAGGCGTCTCTCGATTGACATGTTGACTACTCCGTTATTTTATGTAATATGTCGCTAATCTCCTAGATATACATCATTTTATATTACATTCACTTGATTTGATTATGTAACTTTGTAAGTAAGCAAAATTTAAAAATATATACGCAAGTTTTCGCGTTTACGCAGCCGTACATAGGTATACTTTTTCTTATTTACAAGTTTTAATTTAGTTTCCAACAAAGGGATCTCGGACCAGCAATCCTATTCATTATAATACAAAGCAGAAAAATGTAATTCGCCTTATTTATTATACGCCCTAATTAGTCTTAAAATCTACAGATGGTGTAATCTCAAACTTTCAAGATTCATCTATTCTAAAGACGTAGATATTATGACCTTTATCTTGTAACTTAGTGTCGAAGTCAGTGAGCAGCGAAATTAATAAACAACACTACAACGTGATCTAAATTTCCGAACAGACCAGTGAAAGACTAATCAAAGTCCCTTATATCCTAAGTTTGATTTACTTAAACTTTAATAATTGCCACTTAATTTTAAACTTTGTTACTTCGAAGTAAGATAAACACGTAACTAAACAGGATAACAACATCCCAGAGTTAAATTTTTTTAGTTGTATCTAGAAAGTAATTAATCACTGAAAAATATATAAAAGTGGTTTCCAGTTTCACGGCGTATTTAAAATTTATTGTTGCTCTTGTTACCCGTGTATAGCTTAAAAACATTTAAAGTGGTAATTTCATCTTCAATTGCATCGATATAACTTTAATTATCACTACTGTACAACCACTAATGGCCAGTTTCAATATTTAATTCTCAGTTCAAATCGCCCTACCAGAGTTCGGTTGCTAAGTGACCGCTGCTACTAGGCAACCAAACAATAGTAAGCTTAGATTTACTAGCTGATTGAATATTGATACCGGCCATCATCAACAACTCATATAATGCCCCCACCAAGGGGCTCGAGCCAACCCCACATTAGCGGCCTTAGTCTACCACGCTGGCCAAGTGCGGGTTGGTCATTTCACATACAACGTAAGAATTTCTTCATAGGTGTGTGTAGGTTTCCTCACGATGTTTTCCTTCACCGTAAAAGCGTCGATTAAACATACATTTGAATTCAAAATTTGAAAACACATTGGTACGTGGCGGGGTGCGGTACCCTTACACACAACGCCACTGACGACGCTTTTTCGTATTAGGAGCGTGGTCATTAAATACTCGTATCTTGAAGTGAAGCGTATGAATTTTATTGCCAATTTTTACTGACGGGCGTTTAAGAGATAATAATTTAATGAGATTGATGCAGTTGAAAAAATGCGCAAATCTACTTCTATTTCGAAATCAGAGTCATGTAAATGCGCCTATAGTGGGGTAGGCTCGAGCCCCTCGGTGGGGACATTATATGAACTGTTGATGATGATCAATACGAAAAGAGGTCGAGCAGACCTTTAGTAGAGCTTTAGAGTCACTATAGTCTCAGAGAGGTCACTTAATAAAACATATTTGGTGACACAAAAAACCTCATCCAGCAGTTTGGATCGTGCCGTGTCCCAAAATAGTGACGGGTTGCCAGCCTAATTATTTCAAGATAATTATAACTTACATTCAGAACAAATTAGTACTCTTTTACATAGGCAATAAAATCCTATTTACATGCTTTTGAGTTAATAGAAATATATAAGTGATAAGTGTAAGGAATATGTAAGTTAAAGAAGGCATTAATAACTTACTTATTTCTTTTATATTCGAATTAACTTAGGTACAAATATTTTCCCTTCTAAGCGTCAATTATGAAAGTACTCTCAATTCACTAGTACTACTCAACTCAATAAAATTAACGAAATTATTTATTTTATTTTCCTTGTTCGAAATACCGGAAGTTACGTAACTGATTTCGAATATTATTTGAAATGACAGAACAATGGAGAAATATTATTGTTCAGACCAGTTCGCAGTAAATTTGAATTTGCCGTTTGAATCGCAACTGAACCGTCGTTGATCACGGAGCTAATCTAATCGGACTAAATCTGACGGCGTGTTTAGATAGTCACAGACTAGTGACGTACCCAGTTAGCGGCAAGAAACAGCAAAATGTTCGACGGAAACTACAATAGTTACGTTTTTAATACGAAAAAACTTATGCTACGGGTACAGGAAAAGGAAACTGTTATTCAATCGCGTTAGATAACGATCAGCAAGCGCGCTCTTTTTTTTCTCTAACGGGGAAGATATTGAGCGAAGATACTAAGAGATATCTTACCTAATAAGAAAGAGGAAGGAAGGAGAGACTCGCAATTAATAACTAACCCACTCTAACGTTTAACTAAGGCTATTAATGTTAGATCATTTGCCAGAAAAATGGTCAAAGAAAAATAACGTTAGAACTTCCAAAATTTGTAAAGTGCCTTGCCTAGCCTAAAAGAAACTATTTTCGAGCCATTGTTGCAACAAACAGGACTCATGGCGGGCCATAAACCGGTGTCTAGCCTTACTTTGCTCACAGTTTAAACCCAACCTAACCTATAAAATATTATTAATACATCTTTAATTTTTAAGCAAACTAAGATTTAGGTAAATTAATAGAACAGGGGAACAGTTGCTTCAACTATAAATATCTAATTCTAAAAATTTAAATTGTTGGCAAAATGGAAAAATAACTTTAAATACAAAAATTTTAATTTCAAAATCATGTAAATTAACAAATTTTAAGACTGCATCCTGGAGCATAATCTCTTCAAAAACAGGATAATATTTAAAACAAAAAAAGTTTCGAAGTATTTAGATTACTAACCATACCGTACGTAACCGAGCTGGTCTGTACGGTATGGCTGGTAATCTAAATACGCGATCTGATACCGGTAGAGGAGCCAAATAGGCGTTACTACGTATGTCCTTTTTTCTTTGAACGTGCACCATCTCAATTAAGAACTTATTAATCCAGTCGGAAGACGGTCATATTTCCGTGGTTATTCATTAGAAGCAAAGGTCAACGCTAACGAGAAAGCAGATATACCCTAGGAGGTGATTCTCTCCTTAATGTTGGTGATTACATCAATTAATGACTCTTCCTTATCACAATATATTTCATTACACCGGTAATTCAGCGCCATTTTACCTGTGTTCTTTTGTTTGTGATATGTTATATCGTATAGAGATGTTTTTCATTAATTACTTGCGAGAGACGTATATTGGGACGCCTTAATGATGTTGGTACATTATTATGTTGACATTTCGTATAAAGTGGATAAAAATAGGAGTTTCTTCAGAGTTCGTAGTGTAATAAATAACACGTGCTGTATCCGTTTTTAAATCAATCCATCATACAATATGAAGTTAGATCTCTAATTTCACTCGATTTTGGCTCAATAAAGATATTAAGATTGTAAATATCAGGATTATTAAAGAAATATATTAAACAATCTATTATTTTGCTGTATTTGAAGACTGTCACGATTTCTGAGCGAATTTAAAAATCGATTTATGTATTCTTCGAAAACGAAGTTAAATAATGGAAATATAATTAGATGCATCAGTATTTTCTTTGTCAAATCTATTATTAGATTTTATTGGTTTTGGTATGAAACTGCTGCAATTAACCTTTTGATCGCTACATTGGTATGAAAAGAATAAGCCTAGGAGTTCTGAGTTTTGGAATCCCTATTATAGTAAAGTATATTTATTGCGTGTTTGGTGTACAGCGGACACGGCGTCGGATTTATACTTTAGAGACCAAGCGCTAAGTGCTTCATTAAGGGAAAAATATGTGGTCTCCGTAAGATCACAGATTTGAAATGCCCAATTCTAGGATATTGTTAGTTTAGGATGTTGGAGAGGTTAACAAAGGTTAGGTTCTGTTGTACTCACTGGTGCCACAAGAAACGAACATCGCCAAAGACCGCTCTATAAATAGTCTGTTTAAACAAACGAGGAGATAGATGGTCGTACGTTCATCACAAAAGCTAAGCTGCCAAGTGCGCGGTTCACACTCAGAAGGGTGACCAAAATGTTCCCAAGAAGGGTGTCAGGCAGGCAGCCGGGCGGCAAAGTCTAATGCCTAAGGTTATGACAGTATGTTAATAGCAAGACATACAGCACCAGCCACAAATTAAATCGAGAGCAGAAAGAAGGAAATTAAAAATGGCTACATCGGTGGTTTCTTTGCTCTAGAGATAAGCACTAGCGGTATATATGTCGTGGACCGATCTTATAGTTGGGCAGAACGTAATATTATGCCAGCATATCGTGAAACGCTAATGGACCATTAAAATCTAAACCACTAGTCGAGTAACCCACAAAACAGATAAAAGCGGTTCTGTGGAGTAACCCCCCTTTACTATAAATAGTAGAGGTCAGGAGCTCAGATCATATGTCAGGAGTGATCAGTAAGTTCAGGGTTATATGACCATTTTTTGTTTATCTCCCGCGCCAGCTATCTTCGGATTTAGACTCTACTTTTGTTTACCATCAGGTTGAATGGAGTCAATTGACTCCGTTTGACCTTTTTATATTTCTTTATGGCTATGTGATGCCGGCAGAGTAGAATAGTATCACCTCATATCCTCCAATGGGGAGGATGGGAAATTTTATGGACCATACCGCACGCTGGCTGGGCGCACGGCTTGTGCGGGACTCACCGGCACTATTCAGCGCCGGTCCTGTGGGTTTTAGCGGAGTACACCGGTACCCTCCTAAGCCCTCATGGGCGCCCCCATCGCTCTGGGATCAGCTCACTTTACGTGCGACCCCGAGGGTCATATGACCAAGCAAAGTGGACTGTTTGTCGGAGAGTATTGACCTACTGCATAATTGCGAAGTATAACGATGTGCCCGGCTACATCACAATCAGCGCGACTATACGATCGGCCGGCGACATAATTATATACCACTAAAACTAACCTCGGTTTGTCTAGAACTTTTGTATGTTAAGTATGGGACGCATATCTATATGGCTGGGTAGAGGGACAGAAGTCAGGGTACTTGAGGTGAGAGTTGATGCATCAGATAATTATGACTTAGGCTGCTATTAAAGAATGAGCCTCAAGAATCAACACCGTACTGAGCGTCGTACATCTCTATCACTTTGTGTTTAATAGAAAGTGACAAACAATTCTCAAGACATATTGATTTCTGAGTGTGATTCTGTAATACGGGCCTTAGACCTAGATTTGGGTCCCAAATTTTAAAAACTGTATCACTTGCGTTATTGATTACCTACTTACTACCGTCTATACCACGGGGATTCCATATAAGGACTACGCGTGCCGGTTTACGGTGTCACCAACAACTGTGGCTACCATTCCAACGCAAACTAAGAAATTTGGCAACTTATTTCTTTGTCGCACAATCAAGAAATGGAATTCACTGCCAGCACACGTGTTCCCTCCTTCCTACAATTCTGGGTCATTCAAAAGAGGAATGAAGAAGATTGGCAAGGCGAGGATGGTCAGCGCAGCTGTTTATCTCCCGCGCCAGCTATCTTCGGATTTAGACTCTACTTCTGTTTACCATCAGGTTGAATATAGTCAATTGACTCCGTTTGACCTTTTAATGGGCCGTGTGATGCCGGCAGAGTAGAAAAGCATCACCCCATATCCTCCAATGGGTTTCGTAGAAGGCGACTAATGGATCACCAAAGGGGTATTGATCACCTTATACTCCGTCCACCAATCCGCATTGGGCAAGCATGGTGGACTACTGCCTAAACTTCCTTCGATGGCAAGGAGAGGCCTTGTGTCCCAGCTGTGGGTCGAATTATAAAGGCTGTTATGATTATGATGACCTTTTTATAAAAAAAAAATATATAATATAATCAGGCTACCCTCTCTGCAATACTATGGAGCACGGAACCTCACGGTAAATCCATAGAAATGCTCCAAATGAATTTTCGTCTCTCTCAAGTTAACAGGCCGTTAAAGATGCCATCAAAATGGCATATAATTGCATTAATTTTCAAAAATAATTTATTTTTATTACTATTACCAATCGAATGCTTTATTTTCACTGGGTAACAGAGGCTCTATTTTATTTTCAATTATTCCATGCTATCAAAGTGGCAGGGGGAGCGCTATTTAATAATATTATCTTTGTGATTTTAGATGTAGCTGCCAAAAGCCGTTATTTAATTAGGCAATAGCGGTAAACAAACCGTTTCAAGCTTGTTTCATTATTCATTGTATATTGCAATCAACGGATATGATTTCCCTACGTAAACAGTTTAATGAACTAACACAACCAACCCCAAATCAAAATCAAAACGAAATTCGTGTATTTTTTACTACCCAGACTAAATCAATATTATTCTAACAAGGTACGGTAAGGTACAATCACAGTGAATGAATACATTAATTACGACTTCCCAGAACATGTTTTCGGCGTTCAAAACAATAATTGACTTTCAAATTATTATTATTGTTACATCTATCGAAATAAAGCACGCACTTACTGTTAACAATTACATACACGAATACATCACGCACACTAGTGCGTAATTATTAAACTCACCTTCGAGTTTCAATTTTCAGATTCAAAAGCCATATGATTCCCAATTAAGCGACCGATTCTAAAGACGTGTTACTTCGATTAACAATTGTAACAGCTTTCCAACATTAATGTTTTCCTCAATTTCTGTATACAATCTACATTGTTTTCGCTTTCCAATTAAGACTAGTTGTGTACTTATAGCTTAGTTATTTTACACATTAATTATTGTTCAATAAATTTCTCGGACAGATACTAATTGCTGACCTACTTTGGAAGCTGGTCATGGCGCAATTCTCGGACTCGGATGAAGGGAAAAGAATAACAGTTGCATGTGTATGAATGTATGTAGACATTTTTTATGCACGTGAAGATGGTAAAATTTTCATAATTTTCTCGCTTATCATTTTCATTAGATGGACCAGAACACAGTTCGTTGTGTTTTGGACTGAAGGATAAGGTAGCCAGTGTAATTACTGGGCATGGAACGCATATCGGTTTAGTCCCCAGGATGGCAACGCACTAGCAGTTTAAAGTGATTTACCCTTAATATTGCAAGCGTCTATAGGCAACGGTATAACCACTTAGCACCAGGTGGGCTGCAAACTTGTTTGCCATCTCAAAATATATTTAAAAAAAATAAGCTTTGTTGATATTCCAGACACAGGTACTTGCTACTATACATATTTCTTTCGCTTCTTCTCTCATTACAGTGCTAATACATGCTCCGAGATTTCGAATACTTTTGACCTGTGAAGGGTTTAACATAAAGAAAATAATATTAGTGTAGTGTACATACAGGAAACATCATTGAAGATTAAATGGTGTGTGACAAAATAAGAAATCCCGTAGAAACCAAGAATACATATGTACGCGTACGTAAAAATCGTTCGATTACACGCAGCCATTCTCGACGATTGCTCCCGATCGCGGGCTCAAGGGTTGACTGCCAGAGCCTTCGCAATTTCCTTTCTCATCTGTTCCGCAGTCAGTTAAATATTAAAGACGCTCCGCTTATCTTTCGCTGCCGTTGCATTGGTATTAGTGCGCTGTTCTTGAAATGTAATCGAGTATTTTTCTTTTAGTCTCGATTCTTCGAAATCGTATTTTTGAGCTAAAGGGGCAATTAAATTTATATTATTGGGGTTATCCAGGGCTATATTTTTTATCTGACTATAGCGCAGCCAAAGGGAAGGGTAATGATTTCAGCAGTCTACGTAGATTTTAGTATGTATATTTGTATTTACGTATGTTACACCCTAGAACCTAAAATATTCAGATATTCAGATTCTGATTTTGATGAACGAGGAGTCAAACGATTAGTTATTACCATTCGATCAACAAAGGCTACATTTTAACAGACTTTAATAAGAGAAAGAGTTAGAGGATTTTTCCTTGTTACCTTTTAATCGATTTAATTAGATATCATTTGAAGTTTGTACGCAGTCTTGTTGCGATTACTAAGCAAGGCGAAATGGCCAAAATTGGAACTAGCTTTTGCTTGCCAATTCGTCTCCGTGGAATAGTTACTTTGAGCAGCATTTTAATTTTTGGTACTTATTTTTTTACTAATCATACACATATTTCCAATAAAGTATAGTAAACATAGATTTGTTTGGACTTTCATTCCCATTATTCCCTATTTTAAAACCCTAATAGTAAAATTTCGAGAAATCTTAAAATATCTTTCCTTATTACTAACTAACTAACTGAAAGTTCATGTACCAATTTTTGTGGCGTTTACTTTAAAATTGACAGATTTCCATACAAAGCCTCATTCCCTATTAGTCTTACCCTTAAGGGTAAATGGGGTTTGCTCAAATTGGCCTAAGAACCAACAAAATATTGGGATGTTTGATAATTTTTGTTATAATTTATGCTATAATTAAGAGTCATTACATTTTTAAAGATACGTAAGTTTAGATTTAACCAAATGTATCTGTAAGTGAATGCTATGTATTCTTTGAGAACTAAATATCTTTAACCAGAATTATCGTTTTGTAATAAATGTATTGAATTGAATTGAAGACTTACCAATGTATAGAGAGCGCTGGCGTATGCCGCGTGCTTGACGTGAAGCGTGCGGCAGCACGGCAGGCTCGTGTCCTGCTCGTGCGCTGTCCACGCCTTCATCTGGAGACAATATAATTCTACTATCATCAACAGCTCATATAATGTCCCCGTCGAGGGGCTCGAGCCTACCCCACATTAGGGGCAATTAGGCCTTAGCGTTGGCCAAGTGCGGATTGGTCAACTTCACACACAACCTAAGAATTTCTTCATAGGTGCAGGTTTCACCGTAAAAGCGTCGATTAAACACACATTATGAATTCAAAATTTGAAAAAACATTGGTACGTGCCACCCCGGCGAACCAGTGCCTCCCGGGTGAGAGACAACGCCCTTACGCACTATGCCACCAACGCTTCTAATTGGAAATTCTACTATTATCGTTACTAATATTGTAAATGTGAAAGTGACTGTTTGTTTGTTACTCCCTCACGCCTAAACCACTAAGCCAATTTTAAAAATTCTTTTACCAAAAAAAAAATGTTTATTTAGGAAGTAAAATAGGCTGCAATAGTTTATTTTTAATTATATAATAATATTCTTACATATAGTCCTTATTGGACGTGAACTGCCATTTTACGTGCCTCTAACTTACAGAAGACCACAGTAAAAAAAAATGTGGTGTTGTGTCTCTGTTGGTGAGTAAGATTTCCAGAGCTCCACGGGGTAGGGAAGGTAGTTTCCTTCGTTTACTGCTTACGACTAAGCAGGCCTAATGCTTGTCGCCGACCAAATAACTTAAAAAAAATAAAGGTAACAAACTAGCATATGTCCTGCACAGAGATGTTTTCAATACTTGAATGTCACGTGCGCTACCAACGCAGACTCACCTGGATCCACCACGTTGAATTCAGGAAACGTACGGTTAAGTCACGTAAATTTATGCGCGAGTGGCATGCCGTAGTGGCATGCAAAATCAAAAAGCTACACTTACAGATCAAACTGAACAATGAAAAGTGTTACCAAACGTCGGACTAAAATATCAAAGTGTGAAACGGAAATACACACCAGTTAAATCCATAAAAGTGGCTTTGTAATGAAATAATTCAAAGGTAAACACATAAATAATTTCAAATACAAAAGCGCAAATATTTACCTTACTTATGAAACGGTCACGGAAATAATTAACACCAGGAGTAATAGATGCATTACACGCACGTTTCCGACCCTAGAGGTTTCCAATAACTAATAATTACTATTGCGCCTATCCTCACATTAAGTACATAATATATTTTCACATGCATATACTTAAGTGATGATACCCAAATGAGTGTGTTTTCAAAACTTGTGTTATATTTATATATTTTTTTACTCCGACCGAATTTGATGATTTTTGATGTGTTAAGCGGAACCAAAAAATCGATCCGACAACTACAACCTCTGTCCATCCGCTAGTAGTTAGGTATATAAATAAACATGACTTGCGAATAGTTCAAGTTCATCCCTTTTTACAAGCTTTTCTTTAACTTGCACTGATTTTAAAATAAAATTACCACTATGTTGTGCTTCATTATACCAAGTCACCACAGAAACCCCAACTCAGAAAAATGCATTGCTGAAACATTGTGCTATTAAAATTCAGGTATTCTAATCATCGTCGTCGACTAACTACCATAAAGCTAAAGTAATTTTAACTTTACTAATCAGACTTTCTATCCTATTTTCAAAAATAAAGCAAGTGAACTTTTTAATTTTTGCATAGCTTTGATGTCAGCAGCAGTCTGAATGCTCAAAAGCAAAAAATAAAAAGTTTCTTCTCTTAAAAAACGTTTTCAATAAATTGATTATTCGTTAATTGCTCACTTGATACCAAACTAATGAACTTAAATAAGTAAGTATCTTGCAGTTATAAAATTTTATATAGTAGTAGATGACCCCGGAAAAGTTGTTCTGCCATTTTTTTTCTTTTAAGCAGTATGAAATATACTTTGCGACCTATTCTCATACTTACCAAATTTACACAAAAAACTTCACAATATTCGGTTGAGCCGTTTTGAAGGAGTGCGACTACATAACCGTGACACGAGATTTTTATATAATAGAATTTAATTTTTATCAATTATTGCACTTTATGTATTGCGTGTATGTTTAGGTTGAGAATATTTTTATTTTAAAATTAAAAAATATTATTTTGGACTAGATGTCATCAAAATCGGTTCAGCAACTATACAATACCTATAATTACTGTCGTTGTTACTCTTGAATTATGTTTATTATTATAACACGTCGTACACATTGTATATGTTTGCCTATGATTTATTTATGTCATATTTGAAGTACAAAATATTACATTATATTAGGGGTTTAAGTATGAAATTGCCGTTTTGTATGGAGAATTTAACGAAAATTCATTTTTCATACAAATATATTTGCGATTTTTTAAGGAACCACAAATCTAAATTTTGTGTAATTTTGTGGATGTATTTAGACAACATTAAGCTATAGGATACTTAGAGAAAAAAATTGACAATTTATACCTGTAAAAAAATATTCATTTTTTTATAACGGAGACGGACACCTCTTAGGACGAGCTGTTTTTGAAGATTTATTTCTAGTTAAAAAATAAATATAGGAATAAAATTTTATACATAAACATAAGTCATTGTAATGAAGTTTAAAATAAAAAAAAATAATGGACATAGCTATTCTATTAAAGGAATTATACACTAATGAATAATGAGGAACAAATCGGCAATTTCATACTTTAACCCCTATTATTACTTTCTAAATAATTGTTATTCTAAGTATTACCACAGTTAATACATTTTATAAGACATAATACAAAAACTTCACAATTTGAGCCAATCCAAATAACTAGTAATTATTTGAGTGTATATACCAAATGACTGGCGTTACTGAATTCTATTTTTAAGCCGAAATAAAGTCACTAAAACATTTTCAAATGAAATGCATTTACAGAACATTGATTAGTCTTATGTTGACAAAAAAACTATATTTTGATGAAAAACTTAATGTATTCAACCAGATCCCAACGGGTTCAGTAAAATTATGCCTATCTCATTTAAAGTTACGAACACAAATTGTGAAGTTGACATGAGAGGTGTGAGTGCCCAACAAAACGATGGCACCAGTCGAGAAGAGTTGGACGAACGCTTGCCAACTAGTTCAAAACACATTCAGAGTTTTTAGATAGCTCAAACAACTTACGGAATATGACATGAGAGTACCTATCGTGATGACGGGCAATGAAAACTTTTGCCGTCCCCCTGAGACAGGTTTGACAAATTTCTTTATTTAATTTGTAAGAGAGAAACTCATATTAGGGTTTTAGGTAAAGTCTAGAGTACATTTTCTCTGCATGATCTTATCAGAAATGATGAGATCAGTAGGAAAAACTTAGTCACCGACATAGCCCAAAGAATTGCGGACCTTAATACCACACTTTAAAGACCGAAATTACATGACTCCGGAAAACAGTGGGCAACAAGACAGTGGACAGCAGGGCACATTGTGAGGAGGATTGATGGCCGTTGGGACAGAAAGGTTCTGGCGGGGCTATCGTATATCGTGAGACGCAGCGTTGGTGGTCAGTGTAGCTTATAGAAGCTTGCAACATAACGGTGTAACTAGTCACTGCCAACACTAGCTCCAAACCTTCCCAAATCTTGCGACTGGGAAGGTTTGGAGCTAGTGTGAACAATACTACGAAGATACGGTACAACACTACGTTATTTGACTGAGGTATTCTATAAGGTCATGCTGAAACACATTGAGTTTGCCACTCGAAATTAGAATTTCCAATTGGTAATCATTGTGCCTGCAAGAGAGACTCTTGGAAAGGAGATGAAAGGACGCGCGTGCTACTTATTTACCACTCTTGATATGTAAATATAGACTATAATATAGTTTATTGAACCAACGTCTACATAAAACGGAAAATATTTTAATAGTAGAAAAGGCAAAAGACGTCACTGAGCCTTAATAACTTTTATGCAGATCACTTAAAAATGTTAATTGCGAAATAGTAAGATAATTTATTAACAGACGAAATCCCGCTGAGCATAGTCTTCGAAACTTGCCTTCAGGCCAAAATTTATATAAAACATTTAACCGCTTGAAATAAATCGGACCGCTTTTTAAATAATGTGCTTTCTTTGACGTCAATCGAAACTTGGAACAATAAAAGGTTCTCTCCTCCCACCTGATAGGGCGTAGGTGTTCAAAGCACTTGAAAGCGTCTAACGGTGTTCTGAGACTGGTCTTTTCAGATTTACCCTCAGACCAATGTAATCATTGGTCTGAGGAACTCTCTACCTATGTGTTTTATTTAAACGTCATTCACTTACAAATAAGAAAATGGCCAATCTGTCATGAGCACATGATTAAATTAAGAATCATCCTTCATCCATCTTCATCCTATCGCCACATAACGCTGCTAATTATAAATAGAATTTAAAATAAACTTATACTACAAAAGTGTAATTAAATCAAAAATTACAAAAAAAAATGTATCTGTTTATTTTATTCTTAATATAATTAATACTATTATTTTCTTTTTAGGCGTAATTGTAATATAATTACAGCTTGGACCAAAACACTGAAACATCTCCCTAATTGTTAAACTTAATTCATGCAATGGCAACAGCAACGAATAAGTATTCCTAAATCGCTGTTTTAATGACCTAAATGAATACAAATGACCTAAACGTTCTGTCATAAAAAGGAATTCAAATTATCGTAAATCTACTGCGATGGTATTTAAGTCCGGCTTTTCAAATTTCTGAAGCGTTAATTCCAATGTGTATGTCGTGGGCCGATCGTAAAGTGCCATAAAAAGCTAGACCACGTGTCGAGTAGCTCATTTAATAAAAATGTTAGGTTGAGGGTTATTTTTTTATGACCAAGTAGAGTGGACTGGTTTGTGGGAGCTTCTTTGGTCTAAGACATAATTGCGGCGTTCACGACGTGCCCGGACATATCATAATCTGTCCAACTATACGATCAACGACATATATAACCGAAAATCTCAAAAGTAGGTACTTACAATGCTGTCAATTAGTTCTTCCAATGCAGAGGGCTATGCCCGGAATTTCTCTGCGTGATTAAATCAGAAATGATGATATCCGCAGGATAACCATGATCACCGATAAATCCCAAAGAAATGCGAACCTTAAGTGGCATTGGGCACATTGCGAGGAGGACTGACGGCTGCTGAGGCGAAAAGGTCCTCGAGTGGTGACCACGTACCGGAAAATGCAGTTTTGGTAGGTCTCCCGCAAGGTAGACTGACAATCTTGTAAAGGTCGCGGGACGACGCTGGATGCAGGCAGCGCAGGACCGGTTTGGATATCCTTGGGGATGCATATATCCAACTGAACTGGTGATGATGATGATGAATGGTTCCTTGTAAAAGTCACTTGATGGAAGATTTCTGATCTGAACATAAAATTCACGGTGCGCCTAGAGGAGTTCAAAGTGCACGGTTTGGTTGGTGGTAGGGCTTTTTCCAGCCCTGGCCACCACCATCTTATGACAGCCTACCGCCATACCCATAGTGTTAACAGCATGAAGTCCCAGCGATTAATGATAAAATAACCAGTCCCTCTTTGGTTAACGGTTCCGGGTAAAACTGGTTTCCACCATCTACCTTATTACTACTCAAAATCAGATGATATTAAGACCAAAAAATTGCCAGAAAAAGATGAATAAGTCTAAAGACCTGTAGTTACACGCAGGCCGTAAAAAAGGTGTTAATTTCCAAAATTGTTACTATTAGTAGCCAACATAAACACGTAGGTAGCATTTATTTACGGCGGTATTAAGTGGATCAATCATAAAAACAAGGCAGGCGTGACATGTCAAAACTAATAATAATAATAAAACAGTCACACGATAGCGTGCTTGTTATAGATAATATGTACTTACCCTTGATTTTGTGTATACACTAATTACAAGATCGAGGTCGCCACTTTATTTTTAGTTTATTGTGAGTGTGATAATTGGCTGCAGGAAAACTATATGGTTGTTGTTCCACGACTGCTTAAACCTAGACTGGGTTTTATTACTCCTATTAAAGCTTTTAGCTTCTTGGGCATTACCAAGCAACCCTTCTTGGGCATTACCGAGAAGGTTTTCTGTCCCAAAGAAGTCTGGCTGTTATAGACGGTTTACTTGTCACCGCAGAAGTGACCGCGGTGGGTGTGTCTCAAGACGGAAGTGTTTATTCATGTGTGTTGCCAGTGATGACCCATAGAACCGAAACATGTCATGAAACTCCGAAATTATTTCGAGGGCCATTCGTTGAACTGGGTCGATCGAGATCTGGGCCACCGATCACATAGATACTTAGGTGCATACATTTATACTCTCCCACACACATTCCACTCCGCTTGGCCATAAAAAAATAACCTTGAATCTACTGATCACTCCTGATAACTATTTTCTGAGGCATTTCATGATCTACCCAATCTGGCCAATACGATCGGCTGACGTCAGTAGGTACAGGCAGATCTATATCGGCTCAGTTCAACGACTGATTTACTTAAATACAGTAAAATACAAATTAAGATTATTACAAAAATACAAATGAAAACTACTTACTAAAAACTAATCAAATCTATAAATAAAACAACTTTTACGGATTTAACTCGCGTGTAATTAGATTTTACATGATGTTATTATTGCCCGACGTTTCGTAACACTTTTCAGCGTTCGTGGTCACGGGATGACTAAAGATGTCTTTAGTGTGTGTGTCTAAAGTGTTACGAAACGTCGGGCAATAATAACATCATGTAAAATATAATTACACACGAGTTAAATCCGTAAAAGTTGTTTTATTTATAATGTGTAGTGCTCGCGCAAATCTAAGAGAACATAATCAAATCTACGTTATAAAGGGATACTAAACTAGATACAAATTACTTAAAAACTACTAAATAAAAGATAAAATACTTCGCCTAACTAAGTCCTCTGAAACAGGAAGTGTACACTGGCTGCACGAGTATAATTATATTCAACTTCTTTCTATATGTTATAGGATGTAGTGACCGCTTACATGGGACACCAAAGTCATGTTGAACTTTGTATCATAAAAGTTATAGAAATTGATAAATCATAAACGTGATAAACATTCATGTACCTTGTCAGATTCTAACAATTTCACTTGTTTTTAGCACTTAGTTACACTGAGGCCCGCCAATATAATAAAATTGTCTTGCTGACCGACTCCGCATCGTCTTTAAGATTTTAATAAGGATACCTTCATAAATTTAAAATTCTTGTCGTAATTAAAATGACTTTTATAAATGACTTGGCATGGATACGGAAAGAAAAGATAAAATTGTGACAAGAAATAATTTATGAGAAACGTTTTTTAACCGACTTCAAAAAAGGAGGTGGTTCTCAATTTGACTTTATGTTTTTTATGTGTGCCATAACTGTTTTGGTGTACCGATTTTGATGATTCATTTTACATTTGGAAGTTGTACGTTTAAAATTTGACCGACATCTGACGAGCAGTTTTTGACTTATCCTTAACAATGCGTATTTAATTGCCATCGGTGATATCATTCTCAGTTTGTTACTTGTTTGTCTAAAAGATCTCGAGATAGTTTCCTGAAAGTTTCTTTACTTACAACACTAAAAAGCAAAAGATAAATTCATTTTAAATAAAAAAACCTTAAAGCTGTCCAGATTATATATAGATTTATACTGATCCGGGAAAACAGACCTCGGCAATATCTCTCCATAGGAGTTCGCATAATGAAACCTTTTTGTATATTGTTGTTGCTCTAAATTTCTGGCTCATATCTTGGTGCTCTACCTTGTGCTTTTGCTTTTTACGGCGCTATGCAGTCTGGACGATGACACTGCTACTGAATTGTCTATGAGCTTCTGCGTGCTCCAGCATTGCTAGACTCTCAGATTGGCTGAATGAAGAAATGGCTTGATAATAATTGGCGCCAATAGTGTGTATTATAAAAAACTCAAGCAAATGACTCCATTCCACCTGATGATAAGCGGAAGTGGAGTCTAAATGCGAAGATAGCTAGCGCGAGAGATAAACTGTAGCCACCCTCGCCTTACCAAACTGCAAGGTCCTTCTTCACGCCTCTTTTGAATGACCCAGGATTGTAGGAATGAAGGAACAAGTGTGCTGGCAGTGAATTCCATTTCTTGATTGTGCGACAAAATAACGAGTCGCCAAATTTCTTAGTTCGCGTTGGAATGGTATCCACAGTTTGTCAGTGACAACATAGACCAGCACGCGTAGTCCTTAAAAGGAAGGGAGATGGTGGGATTAGGGAAATAAGCATCGTGGTACAGACGGTAGAACGCGCTCAATAAAGCAACATCGCGACGCAATTGAAGAGGCTCAAGATGTTTGTTTGACCTCTACGTCGCCAATGGTGCGGGTCGCGCGACGCTGCAACCTATCCAAAGCATCGACCAATCCAAAGCTACTTGGCGGAGTCACCCCACAGGTATGAGTAATACTCCACACAGGACCGTACTTGCGTCTTGTACATAGTAAGCACAGTTGATCAGGTGTAAAGAAACGCCGCATGCTGTTCAGTGTTAGCGTGCGCTATCTTGTCTAATATGGTAATGGTTAGGGAGAGTATCCTGAAGATTAAGACTTGAAGGAAGAATGAACTTTTTAGTCACGAACAACACTACTTGGAACACAACACTAAAACTAACACAAACTAAAAGTTTTTTCACTCAAGCATACTACTTTTTATGCGACTTAAGAATGTTAAATGGCAGTCACTGAAGAAGTTTAAGCCGTACATTCGTAAGGCTACTGGGAGGCCGCGCACTTAACATAATGGGCAAGAAACTCAGAAAGGGTATTATTATCCCTTTACATAATAATAAAAAATCAAAAGCTAGATAGATGGCATCCTAAGGGTGGCATAAATTACAATTTTTTCTCGTGGCCCGTGAACTGGTTTCTTCTTTTTGTTTGCTTATAAAATAAATGCAAGTTTTATGATAAATAAAACCAAATCTTAACGTCCTTATTTTGTATAGATATGAAATAGCGTTCGTGTACTGCTGATTGAGCTGGCTATACTATAGGAAATGTACATCCCCAGAGACCACACTATAAAAACTATAAATATTTAATTTAACAACTGAACTGTCCAATGACACATAATTTATGACTCATAAGTAACATAAGTTCAGATAGGGAACAAGTTCAAGTTCATAATTTAAAATAAAGTATTTTTGTTTTGAGCATGGCATAATTAACTAATCAGAACTACGTGAACGTATAGAAAAAAACTTAACCTTTAACAGAATCAATTAAGATGCAAACCAATGAACAGAAAATAGTATCATCATTGTATTACTTGAGGCAGGACTGAGGTGTTTTAAAAAGAATTTGGCATGTCCAAAATTATTAATACAGGAACATAATTATGTCTAAAGCGGTTCTTGCGGAATCTTACTAAAAATGTCTGGGCATAGGAACAAGATAGAGTACTAAAGGGAATATTTTGACTACAAAATAATAATTCAGACATGTATGGACGTGATACTATTGGAACTATCCAATAGTATCACGTCCATACATGTTTGAATTATTTATATCACATATTATTAGCCACGTGATGCCGGCAGAGTAGAATAGCATCACCTCATATCCTCCAATGGGTGTCGTTTGTTGTAGAAGGCGACTAATGGATTAGTAAAGGGTCATTGAAGACCTATTACTCCGTCAACCAAACCGAATTAGGCAAGCTGGTGGACTACTACCTAAACCTCCTTCGATGAAAAGGAGAGGCCTCTCCCAGCAGTGGATCGAATTATAACGGATGTTATGATGATATTACCAATTCCCAATCTAGATTTTATTGGATAGCTGTATCAATTTCAATAGGTCTTGTTGCAATAGACAACAAAAGTTTTGCACATTTTTGTTTGGATTTAAAATCGCCTTCGCTCACCTTTATGTCTGGAGGTTTCATTAAACACAGTAATGTCTCTTCAATCACTGTCATATTTTATTTTGAACTTTATGTAATAAAAGGTTGATGGAATCATTGTTGCGTTTACAAACGCGTAAATATTTTTAAAACTAGAAAATACACTGAAAAAGTCGTCCTGCCCTGGTCAATGTTTACCATATAAACATAAGCACCAATTTTAGACCACCCACCACTGACAACTTTCGACGGCGAAAGCAGTGCCCTAGTAGTGTAGTGGTTAACGCACCCTCGGATTGCAGAGGATGCTGGGTTCCCGTCTGGTTTTTTATGGTACTAAAAACTTTGTTTGCAGTGAGATAAATTGTTTATTAATATTTTATTTATAAGGTTACATTTAATATAGTGCAATTGTTAGTAATTAAGTAACGCAATCGAAATGAAATTCTGCTATTTTACATTTATTAAGCAAGCGTCTATTTATATCTAAAAATGAATTCCAAGATTCGAGTATTAAAATTCTTCAGAATGTTTCAATCTACCCAACATAAATTTATTTTTTACGCTTCGTAAGCACTATTACGCTTCTTTTCTTTCTCTTTATAAATTGGAACCGACGCTATTGTCGTCGCAAAAAAATTCGTGTCAGAAATTTATGATTCATCACATTGACAATTCTGTGGCAGCTTAATTTTGTCGGCATCTTTAAAGACTTGTTTTATTTTTATAGCAAAAATTTTGAATTGTTACCCGGACCTTCACTTGAGAGACTTTACTTATTAAAATAAAACCGTTCGTTTTTATTTAGAGAATATTTTCTTACATATAAAAAGTACATCAGTGACTACTCGAAAAAGCAAAAATAACAACAATATTTGGAAATGTTAAGAAGCTCTTCTCATTGGCTTATCACAGACGATAAGCATAAGACATGTACATACATTAATATTACATGAAATTGGAAGAAAAGATATTAAAAGCCCTTAGCTTATTTAGAAATTCCGTAAATTTTTGTATTAGATCGCGAATCCAAGGCGGCTCTTCCCAAATCGTAACAAATAGGTCCTCGAGTGGTGGTCGCGTAGAGGGAGACGGAGCGTTGGAGGTTGACCGACGCTCTGGTAAAGGTCACGGGCAACCGCTGTATGGAGGCACCGCAGAACCGATCAGATTCGAGATTCTTGGTGTAGGAATATGTCCAACAGTAGGCGTCTCTCGGCTGAAATTCTAATGATGATGATAGCTGAGGAGAGAGCGAAATCAGGGTAATGGAGTGCGGCAGTAGTGGAACTCTTAAGCCATACAATGTGTCACAAGTCGAAAGCACTGCTCCTGGTTCTCCTCTCTGCAACTTCATGGTGAATCCGTGAAATGCGTAGAGTTTTCATCACAACAATTTGTACATATAAATACAATTGATATTTATATTGTATCGCTATGTATTGCAGCTTCGACTTACTATAGTAGTACTATAAGACATATTCAATTGAAAATTGGACATTCATAAATCTATTGTATAATACCTAAGTTGAATAAGGATTTATTGGATTTGATTTGATTAGAGTGTTAGTCAAAATATTAATTAGGGATACAGCTACAATTAAAATAATGTATGCATCAGTAATATTTTCACCTTTCAAAGCGGGTTGTTTTTTTAAGTGTCACTGGGACCATCTTAACTTAGTGTGCCATCATAACGACAAATTTTAATTATTGTGTCTCCGGCACTTAAACGTAGGTTACCCAGGTACTCACCCTGTTAAGGTTTTATGTTAAATGTTGAAATAAAATGAAAAAGCTCTTTATTTAAATTTGACTTTGCTTAGTTATTTTAAATCGTCTAAACCCTACCACCCTGTTAATATTATTGTTCTTATTACATTGACTCCTAACTCGCAACTGACAAATAATTATTACTGAACTTAATATAAATAGCTTAATTTCATTATAGTATTAAACTTAGCACCTAGTATCGTGTTTGTATAAATAAATTATTCATGTCTACACACAAAAATGTAAGTTTTCTAATAACCCAAATATTTTCTAAATCTCAAAGTATTTAAATCCTTAAACTATAGATATGAATGTTGATTTTTTTTAAATAGAATAGAATAGAATAGAAATATATTTATTGTTACAAAACAGGCGACGTGCTTACATAAACAAAAAAAGTGATACAATCTAGAAATTAAACTAAAAATAATTGAAAAAAGAAAATTGTAAAGTGTTTGGGCTATTAAAGTAATCGCACATCGCTGGTCATAACAATGAGGTCCACGCTCAGCTTGTTGCTATGCTGCGGCCAGGCGCAGCATAGCGCTGGTTTTCAGTGTGGACCCCAAGCGACGTACGGACGCAAAGCCACACCACGCCCGTGCAATGCATGCAATGCAACTAACTAATCGACAGCGACAGTCTCTCTCCCGCAAGCGCACGCGGCGCTCGCGTAATGCGCATCGTTGTTATTGTCGTAAACCGAGCGAACAGCAATGACTTCAACATCGACAATCAATTAAGATTCATGTAACTAATCCGTGAACAACTCAATCATCACACCAACATGTGTTTGGGTAAGTAGGTACTTAATTTACATTACGCTCAGACTAACTACGTTATCTTGTATTGCTTTTACAATTACATTCAAATAAAACACAGTCATTATTACTATTCCAGATCAAGAAATAACTACGCACATAATACAAGGTAAAGAACAACGCATTAGCTTCAGCCAAACCCACTCCGCGACCGTTGTCTTTCCTTGCATATGGCACAGACATATTAGGTAAGAATCAAATTAGATAAATTATATATCATTATTTACAATTTCATTTCAAATAAATTAGTAGATAAATTATATAATAATTATAATACATAGAATAGATTAATTTTATTTTAAATTATCATAAGTGTAGTATTTAATTTATATTGTAGATTGTTGAATAAGTAAAGGAATAATTAACCAGACATTACAATTTAGAATAATGAGAATCCGCCGGGTAAGATTTCTGCCTTTCGAGCAACATTTGTTTTAAGCGCGACTTAAAGTTTTTTATTGTTTTCAGTGCTCTCAATGGAGGAGGCAGGTCATTCCAGCAGCGAGTAGCGGCGTACTTGAAACATCCTCTGAAGGCTGCGGTTCTAAACTTGGGCACATGCAAGGGGGTTAGCGCCGAGCGGATCGAGTAATTGTAATTATGGTGCCTCCAATCAAACTTAGCAAAGAGGTACTCTGGTTTCTCAGTTTTTACGATGCCGAATAATAAACAGGCAAAGTGTAGTTTTCTTCGCGCCGACATTTTGAGAATATTGTGTTTATTTAAGTAAGGTGTAATGTGGCTTCTCCGTGGTATATTATAACAAAAGCGGGCACACGCATTCTGCACGCGCTGTATCAATCGGGCTGTACGGGATAACAAACACGGCCCATACACAACGTCACAATAGTTGAATTTAGATAGGACTAGCGTGTCTACTAGTTTTTGCCTCATAGGAACACTTAGATAATTTCTCATTTTGTACAGAATTTTTAGTCTATAAAAGCAATTTTTAACTACATTATTAATGTGATTTTCAAATCTGAGAACTTGATCGGTTATTAAGCCTAAATTACTCGCTGTTTCAACCCTCTGTATGCATTTTCCGTCAATTTTTACGGCTGGTTTTGCACATACTATATTATTAACTTGTTTTCTACTTCCTATGATCAAAAATTTTGATTTATCTGGATTTAACACCAGCGCGTTATTCTTCGACCACAGTGCTATACGGTCCAAGTCTTCGTTTATTTTTTGAACAGAAGATACAGTGTCATATGGATTAAAGGAGTAATACAGCTGTGTATCGTCTGCGTATATGTGATATTTACAGTTTTGAATACAAATAGCCACGTCAGCACTGTATAATATAAATAATATTGGTCCCAGAAGCGACCCTTGTGGGATTCCTCTTGACACCCTTAGTGGTGTTGAGGAGACAGTGGAACCGTCCTCTCTCCTAATCTCGACCACCTGCGACCGGTCTGTGAGGTAACTATTGAACCATGCAATTGCGTCCTGGGAGAAACCATAATACGACATCTTTGATAGCAGTAGGGGTATATTTATAGCATCAAATGCCCTGGAGTAGTCGAGCAGGGCTAAAATTGAACCTTCACCACGATCCTGAGCCTCTAAGATATTGCCGACAACATCCGCCAATGCAGTAGCCGTCCCACGCCCCTTTCTAAAGCCAGATTGTAAGTCCGGCAAAATCCCATTTGTCTCCAAAAAGTCAGTCAGCTGCATATACACTACTCTCTCCAATATCTTGGAGAGGTAGGGCAGCAAGCTGATCGGACGGAGGTCTTTAAAGCTCTGTGGGTTATTATTTTTTGGCAGCGGCCTCACAATTGCCCTACGCCACAGCTCAGGAAACGAATTAGTAGCTATCGATCGGTTAATTATCTCAGTTATCGGCGCAAGCGATTGGGGGAGGGTAAGAGTTATCATCTCTTTTGAGATGCCATCAACACCCTGCGCGTTACTCGATATGGACTTAATGATTTTCAGAATAGCTTCCTCATCCGTAGGTTTTAATGAGAAGGTGTTTGAGCTATATCGATTGAATTCATAAAATGTCAACCGCGAAATGTCAACGTCCCGATCTCCTGGAATATTTAAAAACTCTGAATTAATTTTCTCTGCGTCTGCGAGATGGCCCAAGTTTACGTAGTCACTGCTGACTGGGAGCGCAAATTTTTTCAGATTTGTCCATAAAGTTTTAGTGTTTTGAATATTATTGTTAATGTGCATTTCGAAGAACGCTTTTTTTTCATTATACAAGGAAGTTGAGGCTAAATGTTTAAGGTCTAGATAATATTGTTTGTGGGTTGCTGCTTTAGTTCTGTGCCATCGGTGGCGGGCTTCGTTACGAAGTTTGAATATTAACTTCATATTATCTGTTATCCATGGGGTGGGAGCGTGTTTAAAAGACTTGGTTTTATATGGTGCATGTGCATTAAATAAACATAGTATGTACGAATTAAAGGTGCTCACCATATCGTTAATGTCTTGCAAGTCTGATATTGAACTCCACGGAATCACATTTAGATCGTTTTGAAATTGCTTACTTACTATCTCTTTAATTGGTCTGTACGTAACTATTCTGCGTGATATTTCATTCTTTCGGTAAACAATTTCGCAGGTCAGAAATGCATGGTTTCCGAGTTCACTTATGTGATCGACTAGAACACGTCCATATTTAGCATCCGTACAAATGACATCAATAAGAGTGGCACTCTCGCCTACAAAATGCGTGGGCTCAGTAACGAGTTGTACTAAATTTGTGTAATTTAAAAATTCTAATAGTTTTCGCGAAGCACGGCTGTCATTACACATATTTATATTAAAATCGCCTAGTAGTATCACATTGTCATAAGGGGCTAATGCATTAATGCTATCTGTCAGCGCATCGAAGAACTCATCCAGATCTAGCCAGGGTGGACGATAGGCCGTTCCTACCAAAAGTTTTTTTTTGTTATTTTGCAAACTCAGCCACATCTGCTCGACTGATGGGTGGTGAGGGTGCGTTCTTACCCGTATATTAATACCAGCTTTAATATAGAAGCCAACCCCACCACCTCGCCCCTCCCGAATGTTCAAGGGTCGTGGGATATGACGGAGTCTGTATCCCGGAACAGACGGAGCTCGACCTTCCTCCCCCCTGCGCAGCCATGTTTCATTTATGGCCATGATGTCCACGGAGTGGTGGTCCATGGCCATTAGGAACTCATCTTGATTCGAAGCTAAGGAACCAGCGTTATGGAGACCAAATTTAATTATTTTGTTATTATTCACTTAAAAAAAAAAAATGTATAATAATATCTGTATAAGAATAAAATACACGTAGGTACCATATTACGTCGATTAAAATTATTTAAAATATCGTGATCATAATTGTATAAAATGCCATAAATATAAATGATTATTATTATTATATTATTATCAATAACTGACCATAAATATATGATAAAATACCCTGGGTTAATATTTTTGTTTAAAACCTGTCTAAAATCCGACCCGCCTGCGCGACCCGCCTCTGTTTTAATTTTCTTATTGCGATGTGCGATCACAATCACAACACCTGTACGCCAAACAAACAAGAACCAAATAGAAAAGCTCACAGTAATACAGAAATATAAAAAATTAAAAAATAAGTTATTTGAAATTGCGTGAGTCATAAAGCTAATCACCACAATAATTGAATTAGTAATTGAGCGTAAAATAAGACGTACAATAATCAAAATTACCTCAACTGCAACAGTTAACAGTATAAAATCCATGAAAAAAATAATCATTACAACTATCGAATATGAATATAAATATGAAATAAAATATAGATTAAAAAATGAATCAACTATCACAAATCCAACAGTTGACAATTCAAAATACACTAAGAAATTAATTATTGCAATTATTGAATTTGAATTGGAATATGAAATAAAATGCAAATCAACTATCACAAAACTAACAATTAACAATACAAAATACACAAAAAAATTAATTATTGCAATTATTGAATATGAATTGAAATACGTTATAAAAATAAAATACAAGCCAAAAAATAAATTAACCCGATTTAACACACATCTAATAATTAATAATATAAAATGCAGGAAATAAGTAATTATTATAAAAATTGAATTTGAATTTAAATATGAAGTAATAAATAAATTAGAAAATAAAGCAATTAAATGTAACCCAAACGTTACAATTAACAACATACAAATAATTACAAAATTATTTATAATAAATATCAATTCTGAATTAATGCATAACTTATGGAATAAATAAATTACATTAACTACAACAATCAGCAAAGTAAAATCGAAATTAATATTAATTTTGGCTATTATTAAATTGGTCGGCCCCAAACGTGCGGAGTAGATCCTCTTCACTGCGAATAGGGTGCACGAGATCCCCTGGTTTGTGTCGAGCAAAGATACGACCATGTTTCGTCCATACGAACTGCCAGCCAAGCCGTTTCCCCGCATCTCGCGCCCTGCGAAACAACTGTCTGTTCGATCTTGTTAGGCGTTCATTCAAGTACAGACGTCGCGGCGCACCGGCTATATCGAGACTGGCAGTAGTAACATCCCGACGAACTCGTGCATTGCGAATTAGCTCGTCGCGTACATCGCGGCGCGCCAGCCTGAGAACCACAGGGCGCGGGCGGGTGACTACGGGACCCGATGAGCTCGATGCATTTAACTGTCGCCCCCCTACGCGGTCCACACTTACAATGTCGCGAGTGTCTATCTCCATGCCTAGTTTGTTGGCCATAGTCTTTACAAAGTGAGTTAAGTTTTCACCACTTTGTTCTGGCAGGTTAGTTATCTCTAATTCAGTTGCCAGCAGCTGTTGGTCACGGTCGTTTATGTCCTGTTTGAGCTGGAGTATCTTCGCGTCCACAAGGTCCACTGTTTCACCCTTCAGTTTACTCTCCATTGCACTTACACGTTGATCTGTATTGTCCATTCTGGCAGTGCATATAGCTAAGGACTCTTTAAGTAGTTTATTTTCAGCTTGTAAGTCAGCCAGACCAGTATGCAGTTTTTTAAATTCGCAATAAAAATCATTCCTCAATTTTATCAATTCCTCTCGAATCACCATTGCCATATCTTTGTGCAACTCTTCCTTAAAATTGCGAAATAAAGTAGCCACATCAGGGTAGATGTCCTGTGTGTCGTCCTGAAACGTACAACTCATTACGCTATTGTCTAGCTGGTCTGATCTAGACTGCATATTGGACGACATACCCCTAACAGGTGTCTCCGAACTATTTTTTGTGGCTACATTCTTATTACATTCCGGACACGTCCATTCATTACTTATTTGGCCTGTAGTTGGTAAGCTAACGCAACACCGGTGATAATGAGCAGGACAAGAGGTACACGCAGCGGCCTCTGTCGGTGACAGGAACTTAGCGCAAGCCCCACACTTAACCGGCATGCTGCTGCTGCGTATGCGATTCGGTCACGGTAAGCGGTACTTCGGTGTTACGATAGATGGCGCTGTATTATAGATCCTATATTTCAGGATTTCAGTGGCGTTTAATGGTAGGGAAATCGGTTAGACATGTACAAGTTAACCACTGAGCTCCACAGTAAACTCGACACTGTTGTTTTGTTTGTGTAAGCTTTTTTTATTTTTTTATTTTGTTAGTTAAGGTAGATTTAAGTCACTTTCCGATTGTTTAATTTAGTTTTCAAGATTTTTGTTATTAACGCTTTACTTTAACATTAGATAACGCTTGCACTTGACACTGTCACTGAGTTTATTTGTTTGCTAATAAATTTTTGTAAATATATCCACTATTTTATTTTTAATCCATAAACAGAACTGACACAGCTAGTGATAGCTTCACGTCCGTGACGTCACTCCTAAATTATACATTAATAATCAAAGGCGCTTCAAGTCTCATGATATTTATATTTAAAAAAGACGGTAATTTACTAGCTAGCTTGAAATGTAAGACCACACTCATTTTAGAATAAAAGAAAAAATCATATTTTGTTACAGACACATTTAAATATAATCCTCTTCGGTATTCACAACGTTCATTAATTATTACACTCAACCCTTTCCATAATTACGTGCGTAGATTAAATTAATCTCTTATTATAATCCTTTCATGTTTCGCCAATCACGATCATGTTATCATAATAATCTTATTAACTAGTCGATTGTAAAGTCACAACAGATTGTAAATTGAATAAATTTAACTTTGACTTAAACTCGATGTCGTACACCAATTTTAATCAGATTGCTCAATCACAGCCTATCGATGAGAACCTTCCAAAGCGTAACTAACTAATTTAATGTATAATATGGAGATCATCATTTTCTTCTATTTAGTTTTTACGTTTGTTCTTCTAAAGTATGTACTCCTACATCGCTAAAGTGATAAAGGTGTATGTAGCGAATTAGAATAAATAAGTAAATCTATTTATGGATATTTTTTAAATTCACAATTGTTTTTTGAAGTTAACTATGTATTTTGATAGATGTTTAAGAAACTACTTACAATTATAAAATATATCTTTGAGGGATGGGTCTCATACAATTTTCGTAAAAACATTTTTGACAAAGACTCGAAATGTTTTCCAGACTGACTCGGTATCTTTGATTCTAGCACAAAATGAAAGTGAACACATAAATTCAATTATTATTATTGTAAAGCAAGAGAAAACCGGCGCGTTCCGAGAGAGTCACTCCAGTGACTGCATGAACTGAATCTCTTGCTTTGTCGTTGCACCTTTTAAACTTATTTAGAAATTAAGGGATTTTTTTAAAATAAGGCAACAGACTATTTTTCTTTGTTTCTTTATAACAGAAGTTGATCGCCTTCAATACATTTTTATGGCAACAGGCTGGTGTATATTTATTTATTTATTTATAGGATACATATATACATACAACCGACCTGTCGCCAAAAAATTATTAAAGGCGATCAACTTATTATCTTACTACATCATCAGAACAGCTTCCTCGGCCCACTGGTGAGACATAAGGCCTAATGTTTAGGCAGTAGTCCACCACGCTTGCCCAACGCGGATTGGTTGATGGAGTAGGTGATCAATACCCCTTTGTTCTTCCATTAGTCGCCTTCTACGACACTCATTGGAGGATATGGGGTGATGCTATTCTAAACTGTGGCATCACAAGAATAGATGTTACAATCTATAATAGCGGTGCGGGCCTTCAAAATAACATTAAAATATATAATTAATTGAAAAAAATAAAAAATGTTTATTTGTAACAATCACGAATACAAAGATTAATGTAGCCCTGACTTCTGAGATAGAATAACCTGTGTTACAGAAGCCAGTACATTCCTATCGTTGTACAATACTATTGAGATTTGTTAAGGTTATGTGAAGAACTATAATAACAATAGAAAAACAACTATGATAGTATCACCAATAAATTTGAGAAAGCTAATGTGTCTGTATTTATTTAATTGATGCGTGATAGATAACCAAAACCGACTTTCTTATACTGTCTGCAATAAATATTTGTATTTGTTACTTCACGGATGATTCACGTTTAAACGTTGTCGAAAACGATGTCGATACCGCTAGAATGGTTTATTTCAGTAATTTTCACAGCATAATGTCGTATGGGATTCTTCTTTGGGGGAGTGCTGCAGATATAAATACCATCTTTGTTCTGCAAAAACGAGCTGTTAGAGCAATCTATCAACTAGGTCCTCCCTCAGAGAAAAGTTCAAGGAGATAAATATTCTAACTGTGTCTTCACAATATATACTGGAAAACTTACTATATGTAAAGAAAAACATTATGCATTTTTCTGAGAAATGCCATACGCACAATGTAAATACTAGGAAGAAACACGATCTGGTTGTATATAAAACTCGTCTCCACACAATAAACAATTCCTTTGTGGGTCAATGTATACGTTTTTACAATAAGCTTCCGAAGAAGATTAGAGATTTGCCTGTCAACAATTTTAAAGAAACTGTAAAAACTAAATTATATAAAAAAGCTTCTTACAAGATAAATAATTATTTAAATGATACAAATGCGTGGGAGTAAAATCTGCCCAAAAACGCATTCAAAATTATAATTTATTTATATTGATATATACCTATCGACGCCGTCTTGGTGGAGTGGTCAGTATAGCTGCCTACACATCAAGTGGTCCGGGTTCGAATACTGGTAGCGGCAAATATTTCTGTGACGAAGACGAGTATTTGTTGACGAGTCATGGTTGTTTATATATTTATTTAAGTTTATTTTTAAAAATATCTAAAAAAAAATATTATGCATATTAAAAATGTCCGTTATCTTGTATCCATAACACAAGTTCTTAATGATACTTACTTTGGGCTAGATAATTGGTGTGAGCGTGGAAATATATTACATTATTATTATTATATATAGATTATTATATTGACCTGTAATGATGTTTAGAAATCATTACGAAATTATAAGCTGTGGAGTTTCTTTCGCCATTTCTTCTCCATCTTAGCATATAAATATTCGTCTCGAAATGGTGGTAGGGCTTTTGACGATTTAAAAGTACTTAGCAAAGTCCATTTAAATAAAGAGATTTTTCATTTCATTTCATTTCAAACACATGTATTTAACAAAACGACATACACAAATTTACCGAATTAAATTGGATTATTAGATCGTCTTATTCAATAAAAATTATCCGACTATAATTTTCTCGTGTATGTTTAAAAAAAAATCTGATGCTATGATCAGAAATTAATTTGTTAAATACCTTTAGTAGAATGACTTTAAATCAAACTTATGTTTAATGTAAGCGTAGGTATAAATCAATACTACCATAAAACAGGCCAGCCTAAAATGAAAATAGTTTTAATACAATTACAAAACTAAACAAGAAAATCACAAGTTAAATTTGAAAATAACATAAACAGCATAAACAAGTCTTTCAGACTTCCTTTCAGAACCTCGTGTACAAACAGGCACTGTGCATTACAATAGAATGTAAGTACTAATTTATTAATAATGTTTCATGGTCGTACGTGTTCTTACTCATATCACTGGAATAAAAGACGAAAGGAAAATAAAATGTTCGAGTTACTATCATTTTAAATCAAACGTAACAAAATCATTTTCTTATATTTATTAATAAAACGCAAAGCCCTGACTGACTGACTGACTGATCAACGCCCAGCCCATACCTTTGGACATAGCTGAAATTTTGGACAGATTTTTTTTGATCCGGCTTTATCCCTTGCTTACAACATAAAAGGAAGCCTTTTATGTTGTAAGCAAGGGATAAAGCCGGATTTCTTGAAATTCAACCCCTAAGGGGGTAAAATAGGGATCACAGTTTGTATGGAACTCCGTCACTTTTAAAGTAAAATCCATAAAAATTGGTAAATGGCCTTTCGGTTTAAAATTAAAAAAGATGTATTATTTAGGATCTCTCGCAATTTCACCCCTAAGGGGATGATAAAAGCTTGTATGGCAAATTCGTAATTTTTATAGTAAAATCCATAAAAAATAGTTTATGGCTTTTTCATTAAAAATTAAGTATGACGTATTTTAGGATTTTTCCCTAAGGGGATAAAAAAGGGGATGAAAGTTTGTATAGGAAATATGTAATTTTTGTAGTAAAATGCATAAAAATTGTTATATGAACTTTCAGTTAAAAATAAAGAAAGATGTTTTAAGATTTTTCGAAATCCTATACTAAGGGTTTTAAAATAGGGGATAAAACTGAATGAAACTCCGATAAATCTATCTATATTTACTATCGTATATTGGATATATATGTATGATTAGTAAAAAAATTATATTAAAAAAGAATTCCACGAGGACGAAGTCGCGAGCAAAAGTTAGTTTAATATAATTATGTAGTATATTACTAGGTGCTTATAAATCATACGAATTTTTCCGTTAAAAATTGTATACTACCTGTTTAAAGGTTTAGAGAAAATTTTACTCTCTCGTACTCGTATCATTGTTTATTATAATTTAATACTATCATATAAGATGTTTTTAAAAAATATATAAATTATTTGTGAGTTTTAGAATTGATGGTGTGTTTTTTTAGTGTTCTCTTTACTTGCTGTGTATCTAAATAGAAAAAACCAAGGTAGGTACCTATATAAAAATAATGATGAATTGTTCTAAACATACTGTTATCACGTAACACATTCAGGGTAAAATTTTAATTTTGTTTATGATGATAATTAATTAAGAAACTTAACTATGCATGAAAATATTATTATCTGCAAAGAAAAAAACAGTTAACACCCCATAACACGACATTAACAATGAATTAACGCTAAAACTTTTACACGCTACACTTTTAATTAAGCTGTGTACTTTATTACCTTTATGCGTGCGGATGTTGCGCCAAACCAGAACGAATTCGCATACCATACTACTCGGCGAAGTTTATATTACTTACGAGTACCACATCAATGTTCGTTACTAGCGAGAAGCGACTACGCGAGGCGTGCGCGTCGTAGCGGAGCCGCGCGACAACTAAACATCGGTGCTACGAAACACCGTAGATAGCTACGATCCGCTAGCTACGGCCGTGTCAACGGGAAGCTTATTACAAAGTTTAATCGTAATGATAGACGAAGTTTCGAATTTTAAGCTGCTTAATGAAAATTCAAATGGTGCTGCCTTCCAGTATTTAATGTGCTCCGACTGCTGTGTATCGTCTGAAATTAATTGCGAACCTTTTATTATTGACGCTATACAAAACTTTTGTGAGTTTCGTTTAGATAAGAGAAGATTTGTGGAGAACTTCCCAAAATTTAATTATTTTTGTGGAGAACTTCCCAAAAAACTACAATTGCTTTTTGCGAATCGAGACAATAAAAACGATTTGTTAAGACTGAATAGGTATATTCATTATTTAGGGATGAGTTATGTAGATATTCGTTATTTAGATATTTGAGACATTATTTACTTTCCTCGAGCTTTTTTTCTTTTCGTACCTACAATTAATTTTTTTTGACCTACAAATTCAAAATTGCTTAGTTAAAAACGTTTTTTTTTTATTCTTTCCTACTTATTTGCATTTGCTTATTTATTGAAACTTCATTGCAAATAAAAAGGTACAGATGGCGGACTACATGCAATGTCTACCAGTCAACCGAAAAGCTGGGTACAGAAATTATAATAAACGGTATGAAATGCGAATACCGTTATCAATCAAATCAAATCATAATAAAAATAATTTATTCAACGTAGACTTTTACAAGTGCTTGTTGACGTCATACATAATAGACTTAAATATTATTTGTACCTAAGCTAAAGCTGGTTCACACATCAGAAAGCCATTAGAAAGAACCAGCAAGATTATGCAAATGATAATAAAAACAAAGCCAAGTAACAAAAATATATGATTAATTAAAATATATTAATCTAGGTTCTATATTATTATACTAGTAATCCAACATAGTCCATCCATCGCCAGTTTTAAATATAAATCAAAGCAGCACTATTTATCACAAGTCTCCGGATAATCCTTGCAAGTTAATGTTTATTCCAATCATGTATGTGTATATACAGTATGTTTATTATATTTATATTTTTTTAATTATGTAAGTACTTATAATATATTTGTCTATTCATATTAATTTTTTATATTATAATAATTATAGTATCCATATGTTATATGGCAAGTAGATTTTTTTTTACATCTTATTTGCATTTTTTGTCACCTCTAAAACTAGCATTCACTGGAAGAGATCTCTTTCAGAGATAAGTCCGCCCTTGCAAACTATGTATTCTGTTTTTGTGCATTTGATGTATTTTAAATTTCAATTAACACAGCAATGCGTGGCCGGGACAGCTAGTATAATATAAATATAATAAGACTAACTCGGTGTAAGCCTGTATGAAGGGTCGTCTAGGTAGGTACCACCGCCTTTACTATGTCTGAAGGGAAAGGTAGCCAATGTAATTACTGGGCATGGAAGGCATTTCATCTAAGCCCACAGAATGACAACACACCTACGATACCAAGTGATTTATTCCTTCTTATTGCAGGTGTTTATAGGCGACGGTATCCCACTGAACACCATGTGGACCTTGTTTGTCATCTTGTTATATTAAAAAAAAACTTATAGTAACCAAACTTATTCGAAATAATATTAATGTCAGACAGGAGAATCCAAATAGTGATTGCGAACGAGATGTTTAAACGCAAATTAGTTTTTTGCTTTTTGAACATGACGTAGGAGTGACTTCTAGAGTCGTATTGCTTGAAGAGTAATGGAGTCGGAAAGAAAACCATAATGATCACGCTTGTAATGCCATGAGGAGTTGAGCAGACCCTTTGGTGACATTTGGTAACAAATAAAGCCACGTCTGGCAGTGTGAGCTATGCAGTGCCTCCAAATAGTGACAGTTTGCCAGCCTATCGCCTACATAAAATGGGCACCAAACCCAAAAAAGTACAATGCTTCAGTAAACAACAGCCGCAAGCTTGTTTGCCATCCCGTAGTATAAAATGTAATATTATTAAGGAAAAATAAATGGCTTTCGCATCGTAAAATTAAAAAAAGAAAGCCTCATAATAGGTTCATATAGTACTGAGAAATGTATATAGTGCGAAATGTAATAAAGAAAAAGCAACAGTATAAAGTTTACGAGTTCACCTCACTTCCCGTGTAATAAATGCTCGTTCATAAAGCTGGCCGGCACGCAACACTAGTTAATTATTATTTAATTTGCCACGAACAATTAGGTGAGTAAATTAATGGACCGTACTTCGTTAGGTCACGGTGCTCTAAATTATCCCAAAACTTCAAGTTACGTCTTAAATTCTATCTGATAGCTAGGTGACAGTTATATGGTGGCAATAAATTGAATTGCATAGTTTTTACTGTATACTGTAGGAGGTCGATGACACGGCGGTCGTGAGTTTTTCGTGACGATCACGAAAGCAAGCTACCAGGTGTGCGGTCGGTACGCAGATGGGTGACCGAACATTTTTCAAGTCGATTTTCCTCCGTGTTTCGGAAGACAGGTTAAGCTGGTGATCTCGGGTGCTGTCCAAAGGAGGGTTGGTGTCAGGCAGTCGGGGATGCCAGCCGTAAAAATCAAATGCAAAAACCTTTTGCGATATGTCGGTAACAAGACATAGGTACTGCGTCGATCCCAAAGAAATTCGGAGCTTTTGCGACACCTACGGCAGTTTACAAATATTTATTACTATAACTCAAGTGGGCCTTCAGGGCCAAATCCTAAACTATAAGGAATATCGAAAAATGCTCAAAGGAGTTGTGAACCCGATTTTGATGAAAACAAAAACTGTATCATTGGATTTTTTAAAAATCAATAATCCTAGCCAGTAATCGTACCCAATTATTTTGAAAAAATAAAACACAGGCTGTATTATTACACCATTGGATAGTGTTGATAATAAGGAGCTATTTCTGGGAAGTAATTATAGATGGGTAACTAATGGAAAATGTTAAATTTTAATAAAATATTTCTTGTTCCACCTTGGTGGAAGCGATAATCAAAGCGATGATCATTATTTTATCAATCAATCCAATGATCCAGTTGTTTGTTTTCATCAAAATCGGGCTCGCGACTCCTTTGAGCATTTTTCGATATTCCTTGTAGTTTAGAAAGGCCCAGTTGAAAAATTCACCTGTATATTTCCTGTTCTCCCTCTTGCTATAGAAAACAGCAAATTGCGACGCGAAGCGATCCATACAGGTTGGTCGTGGTACAATTTTCTACGCTACAACGTAAGCCAATTGTAGGTAGAAATAGTGTTTGATATTGAAGCATCGCTTTGCATCGTGTGCGAGGTAGTGCAAAGCATATGTGAGGACGAAAATACGGGTGTATCAATTTTTCAGACGACTTTAAAGTCCGTTGTACAGATAATTTCTGACTCACCAAAATAAAAAATCTAAATGTTATTTTTGTCTAATATAATATTATTTTTTGTGATATGAACCATTCTTGCTTTAGTACCGATTAAAAATTGTGATAAGAGTTCTAAACAAATAGATTCTGGTGGTATTAATTTTTTTCTTTTCATTATTGTAATTAAAAGTATATTTAGGTACTAGTTGAAACGCAAGGATACCTTTATTTACTTTACAGCATATTATTCATGAGTTTTATTTGTACAAACTCCTAAGTACAAGCAAATATTTCTAGTTTATTATTCTTTCTGGATCAAACGAAGAAAGGATTGGTCGAAAAAAGAGTGTATTCCTTCCTTAGAGGCCGGAAACGCATTTGCGATTTCTCTGGTGTTGTGATGTCCATTGGGCGACGGTGATCACTTCCCAACAGGTGAACTTTCTGATCGCTTGTCTCCATTTCGGTAGAAAAACGACACCTAAAAACTAATCAGTATAGAGACTCCGCCTTGGGAAATGCTCGCTTCCTGGGAGGAAACCCTCCAGGGAGGTTCACCTTACCGGCTAGAGCAATGGTTCCAATTAATTTTTCCTGCCTACCACTTTAGGAAAGACCTGAAATTCGCATACCCCTTATTGAGGAATTGTAAATAAAAAGTTTAATCGGATTTTTGACGTTTATTTGATAATAATGAAATTCTGTATTTAGATAATAATCTATATACAGAATTAAATTATGGTTAAAATAAGTGTAATGTGAAAAATGTGCACGGTTTTCTTTGCACAGCTCTGAAAAATCTGGTTGTTCATTGGTTAGTTTCAGCCTCAAGTGGTTTTCTAGTTGAAGTCTGTGGCGATGTTTAGTTTTTATGTTTGACATGGCCAAAAAACGCAAAGGTGCGTTGTGAAAAATGGTAGTAATTAGTTAATTGCTGCTTCGCTGATACGACAAATGTTTTAGATCAGCCCAAAATTACCCAGTGATTGCTCTGAAAAAACTACTTTTGGGTCTGTTTTTACATGAGATGTCTGTCTATCAACCCTTCCTGATCTGAGCTTGGTCGGTAGAACGGATATCAAAAGGGTTGTTTACGCAGTTCCATTGCGGCGATATTTCTGGGTAAAAAACTGCGTTTTTTACTGATTCAATTAAATTATTCAATAGTAATCGGGAACCACCGGGCTAGAGGAACCAACAAAAAAGATTCTTGCCTTCGAAAAACCCTGGTGTCGTTGTGAATGTCATGTGCGGTCTATAGCAATAGTCATTTAAAAAAATATATTACGTATAAAAATAATTCCTCACGTCATTAAAAAGTCTACAAACTGTTCCCGGTTCGAGGATAATACGGCGAATACGTATCCATACAAACGCAGAAAACCGCAGAAAAACTATATATATGTATTTCTTATCTGAACTTCATGATATATTTAAATGTTAACAAAAACCAGGAGGCCTTGTTCTGAGAAGAACAAGGTTCTGGTAGACTCATGAACAGATCGATGGCATCAAAATAGACTTTTTAAATAAAGAAATTTTGACTTGGACTTTGACTTTGCAAAGAAATAAACCATATCTATACGTTACCATTTTTGGAAATTCCATTCATTCAACGATTAATTGTCTATATAAAATTTTGTAAAAAGAAAACGTTTAGACATAGTTTTTTATTACGTCAAAAACATTTTAAAATATTATCATAAGGATCGGAGATTCTCCCGAGTTCTGGTTATAAAAACATGTGTTGAGAGACTCCATTATTTATTCAATCTACCGTACAATTTAGTGTAGAAAATCTATTTTCACTCGAGTTGGCTAAATGCTTATTGCGTATTTGAAGCCATATTTAAGATTAGAATTAGGATCATATTATCGGATAAGCAAAAAATACTACAGTGTAATCTAAAACCTGCTCCTTTTTGGAATAGACATACATACATACGTCACACTTGTAGTCCCAACAGGGGTGGAGCAGAGACTTGGGTAACATTTCGTTACACTAATAGCCACATCTGAGCTGAGGGCCTAGTCAAGTGATCAGTCGATTGCGTTGAACGTCTAACGAAAATAATAATAATGTCTGAAACTGACGTTTTAGTGAGAAAACTCTATGGCGACCGTAGTCAAAAATTAGCCTCCCATCCACTAGTGCATATTTCGTATGACTTATCCTCATAGATGAACTGTAGAAAAACATCGTAGAGATAAATAAAACCGTTAAGGCTTCTTACTAAATGTCATCTCTACATGTTTTCCTTCGACTTTATCATTCCTCGCCAGTCTGATAGGATAAACGATCCTTTTGATCGAACTGATACTAGTGGATGGCGGGTTATTATCATTTCATTCGATAGAAACGTTGTATCGTTTGCCACTTGTCTAGGCCCCCTACCTTTGCCTTTGCCAGCCTGTCGCCTACATAAAAGGGACACCAAACTCAAAGAGTAACAATCCTTCAGTAAAGAAACAAACAAGTTTTTGGAGGTAGGTTAAAAATAGGGGTAGTAAAATACCTCCGTTTGTATGTAGACTGTGCAGAGGACGCCGTACCCTCTTAATATGAAGCGGTAATAATTAATATTCCAATAATCTGTTCATATCATATTAAACAAGAGCGTTTACATAAAAGATTTTTAAAACCTACATTTAATAATCAAAATCTTTCTGAAACGCCCAAGCAGGCAATTACTTTTATTTTATGAAACACAGAGTTCAATTTAGAATTAAAGTAATTAAATTGTTAAGCTTTTTCGGAGCAACCTTGAGGATTAAGTAATCACGATAGAGATTAGTGGAGTAAATTAATAAAACTGAATTATTAAAGCAAAATACTTTCATTACAAGTTGTACTATATCACGTTTTTCAATTAATTTAGTTCCTTACCCATGAAATTGCCAATTATTTCTTACTTAGTTCTAGGGTTCAGTAATACTGTAAATAGTGCATTAAAAAATTATGTATATATGTAACATACGATCACGCTTATAATCCCAAAAGGGGTTGCGTAGAACTGGTAACATTTTGTTACACGTCTGGCATTATGGGCCATGCTGTACCCAAAAATAATAACAGGTTTTTAATAATAGAAAAATACACTGAAAAAAAAATCTAATTGCTCCAGGCGGGAATCGAACCCAACATCTTCCGCAATCCGGGCGGCTGCGTTTGCGGATTGCGGAAGATGCTGGGTTTGATTCCCGCCTGGAGCAGGTCGATTTTTCAGTGTATTAAAAATATTTACGCTTTGTAAACGCTAAAATCATGCCCTAATAGCAGGTTGCCATCACATAAAAAGAATATAACACCTGATACTAACTCTTAAGTAAACTAATAAGCAAAAGCCAACAACCAGGGCCCGTAGACAAAGTAACAAAAGAAACGATATGAACAAAATGTAAGGGGTCGTCGTAAAATCACGTGGCCAACCATAGCTCTAAGTAAGTTGGCAGCACAAGCTGTAGATGACCAATCAATATGACCGGTGATGAAGAATTTTGATATCTTATCGTTAGTGGCAATAGTTTATTGCCACTTATCTAAGCCCTCGGAGAGATGTTACACTCTAGCGCGTGGTTGTAAAGCGGCGAATGCGTTTTCCGCAACGCATTGCGATTGAGGCGCACTACTTTTAATGCATACGAGTATACAGCAATTACCGTCAATTGTTTTTTACATTTGACGCAGCGGCAGTCTTCTGCTAAAATGTATATAAAACAAGAATAGCACTTGCTGCATGCGTCTTTCGCAGCGTATGGCACAAAAAGCAACCGCGCCCTTGAATAACTAAGCAGTCTGGGTTAAGACTTTATTTGGTAAAAAAAATAGTTTACTAGGTGGTAGACCCATGTAGGGTTGTCTGGGAAGGTACCACCGCCTTTCTTATTTCTGTTGTGAAGCAGTTCGCTGTGTTTCTGATTGAAAGGAAACGTAGCCAGTGTAATATTTCGACGCTCACACCAATTATCTAGCCCAAAATAAGTATCATTAAGAACTTGTGTTATGGATATTAGATAACGGTAATTTTAAATATGAATAATATTTTTATAAATAGACTTAAATAAATATATAAACAACCATGACTCTTTAACAAATACTCGTGTTCATCACACAAATATTTGCCGCTACCAGGACTCAAACCCGGAACGCTTGATGTGTAGGCAGCTATACTGACCACTCCACCAAGAAGGCGTCAAAGTGTAATGGAAGGCATATCATCTAAGTCCCCAGGATGGCAGCGCCGCACTTTGAGAGCAGCGCTCGGCGGAGGAGACATCTCATTGCCAAGCATGGTCAGAGCCATGCTATCTCTCTCTCTGGGTCTGGAAGGCTGTCGCGTCCTTCTGCGAATCCTTCTGCGTAGAAGGAGGCCGCGGAGAGGGAGCGGAAGAACGATCCTCTAGCCACTCCCATCCGGCGTAGACGGACGGGTCGGAGAAGGCAGGTAGCTCTGACCGCCGCTCTTGTCCAACCCTAAAGTGTGACCTGCACACGGATTGGCCCTCGTGTGCCCTGGTGCAGTGCACAGGTCCGCCCGCCTGGGGATAGCCTAGTACCCTAGTGCAATCCCCCAGTGTCCGCGTCGCTCGGCTCACTGTTGGGCCGGGCGAGCCCGGGAACGTTTTGGTGAAATAGCGTACGTAAAGTACGCCGACCTCAAAACGTCTCCAGAAGGGCTTAAGAGGGTACCGGTGGTTTTTAGGGTTCCGTACCTCAAAAGGAAAAAACGGAATCCTTATAGGATCACTTTGTTGTCCGTCTGTCTGTCTGTCAAGACCCTTTATCTCAAGAACGCGTGGACGTATCAAGCTGAAATTCACATGAAATACTTAAGTCTATTGTCCCTTTAAGCTGTGAAAATATCAAACTTCTAAGCCAAGCCAATCAAAAGATACAGCCGATTATGTCGATATTTTCAATAAATTTCCGACACTCGCAAAGGAATCAAAACCTACAGGATACTTCCCGTAAACTCAGAATCTTGAAATTTGGCATGAAGCATTGTCATATAATGCAAATATAGGAAAAATTGCGAAAATCACATTTTTTTAGTTATATAATATAATAAAAATATTTTAATAAAATGAAACTTACTACCTTATTTCTCACGAACGAATAAAGGTATCAAATTGAAATTTATACCAAATACCTAGGTCTATTGTCCCTTTAAGCAGTGAAAAAATCAAACTTCTAAGTTAACGCTATCAAAAGATACAGCAGTTTATACCGACACCTTAGACGAATTTCCGTCACACGCTAGGGAATCAAAACCTAAAAGATACTTCTACGTTTGTACGGCGGAACCCTCGGTGTGCGAGTCTGACTCGCACTTGGCCGGTTTTTTAGTGGGTAGGACCGGCGTTGTTCCGCGCCGGGTGAGTTCCACATACGCCGTACGACTAGCCAGCGTGCGGTATGTTCCGTCAATGGATTTTCCATCCTCATAAAAAAGGATGGCAACGCACTTGCAGTGTAATTGTATTAAGGGTAAATCACTTAGATCGTAATATAAAAAAAAAACAATTTTATCGTACGCGATCTTGTGGTTGCACCGGAATTGAATGCAGACGTCCCAGAGCAGAAGAGATATATACTCGGTTTAGTCGGGCATTGCTTTAAATTCATCAAATCTACCATATTTTTTAACTTTCATTTAAGAATAACTAATAATTGTTTTGAAATCGTTATTAACAATTCTGCTTCAACCAAACCAAACAGTAGAATAAATACTTTGTTACTAACACTGACTAACAACCTTGGATTAAGATGTTTTACACAATAAAATCTATGTGCGTCGTAATTCACTGCTCCGATTTCCAAATACATCACTTGGCAGTCGAGAAAATGTATAATAAAAAAGTAATAAAAATTATTCGAGCAAAAAATCCTATCCGCTTTGTCTCTCGCATTGTGAATATTAGTACGTATTCAATCGTGCAGAAAGTGACGTGTCACTGCACAATGCTCACTGAATTTCCAAATTGTCAAAAAGTATATGAACAGCAGTGCGACGGTAACATCTATCGACAAGTAGGTAAATAATGTTATCAACGTTGTATTCAAAGATCCAAATTGTGTGTTGCGAATATTGAGGAGCTATTTTCTTTGAGATGTTCGAATCAAATCTATATCGACAATATCAATACCATTTTGGAACGCTCAAGTGTGATGTATCTACCATCGGCAATATTTTTATTACTATTTTAAAAACCTATTTCAATTACTAATTAAATGTATTTGTTTTTGCACCTCAAACAATGGTATAAAGTAGAGCAATAGATCACAAAATTTGATAAATAAGAAATGAGAGATAAGATAAATTTTTATTTTATCGAACACTGTGTTACAATATTACCCTATCTAAATAACAATCGAGTCATGCGTTTATCCAAAAAAAAATTCAGCTGAAACTCCATTCGATTTGCCGTCAAAACCGCCCAGCAATTCAACTTTCATGAATTTAGATTAGAGGAGATTTGAATAGAAACAATTTAGAGGTTTCGCTTTTTAATACCGATACAGGGATTTGACTTTGTCACCCTTTAATTTATTCAAGAGATTTGCATATCAAGAGAGTTATTATATACTGGTATTGTGTGTAATAAAACTATTCAGCGTGTATAACAATAAATTTGGGGCCCTACAATCCCATTTAAAAGCATTATTACTAAATCCTTCATAAAATTTGATACTACGAAATTGACAGTAAGTGAACATACATAATCATAGCGAACGAGAGTAGACTGTACGCAACAAGCTTTTTTACCATCTAAATACAATATTTCTTTTACTTTCATCTTTTTAGAGAATTTAAATAAAAGCTTGTTTTTAAAAAAGTTTTTAAAGAATTTTATTTTTTAGTCAGTTTATTCTTATTCTTCTCAGCAATTCCTTTCATTTGATATCCATAATAAAATTATGTTAGTGCTAAAAAATAAGTAGTCTGCCTTGTAGGTATATCTTGGGCGATCGGTACGCCATTTTGAATTAAGAGAAAAGTCAGAAAAAATACACTGAAAAAAATCTACCTGACCCAGGCGGGAACCGAACCCAGCATCTTCCGCAATCCGGGCGGCTGCGTTAACCACTACGCCACCAGGACATTGCTTTCGCTATCGAAATTTTTCAGTGCTTGGTGCTTATGTTTTTATGGTAAACATTGTTTCATCAAATCTTTGAAATTTGCACTTCTAAGATCCGAACGGAATAAATATTTTTTCATCCCACCACCTCGGAAAGTGTAATTTTGCGCTTCGAAATCTGGCTGGAAAATTCTATTTTATTCGCTTGAGCGGCAAAGTAGATTTGAATTTAGAACATCACATATAATGAGTACTCAATATAATTGTAAATTCAAAACGTCATTAAACCTATTTAATGTAACCTCTATGGTGCCAAATTTATGATTACAATGAAGATTATTTTGTCATTTCCTCGCTGAGGTGGGATGAAAAGTTACGTATTGCACTCGAGTGGAAAGATTTTTCACCTTGTGCTCGTTTGTTTCCCTCGCTGACGCTCAGGATTCTAATTTAGAATCACTCGCTGCGCTCGTGATTCAACTTTAGAATCCTTCGCTTGCTCGGTCATCCAAATCGAGCACGCGGTTAAAAAGGAACTTTCCACTCTTGTATAATAAATAACTATTGTTAACGCAAAAATTATTCCATAAGAGAAAAGTCATTTTATTTTTTTGTATTCTTCTCAGCAAACCCTTTCATTAGATACCCTATCATGAGACCCACCCAAAAAATGACTAGTCTGCAATCTTAGGCCGTCCCCCATATTGGATTTATAATGAGGTCACTTAACTAAGTACGCATTGTCATCCAACCTACTCGTGCATGCAAAATTTTAGCTCAAACTTATACCAACATAATTATGATCAAAAATGGTACAAGTTAAATAAAAGCTTGTTATAAAAAGTAAATCTTGGTTGCTATATTCAATAAATGTTATAACCGTATTAAGATAATCTAAAAAAAGAAGCGACTGAGATGTGATCTATTTTAGTCTTCGGTGAACAGATAATTAATCCTCGCCGTAAAAAGGGATTTACCTGTAATTTTCTTTCTTTATTATTACTTAGTATCCCTCAGAGAAGTAATCTTAGTCTAATGGCTACCCAAATACATTCTATTTTGTTCCACGTAATTATTTTAAGTAGTATTGTAATACAGTATGTATATTATGGTCCACTATGGTATATTATGGACACTCGAGCAGAACGAGACAATTTACTACATAATCTGCACTTTACGGAAATTAATATCAAAAAAGAACTTAGGGCCATGGACCCCTCTAAGGGAGCAGGGCCGGATGGTATACCTTCATTATTTTTGGTTAGAACAGCTGATAGAATATGCAAACCGCTGTATATTATATTTAACAAGTGTATGTTAGAAGGTGTATTCCCTAAACCATGGAAAATAGCCAATATTACTCCTGTACATAAATCTGGTTCCAAACAAGACATAGAAAAGTACAGACCAATATCTATACTATGCGCCATGTCTAAACTGTATGAACGACTCGTCCACAACGAGATTTATCCACAAATTCATAATGTCATAATTGAACAACAGCATGGTTTTGTACAGCGCAGGTCCACTACCACTAATCTAATTATCTATACGACACAACTCTTTGAAAATATGGATATGGGTATACAGACAGACGCAGTGTACACCGATTTTCAAAAAGCATTCGACAAGGTAGATCACGAAATGTTACTGGCTAAAATTGCCCATAATGGCATTCGAGGAAACCTACTGCGATGGTTCGCATCTTATATAACAAACAGAAGTCAAAGAGTGGTTATTAACGGCTTTCAGTCTGATACTATAAAAATGTCTTCTGGTGTGCCCCAAGGTTCCATTCTGGGTCCGTTATTATTCATATTATTTATTAATGACATAAATGATTGTTTTCAACATACACAATTCTTATTATACGCCGATGACTTAAAAATATATCGCACTATAAAATCTCATAGTGATAATTTACTTTTTCAACAGGATCTTGACCGCTTATCCTCTTATTGCTCTCACAATAAACTCCACCTAAATTTAGAAAAGTGCTCTCAAATAACCTTTACAAAAAATAAAAATAAAATAAACTTCAATTATATGCTATGTAATGTAAACCTGACTCAAATTACTGAATTAAAGGATCTAGGCGTTCATCTTGATTCAAAGTTACATTTAGACAAGCACATTGAAAATATATTAAACAAAGCATATCAACTATTTGGCTTCGTGATGCGAGCCACCAGAGACTTCACAGGGGCAGATACTTACATTCTCCTCTACAAAGCTCTCATTCGATCGCAGCTGGAGTACGCTGTGTCTGTCTGGGATCCCTATTATACTAAGTACATTGATCAAATCGAAAAAATTCAACGCAAATTCTTACGTGCCCTACAATTTAGATGTCACAAAAATCGTTTATGCTACCCTGATCTATTAAAATTATATAATATTCCAACATTAAAATCCCGGCGACTATTTTTACAAGCTGTTACGCTCTTTAAAATTTGCAACGGAGCTTTCGATTGTGTCGAGTTAACAAACCAAATCTATTATTTAGTCCCAAGAACAGTACATCGTCGAATGCTTCGTACTAATAAGTTATTTCTTTGTAAAACTTGCAGAACTAATGCTGGCAAAAGATCACCTATGCGTCGGCTTGTAGACATTTATAATAAACACTTCAATGGTATAGACTTATTTGCAGTTGCAGCATCTAAATTCAGAAAGTTGGTTTATATACAGTCAAATTTATAGAACACTATTTTTCTCTTCGTTTGCACATACCACTACAATTTTTTTCTATGTTATTATTTTAATGCTGGGTATCAGCAGCTTATTTATCTACACTTTTGCTTACTAGGTGAAATCTTGCGATTTCGACAGATATCCTATACAAAATAGTGTATCAAAATTTTACCGTTACTAAGGGAAACTGTCGGTAGTTATGTTGCTGAGGCCCGTCATATATGTAGCATCATCTAGCGACTTTTAGTACCTAATTTCTAGATTTTAATCTGTGGATAACGCCGTGGGTTATACATTCATCAACCCTGCTAATAATGTGTATCACATAAGTTAATTCATTAATGTATGACTGTTTGTTATTCCCAAATAAATAAATAAAATAAAATCACAAATTTGTTTATAGGAAAAAAATACCCATTTAAATAACATTATTAAAAGAAATATGATAAGCAAACATATCGCGCGATGTTATTAATACAAATATGACAAGCACATCATATTCATATATCATCACAACAGCTTTTATAATTAAGGACACTAGGCCTCGGAAGGAGGTTTAGGCAGTAGTCCACCACGCTTGCCCAATGCGGATTGGTGGACGGAATATAAGGTAATCAATGCCGCTTTGCTGATCCATTAGTCGCGTTCTACGACACCCACTGGAGGATATGGGATGATGCTATTCTACTCTGCCGGCATCACACGGCCACCGCAAGCATAGCATATTACGCGATGTTATTAATAAAAGTATGACAAGCACGGCGTTCTCCACCGTCCTCCAACAACAGTCTACTTATTCTTACTCTCGTCTCTCAGTCAGCATGGACTTCACTCAGGACGGAGTCACATAAAGAAATAACCATCTTATAAAAAATAACAAGATTAATACCGATGAGTTGCAGTAAAACAAGTATAGTATCGCCAAATAGAAGCAATTCCTCGGTTATAAATTCATAAGTTATATTACAGATATAATGATATGATGACAGAGTTAAATATAATGATATTTAACTCCAAACCACTTTAAATACGCTGTTCTGCAGATGACGCCTACAAGAGGGTAACGGAAGACAAGGATCTTACCCTATTAAGACTATTTGTTGAGTATGTACTTACTTATAAACTCCACGAACATAACTTGGATATCAAAGCCGAAAGCATACAGAGAAGTTTTGCTTTGTAAGGATATTATTTTTAATAATGTAAGAATCGAAGAAAAATATAAGCTTCTTGATCGAAGAAGTGACATGAGAAGGAGACATGTGATCTCTGCCCACCCCTATGGAACAAGACGTCACTTTATGTATGTATGTGTAACCATGTATTATGTATAGTTATCACTCTTAAGAATTATTATGTAATGCGTGTGTTTTAATTTCAATAAGAGGTACCTAATGAAATTTAATAACTAAGAAACAATAGTTGCCCCTCATCTTTGCTGTGCCCAAGTAAGCCGTCAGTTGTACTGTAACTACCAATATTAAGTAACACCTTTTGAACCTGAGACTTGAAATAATTAAATAACCTTAAGCTCTTCGCAACCTCTTTTGTGATAGTAGCTTTATAGTAATGTATGGAATAAACTAAATCATAGATATCCCTTGGTCTTAAATAAACTTCAAATACGCAATTTATTTACTACAATATACATAATTAAGAGCATCTTGGAAATAAAATTTATGACAACCAAAGGACCACGCGAAGCTTCGAATAGCTTAAATGGTATATTACAAGAGATTTATGTCTCCCCATAAAGCACGTAATTACACACGCGGAACAGGTCAATTTCAGTTCAAGTAAAATATTGCACATCGAGTTGGTTAAAATAACCTATTTATATTTGCACAAGCTTTCATATTGTAGAATAACATATTTAAAACACATAATAAAGAGCTGTTGTTTCAATTATTAATATAGAATAGTCCTTTCGTTAAATAAATATACAATTTGTTACAAAATACTTAATGTGCCACTACTTACGGAGTCATCGTACTTTGTGTGTCATAATATCTTTTTTACTATATTTTTTGTAATTAGCTTGATTATCAAGCACACCGCCCGCCAAATATTAAGCAGCTACCATAGTTTATAGACCTTTGCAAAACCAAACTAAGACTCGCGTGCTGCCAACCCACATCTCATGCCTTGCTTAGGAAGCTTGTGAAGCTTAGGAAATCTCATCTACAGAAACAACACTACAAAAGGACTGCAGTTTTCGAGTCAGGTGGTTAGGTGTAGGTACAGTCATGAACACTAACAAGTATCCACATATGACTCTTACTGCGTAGGAAATAAACGTACTGAAATGGCAAAAGTGGGTACATACTATTACTCGTGACTGCACGGCCAACATCAGAAGAAGATTAACACTCAAATGTCATAATAATCTTTCGCATAAAAATAGTGGTAACTATTACCTATTACTACAGCACAAGCGCTCGCGTTACTATGACATGGTATTAAAGTGAAACTTAACTCTACTTAACTTCTGATTCTGACTGTACTTCCAGGCGGGCGTTCCTACTCAAACAACTAATCCGGTGTGCCCTACCTCTCTTAACTTTGCTATCCACATAATTAGAGTTCTTGTTAGATTTTCATAAATAAGAGAAAAATTGCACTGATCGTGTAGAAATACCTTAGTGTTCGACTTTCACCTCAAGATCATCATCATCTTTATAATTCAAATCAAGTCTTTATAATTCGACCTCTGCTGGGATACAAGGCCTCTCCTAATTATCGAAGGAGGTTTGGGCAATAATCCAGTACCTATGCTTGCACAATGCGGATAAGTAGACAGAGGATAATGTGATCAATATACCCCTTTGCTGATCCATTAGTCACCTTTTAGTTATCGAAGGACTTTTCGGCAGTAGTCCGTACGCTTGCCCAATTTGGACAAAGTATAAAGTGATCAATAGGCAACCTCAAGGCGCTAGGCGACTTCCTGGTAGAGCTGGGATGGCTGGAGTGATCCGGCCCACACCCTCCGACGCAAAATAGGCGCATCAGCCGTCGAGTTGCGGAAACTGCCCGCACGAAGAAGAAGAAGAAGGTGATCAATATACCCTCACACCTCATTTAATGTAAAAATTAATTTGTACCTACTAGATTTCTGATCCTCAAATTTTAAAAATATAACAAGTATAACGGTACAAAAAAAAATCAGATTATATCGCAAACAAAAATACGACCATCAAAGAATGCTTTTATTGTTTAAGCACGGATGCATCGCGTGCTAGAATTTAAAACGGATTTCATATTTTACCTCTCAGTACTGAAGTCGGCATCGCTATTCAAAGGACGTTCGCTCCCGAAGAGTCACGAATCGGGGAAATCTCGCTAGGAACGTCTTATGGACTTATATAAATGAAAATCGAGTAAACAGCTTATGAAATATTTATACCGCTGTAATTCCACTTTTCACTCCATTGTTGTGATAATGTAGCAATTCATATAGAATTCATAGGCGTCTTTTGTAAACATGGCTTTAGGATCGAGAGGTTTCGTCGATGTTTAATAAGTCGAACAAAATAATTTGATATCAAACATCTTAAGAAGTCAAATTGAAGTTTGTGAAGAGCCCAGTATTTGACTTTGAAAGTGGTATACTTACTCGGTAACGAGTTTGGGATTCGCCACCTACATTAAGTCAAAACCTATGTACTCTGCACAAAGTAGACTCCAACAAATCTAATAGGTTTCAGGGATCTACCGGATTGTTTGTAAAGCAAGTTATAGACATTTCTTGAAAATTGTCATTAGTTACGTAATTATGTTGTACTTTTGAATACAAATGTTCATACTGTAGAGTTGACAGTAAAAAAAAGATTTAAATAGGTATATTTTTTTTTTATTATTCCTTGCTATCAATAATATATTTTAATTATTAATATAACTAATTGATGACTTAAATGACAAAATATATCTTCCCTTTGGTTTTCAAACATAAGATCGTCTAAACTAAATCTGAATGCGCCTACATTGTTTTACTCTTACATGCACAATCTGTGTACAGATGTAACCCACTCAAATTAGCTGTAATTATTGGTCATTCCGTTGATTCAGTCGCTGGCTAATCAAGAATGTGTCAGCACGCTTCGATAACTCAAAAAAATGCCGTCAGCATCAAGTTTAAAGTTCAGTTTCAGATTAGACGATCTTACTTATTTGTTTGAAAAATATAATCTAACGATAAAACAAAAGACAGAAACATCAATATTTAATAATAAGGGGCGTCTTTAAATATTTAACTTGGTTTCAATTGATTCGTTTAAATACTAATATCGCTTTGAAACATTTTAAGCTACGTATTTATCGTAAATCGTAATATTTACAACTGAAATCTAATTAAAACTTTGTGGGAGGTGGCAGAGCTGTTGGTTTTTGTTTTTGGCCATCGGTTAACCCTTCTTTAGCCTCCCTCAACCGATCAGTCTTGTGCTGCCCGCATCTAGCAGATTCCCGTGAGCCCTTGGGGGGAGCCGACCAATGCTGCGTATTCCGGTACGTCACTCGAGGGCCTTTCCGCCCTCGGCCCTCCGCCCTCTTTGCAATGTGCCCTGTCCACTGCCACTAGTGTTTGCCATTCTTTGGGCTACATCGGTGACCTATCTCATATAGCCTTTAACTCAAATCAAAAAATCATTTATTTGGAACAAAACAATTGTACAAGATATTGTGCACGTTAATGTCTGCATTAGTATTATAACTGTGGCGCAGGCATTAGCGCCCACCACCGGACATCCGAAGATTGTTTACAAAGCGTTCCATCTATACATGCATGTGGTTAAGTGTGAGTTTGTGTGTGTGTGTGTGTGTGTGTGTGTGTGTGTTTGCGTGCGCGCATGTATGTCTTGTATATAATATTAGGTGTGTTGCTAGCATTGAAGGGAGTTTTATTTTAAATTAATATTGGATGCAATTCAGTACTTATCTCACCTTTTTATGAAACAAGAGTTTCCATCTCATTATATGTTAACTGTAGATGTTAAGAATTCTATTTACCTTATTATATAGTCTGGGGCTTAGGAACCGAAACTGTCGCCTAATTACGCTAAAGTTACAAGGTTCAATCCTGCATACTTTATCACTCCTGCGCTTTTGCTGGTGTAGAGTTGAAACAAATCCTAAGTTGGCATGCTTACGTAGAATAGTATGTAGTATAAAAGAGTGTCTAACTCTAGGTAGATTACATAAATTATATAAGGCATCTGTGGGAAAACGTATAGGTTTATAGGCCATAACCTTAAGCACAGCTCTTTGAGATCTTTCCAAGCGGAGAAAACAGCTTTTACCAGCGTTACCTCATGCGGTAATGCAATAAGTCAGAATGGAGTGAGCAAGAGCAAAATACACAGTCTTGAGGGTGGCGAAATCAGCAGAAGTTCTTAAAAATAAAAATTAGTTTCCGGACTCTTGGGACCAGCGATTCGATTTGACACTTCCAAGATAGTGTGCTGTCAATCATCACCCCCAGGTACTTGATGGTGCTGACCCTTTTGATATTAGCACAATTACATGTACTGAGAACAGAATGCCGACATCTGTGCACAGTCAACGCAAAGGACGCGGGTGGTTGTGAAGCCATACTTGGAGCGAATGTGCTGCTGCGAACTGCCATAATAACGTCTAATCAACAAGCTGTATCTCTATGATGTTACATATACAAAAACTTTTCAATGTGCAGTCATCTTAAACTCTGTAACTGAACTGCGGAAACAAACGAAAAACCGTGAATACCGGACTTTAGCTGTTTTATTCTAAAGGTAGCAAACATAATCTTGAAATCACTTAATGTTTCAGCTCATCATATAGCATTTTTACTTGTATTTCGTGTTCTGTTCCCTTCTGACCCACCGCACTACCAAACCACACTACCGTTATTGTGGTAAGGAATATATCTCGTCGTGCACTACTAACTAATAGTATCTTGGGTAAAAATAAGGTTCTTATATCTTCCTTTCTATCTACACTACTACTATAACAATTATATTATATTATTTTTATTTATCTATATTTATGTGTGTGCACACGACATTCACGTCACGCGTCACTTCTCCTTTCGTAGGTGGGTTGGATTGGAAGAGACTTCTATAGAAATAACCACACCTTTTGTACTTTTTATACCAATATGTTCTCCAATTTTGTTTCCGTGTACAATAAATTATTAAATAAATAAACAAAACTTAAAATATTAATATTTGGATTGTTTTTATTTAATTAAGTTTATATGCGACCTCAACCTCTATGTGTATTTGCAGTAAGACAGAATTTACTGAAGATATAAAAAGGATTTGAACGACTTATGCGCTAAACTCTTTGTGGCTAAATTACATGCTACCACTCAAGTCCTGCGATAAAACACTGGAACTAAATTCCCCGAGTCTCGTATTGTGAGAAAGAATAATCTTTTCATATATTCGCCCGGCTATATCAAAGGACACTATTGGCTAGTAGTACAGAAGGGAATAAAATATTCCCTACGACACTAGACTACCGGTACTTTGGTTTGGTAGTGCGGTGGGTCAGAAGGGGTTCCGTTTAATTTGGTACCTATCATTTACAAACTTTGATAAGTCTAAAAAAACATCGGGTACCTACAGATGTTTTTTGAGTTCTTTTTTCTTTTTTGTTAGTTGCTGAAATATACATTTCTATTTATTTATTTAAAACTTTATTGCACAAAATAAAGGTATGTACAAATGGCGGACTTAATGCCATAAGGCATTCTCTACCAGTCAACCAGAGAGCTGGGTACAGAAATAATAGTAGGTGGTGCGTAAAATGAGAACCGATATATGTAAATTTAAACAACGCAGTAAAAAATACAAATTAATAATTGTCATTACTTACAAAATATTAAATAAAATTCATAGATACTACCATACACATTATATTATTAAAACAGACTAAACCAAATACAAATATATGCCAATAAAATAAATGCAATAACAATAATATGAAATGAATACATAATATATCAATATAATATTAAAATATAATATTTATGTCAGACTATCAAGAAATAGATGGAGGAGAATCTAAAAAGTGTTTGCGAACTAGATTTTTAAATGCTAGTTTATTTTGATGGACCTATATTTTTATCTCTAAGAATCAAGCAATGTATTTTATGACATACGAGTATACTGACTTTATTTGGATCTGCCACTCGTAATACGAGCACAAATCGAAACCCAAGCACGAAGAGGCTTCAAATTCAATTTCGCAGTAGGATGTTCAGCTTTCAGTTAATGAAGTGTAGATACGCTAGTGTAGATATAATTTGAGTCAGGTTAAGCTGCAGATATTCGCTATAATCTAAAGGTCGTATTACACTTACCAACACGGAAACGGAACGTAACCATATCACCTTATTCACCGTATCACCTTATTCACCGTATCACCTTATTCACCGTATCACCTTATTCACCGTATCACCTTATTCACCGTATCACCTTATTCACCACCATAACAGCTTTTATAATTCGACCCACTGCTGGGACACAAGGCCTCTTCTTGTCATCGAAGGAGGTTTAGGCAGTAATCCAGCACGCTTGCCCAATGCGGATTGGTGGACGGAGTTTAAGGTGGTCAATACCCCTTTGCTGATCCATTAGTCGCCTTCTAGGACACCCATTGGAGGATATGGGGGATGCTATTCTACTCTGCGGGCATCACACGGCTAACTTGGTGAACTGTAAGTTAGCATGTAACTAAATCGGATAGGCAATGACTCGGCTAAGGCGATGCTACGCCGAACGCTGCGTAATCAATTTCAAACTTACAAATTCACTAAAATACGTGCGCAATACAATTGACAACATTTAAAAAAAAACAAGTTATGATAATTACGAAACCATTTGGAGTTTTGGTCATCTAAATTTTAACAAATTCTGAAAAACATATGTAATGTTTTTCAGAATTTGTTACTAGCTAAATTATGAGATATTTAAAAAAAAATAAACGTGCTTAAAATAGACATCTAAATTTTAACAAATTCTGAAAAACATATGTAATGTTTTTCAGAATTTGTTACTAACTTAATTATGAGATATTGAAAAAAAACTAAACGTGCTTAAAATTACTAACAGAAAATGTCTTTGCCATCCAAGTTTTTTTTTTAATTTATTGCCTACTTACCCAAACTTAGCCTGGACGAAGAGACGTAGGCTTTCTGCGTCTGCTCAGATTAACTTCACTGCCCTTGGCAACCCAGGTTTATCGCGTGGCTCTCCGCCACTGCGTAAACAGTCCCCTCACACACATGCGTTCGGCCCCGCTATGGTGTCCGTTCGCACTTCCACGCATATACCCTAGTCCTATATGTCTGGGGCAGCGTGTGCACGTCCCTCTCCCCTGAGGGGGCGGCTGCTTCAAATAGCCTTATAGCCACTTTGGCAATAAGCAATAAGGGGGTGTTTAGTCGGTAGGAGCCGACATAACCTTAGGGCCGGCCTTAGGGTGTCCGTGTAGGTTTCACCCCCTCGTTCCCTCGTTTGTCCGGAGGGTTCTTCTCGCTGTTCTGTCTTTCGCTCCCCCAAAAAAAGTACGGAGAGGCGTAAACGCGTGGGCGATGTCGATCCGTTGTTGATTATTGTGCTTTACAGAATGGACTTTCATACAAAGAATATTAAACTGCGCGAATTAAGGCAATGCTGATCTGTTTCCGAACTGTTAAATGTGCTACGACCTTTAAGGGCCTCGCCCGGGCGGAATCAATTAAAGTCTCTCCGACCTCGTTCTTTTCGTCGTTTCCAGGAAACGTACTGAATAAAAAAATCCTCTTATATTCTAATTTGATATGGACGTTAATGAGATAGATTATTGAACACCTTATTTTGTTGTAGTCAGAAAAAATCCGATAAATTTATGTCTTATTTATTCTAAAAGGTTGGAGGTACAATGTGAAAGGTAATCAAATTACCGTATTTTTTATTCCACGAACGAGGGTGGGCCATGACGTGCCATGACTGTGTGTAAATATAAATGTGTATATTATAATAGATATACATTTATATTAAATGTTTTTGTAAATTAATACATGCATGTAGCAAATTTCTATACATAATTATTTACAAAAACAATCATTACCCAACTACGTGGGGAATTTTATAGGTAAAACTGTACAATTTCTTTAATACATCAACTTTATGACAGAAATTAATCTCACAGACAATAGAGGCAATTTAACAAATAGCTACAGTTCACACAATTCAAGGACTGTCAAATTAACTATGATGAAATGAAAATTGTTATAAAGTTGGGGAAATGAATAATTACTATGTTTTATACCTTTATTTATTACTATTATTTTCATTTATTTTCCTTATTGAGGGAAACACACAGCAACACAATTGTACATAAGGATTAAACAAACATCACAGATTGCCAACAAAGTTTCCCCTGATAAGATTTTACATATTTCGAAGCAATACAATGAATACAGTATCTAAATCTATAATCAATCAATACCAGAATTAAAGCCATGTTGTTTAAATATATAGTAAGACAACGCGTCCTAACACCACAACATTTGAAGGAAATTTGACTTGTAAGTTACACGGTTGTTTAGGCCTTGAATAGCATTAGCTTCTAAGCTGCCTTTGCGAAACACATTGTTTTCATACTGACTTACCTTTAATCATTTCACTCAGCGGTACTTAATACCTCTAATTTCAATTTGGTGGTTCTGTTTTGTGATTGGATAACCAAGCACCTCTCAGCCAAACACGACTCAAAATTGGTCATAACTAAATTTATAATGTAGAATTTCGACGCACATTGCTATGCGAACCCTTGGCTTCAGTAATCACCTGCTATAGAACCACTGAGTGATATTTTCGTTTGACGATGACGAAAGACTTGAATGAATGAATGTTTTCGAATAACGATTTGTGTACATAAACAAAACGGCCACTTATCCTTCTTCTCGTAATGTTGACATCTTGATGTAGGTTAGCCTCCTATCTTACATAACTAACCAACAATATAACAAGTCGCATTTTTTGGCGCACGACGTGACTTGCTAGGTGCACTGTTAACAAGTTAAAAATCGCAAGATTAAACTTAAAAAGAAGATTAAACTTATTGTACTTAGATTTTTAAGAGGATATACTAAGTACTCAGAAGTACATCACTCAGTTTTCTCATCAGTCAGGCACTTTTAAGTGGAAAAGAACCACTACGTGAAATCTCTCTTAACATTGTAATAAAATGTTTATCCCCCAGAGACTAAACGATAATCTTCGCTGCCTACTCCAACAAAGACAGAAGGGCGATATTCCTCTATCAACACTTAAAATTTCAATTTCATTAATGTCATTGTACGCTAAGGCTCTGAGCTGTGAATTTTCAGATGTCTAGAGTCCTTGTGGAGCATTTATAAGCAAGACGCAGAAATCGCATTTTTGTGTGAAGCTCTTTGTTTAAATATATATTCTTTAGCACTCATAAGAAAAGCTTAAGTAAAATTTTGTATATCTAATCCTTTAACAGTACATTATCAATGTATAAGATAGTTAAATTTAAGTTTTTAAAAACATTTTTTTAATGGTACACTTCCTGTTTCATAGGACCTAGGCGAAGTTTTATATTTGTAATTAAATAGTTATTTGTATCTAGTTTTTATATTAAAATTTAAATGGACATTGCTAAGCACTTTTAAACCGTCAAAACCCTACCACCATAATAATTAATTTGAATGAGAAATGCAACTGTTTCGATGACAGCAGCAGCTTCTTATTTGAGTGTTTATTTAAAAGTATACTCTTTCAAACAATAAAATATTTTTTCAAAGTGGTCGAGGCATCTTTGAGTAATCGAGTGATCTAAAAAAGATGAATACGAATTAAGAACCGTCTCTTTTTTTGAACTAGGCTAAAATTAAAATACACATCCCTACTTACAAATTTTATCCCCAACAGACAGTATTGGGGATGAATTTTGTACTGGGAGAAAGTTTGGGAGCTACGGTGCCACAGGCAGACACACAGACACACACGTCAACCTTTTATCACCCATCTTTATACGTCAGGATAAAAAGGTAAATTCTTTGGCATTTTCAATGTAAATCTTTTCATACACATTTGTAGACTTTATAATCTTACTAGCTGTCCCGGCCACGCGATGCTATGGTAATTTCATACTACTGCCCTATAACATTGTATCTGCAGTAAAAAAATGACTACTTATTACGATAAAAACTATCCTATCTCTGAAGTTGGATCAAACTGCACACGGTGTACAAATTTGATTAAAATAGGTTTAGTAGTTTAGGAGTCCATCGCGGACAAACAACGTGACACGTAATTTATACATATTAAGATACAAACAACCAATTATTTCGCATAATCAGAAACAAACAATTTCACTCCTACGTCGGAAAATAAACTGAATTACACTAGATCAAGGGAGTCACGAACGTAATTAAGTCATTCATTATAAAATAAAATACATGTATTAAGCAGACCTTTTGCTAATAAAAGTCTTATATCAGAGTAAGTACATAAACCCACCCACTGAGTATATAATAAAGCCTTTTTTATAAACGTCTCGTGTTTTATGGACGATTAAATTTTATTACTCTTACCTTACCCGTAAAATGTTGTAAATTATGCAAAGGTAAAATACATACCGAATTCAAACTTGTACAGAGTACCGGCTCCCCACAAGTCAAATTACTTAATAGTAATGCTTATATGTGCACAAACCCTTGTAAGGTCAGCCTCAAAATTTGCTTAACATTTTTAGTATCATTTAACAGTTGTCAGAATCTAATTAGTGTTAATTAGTATCTAACATATCTGCGGTGAAGGGGCCATGCCTAGATTTATTTTTATTTGATTTGATTTGAAAAAAAAAACTTTTTTTTTATATTTCAATTTTGATTATCTGCAATAAAAAGTATGTTATTTTATGTTCACTTTTGAAATCTTAATTCGAATATTATTCTTTTTGATTACCTACCTACTTCAACTTTTTAATGTAATTGTTTTAAAAATCGCTATTTTGTTAAAGTATTCTTCGTATATTTAAGTGCATGCCTACGTCCTGTACATTCATTATGAAACATTTGTAAAATTTTGTCAATAATACTACAACCAAAATTTAAATAGGCGACTCCAGTGGGAATTGTGATGTAATTTATTGATTGCAAGTTATACACCTACTTTAACTGAACCTTTATCACATCAACTATGCACTATGTAATGCGCCTGAAATTTCTATTGAGGTAAAAGAAACTCGGCTTCTATTATTTAAAACTTCATTTACGTTAACTGTTCGGCCCTACACTGCGTGCTTCGTATTTTATACCAAAAACATTTTCAAGAAATAAGCTTCTATAATAATTCGCCACTATTGTAATCCTGTCCCAACTGTAGTACCCAAGGTATTCAGTATGGCAGTTAATATTTCATTTTCTTTATAATATTTTTTTCCTTTCAGAAAAACCGTGAAAACCTTTTTCCTTATCTAAATCAAATTGTAAAAAGGGATATATATCATTCTGGCAGCACCGATTTACAAAATAAAAAATGTGATTTATTTACTATTTGAATTGTAATTTAGGTACCACAATAGACTCAATGTAGTTGTACATGAAATAATACATAACTTTATTGAGCAACGGTTATTTTGTGTCACTTGTCTTGCTCCCAGTGTTATTCATGGTCGGCCTATTTTCCCATAACACCTTTCATCTTTTCTACTTCTCGCCCTGTCTTCTTCTTTCTTTCTTGTTGTGCTCTTCGTTGCTGAAGGTCGTGTCCGTCCTGAAATGCCTTCGTCACGTTGGTTACTAAGGTCTTTCATCCACTTCTATCTTCGGTCTGTCTCAGTGCGATAGTAATAGGGAGGTCTGTGAGGGATTTATCTTGGTCTGACCAGCCGGTAGGTGATCGTCCGCGCGGCCTTTACCCTCTACTTATCCCACCAGTATCGGCTTTTCCGAGCTAAATTTGTATGGAAAACATGATTTAGGCTTCTTTCCGCTAGGGGCGCTGTTCACGTTTCCTATACAAATTGAGCTGTTTAGTAAGTAATAGTTTTGTATACTAAAAAAATTACACTACGGGTACCGCTAGAAACTATAACTTGAATGAGGCTTACACACAAATAAAGCCTAAGTTTTATTTGAGCGATATCCGGCCGGGTATTCGAACGTATTTATACGCTAACAATGGAAAACTTTATCTTATGTAAATCAAGTTGTTACTTCGCTAAGTTTAACGGAACGCCTTCCTGAAAATACACATAACTTAGTAAATTATAAGAAAACAGAGCTACCTACGCTACGTGTGTTGGGTATCACTGGCTAAACAGAGACGTGATGTTCGAAGCGAGTTAATTTAGAGCGCGAGAAATTGCTCGAGGCAGAGTGAAGAGTGAGTCGTATGTAATATGTATCTGCGAGTGGTAACGACGTCATAGAACATTGCCAAGGGCACCTTTATACGCACAACTGCACAGCAATTCGTTTATACTGTAAATACAAACACTAATTATAGACAATTAAGATAAACTTCTCCAAACATGTATTACTTACCCGCCATAGAGTTGCTTAGACAACTTATAACTAAACAATAATGTTTAAAACTAAATAAATTAACCCCAGATAGCTAACCTCTGCCGTATCGACGGGTAGCGTAAAGTAATATAGCTGTATCTTTTTAACGATGCGTCCGAATGCCGTGGTTCGGTTAGTCAACTAAGTTGCTGGTGAGGTCGTGGCGTATGCACCGAAAAGGTAAGTGTTATGGTTTTTGAGATACGTAGCTGTTGCCCGTCATTTCGGCGGATGGTTAGCTTAAATAGGGTACACCAGAAGGTTAGCTATCTAAGGGTACCGACTTTTGCTATTGGTACACACTAACGGAAGCACGGAGGAGTCCAAATATATTTGTCGCCGTGGGCGGGGGGGTCAGAAAAGCTGTCAACACATCAAGCAGTCCGGGTTCGAACTCGGATAGGTTGACCTGGGAATCCGCGACCCAAGGCTCTTCTTGCTCTTCTATATTGAATATAAGCCGATAAGTGCTATATTCAAGGAGGTAAGAACATTTCCAGACCCGAGGAGGACACTCATGGTCGGAAGGCATGCGGGGCTAGTGCCCTTTGGCTTTCACTAGAGAGACTACAACAGAGATAGTCGTGGGCAAGTCACAAATCAAATAAATCATATCAAAATTCTTTATTGCATGCCACAATACGGCAAAGACCAGAAATGTCTGTAGCGGTAACTTCTTGTGCACACCTTGTTATTTTTACTAGGCTGTAGGCCTGTATGTAGAGTCGTCTGGGTAGGTACCATCACCTTTTTTTTACAGTGAAACAGTTTGCTGTGTTTCGGACTGAAGGGAAAGGTAGCGAGTGTAATAATCAATTATCTCATCTTAGGTCACACGAAGGATGACAACGCACCTGCAATACCAAGTGATTTTTTCCTTGTTATTGGAGGTGTTTAAAGGCGACGGTATCCACTTACCAAAAGGTGGGGACTCAGTTTGTTTGTCATCTAGTAGTAAAAAAAAACTTTCTAACAATCAAGGTCTAGACGTACTATGTTGCCTTAAGGCCTCCAGATCACTAAATACGGCCCTGAGGACACTCATGGTAAAAAATATGATAAGGCTATATAATGGCGTATATGCGTATATGGCGTAATGATAAAAAAGCATGGGAGTGGATTGCACAATAACGATACTTTTAGAGAAAAAAAATTTATCTTTGTTATGTTGACACCTAATGACATACCTAAGTAATTTGTAATTATGTCAGTATACCTAATAAAACGCTGGGAGTTTCTTGCGCCGCTTCTTCTCCACAGCTCTAACCTTATTCGTCGAAGCGGTAGTAGAACTAATAGGGAAGATGCATATAAGCTGTAGTTTTAAACGTTTTAAACTCATCATAGTAAAAATTTAATATACTATGACAATTTTTTTTGATAAATAGATCTAAATACCTGACTTAGAACCACATGAAGCCACATTCTATACAATTAAATATAATATTTAAACATATTATAAAAGCTAATTATAATTACGTATCTATATTTTTTATTACCTTAAGATTTTAATTTCATGTATGTTCCCTATTATGACGATTTAATAGCACTTAGTCTTAAGTCAATTTAAAAGGAAGAAATTTTTGAATTTGATTTTTGATTTTATATGCAGCAAAAATCCCTGGAAAACCCTTTGCACATAATAAAATAAACATACAATACTTTCATTCAAATTCAGTAACAATGCCTGTTTTATTTCAGTGCAGAGTCAAACATAACAATGATGTAATCATAGAATAGAGGTGTTCATTAGCGTTGACCCAAGATGTTTATCAAGCTTTAAAATTTCCATAACAAAACACGAAGGTGATTCCGCTGCCATTGTCTTCCGAAACTAATCCTCCTGATAAACGGCCCCAATTCATGCCAATTGCCATCTTTTGTCCGTCTTTGTTCCAATTTGGTTTGTTTTTGTTCAGTAAATGAAATAATTTGACCCTTATTTATAACGAAGACTAACGATTTTAAAAACTTTAGCGACAGAAATTGTACGACGTCTCTCATCAAGTGTTATTAGAACAAGAACTCAGGAGAAACACATTACAAATTATCGTTTGGCGAATATACCATAAATTTACTAGTTTATTTATTTAGTCTGTCATACCGATCAAGCCATAATTTCATTTGACATTAGCTAAATGCGTAATTACCGCGAAGTCGTTAATTAATATTAGTGATATTCAATGACCTTAATTTTTTGATAACGATAATAAATAATTTCTTTAGTTCTTTAATTAAATGGACTTTGCTAAGTATTTTGCTAAGAATATAGTACCATCTGTTATCATTATCAGGCACAGGAATAAGCTGGATCCAAATACCAATGTCACTGTAATTATTTTTGTTAAAAGTAACATGATTAGCTCAATTTCAAAGATAAATCACGTTTTCCTTAGAAATTAAGCTCATGCATGACGCAACTAAAATAGTTATGTTTTTTACAATAAAAAATATATACTAACCCTTAGTATAGGTCACATCTCCCATACGACGCTTGATAATTCCCTAAAGAACAAATGAGTGTGACGTAAAGTGTCAACGTAAAATCTTCCTCGCTTCTAAATTACATAGGTACGTAGCTCAGGGACCGTGATCCAAGCGTCACTTGTTGAATCTTGTTTAATATTTGATGTGTTCTGAATATTTTTGTAAGCGTGTTATAAACGTTACAGGATAAATATGTGACTTCGGTTGACGTGTAAGAATTAAGAAAAGTTGGCAATTTAAATAGCTGAAGTGTAAATTCAAATACCTACTTACCACTAATCGTCTGGTGACTCGGTAAGATTTGATTATGCATTGGCGTCTGATGCGATCTGTTTATTACATACATACATACGATCACGCTCATAGTCTCAAGAAGGGTAGAGCAGAGCCGGTAACAATACGTTACAGATAAAGCCTTACCTCTCGTAGTCTCCAAATAGTGACAGGTTACCAGCCTGTCGCCTACATAACATCGGTACCGAAAAAGTAAAAATCCTTTAGAAAATAAACAAACAAAACCCAACAACCAGATGTTATACTCAAGATCATCTCAGCAGTCCAAACTCATACTAGGGGTGTATGAGTTTGTTAGTTTTCGAGCTCGATCAAACGTATCGTCTCTTTTCATACATTGCCCACTGTTTCTGATAGTTTACGCTAGAGGCGCTAGTGGGCGCTAGTGGGAAAACTATCAAAACTCATACTAAGGGTACCGGTAACAATCCAGCCGGGTGGGTGTCGGTTTGTTAGCGACTGTAAATAATGTATTTTGCTGTTTTGAATGCGTTTTTAAGTATTCAAAATTTCAGCACCCCTGCTTCACATGATTATTCACTGCCAACCCTGAATCAATCTCCGATTCCCAAAGTTTAAATCCGTATTCACCGGCAGTAACATAACATGCAATGCGAACATGTTCTTTGACTGCGATAATCTGTATAAAAGTACCAATTTCAAGGACGGCGCTCCATTTCCAAAAGTTTAGTCTATTGTACTTATAAAACTCTCCACCATTTATTTAGGACAATCTGAAACAAAACAGCACGTAGTAGGTCACCAATTCAAAATATCTAGAATTCCTCATTCCAGTCACGTAACTACCTACCTGGAGCATCACAGATTCTTCTCTTATCAGCTCTCAAAATTGACATGGCGTTAGGTTAGGAGAAATATAAAAATAAAATATGTTGTTGTCATAGTATTTAGTGACAAAATAAATTAAACGACTGCATTTATCAAATAATCCTAAATTTGTTCAACACGTTAGAAAAAAAAATATGAATTACGATAAATAATATTCATCTTTTTTTTTCAAAAATTTTTCTTTATTAATTTAAGGAACTTTAACAATCAGTGGCGTCGGTGGCGCAGTGCGTGAAGATGTTGTCTCCCGCCGGGGAGGCACTGGTTCGAACCGCGCCACGTACCAATGTATTTTCTAATTTTGGATTTTTACACGTTTAATCGATGCTTTTACGGTGAAGGAAAACATCGTGAGAAAACCTGCACACACCTATGAAGAAATTCTTAGATTGTGTGTGAAGTCGACCAACCCGCATTATGCCAGCGTGGTTATCTGCTAAGGCCTAATCGCCCCTAATGTGGGGTAGGCTCAAGCCCCTCGGTAGGGGCATTATAATAATGAGCTGTGGATGATGAACAATCAATAAATCCTTATATTATAATGGATTAAAATATACAAATTCATATAAAATTGTAAGGCCTGGACTTTACAATTTTTGGAGGCAGAGACCATACATCATTTGTGAACATTATTGGCAAATAAGGCAATTGTAATCACATGAAGAACATTATTTTGTATTGTAATCACTACAACAGTGGTTCAGCCTTTCTGGTGGTTCAGTTTCATCTTCACCCAGCACAAAATTGTCACCATTATCCCCATCCACATCACTACATTCTGTATTTAATTCCTCTTTATTATAAAACTTTTTCTGCAACTAACCCTCAATAATTTCATCATGAAATATAATTTTTCACTAAAATAGTAAAAATAATTTTATTTAAAAAGTTACGTAAATTCCTACTTGGAGACTGGAGACTCCAAAAAACCTTCTATATTCACCAAAGATCGAGTGCGCTCACGTATTCAAGTACACGACGATGAGCCCAGAAATGGTACTGCGGGTAGAAGGGAGAAAGAAGATGCTGTGCATGTGACTTTAAAACCAAAACTAACTTCACCAGCTAGGTAGTTAAGGGTTAAAATACTGAGCAGAGCCCATTTAAATAAATAACTTTTTGATTAATGATTGTCATATAAAAGTTATAGAGGGATTTCGCTAGTTTAACTCTCGTTTTCAACCGACTTCAAAAAGGAGGAGGTTATCAATTCGACTGTATGTTTTTTTATGTATGTTACCTCATAACTCTTTACTGGGTGTACCGATTTTGAAGATTCTTTCAACCTTTGGAAGCAGGTGCTTGTCATTTCGTCCCATTCAAATTTAATCGACATCTGACGAGTAGTTTTAAAATTATCCCTAATAATGCCTATTTAATTGACATCGATGATATCGTAATCTTATCACCTGTGTCTAAAAGATCTCGAGATCGTTTCCTGAAAATTTACATACTTAAAACACGAAAAAGCAAAAAATAAAATTATTTTTAAATAAAAAAAAACCGCCTTCATAACTCAAAAAAACATTTAGATTTTTATAAACAGAATTTTTATTTCTTCGTTTTTAGTTTTGAAGGCTGTTTTTATTTTTATTTAAAAATAATTTTTATTGTTACTGCATATAGGCAGGCTTTGCTTGTCGGTTTTACGGTACCTACTTCATAAGAATTTAATTATTTGGTAACTTTAAAACATTTATATTATTTTAAAACATCAATTATTTTTGAAGTGAAACTTCTTTATCGGCGTTGGAAAAAAAATTACCGTCACATTTTTCCGTTACGCGCCATCTTGTTTTGTATTCATGTCTATGTAAGGCCATAAAGAAGTTTCACTTCTTACGTGTGTACACTAGTACTCGCACACATTTTTTCTTTTTGATTATATTATTGACGTTCCACCTTAGTTCCTGCATATTGAATGCCCTATTACCCGAAATACATATTTACCGTTAAGTCTGCGGTACTTTGAAATTACTTGACAACATTGATTCAAACTTCTTCCAATTTTGTCTGAGTCAAGCTAACTTCGATGCTTGCGTAGAGTTTTAGCTTTGAAATATTTAACTTTGTGTTCAAAAAACTCATGAATTTCCGCGCTCAAAGGCAGATTTAGAATTATTCAACAAAACAAAAACTTTTAAATTTAAAGTATTACTATTATTGTGTAACATGATTTTTTTTAATCTACGAGGATTTAGTGCTTGGCTTTCTTCTTACATGGTTTCAAATTATGATAATGCTGACGGTGTAAGCGCACTCACGTTCCACTCTGAAGTAAATGTGGTAAAGGTAAAGGAAACATATACAGATATTATACGTTGTATATGTATGTTTTATTCCTTCGTAAATGATTGAATTTAAGATCAAATCGATTAAATTTATTAAGTTTCACAAATGTTATAAAAAAATCACATTTGTCAGACTGATAACGTTGAAACCAAATACGTAATTCAGTCAAAAAAAGTATCGGGAATGAATGATTTGTTTATGGTTCCAAATTCATTTTTTTTTTGTTTTTTTTTTTGTTGTTAGACTCGCACAACTGTTTCCCATTTTGGCGGAGTTTGAGTTGCATCTGTTATTATATTAATACAGTGCTGTTTATAGTCATATCATATCAAGAGTGTTGCGAATTTCATAATGGATAAAAACATTGAACAAAGAGTGTGTCTTAAATTTTGCATCGCCAATGGAATTTCGCTTTCGGAGTCACTGATAATGTCACAGAAGGCTTACGGTAAATCAACTTTATCAAAAACACGTGCTTATGAGTGGTACACAGCGTTCAGAAGCGGCCAAGATATGATGGAAGATTTGCCTCGCTCTGGTAGACCATTTTTGTCTGCAACTGAAGTTAACATCACAAAAGTGAAGGAAATAGTGACTAAAAATCCTCACTAACTTTGAGAGAGATAGCTGCCGAACTTTCTGTATCTCCCGAGTCAATCACTTGGGTATGAAACATGTTGCCGCTCGGCTAGTCCCAAAAGACCTGAATATTCTCCAAAAACTCAATCGCATGAGAGTCGCTGAGGACATGCTAGACCGAGTCAATTCAGACCCAATATTTCTGAAACGCATTGTTACTGGTGGCGAGACGTGGGTTTACGAGATTGACATGCAAACTAGTCAACAAGCTTCGGAGTGGCGCCTTCCAACTGAACCAAAACCGAAAAACCACGCCAAAGTCGATCAAAAGTCAAAGTCATGTTGACTGTTTTCTTTGACTCTCGCGGTGTTGTGCACTCAGAATTATACTTAAATATTACCGTATTTGCAATCCAATTATACCAACCGATAAAACCACCACATCACTTTGGATAGTTACAAAGGACATAGTCATCCGACATTTTATTTATTGTTCAAACATAAATGTTTTGAATTTACTTTAAAATAAAAAAATATCCCATTAAACCCTACGTATTTAATAAGTTAGTCTTTCATATCAAGGGTAGCATTTAGATTCTATACGAAGTTTTTTGTATCTTAAATTCGAGCAATTTTTAAATAATTTGTCATTAATTATAAACATTTATAAAAAAAAAACAATTTCGTTCCATTCGAAAGCCATTTCTAATATGTTTATGTTTGAAATTAAATCTAACACCGATAGAATCTTACAGCTAATGGTCTGGTCCAAAAGACATAAATGCAACCTAGTCCGCTATAAAAGACCTTTTACACCTTATCCACGTGCTCCAATAGCCATTTTTGCAGAGAGCCAAAGTTTATTTTTATTACAATGGCTGCTATACGATAAAATAATTTAGGGCCTTTATCGCTAGGTGGATCCGAACCTAAGAAAATTCCCCTTTTGCTTGTCGCACTCAGAATATCTTTATAATAACGCCTTATCAGGTCTACGCATCCCTCGAGAGGCGATCTTTCGAGAAAAAAGGACCGTATATATTGATTTGGATAAACTCGATAAAATTGATTAAATTTAGATACAAGCACGTTTAGTAGTAGCAACAACAATCGAGCGACTATTATGAACAGGACAAAGTGATTAGTGATAACAGAGCTGAAGTAAGTCAGTTATTAATTACTTTCTCGTATACCTACGTAGTATAGAGGAACTCTTGTAATCGTCAAAAAATTCGACCTCGAGATTTTGACGGATTTGCACGTTTTGGACCTCCCTGAGTCTAAAAATATTTTTTTTGAAGTTATGTCTGTGCGTTAGCAAGATAACTCGAGTATGCTTTAACTTATTGCAACCAAATTTAACATGCATGTATGTCATTAAAAAATAAAGTTTCTATCAACTTTTGAGTTGTTTCCGGTATACGAGAAAGTCAAGGGGAGACCACTCCCGATTTTTTTTTGTATCTAGCGCGAGGCATTGTGGTACTATCATTCGTTGATAACATTGGGAATACGACAACTTATGACGAGAAAGAAATAATTTCTCATGAACGCGGCTGTGTGTACATAGATATCCATGCATATTGGTTCTGTGTGTACTGAGATCAATCCTCCCTCCTCGGGTATTTTTGTAAGTCTCTCGTTTTTAATGTAAGGAATGTATAATTTCTTAGGCACTTTTCCAATCCGACTTTAAGGAATCCAAGCTCTGTACATCCTAAAATTTGTAAATAGTAAACTAAAACAATACAGTAAAGGCCTATTCAGATTACAGCGGTCTCCGCTACCGCCGTGTGTAGCGAGAAATATCAAGCAACATTCCGCTGGGAATTTATATTGAAGTTTCGCTATATCCGCTACCGCCGTGGGTAGCGAAAAATATTCAGCTTAGTATTGTTGAGTATACAAACTCAATGATGTGTGTCATTGTCACGTTATAAATATGATGTAATAAAAGTAATAAATTGACACTAGACTCTCTAGCAGATGTTCTCCAAGTATGGCCGTTTTATTTTTTACGATCTCTATTTTAATAATTTCCCAACATGTATATTTCGTCGGTAATTTGTGTAAAGTTTCGCAGCTAGCACGAAAACGCCATTATCAGGGATCATTTTTTTTTTATTTATTTATTGGGCTTGCTAACATTTGATTACATCAATACATGCCAAAAGTACTTGTACACAAAAACTAAAACATAATGTATCAACCAATTAAAGGCAAGTACAACTTGCACCAAAAACAGTTAAACAAGGTAAACTCAACAGTACCAAAGAAAAAAAAATCATCAATAGCTTACAAACTAGCTAGAATGTACGTTAACATTATTTTCTAACAAAAAATTCATAACAGATTTGCGGATCTTATTCAGCGAGTCAAAATGAACATCGATGAATGCGCAATATTCATTGACCACTCTACAAAACCTTGGTATCGGGGAGTTGGCGCCTAAAACAGTCTTCATCATTTCATCTCACATCATACCGCTTACCGCAGCGGTATTTGATAGGTATTAAATTTACAGCGGTATCCGCTACCCACGGCGGTAGCGGATACCGTTGTAATCTGAATAGACCTTAAAACCTAAAGAGAATTAAGTGGCTAGTTGCAATATATATTTAGGTGACACAATTAGCCTCAAACCACAATTAATAATACACCATTGAAAATTAATTTAATCTTGATATTATTATCACATAACAAAACAAAGGTCTATCGAAATACAATCATAAACAACGCTTAAGTTCTGCACTCAGGTCCAATTAAACAAAGCCATCAATAATTTCATTCGGTACACAATAGAATTTAATTAGACATAGGTGGATAATGAATGAAGCGAAACGTAAATAATGAAACATTAATATAATTTAATTCATGCCAACGTTGTTAAAGGTTGGTTTCTGTCATGAGGTCGTAGCACACTTATCAGATCGGAAAGTAAACGCTTCTCTTTTTAACCAACTTAAAAAAGGAGGTTCTCAATTCGACTGATTTTTTTTTATTTTTGTTACCTCATAACTCTTTACTTTGTGTACCGATTTTGAAGATTCTTTCAGCTTTAGCCTTATAACAACAAAAGATATATGTATGTTTGTAACGAATGAAGTCAAAAATTACAATACCACAATACCGATTTTGATAAAAGTTGGTACGAATGTTGATTAGACGTTGAAAGGCTACTTTTATTGCAAAAAAAAAGCTTGAAGTGTTTGAAAGCAGATTTTAAAGTTTGTATGGAAGTACTTCATTTGTGAAGATAAAACCATGAAACTTTAAATTTAGGCACTTGATAAGAAATAAATAAATATCTGTTCTAGACTTTTGGAAATTTTGACCTATGTGGGGATGAAAGGTCGCATGGAAGTCTTTACCAACTCACGCTCTCGCGCCTCTGATTTTGATGAAATTTGATCCGTTCCATCCACTTTTCGCATTCTAGTTGGTGAGAAATTGAAACTGATTTTCGAAAAGTTATTCAAAAGGCTGTGGCCTTAGTGTATAAGCTACAGCTTTTGGTACGTATTACAAGATAATAAATGATTAAAACGCCTAGAAAAAAAACTAGAATTTTAATACATTTATTTATCTATTGTTTTGAATTAATTCCGAAATTGTAAGCTTTAGAGTTATTTTTCGCCATTTCGTCTCCATCTCAGCATAATTATTATTTAAGCAAAATAATTGTTTCATCCCAAAACAGTGTTAGGATTTTTTAACGAAATAAAGTAATGCAAGCAAAGACCATTTAAATAAAAACATTTTTGATGTAAAAGAAACAGCCGATCCACCTAATAGTTCTTCTTCAAAAGCATGTTGAAATACGCTGTAGCCCTTACGGATATTAATTCCTAATGTGTTCCCTATATTTTAGGCCAATAGTGATGAGAACTCTACTGTTATCAATTGCCAAAACTTTCACACAAATTTTATTCACCAAAAATTTTTCGAAATACGGTCGCCCTATGTTCAGTAAAAAAAACAAAATCAATGATAAAGTATTACACTGACCCAAGAGAATTTTAAGAAATTGAATATAAGCACGTAGAAATAAGAGGAAACAAACTGAACAAACTCGTTTAATATTATTTCAAAATATCTCACTTTACCATCATGGCTATATCTAATCTAATACCTACTTGAACGTATCGTAATAATGTCAAAAGCTTATTACTGATAGTATGATCTGACTGACACTCTGACAACAAGTGATGATAACAAAATCTTACGCTGAGAACTCACGTAGAGAGTTTTCTCGTCCGCCACGGAAGTGGTACAGCGGTTTTATTTCAACCACAGATTTTACCACGGTACGTAAATGCCTGCAAACTTGCCGGCAATGTGCACTAGTGATGTCCGCCAAATTCGTGGTGTCTGAGTCTCACATGGTTCCGAAGGAGCGGACGCCCCGCGAGCAACCGTCTCCGTTGTTGACGTTAAACGCGTCGTGAAAATCCTACTAACATTATAAACGAGAAAGTTTGTATGTGTATTTGCTACTTTTCACGTAAAAACTACTGAATGGATTTTATTGAAAAGTTGCAATAATATAGCTTATACATCGAATAACATATAGGCTATAATTTCTACTAATGGTTAGTACAGACAAAGGAGGGGCAGAATCTAGTGCTTCATACATTTTTCTGCACTTATTCTGTAAGTGAACTCTAACTATGCCAAATCACACATAGGTACCGCACACATACACTACGCGCATTATGCTTACGATATGATTAGATACTCATAATAGCAGGCCCGACAATCATTGACCTATTCAAATGTTTAAAAAACATATTCTATCGGATGGAATTGTGTATCTAAACCGTTCTCGAATCCACTTAAACAAAGTGAACAAAAATCATCAAAACCGGTCCAACGGTCTAGGAAGAGTTCAATAACATACACACAGACAGAAGAATTTTAAAATAATTGTATTTAGCAACTAAAGAACTTTTTAATGTTGATTACTAGTGGTCAAAAGGGATTTTGACACCGCAGATGTATGAAACTGTAGGTCGGCAATGTGAAAGAGAAAGAGCATACTAACGCCTATATTAGAACGAGATAGATAGACCAGACCATTTCACGTACAGTCTAAAGTCAGCCTGTCACTCACGTAGAAAAGACAGCAACTGTCAGACTGCAGTACTATTTTTCGTGCACACATGGCATTACTCACACATTGTTGCATTTTTTTGGTCACGCCCTAGTCGTTCCAATCTATAAACGTCAATAATTATAAATCTATGGTTGACACCATTAACAAATAATTACAAGGTGTTGAAATCGTAAAAAGTGAGGGCATTGTATGCCAGAAAATCTCCATAGTTTCAAATTATCTCTAGAATTTGATTTTTAATTGTATCAAAATAATTTAATATTCAATCAGTTGACTATCAGAATGTAATGACATCACTAACTCGTGATGCCATACAAAATCTAAGGAAGAATTATGCTGGGACAGCTAATAGGTAAAACTTCCCTATTCAGGATAAAGTTATAAGATTTCCGTGAAATTATATTATGAAATCTCATTGAAATGTCATATTACTTAAAAAAACATATAAATAACGATTAAAAGACTACTTCGTTCAAGTTCAAATTTCCAAACGAATTATCTGTGTGGCCATACCCTCAGTAAGTTCATAATGTATTAGCCAAGGAACATTAAGACCTCAGTATGATGGATTAAAGCACATTTTTATGACATGAATAACGCAATAAGGCGAGCAAGCCAACTAGTATGTTATGTTAGTGGTTTCTATCAAAAATTGTGTCGGGGATTTCCTTATGTGACTCTCTTCATTAAAATCAACTTCATCTGTTTTTAATACTATTTAATTTTCTGGACCTTTCTCTATAAGAGCTTTAATTTAGCTAATCCTCATAATCATCCAGGGCTTCAAAGATTTTTCTTCATGTTTAATCGGTACATATAGACAATTAAAGCACAAAAAGAAATCTAACAAATTTTAATAAAATCGACCTACGTACGAATGTCTGGTCTCGTTATTGCCAAATGATAGGACAAAATAACTGGGAATACTTATCAAGTAGATAATATTACAAACTTCCCGCCGAACTTCGAAACAAAACCGAACGTCTAAGGAGACATAATCTTTAATAAACTTTGCAAGTTTCCAAGGAATAAGAAATCATGTTTTGCTATCCATTTTTCAATCTAATAAATATTATAATTTAAATAAGAAATCTTGTTTCTGTTATCCATTTTTCAATCTAGTTAATATTCTAGCTTTCTGGTAATGACGTTGCTTTATAATTACACCAACACTTTATTTAGTACAGTCAAATACGATAAAGTTGTTATTATATTCTGAAAAAAAATACTTATACCTAAGTATACTTTCACCTACATATTGTGGAGTTATAAACACTATAGGTAAAATAACTTTACATCGTTTTTAAGTTCACAATATGTAGGTAGGTATACATAAAAAAAATTATATTATTTATTATATAATTTTACCCGATAGTTAAAGATTTTTTTAGTTATAACTTTTATTCAGAATAGACATGTAGCAAAATAAAATTTATAAAGTATAAAACAAAAAATCTGAAAAAAATTAATACTTTACATAATTAATATTCAACCAGCACAAGAGGTTTTTTGGTTGTAATCAAACAAAAATTGCCCCATAACATGTTTATTCAAACTGTACATTGACTTCAACCAATTTTATCGTGGCAAATCTGCTGATAAATCAGCGATAATATAGGCTACAGATGCCCAAAACGCAGACCCTAAATCAAGCTCATGTTCATCCTCAACATTCATTGTGTCTCCTTCAGTATGATGGAACCAGAAATATTTACCATTATCATTGTAAAGGCTTGCACCAGGCACTCCCTTATCAATTAGAACTGTTACGTCTGATCCAGGACTGTCATCTTCTATCAAAGTAGATGCATTAATATCCTTGAACAACTTAAGCACTTCCGCCACAATGCAACGAGTTTCTGCATTGCCAGCTACTAATAAACCGAGAGGAGCAAACGTGCCTTCATCAGATTCCATAATAAAATTGATATTATGGCTTTCGTTTCTATGTTTCTCTTCATAAGCGTAGGCACCAACTAACCCCACCTCCTCCGCAGTCCAGAATATAGATCGTATAGTTCTTTTTGGTTTCAAATTCAAACGCTTCAAAATAACTGGTACTGCCCAACTTATGAATAGACCGCCACCATCATCCATGGCGCCCTGTCCCACATCCCAACTATCAATGTGGCCAGAAACAATCACTAGCTTCTCTGGGTGTGTAGTGCCTTTATAGTCAACTAAAGTATTTCTTGAGATCTTAGTATCGTAAGTTGAAAACAATTTTATATTCAGAACGATTCTTTCCCCGCGATCGTGAATACGTCTCAATAAATTAGCATCTTCCAAGGTTATAGCTGCTGTTGGGATTTTGGTTACATTATCATCATAAGTTTGCATTCCAGCATGAGGAGAGTTGATTGAAAATGGCGTAATTGAACACACCAGTGATGCAACAGCCCCTTTAGCAGCAGCTTTAGAAGCTCCTTGAGTTCTGTATTGAACTGTTGTCCCATAGTCGACAAATACAGCATCGTATAAAACTATTTTACCTTCTACTTCACTATCAGGCTTGTTATTCAGTTCATCAAAGCTGTTTACAACAATCACTTCAGCCGTAATACCTTCTGGTTTCGTACTCACACTGCCTCCAAGACCTAGGACTGCGATGTTTTTAACACGTGGTTCGAGCATTGTCACTGCTTCATGTCCTCTAGTCCAATGTGGTACCTAAGACATTTAAAAATACTAAATATAAAAATAAAAATTTTATTGCATTTAAAAATACTTAATTTAAATATGTTATATATTTTTCGAACAGGAAATAACCTTAAGAGTTAGTACCATCACAGATAATATAATACTATACCATTCAAACTTAAATACTAATGTAAGTACTGAATAACTAAAAGAGATCTAGTTAGCCTACATAGATGCTCAAGAAGGAACCTTCAGAACCTTGTTGCGGCTGCTGCGTGCTCAGCGTAGAGAGCTGGCTTTTGACGGAATATGGTCAAAATTGTATTTTCATAATAAAAGATTATCCACCAAGAAACTTGATTTCCAATTTTCACCCGCCTTTAAAGCACATGTTTTGGATCATGATTAAAACGCATATGGAGTTCACAGTACTAACCCAATGCGGATCAGTAAAAACGCTCCAATCAACGGCTTAAGGCTGTGGAGCATGGCGGAGCTAATTTTATTTCCTAACTCTTATTGTACCCAATACGGCGAAAGTTACTTTGCTTTGGAAATCTAATAAGGAATACAGCACTCCGAAGCTTCGTATGGAATAAACGAAAAATCATGACAATTTCCAATTCAATTGCGTTTAAACCCTTTGCTTACGTACCTCCACTTCTTCTGTAACTACTGAATCAATTCCTTCGTCGTGAGTCAATTGGATCATATAATCAATGGATTGCTCCAAAACTTCAGATCCAGATGGCCGTGCTCCAAATTTGTCTACAAACTTCGCTAATCTGAAACAAATTAATTAAATAATAAATTACGTGACCCGTAAATCACTTAAATAACTAGTATCTTATATCTATATAGTGAGACATACTTTGTGACATTTATGATTAAAGCAACTTATTTTCATCGCCATCAAAACGCGATTCCGACACTTCTTAAGTTTCATGAATGAATGAATATCTATTAGTTGTCAACCGTAATAATAACTTAGATTATATACCTGAATAATAAACTTACCAGCAACATTACTTATATTAATTCTTATATGAAATCTATTCTTTGTAAGCTAAATAATAAATCGCAATACAGTAACTACTATCGTATCATTAGAAACACTACTTACTCGTTATATGTTGAATGCTTAAAATCTCCTTCCAAGACATAATTTAAAATAGCATCTCTTACTCCTGCGTATCCCGCTATCTCTTCAATTAAAGCATCACCGAGCAAAACTTTACATGCTTCGTCATCTTTAAGCACACTTTTCCCACTAACTACACTTAGAACTAACAACAAAAATAGCCACAGAACATTCATGTTCAGGGTCTAACCAATGACTAGCTATTTATTTTCGTGTATCCACTACATCGATAGTATCTTATCGGCGATTTGTTTAGAAAAATCTTTACCTGTCTAAACGTCAACATTCGTTTGTTTTAGAGATAAGATGAGTCACTAATTTTTAACTATTACGACCATAGTTTTATAAGTACTGATGATGAGCAAGAGCGACTAAGCAAATATTGTGCATTTTATAGACCAATTTACAACATCAACTCATAATGTCGCTCATAATAAAATGATGTAAAATGTATAAAAACCTAGTTTTCTCCACCAAGTAATTCGTTTTCCTTTACCTCAAATCCAATACAAGTTCAATAACAATTTAAGGTTATTCAAATAAAATAACAAGATGAACAACAATAGAGGTCTGGAAAAATAATCAGAGCTATATTTTCCTTATGGAGTGAAACCTCATTCGTAGAATATTTCGTCTCGAGCGATTTTTCTTAAGGTTGACAATACTCACTCTTTGTAGGTCTTCCCTTTATAAGGGCCGGTCACCACATAGTCTATTATATTCGCAACAACAGCTTTGTAAGAGTCGATTTCATCTGCTAGCCGACCGATATTACACTTATTTACTTCTGAATAACTTTTGTTAGAATCACCTAGGGCGGTAAAAGGTGCTATAATTAATATTATCACTGGTATAATAGCCTTCATTTTTGTTATTTACACTACGTCCATTCTCCAGCGTAATAATCCCACAACTATATAAATAACTTCTGCTGGTCACTGTGTCCATGTGTGACATCACAGTGATATGACGTCACTCAACGACGACATTGACCTAATAGTACAAACTATATAGCCACAATATAGAGAACGACCAGTAGCCCGACTCAGGCGTGTCATTGAAATTTATACCTAAATTTGAGCGCTGGGCGCTAGGGTTGGTAGCTACAAAATGTAAAAAAATATTACTTATTTCAGGCATGGGATTGTTATTATTGTGTTTCTTTAGGAAGAATAAAACATTATGTTAATTTAATGATTATTTATTTATTACAAATCTAAACATATTGTAAAAACACAAAAAAACTAGTCTATGTTTTTTTGTTTGTATTGAATAAGCTCCGAAACTTCTAAATGTGCCAACATGTTTTTTTAAGTACCTACCTTAAGAGATGATGTGGTAACATAGTCGGGTATAAATATTCTTATTTTATAACAATTTTACAATGACATAACCATCGGGACTATTTTTACCCACCTAATGTTATTCCGCCCTTTCAAATTCTTTAGTTATTTACGTATATATTCGACGACAAAGCATATTTATTATAACAGACATATGATATCACTCAAACTGTTTTAATTCATATTCGTCTATAATAAAATTCACTTAGGTACTTATTACCTACATGCTTAGCCAACTTCTCTACTTAAATTTATAATGATGTATAAGTAACAAAGATAAAAAAGATCGCGAGTAAAAAAGGTGATAAACACTAATACAAAGTAAAACACTTATTCACCTTTCATCATCAGCAGGAAGTAAAACAACTTTTACGGATTTAACTCGCGTGTAATTAGATTTTACATGTTATTATTATTGCCCGACGTTTCGTAACACACACGTCATCCCGTGACCACGAACGCTGAAAAGTGTTATGAAACGTCGGGCAATAATAACAACATTTAAAATCTAATTACACGCGAGTTAAATCCGTAAAAGTTGTTTTATTTATAATGTGTAGTGCTCGCGCGAATCTAAAAGAACATTATCAGCAGGAAGTTTAAAAAATAGCAATATTGGTTTTAACAACGTTGAATTTAGGCACCCGTAGACACTGCAGTATACACGTGATCCCGCCATTATTCAAATAATCGCATTTAATCGAAACGAAACTCGAAAGGTACATAAAGCGTAGCGCGCGTGAGCGGCGCGGCGTGTGAGCACAACAATCTCGGCCGTCGCGCGGCGTGACACTGCGTTGCTTTGCCGTTCAGAGCATGCTTAGCGGCCATGTAAACGACGTTTGTATGTGTGCGTGCGCAGATTCGACCCTTTGTATGGAGTCAAAGTACTGTTCGTTCTCTATATTGTGATATAGCGAAGTAACTAAACAAGTTTTATGCTACTATGGCAACAAAAAATGGGCGTAAAATAAATCTACACGGCGATTAAAATCAGCGGACCTCTACTAGAAACTTCATTATTCCTCATTGAAAGTCACATTGAAGATAAAGGGAGTATAATGGCATTTATTGTAGACTAGTGGTCGCTCGCAGCTGCACTCGCGTCAACATCGGTTAAATTATAGCCTGTATGTTATTCTAATGTATGAGCTATTATTGTAAAGTTTCATTAAAATCTGTTCAGTATACTTTTTAAGTCAAAGAGTAAAAAACACATCCATCCGTATGAATGGATAAATGTGTGTTTTTTACTCTTATTAACACGAAAGTCTGTAGTAATGATCATACATCCAAACAAACTATCCTCCTCCTCCTCCAACAGCTCATATAATTTCCCCACCGAGGGGCTCGAGCCTACCCCACATTAGGGGCGATTAGGCCTTAGTCAACCACGCTAGCTAAGTGCGGGCTGGTCGACTTCACACACGACCTAAGAATTTCTTCATAGGTGTGTGCAGGTTTCCTTACGATGTTTTCCTTCACCGTAAAAGCGTCGATTAAACGTACATATGAATTCAAAATTTGAAAACACATTGGTACGTGGCGGGGTTTGAACTGGTGCCTCCCTGGCGATAATGCCTTATTTTAATTTCTTTAATAGAATTGCGTTTTCAAACATGAGCTGTTTGTTTAAACTAATCAGCGTGTAAGAAAATAATCGGTAAATATGTAAATTCATGTTTTTTTTAAAGAGATCCCACCTAAAAGGCTGTTCTAGTAAGCTAGCCGCACGCCCGCTCGGATAAGCGGCAGCAATTTTGTATTTATGTAGAAAACTGCACTTTCCGCTTCAGGGAGCACAATGGATCATATTTAGCGTTGATTGTGGCATATTCAAGAGTAAGTACTGTGCGGCGAATGACTGGCATCCGTGGCCCAATGCTCTATTATAATCTTCCTTTGTACACGTTGATCGCTTCTCTTTTAACCATTATTGTTATAACGGGCGGTAAATATACTATAAATACAACTTTTTGTTACCCCATAATTTTAAGGTTATATTCTATGAATAATGTAAGAATTCCAAGAGACATGTGTTCCAAAATGCATTGTGAGGCCCACAGATTTAATAATACAAGGAGATAGGCCAAGCCGGCGTTTAACTTGCGACAAGTGTATGCCCTGTGGGCATACATTTCCGCTACTTCGCCTGCCGATAAAGTCAAGTGAATACGTAACTCAGCGATTCGACCGATCTCCTTTGCGGCTGTGCTTAACTTTCATCGCTTCGCAGTCCTTAAGACGCGCGCAATTAATAGTTTATATTACAGCATGCTCCACTAGAACATGTTATGTAGTACGGCCGCTGATTGGGACACTCAGTCTTCCTATGAACTCGGCGATTCGACCGATCTCCTTAGATTGATATATATGTGGTGAGGCCCATCCATCCCAGCGAGGGCTTCAATATACGACGCCCGATGTATAAAAATATAATTAGTGACCGACCGAAGGTTCGCCAAGTTTCTCTTTGCGACCGGGTCGTAGTAGGTATATGGTGTGTGTGGTTATCGTTACTTCAAAAGTCGCTGTCTTGTGCTAACGTCAATGTTGTATTCCAATAGTAAATGATAAGATAACCCCTTAGTGGTCGAGGTATCGGGGTGAAGTTCAGGATCATGAAGTACAGATGAGATGAGATGATAGCCAAGAGCTTTCTCATCAAAGATAATAAAAGTTGGTCACCCATCCGAGTACCGACCGCGCACTTGGTCGCTTAACTTTCGTGATCGACGTCTCAAAAGTTGATAGAAACTTTATGTTTTGATTTCATACATGCATGTTAAATTTAGTTGCAATAAGTTAAAGCATTCTCGAGTTATCGTGGTAACGCACAGACACACAGGCACACACACAGACATAATTCCAAAAAAAATATATTTTTAGACTCAGGGAGGTCCAAAACGTGTAAATCCATCAAAATCTCGAAGTCGAATTTTTTACGATTACAAGACTTTTTCTACACTACGTATACGAGAAAGTAAAAATGTTAAGTTGGTAATTTAAATATGTATGGCGTACATTGTACCTACATATTTATCTGATTTAATTAAACTAAATGTAAAGTGGGCCGCTCAACCGTAACTTCGTTAATTTTATCACAATAGTTTCGTAACAAGTAGTTAACTTTTGTATTAATTATGCTCGCTTTCAGGACCACAATATACAATTGTACGTACAAGGATATAATTGAAACAAAAATTTTACAATTAAGTCTAGAATTGATATATAATATACTAGATGCCCCGGTGTACTTTGTATCACCTACCCACGGAGTACTAAACGTCTTTGCACCTATCCTAACGACATTAAAACTCTCCCTTCGCTAAAATGACTGAAAAATTTGATAGGTAATGTCAGGACGAACCAACAATGACAACCATCAAAATATTAAAATTTAAACACGCCTTAGATTAAGAAATACGCGATAATCTGAGTAATGTGGATATATGTTGTCGATTCAAAACCATTAATTTAATACGTGCTTCAATTCGAATGGACCCGAGTCTACTGTACCGAAGGGACGAACGTCAAATGTTTGACAGGAATGTAGGCAGAACAGTTTATATGGGAAAATGAAAATGTTGTTTTTACTATCTTCTTCGCAATTTCTCCATATTTTCTCACCGTTTAAACCTTCCCTAGACCTCCACGAACATTTCAAGACCAAGATAAGATAAATCCGTTCAGCCGTTCTCAAGTTTTAGCGAGACTAACGAACAGCAATTCATTTTTATATATATATAAGATAATAATTTCTACGCTCACACCAATTATCTAGCCCAAAAAGAACTTGTGTTATGGATACTAGATAACGGACCGCTTGATGTGTAGGTAGCTATACTGACCACTCCACCAAGACAGCGTCAAAGAATAGAATTAAAAAATCGGGAGTGGTCTCCCTTGACTTTATCGTATATTGGAAACGACTCAAAAGTCGATAGAAACCTTATATTTTGATGTCATACATGCATGTTAAATTTTTGAACCAGTACCGACCGCGCACTTGGTTGCTTAACTTTCGTGGTCGACGACTCAACAGTTGAAGGAAACCTTATATTTTGATGTCATACACGCATATTAAATTTGGTTGCAATAAGTTAGAGCATACTCGAGTAACCGTGCTAACGCACAGACATAATTACAAAAACGGTATTTTTGAACTCAGGGAGGTTCAAAACGTGTAAATCCGTCAAAATCTCGAGGTCGAATTTTTTGACGATTACAAGACTTCCTCTATATTACTACTTATACGAGAAAGTAAAATTATGAAACTTATCCAACCCATACAGATAATTTGACTCCGGCAAATGGTAAATTGCAAAAAACCACTGGGATAACAAATAGTTTGTTGCCAGAAAAATCGAAAAAGCATTGGAATAACCCAAGCAGTCATTGCTCTTGGGATAAAAATACTTTACTTAAATGAATTAAACTTATGGAATAATTTTATTTTTGCGTTTACAAACGCGTAAATATTAATACTAGAAAAATGCACTGAAAAAAATCGACTTGTCCCGCCTGAGGCAAGTCGATTTTTTCAGTGCATTTTTCTAGTATGAATTAAACTTCTTAAAATAAATGCCCATAAATTTCTTCCAGAGTCGTGCGCGATGTTTTGATAAATTGAATTTAGTGTGTTTTCTCTTTGACGTTCATGCTCACGATGCGAAAGCGTTATCTACCTACAGTGATTATGTTTCAAATCTCAAAGGCTTTCCGTGTAGCGCAATTCGTTGTAGCAGATCACAAGAGCGTCACCTCGGGGCGTCTTGTTTGATTCCAACAGGAAAATTCGAAAACTTGTACCTACCTTTACTCGCGCTTCTTAGCAAATTTATGTAATGTACACGTGGAATTCAAAATAAATAATTCAAAATTTTCTATTACATTACATGTTTCAGTTGCCTCCTCCTACAATATAATCAATTTACATCTACAAATTTGCGCACAACGGAAACGTAACTTGCAATTATGACTGTAAAAATATCAATTTAGTCCCAACTGACAGTTATTTATCTTCAAATAGGTAATTTTACTGGCACTCAAAAACAACTTATGATAATCTAGTTCTCTCAAATATCAGAAGAAAAGATATAGTTTTTATACAGTCTTTTTGTGGCGTTCTGCGATGGGTAAATAAACTTCGCACGCGTCACCATATACCTATTGGTTTACTACAAATGAGTTTTTGGAGAAAATTCAGGTCTTTTGAGACTAGCCGAACGACAACGTGTTTCATACCCAAGTGATTATTTAAAATCAAATCAAATCAAAATAAATTTATTTGGTACGGATCGACTCATTCATACCACTCATGAACTCGTGTTTTTGTTAAAGTCGATTCACAGTTAACCTTCTGTAACATTTTCAGTGACTCCGAACACCAAGTTCCATTGGCGATGCATAACTTTAATTGTTCGATAATGGACAAAACCATTAAGAAAATTCGCAATACACAATATATATGCTATAACTAAAAACAGCACTGTATATTTAATATAAATAACAGACACAACTCAAACTACGCGCCAAAATGGAAAACAGTTGTGCCATCTAACAACAACAAAAATACAAAGAATTTAATTTGGAACCATAAACAAATCATCCATTCCCGATACTTTTTTGACTGAATAGGCACTAAACGCGCGCTTCTAATTCTACCGAATCCTTTGAATTAAATTAATTTTGAAAATCGTCGTTAAATTGATTACTTAAAAGTAAAATTCACTCAAATAAATAAGTAAAGAAAGTAATCGCTCCCAAAAAATATAATTTCGTTAAAACGAATGACTTTGAAATTGTATTTTTACTTACGCTTGAAAGGCGGTAAGTCTCGGGGAAAGCTTAATGCCCAAATCCGTGGATAAATTCAATGAATTGCCGCAACTCTGGCTACTATTTTTCTTTATCAGAAAATATAATGGTTTGTTTACGCGAAGTTCTGCTTAAATTTTGAGTGGTAAGCGTTGACTTTCAGACAATTTCTAGAAGAGCCCTTGTTACAAGTTCTTTTGGCATAGAAAAAAAATGTAAGGAAACATTAAGTTGCTTCGTTTAAACGCTCAATCTTATTTTAATCTGTACGGTTTTCGTCAAGAGTTCATGAGCTCTTTTTTGTGCCAAATAAACTTTTATTCATCTATTCATTTCTAAAGAAATTTCGGTCATATCTACTTTTCTTTCATTTAAATTTTTATATCAAGAGTCATCAATTTACTTATGTGTTGTCACTTTTACGTAACCTATGAAATCCCACTTAAGCAGAGACCTGTTTGTATGAAAACTCTTGAACCTTGCTATCGTCAAATAAATCTGATAGTTAATAATAATAATATGGTGCATAAATACATATCAAATTATATAGCTTGGGAGGCAGTGCCAGCTTATATAGCGTATAGTATTTCTTATTTATTTTATATAAATAACTAGGTACTGCTGGTGACTGCAGACGGCTTTCTCAGTGTGACCAGGATTTTGGGAAGTCGAGCACCTTGGTGGGTCCTCTACGGCCTCTAACCTGTAATACAAACATCTCTAGAGAGGACTTGTTTGCTAGCATTTAGGAACTCTACGTCTGTGGGGGAGACTCTACACCGAGTATCTAAGGCGTACGAGTCGGAACGGAGCAGAGACTGAGGGTACCTCTAAATGCTCGGACCTATGAAGGCTCCAGCGCGCCATGTTCTGGATTATACGCTCCCCTATAATTATATTCACCTCGGGCACAGGATATTGGAGACCGCCAAGCTTCGGTCATGACGCTCTCAAAGACTCTACTAGATTGCGCCAGGCTGTTATTTGAACCCGGACGCTACTTGCGCTGGAGGTGACTTTGCTAGGAGGGCGAATAAATGAACCTGCTTGTGATCTACACATTAATAATAATAAAGACAATATTTAATTATTTATAACACTTTTACTGAAATAGTAATTAGATATAATGTCAATCGTCCCCTTTTTTGAACTGATTTTCCTTTTTCAAATCAAATATATCTCGATATTAGTATTTCATGATCCCAAATAGTGCAAAGCAACTCGTACACATAATTAATTATAGACTCCCAATTAACTCTGTCTACAAAATTTATGTTTGCGGGTGTTGTGTCCACACCACGTCTGTTACATCACTACGCTTCATTTCGAGAGCAAACCTAATCATTGGTGTTTGTCTGTTAAATATTTGAACTGTTTAGTGTTCGGGCCCTTAACAAAATTTTTGTTCGTGACAATAAGCAGATTTTCCGTATGGAGCGGTCTTTATGAAATAAGTAGCAGGATGCCGACAAAATTGTGTTTCATTTTGTACGTTAGAATAATTGTTTGCATTTTTTTGGCTCTTTTATTTCGATTACTAACAAAAAACTTTTGATTTAGTAAATAAATAGAAAAAGTCCGCTAATGTGTCGTGTAAATATGATTATAAAAGTATGTCCCTGTGATGATAGTTACCTAGAAGTTGCTTTGAAATAGTACATTAAATACAAAATACTGAAATATAATATAAACTAATTACTGGCCTTCAGTTTAGTCTCTGTATTTCTAACGTTTAACACATTAAAAGAATTTATTGATGCAAGAATTTATGCACCTTACTGAAACATAAATAAAGTCTTACTTGAAAATAAAGGCTTTATTTTCAAGTAAGGCTTCGTTAATTTTTTTTGACAAGAAGAAACCTTGTGTCTTGTTGTGGGTCGAATTAAAAAGGCAGTTACAACGATGACACACAAATAAATACAAATAAAACATACAAATCTTTCCTCAGATATTATTAGGTAGCGAGGTAAATTACACTAAGTTCTAGTTGAAGTCGGTGTAACGCTATTCTAACTTCATTATTTCCATTACGGTAATTCGGAGATTCTGAGCCATAATACACAAGCACTGTAAGCCTAATTCAATATTCGGACTTCAGAGACCATTACGTCATGTGCTTGGCATACTCGATATTGAGCGACTCACGCGTGCCGGCACATTGGGCGGAGGAATTAGCAACCTAGCTGTTATTGCAGCGGCACCGGCTTAACGGATTGTAGTCTCACATACTTAGGCTGTTGCGCAGATGGGCCAATATGTTATATACTATATGTAGTATACTCGTACATACCATCCCGCTCGTAGTCCCAAAAGGGGTTGGACAGAGCCTCAGTTAACATTACGTTCAACACAAAGCCACATCGGGCCATGCAGCCTCCAAATAGTAACAGGTTGCCAACCTGTAGTCTACACTTAAAGGGGCATATCAAACCGAATAGCACTGTAACATAATTAACATTAAAACCTAAAATCACAATTTAAGGAATTTATTTAAAATCTTAACAACCCAAGAAAAACATAATTTATGACGCTTTTTTATCGTTGGTATAGATTGTTGTTACTGTTATGAAAAACATACATTGTAGAGGTGTTTTTAATTAGTGAGTTCCTAGAACTTTGAAAGTTTTAAAGTATGTAGTTTTAACTATATCATTAGTCACCATCTTGAATGCTGTCACCATACCTTTCTTTCGAAGACTCACAAGAACTATTAAAATATTATGATGTGATTAATTCAAAATTTCAAAAAGAAGAAATGGATAATGTCTCAAACATACTGACAGTGTAATATAAAGTTAGAGCCATTATTTATTTAACGGAATACATAAAATATATAATTTTAGTGGAAAATTTAAGAAAGCAATATTTTTACGATATTTCTACATTGCATTGAGCCACTATAACGGACAAGTTCTCTTGCACAAGAGGGTATTTGGTATTTAAATGAATTATAATACATAAAACAGACCTACACATTACAAACGTGTCATTTTGATTTACGGCGTGATAGGCACGCGCGCCTATAGTTGATTTATAGGCTTGCCAAATAACTACGGGCTATGAATCATCTAACAAATATTTGGGATTTCGAAGGGTGACTTATTTGGTTTGAGTCGTGGTGTGATTGAGCATCGTAGCTTTAGCGGAAAATATTTTTGTAATCAAAACCAATTTGGATATCAAAATTTAGAATGATTTCGTGAATTACGGACTCATAACATTTAAATTAAAGGGTGTATTTAAAAACAAGTGATATTAAAAAATGTGTTAAAACTTACACCTCTCTCAGTAGTATGGTGATCATCAGCCAGCCAAGAGATATCCACTGCTGGACATAGGCCTCCCCCAAATTCAACCCGATCGGTTCGGCGCTACCCGCATCCAGAGGCTTCCTGCTAATGATAGTGATATTGGTGATATATTATAATAATTTATGTTTCAAGAATAAGCAATGTGATGCCGGCAGAGTAGAATAGCATCACCCCATATCCTCCAATGGGTGTCGTAGAAGGCGACTAATGTATCAGCAAAGGGGTATTGATCACCTTATACTCCGTTCACCAATCCGCATTGGGCAAGCGTGGTGGACTCCTGCCTAAACCTCCTTCATATCAAGGAGAGGTCTGATGTCCCAGCAGTGAGTCGAATTACAAAGGCTGTTATGATAATAATGTTACAAAAATCATAGAATTATTCATAAACCATTTAGCGTTAATAAGTGTAACAGTCAAAGACTGTGTCATAAAACTAATATATAACTGTTTTATAGTATAAATAAGTATAAAACAGTTATATATTTAGTATCTTCAGTTTCATAAAGCTGAAGTTTAAACCTTTTAAAGGCGTTGTTCAATTAGAAATTCAATAAAAAACATTCTAATTTCTACTCCGTAATAAAAGACTATTTATTTTCGGTACACGTCACTTCTACTAAGTTTTCAAATGAACAATGCTGTCTCCGTGCAGCAAAGTAGGAAGAAATGTCTGGAATGCTTGAATAATTCTCGCAAGAAGTCCTAAGCGTAAGTCACGAAGCGTTTACTGAAAGTATGTCGTAAAGACTTTGAACAAACTGCAACTGTGCACAGCGGAGGCTATCTAACTTGTGACTATTTATCTTGTGAGTTTCAAACGAAGCGGAACTAACGCTTTTACCACCAAAAGCATTTCTCAACGGACTAATATCGTTATTTCTCGCAATAAATTTGAAGAAGCCGATACTATGTAAGATTCTTTGGAGCTATACCGTATTATATCTTTACGTCGACGACGTGTTTATTTCAAACATGTGACAAAATTATGTTTCTATAGAAATAAGGTTGATTTTCAAAGCTCCACAGATTTCAATGTAGGTAAGTAATTTATAACGTGGCACCTGGAAGTGGCTCGCATATATCAAACTCCTATTCTCCGAAAGTATTGTACGGAGTTGAAATATATGGACAAATGTAATATTTGACTATTCTGCCCCAATTTTTCATTCAGAGAAGCTGCCTGCGTATATATTAAACATCCTCGAAATCCAGAGGTCCCGAAAATTCTGAAATATGAAAGTTTATTTATATACAGACCCTATCTTGTTATAACATTAATTTTGGGATATACTGTTTTATGTATAAATAGAACTTTATCTTCTACAAGTTTTTTCACGTTTAAACAAATACCAAGTTGTAACAAGTTTCACCCTGCTTCTAAATTTAGTAGTGAACCGTCTAATCTAATAGTATCCATACCCGCTGAACTTACCGCTCCGCCTTGTTGAATAAATTTATCTGGATCACGAAGACTAGCTTCTTGTAGATTAGCGAACTCAGAAACTATTTGTTAAGCAAATCCTACTCATTAGAAACGCTGAGCAGCCGTTAAATCTTGTATATTATGTTCACAGCAGCTTGTAATACATGCCTATATTGGGTTATCGATTAACAGGAGGCATCAATTTATATATTATCCTTTTTAATAACGCTACTCGTGACATTAGAATTATAGCAGAGAATATTAGGAAGGAAATTGAGAAAGGCGTTATTTTTTTTTGAACATAGAAGAGGGAATAATTTATTTGACGTGGCAAAACTCGGTCCCTAGACTTTTGGATTAGTGTATTTAATAAGTGTATTAATGTATAGGTATCACGTGACTTTATAAATATACCAATGCAAGTGTCACTTGGCACGCTGTAAACTTAAGCTACTAAACGTTTGGTTTCATAGTGAAATGTATATTGACGCCTCGCAGGCTCAGCGAGGCTGCCTCTATCTATACTGCTCAAAGGACCCACCTCGCAAGCTGCCTCGCGAATAGCCTGGAGATGTCGATAAATGCGTAAAGAGACTGGATTTCATTAGTGGTCGAGAAGCCACCATCACACTATTCATCGGTGTTAAGTCCTAAACTTAACACAAAAATGTAAGGTTGGTGCACATTTCGCGCCATTCTAGTTTTTTTATTATGTTAGTACGCTTCTCGCGCCATTGTCTTTTTCTCTTTGTCACTGATTGCCTTCGGGAATAAACACGTATCTACGTGGTGTGGGCTCAAGCCACAAATATTATATATAAACATATTGTTAAAAGTGTTACAACGTTAAACACAAATAAATAAATAATTCTATGTTGTTGTGCATGGGTTGTTTTCATTCTCACCAACCTGGCACCTACAATCGGCACTAAAAGCTCGGGTACTATTTTTTCTGTATAAAATAAAGACTCTTAAATATAGTTCATAGACAACTGTCGCTGGTTATATTGGTCAAACCTTTCAGTATTAAAATCGGTAACATTACACTATTTGCAGTTCTATTTCAAGGAGGTCCTTCCATTACTGAGTAAAAGCTTCTTTTATTTCGGCAGCTGACCTCACCACTGGTATCTAGGAAAGTTTCACTAAGTACGGCGATCGATATTTTCGTTGTACATAACGATCGCGGAGTTTGGTATCAGGATGCGATAATTTTTTCTTCTTTATTTAGGTTTTGTATGTTGATAGAAGGCGAAACGATCTGTACCCGTAGTGTGAGTTTTATTGTTTAAGTGAATATTATATTTGTGGTAAAAGCTAAATAATTATTTATGTAAAATAATTATTTCGTCCCGAAATGGTGGTAGGCTTTTGACAATTTAAAAGTACTTAGCAAAGTTCCTTATAAATAAAGAGCTAATTCATTTCATTTCATTAGCTCAATTTGTATAGGATCCGTGTAAAGCGCCCGTAGCGGAGGGAAGGAAGCGCCAATCCCGTATCCCATACAAATTGAGCTCTTAACGCAACTGAAATAGTTATTATATTTATACACGATGTTTGGTATGAAAAACTTTAAATTGTAAAAAAAATGAATTCTCCGTGCAAAAAGTTCGATCAAAATACAAAATGAATGGAAAATAAAAATATTTTTATTGTTTTGAATTTTTAATATCAACATAGTATTTATATGATTATGTCAGCATGGGTAGGTGCCGGCTTCATCCCCATGTACCAAACAATTACAATAGTTGTACTGAATACTTTCTACAAGAGGACTTGAATTGGAAGAGCGCGAGGTCACGTCAATGTTGCAAGCATCTATCTAAGGCTATGGGGACTTCTTACCACCGGGCAGGCCGTGTGCTGGTCTGCCAACCAAATAACTTATCAAACTGACACGAGAAAAAGAATTAGAAAGGGACGAGAGAGGCATTTGCCAGCAATGGAACAAAAAACTCTGTTTAGTTTTTTCCAGATAGGTATTAAACATAATTTATTTTATAAAATTATTCATAAAGTTATCCGTTATCAAATTGCGAGTACAAGAAATTTGCATTGAAATCTGAATACTTTACAGCGAGCCATAAAATTCAGGTACAGTATAACCATATAGCAACGACGCAAGTTTCTTGAGCCGCTTAGTCTTCATAACTATTACTACTGCATTTAAATAACGTTAAAGCATTTTTTTCGAAGCAGTTAGTTCAAGGAAGAAAGCGGAGACTAAAAATGAAGAATTAAGACGTGTTCTTTTAAGAACTTTGCTTAGCACTTAGCTGAAAAAATTGCCATTGGAGTAAAAGTTTTAAGTTTAACTCCCATGTCATTTTTTATGCTAAATTGGCAACCAAGTTACGTTCTCCTGATGGTACAGACACTGTGTCCGATGGTAACACGGACGTGTCTCTCCCGCGCTGCCACTGCTAACTGCATCATCTATCCATGGAGCTCTGGCGAATATAAGTCGCCAACAGAAACTCGTCACTACAAAAATATAGAGTTATTTGACTACGGCCTTCTAGAAGAGATATTGCTCCAGTTCGGCGCTCTTTTAAATTTATGAAATAATAATTTTCTAATAATTCCTTATACGTATTATAAAGTCTTATTAGAAAACTGGCTTTCACCCGCGACTTCGTCCGCGTGGTCAATACAAACTTTGGACCCCTGTTTCCTCCACTTACGCGGTGAATTTTAGGAAATTCTTTCTTAGCTAATGCCATCGTCATAATAACTACCTGCGTGCCAATTTTCAGCGCATAACGTTCAATACTTTGAGCTGTATTTTAATATATCAGTCAGTAACAGTAGCCTTATATGTTTATAGACAGATTAGCCAGCCATCAAGGACTTACCCGTTCGTTTTATAAGCTTTTGATTTAGAACATATATTTTTGTTGAATACAGTTCACCATTTGCAAAATAACAAAAACTTAACACCGGATTTTCGTCGTCACCGTCTGGCTTCGCTAAGTTATCACTCGCTAACTAGCTTGTTAAAAGTTTCTCCTGACAAATCGGAAGCTTAACTAGCACCGAATAACAAATGGTAACAATAAGATACGGTTTTGTTGTTTTAAACAGTCGCAAATGAATAATGGTCCAAATCCTGGGAAGGTTACTCTTGAAAGATTAATTGCTATAACTAATAATAACAACAACGGACTGACAGTGGTAACTATTGCTGTTTTTACAGTGGTCAGACCCTTTCCAACAGTCGCGACGTTGCACTACATTGCATTAGTTGCTGGCAGCTTATGCGAACACATTTTAAAGCATTATTGTCGTCAAAATGTAACTGAAGTACTGATCATCATAAAGTCAGCCGAGAGACGCCCACTTGAACAGCGGTCCTCCCCCTAAAGATGTCCTGATACCGCATTCGATTTTACAACAGAAGGTGGAAGAGGTTATCACACAGAAATAATAATAAAGAGGATTATTATTATTTCTGTGGGTTATCACTATGGTCAAATTTCATTGCTTCTTTTTTTAACCAGTATATTCGTGAGACTAGAAGTTGGGAGAAATTTTATAATTAATTAATCAAATAAAATAAAGCAACCCTAGTTACAACACCGGCATAATTAAATAAGAAACGGGTGTCACAGAATAACTACCAAAGTAAGTAACTCCAGTTAGCCCCGTCCTAATGACATGCTAAAAGGATTAGAATTTAGCGCGCGACGCTCCCGGCATTTAACTGTAACCGTATCAAAGTAATAGTTTTACTCCACGTAAAACATTCTGGCCATCAAAGACCTTGTTAAAAAGTTTTGCACACTGAATTTAAATACTCACTATAACCGCAAACTGTTAAAATTGGCAACGCACTTAACATTCTAACAAATATTATAAATGCGAAAGGGTATTTCTTTTTTTACGCTTTCAGACCTAAACTGTTTAATTGGCTACTTTTAAATAAAAATACATTACATTTTTTTTTGGAATCGCTTGATCTGGGGAAGTATGGTAAGGGGTGGCAGCGTAGGAGCACATTGGTGTTACTCCTACGCTGGTTCGGATGCGCACGCGCGGAAGTCGTGCGACGCGACGGGTGCACCAAATATGCCTTTGACGGCTCCGACAGCTGAGGGCATGATGATCAAGTTTTGAAAGTCGTCTCATCATTCTCTATTTTACAAAACTTAAACTTCCCACAGCAAACATATACATATTATATTGTAAAATACTGGGTGTAAAAGACATGAACAGTCAAACGAGAACCATGTATTCTATACATCAAAATAAGACATATTTCAAAAAAAATATTGCTGGAAAATGATGTTTATTTTTTGGTGTTAAAAAAAATTGCAAATTGTACCGCGCAATGTAAAGACCTCAACTCGCACGCAACTCGCAAAACCACGATAATTTTGACAGACGGCGGCCCCGTTCGTTAGTATCCGTGCGCATCGAGTGAGCTACATTGAACGCTTACGTTTTGAAGCCATTTTTTGCTATGAAACACTAAAAAAAATTATAATGTTTCTTTGGACAATAATTAAGAAATAACGTATAGAATACGTTTTCCTAAAAAAATGAAAAAAAAAATATGACTTTGACCTTCAATAAAATCGTAACTATCAATTTCCCAGGTATAGTTTAAAGGAAAAAAAATGTTATTATAGTGAGCAGAATACATGGTTCTCGTTTGACTGTTCATGTCTTTTACACCCTGTATATACCTAAATTGCTATAAATCATACACTAAAAATAACAATGATAACGATATCATGTAGGTACTATCGAATCAGACGCTTATCCTTTGTTAGTGTGCACGTAAATAGCTGATAAGATAAGACCCTACACTCCATCAAGGAAATAAAGGGTCTTCTCCTGTACGTATTCAAGAAGTTGAAGATGAAGAAAGATGACACTGTTAATCGACAGCCTGCCTTTCTCCTTTTAAAGCATCACAAAAAAAGGATCTAAATAAATGTTTTTTCTTATCTATTTCCCAAAGCTTCAGAAGCCACGTGAGTCCTGATTGCACCTGTTTCTTGTCTACCCACCAAATCGCATTTTTTTTATTATGAGTCAAATACTGCAAAAGTAGGGATTGCTGTTGTGGTGTGGCTAGGCAGGATGCCCGGAGACTCTCGGAGAGGATGTTTAGTGGGTAGTGAGGGAACGCCTTTACCTCTGAGTCTTACATACCCCTTCAGTTTCATTTCAGGATTGAACATCTCGGTGAAAGAAACGATAAGACTGGAAAGATAGAATACTGTATAGTTAACGTGGTTTGGTCATGATTTCGTCACTCAAAATACAACTAGCCGTATCTAAATCTTCAGAATAACCGGACAGATTACAATAGACTATTTATATCCGCATAGGATCAAATGCAGTATCATGTGCGTAATAATATTATCCAAGGTCAAGTTTATTTAGTATAACGACGCCGACGCCACTGACTAGACGCGTCATATTATGATTGCCGTCCACGATATGTGATTTTAATCGTTTATTTATGTAATAATATTGTGTGTATAGTTGTGCTCGGATGTGGAGTTTTTATGATAATTATATTTATGTGACGACGAAGGTAAGATTCATAGCTAGTTTTCAAAACTTTAATATTCTTATGTTTTATGTTAATCACAAACCAGGCATTGAATGAATCAATAATTATGTTGAGAAGATGGATCATTTAGATGAACATATTCTAAACCAATGAATGACTCGAAACCAGAATGAATGATTGATAATGAACGTTATTAGCAAACATAATTATACAGCTGATAGATACGCGAATCGCACAATGAAGATAAAAATTTGATTACAGCGTACCCATCTTGACATTGGTACTGATTCCATCCAGTAAAGGAGCCTAGACATCACAATGCAAACACTTAAACTAAAACCCGTACTACAGCTTGCAAAACTCAATAACAACGTTACTAGGTAAGATTATTCATTAAAAAAATGTTTTATCATTTATTATTATGCTCTACCATACAGATAGCTGCATACGGGAAACAAAACTGTAAGTTGAATAATAATAATCACTCAATTTTATCGAATACGAATAAAGTTGTTAAACAGAAGTAATTTAATTTTGCCATCTGAGCCTATTTTTTGTAATTATTTCTCTTCTGCGTCTGCGAATTTTTCTCTGCAAGGTGAAGGAGCGCTATAAACAATTGCGCAGGCCATTTTTGCCAAAATTGCACGCCGAAAAGAAATGTATTTAGATATTTTATCTAATTCATTTAATAATCTTTGGTCACTTACAACGACCACATTTAACAATATAAAAAAATTAAGTGACATAAAAATGGTATGTATTTATATTACGAGTTCGTTTCGCTTATTCCCTTGTTGATTTAAAAAATCTTTTATGATATTAGATATAACACTACCACTATCATTTACTAATTAATTAAATTTTAAATATCATAAATTATAACGTAAGGTTATTCGTTATTTACTATTAATAAATATTCTGATAAATAAACAAAACATTATAGCAACTGATACTGTGCCGAGTGCCGATGCTTTTACAATCTTCTAGTATAACTACAAATACATTGTCTTATGAGAGTGACACTTTTTAATTCTTTTCAATTCAGAACAGCAGCAATTGAAGCTTCAGTAATAAACGGAACCGAGCACCAGAATCTCAAATCATGGAAGGAGATACCTGGACCGTCGCGGTTACCAATCATTGGACAATTATACCACTTCATACCAGGCGGTAAGTTGGTAAACTTGGAATTTATATTTAAAAGCAATCATCATGTCGGCCGAAAGACGTCCAATGTTGGATATAGGCCTCCCCCAAGGATCTCCAAATGGGTCGGTCCTGCGCTGCCCGCACCCAGCGGGCTTTTCGAGGACTTTTAAAAGCAATATATCTTTATAAGTACTAGTTTTCTGAATTTGTTCGATCTATTATAATTTCTAAAGAAAATTAGCAAATAGTTTTCAAACACGTAAGTAAAATACTTAAAATTATTTTCATTTTCCATAGGAGAGTTTTACAATGTGACGTCCTTAGAACTTGGTCAGAAATTATACAAAAAATATGGACCTATTGTGAAGTTGGATGGTTTCTTCGGCAGGCTGCCTTTTCTTCTGTTGTTTGAACCAGAAGCCTCTGCATATGTAAGTATCCGATAAATAGTAGGTACCTTTATGAAACTAATATTGAATTGATTTGCATCAAAAATATTCACCTAAGTAGTGAAGATTTGAACATTAAACTTTGAGCATATTTTTGAACTGATTTTATGATAATTATCCTAGGGTACCGAGTGCACCATAACAAGGAGGATACATGTTGTATCCCCTTGACACCCACATGTATACCTGAACCTAGACTACGTTTGCAATACGTTCTTTTTCCCGATGTCTTTCGTATTCGATTCTGTCCATATAATTTTAACGTAACCTCATCGTACGAAAGTGGTCGTCATGTGAACAACTGTCATGTATACGATAAAACGCTGTTGGCCAAAAAAATCTAATCGAATAGCGGCCGCGTTTATTAATCCAATGTCATTTATTACACATTATCTCATATACCACAAAAACGATATACTCTGAAAGTAATGTTAGAGATATAGAACTGCCATTGGGTTATTTACATACTTTAAACCCAACAAGTAAATGTAACAGTTGATAAACTTTTTAAGTTATAAACAGTGTGATGATTACTTACATAAAGGTACTCCGCTCTGAAAATCGCCTCCCGATACGGACTGGGTTCGAATCGTTGGAATACTACAGAAGAAAGCATGGCAGAGGAGTTCAAAGTGATATTACTGGATTACTAACTGAGTAAGATCTTAAGCCAAACCTTTAATAAGCATGAACTGACTTTGTCAAAGTCAACTGAATCATTTTGTGAGCAAGCAAGTTGAAGTTCTTAGCGAAAGTAATTTACGCATTTTTATGAATTAAAAACAAAGAACCACTTTGATGCGTATGGATTCATTATTACACATTTATTCATTCGAGACATTAATCACATGTAATATTAATGGTAATAAGTTGATTCCATTTAAAATGCTCGACACACATAAATTAATATAAAAACTTTCAAATATACATTAAACAATTACTGTTAAAGCACCGTTGAGGTTAGATATGTAATTCCCATGAGCGCTTTAGGGTCCTACTGCTCTCTTGGTGGTGACCCCGTACTGATTTAGCAACACTAATTGGGACAGCAACATTGTTATTCCAGAAAAATGCACTGAAAAAAATCGACTTGCCTCAGGCGGGACTCGAACCCGCACCTTCCACAATCCGGGTGGACGCGTTGACCAATTTCGCCACCGAGGCACTGCTTTTCGCTGTCGAAATTTGTCAGTGCTAAAAACATAAGCACCAGCTTATGTTTTTATGGTAAACATCGTTTCATCAAATCTTTGAAATTTACACTTCCAAGACCCGAACGAAATATTTTTGCAAATATTTGACGCCCAGCTAAGATGAAACTACCTTACATTATGGAATAATTTTATTTTTGCGTTTACAAACGCGTAAATATAATACTAGAAAAATGCACTGAAAAAATCGAAAATTGTGGAAGGTGCGGGTTCGAGTCCCGCCTGAGGCAAGTCGATTTTTTTCAGTGCATTTTTCTAGTATTATATTTACGCGTTTGTAAACGCAAAAATAAAATTATTCCATAATTGTTATTCCAGCTGCTGAGAATTCCAAGTTTTATAATTACAGGGTGTAAAAGACATGAAAATTCAAACAATATTCTGCTCACCATCATAACATTTTTTTTTCCTTTAGACTATACCTGGGAAATCGATAGTTACGATTTTATTGAATGTCAAAGTATTTTTTTGTATGAAAACATATTCTAAACATTATTTCTTAATTATTGTCCAAAGAAACATTATCAATTTTTTAGTATTTCAATTGAAAAAATGGCTTCAAAACATTAGCGTTCAATGTAGCTCACTCGATGCGCACGGACACAAACGAACGGGCGCCGCCTGGCAAAATTATTGCGGTTTTGCGAGTTGCGTGCGAGTTGAGCGCTTTACATTGCGCAGTACAATTTGCAATTTTTTTAACACGAAAAAATAAAAATCATTTCGCAGCAATTATTTTTTGAAATGTTTCTTATTTTGATGTATAGAATACACGGTGCTCGTTTGACTGTTCATGTCTTTTACACCCTGTATTTTGTAATTAATAAACAAAACATTGCTTTTAAAGATTTTACAATATTTCTTGAATAATTAAATGAGATTCTGATACCCAATTTTGTATATGTTTCGTCCAGTCATGGCGAGCCCTGGAAACAATTTCGATCAACTGTAAACCCTGTTTTACTACAACCAAAGACAATCAAACTTTATTCAGAGAAGATTGACGAAGTAGCACAGGACATGGTTATCAGGTAAGTCTAAAGCACTACTTCGCTATAGTTAAATGAATTTGAAAGTAAGAGCAGCAATTTATTTAAGTTTGCATAAACTAAGATGTAAAATCATTTCCGAATTCGTTTTTAACATTTTTAATGCGCTCTGCGATATCAATAGCTTTCATAAAATCTTTGCGCAGATCGTGGGCATTCAGGTTTACAATAGAGCGGATTTAGACTGAGGCTGCTGTTGTATCATTTAACTTCTATTAATAATTTAAATTCTACATTTTTCCATTCTGGTATTTTCCACTTAGTCAATTACCCTTATGACCTTTCACACCACCGATTATTTATCGATATTAACAATGAAAAACCTAAGCGCAACTAAGTCACTACTGTTGATAAGTACGAGCATTTACAAGATAATTACGAGCCCAAGAACTGGCGATATGGCGTCTCTCCAGCAAGCCATAAGGCAGAACGACTTTTAAGAATTTCCGAGGCTTAATTCTTCTTCTTCTTCAATCGGGTGGTCTCCTCAAATCAACTATTGTTGCACCTGTAAAGTGCCGATTTTCAATAAAAACGCGTAATTTGACGCCGTCGTGGTGGAGTGGTCAGTAACGCTGCCTACACATCGGGCGGTCCGGGTTCGAGTCCTGGTAGTTATTTGTTCACGAGTCATGGTTGTTTATATATTTATTTAAGTTTATTTATGAAATATCTACATTATTATGTATATTTGTTCGTTATCTAGTATCCATAGCACAAGTTCTTAATGATACTTAATTTGGGCTAGATAATTGGTGTGAGCGTGGAAATATATTATTATTAATTACGTGACTTTTATTCTGCAGCTGTAAATTTGTCTGAAATAATGTCTCTGAAATTTAATTTAAACGGCTTAACTTCACTCTGAAATTAGATATGTAAAAGCTTTTTTATGGTTCTGGACCTCCAACTTAGGAATTATAATAGTAATTACATAACTTCATGTTATTAGTATTGTATAATTTAATCAACGAGTTACATCTGCTTAATAACAGGAACTCTGTTACAATTATAAAGACATTAATAATGACAAAAAAATGAAAGGCAACAATGATAGTAAGAATGATAATTATTTTCCACTCCTCAAATCTATTTGCTCCTTATCCAGTGTTCCACTGGATAGAGCCTTGATAGAACTTAGATATTCTATGAAATGATGTGGATAAAACTAATTATTTTTTTAGTGAAATCTTAACAAAATAATTTGACGAGCATCATATCACCCTCAAATAAAACGTTATTCCCTTTTTTTTTTTTTTTTTTTTTTTTTTCATTTATTAGGGTCAAACAAACAGTTACACAATAAATCTTAAAAGTACATTATAAGTCATATGACAATCTTACTAATTGTGAAACCAACATCGTTAACCACAGATTACATTTTTAGTTATTTAAGTAGGTAAACTATTGTAAAAGTTTCATTGGTTAATTTGAACTATTGTCAATTTCGCTTAACTTATTGTACACTGCTCTCTTAAATAAACTTATACTAGTCGCAAATATATCTATTTCATTAAAATAGCTATCATAAATATCAGTCATCCGAGCTATTGGTGAGCGTTTACCTGCATTTGTTCGTGATTTAGCAGTAGTAAATAGGTTAACAGTTCGGCAGGCACGCCTGTGTGGTTTTACTGGCACTTGGTAATATATGTGATTTATTACATCAATACAATCATACTTAGGTTGAAATCGCTACGTGACAAAGACAACAAGATTCAAGGTGACTTTGAATTGCTGATGAACCTTTGGTCCCTAGAGTCTATTGCACTAGTTGCTCTAGGTCGTCGCTTAAACTGCTTTCGTGATAATTTACCACCAGACTCCCCGGAGAAGAAGCTCATAAAATCAGTGCATGAAGTCTTTAAAATAGTAGACGAATTGGACTTTAAGCCAAGCATATGGAGATATTATCCTACGAAAACGTTCAAAAGGGCTATGGCATTATACAGAGAGCAGGAAGAGTAAGAATTATTTAATCACAATGTTAATTACATAACAAATAATCCTGAATATATGATTCATAGAAAATACTAAGTGATATTTTTTAGTTCAATATAATTAATATTCATCAATTCATTCATATTCAATATAATTAAAATAGACACTAATTTTGATAAATACTTAAAATATTTTTAGAGTTGCCAAACATTTCATCTATAAAACAATCGAAGAATTAAATAAAAAAGCAACTAACAAATCAGAGGATGAAAAGAGTGTTTTGGAGAAATTACTGGAAATAAACGAAGACGTGGCTCTAATCATGGCATCGGATATATTATTTGCTGGTGTTGATACGGTACTATATATCTATATCGGCATATGTAAAAACCTAAGTTAGTTTACCAACTGAAACAATATCTGTCATAAGTCTTACACTACACAATACATATTCCTGTGAAGATTTTTTTGTGAATAAGAAATAATATTATATAATTAAACCGACTTCAAAACTGATGAAAAGGGATAAATAAAAGATTTATGTTTTAAACGATCTAAATAGACAGTAGTTACTCAAGTAATTATTTTATTGCAAAATAAGCATAATTGACTTTCAGATCGTTTGAAACATAAATCTTTTATTTCTCCCTTTTCATCAGTTTTTTTCATATTTTTTTCATATTTTACAGTACCACAAATTTATCTGACCCGACGCGACGGCAAAAAATATAACTACAATTATCCTATAGATTTTGTCATTCGACAGTTCACCACTAGCGACACCGCTAACGGGCTTGAAAAGTTTGTGGCACCGTACGCTGTTAAGTCAACGACTCTATTTCTTAGTGGCTGATATACATTTTATTCTCTATCTCAAAAACTAATGAACCGATTTTGATTAAACTTGCACAGATCCTTAAGTTGAACTACACCAAATCTAATTAAAATATTTTTTGCAATCTGACTTATATTTTTTGAGCGACGAGTGGAGAAACAAATGTACACACAAACATACAGACTTACATATACTTACTCATAAAATTTCGGACCCGTGCTGCTGTGTAGAAGCTGGTAAATAGATTAGACTAACAAATACGAAAATTGTACAATTCTAACAATATTATATACATTTAAATGGAATTAATAACCTCCTTTTTATTTTGAAGTCGGTTAAAAAGTCTACAGTTTGTAAAACGAGAGTTAAATATTCAAACGTGATTCGTGATTCGTGATTCCGTAATTTATGACCGTCATTGAATTAATTATGTCAGAGTAACTAATATCAAATTAGATTCAACTAACTTTAAAATTAAAAAGTGCTTTGTTAGGTATGAAATTTAATAGACTGAACCAAGAAATTTTTGACTTAAGCTTTTATAATGTTTGTTTAATGGTCAAGGGTAAGTATAACTTGGTCGCAATGCCGTTTCACTTAACAATTCACACAGCTTCACAATATACTTACCAATATCAAATGAATCAAGTTATAAATATCAGCGACCGAGAACGCACTTTGTTACTGAGATTTATCTCGAGCGTGTGGTTTCGGTCGTGCTCATTAGGCTTTTAATAACAAAAGGCGATTTATTAAAACCAGCCAACTACAGTTTCCATAAATATAAAGACGTGCAACACATGCACGTTGATACAGAGAGTCAAAGATTGCAAAATGATAATCGTTTTAAATAATGCTTATCCCAAATAAGCTACCCATGACCTCAATAAATCATACAGAAGGGTCAACAGATGTCGCTCTATTTGCGGGTTGTGATAAATGAGCATAAAGCTCTCTAGCGACCAACATCATAAATTGGATAAAATTCTTGATCTAGTAGGTACTATGTATTACTATAAGATTTCATAGCTTTTCTTAGCCTATTATTTAAAAGTATTTCTTAATAAACTGACTAACTCTTTATTGCATTTCTTAAAAGTAAACACTCTCATACAGCTCAAAAAAAAACTTCTCAGTAGCCTCTGAGCGTTTGACTACAATCAAACGCCCAGAGGCTCGATGATGTGGTGTAAGGTGGTACACGCTCGCCTAGAAGATGCTTGTTCACTCTGGCCTTAAAGATGTCCAGATTATACTGATCCGGGAAAACAGACCTTGGCAAGGAGTTCCACTCCATAGCTGTTCGCATAATGAAAGCGGAAGCAAATCGCTTCGTGCGAATTGGAGGCATGTCGACAACATAGGGGTGAAAGCCCTCGAGGTGAAAAGGGGCAATTTACTAATAAGAATGAGAGAGTTAATGCAAGCCAAAAAGTATACCACACTTCAACGATATTTACAAATGATGACAGGTTTCTGATCATCCACAATACTGAAGTTCAAACTCAAAAGATGAAAATAGCATGGACTTCTTCTTGTCTTAATCGTTAAAGATTTTAGAAGAAATAGTTATTTAAATAATTGTAATTTATTGCAGACTTCTAACACAATGACAGGAACGCTATATCTGCTGGCCCAAAACCAAGACAAGCAAGACAAACTGAGAGAAGAAATATTTGCTAGAACAGATCCAGGCGATAAGGTGCCTTACTTGAGAGCATGTATCAAGGAATCCATGAGGATATTACCTATTACTGCTGGGAACATAAGGAAGGCAACGAAGGACTATAATTTGCTTGGTTACAGAATACCTCAAGGTGTAAGTCTTATTATAAATATGATTTAAAACTTTACACATCATCAAGGCCACTCACCATCAGAATCACAGGTTTCCGTCAAATTTCGAATTAGTCCCCAGCAGTACTTTGTTCTCGATTTTATTGCTGATAGAGCATATTTTCGTCTAACCAGCTACCGTCTTATCAAAGTCTGTTGCAGTAACAATAATATTCCCAGGATTAGTGCGTTTCGAAAATTAGTGATAAAACAGCTAGTCCCTAAGGGTTTCACGAAAATCTTGCTTCTTGTAATGTTTTTTTAAAAATACAAACCCCTTTTTAATTCATAACACGTTAATGTCATATTTATAACTCACTCTATTTTTGAATAACTATCGCTATGTATCACAGATTCCCCGGGTTTATCAAAAGGAGCCGGTAAGGCTAACTTCTCAAGAGATTTCTAGTCAGCTAGCCTCCCACGAGGGGCATCTCTGCTGATTAGTCTCTATGGCGTTCGAGTCCAATAGTACGCGTCTTCGTACGAATCCTTGCTAAATACTTCCGCTTCGTTGAAAACAGAGCAGGGTAAAAAGCGTTCCAGTGTGATTATCTTCCTCACAGTCCCTTACCAAGAGACAGCTACAAGCACTGATAGCTATATTAAAACTAAACTGACAGAACGTAAGCATTTTCAATGCATTTTTGGCATTTTCTGAACCTTTATCGGATATAGGTAAAATGCTTGATACACTTGTTTCGTTGGTGATTGCCGCTTACTATATATGTTAATGAATCGTTTAACGGAGTTAACGCTATGCTATTCTACGATTATCATATCTACAGACTGATAAATAAAATTATATAATGATTGCCGTTTGCCATCACGCAGTTCGTAGGCTTATTTGTCGCCCTTCTGATACTAACATAAATATTTACTCATAGATGCAGATATCATTCATGCATCAGACGATGTCAATGATGGAAGAACAATATCCGAGACCGACTGAATTCTTGCCTGAACGCTGGATTGTAAATAAAGACGATCCGCTCTATCATGGTAACGGTCATCCGTTCGTCAACCAACCCTTCGGTTTTGGTGTCCGAAGTTGTATAGGTCAGTACAATAGATTAATTTTATTTGACGAGTAAAATTCAAACTATACATAATATTTTAAACATATCTGTTATAATGAAGAACTGTAGTTTAAGCCGTCCGCCCCGAAAAATACAATTTTAACTTATAAATCATTAAGATTCTTTAAGTGCACAGTCCTAAAAAGAACGCTACAAGCCCAAGAGCTACAACAATACAAAGTTAATTAAGGACCAACTTTGGTTTTATAAAGAATTTTCCATGAAAACTTCAAAAGGAATATCAGCCCTGCTATTCTATTAAGAACTCACTTCTCACTTCGACACGTACTTCGAATTTACTTGTTAACAGCGTTTAACTCTATCCAGAATTACGTTTCGCCAATAAACGTTTCGCCGAAAAGCCCGTACTCGGTTCTTTAAATATTAGTGTAAATAAGCGGATGATGATAATTAAAATGGTAAGTCAAGGTTATTTATATCGCCAAGCAGAAGCAAGTTTTGTAAGGGGTATTTGTAAAACTGACTATGGACTTTTCGGCGAATCGTAATTCCGGATCTTCTGGATCGAGCAATGATATTATAATTATTTTTTTTTAAATATAATATCATTGGGATCTCAGACTAATGATTATAATCATTGGTCTGAGATTGGGATCGAGTTCGCTTGTCAAAAGCTAACAAATATTTTACTAAAAATAAATAAGTACGGTACTGACTAAATTCATTTCCAACTTACTGGACAAATCCAGAAGGCCTAACCAAGTGGCCAATCGCTTGCGTCGAAAGTTTAACGAAAATAATATAATGTATGAAGCTGACGTATTACTGAGAAAGTCCCATGGCAACCGTCGTGTCCTAGTCGTGTCAAATGTATGAGTAGTAGTTAAAAATCGCTCGCTCTCTCGCTCTCTCTCTCTCTCTTTCTCTCTCTATTAGATAGAAACGTCGTATCGTTTGGATGTTCTCTAAAATTTGACAAATGAAATCGAAGTAAGAATAGAATAGAATATTTCTTTATTGTACAACATCAACCAGTTTAAACATATAAAAAGACTAAAAATAAGCCTCGAAAGTGGAAGTTAGTTCTTTGTAGAGTAGCAAGGCTAATAGGAAAAATTTTAGTATGCCAAAAAAATCAAAAAAATATATATTGGGGTATTAAAAAGGTACTTTATATATTTTATAAAGAGATAAATTAGTTATGTTGTCTCGAACTATTGAAAAATAAAGTGGTCCAGACATTCTGACGTTAAAATGTCAGAGGGCCTACCCAAGTGACCCTTAGACAAAGAATCCTGCAAGTGACCAGCCGATTGCGTTGAAATAATAATAATGTATGAAACTGACGTTTTAGTGAGAAAGCTCTATGGCGACCGTAGTCAAAAATTAGCCTCCCATCCACTAGCGCTTATTTCGTTTGACTTATCCTCATAGATGAACTGTAGAGAAACAGCGTAGGGATATATAAAACCGTTGAGGCCACTAACTAAATGTCTCTCTACATGTTTTCCTGCGACTTTATCATTCCTCGCCGCCAGTCTGAGTGGAAAAACAATATTTTTGTCACCATACGCACGAACTGATACTAGTGGATGGGGGGCTATTATCATTTAATTGGATAGAAACGTTGTATCGTTTGCCACTTGTCTAGGCCCTCAGACCACTTTCTTTAGGCGTCGCTGTCAATCGAGATAGTATATTTTACTATAAAAGTTTGGTAATAAATAGTAGCTAAAGTGAAGTGTATTATATAATCATCAAATAACTCTATTGCTCCAGAGGTTCTGACGTATGCAAATTATACAGTTACTTATAGATTTAGCTGTATGCTTAGAATCATATCATTAATTTATCTTTACAGGTCGTCGCATAGCTGAACTAGAGCTGGAGACATTCCTGATGAGACTGATCCAAAATTTCAAGACAGAATGGTTTGGACCACCTATGAAGATGAAGTCGATGTCCCTCAACTACACCGTGGGCCCGTACAATTTTACTTTTAAAGACCTTTGATTTTTGTATTCATTATAAGAGATTTTCTTGGTCAATCAAAATATTATATTTTATAACATAATATAATAATAATCAATTTAAAATAACAAAACAAATGCCTTTAATTTACCTACCTTCGTTAGTTAAAATTAGTAAGATTCACGTACTTTCTTCAGTTCTGAACAAACTACAGTGTTACATTATTATTTACGTCTGTATTTAAATCAAAGGTCCATCACAACATTTTTTAAATTCATCAAACTAATTTTTTATTTACTTTCATACATACAATGACGCTCGTAGTCCCATGAGGGGTTGAGGAAAGCCTTAGGTAAGATTTTGTTACACATAAAGCCATATTTGGCAGTATGGTCCATGCAGTGATTCCAAATAGGTTGCCAACTTGTCGCCTACATAAAAGAGACACCCAACCCAAAAGGTCAGAATCCTTCAGTAAACAATCTAAAGCAAAAGCCAAAAACCAGGACAGATGTTACACTCAAAATCATCTCAGCATATTTATTGTATGTATGAAATTTTTTATTGGTGTTTATGGAAAATTATACTGTACCCTGGCAGGGTAAAATGTTTGTATCATCATCATCATCAACAGCTCATATAATGTCCCCACCGAGGGGCTCGAGCCTACCCCACATTAGGGGCGATTAGGCCTTAGTCAATCACGCTGGCCAAGTGCGGGTTGGTCGACTTCACACACAACCTTAGAATTTCTTCATAGATGTGTGCAGGTTTCCTCACGATGTTTTCCTTCACCGTAAAAGCGTCGATTAAACGTACATATGAATTCAAAATTTGAAAACACATTGGTACGTGGCGGGGATCGAACCAGTGCCTCCCGGGTAGGAGACGACGCTCTTACGCACTACGCCATCGACGCTCTTTGTATGATGAACATGAAACTTTCAACTCGAACCACATTGGTTATTTATTTTACAAAAACAAATATTTTGTGGGTTTTTTACCTACTTTACAATGGGTTTACTCTTGGTAACACTCCGAGCTGAAGACGAGGCAAATTTACCCAGAAGATACCTTATACACTAGAGCCTTAAATAGAGCAGGGTTATAACTATTCGGCAATATAGACGCCAACAGGGAATTCCACTCTTTAAGATCGTAGTACACTGAACAACTCGGAAAGAGATCGTCATCGTTTCTCCTTTCGACTCGCTGTCAAGGCAAGGCGTCAACCTAACGTAAAGCACGTAACCAAATTGGATCTGCTCCGGTACGTCGCCACGGTGGCTACGGCGCCGTAAGCGCGGCATCACCTCTTTATTAGTTTCAAACCAACAAAGTCAAGAAAACACGCTCACAACATGACTGTAAGTTGCCCTGTGGCAACAGTGCTGTGCTACAGAGACGTAAGCGCGTGTACGGAAAGACGTAAGCCTGGGGACGACGAGCCGTAATAGAGGGAACTGCAAATTATAATAATAACAATTTATCCCCAAAAAATACACGTACAAGATATATTATTACAAATTCTTTACTTATCAATTACATTACATATTAATTACGTATCATATTACAAAATAGGTGCCTGAACTAGGATAACCTGTGTTTTAGGCGATTAGGTCTTTAATGTGTCTAAAAAAATCTTCAAAGTATTCAAAAATGAAAGTACATAATTGCTAGCAAACAAAATACTTACAATCTAATTTTATACAATAAAATAGTATAAGGTATTATTTAATTACATTTAATAAGTTCTCTGTATCTTCATAGGACATCTTTTGAAGGGCATCTTGAAGGACTTTCTCACAAACTTTATAATTCAAGGGGTACAACTTTGCAACTATAATGAATAATTAATAACTGTTGCACTGGACTTTTAGAGCATTCTGTAAGCCAGCAAGTTTATTTGCATAAATAAATAATTATAAATAGCGGCAACTTGGTATTGTTTTATTATCTACTATTCTCAACATAAATTCTTAAAAATACTTGATTTTGGCTAGATAATCGGTGTAATCGTGGAAATATTGTAATTAACAAAATACGTTTTATAATATTATTTCTAAACATAACACGCAAAAGTCAAATCTTTTTACCGATTCGACTTCATTACGCATGCTATAAAAGTAACTTCCAAATATGTTTTGCAAACTTATGTGAGGTAATAGAATAAACTAAGTAATCCAACAATACAATAGGATTTGTTAGGTGGGTACGACGGCGAAAGGGTTTTTGTTTGTAAAATAATATTACTAACGTTGTTTATATGTGCCTGAACTCGGATCTATGACAAATATTTACTGGCACAGCCATCATATATTAAAGTTATCATAGTATTTCTGACGAAATATCTTGAGGTCTTTGAAGTAAACTTATTTGTTTATATGTACACAGAAAGGTTTGCGTTCTGTTTTATTGTAATTTTTAACATTATGTTTGGCGATAATTAAGATACACTTTTTTGTGTTATTTTATTGACAGACCAGCATACGGCCTGCCTGGTGGCAAGCAGTCACCGGTAGCCTAGAGTTACTGTACCTTTTTTTTGTTGACGGGGAGGTGAAATTCATTTACGTATCGTCCCTGCGGGGTGGTGCTAACCGCAGGGGATATGTGGGACTCGAGGTAAAGGCGTTCCCTCCATACCCACTAAACATTCTCCCCGGCCTGACCTTCAGTGCGCTATTACGAGACGGCTCGGGATCTGCGCACGAGAGCGCAACTACACCGAGACCGTCCCAACGCTGCCCGTCTAGGCACTCCTTACACCAATTGGTGGCCAGCAGTCACTCCTCCACCGGTGGCTGCTCGACCTGGCGCGTCCTCCTGACGAGGACACCGGGAGCAGCCATTGGACTGGTGGGAAAACAAAAACTACTCGACGATGGCATGTGACTTCGAATGCCAATGGGACACACTTGACATCAAAAGCCACATACCCGCTGAGAAAGTTTCCCCACCACGTTACCAGGTTCCGCCACGAGGAGGCTTCCGAACGTGGACCCCACAGTACCTAAACGATTATAATACTGACGTGACGCTCGCGCGATGCCAACCCTAGTCTCCTGGCTCGTTAGTTGTTAAATGTAGATGAAAAAATTATTTACAAAACATACAAATGACTTTAGCGCAATTTGCAAGGCTTTCAGTCGCTAATTTGTAGTGTAACAAACAAGCTATATTTAATCTATTATCCCGAGCTGACCTGACCCTCTCTCCACTTTGAATTGAGCAAATTGAATGGACGGATACCGGGAGACGAGATTGGAGGCCACTCGTCAATAGTAATTTAGATATAAAAAGATCAACCTTGCACAATGGCAGATTTAAGAAAATGGATTAATTTCTTTTTGTAACATTAACATAGAGAATTGTCGAATAACATTGATTTACTGGTATGGCCCCTGGGGAAAGTATGCTTGCAGACACAGGGTGTAAATCATGGCGTTCAACGTGTCACTGCAAGTGCGTTTCCATCCTGGGGACTAGGATGATATGCCTTTCATGCTCAGTAATTAAACTGTAATGAGAGTTCCTAAAATTCCTTGAGGCATTCTTATTACTGACATCATTACATGCTCGGAGATTTTGAGGGATCTGGATCTACTTTAAAATATTTTAAATACATGCACCGAGATCTTCGTCGGTCTCAAATCTTCACTCACTTCCAATTCCTATATCCTCTCCTTCAATCTCCTTTCACTCATACTTTCCACATGACCTAACAAACGTCACCAGCTCACCTGTACTTATCACGTTTTTCTATGAATAACCTGTCACTCACTGTATTTGTCAATGCAGTCCAAAAGCGTAAACAATAGCCGCTTTAATTCTAAGTTAGCCTATTCGCTAACTTTTTTTGACAGTTGAAAGTGATGACCCCCGAGTGAATTATATATCCATTGCTGTATTTACATGACGAGTCAGACGAGCGCCTTAATAGCTTTTTGTGTAAAACAGCAATGGATATGTGATTCACTCAGTGAACAGATATTCCACTCTAAAGCTCTGCAGTATGGGCAATAAGACTATAATAATTTTCGTACATTACGTAGTAACTACAGGAACTACAGCCTATGTATAAGACCCTTGTGAATGTTATGTGATACGCAATAAAGATATTTGATTTGATTTGATTTAACTAACTTTTCTGTGAGAAGTGTAACAATAAAAGGTTGGATCATAATACTAAAGGGTTTACTTATAGTCCTAATATCCAATACAAAAAAGAAAGATAATTTATCGAGTTCATATTTGTAATCCCTCTCATACAACATTATTCCAATAAATAACCTTGTGTCGGGATTGGCACAATTCGCCCTAAGCCTAAAGCAATCCACCGCTGTTTGCTTGGTTTTACATACTTTGTATAAAAATATAAATAAAAAAGCTTTCAGTGGACGAAGGCCTTGAGTGGATTAGGGTGGTTGCCTAATCCCTTTGTTCAGAAGCTTTTATCAAGGGTCAAAATTGAAAACCTTAGGCGGGCATCGGCGCGAATGGCTGCTCCAGATTGAATATTTATTTGTCCGTAACTTTATAGACATTCACTAAATCCCTTTAAATTTTCTATTTAGCAATTATCTCTTCGAAATGCGTCTACCGTTCACGGATCGCGGCCTAAAAAGTGTTTCTCTTATTAGCAAAGGGAGTAAATTGTACATTTCACAACCGATTCGTACTTGGCCTTGTATGAAAATATTAAAATAGTGAAGTTGTATTACAATAATTAAATTAGGTCCTTACATGAAGGTTTCTAAACAAAACGCATTTTCATTTTCAAGTCATTTTTGAATTTTTGTGTATTATAGTTTGCTCAAGAATTTTTAGTCAACCCACTCGCAATATTTACGTATTTTTATCAGATTTAATGTGATACAATAATGAGTTTAAAAAACTACTTACTAAAAGCTAAAAAATAATTTTGTAGGTCCTGGCTACCATTGATCACACAACTCTCTGCGCCAATCTAGGGCTATGATTAGATTTAAAAAATTCGTGCTGCGTAGCGTAACTAACTGTTGATTAGACATTTCACGCGCCTCTGTCACTTTATTGTTTGTCTAATCAATGTCCTAACTAGATTGATGAGGAGAGTAGTGTGATGACTGGGTGCTAGGACCTAAAAAAATATTTTTTAGCTTTTAGTAAATACAAAAATTACAGATTCACCACGAGACAACATATAACGTTTTAAAATATTTTTTTTGCAAACAACATGCAAATTAACTTTACACAGTTCAGGTATCAAAATTTATAATAAACTTTCTTTTTCTTCGTTGCTTAACTTTCGTGATCGTTACTAAGAACGCACGACCGCGGCGCCATCGACCTTCTCACCACTAAAATTAACGCTTAATGCTTAAAAATAACAAAGTATTCAAGAAGAAAAAATCACCAGAATTAAGGTAAACAATGTTGAAATGAGTCCTCGATGTTATCTAGAACACCCACCAGACTTAAACCAATATGATCAGTGCCGTTTCACGTAAAATACAAAGTCTTTTGACGTTAAATTCGCGGGGATTCCTTACGCAAACTTCTCCACCAACAACATTAAAAATGAGACGTGCGTCAATATAAAGGCCTTGAAATTTAATACAGTTGGGTATTTGACACCTTACAACATCGAATCCCCGCTCCATCATTTTTGTTTTCATAGCGAACAAATTCGTGACGTGAATCTAAAAAGGTTTTGAAAGTGAGAAAGGTTTAAAGGGTAGGACGTGATAGTTGTCCTCTCCAGTTTGTACTAAAAATTTCTTGCCTGTCGACTGATCTGCCTATTCTGTAAAGATGTCACTATGACGCTCACATAGATTTCACCCAAGGAGCTTATATTTTGATTTCACCTGTCCAAGATTTAAGAAAATTTTTAGTATATCTAGTCCGCAGAAGAAGATCAGCAACTTGACTGATTTATCTCATAAACAGAGCAATATAAGATGAATCTTTAATAAAAAATGACGTTTAATTCGCCTGTGCCTCGCAAGAGATATTTGGCGTTGATTACTCGTACCATACGCTATCCTATTGCGAACATACACGACCGTTAATTTCTCATATGTTTCCAATTTAGGACAACCTGTGCACAGCAGTGAGATGTAGGTACGAAGAAAATGAATAATTGCATAGTGAGCATGGCAAGAAGAGCAGAGACTATAAATTCAAGGCAAATGATAGAGTAGGGCTGAACAGGATAACGTGATAGATTAAAGTAGATTGGAATAATCATCTCATTCAAATATACGGTCCAAATTAATAAGCCTCACAATTGCAGAAACAGTGCCCGTATTCGCCTTTCTATCAGACACGTCCGTCTGTGCCACGCGGTTATCGCCTACAAGTAGTATGCTGGGAACTTGTCGATTGTACTCGTACCTACATCGATAAGCTATACAATTTGTGTTATAATGTAGCATTATAAAGGTGTACAGTACGGACAATGTTCTGGCCTTTTTAAAGTAATATTTACTTACTTCTATATATACTTTTAAGATGGCGCGCGCACTTTAGTGACCTTAAAATGACTGTACATAGGTATAAATATGGTGGAGGGTTAGAAGTAGTATTGCCGCTACCACACAACGACGCTACGATATAATCAACGCAACAAAAAGAAACAGAGCACAGAAACTAATTTAAATAGCATTATTATAACTGTCGAAAATCCTGTGCAACTTTAATATTGTAAAGATAAAGTCCAAGTCTGAACCTTCAACTATTGAAGTCGAGCTTAATTCCCACAAGCCCGCAGTTTTATTCCACTGTCCAACGAGGTGAGATCTGAATTGTAAATATTGAAGTCGGGCGCTCGCGTCGACAAACAAGCTTTGTGATTGTGACTCGCCCCTGCATTGAGATGCGCTGCACCTTCCATGCATAAACATTTTTCTTGGACATCTAGTGGTTCTAGGTCCTAATTTGAATAAGCCAATAAACACAGACTCAATTTAATTTGAGCAATAACATTGATTGGACGTTATAAACTCAACTCAACGCCTCGTATTCTCGCACTCGAACTAAATTGTGACTTAATTGTTTATTTTAGTGCGTCACAGTAACTTAAAAATATACTAGAGCTAAGAACTTGTGAAGGTAATATCAATCGCTTTACTCTCCTTTATTGCATTTCTTAAAAGTAAACACTCTCATACAGCTCAAAAAAAAACTTCTCAGTAGCCTCTGAGCGTTTGACTACAATCAAACGCCCAGAGGCTCGATGATGTGGTGTAAGGTGGTACACGCTCGCCTAGAAGATGCTTGTTCACTCTGGCCTTAAAGATGTCCAGATTATACTGATCCGGGAAAACAGACCTTGGCAAGGAGTTCCACTCCATAGCTGTTCGCATAATGAAAGCGGAAGCAAATCGCTTCGTGCGAATTGGAGGCATGTCGACAACATAGGGGTGAAAGCCCTCGAGGTGAAAAGGGGCAATTTACTAATAAGAATGAGAGAGTTAATGCAAGCCAAAAAGTATACCACACTTCAACGATATTTACAAATGATGACAGGTTTCTGATCATCCACAATACTGAAGTTCAAACTCAAAAGATGAAAATAGCATGGACTTCTTCTTGTCTTAATCGTTAAAGATTTTAGAAGAAATAGTTATTTAAATAATTGTAATTTATTGCAGACTTCTAACACAATGACAGGAACGCTATATCTGCTGGCCCAAAACCAAGACAAGCAAGACAAACTGAGAGAAGAAATATTTGCTAGAACAGATCCAGGCGATAAGGTGCCTTACTTGAGAGCATGTATCAAGGAATCCATGAGGATATTACCTATTACTGCTGGGAACATAAGGAAGGCAACGAAGGACTATAATTTGCTTGGTTACAGAATACCTCAAGGTGTAAGTCTTATTATAAATATGATTTAAAACTTTACACATCATCAAGGCCACTCACCATCAGAATCACAGGTTTCCGTCAAATTTCGAATTAGTCCCCAGCAGTACTTTGTTCTCGATTTTATTGCTGATAGAGCATATTTTCGTCTAACCAGCTACCGTCTTATCAAAGTCTGTTGCAGTAACAATAATATTCCCAGGATTAGTGCGTTTCGAAAATTAGTGATAAAACAGCTAGTCCCTAAGGGTTTCACGAAAATCTTGCTTCTTGTAATGTTTTTTTAAAAATACAAACCCCTTTTTAATTCATAACACGTTAATGTCATATTTATAACTCACTCTATTTTTGAATAACTATCGCTATGTATCACAGATTCCCCGGGTTTATCAAAAGGAGCCGGTAAGGCTAACTTCTCAAGAGATTTCTAGTCAGCTAGCCTCCCACGAGGGGCATCTCTGCTGATTAGTCTCTATGGCGTTCGAGTCCAATAGTACGCGTCTTCGTACGAATCCTTGCTAAATACTTCCGCTTCGTTGAAAACAGAGCAGGGTAAAAAGCGTTCCAGTGTGATTATCTTCCTCACAGTCCCTTACCAAGAGACAGCTACAAGCACTGATAGCTATATTAAAACTAAACTGACAGAACGTAAGCATTTTCAATGCATTTTTGGCATTTTCTGAACCTTTATCGGATATAGGTAAAATGCTTGATACACTTGTTTCGTTGGTGATTGCCGCTTACTATATATGTTAATGAATCGTTTAACGGAGTTAACGCTATGCTATTCTACGATTATCATATCTACAGACTGATAAATAAAATTATATAATGATTGCCGTTTGCCATCACGCAGTTCGTAGGCTTATTTGTCGCCCTTCTGATACTAACATAAATATTTACTCATAGATGCAGATATCATTCATGCATCAGACGATGTCAATGATGGAAGAACAATATCCGAGACCGACTGAATTCTTGCCTGAACGCTGGATTGTAAATAAAGACGATCCGCTCTATCATGGTAACGGTCATCCGTTCGTCAACCAACCCTTCGGTTTTGGTGTCCGAAGTTGTATAGGTCAGTACAATAGATTAATTTTATTTGACGAGTAAAATTCAAACTATACATAATATTTTAAACATATCTGTTATAATGAAGAACTGTAGTTTAAGCCGTCCGCCCCGAAAAATACAATTTTAACTTATAAATCATTAAGATTCTTTAAGTGCACAGTCCTAAAAAGAACGCTACAAGCCCAAGAGCTACAACAATACAAAGTTAATTAAGGACCAACTTTGGTTTTATAAAGAATTTTCCATGAAAACTTCAAAAGGAATATCAGCCCTGCTATTCTATTAAGAACTCACTTCTCACTTCGACACGTACTTCGAATTTACTTGTTAACAGCGTTTAACTCTATCCAGAATTACGTTTCGCCAATAAACGTTTCGCCGAAAAGCCCGTACTCGGTTCTTTAAATATTAGTGTAAATAAGCGGATGATGATAATTAAAATGGTAAGTCAAGGTTATTTATATCGCCAAGCAGAAGCAAGTTTTGTAAGGGGTATTTGTAAAACTGACTATGGACTTTTCGGCGAATCGTAATTCCGGATCTTCTGGATCGAGCAATGATATTATAATTATTTTTTTTTAAATATAATATCATTGGGATCTCAGACTAATGATTATAATCATTGGTCTGAGATTGGGATCGAGTTCGCTTGTCAAAAGCTAACAAATATTTTACTAAAAATAAATAAGTACGGTACTGACTAAATTCATTTCCAACTTACTGGACAAATCCAGAAGGCCTAACCAAGTGGCCAATCGCTTGCGTCGAAAGTTTAACGAAAATAATATAATGTATGAAGCTGACGTATTACTGAGAAAGTCCCATGGCAACCGTCGTGTCCTAGTCGTGTCAAATGTATGAGTAGTAGTTAAAAATCGCTCGCTCTCTCGCTCTCTCTCTCTCTCTTTCTCTCTCTATTAGATAGAAACGTCGTATCGTTTGGATGTTCTCTAAAATTTGACAAATGAAATCGAAGTAAGAATAGAATAGAATATTTCTTTATTGTACAACATCAACCAGTTTAAACATATAAAAAGACTAAAAATAAGCCTCGAAAGTGGAAGTTAGTTCTTTGTAGAGTAGCAAGGCTAATAGGAAAAATTTTAGTATGCCAAAAAAATCAAAAAAATATATATTGGGGTATTAAAAAGGTACTTTATATATTTTATAAAGAGATAAATTAGTTATGTTGTCTCGAACTATTGAAAAATAAAGTGGTCCAGACATTCTGACGTTAAAATGTCAGAGGGCCTACCCAAGTGACCCTTAGACAAAGAATCCTGCAAGTGACCAGCCGATTGCGTTGAAATAATAATAATGTATGAAACTGACGTTTTAGTGAGAAAGCTCTATGGCGACCGTAGTCAAAAATTAGCCTCCCATCCACTAGCGCTTATTTCGTTTGACTTATCCTCATAGATGAACTGTAGAGAAACAGCGTAGGGATATATAAAACCGTTGAGGCCACTAACTAAATGTCTCTCTACATGTTTTCCTGCGACTTTATCATTCCTCGCCGCCAGTCTGAGTGGAAAAACAATATTTTTGTCACCATACGCACGAACTGATACTAGTGGATGGGGGGCTATTATCATTTAATTGGATAGAAACGTTGTATCGTTTGCCACTTGTCTAGGCCCTCAGACCACTTTCTTTAGGCGTCGCTGTCAATCGAGATAGTATATTTTACTATAAAAGTTTGGTAATAAATAGTAGCTAAAGTGAAGTGTATTATATAATCATCAAATAACTCTATTGCTCCAGAGGTTCTGACGTATGCAAATTATACAGTTACTTATAGATTTAGCTGTATGCTTAGAATCATATCATTAATTTATCTTTACAGGTCGTCGCATAGCTGAACTAGAGCTGGAGACATTCCTGATGAGACTGATCCAAAATTTCAAGACAGAATGGTTTGGACCACCTATGAAGATGAAGTCGATGTCCCTCAACTACACCGTGGGCCCGTACAATTTTACTTTTAAAGACCTTTGATTTTTGTATTCATTATAAGAGATTTTCTTGGTCAATCAAAATATTATATTTTATAACATAATATAATAATAATCAATTTAAAATAACAAAACAAATGCCTTTAATTTACCTACCTTCGTTAGTTAAAATTAGTAAGATTCACGTACTTTCTTCAGTTCTGAACAAACTACAGTGTTACATTATTATTTACGTCTGTATTTAAATCAAAGGTCCATCACAACATTTTTTAAATTCATCAAACTAATTTTTTATTTACTTTCATACATACAATGACGCTCGTAGTCCCATGAGGGGTTGAGGAAAGCCTTAGGTAAGATTTTGTTACACATAAAGCCATATTTGGCAGTATGGTCCATGCAGTGATTCCAAATAGGTTGCCAACTTGTCGCCTACATAAAAGAGACACCCAACCCAAAAGGTCAGAATCCTTCAGTAAACAATCTAAAGCAAAAGCCAAAAACCAGGACAGATGTTACACTCAAAATCATCTCAGCATATTTATTGTATGTATGAAATTTTTTATTGGTGTTTATGGAAAATTATACTGTACCCTGGCAGGGTAAAATGTTTGTATCATCATCATCATCAACAGCTCATATAATGTCCCCACCGAGGGGCTCGAGCCTACCCCACATTAGGGGCGATTAGGCCTTAGTCAATCACGCTGGCCAAGTGCGGGTTGGTCGACTTCACACACAACCTTAGAATTTCTTCATAGATGTGTGCAGGTTTCCTCACGATGTTTTCCTTCACCGTAAAAGCGTCGATTAAACGTACATATGAATTCAAAATTTGAAAACACATTGGTACGTGGCGGGGATCGAACCAGTGCCTCCCGGGTAGGAGACGACGCTCTTACGCACTACGCCATCGACGCTCTTTGTATGATGAACATGAAACTTTCAACTCGAACCACATTGGTTATTTATTTTACAAAAACAAATATTTTGTGGGTTTTTTACCTACTTTACAATGGGTTTACTCTTGGTAACACTCCGAGCTGAAGACGAGGCAAATTTACCCAGAAGATACCTTATACACTAGAGCCTTAAATAGAGCAGGGTTATAACTATTCGGCAATATAGACGCCAACAGGGAATTCCACTCTTTAAGATCGTAGTACACTGAACAACTCGGAAAGAGATCGTCATCGTTTCTCCTTTCGACTCGCTGTCAAGGCAAGGCGTCAACCTAACGTAAAGCACGTAACCAAATTGGATCTGCTCCGGTACGTCGCCACGGTGGCTACGGCGCCGTAAGCGCGGCATCACCTCTTTATTAGTTTCAAACCAACAAAGTCAAGAAAACACGCTCACAACATGACTGTAAGTTGCCCTGTGGCAACAGTGCTGTGCTACAGAGACGTAAGCGCGTGTACGGAAAGACGTAAGCCTGGGGACGACGAGCCGTAATAGAGGGAACTGCAAATTATAATAATAACAATTTATCCCCAAAAAATACACGTACAAGATATATTATTACAAATTCTTTACTTATCAATTACATTACATATTAATTACGTATCATATTACAAAATAGGTGCCTGAACTAGGATAACCTGTGTTTTAGGCGATTAGGTCTTTAATGTGTCTAAAAAAATCTTCAAAGTATTCAAAAATGAAAGTACATAATTGCTAGCAAACAAAATACTTACAATCTAATTTTATACAATAAAATAGTATAAGGTATTATTTAATTACATTTAATAAGTTCTCTGTATCTTCATAGGACATCTTTTGAAGGGCATCTTGAAGGACTTTCTCACAAACTTTATAATTCAAGGGGTACAACTTTGCAACTATAATGAATAATTAATAACTGTTGCACTGGACTTTTAGAGCATTCTGTAAGCCAGCAAGTTTATTTGCATAAATAAATAATTATAAATAGCGGCAACTTGGTATTGTTTTATTATCTACTATTCTCAACATAAATTCTTAAAAATACTTGATTTTGGCTAGATAATCGGTGTAATCGTGGAAATATTGTAATTAACAAAATACGTTTTATAATATTATTTCTAAACATAACACGCAAAAGTCAAATCTTTTTACCGATTCGACTTCATTACGCATGCTATAAAAGTAACTTCCAAATATGTTTTGCAAACTTATGTGAGGTAATAGAATAAACTAAGTAATCCAACAATACAATAGGATTTGTTAGGTGGGTACGACGGCGAAAGGGTTTTTGTTTGTAAAATAATATTACTAACGTTGTTTATATGTGCCTGAACTCGGATCTATGACAAATATTTACTGGCACAGCCATCATATATTAAAGTTATCATAGTATTTCTGACGAAATATCTTGAGGTCTTTGAAGTAAACTTATTTGTTTATATGTACACAGAAAGGTTTGCGTTCTGTTTTATTGTAATTTTTAACATTATGTTTGGCGATAATTAAGATACACTTTTTTGTGTTATTTTATTGACAGACCAGCATACGGCCTGCCTGGTGGCAAGCAGTCACCGGTAGCCTAGAGTTACTGTACCTTTTTTTTGTTGACGGGGAGGTGAAATTCATTTACGTATCGTCCCTGCGGGGTGGTGCTAACCGCAGGGGATATGTGGGACTCGAGGTAAAGGCGTTCCCTCCATACCCACTAAACATTCTCCCCGGCCTGACCTTCAGTGCGCTATTACGAGACGGCTCGGGATCTGCGCACGAGAGCGCAACTACACCGAGACCGTCCCAACGCTGCCCGTCTAGGCACTCCTTACACCAATTGGTGGCCAGCAGTCACTCCTCCACCGGTGGCTGCTCGACCTGGCGCGTCCTCCTGACGAGGACACCGGGAGCAGCCATTGGACTGGTGGGAAAACAAAAACTACTCGACGATGGCATGTGACTTCGAATGCCAATGGGACACACTTGACATCAAAAGCCACATACCCGCTGAGAAAGTTTCCCCACCACGTTACCAGGTTCCGCCACGAGGAGGCTTCCGAACGTGGACCCCACAGTACCTAAACGATTATAATACTGACGTGACGCTCGCGCGATGCCAACCCTAGTCTCCTGGCTCGTTAGTTGTTAAATGTAGATGAAAAAATTATTTAACAAAACATACAAATGACTTTAGCGCAATTTGCAAGGCTTTCAGTCGCTAATTTGTAGTGTAACAAACAAGCTATATTTAATCTATTATCCCGAGCTGACCTGACCCTCTCTCCACTTTGAATTGAGCAAATTGAATGGACGGATACCGGGAGACGAGATTGGAGGCCACTCGTCAATAGTAATTTAGATATAAAAAGATCAACCTTGCACAATGGCAGATTTAAGAAAATGGATTAATTTCTTTTTGTAACATTAACATAGAGAATTGTCGAATAACATTGATTTACTGGTATGGCCCCTGGGGAAAGTATGCTTGCAGACACAGGGTGTAAATCATGGCGTTCAACGTGTCACTGCAAGTGCGTTTCCATCCTGGGGACTAGGATGATATGCCTTTCATGCTCAGTAATTAAACTGTAATGAGAGTTCCTAAAATTCCTTGAGGCATTCTTATTACTGACATCATTACATGCTCGGAGATTTTGAGGGATCTGGATCTACTTTAAAATATTTTAAATACATGCACCGAGATCTTCGTCGGTCTCAAATCTTCACTCACTTCCAATTCCTATATCCTCTCCTTCAATCTCCTTTCACTCATACTTTCTACAAGACCTAACAAACCTCACCAGCTCACCTGTACTTATCTCGTTTTTCTATGACTAACCTGTCACTCACTGTATTCGTCAGTTTTACCTGTAGCTTCATGTTGTCAATGCAGTCCAAAAGCGTTGACAGTACAGTGGTAAACAATAGCCGCTTTAATTCTTTAAAAAAAAACACTTGTCACTGAATTTCACCTAACAAGCCGCGTTTCCATTATGCAAGTGACTTGCATACAAGTTGCAACTTGTACGCAAGTTTTATGTAACTTATACACAAAACACTCAAGTCAGTTCAGTTGCAAGCTCATGCGCTCGTGTATAGAGGGAAGTGTGCAGGATTACTGTACAACTAGGAGAACTAACTTGTATGCAAGCTGCAAGTTAAACATAATCGTGTTTCCAATTCAAGTCACTTGCACACAAGTGTGACGTCACACATGTATGCAAGCACTTGCATAATGGAAACGCGGCTTAACCTACTTAACTTAACCCAAAAATAATAGCAACCCTTCAGTAATCCAACAAAAAAATACCAACAACCAGCCGTTGACAGTTGAAAGTGATGACCCCCGAGTGAATTACATATCCATTGCTGTATTTACATGACGAGTGCCATAATGGCTTGTTGTGTAAAACAGCAATGGATATGTGATTCACTCAGTGAACAGATATTCCACTCTAAAGCTCTGCAGTCTTGGTAATAAGACTATAATAATTTTCGTTCATTACGTAGTAACTAGCTTTTCTGTGAAAAGTGTAACGGGTTTACTTATAATCAATACAAAAAAGAAAGATAATTTATCGAGTTCATGTTTGTAATCCCTCTCATACAACATTATTCCAATAAATAACCTTGTGTTGGGATTGGCACAATTCGCCCTAAGCCTAAAGCAATCCACCGCTGTTTGCTTGGTTTTACATACTTTGTATAAAAATATAAATAAAAAAGCTTTCAGTGGACGAAGGCCTTGAGTGGATTAGGGTGGTTGCCTAATCCCTTTGTTCAGAAGCTTTTATCAAGGGTCAAAATTGAAAACCTTAGGCGGGCATCGGCGCGAATGGCTGCTCCAGATTGAATATTTATTTGTCCGTAACTTTATAGACATTCACTAAATCCCTTTAAATTTTCTATTTACCAATTATCTCTTCGAAATGCGTCTACCGTTCACGGGTCGCGGCCTAAAAAGTGTTTCTCTTATTAGCAAAGGGGGTAAATTGTACATTTCACAATCGATTAGTACTTGGCCTTGTATGAAAATATTAAAATGATGAAGTTGTATTAAAATAATTAATTTAGGTCCTTGAAGGTTTCTAAACAAAACGCATTTTTATTTTCAAGTCATTTTTGAATTTTTGTGTTTTATAGTTTGCTCAGGAATTTTTAGTCAACCCACTCGCAATATTTACGTATTTTTATCAGATTTAATGTGATACAATAAGTGAGTTTAAAAAACTACTCACTAAAAGCTAAAAAAATAATTTTGTAGGTCCTGGCTACCAGTCATCATACCACTCTATGCGCCAATCTACGGCTTTGATTAGATTTTAAAAATTCGTGCTGCGTAGCGTAACTAACTGTTGATTAGACATTTCACGCGCCTCTGTCACTTTATTGTTTGTCTAATCAATGTCCTAACTAGATTGATGAGGAGAGTAGTGTGATGACTGGGTGCTAGGACCTAAAAAAATATTTTTTAGCTTTTAGTAAATACAAAAATTACAGATTCACCACGAGACAACATATAACGTTTTAAAAATATTTTTTTGCAAACAACATGCAAATTAACTTTACACAGTTCAGGTATCAAAATTTATAATAAACTTTCTTTTTCTTCGTTGCTTAACTGTCGTGATCGTTACTAAGAACGCACGATCGCGGCGCCATCGACCTTCTCACCACTAAAATTAACGCTTAATGCTTAAAAATAATAAAGTATTCAAGAAGAAAAAATCACCAGAATTAAGGCAAACAATGTTGAAATGAGTCCTCGATGTTATCTAGAACACCCACAAGACTTAAACCAATATGATCAGTGCCGTTTCACGTAAAATACAAAGTCTTTTGACGTTAAATTCGCGGGGATTCCTTACGCAAACTTCTCCACCAACAACATTAAAAATGAGACGTGTGTCAATATAAAGGCCTTGAAATTTAATACAGTTGGGTATTTGACACCTTACAACATCGAATCCCCGCTCCATCATTTTTGTTTTCATAGCGAACAAATTCGTGACGTGAATCTAAAAAGGTTTTGAAAGTGAGAAAGGTTTAAAGGGTAGGACGTGATAGTTGTCCTCTCCAATTCGTACTAAAAAAAACTTTTTGTAGGAATTTGTTGCCCGTTGACTCACCTGCCTATTCTGTAAAGATCTCACTTCGACGCTCACATGGATTTCACCTGTCCAAGATTTGAGAATTTTCTTTGTATATCTAGTCCGCAGAAGAAGATCAGCAACTTGACTGATTTATCTCAAAAACAGAGCAATCTAAGATGAATCTCTAATAACGTTGAGTTCCTCTGTGCCTTGCATAAGACATTATTTAGCCGTTGATTACTCGTACCATACGCTATCCTATTGCGAACAGACACGACCGTTAATTTCTCATGTTTCCAATGTAGGATAACCCGTGTACAGCAGTGAGATGTAGGTACGAAGATAATGAATAATTCCATAGTGAGCATGGCAGGAAGAGCAGAGAATATAAATTTAAGGCAAATGATAGAGTAGGGCTGAACATGATAACGTGATAGGTTGAAGCAGATAGGAATAATCATCTCAATCAAATATATGGTCCAAATTAATAAGTCAAATTATTTGCTATTTAACCCGGCGTGAATGAGGTGAAAAATTATTGCACCAGCTGTGAGGTGGGTATGACATACCCTAATATAGAATTGTCGATTTGGATAGATGAAATGACTTTAAAATAATATTTATTACTGTAATATATTAATTAGCATTAGAGAAATGAGAAAAGATGATAAAATAACCATGTTAAAGTTATAAAAGTATTCATATTTCTTTAAAAGACAAAGTAGCCTTTTTAAATCACAAATTAGACACTATGACTTAATCTCTAAAAATTTGGGAGATTGAAATCAAATGTGTAAAAAATATTAAAGAATAAATTATTTTTATATTATTTAGCTTCGACATAGTATAAAATTAACATTAAATATTCTAACATTTTCTTCTACTGATCACTATAAAACTACTCTTCTTCGAAGCAAATTTCTCAAAAAAAATAAGCATGCTCCATACATATTGGCTTTTGTAAATAGAAGATGCTTTGTTTTTCTGTCTATGGTAGTAGGGCAGTCCCTATATCTGATATACTTTCTCACTTTATTCGGAAGGCACATTGATGATGGTTCTCCCAAATACAGAGATATTTCCTGAGGAAGGCGAATTGCTCTGTCTTTGGCAGAAGCTATCTGCTATCAAACACAAATAAGGCATTTTGGAGTGTACACACCTAAAAACAAGGCAATTTAATTATTATACGCATAAAATTAAAAAATAACCAAAACACAAAATAGTTACTTACATGGACTATGAGGTATTACGTACCCGCTCTATGTTTGTGCACGTGTAGTTTACTTCACTGCTGGCACAGCACTGTTATTGTCGCTTAAAATCACTCCCCACACCACCCCCTACAGCTACTGAGTCAGCCAAGTTCCAGGAATCTCACAGTTAAAAAATATTTTGTGTTTTTCAAATCGGTGGGTATGAGATACCGGACCTCATTCACGCCGGGTTAAAGACGATTTGCAGAAACAGTAACCGTATTGCTTTCTATACTTTTAAGATGGCGCCCGCACTTTAGTGACCTTAAAATTACTGTACATAGGTGTAATATATGGTGGAGGGTTAGAAGTAGTATTGCCGCTACCACACAACGACAAAATCAACGCAACAAAAAGAAACAGAGCATATCACAGAAACTAATTTAAATAGCATTATTATAACTGTCGGAAATCCTGTGCAACTTTAATATTCTAAAGATAAAGTCCAAGTCTGAACCTTCAGTAACCTCATATTCAACTATTGAAGTCGAACTTAATTCCCACAAGCCCGCAGTTTTATTCCACTGTCCAACGAGGTGAGATCTGAATTGTAAATATTGAAGTCGGGCGCTCGCGTCGACAAACAAGCTTTGTGATTGTGACTCGCCCCTGCATTGAGATGCACTGCACCTTCCATGCATAAACATTTTTCTTGGACATCTAGTGGTTCTAGGTCCTAATTTGAATAAGCCAATAAACACAGACTCAATTTAATTTGAGCAATAACATTGATTGGATGTTATAAAAATACATGCTTAGTATTACAATTGGACACGAACAAAAATGAACCTTATCTCTTATAAGCTATATAACAAGTCATGCAAGAAAATTTTATACGCATTATAATCCCAATTTGTTAAACTCAACGCCTCGTAATCTCGCACTCGAACTAAATTGTGACTTAATTGTTTATTTTAGTGCGTCACAGTAACTTAAAAATATACTAGAGCTAAGAACTTGTGAAGGTAATATCAATCGCTTTACTCTCCTTTCTATATTAGAACTACCGTGTAATATAAGCGATCGATATCTTTGATTTAAATTTTCAAAAGGGTATCCAATTAAGATAGGTACCTGAGTTAAGTGACGCGCATATCCATAGCAAGGTGAATTGTAAATTTTAGTTTCCCTGCAAAAATGGATCCTGTAATTCATCGTCTGCTCGCAGGGACGGACGGTCATTTCTCTCTGCCAATCACTCTTTAACGGAAATTTATAGATCCCAACCAATGTGCCCTGAACATTTTTCTTTTCACCGCCCCTTGATACACGTAGTGAGCTGGCGTTTTACGCACGTGTTCTCACAATGCTTAAGTTAACTTTCCGACGCGGGTCTGGCAACACGCATCGATCAACTTCATTTTAAGTCTAAGGGTGGTAACAAAAACTTAGTATTTCTTAGTTCTCAACAATTTACCACAGTAGAGGAGCTCATTTTTCTTCTTTTTTTATATCGTTTGTTTAACTTGGTACATGTCTCCGTTTCTAGGCTCTGACGTGGCTTTTTTTTTACGTACATCTTTCACGACAGCAGCCGGGATCACTACCTTAACGTGTCTTTTCAAAGGCACAGGAAAATGAAATTAAATAAAATTTGGTCGCCCTTCTTCTTCGTACGGGCTGTATTCGCAACTCTACAACTTTGCACCTGTTTTGCGTCGGAGGGGGCACTCCAGCCAGCCCAACTCTTCTAACGCCTTGACGTCTCCGAAGATATCCTGGAGTCTACCCGGTTAACCCAGGTAGCAAGCCCGGTGTGCTGCCACTGCGTTGCATTCCATCAGGACGTGAGCGGCTGTTTCTTCTGCTTCCGTGCTTTGGTCCCCGTCCCCCGTCACCCAAATCAACTAACAGACTCTTAGTAACATACGTATTTCATACAAAGATAGCAAAACCGCTGCACCATAATTGCGCTCCTCAATATCTAAAACTAATTAACTTACTTCCATCGTATAGGTAGGTCAAAATGTTAAAAGTCATAATTATTTATAATCACAATCTTTTTCTCGCGGTTATTTCTTGAAACGTTTTTCTCACGAATTTCTAATCCTCACGTTTATTTTGTTCTGGACTCAGTATAGTATCAAACCCATCGCTATCGAAGCCCTACTGAGCCTATCACAGTAAATAAAATACCGATTTGAGTTCATCTCACTATATACAATCATTAAGAGATCGAAGACAAAATTGCATTGTTCCCATTGCCATCACATGCAGAGTCTCTTACAAATGTAACCAGCAGCATCACCGTTCAGACTGAATAGCAAAGCTCAAACCACAGCACCAAGAAATGATCACAGAAACTAAAAATACGTTCTACATTAATGTTACTAATTATTTAAATACTTATAACACTTTTATATAAAAGAGATTTTTATATACAAAAGAGAAGAAAACAATTTAACGAATAAAAAATTAAGTCTTGTTCTTTTTTCAGTTATGTAGCTTTATAAAAATTTGTAGGGGTTTTGAATTTTTAATGCTTTCGCGTCGCGACTTTTTTGAGAGGTTCGCTCTATAAAGTTTGCGCGCAAAACCATAATCACAAATAATAAAATTGACTTCAAATTGCAATTTCTAATTAGCTCAAACAATTAAACATACAATTTGGACTATGATAATGAATCAATCAGGCTAGGCTGACTGATTCGATCGTAAAATCGTTGTGATTCACAATATCTATAAGACAAAGAAAATTTTAATAAAATATTCTGTAAAACTTTGTTCATATCATTCAGAGGGTATACATAACTCGAACATTTCCATGGAATGTAATCATATTCATAATAAAGTATTTGAGTTTGGAGCGTGCCAGCAATTGGCTTAGGAAGCATTGCTAACTTGTGTCTTATATCATGCTTTAGTAGCGAACTTTAAATTTTATTCCAAAACTTTTATATTGCGGCCATCGGTCGCATGGTGGACGTCTGGAGGACCTTTTATCTATGCGCCATTGAGTGTCGCCACCAATATTTCCAACATGACGTTTATCTTAGAACTAGCTTTTGTTCGCAACTTCGTCCGCGTGGAATAGTTACTTTAGGCAGCTTTTTATTTTTTTAGGGTACTTAATTTCATCCTAATCATACACGTATATATTTTATTTCTTTCTTATCAAGTGCCTAAATTCAAAGTTTCATCTTTGATAATGACGAAAAATACCCATGCCGATTTTCAGACGTCACCCCCATTTCATCTCGTGTTTACTCATTTATCAATAAGAGAACCTCTGTTAAGTGTTAAAGTAGTCTAACTAATCTTGTTTCCGCAGACACACTTTCAACCCCTATTTTACCCCCTTAGGGGTTGAATTTCGAAAAATCCAGCCTTATCCCTTGCTTACGTCATAAAAAGAACCTCTGTGCAAAATTTCAACTATCTAGTTCCAAGGGTATGGACTACACGTAAATCAGTCAGGACGTTTCTTTTTATATATATAATCCAATTTAAATATTCTTTTATATTTGTATTTTACATGTTCTTTTTAACATGGAATGATTTGCATAATTTATTACCAAAATAGTCGTTACCATTTCAAATTTCGAACTCTACGTCCCCTATGGGCACCTATGATGGGGCCGTGTCCTAAAAGTCCATATCCTCTTTAAGCTTAGAAACCTTCAAATGAGGTACTAAAACAGTGTCTTTCGTTTCGAGATGTTCCAATTTTAAAGAGAATTTATTATGGTTCAACAAGGTTTCAACCACGAAGATAGATTAATAGGTAAAATATAAGCTCCTTGGGTTCAACGTTTTCTAAATAAAATCGGATCATAATCGGATTGAGTTTTCAAACACATGTGTCAAAATAAAATGTAATTTAAATCAAAAGCACTAGGGAGTATTGATATAAACTTTGAAGCAAATCACCGCCAAAATAACTTACTACCCCTTTTTAACTCCATTAGGGGATGAATTTCAATAAAATACTAAACACGCCTTCCATCAATTCTGTTAAAAAAGGTTTATGCAAAAAATTCAGTCAATGCAAAGAATCAGATTAGATTGGATCAAGGAATCACGTTGTCCCATACAAACTTAGCCCCCCTTTTTCACCTCCTTAGGGGTAGAATTTCGGAAAGTCCTTTCTTATCGAATGGTTAATTATAATAAACGTATTTATTTAAGTTTATTTTTAAAAAATATCTTAAATTATTATGGTATTTTAAAAATGCTTGTTATCTAGTTTCCATAACACAAGTCCTTTTACTATGTGTGTGTGCGTGGAAAAATATAAGTATTATATAATCACGCTTATAAGCCCAAAGGACGTTGAGTAGAGCTTTAGGTAACAATTGTTTACCTACACATAAAGCCACATTATACATGAAAATTTTGATGACATTCATCTTAAGCGCATATTATATTTATTATCATACCAGTACAATGTGAGTGTGCCTATGCAATCATAAAATGAGTCGAATAAATGCAAAGCCGCTAGAGGTTTTATAATGGGATTAATTAATAAAATCATATGTGGCTAATATTGCAACGAATCCAATTATAAAACCTCCAGTGGTTTTGCATTAATTCAATATGTTTTAATGATCATTTATTTTAGCGTATTGTCACATTTTTGTCTCTGCAACACATTCAAGAAATATTTCACATCTTTTTTCGTTTCGTGAATCTAAACTTTTTATAATAGGACCGTCCTATTTTATATCAATATTTCGCAGTAGCTAAATAAAGAACGGTGTATGACTTTCGTGGATCAATTTGGCATATTCCGCAGAAAACACTGTATAGAAATATTAGGACAATATTCAGATTGGTATGTAATTCATAAGTTTGTCCCGAGGAGAAATATAATAGGCACAGCAAATATGAGAAATTGTTTGGACGCAGTTTATGAAATTTTGTGGGAAAATATGCGATGAAACAAACCACAAAATCCAATATCCGATGGTAGGTACTCAAATCGAATCAGATCCGGCCGGCGACGAGTGAACGACGGTCCCCAGAGGGTAGGCTTACAATTTCAATTTCGTCCATCAAACCACTAGTTTGCGAATCGTCAAAAATCATTCAATATTAGAACAATGTGACTCGTTGATAAATCCCTTATCCTTTTTGATTATGATAGGCTCAATATGACTCAACAATTTACTAGATACTCGTATACCAGCCTAAACTACGTACTATAAAATATTTTTAGCAAAAAAATACGAAAATCGACTTCAAGACGTAAACTAAAAAGAAATAAATAAATGATATTTTTATTAAGTAGTTGAAAAGAGCGTTATATAAAACCAAGGAAAGTATTGATACACATTTATAATTATTTATTTATAATTCACAAGGAGGATAATTTAGGCATTTGATTAAAATAGAGAACGGAAAATAAAACGGCCATACTTGGAGAACATCTGCTAGAGAGTCTAGTGTCAATTTATTACTTATTTTCCTATACGTTATTTACATCGTGTCTATGACACACATCATTGAGTTTATATACTCAACACGCCGCCTTAAACTCAATGACCAATAGAAAAATAAACATAATCCAAAAAACACTAGTCTAAGATACCTAACCTACTTAACCTACCAGAATAACACTAACATACTAACAAAACCCTATACTATTTACACACCGTTTAAAAACAGAAGTATTTACAGGCTTAGTTAAAAAATCAGCTAGCATCTGGTCAGAGGGTAGGTACTTAACGATAACACTGCCACCTTCCACTAGTTCCCTGACGAAGTGATGTCTGATGTCAATGTGCTTAGTCCTGGAGTGAAACCTGGCATTCTCACACAACTTTTGTGCCGATTGGTTATCGTTATACAACACCACAGCCTCACTCCGTTCTATCAGACATTCCTTCAAAAAGGAACTAATAAACAACGCCTCTTTACAAGCGTCGGACAGCGCCATATATTCCGCCTCAGTGCTCGATAGCGCAATGGTTTTCTGTTTACGACTCTCCCATGAGGTCACAGATTCACCCATCTTAAACAGAAATCCAGTGTAAGACCGCCTATCAGTACTACCGGCCCAATCCGCATCTACATATCCCGAAACTTGCAGACCGGACTTCTTGAAAATTAGACGATGGTTCAACGTACCCTTCAAATATCGTAGAACTCGTTTCGCCGCCTTCCAGTGAGCCTCCGAGTAACAGCTGTTGAACTGACTCAGTACTCCGACGGTGTGAGCGATGTCTGGCCTGCTGCACACAGCTACGTACAGGAGACAGCCAATCAGGTTTCTGTAATCCAAATTACATTGTCCGGTAGCTTTGGTAAGTTTATATAGGTCAGCTTCCATAGGTGTGCTCACTGGTTTGCAATCTGACATACGATATTTGTCTAGAATTTTCTCGATGTATCTAGACTGTTCTAGGATAAACGTCCCATCCTTTTTGTACACATGCATGCCTAATACATGTTCTACTGGACCTAGATCAGTCATCACGAACTGCTCCATCAGTAAATCCTTAACCATCTTTTTAGACTTTTGACAACTACTAAAAAGAATTACGTCATCAACATATAATGCAATGATCACCATGGCTCCATTTTGAGATCTCACATAAACGCACGGTTCTGATGTCAAACGCTTGAAGTGCAACTTCTTGATGAGAACAGAATTAATTTTCTCATTCCACGCCCTTGGCGCCTGCTTCAAGCCATACACAGACTTGTGTAACCGGTAAACCTTATGCCTACTATTTACATTCTCGTACCCCTCTGGAACTTCCATGAAAACAGTTTCCTTTAAGTCACCGTTCAGGAACGCCGTCTTCACGTCCATGTGGTCTACGTGCATATTATGCTCAGCAGCTAGAGCCAACAACATGCGCAACGTAGAGTACCTCACAACAGGCGAGAACGTCTCAAAGTAGTCTACACCAAATTTTTGTGTGTATCCCTTCGCTACGAGACGAGCTTTATAACGTAGTACTTCACCGTTCAGCCCTCTCTTCTTCTTAAAAATCCATTTGGATTTGACAGTCTTCTTACCTTTTGGTAAGTCCTCAATTGACCAACACTCGTTATCCACAAACGATTTGTACTCGTCATCCATAGCAGCTTTCCACTGTGCCGCATCTGGTCCACTGAGCGCTTCATGCACTGTCTTTGGGTCATCGTCCTCATCGAGTTTCTTTCCCGCAAGAAAAGCTGAAATGAAACTGTCTTCCAAATCACTAAAATTGCGCGAATCATCGGAGTCAAAGGATGACCTATTCGGAACATACACATCGGAACTATCATTCTCCTCAGATGTGCTTTCATCTGAACTCACAGTTTGCTGAAAACTAACACGCCTTTGGTTCAGCTGCGAACTATCACTAGCTGCTACTGGTTCAACCAAATCAGGGTTTTCCAAAATGCTGTACTGTACAGGTTCGTTGCTTGGAAGTACCATGTCCCTTACAAATTTATGTTCAAGGAACACCACATCCTTGGAAATTTTTAGGATGCCTGATTCAGGGTCAACAAGGCGATACCCTTTCGAATCTTCACAATAACCTACAAATATGTGCATTTTAGTTTTTAAATCTAACTTACGTCTAATATTTACAACTGAATACGCCAAGCATCCGAATGTACGTAAATGGCTCAAATTCACCTTACGTCCAGTCCACTTCTCTTCAGGAGTAGTTCCACGTACAGCCTTTGTTGGACAGCGGTTTTTCAAATACACTGCCGTGTTCGCAGCCTCAGCCCAGTACTCATTTCCTAGACCAGCCTCACGAAGCATACATCTTACCGCTTCCACAATGGTACGGTTAGCGCGTTCCGCTACTCCGTTCTGCTGTGGACAGTAAGGTACCGTAACTTCGTGCTTTATACCACAAGACTTTAAAAACTCTCTAAAATGTCTATTTACATATTCGCCACCACCATCGCTTCTCAAAGCTTTGATCTTATTGCCCGTTTGGTTCTCCACCAGTGCTTTGAATTCTTTAAAACACTGCAAAACCTGATCCTTTGTTTTAATACAAAAACACACCGTTTTCCTACTACAGTCGTCTATAAACGTTAACAGGTACCTAGCACCGCCTATAGACTTGTCTTGCATAGGCCCGCACAAGTCAGTGTGTACTAACCCTAACAGTTCACTAGCACGACGTAAAGATTTTTTAGGAAAAGGCAATCTAGGACTCTTACCTTCAATGCAGCTTACACAAGGCTCATAATCGTCACCGTAGCTGATCCCATCTGCCATCCCACGCTTGAGCAATCCCATGCTCCTGGCGTTCAGGTGTCCCAGACGACGATGCCACGTGCATTGATCCGCACTCCTGCCGTTCGAAACAGGCAGAGCAGAAACACCTTTATTAATATTCGACGCAATCCGACCTGTAGAAGAGTTCAAGTGCACTGTTCCGTCAAGTAACTCGCTCTGACCAGAAAACAATTTTAATCTATACAAACCGTTTTCCTTATTTGCAGTAGATACAATATTATTATCAAAATAAATTTTACAAAAACTTTCCGAAAATATTAATTTGTAACCGTCATTTGTCAATCCGTTGACTGACAACAAATTACATGACAGATTCGGTACAAATAATACGTCACGTAAACTTTTCAAACCTGCTTTGTCCAAATAATTTGTACTACCACGAGCTACACTACACAGCTTATCACCATTCGCAACTTGTACTTCTATAGTAAAATTTTGTACATTGTCCGTCAAATAGTTTATGTTGTTGAAGATATGACAACTTGCACCCGAGTCAATGTAGAAAGCTTCTTGCTTCACCGACAATGACAGAGCCGACACCAATGTAGCTCTCGTTGACGATGACGAAGCAGTAGGCTTCTTCTCCACACTCAGACCCTTATCAGCTTTATTGCGACAGTCTTTTGCTATATGCCCAGCTTTCTTACACTTAAAGCATTTCACGACTCGCTCCTTCGGTGGTCGTTTCGTCACCAACGCTGTCTCTCTCTCAGGGTCAACGCAACTGCTTTTGCGTGCACTCTCCTGCAACAGCTTCATTTTGACTAAATCGCTTGACAGTTTTACGTCAGAATTCTCCAGCGCCATTATCAGTGGGTCGTAATGAGCTGTCAGCCCACTCAGCATGACGACTGCCAGGAACTCGTCCTCTAACGGAGATTTTATATCCGCTAATTGTTGAGATATCTCGCAGACTTTGGTCAGGTATTCCTCCATACCTCCAAATTGACTCAGCTTCAATCCAAAAAGCGTCCTCAACAATCCGAGTCTTCTAGTGAGACCCTTGTCCTCGTATGCTTTTTCTAAATTGCTCCATGCCTCATGTGCCGTAGTCGCGTTCCGCACATGCACGTAAGCAACTGGATTCACGCTGAGGCAGATTCTCGCCAAGGCCTTTAGTTGTTTCTTTGCGTCAGTGTCTATGCCTTCAACACAGTCCCACATATCCTCGTGAATGAGGGTCATCTTCATGACGAACTTCCATTGCTCATAGTTTTCTAGACCATTTAATTTTTCAACGGCCGGCACTACCGCAACATTTGCCATGATTACCGCGCAACACAAAACAAACTAAATTCTTAATTTTTACGTAGCTCTGCTACCATGTTGGGAAATTATTAAAATAGAGAACGGAAAATAAAACGGCCATACTTGGAGAACATCTGCTAGAGAGTCTAGTGTCAATTTATTACTTATTTTCCTATACGTTATTTTCATTGCGTTATTTACATCGTGTCTATGACACACATCATTGAGTTTATATACTCAACAACTTTCGAACTTCACGGAGCGGCGGACTATTTCTCATCTTTATTATGCGTTCATATTATGTATTGTAAATGGATTAATCAAGTTCGTATCTATTAGGTAAGGTTTACTACTCTACTACTTACAACTACTCTACGTCCCCAACTATGTCGGGCCTTTGTTATTCTATCCTTTCATACCAGTTCCTCATACTATGTCTTTCTTTCATCCTTCTCTTTCTTGCTTTATTTATTTGTTCGCTACCATCTTCCTAGTTTTTATTACAGGTAAGGGTGTAAGAACTTTACTGCGGCGGTGTTATTTATATTCCATAATATATACTAGTTATTTTTACAAATTGCTAAGTATAATCTGCTTAGAATACATTTCTATTTTATATCTGCAAAGCACTTTCAAAGATAATTACTGCCATTCAGAAATGGTTAGTAGGGATAGTGGGATAGTTAACGAAGTAGAATGGCGAGCAAATACGACAAATAGAATAAAGCTGTCAGTTGACATTGAGGGCGAGGCTCTCGCGCGAGTCAAGGGCGGGGTGAAGCCTGCCCCTTGATGTGGCATTGACGTCATTATCTATAATTACATTATGAAGTAAATAATGTCACTTAAGGTGTGGTCGCCTCGTCATTCTGTGCTCCGGCGAAGAAAGAATATAGCTTGTAGTTGCGTGTAGTAATGGATTTTCTGACTATAATATACTCCTTATGGGTACTTTCGGGTCAATGGTTTATACAGGTGGTTTGGTACATGGGGTATCACGCCGGCACCTACCCATGCTAACATAGTCATATTAATACTATGGTGACATTAAAAATTCAAAATAGTCAAAATATTTTTGTAATTTTTAATACATTTTGTTTTTCCGATCGAACTATTTGTATGGAGAAATATATATTTTTTACAATTTAAATGGTCGGTCTTATAACTCTATGAGTGATTTCTTTAAGACAATGGAAATTGTGGGAATTAACCAAGCGGACATAATTTTAAACCATGCTATGAATCGAACCCCCGACCTCTGGATTTGATATCGGTGGCAAAGTAATCGATAGACCAGAAAGACTCTATGTTTGGAAAATTTCAGACAATTTAGGTATTATGTAGGTACTTTTATACCACTGCGATAGCATGAAATGGCCAGTAAACCATTAATTGTATGCAGTGAACAAAATATTTCTATCAAATATTTCTGTTCAAAAATACTTAAGCAAATATTTACCAATTTTAAAGCTTTATCGTTCTACGTTCCGCTTACATTATCATGATGATATGCCACAAATGTCAACAGTAAGAAGACTGAAAATATTTGCACGTATATCGAATAAAACAGGCTGTTGACATTGAGGGCGGGTAGTGGCAGTCAAGGGCAAGTGACTGGCTATCACTCAACACGCAGGGATGGCGAAATACGGGACCGCATACATTAACTTTATAGCAAACATAAGGAAACTAAAAATAAAACTTTGGGAAACTGATCCTGTTAGAAAGAGAAAAATAAATTAGGATAGGTTTTAGTTAAGGTAGATACATCAGACTAGCAGCTCAAATTTCCAGCAGCCCGAACAGGAGAAGTACCTCCACCTTATAGAAGACTGTAGTATAAGATGCTGGATTATTATTGTAATGTACCTACGAGGGTAGACCGAGAAATTAAAATAAACAGTGTCAAACCAACATACGTGTGTTTCACTACAAAGACCACAGTCAAATAACACTATATTTTTGTGGTGTTGTGTTTCTGTTGGTGAGTAAGGTTGACAGAGCTCCACGGAGTAGGGAAGGGGATTAGGGTCGGAAGCGCGCGACTGTCGCTTCAGTGTTGCAAGCGTTTATAGACTAAGATGGGAGTTTCTCCCGAGTTGTTGTTGTAGAAACACGCGTTGAGAGACTCCATTTTTAACCCAAATCAACCGTCCAATTTTTGTTACTTTAGTTACATTTTCAATTGACATTGGAAAAATGCGTACGTTTAATGTGACGCGACGCGACTGCTTACCACCAGGCAGGCCGTATGCTTGTCTGCCAACCAACTGACATAAATAAAAAGCTCTCTCCACCATATCTTATCTAGTCTGACGCCCATCACAATAGTTCTAATTATTTCGTTATATTAAAACCAAGAATTAAAATAAAAAAATAAGTTACTAGTTAAAAAAATATATAGATCCTGTCCATCCAAAGGTTGCCCGGAAGAGATCGCACTTAGCGATAAAGCCGCCCATTGTACCAAATTTTGCAATATGTATTTTATTTTGTAATTTCATTTTTGTTGGTGTACAATAAAGTTTAAATAAATAAACCGACTTCAAAACTGATTAAAAAGAAGAAATAAAAGTTATATGTATTAAACTATCTAAAAGGCAATTTGATAACTATTTTTTGAGGTCGGTGCCAGCCTCAGGGTATTCCAGGTTTCTTTTTATTTTCATACCTACTCTTAATATTACAGTAGCTATTCCTATAATTATTTCTTTTATACTAAGGCTGGCACCAACCTCAAAAAAATAGTTCACATATTGATAGTTTAAAACACAAAACTTTTATTTCTCCCTTTTCGTCAGTTTTGAAGTCGGCATAGTTTTTGACGTGACAATGTCTTATAATTCGATAGAGCCGGCTGCACGCACGAAAAAACATGACGTCATGCGGCGTTACCTCGCTCTGAATCTAATTCTCTAATTTGAATTTGGTATTATGTTCTTTAAAATTTAAACTTTCAATGATACCAAAACCAGCCAGATACAAATAGTATAGCCAAAGAGATTTTATTACAAGTTTATTCATACTATGTATAATGCGAAATCTATTAAACAAATGAAATTAAATTTTTCTTTTGAAAAATGATACCATTCCATCAGTATTTTCTTAAGACGTTGTCACGTTCAACTATCATCAGTAAACCGACTTTACAGACAACCAATTTTTATAAATTATTTCTGTCTCCATTTTTTTTATTTCAGTTGTAATTGAAACGTATGCATTTGCTTACATGTTTTATTAGAATTACAGCGCCACAAACTTATAAATTCATCCGTCGGCAAAAAATAGAACTACAATTTACCCATATATTTTGACATTTGACAGTTCACTATCAGCGACACCACCTATGGGCCAGATAAGTTTGTGGAAATTGTACGTTATAGTGACTGATACACATTCAACACTCTATCTCAAAAACTACTGAACCAATTTTGAAGAAACTTGCACATATCACTAAGTTGGACTAAGCTTAGTCCAACTAGAATATATTTTTTACAATGCGACTTATAGTTTTTGAGATATGCGTGGACAAACATACACTCATGAAATTTGAAACGCTGGTAAAGATAGATTTACATATACAAAAACTGTGCAATTCTGACAATATTACATACACACAGGTAAATTGATAACCTCCTTTTTTGAAGTCGGTTAATAATCTGTGTTGTATATAAATGATATAATTTATAGTTTGGGTCATTACTTTTCCAAGTAGTTAAGAAAAAACTAAAAATACCTTTTACAGTTTTCAGTGAAAGTGATGCGTACAAATTAAATTTATATGTACGCACGTGACAAAATAGGTACATAATTAACAATTTAATTGTTAATTACGTACCTATTTCGTCACATTCCAATACCAAAATACGGAAGTGAGAAATAATCAAAGATCACGCCCATTTAATTTGTTAAGTTGTTATTTTTCCCATCCCTAAGAGGCTCCATTACTGATATTGGAAGTTGTGCGTGATGCCGGCCTGTGCTCGAGCTTTTACCGTTATTAACGCACGAGTTTACATTGCTAGAAAACTGCCCTGTGTTGTTCCGTGGTCTGGTCTTACTCATACGGATGATTATTTAGTTTTTATCGACTTGAAATACTCCGCTTCTTATACTACATCAAGTTTGGGAAACATTTTCGCGCTAGACTGTGACCGAAGCACGGATATTTGAAGGATCCGTATCGTAATCGTAGCCTAGATACCTGAAAGGCCCTATGCCTATCTCTGTAGCTTCTTTCCACTTGAACCCATGACGACGGACGGCGAGATCATTGGACTAGAAATAATTAAGCTTAAATTACTTTACAATCTTAAGTACCATAAAAGCTTGTTGCCTTCTTGAAAACCTCCCGTGACACAGTAAGGGCCTTCTACGATCAATAGCAAATAGACAATAAAAATACAGAACGTTCTGGCTATCTTTGGGAAAGTTTTCAGCGGTGGACATCTTTCGGAAATAAAGAAACTAGATAATTATTAGTATATTACATCATGATACAAGTGAGTTAAGCTTTTTGTTACATACTAGGCTGTGACATTAAACTTATTGTTGATTTTAACAGTATTAGACTTTCAAAAGTATCTTTTGTCTCGCAAGGTCTTCATTAACAAATTTGGCTGCGCTGAAAATATCGAGCAATGGCAGTACCATAATTTTGATCGTCAGTCTGATATAAAATCGCAATAAACTAAGTACAAAGAGCAATTTCTTGCAAAAAGGGTTGTTAGCCGTGTGATGCCGGCAGAGTAGAATAGCATCATCCCATATCCTCCAAAGGGTGTCGTAGAAGGCGACTTATGGGCAAAAGGGTATTGCTCACCTTATACTCTGTCCACCAATCCGCATTGGGCAAGCGTGGTGGACTATAGGCAGTAGTCCACCACGCTTCTTCCACCTCCTTCGATGACAAGGAGAGGCCTTGTGTCCCAGCAGTGGGTCGAATTAGAAAGGCAGTAATGATGATAATGATGAAAGAGCAATTTCTTGCAAAAAGGGTACAACATTTTTTTACAGCTACGCAGTTCCGAAAAATGTGACAACAACTGCTGGCCATAGAGCCAAAAATATTTAAAAATATTTTACTGTGTTTAATAGATATTGTAAAACATTGTAAAAAGGTAATAGTGTACTTGAACCGCGTAATAATAATGGCTTAACGCAATAAGAAACTGGAACACCCTGCAGTAAATACATAACAGTAATTATTAATCTATGAGGAAATGCGATTTTATGAGCAAGTGTGTTGAACATAGATGCAGAATGTAAGCAGATTTCTACAAATTGTATGAAGAGTTTGCATGCAGATTTCTACAAATTAATTGCATTTTGTGTTAGGCAAATCTTCTAATATAACTAAAAATTCATCATCATAAATTTATTAATCAAATTTAAAAAAGACATTTTTGCTGCAGCTTCTTACTGCCTTATTTATGCCGATTACTGTTCTATAGATTTTTTGTTTCAAATAATAATAATATAAATGTCCTTACAGAAGTAATTCTTCTGTAGGACACTTTAGGGTTGCTTTAAATTTTTAGAATATATTCGAATATCAAATCAACAAGTTTCAACATCTAACTGGTATTCCCCCCTCGAAAATATTTTTCATTCTATCTATCAAACACAGCTGCTTAAGTGAAATTGAATTGTCTGCGGAATATTACATTACAAACCTACGTTATCATATTGTATAGCTCGGCTAATACCTACATTGTAAGACTTTGGTTTTGGAATACGTCATCAAAATACGGAACTCAAAAGCTGACAGATTAGAATAAGTTACGAGTCGGCTCAACGGAATGGCTTAATTAACTGTATTGACTCCGCCTTAGCAGAAAGCGCTTACAATTCCTTATTCAATGAAAATGAAGGTGCTTCTTCAATATTTTCGAGCATCAATGAGCATCTAACAGGGTGACTGACAACTTTATAAATAAATTATATCAACGGGTAAGGCCTCCTTTTATTTACCGCAAGGGCACTCATTTGGATAAGTGAGTGTCCTTATGATAAATAAAAAGAATCTGGGGCCTTACCACCATCTTCATAAAAGCGATTCAAACTACACACGGTTGAGTATGGGTTCTTAAACTGAATCGTATTAGGCCGTGCGCTGTGTTAAAAATGAAAGTTGTCGCTGGTCTGTTTTTTTTAATTCTCCCTAGTTTTAGGAATTTCATTTTATAACTAAAAATAGAATGAAACGGTTAACATGACAGATGAACGTGTCACTCTGAACTGACTCGCTGTCGAAAGTAGCGCCAAAACTGAGGCGCGTAGATAGCGTCATAGTCTGAAGTCATAGCACGAATTAACGATTTTATTCAGTTTAGGTCTTAAATTCGCAATAAAAGATGGTGGTAAGGTAGCTGATGATTTAGCAGGTCTCTCCACTGTGTCTGTGTACGTTTACGCTTAGCTATGTAAGAGTTTAGATCTGACAACAAATTAACGTTAGAGTAACTAATTATTAAAAACTGAGTGAATATTCAGCCAAGAGGAAAAATTAAACCCACAATTGAGAACGATAACAAAGCTGAAATGTGATGGAAATAATTGCTTTTATTTAAACACAAAAAGAAAAAAAATTTCAGCTATTCGTATCGTTTCAATATTCTTTACCTAATGCTTTAAATTTTCAAATTATTGTAAAATATTTAAATCTATACTATATAAAACTTTATATTATATATTTCTCTACGCCAAAGGACCAGATAAGATGTAAATCTGGCAAAAGGTTCGTTTCGTATAAGTACATTAATTATCCCATACATGCTATGATGTGCAGCTGCCGTTCCCGACCATATATCTCTGGAGTTCTGGCAACCTTATTCAACAGCAAAAATACAACACTAGCATCCCCTAGGCGGCGTTATCTGCGGTCTTCCGTAAGTTGGAGGTGACTTCCCTGGCCGAATGCTTCAATTATAGTTTGATACGCTACCTCTCTTAATTTTTTAAATTATAAAATAAGTAGTCCCGGCCACGCGCTGATGTGGTAATTTCATACTACAGTCCTGTAACATTGAATTTGCAGTAATAAAGTGAGGACTACTTATCAAGATAAAAACTCATCTCTCAAATAACAAAGTTAAAATCGGATTGTTAGCTTCGGAATTCATCCCGGACAAACAACGTGACACGGGAATTATATCTATATAAAATAATATTTGACATTACAAAACAAATTTCTATTTTCATTGAAACAGCAAACCTCGAGAATTGAAAATTCCCAGGTGGAATTTTATTTAATTTCCATTCTGCTGGGCGAATGCACCCAAAGCTTTTATCTTAAATTATGTGCGACGCAGAGACTAGATAACATCTATTAAAACTTGTGGTTTATTTGCGATTCCAGTAACTTTTGTGTTTATTACAAGATAACAGTATTTTATTAATTTAATATTGCTTATGAATAATAAAATGCTTTATAAGCAATCTCAACTTGTAAATTACAATTTTTTTTTTAATTGGAAGTGAGACTATTTAGAATCAAGTGTGATTATTTGAAATGTTGTTTTTTTGTGTTTGGCAAGTTAAATTATGATTAAAATTGATACCAAATTAAATAGAAAACGAAAAACATGGAAAAAAATCCTGTCATGGATAAGTCCCGTCTCAGCACTTATCCATGACAGGATTTTTTTCCATGATTTTCGTTTTCTATTTAATTTGGTATCAATTTCAATCATAACAAGTGTGATTAGTTGCGAAAAAATATGCTCATCCACAATGCATGAAGTTGGAGTTTTGCAACTTTATTACACATATCATATTTCATATTTTGTAATATCATGGTAATGGAAAAACAAAACCTTGCAGATACATTATCCGACATCGTATATTGAGGAATATTCTAATTTTTGTGGCGTTATAAAAGCGAATCTAAGTAGCTCTCAGTAAATCAGGCCGTGATGGTGTCGGAGCCGTAAATCCGTTAAACCCATATAGCCTATTTGGGGCGTCATACGCATCTACCTTGAATATGTAGGAATAGAATAAGCCGTGTTCCTGAAACACTCACTATCTACGTTATTGGGACTGACTGACTGAATGTGACGTCCAAAAGGAAAATTTTTAAAAGTCAAAATATGCAACAACTGCTGTGGTATCAAAGTGATGAATTAGGGTATATTTATTATATTACCTACTACCAACCCGCCCCAACTTCGAACGGGTAGTAGAGCTTCTATACTATATGTTGCATACTATGCCTAGATGTTTTATCTGCCGTAGACTCTCATCAGCTTTGGCTTTGTGTAGCGGTACAGATGGTGTAGACATCTGGCTTAAACTGCGCTCAGTTTCACCCAAACCACCTTTGGCACTACTATGGGGGATGCGGGACAAGGCCCTTTTCAGGGCCGGTGGAACCTTGTGCTCGGTGGCCGCTGGTCTGCAAGACTATCGGTCTGTTGTCCCGCTGGACAGCAGACATGATTGAACGGTATACTAGTTGGGCCAGAAACGGCGGGCACGGATGGCTTACCGGTGAAAAGCGTAATGTCACGATCTCGGATTGCTGTCGTGCCGAGAGACGCCCACTGTTCGTATGTCCAAGGGCCTTCCCCAAGATCTCGAAGCCGCGGTCCGTTTGCTGCGCTCCCCGTATCCAGCGGTTTCCCGCGACCTTCACCAGATCGTCGGTCCAAATTGTAGGATGCCTACCAGCGCTGCATTTCCCGGTATTGCTAACAAAATTCATGGAACTTCACTGCCCACTGCCACTTAAAGTTCGCAATTCTTTGGGCTTTGTTGGTGACCTTGGTTCTCCTGCGGCAGCCGTGTTGGCTTCGTCGATTGACCTCTTTCTGGAAGTTGGACTTACGCAGTTGGACTGTTTGTTCCAGGTAAACATAACTTTCAGTGTAGAGCTTCCAACCTTTACAGGAGTGGGTGCAATGTGGGAATTCGACATGACTTTCGTCTTATCTATGTTCATTTTAAGACTCACTTGCTGGGAGACTCTACAGAGATCGTCGAGCATAGTGCCCAGGTCTACTGAGGTCTCATGTACCCGCCATTTATGTTGATGCCAAGTCCTCCCATTCCCGAAAATTAAAACGCGTCCTCCGACGCAGCTGTGAACAGTTTCGGCGAGATAACGTCACCTTGTCTCACACCACGCTGGAACTGTATCCCCTTTATTATAAAACATGGACTAAAGTTAGCAGTGGTTTAAAACTGACTTTGCCTTTCATTCAGCAAATAAAAGTGACCAGCATCAGTTTTAAACCATGACTAACTTGAGCTAGTCCACTTTTTATAATGACGGGGGTTAGGGTTTAGAGTTCTGGTCCTGAAGGCGGACTAACACAAGTAGAACACTTATGAGTGGGAACGCAATCGTATCGCCTCTTTTTTTCCTAGAAAGCTAGTAGCGTTCCTAGAAAAAATAGTCAGAGAGAAGCGGCTACGGAACAGTTACGGAACGTAGCGCATCGACTCTTTTTCATAGTAAAGGGAGGTCTACGTCTTAACTATCACCGAATACCTGCACATAATGAGTGAGCCAAAAATGTATCATGCAAGGAAGTCACATTAAGTTTATCTTTTTGGTTTGTATATTTCACAGTTAAAAGCGAATTTTGCCCGATTTTCACAGTTGAAAGTGAATAGAATAGAATTAATTATACGCAAAGATCCACTCCGCTTGATTAAAATGTATTGATAGAAAATACCGAGATAAGTTTTTGTAATGAATAACTTATGAACATAGCAACTGTTCTTTACTATATGGTAAAAATGTTTAGAGCCGGAACAATGAGTTAACAGTTACTTTGATTAATACTTATAGGCAGACCTGAGTTAAACGGTCTGCCTATAGCTACCTAACGATAGTTGATATCAAAATTTGTAAAGCTGTAACTGCGAAAATCATTACAGACATTCTATATCAGCTAGAATTCAAGATATGAATCCTCTATAAAAAGGTTCTGAAACCACGGGAAAAGTTTAATGACTGAGTGATATACAAATAAAATAAGTACCTATCGTCGTTTGCTGCATTAGAAATATCTGAAACGCTCAGTTTTATCATTATTAACAAAACAAGTAATATTTTTTTGCAAAACTGATATCGAAGAAAAATTACAGGAATTCGAATAACCTATAACTTTTTTTATTACGGCGCTGTGGTAGTGAAACCAGACACCACGCATCGAGCAGTAAGAATGTGGCTGTCTGTTGAGTAAACTCTTTGCGCGGAAGGGGTCGAAACAGCGAAGGACTGATATTATGATTTAGTACTTTAGTACGTACAACAATATATCATCCGTTTGGATGATATTATGGTTAATATGACATTGGTTATTTTAATGTTGGCAATAAGCTCTATTTCAGAATCTTTTATATAGGATTTGAAGCATAAGTGTAGATAAATGAAATTAGTATTCTAACGCAATAATTTTACCCACATCTCTCAAAGTTTAAGAATTTCCATGTTGGAGTGTATTCAAGTTACATTTACGTATCTTATCTCTGATAATAAATATAACGTGAGCAAATGTTACATTGTAAACTTTATCAACTTGTACTTTTGTAACTTACGAGTATAATAAATACGTTTATAGTGATGAATACCTTTTCGTATTCGCATTCGTGCATATTTCCTTATGTTTATATTTATACGCTTTTTTAAGGGCAAATCACTCAACACTGCAAGGGCGTTGCCCTCCTGGGGATAAAGATGATATGCCTTCCATGCACAGTAATCACACTGGCCGCCTTTCCCTTCAATCTGAAATACAGCTAACTGCTTCACGGCAGAAATAATGAAGGCGGTGGTACCTACCCATATATTGTAAATAACATTAAGAAAATAAATATTGATTATTTATAACTTTAACTGCAAAGCCTCGTAGCTGGACCTAGCCTTGCATTTATAAAGATCAATTGTAATTATATTATTTATGTGTAATCTAATCTATTTTCACATTCATATTTAATAGATAGATATTGGTTTGATGATAGAAACAATAACTTTCTCTGTCTCCACAATACTCGGAATAAGATACAAACGATGATAAATGAAAGCGTACGACCAAATCGGTTGTTCAAATTTTTTTTTTATGTTACGAGATGGCAAACAAGCTTGCGGCCCACCTGATGTTAAGTGGTCACCGCCGCCTATAGACACTTGCAATATTAAGTGTAAATCAGTTAACACCGCAAGTGCGTTTGCCATCCTGGGGACTAAGATGATATGCCCTCCATACCCAGTAATTACACTGGACATTCAATCCGAAACACAGCGAACTGCTTCACGGCAGAAATAAGAAAGGCGGTGGTACCTACCCAGACCACCCTACATATGGGTCTACCACCTAGTTATCTAGATTACCTCCTAATCAAATCAAACTAAACTGAATGATTGCATCCGCGAATATCGGTAGGTGATTTTTGCATCCGTTTTCGGATTTTCGAGTAAGTATAAAAAAATATATATTCGGCACATCACTAGGTATGACTTAGATAAGCTTGAAGCAAATTCGCCCTTAAGGTGTCAAATTGTTCTGCTGAATATTCATGTTCTTATAAGACTGTTCGACTCATTTGGCTTAAACTCCGCGAATTCCTAATACCACTCTTGACTTTGTGTTAATAAAATGAGAAATAAACTGACTGGCTAATAGAAATAAATTATTCATTTCACAAATTCTAATGATAATCCGAGTGGCCTTAAAATTTTCTCGTTTAAAATCGTAGACGGAGTAGGTAAGAACAGAATCGACTTTCGTGATACACTTCCTAGATAATTTATATCTTATTATTCAATAACAAGTGTTATACTAACAGAACAAGTATTAATTTTGATATGCTACTTAGTAGTAGCTGGATATACAACTTATATTTTAAATTAGATGCGTGTAGGTCAAGTCAACAAATTTACGAGACGGTCGCGTAGCAGGCGTCTAAAATGAAAGACGCCCAAAACTTTGTTGTTGCAGAGCACCTAATATTCTCTTCGAGTTCAGAGAATCTTACCCTCGTCAGACCACAGGCAGCTATTCAAACTTCTGTAGAATTATAAAGGTCTGAACGCAATGGCGTATTGTACTTTGATAGGTTCACGTTCTAACACAGAACAAATCTCAACCCATTATCTCTCCTAAAACCCATAGGGATTTAAACCTATTTAGAGGCACAAGTCTGAACAGTTACATATATTATAGGATATTATTTTCACTGATTGCGATCCTCTTTAATACAGTCAGCATCAGAAGTATTCAGTTCGTATTATATTGTTGGGTATTACAGGGTGGTAAATTATGTACGTACAACTAGTAGAATAACACTCTAGCAGCATGTCATAGCAACGCGAGCGATCAGATAGCCACCATTTTATAAATATGATTATTATGAGTACTAAAGGGCTAATCGACTTCTGTTGCTGAACATACGAGATAATTGCTCTTCTTCACTTTTTGACGCATTCTTACTGATACTAGAAAAATGCACTGAAAAAAATCGACTTGCCTCAGGCGGGACTCGAACCCGCATCTTCCACAATCCGGGCGGACATTCTTACTGACTTTAATTACCACTTCTAATATAGTGGTTCGCCGGCGCCCACTGGAATTGGATGCTACTTGATACTTCAGCGTTCTTCCTTATCACCAACGGAAGGTTTCCTTCATCTCATCTCATCTAATGGCACGAGCTGATGCTAAATGAGCAAGCGAACAGCACCCCGTCTTATCCCCCAATCTTATCTCTAGCTGTCGGAGCACATTAATTCTGTTGACATGACACTAATGTCTTAGCGACAGACTTTGATAAGATTGTGGTGTCTAGCCAAACTCCTTTCGGCCTGAACGCCCTTTTTGATGACGATGGGAATCCCTTGACGGACCATACCGCACGATTTTAGGCGTGAGGCCCGGACTCCACCAAAGCGGAGATGTGCGGAGATATTCGAAGCGGAGACGAGAAGAGATGTTTTTCAACAAAGGTGTATCTACCAAAACCGAGCGGAGATGCTTACTGACTAGACTGTAGCGGAAAAGTGTGAAAAGTTTGCTAAGATTGCAGTTTAGTTCAATCCGGCGACCTAGCGGCGACGCTCTCTTCTCGTCTCCCCTGCGTTCAATCGGCCGCCGCCAGCTTGCACAGGTCACATCTCATCATCATGTGTGAATAACAAATTTCTATTGGTTAAAACACAGCTCCTCTCCTCTCGTCTCCGCGTTAGTGGAGTCCGGGCCTAAGGCTTGTTTGGGACTCAATCACCCAACGCTGATCTACGCTAGTCCTACCCACTAGCCACCGGTACCCTCCTAAGCCTTCTGAGGGCGTTTTGAGATCTGTGAACTACGTACGCCATTTCGCCAAAGCGTCCCCGGTCGGTCCGAAGGCCCTCGAGGCTCTAATTGCTGTAGATAGACGTTGACTAGACAGTTCACCTTACAGACTAGATGACCCACCAAGGTGCCTATAAAAAATAAAAAGGAACGACTAGGCGCGGCGAAGGCTTTTGATATATCCTCCATTCGCACGAGACGATTTGCTTCCGCTTTCATTATGTGAACTGCTTAAAAGTGAAAGTCTGTTTTCCCGGATCACTATCATCTGGACATCTTTAAGGCCATAGTGAACAAGCATCTTCTAGGCGAACGTATACCACATCCTAAACGCTCAGCCTATTAAATATAAAAAAAATCTTGCTCAACCACAGCATAAAAGCACTGCAGACCTATTCAATGTTTCAGATTAACATAATTTTATAACAGCTCAGAGTCCGATCATTCACTTGACTATGTTCAGAACACGAATGAAATTCAAATGTTCCTGAATCCGAGCTTTCCTTAACTCGGCGCGGCGTGTAACGAGACGGCCCGACTTTCCCAATTTTTGAATGTAAATTACAGAAATAACGAATTGTAATGTTTATTAACAACCATTAGCGAGCGATTACTTTCTGCGGGAACAACGCCGCAACAGAAAAAGGTAACATTAAATATTTTTTGCGTAAGGTCTCAAAAGTTTCACTTTTATTCTTGTCATAACTTTGTAAAGTTATTTGCATTAACTTTTATTTATGTACAACTCGAACATTTATTGCGGACTGAGCTACATTAAAGTTTTAACATAAAACGCTATTATAACTGCGACACTTCGTCCAGGTAGGTACTCAGACCAAATACTTTTTATTTGACAACGACTGAGTGTAGGTAAACATAAAATCATGTCTTAAGCTTCAATTCTTTATAATGTATAATTTTATTTGTTGGTTTAGGATTAGTTTAGTTTTTAACTCATAAGGGATAAACGGATCTGTTACAGGCTAGCAATCTGTTACTATTTGGAAGCAATGTGTGACCCATACTGCCAGATGTGGCTTTATGGGTGACGAATTGTTACCCATCAATACTCTTAGGACTACGAGCGTGCAAACCCCGGGTCGTCTCCAGTAAGGGCATGGGGGAGACCGGAGTGGTTTAGCAGGTCTTCCCAGTGCCGCGGTGATTAGGTGCTGGGCGACCTTTGCACAGGCCCACGTCTAGCCAACGATCCGCTGGTCCACTAGCCAGCGGTTTAGGGTATCGTCCGTAAGCGGATTCCACTTCGATAAAAAAAGGACTACGAGCGTGAACGTATGTATGTATGTATGTTTTTGGATCACTTTGTTATATTGCTGTCTATATCTCTATCTGTCACAACACTTTTTCACGCATCAGGAGGTTTCACTTCAGGTATCAGGAGAAATGAGAAATTAATATTGAATACTCAATCGTTTTATAGTGACATTTTTTCTATTTTCAGACTAAACCCTTTATCAAATATAATATTCTAAAAAGTCTATCGTCATTGCACAAATTACTCTAGAAGGAAAATGCAAACCCTTGAAGCTGTGAGAAAAACCACGCCAACCCAATCATAAAATATAACGGTAGGTATTTAGACGCCGCCGTGGTGGGGTTGTCAGTACCGCTGCCTACACATCAAGCGGTCCGGAGTTGAGTCCTGGTAGGAGCAAATGTTTGTGTGATGAACACGAACATTTGTTCACGAGTCATGGTTGTTTATGTATTTATTTAAGTTTATTTACAAAAATATCTATACTATTATGTATATTAAATTCCCTATTTCAACCTCTTCAAGCCTTTTTTCTTATATTTGTTCCAAATTTCATCAAAAATTGTTTGGTGATTTAGGTGTGAAAGCGTAACAGACAGACACACATCCATTCACATCCACAGACAGAGTTATTTTGGAATCGATAATATTAGTACGGATTACGAAATTATACCTATTAATTATAAAATATGTAATAATTTGGAAGCAATGGACACCATCGAAAGGCGACAATGGACGCCATCGAAGTCTGCCACACATTGATACCGTGACGCTACCTGCATACCAAAGTTTGAATTCTGCTAAGGTCAAATATATAGTGTTATAAATACGCGTCGTTTGAAGCGTCAGTAGCCGAATGCGCTGGCAGGTGGATTCGATTTCTGTGTGAACGGATATCAATTTCCCGGCCGTTGTTGACTACCGACGTGAACGCACTCCTAGCAAAGCGCATTCGCTTAGTTGGAGAGGTTTAACAGGATTCATATTAATGTGTTTTTATTCTTTAAAAAACCAAACACACAATATAGGTATTCGTTTTTTAATAAAATATTTGACTCGGCTTTTATTACACCTCTATGTATTTTACCTATTTACCTATATAGAATCATAGCATTATAAAACAATGCTGCCTCGACTATAACCCGTAGGTTGAACTAATAAAATTTATCTAGTGGCGCCTAAGTCTTTATTTAATTCGCGCATTGTCAACAGAGTCCCGAAATACGAAAGTCTCGAAATAAAATTTTGTATAAAAAATAGTCTGAAAACACATCATCGTTTCACGGTTAATAGGATTGTCATCCAATGTCAACAGCGATACATTTATCACGCTTCTACATGCCTGTCCCATGTGTACGTACCGTAAATATTCCTGATACTTTGATCACGTAAAGTCGTATAGTATATGTTTTTCCCAAAAACAAAATTTTGTGTAAGTTAATCTGAGGCCAATTTATACCTGTCGTGTCTCAGGTTTTCTTTCCGTAAATGTTGACAGGTTTAGTTTGAATTACTAAAGTAGATAATATTTCTTTCTCCTACCCTCCTTTTAAGTTATTTGGGGTCGGTGCAGTGTGTCTCTCTTATCGACATACTGCTATACGTTTTGGCATTAGACTTTTACGGCCGTGTGCCTGACACCAACCCTCCTTGGGAACGACTGCTATCTTTCGACAGCACCAGGGACCACCAGATTAACGTGCCTTTCGCGAAGCACAGCTTTCGTGATCGTTATGAAGAACGCACAATCGCTGCGCCTAACTCCTTAATATTCCCCTGTAATGTATCTATAAGTAAAAATGGCATCTGAAGTTTTGCCCGAAATCACAATAATACGATCCACACAACGAGGGGAACCTGAGATAGTGCCTTGAACTTCTGACCCAGTGTGTAGGTTTTTTGTGATCGTTTGTAATGCATTAACGCTCACCTCCACAACCCCCACTTCTCTCTCTAACTACTAAGCTATTGGACATAACTTCAGTAGAGATGTTCACGCAGCGACAACTCGAACACGGCTGAGCATGTACTGCTCCAGTAGAGAGCGCACGCTGTTAAAATTTATCGCACCAGTCGACATGGAGTTCTTCCGATAGGCGTGTGCCTATCGGAAGAACTTCATGTCGCCTGGTTTACGGTGCTCATGACCCATGACCACGCTCCGACAAATATAAAATATGTAAATAAATATGTTACATCCTGGTCAGCCGTCAAATACACATCAAGTAGTTCCAATCGTGGTAGAAGGAAATGTTTTTGTGATGCACACGAACTATTGTTCACGAGTGGTTTAAGTATTTTATTTATGTTTATGACATATCTAATTTATTATGTATATCCGTTATCTATTAGTATTTAAAGCACAAGTTTATTTGAGCTACATAGTTGGTGGAAATGTAGTATATATTACATGTGTTAGTTTATTGTAAAAAATAACATAATGATAAACTTTACCTATGAAGCTTGAACTTAACCTAACAAAATACGATTTGATGATAATTTACTAAAATTGGGCTTTGAATACATTTTTAATAGTCAAAATATTTTTCCCATTCTAAATTAGAGCTTATAATTGTTAAGGATTTCTCTCTTTTATCAGAGTAAGGGAATTCGCCCAGTCAGGTATTTTGTACGACTATAATTTTTGTACTTTTTGTAGTACGTGTGTGTTTCACTATGGCAATCAATACGTTCCATGTTTCCCCTAAAAAAAACTGTAGCCGACTATCCGACGTGGGCGGGCAGCCTAAATGTTTTATCAAATCTATTATCGTAAAATTTTTACTCGTCACTGCACAGATTGCTTTAAAGAGAAAAAATTACGAAAGACCGTGTTTTTGTCAAAAAAGAATGTATCTTAATCACAAGATATTACAACACTTTTTAGATTGCTTGTTAAGAGCGAGCGGATGTGAAATAAGCGGAAAAACACCGTTGATTTATGATTTAATAAAGAAAATAGTGTCGATTTTCGTTTAACAAGAAAAATGACGACATAATCGTATTGAAAAGGCTAGGCACACAAAGTTTCTAGAACGTTGTAATTTAATCAAACCCTCGGAATATGCAAATACGTTTCATAAATCCTAAAGATAAGTTCTAAAGTCATTTAAACTTAGATTCTCTGCAGGTGTGCTTGAATTAAATTCAAACCAACCGGCGACTATAGTGAATGCCTAGCTTCCCAATATAAAATCACTCCATAAGTAAAAGATTAGTTTGCAGGCTGTCCAGTCCAGGTAGGTTCCCTTGGGATTACTTTAAGACAGAACAATTTAGAAATTAAAGTCAATGGTATATATTTTTTACCTTTGACAGGGAAGCTATGTCACCTGATAGAGTGACGATAAGGCCGAAAATGAGAGAGCTTCATCAACCACTGGAGGAACTGACTATCGTATCATTGAATGTCGTGTGTGTGTCAATTGCAGTGTTTAGTGATTGCCCTTAATTTTGCAAGCGTGTATAGGCGACGGTAACCACTTAACACCAGGTGGAAGCTTGTTTGCCATCTCATAGTATAAAAAAAACCCCTGAGGATCGAAATCTTGGAACTAATTCCGAAAAAAAATTCAAATACTTCTTTCATTTAAATATTTGGTGTGGTTAACCTGGTACAGGTCAGACTGATGTCATATTTTACAATTCGACATTTCTGGCCTCTGATGTAAGCTGTTTTTATTGCCATCTTTAGACCATAACTAGAGGGCCTAGACAAGTAACAAACGATACAAAGTTCGATTATTGATCTGAGATTTCTAGCTAACGAATGACAATTTTTGACTACTATTTATACATTTCACACGACGACGGTCGCCATAGAGCTTTCTCAGTAATACGTCAGTTTCATACATTACATTCTTTTCATTAAACTTTCGACGCAATAGATTGACCACTTAGCTAGGCCCTCTTATCACCATATTAACATGCGTTCTGAAACACAGAGGAAAAATGACTTGAAAAACCCCAACGGGGTATTAGCCCCGCACTTAGTTTCTTAACATCTGCGACCATTACGAAGTATGCACCATTAACCTTCTCTTTTTGAAATACTTTCCGATAACCGTCGTCGATATTTTAACCATCATAGCTAACTCCTTTTTTGTTAAATATTCCAAGTAGAGTACCACCTTCTCTTACTCTTCCACCTTCAGCCTTATCTGTATCTTAACGCTGGAGCTGGTGACAAAAGAGCCAAAAGCATCTTCATCTCTCTTCTCTTCTCCCTTTTAGAGCTGTATCAAACCGAATGTATTCGTTACTACACTGTTTGATTCAAAGTAACGAATCGTTACTCTCGTATATATTTCGTTACTCATATGTATCTACAGCTGTACATGAGTAAGTACGGTTTTAGTAAAACTACTACATAAACTGCATGCGGGAAGGAAGTGGGTATTGTACGATCAGTAATGAATACGCAAGTTAAATTAAAAATATAGTATATTATACTTTCTAAATTCTACACTAAAACCTCATTGAAAATCTACTTAGTCTGAGACGTAGACAACCTTATTTTGTAAGTGTTTTGAATGCTTTTGATAGTTTTGAATTTTGAACTCTTTTCATTATCGTGTGTTATGAGATGCCATTAAACTTAAGTTTTACGTCAAAAGACTTTCAAATTAATATTATAGTCGCTTTGATCCCAAGTTGAAGATTCTTAGCAAATACTAAATAGTCTACCACTTAAAGCGAGTGTTCTTTGTAAGTAATTCCCTTCGATGTTCATCGAATAGCAATTTAATTTAAACTCAATCTGTGAATCCGAAATTTCCTTAAGCCCGATTTAGTCGGCAGTAGGTATAATTTGACCGATTTTGTGCATCATAAAACGGGATTGCTATTATCAAAATAGCAGATTAGGGACGCTGCCGGTTTTAATTCCTCTTGTTCGTATTAATTTAGCCTATTATTCTTAATGTTGGCTATAATAATAAAATTAAGTGTCCCGGTTACGAGGAATTAGTAAGTTATAAACCTTTTTTATGGAAAAGTTGGTATTATTTCTACAAAAATGATTTTCTAATTAAGATGGGTAGTGATCTGGACTCTAGAACCAAGGAGACTTGAGACTTCCAATTGTTGGACCAAAAATTAGTAAATATTTTTACTAATAATTTTGTCGCGAAATAAAAACTGACTCCTTAAGTGAAGAAACGTTGTAATATTATATTTTAATAATTTCATACAAACACCACCATGTTAGACAAATCAACAAGTAACCTAGCAACCGAGCAACTAAGTCTATGACATCTTCCCGGGAGAGAAAAAACCGGAAGGTTAGTCAGTCACGTAGTCACAGAACCTAGCAGGTGGCCTAATCAGTCTACGCGTCCGCGTGACAGTCGGATTAGTCGGATTGTCAGTCGGAACAGTTTTGTCAGTGTCTACTGCCCTATTGTCAACCGCTGTCATAAGGCCGTCTGCCTCCGGTTGATCATAGTGCACCTCCAGTGGAAACAAACGTTGCAAAGGTCTCACTCGTTCCCCAGCAGCTGTACGCACCTTTGCTACCCTACTGCAGCCATCGGCGCCCACATAGACTTCGGTCACCAACGCCAGAGGCCACTGCAAGCGCTTTTCATTTTCTAGCTCCAGCAAAACAACATCACCGACTCTTATCTCTTTTTCGCGGCGTTGCTTGCCTTTATGGATGAGATTGCAAATATACTCATTTCGGAACCGCTGCCTGAAATCCTCTCGTACTTTCTGACAGTAACGAGCTCTAATATTTAATGACTTGCCGTCAATATTGTCAACATCAGGAACACTATGCTCCACTATCGCCTGAATAAACATTGATGGGGTGAGGGGCCGCAGATCGTCTAAACTATTGCTTATATATGTTAGCGGCCTACTATTGACAGTCGCTTCGCAATCACACAACACTGTTTGTAATTCCATCAACGTTAAAGAAGCCCGTCCTAACACTCTTCTCAGCATTTCCTTCAAGACTCCGATCATTCTCTCATAGAACCCTCCCCACCAAGGAGCACCGGGAGGTATAAAGCTCCATTTGATCCGCGCCACCGAAGAAAAACGGAGGATCTCGTCCCAATCTACGGATTTCAAACAGTTATTGAATCCAGTAAAATTTGTGCCATTGTCACTAAATATTTGTTTAACTCTCCCTCGTCGGGCTATGAAACACTGGTCTTATTTTAGTAGTTTGACTACTTTCTTTTATAACAGCATGGTGGGGCAAATACATCCCGCTATCTACACTATTCTGATCGGGTGCAAGCTCAATTATATTGAGTGCTAACCACTCCTGAAACACAGCATCGTACTCAGTCAATCTTCCTAAAGATTCGAGCCGAGCCGTAGTCGACAATAAGCGTTTTTTTGCAACATTATAATTAGGTTTTGGTCGTGACATATTCTCGCGCCACGGTAAGTTAACTTCATACCTATTTTCATCATTAACTAAAATTGACTTATAAAAATAATCTAAAATTTCTTTTTCACGGACTAATTTTGAAACTTGTTCAGAAGGATCCCTAATGCCTAATGATTCTAAACTCCATAAGTCCGTTAGGTCAATCTTAGCCAAGCAATGTAAGGTCGTAGTCATACTCACGAACGAACTAAAAACTCCAGTCACAGGTCCCTGAACCGTCCAACCCATTTTAGTATTAATAGCAGTCAGATTACATTCTAAATGCAGTACTTCGCCGGTCAGAAGAAACCCTGAAAAATCAGCACCAATTAGTATACCTACTTCATCAGGACAGTCACAAGTATTGTCAGTCAGGAAAACAGATTTTAGACGTAGTTGCTCAATCACTTTAGGAGAAACCTTAGGTAAGATACCACATATTTCATTTTGTTCTACAGCTGAAATAGAAAAACTAAATTCACTAACAGTACTTTTAAGGCACACGTTATAAACGAGATGTTCTTCCAATTTAGTTTCTATACCGCCGAACAAGCAGTGGCTTATTAGCTCTTTCCTAATAGGTTTCATACTCAGTCTTTGTGTTAAATCTCTTCGTATATAAGATCTTTGCGAGCCACTGTCTATTAATACTCTGCTACAAAACTCTTTATTCCCGTAGACAAATGTTGCGAAATAAAAACTGACTCCTTAAGTGAAGAAACGTTGTAATATTATATTTTAATAATTTCATACAAACACCACCATCTTAGCCAAATCAACAAGTAACCTAGCAACCGAGCAACTAAGTCTATGACAAATTTATTTTGGCATGTTTTTAATGAGGCGAGATATTAATCTGAATTTGGGATTTGGAAAAAGGTAGCAGAAATAATAGGTTAGCAGGATAATTTTAAGCAGAAAGTAGCAACTTAATAATCCATTGTAATTATATTGTTTTAATTTATACTGGCATCGATTCCCAAAAACATTGCACTCCGCCTGGTCATAAAGAAATAACCCTAACCTACCATCACCCAGCCATGTATGTGAATAAATAGTTAGGTAATCAATTACTTTACCTTTACTCGTATGGAAGCCTATAGTTGCCAATAATACAATGTTGCCTATCCCACTGATAATATAGGTATAGTCGCCATGTCATTACAGGATTACTCCTCCTCCTTTCCGCGGGGTCCGGAAGGTCTTCTAGGCTCTCCCGTTCCTCTCTTTCGCTCGTCCCTGTATAATATTAATATTCTAAAACTGTGTTAAAATTAATAGTATTCTTTAATCTCATATATTTGTCAACCGATACCAAACAAAGTGTACAGGTACCTAAAATTTTTCGTTTTTTTTTTATTTTATTTTTCGATTTACGAATGAAACATGTTTGATTAGAGGGATCGCTTTAAATTCGTTTGGCTAGATACCACCATCTTTTCAATCTATCCCATGACATGATGTTTCCATCGGGTGAGGTTCAATACCAAGAGTTTACCATAGAAGTTAAAGAAATCTAAGAGGTATGTGATCTATAACACGGCCGTCAGTGAATTTGCAAAGAAACTTTTCTGTAACTGTAACAACGAACTTTTAAAAATGATAAGCTAAAAAGAAAAGTCATTAATCCGAAACGTAACAACTGTAGATGAAGACAGCTCGGAGTTATCAAATTAACAAATTCTGCGTCGTATCGAAGTTGCCAGTGGCGATTAAAAGTTTACGTGCCCGTCTCTTGCTGTTAATTCAATTTTTAATTTTCCTTCGTTCATGTTTATTACAGATTTTAATTAAGGAGACACTGTGTGCTTGACAGATTTTGAATTCTTTTTTTTATATAAAAAGGTCAATCAAATTACTCCATTCCACCTGATGATAAGCAGAAGTCGAGTTCAAATGCGAAGATAGCTGTTGCGAGAAATAAACTGCTCCGCTAGCCACCTTCGACATGCTAACTTGCAAGGTGTTTCTTCACGCCTCTTTTGAATGCCCCAGGATTGTAGGAAGGAGGGAACACGTGTGCTGGCAGTGAATTTGCCTGGATGTATTAGGTAACATGTCAAATTTAGACTGATATTTTCTGAAAAATATACGACTGAAGAAAAGATTTTAAAATAACACAAAATGCGGCATTAATCATTTAATACATTCATAATTAACAAACAGATTTTTCTAGAAGTAAAAAAGTACGAATTGTTTTTGTGATAATTCTTTTTAATGCAATATTCCCAGGTACTCTTCCTGATCTTCAGTATGAGTGACATACATACATAAAGTCACGCCTTTTTCCCATATCGGTAGGCAGAGATCACTTATTTCCACTTGCTACGGTCCTTACATAATTTACTTTCATCACGTTCCTCACATACTCAGCGGTTTCGCGTACCTTTGCCCTGGCTGTTTTTAAGACGTCTTCAATTTGATTGATAAACGTTCGCCTAGCTCTTCCTCTTCCCACATCTCCGTTCACTTCCTATTCATACATCCTTTTCGTCAATCTACTTTTACACATCCTTTCTAAATGACAGAACCATTTGAGCAACCCTTTCTCAAATCTAGTCCTTATATCTTCTTTCAAACCACATCTCTCTCTTATCACGCCGTATTTTACACCAGACTCCACCATAGTCCTCAACTGCATTTATTCTGCTTTCGTGCCCTATCTCCCATACCCAAGTTTTACTTCCAAACATCAGTTCTGGGACCAGCACACCGTCATGCACAGCCAGTCGTGCCATTTCCGACACCTGCTGATTACTCAAAAAAGCGTGCAAAACCCCATTCAACATGTTCCCAGCTGTCACTCGATTCTCAACATACTGTCACTCTTTCCATATCTCGTAAATACAAATCCCAAATATACAAACTCTTTCACTGGTTCAAACTTTTCAACTCCGATCAAAATGTCACACATCGTCATGCTTTCATCTCTTTCAAACACCATAACCTTAGTCTTACGTACATTCACTTTCATTCCTCCAACTCATCTATTGCAACTCTTTTAAGACGACGCAAGTATCACTTGAACATCAGCGTATAGTAGACATTTGACAAGCAGCTCATCAATTCGTAATCAGCAATCAGTCTCTTTCAGTCTCATCAGACATGTATCCAGGAATAGGTTGAACAGCCGTGGAGATGACATCCCTGTCTCACACCGTTTAGTAGACATTTGACAAGCAGCTCATCCATTCGTAATTCGCAATCAGTCTTGTCAGACATTTATCCAGGAATTGGTTGAACAGCCGCGGAGATGCTACACATCCCTGTCTCACCCCTTTTCAGAAGTGAAACGGTTCAAAGTATGCACGATTTATTCTGACACAAGCATTGGAATCCTCATAGAGAGCTTTCAATGCTCGCATTAGGCTGCCGCTCACCCCATGAAATGCCACCCACAGTTCACTTCTCACCACTCGGTCATAGGCCATTTTCCAGGTCCGCGAAGCTACAATATACTCGTTGGCTTTTTGCCAGAAATTTTGGAGTAATGCACCGCAAGCAAAGATCTGTACATCCCTTTCCCTTTCTTAGTCCCGCTTGCTCATCCCACATTGTCATTTGTCTCTTTCACCACCCTTTCAATCAGAACCTTCGCATACCGTTTGCCGACAACGCTGAGGAGGCTTATTCCGCGATATTTTTTGCAATCCAACCGCGACCCTTTGCCTTTGTATAGTGTTACTATTACCGCTTTGCACTAGACTCCTGGTTGTCGGCCGCTTTCCCAGCACAAGTTAAAAAGGCGGTGCAGCTGTTTGCAAACCGTACCTTCCCCAATTCTCAGCATCTCTACCAAAACCCTATCATATCCTGCAGCTTTTCCTGCTTTCATACTTTTCAACGCTTCTTTGTGGAAGCGAATAAGTATGTATCGATTGTTCTCATACATACTTATTCTATTTTCATTCCAATCCTCTTTCATGTGTGAAGTATGACCTTTTACCTTCTCCTTAAAATCTTTCAAATAAATATATATAGCAGTACACCGTGGGCCCACGTTTGGTGGTGTCACAACCTTTCCGTTTCGTTTCATTCACAGATATAACGTCAAAATGGCTTTCATCCATCATTTAACATACCTCATCTATTGTACCTTGCATTTCTCTAACTATCAACGTAGCAAAGCGACTGTCCGTGAACCTCTTTCTACCCCCGCGATAGACGTGACGTGATAGGTGGCGAACCACATCGCCGACATTTTTATAGCGTTCTATTTCTACCTCTATTGCATTCCCAAGAGTAGCGAGGGAATAATTATATATTGTCGATCCTGGAAAAGCTCCACATGCCAGGATAAGGCTAACCTTCTTCTGGGTTCGCCGGTACCCAGGGCTTAAATGGCATGCTTGAGGCTAGGCTCGTCTCAAGGGATACACGCATCCACAGGACTCTGGATTGGCGGAAAGGTTGGAGAAAAGCAAATAGGACAATATAACATGAAAGGATATTAAAGAAATTGGGCCAGGGAGAGGGCAAAACTAGGATACTAGTGATTCGGTCGTACGTTAAAACTAAACGAGGCGGCTGTGGACGCTACCCCTTGTCCATGACTAATGGACTCGAGACGACTTCAGATGGCACTCAGATTTGTGAGCTGTTCTCATCGCACTTCCTTTCTGTTTACAATAATATCGATCCGGTTAGTACAGGTCTCTGTGAGTCTCAACAGCGAAAATTTCTGGAAACTTTCAGTCAAACTTTGTCGATTCCTGCTTTTGATCATGACGCTGTTTTGAAGAAACTTAAAACTATAGACTGTACTAAAGGTGCGGGTCCTGATGGCATTCACCCTAAATTTATCGCATCTTGTGCGAGATATTTATCTAAACCTATACTAATGATCTATAACAAATCGCTATCCAGTGGGGTTTTTCCCGACATTTGGAAAAAAGCCAAAGTTGTACCAGTGCATAAAACGGACAGAGAAGACCTAATTTTGAACTACAGACCTATCTCTATTTTATCTTGCCTCGCAAAGATCTTTGAATCACTTATATGCCCCTACATTGTAGACCATTTTAAAAAGTACCTGAGTGGCAGACAGCATGGTTTTGTTCAGCGCAGATCTACCAGCACTAATTTAGTAGATTTTGTTGAATCAGTGACGGAGGCTCTGGATTCCGGTGGGCAGGTTGATGTTATCTATACGGATTTTAGTAAGGCTTTTGATCGTGTACCTCATACTGTCTTATTACAAAAGCTATCTGCCTATGGCTTTTACGGACCATTACTGAGCTGGATAACATCTTATCTCCATAACAGAACTTTTTATGTAGTTGTTAATGGTTTTCAATCTCAATTACGTGACATCACGTCTGGTGTTCCTCAGGGGTCGCATCTAGGTCCGGTTTTATTCAATATTTTTATTAATGACATACCTGAACATTTAAAGCAAAGCGATGTTTATATGTATGCAGATGATTTAAAATTTAGTAGACAAATAAAATCTGTTGAAGATTGTAGAATGCTACAAGGAGAGATTGATGAGCTTATCAGGTGGTGTAAGGACAATATGATGGAGCTCAACTCAAAAAAGTGCTACCATATTAAATATGCTAGAAAAAAACACCCAATACTATGGAATTACAAAATTAATAACTACGTTATTCAAGAATTGGATCAGATTCGTGACTTGGGAGTCATATTTGATAAAAAAATTACCTTTGTACAGCACGTGGACAACATAGTTAAAAAGGCGTCAAAGATGTTGGGTTTTGTCATTAGAGAGGCGAGGGCATTCCGTAGCGAGAAATTAAAAATAATTCTATATTTCAGTTTAGTACGCAGTATTCTGGATTATTGTAGTGTAGTCTGGAGGCCGCATTATGCTTGTCACTCCCTGAGAATAGAAAGAGTACAAAAACGATTTTTATGGCATTTAGCGTTTTCAGCAGGTCTCGTTAGTAAAAAAAAAAGAATTTCTTACGATAATCAAATGACTCACTTTAAAATGATATCTTTAGCAAATCGTAGAATACTTAGCGACTCTTGCTTTGTTTGGAAGATAATTAATGATGCAATTGATTGTCCACAAATTCTTAGTAGGCTCGATATTCGTGTCCCAGTCAGATACCCTCGCAGTAACATAGTTCCCCTTCGTCCGCCATTTCGCAGAACAGTGCTTGGTACTAACTCACCCATTTCAAGGTTCACAAGATTAATTAATGAACATAGTGCACACATTGATATTAACTTTGACCCACTCAACAAGTTCCTTAAAACTATACAGGGTTTGTTAAAATAACTACCTATTTTATTTAACAGTAAAAGTTAAGTTACGTTTGCATGTGGTATTTACCAGTAAAAGTTTGTTACATTTAGTTATTAAAACATTACTTTAAGTTAATTAACAAGATTTGATGTATGCAAACGTTGGTAAATCAATAAATAAATAAAAAAAAAAAAAAAAAAAAAAAAAAAAAAATTCGGAAGGGACTTTTGGACAGATTCATAGTAGCTCGGGAATCCGGGGAGGCATACCCGTAATGCACATTAGAGTACATCCCCTGAATATTATAAGTGACGATATTTCTTAAAAGACATTTTATTGCAATTCCGCAGAGCCACAAAAGAGAAAAAGCATTGAGACTAAAGTAAATTGCATCGCTAACTCGAACTAGTTTCGACTTCAAAGGATGTCTTTGAAATCTTTCTAAATTGGTTTGGATTCTTCACGTCTTACGCTAATACATATTGAGTCGATTTTCGAAATCAGATGGAAGTTGCAAACTATTCAATTATTTTATGGACTTAAGTCCAATATGAACACATTAAAGTTGTTAGAATGGGGAACCCATTAATTTATCGCAATTACCTTTAACGATTTTTATCCCCCATAAAACTATTCGCAGATCTTTTTCTACAATATTTAACAACTAGGTAACATCGTAATTTCATTTCCTCAAATAGTTATTATCTCTATGCTCATTTTATCGTTAATTCTTTTCCTATTTTATTTATTTTATCGAAATAATGTTAAATCAATGTTTTGTTACCCATAATTTTGCAGAATAGTTGAAACATAAATTTTTACTACACCAAAGTCAGTATACATCGAAAATGCTATTTTCATGTAATTACTCGTAATTATTTTTATTTCCCGGTAAAAAAAAACCTACTGATGGGTTAAGTTAGTTTAGATTTAGAACCACCCGCAGTCAGCGGTGCAACCGAAGCTAAGTGCATGCTTGCTGTACGGTTTAGCAACCGCACAATTAGGTCAAAACAATGTGTGCATTCCTGCGCATCAGCATATTCCGTGACAATGTAATTTTATTTCGTATTATATTCAGTTAAGCGTATGTCACCAACAAACAAACATTATACTGCAACTTTAAACAAATAAAACTATGACTAAAACTTCGACGTCGTTTAACTCAAATTCAATTTCAAATTTAGAATCATTCAACAAGGTCTACAAAATAAATTTTCATTGACAGTTTAAAATCCGGCCAGATTTTTTTGAGTTTTATAACTTTACACAATATATCCCCAGACAGTGCTAAGTATGTGTGTATACAAAAAACTGCAATTCTGACTAACGTACAGGTTGAATTCCTCCTTCTTTTATTTTGAAGTCCGTCAAAAATCGTATACTGCAGGGTCCCAAGTCCCAAGTTTAGATGGGTACAGGGATACAAATCTTTACAGTTAATCTTGAAATGAAACTATATTGTTCTTAGCGCTGCACTACAAATAAGAAAAGGAAAACGTACTTACCTCCTTATTACACCCATTCTTCCTACTTAGCTTAATCCAATCAAAACAAATTAACTGACACCGCATACTAGCGGGGTCGCCGTAAACAATGCCGAATTTCTTACACAATGGATGAAAATTAAACCAGCCAGTTGGAAGTTATTAGGGTCCGGCTGGATTAATTAAAGTTTCACTAAACACCGTATCTAAAACCTGCTCTACTTAATTTAATGGCTAATTTGATAAGCTTTATGATCACACTCTTTGAAAACAAATCAAAGTGTTTTGCCTTTACTGCTAAATTATCGAATGAAACAAGTTCAACCGAACCTTCAAAAGACCTAGATTCTAGTAGAGTTACCCTTAGATACTTTCTCGCTTTCACACTCCGAACAGATGTTACTAACATGATGGGCGAACACTTTTAATATTGATATACTTAATATACCTACTTCTTCATCTGGTCGGGGCTTATTTTCCTTATTAGGTGTAACATGTGTATGTACCTATTATACTTTTCTAAGTCCTGCAGTTTGTTATGTTTCAGTATGACGGTTGATATCGCAAATAAAACGGCAGGGTGAATTAAACCACGGGTGCTTTTTATGTGAAAACTATCTGACCCGGCAAACGTTGTTCTTGCATATTTTTTTCCTTTTAGCGGTATAAAATATACTTTAGGACCTACTCTCATACCTACCAAATATACACATAAAATTACATAAAAATTGGTCGAGCCGTTTCGGAAGAATGCGACTACAAACACCGTGACAAGAGATCACTGCCACCAATAAAGATCTATCGTGACTATCTAACATACACACACACAAACAAGGCTTACGAAGGCTTGATTATAAGCAGTCTCCGGGAGTTTCTTCCGAGTTCTTGTTGTAAAAATATAAGTTGGGCAGTAATAAGTCCTAAAGAATACTATGTTAGGTAGATTCTCTCTATGAAACATTGGACATCTTTCCCGATCTTTCTATAAATTAAGGCTGTTGATTCTTGAAACTCATTCTATAATAGAATGAGTCTCAAGAATCAACGCTGTACTGAGCGTCGTACGTCTCTATCACTTTGTGCTTGATAGAAAGTATCATCTGTAATACGGGCCTAGTAGAAAGAAGTAACCGCTGTAATGCAGCAAATAACGATCACCGTTCGTGATACGGCATTTGAGTACTTTTGATGTGAAAATAAGGTATTTTCCTTCAAGAACACGCGAGCTTTTCCGCAATAAATTTTCCCGCATTATGGAAATTTCGTACAGGTAATAAAATATGTACGAATGTCGTAGACCTCATTTACGGTTCGCTCGTCAAAGGAAAACGATGAGATACCGCTGGGAATACACCTGGTGCTGATAAGCTACTTCTTGTTCGCCAAAATCGGTGCCTGGAGGCGCATATTGGTATCCTCACTGTAGATGTAAAAAAAAAAAAAAAAAAAAAAAGATGTGTAGTCTAGCTAGACAGTTCTTACGTCTCTCCTTGCTCATACACTACAAATAATATAAAAAAACAGACAAGAATAGGTAATGTAATAACTATTAAGTGATCCCAAACTATTATTCCTAAGAACCTAAGCTACCTACGCGATTTGCTCCTGAGCAATTTATTTTGATTATGGTAATTTATGACAGATAATAGGGGTTAAAGAATGAAATTGTCGATTTATTCCTCATTATTCATTAGTGTATAATTCCTTTAATACAATAGCTATGTCCATTATTCTTTTTTTTATTTTAAACTTCATTATATTGACTTATATTTATGTATAAAATTTTATTCTTATTTTTATTTTTTTTACTAGTAATACATCTTCAAAAACAGCCCGTCCTAAGAGGTGCCCGTCTCCGTTATAAAAATATGAATATTTTTTTACAGATATCAATCCTCAATTTTTTTTCTCTATGTATCCTATAGCTTAATGTTGTCTAAATATATCCACAAAATTACACAAAATTTAGATTTGTAGTTCCTTAAAAAATCGCAAACATGTTTGTATGGAAAATTTTGTTTTCGTTAAATTCCCCATACAAAACGACAATTTCATTCTTAAACCCCTAATACTTTAATGGATAATAAAGAAATGAACATAGTAAAGGGTATGAGAGGCAGTTTTAAAAGAGATTTAATGCCCAGACTGTTGATATGTTTAAGGGTCGTATATTATGTAGCATGTAGCACATTTTACAGCTCGGAACCGTATTGTGTCTTTTTATTACAAGCTTTATGTAAGGTGTCCGTCAAAATTTGCGAACCATTTTTCGACCATTTTTTGGTATTCGATTGAGCTGAAATTTTGCTTGGATTTAGTTTGGATCAAAATGCATGCTTAGCTAAGTGAAGTCATTCTAAATCCAATATGGCACGGCCTAAAATGGCGGGCTAGGGCGGGCTAGTTATTTATTGGGCACTCCCATGATATGGGTATCAAATGAAAGGGTTTGCAGAGAAAAATACGAATATACTGACAAAACATTTTTTTAAAACAAGCTCTTATATAAATGGTCTAAAAAGACACAGTAAAAATATCCGAATTAAAATTTTACAAAAGTTTGTCGCGAAATTTAGTTGTTTAAATAAACAGCGAAAGAATAGACAAAGAGATAGATAGTTAATAATCGACGATCGTAGTGAACCTCGTGGCAAGCTTTTATAACATTTAAATTAGGCTTTTTTATTATTTTTTTTAGAGCTTTTCAATAAAAGAATAGAATATGACTTCATTGTGCCTACAGTTTAACAATAGTAATAAAATATATAAAAATAGTTGTACAAAGGGCGACCTTATCGCTAATAGCGATCTGTTCCAGGTAACCTTAGGATGGACAGGATTGCAAAGTAAAAAGTAACTATGAGGGAAGATGGCGATGTATATCTATCTACTTATTACATACTAATTATAAATACCAAATAACAATTACATAAATATAAGTACTTACATATACATACTTAAATATTAATACACACATACGAATATATACTGTAATATACTATAGATACTAATGGATGATCATAGTGACAAATAATGAGCCTCTACTTGTTTCAAAAGTTCCTTGAGTTTGTGCTTGCCTTATATTGGCAGGTAAAGCATTCCACAACAAAACAGCTTGAACAGTAAAAGAATTGTTGTAGAATTTTGAAAATTGTACCGGAGTCTCTAACCTCAAATTCTCTGATGATCTTAATACTCGAGAGTGAGTATTGTGGAGAAACCTAAAACGTTATTTTAGATTAAGAGGAGTGTTGGGGTGAAATAGGATGGCATGAAGGAGGGAGAGAATATGTGCATTGTTTAATATAAAAACTTGTTTTAAAAAATGATTTTAATAGAAATTTTGGAAAAGAGGCAATGTGCTAGGTTTCGTAGCCGTTTCGTAGCCGCTGTTTCGTAGCGTTCATAGTAAAAAAGAGGCGTTCTCCCCAAGTAACATTTTAGGTTTTAGAAAGGATTTGAAAAGGTTCTAGAACCTTTGTATGGAAATCGGATGGTAAGTCTTAGTAGGCCGAAAAGCGCTATGTTAACCTTATAATAACCTCCTGTGTGCAAAAAGGGCCCACGTTTTAGAACCTTTTTGAGAGCTACAGAATAACCTATTGCTCAAAGTCAGAACCTTTCGAACTACTTACATAGAACCCAAATATAACTTTCACCACTTTATATTAACGTTAATATTACCCTGCAAGATAGCTTCTAAGTTCTAACATAGTCTTGGATGTAACTCTATGACAACTTAAAACCTTTTTGATAGACGTGATTTAGTGCTTTTCCAGGACTCTTGGGTTATAAAATGTTTCTGTGTAAGATTTATTTCCCCAGAAATACTAATCATGGACTTTATTTACTACCAAAATATAATGGCGCCATTGCCTGTCACCAAGATTCAAAATGGCTGGATAACTATGTGCCGTATTCATGCAAAAATTATAAGCAGTTTGCTAAATTCACGAAATGAAAAAAATAGTGCGATTGGCACTTTGTCGTGAAACTTAAGGACAATTTTGCTATATAATAAACGGGCCTTTCGTAGCTTCAAAATTTTGAAGATATTTTAGTAAATTAAAAATTATAATATTAGGGGGTTGGTGGTAAATCGCATTATTAATAAAAAAATAAATTATAGAAAAATCATATATTTTAAATCGTATAAAACACGTTATTTAATTTTGCTTCATTTAGTTGAAATATTGTTTTTTTATTTCTTTTTTTAAATTTCTGTTAAAAAATATGGCGGCCGTTAGGAAATTACTAGAAAGCATAAAAATTAACCTTTTCAGGACTATCTCAGCTAAAAGCTCCTAATGTTTACCTAAATAAGAGCTAAAGGTATTCTCGCGGAGGTATTTAAAACTAAAAAGTTGTTTCCGCAACTTAAAGGTTATAGCCACGAGTAATTCAAGACTTGTCAGTCGCGAAAACAACCTATGAGCACAAATAGTTACTTCTAAGTTTTGATTGTTTTATTAGACGTGCGTTCGAAACAGCTCGATGGTTCGACCAGAGTGCTAAACATCTACAGGCGGCTCTTATTAGTCCAAGTTAGTTTCTATTCCTTTTTTTTTTCAATTAAGTTTAAAACAATAATAATATATTTATGCCACACACACCTGACCAGAAAGTGTCAAGAACCTCACACATACTTAATAATTTTTAGATACTTTTATTAATTGTAAAAACTTACTTGAGTAGCAGAGATGTGAGAGCAGCAGTGTAAAAGATTAAGATTAATTATAAGGAGTCCACACTAAAACTTTATAGTTATTAGCGTCCACAAAATTTGCACACTTTATAACACACTCACTAATGTCCACAATAATCACTTTAAAACAGTACGATATAAGAATACAAAAACTGTTAGATTAATTTTTTAGACATAACAATATATAATGGCAGTCAACAACCGTTGCTTAGCAATGCGATTGTTCTCACAACGTATCTTCTGCCTGCCAGTAACTTTAACATCTTCTCTCGTTGTGTAGACCAATCCGTTGCATGTGTTTGAACAACGCTGGTCTAGGCAGAGTCTGCGTGAACATATCTGCCAGTTGCAGACTGCTAGAAACTTTTGTCACTTTCAGATGTCCAGTTGTAACTAGCTCTCTCACAAAGAGTGCCTAATCCTGATATGCTTTGTCCGTTTATGGAATTCAGGATTCTCTGCAAGTCTGATTGCAGCTTCATTATCAACTCTTAATTTTTTTTTTTTTTATGTTACGAGATGGCAAACAAGCTTGCGGCCCACCTGATGTTAAGTGGTCACCGCCGCCTATAGACACTTGCAATATTAAGTGTAAATTACTTAACACCGCAAGTGCGTTTGCCATCCTGGGGACTAAGATGATATGCCCTCCATACCCCGTAATTACACTGGCTACCTTTCCCTTCAATCCGAAACACAGCGAACTGCTTCACGGCAGAAATAAGAAAGGCGGTGGTACCTACCCAGACGACCCTACATATGGGTCTACCACCTAGTAATCTTAATTATCTTAATTCCGGTAATCCTTCTATACGAGTCATATCTTTCATGAGACGTGTCAACCAGATACATTCTCTGGCACCTTCACTGCCAGCCACAACTTCTGCTTCCGTTGTCGATATTGCCACACTTGGTTGTCGTTGACTAACCCAAGATACCTCACCTCCAGTGTATAAACATAATACTCCAGAAGTAGATCTTTCAGTACTAATACAACCGCCATGATCTGCGTCAGAATAGCTTTCTATAACGCCTTTCTTGAAGTCTCGTTTTTAGATTATACCAGTATCCGGAGCATACTGTAAGTATCGCATTATCCGCTTTACTCGTCTACAGTCTTCCTTTTCAGGCTTTTCTAAGTTTCTTGATGCTATGCTAACTGCAAAATTAAGCAATGTCTGGTCTTGTACCAACCATCAGATATGCTAATGAACCAACTATCTGCCTATAATTCTGTAGAATTTCATCGTCCTGTTCAGTCTCAAGGTTATCATTGTCAGTGGCCTTTACAATGGGAGTCATAACATGTTGACATTCTTCCATTCTAAAAAGTTATAGTACTTTCCGTAATTTTGAAGTGAGTTCTTAGCTCCTCAACAAACTGTTCAATTAGTTTGACCGTAGTCCCAGCGACCAATCCGTCATCGACATTCAGGGTTAGAATAAGCTTTTCTTCATTCTTACTTCTTATAAATAGACAGGGATCAGCTTCACTATTTTTGAAACCAATTTGCTTCAAAACGTCTACGATCCGCTTGTTCCAGCATCTAGGTGCTTATTTCAAACCGTAGAGGCCGTTTGTAGCAAACAGACTCGATTTGTTTCATCACAAAATCCTTCAGGTTGTTTCATAAATATCTCTTCGTCGAGATTTCCATACAGAAACGCTGTCGAGACATCAAACTGCAGTAGTGCCAAACCTTCACTAACTGCTACACTTAATACTGCCTGAATAGCTTCCCTGTAGGTAGTTGGTTCACGTCCACTCTCAATGTTGTTCAGAAACTGCATGACAAGATAATCTTTGAATTTAACCGGAGGCCTGAGTTGCGAACGATCTCTCAAGACTCTTGTGCCTTGGTTAGCAATCTCAGTATCAGATAATTAATATATTCATAATATATTTTTTATTCATAATATATTTTATATTTATTCATAATCAAGTCAACTATTAACAGATTGTGTGAGTCTCATCCTTTTAAGTTTAACAAACCTGTGTTAGGATGAGACTGCTCTTCTAGATGACAACACGAGTATACGACGACTTAAAAATTATGAAAATTTACCAAAAAGTTGAGAAAAATGTGAAGGACCACGTCAACTTTACCTAAAACGAAAGAAAAAAAAAAGTTTATATAATATATTAACATACATACATATATATACATATACATAATTCATCTATTTGTGCCTATAAAGTTAAAGTATAAGGTACTATTAAATAAGATTAAAAAGAGATTCAGTGCCATCATAGTCAAGTTGTTTCAGCCATGAGATAATGTGTCTTTTGCACTCAAAGTAGGGCGTAGTATAGAAATTGAGTTTTCTGTTTAATTTATTATACAAGTTAATCGATTGAATATTAAATTGCATGTTAGCAAATTTAGTTTTTGCTGAAGGGCGGGTAATTACAGAGTAAGGATTACGTTTGCCAATTATTTTAGGATCAGGAATAAGAGTTTTATGAATTTTGAGCACACATTTCAAAATATAAAGTTGTCTCACTGTTAATAAGTCACAGTCATGGTACAGTTTAGTAGTGCTATATGTGATTTTATTAAATGTCATTACTTTTAAAAGCGACCTCTGTGCCCTTTTAATGTGTATCATTTTGGTTTTGTGAGAACCACCCCAGATAGGCAAACAGTAGATTAGAATAGACTGTACTAAAGATATGTAGATATAGATGATAAGTTGTCGGTCAGCAATATGCCTGAGATACTTAAATAGCCACAGCAGTTTTCTAACACGAAGTGTAAACATATCGATTTGTTTGTGCCAGTTTAATTGCTGATCAAGGTAAATACCCAAATATTTAACATAAGCTACCTTATCTAGTGCCTTACAATTACAATTATCCAATGTGTTTATATGTTCACCAGTGTGGGCTATTAATTTAAGATCACTGTTTGGTTGCGATGAGTTTTTTATAGCGAATGTTATGTAATTAGTTTTGCTAGTGTTTAGGGTTAGGAGATTACTGCGAAGCCATTTTGTGACAGTAAGGAGACCTTTGGTAGCAACATCGTGGACATCCTCCCAACTCTCTCCACAGAACAGTAATGCCGTGTCATCAGCATAAGAAAATATTTTTCCATTATGCAATTTGGTATTCGTCAGGTCGTTGATATAAATCAGGAATAAGGTAGGTCCAAGCACACTGCCCTGTGGAACGCCATAGAGTGTAGATAATGTTTCAGAACTGATACAGTCAGTGTCTATTTTAACTTGTTGAGTTCTGCCCATTAAATAGTCCGAAAGCAAGTCAAGAAATTTACCTCTGACACCTATCCTCTCGAGCTTTTTGATTAGAATGGGGATAGAGACGGTGTCAAAAGCCTTTTTTAAGTCTAGAAATATACAGAGAGCCTTCTTTTTAGAGTCAAGATAATGCTGCCAGTCAAAGCCAGAACTGCATCCTCTGTGCTTTTCTTTTCTCGAAAACCAAACTGGGAGTTAGACAGGATATTGTATTTGTTAACAAAATTTAGAAGACATTTATTAATAACTTTTTCAATAATTTTAGAGATAACAGTAAGTACTGAGATAGGCCTGTAGTTATTAACATCATCTCTAACCCCAGATTTATAAATAGGGTAAATGATAGCACGTTTTAAAGATTGTGGAAATACACCCTGAGACAAGCAAAGGCAACACAGATGGTTGATGGCAGGTACAAGTTCAACCTTGGCCATTTTAATAAATTTGGTTGGTATGTTGTTCCAGCCAGCAGCAGAGTCAGACTTCAGGTTTGAGATAATATTTTCAATTTCGGCCAGATCAGGTTCAATGATTCCAATTGAATTAAGTATCGGAGGAGGTAGCAGCTCGCTTGTCTCAGGTGTATCATCATTATTAGGACTTTCGGAAATAATTTGTTCTGCTAACGTTTTACCAACACTAGAAAAGTGTTCATTGATTAAATTTGCCGAGTTTATTGAAGAATTAGAAAGCTGTGTCAGATCCTTATTATTAAGTTTTTTATTTAAATTAGTAATATTTTTAATCGTGTTCCAAAGTGATTTGCTATTATTTAGAGATTTAGTTAGTAAGTCCCGCTCATACTGCCTTTTTAGTTTCTTTAATAGATTATTACAAAAATTGCGATATCTTGTGTATATAAGTTTCAATGTCTCATTTTGTTTGTCCTTTTGTGATTGTTTCTGTAATTTGTTTCTGTTTTTTATACATTTTAACAAACCAGGAGTTATCCAAGGTTTGATTATACGTTTATTATTTGGAATTTTTATAAGTTTTGTATTGGTTTGTAAAGAATAGTTGATTGAAGTGATTAATTTGTCGGCTAATATATTAGGGTCATCAACTTTCATTAGTAGGTCAAGGTTTTGTTTACGTAAAGTATTTATTGCCTCTAAATAATTGGTGTAAGTTTTTGTAAGTTTCTTTATATAAGCAACATCCTTTTCTAAATATATGTTTGTTAAAATCATAAGATGGTCTGTAACTGTTGTTTCCAGGACAGCAATTAAAGCAGAGTATTTATTTGGGTCAAGATTAGTAAAGACATGATCAATGCAGCTATTAATACGGGTATTAAGTCTATGTCCTGGTAACAGTCCATGTTGAGCCATCATTTCTAAATATCTATGACTGCGAATGTCCAAGTGATCATCCAATATGTTAATATTAATATCACCAGTAATAATTACATTTTTACTAAGATTGCTTGACTGAAGATGTTGGTCCAGTGAATTAATAAAGTTATCAATGTTATAATTGGATGGTGATCTGTAAATACAAATAATAGAGCAATTCAGTAAGCAAACTTCCAAACACGAGGCCTCATTAATACAGACTTCATTTACCTTATGTTCTAGGGAATTATTAATATATACAACAACACCATCGTTTTGAGTTACTTTGCATGTAGTACTGTAAGCGTTGTATCCATGTATATACGGTAAAGGAATGTCAGGGTTTAATCTACATTCGGTTAAGGCCAATACATCAACATGTTGTTTAATTAGAGTTAAGTTAGCAGAAAAATCATCGACGTTTTTGTTTATGCTTCTGATATTTTGAGAGACAATAGAGAACGTTGGAATATCAGTAGGTAATAACTCCTGGAGATTACTTATATTATAAGAAAAACTGTGAACGTTATGAATGACATCCAATTCATTTATAACTTCAGTTGTATTGTTCATAATTTAAAGGACAGGTAATTCACAAGTGGTAACAAGGGTGAATCGTAACGTGTAAACTTAACACGCAACGTGTGATATTTATATGACAAACGTTGGTCAACGTATATTTTCGGCTGAAATTGTACTATTAATGCGCAAATTAAAAGTAATTTACATACGAGAGTGACTGTTAAATTATTCAATCGTAAGACATAATCAAAATACATAGTGTAGTGGTATGTGAATGTTAGGATAATAATATATAGGTCTACTTTGATATTGTAAGATATTATAAGATAGTTATATTGTATAGTGTAGATACGCAATACATAATATATATGTATAGAAAGTTTAATGCAAGATTTTGTGGTCTCCTTCAGATAAGAATTTAAAGCTAAGACAAAAAACATATTTGAGTAAACAATAACTAAGTAATAGGGAACATTAACTAGTCAGTCTTGCGTTAACTTGTGAACTTGAGCTTCATTAGTTATTTGTATGATAGGCGAGTTGTCCTCCTTCCTGACATACACCCGACCGTAGGATGTCCAGCAGTACTTATAACATTTTGATTTTCTGAGGTCTCTCGCCAAAAAGAAGAGTCTTGAGGCTTTTGGTGTGAGATGTTCGGCGACAAAGATAGGAGTATCTGTATTTTTCTTAGATCCTAAGTGTTTAGCACATAGTTTGTCGGTGTGATTCCGTTTATTAAACGCCTTAGCTCCCTTTAGAAAATCTTCTTTTAATAATGTCGAGCCAAATTCAACAATAATGGACTTTTTGTCCGTGGTGCCCTTTGATTTATAAATATCTTTTATGTCAGCCTTGTCAACTGTTAACTGCAGAGTTTTTGAAAGGTTATCCACAATACTCATCAGGCCTTCTCTAGTTTCCTTAGCGTCTAAAGGGACGTTCCTTATTTCTATAGTAGTTTTGCGACATGTCCTTATTGAGTCTTCCAAACGATCTTCAATAGTGGCAATATAATATAATTCGTTGTCTTCGAATTGATCACCCTCGATATCTTCATTTGTTTCATCTATCCCCCCCCCCCCCCCCCTAATTAAAAATTAGTTTCTCCAACGTTATCAACTAACCTAGAATGATTCTGTGCCTCATCAAAATACCTCAGAATCTACTTGTCTTGAAGCAGTTGATTCCTGCATGTTACCTTGAGTCACTTGCGAGTTAGAGGCAGATGGTCTCGGAGATACTTCATATTCATGTACATCTACTCCATTAGTATCCGACTCATCAGATGAAATGTCCAGGTTAGATTCAATGGGATTTTCGTCAAAAATCACGTCTCTTGATCTTACTAAAGAGTTTTTCTCTTTGTTCCACAGTCTATAACCATCATCGTTATCGTATCCTAGAAGAACGCACTTCGATGCTTTTTTCTGCATTTTTGTTCTTCTCTGCTTAGGAACATGTGCATAACAGGAAGATCCAATTATGCTCAAGTGTTTGATGCCCGGTTTCTTATTGAACCACATCTTATATGGTGTTTTGTTACCAACACTCGGACCCTTTCTATTTAAAACATAAACGGCCGTGTTTACAAGTTCAGCCCATAGCATTTGAGGTAATTCTTCATGAGCATGCATCATAGTCCTTGCACATTCCACGATGGTTCTGTTGTCGCGCTCGCAACACCCATTCTGTTCCGGTGTATACGGCATTCAAACTCAACTCAAACTCAAATTTCTTTATTCATTTAGGTACAATTTGTACACTTATGAAAGTCAAGTTTGATGCCATCGGTTCACGAGTCTACCAGGAGGCCTTGTTCTGAGAAGAACCGGCAAGAAACTCAACAAGTTTATCCTCCCTTTACAGTTTTCATAGTATTGATTTGGAAAGAGCCATAATTCACATTGTCAAGTCTTTAATAATTAATCATAATAAAAATAATAAAATAAAATAAATACTAATAATTAAGTTTAGAATTAAATATATTATATATATATTTAATTGAAATGAATGAAATGAAATTTATTTGAGTTCAATTTTCCACATCGTACATAATTAGGTTACTGTTACAATAATATGGTATTTTATGTTATTATACATAGTTATAATAATTACTATTTTAACAGCATCACTGGACTCCACACTAGGATTCCCTGTGTCGTGAAGACCAGACTTCCCATTTAAACTATGCATGTTTTTTGTCCATAAGTGTGTGTGTGTGTGTGTGCATAAAATATATATAAATATATATATCAATATACACCCATATACATACAATATAATTTACTATAATAATATATATATATATATATACTAATAATAATAAATATAATATATAGACAATAATTAACATAATAATTCATATATTTATATAAAACATTGATCATACATTATGCACATTAATCTGTATTAGCCATTGATGTAAGTATATTTATGCATACATAAGTATATTTATTTTTATATTCAGACAATGTATATTTCATATAGGTTTGTGAGATTATTCATCATTTTTACATTTTTCTAGTATTTAATTAGTATTATTTATCATATAAAGCCCGTTTAGCTACTATATAATAATTTGTAATAGGTTTTCCGTTTCATGATAACTTTTTATATGTAACCATTTGTAAACTGTTAATCTACACCCGGTTCTGGTCATATTTACAATGTTATTATTTTGTTTGTATATTTTAGTATATAAATAAGGACCCATAAATCCAAAGGATCTACGAGCAAAAGCAGTTTTGGTACTGGGAAGGTCCCATTTAAGCGATCTGTGACTGGATCGTGCTCTTTGGTTAGCTTGTCTGTGAAAGAGACCTATTGTCGCAGATATAAAAAGTTGACGGACATTAAGAAATTTACACTCTGAGTAGAGTTGAATAGTAGGATATCTTCTAGGTCGGCGGTAAGCAATTTTCAAAATGGCTCGTTGGACACGCTCAAGTTTGAGTAAATGTGTTTTATAGGCTACGCCCCATACCACTATACAATAGTTTATTGTCGACTGGCATATACTAAGATAAATCATCCTAACTAAGTCCGGGTCCGCAACATAGCTAAGCTTTTTGAAAATATGCATCAGTTTCTTAAGTCTTTTTGAAACTGCCTCTACTTGTGACAGCCAGGTGAATTTTTGGTCAATAACTATGCCTAAGTATTTTATAGTTCCTACTTGTTCAAGTTGTTCGCAATTGCATACCGAGTGACCTTCATTTCGGCACGAGTGTAGTTTAAGTTGGAGAGCTTCTGTTGGTGCTGTTTTACTTGTGATTCTAAATGAAATAAATTTTGTTTTGCTAGAATTAGCGGTTAATAAATTGTGTTGGAGCCAAGAACTGATAGAATTTATTCCCTCTTGAGCCACATGACCAACCCGATTCCAAGAGCCTGCATGGAAAACAACAGCTGTGTCATCTGCAAAGGTAAAAATTCTTGCATTTTCTATTTTCATGGAGCACAGGTCATTTATGTATGTTAAAAATAGCGTTGGACCCAACACACTTCCCTGTGGCACACCAAAGTTGATCTCCGCGAAATCACTATGTTGATCTCCAATAGATACTCTTTGTTTACGATCAGAAAGATAAGAGCGAAACCAGTCCAGAGCAATTCCTCGGATTCCAAGTACCTCAAGCTTTTTTAGGAGTATCGGCCGAGACACAGTATCTCGAACAAAATTCTAAACTTAATTATTAGTATTTATTTTATTATATTATTTCAATTGCTTTAATTGATTTACAATAATGTCAATTAGAAAATTTAAATTTTACACTTATTGATATCTCACTAGATTACAATGGAGAATCGAGCACATTTGGATGTGTCCACACATTTTTATCGTCAATATATTGACGATAAAAATGTGTGGTGAAATTTAAATTTTACACTTATTGATATCTCACTAGATTACAATGGAGAATCGAGCACATTTGGATGTGTCCACACATTTTTATCGTCAATATATTCCTGAACTTTATAATACGCTTTCTTCATTAAAATTTGCTTAATGTGAAGCTTAAATTTATGTAACGGAAGTTCAGTTACATGATGTGGGAGTTTATTATATATTTGTATACATTTCCCCATGAATGAGTGACTAGTTTTATGAAGTCCGAAACTTGGAACAGCAAGTTTATTTCTACCTCTGGTGTTCAAAAATTGTGATAATCACTTTTCTTCAAAAATGTATGTATTTTTTTATGAACATACATAATGTTGTCATATATATATTGGGAAGCAACCGTCAATATATTGATTTCTTTAAATAACTCTCTAAGCGAGTACGGCTCTCTTTTGTAATACAAAAATGTCATGAATATCAGCTGCTGATCCCCACAACAATATACCATATGACATAACACTATGGAAGTAACTGAAATATACAAGCCTTGCCGTCTCAACATCAGACAGTAATCTAATTTTTTTAACAGCAAAAGCAGCAGAGCCAAGTCTTCCTGATAGGGTAGTAATATGAGGATTCCATTGCAGACGTGAATCTAAAGTTATTCCTAAAAATACTGTTGAGTCAACACATTGTATTATTTCTTCGTTAATTTTAATATTTGTACTGACCTGCTTGACATTTGGTAAAGTAAATTTAATACAAAAAGTACCAAAAAGTTTGTATAGCTATCTACTACATTAACCAAGGCATTAGGCAAAGGAACAGTCAAAATAGAAGCTGTGATTGACGGAAAAAGAGAAGATGCAACTCTAAATGATGTCTGGTATGTACCACAATTGAGCGAAAACCTATTCTCAGTACTTTCTATGCAGGATCGAAATCCAGGAAGTATTTTTTAATCTAGGGTAACGACTTGTGAAGTTAAGATTGTTGGTAAAGTAATTGCAACTGGCAAGAGGAAAAGATTTGGAGGGCTGTATTTGCTGGACTTCAAGACATTCTCATACAGTCACAACAGCCGATGGAACTGTAATTCAAGCTGTAGGCAAATGAACAGTCAAAATAGAAGCTGTGATTGACGGAATAAGAGAAGATGAATTATAAGGAGTCCACACTAACACTTTATAGTTATTAGCGTCCACAAAACTTGCACACTTTATAACACACTCAATAATGTCCACAATAATCAATTTAAAACAGTACGATAAAGGAATACAAAAAACGGTAAAATTTAATTTTTAGACATAACAATATATAATGGCAGTCAACAACCGTTGCTTAGCAATGCGATTGTTCTCACAACGTATCTTCTGCCAGCCAGTAACTTTAACATAAATAAGCTGAAATAAATATATAAACAACCTTGACTCGTCAACAAATGTTCGTGTTCGTCAGACAAACATTTGCCGCTACCAGGACTTTCATAATTCATATGTTACTAACTCATCTACTTATTGTCACTTGAACATCCGAGTTGCCACAACAGCACCAAAAAAAATCCGTCGCCATCAAACGTCCGAGCTGTTAACGGTAGCAAACCTTTGCAAACACATAATCTCTAGAATCTGTGACGGCAGAGCATCGGACTTGTGCTCTTTATCATGTCAATAAGACAGTGGCCATTCCTTTGTATGCGAGGTATGCGCCGCCAAACCAATCATGAACAACATTAAATTTTTTTTTTCTCAAACATGCTTGGAAATGTGAGCATTATTTTGACAACCTTTGATTCCTCAGAAGTTTCTAATGACGTCGTGTCATCTTTGGTTAAAACAGAACGGGTTTTGGGAGGTCGTGAATCTTCAACGGTATCAGTGATCTGTGAAATGGTCAAGCCTAGTTGTCAAATTAAAACCCAATGTCAAGATGAACTGTTTTTCTGGGCAATTTTAGCAGTTAAAAATTTAAATATATACAAATATTATAGGCCTTAAAAATTACAAAAACAATTAAAGTTTACCGATGTATTAAGAATACGTAAAAAAAATACGATCTTTACGTTTAAAATTTCCACTCCGTATTTTTAACACCCTGTTTCGGTTCATCATGCAAGACTGTTGTTATACTATGAAGTCGCGGAGACAACTGACACTTGAGGATGCCTCTAAAGCTTTAAAATATTCTTGTAGGATTTTAATAATACCATATGGTCATAAATACAACTTATTGGTTTGGATTTTCACCACACAGTCCTAATTAGTTTGCCTAGATGACTCTAATATAGCATGAAGGTTTTACGTAGGTTTTAGAAAATACTTATAAGTCATTTCAACATTCCATAACTTTATGGTTCTACGATAGTTAAAAATTAAACTTTTAGATCTCACTTTAGCATATTGCTAGCCTTTCCAAAACTCAATCAGGAGTCTACGACAACTATTAGATCCTAGGACTGTATGCTCTTTAAACACAAGTCAAAATAACGTTAATTTAAACTCCTGTCAGCGGTTTCAAGGTTGTAATAATAAACAGTAAGTTTTAGGACTTATTAATCATTCTCAAGTACTCAATATGACAAGATAGCTAAGCGTTAACCTTTTTACGACGCTTGTAAAACCTAAAGGCATTTTTTACAACCTAGGCCCGAATAAAATGTTACTTGGGTCCTTTCTATCTGACAACCTTTAGAGTGTAATTTCTGTCTTCATTGTTGGTTCAGTACAGTTTTAGTTACTTTTTGGGTTTGACGACTCTTATACACATATAAGGACGACAGGCTGGCAACCTGTCACTATTTTGAGGCGTTAGTTGGTCCATACTGCCAGATATATCACATTTGGTTGGTTACATAAAGACCTGAAATATTGAAAGTTGTACTTGACATAAGCACGTTATGATGCAAGGAAATTAAACGCGAATCTACCGTACAATTGTTTGTTACTCTAAGTGCATTTTTACTTGACATTGGCGAAATGCGTTATATATCGCGAACGCCATTTATTTAAAGAAAGAAATTAAACGCATGTGACTAGAGGAGAGTGATGAATTTGAATGTTTAGGTATGGAGCGGAAGAAGATCACAGAAGAAATACATATAACGGGTGTAAAAGACATGAACAGTAAAACGAAAACCATGTATTCTGCTCACTATCATAACATTTTTTTTCCTTCAGACTATACCTGGGAAATTGATATTTACGATTTTATTGAAGGTCAATGTCATAATTTTTTTTTCATATTTTTATGAAAACATATTCTAAATATTATTTCTTAATTATTGTCTAAAGAAACATTATATTTTTTTTTAGTATTTCATAACAAAAAATGGCTTCAAAACGTTAGCATTCAATGTAGCTCACTCGATGTGCACAAACGAACGGGGCCGCCGTCTGGCAAAAATATTACGGTTTTGCGAGTTGCTTGCGACTTGAGCGCTTTACGTTGCGCAGTACAATTTGCAATATTTTTTAACACGAAAAAATAAAAATCATTTCCCAGCAATCATTTTTTGAAATGTGTCTTATTTTGATGTATTGAATACATGATTCTCGTTTGACTGTTCATGTCTTTTACATGCTGTATGTATAGTATAGTGTGACGATATATGAATTCTCACCAACATACTGTAAATATTGCGAATTTTTATACCATAATAACTTCAATCGACACACATTTAGGTAGGTAATCATCACAACAGCAATTGAATTCAATTTAATAACTCGAATTTATTTCTTTGCAGCAAGCAGGACGCACGTAGATATGCTAATTTTACTTCGAATGCAAATCAAATTAGGTAATGGGTATTGATGTATACCTCATGCATTCGTTGCGGAATGGTACCTATTGCAGAAGATTTAGGTACCTATATGTTCTTGATAACAGGTTTAATAAATTAGTCGTATGTCATATTATACACTCACTGTTGTTGAAAAATTAAAGTTATAATAAACTAAATTAAAATTACCTACTCTAGTCTAATATTATGAAAGGATCACAGTTTCCATTCAGTTTCCCCGCAAAGTAAATTGATCCATAATATGCTACTTAACACTTTAAAATAATGTTTTTTTCGGGGTTTATTTTATGAAAGTGCTTCCTCTAATTATTAAGTCCAATGATAAATGGGAGCCTTACTTCTATTTTTAATTATGTACAATACATTTGTTGTATTTGTATTTTGTAATTTTTACGTGTGACTTACTAAACCAACTTACAACCTACGTGTGGGTATGTACGAAATTCGCTACAAATGAATATTCTACAAGTAAATTACTAAATGCTGAAGGAGCGGGAACCAAAGTGTATTTGCGTTTTAATTAAACGATTGAAGGAGCTAGAGAAATTCTACGCACTATTATTTAGGGAGTTTAATTTTAGTATACTATAGGTACCTAGATAGATTTTGAATTCTACTAGCACGCTATTCCTTGACGATTGAAAATAAAACTAGATGGTCAAATGGCTTGTTATAGTGTTAGGGGTGTTTATTGAAAGTCTAGTCACTGTTTTAATTTTCATTTCATTTAACAGTCCAGGCACAGCTCACGAGCGCCTTTCCAGGAAGACGTTCACGGTCGCTACCAGTCAGTACAGCAGGTACCTTTAGGCGCTTTGCAAACGACGGGGCGGGCCGGGCCGCTCAATTTCACTGCAAACGCAAGACGCACATAGGGGCAAAAAGATCGCGCTGCAGGTGCCCAGCGGGCCCATCCGTGACCTTGGCTCCCGCCATGTATCACACAAATTAGTTTGTATGCAGTTACGTAGACGGCGGCGCGAGGCGACTACCTCAGTCCGCGCCAACTTCACAAAAACGAGCGTCGTAAACTAACTGCCCCCGTCCCTCGTGTGCCTTGTGTTCGCAATGAGGGCAGCCGCGGGTATCGACAAGCACGGGCAGACGCGGTCTTTATTGCTTCGCGGTCAAAAAGACTGCCCGCCCTCTGTCTGCAAAGCGCCTAACTACATGCGGTTAGACTAGCCTCGCGCACACGAACGCCAGATAGTTTATTTATTTTAAGGTTCATTTAGTAGGTAATTGTTTGGTAGAAAATTGCATATTGTTTTTTAACTAGAATCGTGGAGGAAACAAGCTTTATCCGGAACCATCGACTTGATTAACTATTTTTTTCACTTGCTGCCTGCAGTACAATCTCCACCTACCAGGCGGACTTAAATAAGGCCTACCAAACAAACCCGATTGATTGTCTCATCCTGGTCGCGCAACACTCAGTCAAAGGTCGCTCTCAAATAAAGCACGCCCAATTGATAACCAGTTGAGAGAGCTTTCCTGCAGTCACGGTCGATGGAATAACGGCAGTGTAACAATTTTTGATTTATTTCAGAAACTATTATTTTTCTCGTGTGAATAGTTTCTGCTAGGTCGGTAACGCACATTTGATACCCCATCGCATCGGTATTGTAGGTTACTATCAGGTGGACCGTAGGTATGCTTGTTTGCCACCAATGTGGTAAATAAAAACGATTATAAACTACTAGGTAATTCACAGCAAGGTGCGCCGATCCCAAAACGCCCCCATAAGGGCTTAGGAGGGTACCGGTGGGTTTTAGCGGAGTAGGACCGGCGCTATTCCGGCACACGCCGTACGCCCCGCCAGCGTGCGGTATGGTCCGTAAATGGATTTCCCATCGTCACAAAAAAAAGGTAATTCACAGCAACGAACTTCTAAAATGATAGATATATTTTTTTATACTTTACTTTTGGCAGCAAATGACCTTTACAATAAAAATAAAGTAAAATATGTTTTATTTCAGACAACTAATTGGTTTGATTGTCGATTGTCTAATTTAATTGGTCGAATGTCTATCCGCCATTGTTTTCAGAGTAGTAGTTAGAAACTGCACTGCGCTCTGTAAGACACTGTCATATGAAAACAAAATATGTATATAAAACTTTAAAAACATAGACAAAAAATAATGGTAGACAGAGTTTTAAAAGAGAGATTTTAAAATAAGGCGAGGCCTGTGTGGTGGGCCTGTCCTTTCTGTAGAAAATTTCTAGTCTACAGGTACTTACTACCTCGAAAATGCTGGAACCTTCGGCCAAAATTCGTCCTTCGTGTAGGTGGTCACATGGTCGATTGGTACTCTCACTACAAATGAGTTGAAATTTACACTGTGGTGTGACTTGACAACCAGTTAACCCTCAAGAGGAACTTGGTCTTTACTCGTATGTACTCTACGAATTACTCTTCTGTGTTTTGTGAATTACTCCACCTTTGTAGAGAAATTCACAGAACACATGCGCTTACAGCAATGGCTTAAAGGATTTTGAAAAGAATTTCCATTAGTTTAAAAAATACTAAATACTACATTCTTAGTTCACACATTTATAAAAAGCTAGGAACGCAAAATTTTCAGTGCGCGCTACGTAGTTAGGAATTGCCAACATTTCTCATTTTCCTTTGTCACTTGGCAGTTTTTAAGATAGCGAGATCTGCCAAGTTATAAAGCAAACGTCTTAATTGCTCTAGTTATTTCAGTCACTTGTCTTACTGGAAAATGATAAAATTGCGCTGAGCTTGATTTAGTAAGATCACATTTTAATGACATTTCCAAGCTCAACTTTTAATATTTACCTAACCTGTATAATTTTATCCGGTAAATAGATGAAGGTTTAAAAATAAGATATCTCGAGTAAATGCATGTGAGTACGTAAGTATATATTTGTCTTTGACATTTAGAAAACATATTATAGTGAAATGGTAAATTCAAATTCCTTTGGAGGATTTAAGTAATATAAAGTCCGATTTTGAATCATAGTACAACTATTGTGTGACTTTTATTAACGAGTCATAGTCGGTTAGTTATTCATATATTTATTTAAGTTTACTTACATTAATCCGTTCTCTAGTAAGTACATAAGTAGGGATTCAGTAAAAAAATCATGTAGTTGTATTGTAAGCCCACAAAATATGGCTGATACCCAGCATCCAACTCGCTCATATTTAATGCTCTCCCACCAGGCGCGTTATAACCAGTCGATAATGCCGGATGTGTTATTGCGATAATACATCCTGATCCTAAGCAAGACAGTTTCGTTTTTATAGTCCGACAATTCGTCTCTTTTTGTTCATGACATCGCGACATTGACTATATAAAAATTAAATTATTTATCTTGGTATTTGGCGGAGGAAGCTTCGATCGTCTTCCTTAACTATTGTGATAAAAAAAAATCTCAGTTTGGTGATAAGTCAATATGCTTATGTCGTATAAACATTTTTTGGGAACAAAGTACAGGTTCGTACTACTAATTAGAATAACAATTTGTCGGCAAACACAAATTACTTCTTTGAGATATTACTAGTTTAACGTTTTAAGACATCGGTATTGTCCCTGTAGGAGCTCATATCGGAATATTTTAAGACTAGGTGGAAGGCACGACATCCTACTTCTAATGCGTCGTTATTATCGCAGCAGTGTGAAATTACGTGGCGGTCCATATTCAAAATGTTCTGAAAACAGATATCGCATAACTCATCCAATATTATCGACCGGTAATAACGCGCTTGTGAGAGAGACGTATTATCTGCAAAATTATTTACGAAATTAACTACAAAAAGAAGTGACACTTTGGACTTGAATACAGTCTATTACAATTATGTCCCTAAGCGCGAATCATGTACAATGAAAGTAAAGTCATAAAATATAGCCACTTTTACGAGCGAGATTAACGATAAAGCGAATTTGAAGTAACGACAATTTTTAGCACTCAACTTCCATAAAAGTTAGCTTTACTGGTGTCTGTCAGCACTTTTGTTATTTAAATAAAAAACCAAGTAAATAATTGCGTATAAAGTGTGGATGTGTCTGTATGTAGGTACAGTAAAGTTGTTTAGTCGAGTTAATTGGTGGTCGATAGTAAGTAACTTTCTTTCTTACAACTGCACAAGTTCTTTTCTTGAAGTACGTAAATGGAACCTTCTCTGTGACAAAACAGTATGTAAGGGGCCCGAGCCTACCCCACATTAGGGGCGATTATGCCTTAGTCAACCACGCTGGCCAAATGCGGGTTGGTCGACTTTACACGCAACCTAAGAATTTCTTCATAGGTGTGTGCAGGTTTCCTCACGATGTTTTCCTTCACCGTAAAAGCGTCGATTTAACGTACATATCAATTCAAAATTTGAAAACACATTGGTACGTGGCGGGGATCGAACCAGTGCGTCCCGGGTGGGAGACGATGCTCTTACGCACTACGCCACCGACGCTTTTATTTTATTTCATCAAAAGCAATTCGGGTTGACTCGGAGTCGCTCTTCCCCTCTTTTTGCGTCAGGGTTTAAAACTATTTCGTTCGGATCTTAGAAGTGCAAATTTTAAAAGCCCGTATTACAGAATGACCCTCAGAAATCAATCATGTCTTGAGAATCGTTTGTCACTTTCTGTCAAGCACAAAGTGATAGAGACGTACAGAGATGTACGACGCTTAGTACGGTGTTGATTCTTGAGACTCATTCTATAATACCAACCTAAGATTTAATGAAATAATTTTTACCTTAAAGACATAAGAACCAAGCACTGAAAAATTTAGCATTATCCCGGTAGTGTAGTGGTTGATGCAGCCGCCCGGATTGCAGAAGATGCTGGGTTCGATTCCCGCCTGGGGAAGGTTAATTTTTTCAGTGTATTTTCTAATTTTAAAAACATAGTTTTGCATATAATATTTATTAAGTAGGCACCTACTAAACTATTTAGTTAACAATCCGAAATAATATTTCACAAAGGTAAATAAAATAATACCCAAACTTTTGGGCAACGGATCTCCAAACTCTGTATAACAACGCTAAAACGGTACAAATCACGAACCCTGACGAAGGTTTTCATTAACATAGTTCGCGGTATATCTATGAATAACTGTCAAAATTCTCTCTAATAATACTAAGGCACGGCCACGAGTACACGTTTAAATTTTAACAACAGCTGCCTAACTAACTTTTGACCTTAATAAAACTCGTATTTCGGTTGAGGAAAGTATTAAAATATTCCCTAGAATTTCATAACAACCGTACTGAAACTTTTAGGATAGGCTTTATGTGGAAATTTTACTTCACTTTGCACTAACTAACATAAATTGGGCCGTCGCGCACTGCACAACCTGCGCGTGTGGATAGCGCTTTAACTTTATTAACGTACGGTATTAATGGGAAAATCTTCGTTGTCACAAGTACATTTTAGGAAAACATTTTAAAATTCGTCATTGGTTATGTTGTTGTTTGTGCGGTTATAAGGATGATTTTGACATAAAAATTTGTTTGTTGGTTCACTGAACCTGTCGTTATTTTGAGATAATACATGGCTCATACTGCCAGATGTAGCTTTATGCGGAACTAAATGTTACCTTGGGCTATACTCAACCACTTTAGGGATTGTGAGTTTGATTTTATGTATAAAATAATAACCCTCAACCTACTGATCACTCCTGACCACTACCATTTTTAATAAATGGGTTACTCGACCAGTGGTCGAGCGTGTTATGGTCCAGTACTTTACAATCTGCCCAACTATATGATCGGCCCACGATTTATGAAATCCTGAGAGCACAAAAATGATGTTGGTCTTTACAAACGAAAGTCAGAAAATACACTGATCATACATAAATAACATATATGAATACATGAATACATCCTATCAGCCTTTATAATTCGACCCACTGCTGGGACACAAGGCCTCTCCTTGTCACCGAAAGAGGCTTAGGCAGTAGTCCACCACGCTTGCCCAATGCAAATTAGTACGGACGTGGACGGAGTAATTAAGGTAATCAATACCCCTTTGCTGGTCTATTAGTCGCCTTCTATAACACCCATTGGAGAATATGGGGTAATGCTATTCTACTCTGTTAGAACTCGGAATCACACGGCTTTTGTCGATATTAGACCCGTATATTATTTCTTAAACAAGAAAAAAAATGTTCAATGACTGGGAAGAAACATAAGGAACCTACAAGTATCCTTGGACATTGGACAAAAGGTCACATACAGCTTCTATGTCCCAGAGTGACCGAAACCTCAACAAATTGGTTTGAAAGTAGTTTCGCCAGTATCGTTGTTTAGTGGAGCTGCAGAAGTTAGATTACTTCCTTAAAGTGTCCTTGAAAGGGTTAATAGATTCGATGATAGGCGCGGCACTTTACCTTTTCACTTTGAAACGAAGCTGTAATTTGAAGCTGCAAGACGTGTCCGAAACGTTTCGAAAGAAGCGAGTGCTTTAATCAAATAATGCGGAATCAATTTGAGTTTGTTATTCACTTTTTCAGTTTGCTATTTTTCTAATCCAATTTTATACATGATCGCGGTCTATATGAAGAGAGCGTTTAATACTAGTCAAATAATTATATTTTATATGAATGCTGGCTTTCATTCCTACCGAATAAATTCAGAGTATGGTCTTTATTCATGATGTTGTGGGAGATTGAAGAACAACAAGCGCGAGGCAGAACGCACGAGGCTGCTCGCTTGGTGAAGACCCAGGCGGGTCTCACGTAAAGACGGCTGATCGGATTTTGATGAAATTAAAACATAGAATACTTTTTATCCTGGTTATTGGTCCCCTAAGGATTTTCTCGAATGATCACGCGTACAAATTCGCGGGCGGAAGCCAGTTTTGAATAGTCAAACTGACAATATCTCAAACGCAAATCCAAAGCCATAAAACTAAACTAATACTGTTTATTTATCGCATTTAACACCTCCTGTTTATCACCTCTACATATGTATGGGGTACATAATATTATTGTTTGTGACTGTACCCCTATTCCGCTTTAGGACGAAGAAATTTTAACATAACTATTAGATTTACTACTAAGAGGATAATGTATCTGTCTATTTACCTATTAAACTTTATTGATTAGACTCGCTTTCCAAATACCTTTAATTAATGCGCGTTTGTAATAAAAGCTCTAATATTAAAACACCGTTTTTTTTATTCAGGTCGTGAAAATGTCAAGCTGGAACAACAAAAATAAATAACACATTAAGAAAATGAAGGGAACAAAGGAGAAACGGAGGTTATTGGTTCAGCATTACAGTGTCACGTAGGTACCTACTTATTTTACAGCGTACAACTTTGGGGTACATCTGTCTGCCGTCATCCGTGCACATATAAATGGGTAAATACGTAATTTGTATTCGTTCATGTATTCTTTATGACGTCACGTGTCGCTGTGACTGTGGTAGACTTTAATAAAAACGACTTCACGAGGTAGCTAATAACAGACAGCCTTGGCATAATGTTTTACTACCTCTTATATGTTGCAAGTAAAAATACGTTACAATCTCAGGTTATGTTACATGTATGCGCTGTTAATGTTCAGGTAGAGATGAGAACTTTCGAACTTTTCGCTGGGATAATGAGATGGTGTTATGGTTATAGCAATGAAATTGTAAATGGTAGATTTATCGCTTACTTAGACAATTAGTGTCTAAGCTTACCTATTAGAAAATAATAGTTTAAAAAAAAACTTAAAAAAAAAACACGCTTTTATGTCTGATAAAAAACTAAAAAGTGAAAAATAACACTACACAAAAATATTAATTTACTTTTAGTAATACTGGCTGTTTTTTGTGCCTTTGCCTAAAAAAGCGCTGATGCGCGCGCATCGCTAATTTGTGAACAAGTAAAAATTATTCCGCGCTCTTACATTTTTTCTTTTCGCTGTGTTCTTTTCTTTTTTTATTTGAAAATGTCGTCAAATAGTGATGAATTTATTAATTATTTCCTCGCAAATATGTTATAAATCGTCGTATGACATACGTGCGCTTTGACAATTACAGCCTCTGCCTTCTTGTAGCCCTCGCCTACAGCTCAGGCTAGCAATATCGCCTCGGCTGTAATTTTCAACTTACCGCACTTATATCATAATAAATCAGTATTTATATTTATTTTTGGAACACTTAGGTAAATTTGAAGTAATTTGTGATTATCAAAAGGCTCGACGTGATGCATTTTTATTTCTCTCGCTTTGCTACAGTTACAATTGACTAAATGATATCTTTACATTTCTTAATTAAGATAACGGCAAGTGTATACGTGTGAAACGACTTAGGACGAGAGTGAAACTCATTGAGACACGTATTTTGCATTTATATCAATTATGCGGCTCGGTGTTAAACAACACAACTATGTAACCTGGAATTCCAAACGTTCGCAGAGGCTTTACGGGGCACGCGTCTTAATAAAAGCAACCCACATTTGTTACTTACTTTACTCGCCATTAAGTAAACCTTAATGGCGGGAACAGGTAACAATGCTGACCCCAGTTATTTTGTCACCAGCATTTGATGTCGCGATGTGAGCTGCTATTACTGTTGTTATTGTACATACACAAAATGTTGTTGACAACGAAATTGCGAAGAATATTTGGAATTCTGCATAAGTACAAAAATGGAGATTATTTCTGGTTTTTGTCCAAAGCGGCGAAATGGCTAGATCGGGCCCTGCTTGGACCACACAAGCGTAGGTTTAAAGGTTCTCTAATAATATGAAACCCATTTCTATGGCTCATTATTAAAGAAGATTAATAGCGCCAATATTCACAGAAATGATATTATAGGGAGGTATGTCCAGGGGAGTCATCCGGTTTTGAGCCCAGTGATATTCCAACAGTTTCCTGTTTGTAGGGAATTGTTTAAGACACATTACTTACAAGTCTTTAAGTAGATATTCTACACAAGTAAAGCCGGGTACACTTCCCGGTTACGAATAGAACTGTCCCGTCTCATCCAGCGGGTGTCGTAAAAACGAACTAAGGGTATCAAAAATCACACCAAGGGGACGAACCACCCACAACAGCATTCCTAATGAGGGTTGTATACAAGCAGGCAACCAACCATTAAACTATATCAAAACCTATAGCAATGTGGTAATTGCAGCGACCATAAATAAATTGAGACCAGAATAATATGAAGAAGAAATTTTTAGGCTTTTTATGTATTACGAGATAGCAAACAAGCTTGCGGCCCACCTGGTGTTAAATGGTTACCCTCGCCTGCACTTGCAATATTAAGGGTAAATCACTGCAAGTGCGTTGCCATTCTGGGGACTAAGATGATATGCCTTCCATGCCCAGTAATTACACTGGCTACCTTTCCCTTCAATCCGAAACACAGCGAACTGCTTCACGGCAGAAATAAGAAAGGCGCTAGGCGGTGGTACCTACCCAGACAACCCTACACATGGGTCTGCCACCTAGTATCTAATACTTAGAAGAAGTGAAGCAGACAGTTCTGATGTGCAAAAGAGTATGCCACGTAGAGCCTAGGCTCTAGCGTCTAGTAGTAGTTCTAGCATCGTTCTGGCACAATCTCAATATCTTATAATCTCTCATGACACAGTCCGTTAAAGCGTCGATAAGTGTAGGGAATCTTGCTCGTAGGAGCATTCCGCACCTGTATAGCACACTCTGAAAACACACAGAAAAAAACTTTCTTAACATGTTGCTGATTTTTCTCATATGAATAATTAAATAATGAAACTATCTACAAGATGAACAAAGTAAAATGAAATTATCCACAAGACGATTACTCGGCGGTAGATCTGTATTGTAATTTTTTGAAAATAAATCCAGCAGTTTCAAAGCTGTTTTTATTGTTATATTATATTATTTGGAAGATTTATTTTAATTAACAAATTACAAATTTTGAAATCCTCCCATATTGATTTGAAAATATTCTAGTTTGTTAAATATATTTAAAATTTCATAAATATAATTCATAAAAATGTTTCAAAATTTAATTACGGTGATGATCGTTCTAAAATTGCATGTTTGCACTTCATCATCAACAGCTCATATAATGTCCCCACCGACGAGCTCGAGCCTACCCCACATTAGGGGCGATTAGGCCTTAGTCAACCACGCTGGCCAAGTGCGGGTTGGTCGACTTCACACACAACCTAAGAATTTCTTAATAGGTGTGTGAAAGTTTCCTCATGATGTTTTCCTTCACCGTAAAAGCGTCGATTAAACGTACATATGAATTCAAGATTTGAAAACACATTGGTACGTGGCGGGGATCGAACCAGTGCCTCCCGGATGAGAAACGACGCCACCGACGCTTTTCATTTAAGCGCTTATCACCCCCTTAAGCGTGGAGTGACGTAATCAGCTCAGGTAATCAGTGCAACAAACTTTTCTTTATCCCGAGAGTTATATTTCATCAAAACGACTTTTCGAAAATCTAGTTTATCTACCTATCGAAAGTACTTAGAGTTGGGTTTTATATATATATTTAGCTAAGTAAGATGAGCTTAGAGATGATGGCATAATGGAATATTCAAGCTTCTAAGAAGCTTTAGATAAGCAATATACCCGTACTCATCTCATCGCATCTACTTACTTTAGCTCTAACGCAGATTAAGTTGATACAATTTATATTTATCAACGGTATAGTAATACGTATTAGGTGCGTCCCTTGCTTTTATTTACTTACTTATTCTTTTATAGTAAGCCGTGTGAGCGTGAAAGGGTGGTCTCATTTTTAGACATTAAATATGTAATAAAGATTTTTTTGACTAGTAAAACATTACTATGTTTATTTGTGTATCGTGTGTCGGCAACGGCGACATAAAGAGTGTAAAGTTACATACGACCACGCTCGTAATCTCATGAAGGCTTGCGCAGAGCCTTAGGCAACATTTTGTTACACATAAAGCCAATCTGGCAGTATGGGCCATGCAGTGCTCCAAATAGTGACAGGTTGCCAGGCTGCCTACATAAAAGGGGCACCGAACCCAAAAATTAACAATCCTTCAGTAAACACACCAACTAAAGCCAACGACCATAACAGTATGTTACACTCAAAATCATCTCAGCAGTGTAAAGTTGACTGTATTAAATATTTAATTAAGATGCTTTTATGCTGATCTTATACGTATTTGACGTATCTAGATTGTAAGCAGAATAGGTTCTTAGTATGTATGAAGGTACTTAGAATAACATTTCATTCTGCAACACCCAGCATTTATTCAGTCAAGTTCACTTTTTTTCTAAGACTATAAAGGCGCAGTTAACATTATTTTGTCAGGAAACTTACAGTTTTCATGGACAATGAAGAGTCTATCTATCTAAATACATGATATTATTTTATAACTAGCTTCTACCAGCGACTTCGTCTGCGCAACATCAGTATAAATTATAGCTTTTATGGTATTCTGATATTATTGTAAAGTTTCAACAGAGTAACAAACACACATCCAGACATCTATACATCCATACAAACTTTCGTGTTCATAATATACATAAGAAGGATTGACAAACAATTTTTACCAGTTGATAATAAATAGTGAGTTCTTGCGGTAGATCAGTGCAGCATGTAGATGGATTGCTATTTAAAGTGGTACTGTTGGGATCGAATGATAAAAAACAACTCTTTCTCACTTATTTCACCTTTATTCTAAATTACCTTTAAACAATTTTTAACAAAACTATATTTTCGGGCTGCTATAAAAATATCCTTTAAGTAATCAATCTTTTCTACCAATCAAATGTCATATACCTTTTTTAAACACATTAATCATAAAAACTACCATAAAGTTCCTACAACCAAATAGGTCATTACAGTACCTAGGTATAGCACATTCCTGAGCGAGCTTACAAGAGCGGAGCTAATTCTAAAGCATTTTTAACAGAATTTAAGAGAAGTAAGACATCTTAAAGAAGACCGCAGTCTACTACTAATATAACTACATTTTCGTAGAGTTGTGTTTCTGTTATGGCAGTTTACACACTGCGACTTTTTCATCGCCTTTTTTGCAATACTGCACCATACACCAATCAAGGTTGGCATCTTGCAACTTCGACTGAAGATGCATCGCGACTGTATCGCGTTTGCATCGTTGCTAAAGGAAATCAAACTAAATATTAAGTGCATGTATGTACCTAGATTGAATTAAATCGAGGATTTAGTAAAATTCGTAAAAACTTTACGGGTATGACAAAAAGTTTGTTAAACCCAATAACTTAGGAATACTAAGTCATTGGTTAAACCTGAGATGCCTGAGAGATAAAAAGAAATTGGTCTTACAGAGTTGTAACAGCACATTAATATTTGCCTTGTGCATATGATGTCGTGGAAATAACAAATAAATATGCAACGAAACGAATCAGTTTTCAATGCTATAGAATAGAACAAAAGACATATATATAACTTTGGGGTACTTCTAAACTAGGACACTCACGAAATACTTCAATAGAAATGGCGCGATGCAGAACAACTCGTTGCTTAAAACCGTTCCACTTCTCTCGTAGGAATGCTATTTACTCGGCTAATGACGCATAGCGCTCGAAAGCTAAAAAGCTAATCCTAGCACAGCGTAAAAGAAATAAAAAGCTAGCACATAAATCTCCTTTGTGCCGATTGCCAGACGCTTTGTGTTGGAGGGAAATGGATTCAGCTAGATGTAAAAAATGCAATCACGGCGATTTTACACTCACAACGAGGTTTTTTAACGGTTACCTACAACAAACAGTTTTATATAGAATACTCTACTTGACCGACAGACTAAAGTAAAAGCTATGTTAAAAAGCATAAGTATTTAAAAGAAAGTTTAATTGTGAGTTGTAGGTAAATTCGACAGATAGGTATTTAGATACTTGTTTCATATAAATGTAACAATTTGGAAATTTTATTTCGTCAACGTCAATACGTAGGTAGTATATTTTCTGTATAATAAGGGCCACATCACATATGCAATTTCACATTACAGCTAAGCCTACGAAATTAAAAATCTTACTGCGAGAAATTAGAAAAAGTCGTAAAGCTAAAATAGCACTTAAAACCGAATAAGAAGGTATCATTCCCACCGCTTCTGAGGTTTAATGAAGTGCTTACACCAAAGTAATTTCTCTTTATCACCTTCGAGTCTCCTCGAGAAACATGGAGGAATTTATCTCATCATTGTGCTTATGGGTGCTTCTCGGTTTCCCCAATGATCTTCCTTCGCATAAATTAAAGTTTGTGGCCTACGCGGGGCCTATACGACCAAGCAAAATGTAATAAGAAGTCGCTCCGTTTAATTTAGGTGTTGGGGAAAACATATATTTTACAATTACAGAGGATAAATACGTTTATTTGACGCCTATGGTCTGGTGATGGTCTAAAAAGCGTCGGTGGCGTAGTGCGTAAGAACGTCGTCTCCCACCCGGGGGGCACCGGTTCGATCCCCGCCACGTACCAATATGTTTTCAAATTTTGAATTCATATGTACGTTTAATCGACACTTTTACGGTAAAGGAAAACATCGTGAGGAAACCTGCACACACCCATGAAGAAATTCTTAGGTTGTGTGTGAAGTCGACCAACCCGCACTTAGCCAGCGTGATTGACTAAGGCCTAATCGCCCCTAATGTGGGGTAGGCTCGATCCCCTCAGTGGGGACACTATATGAGCTGATGATGATGATGATGATAGATGCGTGCGTAGTACTTGGTCATTATTTTGCTGCGGAGTTATTTTAAAATTATGATATCTCTGAAGATATTCATTGAAATCCAATGAAGTCTAGAACACTTTTGTACAAAATTAAATACTTGTGTTGAATAATGTATTAATTTTGATAAGAAATAAGTAATATTATGTTTACAAAAATACCTTCGCATACAATGCATTACTTTAGAACAAATTTGATTACCAAAAATAAGTTATAGTGAGTAATAGATAGATAAATGCTCTCTGGAACAAGTAAAATAATTCCGTATACATGATTTTTGCGTAACTTTCAGTGTTTACGCAGAGCACGCAACAAAAGCTCTGAAAATCAAAAAATATTATCTCTTTTATTTCAAACTCTGATATCTCTAAAGATATTCATTGAAATCAAATGAAGTTAAAACATTTTTGTTCAAAATTAAATACTTGTGATAAATAATGTATTTATTTTGATGAGGAATGATATTATGCATACAAAAACACCATCGCAAATAATGCATTTTAAAACAAATTTGTTAGGCTATAGTGAGCCAACCTTAAAAGATATGCTGTCCCGGACTTTTTTTTAGGAATTTTAAAGGAAAACAATTCCGTCATAATTTATTTTTCCGTAACTTTAACCGTTTACGCAGCGCACGCAGTGAAAGCTTTAAAAAGGAACATTTTTGTCCCGTTTTTGCAAAATTCTTCATTTATGCTCAGCTCCTATTGATCGTAGCGTGATGTTATATAGCCTGTAGCCTTCCCCGATTAATGGACTATCCAACACAAATAGAATTTTTCAATTAGAATCAGTAGTTACTGAGATCTTACGGTTCAACCAAACAAACAAACAAACTCTTCAGCTTTATTATTAGTATAGTATAGATATGTATGTATATTGGGTATAGTTAGTATATATTTAGTTACATTATATTAGAAGTACTTTTTTGTAACTTATGACATATTACTACAGAATTTGTCCGAGGCCTTCGAGGCCTATTTCTTCTTCTTAGTGGCGAACGCGACACATTAAAAAATTGCGAAACATTTCGCCAATGTCAAGTGAAAATGTACTTAAAGTGAGGGTGGGAATCGTATTTTTTTTTTTCTAAATATAGACGTTTCAACTTAATATATGGCATTTAAATTATTTCTGTAGCACTTCAAATGGCTTCACAATAATTTTTTAAAGATTCGTAAAAATAGCCACACGGTAATTTATTCTTTAAGCTGCATGCGCCTGGCGTGACGTCATAGAATTCTGTCGCTTGAGCGTCGTTGTTCGGAAAGGACGCTCCATAATAGCAAAGTAATAGTAGGTAGGTATTATTAACAGTGAACTAATAATAAATGAATTCATGAAAAAAGTATAAAAACCTTGATTGATTTTACCTTCCATCATCAGCTCACCGGAATAGCCTTAAAATACAACTATCGGTCTATACGTACCTTAAAACATTTAAAGTTTTAACATCCAACTCCTAACCGTTAGAGTGCTTTGCCTTCGATCGTGAGATCACCTAATAAGCTAAAAGAATACAACTATCGGTCTATACGTAAGTACCTATAATATTTAAAGAATTATCATCCAACTCCTAACCGCTAAGGAGGTTTTCTTTCCATCATAATCTCACCTGAATAACCTGAAAGAATACAACTATCAGCCTTTAAGTAGGTACAAACATTTAATATTTAAATAACCATCAACTAACTCCTAACAGTTAAGGAGTTTTACCTTCCATCATCAGCTCATCAACATGAGATGACTACTAAATGCAAATACTAGAATAGCTTTAGAAAAAATATGAAAAATGTTATACATGCCTATAACATTTGAGAGTTTCCCTCGACTTCCCTGGCTTCCCATCATCAGATCCTGACTTATTGACAATAAGACCACCTCAGGAGTATAGGAATATACAAACACTATTGAATAAAAAAAGAATTTTGAAAAGCGGTCCACAACTGACAGAGATATCGGTGAACATACTCCCCTTGAATCCTCGAAATGATCTTCACAGCAATGACGCATACTGATGTTGGATAAAAAGGTTTTGATAAACTGTCTAGTCTCGAATAATAGGTAATAAGCGCGCGACAAGTCCTTTCCGAACAACGACGCTCAAGCGACAGAATTCTATGACGTCACGCCAGGCGCATGTAGCTTATAGGATAAATAACCGCGTGGCTATTTAAACGAATCTTTAAAAAAATATTGTGAAGCCATTTGAAGTGCTACAGAAATAATTTATATGACATATAATGGGTGTAAAAGACATGAACAGTTAAACGAGAACCATGTATTCTATACATTAAAATAAGTATATTATTTCAAAAAAATTATTGCCGGGAAATGATTTTTATTTTTTGGTGTTAAAAAAATTGCAAATTGTACCGCGCAATGTAAAGGGCTCAACTCATACGCAACTCGCAAAACCGCGATAATTTTGCCAGACGGCGGCGCGGCGGCCCCGTTCGTTAGTGTCCGTGCGCATCGAGTGAGCTACATTGAACGCTAACGTTTTGAAGACATTTTTTGTTATGAGATACTAAAAAAAATGATAATGTTTCTTTGGACAATAATTAAGAAATAACGTATAGAATACGTATTCATAAAAAAATGAAAAAAAAATTATGACTTTGACCTTCAATAAAATCGTAACTATCAATTTCCCAGGTATAGTCTAAAGGAAAAAAATGTTCTGATGGTGAGCAGAATACATGGTTCTCGTTTGACTGTTCATGTCTTTTACACCCTGTATTAAGTTCTATTCTATTCTATTCTATTATATTTCCTTCGCTTCATTCTTCAGATATAATATCACAATGTAGTTTCTTTTCATTTTACTGGCAACTCGCACTTTTAGAGGGTAACCCTAATATATATTTTTTTTGTCTATCTATATTCGGCTGCGCCCGCCATTCCTCATTCTTTTTCTTTGCGCGGCAACGAACGCACGCTTGTTCCACAAATAAATAAAGTAGATATTTTTTTTTGGTGTAACTATGCCTAAACGCAAAACCATCGAGTATTATGAGGAGAAAATAAAGAAGTTAAAAGAAAAACCGAAAAAACGGCGCCGTCGCGTTGTTCATTCTTCTTGTTCAGAGGACGAATTAAATGAAGGTAATTATAATCCGCTATTACAATTCGTGCAATACGCCTAAATATAATAAAAATTAAAAGCATCTCTAAGCTACTTATCACATCGGAGATTATCCCTTCAAAATATCCCATAATTATGGGGGTAGCATGATGTTAAAAAATAACCCGTAAGTTTGACAAAAGTCATTCAGGTGGGCATATAAAATTATTTTATCTAGTGACCGTTGGTTCACTTAGAATAAAAAGATACTTCATGTAAGTGTTTTGTTTACATAGATGTCGAAATAAACGAAGAATGCACCGCTTCGGTGGCGCCTCACCACGAGATAACTACCTATACTGAAGCCGATGAACCGATTATTGCGGCGCCAGGCTCCTCCGTGGAACAGGGTCTTATACCAGAACAAACGCCTACACAGCCGCCACCAGAGGGCCAGGACCTCGACCCTGAACTCTTATCGGCATTGGGAGACACCACGGAAGATACGCCAAATTTTGGTGAAAACATTCATATTTCTCTTACACAACGGTGGCTTCCTATTTTAAAAAAAGGCTTATTAAAAGAAAGTAAAACCAAACTTTTAAACGATTATCCAATACCAGAAAACTGTAAATTACTCAAAGCACCCACTTTGAACTTTGAAATATCTGCGGCGGTGGCCGAGGTAGTACGAAATCGGGATAAAAGCATACAAACGAAACAGGATCAGTTGGGTCACGGTATCACGGCGATTAGCAAAGCTATAACCTTATTACTGCAAAGTGACGATAAAATAAACGCCATTAAAATTCTTTCCGACGGTTGTAGGATATTAACCGATTTGCATTACACCGAAACTGAACTTAGAACTAAACTTCTAACACCTTGCCTTCAAAAATCTTTTATATCGATAATCGAAAAACAAGATAGGGATGAAACCCTTTTTGGCACAAATTTATCTGAAAAGATTAAATCTTCTCAGACAATAGAACGACAGGGCCATCAAATAAAGAAATCTGCTTGGTCTAATAAGACACCTACACAGGCGTCAACTTCATCTACGATAAAAACCCGGCACCCGGAAAACTGGCAGGGCCCTCCTCGTTACCCTCAGTCGAGCAGGGGGGGGCGAGGGGGGCTGCGCCGGGTTGCGCACACGCAGTACCGGCGGACGGCCGCCAGCGCGGCGCCAACCGCGCCGGCGACGGCGACACGACCGTCGACGTCCTACCCGCCGAGACGTGCCCCGCGACAGTAATACAGGTACATGCAGGGAGATTGAAATATTTTTATAAGTGTTGGACCGCAATCACAACTAATAAAGTTGTTTTAGATTGGGTTCGTTATGGATATAGTATTTCATTGTGTAATGGCATCATTCAACATACTGTACCATCTAATTCTTTATTCTCCCCGAAGGAATTAAATGACATGTCAAATGAAATTGAAAAATTGTTACACTTAGGCGCGATTTCAGAGTGCCAACCCCGACCAGACCAATTTATATCGAAAATATTTTTGACAAGGAAATCTAATGGAACTAATAGGTTTATCTTAAATTTAAAACCATTTAATAAGTTTGTCACTCACGAACATTTTAAAATGGAAGATTACAGAACCGTCTCAAAAAATTATTCAATCACATACGTATATGGCATCTATAGATTTAAAAGAATCATATCTATTGGTACCAATTAAGAACAGTCAAAAAAAGTTTTTAAGGTTCAAATTTAAAGAAAAAACATACGAGTTCAACGCCATCCCTTACGGCCTTTCTTCTGCGCCTAGAACATTCACAAAAATAATGAAAGAGGTGATGACACATCTTCGAGGTAAAGGGTTTTTGTCTGTCATATATTTAGACGATATTTTATGTCTAGGATCTTCTTATCAGGAGTGTTCTCGAAACGTCAATGAGACCTTAAAGTTATTGAAATGTTTGGGGTTCGTAGTGAATTTTGAAAAAAGTTCATTAAAACCAGTTCAAAAAATTTCATATCTTGGTTTTGTCTTTGATTCTATCAACATGACGATAACTTTGCCTTCAGAAAAAAGTATATACATAGAATCCTTAGCTAAGAAGTACTACAACCTTCCATCGACCACAATTCGTGATTTTTCTCATTTCTTAGGAGTACTAACAGCAGCTTGTCCTGCTGTACGATACGGGTGGTTATATACCAAAATATTTGAACGGGAAAAGTATCTAGCGTTGAGAAAGTTTCGTAGTTATGACGTTAAATTTATTCCATCGAATAAAATTTTACCTGATTTGACCTGGTGGATCAAAAATATTCGTAAAGCAGTTATGCCCCTCAATTCAGAAAACATTAAATTAGAAATATTCACCGATGCGTCGAAGTCTGGCTGGGGTGCAGTCTGCAACGGTAAACGTGCAAACGGGAAATGGAACGATAGTGAAGTGCTCCAACATATTAATTACCTAGAACTCCTAGCCGTATTCTTCGGACTTAAATGCTTTGCTCGCTATCATAATAACATGAGTATATTATTAAGGATTGATAATACAACAGCGTTAAGCTACATAAACCGAATGGGAGGTATTCAGTACCCACACTTAAACGGTCTAGCACGCGAAATTTGGCAATGGTGCGAAACGCGCAATATATGGCTTATTGGTTCATACATTAATACGAAAGATAATAAAGATGCCGACGAGGAATCAAGAAAAAATAATCCCGACATAGAATGGTCTTTAAGCAGTAATGCCTTTCAAAATATTGTACATTTATTTGGAATGCCCGACATAGACTTATTCGCATCTCGTACCAATGCCAAATGCAAAAAATATATATCATGGAAGCCAGACCCAAATGCATTGACTGTAGACGCTTTTACCATTACTTGGAAGGATGCGTTTTATGCATTTCCGCCTGTAACATTAATCCTTCGATGCTTACAAAAAATTATCAGAGATCAAGTTGAAGGTATTTTAGTATTTCCATATTGGCAGTCACAGCCATGGTTTCCGCTCCTAAAAACTATGTTAATATCCGAAGTATTAATTTTAGATGGTACTAAGGACATGTCCTTGTCTATTTCCAGGAATCGCTGTTACAAAGATCTTATCCTGGGTGTGGCCAAGCTCTCCGGGAAGCTTTCGGCAGACGCAACGTCCCTGCTACATCATTAGACATAATGCTAGCCTCACTAGCAAAAAATACTTTGACCCAATATAACGTTACTTATAAGCTCTGGTGGACGTACTGCAACAATAATTATATTGATCCATACCTACATTCTGTGCCCAATGTAATGTCATTCTTAACTGAACAATTTAACCGCGGTATCGCTTACGGAAGCCTGAATAGTCACCGTGCTGCACTGTCTATCCTCTTAGGCAATAACATTGGCTCCGATGAGCAAATAAAAAGATTATTAAAAGGTGTATTTAGGTTAAGACCATCGCTACCTAAATATGTCACCACTTGGGATCCACAAGTTGTGTTGAACTTTGTTTCAGAATGGTATCCCAATGAAAGTTTAACTCTTGATAAAATCACTAAGAAAATGGTTATACTTCTCGCTTTGTGTACCGCCCATAGAGCTCAGACATTATCCTTGATAAAAATAGATGATATTAAATTAAACAGTAATGGGAATTGTATTGAAATAATGATTAGAGATTTAATTAAAACCTCTTCGATTAATCGAGACCAGCCCGTATTGTCACTACCTTATTTTAACCAAAATAAAACAATTTGTCCAGCTACTACCATAAGAGCTTATATGACCTTTACAAAATCTATTAGGCCCCAAACAATCAAAAATTTAATTATCACAACTAAGCAACCGTACCGGGCAGCAAGCGCTCAAACTATTAGCCGGTGGATAAAACAGGTTTTGGCGGAGAGCGGCATAGACGTGACAAAGTTCAGCGCGCACAGCACGCGACACGCCGCCACGTCTGCGGCGAACTCCGCCGGCGTGTCGCTGGACGTCATTCGTAAGACAGCAGGCTGGACACGAAATTCAGAGACCTTTGCCAAATTTTATAATCGGCCTATGATTAATGAAAACAACTTTGCCACCGCTGTATGTATTCCAGTTTCTAAACATTGATTACACCTACCTAAATAACTTACTGGTACTGATTGTTTGACTGTATCATAATTATAATGAGAAAGATAAATACTTTAATTTAACTTGATTATTTAGAGTGCTTGTTATTCAAACAAATAAAGATAAAATTAAACAAACGGTTTCTTTGTTTAATTTATTTTACATACCTACCTTATTTTTCATCAAATTATTAACAAAATTTTTAACTCTAAATATCTACATTGTGATATTATATCTGAAGAACGAAGCGAAGGAAATATAATAGATGATCAAACGAACTTCTATGTGAAGTTCGATCACTATTATATGAGTTCGCTTCATTCGAAGATATAAGAACCCGCCCTGCCCAAAACCCATACAAAAAAATAAAAATTTTGTTAATTTACTCTAAAGAATGAGGAATGGCGGGCGCAGCCGAATATAGATAGACAAAAAAAATATATATTAGGGTTACCCTCTAAAAGTGCGAGTTGCCAGTAAAATGAAAAGAAACTACATTGTGATATTATATCTTCGAATGAAGCGAACTCATATAATAGTGATCGAACTTCACATAGAAGTTCGTTTGATCATCTATTCTTAATTAATGGCCTTCGCAAATCTTAATGATTCTGCATTTTGCCAATGTCAAGTGAGAACTCAATTAAAGTTATAAGAAAATTGTACGGTAGATTTTGGTTAAAATGGAGTCTCTCAACACGTGTTTTTACAACAAGAACTCGGGAGAAACTCTGTATTAGCGATGGGCGATTGTTAGTAAAAACAATCGAATTATTCGAATAATCTGTTTATTCGAATGCATTCGATAACAAGTCATATTATTCGATAAATTGTCGATTGTTATTGCAGTCGCATCGAGTCAATCTGTGTTCATCGACTTGCGTGCGTACTCTGCGCGCTGCGGTAGCGCGTAAACGAATAACAATCGACCTATCAATTGATGGTTCTTTCGATTGCTGCGATTTGTGCTTGCGCCCAAATTGTTACACGCATCATCAAACGTATCGATACATATTTACCGATATCTCCGTCAATTGTGTACCGATTTTGAAAATTCTTTTTTTGCTTAAAACAGTATACTCCCGAGCACAAGGTCATTGTCACCAAGGTAGGATCTGATGATGAGATCCCAGGTGAACCGAGGGAACTCCTCAAATATTATGGGCACGTGTAGTCTTTGATGCTTTCCTTATTCATATGTTATGTTATGTTCATATTTATTGCGTATCCAGGAAGTCATCATGTCATGGTGCTAAGCTGATGATGGAAGGCACAGAATTCCTTAACGGTTAGGAGTAGGTATGGAGATTTTTTATAGCAGCAACTAAACAGTAAAATGGGATTCGTCGAGCAAAATGACGTTAGTGTAGGTACAGTCAGCAACAAAAATTGAAGAACATCTTAACTAACAGCACGTAATATTTTTTTTGCCGCACCATCTACTCAATTGAATCCAAGGAGCGAACCAACAACCAGATTAGATGTCGGTACAGTCAGCAAAAAAGTTTCATACAAATTATCACGCTCGTAATCCCAAAAGGGGTTGAGCAAAGCTTTACAGGTAACATTTAGTTACACACAAACCCACATCTGGTATTATGGGCCATACAGTAGAAATTCTTCAGTAATCTAACAAAAATACCAACAACCAACACAGATGTGACCAAAATTACCTCCCCCCCCCCCCCCTAAAAACGCGCCCCTTCGCAGGAGCAACTACGTAGGTACTTTTATCGCTAGTAGATCCGTCGATTGTTATTCGAACGTCGATTTTTTATCGAATAATTTGTTGAAAGAACGAATAAATCGACATTCGAATATTTTATTAATCAATTGTCGATTCATTCGATAACTTTTATTGGAACAATCGCCCATCGCTACTCTGTATTAAGTTGAAACGTCTTTATTTAGAAAAAAAAATATACCTTAGTAATCTAAGAAATATACCATTCCCACCCTCACTTTAAGTATATATATTTTTTTTTTGGGTAAATTTTCCCTGTTATGGGACGGCAAAGGGATCTAGCCCATACAGCCAAGTCTTTAGTTTCATCTTCTTTCTTGATTTTTGCATTAAAATATGGGTGCCACACTTTTTAATGCATCTAGGGAGTGCTTGGCGAGAAATGCATGGTACAGACCTCATGATGGTGACTGATGAGAATTGTATAGTGGGATTTCCAACCACTATACAATTCTCAACGCCACATACACAAAACCTTTATTACAATGATTCCTCATAACTGTTCGTCAACACGGATGCTTATGCAACAAAACGACACCACTTTCACTGCACAAAATCCACTCCGAAGCAATTTTGAATTATCGAAATAAAGATCCAGACGTCATGGTTTCCCGCCAAACACTCACTTTAAGTATACATTTTCACTTGACATTAGCGAAATGTTTCGCATTTTTTTAATGTGTCGCGTTCGCCACTAATTTAAAAGAAGGGAAATAGGCCTCGAAGGCCTCGGACAAATTCTGTAGTAATATGTCATAAGTTACAGAAAAGTATCTTCTATCACAGTCATGAGGTCTGTTGCCATGCATTTCTTTCCAAGCACTCCCTAGATGCATTAAAATGTGCGACGCCCATATTTTAATGCAAACATCAAGAAAGAAGACATAAATACAGACAGGGCTGTATGGACTCGATATCCTTTGCCCGTCCCGTTAGGGACAAATGAAACAAACAAAAAGGAGTGTTTGGCGGGAAACCATGGCGTCTGGATGTCGATCTTTATTTCGATAATTCAAAATTGCTTCGGAGTGGATTTAGTGCAGTGAAAGTGGTGTCGTTTCTTTGCATAAGCATCCGTGTTGACGAACAGCTATGAGGAATCATTGAAATAAAGATTATGTGTATGTGGCGTTGAGACTTGTATAGTGGTTGAAAATCCCACTATACAATTCTCATCAGTCACAATCATGAGGTCTGTTGCCATGCATTTCTTTCCAAGCACTCCTTAGATGCATTAAAATGTGTGACGCCGGTGACGCCCATATTTTAATGCTAACATCAAGACAGAAGATAATAAAACTGAAGACTTGGCTGTATGGGCTAGATCCCTTTGCCGTCCCGTAACAGGGGAAAAATTACCAAAAAAAAAACGGAGTATTTGGCGGGAAATCATGGCGTCTGGATGTCGATCTTTATTTCGATAATTCAAAATTGCTTCGGAGTGGATTTTGTGCAGTGAAAGTGGTGTCGTTTTGTTGCATAAGCATCCGTGTTGACGAACAGTTATGAGGAATCATTGTAATAAAGGTTTTGTGTATGTGGCGTTGAGAATTGTATAGTGGTTGGAAATCCCACTATACAATTCTCATCAGTCACCATCATGAGGTCTGTACCATGCATTTCTCGCCAAGCACTCCCTAGATGCATTAAAAAGTGTGGCACCCACATTTTAATGCAAAAATCAAGAAAGAAGATGAAACTAAAGACTTGGCTGTATGGGCTAGATCCCTTTGCCGTCCCGTAACAGGGAAAATTTAACAAAAAAAAAAAAAAAAAGAGTGTTTGGCGGGTAATCATGGCGTCTGGATGTCGATCTTTATTTCGATAATTCAAAATTGCTTCGGAGTGGATTTTGTGCAGTGAAAGTGGTGTCGTTTTGTTGCATAAGCATCCGTGTTGACGAACAGTTATGAGGAATCATTGAAATAAAGGTTTTGTGTATGTGGCGTTGAGAATTGTATAGTGGTTGGAAATCCCATTATACAATTCTCATCAGTCACTATCATGAGGTCTGTACCATGCATTTCTCGCCAAGCACTCCCTAGATGCATTAAAAAGTGTGGCACCCACATTTTAATGCAAAAATCAAGAAAGAAGATGAAACTACAGACTTGGCTGTATGGGCTAGATCCCTTTGCCGTCCCGTAACAGGGAAAACGTAACCAAAAAAAAAAAAAACATTGCGAGTGTTTGGCGGGTAATCATGGCGTCTGGATGTCGATCTTTATTTCGATAATTCAAAATTGCTTCGGAGTGGATTTTGTGCAGTGAAAGTGGTGTCGTTTTGTTGCATAAGCATCCGTGTTGACGAACAGTTATGAGGAATCATGGAAATAAAGGTTTTGTGTATGTGGCGTTGAGAATTGTATAGTGGTTGGAAATCCCACTATACAATTCTCATCAGTCACAATCATGAGGTCTGTACCATGCATTTCTCGCCAAGCACTCCCTAGATGCATTAAAAAGTGTGGCACCCACAATTTAATGCCAAACTCAAGAAAGAAGATGAAACTAAAGACTTGGCTGTATGGGCTAGATCCCTTTGCCGTCCCGTAACAGGGAAAATTTTACCAAAAAAAAAAAAAAAACATTGCGTTTTTTTTATTTTAACCTCACAAGTCGCAACAAAACAAAACTTGAATATAATTCTGAAGCTCATTATAATAAACATTAACAGTTAATTAGAATTGCGAAAACTTTACAGTCAGTTTTTAAATTTTTGCTTCAAAATTGAATATAAATATGAAGATTTCAGAGGTGCAATTTCTTTAATAAACAAATACAATAACACTGATTTGCAATTTCTAATTTGTCTGATTTGAATTTCGGTTTATTAATAATTACATTTTTTTGCATTACTTTACAGCTTCCAGGAGATGAAGACTCTGGATCGACATGCCGCACATACGTATTCCAAAATGAAAGTCATACTTTAGGAAATGCACTAAGATGTATAATAAACAGATAGTAAGTAAAGCAGCTCTCATTATAATTATAAATATAAATTGTATTAATAATACGATAGTATTAAAATAACAAATATTATTAGGTTATGTAGAAATAGCCAGAATCAATATTTATTAGCATTAGGTACTTTTGACCATTTCAATGGTTTACCAGGTTTTTATGCTGTCTGAAATCTAATACCAATATCTATAGCAGTATGTTGATAGAAAGATTTACCTAAAATTGTTAATAAAAGCAGGCATGTGTAGATAATAGTATGTAAAGTCTAGTTTTAGTATATGAAATGAAAATAACAATTTTAATGAAAAGCATAACATTGAAAACCCAAATAATATCCATTTGTTGTATGTATATGAGTAGGTATGCCTTGGATTATTGTTAACTGTGAAACCTTAAATTTTACTCAACTAATAATGTTATATGACAGTATGTAGATGAAAATATAGTAAAAATCAATGCTACCCCGAAATGCTGTTACCCAGATAGACAGTAGGTATGTTATCTTGTGTATCTATTATTTAATGCTTCATTAATGTTCTTATGTTTCAGTGAAGATGTAGACTTTTGTGGCTACACAGTGCCACATCCAGCTGAATCAAAAATGCATTTTAGAATTCAAGCCAAAGAGACACCAGCCTTGGAGATTTTGAAAAGGGGTCTCAAAGATCTGCAAAAATTATGTGACCATACAATAGATGTATTTGAAAAAGAAGTGATCGAGTACACTAAATGTGGTGCCTAGTTAATTTTGAAATTATAATTTACAAACTCAGTACTTTTTCTATTCCTATTGAATAATACTACTGTTTCGCCACCTACAATATTTTTTTGTCTTTCAGTCATAGATTATTCTGTGGTCTCAGTACAGTAGCACTGTGCCAGCACTGGTTTACAGAGACAATGTGCCTGTATAAGTATTTCTACAGGCAATCACGGACCCCATTTGTGAGACAAAAATTCTTAACTTGAAACTTATATTGAAATAAGAAACACCTTGCACCTAATAATTACAAACTACCTTCATTACATACTACTAATAAATACGAATGTTTGTTTGGATGGGAGTGTACATTTGTTAATCTTTCACATCCTATCCTACTAATATGATCAATGTGAAAGTGTTTGTATAAATGGATGTTTGTTACTCTTTCATACAATAACTTCTGAAATTTAATGAAACTACAATAATATAGCTTGAACTATTGTAGGTACTAGCTAGTACATCAGAATAACATATAGGATTTAATTTAATGACGAAGCCACAGCGAATATAGAAATAATTTAAAATTCCAAATTTTTTGGAACTAGCTTCTTGCGACTTAGTCTGCACAGGATTAGTAGGTATAATAAATTAAAATCTATGTTATTCTGATATATGAAATATATTATTGTAGTTTCATTCAATGTGTGTGAAAGAGTAACAAACTCATCCATACGAAACTATAATATTAATGAGGTCTATTCAAATACTTCTGTAGGCAAGTAGGTATCTATACAGCCTCATACCAAATAAAAAGTGTAGACTGCGAACTCAAACCAATAAAAAAGTTGTGAAGAATGAAGCACCAAGGCTGGTAAAAAAAATATGCCTCGCTTGTTGCCAGTGTATGTATTATTAGTTTGTACCTACCTATGTAAACAGGGATGTATGGTTTGTTACTCTTTCACAAACCGGTTATTCCCAGCCGTCACCACTGGCGACAAACAAGAAAAAGAATCACATTTATTGCCAGTGGTGTATGTAATTTTTTAATATTGCAATATTGAATTGCCACAAAAAATTGATCACTGACAATTAGCAACAATTGGGATTTGCAAGTGGCAACAACGGGTTGGTAATAAAAACCATCAGTCACTACTGGCCACGAATCTATAGATTCATGCTACTGGCAATGAGTTTTTTTTTTTAGTTTGTCACCAGTGGGAACGTAACCAGTGGTGACGGCTGAATTCATACTAATCCTGTGCAGATAGTCGTGAGCAGAATCTATAAATTCAGATTCATACTTAGTCACACAGGATAGATTTTGAGCTACATAAGTAATGCACTTGCAGTGTTAAGTGATTTATGCGTCTATAGGTGACTAACCTTAACACAAAGTGGCTCGCAAGCTTGTTTATAAATACTGCCAAAACGGCTGAGGGCTCAAATTTAAAATTTCGGGCTCATTTACACCAGGTAGGGCTCTAATTATCTGCATTATTCAATCTTTGAAAAGAGCTAACATTTTGCTGGAGTAACGCACACTAAGATTTTGTAATATAAAAAATGCCCCATACGTGTAATATAAGCATTAACATGGTTAGTTATGTGTGTGCGTTACTCCAGCAAAATGTTAGCTCTTTTCAAAGATTGAATAATGCAGATAATTAGAGCCCTATCTGGTGTAAATGAGCCCGAAATTTTAAATTTGAGCCCTCAGCCGTTTTGGCAGTATTTAAGAAAAACTGATTCTGCTGGAGTAACGTTACTCCAGCAAAAAAAAATTTAATTTTTAGGTCTATCTGAAAAAAAAGTATGCAGTAAAGTGGCTCGAATTCGAGCATAAATGAGCCCTATAAAATAAAATTTGAGCCCCTCGTGATTCCATAGTTATTTCAGTTTTTGCTGGAGTAACGTTTGGCCGATTGCTGGATATCGGAAACTGTTGGACATACAATCACGATTTTTTGTATATATGCAGGAGTGAATTCGAGCCTTCTGTGCCCGAAATTTTGTTAAAATAACTAGAATGGTTTCGGAGCTATAAAATATTTTCTAAAAAACAAAAATATGCTCTAGCTCTTGAACGAAGACACCTAGAAACTTCGCAACAGTACCAGCTTGTACCTCATGTCTAACCACATGATCAAGTAAAATTTCGACATCCTACTGTAAATGATTTGCGAGTAGTTACGAAATTTTGATTTCTTGAAGATGAATTATTTCCAGCACCGAAAAAACTACTTTCTCGAAGAGCTGGCTTACAACAATGTTTTAACAATAATTAGAGCCCTATATCAAAAGTACATATACAAAATCACAGCTAGGTACATCGACTAATTTATATAATATTTATAAAAAACCATTCCGACAATTTTTGGTCGATTACCCGACCAAATTCGAATGTATATTATAAGGCGGCTGCACCGTACTTCGAGTCATACTTTATCACTTGGCGGTGTTATAATTTAGTTTGGTTAGTACAGACGCGTAAAAAAGAGTTTGATATGAAAATATTTATTATTGTGGAAGTTAAATAAAAAAAGGAAATAATATTTTATATACTTTTATTATTGATATTCTACTAATAAAAATAATCTCACAAAATTAAATCAAACTCAATATAACACTTAAATTTAAAAACATGGCTTAATAATCACAGCTTGTGTTTAAATTTTTATGATAAAGTTAAATTACACACTTTGCGATGTAGTAGGTACCTACTTGCATAAATAGTTTCTCGTTTCATAATGATTCAAATAATTAGTATTGTTAAAAGACTGCTCTTAAAAATAGTTATTATGAGCTGGCTTATAACAAATAATTGTTAATAACAATGCTTTTACAAAATTAGTAGCATATAAAATTTAAGTACCTAAATTTTAAAATTCTCTTTTTATGTAACTACATACCTACTTTACACTACTAATATTAACAAGGGTAAATTGTCTACATAAAATTAGAATAGGATACAACAAATCGTATAAAATTAAAATACAGTCAGTCTTTTAACACATAATCTAAAAACCTCACTTAATAATCACATACAATTATTAGCAATATATATTATTTATTTATTGGTAACATATAATCACACACTTTAAAAGGGGTTATTCCCTGAGTACCCCGATCCCCGAGGCCGAGGTCGTCCCGAAAGATTCCGATTTATATTTATTTTGAAAAACGCAATTAAAAATAAATCAGGGTCCTCCGAAGTGAGGGTGTCGGCGATCGGGTAGGTACTAAGGAAATAACCCTTCAAAAGTAGAAGGTACACTTAACATATTCTTTTTTTAAATATAGGTAGGTAGGTATGTAGTTACATAAGCAGAGAATTTTAAAATTTAGGTACTTAAATTTTATATGTATGTAGCCACTAATTTTGTAAAAGCTTTGTTATTAACAATTATTTGTTATAAGCCAGCTCATAATAACTATTTTTAAGAGCAGTCTTTTAACAATACTGATTATTTGAATCATTACGAAACGAGAAACTATTTATGCAAGTAGGTACCTACTACATCGCAAAGTGTGTAATTTAACTTTATCATAAAAATTGAAACACAAGCTGTGGTTATTAAGCCATGTTTTTAAATTTAAGTGTTATATTGCGTTTGATTTAATTTTGTGAGATTGTTTTTATTAGTAGAATATCAATAATAAAAGTATATAAAATATTATTTCCTTTTTTTATTTAACTTCCACAATAATAAATATTTTCATATCAAACTCTTTTTTACGCGTCTGTACTAACCAAACTAAATTATAACACCGCCAAGTGATAAAGTATGACTCGAAGTACGGTGCGGCCGCCTTATAATATACATTCGAATTTGGTCGAGTAATCGACCAAAAATTGTCGGAATGGTTTTTTATAAATATTATATAAATTAGTCGATGTACCTAGCTGTGATTTTGTATACGTACTTTTGATATAGGGCTCTAATTATTGTTAAAACATTGTTGTAAGCCAGCTCTTCGAGAAAGTAGTTTTTTCGGTGCTGGAAATAATTCATCTTCAAGAAATCAATATTTCGTAACTACTCGCCAATCACTTACAGTAGGATGTCGAAATTTTACTTGATCATGTGGTTAGACATGAGGTACAAGCTGGTACTGTTGCGAAGTTTCTAGGTGTCTTCGTTCAAGAGCTAGAGCATATTTTTGTTTTTTAGAAAATATTTTATAGCTCCGAAACCATTCTAGTTATTTTAACAAAATTTCGGGCACAGAAGGCTCGAATTCACTCCTGCATATATACAAAAAATCGTGATTGTATGTCCAACAGTTTCCGATATCCAGCAATCGGCCAAACGTTACTCCAGCAAAAACTGAAATAACTATGGAATCACGAGGGGCTCAAATTTTATTTTATAGGGCTCATTTATGCTCGAATTCGAGCCACTTTACTGCATACTTTTTTTTCAGATAGACCTAAAAATTAAATTTTTTTTTGCTGGAGTAACGTTACTCCAGCAGAATCAGTTTTTCTTAAATACTGCCAAAACGGCTGAGGGCTCAAATTTAAAATTTCGGGCTCATTTACACCAGATAGGGCTCTAATTATCTGCATTATTCAATCTTTGAAAAGAGCTAACATTTTGCTGGAGTAACGCACACTAGTTATGTGGTAGCTGAAATATTTAACTCTATGGTAGCTGAATACTGACACTAGACTGGTCAAAGTGACTTTATGTAATTAAAATTGTGAGGAAGGAGCATCTACCTGTTTTTGAATTCTCTTTAGTTGTTAAAAATCTAATCTATTATTCAGTATTCTCTTGAAGTTTCTGGAATATCACTATTAAACCAATAGACTGAACAAAGATTAATACTTTTGCCAAAATAAAAGATAATTTGAGGTGTTAAGTTTTATTTTCACATCACATTACAGAAAATTATTTAGACTTTGAATTCAGAGTATGGGGACTTGGTCAATGGGATATCACGCCACAAGTCAGGGGTCAAGTATGCATAGGTCTTTGCAATAGCAGCATAAGTTGCCTTTGCGAAATTTCCAAGAGTTCCAGTAGAGCCTCTGGCTGAAGTGTAGCAGTCTTGCACACCAGCCATCTGAAGCAGCTTCTTAGGTACTGGAGCAGACACAATACCGGTACCACGTGGAGCTGGGATCAGCCTCACTGTTACTGAACCACATTTTCCAGTAACCTGTAAAAAACATTTGAAAACGTATTAGTTAAAGATAGCAACATTAAGGTGTTTGTTTAAATACTCTAATAAAGTCAGACGCATAACAAACTTCATTGGACGAACCTCAAGAGGATACCACGAATGAAATGACTATCAGTTTTCATCATAAAATGCTACTTGCACTAATCAGATATGGAACTACAAATATATTATTATGGATTACCATTTCAGGCAGTTATACTTAAAAATATTCTTCATGAACAATAGCTGTAAAAACCGTCAAAAAGCCTGAGGTAATGAATATAGATAATTAATTATGTTTACCTTGCATGGGACAGTGTGGGGCTTTCCGATCTTGTTACCCCAGTAACCTCTCCGCACTGGTAGGACTGAGAGTTTAGCCAAGATGATAGCACCACGGATAGCAGTAGCCACTTCCTTGCTGCATTTAACTCCCAAACCAATGTGTCCATTATTGTCGCCAATAGCAACGAAGGCCTTGAAACGTGTACGCTGACCAGCACGGGTTTGTTTCTGTACTGGCATAATTTTCAAGACTTCATCATTCAGAGAAGGTCCAAGGAAGAAGTCGATGATCTCGAATTCTTTGATGGGCAAAGAAAACAGGTAAATGTTTTCAAGTTTGTCAATTTTTCCTTCGCGTACAAGCCGACCTAGCTTGGTAACGGGTACCCATTCTTTTTGGTCTTCTTTTCCACGACCACGGCCTCGTCCACGTCCACGACCGCGACCTCGTGGGCCCCCACGACCTCTATCGCCTCCACGAGAACCAAAGCCACCGCGAAAACCGCCACGTCCACCGGCTGGAGCTGCGTCCGCCATTCTGTAAGGAATGAAGACAAAGAATTTAGAAAAATTACGGATGGAGCTTGTGCATCATAATAATATTTGCAAAATCAGACGCGTGAAGGCCATCACTGTATAAAATACTATGGTAGATACCACGAATGAATTGAATTTTGAGTTTCATCATATTTTGTCAAACACGTGGACGGTGGAGGTTATTCAAACTGCGATGAAATTCGCGTAAAAATAAATCGTAAAATTACAATATATTGAAAGCGTGATAGAATAGCAATAAAAGTGTGAAGATTACACTATATCATTATTTAGATTAAATTTAAAAATGAAAGCAGGTGAACTTACGTTGAACAGTGTGCGTTGTGAAACGGTCAATTACAAAATGGCCGATTGACGTTTGTGTGGTACTAGTTTAGGGGGGCCTCTACACCTGACAATTGAATGCAATTGAAAATAGGTCGGTCATTCAATTGATAAAAATAAACAGTTCAAATTTCAATGTCATAGAAATTTAATTTTAAATGGCTGGTTTACAAAAGTAATTCAGTCAGCTTTTTATTTCAGTTTAACAAATACAATAGTTCGGACTGATGAGTGAGTTTTGTTCAGTGTAAAGTAGTCTTATTTTTAATGCATAAGCAAGGAATCACACCAAGAAGCTTATAGGTAAAACCGATTTAATAAAATCTATTCTTGAATCATGAAGTTTGTATTAAAATATGCGTGTCATCAAGAAATTTTTAAGTAAAACTGAAAGCCACACTACCAATAAAAAAGTGACGACAAACTTTTTTGACCTCAAGTAACCTTTGAATGTTTCCGTCATAGTATTATATACTCTCCGCGTAAGTAAAATGATGACGTTAATCACGATAGAAAAGTGACACCACAATCTAAACACACATTTAGACGAGTTACGTGACCATTTAATAAATGTGCTCTAGAGGTTAGAAGGGATAAACAGGAAGTAAGTGGTTTCAATGACAAATTTTATGTCTTCACTCTTTACTGGTAGTGTGGCTTCCAGTTTTACCTAATAATTTCTTGGTGACACGCATATTATAATACTAACTTCATGAAGGAGAAGTAGTAATTACATTATTACATTACTGACTACATGACTGTATGAACTAGATCTCAACCTACAAAAGAAGAATTAAAAAAATCGTCATAGCGTATGGGATTACTCTCATACCCGATTTACACTCTCGCCTCGTACCTCCCCTCGCGGCTCGTCTCGCGACTCGGCCCGCGGCTCGCATGATCGATGGTAAATGACCTTCCTGTTTACACTCTCGTCGTGCCGAGTTCAGTTGTCTTTGAGCTAGCAAGAATGGAGGACGTCGAAGTATTAGCACCAACAAGTCTGTGCTTACTGAGCTTCTACTACTACGCAACTAATTCAAATAAAAGAAAAGTAAATAAGAAACGGCTAGATAAGAAAAAGGCTTCCATTACGTAGTAATACAGCCACACTGCATTGTAAACATCATCTCCTGCGCCAGATACTTAATCAAAATTAATTTTTACTTTCTCGTACGTAGTATAGAGGAAGTCTTGTACTCGTAAAAAAAATCCGACCTCGAGATTTTGACGGATTTTAAGAGATTACACGTTTTGGACCTCCCTGAGTCCAAAAATATTTTTTGGAATTATGTCTGTGTGTGTGTCTATGTGTTAGCACGATAACTCGAGCATGCTTTAAATTATTGCAACCAAATTTAACATACGTGTATGACATCAAAATATAAGGTTTCTATCAAATTTTGAGCCGTCGATCACAAAAGTTAAGCAACCAAGTACGCGGTCGGTACTCGGATGGGTGACCAAAATTGAACATGCATGTATGTCATCAAAATATAAGGTTTCTATCAACCTTTGAGTCGTTTCCGGTATACGAGAAAGTCAAGGGGAGACCACTTCCGATTTTTTTATTCGGTTTGAGGTCTACCCATTTCTTCGGATAACCTCGCCCATGCATCGTTTACTTTTTGGCTGTTTTTGTGAAATTAATGCTCTGGATTCCAAATTATCGGTTCTATTTGAAATAATTCTATTTACCGGAACGTCTCTTTTTGCGACCAATCCATTGCTTAATGAACCCACCTATTTAGCTTACAAAATAAGTATACTGCGTTTGGAACGAAAAACACACAACCTGCGCGGCACAAAGTTTAAACACGAATGAGTGAGCACGCGAATGTAAACACCACGCTCGCGTTCGTCGCGAGGGCCTTTGACTCGTGCCCAAAAAACCGCTCATGACTCGCGCTTCGTCTCGCGACTCGCGGCGCTCGCCGCGAGCGTCTATTCACACTCTCGCCTCGTACCTCTCGCGATCTCGCGTCTCGCGATTCGTACGCGAGTGTAAATGGGGTATTTAGAATGAATATGTCTAAAGAATTACTCTATACTATAGCTTCAGCTTCATGGCGTATGGGATCCCTAAATAGTCGGTGCGAATGGGGAAAAATCACAACGGGAATATTTTTGTCACGATAACTCAAAATTGTTTCGGAGTGTATTTTGTGCATTGAAATGGTTATTCTTATAATACACAAGCATCCATGTTGACGACCAGTTATGAGGAAGCTTTGAAATAAAGGTTTTGTAGTGTGTACGACTTTGAGAATTTTTAGTGAGATTTCCACCTCATCAGTCGCCTTCATGAGGTCTGATGCCAAGGACTCAGATACATTCAAATATGCGATACCCAATGATATTAAAGTATTAGATACGTTATACTCTCACGAAACAGGAAAAATATGATTCGAAATGCTGTAGCAACACACATGTAGGTACACTTCTATTATAAATTTTACGTTTTTTCCCCTGCATTAGCAAAAATTTAAAAGGGATAACATTAATTAATCCAATAGGAACAAAAAAGACAGCTACTGTGTCTTACTACAAAAGTTTTTAAACGTTGTTTTTTAGACCTTATCTAAAAATGATGACATCTCTATCTTCTGTCATAAACAAAAACCGGCCAAGTGCGAGTTGGACTCGCACACCGAGGGTTCCGCCGTACAAACGTAGCGGTTTACAATTTATGACGTATTAAATCAAATTCTGAGTTCACGGGAAGTACCTTGTAGGTTTTGATTCCCTAGCGTGTGACGGAAATTCGTCTAAGGTGTCGGTATAAACTGTTGTATCTTTTGATCGCGTTAACTTAGAAGTTTGATTTTTTCACTGCTTAAAGGGACAATAGACCTAGGTATTTGGTATAAATTTCAATTTGATACCTTTATTCGTTCGTGAGAAATAAGGTAGTAAGTTTCATTTTATTAAAATATTTTTATTATATTATATAACTAAAAAAATGTGATTTTCGCAATTTTTCCTATATTTGCATTATATGACAATGCTTCATGCCAAATTTCAAGATTCTGAGTTTACGGGAAGTATCCTGTAGGTTTTGATTCCTTTGCGAGTGTCGGAAATTTGTCTAAGGTGTCGGTATAAACTGCTGTATCTTTTGATCGCGTTAACTTAGAACTTTGATTTTTTCACTGCTTAAAGGGACAATAGACTTAGGTATTTGGTATAAATTTCAATTTGATACCTTTATTCGTTCGTGAGAAATAAGGTAGTAAGTTTCATTTTATTAAAATATTTTTATTATATTATATAACTAAAAAAATGTGATTTTCGCAATTTTTCCTATATTTGCATTATATGAAAATGCTTCATGCCAAATTTCAAGATTCTGAGTTTACGGGAAGTATCCTGTAGGTTTTGATTCCTTTGCGAGTGTCGGAAATTTGTTGAAAATATCGACATAATCGGCTGTATCTTTTGATTGGCTTGGCTTAGAAGTTTGATATTTTCACAGCTTAAAGGGACAATAGACCTGAGTATTTCATGTGAATTTCAGCTTGATACGTCCACGCGTTCTTGAGATAAAGGGTCTTGACAGACAGACAGACAGACGGACGACAAAGTGATCCTATAAGGGTTCCGTTTTTTCCTTTTGAGGTACGGAACCCTAAAAACGAGACAACCTTAGATCTAATCTAAGGTCTTAAACAATGAAACTAACTCTAAGAGCAATTTGCGCTTAGGTCTAACTTTAAACGTTAGACAAAGAATTGTCTAAGCTTTAAACAGTGTTTTATGCTAAGAGCAAATATTTGCTCTTAGGTTTTATGTGACTTTTGTAGTAAGACCGTTAGTGTTTAGTTACCATAGCAACACTAAGGCCGACAGGCAAACAAGCAACAAGACAGACAGTGTTGTCTAATAGTCCTGGCCACGCGTTGCTATGGTAATTTCATACAACTGACCTATACCATTGTATATGCGGTAAAAAAAATATGATTACGTACCAAGATAAAAACAAAACTATCCTATCTCTCAAGTTGGATCAAACTGCACACGGTGTACAAATTTGATTAAAATCGGTTAAGTAGTTTAGGAGTCGCGGACAAACAACGTTACACGTAATTTATATATATTAAGAAGATTAGCATACGCAGCGCTAACTCCGTTGATATTTTAAAGTGATCATTCATTACTGAATCCAATTACATATTCATTGCTGTTTTACAGGACACGTAAGTATCACAATAGCGTTAAATCAAAAACTTCTTTATTTAAATTGATATACTAGAAAAAATGCACTAAAAAAATTCGACTTGCCTCAGGCGGGAATCGAACCCGCATATTCCGCAATCCGGGCGGCTGCGTTGACCATTACGCCACCGAGACACTTTATTTCGATAATTGAGAAGCAATTTTAAATTATCGAAATAAAGATCGACATCCAGACGCCATGGTTTCCCGCCAAACACCGAAATCGAAAGTTGATAAATCGAACCACAGAGTACATATTTGTCCATTATTTTGAAAATAATAAAATTATTATTCAAATTAAAAATAATCAACAGAAATAGTAAGTTTTTATATAATTAATCAACAAATAATAAAAGTTTTAGAACAATCAAATTATAAAAGGTTCAAATTAATTTTTTTTTCACATAAATCAACAAATTAAACAAATTATTCAAATAAAAAAAAAATCTTAAGCAACGAGTTTAGGAATAATAGCTTAGGTAAGCGTTTGGCTAATATTCGGCTCCTGGTCTTTGTTAATATGGCGCCAGCTTTCGAGAACAATCTCTCTGCTGGAGCCGAAGAAGCCGGTATCAATAGGTGCTTACACGCCAAATGTGCGAGTTGGGGATAAGCTCCCTTATAGCTTCTCCATGATTCTAAAGACTGTTCTTCTAAGCCTATTAGAGGCACAGCTATGTACAAGCTTAACTCGGATGTTTGACTGTGATTTTAACTGTTTGTCATAGTCTCTAACAACAGCTTGTTGTGGGTTTCCCAAATGTCATCATCAGCGACCGAAGTTATTGACAGTGCGCAATGCTCAGGTTCTCGGTTTTCTTCATTGGATCGTCTAATGTAATTTATAGTTCTTGTCAAACATGCTCAGTTTTTTTTTTTCAGATAAAAAAATATTAAATGTATGAAGCCAATGCATCCATTTCAAATCCGTACCGATATCGCTGGGTTCGATATCGAATCTGTCAGGCCTGAGATAGCGTGCTAATGTAATCGAACTGATGTCAGCAGAATTTTCTTCGGACATTTTATTTTAGTTAATTAAATTAATAAGTAGTAAAAGAGTAAAAAAAAGGAGTAAAATTACAGATATAATTATGTGACCTCATATCGACAAAAAATAAAAACACGTATTAAAATAGATTATAACTTCTAAAAAATGATTATTTCCATAATCGATTATTTTTTCACATCCCTATTTCGTTGTCATGGACGATCGATCTCATAAACGTTCGACGAGAGATAAATTTATTATAGATTTAATAAGCCTACGATGATGAAACGTGTTCGATCTCATGAGCTTCCTTCTTTGTGTGTTGTTTTCTGTAAAATGTTCTTTTTACGTAGATTTACCAAATGAGTACAGTAGAGCGCCGATCTTAGACCATTTAACACAGGACGTGGCAAGCGGACGCTTCCCCTCTGCCAAAGTACATGAACAAAGTTCATGTCAGTTTATAAAAATTATTTCGCCGCGACGACCGACCGCCATTTTGAATTCGTATCTGTCGCTAAGCGGACCTCGTAAAAATTATTGGTTGCCGAATGTTTTCTTGTAAACGACGACCAGAAACATTAGTTATCCTAAAACGGAGTTGCTTATCCACGGAAGTAATTTTCTATTCAAATAAACTACTGTTTCACATAACAATATAATTTGTCATCTACAAATTTTGCGACAGAAACAACGATATAACAGCGTTAGGCGATATGGTGGTACGCGGGTTAGCTGAGCCCGCGAGTGTGCGCGCTCATAATAGCGATTACAATTTTTGCAACAGTGTGCACGAGTGAGTAAATGTGTGCTATGCGTGTTTGCCTCACCCCCCGCGAAAAACAGCAGAATGTTTTCATTATAGTATCTAAATCTGCGCTATGCCACGTCCCGTGTTAAATGGTCTAAGGCGTCGATCATCCAAACTAATGGGAGGACATGAAAACCGATATTTTCGGATAATCAAACTGTATTGATTTCAATCATACATATTTGCATGAAAACCATACATATAATTACTTACAAAGTTACAAAGGTTATATTTTTTCAACAACATCGAATTGTAGAGCATGTGGACACGACCGACCGGGAATCCATGGAACAACTGCTGTGTGACTGCGATTCCATAGCCAGGAGTAGAATGATTATCCTGGGAATGGCCTATCCAAGGCCAGAGCATGGATATAGTTAGGTTGATGGCCTACATATTCAAGGAGCAACAAAAGTAAAGGGAAAGGGGAGACACAAAAGATCCCGCTGGTTCGAAGTGCTCCGTGAGGAAACTCACGGCCCCATCATAAGATACCTACATAAAGTTATCTTTAATGACAAATAGGAAACAAGGTTTATCCACTAGCGGCTACTTTAAATGGAATGGAAGTGACATATGAGTACCTACAATTAACAAGTCGCGACAAGTTCACGAGAACTACCTATACCTGCCGCAGGAGGCGGGGTAGGCACGCCGCGGGTCAGGCAGGCGTAGTAGTTCGAATAAGCGGTCAATCCGTTGATCCACGTTCGGATAATCGACTCTCCTTGTACATCAATAGTTTTGTAAGCATGAAATGAAAGCTTAATGAAAGAAGAAACAAATATATTATAATTATGATTTAATTAAAAAGACAAATTACATAACTAGGTACCTACTGTATTATTAAGATTAAATGCATTAGGTTTTTACACCTCAGAATATTATAACTGCATTTCTTTTTGCGCCCGGCTTCAATTACAATTGATAGTTATTATCTGGTGAGTCTCTTGATTTCTATCATGAACAACATAAGGGAATGTAGAAATGCCATGACAGGCTGCTCCGTGCACGCCATCTTTTCTAAGTGCTATAACGGCGCCCATGAAATTTGGATAGTGCTCTGCAATTCTTTTGATAGCAATAGCTGCAGCTTCTTGAGGCAACGTACCACGACGCATTTCCTCAACGGCTAAGAAACTGGAAGTATGTAACAAAACTTTACATAGGTACTTAAAATCACGTTTATAATCTCAAGAGGGGTTTAGTAGAGCCTTTCAGAACAAAATTTTACCTGCACATAATACACAATAATCCACGTCTGACAGTATGGGCCATGCAGTGCCTACAAACGGTGATAGGTTGCCAGCCTGTCGCCTACAAAAAAGGGAGCACCAAGCCCAATAAATAAGAAACCTCCAGTAAACAAAAAAACGAAAGCCAACCACCAGGACAGATGTTAGTGTACAACACTCAAAATTATCTCAATAGTCCGGGTATTGTGAATTCGAAATAACCATAAAAAAGGCAGTAAAAAAGCTTAATACAGGTATGTAACAGTAGGAATAAAGTCGATATTTAACTTCGATCAAAACCAGTTTCAAGCAAGTGTCGGTGGCGTAGTGCGTAAAGGGCGTTGTCTCCCACCCGGGAGGCACCGGATCAAACCCAGCCACGTTTTCAAAATTTGAATTCATATGTACGTTTAATCGACGCTTTTACGGTGAAGGAAAACATCGTGAGGAAACCTGCACACACCTATGAAGAAAATTCTTAGGTTGTGTGTGAAGTCGACCAAGCCGCACTTGGCCAGCGTGGTTGACTAAGGCCTAATCGCCCCTAATGTGGGGTAGGCTCGAGCCCCTCGGTGGGGACATTATATGAGCTGTTGATGATGAAAACCAGTTTAGTTTGTAAAAGGTATCGTCAGTTTTCCTGTACAGGTCAACCTGACAGGTACACCCTCGCGTATCTTCTTCCTCCTACCCTGCTCCCCATATATTTGAGGTCGATGCAATAGGTGCCTAGGTCTTAGGGTGCTATGTTCAGAGACCTCCCCGCGGTGCACCCTGGTCGACATCAGAACGGAAGGGCCTTTTTCAGGGCCAGCAGACCTTTGGGTCGTGGGTTGGCCGGCCGATAGATAGTGGGCCGCCTTAAACAACGCCGCCCTGTCGAAGCCAGCGCCTGGTGCCTACACGACACAGCCAGACCAAATCGAGCCTGCTCCCTCGTGCGGGACCGATATGACGGATGGCTACGGCCTTAGGTAGGGGGACAGATGGCGTAGACATCGGGCTTAAACTGCGCTGAATTTCACCCAAGCCATCCCTTGGCGCCACTATGAGGGACGCGGGAAAAGGCCCTTTTTAAGGGCGGTGGAGCCTTGTGCTCGATGGCGGCTGGTCTGCAAGACTGGCAGTCTGTTGTCCCGCCGGACAGCGGACACGAATGAACGGTGCACCGGTTGGACCCGAAGGGACGGACACAGATAGCTTCTCGGTGACAAGCGAATTGTCGCGATTCCGTGGTGATGTCGTAGTGTGCCTTGGCAGGATGCCCGTAGAGGACGCTTAGTGGGTAGGGGGGAAAAGCCTGTATCTCGAGTCCCACCTACCCCTGCAGTTACATCGTACTGCAGGGTGATGCGTAAATGCATTTGACCTGTCTAATAAAAAAAACGAAGGTACCAGTCTTGATATCGACAATACGCTAATAGGATTTGAGTTTGACTTTAGATTTTTACGGCCGGCCGCCTGTCTGCCAAGGTCTAATTACGTCGCGACTACGTTCGATAGTTTGGAGTTTACGTTCGTTTTGTAGATACTTACCTTATCGCGTCTATCAGTCGCATTTCTAAACAAACCGGCCCCTACCAAGCACAAGACTCTGCTGGCCCTGAAAAGGGACTTCTCCCATGTCCCTCACAGTGGTACCAAGGGCTGCTTAGATGAAAGCTGGATGAAAATCAGCACAGTTTAGGCCATATATCTAAGCCGTCTGTCCCCCTAGCTGAGTCCGCAGCTAACCGAAACACCAGTCCTCGTTGAGGGAAACTCTTAATGGGTCCGGATGTAACGTGTAGGCTCCAGGCACTAGCTTCGACAGGGCGGCGCTGTGACGCCAACACGGAAAATCAAACCAGAGGTCGCATCTATTCCCCACCTATGAAAGGTCAGTCGCTCCTGACAAGCCTCTGTCAGGAACGACTGACGTCACAGTTCCGCTCGAGGCGGCCCACCAGCCCACGACCACGACCTCAGTCCGCTAGCCCTGAAAAGGGCCCTTTCGTGTTTCCGACGTCAGCCGCCTGTCCGCCTTAGACGTCGCCCAGGGTGCGCCCCACCGCGAGGAGGTTTCTGAACAATACATATCATTTTGCAATATAAGAACTAATTGTTCCATTTAGAGTTAATTCCTGCTGTTTGTAGTTAAATAGAATCCTGGTCCTTGGTAGGACCTTGTCTCAATCAACCTGACTGTTGTTTAAAATGGCAAATGATATTTGGTGATGTTATTTTACTAAAGGAAACAACATTGTAGAACCATAATAAAGTTTATTATGATACCTAAGGTTCTACAACAAAATTCAGGCGAGGCTGTTTTTCTTTCACGCTTTCGAAATGTTTTTTGGAAGGGAAAGCAATGGCGGCGTTTTTGCCGAAAACCACCTGAGTTTTCTTGGCATTCAAGTCAAACACGATCATTGTACTTCATTTGGATATGGGTTCAAAAGCCCAATTGAGTGCAATGACAAGATTCCCACTTTGTTTTTCGCTCGACCAGCTACTGCATGTCCAAAACATTCCATCATGTAGGTACTGTGCATCTGCATAACAATAAATGTGGCCTGCACAACAAAGGGTTGCATTCGAGCCCTGAACATGAACTACGAACTGCTTCCGTCAAATAGGAAACGAGTTCTACGCCCTCGCATGAGCGTAGAATTTATTGTTGACAGGAAGTCGACCAGGCAGTTACTTCTATAACCACTCTGTCTGGTCTTGGAGAGAAGGTTTTTGTCAACCTTTTTTTTTATTATTTATCTTAAATAGATAGCTTAAATAGATAGGCAGATAAGCATACGACTTGCCAATGCTTGCAACACTTACGTGATACTCGCGTGCTGCCAACCCTAGTCCCCTTCTCGTACCCTGTAGAGATCTGGCGACCTTACCAACCGAAACACAACACCCCAAACATGTAGTGTTATTTTATTTTATTTAACGCTGTACGCTACCTCGACTAACCATTGAAAACTATTGAAGGAAATGCATGCTTCTGAAACTTTTCATCTTAAAGATTACTGTTGCTGATTATTGTGTTACCTGGGTAAAAACCGCAGCATAATATCACCATCCCCAGTTCCAGCAGCACCCCCTACGGTGTTATCTGCGTATGCGCCCGCCCCAGGTATTGGCGAGTCCCCAATTCTTCTAAAATTTAAAATGATGTAGGTATTAAATATGTTAAATCCTGTTTAATATTCAGAAGGCTACCAAAGCTATAGGTAAGAATACCATAGTGCAAATAATAATAAAAATAGTAGGTAAGCATGTGGTTTGTCTCATCACAGTTAAAGAAATTAGTTGAAGACACTCATTTGCAAATTATAGAATACTTAATCTACATTAAATTGATCCATACCACTGTTTCTTTCAAAGTAGATATAGTTATAGTAATATCTTTTAATGTAATTATTTTTCTTACAGTGTTTACTGTATAATAACATTAATAACAATATTGAAGATAAAAATAATATACTGGGGTTGCTTCCAACCTTTACCAACAACCTCTGGCAATTTATTTTCTATACTTTGTTTTGTTTCTTTCAATTACCTACTTACATCTATTATGTGTGGTGTTTTTTATTTTTGTAAGGGGTCATCCATAAATTACGTCACACGTTAAAGGGGAGGGAGGGTATCACCAGAATACTTTAGCACTCTCGCTATGAGATTATCTCTCTTGCAATAACAATCAACTTCTAGAGCGGCGTTGTAATGTAAGTTAGACACAAAATTCACGAGAGTTCTGGTAAGGGTTTGAGTAAGTTTAAGAAAAAAAAAAGAAAAAATTAAAATAACTGTTTTCTTTTGATTATTTCTAAATACATGCATAAAATTAAAAAATGTGTGAAGTCACATCAGGGGGGAGGGGTTCTAAAAATGTGACAACCTGTGACAAGGACGGGGGGAGGGGTTAAAAAGTCCTAAAATTCGTGTGACGTAATTTATGGATGGCCCCCTGATTACCCTGGTATTTTAAATTTGGCTCCATTTGTTGAAGTAGCAGCTGCAATATTAGCATTAGTATCTATAGCTACCAAACCAATAGTATCATGATTATAGCGGTTCACTTCCATAAATTCATGGTTATGGTATTTATATTTGTCATGGTTTTGTTCTGTATATGGACCGCAAAATTGATTTGGATTTGGCTTGACATTCTGAAATACAACATTAAATTGAGGTTGGATTAAACAGGCTATTGGCATCCTTTTAAAAGGGAAATAATAAACCAAGCAACTAATAATTTCAGAATGAGAGACTAAAAATACTAAATGAGAGACTTATCAACAGATAGTCACTCATTAAGGATTTTTAGTTGCTAATTCTGGATTTAGATAGGTTAAGTTAATCTGCTGACTAGTTAAATACAATCCCTTTCAAAATACGACTATTTATGTTTCAGTGCTTACCCCAAATATGGGGCAAACCAATTCACCTAAATAATCAGCTGTTTCATACATTTTGGTTAGGTACAGACAACACCACGTTGGGTTACCACAAACTGTCAAATTTTCCCAATCGATTATGCACTTTATATTGAATAGTCTTAGCTTGAAAATCGTTTGGAGAAATTTGACAGTTTTGTAAAGCCCGACGTGCTGTTGACTGTACATTGGTGTTTCATTTTTTTATGGAACAACAGTCATATTTAGGGTAATCATGTGTAGAGTCTTATCTTAAAAGTGTTCCCAGTCATCCTGTATAGCATATTCTTTGTTTAATTCTAATTTATTATTATGTATTTGGTAGCACAGCCATGTTAGCCGGCAGAGTAGAATAGCATTACCCCATATCCTCCAATGGGTGTCATAGAAGGTGACTAATGGATCAGCAAAGGCGTATTGATCACCTTATACTCCATCCACCAATCCGCAATTGGGCAAGCGTGGTGGACTACTACCTAAACCTCCTTCAATGACAAGGAGAAGCCTTGTGTCCCACTGCTGGGACACAAGTCCCAGCAGTGGGTCGAATTATAAAGGCTGTTATGATGATGATTTGGTAGCATGCATAATAAATTTTCTCAAAAAAAGTTGTATATTACTCACAACCCAAAAGTTTGGTTGACAATGATCATCATTAAACCACTTTTTCCACATTTTCTTAGAATTTGAAGTAGAAAGGTTTTCCTCAAGAAAACCCATTTCCATAGCAAATTGTGTTGCTAACTCTCCTACTAGAAATGAATGCCTTGTGTGTTCCAAGACATGTCTAGCAACACCTATAGCATTTTTTATTCTTCTAAGAGCGCCTACAGCACCAACATTCATAGTTGTTCTGAAAATATTAGGTTGGTACTTATAATATTCAAAAATTAGTTATTAATAAATAAATTCAGCAGTAAAGTAACAGCTAAGTATATTATTACTTTACTAGAATAGGTAAAATAAAAATAATTCTTAAATAATTATAATTATGTAAATAGAGCCATACCCATCCATAATAAGAGCATCTAATGTGGTCTCACCATGTTCATCTGGACTGCCTCCAAAGCCAACAGTACCATCACACTGTAGCTCCTCACATAAGGAGGCTCCTCTCTCAACAGCATCTAATGAACTGCCACCATTTTTCAAAATATTCCATGCTGTAACATTTATAAGATTTATTTTTTAAAACTTCTATGGTAGGTATTTATGCCTCAGTTCAACTGCACTGTTTTACTAGAAGTTATTTTTTTTGTTTATTTATATTTAGATAAAACAGGCATTGAAAAAAACCTTATATAAATAATAAATTGGTCTCACTCCGTTTAAACTTACCACCGATCGTCGCATTTGTAAAATTCCATGTTGTTATCACGATGGGTATATTTGGTGTGCTACACAAAAACTTAAAGCAGCTAAGATAAATAATAACAGAAATATAAGAATTCATCACTTGCTAATAAGTTAAAATATTTATCTCTCAGCTAAAGGTTTAAGACAAACGTACTCTATTACACAAACACTAGTTAAGATAGATCATTATTAATGTTTTGATTTTTAGAAATAAACGAGATGAAACAGACGAGAGACAACAAGTAAGCGATAAGCAAGCACAAATAAATAAAGAGATCAAGAGAAATGTAAAGCAGCGTCCCCACTAGAGCCGCGCGGCTTTTTGTGGCCGCGCGGCTCGGCCTCGCGAGGCTTTTTTGTTTTATTGCAACGCGTCCTCACTATAAAGAGCCTCGCGGCCCGCCATGAGCAGTTGTTTTTGAGATGTACGAAGAAGAAGACGTGACTTAGAAGATTGTGAATCTTCTTATCGACTTGGCCTTTGTCTACTTTAAGAATTGTAGCAATCTTTTTTTTTTTTTTTTTTTTTTTTTTTTTTTTTTTTTTTTTTTTCATGGCAACAGAATGTTAACTATTTGCCAGTATCAATGTGAAGATTAAAAGGTAGGGAAGTCGAAAATAATAGAAAAGGAATGGGTATAGCGGAATTAGAAATATAGGATCAGGGAAGTAGGATATAAAAATATACTAAATCTTAATATTGTTATGATGAATATATGCCGATAAGATATTTAAATAAACAACAGGATACATCAATAAGCAGGATAAACGAGTAGGAAATGGAACACGTAATTTGATTAAGGAATCTAGGAATGAGGAACGGTCAAGTAATGGGCAGGAGAAAAACATGTGGTCCAAATCACCCACGTCTTCTCCACATTCACATAAATCACTGGTCACAATATGTAGTCTTGCCAAATGGGCAGGAGTACAGACATGACCTAGACGCATACGAATAACAGAACTGACGGAAGATTTACTGCAATCTTGATTACGGAACCAAGGTTTATGCGAAATACTAGGTTGTATTGTGAAATATTTTCTGCCTTTCTGTCCACTGACCCATAAACTTGACCACGAATCTTGAAGGAAGGTTCTTGGTAAAGTTAACAAGTCGTGACAATAGTTTAGATAGGGATAAATATCTCCACACTCCACCGCATCCTTCGCTAACTGATCAGCATATTCATTGCCACTTATACCAGAATGGCTTGGTACCCAAGCTAAAGACACTGATAATCCTAACATGTGGCATTCATGGAGCTTTAATCTAATATCAAATAAAATTGGGTAATAATACTTCAATTTAAACGGATATTTTTCAATAGCCTGGAGGGAGCTTTTAGAATCGGAAAAAATTACGGTCCTTTTCAGTTTAGCCAATTTAACGTATTCTAATGCCTTAAATATTGCAAAGCATTCGCCTGTAAAAACTGTTGATTCTGGAGGCAATTTGATTTTTTGTACTATTTTATACTGTGTGTGAAACACTCCTACACCTACATTTCCTAACTTGGATACTTTAGAAGCATCTGTGAAAATATAATCACAGTTAGACCAATATTCTTCCCTAATATAATTAAATATATGATTTGCTTCGAAGGCGCCTTTATTTAAACCCACATCATAACAAATTTTAGGACATGATAATAAAGCTTCATATGGGGTAGAAAATAAAGGTAATTTATTTGAACGAAAAAGGTTATTGGAAAAATTCCTTACTTTTCCATAACTTACAATCAAACAAATAGGAGGCTTGTGGGACCAGTAACTATTGAATCTAATATGTTCATCTAAACTCTTTAGCTTGGGTAAAAGAGGATGATTAATATACTGAAATGCTTTGAACAAAAATTTGTCACTTAAAAATTGTCTTCTTAAGTGAAGAGGCGGTTCTGAACACTCTACTTGCATTGCGTTAATAGGCGAAGAGCGCATAGCACCTAATATCAATCTCAAAGCCTTGTACTGGATGCTATCTAGTTTCTTAAAAGCAGTAACACTACTTCCTTGAAGAATAAATGTGCCATAATCTAATATACTTCTAATGAGAGCATTATATATTAAACGTAGAGTAGATGGGTGAGCACCCCACCAAACACCCGACAAACACCTCATCATATTAAGGACGCGTTCACATTTTGTCACAAGATAATCGCAATGTTGGTTGCCAGAAAGTTTCGAGTCCAGAATGACTCCCAAAAATTTTACTTCATTTTTGACAGCTAGCGTAGTATTGTCATATATAATTTCAATATTGGGATGAACTCGTTTTCTTGAAAATAATACAATCGTACTTTTTGACGGTGATAATTCAAGACCATTACAGTCTAACCAATTTTTCAAAAATGTTAAAGAGTCATTCATAGTAGAACAAGCATTTTCAATTGAACCGTTATTAGTATATAATAGTAAATCATCTGCATATTGAAGAACCTTAATGTTATTTAATGAATTATCTAAATCATAAGTATATATATTATAAAGAATAGGACTCAGAACGGAACCTTGTGGCAACCCCTTTGTTACTATTCTACTTAATCGACTACCATCAGAAAGATCCAAATGAATATGCCTTTCAAATAGCATGGCACTGATGAACTTTATCAACATAATAGGTATACCCAATAGTTTTAACTTATTTAGCAGCACTGAAATTATAACATTGTCATAAGCGGCCTGTATATCTAAAAATGCAGCCAACACTGACTCATTGGATGAAAAAGCCAGACGAATATCAGTGACCAAAATGCTAATACTGTCCATGGTACTTCTTCCTTTTCTAAATCCAAACTGACTGGTCGCCAAAAGAGATTTATTTTCTATGTACCATTCTAATCGGTTTTTGACTAAGTGCTCAGCCAATTTTGCTAAAACTGAACTTAAAGCTATAGGCCTAAAGGAATAAGGGTCACTGGAAGGTTTATTAGGTTTTAAAATAGGTACCACTATTTGAGATCTCCAAGATACAGGAACTTCTCCTGATGAGATAACCATATTGACTAAATTTAAATAATATGTTAAGATATGGTCATCTGCATTAGCAAAAAATGAATATGGAATACCATCATCGCCAGGTGAACTATCTTTAACATTCTCTAAGACACCCTTTAGTTCAATTAATGAAAATGGAGCTTTGAGAACACAACCTGAAGTTTCCTGAATTGTTGAATATTGGTTGTATTGTTCTAAAACTGTTGCAGGAGCAAGCTTATCTAAAAATTCATTGGATATAGATGGGGAAAGGGTTTGGAAATTTAAAGAATTAAATGCGCATCGGAATCGTTTAATACTCTTCCAGACTGCAGAAGGGCATGTGGAAGGTGAAAGAGCAGCACAAAAGGATTTCCATCCATCACGCTTTTTTTGTTTTAACAACTTCCTTGTACTCTTCATTGTGGAACATAAATTTTCATAATTTTCTGGCGACATACATTGGTTGTATTCTCTTTCAGCCATTTTACGTTTCCTGACAGCTACTGTACAATCTGAGTCCCACCAAGGAGGAGAAGGGATTTTGCCACTGCTATGATTCTTTAAAGGAAAAGTTTCATTTGCAGCATCTATCAAACATTTAGCTAAGGCATCAGAACAGTCCATTACCCCATTCTGAACAATAATAGGTAAATCTGGAACTTTAGAATTAACTATGGTTCTGAATTTATCCCAATCTGCATTGGATAATTTGTGCTTTAAGTGTGGATTGAAAATATGTTCAGGAGGTTTTTTAATCGGAGATGAAATAATTAAAGGGTAATGATCACTACCATATGATATTGGAAGTGGAAACCAGGACAGTGATGAAGCTAGAGACGGGGTGCAAATAGACAAGTCTACAACACTGAGATTTTCACCAGGAATTGTACGGCGAGTGGGTAGCCCTGTATTTAATACACATAGGTTAAATGAATCAATAATTTCTGAAAGTTGTTCACCATTGCTATTTGTAATCCCACTTCCCCAAGCACGGTGGTGTGAATTAAAATCTCCAAGAACTAAAAAGGAACCATTCAAAGCAGAAAAAAGTGGGTCAATATAATTATTTAATATTTCAGGCGATGCATGTGGGACATAAACTGAAATAATGGAAATTTTACTGTCTAACTGAATACCAACAGAATTAAAAGCCTCAGTATTATGTGAAGGTAAAACTAAACTTGAAAATGGTATACAATTTTTAACTAAAATGGCAACTCCTCCATATCCGTCAGGTCTATCTTCTCTGACACATGTGAAACCTGGAATTCGAAAAAGAAATCCTGGCTTCAACCATGTTTCAGACAAGGAGATTATTGATGGTTTGTATTTATTTATTATATAAATCAAATCACTCTTTTTAGACATTACACTCCTGCAATTCCACTGAAGGAACTTTAGATCCATTATTACTTAATAAACTTTTAATCATATCATTTATAATTGCAACGTTGGACGGTTTCAAAGCATTACTAGAAATAAAAGTATTTAATAAAGTAACTATAGTATTAATAACCTTTGTATCCTCTAAATCAGTTCTATCTGTATTGGGACTAGAATTCAAATTTAATGCACACCCATTATTTAAAGACGGCATTTGCCAGTCCCTAATAATAGAATTATGAGCATACTGATCATATCCCTTTGAGGGTAAAGGTGGCAAAGTAGGTTTTAAGTATACAGTTTTTTTGTAAGAGGTCTTATTACTATTTGAAGAGTACTTCTCATTGTTAGTTTGTATAGCATGACCAAAGTTAACATTAGTTCCTACAACATCAGCATATGGCTTTGAAATTGGAGGGTGAAGTTTACATGCTTCCATATATGAGATGCTACTTTGAGACATTGATAACTTTATATCTTTTTGTCTATTAAATTCAGGGCACACCTTGCTAGTAGCATAATGATATCCTGAACACATTATACATAATGCACAACTTTCATCAGTATTACATTCTTCACCCTTGTGCTCCTGGGCACATTTAAAACATCTAGGTTTCGAACGACATAAAGTTTTAGTATGTCCATATCTACAACAGTTATAGCACTGAATTGTAGGATATGTATATAATTCTACTGGAAGGCTGTTGTAACAAATATAAATCCTCTTTGGCAAAACTTGACCATCAAATGTAAAAACTACTGACTGAGACGGTTTCCATGTAACTGATCCATCAATAGTTGCTTTATAATTCAGACGTCTTAACTTAATTATTTTCCCACAGCCAATGGGTAGAGAAACATTTTCTTTAATCTCTTCAGGCGACCATTCGGCGGGTATACCCTTAACTAAACCTAAGCGAGTAACATTAAAAGAAGGGATGAAGGCATGGAGCTTAAAATCTATAAGTTTAGTACTATTTACAAAATTATTAGCATCCTCTGGAGTAGAGAATGATACGGAACACCTATTGCAACCTATTCTTTTCACACTACCTGAAATAATATTCTTGAAATTATTCTTTTTTAAGAAATTACCAAAAGTCATGGGGTGAAGTGTGGAGCCATCATTAGGTGATTTATCTACCCTCTGGACGTGCACAACATAAGGCGACAAATCGGTAGAAACATATTCACAACGACCAATTCTAGTCATTTGAGAAGATGAATGCGAAACCTCAGTATTTGAAGAAGACGCAGGTGGAGGAGATGGTTTTTTAAATGAGTCTGATGGAGCATTTTTTGATACATAAATAGAGTTACATTGACAGTGTAAATCTGAATCACTATCACAACCAGAGTTTGAATTTGAGTTCCTTTTTCGGTTTTTGTTACAATGTTTGCAAATTTTATTCAACCGACGCCTCTTCCTAGATCCTGAATGTTTACTACTTACGGAAGCATCCGTATCCATTTCACTAACATTGTTTGTCGAAATTTCAACATTATAAGCTACAGGGGGACTCAGGTCCGTGCCCAAGTCCCCCAAGCTGAGATCAGGAGGTTTATTCATTAACTACATATAGAATATTTTACAACTTACCAAAGTACTGCAATATGTACACAAATAGAGATAAACTAACTACGATAATATTTATATAAATAATACTTCACTGATCCAGTTAAAATTAAATTAAAAATTAAGAAAGTGAAAAAATGTGACCGCCGCGTCAAACTTCCCGCGCTTTTTTTTTTCGTAGCAATCTTTATCAGCGCATTGTTTTTTTTTTTTTTTTTTTTTTTTTTTTGTTCAATTTTCCCTGTTACGGGACGGCAAAGGGATCTAGCCCATACAGCCAAGTCTTCAGTTTCATCTTCTTTCTTGATTTTTGCATTAAAATGTGGGTGCCACACTTTTTAATGCATCTAGGAAGTGCTTGGCGAGAAATGCATGGTACAGACCTCATGATGGTAACTGATGAGAATTGTATAGTGGGATTTCCAACCACTATACAATTTTCAACGCCACATACACAAAACCTTTATTTCAATGATTCCTCATAACTGTTCATCAACACGGATGCATATGCAACGAAACGACACCACTTTCACTGCACAAAATCCACTCCGAAGCAATTTTTAATTATCGAAATAAAGATCGACATCCAGACGCCATTGTTTCCCGCCAAACACTCCCTTTTTTTTTTTTTTTTTTTTGTAAAATTTTCCCAGTTACGGGACGGCAAAGGGATCTAGCCCATACAGCCAAGTCTTTAGTTTCATCTTCTTTCTTGATTTTTGCATTAAAATGTGGGTGCCACACTTTTTAATGCATCTAGGGAGTGCTTGGCGAGAAATGCATGGTACAGACCTCATGATGGTGACTGATGAGAATTGTATAATGGGATTTCCAACCACTATACAATTCTCCACTCCACATACACAAAACCTTTATTTCAATGATTCCTCATAACTGTTCGTCAACACGGATGCTTATGCAACAAAACGACACCACTTTCACTGCACAAAATCCACTCCGAAGCAATTTTGAATTATCGAAATAAAGATCGACATCCAGACGCCATGATTTCCCGCCAAACACTCCTCAGCGCATTGTTTCGTTTGTTTTTATTTTTAACCGACTTCAAAAAAAGAGGAGGTTCTCTATTCGACTGAATGTTTCTTTTTGTTTTTTTTTGTATGTATGTTCCGCGATTATACTCCGTCAATTATGAATCGATTTTGGTGATTCTTTTTTCGTTAGGAAGGTCATACTTCAGAGGTGGTCCCGTATTAATTGGATCAGTACTTTTTGTTGAAATGGTAATTGCATTGGGGATTAAATAATGTTATCATCCACGAACACAAAAATAATGTCAATTTTGTTTGAACTTGCTATTACCTAATATGCAATAGTGAAATTTCATTTAGTAGGTCCAATAGTCAACACAAAAACTATGACAAATTATTTTGAACTTAACTTAAATAACTAGGTTCTCTTCAAGTTTTAATGCTTCATAGTTCATTAAAACTATATCATTCATGAATGTGGGCATTTGTAATGAGCTATGGGGCTGATACTTTATATTATTTGTTAGCCGACTTCAAAAAAAGAGGAAGTTCTCTATTCGTCTGGTTTTTTGTGTGTTTGTTACCTGATTACTCCGTCAATTATGAGTACCTATTATGACTCGATTTTAATGATTCTATTTCTAGGTACGTCAAGATGAGAGATGGCCCGTATAAAATGTATCTATATAAATTCGACTCTTTTTGAACAAATCATTAATAACAAAAAAAACGTTTTACTTAAAATTTCCGTTAAGTTTTAATGAGCGCTTAGTAGGCCTATTCGTTTTCAATAAAATATACTTAATTTCCACTTAGATTTTATAAAAATAATCGTCCCATAATACCGCCGCCACATCGAGTTGTGTGTCTTTCGCGTCAAAATGGAGTGGACCGACGATAAAACTCTTTTATTAATTGATTTATACAGAGAGCGCCCGGTATTATGGGACTGTCGGAGTTGTTTTTATAAAAATAAAAACAAAAGAAACGATGCGAATCTAAGTGGAAATTAAGTATATTTTATTGAAAATATACTTAATACATTAATTGTTAGTCCACAATGCATGCCGTGGCAATCTTTAATTAAGACAGCATTAAGAATGTAAATTATGATATACTTTTATATACTAGTTGTGATGTGTGTAATGAATAGGCCTACTAAGCGCTCATTAAAACTTAACGGAAACTTTAACTAAAACTTTTTTTTTTGTTATTAATGATTTGTTCAAAAAGAGTCGAATTTATATAGATACAATTTATACGGGCCATCTCTGATCTTGACGTGTCCCTAAAAATAGAATCATTAAAATCGAGTCATAATACTCATAATTGACGGAGTAATCAGGTAACAAACACACAAAAAACAGACGAATAGAGAACTTCCTCTTTTTTTGAAGTCAGTTAACAAATAATATAACGTATCAGCCCCATAGCTCATTAAAAATGCCCACATTCATGAATGGTATAGTTTTAATGAACTATGAAGCATTAAAACTTGAAGAGAACCTAGTTATTAAACTTAAGTTCAAAATAATTTGTCATAGTTTTTGTGTCGCCTAATGGACCTACTAACTGAAATTTCACTATTGCATATTAGGTAATAGCAAGTTAAAAAAAATGTCATTATTTTTGTGTTCGTGGATGATATCATTATTTAATCTCCAATGAAATTACCATTTCAACAAAAAAGTACTGATCTAATTTCGGTATAATTTATACGGGACCTCTGAAGTATGACCTTCCTAAGGAAAAAAGAATCACCAAAATCGATTCAGACAGATGGAGTAATCGCGGAACATACATACAAAAATTTTCAGTCGAATAGAGAACCTCCTCTTTTTTTGAAGTCGGTTAAAAATAAAAACAAAAAAAACAATGCGCTGATAGAGATTGCTACAATTCTTGAAGTAGACAATGGCCAAGTCGATAAGAAGATTCACAATCTTCTAAGTCACGTCTTCTTCTTCGTACATCTCGAAAACAACTGCTCATGGCGGGCCGCGAGGCTCTTTATAGTGAGGACGCGTTGCAATAAAACAAAAAAGCCTCGCGAGGCCGGGCCGCGCGGCCACAAAAAGCCGCGCGGCTCTAGTGGGGACGCTGCTTAAAGCAGCGTCCCCACTAGGGCCGCGCGGCTCCGTGAGGCCCAGCCGCGCGGCCAAGCCTCGTGAGTGTGTACGTGAGCGAGGCCTAAAATAATATGACAAAAAAGCCTCGCGAGGCCGGGCCGCGCGGCCACAAGAAGCCGCGCGGCTCTAGTGGGGACGCTGCTTAATACTACTTAAGTACAGACAACAGCACGTTGGGCTACCACTAAACTGTCAAATTTTCCCAATCGATTATGCACTTTATATTGAATAGGCTTAAGTTGAACATCGTTTGGAGAAATTTGACAGTTTAGTATAGCCCGACGTGCTGTTGACTGTACAATAAATAGGTACCTACAAGGAGCTTATATTTTAGTACCTACCTAGGTACACAGAGCAATACTTAGATTATATACCTGATATAATCTAAGGAGCAAGAGCTTAGACAAAGAATTTGTCTAAGAGCAAGAGCAATATGATTATGACATGACCATGACTGACAGTTGACAGTCTGATAATTTTTGTTAGGTTTTTTGGCTTGGTATCTAAGACCTATGAGACATATCTTCATTTATTTATGTCGTCTTTCTTGATGTTTGCATTAATTAAAATATGGGCGTCACACATTTTAATGCATCTAGGGAGAGATTGAAAAGAAATGCATGGCAACAGACCTCATGATTGTGTGCGACTGATGAGAATGAGCTTGGGAAAAATAAAAAAATATATTTTTGTTTATTTCATATAATTATAGATCTCATTCCAACGTAATTAACAGTTTATATTTCACTTCGATACGATACGTATTTACAAAGTTATAACCCTTTTAAGTTGGGTATAAAACTATAAAACTGTACTCTGCTTCTAGTCGCTGGCGCTAGGCTAATTCCCGTGTGACGTCATGCTATTCGACAGCGATACGTAGTATTATTAATAAAGAGTCGTAAAATCTAATTCCGAGATAAAGACGTCAAAATACGGCAAGAACGCTATAGTCGCGCTAAAATAACTTATTATAGATACTATGGCGTATATTCCCGCTTTCATGTCATTTTAGTAACGTCGTATTACCACACATTTTCGATCATTTTAGAGTAACTGTACGTATAATTTGTGCCAGTCTATACAATTACTGTAGAGCTTGTTTATAGAGTCAATGCCGTATTTAAAAACGTCTATCTGGCTACTGAAGCGCTCGTTATAGAGCTTGTGTGCTAGTTGGGGTATCCCTAACCCCGTGAGGTTCTGGGACCGTTCTCATCGCTAGAATCCGAATACCGAAACTTTTGTGGCGTGCAAGTACGTCCCTATCCACCGAGACCTCGGTCGGCCTGCTCCACTCGAGCGACGGTCACCGCGGCAGTCGCCCAGAATTACAGAGTTAACAATTATTCAGAAAGGTCGACGATCGACGTGCGTTCCGTGTAGTAACGTCTGAATTGACTGCATATCATATAAAGTGGAAATTTCACAACGCTATTTTCCGATTATGAAACCTGAGAAAATAAAACATTTATAGAAATACAGAAACTTCATATATTTTTATTTAAAAAATTAAGAACTTTATTACTAAGTACATGTTTTAAATCTTCAGCAAAAACATATTGGCAAGCGTCCAAGGCTAACTGTGATATTTTTCTTTCATCTAAATTAAATGTTTCGGCAACAATCATGTACTCTTGCGATAGTGAAGTATTAAATATACCCTTATCGTCAGTCTGAAAATAAAAGAGAAGTACCTAAATATTTTAAATGTACTTATTATTTACGAACTCAGTTTGCCTACATGCACGTAAATACTTAGTAAGTAATTATAAGAACGACATGAATAGTAGCGCAAAAAGATCAAAAGAAGTAATATTGATAGATATCACGAGAAAATACAATTTTTAGACCCTTGTCATACTGGTATTGAAGGGATGTAGTGCAGAGTTAGCATGAGTATACCTCATATTAATATACTAGAATACGACCAAAAGGGCTTTCTTAAATTTGTTGACTACTATATTGTCGAAAATTAGTAAAAAAAAACTATATTTGATATACTTAGATTTGAAATTACGATACAAAGAAATCGGGAGTGGAGAGGGAGAGAGAAAAATCCCCTTGACTTTCTCGTATTCCGGAAACGACTCAAAAGTTGATAGAAACCTTATATTTAGATGTTATACATGCCTGTATAACTGAGTTATCGTGCTAACGCACAGACAGGTACACACAGATATAATTCCGAAAACAAGTTTTTTGGATTCAGGTAGGTCCAATAAAGTGTAAATCCGTCAAAATCTCGAGATCGAATTTTTTGACGACTACAGGTTTCCTCTATACTAACTAACGTATACGAGAAATTAAAAACTGTTACATTGTAATGGAAAATTAAACACAGTGGCGTAACTATAGGGTGGCATGGGTGGTAAAATGCCACGGGCCCCCGAGGAATAGGGGCTCCGGTAGTGTTACTGACATTTTTAAATTTAAAGAACTAAAAATTTCAAACCTAGGGGTAAGGTCAAGGTGGCTAAATCCGTCTAGGGGGCGTCACCGTCTGCTTCGATTTACTTTTGACGGAATAATCCTATGCTTTTTTTATATAACGTCGGTAAAACAGGATAACATCGTCGTTCAAATTATGCCAGACAGATGGCGAAAGTTGACATAGACATGAATCAAACGTCGTTAAAAGTTCAGTTGAGTTTCGAAAGTGCCAAGTGAGTAAGACGTGTCACCTTTTATCGAAGGTAAATATAATATTATGACATTTTTAGTAATAAAAGAGTAATACATTTATAGTTCAAAGCCTGCTCAAACGATTATGTTTTATTGCTTTACAATAAAACGTTTAATAAGTTACTAATCGTATCTGAAATATTTCTAACCACAAAATCTAGAAGTGGCGAATCCCGTCTATATTTAACGGGGCAATTTCGTCATGTGCCGGAATTTCCCTTTTTCAGATATTGTAAACCTTTTTTTACTAATCGTAATCTTTTGAGATTTATAGGTTATACCTACACCACATTTGATTAAATTAGTACAAACATTTAATGGGATGATAAACTTTTTATAATACATACGTACTCAAAATGTATGCAACATTTGTTTTATTTTTTTAGATTTGAAGTGTTCGTAGAAAAAGTTGGTAGATTTTATGAGTACTACTATACCTTATTGTTTTTGTATGTACTAATCAAAAAATATAAGACGGTGTATTATTACAATTTACATTATTATCATTTGTATCAGAACGGTTTACCTATATCACCATTATAATGGGAAACTACAAAAGGAAAACCAGTAAAGGTTCTTACGACAAAAATGATTTGCATGAAGCTCATCTAACTAATGATAAAAGTTTGCTAGTTCAGTTCCTACTTTAATAAGTCTATAGTTATAAAATAGTTATTCCTCATAATATTATTATGTTTAGGAATCTATCTCGTGATTTGTTTTAAATTCATAAATAATGTGTTTTTATTTTATTTGTTGTGTCTTAAATTTTATAAGTAAGTCAAGACTAATGTAGATTCAACCAGGCGCTTGAAATCTCATTGATATATAATAAATGACTTAAAATTAAAATGTAAAGTTGATTTATTCCACTTCGTACATCGCATAAACTAGGTTTACTACCCCTGGCTTTCTAAGTATGCCGGAATAGCCCCCAAAAAATGTTTATACGTTTAAAATGATATCTAGACTCTATTTTGACCTGTGTAGGACACATTATAGACTGTCGTTCACCAACAAATAATCAACTTGGTGTAATATTAAAATTGCTTGGAATTTCATAGAAATATCGCTACATGACGGACTTGCCCCCGAGATGCGGGAAAATCCGTCTAGTGAGAAGGTTTTTAAAAAATGGCATTTATTTCAAAATCTTAGTAGAGATTCAGATAAATTATACTTTGATAAAAAGTCACTTAAAATCCAATCTTGATAGCCACATAATATTTGGCATCTATTTTAAGGTTTCTTTATTATGCTTGATCAACTTCAGATTTAAATAAAGTATGCCGGAATTAGCCACCTCGACCTTATATGAATTTGCCACGGGCCCCACATGGTATAATTACGCCACTGGTTAAACACTGACTATAATTTCCTAAAACTCGTTCTAATGTAGGTACAATACTACCATTGATTGTTCCCACAGAACACAGAAAGAGGTTCTGTGTTCTGTTATTGTTCCCAACAAAATCTATTTCATGATGTACGTTTGATTGAATAAGAAATTACCAACTAAGAAATATACTTACTTATCCATTTACGTCAATAAGATAGTTTATAAGTATTTATCATTTGATCTACTTACACATATTAAAGTTGGTATGCCAGCATCATTTAGCAACTTGAAATGGTGAGACTCATAGTCTGGGGATGTTTTTGTTTTTATATTACTAGTAAGGCACACTTCTGTAAAATGTAAAATAAAATGTATATGAGTGCAAGATGGGGAGTTTCTCCCGAATTCTTGTTACAAAAACATGTGTTGAAAGACTCCATTTTAAACGTAATCAACCGTACAATTGACGGTTAATATAGTATATTTTCACTTGATATTGGCGCAATCTTTATGTGTCGCGATCGCCATTAATTTTGTTGTAATCTTGTTGTATTTATGAAATAAAATATGAGACTTTTACTAATTTGGTTTTATTCACGACACGATGCACATTACAATCAGAGAGATAATCACAGAGAAAAAAAAATGTTGCCACAGACAAAGTGTTGCCAACTTTTAAACTAATATTTTATAAATGATGTATGTATTACATTGTATATTTTAACACCCCCGCTCAATGTAATACATTCATACATAATCTAATACCTAACATCAACTACATTATAACAGAGGCTTTACATTAGGCCACATTGAGTAACAAATTTTAACAAAAGGTCTCTGTTTAAGGATTTAGTAAACATATCAGCTATTTGATCCTCAGTCTTAACATACATTAAACATATCTTACATTCCTTAATTAAATCTTTGACAAAATGATAGCGTATATCAATATGTTTAAGTCTTTTAATATTATCAGTATTTGCAACCATTATGGCGGACTGGTTATCACAGTATATAGGTACAGGACAAACATTTATATTATTAAAGTCTTTCAATAAGCTTGCTAGCCAACAAGACTCACTAGCCGCCATACTGACTGCAACATACTCAGCCTCTGTTGATGATAGGCTTACTGAACACTGTTTCTTAGAACACCACGATATAAGACAGTTCGCATACTTGAAACAGTAGCCAGTGGTAGACTTTCTATCACGTGTGTCACCACCCCAATCTGCATCACAATGTCCCACAAGCCCATCATCATTACATTTGAAAATCAACTTGTAATTTAATGTGTGTTTTACATACCTTAAAATTCTTTTTAAGTAAGTCAACAATACTTCACTTGCATTATTTTGGTACCTACTTAATATAGATACAGCCACACAAAGATCTGGCCTAGTGCCTGAGACTGCATACATTAAACTCCCAATAATTTTCCTACATGTGTTTTCAATATTCTTGTCAGAATTACATTCTTTGGATTCTAAAATTTTTACATTAAAATTTTGATCAATAGGGGTAGATATGGGTTTGCAATTTTCCATTTTAAACTTTTTTAATACATTCTCTAAATAAGATTTTTGACATAATTCAGTTACACCATCTTTAACATTCTGTTTAACACTAATACCTAGAAAGTTTGAAATTAACCCCAAATCTTTCATTTTAAACACATTATGTAATTGTAATTTGAGATCACATAATTCCTGTTCATTATTACTAAACATCAAAAGGTCATCGACATACAGTAAGACATAAGTTTGGTTTTCTCCATTACATTTAGTAAACAAACATGGATCATTCTTTGACTTTACATAGCCTGCCTTACTTATTACATGGTTAAATTTTTCATTCCAATATTTGGGAGATTTTTTTAGTCCATACAAAGATTTATTTAGTTTTACAATATTGTCACATCCATTATATGCCCCTTCTGGTAATTTAATATAAACATTTTCATTTATTTCCCCATATAAAAAGGCCCCAGTGACATCCATCTGATGTATTGGTAATTTTAATTTAGTAGCAATTGAAACAAACAATCTAAACGTTGACAACTTGGCAACAGGTGAGTAAATTTCATGCAAATCTAATGTATCATTCTGTTCAAAACCTCTTGCAACCAACCTAGCTTTATATTGAATAACATTATCTAATTTCTTTATTTTGAAAACCCACTTACTACTAATAATATTTTGTTTTTCAGGTACAGGGCACACTGTCCATGTATTGTTTGCCTCGAGTATCTCTAATTCTTGTTTGACAGCTTCTTCCCACTGACAAGCATCACTCCTCTGCATAGCTTCCTTATAGGTACCTGGTTCTGTTTCTGCAGTGTAGACATTTTGACAGGTATAGAATTGAGGTGCCTTTCTGACACGTCTGGTTCGACAAGGAGGTGTTGGCTGTAATGTACTATCACTCTCGCATTCACTATACTCATCACTTGTTTCTTCAGGTTCATATAAGCTGTGCTGCTCATCATCTGTCATCTGACTTGTAAGGTTTGAATCACTCACATCTTCTACTAACTCTTGTGGGTTATCGTCAGAAACTAAAGTTTCATTGTTCGGTACTTCTATTACAGACTCTAGGTTTAATCTATTATTTTTGTTAATGACAGGCTCCAGAAAAATGACATCCCTCTTCACTAACACTTCATTTTTGCTGGGGTAAAAAATTCTATAACCTTTTACATTTTCTCCATACCCCACCATGATTCCTGTTTCTCCTTTAGAATCCCATTTTTTTCTTTTTTCTTTTGGAATATGGACAGATACCGCTGTGCCAAAGATATATAAGTTATTGAGATCAAACTGCTTATTTGTCCATAATTCATAAGGTGTTTTTCCTGGTTCATTACTTCTACTTGTTCTGTTGAGAACATAGGCTGCAGTGTTGACTGCTTCTGCCCATAATTTCTTTGGAAGGGTCTTGGCACATAGCATTGACCTGGCCGCTTCTGTCAGTGTTCTTATCTCCCTTTCTGCCTTGCCATTCTGTTGAGGCGTGTAAGGTACAGACGTCTGGTGTACTATGCCCCGGTCTGAGAACAAAGTTGACACAGCCTTATTGATGAATTCTAAACCATTGTCACTTCTAAAAGTAATTATTTTGTTACCCGTTACATTTTCAGCTTTGTTTACAAAATCTTTGATACAATTTATCACTTCCTCCTTCTTTTTAATGAAATATACAGTTCTATAGCATGAGTAATCGTCTTTCAATATCAAGAAATACCTTGATCCTCCAACAGATACTGCCTCCATAGGTCCGCAAACGTCAGCATGTATTAGCTCACATGTTTTCGTCGCCTTTGTATCACTAGTAATAAAGGGCAGCCGGTGTGCTTTACCCTCTAAACAACCCGGACACTTCTCAATAGAATCCGTAGAAACTTTAATATTATTGTTCTCTAATATGTTTTTCACATACTGTATATTTTGATGCACAAATTTCTCATGCCACTCACTTAAACTTGATTTAACTGCAGAAACATTTGCAAAGCTATTTTTGTATTTATAACGAACATCCATGACATACATATTTCCAACACGATTTGCTACTGCACATACTTTGTTATTCCGGAAAAACTTGGACATATTTTGATCATGACATAACCTTTGTCGGCCGCACAATTCACCGAGAACAGATTTATTTTGAGGTCCGGCACACAAAGGACATTATCTATGGTCGTCTCGACCCACCTTTGTCCATTGAATACTTCTAGTTTTACTTGTCCGCAGCCAATAACACTTATTTGAGTACCATCACCTATTATCACAGACTTTTGTGATGATAATGGCGAAAATGTCGAAAACAGATTTTTATCTTGGCACATATGTTCACTGGCACCTGTGTCCACCAACCACTTCGACTGATGATAAAGCTCTTGAGGTACTTGTTGTACTACAAACGCATTTTTCTCCTTTCCTTTTTTATACCAGCACTCACTTTTATTGTGTCCTACTTTGTTGCAATAAAAACACTTTTTCTCACTTCTGTTTGGAAAGTTACGATGGTTACTGTTCACATTACTCATACACTCAGATTGATAATGGCCCATCTTGTTACATTTAAAACACTTTATGTTTCTTTTATTTGGAGCATTCTTCTTTGCAATAAATGCAGATGATGATGAGGCAACTTCACCCTTTTCCTTTACTCTCTCCTCTTCCACTAACAATCGAGCGACAAGGTTATCATAGGTTTGTTTTTCGTCTGGTGCCGACTCCCATGCTGATACGAAATGTTTGTAGATATCTGGCAATGACATTAATACCTTCGTAATTATGAATTTTTCCGAAATTTCTTCACCCATTTGTTTTAGTTTATTTTGTGACTCTTGTATTTTTGACAGGAAGACTGACATCTCCATTCCTTCTTCGTATTTAAACTGAAAAAATCTTTGCTGGATTATGTGAATACTTGTTTCACTTTTTTGTTCAAAAATACTTGTTAACTTTCGCCACATCTCTGCTGCAGTAGTGCAGGATATTATATGCAACATCACTTCCTCGGTCATCCTGGTCACCAACATTGTTTGAGCCTTAGCATCCTGTGTCTCCCATGCTTTCCGTTCCTCGGCGCCGTGCCCTTTTGTTACTTTGCCTTCAACTACATTAATTAGATTTTGACCCCGTAGTAAAACCATTGTTTGAAATTTCCAAACATTCCAGTTTTTTATTCCTTCCAGTTTGATAACTGTATTATTTCCGTCCATCGTGTCTTTTATCTTCTTCCTCACTAGTTTTCCTTCCTTGCAGCTCAAACGTAGCAAGTATTTTTCACCTTCCCGACAAAAATAACCTCCAACGCCACGCCAACACGTGTGACAATTTTTACCGGTATTTGTTTTTAACTAGTTTCACTGTAATTTTATGTTATATTTTAGGTATATGGCCTGGGCCCATAACCTGTTGTAATCTTGTTGTATTTATGAAATAAAATATGAGACTTTTACTAATTTGGTTTTATTCACGACACGATGCACATTACAATCAGAGAGATAATCACAGAGAAAAAAAAATGTTGCCACAGACAAAGTGTTGCCAACTTTTAAACTAATATTTTATAAATGATGTATGTATTACATTGTATATTTTAACAAATTTAAAACAAGAAGAAGAAGAGTGCAGGCTGATGTGAAACATTATATTCTCATTGTTTATTATTTGCATATGTTATACTGACCTACAGGAACTTTCTTATCACATAATGCATTCCATGTCTCTTCAGTACCCCCATATGTAGGGTTAATGCAGGTGCCATGCCCAATCCTATCAGGTTCGAAATTTAGCATTTCCAAAACCTCTTCAGGGTTACATACTTCACCACAGTGTAACGTAACCTTAAAAAAAAAAAAAATAATTCTGCTGGTATGCATAAAAAAGATTATGTTGGGAACCACCTTTCAAATAATTTATAAGCACGTCGTTCATACAAAAATAATTGAATGTTTTAGAGAAACATGTTTGTCTAATAGGAACATGACAAATGACCAAACACGAGGGTTGTCAAGCAATGTATTTAATTATACAATGTGTCCCGGCACCAGTGTCGGAGACTTTAATGGTATAAAATATGGCATTTTTTATCGACAAATTGCTGTTTGAAATCGTTTTTGCTATCACGGTTGTAAATTGGCCGCCATTTTAATTTTTTAGTTACCAAGAACCGGGCTTTCGTACTAATTCGGCCACCACTAGTCGTGTTAATGTCGTATGTTCATAAAAAAGGTCTCATTTGATAGCTTAACATGTAGACAATAATAAAACGTCCAATTTGTTAAAATTATTATGAAAAAAAAAATTTAAAAAATCATTTAAGACTAAAAAATTTAGATTTTTTTGTGTAATTTTTTAATAATTAGCTTTTTGTGAAAAATCTAGTGCATTAAACTGATTATTTTTTATTTTAAAACGATAGAAGAGAATGTTTTCTTCAATAAAATACTAAATTTCTTTGCTCCCAGTGAAATAGTTTAGAAGTTACAAAATTTTGAATAAGACCCTTTAAATACGCTTTTACCAAATACTAGTTAATCAACTTCCGGATTATAGGAAACCGAGGCGTACTAGTTAATACAAAGGCATTCGCCGTCAGGTAGAAACGGTGTGAAAGGTACAATAGTGAACGTGGACGTCTTTTGTCGCCGCAAGATGAAGAAGAGATATTAGAAATAATTACAGAATATCCTGGGTTGAGTGTCAGGCGAATAGCAACTCGACTAGGTTTACCCAAAATGTCGGTGTGGAGAGTCCTGAAAAGGGAGGGATTACATCCTTATCATTTTAGGAGAGTGCAAGAGATAAATGAGCCGGATTTCTCAAGAAGGTCAGTCTTTGCTTCGTGGATAAATAGAAAAAAATTGTGGACCGACGAAGCTACTTTTACACGATCGGGCTACGTCAACCATCGGAATGAACATCTGTGGCTCCACGAAAATCCGCATGCAGTTAAAGAGAGCTCTTACCAGCATCAGTTTTCGGTCAATGTTTGTGCAGGTATGATCGATGACGTTTTAATTGGACCGATTATTCTACCGTCCCCAATGAATGGTCCAAGATTTCTAGAGTTCCTACAAACCGATTTTTTTGACGCACTTCTGGAGCTACCATTAAATTACAGGAGTGGGATGCTACTGCAGCTGGATGGTGCTCCGGCCCACTTTGCATTAAGCGTGCGTAATTATCTGAATCAAAACTACACTCCATGGATTGGGCGTGGTGGAACCATCGCTTGGCCACCCCGTTCACCGGACTTAACCCCACTTTACTTTTTTTTGTGGGGCACAATGAAGCAAAAAGTGTATGTCGACGTGCCAAATACGCGTGAAGAATTAATAGACAAAATTTTGCAAGTTGGGAATGAATTAAGAGAAAACAGGGATATGATCCGACGATCTACACAAAATGATGCATTAAGGGCTATGGCATGTCTGCAACACCGCGGAGATCATTTTGAGCAATGGTTGTAGCACTTTTTAATAATATTAAATTACTTTCGTAAATACTTTTGCAATTTTTTTCAACTGCCCCGTAGATAAGCAATGAAAAGGGTCTTATTAAAAATTTTGTAACTTCTAAACTATCTCACTGGGAGCAAAGAAACTTAGTATTTTATTGAAGAAAACATTCTCTTCTATCGTTTTAAAATAAAAAATAATCAGTTTAATGCACTAGATTTTTCACAAAAAGCTAATTATTAAAAAATTACACAAAAAAATCTAAATTTTTTAGTCTTAAATGATTAATTTTTTTTTCTCATAATAATTAAAAAAAATTGGACGTTTTATTATTGTCTACATGTTAAGCTATCAAATGAGACCTTTTTTATGAACATACGACATTAACACAACTAGTGGTGGCCGAATTAGTACGAGAGCCCGGTTCTTGGTAGCTAAAAAATCAAAATGGCGGCCAATTTACAACCGTGAGAGCAAAAACGATTTCAAACAGCAATTTGTCGATAAAAAATGCCATATTTTATACCATTAAAGTCTCCGACACTGGTGCCGGGACACATTGTATATTTACCTTTAATCCTGCGTCTCTAGCTCTTGTCAAAAGAGGCACGAAGTCTTTGAATTCTCCTACAGTCGGTTCACCACTAAGCTCTATTCCTACAACCACATCGGGATATTTCTTATGATATTCAATGGCTAAATCGGCAATTATTTTTGCCTCCGTTAAAAGAGAGCTTCGATTAATTGAGATTATTAGGCGAGCGTACATATCATGTAATTTAGACGAAACTTCCCTGCAAAAAAAAAATACTACGGTGATAGATCAAATTAATGTTTGTATCTACATACATACATGTGTCTTTGTCTGGTCTTAATTTAACTGAATAGAAAACAAAGCATTTTTTTATTATTTACGAAATCTTTTTCAATAACGCCATTTGACTTGAATATATATTTAAAAAAAATATATGTAATCGATACTCACTGAATGGAGCGAATTATAGTTTCCACGTACTCCTTTTTTGTCATATATTGGGTATCACGAGGTGTACTCCTCAGTTCAACATAACAGCATCCATCAGAAAAAAACTCCTCAAGGGTTAGTTTTGTCGCGATACTAAGAGTATCAGGTGTCGTTGTTAAAGAATGAGCCAGGGCAAACTCTTTGAAACATCTGCAAAATAGATTTTCAGAATTATTTACTTTGGAATATTCTAAGCTAATATATAAAATTCTCGTGTCGCGGTGTTTGTGGTTAAACTCCTCCGAAACGGCTTTCCCGATGATCATGAAATTTTGTGTGCATATTAGGTAGGTCTGAGAATCGGACAACATCTACTTTTTATCCCCCTAAATGTTAAGGGTAATCCACCCCTATTTTTTTTTTTTTAATTTTTGGACGAAATTTTTTGTTTTTATTTTTTTATTATGGTGGCATTAAAAATACATACAACCCTAAATTTTTACTTTTTTATCACCAACCCCTATTTTTTTATAGCCATTTTAGTAATTTAATCATTTTTGTAAGGCAAAATAACGTTTGCCGGGTCAGCTTGTCTTTATACAGGGTGTAAGGGAAACGCTCCCTAAAACGAAAAAAGGAGGTAGTCCTAGTGATACTGAATACGATGTCATAGGTAAAATCTCAAAAATAAATTACATTTTTAACACTTTTTTTTCACTTATTTTGTGTATTATCATGCCAGGACAACAAAATAAAACAATAATTTAAAATTTACAAACGCAAATTCATTTTTTTTACAATAAAAGCAATGTACTAAAAACTATCACGCGCAGTCTACGGGCCGGGCGGCGGGCGAGCGAAACGTCTAGCGCCGCTGCGTGGCCTTGCCCTTGACCGTTGTTGACCCATTGAACCCGCGCACGTTGACCAAGGTCAGCGCACGCGAGCGATACCGGCCGGCCGCGCCATCCCATCTACTACCTAAACTTTTCTGACGCACCCCGACGATAGGGAAGCTAGGTATGTTTTACCACACCTGCTAGATAGGTACCTATCATAATTCACAAGCATAACAGATATCCCGTTTCTTAAATTTTATGACAGACTAAAGTAGGCTTCTAATGTAAAATAGCCCATGTAAAATAACGTAGGTAGGTACTGCATTATACAGTGTCGCCTACGTGCTTAAATATCATTATAATAATCCACTCTTCCACAGACTACTGAGGGGATACCTACATCATTATTACGAAGTTTTAAAATACCGCTATTAGGTATGTTACCTAGTAAACAAGATAATGTAGGCATCTACGTCATCAGTCAACACGCGCTAGGAGACTCTCACGCAAACTCAACAAACTAAATTTCATAACTCACGTATTGACGAGAACTTTATGCAACACAATTAAACCGCTGTACAAACAAAAGTAGCTACAAAAATAACCTTTAGTACAATGAATCTTGCACACATAAAATATCATTATAAACTTAATACTGATTAAAGTCATAGGTACTTTTTGGAGAAATTCTATCACTTTTGGCCGATCAGCTGTTATTCTGCGCGGCACCACCAACACGCGGCGGCAGCATTCTTTGGCGGATAGTACAAAGACACCGACATCACAGGCGGCTTCTTTGTATTTGCCGAAAGGACAAATGAAAATGCCGCCCAGTCGGTGCACGGCGCAGGACGCACGCGCAGTTGGCTGTTAGCTTCGAACGTAAACGCATGTGATTTACGAACGAAATGTTATTACCTACCTAGTTCATTTGTGTGTGTGTGTGAGTTGTGTTTTAAACTGCCTCTAATTAGGCGTACAGTGCTTGCGAATACGAAGCAATATTAAGTGGATGTGCCTCAGAGAAGCTGGATGAAATGCTTCCTTGCAGTAAGGATATCGCGGCGTAGGTATCCAAATCTGGGAGCGCTAATTGCACCTCATTAGACGAAATGCCTAACGTAGGTATGTAGTTTTTATCAAATTGTTAGTTTTATTTATTTCCTTGTCATTTTCGTTATTTTTCTAGTATTAGTGCGGAATCGAATCTGGATCTGAAATCTGGCTTATTTCTCCGTTCACGTACACCCATCTAGGTATTTGTTGTTGTTTACTTTTAAACGTAGATAGCTAAACTATTACTCGTGCCTAGAAATTAAATCAATTAAGACTACAAGGCTTAAAAAGGGACACCAACGAATCGGTATACTGATTGTGTGTAAGTGTGTAAAATAATGTCTTCAATAAATTCGTTGTAACTCGTGACCTTACAAGTCCTGTGTAGCTTAGAGGAGTGCATTCGCCCGGATCGCGAAAGGTCCCTGGTTCGAGTCCTGTCTCGGGCTTTTATCATGTTAGAATTTTTTATCAATTTCGTTTTCTATATTTTTCACTCAGCATGTCATGGTGCTTCTCAAGTTAGTGAAAAGGTAGGTAGGTAACTACCTCAGACCAAATAAAATCTGAGGGAACTTGATTTGATGACGCGCGCTTTCGCTTATTTGCTAAGTAGGTAATTAATAAGACAAAAGTTGTTACTCGTCGCTTTGATTATTTATTTGTGTTTTTTATTATTTGTATGATACTTAAGTACCTACTAAAATTATTAAACGGTACCCGGACTACTAAGATGATTTCGAGTGTAACATCTGTCCTGGTGGATGGCTTTTGTTAGTTACTTTACTGAAGTTTCATTACCTGCTTTACGAGTTCAATGCCCCTGCATGCACACGTTTAAGGTTGAAAACTAAATGTTGTCCGTACATAAAAAATTACTGTAACTCTGTTAAACTAAAGATTTGTGAAGAGGTTTTCATGATCTGCGGGCTTAGTCTGCGGGCGTTCGAACCTGTTCAGTTTTAGATACGCGTCGCGCGCCGGGGCGCCGCCGCCGCTTGCGTCGGGCCGCTACGGGCCGCCCGCACGTACGTAATACATTGCGCGTTGTAAAATTACCAACTCTTTAAATATTCAATTTAAAAAAAAACTGCTTATGCCATAAATTTACTTTGAGGTAGTAGACTTTATATTTTTCGTTTTAGAGAGCGGGTCCCTTACACCCTGTATAAAAATCACGTCTCACAGTGTTTGAACTCGTTGAACTCCGAAATTACTCAACCTATTTTGATGATTTCTTTTATTTTGCTGGATTTGTTCCATCCAACTTAGGACATAGGATAGGTTTCATTTTAATCACAAGCTTTTATTTAGTTTCACCAAATCTTGCAACATACATGTGTAAATCGTGTGACAATGTAATATTATGTAGACATCGTGCGATCTGATGGAGCTGGAAGGTGGTCATAAGAACTCTGTAATTAAACGACGCAACCCCATCGAGTTTCGGGTCGTTTGATTCGTCTTGATGAGTACATTGTTTTTAGATGGTTACCAGGGTCTGATAATGGAGCTGAAAGATGGTCATAGGAACTCAGTAGTTAAACGACATAACCCCATCGAGTATGGGCTCGTTTGATTCGTCTTGACGAGTGCTTTGGTGCTAGATGGTAACCAGGCTCTGATGATGGAGCTGGAAGGTAGTCATAGGTACTCAGTAATTAAGCGACACAACCGCGTCGCGTTTGATTCGTCTTAATGACCAGGGCCCAGATCGCCGTAAATCATTTCAAGATAAAGCGCATGTGGAACACGAACGAAACGCAACTTTTCAATGTTTTCGTATCGCGGTGTTGATTTGACAGATGGTCCGAACGCATGTCGAACGCAGATGAAACACAAACGCTGTCAAAGTTACGTTTATGTTACATTTCAAAGGACGCTACTTTTTCTCAAACGTTGCACGAACGTACACTAGGGTTGCATCTCTAATATTTATAATACCCTTGTGTTCTAGCTGCGTTTCATCTTAGCTTGCGCGTAAACTTAAGTGCGATACGAAATTTCACATTGACTGGAACTCAAATGCAGCTGGAACACAAACGAAACGAAGATAATTATTTGTGTTTTATACTACCGCGATCGGGGCCCAGATTGATATTAATAATATGATACACTCGGACATTAACAAAACAGGTCGCGGTAATATAATTATCTTCGTTTCTTTTGCGTTCCAGCTGCGTTTGTGTTCCAGTCAATGTGAAATTCCTTATCGCGGTAAAGTCGCGGCACAGCACATTCTAAAAACTCCAATTTATTTTTAAGAAACTTTTACTTATAAGCCCATATTTACTTATAAGAAAATTTTAAGTAAAGTACCAAAATCCGTTAACGTTCGTGCAACGTTTGAGAAAATGTAGCGTCCTTTGAAATGTAATGTAAACGAGACTTTGACAGCGTTTGTGATTCATCTGCGTTCGACATACGTTCGGACCATCTGTCAAATCGACACCGCGATACGAAAACATTGAAAAGTTGAGTTTCGTTCGTGTTCCACTCGCGCTTCATCTTGAAATGATTTACCGCGATCGGGGTCCAGGAGATTTTCTAAAAGTATTAGGATTATTTTTTGGTGCTAAAGTTACGTTGCGGTCTAACGTTTATGTTGCTAAGGGACTTGTAAATGGAGCGATAGGTCACATTACTGAAATTATATGGTCATATTACAGACGTGCTCAACTATACAATAGCGATATACCTACCATGGGTTCGCGTAGTCTTTGGTAATGACGGCTTTGGAAATCGGTTCAGTCCCCTGCTAAATTTAATTACGGCACAGTCTATAAATTTTTAGTTCTTTTTATTAACAAGAACATAATAAAAAGCTTGTTTTTAAAAAGTGTTTTTTTTTTACTTTTTTCTTGTTTGTAATAAAAAATATATTATTGCAAGTTTTTCTTTTAAACCGAGAAGTCGATAAGTACTTATGAGTTTTGCTATCAACTAAGACTAACTAAGTGTCACACGACGTGTTTTGTCATTTGCCGCTACTCCACTGCGGTGCACGGAGAGGCTATGCACGTGTATCAATCAAGCTTCGCTTTGTATTAATAATTTAGAGATAACATCCACTGCAATCCACGGCGTAGCGTGTACGCATGAAATAACGTCATTGTCTTGACCCGATCGGATATGCCACCTACGCGGCTCAACGCTACACACACTTAACGGAATAGGATATCCACGCAGAGGCTGTGCACGGTAGCTGCGTAGCGTAGCTTCATGAGGCCAGCACGAATGTTGAACGCCCACGGCTACCTGGGTCCCGATCGCGGTAATATAAAACACAAATAATTATCTTCGTTTCGTTTTTGTTCCAGCTGCCTTTGCGTTCCATTTGAGTTCCAGTCAATGTGAAATTCCTTATCGCGCTAAAGTTTACGCGCAAGCTAAGATGAAACGCAGCTAGAACACAAGGGTATTATAAATATTAGAGATGTAAACCTAGTGTACGTTCGTGCAACGTTTGAGAAAAAGTAGCGTCCTCTGAAAAAGTTTGAAATGTAACATAAACGTAACTTTGACAGCGTTTGTGTTTCATCTGCGTTCGACATGCGTTCGCAGCATCTGTCAAATCAACACTGCGATACGAAAACATCGAACAGTTGCGTTTCGTCTGTGTTACATTTGCGCTTCATCTTGAAATTATTTACGGTGATCGGGGCCCTGGAGTGCACAGCGCAATTAGAAACAAGTCACAGAACATTCTCTTTGTAGAATGGACATGCTTTCTCAAGTAAATAGTAAATAATTAAGTCTACAATAGCCTGTCCTTTTTAGATGGATCTTCCGACGCTGATTCCGATTTCCGATAGTGAGTTTGATTTATTATTGTTGTTATTAAACATTTCTGGAAGTCAAAGAAGATCCAAGGTTGTCCTTTTAAAAAATACAGGAAGATAAGACTTATTTTTAAGGCTTGTCATAAGTTTGTATGTAGCGGAAATCAGATATTTTCTACTGTAATAACTGTAGTGAAAACTCTAAAAAAAAACTAATTATAAGAAAGTTCATAAAGTTGCTATTATTTAATTTCAAAGGTGCCTTATTAAAGATTAAATGTTAGTATATTTTTGATTACAAAAATTTAAATGGCATTGATTTTTTTTAAGTTTAAGAATATGAAATTTTTTGTTACCAACTTAAACGTCGTTTAGAAAAATTTAAATAAAACTGATTAAATTTAAATTACATTGTCTTATTTTCACACTATTCTATTGGTAAATATAAGCTTTAAAAATAATAAACAATTATTCATATAAAATAAATAGTGTTTGTTATATCAGGTAAAATCATTACAGGGTCATATTGACCCTCCTCAACGACCGTTTACCTTTTTCCCACCACAATGACGGCGGGTTAAAAATCAAAAGGAAAAAAGAAAATTTCGCTTTTCAATCCAGAAAATAATTTAAGATTCAGATAATACTACAATAAGTTAATTCGTCGACTTAACAGCGTAATTCAAAAAATGTGTCGTCATGTCTTCATCAAGCATGTTGTTTTATGAAATAAAAAAAGTTAAGAATAAAAAAATATTTAAAAAAATTTAACCGACTTCAAAACTGAAAAGGAAGAAAGAGAGAGAGAGATAAAAGCTTTATGTTACAAACGAAAAGTCAATAAGCTATCTGTTTTTTTATGTCAGTGCTTAGTTCAGTCTTTCTCAAAGTGGGCGATAACGCCCCCTTGTGGGCGTTGGAGACCTAGCGGGGGGCGTTAAGGGACCCAGATAAAAATGGGGGGCGTTGGCGTAGTTTAGGGGGGCGATGGTTGATTTGTAATTTCATTTACTTTATAGGTATTGTAAAATTCACTAATATTAAAACCTACCTTCCTACTACTCAATATCGAATAATTAGTGTATATTTCTGCCCTGTAATTAAAGCAATGAAATTGTGGTTTTTAAGTTTTAGGTGTATAAAAAACTAGGGGCGGTGAAAAATAATTGTTTTTCAAAGGGGGCGGTGAAACAAATAAGTTTGATAATCTCTGGCTTAGTTTAAAAGAAATAATTAACATGAGTAATGTTCTCTTAGATTTGCGCGAGCACTGCATATTATAAATAAAACAACTTTTACGGATTTAACTCGCGTGTAATTAGATTTTACATGTTATTATTATTGCCCGACATTTCGTAACACTTTTCAGCGTTCGTGGTCACGGGATGACTAAAGATGTAGGTTGTCAAATTTTATGAAATAGTTAAATCTACCGTCACTTTAATTATTAATTTGGTCTTGCTGTGTGGTGGTTTGCTTGAGTTTTAATAATTTGAATTACTGGATCCCTAGCAGGCGGTACGGCCCAACCATCTTCTCTATTGGAATTTGGGTGTTTCTTTATTTCAGTAGCCTCGCGCAACATCCTTGGGATGTATCGACGTTCCTTGGCGAGAATGTGTGGTTTATCCACAGATATATCAATCTAAGGAGATCGGTCAAATCGCCGAGTTCATAGGAAGACTGAGTGTCGCAATCAGCGGCCGTACTACATAACCTGTTCTAGTGGAGAATGCCGTAATATACACTATTCATTGCGCGCGTCTTAAGGACTGTGAAGCGATGAAAGTTAAGCATAGTCGCAAAGGAGATCGGTCAAATCGCTGAGTTACGTATTCACTTGACTTTATCGGAAGGCGAAGTGGCGGAAATGTATGCCCACAGCTTCATACACTTGTCGCAAGTTAAACGCCGGCTTGGCCTATCTCCTTGTATTATTAAATCTGTCGAAATTTACGAAATACCTCTTACTAATACCGTTACTCAGTTAACAAATGATTTTTATTTTTTTAACGGATATACTGTTTCCAGGCCACTTATCCCCATCGACTTTCCCATCAATGTGGGATTGTGAACTTTTCAGTCTGTATGTTTCCAACCTGAAGTACCAGACTACCATGACTATGCAGGAGATGTTAAGCATGCTATTAAATCATAATCATAATACATAATTGGGTTAAATAATCTTTTATAATAATAAGTAACCTCTTATATAAATTGAATTGATAAAAGATTGGATAAAGGTTCACCTATATAAATAGAGTCCAAAATAGAATGAACATGTAACAGTATACCTATCAACAGGTTGGCCTAACATGAGGAATGATTGAAGAAGGGTCTCCCAACGTGTCACAGTGTGGTGTGACTGGTTGGGAATTATTTAAGAAAGATCTCCCAACGTGTTACAGTGTGACTAGTTGGGAATCATTTTACAAAGTTCTCCCAATGAGTCGCAGTGTTACAGTTTACAGTGTGACTCGTTGGGAACAAGAGATTTAATGGGGGTAATATTTTAATAACCTGGCCTCTACTGTTCACTTCAGTCATTTCTGTCACTGTCCAGTCAACTCTCAGTTTATCCCTTACAGTGTGTACGCCAAGAAGCTTATATTTTGTGTACGCAGATGCCCAGTCTACAGGATCAATTGTCTAAGAACAGAGATCCCTTTCCCTAGCTAGTGTAGTTTGCGATTTGTTTTAGGGAGTATGCCGTTATCCGTTAACAAGACGTTAATGCCGTCAGTACGATGCTATTATGCTGATGTTATTTGATACCATCACTGCATGGGTAATGGGAGGAGTTGATGTCGTTTCTTTGGTTTTTGACACAAGTGCATGTGGATGTAAGAACCGCCCAAACCCACGGTAACTAGTAACTGGTCTAAAGGTAACTCCGCATCCACCAATTTTAATTAATATTTAAAGTAAGATAAAAACTATTAGTATGACAAAAATGCAACATTTTTAATTTTTTATTTAAATTTTTTAACTTTCGTTTTATTATTATTAAATTTAACCAAATTAGCTTAGAATCTTTACATTTAAATTTGGAAATAAAGCTTACACAACAAACAAAATGCAAGATGTTTCTTTTAATCAAGCCCGCTTTGAGATTAATAGTTCAATACTTTCCCGATGACATCAGTGTTTTTTTTTTATTTTAGGTGAGTCTGACGCCCAAATCTAATTATTTTTTGCAGTAATTTAACCATTTTTGACTAGTCTACTTTTGCCATTGACTGACCTTAAATTTAAATTCAATTTTTTTTATTAAATTCATATATTTTTATTAAAATCATTATTTTCACATTTGTCGAATCAAAGCTATATTTTTTTATTATTACAATACCAAACTTTCTAAAAAATCTGTTTTTTTGTTTAAAATTGGGATTGCTTGCAAGTGCAGAAAAAATGCAGCAAAAGACGTTAGACGAAAATAACAGACTATATGCAATAGCATTCAAATAAATTTTGTTTTTATGTAATTACTAACACTAGTCTGAAATTAACTTTTTTTTTCTAATAAGTACATATTTTTCTTCTCTTCATTTAACGACAACTCTCTATAACGTCAAAATACACACAGTCCCTTGAGTGCTGTGATATAGAGTTTACACTGTAATTAAAATTACAGATTTACATGCGTAAATTTAGGGCAGTTACTTCTCCCACGCATGTGGATCATTTATATCAATCACATTTGATGAGCTAAGTAATTTAACTTTTGACTCCTTTCAAGTTTCAATTTAGGTGCTAAGCATACATTTATATTCATCTGGTTAACAAATATATAAGAATACAATGTAAATCCAATATTACATTAGTTATTTACACAAAATTATACAGAAATAAAATTGTCCTTTATTTAAATTTAATTATTTATTTTTCAATTGAATAATATAACTCAATATTCTATGACTTTTTAAGCATCTACCTGTTGCAGTCATCAATATCAAGCAAAACCGAACAATTAGTAATAGGGTCCCGTTTTACCCTTTGGGTACGGAACTCTAAAAGGGGAACTACTGATTAAAATTAAAATATTCTCGGAATCTTGAAAGATTATACAGGCAGGGCTCAATTTTTTGCGACTCCCAGGGCGTAGCGACGCACTGTTTGGGAAACCCTGATATAGGCTATACCTCCATAACATAACGCTATGACTAATAGTACTAGACTAATAGTTGAGCATCAATGAAAAATGTTACAAAAATGGGAAATCCACGCGAACGAATTCGCGGGCACAGCTAGTTACTAATAAGACTAAACAAAACGATCAAAATATTTAATATCTAACATAGACTATCCATTGAACTGGAAATTTTATGGACGTACTAAAGTATGTTTAAAGTACTACAAAAAAAATATTAATTACCTGAAAGTAATCTATCTAAGCAACAATATGCAGAGATCAATTTTATTTAGAAAAAACGGTAGTAGGGCTTACTCAGTTAAATTTTTAATATCTCCATCACCATATTGAAATTCATCAAAAAAAGCGTTTGATTTATCCTCAATACCAGAATCCGCGTAGTATCTCTTTAACTGTAAAATGGTAGATCTACTCAGCGAGCCGTTGAGGTGAGCGTGTAATTCCTAAAAATAAATGTATCCATGTTCATGTTTTCTCAATAGTTAAAAATATTTTACAACGAATATTTTTAATTATTATTTAGTTGGATTTCTTTCTTACCACTTTTGGTAATCTCCGATAGAATGTGTCCATATTACCTATTAAGATAACTAAATCTCACTAAATTAATTAGGTAGGTACCTAAATAATTATGCATTCAATTATGAACACAAATTTGAAACAAAAAAAACTTGTAGGTACCTATACCTATGTAAACACAAATTTGACAGCAATGTGTTAATTTTTTTTTTTTTTTTTTTTTTTGGTTAATTTTTCCCTGTTACGGGACGGCAAAGGGATCTAGCCCATACAGCCAAGTCTTTAGTTTCATCTTCTTTCTTGATTTTTGCATTAAAATGTGGGTGCCACACTTTTTAATGCATCTAGGGAGTGCTTGGCGAAAAATGCATGGTACAGACCTCATGATGGTGACTGATGAGAATTGTATAATGGGATTTCCAATCACTATACAATTCTCCACTCCACATACACAAAACCTTTATTTCAATGATTCCTCATAACTGTTCGTTAACACGGATGCTTATGCAACAAAACGACACCACTTTCACTGCACAAAATCCACTCCGAAGCAATTTTGAATTATCGAAATAAAAATCGACATCCAGACGCCATGATTTCCCGCCAAACACTCCCTTTTTTTTTTTTGTTAAATTTTCCCTGTTACGGGACGGCAAAGGGATCTAGCCCATACAGCCAAGTCTTTAGTTTCATCTTCTTTCTTGATTTTTGCATTAAAATGTGGGTGCCACACTTTTTAATGCATCTAGGGAGTGCTTGGCGAGAAATGCATGGTACAGACCTCATGATGGTGACTGATGAGAATTGTATAGTGGGATTTCCAACCACTATACAATTCTCAACGCCACATACACAAAACCTTTATTTCAATGATTCCTCATAACTGTTCGTCAACACGGATGCTTATGCAACAAAACGACACCACTTTCACTGCACAAAATCCACTCCGAAGCAATTTTGAATTATCGAAATAAAGATCGACATCCAGACGCCATGATTACCCGCCAAACACTCGTGTTAAATTTAAATTTATGTTTACAAGTTTTTTTTGTTTTTTTTTTTTTTGGTTAATTTTTCCCTGTTACGGGACGGCAAAGGGATCTAGCCCATACAGCCAAGTCTTTAGTTTCATCTTCTTTCTTGATTTTTGCATTAAAATGTGGGTGCCACACTTTTTAATACATCTAGGGAGTGCTTCGCGAGAAATGCATGGTACAGACCTCATGATGGTGACTGATGAGAATTGTATAATGGGATTTCCAACCACTATACGATTCTCCACTCCACATACACAAAACCTTTATTTCAATGATTCCTCATAACTCTTCGTCAACATGGATGCTTATGCAACAAAACGACACCACTTTCACTGCACAAAATCCACTCCGAAGCAATTTTGAATTATCGAAATAAAGATCGACATCCAGACGCCATGATTACCCGCCAAACACTCCTTTTGTTTTTTTTTTGGTAAAATTTTCCCTGTTACGGGTCGGCAAAGGGATCTAGCCCATACAGCCAAGTCTTCAGTTTCATCTTCTTTCTTGAATTTTGCATAAAAATGTGGGTGCCACACTTTTTAATGCATCTAGGGAGTGCTTGGCGAGAAATGCATGGTACAGACCTCATGATGGTGACTGATGAGAATTGTATAATGGGATTTCCAACCACTATACAATTCTCAACGCCACATACACAAAACCTTTATTTCCATGATTCCTCATAACTGTTCGTCAACACGGATGCTTATGCAACAAAACGAAACCACTTTCACTGCACAAAATCCACTCCGAAGCAATTTTGAATTATCGAAATAAAGATCGTCATCCAGACGCCATGATTACCCGCCAAACACTCTTTTTTTTTTTTTTTTGGTTACGTTTTCCCTGTTACGGGACGGCAAAGGGATCTAGCCCATACAGCCAAGTCTTTAGTTTCATCTTCTTTCTTGATTTTTGCATTAAAATGTGGGTGCCACACTTTTTAATGCATCTAGGGAGTGCTTGGCGAGAAATGCATGGTACAGACCTCATGATGGTGACTGATGAGAATTGTATAATGGGATTTCCAACCACTATACAATTCTCAACGCCACATACACAAAACCTTTATTTCAATGATTCCTCATAACTGTTCGTCAACACGGATGCTTATGCAACAAAACGACACCACTTTCACTGCACAAAATCCACTCCGAAACAATTTTGAATTATCGAAATAAAGATCGACATCCAGACGCCATGATTTCCCGCCAAACACTCCTTTCTTTTTTTTTGGTTACATTTTCCCTGTTACGGGACGGCAAAGGGATCTAGCCCATACAGCCAAGTCTTTAGTTTCATCTTCTTTCTTGATTTTTGCATTAAAATGTGGGTGCCACACTTTCTAATGCATCTAGGGAGTGCTTGGCGAGAAATGCATGGTACAGAACTAAGAGCATTTGCTCTTAGTTCCTCTGAGATTAGACCAGACCTTTGACAAACGATATTTTGCCGACATGTCAAAATATCGCATATCGTAAGCGGTTTTGTTTGATACAAAACCATTCTAATAGTCTGTGGAAAGACATATACTCTCTAATCTGTGCTGTGGAATAGCTAAAAAATTGGTTGTCTGTTGTCTGTAAAGTCGGTATACTGACGATAGTTGAACGTGACAACGTCTTAAGAAAATACTGATGGAATGGTAGCATTTTTCAAAAGAAAAATTTAATTTCATTTGTTTAATAGATTTCGCATTATAGTATGAATAAACTTGTAATAAAATCTCTTTGGCTATACTATTTGTATCTGGCTGGTTTTGGTATCATTGAAAGTTTAAATTTTAAAGAACATAATTCCAAATTCAAATTAGAGAATTAGATTCAGAGCGAGGTAACGCCGCATGACGTCATGTTTTTTCGTGCGTGCAGCCGGCTCTATCGAATTATAAGACGTTGTCACGTCAAAAAAAAGAAACAAAAGGGTGTTTGGCGGGTAATCATGGCGTCTGGATGTCGATCTTTATTTCGATAATTCAAAATTGCTTCAGAGTGGATTTTGTGCAGTGAAAGTGGTGTCGTTTTGTTGCATAAGCATCCGTGTTCCGAGGAATCATTGAAATAAAGGTTTTGTGTATGTGGCGTTGAGAATTGTATAGTGGTTGGAAATCCCACTATACAATTCTCATCAGTCACCATCATGACGTCTGTACCGTGCATTTCTCGCCAAGCACTCCCTAGATGCATTAAAAAGTGTGGCACCCACATTTTAATGCAAAAATCAAGAAAGAAAATGAAACTAAAGACTTGGCTGTATGGGCTAGATCCCTTTGCCGTCCCGTAACAGGGAAAATTTAACAAAAAAAAAATATGACGATGGCTGTATGGGCTGGTACCCTTTGCCTTCCCTATTAGGGAGAATTGAACTAAAAAGAAAAAAAAAGGTTTTGGCGGGAAATCATGGCGTCTGGATGTCGATCTTTATTTCGATAGTTCAAAATTGCTTCGGAGTGGATTTTGTGCAGTGAAAGTGGTGTCGTTTTGTTGCATAAGCATCCGTGTTGACGAACAGTTATGAGGAATCATGGAAATAAAGGTTTTGTGTATGTGGCGTTGAGAATTGTATAGTGGTTGAAAATCCCACTATAAAATTCTCATCAGTCACGATCATGAGGTCTGTACCATGCATTTCTCGGCAAGCACTCCCTAGATGCATTAAAAAGTGAGGCACCCACATTTTAATGCAAAAATCAAGAAAAAAGAAAAAACTGAAGACTTGGCTGTATGGGCTAGATCCCTTTGCCGTCCCGTTACAGGGAAAATTAAACCAAAAAAAAAAAAAAAAAACAAAAAAAAAAAAATTTCAATTGCTTCAGGTTTCTTTAGACATATTCTTTCTAATCTGTGGTTTTTATAAAACCTTTGCCATTAATGAAATTACTTACTTACTTTATCTAGGAGCCTTACTGAAACGAAAAACTGATTAGTAACTTTCTGTGGTAACTTTAAAGTCTAAAAAGTCTTTAAAACCTATACCAGTACATTTTTCTAGATATTATATCCTTTTATTTTCACAATTATTACCATCAAGGAATGTCCTGGGTAAAAGAAGACGTTGTATCTTTTTTTCAATTGTTTTGTGTAAAAGTTGTGAAAAGTGGTCGCATTCCACAACATGTGGCTTTTATAATGGATGGGAACCGGCGATATGCAAAAAAACACCAAGCAAACATTTCATCTGGACATTCAAAAGGATTTGACAAACTCTCTGACACTCTAAAAGTATGTATTTATTCCTAAAACATTACATATTGTAGACATAATTGTTTGAAATGAATGAAATTGATGAATCTTTAATCTGGGAAAATTAATCTTTTCTTTCTTATTTTTTTCAAGTGGTGCCTCGACCTTGGTATTCCAGAAGTGACTGTATATGCCTTTAGCATTGAAAACTTTAAAAGAAGTGAAGATGAAGTTAGTGCTCTGATGGAACTAGCAAGAGACAAATTTCAGAGATTACTTGATGAAATGTATGGTTCTCATTTTCTTCTTAGATTTGTATTATAAATTTTGCATAGCTATTTGTTATCATTGTCAGAACTAGTAAAAAAATCGCAAGGCAGAGTTTCTCCCGAGTTCTTGTTGTAAATACATCTGTCGAGAGACTCCAATGTTGATTCAATCTACTGTACAATTTTAGAGTAGAAAAACAATTTTCACACAACAATCGCTTAATTAATGCTTAATGAGCATCTATAATTAAGATTAATAATAATAATAAAAAAATTAAAAATATTTAACTTACTTTTCTGAAAGACTCATAAATTTCCACTATTTTGAAGTCATAAAACTATATTTCCAGAGATGCAATAAATGAATGGGGTGTCCGTATACATGTAGCAGGGAGACTGTCCCTTCTGCCTGCAGACATAAGGAGACTGGTTTCAAAAGCTATGCTGTCTACCAGACACAATAATATTCTGAGACTCAATATTGCTTATGCATACACAGGTAGTTCACATTCACACTTACTTATCATAGGTAAAATCCATCAAGTTCACTAGAGATAAAAGTTTAATGGTCAGCATAATTAGCTGTTCATATGAACATGTATTGCATTATAGTGGTTGACTATGAAAATTCATGCTTGTGTACCTACCTATAATGGAAGTTTTTAAAGATTAACAACTTCATAATTAAGTATTATATGTTCAGGTCGTGATGAAATATCTCGCGCTGCATCACAGATAATATATGGTGTTAATAATGAAGAATTATCGACAGAAGATATTGATGAGGATCTTTTATCCCAGTCTCTAGAACTTGGTGAGCCAGAGTTGCTTGTGAGGACTTCAGGAGAAGTTAGACTATCAGATTTCATGTTATGGCAGGTAAAGGATTTTTAGGGATAGACCATAAATTACATGTGAGTATGTGTGAATGTGTTCCTATTTATTAATGAAATACATTTTGTGTATTGCTCCTGCAGGTATCCAATAGTGTGCTGTATTTTACCGATGTTCTATGGCCAGAATTTTCAATATGGAATTTGTTAGCAGCAATTATACATTTTCAAAGGAATGCCCCACCACTAAAATCAGGGCAGCAAATTACTGCCAGCAAGCAGAATTTTTTGGAGATAATAGAAAATAGAAGATTGCATGAATTGGAAACAATAGTAAATTGCTAATATATGTAAGAAAAATGATCCATTACTGTTATGTTAATTGTTGTGTAAATAAATAAATCTATATTACAGTCTAGATAAAATGTCTTATATTTTATTATCACGTTTTATATATTCACACAATAATGTGTTTACAGTAAAACTTAGAAAGTTTATTTCCCCTTGATGGTGTATTTGGAGTAAGTTTTTGTGGGGTCATATGGCTCCCATCTTGATGCCGGAAATATGTGTTTGTTCCTTTCATACCAGGATCTAGAAGAGAAATGGTTAAAACGTTAGGTTTTGATTGTAATAATAAACTCAAAATTTTCCAAAACTATCATACCTAAGAAGAACTTTGCCAGCATGAGAGTCTTGTTTTTCCTGAGTTGCATCATTCACTAATCTTATGTCGTCTGAAGCATCAAATTGGAATAAAGGACCACTTTTCCCTCTAGCCTGTAAGTAATTTATTAGTTAAAGTATTTATATTATTTAATATTAGTAGGACATATCTTTTGAATATGCTATTATAAAATAAGGCTAATGACCGGTTGCACCAAGATAATCTTTGTTTAACAATTTCGTAAAAAAAATTACTTAATTTTTGCAAAATTGTAAACATAAAACTTGGTGTATCTAGCTATATGTTTACTTAATCAGATATTGTGGATATGGATATATTGGCTATTGAATGAGCATTGACAACAATTACCTTGGTTACAATAAAATCATAAAAAGTATAATGGTGGGGTAATATGAGATCTTCTTTCACATACATAAGCTGGTCAGCAGACACTGTTTTAAGCTCACTAAATTCAGGTCTCAATGTGTCAAGGCAGCGCTGTAGGAATTGGTATATAGAATTACCTAAAATGAAAAACAAAAATAAATAAGTGTGGGTGTGATTAGCCACCTACAACAAATGTTAATTATGGTAACACAACTATGAGTCCAAACTATAAAATACCTACTGTATTAATAAATGGAGTTTCACCAGAGTTCTACTTGTAATTATGTGTTATGAGTTAGACCATTTTTAACTCAACCTACTATACATTGTATTATTACTTTAGGTACATATATTTTCATTTGAATGCGTACCTAATCTTGCTAATGCGGTTAATTAAGAATTGAATAGTTATAATAATTTTTTAACATTGTAACATACCCAGTTTGAGGAAATGTTACAGTATGATGGTCTGTAGCAAAGATTTAAATTGTTCGATACTCCCTGATGTTGTAGAACCATGTTAATATATATTTGATATGACAACACTGAGTGTGCAATGCCGAGTGTGCATTCAATCATAATATTTCATTACCTTCTGCCAGCTTACAAAAATACATAAAATTTATTACCCTTTTTCAATGTGACGTTTCGCCTGTGCCCAGATCCATCCCAGTAACTAAAAGTTACTGTAATTGGCTCATCTTTGAGACTAGCCTGTGTCATAACCCACTCTAATCGCAACTCTTCACGGAGCTTCAAGTCCGCTTCTTCTCTTTCCCTATCTGGTAAAAATGATGTGTCAACATCAGGATTTTTTTTGATTTTCTTTAAGACCTGAAGAACAAGGGGATTTGCTTAATCAATTAAAATATTTACATACAGTAGAATTTGAGTATAACGAATCTGTTTATAAAGACAATCCGGTTAGAGCGACAACAATGTAAAACTGTAGTTTGGTGTCATATTTAGGTGCTAGGAAACATGTCCACTTAGTATGACTCCGGTACTCTGGTTATAGCGACAAACTGACTATAGCGACCTATTTTTACATTATTTAGTCTGGTTAGAACAAGGCGCTTCATTTTGTTTACAAAAGTTACGCAAAAATAATAACTCTGCTGCCCTTCTGCTTTCTACGTGTTTTGTTGTGATGGCGACATGACTATTGTGTAATGTGTGAAGTCCAAGAGTGTATGTACTACTAAAAAATTTAAATAAAAAAAAAATAAGAAACAACTACTTATATTGCTATGTCATAATACATCATTGTAAAAGACTTAACATAATAAAAACGTGCTTAAATTATCCCTCCAGTTAATGCGGCGTCAGGTTAGTATGACCAAATTTCGCTGGTCCCTTGAAAGTCATTATATCTGGATTCTACTGTAATTACTTTTAAATAATTTTAGTAAAATTATATTTACAGGTTTTTCTGGCTCATTTTTCCAGTCCTTGTTGTCTGCATCATCATCATCAGGTTCATCATCCTCTTCTTGATTCAAATCAAAAGACAGGGCTTGTATCTGTAAAAGAAAATGATAATTATTCAAAAACTGGTAAAAAATTTAGTCTAACAATTAACGTTTTTTACTGAGTAGAGGAGAATAAAAGCCAATTTTCTTTATTGACAAACCTGCCGTTTCTGTTTATTTTTCTGTTCCTGTTTGGCTTCTATTTCTTTTTGTCTTTCTTTTTCTTTCTCAGCTTTTTTCTGGGCTAGTTTCTTTTCTCTTTCACGAACGATATGTTCCTGTTTTGCTTTCATTTCATCCAAAGTAACTAAACCTATAGTAGAGCTTTTAAGTTGTTGTTCAACCGCATCATAATGAGTAGCAAACTTATTTTCAATGTTATCAATTTTCAAATCTTCTTCTATTTTCTTCTTTCGTAGTTCAATCTCTTGTTGTGCTTTTTCACGCTTCTTCATAAGGTGCATAGCCCTACCTGCCTCAGAAGCAGCACCCTTGTAATGTGCCATGATTTAGGAATAAGAATAGCTTTTGTCACAAATCGTTTTTTGGAGATGCTTGTTAGTTTTAGTTTGATAAATGTTTCAAAAAACGCGACAACTAATAAGTTCTTGTGATTTATTTATGTTGCACTCATGACATGAAGCTATAGGTTGCACCAAAGAGCATTAAACACAGATTAGAGAGTGAGTACCTATATATATGTGCATTAAAATTTATAAGCAAAGACTGTAGGTAGTCCGCGCAATATAAGGCCCGATTTGACACATGTCAAAATATCTTAAGTGGTGATGTAACCAATATAATCGATTATTTACTTACACGATTAACATGAGAAATCGAGTCACAATTATATGAGCTTTGTAATCGTAATTATATCCTGGTTTTAATAATAAATAAAAATCCCACATATCTTCGTGTAGACATGTATTTAGTAAAATGATAAAGTCATGTTGTTATTTTAACATCCTCAGTGGTTTGATCAAATCACTTGGGATTTGATCAATTCCCTGTTTTCATTAAAGATACTTGCATTAAAAACATGAAAATTGCTATTTTTGAAAATTTTAAACTTATAGTTTAACTCGTTAAGCCCCGTTCGCGCTCAGGAGCGCGAGAACACAATTAAAATCAATTGTGTCTGGATATTAATAATCGTCCAGGGATTACTCTAATATAATTTAGAAACCTAGAAATCTCGTTTTTCAATTTCGATACAATATATTCGTATACTGCACCGAATATACAACATGTAAACTAAATAACCAACACCCTGAATACAGGTGGTTTGGGATCGACTTCAGAGTTGATTTCAATAAAATTTTTAAAAAAAAAAACGATTTTTTTGGAAAAAAAACAATAAAAAAAAGTACCCAGAAAATGTTGTAGTACAATATTTTCTGGGTACTTTTTGTTTTTTTTTTTTAAATCGTTTTTTTTTCAAAAAAAAAATTATTGAAATCAATTCTGAAGCCGATCCCAAACCACCTGTATTCAGGGTGTTGGTTATTTAGTTTACATGTTGTATTCGTGAAATTAACGATCAATTTAAGTCACTGCACTATCACAAAAGAAAAAAAAGATTAAGAATGTAACTGTTTTTATGAAGTTTCAGAACATTAGAAAATTACATTTAACTTTAAATATTATGCGAGAAAGGATATTTTTTGACGTGACAACGTCTTAAAATTCGATAGAGCCGGCTGCACGCACGAAAAAACACGACGCATGCGGCGTTACCTCGCTCTGAGGCGTTCCATGTAAGGCCGGCAAAACAAATGAAATTAAATTTTTCTTTTGAAAAATGCTACCATTCCATCAGTATTTTCTTAAGACGTTGTCACGTTCAACTATCGTCAGTAAACCGACTTTACAGACCAACCAATTTTATTTTTATTATGAGATTTTAATTACTTCGCTAATATATGATTGTATTTATATTACTAAAAATGCAATAATATATTTTTATTTTTTGCTTGCATCTGTTTTGATTGCGTTCCAGTTACATTCTACTGACGTATCTATCTGTCAAAACGGGCCTAATAAATTGCGCGGACTATAGTAAGAGATAATAGGATTCAACACTCACAGTTCAAAACTCTTCCACGGACGAAAGGATAAGCAGGCGCGAACTATGACAATACATGACGTTTCTTTTTTTTTTAATTTTGACAGACTTGCTTCGTCGGTGGCAATGACGTAATGCGCCCTCCACACTCTCGCCGAGAACCCCCGAGACCACCCGAGAAGCGAGAGTGTGATTAGTTTCTCGCGTTCTCGTTCTCGGGCTCGCCTGTTCTCGGCTCGGTGTCGGTTTTTTGGCCCGCATCAAAGGATTTCTCGGGCGAGAAAAGAGAACCGTATCACACTCTCGTTTGTTCTCGTTCGGCCTCACTGCGACATAGGAAGTGATTTCCATCACCTGTGTGTGCTTTGCATTTATTATTTTATTAATATGAGCTTTGAAACAGGGCCTGTCTAAATAAAATAATTTTATCTACACTCATGCTTTAAATCTTCTTTTTAAAACATTGATTTTGCTTCTAATTTTTTTTGGTATTTAGTTAAGAACGAAATTCATAGCAATTCGTTCAGGTTTAAGTCCCGTCTCAGCACTTATCCATTCCATCCCAGGTTTTTTTTTCTATTCTATTTAATTTGGTATCCTCTATAAAATATTCTAAAACAGCTCATTGCTAACATTAAAACAACCAATATCCTAGTAAAAACGGATGATATAATTATAATTTTAGGTTGTACTAATTTTTATAATATCACTCCTTCGCTTTTTCGATCCTACAAACTTCTGTGGTTTACTGTAAATACCAAAGCCGCTGCACTGTCAGTCGTCCATTTCGCATGACGGTCGAGAACGCAAGTGAGAAGGTCGCGTGAGTGTGGATACCTTCTCGTTTCTCGGGTCAAGTCTCGGCGAGACTTCTCGCGTGAGTCTGGAGGGCCTATAAGAATTCCTACGTCATTAGTAAATACCAAGACAACCTTCTTGGTAAATACCAAAGCCGCTGCACTGTCAAAGTCATCCATTTCCCATAACGGTCGAGAACGCAAGTGAGAAGGTCGCGTGAGTGTATATGCTGATCAAACTGTTGTTGATTATGTGTTGTGCTTATGTGGCGTGTGAAATAACATTAAAAAACCACATAATAACGTCAAATAATTATAATTCGTAGTAATACATTTCTGTGAAGCGACAAAGCAAAACAATGACAAAATATTTGTGTCATAACGTGACAACCTATTTTAAAACAAAATAAATTCAACTAAAGAGTTCTAACATATGCCCGGGCCATTTATTTAGGCTATTGGCAGCGGACGTATTTTAGAAATCGGTCTCTTTAACACCTTACCCCCGGCTACCTTTACTGTTACCACCCTAACTAGGGATGTTCGATCCGATCCGATACTTGTGTGGATCGATACAAAAGAATACGATCCATCCGATTTTTGTATCGATACAATGGCTTTCGATCCGTTAGTGGATCGATACATGCACACTGAGGATCGGATCGAATCATTATATTAAATTCAATAAAAGGTAAACAAACATTTAGCATAATATTTATGATTACATTAGTATAAATATTTCTCTGGCGAGTCAAAATAGATAATAGATTTTGCAAAGTCTATTCTTAATTAATTAATGGCGTCGCGTCGCATTACGCATACGCATTTTGCCAATGTCAAGTGAAAATGTACTAAAGCAACAAAAATTGTACGCTTGATTGAGATTAAAAATGGAGTCTCTCAACACGTGTTTTTGAAACAAGAACTCGGGAGAAACTCCATTTTGCAAAGTCAGTTGTTGAAACTCCATTTTGCAAATCGTACTCGAGAGTAATTCTTCAGAAACTGTAAGTAGGTACCATTTATTGACAAAGGGCAAGAAATATACTTTCATAAATACATATTCATCTTTTAGTGACTTGAAACTAAGACTATGTTACAAATTTAATTATTGTTTCGGGTTTTGAAGTTTTATTTAAAAAAAACAAAATTGATACGATACGATACTGGATCGATCCAAAGTATCGAATCCAGTCTGTTGGATCGATACAGTGCATTACGATCCATTACGATCCTGAATATCGATACAAAGCACCTGGATCGAACATCCCTACATTAATATGAAATATTAAAGTCCGCGCAAAATAATCAAAATATCGTAAGTGGTGATGTGACCAAAACAATCGATTATTTACTTACACGATTAACATGAGAAATCGAGTCAGAATTATATGAACTTTGTAATCGTAATTATTTAATGTTGTTAATTTGAGAATATAATATGATATTATGAACAAAATAAAACTCGGGTAAAAATAGCAATAAGGAAATAATGTGTGAATAAAAAAAACATTTACGAATATGCGTCTAAATATTTTGGAGTAAAACTAAAAGCACCGATGTGAATTGTCATTTGAAAATTAGATGAAACTTTAGCACCGTTGTGAATTATGATTTGAAAATGAAATGACACGAAAAAGATAAATTTTGACAGTTTGTAGTTCAATATTTTCACATCTACATAAACATCTATCTACTGAAATCACTTGTGCTACTTTTATGAAGTGTTACTTCTGCCGTGGGTGAATTGCACACACTTTTTTTATTCACTTTGGGGTACTTGGATCACGCAAAAGGGGGTGCTCATCATAAATACGTTCTAACCTTTTCTAACTGGCACCAAAATAAGAACTATCAAAAATAGGTACTTAAAAAAAATAATAAAAAAAAACAATTTAACGGATATAGTATGGAACCAGGACTTATAGTTCGTAAAATTTAGCTTGATCGCTGCGACAGCTGTCATCGACCACATGCCAATAAAAATGTCACGTTATTATCGAAAGTAATCGAATTTTAGCCTGTTGAAATTATCCAAACAAAAGCCACATAACAATAATCGATACCTAATTAATCGGATTAATTCGATAAATATTTTCATCTATCAACATTGTCCCAGCCCTAGGAGTGTGACTTTGACATCTGTCGCAGCGATCAAGCTAAATTTTACGAACTATAGAATATTATTGAGTTATTTTGTATGGAACTTCAACTTAGCATAATTTGAAGAAAATTACTCCCAATTACTTACAAAAAATAACGAAATTTTTGAAATTAGAAGACATAATGAGTTTATAAATACAAGATTAATTGTGAATTTTTGTAGTACCTATTACATTGCTAATATGTAGGTATTAAGACAATAAGCTCTCTCCTCAGAACAAATAAAAAGTAAAGAAAGAGTACTGCTAAAAACGAGCTGGAACTGAGGAAAATAAATTAAAACTGCAACTAGACCATCGCACGTGGACCCACAGTACATAGTTACTGACACGGTTGTACGCACACACATAATTTTAATGAAAGAACGCCTTGCCTACATATCGGTAAAACCATGCTCGGTCGTCAATTTTTTTTTTTAATTTTGGTCTGAGACTCTTTTACAAATACTCCACCTCACGTGGTCATACGTAACAAAAATCCTACATACCTTCGTGTAGACATTAATTTATTAAAATGATAAAATCATGTTGTTATTTTAACATCCTCAGTGGTTTGATCAAATCACTTGGGATTTGATTAATTCCCTGTTTTCATCATATACACTTGCATTAAAAACATGCAATTCGCTATTTTTGAAAATTTTTCATTTATAATTTAACTCTAATTTAATTTAGAAACCCAGAAATCTTGTATTTCTATTTCGCTACAATATACTCGTATACTGCATCGAATTTATTCGTGAAATTAACGATATGTTACTGCACTATCAATAAAGAAAAAAAAGATTAAGAATGTAACTGCCCCCCTAGCACGGGACGTGGACAAATTCTCCTCGGGGAAAACAAAATATTTTCCTCTCGCTCTAACTCTCACTAAATCCTGAGAAGAAATAGTGTCAAGTGGTGGAGAGAGATTTTGTCCACGTCCCGTGCTACGGGGGCTGTTTTCATGAAGTTTCGGAAGATTAGAAAACCAGTTACATTCTACTGACGTATCTATCTGTCAAAACGGGCGCGGACTACTATGATTTGGAGTGGTTTAAAAATAGTATATCTCTAATTTTAATTACTCTGTGTTGTTGGTTTTGGTTTGTGAATTCAGAGTGCGTTCCAAAACGATCTCAATTTACTCGGGGTAGAGTAAATGGTAGCTCACTATTGGTCGTTATTAAAAAGCGCTTTCACCGTTGGTTAGTATTGTTAAACTATAGTTAATTTACACCAATTAGAAAGCTTTCTTACGCTGTCTACTTGGCTTCACCTGGTTTTGGAACGCACTCTCAGATGAATTCCGTCGACCTTATTAGACTTATTTGATACCTAATTTTGCGTTTTCAATTAAAGCTATTAATAAGTTATTCTAAAATACAATTAAATTAATATGTTCAAACTTAAACTATCAGCTTTAGGTCATCCTAATCCTGATAATTTCAACTGTGAAGGTAATTCAGATCTGCTTCATATTACTTGTACTTATTATTCTCATAAATAATCATATTCTTTCGTTAACGTAGATCAAAATGAATATCGAAGTGTTGTTCTGTGGTTAGAAGATCAAAAGATCAGGCATTACAAAATTGAGGAACGCGAAGGCTTAAGGAATATTGAGTCTGAGCATTGGGAAGAAGCCTACATCTGCTATCAAAAGGATTTGGTCAGTCCTGCTGCTGATGGGACTCATAACGAACAATTAAACTGGCTTCTCTGCTATGCTGTCCGATTGGAATTTGCTGACAATGGTATATTTTAATGTTTATAACCCTTGTATCTTAAAGTACTATTTTCTACATTTCTACAGTTTAGGTATAATAGTATTTTTAAACCTCATCATATCATCCGAAAGACATCCACTATTGGACATAAGCCTCCCCCAAAGATCTCCAACTCGAAAACTTTTTTAAACCTAATGTCAGTAATATAATGTTTTTTTTTTAGTGGAGAAGTATAAGGATGCTGAGGTTGAGGAAAAAAAGATGGCTGCTCCCAATGTTGTATCAACAAATCCACTAGATAATCTCGACTGTAAGTATTGCTTCTCACTTGAGGGTGGGAACCAGTACCTTTATTGATAATTTTTTCCAAATATATTTCAACTTAAAATATGACATTTATATATGTAAACATGTCTGTGTGCTAATTTTCCTTTTAATTTTGTATGAACCTTCCGTGACATCATTGTATTCTCATTCGAGAGTCATATAGAAAGGACTTGTCACACGCTTAATGTCCTAATCAAGACTTGTTGTTTAATATAACAGACAATTTTAATATCCATAATAATTTTGTATTTATTTTATAAATAAATAAATATTTCTATTTGAGTTGCCCTTAGGGGACCGCTAAAGAAATGTAATGAAACCAGAATACAAATAATATTGATAATGAATGATAAAGTGTGGACTATAGTCTATTTTTTTGAGAAACAACTACCAAAATTTGTGACTTTGTTGCTATTGGTCTACGTAAATGACATAAAGTCTGTTTCACAAGCGCCACAAAAGATTCGACTTGCATGATAAATGTGCCAAGAACAAATAATGTGACGCCGCATGCTCTTATATCAAGCAGCAAATAACAAATGTTATAAAATTTATGAAATTCGAACTGTTTTGTTACAAAACTAAAGTGGTCAACATGACTGTCAATCATGTGATAATCAAGATCTAATAAAAATGTACGAAATCGACAATAATGTAGAAAATATGTTAGAGCAGTTTATTATTCACATGTCTGTAGAAAGTTCATCAGAAGGAAGTGATGACGATACTTTTTAAGATTAAAAGAACTATATAATAATTGACTCAGTCATTAGACTATAATCAGATACGTTCTGTTTTGCAGAGCACCTCCCCATTGGGAAGTGACTCTTCTCAATTTCATACAGTTATATCTGCTAGTTGAAGTGGTCAAAGACCGTAGATCGCTTCAGTCTTTTGCTGTATGTTGGTTTCGTAAGAGCATTTGCAAGAGGATTAGGATGCTTTTCCAGTCGCGATTTGTATCTTTCAGTCAATAATTTTATCTCCTGAAGCACAGTGTTCTGTTCCAGATGCTCATGCAGCTCAGAGATTTTTATAAACCATGGCGCATTGGATAATTTCTTTAAGATTGAATTTTGCATTCTTTGTATGATATTGATGTTAGAGTAGCTCGCAGTTCCCCAAAGTTGTATACCATATGTCCATATTGGTTTCAATATCACATTATATATCAGCAGCTTGTTATCAACTGAGAGGACAGAGTTTCTGTCTAGTAGTCAATGTAGGTTCTTATATTTCAGATTTAGTTGATCTCTTTTTGCCTGTATGTGCTTTTTCCACGTGAGCCTTCGGTCTAGATGGATTCCTAAGTATTTTACAGAATCTCCATGTGGGATTTCTTGTTCACATAGTTTCACAGGAGGGCAGTTACCCCGTCTTAGTGTATATGTCACCTGAATTCATTTTGAGACACTTGCTTTAATTCGCCATTTCTTCAACCAAGTACTGATGTTGTCCAGTCCTTTTTGGAGTAGTCTTGACGCTGTGGTTGGATCTTTGTGACTTGCTAATATGGCGGTGTCGTCAGCATATGTCTGATGTTAGGCGTAAGTCTGCCGTATATAATGTGTACAGCACGGGCCCTAAGACCGAGCCTTGTGGGACGAAGGCGCGTATATCATAGAATTTTGACGAGTTGTCACCATCCTTAACCTGGAATATTCTATCGGACAAATATGACTGGCACAACTCGTAGAATGTGTGTGGTAAGTACTTTTTGATTTTATAAAGAAGTCCTTTGTGCCATACTTTATCAAATGCCTGTTGTATGTCGAGGAATGCTGCAGAGCAATAATCTTTATCTTCCAGAGACTTTCTGATTTTATCATAAACTCTGTGGACTTGTTCTACTGTTGCATGGTTTTGCCGAAATCTAAATTGGTGATTAGGAATAACCATTCGCTCTGATAAAACTGGTGCCACACGACTCAGAAGCATCTTTTCAAATAATTTCGAGATCACGGGTAGCAAGCTTATTGGTCTGTAGGATGTGAGTTCGTGCTCAGGTTTGCCGTCTTTATAGATCATCACAATTTGTGACACTTTCCACAGTGATGGGTAATGTTTTGTTCTGAGGATGCCATTGTAAAGGGATGTTAAAAAGATAAAATATTAATACTTTATCCAATATTGTTTTATTGTTATTTTTATGAAATTTGATAAAAGAACTGATTGCAAATAAAATATTAGAAAAAAAAATATATTTATGAATTATGAAAATATAATATCACGGGAACAGAAAAGTTTGTTAACAAATAAAATACGTTTAGAAGTATTTATTATGAACGAGCCTTTACAATTTCAAAATAAAAACAAAGGCGTTGGCCCCACCCCATGACCCATGTCACTATGGCAAAATCGGAGATATGCGAGAGACATACTCAGTACTCGTTTGTTAAAGAAACAGACTACTTATAGGAATAAATGTAGTGCGGACACAAGCGCTGTAGAATACCCTGATGTCACTCTGCCATTAGCCCAATGCCAGCAACTAGAAGTGGTGTATTGTTTTATACCAAACTTATATCTATTATAACTTTTAAATATATATTGTATTATGGGATAATTTTTTATTTTTCCTAGGCTCATTGTGATTATTATTTCAGTTTCAAGCCAAGCTTTTAAAGACGGGGTAAACAGGATTTCTACACTCACTGGAGTTGGTCCACACCTGGATGTAAAGTTAAGATTATCAGCTGTTGCCAAGATATTGAAAACTGCTCCGCACCCTGACCCATCAAAATCTGAGGCAAATATAATTCAACAGCCATCTGATGTGTTAAAACTACTTTTTGTTCAAGATCTCAGAAATTTGCAAACTAAAATTAATGAAGCCCTGGTTGTGGTACAGTCTGTGACTGCAGATCCTCGTACTGATACTAAATTAGGTAAAGTTGGCAGATAATACTGTGTATAGTGGGCAAAATTTATATTCTCATGTGGTTCTCACATTTTAATAAATCTCATTTCACAGTGTGAATTCTTTCAGTAAATGTGATGAGTAAATAAAAATGAGTATTTATACTAAATCTTTCATTTCCTCATTTTTAACAATGAAACCTAAGACCTTAGGAATAAACATTATTATCATAGGTTATAGTAATCTATGAACAAATTTACCGACATTCTACTAACTATAATGAATGTTCAATTTTAGAGAACAATTTATTAAAAACAAAACTTAACATTTTGTCAAATTGACTACATTCTACAATATAGAACATTCACTTGAAATTATTACTATTTATTGCATGCCACCTCCTTTTTCCAACATTTGTGCAAATCTATTTGTAATAAGTAAGGAAACGTCAATAAATCTCTCTACACAGTTGGTGATGCAAGTCTCAGTACGTGAGTCTAATTTTGCTCCTGGTTTGTCTACACATTTGTCCCAGCAGAAGTCATTAAATTCATGAATCTGAAAAAGGATATTTTTAATCAAAATTATAGTCAAAAAATTACTTAAATACTTTAGTTCATTAGTCAAACCTGTGCATGGAATTGGGCCTTTTGTTTCTCAACTAAAAGAAAATCTTGGAGTTCTGAGTCTGCTCCTTTCGGTGGAGAATAATCGGATAAATCTGTCATTTTTAAACAATACTGGTGTAACTGTTATCAAACCCTAAAAGAAAATGGAAGTGTAGACCGTTGCTACTCTAAGTAGAGGCAGAAATGTAAATCACAGATCTAAAATGAAAATAGAAACTAATTTAATTTATAAACTTTGTTGTTGAGCAGAATAAAGAGAGGTTATTTAAACCACAGATTAGAAAGAATATGTCTAAAGAATTTAAACACAGATTAGAAAGAATATGAATATGTCTAAAGACCACAGACTAGGGTGCGTTTCAAAACGATTTCAATTTACTCGGGGTAGAGCTCGGGTAGTAGACATGTGTAAGCGTAGACAGAGAAAACTCTCTCTGTCTACGTGTGTAAGTAATGCGCGTAATATCACAAACGAGATAATTATTACTCAAACGCGTGATGTTACATTACGCATCAATCAGAGAAATCAAACATCACTTTAAGGCACGGAGCTTATATTTTAATCTATCTTCGTGACTCTAGGTAACATTACCCGTGCTCCGAGCTCGAGCGAGAGGGACCGAGCGACCGACCGAAGCGCGCGTAGGTAGTAGTTTGGTTGTTAACGTTTATTTTGGTAAAGTATGAAGGGAAATTGATATTATTAAATGAAAAATCTTTTATAATCAATGAATATATTTTAATGTGACATAGCAAAGAAAAGGAATAAATCATAACTTGACATGAAAAGATGTCATAACAGAAAAAGTATGTGGCCATACAACCTCAACACTGCCCCTTTGTGTAGACACTAACAAAAAAAAACAGCCCATTATAGAAAAAACTAAAGCTAACACAAATAGAATTAAAATAAGTTTATGCTTTTAACCAAAAAAATGTGTTTTTGACGTGACAACGTCTTATAATTCGATAGAGCCAAGGAGCTTATAGGTAATATGGTAATATAGGTAATATAAGCTCCTTGGATAGAGCCGGCTGCACGCACGAAAAAAACATGACGTCATGCGGCGTTACCTCGCTCTGAATCTAATTCTCTAATTTGAATTTGGAATTATATTCTTTAAAATTTAAACTTTCAATGATACCAAAACCAGCCAGATACAAATAGTATAGCCAAAGAGATTTTATTACAAGTTTATTCATACTATAATGCGAAATCTATTAAACAAATGAAATTAAATTTTTCTTTTGAAAAATGCTACCATTCCATCAGTATTTTCTTAAGACGTTGTCATGTTCAACTATAGTCAGTAAACCAGTAAACCGACTTTACAGACAACCAATTTTTTTTTTGTGACGGCTTTTGTTAACACATCTGCTGCTAACTCAGCCGAGGGCCTGTACAAAATCTTTATGACACCCTCATTAACGGATTCACAAATAAAATGATAAAGTACAAAGTGCTTGGTCCGTTTAAAAGACTCAATAATCACAAGTTTGTGTGTACTCTGATTGTCATTGTATACACTTACTAGTTCCTGTGAGTTTATACCAAATTTTAACTCTTTAAAGAAATTTCTAACAAATTTAGCCTCTTTAACTGCAGAACCTAAACTATAAAATTCTGCTTTAGTTGAAGACAGTGCTACAACATTCTGCTTCTTTGCTAGGTAGGCTTTAGACAACATGCATTTCGACAATCGCTCTCGCTATCGCTAAGTCAAAAAATGTATGGGATTGACATAAGCAATCAATCACTTTTCGATTGCTTATGTCAATCCCATACATTTTTTGACTTAGCGATTGTCGAAATGCATGTTGTATAAAGCCTCTGTTTATTACTGAATCCCCAAATAAACTCAGTTCACCAGAAAATGAACGCTTATCTGTTACATCTCCGGCCCAATCAGCGTCACACAAAATATTTATTTCATGGGAGCCTTTGCGTTTGTAATTGAGTGCAAACTCCTCAGACCATTGGTCTGAGGCAAACTCTTTTGTAGTAAAAAAAAAATCGCGCGAAAAAATCTGTGGTTTGATGCAAATTGAACGCGATATTATTTCCGCGCGAGTATTTTTTCGCTGTGCGGACAGGGCCTAATTCTAAAAAAAAAGTTGAATTTAAAGATATAGGCTGCGGTCCGTTGAACGAATAAAAGCGCGATGAACACTCACAGCGCTCACAGCCGGGCGTTAACGGTTCTACGGACCACGTTTGTGAGCGCTAAAATCGCTTTTAGCGTTCAACGGACCGCAGCCATAGAATGTACTACATTCTATATCTTTAAATTCAACTTTTTTTTAAATATAAGCTCCTTGATTCTATATCTTTGTTGATAGGCCCGTTTTGACAGATAGATACGTCAGTAGAATGTAACTGGGACGCAATCGAAACAGACGCAAGCAAAAAATAAAAAAATATTGCATTTTTCAGTAATACAAATACAATCATATTTTAGCGAAATAAATAATATGTTTATAATAAAAATAAAAACAATTTTTCTCGCATAATATTTAAAGCAAAATGTAATATTATAATCTTCCGAAACTTCATAAAAACAGTTACATTCTTAATCTTTTTTTTCTTTAGTGATAGTGCAGTGACTTAAATTGATCGTTATTTTCACGAATATATTCGATGCAGTATACGAGTATATTGTATCGAAATTGAAAAACAAGATTTCTAGTTTTCTAAATTAAATTTGAGTTAGATTATAAATTGAAATTTTAAAAAATAGCAAATTGCATTTTTTTATGCAAGTGTATATGATGGAAACAGGGAATTGATGAAATCCCAAGTTTTATCACACCACTGGGGATGTTAAAATAACAACATAATTTTTTCATTTTACTAAATGTATGTCTATACGTAGGTATGTAGGATTTTTTTACGTATGACCACGTGAGGTGGAGTATTTGTAAAAGAGGCTCGGACCAAAATTCAGAAAAAAATTGACTACCGACCATGGTTTTATAGATATGTAGGCAAGGCGTTCTTTCATTATAATTATATGTGTGCGTGAAACCGTATAAGTAACTCTGTACCTCTAGTATGAGTTTGTTAGTTTTCGAGCTCGATCAAACGTATCGTCTCTTTTCATACATTGCCCACTAGCGCCTCTAGCGTAAACTATCAGAAACAGTGGGCAATGTATGAAAAGAAACGATACGTTTGATCGAGCTCGAAAACTATCAAAACTCATACTAAGGGTACTGTACTGTGGAGCTGTCCACGGGCGATGGTCTAGCCGTCGGTTTTATTTATTGGCCTCATTTCCAGCTCGTTTTTAGCAGAACTCCTACGTCACTTTTTATTTGGTCTGAGTGGAGAGCCTATTGTCTTAATACCTACATATTAGCAGTGTAATACATACAAATTATGTACTACAAAATATTCGCACTCGATCGTTTTATTTATCAACTCATTTTATGTCTTCTAATTTAAAAAAAATCGTTATTTGTTGTAAGTAATTACGAGTAATTTTCTTCAAAATATATGTTAAGTTGAAGTTCCATACAAAATAACTCAATAATATTCTAAGTCCTGGTTCCATACTAAGTCCGTTGAATTTCTTTAAATCTTGTACCCCTTTACTAAACAGGTTAAAAAAAAAAGTTAAATCTCATGCAAAATCTTTCTCCATACTAAATCACTTGATTTTCTTTTTTTTAAGTACCTGTCTCTTTTTGATAGTTATTATTTTGGCGCCAATTTGAGAATAAAAAGTTATTGAGTGTATTTATAATGAGCACCCCTTTTGCGTGTTCCGGTAAAGTGAATAAAAAAGTGGGTCCAACCAATTCACACACGGCAGAAGTGACACTTCAGGAAAGTAGCAAAAGTAATTTCAGTAGCAATAGATGTTTAAGTTGATGTCAAATATTGAACGACAAACCGTCAAAATTAATCTTTTTCGTTTCATCTAATTTTCAAGTCATAATTCACAACGGTGCTAAAGTTTCATCTAATTTTCAAATCACGATTCACGTCGGTGCTAAAGAATTTTCATTTTAAAATATTTAGAAGCGTATTCGTTAATGATTTTTTTATTCACACATCATTTCTTTATTGCTATTTTTACCCAAGTTTAATTGTGTTCTTATTATTTATATTATTATATTATATTCTTAAATTAACAACATTAAATAATTACGATTACAAAGCTCATATAATTATGACTCGTTTTCTCATGATAATTGTGTAAGTTAATAATCGATTATCTTGGTCACATCACCACTTACGATATTTTGACATGTGTCAAAACGGGCCTATTATATTGTGCGGACTATAGTCTGTGTATTCGTCGAACGCCGATAAATTTAGCGCGTAAATTTATATGTAAAATATACCCTAAAAAGATCACTTAGGTAGTTTATCGTGTTCTCTCTGAAGGAAATTAAAACATGGACGAGGCAGTACTTGTACCTTCACCTAATTGGTTCCTCGTTTCTGTTTTACGAGTAAGCAAAGATGGCTGGATTATATACGGAGGCCCAACGAAAGGCCTTTGTGTTTTGGAGCCGTTGTCTGCGGTTGCAGAATTTAAAGGTGTTATTCATGGTCCACCAAATTATCGTGCTCATGTATTTAATAAAGTACACGGTGATAAGTAAGTAGGCAGTCAATTAAAATAGTCGTAACTTTAAGGTAACCAATAGAATATTTTCTTCATATTGTTATTCAATATTCGTGTTACATATTCTGCAGAATTGTCAGTGTAGATATTTCTCCCGAATGGCCAGATAAAATGTCGCTGTTAACTGGTAGTATCGATGGGTCTGTCAAGCAGTGGAATCTGGATGGATTACAACACTCCAAGAAAATAAAGTCCATGTTAAGTCATGAAATACATAGTCAGGAAAAAGAGGTATCTTATTTTATAGTATATTTTTATAATTTAACAAGGTTCAATTTTAAGGGTATAGTTCCAAATATATATAAATTTTCAGGAAGTTGCTGGAGTGGGCTACTCAACAGAAAGTTATGCTGTGACAGTTGGTAGTTTTGGTAATTTAGTTAAATGGGATCTCAAGTCAAATGTAGTCAAAGCTTATAATCAGCTGAAAAGCTTTAAACCAGTTTGCATGTCATGTTCTCCACACATCACCTTACAAGTAGCAGTTGGCACAAAACAGGGGCTTGTATTTGTCATGGATTTAAATGGTAAGTGTGGAAATGTTAATTTAAGAGTTCTGCTAAAAAAATAAATATCTTTAAGAATTTTTATAAAAAAAACTTAAATAAATATATAAACAACCATGACTCTTGAACAAATGATTGTGATCATCACACTAACATTTGCCACTACCAGGACTCAAACCTGGACCTCCTGATGTGTAGGCAGCGTTACTGACCACTCCCCCACGGCAGCATCATGAAAGAGGAAGTTGTCGTAAATGAGGAGCTTGTTACTTTTGTGGAGCATAAATAATATTATAATATTGGGCAACTGTCTCTGACTTTTGTAGCTATCTGTCACTACTTGTTGAATGTTGCTCATCATATTCAAACCACCAATCATCACTACATAGTATAAAACAAAGTTCCGCCGTCTGTCTGTCCCTATGTATGCTTAGATCTTTAAAACTACGCAACGGATTTTGATGCGGTTTTTTTTAATAGATAGAGTGATTCTTAAAGAAGGTTTATATGTATAATGCATGTATATTTACATAAGCATTGCACCCGTGCGAAGCCGGGGCGAGTCGCTAGTTGAGATATAATGTACTAACATACTAGAGAAGTCATCACTAGCAAAAGTCATGTCCCAGTTTTAAAATACAAACCTAAAGTTCGCTGCAGCAATAAAATATTATAATCGTTGTAATAAGTCGTCTATCCAAAGTTTTTAAAGGTACGAAATTAACGCAGCACCTACAACAGTATAAACAATGGCTGGATGTAGTTTTCTTGCGACCAAAAAGTTGTAAGCGCTGTGATTTTTTCAATGTACTGTAGTGTAATGTTAAAAATATAAAAATAATAAAAAAATTAAATTGAATGTGTGTTCTTTAGAGTTATTTAGAAACCTTAAATTCCTGTCCCTCGTCTTTGAAGTGAAAGTTAATATGGGAGAATCTTAATGGTTTTTCTGTTGTAACAACGATTAAGATTATGAGCAGGTGGGCCAAAAATAAGGGTTTTTTTAAACAAAAAAAAAACTAAGAATTCGGGCAAATTAACCCTAGCCATTTTATTTTACAAATCAACACAGTCGATGTTAATGATAAATTTTCTCTAAGAAACACAGGGTCTTAGAAATAAATTTTTGATTGATTTGTAAAATAAAATGTCTAGGGTTAATTTTTTTATTATTTTTTAGTTGGTTTGATTCCCAGTTCGGGTAAGCTTTTTAAGAACTATGTAAATGCAGTTATGTTTCCTATTATTTATTTATGGTACCTAGGCAACTGTTACTGTGTTGGAAACATTAAATTTCAATTTTAAAATTTATAGTAAACAGACAGATTTGTCTGGACTTCCATACGAACTTTTATCTCCTATGGGCGTTTGTGCTCTACCAGGAATTTTACTGACCGGCAGTCCAATTTTTTACAGTCCGTTGTAGCATGATTAAAACGGATGATTGGCTTGTGCACTTGTCCGTCTTTTTACTGTCCGACAGTCCGACTTTTTAAAGTCTGTGTAGCATGAAGAAATGTCGCACGCAAAATGTCGTCTGAAGAAGGCTGGACGAAATAACTCATATGAACTTTGGTTTATGTGACCTGATAATAAATTATTTTAAATTTTTTTTATTTATTACATTAACCACAATAAATTGAGGCAGGATGAAATAATTTTCTTTAACTAATACTATTATTATTATTATAATCTTTCCGACTGCACTAAGTTGAACAAAAGTTCTAAAAACTACAATAAATATGTTTTAAGTATGCTTTTAATATTTGATCTTGTTTCCATCTTTTCAGTTGACTTATTGTTTTTTTTAACCATTTTGTTTTAAATACCTACAGTCAACCAAGCATACTAATGTGAATAAATGTTAATAAATGAAATATTTCAGATTCTAAAGGTAGCATTATTTACAAAGTTCGTGGCCAAGATGAAGAAATTTTAAATCTCAGTTGGTGTCCACAATACGAAGTGACACTTAAAAAGACCCTAAAAGAATCAGAGGCGCGGCAAAAAAATAAGGAGAACCAAGTAAAAAAAGACCAAGAAGAAGACGTGCCTGTTACTGAGGGTGATACCTCTGGTGTAGAGAAGAACCTTCCGGATGATAGTTTTGATTCTGTTGAATTACCTGAAGATGATATGTTTGATATTTATAAAGACCACGAAGCGGAAGAATTTGGACATAAAAAGTATCAACCAGAAGATATATTGGTGAAAATACCTAAAGAAACCAAAGTAGATGATTATTTAGCAGACTGTTTAAAACTGAAAGAGGAAATTTTGAAACGTAAAAATACCGCTGAAAGTTCATTGCAGTCCTTAGTTGAAGCTTTAGATAAAACACATGTAGATAGTGAAACTAAAGATAGTGAAAATGCTGAGGCTTCTACTAGTTCTGATGTGCCAAATAAAGAAAACAAAGATAAAAATAAACACACCTTAACAGAGTCTAGTTTACATATTCACAAGCATCTTTTAGCAACTATTAGTAAACATGGGTAAGAAATTTTAAACATATAGATCATTGTATTGTTTTAAACTTACGTAGTCACTATCAATTAAATGTGAGAAAACTTTTTTTTTTATATTACGAGATGGCAAACAAGCTTGCGGCCCTCATGGTGTTAAGTGGTTACCGTCGCCTATTCCTTTGGGTGGCACCCCCTTAACACCAAAATAGCTTCGAGTGGCGAGGCGCTCCGCGAGTAGTATGAAAAATGCAATTAACAGGCAGACAATATGTCTGCGTGCCACACGCGCGCTATATACTGACAGACTTGCAATATCTTTACTAATATTATAAAGCTGAAGAGTTTGTTTGAACGCGATAATCTCAGGAACTACTGGTTCGAATTGAAAAAATATTTTTGTGTTGGATAGTCCATTTATCGAGGAAGGCTATAGGCTGCATAATAACAGACATTAACGCGAGCGAAGCCGCGGGCGACCACTAGTTAATCACTTAACACTGCAAGTGCGTTGCCATCCTGGGGACTTAGATGATATACCTTCCATGCCCAGTAATTACACTAGCTACCTTTCCCTTCAATCCGAAACACTGCGAACTGCTTCAGGGGGAAATAAGAAAGGCGGTGGTACTGTAATGACCTATTTGGTTGTAGGAGCTTTATGGTGGTTTTTATGATTAATGTTTTTAAACAAGGTATATGACAATTGATTGAGAGGAAGATTTAATTAAGTAGGATATTTTTATAGAAGCCAACAAAATGTATTTAGTTTTTCTTTAAAATTGTATAAAGTTACCAGAGATTAAAGGTAATATAAGTGAGAAGGAGTTTTTTTGTAATTCGATCCCAACTGTACTTACTGGCGGTGGTTTATACAGTATAATTCGCAAAACAGAAGTACGTGGTATAAATCCCGTTTACTCACATTTAATATATAGATCATTAACTTTTACCTGCGACTTCGTCGGCGTGGAATAGTTACTTTAGGTAGCATATACAATACATACATACTGCTGTAGATTACTGTAAATAAGCTTATTGTAATACATTTTTATAATCGCCGTTTTTTGTTTTCCATCTTTTGCTAGCTTCCATACGACCTTTCATATATTATATCATACCCACACGGGTGAAAAAATTTAAAAACGCTACCTTTTTTTTACTTCTTACCCGTCTTACCACGTGCTTAAATACAAAGTTTCATAATTTATCTTCGATAATGAGGAATCCCGTACAAACTTTAATTCCTTCATGGCCTTTCTTACAACAAACTTTAGCTTATATTCTATCTCAAGGTCTGGTCTATTTGGGGTGTTAGGCGTGAAAGCGTGACTTTGGACATTTTTATGATACATGAGTCAACATTTCGAACATAGATTTATTTATTTCTTATCAAGTAACTAAATACAAAGTTTCAAGGTTTTATCTTCGACAATGAGGAATCCCAAACAAACTTTCATACCTTATTTCAACCCATTCATGCCCTTTGTAGCTTATGACCTATCTCAAGATCTAGTAAATTTTTGTACCATACCATATTCGGTTCCGGTGTTAGGCGTGAAAGCGTGACTTTTTTTAGACTTCCTATCCTCTATTTCATCCCCACATGGGTCAATATTTCAAAAACGCTAGAACTGATATCTATTTACTTCTTATCAAACGCCTAAATATAAAGTTTCATGGTTTTATCTTCGATATTGAGGAATCCTTATTTCAACCCCTTTATTAACAAAAGGTAGCTTATGTCCTTTCTCAATGTATAGTCTATTTTTGTGACAAATTTCATCAAAATCAGTTCAAGTGTTGTTTGGACTTATAACAAATAATTATTTATTTCGTATCAAGTGTGTAAATTCAAAGTTTCATGGTTTTATCTTAAACAACTTTCATCCCCTATTTCAACCCCTTCAAACCTTTTTTCGCGATAAAAACTAGCCTATGTCCTTTCCCGAGCTCTATTCTATATTTGTACCAAATTTCATTAAATTCGGTTCAGTGTTTTAGACGTGAAAGCTTGAGTTAGTTTCGCATTTATAATATTAGTAGGGATTGTTTGTCAAACCTTTTTGCCCACAATCCACTTTGAGATTATGTTTTTTCCCTCATCTTTAATTTTACTCACTATCTGTCAAGAGTTTATAACATATATTGCTAAGATCAATCATCTCAATGCCCCCCTAATAAGCCCGAAAGGGGGTGGTATCGCACACTTTGAGAACCTATGGTATAGATGGACATTTCACCAACTAGCTTTTGGGTATAGAGAGATCCACAATTGTTGACATTTCAGCTGTAACCACTGAACTGGGGTTTGTCAGTGCTATGAAACGGCTTAACTGCAATCAAGCATCCCACGTAATTTCATATTATTTGCATAACACAAAATTAAAGTTTAAAAATATGGCGTGTTGCGTCGCTTTGTTTTTACGTCAATACGAGTTGAGGCTTAATGTGAACAGACTACACAATATATTTTTTGTAGTATCGCTTAACAATTTTACTTTCTCGAATTGCTTCTTATTAAAAATGAAATGGGAAAATTTCTGTATATATATATATATATATACCATTTTATTAGGTCAAATCAAACTGTTATCTGTTTATCATTGTTAACTTAAATCGACGCTTTTATTTTACAGGAGTGTCAGAGTGTGGTCTAAAACAGGTAAATTGGTCAGCACCTGCTCTGTTAGTGTAGTTAAGGGCCAAAAGAGTAAAACACCTGTCTGGCCAACACTATGTTGGTTCAAGCCTGATACACTCCTATTAACTGATGTAAAGAATCAACTACTTCAGTGCAATCCTCTAAACATTGACTGGTAAGGTCACTTAGATTATTAAGATTAATGTCAACATAGTACATTGTTCACCGAGGGACGAAAGTGACAGATTACCAACGAGGGAGCAGTTTGTTGCCCGAAGGCGCAGCCTGGGGCCACAATACTACCGAGTTGGGAATCGAACTTTCTCCCAAGTGTTACATAGTGCTTTATACTACACCTGTGAGGAACATTCAAAGACTTGTTAAATGAGGTCCCGTAATGGTATGGCTTTTCCTAATACAACATACATAGTAACATTCCTTTTTGTACCACAGTAAAGATGTTTTTTAAATCATCAAAATCGGTAAATCCGTTGCAAAGTTATAAAGCAATTTGCGTCAACTGATTTTATTTAATCCGCTGCGCTCTACGGCATGGTTGTGACGTCACCCGGCACTATCCGCCCGCTCCGAGTCGCCGCACACTAGGAACTTTGACTCATTTTCATCTCATATAACTATAACTTCCGTGTTAATAAAGATATTTACATGATTTTTTTACTTGATAATCGCGAATAAATATGCTTTTAAATAATGTATATTCCGTGAGTAATAGTTTATTTCTAATAATTAGCAATAATAGAGGAATAAGTAGGTAGGTACTTGCAAAATGCACTGGAAAAAATCGACTTGCCTCTTTAAACGGTTTTACCTAAATATCTTTATTAACACGGTTATAGCTTTATGAGATGATGATGAGTAAAGTTTTATGTCAAGGTGAGAAAAAAATATTATTTTAAGTACCTACCTTATGGAATAATTTTATTTTTGCGTTTACAAACGCGTAAATATTAATACTAGAAAAATGCACTGAAAACAATAGACTTGCCTCAGGCGGGACTCGAACCCGCATCATCAGCAATCCGGGCGGCTGCGGTCTCGGTGGCGTAATTGGTCAACGCAGCCGCCCGGATTGCTGAAGATGCGGGTTCGAGTCCCGCCTGAGGCAAGTCTATTGTTTTCAGTGCATTTTTCTAGTATTAATATTTACGCGTTAATAAAGATATTTACATGATTTTATTCCTGATAATCTTAAATGTATTATATACTTTTAAATAATGTATAATTCGTGGGTAAAAATTTATTTTAAATAGTTATAAAAATCAAGGAATACTTAGAATTTTTTTTAATAATTTCAGCCGAGAGACACCCACTGTTGGACATAGGCCTGGACATTATTTCTCACTTTGACATAATATATTTAAATGTGTTACGGAGTGAAACCCCAAAAAGCATATATTTATCCGTTAAATTATATTGTTATTTCCTAATAAATAAAACTATAACCAGAAATTCAGCAAACGTCGGAAAAATCTCTAACAGAAAATTTGAAAAAAGAAAATAGTAGCTACCTATACATTATGATTGCAAATTATTATGTATATTTGTATAAGTAATATCTGACTAAATCACGGTAATGATTGATGACTGATAATGATGAAACATTGTAAACTAAACTAAACTGAGTAAAAATAATCCATTTTTGTTCAGCAAAGTACCTACACATTCCAAGATTTTGAAAATTGTATGTATAGATTTGATAATATAAAATCATACATCATACAATCGCCATCATATAATCGAAATTACACTTAATTATTTTAGTAAGCTACTATCTATATCTAGCTGTAGTACTAGGTCCACGTCCATGCAAACTTTCATCTCTCATATCAACCCTTTTAAGCCTTTTTTCGAAATAAAAGGTAACCTATGTCCTTTCCCAGCGTTTAGTCAATATTTGTACCAAATTTCATCAAAATCGAAGCCGCGAAAGCGTGACTTTGCTTAGTCTTACATACAACCTTTTATCCCCAAACGGGTCAAACTTTAAAAAACATTAACAAAATATTTATTTATTACTTGTCAAGAGCCTAAATTCAAATTGTCATGTTTTAATCTTCAATAATGACGAACTCCCATACAAACTTTCGACCCTTATTTCAACCCCTTAATGCCCTTTTTTTTACAAATAAAGGTAGCTTATATCCTACAAAAATATACTAGACCTAAGGTCTAGTATATGTTGTATGTACCTAATTTTAATAAAATGGAAGGCGTGAAAGCGTGACTTTTGGACTTCGATACGAACTTTCATCCCTCGGATAAAAAATTTTCAAAAACGCTAAAACAAATATTTATTTCTTTTTTATCAAGTGCCTAAATTCAAGTTTCATGGTTTTTCTTTAAAAATTAAGAACTTCCATACAAAATTTCATTCCTTATTTCAACCCCTTCGAGCCCTTTTTCGCAATAAAAGGTAGCCTATCTATATGTTATTCTGATGTATGAGCTATATTATTACAAATTTTAATTAAAACCCATTCCGTAGGTTTTGCGTTCAAGACATAGAGACGTATATACGCTCGCATACTTCTTTAACCATCCGATCCATACAAACTTTCGTGTTTATAAATTAGTAGAATTGCTCAAACTGCACTAAATTTTCACTAAACCTCTTGAATAGGCTTTGTCCACCACCATAACATCAAAAAAAACAATATGTATAGTATTTAATACGATATGTTCGCAAGAAACGCTGCGCGCGGGTACAGTCGGCAGTGATGTAGTGCCGAGTGACGTCACACGCCTGCCAGGCGGCCGCTTGGCGGAACGATCCGTTTTTTTGGTCATAACTTCGTCAATTTTCATCGTAGAAAAAAAAATTTGGTACCATTTATTTTGTTTTTTAATTGTCTACAAAGCTACATTCATAGTTAAAATCGTTACGGATCCTCATTGAAATAAGCAGTACCTATATAAAATTATAAAGATATTAATTTATGATTATGAAACACTAGTTGCAGATGTTCTGTGAAACACCGGACCGGTCCCTGCTGCCCAGCACCGCCGCGCGCTGTGGCGGACGCCGCGTTAGAAATAGATTTTCATACAACTTTTCCTCCCGCTAAATACGTTAGAAATGGAATTTCATACAATTTTTCCTTCCGCATATTTAGACCGAAGAAAAGATCAACTTTCTCTTTTCAATTTGAGGGAATAATAGCTACTGTTCCGATCAGGTGTAGTATAAAATATTTTTATTTAATATATTTGCTACATCAGAAGTGTTCTGTGCCTCGAATTAAAACAAAATTTTCAATTGTGTCTTATGTGTATTTTTTCATAGTAAAAACAAACTGGATTGGAGTGTTGTTCATAGTATTCATAAACGTGGGATATATTGCATTGCCACTAACTCTCCTAGAGAACAGTCTGGCAGCGAGAGCGATGAGAATTGGAATGTTTGGACCGTTTCCCAAGACCGTAACATAGTACAGTATTCATTAAGTGAAAAGAAAAAAATATGTATCCTTGCATCTTGTGGAGGATTTTTGTACACAGTGTTACCATGTCCTTACGATGCTGGCAAGTAAGTATACAATTTTATTATTACCATTTTTACATCATCAGTGTTCATAACTAAAATAAGTAATTGTAAAATATGTAATATGTTTGTTTGTCCGCAACTTTGCTCGCTTGTTTTCTAGTTACATTAATGGTAATGTACAGATGTGTTCCAGTTACACTTGATATTGTACAGTATTTAGGTAAAATATGGTATCCAGTTCAGATCAGACCACTAACACTAAAAAAAATCTGCTATTGATTTTCAACCTGTAAAGACAGAAAAACCTGTAAGGCCAGACCTCACTACCCGGCAACTGAAATGCAGTGGGACTGCTCGACTTGTCTCTATTTAATTGCCGCGCCGCGTCACGCAGTATCGTTGCGTAGAGATCGTTCTACGAACTAGAAGTAATATTTGGCTGCGCCGTGCCGCCCCGCTCAGTTCCGCTGCAGTGTATTGTACCCTTCCCCGAACTCCACAAAACCGGAGACAAGACGAGAGGAGAGGAGCCGTGTTTAAACAACCAATAGAAATTCGTTATTCACACATCTCGTCTCCGCTCAGCTTCAGTGGATACCACCGAGCGGAGATGAATCATATTTGTATGGCGCGATCGAGCTAGCGGAGATGTGAGCTGTGCCTCGCAAGCTAGCGCCGACCGACTAAACGCAGCGGAGACGAGAAGAGATGTGAGCGGCGCCGCTAGCGACGGCTTTCGTGTCAGATCTAACGTTAGATTGATATATCTGTGGATCTAACTAAACTGTCAGTACGCATCTCCGCACAGCTTTGGTGGAGTCCGGGCCTAAATTTATAAAGCGCAATTGAGAAATTTTGACTGCTTGTGGTAATTTTAAACAATATTAGCACGTAAATTATTTAATTAAATAATTTACGTGCTTACAATGGGCCTCATAAGAAGGCTCAAGGTCACCCAAAGGGCAATGGAGAGAGCTATGCTCGGAGTTTCTCTGCGTGATCATATCAGAAATGATGAGATCCGCAGGAGAACCAAGGTCACCGTCATAGGCCAAAGAATTGCGAACCTCAAGTGGCAGTGGGCAGGGCACATTGCGAGGAGGACTGACGGCCGTTGGGGCGGAAAGGTCCTCGAGTGGCGACCACGTACCGGGAAACCCAGCGTTTACAAGGTGGACTGACGATCTAGTTAAGGTCGCGGGAAGCCGCTGGATGCGGGCAGCGCAGGACCGGTTTGGAGATGCTTGGGGGAGGCCTATGTCCAACAGTGGGCGTCTCTCGGCTGAAATTATGATGAAATTATTTAATTAGTTTTTAGTCTTCAATTATTTGTTCTACATCAGGGAAAAATATATGTATTTTTTTGTTACATTTTATATTGAGTGTTATGTACGCCGTTAATGTGATATGTATCAGAACTGCCCAATTTTCTATAATGTTTTTGGACTTGTGGTGAATTAAGTTTGTGGAATATGTATCATGTGGCAGTACTAAATAAATAATTAACAGTAACCTGATGTGCTGTTGTCTGTATATTGTAATTATTATTGTTATTTTTTTTAATCATTTATGTCAATTCTCTAGTTCACAAACTTACAAAATATTTTAGAAACAACTTTCTAACATTACAACAATCTTTTTAACATTAGAACGTTTATGGTCTTAGCACAATTATTAGCTCGGAACCGTATTATTATGAAAAGGAGGCGATGCGCTACGGTCCGTACTCATTTCGTAAATGCCGTTCGTAGCGTTCATAGTAAAAAAGAGGCGTTCCCTTTCGGAAATGATAAGTGTACTACGACCTTAAGATGGATGAGATATGAGTAAGTTTTTTTAGAAATTAGTATAAAAATTTATGCTTTTGCTTCAGAATAGCTGTAAGTGTAGGTGATGGTGCAGTAAGAATTATACAGAGTAGCTCCTTAGAAAACGATGAGACCGCACTCAACCAATTTGATGTTACGTCTATCTGGCAGAATGTACAGGGGAAAGTGTTGACTGCAGCGTGGCATCCGACCAAGGAGAATTTGCTAGCCTTCGCTACGGCGGAGTCTAGGGTGAGTTGCATGCAATTTAACACAATTATCAATGCAGGTTTTTTTATTTTATTATGTCTGTTAACTTTGTGCTTATTATTCTGTCTTTTTTTTTTCAAATTGCGTTAAATTTCTGGACTACGTATGTAGGTACTATCAGGGTCTTGCTAAACTTTACAGTTTAAAATTTTTTCGTTTGAAGCGAGCCCTTTCTGTTGATCCCGTCTTCTATTATTGTTGACTAATAGAAGACCCTGTTTTGTTCTGTAAGGCATCTGGTTGCAATTTATAAAAAAAGGTCATTGTTTTAACAAATTGCAACCAGATGTCTTTACGGCAATGTTTGCTAAGGCAATTGTATTGCATCACTCTGGGATATTCACTCAGAATTCTATTGGTCAACACGCTAAGGGTACCCGTCGACAGTGTAATACAAAAACGACCCTTAAGGTGGAACATTACGGAGACCGCGATAGTACGTACCTATATGGAAATCCTCAATTTTTGTTATGTTAAGAGGTTGGCAGACAAGCATACGGCATGCCTGGTGGTAAGCAGCCACCGTAGCCTATAGACGCTTGCAACACTGAAGTGACACTCGCGTGCCAACCCTAGTCCTCTTCCCTACCCCTTGCAGCACTGGCAACCTCATTCACCAACAGACGACAAAAATGTAGTGCTATTTGACTGTGGCCTTATGTAAGGTGGAGGTACTACCCCAGTTCGTACTGCTCCAAATTCCAGTGGCTACTGTTCGTGACTGTGCTAATGGTGAAGGCAAATAAATAAATAAATAGCGGACTGTATAACTATTTTACTGGTCGTTTTACAAGACTAAATAATAATTTAAAAAATAAACAATTGACGCGGCCATCGCGGACGGCGGTAAAAATCTAGCTGGCGGCGTAGTGGAGCGGCCGGCACGGGCGGCGCGGCGGCGGCGGTCGCGCAGGCTTCCACGCCACAGCCCCCGCACCGCACCCCGCGCCATCCAAAGCGCGCGCGCGCCGACAGCCACATTTGGCAGCATAGACCATTCAGCGCCCCATAACAGCAACAGGCAGCTATGCGCGGACAGCTACCGATGTGCCCTACCACGATTTTTGTGACAGCTCAGATTTAAAAAAATCGGGAGTGGTCTCCCCTTTACTTTCTTGTATACCGGAAACGACTCTGTTGAATGTTAAATTTTGGTCACCCATCCGAGTACCGACCACGCACTTGGTTGCTTAACTTTCGTGATCGACGACTCAAAAGTTGATAGAAATCTTATATTTTGATGTCATACATGCATGTTAAATTTGGTTGCAATAAGTTAAAGCATACTCGAGTTATCGTGCTAACGCACAGACACACAGACATACAGACACACACACAGACATAATTCCAAAAACGGTATTTTTGGACTCAGGGAGGTCCAAAACGTGTAAATCCGTCAAAATCTCCGTCAAAACTGGATCTGTAGTAGTAATAGCTAACAATACTAATTTTTAATTTTAAATGAAAATTGTTAAGAGCGTTTACGCGTATTTTGCGAAAATCGGCACTTTTTGAACTTCTTAATTTCCATGAATTCTTATTCTAACAATATAAATGTTATAAAAACTACTAGATAATATTCTTTCGCAAAAAGTTGTAAAGGAAAATATTTCATTTAATTCTTTATTCATAAATTATAACAAAATATCTTAACAGCATTTTGAAAATTTTACGTTTAGATGCAATTTCGAAGTCCTTAATATCCGAAAAGGCTAATATTACAATGAAATATAAAATACTGTGTAACTGACAATATCCCGAACAAAATAGTTGTAAAGAAAAAAAATTAAGTTTCATAGAATTACTAATTAAAGAAAAATCAAATCACACTGCAAGTATTACGAAAATACGATTTGGAAAATTGCTATTTCTAACAATTAATATCCCTTATTTGAAGAAACAAATGATGTAATTTAAAAGAAGAATACATACTCTATATTTTGGTATAAAAATTATATCTGAACAAACTATAATATATTTATAACAATTATTTAAAAATCAGTATAAAACAGTCCGCGCAATCGCTTTCAAATCAGTCGCCCATGAGGCTTGTCGGAGAGAGGTCACGTCGCTCGGTGCTAGCTCCGTGATCACGCGTAAATATTCGTAATGCTACTACAGTACCCTTAGTATGAGTTTTGATAGTTTTCGAGCTCGATCAAACGTATCGTCTCTTTTCATACATTGCCCACTAGCGCCTCTAGCGTAAACTATTAAAAACAAAAATCGGCAGTATAAGTTAAATCGAGTTAACGTAACACGAAAACTTTGATAGTTTTCGCCTCACGAATACATTTTGGCAGTACGAGTCGTTACTTTGACAAGTCGTCGTAAGTATACTATTACGTTTGATCGTGTCGTCACTCGATGAAAGAAATTCCGTGAGTAGGTAAACGAATGAAATTTTTAACAATTATTACAATGTTATCGCCATAATTTTCATTTATTTTGGTCGCTGATGAGGTTAATGAAGCCCACCAACGTACACAGGAACGTCGGGAGGTTATGCAGCAGTGGCGCCTTGATAAATTATAAGCATATAGCTTCTACTTTATAAGCCTCAAGCAATAATTTACCTACCTATATGCCAATTATGTGAGTGTCTCCACACGGCGTAGGTATTGTCGTGACGGGCGATAATATTACCGTGTGGATATTCACTCGTCACAGAGACGACCGACGCTTTAATAATTATCTACGCTTTAGTCGTCTTAGCTAGAATTTAAACAATAGGACACTATCACAGTGTAGTATAATAAGGAAATAAAACACATTGTTTAATTAATACATAACATTATTTTATTTTATTTTCTAAATAAATATGGCGAATAGAGTTTGTCACTAGGCAAGCTCGCTTGAGTTCAATTTCCCTTTGTTGCAACTCTAAATCTCGTTTGCCGTCAGACACGAGATCATTATTTTTCCCAAAAGCATTGCACATTAGTATTTTTCTGTATAATATCCTTTTAAACACACCAATCAATGAAATTCACTATTTGTTCAAACTGCGACGCACTTGTTTTGCACATTTTCATTTTATTTTTCCGTTAAAACACCTTAGTACAATTGGGTATAGATCATAACAAAAGTTTATGTATCAAAACCTATTACTTATTATCTATTTTAGTAATAATTTATAAATAATATCAATACGACTCTCACTGTGACGCAGACATTTTGTTTGTTTTCATCGAGCACAGACTAGTTAGAGATACTATGAATGGGAGTGAATGGAACGAATGAACATGTTGTCTCTTTCTTGTTAATGAGAAATGAAAGAGACAAAACTAAACAGTGTGAAGTTCGTATAATCGAGTGATCGAGTAGGCGATATCGTGAAGACTATGTGCCAAATTTAAATCTTATACTACGACGTATTAAGTAAACCTATAGTTTCATAGTATTGACGAAGACGATCACTCGTTTGGTGTTGCAAAAACTCATACTAAGGGTACAGAACGAACGATGGTGTTGATACTTTTAGTATTGATAACCGACTTCATATAAAGTTCTATGTTGCACTCTATGTATTATTTTATGAATGTTCACGGATATCTCTGTTAATTGTGGACCTATTTTCTAAATACTTCTGATATGGTGCTATTGTCACCAAGTCAGGATCTGATGATGACATTCCGAGGAAATCGAGAGCAACTCTCAAATTTTATATGCAGGTATTATATGTTCATATCTTATTTCCTGAAGCTATTGAAGTATTTACGTCTGGTAGTCATCATATCATGTTATTGAGCTGGTGATGGCAGGTAAAACTCCTCCATGATTAGGAGTTGAATGATAATTCTTGAATTAATATATGTATTTATAAACCGATAGTTGTATCATTTTATGTTATTCAGGTAAGCTGACGATGAAAAAAAAACTTCTAATAGTTAGGAGTTGGATGATAATTCCTTAAATATTATGTGTACCTTCGTATAGATCGACAGTTGAATTAAGTTTTTTTCTTTCTATTTCTATTCTATCAGGTTTTTCAGGTGAGCTGAAGATGGAGGGGAAAACTGCAAAAGTTAGGAGTTTGAGGATTATTCTTTTAATATTATGGTCCACATAGCAATATTCGGTAACGGTTAAGAGGGGTCATCCATAAATTACGTCACACGTTAAAGGGGGGGGGAGGGTATCACCAGAATGTGACATTGTGTGACACGGGGCAGGGGGAGAGGGGGGGTCAAAAGCTTTGTGACGTTACATGTTAAAATTTAAAGTACTAAAACGCGAAATTTATATGTGAATAAAAAAATCTAAAAATTTTCGAACTCGATCTATATTTTTAAAACTTTAGCACTCTCGCTATGAGATTATCTCTCTTGCAATAACAATCAACTTTTAGAGCGGCGTTGTAATGCAAGTTAGACACAAAATTCACGAGAGTTCTAGTAAGGGTTCGAGTAGGTTTAAGAAAAAAAAAAGAAAAAATTAAAATAACTGTTTTCTTTTGATTATTTCTAAATACATGCACATAATTAAAAAATGTGTGACGTCACATCAGGGGGGAGGGGTTCTAAAAATGTGACAACCTGTGACAAGGACGGGGGGAGGAGTTAAAAAGTCCTAAAATTCGTGTGACGTAATTTATGGATGGCCCCAGAGATGGAGAATAATTCTTTAAAATATCATAGGTATGTACAGAACGATATACCAGTGGTCCTTGCTTTAGCTTCCCCTCCACACCTTGATTCTGTACAATTTTGTTGTACTGTTCGTTCTTGTCCCTATGTTTGTTTGTCCTTATGTATTCTTTCAGATTATACACGAACTTCAAAAGGAGGTTCTATGTTCCAATCTATGTATTTTTTACTTAGCAAAGTCAATGGTTTTTGCTAAATACTTTTATAATAAATAAAATTACTTTAAATGTAGAATTGTCGACTACCCAAGATTTGTTACTTTTAGCACTACCATAATATGGGTATCAAATGAAAGGCTCTGTAGAGAAAATGCGAATGAACCGTGTCAAAATAACTATACAATAAATTACTGATAAAAAACTTTAAAAACAAAGATTTTACTTAATTGCTCTAAAAACAAGAAAGTAAACTTAAATTGCATTTTAAAAAATCTATAGGTAAGTATGTACTAATATGATAAAGAGTTAAAGTTTGTAAATAGTTTATGTAAGTTTGTGAATAGCCATACGTGATACCGGCAGAGTAGAATAGCATCACCCCATATGCTCCAATGGGTGTCGTAGACGGCGACTAATAGGCCAGCAAAGGGGTATTGACTACCAATCCACATTATGCAAGCGTGGTGGACTACTGCCTATACCTCCTTCATTAAAAAGGAGAGGTCTTGTCTTCCAGTAGTGAAATGAATTATAAAGGCTGTTGTAGTATTCGCACTGACCAAAATGGTTAGTGGCCTTCTACTCATAGATTACCTCCTAATAGATACCGCATACAAGGCAACCGACGCGCACGACACATACTTGCTTTAGCTAGCATGCAAAACTGCTCCAATAATCTTAACATTAGTCTCGACCAAATCTGTGACCCGTAGACACGCTAGATTTATGCACTGGTTTGGACACAAAAAACATTAGTTTAACATTACAATGGCTTCCTGTGCTGTAAAATGGCGTGGAAAATCACCCAAGACCTCTAATTACCAAAAAGGTAGCCTACATTTCACCGGTAAGAAAATTATAATTTCTATTACAAAATTTTTAAATTTGCATCAGAGGTCAACTTATATTGGCTAAAATCAACATTGACAAGTTACGTCACAAATTGGGCGTTGACGACATTTTGACACTGTCTCTTTTACTCTTATTTATTACTATAATGATGTCTCTGTCTAAAGAAAGCGCAGTGACGTGACTTGGATTTCATGTCCGTATCGATACCGATATTTTTATGTTCGATTATGTATCGAATATTTTACTTATATCAAAATGTAATAATTTACGATATTACTAAAAATATTTATAAAATCGATAATTCTATGTTTTAAAATTAACATTTTGTTAAAAGTTAACATATAATGATAATAATATTATATTTGAATCGTGAATATAACCGAAAAACACTGGTATTAATGAATTTTAATTTGGCAATCGGAAAAATATGTTAATGGTAAAACCCAATGACGTAGGAATTCCTACGTCATTGGTAAAACCTTATAGCAAATATTTTGAGGTTTCTCAAAGAGTATTTATTTCTTACTTTTATCTCAATAAAACGAAAAAGCAAAGCGAACTAGCCCATACAGCCTCGGTATTTATCTCCTTTCTTAGTGTTAGCATTAAATTCTGGGTGTCCCCCATTTTAATTCATTTAGGGAGTGCTTGGAGATAATGGAATGGTAACAGACCTCATGATGGCGACTGATGAGGTGGAAATCTATATATATAAAAATCAATCGTAGTTCGTTTGTCAAGCTAAAACTCAAGAACGGCTGGGCCGATTTAGCTGATTTTAGTTTTGAAATATTTGTTGTAGTCCAGGGAAGGTTTAAACGGTGAGAAAATATGGAAAAATTGCGAGGAAGATAGTAAAACCAACATTTTCATTTTCTCATATAAACGGTTCTGCCTACTTTCCTGTCAAACATTTGACGTTCGAAGTGGTTAAATTTTAATATTTTGATGGTTGTCATTGTTGGTTCGTTCAGAAAAATTTGTCTATATCTGAGCTAAGTAACCTGTGTGATCAAAATAATTACTGGCAACACAAAAAAATACCTCTACTTACAAAAGTGTACAGAGAAGCTATTCACTCCAATTACGCTTCTACTGAAGTTCTTAATATGTTTAGCTTAGACATATGGATAACCGGTATTGAATTTGATAATATATTAAAACTGAATCTAAGCAGCATTCAAGAGCCAAAAAATTCATATGAACCTAACTTACTGAGAAATAGAGTGATTAGAGAAATATATTATAAATACGAAGGTTGGCACAAGATTTTTACTGATGGTTCAAAGAGTTCTCAAGGTTTGGGTGCAGGTTATTTTGATCAAACATTGAATTTAACAGCTGGTTTCAAGATTCAAACGCAAGTGTCCATTATGACGCTGGAACTCATTGCAATATTTAAAGCCTTGTCATATGCGATTGATAAGGAACTTAATAAATTTGTTATTCTCTCCGACAGCAAAAGCGGTTTACAGCATTTGGCTCGCTGCGCCTCTGGTTTCAGAGGTGTAACGATAGCCTATGATATTCTTAAAGTCATTCATAGTTTAAAAAATAAAAATACTGAACTGATATTTCAATGGGTTCCCGCCCATGTTGGTCTTGTAGGTAACGAGAAGGCAGACCTTGTGTCAAAGGACGCGGCGAGTATGGGAAATGTGTTTGAATACTTGCCGGACTATACGGAATATATACCTAATTATAAAAATATATGTTATCTAAAATGGAAAGAGCATTTTGATATGGTTTCCATTGACAAGGGGATATGGTATAAATCTATACAAGGAGAACCTACCCGCGTGCCTTGGTTTGATGATAACAACTTGAATAGAAACTATATCAAAATTGCAGTACGCCTTCGTTCTGGGCATTATCCATCAGCAAAGTTTGCATATTTAATGAAAAAGACTGATTCACCTAATTGCAATGCTTGTGGCAAAATAGAAGATGTATGTACAACATATGCTGATGGACTGTGTCAAGAACGGGGCTGAAAGGGAATCGCTGTTATTTATTAGAATTTAAATTAAATATTCGAGACATAGGTTTAGTACAAAACATATTAGCACAACCAAAATCAGAAGTAGCTAAAAAATTATGCAGTTTAAACTTTTAATATTTTTTTATTGTTTGTTAAATTTATATTTCTTTTTTGTAATAGGGTAGATACAATGGGGCTGACATAACCATGGTTAAAAGCCCCAAATTAAATAAAGAATAAAAAAAAAATTCATTTGACATAATTATATTAGCATGTAAATAGAAAAAAGTCTTTATTGTATTATTTCACACATACATTTGGCCGAGATTGAACTTTTACTAATAGCTTTACGCGACATCACACACACCAGTCATTCAGGCCACCGATCCAAGAGCCAAATTGACCCGACACTATACCGAAAATATCCCGAACATCAGCCTGTATGAGATAAGTGTAACTCTGTGACGGACGGAGTTACAGCGGAGCTTCTGAAAGGAGTTATACCGAATCGTTCGCGCGCAGGTTTGATGACTTCCAGCCTCCCGAACAAGCCGGATTCCCAAAAGGCTTCAGTACTATCACATACATACGCTGCGGCAGGTTATACAGAAGACCGAAGACAAAGCCTTCGATTCTGTCGAGACCTGGGCCATACTCCAGTCACTCCAGAGGTGCCACATAGACTATAGACACATCCAAGTGTTGCGGTCATTGTATGAAAACGCCACTATGCCAGTCCACTTTCAGGACCAGAACTCAAAACCCCATACAGCTCAAGCGAGGCGTGAGACAGGGTGATGTTATATCGCCGAAACTGTTCACAGCTCTAGGGAATGCAAAAACGGGTCATAAACAAAACCGGTTTTTAATTTCGGGTTTCTTTTTTATAACCGGCTACCTGGTTTTAAAACCGGTTTTTTTCTAATTGCTTAAGTTTGCTACTGTTTTATAGAAATGAAAAATTATAGGTTCCTTTCCTATCCTTTATTACATTTAAAATACATACATAATTATATTTCTAAATATTAAAATTTTACAATGTATAAACCCTAAAAAATATAACATTTAATAATATAAAAATCGGCAGCAAGATCAGGGTCCCGGCTACCAGAAGTACTGCCTTCTGCATCTGACTCTTGATCCAACCACCTAACGCGAGCCTCTTTAGGTGTTTATCGAGGCTCTTGGCTATCAGTCCATGTGCAGATATGACTATCGGAACAATAATTGCTGAATCGATGTCCCACATGTCAACAATCTCGTGAGCTAAATCAAGATATTTGTTTTCTTTATCTTTTTCAGCTTTCACAAGGTTTTCGTCACTTATATTATTATAAATTTGAGTTACTTTATTGACATTGTAGGTATTATTCGGCGATATCATATCTCTCAAATTTCAAAATAAATGAAAATAGCAATTGCTTTCGGCATTTTTTATATACCTACGTATGATTGAAATCATTATATTATATAAGTATATTATACATTCTTTTCATTCAAATGTGTCTGAAAAATATTCATTGATAATCTCCTTAATATCGTTTGCAAAATTACCGATTATAGTCGATACTTAAAAAAATGATATGGTCACATCACTATCTATTAGCTGTACTTTGAAATAACCAATCACAGCGCGTCAGGTAAATGCCCCTCACCCCGTGCTTACCGCCAATTTTAGTGAACTAGGTTGCTAACAAATATGTATTCATGCGGTATCTATTAGGAGGTAATCTATGCCTTCTACTACATAGGGTAGATCATGAGATCTCCGTTTAACGCTTTATGAAGGTTCACAAATTGATATAGGCAACAACAATACAATGCACGCACGTACCTGGGACTGCTGCTGCACTCGATGAACTTTCACCACGATTAGAACTTCACGAGCAGACGATCAAAGAATAGCTATGAGTAACTGATCACACGCGACGATGTCTTAGAGTGTAGGTGTTAACACGATCAAGACGCAATTGCAAGTTCGTGTGTGCTCGATACAGTGGCGAACGGGAGCGTATCAGCTACCCGCAATGCAAAATCTCCGAACTTTTAAAAGTACCGCGCACATAACAGCCCTTAATTTTGGCTGTTTTGTGTTGCCACATTGATTTATGAAACTTCGATTATGGTAACGGAACATCCCGCCCACCAAAATACGATCTGGTATTTTCCGATTAACGATAACTAAAACTAAATAAAATATGATTTAAGTGACTAAGATTAAAGATAACTAACATAAATAAATAGTTAAAAGGTCAGTTCTCTATTGGAAGAGGACATAACTTAACTAACGGTCTTTGGATGGTATGATTATTACCAGTTTTGACCATTGCACTACGAGTGACTCCATCAACACCTGGGAAAAGCTTAATAACTCGTCCAAGAGACCACTGCAATGGCGCACGATTATCATCACGAATTATCACCAAAGAACCGACTGTTAAAGGTTTACAATGTTTGGTCCACTTAGCGCGTTGAGTTAAGCAGTTCAAATATTCATTTTTCCACCTGGACCAAAAACTCTGTTGAAAACTTTGTATGAGCTGCCACCGATGAAGGCGAGTAATGTTAACTTTCGAGAAATCTTCATCGGGAACTGAAGTTAACGGTTCTAAGGTCAAAAAATAACCCGGAGTTAAGACCGAAAGGTCGTTAGGGTCAGAACTAATAGGACATAGGGGTCGCGAATTTAATACGGCCTCGATTTGTACAAAGAGAGTAGACAACTCTTCAAACGTTAGCACCTGATCTCCAACAACTCGATACAAATGTGTCTTTACAGCCTTAATTTGAATTTCCCAGACACCTCCAAAGTGCGGGGCGGATGGCGGATTAAATTTGAATTCAACTTTTTCAACATCAGATGCTCGTCGCATAATGTCAGAGAGTTGATTCCAGGCACCAACGAAATTTGTACCGCAATCGGCGTGAATCACACTACAACGTCCTCGACGCCCTACGAATCGGCGCAATGCTGCTACGAAACCGTCAGTCGAAAGAGTAGAAACCACCTCGAGGTGAACAGCCTTTGTCGCGAGGCATACAAAAAGACAAAGATATGCCTTATCTATCTTCGCACCTCGATGTGGGCCTAGTTTTATACGAAAAGGACCACCGAAGTCCACGCCGACTACAGAGAAAGGTTTAACCTCATTAACGCGATACGATGGTAAATCGCTCATAAACGGTTGTAGTGGCTTTGGATTTGTGCGAAAGCATTTGATGCACTTCGATAAGCAGCTTCTGATTGCTCGTTTAGCAGAAATTATCCAGAACTTTTGTAATAATAAAAAATGAGTCGTATTAATTCCAGAATGACAGTAGCTACGATGAATGTTATCGATGATAAGGCGAGTAAGAGTATGATCCGACGGTAGAAATGCAGGATGCTTATGTTCGTATTCTAAACCCGACCGTGAGATTCTACCGCCCACCCTGAGGATTCCTTGTTTATCGATGAATGGGTTAAGTTTTCGAAATGGTTTAGATAGTGCCTGGTTATTTTTCAATTTAATAATTTCTTCAGCAAATGTCTGGTCTTGTACGAATTTGACGATACTCATTAAACTATTGTGTCGTTCGATATTTGTTAAATGTGAGAAAATGCGATTACGACTACGACAATTATTAATAAAACGGTAAATGTACGCCACAATGTTAGTAATTTTGTTTAACGATGAGAAATTATTCAACAAAACATGGAAAAATGGATGTGTAAATGTGTCGAGTGTTGTGGTTGTCATTGTGACTGCTGACTTTCGTGATTCCAAACTCACTGTGGTCTCCTCCTCAGCCGACAGACTGTCTGCGTATAAAGGCCATGAGTCAGATGTACTCGTTAACCAACGTGGGCCCGCCCACCATAATGTATTACTGATAAGATCACAAGGAGATTGTCCACGTGAACAGATATCCGCGGGGTTATCCTCGGAACCGATATGATGCCATCGATCAATTGGTGTAACATCTTGAATGTGGCTGGTTCGGTTTGCAACGAAGGTGTTCCAACGCGAAGAATGAGACCTCAGCCACGCCAGAGTGATGGTGGAATCCGACCACAGATACACAGAATCGATTGGAATAGAATTAAGATACGTATCACGGACAAATTTATATAAATCTGCGAGAAGAACGGCGGCACACAACTCAAGTCTGGGTAATGATACACGCTTCAGTGGTACGACACGAGCTTTAGAGCAGACAAAGAAAACATTTATAGTACCATCCTTATGAACCACGCGAAGATAAACAACGGCTCCGTAGGCTACCATCGAACTATCACAAAAGCCGTGTAATTGGTATGATTCTGCGTTGTCAGAGGCGAGACGACGAGGAATTCTAAGTTGAGCCAGATGTGACAGTTGAGCTTGATATTTACTCCATGTACTTACCACTTCGTTAGGTGGAGTGTCGTCCCAACCTACACCAGCTATCCAAAGGTTCTGCATTAAACATTTCGCTTGAATTGTAATGGGAGACAAAAATCCTAGCGGGTCGTATATTCTTGCTAGTTCGCTAAGAATAGAACGCTTAGTACATGGACGAGTCGAAGGCTGCACGTTAAATAGAAAAGCGTCGGATAAAGGGTCCCATGCGAGGCCTAGAATTTTTAAAGTCGATGATTCTGAAGAATCGAGTGAAATGGAACCTCGAAGACAGTCTTCAAGCGGTAAATCACACAAGAGCTCAGGATGATTACTGACCCACTTGCGTAGCTTGAATTGTCCTAAGCTGAAAAGCTTAATTAGCTGATATATTGCTTCTTTGGCTTGTTGATAGGTGTCAAAGCCGCTGGCCACATCATCAACATAAACATCGGACATAATTATTTGTTTAGCGATTGGAAATGCATCACCGTCGTCAATAGCAAGTTGCCGCAAGGTGCGACACGCGAGAAACGGAGAAGAAGCAACACCGTAAGTGACTGTATTAAGTCTATATTCTTTTAGGGGCTCGTTGGGTGAAGCTCTCCACAGAATATGTTGATACTCACGATGGGTCGATGATAGTAGGATCTGACGATACATCTGACGTACGTCAGCCATGATAACGATGTTATGTTTTCTCAAACGAAGTAAGATTTCCAGAATATTCGTCTGTAATTTTGGACCGATTAGCTGCGAATCGTTGAGCGAATAAGAATGAGCGTCCTTTGCGGAAGCATCAAAAACGACACGAAGACGAGTGGTAGAAGATTCAGGGCGTAAAACACAATGATGTGGTATATAATATTTCCCTCTTCCGATGTCGGTAACAGGAACTAAAGACATGTGTCCAGTTTCAATATAATCGGACATGAAGTCTACATATTGACGATGCAAGTTAGGGTCACGTGCAAGTCTTCTCTCGATAGCGTAAAAGCGCCTCAAAGCAACATCACGAGAACCATTGAAAATTGGTTCTACATTATTGCGAAAGGGTAAGCAGACGACATATCTTCCAACGTCGTCGCGGTGATGCGTATCGAGAAAATTTTGCTCGCACGCTACCTCATCAGGAGAGAGTGACGATGATTTCGGAAGTGAATCTAGCTCCCAAAATTTCTGAATCAATGTGTCTAACGAATCATCGATTTGTGACGACGTACTTAACAAAGCTGTAGAAGCTAACTTTGTCTTACCAAGGAGTAACCAACCGAATATTGAATTAAAAGCGATGGGTTGGTTGCAACTGCCTTGTATGCGTTCACAGTGTATAGACTCCGCAAAGACGTCAGCCGCGAACAAAATATCAATTGGCCCAGGAATGTCAAACCCTGGGTCAGCCAACGGTAGTGACTCGATATGTGACCAACCTGAAGTATTCAATTTAGCGATTGGCTGATCACCACAAATTTTAGAAATCATATGCATGTTTAGTTTAAAAACCACACGATTGTTTGTGCCTATGGAGCAAGTGACGTCACCGACAACTGAAGCAGCTGTGTCACCTATACCACAAATGCTCGCAGTCGTATTCAAACAAGTAAGGTTCAAACGTTTTACTGCAGATTCGGTGATGAAATTACTCTGACTGCCAGTGTCGAATAAAGCTCGAAAAGAGTGCATGACTCCCCAAGCATCTTGCACTTCCACGATAGCAGTCGCAAGTAACACAGTTGTGTCTGACAAACACTTTGAGACTAATGACGAGGTAGTTGGTTTGACGGATTCATCGGATTTTTCACGGTGAAGTAAAGTGTGGTGTTTCCGCTTACAAGTACGACACGTAAATACGGATTTGCACTCCCTTAATTGATGAGACGGCTTGAGGCAGTTAAAACACCATCGCTTTTCACTAGCCGTTTTAATTCGATCATCAATTGACTTCTTAAGGAACTCAGCACAAGAGGAAATCGCATGCACACCACTGCAATATGAACATTTAACGATAATGGATTTGTTATTTACATCGGCCGTATAAGATTTTTGTTCCGACGCCGCTACAAGTGAGTGTGCCATATTATGTGATCGTTTAACTACATGTGGAACGGGACTACTCTTCTGTATTGACCTATTAGACAACGGCTTAATCAAATCGCTAAAATGAGTATCTCGTTGTAAGGCTTCGCATTTCGATCTCAAGAAAGTCTTTAAATGTTCATATGCAGGGAGTTCGATTTGTGAATATTTTTCCTCAAAGTCGCGCCGCAAGCCCGTATCTAATTTAGATAGCAAATGATACACTAAAACAAAGTCCCATTGATCGACAGGTAAGCAAAGTGTTTTCAAAATGCATAGATTTTCTTCAAGGGAGTCCAACGATTTACGAAATTCAGAAGGACTGTTATGCTTAAAATCGATGTTCAAAATGTCCCTCCAACAAGTAAACGCTAAGTCCCGTTTATTCTGATAACGCGCAATAAGTGCTTGATATGCGTCAATATAATGTTCCTTTGTCAAAGGGAACGCTTTTACAACGGACAACGCATCTCCGTGAAGCGACGAAATTAAATAATGAAACTTTTCCGTATTATTAAGCGAAGTAGAATTGTGTATTAACGCATTAAACGTATCGAAATATTCCGGCCATTGCTTTATATTACCGGAGAAACTAGGTAAAGTAATTTTCGGCAAGCGAATATTAGACGATGACGAGTTAGTACTATGAGATGTTGATATCAATTCACTATTTGTTAATTGACGGTTGATCGATAAAATATTGTAATACATTTCATCGAAACGCTCCTGAATATCGTTTTCTTCGTTATCGGAATAATTTAATATTTCTAAAATACTGAAATGAGCATCCTCAAAATTAGATTTAACATGCTTAACTTCCTGATAATAAGAAAAAAATAAGTCACTCTGAGAACAATCAGTGACCGCCAGAGTGGCTACTTCCAATGCCTTGGCCAACCGCTTATAAGCAATAGTTCGTTTTCTGCGTAATGATGCTAAGTCCTGCACGGTATATTCAATGTCCGTCGATTTAGACTTCGATTTTTTAAGCAAACTTTGCTTACGAGTAGAATGTTTACCAAGCAGTGACATTATTAATTGATTTGTTATCGAACAAACAATAAGATAGCAATACAACGATTAGTAAAAATTGAAACAAATTACGAATTGAATTTGAATAGTTACGAGCGGGCGCTGCGATACGCGAGAATAAGAAACCGGTTTTTGTATTCAACGCAAACAAGTAGCTTCAACCGCTCCCGCGTAATTGTTAACTGAGCGCAATAGATTTGACGGACACCGTCACGTTAGAATATAAAACTATTACAAAGTTTTGTTTGAAATGCTTAACCTAACGTATTTAAAAGATATATAATACTATAAAATTAAGCAGAAAAAGGTTAGTTGTTCAAATGTAGGCCGATAATTAAATTAAGCACCGATAAATATGATGATTGCTCAATTTGATCCTACAATGAAGTCGATAATCTACTTAATTTTACAGTTTAGGTATCGTTTTCGATGACGACAAGCTCGTGATGATAACTCGATATTATTTCCGATGGATTATTAGGATATAATTATGTAACTATAGCCTTACGAATAAGCGGAAAAAACCAGATACGTAATTGTTGATTAGCGAAAGTTCCCGGGTTTTCGGCACCAAAAAGATGTAGTATTCGCACTGACCAAAATGGTTAGTGGCCTTCTACTACATAGGGTAGATCATGAGATCTCCGTTTAACGCTTTATGAAGGTTCACAAATTGATATAGGCAACAACAATACAATGCACGCACGTACCTGGGACTGCTGCTGCACTCGATGAACTTTCACCACGATTAGAACTTCACGAGCAGACGATCAAAGAATAGCTATGAGTAACTGATCACACGCGACGATGTCTTAGAGTGTAGGTGTTAACACGATCAAGACGCAATTGCAAGTTCGTGTGTGCTCGATACAGTGGCGAACGGGAGCGTATCAGCTACCCGCAATGCAAAAGCTCCGAACTTTTAAAAGTACCGCGCACATAACAGCCCTTAATTTTGGCTGTTTTGTGTTGCCACATTGATTTATGAAACTTCGATTATGGTAACGGAACAGCTGTGATGATAAAAGTTTGTGAATTGTTTTTTTGTGACGTTGTAGGAGGTAATTGCTGGATCTACTGAACCAATTTTGAAAATTGTTTTTGTGTGAGGTAGACGATGCATCTAGAAAGGCTAGCTATATAATAACCAACAATACGCAAAAGAAGCCACGGGCTGAGCGCTAGTTATATGATTTATATGTTTGTGGCAAGATTTGCTTCTATTATTTATATCTCTTTATTTATTCAATCGCTGATATACACAAGTAAATCTCGCGACAAGTATTTATATCATACTAGTGGCCGCTAGCGGCTTCGCTCGCGTTAATGTCGGTTATAAAATAGCCTAGAGCCTTCCTCGATAAATGCAATAGCCAACACAAAAAAATATCTACACTCATGACATAATATTAAAATTATTATCTCAATGATATACCTCAAATGATATTCTTTTTAACAAAGATAATCAAAATGAAAATAAAGGTCATTTACCTGTTGACCATTATGCAACATGTTCGGCTTAATACGTTACAGTTATTTTTCTCAAAAATCAAAAACTTAGAGCAAAACAGGACGGCAAAGGGAGCCAAAGGGACGCTAGTTTATGTACTGCACATAATTAGGTATTAAAACACTTGCGGGATATTATTAAAAGCCCGCTCGTGTTTTAATAAACTCTATTACGTGATAGTAACATGAACTACTATACCCATGTACTATATGACAGGTGCGACAAGGGTGGCCGGTGGCCACCAGATGTTATTATTACTTACATATATATTCAAAATTTAATTCATGTTAAATGTGTAACCATTAATTTTCCATAGTATTCAATTTAAATAACTTGTATTGTATATTTAATTTCATTTTGTGAAAAAGTATCGAATTTGTTTTTGTGCTCTGTGCCTGGACGGCAGCGCGAGTAATGCGAGAGGGAATGACCGCACAGCGTGTAAATACCTAAACTTGGAGTCTGCCGCACGGCGTAAACGCTCTTAATAACACCTACAGTACTTATAGGTACTAATAATTTTTATGGACTGAAATAAATAAATTCATTCAATAATATTATCTATGATATTCTAATGAAACGAAGATGTGAGTTAGCGAGCCAATTGAAATTAATTAAAGCTATTTTGCTAGGTTAGTTGGTTAAAATTGGTCAATTTTTTGCTTAGGTTAGTCACTGTAGCTTATAGACGCTTGCCAACCCTGGTGCCTTCCCTACCTCGTCCAGCTGTGGCAACCTTACTCACCAACAGAAACGCAACATTACAAAAATGTAGTGTTATTTGTCTATTTCTTCAGTAAAATGAAGGTACTACCACAGTTCGGTCGCTACAAATTCGAGTAAAATCCGCCTCATTGTAATAAAATTTTATGTTAAATCCTCAGATAGGCCTTATAGACACCAGTAGTAAAGCGGAGAAGCCAGCGAAAGTTCTCGTCCCTGCATTACACGGACCTATCTATTCTATATGTTGGGGCGAGAGGAACGGCCTTTACGCTTGCGCGGCGGGCGAACTAGTCCTCTATCACATCAATAAGCCTTATGAAGGTAAGTGTTTTTACTTTATTTTTTATTCCCCACTGTTCTGTTCATGTATAAAATACGTTTTCAGAATTTGTGATTAACTGTTACGTAGCCTATAGGCGCGCTTTGAACACTAGAATGTCCTTCCACAGGCATAACCCAGTGAAAATTATGATTTTGTTTGACTACCGTCTTCTATAATGTAGGTAACTTGGCTGCATCGTTGTCTCATATCTTTCACTTTCTGTGATGAATCAACGATAACAAATTAATAATAATCTTTTCGTCCCCATCAATCTTCGGCACAGGACTTTATTTTCACTCTCAGAAAAAACTCACGAGGAGTTAAGGCTGTGAGACAATCACGCTGCCCTTAGCGGATTGGTGCAAAACCAGTGGCCATAACAACCAGTTCTAAAGATTTATGTGCGGTTCCAGACTAGCTTTGTTTTATTTATAACATCCAGCTCTACGGACTAATTCATGAGAAAAAAAACTCACTAGTTATACGATCGAACTAGTGAGAACAACGGTTTTGCTGTACACGTATATACGAAACGTCAATGCTTGTAAAAGTTGCGTGTGTGTGACGCGGAAAATACGTTGAAACCATGCTGGAGATTATAAGTATTACTTGACCGATTTTAGAGGGATCCTCTTCGCATCCGGCTCGAACGCTCTACGGACGCGAGACGATCGAGAGATACTTGATTAAAGTAACCCCTATGAATGTTCATAACCCCTATTATCGACCATCGATCGATGATAGAATGGATTACACACCGATCGATGTGTGGTCGAAACTATCACCACTGGAACCGACCACCAGGGGTAGTCAGTAAAAAATACGAGTATGCATTAGACAACACGACTGAAGTAAAACTTAATAATAATATACAAAACGTAACTCTCTTTCTTTCTATTTTCACTAAATTAAGTATATCTCCCTCTCCACTTCTGTAACGATCTCGTCGGCTTACTCCCCGAGTCAAGCGTGCGTAAATAAGTTTAACTTCATAAAACCGCCTGTAAATTTGTATCGTTGGTACAGCTCCCGTTCCGATACAAGTAGTAGTGGAAGGTCACCGTTGGGAGGTGTCGACGGTGCGTCACTACTCCCGCGCACTCGTGGTGGGCAACTGCTTGGGCGCTGTCGCTCTGTTGACGCCGCAACAACCACACACGGTACTCGCAGCTATACATATTTTCAGGTACTTTATACTATAGATATTATTATTATATGATATTTGGTTGGCAGACAAGCGGCCTTCGCTTAACACCGCATATAGACGCTTGTAAACATAGATTTCAAATTGCTGACGTTTAAAGATTGAATCTACACTATAACAAAATGGTTGGTGCATACCAATGTGTGAGTAATGTGCATGTGTGCGCGATAAAAAGTACCGCAGTCTGACAATTGCTGTCTTTTCTACTGACTGTCAGACCGACATAGGCCGCCTGGGTGTACGTGAAATGGTGAAAAATTGTATTGTCTATCTATCTCGTTCTAATGTACGTGTTAGTATGCTCTTTCACATTGCCCATCAACAGTTTCCTATATCTATTCTTGTTTTGTTACACTCGCGCGCTGTTGCCACTTGAGCCAAATTGGATAAAGCATAAATGTAAACAAATAACGACAGTTTTTGTTTGAGTGTACAAAGGTAGCAAGAGAAAGGGGCACGCCTCAAAATGGCATTTGGTTTGTTTAAATTTCTACTTTATCGGCTCAAGTATTGTCCCCTCCCCTACTCCGTCGTGCCCTGTCAACCTTACACACCAACCGAATCACAACACCACAAAAATGTAGTGCTATTTGACTGTGGTCTTCTGTAAGTAGACGTACTAACCCAGTTCAGGCGCTCCAAATCTGTTACAGTCGACTTTTTAAAAATAATTTTAGTCAAGGTAGGGGACATCCTACCTTAAGATTATAAAGAAATATTATTATTATTGTTATCTAAATATTATTGTGAAGGCAAAGAATTATGTATACTGCAACATTATATTTTCTTTATACAAAGTAATTATTTATTTCTTTTTCTTTTCGGTCAAGTGTTAGGACCTTTACTTTAAACTAATTGATTACCTTCATTAACTATTTCTAATATATTTCAGTAAAGCGATATACATGACAGACTGGCATCCGCAGCAAACCACAAATGCTAGTGAAGAGTCACCTTATAAGAACATGATAGCTGTCTGTTCCCATGATAAACTATATACAATTTCAATATTAGAATATATTGAAAAAGAAGGTAAGATCTTAAACATTTTTTTACTATTAAAGTTTTTTTTTTTTTTTTTTTGAAAGTGTAACATATGGAGTGTTTGATACGCTTTCATGGCGTCATCAAGATAGTAAATATAATATGCTGCTATCTTTACGAATAATATTAATATGCTGCTAATATTAATCCTGTTAACCCCTCAAACTAAGCTGATTGTGCTAGGAGTTGGTTGACGTTGGTAGTCGTTAACTGCCGCTGGGGGTATGGACCCCGGACGGAGATGGCTCCGTTCACACAGAAATCTAGTCCGCCTGCCTGCGCGCACTGACGCTTAAATGAGGGTGGGAATGGTGTTTTTTTTTAAATAAACACATTTCAACTTAAAATATGACATTAATTTTTTTTGTAACTCTTCAAATGGCTTCACAATTTTTTTGCAAACATCTCAGAAGAAGGATAGTTAAAGACTATGTACTAAATTCCTATGCCTTTCCTCAAAACGGAGAATTTAAAAACTAACATAACAATAAAAAATAAACCTTTTTTTATAGATAGTAACGATAATGTTCTCTTAGATTCAGTCTTCCCATGGCCACGAACGCTGCAAAGTGTTATTCATAACTTCATAACACTTTGCCGGGCAATAATAACGAAAAGCGACACGCGAGTTGAATCCGTAAAAGTTGTTTTATTTACAGATGTCAAGGAGTTGCAAGTTTGGAAAACTTTAAGTGGACACAAACTTCCAGTGTTGCAATTGATGTGGAATCCTCACCACGATGCACAGTTGCTCTCTACATCTCAAGACGGCACAGTCCGGGTAAGATTTTCTTTTATGTATTCGTTTTAGAAAAAACATCATCTTCATACTACTAACTTCATACTAAAGGTTGTAGCACATATAACAGCTCTCAAACGGATATCAGCATTTTTTTATGCAACTAGATGATAAACAAGCTGACGGCCTGTCTGGTGGTAAGTGGTTACCGTCGCCTATAAACATCTGCAATATTCGATGGGCAATGTTTTGGAGATTAGCCTCAACGAGTGAGTCATTATTGATGAATCTCTTCGCACGGTGCTCCACCGAATCCAATGCATCTAACTGATAACGCGCAGATATGTCCCAAAAGTGACAACAGTACTCCAAACGTGCTCGTATCTGTATTCAGCAAGAGGGAGGTCATATTGAACGGTTTACCCTTGTTTCAATAGCGCAAACGTTGTTATCGCAAATGAACATTCGATGAAATGAAAATTATGTCAATCGATATTATACAAAGTAATTATTTTCTTAAACGTTGTTCGAAGAAATGATTTTCGACTAAACGTTGTTATACGAAACAAGGGTGAACCATATTGAACATTTGTTGCATTGATAGTTTTATTTATACATTTTATTTCTACATACTTATTATTTTACATACATACATACTACATACTATTTTTTCATTTTATTTATACATACTTAAGACCCTAACTCGTTTGGATCGAAACAAGGGGGCCGGTCCTGATGGTATACCCCCGATATTCGTTGTCAGTTGTCGTGAGGCGCTATCTCTGCCTTTGGCTACCATCTTTAACCTAATGTTTAATTGGTAGAATTTTATTTCGCATAATGATTTATTTGACATAATGTCATTTCACCGAATTTTCATTTGCACTAATTTTATTTAACCTAATTTTTAATTGGTAGAAAAAATGCCAAATAACTAATGTCATTTTATTTCTCTGTTATTTAAAGTGAGTAAATAATTATGTGATGTATATCAATGTGAGAAACGCCCTAAAGTCGCTTCTGGCACTCGCCGGCCGCTGCCGCGGCACGCTCGCTTCGCTCGCTCGGCTCGTGCGCTTTGTTCATGTCAACCTAACTCGCTCGTCGCTTCGCTACTCGCTAACCTATTGTTCAATTGAACATTCGATGAAATGAAAATTATACCACCTGAATAATACATCAAATGAACATTATACTTTTTGATCAATAGCGCAAATGTTGTTATCGCAAATGAACATTCGATGAAATGAAAATTATACCACCTGAACAATACATCAAATGAACATTATACTTTTTGATCAATAGCGCAAACGTTGTTATCGCAAATGAACATTCGATGAAATGAAAATTATGTCAATCGATATTATACAAAGTAATTATTTTCTTAAACGTTGTTCGAAGAAATGATTTTCGACTAAACGTTGTTATACGAAACAAGGGTGAACCATATTGAACATTTGTTGCATTGATAGTTTTATTTATACATTTTATTTCTACATACTTATTATTTTACATACATACATACTACATACTATTTTTTCATTTTATTTATACATACTTAAGACCCTAACTCGTTTGGATCGAAACAAGGGGGCCGGTCCTGATGGTATACCCCCGATATTCGTGGTCAGTTGTCGTGAGGCGCTATCTCTGCCTTTGGCTACCATCTTCAATTCGTCTTTAAAAACAGGCACTTTCCCTTCTGTCTGGAAGGAGGCCCGTATTGTCCCAATTTTTAAATCAGGTGACGCTAGGTCGGTCAAAAACTATAGGCCAATATCTATATTAAGTACGTTCGGCAAGGTGTTCGAGTCCTTGGTCTGTCCTGTATTGACTTGGCATATGAATCAAATAATCTCACCCCAACAATTTGGATTCCTGAAATCGCGTTCTACAGACACCAATCTCGTTTCGTTTTTGACCCAAGTCACTGAATCTCTCGACAAACGCCTATCTGTAGATACAATTTATACGGATATCAGAAAAGCTTTTGATACCGTTGATCACAACATTCTAGTTCACAAACTATCCACCTTCGGTATCACTGGCGATCTACTAACATGGTTCTCCTCATATCTTCAACAGAGGAGATCGAGAGTGGTGGTTAGCGGTTTCTCTTCTGATACAATTTTATGCACTTCGGGTGTACCGCAAGGTTCACATATGGGTCCGATCCTCTTCAATATTTACATAAATGACATCGTATCTATCTTCCGTCATGCCAAGTGCTTTCTGTACGCAGATGATATGAAATTATCGATGCAAATACGCGATCAGAATAACTCAACTTTATTACAAGAGGATCTAGACCGACTAGCGATGTGGTGCAAAGATAATCAATTATTTATGAACTTTGACAAATGCAAATTTATTAGATTTTCTAGATGTACTAATGCTTTGCTTCCGTCGTATAATATTGATGGTCATGTTCTGGAAGAAGTGGAGTCTATTTGCGATTTGGGCGTACTTCTCGACAAGAAGTTACGGTTTCATAAACATATAGACCAAATTGGAACTAAAGGTTTCCAAATGCTGGGGTTCGTATTACGCAACGCCAAAGAATTTAAGAAGCCCTCAACAAAAATTCTGTTATACAAGTCCTTAGTCCGCTCTAAACTTGAATACTGTAGCCAGGTCTGGTCGCCCCATTACGATGTTCACGTCAAACGGATAGAGCGTATCCAGAAACGTTTTTTGTGGCATATCTCATACCAAACTCATAAGGCAGAAGAACTACCCTCTTACGAAGAACGACTGGCTTATTTCAGATTAAACAGCTTAAAAGATCGTAGGTTATTATTAGATTTAATGTTACTTCACAAGATAATCAACGGAACTACGGATTGCTCCTCATTGTTACGATTGATCAATCTTAATGTACCATATAAGTTGGCGAGGGTCGGAAGATATGTGCCTTTCTCTGTTAAGGGCAGCAGGACTAATGTGGGTCACTTCGACACCATGAACAGACTACAGCGACAATATAATAAACTCTGCAAAGCATGTAGCATCGACATCTTTGCAGATAAGCCCCAGAAATTCAGGCGCCTAATACTAGAGTCTTTTGACACTACACCAAATTAATTAATGACTGAACATTATACAATTTTAATCATAATTATAATTCTCTTTTAGTTGAATAAGTTATACCTACCTTTTTATATAAATTCTAGTCCACATTGCATGCCGTGGCAACCTTTAATTAAGATGGCACTTAGTTTTAAGTTTGTTTGTTCCTAAAATTTTGACTTGTATCGGTGTTTATCTTGTTGGTTGTCCTAATAAATAAAAAAAAAAAAAATTAAAGTTGGTAAAAATTGTATTAGGTACAAAAATTGTATGAGAAACATATTATTAAATTTGACTAACGTCTGCTGCTCAGATTTTTTCTTTCGACACAATGAAATATTCCCTATATGAAACTGAGTCGATCCGCATCAATTTTTTTTTTCAGAATGACTTTTCTGTTGACAACTCACGCTTGACCAAAAAAATTACTATGTCAAATTTTTTTTTTCACAAAAAAAGAATAAATGGTTCCTAAGGCCGTTTCCCTGTATCTTCTATGGTTTTGGATTTCCCCATACTGTCCCAGTTAAAAAAAACACTATTTTTTTTTACATACTACGATATGGCAAACAAGTTTGCGGCCCACCTGGTGTTAAGTGGTTACCGTCGCCTATAGACACTTGCAATATTAAGGGTAAATCACACTGCAAGTACGTTGCCATCCTGAGGACTAAGATGATATGCCTTCCATGCCCAGTAATTACACTGGCTACCTTTCCCTTTAATCCGAAACACAGAGAACTGCTTCACGGCGGAAATAAGAAAGGAAACATCTATATCTATACACATCAAGCGATCCGGGTTCGAATCCTGGTAGCGGCAAATATTTGTGTGACGAACACGAATATTTGTTTGCGAGTCATGGTTGTTTATATATTTATTTAAGTTTATTTATAAAAATATCTAAAAAACAAATAAAAAATATTATGTATATATAAAAAAATGTCCGTTATCTAGTATCCTTAACACAAGTTCTTAATGATACTTACTTCGGGCTAGATAATTGGTGTGAGCGTGAAAATATATTTTACTATTAGTATATTGTCTACCCAGACGACTCTATATGGGTCTACCGCCTAGTAAAATACACGTAGGTTGAAAATCGAGTGGAGAACGAAAGTTTTGTGTAGCCTGATGTACTGTAGACTGTACAATAGTATTATTGTATTGTATAATTAGGTATGGGACGCGGGCGCGGCTGAGGGGGTATGTATGTCGATCTTCAGCGGGCACTCGGTGAGCTCGCTGGGCGCCGCGTGGTGTGCGCAGCCGCAGCTCGCCACCAAGGTGATGTCGGGCGGCGCCGACTGCAGCCTGCGACTCTGGGACATTAGGGACCACCCCGCTAACATATTTGAAGGTCAGTTTATTATCGATTCCCCTCTAGGAGATTGGTCAGTAACGCTGCCTGCACAGCGTACAGTGCTGCTTCGAATTCTGGTATAAGATGTTTGTGTTATGAGCACTGACATATATTTATAAATATACTTATTATTATATATAGTTGTCTGTTATCTAGTATCCTTAGCACAAATTCTTAATAGTCCCAAGATCCCAGAGCTGCCAGCCCGCCTAGCATGACCACCGAAACACGATATGATATAGACATTTATCGCTTTAAAAAACATTGGATATAACCGTCAACTTGAAATTTTATTGAAACTGCGAACATGTATGAGCCTTATAACATGTTTGCAGTTTCGATTAAATTTCAAGTTGGCGTTTATATCCAATGATTTTTGACCGTTCAAAGCGATAAATGGCTATATCATGTCGTATTTCGGTGGTCATGCTAGGCGGGCGGACGTTACTTATTTTCTCAAAGATGAAATGTGTGTAATAGAGTACTGTTTCTAACCAAATTAACAAGTATGCATGCATCTTTTTAAGTTGGTCAGACGGCTCATTGACAGATATCAAGTGAATAGCACATATAAAAATCAGCCTTCAGAATTGAAGTGAAGGAAGTCGGTCCGATTTTTACTCACCTTTAGCACCTGATATCTATTGAGTGTCCGTCTAACCAACTTAGCAAGTATGCATGTGTTCAACGTACATAGAATCACTATTACACACATTTCACATCTGAGAAAATAAGTAACATCTGACAGCTCTGGGATCTTAATAAGATATGTTAAGACTATTATAAGAGGGAGTTACCTTACTATGGACATAATATCAGAAGGATTGAACCTTACCTTCACTAGTTGGAACATTAGTTGTCTTATAACACCTTATTTGTGATTTGCTTATGAAACAAGACATGTGTCTACTTCTGCTATTTGTTACTGAAAGAAAATTACAACACATGAAATACTTTTATGTCAGAACCCAGATAAGAGCCAAAAAATAAACGTTAATATGGAAAATGGCATTCACAGTATTGCTTACAAAATAGATTTAGATTTACCGTATAGTAGTTTATGGGACTGATATTTTTATTAGAAAAAGAAAATTATAAAACAGTGTTTATTATTCGCAGAAAACAATCACGACGTACACAGAAGAGAGAAGAAACCTAAGCACAAGGGGAAAGACAAGAAGGAGAAAGCGCTTACTGCAGAACAAGAAAGTGCCGCAGACGAGGACAACATCGCTGCTAAATTAGACGGCAAAGTGAAGGGCCCCAAAAAGTTTCTACTGCCCATAACTGCTAAACAAACAGATAACAACTGTAAAGTGGAAGCAGCACAGTTGGTGTTGAAAAAGTATTTAGAGAAAACCTCCCCGGAGAAACTTAGCGATGTAACATGGCCGAGCGAAGATGGATATGATATGGATTTCATAAAAATGTTTGGCACTATAAATGAAGTTAATGAACTATTGGATTTGGAAAGTAAGTAGTACTAGAGTTAACTTTCAGTATCATCATCATCACCAGCTCATATAATGTCCCCACCGAGGGGCTCCAGCCTACCCCCACATTAGGGGCGATTAGGCCTTAGTCAACCACGCTGGCCAAGTGCGGGTTGGTCGACTTCACACACAACCTAAGAATTTCTTCATAGGTGTGTGCAGGTTTCCTCACGATGTTTTCCTTCACCGTAAAGCGTCGATTAAACGTACATATGAATTCAAAACTTGAAAACACATTGGTACGTGGCGGGGATCGAACCAGTGCCTCCCGGGTGGGAGCTCGCCGGCTCGACGCTCTTACGCACTACGCCACCGACACTTCTTATTTTTGACTGAAAGTTCATATACCAATTTTCGCACGTAGTTAGTCACCATTATTTAATTAGAATATCCTTTTTTATGCTCTTGAACAAATAACAAAACATTTAATTTTCAGTGGAATACCATTTAGAAAAAAATCACTTGGAATCGTGGATAGTATTAGCCATATTCCGCGGACGCATCGATGACATGATACAGTTCGCGAGCCAAAGAGACCTGCTGTGCCCCTACCTGCTAAGCATTGCGCCTTGCGTATCACTCAAGTAAGTCATATATCACTCAAGTCAGTCTTTTTTACAATAATATTTACTTACTTTAGTGAATTAATTAAAAAAAAAAATTGGTTGTCTGTAAAGTCGGTTGGTTTACTGACGATAGTTGAACGTGACAACGTCTTAAGAAAATACTGATGGAATGGTAGCATTTTTCAAAAGAAAAATTTAATTTCATTTGTTTAATAGATTTCGCATTGTAGTATGAATAAACTTGTAATAAAATCTCTTTGGCTATACTATTTGTATCTGGCTGGTTTTGGTATCATTGAAAGTTTAAATTTTAAAGAACATAATTCCAAATTCAAATTAGAGAATTAGATTCAGAGCGAGGTAACGCCGCATGACGTCATGTTTTTTCGTGCGTGCAACCGGCTCTATCGAATTATAAGACGTTGTCACGTCAAAATTAAAATAGAAGCATGTTTTTTTACTTGCAAATATATTAAGTAAGCTTAAAACATGTTTTTATTGCTTATTATGAATCATATCGATATTACATAATATCATACTGAATTTCAGGTACTGGAAAGATGCTACCCAACTATATTTAGCCCAAATAGATAGGTTTGTTGCAAAAGGAGCAGAAGAGAAGTTATTTGGTAAGATTCCCTTTACTCTTTAAGTTATAACTTGAAAGACTGAATGAGAGAGAGAGAGTATACAAACTAAAGTAATATCTACATTAAACTCTTCATAAACTTCATCGAAATTTCAATGGAAACTCACAGTATCACGCATGTAGCCGTTCGGGGTTCAATTAATCAATAAAATAGTCAATATTGAACCGGTTCCTATATTTTACCAGCTTTGTATTTCCCACCAAACGAAAATATTCTTCACTGTGTAGTACGGATGACAGCAGATTAGACTACCCAAAACTGTCAATTTCTCTACTTGATTTTCAACCTTATACCCGTATATAGCGTAAAATATACTAATCACGGTCACAATTCCAAAACGGGTCGAATAGAGCTTCAGGTAACATTCGGATACACACAAAGCCACATTTGACAGTATGGGCCATACAGTACTCCCAAAATAGTGACAGGTTGCCAGCTTGTCGCTTACACAAAAGGGGCACCAAAATTAAAAATTAACAATCCTTCATTAAACAAACCAACTAGAAACTTCGACAAGGACAGATGGTACACTCAAAATTATCTCAGCAGTCCATCCCCCCGATCACGCTATTTACGAACGTTAAAACCAAAACCGTATCGTTATTGTTTTCATAAGTTTTGACAGCTGTCAAACTGTTGTCAAAATGTATGAAAACGATAACGATTTGGTTTTGGTAAAGACGTTGTAAAATAGCACGATAAGGCCCCAGCCCGCCTAGCATGACCACCGAAACACGATATGATATAGCCATTTATCGCGTTGAACTGTCAAAAATTATTAGATATAACTTTGATTTTGAAAATTTATTTAAACTGCGAACATGTATAAGCCTTATAAATGTTTGCAGTTTGTGTGCGTTCCCCCAGCAAAATGTTGTCAAAAACAGTCATTTAAATTATGTAGGTAATTAGTTGCCGAGCTTCTGAATTTGTTGCAAACTATCTTAAATTAGTTGCACTTATAGTTTTTTAGTTATTTAACAAAAACATTTTCTGCTGGGGGAACGTTACCGCAGCAAAACATTTTCTTTTTTAATGGGAATATTGAAATAAATATTAGCTATATAATTAGTAGTCTAGGCGGGGTAAATGTTGCGACTTATTTGGTGTTTGTTCTATCTTCGGCTGCGAAGTTATTCAAGATTCTGCTGGGGTAACGTTTGTGATTTTGCTGGATCTCCAAAACGGTTAAGCGGATTCTTATCATCTTTTGTACATGACTACATAAGAATTTGTTTAATTAGTTGCGCTATAAAAAACACCTTTTTAATGCACCGTTCAAAGGTTATTTAATTAAATACAAAAACACTTCAATAGGTCCTAGCTCTTTGAAATAGAGCTTTAAAGATTTGCTTTAAACTTTATTTTGTAGCTTGTAACTGCCTTCAAATGTTTGTGAAGTTTCATTAGTATCCTGTTAGTAATTAAGAAATTATGATGAAATTAATTTCTCCACATTCACGGTCGCAATGCGCGCGGCGTTTATTGGCCACTGTTAAACCTGTATGTGGATATATAAACCTAATGTTATATCAACAATCAGTTGCTTAGTTCAGTTTTATACCTGTAAAATTTCAGCGTAGTAGGTACATACAATATATAACGAGATAATTAACTAAAAGTCATTAGGAAGGGCAAGATCGCGGTAACCCGACCGTGTTTAGGTGGTGACAAAAAAGCGACCGCGTAGTACATTTAGGCAATCTTCGAAAATATGCAGGATAGTGTTACAAGTTTAGTACAGATGTGTACATAAGTGTTAAAAAAACTAAATGTTTTCATCAATAATTTTTATTGACCGGTAATAATGATTTCGATTAAACGAGTTGATTTCATATTCAATAAATAAATATGAAATTCTTACATTTCTTTACTAGGTACGAGCATATGGAAATAAATACCTGGTAATAATTAGGTACGCAATTTGAGGTAAAATATTGGCTTTTAAGCAATAAGTATGTAAATTAAGTAATACATTTAGTTTTTAAGTCTTACACATCTCTAATTATGTAGGCACAATGTCAGCTAGGTGCCTAACAAAATGTAGGTACTAATAATAATATTGCAACTATTTTTGTAAACACATTATGCAACTTTATAGCACAGTCTATAGAAGTCTTACAGTCGTCCGACGAGCGCGTCTAGACAGGACAATCGTGAGGGGGTTGCGGTACGGGTGGGGCGCAACGGCGCCCCCGAACTGCTTACACTCGTTTGGGAGATGTTGGCCAAGGGTGTCGCTAAAAAAAACATACCAACTGAATTGAGAACCTCCTCCTTTTTGAAGTCGGTTAAAAATATTTAAAAAATGGTCCATACTACATGTACTATAAGAGACTGCATGTCATCATCTAGTTTAGGTAACAATATTAAATTTCATCAGTTTCCAGGCACAGAAGAAAGATAATTCCAAGAATATTTTATTTTAACTTGCCGTAAATCTGATAAACGCGAAATGGCGGACTTGTGGCGAAAACATTAATCACGCATAATTATTAAGCGTAGGTACTATCTTTTTACAGGGTTTAATTCAATTTGCAATACATGTGAATGTTCGGGCTAAACCTTGCAACTGAACTTTTTCTACATATAATAATACCTTTGAACTTTGATTAAAGAAAAAAACCCTTTTTTGCTTTAATCTAAGCATTTGAATAAAAAAAATCGAATGTTTCTAATTTATGAATTTAACATCTATTTCGAGATTCAATATGGCGGACGCGATTTTTTTAAATTTAATATAAATATCAATATGAGTATCGTTTTCGTGATTTTCAGGGGTCTCAATTCTGAATACAACATTTATTTCGAAATCCAAGATGGCGGACGCGACTTTTTGATATGATATCAATATGGGTATCAATTACGCAATTTTCGGGGGTCCCGATTCCAAACTACTCAAAACAAAATAAGGGCCATCTACATTTTGAATGTTTTTTTAAACCAAGCCCAATGTTTCCTGTTTTTGTGTCTTAAATCTTTTAAAGTGTGTTATTTTATATTAAATTGATAAAGAATTAAAAAAAAAAATTAGAGATTATTCATACAAACATTAAACAAGAGTTATGTTTATTTATTTTACAAATTTACGGGTGGCCCTTATTTTGTTATAAGTAGTATATTATGTCAAGATCTAAGATTGCGGAAGAGACTTTTTTACAGAGTCTATATTTTCGGGATTTTTGGGTCCCTATTACGAATACAACACACAAGAGATAACCAAGATAGTGAACGCGGCTTTTTAATATAACATAAACGTTACCCATGTTAACAATATGTTAAAAAGTCGCGTCTGTCATCTTGGATCTCGAAATAGATGTTGTATTTGGAATCGGAACCCCAAAATAACCACGAAGATGACATCCATATTTATATAATAAGTGAAAAAGTAGCATCCGTCATTTTGGATCTAAAATTGATGTTGTACTCTAAATCAGGAACCCCGAAAACGTTTAAAACGATAAGTTTAATAGGTACGTCTGCCATCCTGGGTCTTGAAAGAGATGTTGTATTTTGTTGTAATTTGTAGTAAATTGATGTTTTGTTCGGAATCAGGGCCCCCGAGAATTATACCCATATTGATATTAAGTTAAAAAGTCGCGTCTGCCATCTTGGATCTTGAAAAGAATTGTTGTATTTGATATCGGGATCCCCCGAAAACCAAGACAGTGATACCCATGTTGACATTAAGTTAAATAGTCGCGTCCGCCATCTTGTATCTCAAAATAAATGTGATGTTCGGAATCGAGGACCCCCATAAACCGCGAAAATGGTACTTATATCGATTTTGTATTAAACTCGTGTCTGTCATCTTGGATCTCAAAATAGATGCTGTATTTGGAATTGGGACGCCAGAAAACTACGAAAATGATTCCTATATTAAAAAGTCACGACTGCTGTCTTGGATCTCGTCATTACAAACGTCTGTCATTTTGCATAACAGATTTACATCAACATAAAAAAAAACAACAAAACTATTTTGTCTTTTTACATTTTATTCCTTATACCCTACATAAATGTTTCACCACACCAACAAGCAAAATCAAATTTAGAATATTGCCCTCAATAGAATTAATCCACGCTAAGTAGGTACACACACACACACACAGACACATTGATTAATTCTCAAGTACTTGATATATATTTTCAAAAATAGAAAGCGCACGCGCACACGCACTCTACAATACGAATTACTGACTAAGGTTCAAGTTTATTGTGCTATGCAAATAATGAAGTACCCCTGTGCGCACCCCTCCTGCGTCCCATCCCACTTAAGGACGTGTTATCGACGATTCTTGGTTTCTGCAATTGTACATATAATAGAGACCTCAGATAGAGACTAATTTATTCTAAGTAGTAAAGTAGCCGAAACCGAAAGATAATAATATGATATGGTAGATAGTTTTATTATTGTTATGTATTTAACAACCATGTACGCGTCTGTACCGAACTTATGAGGTGTATTATACTGAACATTTTAGAAGATAGCCTAAATGTACTACGCGGTCGCTTTTTTGTCACCACCTAAACACGGTCGGGTTACCGCGATCTTGCCCTTCCTAATGACTTTTATTTAATTATCTCGTTATATATTGTATGTACTACGCTGAATTTTTACAGGTATAAAACTGAACTAAGCAACTGATTGTTGATATAACATTAGGTTTATATAACCACATACAGGTTTAACAGTGGCCAAAAAACGCCACGCGCATTGCGACCGTGAATGTGGAGAAATTAATTTCATCATAATTTCTTAATTACTAACAGGATACTAATGAAACTTCACAAACATTTGAAGGCAGTTACAAGCTACAAAATAAAGTATAAAGCAAATCTTTAAAGCTCTATTTCAAAGAGCTAGGACCTATTGAAGTGTTTTTGTATTTAATTAAATAACCTTTGAACGGTGCATTAAAAAGGTGTTTTTTATAGCGCAACTAATTAAACAAATTCTTATGTAGTCATGTACAAAAGATGATAAGAATCCGCTTAACCGTTTTGGAGATCCAGCAAAATCACAAACGTTACCCCAGCAGAATCTTGAATAACTTCGCAGCCGAAGAAAGAACAAACACCAAATAAGTCGCAACATTTACCCCGCCTAGACTACTAATTATATAGCTAATATTTATTTCAATATTCCCATTAAAAAAGAAAATGTTTTGCTGCGGTAACGTTCCCCCAGCAGAAAATGTTTTTGTTAAATAACTAAAAAACTATAAGTGCAACTAATTTAAGATAGTTTGCAACAAATTCAGAAGCTCGGCAACTAATTACCTACATAATTTAAATGACTGTTTTTGACAACATTTTGCTGGGGGAACGCACACTTGCAGTTTCTATAAAATTCCAAGTTGGCGGTTATATCCAATAATTTTTAACAGTTCACCGCGATAAATGGCTATATCATATCGTGTTTCGGTGGTCATGCTAGGCGGGCAGGTTAAATAGAAAAGCGTGAAATAGATTCGTGAAATTTTGTCAGTTTGTGGTAACCTGATGTGACTACATTAAAGCACGCAGACTGTTCGTATTAACGCTCTGTCAATTTTTTGCTAGCTAATGCAGAATTTATACTAACAAAGTGTTCTTTTTTTAATGAACTACAAACCTAGCACCATTTTGAAGCAATTAAAAGAATGCTACTCTCCCCTTTAAAAATAAAGCTTTACTTTGAAAAGTATACAAATAGGTAATGTTACTTTTGTACTACGTGTTAGAATCGTCGTAGGTTGCAGCATTAGTGAATGTTCATTTCAGAGAACAAAGGTTACGGCGGCGCCGTATACCGCAAGACGGCCAGTTTACTGAGCGTTCACGATGTGAAGGGAGCAGTGGCCACTCTCACGGAGGCGAAGCTCTTCAAGGAGGCCTATTTGTTGTGTAGAACCAGGTAAATACAATAAATACACCGTGATTTTTTAACCATGACAAGCAAATGATATATTTTTGTTTTAGTGATGGCGATGTTAGTCCTATAGTAAGATTTGTTTGTATTGACTGGCGCTTTCATCATGTTAGAATTATTCGTCTGCGATGGACCGCAGACTCGATTGCACAAAAAGTGTGTCGTTTGCGATAAGTCGCAGACTCGATCGCACAAAAAGTGTGTCGTCTGCGATAGGTCGTAGGCTCGACTCGATTGCACAAAAAGTGTGTCATCTGCGATAGACCGCAGAGTCGATCGCACAAAAGTGTCGTTTGCGATAGGCCGTAGACTCGATTGCACAAAAAGTGTGACGTCTGCAATAGGCCGCAGACTCGATTGAACAAAAGGTGTGTCGTCTGCGATAGGCCGCCTATTTGTGCGCCGCAAACTCGACTGCACAAAAAGTGTGTCGTTTGCAATAAGTCGCAGACTCGATCGAACAAAAAGTGTGTCATAGCAATAGGCCGTAGACTCGATAGCACAAAAAGTGTCGTCTGAGATAGGTTGCACAATTATTTGTGCGTCGCAGACTCGATCGCACAAAAGTGTGTCGTCTGCGATAGGTCGCAGACTCGATCGCCCAAAAAGTGTGTCGTCTGCGATAGACCGCAGAGTCAATCGCACAAAAGTGTGTCGTCTGCGATAGGCCGCAGAGTCGATCGCATAAAAAGTGTGTCGTTTGCAATAGCCCTATATGTCGCAGGCATTTCGTATGATTCCGCATTTTACAAAATACCTCGGCATATCATAAAACGCCGCAACTTCGGCTTAGGTGGCTACTAGACCATTAAAACCTTGACCACTGGTCAAGCAACCCATTTACTGAAAATGGTAGTAGTCAGGAGTAGACTGTTTGTGGGAGAGTCCAATGACTTATACATTTTCCTTTCCACACATTACGTTATCAGCGACAATATAACACATAAGTAGATATGTTAATTATCTTATATATAATTAATTCTCGTGTCACCGATTCTCATGAAATTTTGTGAGCATATTGAATAGGTCTGAGAATCGGCTAACATCAATTTTTCATACCCCTTAGTGATAAGGGTTGTCCACCCTTAATTTTATTTATAAGGCAAAACAACGTTTGCGGGGTCAGCTAGTTATTCTATATTTTTGACGTTATCACGTCACTTATAAATCGATGAACGCCGGCTGCACGCACGAAAAAGCATGACTCATTGTCACGTTCCGCCTGAGGCGATCGTGCAAGCGAGAGCGCGGAACAAGCGATAGAGGGAGAGGCACGATCGGTCGGCTTGTGTATGAATCACGTAAAATTATCATCCGTAAACCGACTTTACACACAACCAATTTTTTTACATGAATGTCGTACGCTCGATTACCTGACTTATAGTGCGTCTAACGAGACGAGATAAAGTAATCAAAAATTTAGGAGGACAACATTTATAAATTTAGAACCAATATATATTTTTATTTTGATATTTTATAAAAATATAACTGGTATCGTATTACTTTAAAATTAATAAATACATAATACGCCGTTTTATATTACTATGGTATCTTTCTTCTAGATACATGGACAGTATAGCGGAGCAGACGCTGCAGCAGTGGGCCAAATACTGTTCGGATGGGGGCACCATGATCAATGCGGCGCTATGGTAACACTGATTTTTAAACGGTTTTATTTAACTTGATCGGTTTGTTGTTTTTTTGTGTCAATTTTTTTAATTAATCTAAAGTGGCCGCCAACAAAAAGGCCGGTTACTTAATTTATCACAACCCCTTCCATTAGGGTTTCAAATAAAAGAGCTTGACTAGTAGAATACATTAAGCTATAGAAAAAATCAATATGGCCGCCAACAACAAAAAAGCCGGATTACATATTTCATCACATTTCCCTCCACATGGATATCAAATGAAAGGGATTGCATAGTAGACTATTACACTATGACAAAAAATCTAAAAACTAGATTTTTTTTTTAAGTTAAACGGTTTTAAAAAAATACTAAAAGCTAAAAAAATATTTTGTACGTCTCAGTCATTACACCACTCCTCATCCATCTAGCTAGAGCATTGATCAGACAAAAAATAAAGTTGTGGGGCGCATTACACACTTATTTTTTATACATTTGTAATAAATACTAGTATTGTTTACGAATCAACGAACGATAACTATTTGTTCTGTTCACAGTGACGTAAGCGACTGCTACCAAGTGTTAACTAATTTTTCTCAATACATTTTAAACCTTATGCGTATGCACATAAAGTTCAAATTACATTGAGCATACAGAGTGCTTAGACTAGTGGCCAATGGAATCCATCTAACGTTTAACGAATAGAATATAATGTATGAAACTGACGTATTACTGAGAAAACGCCATGGCGACCGTCGCCGCGTCGTGTCAATTAGAGTTGGCGTTGTTATTCGCAGAAACGCTTTGTAACGTTTGCCACTTGTCTAGGCATAAAGTGCGGTCGCCGAGAAGATATAATTTCGTACATTGACACCACGCTACGCATCCTTGTCGCTCCTGCGCAATTATGTTGCTGTCTCGCTCACACAAGTATTGTACCGCCCCTTTTAGAGATTCTAAACCTTTGAATATAGTAATACCACAAGTAATATGGTGTTTACGTGTGCACCTGTTCGATAAAATTTGTGAGTTCTAAAATTACTTAATCGGAATTATAATTGATTTATGGCCGGTTTCATTATCTATCTACACTTTTGCCTACTAGGGATAAGATTTTGACAGATATCCTACACAAAATATGTCAAAATTCTACCGTTGATTAGGAAACTGGTTGGAGTTTCTCCAGAGTTCTTGTTGTAAAAACGTGTTGAGAGACTCCATTTTTAACCAAAATCTACAGTACATTTTCTTGTAACTATAATTGAGTTTTCACTTGACATTGGCAAAATGCATAATCATTAAGATTTGCGAAGGCCATTAATTAAGAATAGAATAGGAAACTGACGGTGGTTATTAGTTAAATATTTTATTGAAACCCGCCATTAAATATTTGAAATTAATCACTAAATAAAGTAGATATTTTATGTATTAATTATCAGCAAATATATAGCTACGCCAAATGGCTACTCGAGTCCCAAATATCCCCTGTGGTTGGCAACTGCCAGTAGGCTAAAGGGTCACTGTACGAATTTATCTCTGCTCCGCGACGGTGCTGTAGTATAGAAAATTTCTTTGCCTTTAGATTTAATTGAACCATTTAGTTCGTGAACTTGTTTAAACTTACAAGTTTTTTTATTTATTTTACAGTCACATTGCGCTCGGTAATATTGAAAAAGCGGCAAATATTCTTGGAAATAGAAAAGACCAAGAGAGTCTCAAACTGGCAGCGGATTTGGCGAAGATAAATGGACAAATAATGATGTCACATCACATATCCGAGAGACGAGAGAATGTATTGAGTAATTCTGAAGTGTCAGATAAGACTGAGGAGATATTGAAGGAATTACCGTCGAGAATCCAGGCTCTTCTGAGTGAGAAAAATATAAAGAACGAACATTTTAATGAGAATGGTACTGTTGAGAATGGAAATGGCGAAGTTGCAGAATAAGTTACAGGGTTGTTATTAGACTTCGAATATCATTTTATGGAGGTTACGAAACGTACAAACTATTGCGAAATGTCGAATCTCAATCTGGTAATTGAAGTTATACTAAATGTAGAATTCCGATAATAATAAGAAAGTTCGGCATATAATTCAAATAAGCGAAACTTTTATTTTACAGTTTGTTATATGACTCTGTTGAAATTCCACACACGAAATAAATGTTGTGATAATAAATAGTTGTATTTTAATAAAAACAACACATTCAAATTACAGTATTTTATTTAGTATAAAAACAATCTTTATTAACTAGTAATTAGAATTAAAAGTTGAGACATGGATTAATTTGTGCTCTATAAAAAAATCGAAATATTAAAGTTATAAAAATTGGGCAATGTGAGCTTGAAAAAGTTGCATTTTCTTTGAGACAAAAAAATTTTTTTTTTCTGTAATTAATTGCGATCATGTAAGATCGTATTGCGTATTAAAGAACTATTTAATATATTTTTAATTTCCATACCAATTATATATCAATATAGTTATTTATTACAAAGTTTATATAACATGAATATATTTTATAATCAAAATTTATGTACACGCTTTAATTGGCAATTTTACTATAAATACAATTATTATAAAAATATAATAGAATCAGGCACCACAAATGATTAAGTACGATATCTAATAATACTAATTATTGTACCATAATCACATAATCCTTCAGTGCTGGTACACTGAACTTTATGGCACAAATCGACAATGTATACATGCACATTAGCATTAGTCCAATATTTTTCGTTGTAAATGCATTTGGAATGTGGTTGCATTCAGTCTTAGTTCTTTGCGAACTTTTATTTTCATTCGTTCTTGTAAATATCAGGTCCAGCTGCAATATTTTCAAATTGTTATCTAAGCTTGTTCCAAGATATCTCTGTTCTCGATATCGGACTTTTTGCCTCTCTTCTTGCAAATCTGAACAAGCTTAGCATTGACTTTTTTAAGTTTTTGATTTTCTTTCAAAACGTCGGTAATTTGTTGATTCTGTAAGAGAAAATATATTAGGCATTGTTACCCTCATATTATAAAATTGATTGGAGCGGTTTCAGAGCATAGTACAGCGCGCACATCCCCATATAAACGGAGAAAATGTTTTTCTCTCAACAAATCTCTATTTCTTATCCGATCTTTATTGTATTAGATTTTCTTAATAAAAAGAATAAAATCTATGCCTGTAAGTTTTCCTCTTATAAATTTTTTAACAATAATTTAAATTTATTTAAAAAGTTTGAATTTTGTAAAAAGGAAAACGTACAGGCATAGTATTTATGTATGTTAAAAACATTCTAAAATATCATGAAGATTGAATAAGAATACGGCTATGAAAACGTTTTGTCCATTTGTGTTATCGTATGAAGACTATGCTCGCCGTACTTTCGTTTGAGAGTATAATTTTTGTGTGGGAAAAGAGTGACTAGTTATTGCTGCTGCTGAAAATTGGTTACAATCAAAACTTTATATATTCCATATCTTTATGTACGTACCTGCACAATGGCGCTTCCCGTTGCAATGTACATAGGGTTTGGTGTAGCTGAAGCGGATATAAGTTGTTGTTTTAGTGCTTCTTTTTGTTGGGTTAGCTTCTCTATAACCTGTAATAATATTGCGTGAATTAAGTATCACCTAAATACTGAATGATAAATTGTAATTTTAATTGCAGGTTTTCACAACTAATTTTTTTTTACTATTATAAGGGTGGCCGTGGCCGGTGTAGTTTCTGTACCCTTAGCATGTATCTTTCATACATTGCCCACTAGTGCCTCTAGCGTAAACTATCAGAAACAGTGGGCAATGTATGAACAGAGACGATACGTTTGATCGAGTTTGAAAACTAACAAAACTCAATACTAGGGGTACTGGTCATAAATAGGACTACCTCTTCTCATCCCCTGTAAGCTTTTTGACAATTTCAAGGCAAAGAACCCGATTTATTTGATTTTTAATACGTACCAAGTTTAGCCGCCGCGTTTCATTCGAATGTTTAGTATTGTCGCGTTCAACTTGACAGTTTAGGAAATCTATGAAGAAAGAAAGTAATTTATTATAGAGATTAAAAATAAAACGGATGACATTGAGTACACAGTACATTTAAATTAGCGACATACCCTCACATATCTCAGTACTGGCATCGGTGACATCAACTTCTGGGCAACGGTTTTGGTCATAAATGCTCTGCCGCTTCTTGCGGAGAGAATGCGTGATTTTATTTGAGTCCTCTTGGTATTCTTGGAGCTTAGCCTGTAATAATATATTTAAATTAGCTCTAAATCATTAATATATACGAAACAACTAACATTCTGTATTTTGCCTCTAAAAACTGTCACAAAAAGTGAAAAGCATTTTTATGTACTTTTGGCGGTATTAAAATGTATGTACAGTGGTTCACTAAATATTATAGGTGTTTTCCATTGGGGCCATAAAGCTCAATTATTGTCAATTGATCTTCTTGGCAGACAAGCGTACAACCTACCAGGTCACTGTACGTGAAACACTGACGTGAAACTCGCGCGATTCCAACCAAAGCTCCGGCAATCTTACTCACCAACAGAAACACAATACCACAAAAATGTAGGTAATGTTATTGGACTGTGGTCTTCTCCAAGGCGGAGGCACGTCACCAGCAGCCCGTGCTCCAAATTCGAATGGCTAGTCCGCAGTGCCATACTTCGACTAAAGATGAGTCTTGATCTGATTTAGCATCGCTAATGTGAAATTAATTGTTGAGGAGGTGGATAGCGCCACGGTCGTGCGTTATACGCAACGATCATAAAAGCTAAGCTAACAAGTGCGCGGTCAGTACTCTGATGGGTGACCAAAACTTGTTTTTAAAACTAGAAAAACTATTAACGCGTTTGTAAACGCGAAAATGATTCCATATTATAAGGTAGTTTCATCTTAACTGGGCGTCAAATATTTGCAAAAATATTTCGTTCGGATCTTGGAAGTGCACTAAGATTTGATGAAACAATATTTACCATAAAACCATAAGCACCAAGCACTGAGAAATTTCGACAGCGAAAGCAATGCCCTGGTGGCGTAGTGGTTAACGCAGCCGCCCGGATTGCGGAATATGCTGGGTTCGATTCCCGCCTGCGATTTTTTTCAGTTTTTTTCTAGTTTTATAAACTATTTACGTGTTTGAAACGCAAAAATGATTCCATAATGAGTCTTATTTTAAAAAAATGAAAATGTCTTCCCAGTCATCTATAACAGCGCAGCAGTGCAATACGCGCTCGGAAATAGACGTGACATTGCACAGATACGAATATTAAATTCGCGATTCGCGCGGCATATAGCCGCTGCACGTGATGGCTATGGGTTCTGATAAACTCATGGCCAACGAGTTTTTGGCATTTGTTCAACATGCCATAGACACGATGGACGAGGTCAGCATCATGCAGATCTGCAAGTCAAGTTTTTCTGAAGACGAGATTTGCAGTGGCAAGAAGCTGCTCTTCGATACGCTCGGCAAGACCGCGCAGATGCCGTCCCGCAGGAGGGATGGGGGAGAGAGGAGTGTCCAGGACGTCATCACCTTATTGAAGGAGACCGATCCAGACGACGTGCCAGCTTTCGTGGCGAAACAGCTGCATAAGCTGCCTCCCGTCACATTCGACCACGTCGACGTCACCAGACTGCTGAAGGACATCACGTTCCTGAAAACCAGCCTGGCCGAAGTTCAGTGTAGGTTGGAAGTATCGGAATCTACTATAAGTGAGCTGCGTACCGAATTATCTTTATTAAAAAATAATAGTAATTCGGTATGTAGGTCACCTGAAACCGAGGCTTCTAACGTCAACACTCGACGTCGTGGAGCGCAAAATGCATCTGTCGGCAGTTTTGTGTCGCCGGTGTCAGTGACCGCTACGTGTGATGCATTGTGCCCCGCCGCCACCGCCCGCAGCCCCGCGCTTGACTCGACACAGTTGACGCCGCAGGGGCGCGATACTACATCGACCCAACCGCGTGCTTATGCTGCTGCCGCCGCCGGGGTCCCACCACCACCATCTCAGCGGCCATTAAAGGCTAGTAGCCGTTGTAAGGCTGCTAGCAAACAGGAGCCTCCGCTGTTTCATCGGGAGGAGAATAAGTGCGATGAGGAGGGCTTCACCAAGGTGCAGAGGAGAAAGAAGAAGCCCGTCATCCGCAACCAGTGCGGAACCGCACCGACTGGGGACAATCAACTGCGTCCTGAAGTTCGAACGACGCAGCTGTACTTGTCACGTTTGCACTGGTCTACGAAGGTGGAGGAGGTCGTAGACTATGTCAGAAAGAAGACCACCTGGAAGCTGAGAGTCGAGCGATTGGAGTCTCGCCACAAAGTAAACTTTTCTTCTTTTGTGGTGAGAGTTCCAACCCATCACCTGCCGACTTTCATGAAGGAGGAGTTCTGGCCGGAAGGAGTCGTTTTTCGACGTTTTCGAGGACGACTCCCTAACGAGCTGCGCTACACGTCGCCGACCCTACGTGTGCCTTAGTGTTTAAGTTATATTATTAGGTATATATATGTTAGTTTTAAGGTATTTATCTATGGGCCCTTTGTTTATTTTAACATCTCTGTAAGCATTGTGTTGCCTGAAATAAATGAATTATTATTATTATTATTATTATTATTATAACAATACATACATACTGCACCGACCCCAAATAAAATTGGGAGCAGAGTAGAAGAAAGAATATGATATTAATTATAGTTGGCACTAGGGGGGTAGTGCTGGGTTAGGGTTTACCCTTCACTTTTATAGTCAGAGAGCTGGTAGACATTTTTAGGTGTGAATGTGAGGCCTGGTGCCCCGCCCTAGGGCTGATTGACTCCGGTCGGTTCTAGGGTCGGAATATTTTTGCAAATATTTGACGCCCAGTTAAGATGAAACTACCTTACATTAAGGAATAATTTTTGCCTTTACAAACGCTTAAATATTTTTAATACTAGAAAAAAGGACGATTTTTTACAGTGTATTTTTTCTAGTATTAAAAATATTTTGTTCAGATCTTAGAAGTGCAAATTTTAAAGATTTGATGAAACAATGTTTACTATAAAAACATAAGCACCAAGCACTGACAAATTTCGACAGCGAAAGCAGTGCCTCCGTGGCGTAGTGGGTTCGATTCCCACCTGAGGCAGGTCGATCTTTTTTCAGTGTATTTTTCTTGGTTGCAATAAGTTAAAGTATACTCGAGTTATCGTGCTAACGCACATACACAGACATAATTCCAAAAACGGTATTTTTGGACTCAGGGAGGTCCAAAACGAGTAAATCCGTCAAAATCTCGAGGCCGAATTTTTTGACAATTACAAGACTTCGACAGCGAAAAGCAGTGCCTCGGTGGCGAAATTGGTCAACGCGTCCACCCGGATTGTGGAAGGTGCGGGTTCGAGTCCCGCCTGAGGCAAGTCGATTTTTTTCAGTGCATTTTTCTAGTATTATATTTACGCGTTTGTAAACGCAAAAATAAAATTATTCCATAATTACAAGACTTCCTCTATACTACGTATACGAGAAAGTAAAAATGTCTCCCAGCTATCGGACTATTAAGAGAATACAATGTTTGGTAGAAAATTCCAACTACTTACCTCGAGAGCATTTCTCGTTTCTTTCAACTTCCGATACTGTTCTTCTCTGTCGCGCAGGTATTGGGCGCAACTGTCGTACTTATTGCCCAGGTCAGAGAACTTCTCTTTAAGGTCTTTCAGCTCTTGTTTACATGATTTCAGCTCGGACTTGGCTGCTTCCATCTCTTTGCTGTCGTAACAAAATTGGCATATGTTAAAAGTCTTTTATGATGGAGATATGAAGGACATCAACTGTACAAACTACTTTAAAAAAAAATATGTTTTGAATTATTCATTAATTAATTATTTCCTTTTAAGATCGCTCTGGAAGCATCCCACAAGAAAAGGAGTCTTGTTTTGACTCTGTTCATCAGAATTGAGGAAAGGAGAATGGTAAACTTTCTAAGAACTCTGGGCCTAAGCGTTACAATGATGATGTTTGGACTGTTTTATAGAGCGAGAAATACACGTTCTTTTAATATTGTAATGCTTTTTTATGGGGTTAGCAAGATATGTAAATATTAAAAGTTAAGATACCAAAAATATAAATAGGCACTATCACCTTATTTATAGGCTTTTATTTATTAAATCTCGATAGGCATATTGCGAGAAAATGACCCACAACCTCCTCCTCCTTCCTTATTTGTGAAAAATATATTTTTAAATAAAACACTTACATATAATGGAATGGTAAAGATACTATGCCTACCTCCAAATGAATCAAACCATACAATCATAAAGGGCTCATAAATAAGTAGCGAGAATCGTCGAAGATAGTAATTAGGAATCCTATTAAAATCACGTAAAAGCGTAAAACTCACAAATAAACAACCCGGAAAGCGAACCGAATGTCATACTTAAATCATAAATAAACGACAAAATGACGCTTCCGCTTGTTTTATTGTTGCCAGCTTAAAAAGTAGTTTATGAAGATTATCGATTATTCGATACTTTCGATTAATTTTTATTCTTTCGCTAAGAATATTAACTTCAGGTTTTTTTTTTGATTCAGGAAAAAGAAAAGATTTTACGTCGTAATACATTATTCTTTTTTCAATAATATATAACCTAATATTTTTAATTTAAAAAAATCTAAAAATATAATAGAGTAATCGATTAAAAATGATACAATTTTACTGTTGGCAATATTTTTCCTTGTTCCTTGATGGCGGAAGTAGAATAAATATCGTTCAAACACTTATTGTTTGTTACATTAATCTCCCATAGAACGAAATGTTGATATTTTACAGTAAATTCTAAAAAAATACATAATAATTTTTGATCACTACCCCGTTCTTGTAACAGTTAGGCCCAATTTTACCAATCTCCTTTGTTAATATCCAATATTTTAAATAATTATTATATATTTTATATAGTTATGGAGCTCCATGATATACCTGAAGCAGATACACTTACCCGAAAGCGAACACTTGTAATTGGAATGGATAAGAGGCTCTGCCTCAGGGCATCATCTAGCAAATGCTTTGCGATTTCTGATTGATTTTTAACAATATTTGGTGTTAATCAAATTATAATTATAATGGACTATGTATTAGTAAAGTATAAATAAATGTTTCCTAACGTTAATTTTACGTCTATAGTAATTATTTTCTTATAAATAAACTCACTTGTAATCTTTGGAAGCGTTCCTTTCCAAAGCTTTCTGCATTTTGCCAAGAGTATTTTTAAGTTCCTGTTTCTTAAACCGCAGCTCCTCAACAGTTTTGGTCAATCTCTTATTCTTTTCAACCTCGGCATCGAACGACATACGGTCCACGACAACTGAGTGGAGGTTGGTCCAGTCTGAAAGATATACAATAATTTATAAAACCAATAATGAGACGCGTTGTTGGTTATGGCGCCAAAAAGTATCCTACACCAATCCCAGGGTCGCAAACTATGTTCTTACTAAATGAGAATGCCCGAACATGGCCACAATGCGCAATAACCAAATATACTTAAAAAAAAATCTAACGAATTATGATTTCTTATTGTTTATTTTTTATATCAAAGCAACCTGTTAAGTTATGTTTTTAATTTTAATGCTGCACTGACTTCCTACTACATTTATTCTTTACTTGGAAGGCAAAAAAAATATGTGTATAAAGCCGCATGTTTAGTAAGTTTCATTAAAAAACGATCTTGTTAAAATTACTGGCTACAAGGCTATCTAATTAAGCTTAATAATGTTGTTTCATCCTGCTGTTATCTCGCAAAATCAACTTTTAAATACAAATTCAAGAAAAAAAAATACGAAGGCGTGGGTGTATGAGCTAGAAACCTTTGCCTTCCCTTAAATAGCGAGAATTTAAGAACAAAAAACTACAGTTGACATTCTGTCAATTATTTGAATTTAATGTAACCTCGAAATGACTAATAACAGTTAGGATTTCTCAAAACTCATCATCATCATCATCAACAGCCCATATAATGTCCCCACCGAGGGGCTCGAGCCTACCACACATTAGGAGCGATTAGGCCTTAGTCAACCACGCTGGCCAAGTGCGGGTTGGTCGACTGTATTTTCAAAACTCACCAAAAATAATTTAATGAGAGGCGGGTATTCTCAAAACTCACCAAAAATAATTTAATGATAGGTAGGTATTCTCAAAACTCACCAAAAATAATTTAATGATAGGCGGGTATTCTCAAAACTCACCAAAAATAATTTAATGATATTTTCCTCACATAAATTATAGATTTTTCCCAGTCTTTGGGCACTCATTTCAATAAAGCGCAATCATGGCCCAAGTTCTAAACTAAAATGGGCATTCTCCTTTCACCACAATCGGTTCAGTGGTTTAGTCGTGAAAGCGTAACAAACAAACTCACTTTCGCATTTATAATATTAGTTAAGATTAGGATTATCATTATGCCTAAACTGCTAAGGCCCACTTGCACGAGTCTGCGGGTTAAATGTATAAATAAAGAGTTTACTAACTCTGTGTTAAGTGGTTAACTCAATAAGGTCCACTTTTTTTTTTTTTTTTTTTTTTTTTTTTTTTTTTTTTTTGTTGTCGCTGGGTAAAAAATGCATTACGCATGCCCTCCCGCCGGGGGACGGGAGGGGTATGTGGGACTCCCCGGGGCTGAACCCCGGGTCTACCCACTAAAACAACCCAGCGGCACTCCCTCTTCGCCATAAATAGTGGAGGATTGGGAAACCGGCAGAGCCCTTACTTCCAATCCCCACTGGCGATTACCCGCACACGCGGCGGGCCCCTCACGCCTCCGCCCCTCTATCGGGGAGGGGCCAGGGAGTGACCGTGAGTGCTCGGTCACCCCCTACGACGGGGTGATGAGCAGTGCAATGCGGACGGAGGCGCCCCCGTGCCTGACGTCCGCTGCTCGTCACCGTGAGGGGGAGGGAGGGCGGTTCCGCCTCCTCCTGCCCCTCCTCCGCCGGCGGAGCGCTGGTGCGTCAGGATCATCCTCCCGCGCGCGCTCCGCCTCCTCCTTTTGCGAGATGACGTTCTCGCAGAAGGAGGCGACCGCCGCCCAAGCCCCCTCACTCTCCAGCATGGAATTTACCACACTGGGAAGCGAGAGGTCCGGCCCGACCGCCGTCACAAGACTACGACGCCGCTCAGACCACGCCGGGCACACCTCAAGGGTGTGCTGAGCCGTGTCTTCTGCAGCGCCGCAGTCCTGGCACACCGGGCTCTCCTCTCGTCCGATCCGGTGCAGGTACGATCCGAAGCAACCATGCCCGGACAGCACCTGCACCAGTCGGAACGAGAGGAAGCCGTGCGGCCGCTCGAGCCAGTCCCGCAGGACCGGCCCGAGCGCGTCTAGGGTTCGGCGGCCATAAAAGGCGGTGGCGAGGTCCACCGTCCAGTGATGGACGATGGCCTCCCTCGCCTCCCGCCGGAGGTAATAAGGTCCACTTGCATCAACCAGAGTTAAGTTAGAGTTACTCATTTAACCCTGTGTTAGTTACTAACTCAGAGTTAAAACGATAACTTATCTTGCACCATTACGAGTTACATGTTAACACCGGGTTAAAAGTTTAAATATTTAACCCAGTCAATTCGGCGGGTTAAATGGTTAACTCTCGGTGTGATTGTCAAAACTTGATACATTTTAGGCATTTTGCATTGCAAACTTTACTTACTAATTATTTTACGATTATTACGATTCTCTGGTTTCTATAATTCATTACTTTTTTTAATTAAATTTGAAAATTCACTTTTAAATTTGATAATGATTTATTTTCTAAACGGGTACATATCTACATGTACTCTAAATAAAGATAAAAACCTTCCGGATTCAAGGCCGATTCACGTTACTTTTTTATTTTTGTATGTAGGTTAGGTATCGTATCAGCATGGAAATATTTCTCAATCGCAATGACGAACACTTTCACTATTTAAAAAATTCGATGCACTAGGACGAATCTTCTGATAATACTACATTTTTATAAATTCACATAACACTTAATTATTCACAATATACTTTACATAATAGCGGATTCACAATATTTTTCATTTAAATAATGCGTCTTGATAAATTGACAGATCTATGTAAAAAAACAATCATGTGTCACGGTATCATATTTCATACGATACGACTAAAAATATTGTCCGCCCATGGAAACAAATGAACCGAGACGGATACAGTAAAATGTAGGAGTGTGAGCGTGATGGAGATATAATTTTATTTACCATTCAGTCTTTTAAATTTTTCTGGGTTGTAAAAGAATGAACTAAATAAAATGTTTTGCTCTGTGGTTTTTGTGAATGTTGGCAGTCCTGCCAGAGTTAGCAAACCCGGGGTTAGTTTTCGTTGATGCAAGACAAATATCGAGTTATTGAGTTAACCACTTAACACAGAGTTAGTAAACTCTTTATTTATACATTTAACCCGCAGACTCGTGCAAGTGGGCCTAACTCGATATTTGGATTGCATCAACGAAAACTAACCCCGGGTTTGCTAACTCTGGCAGGACTGCCAACATTCACAAAAACCACAGAGCAAAACATTTTATTTAGTTCATTCTTTTACAACCCAGAAATATTTAAAAGACTGAATGATAAATAAAATTATATCTCCATCACGCTCGCACTCCTACATTTTACTGTATCCGTCTCGCTTCATTTGTTTCCATGGGCGGACAATATTTTTAGTCGTATCGTATGAAATATGACACAGTGAGACGTGATTGTTTGTTTACATAGACCTGTCAATTTGTCAAGACGCATTATTTAAATGAAAAATATTGTGAATCCGTAATTAAGTATATTGTGAATAATTGAGTTTTATGTGAATTTATAAAAATGCAGTATTATCAGAAGATTCGTCCTAGTGCATCGAATATTTTAATTAGTGAAAGTGTTCGACATTGCGATTGAGAAATATTTCCATGCTGATACGATACCTACATACAAAAATAAATAAGTAACGTGAATCGGTCTTAGAATCCGGAAGGTTTTTATCTTTATTTAGAATAAATGTACCCGTTTATAAAATAAATCATTATAAAATTCAAAAGTGAATTTTCAAATTTAATTTAAAAAATAATGAATTGTAGAAACTTTAGAGAGTCGTAATAATCGTAAAATAATTAATAATGTTAGTTTTCAATGCAAAATGCCTAAAATGTATCAAGTTTTGATAATCACACCGAGAGTTAACCATTTAACCCGCCCAATTGGCTGGGTTAAATATTTAAACTTTTAACCCGGTGTTAACAAGTAACTCGTAATGGTGCAAGACAAGTTATCGTTTTAACTCTGAGTTAGTAACTAACTCAGGGTTAAATGAGTAACTCTAGCTTAACTCTGGTTGATGCAAGTGGACCTAAGTGATTTAACATTTGTCCTATTTTGCGTCTCCGTGGTTTAGTGGCCACACGATGCGAAAAGTAGGGAACAGGGATCAGATCTATCTAATCCGATTTGGAGGATCATAGTACTTATTTTAAGTACTATGATCCTCCAAATCGGAGGATCCTCCAAACTGGATAGCTAGAATTTTATAAAGTAGACCACTATCTTATCAAATTCTATAGCTATAATAGTAGAGTTAACAGCGATATTGCCAATTCCTCAACTCTGGGTGAAGGTCGCTTCCATCTTTGGCCTTACTATCTGGTAATATGAGGCCAAGTTCCCCAGACTGTTTCACCTGTGGATTGAACTCGGAAGCTCAGGATCTGATGTCATGTATGCACACCATCACCGAGGAGTTACTAAAAACTTACCTTCGTCAGTATTTGCAGACGCATCAGCGAATGTAGGTTTCGGTTCTTGCTGACTTCTATTTGGATTCAAGGATTGGAATTTATTTTTGAGTTCAGCAACTGTGTTCTATAAAAGAAAATTACATTTTAATATGAAGAATTCATTTAGAAGATGAAGTTAAAACTCTGTAATAACTTTTCTATTTTAAAACATTGCTAGTTGTTGGAAGAGATTTTCGGACAGCAAGGTTCAAACTGACTGTTTTTCTTTTCTTTTAATTGAGAATGATTTTACAAGTTATGTATGTGTCTTACCATAAAATTGTAAAAGCGAAAAGATTATAATAAATCACGCGAGATGCAAAATTGTGAGCGGCAAGTAAAGGTACATACGTAAAGGTACTTTACGCTCTATGACAACGAAATAAGGTTGAAAATGTAGTGAAGAGATTTGAGTTTTGGGTAGCTTGACATACGACCATCTTCATTAGCCGAAAAAGTATCTTCTCTATTTTTCTAAGGGTTATACTAGGTACAAACTAATAGTATTATACTAGCTTATACTAGGACCAACAAATTGAGCACTATCGTAAAGCATGCTTAAGTAAACGTTTACAATTTACTACCTAAGATCAGAGCAGACTATTACTGTCTGTCGATTCAGCGAGAATTAGTTTGGGAAATTAAAAAACTTTTTATTACTTACTTCCAATGCAATCTTTTCTTTCTTGAGCCGCAAGCATTGCGCTTCTCGCTCCCTCAAGTACTGCGAGCAAGTTTCACATTCTTCATCCAGTTCCATATTTTGTTTCTTTAGTTCTTCCATCTCTTGTTGACATTTGGTAAGTGTTTCTCGAAGTTGTGCTAGTTCACTGTGGTTAAAAATAGACAATTATATTCAAACAAAGAATTTTTAACAAACCTAAATAGAAAAATAAATATGTAAAATTATACCTTTGTATGTTATTATTATCAACATCAATTGATTTTCTTTGACTTGAATCACTTTGTCTGCTGCCTGGTCGTTCTGGAAAAATATTTAAGATTCATATTATTTATTATATTATTATCAATATTATACATCTCTCTCTCAAGCGGCTGCAATACTTTCTACCGTTTAAAACTAAAGTTATGCTTGCTCAAGCTCTCCTACTCCCAATTCTCGACTATGCAGACGTCTGTTACTTAGATGCAACAGAGGAGCTACTTAACAAGCTGGAACGCCTTCAAAATCTGGCAATTCGTTTTATTTTTGGTTTGCGGAAATATGACCGTGTTTCTGAATTTCGTGCAAAGTTATTGTGGCTCCCTATCCGACTTCGCAGAAATATGCACATCCTCACCCTACTTTACAAAATCCTTCACAATCCTCACCATCCAGAGTACTTGCGTTCCCGTTTTAACCTCATTCCGTCCAGTTCTCGGCCCAAGCGTGCTTGTGTTACCAAAACCTTACTCCGACCTGCTTCCAAATCAAAATTTTTTGCGAGATCATTCACTGTGACTGCTATCCAGTTGTGGAATAAACTTCCAGTGGAGCTAAGAGAGAGTCCATCGAACAATTCTTTCAAACATAAGTTGAAAGAGCACTACCTCTCAAAATTGTCATAAGTATAGTATATATTTTTATATATATGTATGTAGATAATGTATTGTATGTATGTAGGTATGCGTTGTATAAATGTATGTATATGTATGTATGAGATTTATATTTGTATGTTTATGTATGTATCTTTTAATTAGATAAGTTATATGCTTTTGTGTAATCATTTACTTGTACACTATATCCCGCTTGTTAATTTACTCACTAATGCTAGGGTTGGCTGGAAGAGATCTCTTTTAGAGATAAGCTCACCTTTGTACACGTCTTTCTTTGTATATTTTATAACCATTTTATGTGTGCAATAAAGGATTTATATAATATTTATATATTTTTACATAAATGTAGTATTTTATTTCACCAGTTTCACGCGCGCGATTAGTCTTTACACGACCGCTCTCCGTTGTTAACACGAGTAATCGCGCACGAAAGAACGTGTGCTTAAACAAACTGAAAAAAAATCACGCGTGATTCGGCTGCGGGCTTTTCCGTGTGCAGTCCTGAACGCTCCTGAGCGTAAGTGTAAAGGCAGTTAATCTGCATAAAGTCTGAAAGGAACCCCCGTTCGTGAGATAACAATACTGTAATATAGGTATTTGTCATATATATTCTCTTTGCATATGTTGATGTTGCTATATAACTGTCCTTGGGGGAGAGAGACTATAATAACGATAAGATGATCACTCTTTAGGCTCGGTAGAGAGGCACGCCTAATCCAAACGGCCAGTCAGCTTATCAATTTATGTTCAGACGTGAGGTAAGAATAAAATTACATGTTACGTTACAGCCACCCCCCACTGAAGGCAGCTCTCGTGACACTAGAACTCATGCAGAGCTAAGGAGACAATTTGAACAGGGTGACCATGTTCCAGCCACCGATGGAAATTCGGTGCAGTGACATACGGAGACGTCACTTGGACCAGTTGCTCGCTGCTCCTCTGGTTCGGAAGCCAGGAATGGGCGCGGAGGCGTGTCACATATATTTTCTTTGCCTAGGTTGACGTTGTTATTGAAATGTCAATTATTATTGTTACCTGAGGTCGACACTATCAAGAGGATTTATCCTTTCTTTTTTAATCTTAATTATGGTTTCACATTAAGCATTTAGCCTACATCGACTGAAAATAGTAATTCTACATTAGAATTTGTAGGGTAGATGGAATTAAAAATATAGTCTCTCAACACGTTTTAATACAACAAGAACTCGAGAGAGAACTCCAGAATTTTTTTTTTTTTTTAAATTTAATGTCGTCCCTGTAGCGGGAATTTAATTTGTTTGGACAGCAACACCTCTTGTCAAAGTGGCGCCATTTGGTTTCTCAAGCACCTTCCTTGTAAGAAAAAGCGGATATTTTACCGTGGGGCGATGGTGTTTGCGCGATGCCGGTGCGATGAAGGTCGTGCACGCTCTGCCGGCGACGTCTGATTGCTGCCACGCTGCTGGGACGCGAGTGTTCTTCATCATGTTCGCTCTAAAATCACATCGGCACATTTAACGACTGCAGAAATACTGATAAGTATTCTATAATTTTCATTCATTTTCATTTTCGTTCACTTTCTCGCATACGCAGTAATTATAGAGGAAGCCTTGTAATCGTCAAAAAATTCGACCTCGAGATTTTGACGGATTTACACCTCCCAGAGTACAAAAATATATTTTTGGAATTATGTCTGTGTGTGTGTGTCTGTGTGTTAGCACGATAACTCGAGTATGCTTTAACTTATTGCAACCAAATTTAACATACGTGTATGAAATCAAAATACAACATGTAAACTAAAAAACCAACACCCTGAATACAGGTGGTTTGGGATCGGCTTATTTAGTTTACATGTTGTAGAATGCGTAGACTTCGGCTTTGTCGTAGGTCTTTTTACACCCTGTATATATGTAAAAATTACAGTTTTGGGTATCCTGACCTGCTTCTGCGTCGTCTGTATAAAAAGTATAATAATATAATTTTGTTTGTACAGTGGCAGTGGGCAGGGCACGTTGCGAGGAGGACTGAATAGTGTTCCCGGGGCCTATAGGCTTTTAAGCTTAAAATTAAGCCTATTAGTTCTTTTTTTATGGCCATGATAGAATAGTAGGCTTTTAAAAGGCTACTCACTTTCAAGAAACCGGTAGGTTTAAAAAAGCCTAAAGGCCTAAAAGCCTTTTAGGCTTTTTTTTGCGGCTAGTCTTTTTCAAGGAGCAGGCTTATTATAAGACTATAGCCCTTATTCAGATTATGACTTAGTATTGCATTATTTTAGTACCTATTGCATTTGTATAAATGTCCTGTCTCTATTTGTATGTTTATACTAAGTATATAATATTCCTTTCGGATTTACGATTACATAGGATTTCTTTTCGCCGCATCATTGACCTGTTCTGTATGACCCAAAGGTTGACTGGTAATTTTTGTGTGAAAAAGGTAAACTTTAAATAATAATAATAATAAAGTAAAAACATTCATGCAATTTAAAACCATATTTAAAATCATAAGGGTAATTAAGTTGACCATTATTATTGTTTCGTTACCATAAATTTTCGTAACTAATTTAACAAAACGCAAATTAATTCTATCGATGTTCATCTACCTCGTGAGCAATGACAAAACGCAACTTTAACGGTTGTCATGCATTCACTCCTGATTTTCTGCGCGTGAGACGAGGGTAGAACACAATTCGATCGCCATCGTAGTGGGCGCATACGTGTCTCGCTTACTATTTTACTATTCATTATTGCCAAATAATTCCTCAAGAAACTGTCTGTGCAAGTGTAGCCCTAACCAGCTGGTGAAGGAGAAACGAAAAGTGGAAGTCAGCGCGAGCAGTGGCAGATTAAGGTACGTGAGTGCATTATATTTGTCGTTGTCTCATTACAAGTTGAACATCGTTCTCTTTTATCGTGGACTTCAGAGAAGTCTGTCCCAAAGGTACCATCACAAACAAACAACCGGGTGCGTTTGCTACATTTTTATGGTGCCGAAACCCGGGACTTCCATTTATTACGTGGAGTACTGTACCGTATTCATCGGTTTGCTTGTGGTATTTCTGGTTAAAATACTTCGTAATTCAATATCTCTTTAACTATTCATAATATCGTTTATTGGTTGCGGATTTAACGTATTTAACGGAATTAATTGTAAGCAAAAATCTGTTGGTATCAGTACTTAGGACTTACATTTGTATTTTATCGTTGTTTCGTGAGGATTATTTTATCGTTAACATTATCGTTCATAACGTTTTCTTTAGTTTGAATTATTGTGAGATCTATATTAAGCAATCACAATTTTTATCGGTGCTTAATTTCCTAACGGCTCACATTTAATTCGACTAAAAATCATTCTAAAATCGTCCGTGTTCATAAAACGCATTCGTAATTATATGCAATCATACAAATTCATATGATTAAAACATATAATTTTCACTTTATAATTCACATTCGTAATTTGTTTCGGGTAATTTTGTTACGTTTTGCCAAACCGGTTTTCTATCGATCAAGCTTACGCGCGCTGACATACCTCGTAGCAGGCGGTGAAGTTTGAATTTATAACAGTTAGTTGTAAGAATATTAAACTTTCTTTGTATTATTACAATAGCATAGTAAAATATAAACTTCATACTTTTATCTACATATTAAAATTTACGTAAATAAACGTTATTAAACTTTAGTATTAATTCGTGCAGCGAAATTAATTCGATTATAACTTTTTATTTTAAATTATTACCAAGCGACCGGTCGTCTTTGTATTAGCACGTGAGTCATCGCGCTGCCGCCGCAGTATTGCTTATCATTTAACATTTTTTGATTTAATCATAAATTCATCTTTTAATTCAGCGTAAGGGCGGTTGCACACTCGCGTGAATCGATAATATTATTTATTTTGTTTTTTTTTTTATCGTTGAGTACTTATATATATAATAAATAAAATGTCACTTTTAAGTAAACACTCGACACGAAAGTCTAGTGTTTTTAAGAAATGTAAATCGAAATCGACCGATCTTGAATATACTGCGCAGGATTTGCCGTCATTGCGTAGAAAGCGAACAATTGCTCTTAAACGTTTATCTAAGGCTTTGGAAGTCGGTCAGCTAACTTTGAATGATTCTTCTCAACAGGATTTATTTTTCTCATATCATCATGATATTAAACAAGTAGCGGCTACTTTCGAAGATGCACATTTTGCTATTTTAGACATTTTAGATGATCATAGTGACGTGGATACTGATATTCAGGAACAATTTGATGAGATTTTTTATAAAGTCGAGTCTATTTATCGTAACTTAACTAGAAATGAAACGTCACGACAATCGAAGAGCAACGGTTCATCGTCACCTAATATTCGGTTGCCTAAAATAACCCTTCCGACATTCTCCGGTAATATAAAACAGTGGCCGGAATACTTCGATACTTTTAACGCTTTAATACATAATTCTCCATCGCTTACCGACACAGAAAGGTTTCACTATTTAGTATCATCCCTTAGCGGCGACGCGTTATCTGTCATTAAGTCATTCCCTTTAACTCATGAGCACTACAACAATGCGTACCAAGCTTTATGTAATCGTTACAAGAACAAGCGTGATCTCGCCTTTAGTTGCTGGCGTGATATATTAAATATTGAGTTTAAATGCAAAGACGCAAAGGAGTTCCGTAAATCTCTTGACTTTTTTGAAGAAAATTTGAGTATTCTGAAAACAATAGACTTACCGGTTCAGAATTGGGACTTCATTTTAGTTTATCACGTATTGTCTGAATTAGATACTAGTATGCGTCGTAGCTTTGAGGAAAAGTATTCGGATATCGAGTTTCCTACTTATGAACAGTTGAAACTTTTCTTGCAATCGAAGTGTGAGGCTTTCATGCGCGATACTCATTTTCTAGATAGTTCTAAATTAAACAAGCCGAATTCGCTAAAGGTTTTACCGACCCCTAATTTTAATAAGCGTCATAATGTTTCGCACGTTCTTGTTGCCGCTAAAAACGATCATCCTGTAAACAATCATAGTAAAGATAAGCCCACATCTTATACTAACAAGTGTTCGTTCTGTAATGAACTACATTCGATAACGACTTGTGCCGAATTTCTGAAAAAAACGATCGATGAGCGAATGCAATTAGCAGAAGAAAGGAAGTGGTGCTTTAATTGTTTAAAAACGTCCCATCAACTTAAAAATTGTAATTCACTATTTTCGTGCCGTTCGTGTAAACGTAAACATCACACATTGCTCCATCGGGATCTATCTGACACACCGAAACGAGATGTATCTTCATCGTTAGTTTCAAGATCTCGATCAAAGGCTACTGTTCTGCTAGCGACAGCTATTGTGCAAGTCAGAGATGCTTATGGAAGCATGCAATCGTTCCGAGCACTCTTTGACACTGGTAGCCAGAGTAACTTTATTACGGAATCAGCAGTTGAGCGTTTACAATTAGTACCTACACAACCCTCCGACAAAGTTACAGGACTTGGAGAGGCATGTGCTCCTATTAGTGGTGATGTAACGTGCTCTATAGGGTCAAACGATAAAATACTTTTTAATTTAAAATTGCATGTCATATCGAAAATCTGTAGTGACCAACCGGTAGCTAAACTGAATTCATCGGGATGGTCACATATCCAATCATTAATATTAGCTGATCCTAGCTTCGATATTCCGGGACCAGTTGACATTTTGTTAGCTGCTGATGTTTTCGCCGAATCGCATTTGGGTCGACAAGTCAAGGGATGCCAAAATCAACCTATCGCTTTTGAATCGTTATTCGGTTGGCTTCTCCTTGGAAAGACTCAATTACCTTCTTCTACGGCGTTACTCGTTTCGTCTGTGTCAACTCATATCGATCTCGAACTAAATTCTTTAGTAAAACGATTCTGGGAGCTAGAATCAGTACCAAAAGCAACTTCCCTGACACCAGAGGAGTTACTTTGTGAACAAAAGTTTGTAGCAGATCACTCTCGTGACCCATCAGGCAGATATATGGTCAAATATCCCTTTGCAAACGATTCGGAGCCTACTTTCGAGGGCTCTCGAGACATAGCTTTACGTCGATTCCATGCAATCGAAAGACGATTATCTCGAGACCCTGAATTACATTCTCAATATTGTGATTTCATGTCAGATTACATCGAGTCAAATCACATGTCGCTCGTTCCTGGTGATCAGGTTGGTTTGGGAAAATACTACATTCCACACCATTGTGTTGTACGTCCCGATTCTACTACTACACGACTTCGGGTAGTCTTCGATGCGTCAGCAAAGGACGTTCACAATGTTTCCCTAAACGATTCTCAACTAACAGGCCCTAAGCTACAGCCCGACATTTCTAAGATTCTTTTACGTTTTCGACAACATCAGATCGTTCTCATGGCGGATGTCCGCCAAATGTACAGGCAGATTTTAGTGTCACCTTGCCATCGTGACTATCAATGTATTCTCTGGAGAGCTTCGCCTCACGAAGCTCTTCGAGAGTATCGTTTGAATACGGTCACGTACGGCGTTGCCTCATCCCCATATCTCGCTTGCCGTACGTTGCGACAGCTTGCTGATGATGAAGGAGAGGCGTACCCTATTGCAAAACGAATCATACTCAACGATGTCTATATTGATGATGTGGTATGTGGGTTTGACGGATTTGACCTTGCTCGGGTAGCTAAAGGGCAGCTCATTGACCTTTTCAACTTAGGGTGTTTTCAACTTCGAAAGTGGGTTAGTAATAATCCACAGTTGTTATCTGACATACCAATCAACGATCGCCTGCAAGGTTCTGTATCTCTTCATAATACTGAGCCCTCACCTCTGAAGGTTCTCGGTCTGAAGTGGGACCCATCATCCGATTGCTTTCTTTTTGATGTGAAGCCTTCAAATCAAACGTGTACGAAGCGATCAATACTCAGCGAACTTGCTAGAATTTTTGATCCTTTGGGGTTCTTGTCACCGATCACAATCCAAGCTAAGTGCTTGATCCGGAAACTCTGGATTCTCGGTGTGAATTGGGATGAAGCACCACCTAACGAGGTCGTCCGTACATGGACTTCTTATACCGATCAACTTCTGCAGTTAACAGAACTTCGTATTCCCCGTAAACTTACGTGTTTAACGTCAAAATCTTATGTGCTACATGGGTTTTGTGACAGCTCTGAAGTAGCATATGGTGCTGTCATCTATTTACGTTATACAAACGAAATTGGTGACATTCAAGTTTCGTTTGTCTGTTCAAAAGCACGAGTCGTACCGTTGAAGCGAATTTCCCTGCCAAGGTTAGAGCTTTGCGCTGCGCTCTTGCTAGCTAATCTTTATAAATTCGTGAAGGATACTTACCTCTCTCACATTCCTATCGAATCTATCTACCTGTGGTCAGATTCTACTGTCGTTTTATCGTGGCTACGTCGCGCTGGACCACGTTCGTCGCAAATCGGGTAAGCCAGATTCAGGAAATTACACCTCCTGATTGCTGGCACCATGTTTCTTCTGGAGACAATCCAGCAGACATATGCTCTCGTGGCTTGTTTCCAGGTGAAATTATTCATAATTCCCTGTGGTGGTCCGGACCGCGTTGGCTCTCACACGACCATGCATTGTGGCCGTCATACCCAGACTCTGTGTCCCGGAACGAAGAACTTGTTATACAGGCTGAAGCTCGTAAATCAGTGGCATTGGTTACGAGCAAGGTGTGTGATGAGAATGATTTACATCTTGTTGATAATTTAATACATCGCTTTTCATCTCTCGAAAAACTGTTGCATGTACTTTCTTTCATTAACCGTTTCGTAAATAACTGTCGGGCTCCTAACAAGAAAAATACAAATTTATTCATAAATAATATCGAACGCCGTACCGCATTGATGCAAATTGTAAAACACGTTCAGTCTCAAACATTCTCTGTCGAAATATCCAATTTAAAATCGAATCAACCGATAATAAAACAGCTTCGTAAACTTAATCCGTTCATCGACAAGAATGGTGTCCTCAGGGTGGGCGGCAGATTGTCGCGCTCAGGGTTAGAATATGAGCAAAAACATCCTGCTCTCTTGCCCTCTGATCATCCTCTTACGTCTTTAATTATTAGTCACATACATCGCAACTACTGCCACCCTGGCGTAAACACTACCCATTTTTTGCTAATACAGCAGTTTTGGGTTATTTCAGCAAAACGTGCAGTTCGCCGTTGCCTTGCGAAATGCATGAAATGCTATCGTTTGCATCCTCAACCACTGCAACCTTTCATGAGCGATCTTCCTTCATACCGTGTTAACCAAGTGAAGCCTTTTTCTGTGGTAGGCGTGGATTTTGGGGGACCATTCCGCATTAAGCTAGGTTCACATCGCGGTGCCAAAATGGACAAAGCATATTTGTGCTTATTTGTTTCCCTAGCCACGAAGGCGGTCCATTTAGAAGTCGTTTCCACACTATCAACCGACGGTTTTATTGCTGCTTTACGTCGTTTCGTAGGACGTCGCGGGCAATGCAACGTCATTCATGCGGATTGCGGGACGAATTTTGTGGGTGCACGAAATCAATTATCGTCTCTCATGGAATGTGCCTCTCATGCAGAGAAAATCGAATTTAAATTCAATCTTCCTGCCGCTCCCCATTTTGGTGGTGTTTGGGAGATTCAGATAAAAGCGGCCAAGACTCATTTATATCGGGTTGTTGGTGACCAAGTCCTAACATTTGAAGAGCTAACAACGCTCTTTGTTCAAATTGAGGCCGTTCTCAACTCTAGGCCATTGTGTCCTGTAAGTACTGATCCCAACGATTTGTCAGCACTGACCCCTGGTAATTTTTTGACATTAGAGCCTTTGACGGCAGTCCCCGATGAAGATCTTTCTTCTATTAACGTTAATCGGCTTCATCGGTGGCAGCTGCTTCAATCGTTTCATCAAAATTTTTGGTCCAGATGGAAACAAGAGTATCTTCACTCATTAATGCAACGTGCCAAATGGACCAAAAATTCGAAACCACTTTTAGTGGGATCGATGGTCATCATTAAAGATGATAATCGCGCTCCGTTACACTGGACCCTCGGGAGGGTACAGGAGCTCATAGCTGGAGCTGACGGAATCGTCCGTATCGCAAAAGTTAAAACCGCAACCAATAGCGTAGTTCAACGACCATTGGTGAAACTATGCCCTCTACCAATAGAGGACTAATTCATTCGATTTTAATTGTCAACTTTAATTATCTAAATTAACTTTAAGCGTAGTTTTTATATAATATAATCTGTAAAATCGTTCTTATATAGTTTTTCATTAGCTGGAAAATGCCATAGGCATTTTGGTGGGCGGAATGTTTCGTTACCATAAATTTTCGTAACTAATTTAACAAAACGCAAATTAATTCTATCGATGTTCATCTACCTCGTGAGCAATGACAAAACGCAACTTTAACGGTTGTCATGCATTCACTCCTGATTTTCTGCGCGTGAGACGAGGGTAGAACACAATTCGATCGCCATCGTAGTGGGCGCATACGTGTCTCGCTTACTATTTTACTATTCATTATTGCCAAATAATTCCTCAAGAAACTGTCTGTGCAAGTGTAGCCCTAACCAGCTGGTGAAGGAGAAACGAAAAGTGGAAGTCAGCGCGAGCAGTGGCAGATTAAGGTACGTGAGTGCATTATATTTGTCGTTGTCTCATTACAAGTTGAACATCGTTCTCTTTTATCGTGGACTTCAGAGAAGTCTGTCCCAAAGGTAGCAGGAAGCCACCATCACAAACAAACAACCGGGTGCGTTTGCTACAATTATACTGGAAAAATAAATAAAATAGACGACCTATAGGCTTTTAGCCTTTTAAATATACGCCTAGCCTACAAAAAGGCTAAAAGCCTATAGTCCTCGGGTAGACAAATAAAGGCTATGAAAAAGGCCTAGCCTAAAGGCCTATAAGCCTTTTTAGGCTTTTATCCCGCTGTAGCCCCTTAATTCATAGGCTAGCCTTAAAAAAAGCCTCAAAGCCTATAGGTCTCGGGAACACTAGGACTGACGGCCGTTGGGGCGGAAAGGTCCTCGAGTGGCGACCACGTACCGGAAAACGCAGCGTTGGTAGGCCCCCCACAAGGTGGACTGACGATCTAGTAAGGGTCGCGGGAAGCCGCTGGATGCGGGCAGCGCTGGACCGACCGGTTTGGAGATCCTTGGGGGAGGCCTATGTCCAACATGTGGGCGTCTCTTGGCTGAAATGATGATTATGATGTTTGTGCACTACAAAATTAACCATACCTGATCATGACGAGAGAGTAGGCTGTCCCGTCTGAAAAGTAAAATGAAAGTTTAGGTAAGCATTCTAAATTTTGCTGCATTGTTACAATAGTAATAAAAAATTAAAGTACCCTCGGCTGGATCTAAGCGGAGTGCTTCTGTTCGAGCTGTCCTCGTCAACATCCATGAAAAGATCTTGTGGTTTAGGACGCGCATCGAATACAGCTTCAATTTTATGGTGGTCTGAAAGTGTTTTAAATAAGTAGAATAGAATAATGTAGTTTCTTAAAATAATATGAAAAACATGACATGTAATTATAATTATTTTAATGGCAGTTTTAACGATAACATTTTGTATTATGTTTACTACAAAACGAAAAGCAATTGCTCGCCATTCATGACTTAAATTTTATGAAATATTACTTTGACTTTTTGCAATAACATGTGCGATAGGTCAAAATCAAAAAGGCTCAAAAATAAAAAAAGATATGGCATCATGTACTCATGATGCCATATCTTTTTTTATTTTTGAGCTCATTTTAATTGTTGTAAGATAGTAATCTTAAATGAGATCTCGATACATTAAAATTTTATCTCATATTTTTAAAGTAAAGTAACCATATAAAAACCATGTAAACATAAGAAATAAAGATTCGAAATTCAGGTATATTAATTTATCATACATTAATAAACAACGAAATAAAAAATAGGTAAGTATATTTATATATTAATACTTAGACTATTAAACTAAATGATATGCCTAGTGATTTCAGTACTTTAGAGCGAAGTTACAAAACAAGTAAAATTGCTAATTTCGTCTACTTACCTCCAGAATTTTCCACAAACGTTCGTCTCGAATCGTGAACACTTTGTCGCCGGCGACGAGTCGAGTCAGCAATAGCGTCGATTGATGTTCGTGGCTTGTTTGCGGTACCTAAATCTGACTCTAATTCCGAAATCCTCATCTATGAACAAAGTTTTTTTTGAAATAATTTTATCAATTTCGCAAAGTTATAACTACATTGATTTTTTTTATACAGAATTAAACAAAAAAGCTGTCATGATAAGTGCTAGAAGATATCATCTTCAACTCCCGATGAGATATTTTTACAAATACCGTCTATTCATTCCGAAATTTTTTTCTTGATTTTCGTTTTTAATTTCATTTGGTATAAATTTCAAACATTTTATGATTTTATTGCTGATATCTGTTGTAAATAAAACAACTTTTACGGATTTAACTTTCGTGTAATTAGATTTTACATGTTGTTATTGTTGCCCGACGTTTCATAACACTTTGTAGCGTTCGTGGTCACGAGATGAATAAAGATGTAAGTTGTCATATTTTATGAAATAGTTAAATTTACAGTCACTTTAATTATTAATTTGGAGTGTAATATTGTAATATTTTTAATTAAATAGATTATAATAATAATTTACACTTGTTTAAAATGACAAAGTTTTGTTCTTTGTTGTCAATATTATCCATTATTAGAAAAATACACTGAAAAAGATTTTTTCAGTGTATTTTAGGTCAAAAAATAGAATAATATCAAATCACATTTTCGTCGTGTTGTATTTCGCATTCTGTGGCCATATCCTTCTTTTTCCATCCTTGTATAATCCTACAATAATATCAAAGTATGTCTACATTACTTACCTCTAAAGATTCTTTTGAACTTCTGTACATTTCAATTTCTTCTCTTAAATTAGCAATGTTTGTTTTCGTTACTTCAATTTCCTTATGTAAGTCTGAATTTTCTTGTACAAGCTTTAAGATTTGCGAGTTGTTATTAGAAATCGTTTTATCATCTTCCTCCTTTTGTTTCTGAAGTCTAGAAAAAATATTAATTAAATATTGTTACACATTATTTAAATTGAAAGTCCCAGTCACATTAAGAAAATTTGAGTCATCAGTACAATTAGAGGGTAAATGTTTATTTACGGAAGAGAAAATCTTCTAACGATTCGATTTTAAAATATTAAGAGTAATATAAATAAACATATCAATCAATCTTCATTCGTGTGTTCTGTACTTAATACCTACTGTGCTACTCATTATCGTAAAGTACTACATACAACATTCTAATTTCCTCGTTTTTCAAATTATCTATCTATTTGTACTGTTTCAAATAGGTGAGGTATCAAATTCTGAAATTTATTGCGGGTGACTCACACGGGCACAACTGTTTTGTATACCAATCTAAACTCGTCACTCAAATTTAGTTTCTAGAAGACCACATAACGCCATTGGCTGTAGTAATAGATTTAAAAATAAATATTAATAATATATTTAATAATCAAAATTACCTTACCTAATAATCATTTTGCTTTGTATTTCTGCTGTCTTCTCGTGTGTTTTGATATTCATTTCTAGCCGAGAACAATATATACTCTTTTCTTCTATTTGTCCTTTTAATTGGGTATTTTGTTGTAATTGGTTGCTTAATTCCGTCTTCAATTCACCTATTGATGTACTACTTTCCTTTACACTTTCGTTCAAAGTAATAATATCAAAAGTCATTTTATCTATCAGATTCTTGTTTGCTTCTATTGTTTTTTTACATTCTTCTAGCTCTGTTGCACATATCTCTTTTTCTTTTATAATGATTTCATGTATTGATTTCATATTTTTTATTTCTTTTTTATAATTGTTAACAGTATTTAGCAATTCTGCTATTTTTGCTTCTTTGTCGTTTAAGTGTTTGTTATTAGCTTCTACTTCAGAGATTATATTTTCCTTTTCATTTAATTTTCCTTTTAGTTTAATTAGTTCGTCAGTAATTTCTTCAATTTTAAATATAAGAGTTTTGTTTTCTTCTGTTTTAATATCATAAGCTTTTTGCAAGTCTTTCTGAGAATTTATTTGTAGCTGCCAATTATCTTCAACATGCTTTAAGTTTCGCGTTATAGTGTCGTTAATTTCCGTCAATGTCTTGTTTTCGGCTTTCAAAATTTCTAAGGCTTTCTTGTTTTCTTCTATGTCTGACTTAGATTTCCTTATTTCTAATAAGAGATTTTGTTTTTCCACTTCATTTACTTTAGGTCCGCAGTCACTAATTATGCGTTCAAATAATATTTGTACACTTTTGTTCAGTGGCAAGCAAATATTTATGTCATCAGAGCACATGATATTATTTTCCGTTAGCTTTTTGCAGCCTTCTACTAAAGTTTCATGCAGTTCTTGTTCTTTTCTGATAATATCTAACGTAACAGCATTACTTATTTCATGAACTCTTTCCTTTTGGGCTTTAAGCAAATTGTATTCATTTTCTTTGCTTGACAACTGGTATTTCATTTGCAATAAATTTTCGTTAACTGAATTTAGTTCAGCAGTAATATTTTCGACATGTTCTTGTAATTTTGTATATTGGTCAATGGCAGCCTTTAAATCATTTTGTTGTTTAGTTTCTAATGAATTAATCATATTATCAAACATAGTAACCGAATTTAATTTGAAATTATCATCTAATATTTTCAAAACCTTTTCTGTGAAAGTAGTTACGAATTTTGTGTTATTATTTTCTGCATAAGTGCCATTTTTTATTTCTTCGCTAATTATTGTAATAGTCTGCCTTAATTGGAGGAATGTATCTGTGACAGTTTTAATGTGGTTTTCTTGTTCTACCTGAATACTTTTCAAATGCGAATAGTCCTTCGAAATTTCATTGACATGTGTTTCTAATGTAGCTCTGGATTCTTCATAGCATTTGATTTTATTTACTAAGTTTTCAATTTGATTACTGTGTTTAGTAACAATATCATTGTAAAACATCTTCATCAAATCAATAATTCTGATATCACAACCGATTTTTTCTTTATCTGTTTCTGTTTTTTCTATATAATAGTTTAGACAGTCATTCTTTTCTAAAGTATATATATGTAGATCTTGTTGAATATGTAAGACATTCAATTTATTTAACTGTGTATTTGACTCAAGATTTTTATTAAAAGTAAATATGTTTGTGTCTGTAATACTTTCATCCAAGTCCATATTCTGTTCTATAGACATATTACTACGATCTAAATGATTCTTAATAGTAACTACATCTTCAGTTAATTCCTTGCAATCTTCTCTTCCAGCATGCAGTTCATGTTGTAAAGTGCAAATTTTGTTGTACCTTGAAGAAGTGTCAGAATCACTGAGACTTCGGTTTAATTTTGAATGTAGGTCTACATTTTGTTGCATTTGCATAATTTTATCCTTCATAAGGCACTGGGGACAATTCAAAGTTGCAAAATTTTCGTCGCGTTTGCTTTCTTCAAGCATTTTTTCCAAATTCAAACATTTTTCCGATAACTTTGCATTGAATTCTTTAAAATTATCTAATGCTTTATTCAGATCATCCGTTTCAGTAATATTTTCCATAACTTGAGTAGACAAGGAATCGTTTTCTTGTTGAAGTTGTTTAAGATGCAAATTTTTCTCACTTAACATGTTCGTCAGCTTCGATATATCTTGTAATTTATTATTGTATTCTTTTTCTAATAAGTTTAATTTACTAACTAACGCATCCGTAGATGGTACTTCAAGCATAAGATTATTATATTTGGTTTCAATTTCTTCTTTTGAGCATTTCATATCACTTAGTTCTTGTGACATTATTTCTATTTGATTCATAAGATCGTCGTTTTGAAGTGAATTAACCATCAAGTATTTATCTATTTGTTCCTTTAATTCCTTATTTTGTTGCTCTAAGGTATTTATTTTTTGATGCATTTCTTTATTTTCGTCTACAGATAATAACATGTTTTCTTGATTAACGTTAAGTGAGTCACCATTTATGTCCTCATTAGTTTGACATGCAACATCAATATTTGGACAAACTTGTGTTACCTCTAGACAAGTTTGATCAACACCGATTATAGTATTGTCATCTAAAGTTGTTAAAGTTAAATTGGTATCCAACATTAATAGATCACCATCTAAAGTAGAGTCATTTTTTAGAGCACTCATAGAAGAATTGCTGTCTAATATACAGGGTAGTGAAAATCTTTTGAAACTAGAGTTATGTTTATCGATGTATGAATTATCGTTCTTTAATATTTTTTGCAGCTCAAACAGTTGTTTTTTTAATCCTGGTATATCTTTTTGACAAGCATTATGGAATTTTCTATGATAATGCTGTAGTCCTTTTATGTGAGAATTAAGTGATTTATTTTCTGCGTAAGTTGTAGCTGTTAATATTGATAAGTTTGTTTTGTGGTTATTTACTTTCATTTGTAGTTCGTAAGCAGGCTCTAAAAGGAGTTGCACTTCCTTGCGGACTTCTTCGCGTTCCGTAATAAGTTCTTGATTGCGTAACTGCACTTGTTCTATTACCTTTGATAGTCTTACAATTTCCGATTGTGCAGATTTCAATTCAAAAATAATTTCATTGTAATCACTATTATTGTAGTGATCAATACTTATATTTGAATTCGTAGTGGAAACAGATTTTTCAGATGGTTGTATAGCTTTTATAATATGATGACAGCAGATAGAAACCAAACTGGATGGTGATTGTATCCCCTTTTTGTTAGTATTAACACTAGAAGATTGTATTGTTTGCATGTCATTGCTCGTTGTATCTGAAAATGTGCAACATTGTCCATCTCCATCTTTATCGAGATTCCTTAATTTATTTTTAAGAATTTCATTTTCTGATTTCAAATGATCTAGTTGATCTTTTACGACTGCACTCCACTCTGTGAAATGTTCATTCAAACCTTGAGCCTTAGTCACCATATTTTCTAATTCTAAAGATTTTTCTTTCAATGCACTTCTAAGAATTTGTAAGCTTTCATTTGCCATAACTAAATCTTTGTTAATAGATCTATTTTCCACCTTAATTTCTTCAAGTTCTGACACTAATTTGTCATTGCCTATCTCAACAGTACCTAACCTTTCCAATAAACCTTTATTCTGTACTGTTAATTGCGAAATCTCTTCATTAGCATCTGACAATATTTCACTCATTTTTGAATTTTCTTCAGATTTTTGACACTTTAAGCTAGCAACATAATCAGTAACTTGATTCGACATTTTATAAATAATTTCATACATGCTAGTACTACTTTGTTCATTGGAAGAGCTAATATTTAACAAATCCAATGTTTTAGTGACCTCTTGCAATATTCGATTATATTGCGAGTTATAATCTTCTATAATCTGCTTAATTTTGTTATTCAGGATACATATTTCCATAACTTTTTCTTCCAAATTATCATTCAATTTACCCAAATTTTCTCGTAGTTCGTGAATAATCTTGTCTTTTTCTGATAAGAGGTTAATTTTAGTATCAAGTTCAGTTTTCATTTCATCATTATGCAGTATACCTTTACCATTTTCTTCATCGATTTCAAGTTTCAAGGTCTGAATTTGGACAGTCAACGAAGATTCCTTTTCTTTCAAATCTAATATAATATTTTCTTTAATTAGGAGGTCACTTTCAAGTTTTTTATTGTGTTCTTCGCTATCAATGAGATTTGTCTTTATGCCATTGAGTTCTGTATTTTGTATTTCAAATTTGTCATTTATTTCGTCACGTTCGTTAGTTATTTTTTCAATGATATTTCTACACAGGAGATGTTCTTGCTGAGATTTTGTAAGAAGATCCATTTGTAATTGTAATTCTTTAGAGTGGTTATCATTACAAACATCAAGCTCATTTCTCAACTTTAGATTGTTTTCCGACTCTAAATCTCTCTGTGATGCTATATCATTTAATTTAGTTTCCAAATAAAGCAACACGTCTTTCGTAATGTTTTGAACATCTAAATCATTTTTGTAATTATCCGGCAAATCATCTAATAAATTTGTTATAATATTTACAAACTTTTGAATGTTTAATTTCGCGTTAGAAAGTTGATCTTTTAAATCAATATCATCTTTTCTAAGAGAAAGTATCTCTTCATCTTTGGTGCAAATCTCTTTCTCTAATTTCAAAAATTTTACAGTCAGGTCAGAAATTTCTCTATTTAAGCTTTCATTGGCTAGCGATAAATTTCTTTCTATTTCAGTTTTGTTCGTGATAATATTAAGCAGTTCCGTTTCTTTTTCTTCAAATTTAGTTCTATTTTGCTCTATAATATTTTCTAATATTTTATTATTCTCAATCACACTTCTTAATTCAGAAGAAAGTCTTTCTTCTGCATCATTAAGGTTGTCTTTATCCTGCATTAATTTATTAATTGTCAATATATTCTCGTTTATTTGATTTTGTAATGATTTTATTCTATCATTAAGTTTACTTATTTCTTCTTCATTCATTATAAGCTGATCTTTTAAACTGTTATTATTAATTAAATTATTCGAATTGGTCACTGTGAGTGCTTCTATTTCTTTCTTTTTGTTATTAATTGCTAACTTAAATGATGTAATAATATTTTTCATATTATCATTATTGGCAAGAAACTTTTCCTCGTTGGCAATCATATTCTCAAGAGCGTCTTCATTTATGTCTATGTTCAGTATTTTTTCTTTATTTGCTAGCTTGATTTGCAATTCTTGGATTAGGATATTATAAGATTCCATGTCAACATGAGCCGATTCTAAGTTAGTTTTTTGACTTTGTACAGTACTGTTTAAAGTGTCAATTGTAGATTTTAATAAGTCATTTTCGTTTTCCAACATAGACATTTTATTATTTAGTTGCTCAATAACATTTTGGAGATTTAAACATGAGCTTTCTAAAGTTTGTATTTTTTGTTTGCCTGCGAGAAGGTCTTCTTCAATTTTCAAAATAGTGTTGCTTTTAAGTGTTAGTTGGTTTTGTAGCTCTGACATCAACTCTTGAAAATGATTCGCAGATTCGCAATCATTTGCATTAAGGATACTGCACTCATTATCACTGTTTACTAAAGATATATCCTTGGACATATCCATAAAATTAAGCTCTCTTTCCTGAGTATGCAATATTGGCTTATCTGAGGGATGAATAAATGCGCATAAAAATTAATATTATACAAAACTATTCTAAATGCAAGGATTTACTATTGAAAATTTGTATAATATACTTACTAAAGCTTTCACACTTCTTTGGTGGTTTTTGTTCCTCTAACAGTGATAACAACTCTTCTTCTCTTTTCTTGGTTTTCTTTTGTAAATTCTCATAACTCACTTCCCAGTCTGTTAATTTTATAGTGTAATCCTCACAAAGTTGTTCTAATTTAGTCTATATAAAACCAGTAAAATAATTAACAACTAATTTGTAAAATGTATTCTGTCTCAGTAAAAAAACATTGTGAATAATTTACCTTTGCCGAATTTACTGACTGAATTTCTTCCATTGATTTGGCAACTTTTACCTTCAATTGCTCGATTTGTAAGTCCTTTTCTTTGCATGTTTTATCCAGTGAGGTAACTTCCTCTTGTAATCGAGTTTTAATAGACGAAGTTTCTTCTAATTTTTTTATTAAATCAATCTGGAATATAATAATAAATCAATTTGATTCGGGGTGGTATTGTAGTAATTATAAACAATAGAAACCAGTTGGACGATATAATTAATATGAGTATTTATGTGAGTGATGATATATGGATTATTAATATCCTTATATTATCAGAAAGTAGCTGATAGTAATAACTCATTAACGTAATATGCATAGTTATAAATACAAACCACTTCTGGTGTATAGATTTTTTCTCTTTCTGTAAGTTCTACAATATCATTATAGTTTTTCTCAGCTAATTTGGCATTTTTCCTTAAAACACATGGAGGTGTTTCTGATGTCACTGTAAGAAAAATAATTATGTATTCTAAATTGGCAATAGGAAAGGAAATTAGTGATATTAAAAAATAGATGATATTTACCACGGCATTTATGATAAGGTGAACAGATTTGGATTTCTGATGAGTTGTTAGCATCATCACTATCTGTAATGATTGAAATATAGTTACAGACCAGCACCATTAAGAATAGATATAAAGGAAATCTATTAAATAAAGTAAAAGCAACGTGTATATGAAAAAGTAAATAAATAAATTCTGGAGTAAGTATACAACAGTTGTTAATAATATTAGTAAATAAATACATTATGTTATTATAAAACATGGTTACAAATTACTCAATAGCATGATAGAATAGCCTAAAGCTTATTTACAGCATGGTTATGATAGCAAATAAAAAGACAGAATAGACAGTATGTACGAGAACAGATCAGGTTACCCAAAATTATTAATTTTCTTCAATAAAATTTTCACCTTATTCAACGATCATAGAGTTTAAAGTCTATTGAAAAAAATTTACAGTTCTGGTAGCCTGGTCTGCTTAATGACAACTAATAAGTTTTTATATGATAGATATGAGAAAGACCCGACAAGTAAGCATGTAGTTAGGGACTATAAAATGTAATTACTTACCTAGATCAATTATTTCATCATTAAAATCTTTTCTCTCCAGTGGTGGGGGTGTAACTAATCTACAGTCTTTCTCCTCAGAAACACTGCATAACTTGTTATTTTGTATGGGGATAAAATCTGCGTTGTTAGGTATCAACATTGGACTGAAAAGAAGACAGGCCAATCAGAAACTCACCATAATTTTTATCATGCAAGGGCGTGTTTTGTCAAAAGATAATACCAAATCTTATTTACGCCTGTGAGAGAACACAGAAAGGTTATAACGTTGGTATTCAGCGTACTTTATTTTTAATTTCCACTAAAACAAAACCTATTAACCACTTCTGTGATCGCCCATCCCCGTACCAGAGTACCAATCACGAACAGTTAAACAGGGTTTGAAGTGATAATTATCATTGATGATTATCTTTGATAATTATCCAGATACCTAATTATCCAGATACCTAATTATCAAACTAAATATAGGTTGATAATTATCTTGATAAGTATAATGGAAATATTTGCCACTTATTATTTGTCGCATTCAATGACTGCGTGTATCAGAATGCGCCATTTAACGTCAATAGCGGGGATTCCCCGCGTCGGGTTTTCATATCTGAATTATCATTATTTTCTTCATTCATTTGTTTTGTGTGTGGCCTAAACTAAGAAATTGAAGTTGTTTTTTAATTCTTAGCGCAAATTGAGTTGTATACAAATATAAAGATTAGATTGTTTCCTCAACCTTACGTAATGCCAGGAAATAGGGCTTATATTTGTTTGATAATTATCGGATAATAATCTGACAATTATTGCGATAACTATCAAAAGGCATATATCTTGATAATTTCAAACCCTGCATTTAAAGGACTCATAACGTAATCGTATCGAGAAAGAACGAAGCGCTTTCTAAAACTGTAAAAAATAAATTCTTAATTTTAAATCAGGCTTTTATAAGACAGGTCCTTGAATGTATTAAGGATTACAGGTGAAATGCGTTTCTACCATCGACCTTAACTTAACACTGGGAGTGATGAAGGCCAATATCGTAAAACATTATTAGAATGTTAAGTACCTATTCAAAATACCTACTTGTACTTAAGTAGCGGCGTATGAAACTTGGGTAAAATTGAAACAGGGTCTTCCTCTATAGGATGGAGAGTTGATATAGTGACTCTTCTGGGTTGAACCAGTTTCCGACGGGTGCCGGAATTCATGTCTAAACTGCTCCGCTGCACGAAGCCATTCAAGATAAGACGCTGAAGTGCGGCTATCTGCTTTTGTAGATCTTGCTGAAAATACAATTATGAGACTTATTATTATTGCTATTTTAACAGGTTGGCAGTTGAAACAACATATGTTGCCATGTATGTATCGTGTTACTCTATTCCTAAGTGTTTGTTGATAAACCTAAGTGTTTGTTGATATCAGTTCATTCCAATTTTTTTTCTAGCTATGTGATGCCGGCAGAGTAGAATAACATCACCCCACATCCTCCAATGGGTGTCGGGCAAAGGGGTGTTTTTCACCTTTTACTCTGTCCACCCATCCGCATTGGGCAAGCGTGGTGGACTACTGCCTAAACCACCTCCAATGACAAGAAGAGGCCTTGTGTCCCAGGATAGGGTCGAATTATAAAGGCTGTTATGATATGATGATATTTTTACAACTCTATTACTAAAAGTGGTAAAAAGTATTTTTGTGAGGCAACACCTGTGATAGTTTTAAAATATATCCCCCGGTTTAGGGCAACCTAAACCGCAGTCACAGAGTATGTGTTCCATGCTTTCTTCCTCCTCACCACACATTCTACAGATGGGCTTTGCCTATTGTCTTTTAGTGGCAAAATCGCCAGTGTACAGCACCAGCGGATTTGGGTCCTGTTGATTCTTCCCACCCTTTTAAGGTAGCCTCTGTGTGAGGCTTTTTTTTTTGAGTGTGTCAGTCGGGAAGTGGACAACCATTCATAAGGTGCCTCTTTTGACAATAGTCCTTTAGTGCCATTTTTATGGTACTTCTAGATAATCCTACAAAAGGCTCGGGCCCATTGAGGTTTTGAGCAGATCCTTTCCTTGCTAGTTTGTCAGCATTTTCATTACCTTCAATCACTACATGTCCCGGTACCCACACTAGTCTGACTAGGTTGTGTTTGCCTAGATTATTTAGTGTGTGTGTATCGCATTCAAATCTAGTTTTGAATTGACTTTGTAGGTAGTTAAGGCTTTGCCTCAGCCTTTGCCACCTGGTACAGGTACTGACCGGACATGGGTGCTTCGGTCATTACCTGTACCGTATCGCCCGTCGGGAGGAGTCACCGCGGCACCACCACTGCGACTCCCCCGATGACACGGCCGAGCACACGCTTGTCGAGTGCCCGGCCTGGCGAAACGAGCGTCGCACGTTGGTGGCGGCGCTCGGCGGAGGAGCGCTCTCATTGCCAAGCATGGTTAGAGCCATGCTTGGTAATGAGAGGGCTTGGAAGGCTACCGCCTCCTTCTGCGAATCTGTGATGGGGCAGAAGGAGGGAGTGGGAGGAGGATGCTCTAGCCGCTCCCCTCCGGCGTAGACGGCAGGGTCGGAGAAGGCAGGCGGCTATGCCCGCCGGTCTTCGTCGGCCCTAAGGCGGTCTGGGCGCGGCTTGGCAAGCCGCGCGCCCCTGGTGCCAGTCGGCATAGGCCACCCCGTCTGGGGATTACCTAGTACCCTAGCGTAATCCCCCATAGGCGCGTCGGGCCAGCCCGGGGACGCTTTGGTGAAATGGCGCACGTATAGTGCGTCGATCCCAAATCGCCCCCATGTGGGCTTAGGAGGGTACCGGTGGGGTTTAGCAGGTAGTACTGGCGCTGTTCCGCGTCGGTGATCCCTGCACACGTCACACGCCTAGCCAGCGTGGGGTATGGCCAGTAAATTGGTTCCCCTTCGACAAAAAAAAAAAAAAGGTAGTTAAGGCTTTAAGTGCCGCTGATATCAATTTCGAGCTGATAAGTGTGCCACGACGTTTAAACACAAAATTTTATGTGACAGGATTTGTTCGACCGATTTTTTTCTGCAAATAAGCCAGGAAATGGCCTCGTGCTGTGTACCTTGTCCGTGTCAAATTTAGGTATTGCTTCCACTAGCCGACGACAGTCGGTGTTGCCGAAATTAAGGATACTGCACAAGGATTCCTGTGAATAATGTCGGCGATATGCGTACGCGCCCAGTTGCATGGCGTGGCGACACTCTAGTGACGTAAGTTGATTTTTCAGTTATCAATATGAATTGCTTTTAAAATATGGACTGGTACAAAAACAGTACACTTAATTTACAACAGAGTTTGTCTGCCTACCTATAAGTACCAAAAAAATTACTAACTGCCAAAGAGGTTGTTGATTTTGTACTGCCGCGCGCCGGCAAAATTTTCCAACATCAAAGAGACACGAATCCGCTGACTAACCGAAAAAAACAAACACAAGGTTGTGCGAATGGCTTAGATATTATGTAGAAACTTTTACAGAGGATCAAAAGCATAAGGTAGTGTTAACGGGCGCTCCAATTTCGAAGAGTTATTGCTAATCCGTTTTCATTAAAGAAAACGAACAAATAAGCAAAAGATTTAAAGTGCTTATTTTTGAAGGTTAAAAAAGCGAACTCAACTATGTTACGCCAGAATGAAAGAAAAACAACGATTCTGATTTAAAGAAACAATGAAAGATATGAGCAGGCAAATGAGATCATGAACAGAAAGGGATGACACATCTTTCGGCACAGTATGTAAAGTTGGCGGTTGTCTTTCCAAAGTACACAAAATAAATAAAAATACTTTTAGGCCTCTTTTGAAAATAAGCGTAGCTTTATTACTGCGTAATGTGTTATTAATAGAATACCAACCTCAACATGTTTCTTGCTCTCTAACATTACTTCTAGATTCTTCTTGCTCTCGAGCTGAGATTGCAATTTCGATAATTGTTTTGTGAGGTCTTGTATCATTGTGGCATTTGTTGCAACTGCATTCACTTCAGGTTTGTTCTTTATTGCTTTAGCTCTGCTAGCAAATCTAGAATAAAATAATGACGTTTGGAAATTAAAAAATGCCCGATTAAAATATGGCATCTGCCCGCCTAGCATGACCACTGAAACCCGATATGATATAGCTATTTATCGCTTTTAACTGTCAAAAATCATAAGATACCGCTATGTTGAAATTATATCGAAACTGCGAACATGTATAAGCCTTATACATGTTAGCAGTTTCGATAAAATTTCTTGTTGGCAGTTATATCGAATTTTTTTGACAGTCAAAAGCGATAAATGGCTATATCATAACGGGTTTCGGTGTTCATGCTAGGCGGGCTGATAAGGATTTAATAAATGTTATGGACACATTTGGATTCTTAAACTTCAAATTATTCATATGAGACCATTCAATTTTTCTTAGTTTTTCACTCCCTCCCCCCTATAATAAGAAAAAATATATACTTACCTATAAGAAAAACCTTTTCGTAAGAAAAAACATATAAGTATAAGGAAAACCCACTTGTAACAAAAAACAAGACATGATACATCCACTTCCCCCCTAAATCGTCTTACATAATAAATGAATGCAATTTTTATATTCGTCAAGGGCACAACACATTTTTCACCTATTCTCTACTTTATCACAAACAGTTTATTAGTTTGACATACAGAGTATTGGATATAACCCAAGATTAATTTATTTATGAGTACCAACTATTATTATGACTCAAACACAGTTTTAGTTTATGAACATACAAAGTTTATTTAATGGAAGACTGTTGTTAGTAAATTGTTTGTTAACTGTATAACATATGAATGTTTATTGTATATTGTTTATTTCATATAACATTAATTACTTTATTTTGGTTTTCTAATATATTCTATAGGTTTTATTGTGGAATATAGGATAAATTAGAAAGTTTGAAAAATTACTTACTGAAGTGTTGATATTGTTTCATCTACAGCTGCTGGTGTGACAGCACAAATTATACTAGTTTTGGCATTTCCTCCTAATGAGTTTTGTAATATACGTGTAAGTTTGCTATCGCGATAGTTTACATGCCTGAAACAAGGTGATGGCACAGTTTTAATATAACCAGTGTGATTTGAAATATCAATTATATCATAACATTTAAACATTGAAGGCAGGTTTTTTATTTTTTCATAACTAGCGAACCACCCCGGATTCGTACGGAATTTCTCGGTTTTTGTCTACTTTTATGCATGTATTATACATTTTAACCTTTCTCTTGAAACATTTCTATTGCTGATAACCGCAATGAGGATTTCAATGCGTAGTTTCAAAAGTCGTCTTCGACGTCGACTTCATTTTATACCATGTACAGATAGATATTATGTAATGTCCATAGTATAAGGAAATTTATTTCTGCCTTTTCAGTTTTGAAGTCAATTTATTTTTTATTAGTACAACAACACAACACAAGACTTATGGCCGATTTCAATAACATAACTACAGATAGTTGCCCTTGGTAATGGTAGAATTTTGACATATTTTGTATATCTGTCAAAATCTTATTACTATGATAAAGTGTAAATAGATAAGTTATTGAAACCAGCTATTACAGAGTTCTCAAACTATTAAATTTATCACATATTATTATTAGTTGAGTTATCTGTTTACAAGTGACACATCTACAGAAACTCTTCGGTCTTTTACTATTTAATGTAAAAAAAAATGTGTGCGTGTACTAGTAAGAACACGTAAGAAGTGAAACTTCTTTATGGCCTTACATAGACATGAATACAAAAAAGATGGCGCGTAACGGAAAAATGTGACGCGTAACCGAAAAATGTGACGGCAAATTTTTTTCCAACGCCGATAAAGAAGTTTCACTTCAAAAACTTAAATATTTAACACACTCTCCAGTACACTGCGCAATATGCAGCTTTTGGTGTTTGAAAAAAAATATAATTTATTGTTTTTCAATAATAATAGTAAATTACTTAGTTTGATCTTCAGATAACTGTTTGATTACAAGAGCTAGAGCAGAGAGTGACTTGTTGATATGTGTGCCCTCCTTGAATCTAATCCCAGTGGCACCAGTCTGCCCGGCACGCTCTGACCCAGCCAAGTCAACAAGGTTTAGTGTGGACACATTCACACAGCCAACGGGCTCCTCTCCTTCTATGTGGTCACGGGATTCTATAGTCTGTAAGTATCATTAAATAATAAAATTAAAATTATGCAAATAAGGAAAGGGAACACATGATTAATATTATGTATTTTCAAATAAGATAGGCATCACTTGACTGGAAGGAACTGGTCAGATCCTACATAAACAGTCAAGGGATGCCTTGCCTATGTTTAGGTACAGAGAATTTATTTACTCATAAAGAACATAAGTTCACTTAAAATGAGCTTAAGATTATTACTTATTACTAGTTGGTATAGCACATCACAGACATTACAAAATTTACTTATTTTTAGTACTTAAATTACATTTTTTTTTAATAAACTAGATTTTTAAAATCAAATAACTATATAACTAACAGAGCTATATTATGTATCTATCTTTATATAAAACTATTTTAACTAAATCTAAATGATTACTTATTATAAATAAATATTTTTGTAAATGTACTCTTTTAATTTTCGCTTGAACAAGCAAAGTGATTTACTGTCTTTTATTTGGTTGGGTAGATTGTTGTTGTTTTTATATTCTTTTGCTTTTTTGCTAGGTTGCCTTCATAGTATTTAAACAAATATTTTTGCAGTAACTCACCAAACATTATGATTTATTATACTTATGAATTGAGTAAGTTTACAGTAGACATATAAATAATTTTAATATTGTTAAAAAGTATGTTATTCATAAAAATATACTCACTATTTGAAATATAGAATGTGACCTACTACTCTCCTCATTCATACGGGTTGGTCCAGTCTGTCTGTTAGCCTCACCCTGCAAATAATTGTTAAATAATTTTTAAACACCATTATCAGTTTTAAATACTTTGGAATTTTTATTACTTTGTTGTCAACATACCTGTTTTAAGTATTTTAACACCTCTTCAGGAGAGGTAGTAACTATTTCTGTACAATCTACTTTAACACCTTGAAAATTTTCTTTGACTTTTATGGTCTTTTTTGCCAAATTCAGGAGATCTATCAAGGTTTCATTGTAAATTTCTATATATGATACTCTGAAATATGAAAATGGGAAAAAGACTTTAGAGTACACTTATTTAATTGTAGTTCGCAATCAAAATTTTAGATTAATGGAAAAAAGACTGAATTTTAGATTAATGGAAAAAAGAATGTAAAACATAGACTGCTTGATTGTAGCTTTTCTTTCATTTAGCGTCTATAGGCTGCTGCGGTGACTGCTTACCACCAGGCAGACCTTATAAATGAAATTGCAACTAATGTGTTAGTCTATAGTGCGTCTATCTACACAATACGTATGAAGCTATTCTATAAAGTACCTCTTTCTAAAGCTGAGCCAATATTTACCTCACTAAGAAGTCTCTGTCAGGTATGTTTTTTATAATTTGAAATAAGTCTTTCACGGCAAGCGGAATAATGCCTGGTGAGCCTTCTGTTCCTGTCATGGTGTAGGTTTTGCCTGATGAAGTCTGTCCATATGCGAATATAGTTCCATTGAAGCCTGCAGTCGCCGCCTCCACAATAGGTTTAGCAATGTCATTGTAAATATCAGAAGTTCTAGTATCCTTGTCATACACTTTGTCTGAGAAAACAAAAATTGAAAATAATTATAGAATTTACAATTGCGAACTTGTTAACCTATTATATAAATCACAACATACCAAACGTGAAACATGCTCCATGCTCTCGTCCATTTTGATCTATTTGGTACAAAGCAACATTATTTTTAACGCGCCATTGGTAAGACAGTCCATCTTCAGATTCACGAGGAATCAGAGGTCTAACTTTGACAACCACTTTGATATTGTCACTCATTTTATCGCATCCTATTATCGTCGTAGACTATGCGGCTAATCGAACTATGCTAAAAGAGAATCGCATACGCGTTAACATTTTTTCATAGTATATTACATAGAAAGACAATAAATATATTTTTCACAAAAAACACACGACACAACACAACAAGAAGTAACCGACTTTTCAAAATGAATGATTTTAAATTATCTATAAACACAAAGGCGTGTGTTTCATACGGCCAATTTTAATTTTTGGACTTCTTTTTATTATTTTATATTCTCTTAGCAATTAATTATAAATAATGAAAGAATTTACTAATTGTTAACACAGATTCTAATTAATACTATAAACTAAAAGATAATTTAAGTCTTCGAACGAAACTATAAACAAAAAAATTTAAGAACTTACTCATAGAAGACGAAAAATTTGACCTTGAAACTTCTTATTATCTATTCTCTTTCTAAGACGTAGATCACGAGTCACGTGACCGTCTAATACGTCATATGTACGTATGTACCGTATGTACCTCACTCAGAGTCTTAGCTCAGAGTAAACAGGACCTGTTTACTCTGAGGTACCTCATCATATTACTCGTGGAGGACAAGTTTATCCCGAGGTTTTGTTATAAAAACACGTGTTGAGAGACTCCATTTTTAACTCAAATCTACCGTACAATTTTTGTTATTTTAATTAGACTTTTACTTTCGTAAATGCGTAACGTTTATGAATCGCGACACCATTAATTAAGCATATAATAGAATACTTGTGGGGGAGTAAGAAAGAGACAGGTAGGAAACGAAAACATTCAAAGGTTACTTGGGTTCAGAAAAGTAGGCTTCACTTTTTTATTGGTAGTGTTGCTTTTAATTTTACCTATTTTCTGGACATTGACGCACACATAGATAAGGACGCACATTTTAGGCGAGCGAAACCAAGAAGGTTGTAGGCATACAACCTTCTTGAGCGAAACGCACACCGAATTTTATACTTCTTCATACCCCTGAAATTCGGATGATGTCACCAAATTCAGATCTAAACTTAGATTATACACTATATCTACTATATCTAGATCTAAACATGAGTAACCTTAGTGAGTTAACAAAAAAATAAAAATATAACAAAGTTTATATATGACAAACTCCTGAACCTAAAAGTTGTGTTATTTTGATGTATACAATTATACAAGCATTTGTGTTGTCGAGTAGTTAGGCGGAATCATTGAAATAAAGGTTTTGTGGTGTGTATGACATTGAGAATTTTATAGTGGGATTTCCACCTCATCAGTCACCATCATGAGGTCTTTCTCGCCAAGCACTCCCTAGATTTATTAAAATGCGTGACACCCACATTTTATTGCAAAAATTAAGAAAGAAGATATAAAACTGAAGACTTGGCTGTATGGGCTACTTCTCTTTGCCGTAGCATAATAGAGAAAATTTAAGAAAAAAAAAGGTGTTTGGCGTGGCGGGAAACCATGGCGTCTGGATATCGATCTTTATATCCATAATTCAAAATTGCTTCGGAGTGGATTTTGTGCTGTGAAAGTGGTGTCGTTTCGTTGCATAAGCATCCAGTGTTAACTAACAGAGGCTTTAGACAACATGCATTTCGACAATCGCTCTCGCTATCGCTAAGTAAAAAAATGTATGGGATTGACATAAGCAATCGATCACCTTTCGATTGCTTATGTCAATCCCATACATTTTTTTACTTAGCGATAGCGAGAGCGATTGTCGAAATGCATGTTGTCTAAAGCCTCAGGAATCATTAAAATAAGGGTTTTGTGTATGTGACGTTGAGAATTGTATAGTGGTTGGAAATCCCACTGTACAATTCTCATCAGTCACCATCATGAGGTCTGTACCATGAATTTCTCGCCAAGCACTTCCTAGATGCATAAAATATGTGATACCCACTTTTTATTGCAAAAAGCAAAAAAGAAAATATGAAACTGAAAACTTGGCTGTATGGGCTAGATCCCTTTGCCGTCCCATAACAGGTAAATTTAAGAAAATTTAAGAAAAAAAACACTTCCTGACATATGACATTGATACGTCCCGTCACCCGTCATCCATCTTATTTTATACCTACCTACACATAACCAAAAAATATTTGAGAAACCAAGGAGAAACCGTACCACATGGGTCTTAATTAATTTTGTGATAATATATTACACAGAAAATATATACAATGCAGCACGACGATGTTGGTATTGTTTTATTTGAACATGGAAAATGTTTGTTTTCAAAGCAATTGTTCTAAAATGAGAGTGTTGTTTACAGGTTGTGTGGGCTATCATAAATAAAAGACATTGTTCTCACAAAGTAACGTAAGTAAATCGTGTTTTATAATTATTTATTTCAAAATGCACTAAATAGTGTCAACTATATTGACTCTTCTCATATTCCAGCACTAAGACTCAACATTTTTGTCGTAATGAATATAACCTCACAGGTCTCTGTAGTAGAGCCTCCTGCCCGCTCGCTAATAGTAAATACGCAACGATAAGAGAAGAAAATGGAATTATATACTTGTATATGAAAACTGCAGAAAGGTAGTATGGAAAAATTGTGATTTTATGAATAATTGATTGAATAATCTTCATTTATAATGTTTTTTAAAATTTCAGGGTTATGTTTCCTGCTAAACAATGGGAGAAAGTAAAGTTGTCCAGAAATTTTGAGAAGGCAATATATCAGATAAATGAAAACCTTCTGTTTTGGCCAGCATTTATAAAAGCAAAATGCAAACAAAGATTTGTCAAAATAACACAATACCTCATTCGTATGAGAAAACTCAAATTAAGGAGAGTGTAAGTGTAATTTCCTACAAATTTGTTTAATAATAGTAATAAAATAGATAAATTATTAAAATGTATAAGTATACATTATACATTTTTAATAATTGTATTATGTTTACAGTAAAGAATTAGTTCCTATACAGAGGAAAATTGAGAGGAGAGAAAGAAGAAGAGAAGAGAAAGCTTTGGTTGCAGCAAGAATAGACAATGCTATAGAAAAACAACTTTTGGAGCGACTGAAGAAAGGCACAGTAAGTTTGGCGAGGTACACTACCTATTTTTTGGAAAGGGATGTGAGATTTAATTCGTCATCATCATCATCATCAGCCTATTGCAGTCCACTGCTGGACATAGGCCTATCAAATGTTCGCCACTTCAATTGATCGAGATTTAATTAAAATTTAGGAATGAAAGAAACACAAAACACAAGGAGGAACTTTTAACTGGATAAACTTAGTAAATTTATTCTTGTAATAGTTTTTTGCATTTCTTACCAGACAGTGGTTTTAGAGTGTTACAATTCTTTTGGTCAGCAGACTAAAGCACATAAGTCATTATGGAGCCCATACTGACTTATGTGCTTTAGTCTGCCAACCGTTCAATTGTCCTGTCACTATTTTGAGACACATAAACCATAATGCCAGATGTGGCTTTATGATCTGAAACACAGGCATATCTAGCTATTATATGATATAATTAAGTAGAAGAAGTCTTTTTTTATTGTTAAATCTCTTATTTTATATTTACAGTACAATGACATTTACAACTTCCCACAAATGGCTTTTGATGCTGCTCTCAAAGCGGAAGAGGTATCTAGTGAGAGTGAAAGTGAGAGAGAAGATGATGAGGACAAAGAGATGGAGATAGAACCAGAGCTAGAAAGAGAGTTACAGAAGACAGTCGAGGAGGCTGATGAGTTCATTGAAGCTGATAGTGAAATGGACAGTGATGAGGTATTTAAATATTTGATAGAAGATTTTTAAATGATCAAATATTATGATTGTAGAGTGAAACTCTCATTTCATCTTATATAATCTTAAACATTAAAAATAATAGGTCTTTGATTACTTTTACATTTTTAAGGCCCGTATTACAGAATGACACTCAAAGTCAAACATGTCTTGAGAATCGTCTGTCACTTTCTATCACGCACAAAGTGATAGAGACGTAGGACGCTCAAGTCGGCATTCATTCTTGAAACTTATTCTATACTTAATACAAACATAACTTAGTATAGTGGTAGTGTCTCTCAACTAATTTTAATATTTTTTTTAAAAGCTTGAGTCACATTTATACAAAATATTAAAAAAAGAATTGTATTAATGTACTACTAATACATTAATATTAAACATGTTAATATAATACTCTTTATAGTCCACATGCCTGCGCGTATGGCTACCAACCCTTATTTACTATACTTCTTAATATTGTGTGTGCAAAGTCATTAAAACGCTTAGTGATATTTTCTATCCAAGTGTGAGATTAGTAGGATAATACAAGTATATTTTAAGGAGTGGATTTTAGAATAATTATAGATTAATATAGTTTGTGATCATAAAATTTCAGGAAAGCGATTCAGGACATAGAGAAGGTGCGGATGTTGGAAGTGACTTTGAATCTGAAACATCTGATATTGAGGTACAGTTTTCTTTTTGGTTTTCGCTAAGTAAAATAAAGCATTCTTCTACTACCCTGCTCCCAATTTATTTGGGGTTGGTGCAGTAAAATACACTAACTTCAGTGAAGTAAAAAATTGATGTTTCAACTATTTTGCAAAATGAAACTTTGTAGAAAAAAAATTATGGGTAGCAAAACTTTGATTTAACATTATTTCGATAAAATACGTACAATAGGAAAAAAATACAATGGAATGAGTTTGTAGATAATAACTATTTGAGGAAATGATATTGCGATGTAACCTGATTCTAGGAGTTAAATATTGCATAAAAAGATCTGCATATAGTTTTATGCTAAATGAAAATCGTTGAAGTTAATTGTAAGAAAGTGATCGAAGTGATTTCAACTCAACAAAGAATTAAAAGATATTATAGGAAAATGCCCAAACCTGGCCACAATGTGCAGTAACCAAATAGTATATTTGGTTATTGCGCATTGTGGCCAGGTTTAAAAATAAGCCAGCCAGGTCAAAAATAATCTAACAAATTATGGTTTCTTATTGTACAGTCAATAGCACGTCGGGCTATACAAAACTGTCAAATTTCTCCAAACAATTTTCAACCTAAGGCTATTCAATATAAACTGCATAATCGATTGGGAAAATTTGACAGCTTGTGGTAACCCAACGTGCTGTTGTCTGTACATTTTTTATATCAAAGCAACCTGGTGGAAAAAGTTATATTTTTAATTTTAATGCTGCACTGACTTCCTACTACATAATATTTACTTGGAAGAAAAATTATTTTATTTGTAGTAGGTATACAGCCGCATGGATGTTGTTTAAATTATTGTCCACAGGGCTGTCCAATTAAGCTTCATAATGTTGTTTTATCCTGGTGTTATCTCGCAAAACGAAATTTTAAATACAAAATTCAAGAAATAAAAAAATACAGAAGGCGTGGCTGTATGGGCTAGACCCCTTTGCCTTCCCTTAAATAGGGAAAATAATTTAATTACATATTATGATTTCCCAAAACTCACCAAAAATAATTTAATGATATTTTCCTCACATAAATCATAGATTTTTCTCAGTCTCAGTCAGACACTCATTATTACTTATTGAGTTACTATCCGGTATCCGGCCGGATACCGGATAGTAACTCAATATCCGGCTCATCTCTAGTAAAATTAGACCGGATAGGCCGGATATCGGATAGTTACCGGATATCCGTTACATCTATATTATCGTTTTTAAGCCCAACACCAAGACCGGTTTTAGAAGGTTATCCTGGTTATACATATTATTGGCAATTGTCAACTGAATGCATGTATTAAATCTAATATTTTTTTCCCTATTTACAGGATGTTGCCGAGAAACTTGTTACTAAGAAGCCTCGTGTGGAGATTGAATATGAAACTGAACCAGCTGTTACTATTACCAGAAAGAAAATAAAACATTGACTTTGTTGAATATAATAAATGGTTTTATTACATAAATAACTATACTATAGTCTCGATAACTGTTTTACTATTATTAAATAAGTATTAATTTTTATTCAAACTTAAGCTAGCCGCAGGCTTACTTATTTCATGTTCCCGTAATTGTCATTTCTCTATGTGGCTTGTAACATAAGTCAATAGTTTTAAGTAAAATGAAAATAGTTCGGTACGTTATGAGTTCAAATCACAGATATATCAATCTAAGGAGATCGGTCGAATCGCCGAGTTCATAGGAAGATCGAGTGTCGCAATCAGCGGCTGTACTGCATAACATGTTCTAGTGAAGCATGCCGTGATATACACTATTCATTGCGCGCGTCTTAAGGACTGCCAAGCGATGAAAGTTAAGCACAGCCGCAAAGGAGATCGGTCAAATCGCTGAGTTACGTATTCACTTGACTTTATCGGAAGGCGAAGTGGCGGAAATGTATGCCCACAGGGCATACACTTGTCGCAAGTTAAACGCCGGCTTGGCCTATCCCCTTGTATTATTAAATTTGTGGTTCAATTAGTACAAAACGAAAGAAACTAAGCATCCCCATTCCCTCTCTTTTACACAAACAAAATTACACCTATGATTTAAATGTGTCACAGGCGGATCGTATCGCGGCGCATTGTAGTCAAGTGTGAGAAATTGTTAACCAAATAAAACCATTTCTTGGTACCTAAATCCGTATTAGATTCTATCAATATTAATCTTTAGTATTTAGTTAATTAGTCTGTATAATTGAATGGAGGTCGCTTATTATTGGTGGTAGGTTAAGATTTTTATGACCAAGAGGAGTGGAATTAGGTATACTTATTGTCACTAATTATTAGTGACTATACATAATTGTAGGTACTCCTCTTCTCACGTCTCACTCTTCACGGCGCAGCCGATTGTAGTGTGTGAGAGATATTACACTACAATCGGCCATGCAGTTTTGTAATACGGCGTGTTTACGATCTGCCTGCGACATATACACGAAGTTATAATAAAGACTTCTTGAATGTAAATTACATAAAACGTTTTTAGCAAAAAAATACGAAAACCGAATTCAAGACGTACAAATACCTATGTATTTGGAGTCGCAAAGGACACCATAGCGGGGCCGAACGCATGTGAGTGAGGGGACTGTTTACGCCACAGATACCTATATCAATCTAAGGAGATCGGTCGAATCGCCGAGTTCATATGAAGACCGAGTGTCGCGATCGGCCTCCGTACTACATAACATGGTTCTAGTTGACCATGCCGTAATATACACTATTCATTGCGCGCGTTATAAGCACTGCGAAACAATGAAAGTTAAGCACAGTCGCAAAGGAGAACGGTCAAATCGCTGAGTTCATAGGAAGTCCGATATAGCCGTTCCGAGTGACGCGATCAGCGGCCGTACTACATAAAATGGTTCTAGTTGAGCATGTCGTAATATATACTAATGATTGCGCGCGTATTACTGTCGGTAGTTGGAACTTTATAGATATCGAACATCTTTGGAAACTTCACTTGCGCGATTCAGGATTCCATACTATTGTAGCGCTTATATGAGCAATGTTGTATAGTGCCATCTATGTGTTCTATGAGTAGGCGGCATTAACCCGCAACAGGATATAAATTCGACTTTTTTTAAACAATAATTTGTTTAAAAAGAGTCGAATTTATATCGATACAATTTATAGGGATCATCTATGATATTGACCTACCTAAAAAAAGAATCCTTTAAAACGAGTCATAATTAACGGAGTAATCAAGTAACAAACACACAAAAAACAGTCGAATAGAGAACCTCCTCATTTTTTGAAATCGGTTAATAATTATATAATGACGTAACAGCTCTTAACAAAAGCCTACATACAATCTTAAAAAAATTGAAAGTCTTCATTAAAACACGAAGAGTTGATTTATCGTGAGTTCACAAAATAATTTTTCATAGTTTTTGTGTTGACTGTTGGACCTACCTACTAACTGTTGCATATTAAGTAAGTAATCGTAAGTTCAAAAAAAAAAATGTTATTATTTTTGTGTTCTTGGATGACATCGTTGTTTAATTACCAATGAAATTTTCAACAAAAAATGCTTAACCAATTTCGATATAATTTACTGAAGTACCTATCTATGACCATTCCAACGGAAAAAGAATCATCAAAATCTATAAAGTTTGAATGAAATCTGACCGTTTAAAGTAGGTCAAAATAGAATCCAAAGAGTCAGTTACAAACATAGAGGTGAAACTAATGTAAGCGTGTTAAAAAAGGGGATACGCCGATACGTGTAAGTATTTAATACCTATTTGTACTTACAAAATAGTGGTAACGCTAATCTACTTTATGATTTTGGAGAGGAGGAGAGTGGCATATAGGCAGGTTCGTAGGTACCTATTCATTAAAATCAACATTGTTGATGATTAGTTAATCTTCATCCCCTTTATTTGTTACAAGAGTCATGAACTGTATGACACAAGTCACCTAATTAATTTAATTTGACTGTATGTAGGTAGGTACCTACTCACCCTGATGGAGATAAGTTATCTCAATCGCTACCCAGTCTTGCTAATTTAATGTCATTTATCGTTCATTAATAGGTATTTTGTTCTGAATTGAAAATTAAGCGACTGGAGACGATAATTAAAGTTATTCAGATTCAAGAATCGAATATAAAGAGGTTCTCACAATGGGGCGACGGGGAATGAATATGAAATTCCTTCATTGGGCGCCACTCAATTTGTTCGCTTTGAAAGACACTTGACTAATTCTATTTGGTACGTACTCATATTTAATTAAAAAAGTTTTTGTCTGAAATTCGTATGTAAATCAGTAAGTAATGAAATATCTCCACGCGGGAAGCCCACAGTCAAAACTAATCGAAATAGTAGATACGTACCTACTGCTCCGTACAACTTTTTATACCTATTTCGATGCTAAGCTCGTAAGTTCCTACCACTTTCCTACTTATTAATAGGATTGAGTATCTGTAAATGAGAAAGGTTTTAAGAGTTTATTTTATTTCATATCTTCTACGTTCCACTGGGTGAGGAATAGGGTAAGGGTTGGCATGGCATTGTGTAAGGTGAGGGGGGCAAAGTGCGCCATATTTTTTGCATAGTTGACTTTGGTGCTATATTACTTGTGTTTAAGTTCACGAATGACACTAGTAGTGGTTCCCTAAGTATCTGTGATGTTTTGCAACAACAATCAATGTAGTGTCATGAGAATCTGACAGTAAATTAATGATTTTTAGGATAAAATTTGAATTTGTAGTTACCAGGCGCACTTTGCCGACAAATCGGGGAAGTGCGCCTTATATTAATAAAACGCAATAATAAAGCATTAGAATAAAAACAGCCTCATATTATTATAAAAAAACAAGCAACAAAACTTATGATATTTAAAATTTTTTCATAGCCACATTCTAGAAGAATCTTTTTAATTAAAACCAAATTTCGGCTAATTGCGCCATACATTCTCAAGTCAGAGGCTGTGAACCTTTTTTCTAAATATAGATAATAGAGTGTAAAGTTTAATTTTTCTTTTACTTACGATGGGAATACCATCATGGTATAAGACTACTTATTTGATATCAATAATATAAGAAATAAAAAGTTAGTCATTGAAATTAGTTATTTATTAAGTACAGGTACATACTACAGAAACCATTTTTTCCATTATGTGCAACCATTTTGCCATCCTTTGTTCTCTCTTATTTAAATACTGGTGGTCTGCCTAGACTTGATGACTTTTGGCCCCTTCGACCTGTGACGTGGTCCATATATCTTTTTGGTACTTATAGCAAATGTTGATGCGGCTGCATACCCAGACATCCTACCCGATTAAACAGCTTCCACTGAACTCTCTGGACCAGGAAGGACCTTCAGTTTTTCTTTCATAGTGCCCCATCTTAAACAAAAATCATAACCAATTAAATAATTATGACTTTTACTGGTCTATTGTGTTTGTGTGTTGAGTGTGTATGTATGTAGGGCAGCCTCATAACACAATTAAGTACTAATATTTTGGCAGTTAAGGTTTCTATAACACTCGGATGACATTAAGATACGTAGTAATTCCAACAATATCAAACGCTTCTTTCAAGAATTGAAAAATTACAGTGGATTATAGAAACAAAAATACATACACGAACTAGTTACGTACAAAAAATTAACAAATGCTTAGTGAGATACATTTTCAAAAACAAACTTTTATTTGTTTTTAAAAATGTATCTCACTAAGCATTTGCTTTAAAAAAGAATAAACTTTATATCAAATCAAAACCACCAATGTAATAAAAAAAAGTACCTACCTATCAAAATCGCGATATGAAAATTGTGTAGATATATTTCACTCATAAACGTATTGAAGCATATGCAAATTATATCTAAATTGGTTGAAGATGACCTACTTTACAATTCATTTGCAAGATTTGACCTGACCATACAAACAAGCAAACATACATTGCAAGTTAAATAAAAAGCATGTAAAAAAGACATATTTTAAAAGGTTTGTAACCTCTGGATTGCGGCGAAGTGCGCCATATAAAAGTCAGTATGGCGCACTTCCCCAACTATACAAATTTGAGGTAGGAATATTTAACTTGCAAAAAATATATAAATTTTACTAGATAGGAATGATATAAAGTCAGAATCTTAAAGCAAATTATTTAAATTGTGCACTTACCTCACTCGTTTATCTGTAAAAACTCGAATTCTTGAGATTTACGACGATGATCGCCCCATAGTCAACTCGCTTCACCACTTTGAATATCAGTGAAAATAAAATGTCACGTGTCTCCAACTCGTATGTCTAGAGCCATCTGTGACTATTACCAAGAACTATGATTTAGTTTGTAGCATCGACAAAAGGTGTCACTATTAGTATCCAATCGGTAGTTTTCGAGATATTTGTGGGAGGTGCACTTACCCGCTAGGCGCACTTTGCCACATTCACCTTAACTGACATCCTTACGTCTAAGGGTGCGTTCCAAAACCAGGTGAAACTAAGCTTTGTTATTCTAATTGGTGTAAAATAACTATAGTTTAACAAAATTAACCAATGGTGTAAGCGCTTCTTAATAACGACCAATAGTGAGCTATCATTTTACTCTACCCCGAGTAAATTTAATTTGTTTTGGAACGCTCTCTAAGTTGAATGCATGCTCCTATTCATGGCAGTCACTGTCGTAGGCCGTAGCTGTTTCAATTTCTTTGCATATACCTGCAAAGTATTGGAGGAACAAAAGATAAGTAGATACGTACCTACTTATATTCGATATCAATAGGTACTAAAGTATAAACTAAGTAAAAGTGGATGTAAGCGTAGTTACTTTCGTGAATTGACAACAGAGATAAATTCCGCGAGGATTAAATTTCGCTTTAATCAATTTTGTATCGCTAATTTACGTTGCTTCGGAATTGAGGCGATGCCTAATGAAAAGGAAAATGAAAATTGAGTATTCATGTCTAAAAGATGTGCTCGGAATAACGTTATCTACTAAAACTTACAATAACAATATTAGGCAGCTTTGATGAATAAAGTTACAATTGTCATTTTCTCGGAGTTGCTTGGGAGTCTTTTGTATTGCGTTTGGAATTAAAACGATTATGATATCTTCATTTGTTTTCGCTTTCTACGAGCCGCGACAGTATTTACCTACATATTACCTAGTTACCTACAATAATTTGTGTTATTTTCATAGAGTTACTCAGACTAGCAATGCTATTGGTGTGCAGGTGTACCGAGGTTATATTAGCGCATAGCTTTTTAAGAGGTTCGTTTTTCTTGTGAGTAATAAGGATTTGCATCCCATGCATGCATGAAGGAAGTGAACAAAAAATAAAGCAAGATGCTACGATAAAGTTTGGTGCTCTACTCCCAGTCAACATTTTATCTCGCGTTAAATGATGATGATGATAATGGTTCCTGCATTTGAATGTACATTTTTGACAGCGAGACAACTTCCTACGTAGTCTCATAAGGTAGGTACACACAGGTAGGTAGGTAGGTTGTAGGTAACATGAGGATTTTTTGTCGTAATGTGGCACTGGTTCAAAGCAGGTTGGTGAGCAGTAGTAGCATGCAGTGCCTGATTTACAAGTCTAACCGACCTATATAGGCTAACCTATGATTCACCCCCCCCCTCACCCGGATAAGAATAATAAAATATATACCTATATGTTGTTAAAATTCAAGTAGGTACCTACCTATCTATTTCAGTTATATTTGGAATTGCGCCCTAGGCTTTCAGAATTTTTATATTCAAATAGGTATTGGAAAAATACGGTTTCTCAGCGCCCCATCCGGTCTTGCGCCCTATGCTTTTAGCCTATAGCTTAAATCAGGCCCATGCAGCAAGTAACTTCCTAGGTCATGGCAAAAATATCACAGTGGGGCTTGTTTGTGAGTCATCCTGGACCAACTTGGTGTAACGTACATTTTTGAAATCCGTATATTATACTACGACAAAAACAATCAATCCTACCTACGTCACCGAACTACGAGGAGCTCGGTAATCTGTTAATCTTCTCTTGTTACTTATTTTAATATTTTAAGTGCAAAAAAATTGATTAGGTACCTATTTGAATCCAAATTCAACGACAAGCTGTGTGAGAACCATTCCAACGCGAACTAATTAAGAAATTTGTCAACATGATTCTTTGTCCAACAATTAATAAATGGAATTCACTGCCAGCACACGTGTTCCCTCCTTCCTACAATCCTGGCTCATTCAAAAGAGGCGTGCACCTTGCAGGTTGGTATGGCGAGGGTGCCTAGCGCGGCGGTTTTCTCTCAGACTACCTTCGCCATCATCTTCGCCTTTAGACTCCACTTCTGCTTACCATCAGGTCCCATGGAGTCATTTTTATATAAAAAAATGGCTTTAAATCTATTTTATAAACTGAATACGTTCGGACAAGCAACGGATAAGGTTGTTTGAGAAACTTTCTGTATCAACTTCTGCAACAAACTTTTAATACTTATTTTAAGAACTTAGGTATTTCTCTTACCTGGGGTGCTATGTTCTGAGACCTCCCCGCGGTGCACCCTGGGCAACGTCTGGTGCCTCAACAGACGGCTGACATCGGAACGGAAGGGCCCTTTTCAGGGCCAGCGGACATTTGGGTCGGCGGGCCATCCCACGACCATAACCCATATTTTAAATAACTTTTTACAAAGATCATGTACCTACTTCACTGCTGCAAAGTTGCTGTTGTTACAAAAAAATGGACAAGATACATTGGTGAAATCTGAAAATGGCCTCAAAAGGAAGGAAAGGAACCGTACCGTAGGAAGGAACGTTACCAATAGTACCCGGATGATTATCATATAAAAGTCACGTGGTGTGGTGTCGTGATAACTCTTCATCGCAGTGAGACTAGGCCCCTCACTTGGCCCCGACTTTAATTTGCTTCTCAACATGAAAAGGGTCTACATCCACACAAGTGACATCTACGTATCTTACTAAAATACTTTTTGTACTACAAGCAAGGTTCAAACGGTTTGCGTGAGAAGGGACTAGTGTTGTGTTTTAAAGTTCGCAATTATAACATTTAGACATTTTTCTTTGTTTACCTATGTTTTTAATTATTATTTTTTAATTATATGACATTGTAACACATTTGTAGAGTTAGAAGAGCTAAAATTATCTTGCCTTATCCACGTGCAATTTCTTGATTATCAGCTCGCATACCTAAGGTCTCTTATCTCTCATAATTTTTACTTTGTTGCTCCAATTTTCATGACATTCAGCTAGTTTTGACGATTTAAAAGTACTTAGCAAAGTCTATTTAAATAAAGATTTTTAATTTTTCATTTTAGTGGTTTCACTCTTGGCACTATCGAGATGATCATGCCTGCTCGCTTTGTTGCTCTTCATCAAACGTTCCCATCATCACCATTCCATTGGGATAAAAAAATTAAAGTTTCGATCATCATTTCAGTCGAGAGATATAGGCCTCCCCCAAGGATTCCCAACTCAATACACGAGTTGATACCGCTTTTATGAATATTGAAACATTTTTCGTACCATCCTACACGTATGTAATAAGACCACGTGAGGCTAAGGATTGGCTGTTGTGTAAGGTTTAATAATATTTGCTGTTTCCGAACGAATTTAATATCCTTACTGGCAATACCAGAAGATAATATATAAGCCGTACTTGGCGGAATCGAGTCACTTTGTCTCCGGCTGCCTTCGTGTACGGTCGACCTAACGTGGTGCGACTCGACTCTGGGCATTCAGTTAGTAGCCACCGTCTAGAGCGGACGTGTCTTGCAGTGACTTTCATGGGATCATTGGTGTAAGTGATATTTATTACCTACTATTAGGGGTGCTTCTTATAATTGTGATTGTGATTAAAACAAAGTAACTGAGTATATGTATTTCATTATTATCCTCCTTGGTAGATAAAATCTTACATTCAGAAGTGGCAAGTACCTACAATAATTTTCAACCTTTTTGCATTTAGTATTCAACAAAGCTGTTTTATAATAGAATATATAGATCAATTGTGTTTTTCGTTTAATTTAATTAGTTTTATTTTTACAAAAACAGCAGTATTTAAAATAAGCATCAATTAATTTCCGAGTTGACTTTTATTTCTTATTGAGGGTAATCAGTGTTTATTGTGAACCACGTGCCCGACAGGTGCCTATGGCGGGCAACATTTGTGTGGGTTGCTGAATTATTTTACTTAATCTATACTTTTTTTTCCTAATGAGGGTAGTGCAAAAATTTTTATTGCATTGGACGTACCACGTGGCAGGGTGCGTCTACGGGGGAGAAAATTTCATTATTTTTGAGCTACGACGCACCGTTTTAGAGATATTCAAACTTTTATGTCGAGTTCCAGGAAAAATGACTCGTGCAAATGAGGCTTCGTCAAAAGGGTGACTACTGATCTACCCCACCTCGGGGGTCCGCGAGCACAGTGGCAAGTGTCCGTGCCAGTGAAGACCTGCACGTGCCTCATCGCAGCAAGGAGCCGGGTAGCCAAGAGCAGCGCGCGCCATCCCAGCGCGGCTGTGGACAGGAACGAAAGGTCACGTAGCTTCTCTGTTCATTTATTTATCAATTACAATTATTCATCATAAGTCTTTAGGATTCGGCCCTCTGATGGGAAGCAGGGCTTCGCCTTGTCATCGAAGGAGAATTGAGCGGTGTTCCGCCACACTAGCCCTATATGGATTGGTGGACGGAGTGTAGGCTGATCGATTTCCCTTTGCTGATCCATTGATCGCCTTCTGCGAGGCCCATTGGATGTGGGGTGATGCTATTTTCTCTGCTGGCATCACATGCCAAAATTGCAACTATTGCAAGTTAAGAAGGTATTACAAAAATGATAGGCCCAGTATAAGCAACGCCCTGCTAGGGTATCTAAAACATGATGGGCACCTTTTGCCTCTTGCTTATAAATTCAAATTAAAAATTAATATATCTTATGTAATATTCAAATCACATGCATCATACTATAATTATTACTATTAAAAATGACTAGCTTACTAATTTACATAAATCGTTACATTTTATAATTATTCCCATTTGTTTCTTGGGATAACCATCTGTGAAACAACGCGTACGTACTATTGCAGATAATTACGACGGAGGGTATGTCTAGTTAAAGGTGAATAAGTACGCTTTAGTATACAGGGATGGAATGATCAAGCCACTACCCATTTTGCTAAGCAAAAGTTACATAGTCTGCCCAAGAGGTGGTTCGAAACGTTTAGGAGCAAAATGTCCAGTGGTCGCAAGGTGTCCAATTCGCAGAATCTCGAATTTTTATCATAACGTTATCGATGAATAATTTAGTCCTTAAGTTTATTTCAGTTTTATTTTTGTCACATTTTTTAATACATCTTAAATTATAAAAACTTAGAAAGTTAAGTTGTAATGTTAAACAATTATTATACCACACCAACACATAAGATATCAGAATCTGAGGATTTTATTGCATATCATGTGGTAACCATTAAGGTCTTTGTATATATCTAGCACAAACACATGAGCCTTATTAGGGCATCATAATACGAACTTAATAACTACTTGCTTAATAAAGGGAATACGAAATTCATTGAAATAACAATCGCTGTTTAAATAAATATTCTTAAGACGCTAATACAATAATAAAAGAAACGTAAAACTACGTTTATTGTTTATATGATCACTAGCGACACGCCCCGGCTTCGCACGGGTGCAATGTCTATGTAAATATGCATGTATTATACATATAAACCTTCCTTAAGAATCACTCTATCAAAAAAAAAACCTCATCAAAATCCGTTGCATAGTTTTAAACATCTAAGCATACATAGGGACAGACAGACGGCGGATAGCGACTTTGTTTTATACTATGTAGTGATTACTTTTTAACTTGTACCTATATGTTTATGTGGCTTATACCTGTAACAGATTATACCCATCTACTCTTGCATTATTTTATAAAATACTTTACCCCAGCACGTAGAAACTTGACAGTCACATTAATGATGCAGGTAGCTGTTTTTATCTCCTATACATAAACTACTTTGCTTGGTTATGGGGGTAAATCAACCCAACTAGCAACGTACTCTACAAAGCGATTAGATGAACAAAGTAATAAATGTTGAATTCGCCACGCAGTGACTATGTATAATGTGGAAAAGAAGCTTGTTTTACTGTCGCCTTTTGGCAACAGGCTGGTAACCTGTCACTGTTGGGGGGTGCTGTTTGGCCCATGCTGCCAGATGTGGCTTTATGTATAATAAATATTACTTGAGCTCTGCTTAACCCCTTTTAGGATCATGGTTTGTAATTTTGGTTTCCTCTCTAATAATATTTCATTTAAATCAGATTATAACATTTGATTACAGTCCAGAGAATGTTGGTTTAGGTTAGTATGACTAGGTATGTTCGTAGTGTTGGTTATTAAGTAATTAACATTACTATAGACCTAACTAGGCATGGAAATGGTTGCTACTTTTCATTTAATGATTTTAATTTTTTACATGATTTCACAAGTGAAATTTCACAGGCAATGATTTTAATTTACAGTGGCCAAATGTCACATTTGCGAGTGTTTGCTTTTAGTAATGAATTGTGACGTACGAGTATAGTATGATATAAAATGTAACTTATTAGTCGTTTAATTTGCGATCTACGTACATGTAAGGTGGGGATTATCTATTTTAAAAAAAAAAAATATGTAGCAATCGAAGTGAAAAGTAGTACATGTGACAAATGAAAATATTTTCATACGATTTTTCACATGCTAGTCATGATAAGCCTACAAATTAACTTTAAATTATTATATAAATCAGCAACTAATCGTACATGTCCACCGTCGTGGTGGAGTGGTCAGTAACTCTGCCTATGCATAGGGCGGTCCTGGTAGTGACAAATGTTAGTGTGATGAACACGAATATTTGTTCAGTCACGTTTATTTACTTATTTAAGCTTAATTATGAAATATCTAAATTATGTATATTTGTCCGTTAACTGGTATCCATATAGGCATAAGTTCATAATGATACTTCATTTGGGCTAGATAATTAGTGTGAGCGTGGATATATAGTAGTCTTTGTACCTATAGTCTAACTTGCCATTGTTGCAAATGGTTCTATCGACTTAAGGATTTAATTTAGGATGGTTCTGCAACTAATTATTTATCTTCGTATATTTAAGAAGTATTGTCGGCCTTCAATACAAAAGAAGTTTGGAATATTAGGTTTTGAAATGTTTCCATTGAAATCCAACTGAAATACAGTTCAGATATTAATATTTTAAGACACAAATACAGAACGTATAAATTTGATTCTGGTTGGCCTTCAGCAACTATTGTAAATGGTCGTTCCAGTTTTGTAACATTAAGTTCAACCAAATATCCCTAATTATCAATATTGACTGGCTACCGTTATACAAAAGCTCAAATCGTCGGTCGTTTGGCCAGTATGATAATTTTATGTGAATGAATATAAATTTGAGAATTGTAAATAAAAAAAAAATATTCTTTATTGACTAATTACTAGTACACCATACCTCGCCAACATAACATAATTACAGATTTAGGTATGAATGAACTCGGATACCCACGAAAAGAGTTGACTTGTTTTGTGGGTGTAAGTGCTCTCACAAATTGACAATACATATTGAATTTATATCATAAATGGGTAGTTAGACAGTAAGAAAAAAAAAACCTCACAAAATACCAATAGTTTCACACATTTCAAAGGATACCCCTGAGTAGAGTTTCAGTTTGATCGTAGTTTTGTTAATAGCCACTCTGCAACTCTTATTTCTATATAAGAATCGACAAAAGGGAAATTTTGCAATTTCTGTTAGCATTATTATAGATCCGACTACTGAGGAAGGAGTAATGTCTTCTTGTGAAGGCGCTTCTTGATTTTGAAATGACACCAATGCTAATCAGCTAGCGTTAAATATTTATTCTTTAAATAGGTATTTGTAACCATACCATTTTGCTATAGTTTCTCTAAAATGGTTCCGCTACATTTGCACTAATTACCTTGCAGTGAATTCTCCATGACGACCGTGGGGGACGTGTGGGGCTGTATGGGCTGTCGAGTGGCCTTGATGATGCTGTGGCTCTTGGTGGAGCGCTGGAGCTGACGACAAGACTACCTGAAGACTGGGAGTGTACAGGCGAAACTCTTTTGGAATTATGAGCCTGATAATTATGTGGCAATTTCCCTTATTCTGCTCCTAATTTGTATCATGTTTATGTTTGATAACTATATTTTCAAGTCTATATTTTGGCACGGCCCACAAACATATTAATTATGGCTCATAATTTTATTGATGAAATATTTTTGCAAGACATATTATTTGATGTAAATGCAATATGGTGGAGAATAGATTTTAGTTCGCAGTTATCTTCGGAGAGTATATATGTAATAGCTAACATAATCACCATCAATAGAAGTATTTATTCACTACTATTGCACTAAAGTATGGATTCGTAGCAAATTAGCTTTGTGAATGAAATTCTGTTTTACTGTCATTTGTATTTATTATATTGACCAATATTGATATTCAAGTAATGTTACTACAGTTGCACTAGAGTTCGAGGTTTTATGATATGAAGGATGATGTGAATACGTAGAGACCACATTCTTCAACAAGCGTACTATTGACATGTAATGAATCTTGCTGCTAACTAAATTGTTACTAGTAGCTACTGAGAGTACATGGAGTCGTGTCATTTGAATTGAGGAGTAAATTATTATTATAGCTAAATCGGCTGGCTATTAAGTCTTAATGTCAGTTTGATTCGCAAGGTATACTCTAGTGGCCTATATTTTACTATAGTGAATTTGAATCTGATATGGATATGAAGAGACCTAAAGACCATAATGATTCATTTATCTAAAATACATTTGTATAATATAGTGACCACAATGGTTGCTTCGATTTTAAGTCTCTTAATAATCATATATGGATATGAAGAGTTCATACTTATTGATTATTTTTGTCAAATGCTAAATAATTACCATAAACTTTGAGATTAAGAAATTACTTAAACCAGCTGTGGAAAGGTAGTTGCCCTACAATGGTTTATGTGAAATTATAATTCCATACGAGTTTGAGAACTGCTAATATAATCCTTATCCCGAAGAGGTTCATAAAAATGACTAGTTTTGAAAGTGACAGTAAGATAGTTATATATCACTCTTGATTTCTGATGCTCTCGATGGCGAGTAGATCGCTGTAGGTTTAAGTCGTAGCACAGGCGTGCAGGCGGCGTTACTATTGGTCATGGAATTAAGTCTTCTCACATGGTGGGGCAGACTGCGTCCAGACTAATGAGTGTTTCATTGATGAGATTATGGTTGGTTTTGTTTTGATCTAGCAGATATAAAGCTAAGGTACCTATGTTATTTTAAATGTGTTTCTAATCTTTATTTAGCATATCGACTGCTGGCGTATTTCGTTATTTAATAATCAATGTGTTCCTATTACGTATAATAACTGGATTATGGATGGATTATATGGATATTAGTCTGAAATAAATACTTGTATGGTTGTTGTCAGTGAACAGCAAATAATTTAAAGATTTGAGTTGTAGTTATAATTATTTTAAATTAAAAGAAGCACTTTTATGTATCAATTATAAGTTGGAGTTTAATAAATGTACCATTGTTCACGTAGATAAATAAGATTACCTGTGAGGAGGATTTGAAAGTCATTGGCATGAGAAGTAGGTTTCATGACCGATTAGTTTATTTATCTACATTTGAGCTCGTAAGGAGGGTTTGTAAGATATTGCCATGTCATGAGTGTTTGCGTATGACTAGTTTGGGTGTATCTGTTGGGACTTACAATAAGGAAGGGTTTGCAAGTCAATGTCATTTTGTCATAAAAGGAGGGTTCAATGATTGGTTTGGTATTATCCATTTTAACTCGCAAGAAGGAGGGTTTGCAGGATATTGCCATTTTGTCATGAGGATGAGGTTTCATGACTGACTTGTGAGAAGGAGGGTTTGCAAGTCATTGCCATTTTGTCATGAGAAAGAGGTTTCATGACTGACTTGTGAGGAGGGTTCGCAAGTCATTGACATTTTGTCATGAGAGGGAGGGTTCATGACTGATTGGAATGGTTATATAAATTTAACTTGCAAGGAGGGTTTACAAGATGATATTGATTTTGTCATGCGGGAGGGTTCATGACATTCTTGGTTATGTCCAATGTAACTTATGATTTTGGATATACAATGTAACTTATGATTCTGTTTTTGTCATGCGGGAGGGTTCATGACTGGCTATATCTAAATCAATTGTTATGCCTAAGTTAAGCTAAATCTGACCGATTAGTTATATAGATTAGTTTTAATCCAATGTAACTTGCAGGAAGGGTTTGAAAGTCATTGTAATGACATGAGAAGGAGGGCTACTAACTAATTAGTCTAGTAATAGTTATTGTAACTTGCAAGGAGCGTTTACAAGTCGTTAAGGGTTTATGACAAGATGTTTTGTTGATGTAAAATTGTAAAGTGACTCGATTGGCCAAGTGTAAGGTTAATAGTGCATGAGGACATGCACCTCGTCAGGATGGACGAGTGTAAGGTTTAATAATATTTGCTGTTTCCGAACGAATTTAATATCCTTACTGGCAATACCAGAAGATAATATATAAGCCGTACTTGGCGGAATCGAGTCACTTTGTCTCCGGCTGCCTTCGTGTACGGTCGACCTAACGTGGTGCGACTCGACTCTGGGCATTCAGTTAGTAGCCACCGTCTAGAGCGGACGTGTCTTGCAGTGACTTTCATGGGATCATTGGTGTAAGTGATATTTATTACCTACTATTAGGGGTGCGTCTTATAATTGTGATTGTGATTAAAACAAAGTAACTGAGTATATGTATTTCATTATTATCCTCCTTGGTAGATAAAATCTTACAGTTGGTTTGGTTGAAAGTGGACTGGTCATTTCGGCGGTCGCTAGTCGGCGACCAAATGAGCAGACGAGTCCTGGGGTGATGGACGCTCTCGATCTTATACACATATATTTAGGACACGCGATCTTATACTAGTAGGATGCTTTGCAACCTGATAAAACTAGACTGATGAGCTTAAGGAGCACCCAGCTGGCAGCAGATGATGCGGGAAGTTCAGTCTACGTTCAAACGTGGATGGACCCAGCCCAGATCGTTGATTGATTTATATTTTGGAGTTTACTCCTTAAGAATCGATTTGCATATTAAGGGGCCCGGTATGAGAAAAATGTGAGGAGTAAAATCTATCGATGAATGACCTCGAATGACCTCGTTACGTTTTTGGTGCGCATCCTATGTCGCGCAACTTTCTAACTGTCAAAACACGGATGACAGCAGGTGCGCCATCTCACCTGTCTCGGAGTAAATTCCAGTCGTGCGTCGGAGCTGACACACACAATTTTTTTTTATCTCTACTAAATATTATAAATGCGAAAGTTAACTTTGTTCCGCTTTTGCATCTATGGCCGGTTTCAATAACTTATCTATCTACACTTTTGCTTACTAGCTCTTACTAGGGCTTAAACAAAGAATTTGTCTAAGTGCGTGCATTCATCGAAATACCAAAAATATTTTTTGCGCTGTATTGTTGTTAGATACACATGTCTATGTGACCCCATACACATACACAATGACATTGCTCGCAGAGCGATAAGTCCACTAGATGGGAAGACCCGGGGTGTACAATCGAAAAATGCCCGCGAGCTCGAATTTAGTCCATTTTTCATTAAATTATTAAAAATATCTTAGTGCCTTTATGCGATATCATTATTATGTGTAGCATTAATTATGTATTTTTATATAATAAGTACATTAAATAAGTTTAATTGCAAATACATTGTAAAAATCTTGATTAAAGTTTACCAATTTATAAATATTTTTGGTGTCATTTTTTAATATGTTATCTCAATTTTTTAATTATTTGGGCTCTATAGTGGTTTAAAATAATATATTTTCTATTGGAAAAACAATTTTTGAAAAGTATTGTTTGCCATTATAATGCTGGTATTTCATCTGAAAGATGCTCCAAACTGCATTTTCGTAAAACTAGAACTACGCTGTAAGTTTCGCCTTGCTTTAAAAAACTAGAAGTGTAAATCAAAATATATCTCTTTAGTGGTTTTAATCAAGAATTAATCTTCCTATAATATATAATTTCTTTGCAAAGTCTCTTCACATCGCTTCAAAATTAGGTCTGAAAATTCACAAAATGCGACAATTTTGACGTAAATCGAGTGCACGCCCTTATTGAAACCCGCCATAAACCACTGAACTCATTTTCATGAAATTTTCTATGAAGCTTGAGACCCTGGGAAGGACAACGTATAGGTACTTTTTGGCACGATAACCGACATTGACGCGAGTAAAGCCACGGGCGACCACTAGTACCTTGCTTTGTAAGCTGGGTGTTTGACCACAATCACGCTTGATGGAAAGCGACGTTGAGACGCGACGCGTTGAAGGAAATCGTTATCTTAACGAGCGCATATTTACGTGAAATCTGACAGAACTGGAGCTGTCCCCGAGTATGGTGTCGCACACTCGCCGTGGTTCTGTCATTCTGCCACATAATTACTTTCTCGTAAACGTAGTATAGAGGAAGTCTTGTAATCGTAAATTTTGACGAATTTACATTTTTTGGACCTCCTTGAATCCAAAAATACCGTTTTTGGAATTATGTCTGTGTGTGTGTCTGTGCGTTAGCACGATAACTCGAGTATGCTTTAACTTATTGCCACCAAATTTAAAATGCATGTATAACATCAAAATATAAGGTTTCTTTCAACTTTTGAGGCGTCGATCACGAAAGCTAAGCAACCAAGTGCGCGGTCGGTACTCGGATGGGTGACCAAAATTTAACATGCATGTATGACATCAAAATATAAGGTTTCTATCAACTTTTGAGTCTTTTCCGGTAAACGAGAAAGTCAAGGGGAGACCACTCCCGATTTTTTTTGGTTTAGTAAACAAAATGTTAGTGACTTGCTTTTGCTTGGGCACGTTTTATGTTTTTTTTAACTCTAGGAATTTTAATTTGAGTCATTTTGACTATTGTTTTATTACATGGCTTACTTTACACGTGGCCCGACGCTGTACTTAACGTCCCGCGTCTAAAATGATGGGTCATAAGAACCGGAACAGATTAAAAACGTAATTTCCGATGGGTTTTCCGCCGCTTCGCCACGCCAGTCGGTGTTGATGTATCGCTTCTCGTTAGTGTTATTATACTCGGCAGAATGTTGTTTTTATTACATTTTCTTGTAATCTACCTCAGTTTGACTTGAATGCTCGTGACCTGGCCTAGATTAGGGTTTGCAATTCGTCTTTAGAACACTGGTGTTAACAGCACACTGTTGTGTTCAAACATTTAGCGATAAGAAATCCTGCGGTCTTTTAGTGGTTGAGGGTTGAGTTGAGTATAGTCTATTTTTTTAAGAAACGAGCATTGAGAATTTTGTCTGCGTTGCTATTCAATCAACTTAAATTATATCAACATAAAGTCTGTTTCACTCAAATGTGCCATGAAAAAATATTGTTATATAGAGCAGTTTATTATTCACGTGTCTTCAGAAAGTTCATCAGAAGGAAGTGACGACGATACTTTTTAAAATTACAAGAATTATATAATATATATATGATTTATAAGTTCTAGTGTATGAAACATTAATACTATATCCTATAATATTGTTTTGAACAAAGGCGTTGGCCCGCCCCTAACATGACCCATCTCACTCTGTCGATATCGGAAATATGCAAGAGACATACTCAGTAGTCGTTTGTTAAAAAAAAATCAGACTATAGCAAGTGTGAAGGGCTTAATCAAGATGAAAAGAAGGTTGTCTATGGACGTTGTTAAGTATCTAAGTACCTATAGAATAGAATAACACTTTATTGCATATCTAAAATAAAATAAAAGATCATGTAAAAAATTGTTAAAAAAGTAAAATATACAGGCCTTACCGCTAAGACCTATCTCTTCCAGGCAACCTTAGGATGGACAGGATTATTGAGGAAAGATAGCGATGCAGCAACTCAAAATTAACAATACATATCTACTGTATACACTAATCTACCTAAATACACATAACTAGCGGCACGTCCCGGCTTCGCACGGGTGGAAAATTTTATTTATAAACATTTTGGGATAAAAATAAAGTAAATGTATCTTTATGCAGTACTTTAGTAGTTTGTTTTTTCAAATTACTATTTATACTTTTATTAAAAAATTATATTTTTTTATCCATAATCCTATATCTAGGTACTCATATATACTAGCTTTTGCCCGCGATTTCCTCCGTGTGAAATAGTTACTTTGGGCAGCATTTTTATTTTCTCGTACGTAGTAAGTACCTATAGAGGAAGTCTTGTAATCGTCGAAAAATTCTGCCTCGAAATTTTGACGGATTTACACGTTTTGGACCTCCCTGAGTCCAAAAAACCCGTTTTTGGAATTATGTCTGTGTGTGTCTGTACGTTACCACGAGAACTCGAGTATGCTTTAACTTATTGCAACCAAATTTAACATGCATGTATAACATCAAAATGTAAGTTTACTATCAACTTTTGAGCCGTCGATAACGAAAGTTAAGCAACCAAGTGCGCGGTCTTTACTCGGATGGGTGACCAAAATTTAACATGCAATATGACATCAAAATATAAGATTTCTATCAACTTTTGAGTCGTTTCCGGTATACGAGAAAGTCAAGGGGAGCACTCCCGATTTTTTGAACTTTGTATGTACTTCAAATGGAACTTTCATCCCCATAAAATTTTAAAAACGCTAAAACGTAATTTTGTTTTTATCAAGTAACTTAAATTCAAAGTTTCGTGGTTTTATCTTCGATAGTACAATCTCCCATACAAAACCTCATCCCGTTCATGCCCTTTTGCTTTAAAAAAATGGTAGCCAATGCCAAATCTTAAGGTCTAAGTAAGTATATTTTGTACCAATTCATCAAAATCAGAGGCCTGAGAGCGTGAATTGGTTTTGGATTTCCATAATACCTTTCATCCTCACATAGGTGAAAATTTGAAAAACGCTAGAACAATTTCCGTTTCATTTATTTCTTACCAAGGCACTTGGTAAGAAATAAATAAATATGTTATAGCAAAAAAGTGGCGGTGGCGTAGTGCGTAAGGGCGCTGTCTCAGGAGGCACCGGTTCGAGGCACGTACGTACATATCGTATGTGTTATCAAATTTTGAATTCATACGTATGTTAATTCGACGCTTTTACGGTGAAGGAAAACATCGAGAGGAAACCTGCACAAACCTATGAAGAAATTCTTAGGTTGTGTGTGAAGTTGACTAACCCGCACTTGGCCAGCGTGGTTGACTAAGGCCTAATCGCCTCTAATGTGGGGTAGGCTCGAGCCCGTTTTTGAAATATTGTGGGGATGAAATAGGGGATGAAAGGTAGCCCATATGGGCTCCCAACATCTAATCGATGATCTAATTTATATTTCTACCAAATTTCATGAAAATCGGTCAAGTAGTTTTGAGTTTATTCGTTACAAATATTCCATACTTTCCTCTTTATGAAAATATTAAATAAACGCACTGTTTTATACGCGTTCACTGTTATTTAATTAATTTATGTAGAAGTATTGATTTATAGAGCCTACATACATAAATAATTATAAAATACATTATAGATAAATACATTATATTTACTTGATACATAATTTAACAGTCGAAGAACTAAGATTATAGTCACAGATAGTGCCCCAGCTTCCTGAAAACACTCAAGGATTGTATGTGCCTGCCTGATATCAATAGGTAATGCATTCCACAGGTATCTCTCAATATAAATAGTATTAGATCTAGTAACAATTTATTTTAAGGCAAATATCGACATACATCTATTTTTCATAACGTTACCTCGGAAATAGCGTACGCCATCGACTGGCGTTAAGCCACCGGCTTTCATAAAACGGCTAATTGATTTTTGTTCGTGTGCCGGTGATTAACGAGTCCGTCCGACAATCCGCCGTAACTCTACTGTTTGAATTTCATTTCGAATCCATTGATGTTATCGTTTTAGTGTATGATATTTGGAATGGTGGGAATTAAAAGTGTGAGCGATCTAACCAATTAGCCTATACCGTGACAGAAGAGAAAGGTAGTACAATTGAAGAGGAAGGACACACAATTTACTGTGCCATACCTTTTCAATTGTAGCCAATTGAACTGAGTGCCTGAACAGGGGATAGTATGATGATCACCCAGTGGATTACATATCCATTGATGTTTTTACACGACAAGTGCCATAATAGCGTGTGTTGTGGACTGTATACGAATTGTTGTGAAGTGAAGCTATGTTATGTTGTGTTGAGGTAAGGAAGGTTCTTGTTGTTTCTTTTGGAAGTAAAAGTCTCATCGGTAGTTCACTTAATTTATTTCAAAACACATTTGTTATATACATTTTATACCTATGGCACTTATCACTAGTCTCAACGATCGATTTCAAGATTCAACCTTGAGTTCCAAAAACGGGAGGGTATATCGGACGGAGGTATTGCAGTTAGTGACTGGTAGACCGATCGCGGCGCGCTGTCCTCTACAGCGTGCGTGAAAACAGCAATGGTTCGGTAATTCATGCGGTGATTATCATTTTCATCTGTCAAAAATATTAGCGAATAGGCCTACAGGGTATGGATGCAAAAATGTTGCCACATTGTTTTCACATTACAGTCAATAGCAAAAGTAGATGATCAAAATTAAAACTAAGTCCACTAAATGAAAGCTATGATTATTAGAAATTTGTATGATGTAATTACCGGAGAAAGGAGATACTCCCGTGTTCTTGTTTAAAAAAAAGGCGTGTTGAGAGACTCCATTTTTAACTCATTCTACCGTACACTTTTCTGTTAATATAAACATTTTCATATTGACATTGGCGAAATGCGTAATCTTTATGTGTCGCGAACGCCATCTTAATAAAAGAAGAAGATGTAATTACCTAAATGACTGCTTAAATCCACAACATGAATATATTTTAGGAATTTTATATTTCTGTTTTTTTTTGTTTGTTGATTTTATTAAATTTAGAAGTTATGTTTTTGAGCATCCACTACAGCTGTTGACTCTCAGATCATTTGTAAAGAGTTGACTGTACCAGCGTACTCGTACTGTGAAATCCCGGCTTTAGTCACTTTTACCTTGACACCTTAGTAAGTCGTATACCACACTCAACAAAAGTATTGGTAAGTAGATTAGGTTGGTACTCATGAATTTTGTATTACGCACTCTGTAAATCTAAAACGATCGGACCAGGCGATAGAAAGTTTCGTACTTTTTTAATTTTGTTTCGTTAAACCGCCTCCGTGGTCTTCGCTCACCGGAATTATATCCGGAGGTATGGGGTTCAATCCCCAGGGAAGTACAAATTATGCACGATTTTGTTAGTGGTAGGGCTTGTTTGAAGCTTCTTTTCAGTCTACTGTTATAAAAATAGTTGGCAGACAAGGCATGTCTGGTGACGCTTGCAGCACTAACCTGACACTCGCGCGCTGCCAACCTAGTCCCCCTCCCTGTTCCGTGGAGGTCTTTTTTTTGTTGATGGGGAGGTCAAACGCATTTACTTATCGTCCCTGCGGGGTGGTGCCAACTGCAGCGGATATGTTGGACTCGAGGTAAAGGCGTTCCCTCCATATCCACTAAACATCCTCCCCGGCCTGACCTTCAGTGCGCTATTACGGGACGGCTCGTTATTTGCGCACGTGAGCGCAACTACACCGAGACCGTCTCAACGCTGCATGTCTAGGCACTCCTTGCACTAATTGGTGGCCAGCAGCCACTCCTCCACCGACGGCTGCTCGACCTGGCGCGTCCTCCTGACGAGAACACCGGGAGCAGCCATTGGAACGAACCCGGGGGACTTCGGTCACGGTCGTAACCCTGAAAAGGGCGGTCCGGAACTAGCTGTGGTGGGAAAACAAAAACAACTCGACGATGGCATGTGACTTCGAATGCCAAGGGGACACACTTGACATCAAAAGCCACACACCCGCCGAGAAAGTTTCCCCACCACGTTACCAGGGTCCGCCACGAGGAGGCTTCCGGACGTGGAGCCCTCCGTGGAGGTCTGGCAACCTTAATCACCAACAGAAACACAACACCACAGAAATGTAGTTTTATTTGACTGTGATCTTCTGTAAGGTGAAGGTACAATCCAGTTCGGTCTGGTACGAATTCGAGCGGCTAGTCCCCTGTGCTTTGTTTATTTTTTTTCTAGGGAATTGCTCATAGCATAGGGTTGGGGCTACCATGAGATTTCGCACCACCTAAAAATTTAGCTGGGGCCGCCCCTGATCCCATGTAACCGTTTGGATAAAAAGGCCCTTTTCAGGGGCAGCGGTTCCTCACGAACGTGGCATGGCCGGTAACAAACTCATTAGTATAGTCTCTTTTTATTAAATAAAAAAATAAATATAATACGGAATCCCTCTGGGAAGAGTTATAGCTTAGTGGCCTCCGCGGAGTCGGCGCAGTCAAGTGGTATTCAGTACCGAGCCTGTGGTGGCCGCACTACGTGGTCTCGAACAGAGTACGGTATGTTTTTAGTGGGTATTTTTGAACTTTTATTAACATGACTTGGCAAATGTAACCACCAATTACATTTGCCAAGTAAAAATAATAAAAGTTTTCCAAACTGTATTATGATCATGTTTTCTGTCTATAACTAGCATTGCTGTAACTAGGCCTGGGGCCTGTGACCTGGGGGCCTATTTAATAAAACTGACTTGGAAATTGTCATGGTGGAAAATTGACATATTGTCGTCATAATACACCATAATCGTCAATTTTCCACGATGACATTTTCTATTAATTTTGACAAAAATGTCATCTGTCAGGTGACAATTTGTCATGAAAAACTTGTTAAAACTGCTTTATTAAACAGAAAAGTTAGCGTAGTTGCAAATGGCGACAGATTGCGGGAACTCGTGAATACCCCTTATGGGAAAATATATAAGACCATAATAAAGGTCTTATTATGGTCTTATATAGCTATGTTCCCATAGATGTCTTGTACGGGTCAAAAAGTTGGGCGTTAAAGCGGACGGATGAGAGTCGGTTGCATATGACTGAGATGCATACCTATGCCAAGATGGATGTGTGGGTGGAGTAACAAGAATAGACAAGGTGAAGAATGAGTATATTAGAGGCAGTCTGAAAGTAGTACCAGTGGCAAAAAAATTGAGACGTTGAACGACTAGCATGGTATAGTCATGTAATGAGAAGAGATGATAATCATGTGATAAAGATGAACAGAATGACGACGGGTATAGAAGGAGAAGAAGACCCAACAAAAGATGGATAGATTGCGTGAGAGATTATATGGCAAAGTGGCATGACGGCTGACCGAGATACATAGAAGAGTAAATATATCGCTGAACCCAAACAAAATTGACAGCAGGGTAAGCAAACTATGTTAGCGTAGCTGCAACTTGTTATACCATGTATACCAATCTGTTTATTCGAAATGCACAATAAATAACATTAAGCGTTACATAAAAAGTATCATCTACACTCACTAATATCCTAATAATGACACCCTTAACATTCGGGTTTAATTTTCTCGCCCTTAATACCCACTAGCAGGACTGACAAATGATAATACGTAATAGAGGTGGAAAAAGTGTTGGTAATCTTTCTTACTTTCGCCCGAGACTGACAAAAATACCTGCGAGTGACACTATCATTAATCTAGGGCGTCAAGGTGGCCGCAGTCACTTGTGAGCGCGGCGTCGCAGATACGCAGTGCAGCAAGACAAATGTATCCGGTCTGCGCCCCAGATACGAAGGAAATTTATTAGGAACAAGGAACATCTGCTCCGTAGGTCAATTGCGCTTTTCTCCGCTTGTAAATGCAGATAAGTAAAGCTATGTAGACTTTGAGAAATAATTTGATTTAATTAAACTTCTTATTAAGTTTGAACCTGATGGAAGAGGTTGATGGTGCAGTGGTGGTGTTTGTTACGAAAGTTAAGCTATCAAGCGCGCGGTCGCCACTCGGATGGGTGTCAGAAAAAATTTCAATAAATTTTCCTCCGTGGTTCGGAAGGCATGTTAAGCTAGTGGTCCCAACAATTGTTGGTGTCAGGCAGTCAGCAGTTCGTAGAAATGTAATGGCAAAACCTAGAGAAAGAAGGATTCGCGTTAATAGATATATCCACATACTAACATAAAATCCCAAAATATGTAGACGATAAAAATGTGTGGACACATTCAAATGTGTTCGATTCTCCATTATAATCTAGATGTAGACATATCAATATGTGTTCAATTTCCAATTTTAAGCCAGTATTGTAAGGAAAGACGTTCAACTACATTCTATTGACAAGTATGCAGAAATATGAGACAGTTAAAATAAGCATTGCTTGACTAATATGCAGTTTTGACGAGTATGCAGAAATATGAAGTTGAAGAGTGGATAGTAAAAATAAGGATTTTGCATCGCTTGACCAATATGTAGTTTTGACGAGTGTGTCGTAAATCATATTTGGTTAGGTACCTACACATAAAACCGCCCAGACCGTGGCCTAGATGTGGTTTTATCAGGCATTATGTAACTTGCAAACCTTCAAAATAGTATAGGTTGCTAGCATGTCGGCAACACAAAAGGGGCGAAACCCAAAAGTAAACAAACAGGACAGGTTTACACTTTAAATTATCTTAGCAATGATACCTAAAAACCTATTGGCTTTAGGAATGAACCAGGCCAGCGTATTGCTATTAGTGAGACGACCTGGTAATATTAAATTAACTTTATACCTGTTTACTTGAGTAAAGGTCGTTCGGGGTGTTTGCTCGCCCCGTGTGTACATAGACGACGCCAGCACACGTCTCGTTGTTAGATAGTTGCGAGATAAATTAATGCCCTCTTTAGCAGCGGTTATGTCTACGGCTGGAATGGGCTCAGGTGGTGTTATTTACCGCACTCTCGGCTCCCCACTCGGACGGACCTCGTAAAAACCTCACGCTAACTAATGGGCAACATGAGAACTTTGTGAAAGCGACTCTTCATATACTTGATAGAAATATTTCTCATAGCTGCCTATGCCTAAATGTTGTGACATACGAATCAACTACATTTATGCGTCGTTTTTATCCAATTTTAATTAGATGATGGGAACTGATAGTGAAGATAGAAAGAGAGAGTAACGTTTCGTATATTATGATTATTTATATTATTATTTCGTTCTTGAACAATTTCAAAAATAATATTTTGTTCCATACATACAGTCGTAGTATAGTATATATAACTTACAGAGGTTCGACGCCTATGAAGTTGAGGAAAATGCCGCTTTTGTAAAAAGGCATGAAGCAACTTTTGGAAACAATCTGGAAAATATAAGTGTGATTGAAAACCGCAATTACATTTTGAACCAATAGTACTGTTAAAAGATCAATAATTTCAATATAAATAAATTCAAGAGAGACGAGTGCGAGAGTAATGACATTCCTCTCGCAGTCGTCTCTATTTTTAAAGATGGGGACCAGTGAACTACTGCACCATTCGTCCGGATTATCTCATCGTGCTACAATTTATTAAAGAATAAAGTCAGCCACTTACATTTTATTTATCCGCTGACTATTTTGACACGACAGTCGTAGATTAATTTTTGGCCATTCTCTCTCTCTCTCTCTCTCTCTCTCTCCTATATTTGACGCAAAAGTTCTTGGCCTTCATGTCAATTGTTGGTAAGTGTTGATAAGGTATTTTAGTACCCACCTATATGAACATAATTTATTTTTAACTAGATGACCCGGTGTTCTTCGTATCACCTATTCACGGAGTACTAAACGTCTTTGCACCTATCCTAACGCCATTAAAACTCTCCATTCGCTAAAATGGCGGAACGTCAAATGTTTGACAGAAAAGTAGGCAGAACAGCTTATATGGAAAAATGAAAATGTTGTTTTCACTATCTTCCTTGCAATTGCTCCATATTTTCTCACCGTTTAAACCTTCCCTGGACTACGACAAACATTTCAAGACCATAATCAGCTAAATCGGCCCAGCCGTTCTCGAGTTTTAGGGAGACTAAAGAACCAGGATTGATTTATATATATACAGGGTGTAAAAGACATGAACAGTCAAACGAGAACCATGTATTCGGCTCACCATCATAACATTTTTCTTCCTTCAGACTATACCTGGGAAATTGATAGTTACGATTTTATTGAAGGTCAAAGTCATAATTTTTTTTTAAATTTTTTTATGAAAACGTATTCCATACGTTATTTCTTAATTATTGTCTAAAGAAACATTATCATTTTTTTTAGTATTTCATAACAAAAAATGGCTTCAAAACGTTAGCGTTCAATGTAGCTCACTCGATGCGCACGGACACTAACGAACGGGGCCGCCGTCTGGCAAAACTATCGCGGTTTTGCGAGTTGCGTGCGAGTTGAGCCTTTTACATTGCGCGGTACAATTTGCAATTTTTTTTAACACCAAAAAATAAAAATCATTTCCCAGCAATATTTTTTTTTAAATATGTCTTATTTTGATGTATAGAATACGTGGTTTTCGTTTGACTGTTCATGTCTTTTACACCCAGTATATATAAGATAAGATATAAGATAAGATATAAGATAGATTAGGAAAACAAGTTTCTTACCTTAATTCCTTCATGATTTTATGTTTCTCTGGTCTCAAATTTTGATAAGTCATTGAACAATTAATGTTCAAAATTTAACGACGTGTTTACCAAGCTTGGGCAAATTTTAATTACAACGTGATTTCATCGAAGTGAATTATTTGCAGAGGCTCCAATGGATTTATTAAAATAGCAAATTGGGGGATCTTTATGCAAATAATATAATGTTTCAATTACACGATGCTGCTTGTTTACAATCGGATGCAAATTATAATATCTTTATTGTTTATAAATTGACGTTTTTCATTGATGCAGTCAATAAATTTTCCCAAATTACAAAAAACGACCTTGTTCTTGAAAATCTCGATTTTTGCATATTATCAAACACTTTGAAAGAATTTTTATGCTAGGCGTTTGGCTAGCAAGCTGTGTTACAATCGTATAAAGACGACAACGGGCCGTACAGGGCCGTACGTAGTCTCATACGATTGTGTCAATTCCGCGCTTACAACTCTAACTCTAAACTTCTACTTCGTGGAGCTCGGCTTGACGTATTGACTGACAAAAACAACACTTCGAAAATGCAGACTTATTTTACTGCGATCATTCATTTTCGCCAGTTTAGGCGCTCAAAATTCGAGCGTTGTGCCTCTTTTAAAAATGTTTATGTGTTTCTGTATTTAAATACAGTGGGTAGTAAATTAAATTATTTGTGTCAATAATTTAGCGCAACAAAAGATACTATGGAAAGGTGTTATATAAAAGCTAGTGAAGTTACCTGGCCAGCAGTAATTAAGGTGGATATTAATACAGAACTATTGAGCGGATGCCGCCGCGTCGGTATTCCGATATTGCGGCTGGCTATTGGTGATCGTTCAAGTGATACGGAATATTCGGCATAGCTTCGGTGCCATTAATGTGCGAACTTACTTTTTTTGTTTATACATACAAACTACGTTACATGGAAAAATGTTGTGCTTTGGGGCTCTACTATAGGATGAATTTGCGAGTTGTGTTTTGTTGATTGAACCTAGCTGAATTTTTATAAAAGTTAACACTGTAATATTAGATCTTTGAAAATTAATCATCCCGAGGGCCTAGACAATTAGCAAATGATACGTTTCTATCGATATTATTCATACATTTGACACGAGATGGTCGCCATCGAGCTTTCTCAGTTATATATCAGTTTCATACATTATATGAGAGTTTTTCCCGAGTTCTTGTGGTAAAAACACGTGTTGAGAGATTCCATTTTTAACCCAAATCAACCGTACAGTTATTTTTGTAACTTTTTCACTTGACATTGGCAAAATGCGTAAGTTTAATGCGACGCGAAGCCATTAATTAAGAATAGAATAGAACATACATCATATCGTTTTCGTTGGGTGTTCGACGCAATCGATTGACCACTTGTCTACCAAGCTTAACCCTCTAGTCAGAACTTAAATATGTGTATAACACATACACGCCTTTTCTAAGTTGTTACTAATAAGGATCAACCAATAATCACACAAAGTACGACAGGCAATCCAGTATTGACCCGTATGTATACTAAGTATATCTCAAATTATCAGGTTAGACACCTGATTGGTGCTATGTCCTGATTATTTATTAGGTTTTCTTTTATGTATTACATAAATATTTGTAAGGTCTTAAAAAGGTTAATTGGGGTTTTTTTTTTTTTTTTTTTTGTTTACTTATATGGGTATGTAAACATAGAAGGGCGCTTTCGGTCTACGCCCAATCTATATTCCATGATTTTGTATGTTCTCTATAATCTGTGTTTGTATATTTGGTTAGTTTGAAATGTTTCTGATATTTGATACTTTTGGGGTAATATAAAGTTTGGGATTAGGAATTGTTGAAATTTTTAAGATTTTTGACTATGTGTTTTATGTAAATAATAAATGAGTTCTTTGTTGTATCTTTCTTAATAATGTTTTCCAAGGAATGTGGGTCAGTTGCGTGAAAGTTACAGTTGTTAAAGTGCGAATTCCTGCCACTTGAAAATCGGATGCATGATGAGTAGAGATGATCAAATGTCTGTATGGTTTGGTTGTCACATGGGCAGAAAGGGTCAGGGGCCCTTTTGAATCGATGCAAATATTGCTTAGTGTATCCATGTCCCGTAACAAATTGTGTGATTTCGAAGTCTGGTTGAATGTTTTTAATGAATATAGAAATGTCATTGTATGTAGGTGCTAGTTGCTTCGTATATAGGCAGTGTCCTGTCTGGTTATAATATTTTTCTTTAGATGCCTCCAATTTTTCTTTGATTATTGATTTAACATAGCTTATTGGAAAATATTTGTAATATATTTTAGATTGAGATAAGGCTGCTGATTTTGCTGCTTCGTCAGCGAGCTCATTTCCAGTAATTCCGACATGCGCTTTAACCCACACGAAAATAATGCTGTGCCCATTTTGTTCTATTTTGTTTATTAGTTTTAGGGTTTTAACTGTATGAGAATTGTGATTGAAGATATTTTGCAAGTCAGTCAACGTGGATCGGCTATCAGATATTATTATTGCGGAGGAATTTAATGAATCAGCCCATGTGCAAGCTTCCACAATAGCGAGCTGTTCGGCCTGGTAAATAGAGCAGGAATGATGCAACTTGAATGTCCTTACTTCGGTAGCAACGTCATGACCCTGTAACGCGACAGCAGCACCCACGGACCCGTCCTGCTTACTGCCGTCAGTGTAGAAGTGATGTTTAATGTTCCTTTGCCTTTGAAATATGCGGTTCAGTTCTTCCTGGGTGGCTGCTTCAAAGAATGGAATAGGTTTTCTTTTTGCGGGATGTAAAAGATCTTTTGTTCTCATTGGGATCTCCAATTTTATGTTATCTGCAAGATGATCTGTATGTTTTAAGAATTTTGTTGTTTCTATTTCATGTATTGCTAAAATTTTGTCCGGTAGTGGCGGTAGGTCAGCGAGGATTATTGATATCGGTGTGTTTACAGTTTTAAAACTACGGTTTATGTTTATACAAAAGGATCTTTGTAAGGATAGAAATTTGTTACGTATATATTTATATTTTAAGGCTGAGCACCATATTGATGCCCCATAGCAAATAATTGGTTCTATGACCTGGTTGTAAATTATTCTTATATTTTGTGAATGTACTCCCCAAGTGGCTCTAACGAATACTTGCAGTTTATTATATATAGATTTAACTTTTTCTATTGTTTTCAAGCAGTGTGTGGTGAAGCGAAGCTTGTTATCTATTTGTATTCCAAGATATCTGATGTGTTTAGTGAATTTTATCGGTAAGTTATTCATGTTTAAATTTAGTTTAGACGATTTTTTAGTGAAACCTATAGCATTGGTTTTAGAGGGGCTGAAAGTAAGTTTAGATCTTTCTCCCCAAGCATGGATGAAATTTAATGTCCTGTTTATTTTTGCTTCCAAATTAATAGGGGTGGAGTCTTCGGCGATCAAGAGGATGTCATCGGCGTACGCTTGCAGGTAAGTGCCTTCAGGCAGAGGGCTAGTCAAAAGATCGTCAAGTATGAGGTTCCACATAATTGGTCCGCATACCGAACCCTGTATGCATCCTCTGGTCAGTATTTTAGACTGTTCACTGTCCGCGAATCTGATGACTACCTCTCTGTCTGTTAAGTAGTTTTGTAAAATTGTGTATATATTTTTCGGGCAGTTTGTTTTATGGAGGCGGTGTAGGATAAAGGGCCACCATGCATTGTCAAAAGCAGCTTTGATATCAAGTGACACCGCAGCTACTTGCCTATGTTTGCTTTTTGCTTCAGTTATGATTTTAATGGCATGTGCTATTGCATGTGTGGTGGAAGTTTGTTCCTTGAACCCGTATTGGTTATTGGACATTTTGCCGTTTGAATGTAGGTGATATGTTAGTCTATTTGTTATTAATTTTTCAAGCAGTTTTCCAAACACTGGTATAAGTCCTATAGGGCGGAAGGAGGATAACTCATCATACACGAGTTTTCCGGGTTTGGGTATGATTTTGGAAACAGTTTTCTTCCATGTTTTGGGGAAGTAGCTAATTTGGAGGCATCGGTTAATTATGTTTAATATTATGTCTGGGAATAATTCGGCAAAACGGAGGCAGATGTCAGAAGTTAGATGGTCATGTCCAGGAGCTTTCTTAGGGTTCATGTTTTTCAGGTTTTCCAGTACTTCATCAATGGTGAATGGTGGTTCATGCGCTGTATTTGGAGGTGAGTGAGTTTTTTCTCTTATTTGTACATGTATTTGCATATCAGGTGTATCGTCTGGAAAAAGTCTTTTAATAAGTAGCTGAGAGGTTTCTGTAGCATCAGCAGTGTGGTTACCGTTATCTAGCTTTAAAGTTGATGGTGGTTGTGTAATTGGGTGTGTCTTGATTATTCTGTTTGTAATGGACCATACGTTTTCTTTGGTTTGTTTATTGCAGAACTCCCTGAAGTGCGTCGATGAGGTCTCTTGTATGGCGTCAGCATATTTCTTTTTTAAGTTTTCTTTCTCTGCTAGGATTTCATCAAGTGGTAAGTTTCTGTGAACCGCTTTACTCAACTTTCTATGGTTAGTAATTACTTTCCGTTTTAGTTCATCAAGTTGGGGACTCCACCATGGTGGGCGACATGGTGGACCCTTGGATCTAGGTAAGATTTTATCGCATGTTTTTTGTATGTATGAAGTTATTTTTAGTATGTAGTTTTCTATTTCATCGGAGTTCATGGTACTTATATTTATATTTCTGTTTATGTGTTTACTGAGTTCATTTTTAAAGTCATTTTTCGTTCCTTCCCAGGCCAATTTGTTTGAGATATTATATTTCCATGTGGATAATTTTATATTTTTAGTAAGTTTGGTTTTTCCCAATAATATATTAAATGTGATTGGGTTGTGGTCAGATGCGGTAATGATTTCTGGGTCGACCTTCCAGTTGGTGATTTCAACATAATTATTGTTGCTAATGAGGGTGATGTCTACTCTAGATCTTTTGATACCATGTCTACCGATGACTTCAAATGTAGGAGTGTTTCCTTGGTTACATATAACAAGGTTGTTTGCAATGATCATATTAGACATAATTTCTCCTCTTTGGTCATTACGGGCAGATCCCCATGTTGTGTGCCATGCATTGGCATCCCCGCAGATTAGATGTGTTTCTGTTGGATGTTCTTGAAGAAACTGTCTTAGTTTTTGCCAATGACATAGGAATTCTATGGACCCGGCCTATTGTCTGTAGCTATAGTTATTTTTATATATATTTTGCGGCCAGGCAGCCATATTGTGTGACATAACTGTCAGTTACTGTTTGGTACTTCATGTGTCAACGATTTGTAAACATTATCAAAATTAATATTTATCTTTCTTTTTCTGGAGATTACTTCATTGAAATTACGCGAAGTTGTGAAAGATCACACCGTCATAATGCCTAAGTGTAGTGTAATAGGGTGTGGGTCAAGGAAAGACGAAAATCAACAAAGATTAACGTTGCACCGGTAAGTCTTAAAATTTACAAGTAAATAGTAAATACTTTTAGCATTTATGGGTACTCTGAATGTTTTAAATTTTTTATTCATCCATGTGATTCCATTTATGTGGATTTCAATTAAAGATTAGGCTTTATTTTGAATATTTTCAAGCTAAGAAAATGTTGAATTTGACAACTAGTGTTGTTCTCAAATTATCGAAAGTAATTGACGATAATACATAATCATGACAATATTATATTGGAGAGGCCTTAGGGGCAGATGGAGTACATATGCCTTCAAAATAGCATCTATATAATATCGGATCATTATTCTTATACGAGTTAAAAAAGAGGATTTATAAAAAAAATACTGGTGTCCATAAGGTTGGTTATTCTTACAACTTGGAAAGTGTTTAATTTTTTATTATTATTTATGTCTTCTTTTAACCTTATCAATTGTAATGGATTCATAAAGCTAAAGAACATAAATATAAATGAAAATAAAATTGCCTATCCCATACCCACCCAAATTATTTAAGATTCCAATTTTCATCTCCAGTATATCTCATAGGTTTTTATTTTTTTTAGGTTACCAAGAAGTGAATATAGGAAGAAAATGTGGTTGGAAGCAGTAGGAGTGGAAAAAGCTCTTTCCAAAGCTGAGTTTATTGCCGGTTCTTCTCAGAACAAGGCCTCTTGGTAGACTCTTAAGCCGATGGCATCAAACTTCACTTTGGCATCAAAATTGTACCTAAATGAATAAAGAAATTTGAGTTTGAGTTTGTTTAGTCAAATTAATAATGTAAATAATAAACATATTGATTTACGTTCTAGTATTTCGTTTTATTATTTTAGCAAAATATCTTTGGTGTGTATAACTTTAACCTATGTTTTAGATATTCGCTCCCCCCAGCCAAGCTTATAACTAGCCATCAGCTTAACGTGCCTTCCGAAGCACACGAAGTTTCACCCGATATCTTGTAGCAATAAGGGAGATATTATAGAAAACGCACCGGGCGGCGGGCAGGCGCCGTGAAAATCTAAGGGTGTAATGATAGCTTTATAATTACTGATGTTTATAGCTTGCCAAGAAATCGTGTCTGGTATTAAAGGCGAGTCCAAAACATGCACCAATGTGTGAGAAATGCGTACGTGTCCGTGAAAAATAGTACTGCAGTCTGAAAGTTGTTGTTTTTTCTACGTGACTGACAGGCCGACCTAGGCCGCCTGCGTATACGTGAAATGGTCTCGTCTGTCTATCTCATTCTAATATACGTGTTAGTATACTCTTTCTCTTTTACTTTGCCCATCTACAGTTTCCTATATCTATGCATTCATTTCATATTGATAAGCTAACTTTATGACACAATAAAATCATTTCACAACATAATTTATTTCACAAAATAATTTTATCGATAGAGCAAGATACTACCGAACAGCACTATAACAGCTGTCAGTCCGCCATTTTATGCGCTCAACCGGCACGGTTTTTTTGTTGTTAGGGCACGTCCATTGAATTCCTATGTCATTGGTTTTTGCAGAGTATTGAAAGTGTCATTTTTGGGTTCGATGTAAATAGAGATGAGATTGATTTTTTTATTATTTTTATCACGGATTTGGACTATTGAAATATTTGCATCAGAGTGAGAATTTTTGCCTATTGCACTAAATTTATTATCTTTAATTAAAATGACAGCTTTTACCGTTCTTTCGGCTGATATTTGAAAGGTTGTATATCCAGGGATAGTTTTTGAAGTTTTTGTGTTACCAGTGTATGGTTCTGTAAGGAAAAGTATATCAAACTTTATTTCGTCATTTAATTTTATTAATTCTTGTCGAGCATTTCTGCCACGTCCTAAATTTACTTGTATGCAAGATAGTTGATTTAGATTTTGTGTGGTTGTTGATCTATCTGTGTTAGGCTTATCCGTAGTCAATACGATTACGAATATTATTGAACATTATTGTGGCTTTAGGACAGCTTTTCGACGTGGCACTATGTTTTGTGGGGTTATTTATTTTATATTTGTTATTGTTTTCTGTGCAGTTGAAGCATTGCGCTTTCTCTGCATTATTTTTGTTGGGACAGTCTTTGAAGAGGTGTTCGTTCGAGGCGCAGTGGGAACATGCTATCGTCCCGCTGCTACAGCGCTTACGCGTATGTCCATATTGAAGACAACTATAGCACTGCAACAGAGGTACATAGTCCTCCACTGCTACTTTTTGATGATCAATATTAATCTTTTTCATTTTCGTTATTATCTTCCAAAGAGTGGGATTAGTTATAATTATTGCATTGTATAAATTTTTATTTTTATTGTTTCTTATGAATTTTAGTGTAATGTCTGATTGGTCTTTAATGTTTTCTAAAATGGATTCATTTTGATTAATAATTGTTTGACAGAGTTCGTCAGTTGTGATATTCCGTGATATTCCTTTTATAATTACCATTGGCTTGAGAAGCTTGGATTCCTCTGCCTGTATTGGGCTATTAGGTTTATTTACTTTGGTTAGAGTGGTTTGTCTTTGTTCGTCAGTTTCAAATTCCACTCGGATTTTATTATTTGAAATGTATTTTACTGTAGAGGGAGCAAATTTTGTATCTTTGAAAGAAACGGCTTGTTTCCATATTTGTAGCGTCTCCGCAGAGCTTTTAACATTGTTTTTTGGAATGATTATTAAAGATGGTTTGGTCTTAGAAGGCGAAGGAGGTGTATGGTTTTTAGTGAGGCTTTTTGTAGTTTTTGCTATGCTTGAAAATGTTGGTGTTGGAGGGCTAATTTTTGCATCTTGAATAGCAGAATTGACTGTTTCTTTTATAGCATTAATTGTATTCGGGCAAAGTTGGATGATCTTCGGCGTAACAGCATTTCCGGAATCGGTTTCAATACGGCTTATTAAAGTTTCTGCAATATTTTTAATAGTTTCAGAGTATGTTATAACTTCCTGTTTATTATTTTTAGTGACGGTTCTTCCTTCATTCAATTTATGAGGTATTGCTAATGCATGGGTAATGATTTTACGTAGAGCATCTACTGTAGAGGTATTATTGTCTGGCTCTAGTACTGTTTCGCGTAAAAAGTCTTGTGTATCGTCTTTGTCGTTACTATCTATATTCTTTGTGTGCTCAGTTTCGGTGTCCGTTGTACTTGCTTGAGGTCGGTTGTAGAAAAGGGTTAAAAGCGTTTGTGTTTTTGGGTTTTTACTATCAATGTCCATGTAAGTCCCACGAGTAGGGCCGATATATTGGGTAACGCTCTCGGGTGACGCCCATTCCAAGAGAGTGGCTATATACTGTAAAGGTCGCCAGATATTCACAGGGTTTCACGAGTTTTCTCTCGGGTTTTATAGATTTTTCCTTATCACGAGTCGGCTGGTTAAGGCAAGCTCTCCGTTCTATTCATGACCAACGACGTATCCCCATAGACACCTCGGATGGGGGTCTTTGACGAAGGTAGAATAGGTTACGGACTGAAGGACTGGTGTAAGGCCCTTTGAGAGTAACTCTTTCAAGTCACCGTAAAGAGGGTGTGGAGCTGTTGGTAAGAGGAAGGAAACGCCGTTGTTGTTGGCAGCCGGCTGTTATTGGCAACTAAGTGTGGTCCTTCCTCCGCAAGCCCCCCCACCGCGACAAGGTCGCTCCACCTGGGGGGGGGTTAATTGGGGTTTAACCATGGTTATGCCCCATGCTGATACTATATATATTCTGAAAGTTTAAGAGGTTATTTGAAGAAATACCACATAACTTTAAGTGGGGTCTAATAAATGGGAATTACAGATTCTTGTAAAAATTCAAACATTAGCTGTCTTTTTTTCCTATTGGATTAATTATGCCATCCCTTTTAAATTTTTGCCAATGAAGTAAAATAATAGAAGTGTACATGTGTGTTGCTACAGCATTTCGGATCATATTTTTTTTCCTGTTTTGTGAGCGTATAACGTATAGATCTAATACTATAATATCATGGATTCATCAACGATCTTTTGCTAAAAATGCTACGGACAAGTCTTAGATACGTAGAAAATAACGAATCGAGCCACTTCTGACCCCTCGCAGAGCTGATCAAACACTTCAAAACCATTCCGATTAGAGGCCGCTTCATAAATAACTTTGGAAGAACCCGTAAATTTAGGTACCTACGCCTTGTATTATATTATATTGCTTCGATAGCCGGCAAAAAATAGGTGTCTCATTTGAAACTTATTACCTATTTTAATGTAAAAAATGACATTTGAAAACATTTCACTAATAAAAAATGGTCTTTTAATTTTTTAAATTAATAGAAATGTTAATAAATGTTATATTTAATTCTACAGTTTTAAACGAAGCGAAGGCTAAACAGAGCGCTTGATATTATTTGAAATGTCTCTTGAAATCGGAACAAAGAGTTTTGTTCTTGAGCACTTATCCATGGTAACCATAGATATACGAAAATGTAGATCGGCAATGTGAAAGAAAAAGAGCATACTAACGTGTATATTAGAGCGAATTGGATAGATGAGACTATTTCACGGCCTATGTCGGCCTGTCAGTCACGTAGAAAAGACAGCAATTGTTAAATTGCATAACCTAGATACTATTTTTCTCGCACACATATGCATTACTCACACATTGGTGCATTTTTTTTATCTCGTCCTAGTCGATTCATTGCCAATCTATAAACGTAAGTAATTATAAATCTATAATGGTAACATAGTGTTTCCTCCGAGTTTTTGTTGTAAAAACACGTCTTGAGAGACTCCTTTTTTAACTGAAATCAACCGTAAAATTTTTGTTACTTTAGTTACATTTTCACTTGACATTGGCAAAATGCGTACGTTTATGTATCGCGACGTCTTTAATTAAGAATAGAACATAGTCATATACATAGATGGTATGATGTTATCAAAGATTCTAAATTGTAAAATTAATATTGTTTCCATAAGTTTTGTTTGTATAGAGAAATTTGACTAATTGTTTGTATAAAGAAATTTGAAATTTAATGAGTTCTATAGGATGGTCAATGATATTATTAAATATAATATCATTGAGGGTTCTCTAATGTTTCGCACACAATTGATTAGCAAATTACTATTTCACAAGCAACATTTGTCAATGTTTCATTGCGCAAACTAATGCTTTAACAAGGACATCAAAATGCAAACATGCATATGACAAGCAGGCATTTTAAAAATGCATTATTAAATAAATTTTTAAAAGACATACTGACATATCAACAATTTACACAAACCAAAAATAATATTTCACAAATAATTTGTTTGACTAAATTTCAATTACAAACTTTTTGTTTACTAAAATTTCAATTAGCTATTTTTCAAATTAAATATTATTAATTTATAAATTACCATTAAAATATAATAATTTTCGCAATGCGCGTCCAATCATTTAAACTAAAGTAAAACGGAACGTGATTCATGCGTTGTTCAGCATGCAAGCAAATGCAAGCAAGCATGCAGCGTGCAAGCAAGCATGCAGCATGCAAGCAAACATGCAGCATAGCAAGCATGCAGCAAGCAATACAATGCTCCGCTCGCTTCGCTCGCTCCGCTATGCGTGGTCACAAGTCTAACATAACCTAACCAATATTTATTTTCGTCCTTATGGTTTTTCTTTATAGCGGGGGGCCTCAGGCCCCCCGACACCCCCGAGCAGGGGGGCCTGCCTCCCTGCACCCCCCGGCAAGCATCTCGCAGGCAGGCATACAGCATGCAATGCAAGTATTCATACAGCATGCAATGCAAACATGCATACAGCATGCAATGCAAGTATTATAGTACTCGATATTATTACATTATAGGTACATAGTTTTAGAAGTAAAAATAATTACCTATGTAAAACTACATTTTCGAATTTTTGAACATTATGGTTACTGAATTTTATAAGAAACGAGATATGGATAATGATTTCCGGACAAACAATTTTAGGAGATATAAGAGAGTACCAGCCCAACCCGCTCGTCGCTTCGCACCTCGCTAACCTAAGACAATTTCTTTGTATTTTTATAATTCTTATATTTTTAGTATGAAAATTTCAGAAGTGATACGGTGCCATACCATAAATTGCCTAATGTCTTTAGACTAAGTAACCATATTATTAAAGAAGAATTGGTCAATAGATATTTGTCGTTTAACGTATTTGTGTTAGGAAAAATTTACTTATGTTCTTTTGCAAAATGACAATATATGAAACAATTACTTGATGAGATGTAAAGTTTGTGAAACATAAATAAATGGGACGTTGAGTTGCGAAATGATAACTTTGAATTTCGTTGCTTGTCATCTGTAAATTTGTTTAATAACTGTTGATCAACCGAAGGGGAACCATCATTGAGGATGGTAATGTTGTAACAACACTAATTGTACTGATATTCATTTTGAAGTCAATCTATAGATTTGCAATTTTTTTAAAATACTTTTACTTGACATTGCCTAAATGCGTAATTACCGCGAAGTATCGATGGCGTAGTGCGTAAGGGCGTTGTCTCCTACCCAGGAGGCACCAGTTCGAACCCCGCCACGTACCAATGTGCTTACAAAATTTTGAATTCATATGTAGGTTTATTCGACGCTTTTACGGTGAACGAAAACATCATGAGGAAACCTGCACACACCTATGAAGAAATTCTTAGGTTGTGTGTGAAGTCGACCAACTTGCACTTGGCCAGCGTGGTTGACTAAGGCCTAATCGCCCCTTATGTTTGCTCGAGCGAGCCCCTCAGTGGGGCCATTATATGAACTGTTTATGATGATGATGAATTAAATAAGATAATAATATCAATAAGGTTAAAAAAATACACATTTGAGTTTTTGCCTGACCAACCGTCGTTTGTACCGAACAGCCTATATCCTATCCTACTGTGCTAATATTATAAACGCTAAAGTTTGTATGGATGTGTAGATATTTTTGCGTGGGCCAGATGTCCCATAACCCGTAGACGTATAGATGTATGGATGTGTGTCTGTTATCTTTCATGCAAAAACTAGGTATGGAATGGATTTTCATGAAACTTTTACAATAATATAGCTCATACATGATATATCTGTGAGCTCATACATAAGAATAACATATAGGCTATAATTTATACTGATATTGCGCAGACGAAGTCACGGGCAGAAGCTAGTATACTATATTTGTAACTTGCAATCTCAATTTACTTGCAAATATATCTTAGTCTAAAATCCTTTATCCCAAAAAAGACTCAACCATCACGTCGTTGATATTAGTAATAATGAGTAACAAAAAAATCCTATATTATTTGCAAACAAATCCTGATTAAGTAGAAATAAATCTAGGTACCTTCGGCGATGTCATGTAGCACTAAAGAAAGTTGGCTGCCGTAACCTTGACACTCTTCTGCTATCGAGCTGAAAGGACATCATTACGTATGTAAATACTTATTTCCGGAGCAGGACGCCGCTGCATTCCCCAAGGAAGGGTTTTAGTCCTGCCAGCGATTTTTCTCCCATTTTATTTATTAGGGTTTCGTGGGCCGTCCCTGACTCTCCTCGTTTGTCTGTCAGATTCATGTAATCGATATAAATGCGTCTACAACTTCGTAAGCAAAAGTGCGAGTTAAAAAAATAACCTATTTTTCATTTCTTGATCTGAGTATTGGATGGAACACGCTAATTCCCACCACTGGCCGGGAAAAAACTCATTGTAATTGCTTTCTACCCTAGAGAGGGAATAAGTTTTAAAAATAGAACTGTATTTGGTAAGGAATATATGAATATTCTCACAAATTCGGCGAGTAGGTTAGCGCCAGTGACACGGTGTGTTCCAAATTTAAAAAGAATCGAAGACATTTATAGGGCTGTTGACACCATTCACAAATAATTACCTACAAGGTGAATTGGTTAAAGGTGACGTCATTTTATGCCTGAAAACCTCTATCGTTTGAAATTACCTCTAGAATTTGCTTTTTAAGCGTCTCAAAATCATTTAATATTTAATCAGTTGACTATAAGAATTCTTAACGTCACAAATTCGCAATGTCATACAAATTCTCTGGAAAAATAATTATTATGACAGCTAATAAAAAGTATCTCAACTGACTTGACAGGCAACACCCCTGTGCCCCTAGTATGAGTTTGTTAGTTTTCGAGCTGGATCAAACGTATCGTCTATTTTCATACATTGCCCACTAGCGCCTCTAGCGTAAACTATCAGAAACAGTGGGCAATGTATGAAAAGAGACGATACATTTGATCGAGCTCGAAAACTATCAAAACTCATACTAAGGGTACTGGTCAACGGCTGGGATGCGATTTCGTTCATAATTTTAAAAAGATTCCTTAAACATACCTACGCTCTCTAATCTGTGAAAAAGATGTAGCCACAGATTTAATAATACAAGGAGATAGGCCAAGCCGGCGTTTAACTTGTGACTAGTGGACATATGCCCAGCGGGCATACATTGCCGCCAGGTCGCCGTCCGATAAAGTCGAGTGAATACGTACGTATGTCAGAAAGAAATATCCGATTTTCTTTCAAAATGCCGTCGTGTTCAACTGTAACATGCAATCATTGCAGTGAATAAGTGATAAATAACTAATTAATAAACTAAAAGCAATGGCATAACTTTTCACACTTAAGAACCGAAAAACTTAGATTTATATTTAAAAAACAATATTTAAACAAATAGTTCCACTTTTATTCACAAAAACACAATAGCTTTAAATTATGCGTTACTATCTTACAAATTGTAGATATTATATTGCGGCTGTGCGTAACTTTCATTGCTTCGCAGTCCTTATGACGCGCGCATTGATTACCTACTGTATATTACGGTATGCTCAACTGGAACCATGTTATGTAGCACGGACGCTGATCGCGACACTCGGTCTTCCTATGAACTCGGCGACTCGACCGATCTCCTTATATTGATATTATTATATCTGTATATACAACATGTAAACTAAATAACCAACACCCTGAATACAGGTGGTTTGGGATCGGCTTCCGAGTTGATTTCAATAATTTTTTTTTGAAAAAAAACGTTTTTTTTTTTAAAAAAAAAAACAAAAAAAAAACAAAACGTACCCAGAAAATATTGTATAACACGTTCTGAGAAAAAGAGGCGGGAAACGTTGAAGTAGGCGGGAGTGTTTTTTTGCTTTAATTTGTTTTCTTATTGTATTTTATTAGTTTTTCGTATCAGGTGATTAGTATTAATTGTATATATTTAGTGTTTGTTTGTATATTTGTATATTTTTGACATTTTAGTAGGTAAGTAACTTTTTTCATGCATTTTATATAATGAACGATCCACCTGACCCTGGTGGGTCGGTGCCTTTCGTTGGTCATAATGTTGTAATTATGAGTCAAGATGAGTCCAGCCTTGACACTGATCTGACTGAGTGGTCTATTAGCAATGGTAGGAAAAGAAGCAAGCATTGCAACAAAAAGAAGCGTAAAAATAAATTGGCGGGAAAAACTGCAGGTTGCATATGTTCTGATTCCACTAATCATTCCATTGAACAATCTATTTGTAATACAACAAACGAATCTAACAAATTAAATTTAAGCCCTGCAATTTTAGCTCCACCAGAACCTCCAACGAAAAGTGATTTATCACACTCTCAAGTTACTGCCAATTTTCCTGGTCGAAAAGTTTATACCGCTAATGATTTACCGCCTTATGTTGTACATGTCCAACGGGAGCAGACCTCGTTTAATGACGCCACATCGTTACACCCTGTACAGTTTGGTAATTTCCTTAGGAAAAATAATTTTTATAATATTGTTGATGGTAGTGTCAAGAAAATAGGTAGAAATAGAATAACACTATCATTTTCTAAATTTGAGATGGCAAACAGTTTTATTGCTGACAAAAATATAATAGATAACAATTATAAGGCTTTTATCCCTTCATTTAATGTAACTCGTATGGGTCTTATTCGCGGAGTTCCACAGGACTGGTCACCAGAGGAAATCAAAGAGAAAATGTCTTTACCTACAGGTTGTGGTGATATTATTAAAATAAGGCGATTGAATTATAAAGTTATTGTAGATGGTTCTGTCTTATGGAAGCCCACTCAGTCAATTGTTGTGACTTTTGATGGCCAAATGCTTCCACCTAGGGTATACCTTTGTTATAATTCTCTGACAGTTGACCGTTATATATTTCCAACTGTGCAATGTTATAACTGTTGTCGCTTTGGGCACACTAAATTGCAATGCCGTTCAAAGCCTCGTTGCTATAAGTGCGGACAAGACCACTCGGGTGATGGCTGTTCAGTGGAGGAAGCAAATGCAAATTGTTGTAACTGCAATGGTCTCCATTTAGCTATAAAGCGTTCATGTCCAGAATATGAAAGACAGAGGAGTATCAAAATTTCCATGTCAAATAATAACATATCATATTTCGAGGCAGCTAAGCTTCACCCTCCAGTAGGGAAATCCTTTTCAGATGTATTAATGTCTAATCCTTCAAAGCCCACTATAAGTTTTGCAACATCACCTTCACAACCATACACTCAAAATAATGATCGTTCTTATAAAAAAACAGTATACATTCAACCTAAGCAATTTTCATCTGGCCACATTAATAAAGGATACAATCAGGCAGAGCATAATAATATTATAAGAGACTACAATATGCCTAGTAGCAGTGGTAATGGTACTGTTATCACTCATAATAAAAATAACGCTCAAAATATAACAGTCACAGATATGATTGTATCTCTTATTAATTTTCTAACTCAAAACAATAATTATGGACCGTCCGACGTTGCCCCTTTGCTTAAAGCTATAGAAAACCTCAGTCACCACAATGGACCAGTTGGCCAAAGTGGTTCAATGGAATTGTAGGAGCATTAATAATAAAAAAACAGATATTATACACTTAATAAATAAATATAATCCTTTTATCATATCCCTTTCGGAAACCTGGCTTAAACCAGGTTTTAATTTTAAGATTTCTGGTTATTTTTGTCTAAGACAAGATAGACCAGATGGCCACGGAGGTGTGGCTCTTTTGATTAAAAATACTTATCAATATAATATCTTATCATTACCCTCAAGTAATGATTATTGTATTGTAGGAGCTATCATCAATAATATTTGTTTTGTTTCAATTTATGTGCCACATCCATCTATTTTTATACTAAGTGAAATAAATAATGTTATATGCCGCTTTCCTAAACCTTTTTTGATTCTTGGTGACTTCAATAGTCATCACCAATCCTGGGGTAGTTCATTTACAAACAGCTATGGTGAACATTTACTTGATATTTTAGATCGTAACAACTTATGTTTATTAAATACTGGTGCTGCTACACGTCTAACTAATCCCAATGAATGTGTTAGTGCTGTTGACCTCTCTATTTGTACTCCAAGTCTTGCTCTGTCTCTATTATGGCGTACACTTAATTCTACATATGGAAGTGACCATTTCCCAATAATTATAACATTTCCTTTTATTACTAAACTAAATTTAAAGAAGAAAACTTGCTTAAAATATAAATTACAAAATGTTGATTGGAATTTGTATAAACATAAATTGGAGGATAGATTTTCAACTCTGCCAATTATTGGGAATGGTAATGAACAAAAATGTTCTGAAGCCTTTTCTAAATGCCTGATTGGTGTAGCTAATGAACTTTTTCCATTAAAAAAAACATCTTGTTATTCAATCCCTTCTCCGCCTTGGTGGGACAAGGACTGTACTGCAGAGATAGCTCGGAGGAAGAATGCTGAACGGCAGTATTGTGCAAATATGACTTTACAAAACTTTAATATCCTTATTAGAATCACTTCAGAAGTTAAAACCTTTCTGAAGAAGAAAAAGAGTGAAGCTTGGAAAAGGTTTTGTACTTCAATTTCCCCACAGACTCCTCCTTCATTAGTGTGGAGTAATATTCGAAGGTTCCGTTCAGCCTTTGTTCAGCCTTCCTCTTGCAGTCTTTCCTTAAACATGGCTCACAAATTTATGAGTAATTTAGTGCCTTTATCGGTCGCTGAGTCGGTCCCACTTTTTCCTTTTCCTGTCGATAATTCTGGTTTAAATTTACCTTTTACAATGTCAGAATTGAAAGGAATTCTAAATCACTTGGTAGATTCGGCTCCGGGTATAGATGGCATCCCATATTCATTTATTACGAACCTTGGGGATAAAGTTCTAGGGTATTATTTACATTTGATAAACAATGTCATGGTGACAGGTAATATTCCGTCAGCATGGAGACAGCAAATAGTGTTGCCCATTCTAAAACCGAATAAACTGCCATCAGATGTAACTTCCTACAGACCGATTGTTCTTTCTACTGTTCTAGTAAAGATTGCCGAACACTTAGTTAAAAATCGTTTGGAATGGTACGTCGAAAGAAAGGGCCTCCTTTCGAAAAGTCAGTTTGGTTTTCGACGCGGTAAAAGTACTTACGATTGTATTTCCATTCTAGTCTCTGATATTCGAATAGCTTTTTCTGATAATGTGTCAGTTGGCGCCGTTTTCATTGATATAAAAGCGGCCTATGACAATGTTAACATAAAGCTGTTGAGGGAAAAGTTAAACATTTTAAAAATTCCAATTATGCTTTGCAATTTTATTATTAAGTTATTTTCTGAGAGGTATCTGATGCTTTCTATTGGCGATACTATGATAGAAAGACGTATCTCTAAAGGTTTGCCTCAAGGTTCAGTATTAAGTCCATTACTTTATAATTTGTACACCTTTGATCTCGAAGGCTCACTCAACAATTCGTGTGCTATTATTCAATACGCCGATGATGTGGTATTATACTCTTTAAGTTATTCAATATCCCATATTTCAAACACATTAAATCATTCTTTAATTCATTTTAAGACCTGGCTTGACAAGAACGGCTTAGATTTATCGATTTCTAAAACTTCTGTTGTTTTATTTACTAGAATGCGGACACAAAATACTTTAAACGTTACCTTTGGTCAAAATTGTCTTCCACAGAAGCAGGAAGCTAAGTATTTGGGAATGATTCTTGACTCAAAACTCACTGGTAACTCTCATTGTGAATACGTTCTTAAAAAATGTGAGCGCAGTCTTAATATTTTGAGATGTCTAGCTGGAGTTTGGTGGGGCAGCCATCCTGTTTCTTTGAGGTTACTCTACATCGCTCTTGTACGGAGTATGTTAGACTATGGTATATTCCTGCTCGAACCTTGTAATGTAGCAAATTACAAGAAGTTAGATAGCATACAAGCTAAGGCCTTACGAATCATTAGTGGTGCCATGAGATCGAGTCCAATATGTGCATTACAGGTGGAGTGCAATGACCCTCCTTTACATTTACGGCGTCAATTTCTAGCTGACAGGTTTTTTTACAAATCAACACAATTAAACAATAATAATTTGGTTATGCAGAAAATTGAACTACTGTCGAACAAAATAACATCATCAGTGTATTGGAGTAACAAATCTTTGCCACCTTTAATTAAGACTTATAATAAATACTTGAATATGGGAGTCTCTACGTATCAATGTCCAATTCTTCCTGTGTATAGTTCAGAATATGACTCTCTAACATTGATACCTAACATCACTTTTAACCTTAGAATAGACAAGGCAAATGCCAATCATTCTTTTAATATGGCTGTTGATGAATATTGGTATGGTTGGCACAGAATATTCACTGATGCATCTAAAAGCGATTTACTTGATGTCGGTGTGGGTGTTTATCACAGTAATTATAAGATACAACAAAAAATGCGGCTTCCTCCACAGTCTTCCATTTTTACTGGAGAATGTCTTGGACTTTTTAAGGCAGTAGAATTCATTCTTTTAGCAAAGTTAAATAAAACTGTAATATTTACTGATTCATTGAGTGCATTATACGCCTTAGAAAAATTTCCTTTAAAAGTTAAAATGTATCCATTAATATTCAAAATACGTAGTTTACTGTTACAATGTTCAGCCAGAGGTTATTCAGTATCATTCGCTTGGGTACCTAGCCATTGTGGTATAACTGGTAACGAATTTGTTGATCATATTGCCCGGGATGCTATTCGGTGTGGTGACATTGACTGGTATAACAATTTCAGTATTGATTTAATTAGTCTGTCTAAGGCAGAGCTCCATTTATCCTGGACTAAGTTGTGGACAGAGGGTGGTATCACAATAGCGAAGTACTACAGAAATATTCAACCATCTGTTCTTATCAAACCTTGGTTTGCAAAACTAAAGTTTAATAAGACAGTCACATCAATTCTAATTCGTATGCGCCTGGGTCATGTTTGTACACCTGAGCGTCTAGCTAAATTTGGAATAATTAACGACCCTACTTGTGAATGTGGCCATTTTGAGAGTGATATAAATCACATTTTCTTTGTTTGTCCGCGTTTTGACAGAGCTTTCTTTCTAGAATCTCTTATCAAATTAAATGTTCCTTTTCCTACTTCCATTCCCATCCTTTTATATAACAATAATCCAGATATTTATAAACTATTAGCTTTATTTATAAGGAAAAATGATATCAAGATTTAATTATTCACTTACTTTAAAGTGCCATTTAACAATTATTAAATTATTTATATTATTATTTCCTTAGTAATTTCATCATTTCATCTCACTTTGTAAACCTATTTTTATACCTAGTCACCTGATCCTTTTCCAAATTCCCTTCCGTTATATAATTTTGAAAAAAATCCGTTTTCCTGCTTTTTAACACCTGTCGAGTAAGACATTGATATCTACAAAACTACCATAAAGTCCGCCTCTAAACTTGCATATGGCAAATGGCAACACTAGCCTTAACGCCATTCACAAAGAAGAAGAAGAAGAAGAAGAACACGTTCTGAGTACTTTTTGTTTTTTTTTTAAAAAAAAAATCGTGTTGTTTCAAAAAAAAAATTATGTTGCAACATGTAAACTAAATCACCAACACCATACAAATTATGGTGTTGGTTATTTAGTTTACATGTTGTATATATTATTGCAAAAAATTATACGCGGAGAAAGTCGCGGTCGGAGCACTAGCATAATTAATGGCATAGGTACTGTGATCGTAAATAAAAATACTTCGTTCTCTTCCATTACACAGATTCTGGTCTCTGTGGTTGATTAATCTTAGAAAAAAATAAAAAACAGCGCACACTTTGTCAGCAAAAACCTTCGATAGCAAAATCCTAGTATGCATGTCGTTATTGATATTTTTTTATTCTTAATTTTCACGACGTCTAATCCGTGTTTTGTTTTTGAAAACAGTGCACGAGATTTCGTACAATGAAGGTCAAATCAGCAGCTCATGGAAACTTTATTCATTTTACTAGTACAGGTTTTACAGAAGTATTGATTTGAAAGTAAAGAGGAATATACGATTAAATCCAGCAGGGGAGCATGCCGTACTAAAATGTTAATTCCAGCAACCGATATTCGTTGTTACAAACGGTCTCTGCATTCAAACGATTAAGCTTCAAAGGACTAAAAAGCTGTTCTGAAATTTTATACATCATTAGCTCGAAGCTCACAAAAGGTTCTACCTCCCCTCTGTAATTAGTTGCCTATTTAAGCTTTAATCTAAGTCAAATGAAAGTTGAGTTTCATCTTTTATTACTGAACCATTAGCGTAGACGTGGACAGAACCAATTTATTGGAATTATAATTAGAATTTACAAATTATTATTGTAACAATAAGCAAATAAATTAAAACGCCATCATATCGTTTCTAAAAATGTTTCTACATTTAAAAATAAATTTAAATATATATTTATAGATTTTAATTTCTGTACTTTGTAACGAGTGCATCAGAAAGAGTTGACTCTTCTTATCATTCTTTTTGTCTTGGTCCTAATTTATTTGAAGTCAGTGTAATATTATGTATGGCACCATTATCTGCATAGTTTTATGTCTGCTTTTACCGACACCGACGGTAAAAGTTATACAATACTACATATAGTATTGTTATGATAAGAATGAATGTGAATGAGCAGAATTGTGAGATGATGAAGTTTTGTATTGTCATCTTTCCATCTTTAGTATGCTTGACCCTTAGATTATATACCTAAATCTAAGGCTTTGTAAACCTATGGTCCAACTCTGTTAGTATAGTCCACTAATCAAAACACGTTTTCCGTCACTATTTTATTGAGTTATTGAACAGGTTTAAATGGTATATAAAAGGCACTCTGAAAATAATATAAAACACACTGTAGAAACTAAACATTAAAACACTTAAAACTGATACACAAGAATATGTAAGGAAATATTGTTGGCATTGTCGGTAAAATGGAGGTTGGTACCATATCTTACAAAAGAGGTTGCGCTGTCTGACATAGGAGTGTCATGGAGATAAAGCAGTTGTTTATTTTTTGACAATGTCGGAGTTTTATTATTAATGTGAAGAAAGTATTTTAATTTTATTATTGTGTATTAAGGAATCGACAAACTTATATAAAAACTTTAAATGTCGTTGTTGACGCCGTGCATGGTGCGCTCAGACCGCGCGCACCCATGTCTCTCGGCTTTAATGCGAGGAAGACCGAGCAGCAGCGGAACGGCCCGAGGACCGCGGCCGTGCGACGCGTCAGCTTTGACCTCGCCCCTGTCTGCACCGCGCCGCCACGATATACGGACGCGTCCGTCCCCCAGTCACCTCAATTAATTGCACTGTATCGAGCACCCCATGCATAACGAGTGAAGATTATTGTAAACTTTAAACAATATATAATTAATTTTCAAGTTGCTGAGTTTTCCTGATAAAGCGCCTCGTCTCCTACATTTGGTTCATCGAGCCGGAAGAAAAATTGAGCCACGCCGACAAGCCCGAGCGCGAGGTTTGCTGAGGAAGCCAGCCGCCATTTTGTGATGTCTACGTGACCGTCGGATCAGAGGAGAAGCTAAGAGAAGTGCAATTTACAAATTAATTAACCACTTTGATGGCATATTGTGAGTTCGTTCCAATAATTTCAACTAGAATTCATTTTTGAAATTTGATAAATTTTTAAACATTTCTTTACATACCATTAAGTAGTTCTTTCTTTAATATAGATAATTTTAAATGCAGTAATTCATTAAAACACGCGTTAAGTTAAAAGTAAATTCAATCGTAAATATCATTATTTTTCTTTATTAGGCACATTTTCGTGTGCGTTCCCCCAGCAAAATGTTGTCAAAAACAGTCATTTAAATTATGTAGGTAATTAGTTGCCGAGCTTCTGAATTTGTTGCAAACTATCTTAAATTAGTTGCACTTATAGTTTTTTAGTTATTTAACAAAAACATTTTCTGCTGGGGGAACGTTACCGCAGCAAAACATTTTCTTTTTTAATGGGAATATTGAAATAAATATTAGCTATATAATTAGTAGTCTAGGCGGGGTAAATGTTGCGACTTATTTGGTGTTTGTTCTTTCTTCGGCTGCGAAGTTATTCAAGATTCTGCTGGGGTAACGTTTGTGATTTTGCTGGATCTCCAAAACGGTTAAGCGGATTCTTATCATCTTTTGTACATGACTACATAAGAATTTGTTTAATTAGTTGCGCTATAAAAAACACCTTTTTAATGCTCCGTTCAAAGGTTATTTAATTAAATACAAAAACACTTCAATAGGTCCTAGCTCTTTGAAATAGAGCTTTAAAGATTTGCTTTAAACTTTATTTTGTAGCTTGTAACTGCCTTCAAATGTTTGTGAAGTTTCATTAGTATCCTGTTAGTAATTAAGAAATTATGATGAAATTAATTTCTCCACATTCACGGTCGCAATGCGCGCGGCGTTTTTTGGCCACTGTTAAACCTGTATGTGGATATATAAACCTAATGTTATATCAACAATCAGTTGCTTAGTTCAGTTTTATACCTGTAAAATTTCAGCGTAGTACATACAATATATAACGAGATAATAAAATAAAAGTCATTAGGAAGGGCAAGATCGCGGTAACCCGACCGTGTTTAGGTGGTGACAAAAAAGCGACCGCGTAGTACATTTAGGCTATCTTCGAAAATGTTTAGTATAATACACCTCATAAGTTCGGTACAGACGCGTACATGGTTGTTAAATACACAACAATAATAAAACTATCTACCATATCATATTATTATCATCTTTCGGTTTCGGCTACTTTACTACTTAGAATAAATTAGTCTCTATCTGAGGTCTCTATTATATGTACAATTGCAGAAACCAAGAATCGTCGATAACACGTCCTTAAGTGGGATGGGACGCAGGAGGGGTGCGCACAGGGGTACTTCATTATTTGCATAGCACAATAAAATTGAACCTTAGTCAGTAATTCGTCTTGTAGAGTGCGTGTGCGCGTGCGCTTTCTATTTTTGAAAATATATATCAAGTACTTGAGAATTAATCAATGTGTCTGTGTGTGTGTGTGTGTACCTACTTAGCGTGGATTAATTCTATTGAGGGCAATATTCTAAATTTGATTTTGCTTGTTGGTGTGGTGAAACATTTATGTAGGGTATAAGGAATAAAATGTAAAAAGACAAAATAGTTTTGTTGTTTTTTTTTATGTTGATGTAAATCTGTTAAGCAAAATGACAGACGTTTGTAATGACGAGATCCAAGACAGCAGACGTGACTTTTTAGTATAGGAATCATTTTCGTAGTTTTCTGGCGTCCCAATTCCAAATACAGCATCTATTTCAAGATCCAAGATGGCGGACGTGACATTTTTTTCAGAATGTCAATATGGGTATCGTTTTCATGCTTTTCGGGGCTCCCGATTCCGAATACAACATCTATTTTGAGATCCAAGATGACAGACACGAGTTTAATACAAAATCGATATGGGTACCATTTTCGCGGTTTATGGGGGTCCTCGATTCCGAACATCACATTTATTTTGAGATACAAGATGGCGGACGCGACTATTTAACTTAATGTCAACATGGGTATCACTGTCTTGGTTTTCGCGGGATCCCGATATCAAATACAACAATTCTTTCAAGATCCAAGATGGCAGACGCGACTTTTTAACTTAATATCAATATGGTTAAGTATTACTTTCGGGGGTCCCGATTTCAAATACAACAACTCTTTCAAGATCTAAGACGACGGACGCAACTTTTTAACTTAATATCAATATGGGTATAATTCGCGGGGGCCCTGATTCCGAACAAAACATCAACTTACTACAAATTACAACAAAATACAACAACTCTTTCAAGACCCAGGATGGCAGACGTACCTATTAAACTTATCGTTTTAAACGTTTTCGGAATTCCTGATTTCGAGTACAATATCAATTTTAGATCCAAAATGACGGATGCTACTTTTTCACTTATTATATAAATATGGATGTCATCTTCGTGGTTATTTGGGGGTTCCGATTCCAAATACAACATCTATTTCGAGATCCAAGATGGCAGACGCGACTTTTTAACATATTTTTAACATGGGTAACGTAAATTTGTAAAATAAATAAACATAACTCTTGTTTAATGTTTGTATGAATAATCTCTAATATTTTTTTTTAATTCTTTATCAATTTAATATAAAATAACACACTTTAAAAGATTTAAGACACAAAAACAGGAAACATTAGGCTTGGTTTAAAAAAACATTCAAAATGTAGATGGCCCTTATTTTGTTTTGAGTAGTTTGGAATCGGGACTCCCGAAAATTGCGTAATTGATACCCATATTGATATCATATCAAAAAGTCGCGTCCGCCATCTTGGATCTCGAAATAAATGTTGTATTCAGAATTGAGACCCCTGAAAATCACGAAAACGATACTCATATTGATATTTATATTAAATTTAAAAAAATCGCGTCCGCCATATTGAATCTCGAAATAGATGTTAAATTCATAAATTAGAAACATTCCATTTTTTTTATTCAAATGCTTAGATTAAAGCAAAAAAGGGATTTTTCTTTAATCAAAGTTCAAAGGTATTATTATATGTAGAAAAAGTTCAGTTGCAAGGTTTGGCCCGAACATACACATGTATTGCAAATTGTATGGACCATTTTTCTCAATTCAGTTGGTATGTTTTTTTTAGCGACACCCTTGGCCAACATCTCCCAAACGAGTGTAAGCAGTTCGGGGGCGCCGTTGCGCCCCACCCGTCCCGCAACCCCCTCACGATTGTCCTGTCTAGACGCGCTCGTCGGACGACTGTAAGACTTCTATAGACTGTGCTATAAAGTTGCATAATGTGTTTACAAAAATAGTTGCAATATTATTATTAGTACCTACATTTTGTTAGGCACCTAGCTGACATTGTGCCTACATAGAGCATAGTGCATATATTAGAGATGTGTAAGACTTAAAAACTAAATGTATTACTTAATTTACATACTTATTGCTTAAAAGCCAATATTTTACCTCAAATTGCGTACCTAATTATTACCAGGTATTTATTTCCACATGCTCGTACCTAGTAAAGAAATGTAAGAATTTCATATTTATTTATTGAATATGAAATCAACTCGTTTAATCGAAATTATTATTACCGGTCAATAAAAATTATTGATGAAAACATTTAGTTTTTTTAACACTTATGTACACATCTGTACTAAACATGTAACACTATCCTGCATATTTTCGAAGATAGCCTAAATGTACTACGCGGTCGCTTTTTTGTCACCACCTAAACACGGTCGGGTTACCGCGATCTTGCCCTTCCTAATGACTTTTATTTTATTATCTCGTTATATATTGTATGTACTACGCTGAAATTTTACAGGTATAAAACTGAACTAAGCAACTGATTGTTGATATAACATTAGGTTTATATATCCACATACAGGTTTAACAGTGGCCAAAAAACGCCGCGCGCATTGCGACCGTGAATGTGGAGAAATTAATTTCATCATAATTTCTTAATTACTAACAGGATACTAATGAAACTTCACAAACATTTGAAGGCAGTTACAAGCTACAAAATAAAGTTTAAAGCAAATCTTTAAAGCTCTATTTCAAAGAGCTAGGACCTATTGAAGTGTTTTTGTATTTAATTAAATAACCTTTGAACGGAGCATTAAAAAGGTGTTTTTTATAGCGCAACTAATTAAACAAATTCTTATGTAGTCATGTACAAAAGATGATGAGAATCCGCTTAACCGTTTTGGAGATCCAGCAAAATCACAAACGTTACCCCAGCAGAATCTTGAATAACTTCGCAGCCGAAGAAAGAACAAACACCAAATAAGTCGCAACATTTACCCCGCCTAGACTACTAATTATATAGCTAATATTTATTTCAATATTCCCATTAAAAAAGAAAATGTTTTGCTGCGGTAACGTTCCCCCAGCAGAAAATGTTTTTGTTAAATAACTAAAAAACTATAAGTGCAACTAATTTAAGATAGTTTGCAACAAATTCAGAAGCTCGGCAACTAATTACCTACATAATTTAAATGACTGTTTTTGACAACATTTTGCTGGGGGAACGCACACCACATTTTCCCCCTTTGGAATTTCGTTAATGCCTACAGTCTGTGTGTTTGCTGTGTTCAATGCTTTATAAGTAATCGAAACAATTTATCAATTTCTAGTGTGGTTGGCATCGCCGCGCTCGCCGTGGTGTTGTCGGGCTATTCGAGAAGCACGTGGCGGCACGCTTCGCTTCTAAGTTGCAAGCACATGGTTTTGCGCACATCCATGCTTCTTCATTCTGCATTTAAGTATCATTTCAATTCCTCTAAGTTTATTAATTTCATTATTGTCACGCCTTTCAGCTAAGACCATTAAGGTTTGGTAAGAACTTATATTCAGTAATTCCCTGGCCTACATACAGCTTCGCCTCGTGTTCAGTTTTTTATTTATTTTCGAGATAATTTAATTTTTTGATTTTAGAAAAAAAAAGGGCCTAAACATAAACAACCTAGTTAGAATTTGTAGCTTCATCTAAAATAATTATTAGGCATTTTTTGTAGAACTCGATTTTGTAATTTAATTTAACATCATTTCAAAATGGATAGTAAATCATTAATTAAAAAACGTGGAAGCTACAAGGCGAAATTAACTCAATTCAAATCTTATATAGAATTGGTTCAAAGTTGTTGCCCCTTGACTCCTTTACAAACCAGCGAATTACAAGTCAGATTAACCAAAATTGAAGAACTGTACACCGATTTTGATTGCACTCAGATTGACATAGAAAATTCATGCGAATTTCCAGATGAGCAGTACAAGGAGCGTGAAGTGTTCGAGACTCAGTATTTCGGTGCGATCGCTGCTGCCCGAGAGCTGTTGAACAGGCGGGACACCTCTGCGGATGCCGAGTTTGGATCGGTTGCAGGTTCTAGTATTGACTCTGCAAAAAAAGGTGGGCCAAAACTTAAACTTCCTACTATTCAATTACCTACTTTTTCGGGACAATATCATGACTGGCTAGAGTTCCGTGACACTTATACATCACTCATACACGCCGACGAGTCTATTCCCAAAATTAGTAAATTTCATTATTTGCGTTCCGCTCTAAGAGATAGTGCAGCTTTGATTATACGTTCTCTTGATTTTTCTGTCAACAATTATGATGTTGCTTGGCAGCTGTTGTGTGACCGTTACAACAATAAACGCCTGTTAGTTAATAATCATATAAATTCTATTTTCAACATTGAACGTTTAAGTAAGGAATCAGCTGGCTCATTAAGAGACATAATTGATACAATTAATCGTAACTTGAGAGCGTTAAAAACATTAGATTTACCAGTTGATGGTTGGGATATACTCATTATTTACATGGTTTCTCACAAATTGGATACGGTAACAAGCCGTGAGTGGGAATCTTTCCGTAACACCTTAAAGGAATTGCCAACACTTGTTGAATTCACTACATTTTTAAAAAATCGGGCTGATTTGTTAGAAACCATGGAGGAAGCACATAATCACAACACGCGTAAACGACATAGCGATTCACATGTTAGACAGAGAACATTCACTGTAAACGCATACTCACCTCCATCAAAACATGCTTATACTTGCCCGCTTTGCAAGAATAATCATCCTATTTATCAATGCCCTACATTCAAATCACTTTCAATTGAAAAACGAATACAAATGGTAAAAATATTAAGACTTTGTCTTAATTGTTTGCGACATGGGCATAGTGCAAACAGGTGTAGATTTGGGTTTTGTAGAATTTGCAACAAGCCACACAACACATTAGTGCATATTCAAGTAACTAGTGGTCATCAGTCGACACAACCTGACAACACAGAAACCAATTCAACTCGCACTAACCATGGTACAAATTGTTGTACTGTGCTCTGTAAAGCCAAATACGATTGCTAGAAATACAGTTTTTTCTTCTAACAATATTCAAAACATGGTGTTGTTGTCAACAGCTCAAATACAAATTAAGGACCACAATGGTCAATTTCATTCTGTACGAGTGTTACTCGATAACGGGAGCACTTCGAGCTTTATAACAGAAAATTTATGTACTAAACTTAAATTGCCAATATCCTCGACAAAAACATTAGTCGAAGGCTTAAATGGCCAATCTTCATTAATCACTAAGTGTAGTGATGTCTTTATATCTTCACACGCTAAAACATATTCTCAAAACATTAAGTGCTTTGTAGTGCCTTACATTACACAATTGTTGCCAAGCACGCAAGTTGATTACACTTCATTAAATATACCACAAAACATTACATTAGCGGATCCTTTATTCCACACACCATCTCACGTAGACATGTTACTTGGGGCGGACTTGTTTTGGGGTATAATGTGTTCTCAAAATATTTCATTAGGTAAAAATAAACCAACATTATGTGAAACAAAGCTTGGATGGTTGATATCCGGGCCCATACAATCATAAAACATGTAATAATAATACAGTCCACTGCAACATCATATATATTGGTTATACAATCACTAAGCATTGTATAAATACTTTCCATTGCAATCTTTATATATTGCCTATACAATCATTAAATATTGTAGCTACACAATAGTCAAATGCAATCTTTATATATTGCACACATCATTAGAAATGCAATCTTTATATATTGCACACATATCATTAAAATGCAATCTTTATATATTGCATAGAATTCATTGAAATACTGCAATCAAAGTCAAGTCAAAATTTCTTTATTCATTTAGGTACAATTTGTACACTTATGAAGGTCAATTTTGATGCCATTCTTTATATGGGTTTAGATGGGCAATCTTTATATATTGCACCCACATAATTCTAAATGCAATCTTCATATATTGCACATACTTACATCATTGAACATGCAATCGTTATATATTACATATCGAATTTCTCTTCGGAAAATCTTTATATATTGCAAAAATGATGCTCAACAAAAAATGGTGTGAAATCTACACATCCAGTGATGCATCTACACAAGCTTATAACATACATTAATAAGATACTCATTCATTATTCATTATTAATAACTTTCGTTTAAAATTATACATATCATAGGATATATGAAAATCATGTCATATCATATGAACTAAAGTCATCATTAATTACATTAATTATAATACAATTTTCACAATAAAAAACATTCATTCATTACTATAATTTATTAAAAAATTAACATTATTATCACACAAAAACAAATTACATAATACTGTTCCACGCATCTCATTAGCTTACGAGACTTACGTTTGATCGTTGTTATTAGGGTTGCTAAGCACCCAGGCTATTCATTAATAAGGAAGTAGACTATGCTCGTCCATTCATGATATTGAATCGAAGGGGGAGGGGGAGTACATTAATAAAATCTTACTTATGCATTTTTGTATGCTTGGCTGCCAGAGCAATACATATAGAGCTTGTAACCGATCTGAGTTCTGAGACATTCCTAGCTGCCTTAAGCAGATTCATTGCTCGAAGAGGAAAGCCTGTCAACATCTTTTCGGACAACGGTTTAAATTTCGTAGGCGCGTGCAATGAGTTATATAAATTTCTAAATTTAAATTCAGAACACATAGGGGCATATGCTTCGTCAATAGCCATTAACTTTAAATTTTCTCCAGCATATAGCCCTCATTTTAATGGTCTTGCTGAAAGTGCTGTAAAGTCTGTAAAATATCATCTAAAACGGATTGTTACGTGTGCTAACCTTACTTATGAGGAATTGAATACGGTACTCACACGGATGTGGCTCAGGCTGTCTGGACAAATCTTCAAAATAGCTTACATTTAAGTAGGTCAATAGGGCATTTTATGTGACGGCTAACCACCCTTACTTCAGAAGAGGTGACGCTACAGAATCTTAGATAATCGATCGAAACCGTGTCCAGCCAGCTTGAAAAACCACTTTTCGCTGGTCTCTCAATCTCGGTAACGGAAGTGGTTTTGAAGACTTTTTGCATATCAACGGGCGTCACATAAATTTGTGACGGGCATCGAGCTAAAAGTTTTGTGATACGTACAGCGGTTTATTAGAAAAATGCAAAAATCTGTGTCCAGCCAGCTTGAATTTACGTATAAAACTTCTGGCTGGCACTTCTGAATCTCGATAACGGGAGCGTTTTCGAATATGGTTCCTTTTACTAACAAAATGTGACGCAAGTTGTGACGGTAATAACGTTTGATTTATGGCGTCACGTGTAATGGTTTACGAGAAATCAGTTAAAAACTGGTGTCCAGCCAGCTTGAAGTTCAAGCTGGCTGGACACATGTATCTCCGCTGCCTGATGGTCTACGGCCTTCGAAATATGTTCAAGTTTTTGTGACGGGGACGATAATGATAATCTGAAGTTGTGACGGAGAACGTTTACGTAGTTTCAAAGATATTGATCATTAAATTATTTTCATACAAACACTGCAGTAGGGTTACCAATATTGTAGGTTTTATGTAGAAACAAGTATATTATTTTAAGGCTTTAATGAACGAAAATACGTGTATTGGTGATATTAATACCTACCTACTAACCTACATTTACAGTACCTACATATTTTAATCGATAGAAGACAACAGCGTAGAGGTGTTGAAAGGGGGTAATTTTTTGCGATATTGATTATTTACGTGCAGATAACTACTCTTTTTAGTGGGTAAGTATTGGTGTTTTTCATGGTAAGCATAAATAATTAATGCTATTGCATAAATAATGCTATAGCAACACAGGATACAATGGTTTCTTTTTTCTTCTAAAAATTCTATGAAAAGTAAATACTTTCCGGCAAAGAGAGTCAAAAATATTTTAAGTATATTTAGTTATATTTTACTGTAAAAATATTTTTTAGGAAATATCTTGGTCACGAAAAGATACTGAATAATTTCTGAACGTGCTCATACGCTGCCGCAGACCGACTTGGGTTCAATAGGTAGGTAGTTGATGTTGGTGTCGCCATCTGTTGCTTAAAGTTGGTACTACTAGGACAACTGTTCGAATCATAATTATGTTCTCTTCCTCTGAATCAGACTCTTTCATCACCCGCATGCTATACCGATTATGGCGCGCCCTACGACTAGGTACTTACTCTGAGTTTTCTCAAAAAAATTATAGTTAATATTTTCTCATTGAGGTGGGAAAAAAGAAAACAAATTAACGACGGTAAAGCATTTATTTTAATTAGGTAGGTACATACCTTATTTATTCTTTATTGCACAAAAAAAAGTAGATGTGGGTACAAATCTTCATCCTAGCGAATACCCCAGTTGCATTTCGAAAGCTTTCACTTGGAAGCCTGGCCCCTAATCGGAGAGTAAGTAGATAGGGTCGGACTTCGAAACGAGTCGCCTGAATCTGAGGAAACTGAATGTGTAGGGGGCTCAAGGAAGCTCCGTAAGATCACCCTAAAACAATTTCGGCTACCGGAGTTGCCTTTAAATATTTTTAATTAATTTTTAAAATTCGTATTTATTGTATTGTGATTGCGTGAAACAAAACGTAATTTCTATACTTTTTTAGGTTATGATAAGATTTTAAAACTTTTGAAGTACTAAAACGCGTGAAACGAAACGCCAATCCACTATTTTGATAATAGTTTTGACATTTCTGACAGCGTTACATTGCGTCATTCCGTTGGTTGCTTTCGAGTTTTCGTGTCTAGTCTAAGGTGTCTAGTGTTTTATGCACCTACATGGCTGGATGATAGGTAGGTTAGGGTTTTTTCATATATTTTGAGGTTAATTTTTTATAAAAAAAAGTAAGCATTTCCGGCATTCGAAATTTACGAGGGGCGACTCCCACCCCCCTCCCTTCCTTCCCCCCACCCTCCTCTACCTCCAAAAAAGGAGACTTATTTCGAAATTCTTACCAGTAGATATACAAATGGTGGACTTAACTAGAAAAGAAAACTATTCTGACAATCCGAGCCTTTAGACAACTTGCATTTCGACAATCGCTCTCGCTATCGCTAAGTAAAAAAATGTATGGGATTGACATAAGTAATCGAAAAGTGATCGATTGCTTATGTCAATCCCATACATTTTTTTACTTAGCGATAGCGAGAGCGATTGTCGAAATGCATGTTGTCTAAAGCCTCTGACTATTCAACTCGTAAAAACTAATGATGGGCAAAAAGTAACACAAAATAATAAGTGGGGGCTCTTTTTAGGCAGCGCTGGTAGTCAATTATTATTTTGAATTAACACTTATTTACGCTTTTTTAACCGAATTCAAAAAAGGAGGAGGTTATTAATTCGACTGTATGTTTTTTTTTTAGTGTTTCTTACCTCATAACTCGTTACTGAGTGGACCGATTTTGAAGATTCTTTTGACTTTTGAAAGCTAGTGCTTGTCATGGGGTCCCATTTAAATTTTATCGACATCTGACAAATAGTTTTTGAGTTATCCCTAATAATGCCTATTTAATTGACATTGATGATATCATAATTTTATCACTTGTGTGTCTAAAAGATCTTGAAGTAGTTTCCTGAAAATTTCTATACTTAAAACACTAAAAAGCAGAAAAAAACCGCTTTCAAAACAAAAACGGGAAAAATAAAAATTTTGTTTATAAAAATCTATTTTATTTTGAGGTCGGTGCCAACCTCAATATTTGTAATAAACGTTGTCACTTGTATTCGGGACCGACCTCTAAAAACATTTAGATTTTTATAAACAAAACTTTTATTTCTCCCGTTTTTAGTTTTGAAGGCGGTTTTTTTTATTTAATTTTTTTTTACTGCGGGAAAACCTATTCTCACGGAAAAAATCAAATACAATGCAGGTGTGGCCACAACCGGCCGATAAGTCGATTAAAAAGAAATCCTTTATTTGTGTAAAATTATGGTCACCTAACATTATTAATAGATGTTTGTATGGAAAAAATTATATGATTAATATCTTTGAAACTACGTAAACGTTCTCCGTCACAACTTCAGATTATCATTATCGTCCCCGTCACAAAAACTTGAACATATTTCGAAGGCCGTAGACCATCAGGCAGCGGAGATACATGTGTCCAGCCAGCTTGAAGTTCAAGCTGGCTGGACACCAGTTTTTAATTGATTTCTCGTAAACCATTACACGTGACGCCATAAATCAAACGTTATTACCGTCACAACTTGCGTCACATTTTGTTAGTAAAAGGAACCATATTCGAAAACGCTCCCGTTATCGAGATTCAGAAGTGCCAGCCAGAAGTTTTATACGTAAATTCAAGCTGGCTGGACACAGATTTTTGCATTTTTCTAATAAACCGCTGTACGTATCACAAAACTTTTAGCTCGATGCCCGTCACAAATTTATGTGACGCCCGTTGATATGCAAAAAGTCTTCAAAACCACTTCGGTTACCGAGATTGAGAGACCAGCGAAAAGTGGTTTTTCAAGCTGGCTGGACACGGTTTCGATCGATTATCTAAGATTCTGTAGCGTCACCTCTTCTGAAGTAAGGGTGGTTAGCCGTCACATAAAATGCCCTATTGACCTACTTAAATGTAAGCTATTTTGAAGATTTGTCCAGACAGCCTGAGCCACATTCACACGGATTGAGGCAATTCTAAATTCAAGACCACTCACCCCCTTATCTTCTGATCCGTCGGATCTTTCAGTCCTCACGCCTGCCCATTTTCTTATTGGACGAACATTAACAGTATTGCCGACACCTGAAATTCAGGATGTGGCTAAATTAAGCACTTTATCAAGATATGCGAGAACGCAACAAATGAAGGCCCATTTTTGGGGTAGATTTTATAAGGAATACATTACAGAACTTCAAAGGCGAACACCTTCAACTGGGGGAATTGGTACTCATAAAGGATGACAGGCTGCCTCTAAACAGATGGTTGCTTGGACGCGTTGAGAGCGTCCACCCTGGCAGCGACGGGATTGCCCGTGTAGCAGACATTAAAACTGCTACCGGGACTATAAGACGTGCTTACAATAGACTGTGCCCTCTACCGGTTTCAGACCCATGCAACGACTCCGAGTCTCCACGTGCCGTTCCAGAGCGTCAGTGTGATGCTGTTCCAGCCCCTGGGGGGGCAGCATGTTGACGCCGTGCATGGTGCGCTCAGACCGCGCGCACCCATGTCTCTCGGCTTTAATGCGAGGAAGACCGAGCAGCAGCGGAACGGCCCGAGGACCGCGGCCGTGCGACGCGTCAGCTTTGACCTCGCCCCTGTCTGCACCGCGCCGCCACGATATACGGACGCGTCCGTCCCCCAGTCACCTCAATTAATTGCACTGTATCGAGCACCCCATGCATAACGAGTGAAGATTATTGTAAACTTTAAACAATATATAATTAATTTTCAAGTTGCTGAGTTTTCCTGATAAAGCGCCTCGTCTCCTACAGTCGTTTCTTTGTATTTTCAGGTAAGATAATATTTCTGATGTTATTCTATATTGTTATTTGTAGGGTGAAATGTAGATTTAGATCTAAATAAATATCTTTGTATTTTCAGAGCAACACATTAAGTTTTATTTCTTACCGGTTCCTAGTAACCTGGTTTAGTTGTCTTATAAAACGACATTTTTAGTAAATAAGAATGGAAAAATTAAGATTTACTTTTGCCGTGTTGGCAGCGAGTGATGAAAAAACAAATATGATTTGCATAACGTCAATTGAGACACCTGATGGACGGGTATTTGATGTTCCGGATGACCTTAAACCAAGGAGCTTATACTAAGAATGGAGTCATTAGTCAAAATAAAGTGAGGGCAAAAATTTTGACAATACTTGACATTTCAAATTACACATTTCTCTTTCTAGAAATTGTCGTCATCTCTTTCTAAACACGACTACATAGAAACAAGATTTCCCCAGTATTTCGCCATCTTTCTAAAACAAAAGTAGAAAAGTAGCTAAAAACATGTGCGTGTGGTATGAGGGCTCATTTTTTGAAACTAATCATATTTTTATGAAATCAAGGAAGAATTTAGGAAATAATTGTGTAGTCTTCATGGTGAAGATAAAAAAATTGTGAAATATATAGTGAGAAAGTTCTGGTCAATTAACTGGAACACTCAATCTGCCATCCAGAGAAAATACTGTAACTCAGATCTCAAAATATACTGAATGTAGATTTAACATTTATATGTGGAAAAATTGTGTTGAATTTCTGAAACCTATTCACAAATATTCAAAAGATTTTAACGGTTTATTAGGATTTGGTAAAGGTTTATTTAGAACACTCAATTCTCTTATGGTGCAGACGGAGTGTTCAAAAACTTGCCATCTTCGGTTAAATAAATCGTTAATATTCTTACTCTGCTTTACGAGTACAACTTAAAAGTCAATTTGTGACCAAAAACCTTGACATAAAACGTAATAGTTAGAGAGTAAATAAAAAAATACTTTCTTTTCAACATCCCGTTGGAGAGCTCCGTATTTTAGGGTTTATTTACATAACCCGAAGTTATATACAAACGGATGCCACATCAGAAATTGTGAAAATGTTATCACTAAAGTTTTGACACGTTTTCTATTTCTGAGATTGTTTCATTTTAACAATAATCAACTTTATTACATTTGCATACGAAAAATGGCTAGGGTGACATATTTTTTTTCCGGACACATTTTTTCTCTACCCTCATCATAACGCACTAACTATTTATTCTATATTATAGTAAAGGGATATTGGTCAACTATTAAGTGTTTCGTTTTCGTATGTGTTGAGAGTAGAATGAAATTATTGCGTAAACATTTAATTAGGGCTTCAAAAAATATTGAAACCCTGAAGAACGGTATTTTGCGCTGCGTTCTTGTGTTTCTTTTTCTTTCTTAATTTTGAAATTGCCTTTTACCCACTGAGACGGTACGGCGCGGCATGGCACGCTTCGGTTTGCCGCGGCATCTTATGTCCCGCACAATAATATATTATATACATAATAAAATTCAATGTAGAAAAGACACTGAAAAAATTCGACCTGCCTCAGGCGGAAATCGAACCCAGCATTTTCCGCAATCCGGGCGGCTGCGTTAACCACTACGCCACCAGGGCACTACTTTCGCTATCGAAATTTGTCAATGCTTAGTGCTTATGTTTTATGGTAAACATTGTTTCATCAAATCTTTGAAATTTGCACTTCTAAGATCCGAACAAAATATTTCTGCAATTATTTCACACACAGTTAAGAGGAAACTACCTTATATTATAGAATATTTTTTGCATTTACAGACGCGTAAATAGTTTTAAAACTAAAAAAATACAACATACGATTTTTTTCAGTGCATTTTTTTCTAGTATTAAAAATAATAACGTGTTTGTAAACGCTATGATGATATGAGATAACAATTATGAAATACCGCATGATGAATTACTGTTACACATCTTTTAGTTTGTCTTGCAGGAAATTACAAGATAAATTAGAAAAAGTGTTTACCACGTTTTTTTTTTACCGTTTAAGAATGTAAAATCTTTCAAGTTCGCTCTTGCTTGGATTACCTACTGTACTGCTTTGCTTTTGCTCCATTGCTTTTGGGACGGATCTGCTCAATATCAGCTAGATGCAATGGACTTGGTGGAGCACCGTGCCAAGAGACTCATCGGAAATGACACACTCATTGAGGCTAATCTCCAGAGCCTCGACCACCGACGACGTGTTCCTTGCCTCTCGGTTTTTAATCGGTTTCATTTCGGAGTGTGTGTGGTAGTTTTAACGTAGATAGATTTATCGCTCCCTCCCTTTCCGGCACCGGGAGACCAGGGGCAGCGAGGGCTTTCACATTATGTTGTTGATATTCCTTCCATTCGCATGAAGCGATTTGCTTTCGCTTTCATTATAGGAACAGCTAAGGAATGGAACTCTGGCAAGGTCTGTTTTCCCGTATTAGTATAATCTGGACATTTTTAGGGCCAAGTGATAAAACATCTTTTAGGCGACCTTAGACATAAATAGCATAAAAATTGTTTACGAGTACAAACAAAATTATTTTATTTTATGAATGCATGGTCACCCTAAATAAATTTCTAGAATAGAAATATATTAAAGTTGATTATTGTTAAAATTAAACAATCTCATAAATAGACAACGTGTCAAAACTTTAGTGATAACGTTTTCACAATTTCTGATGTTGCATCCGTTTGTATATAAGTTCGGGTTATGTAAATTAACCCTAAAATACGGAGCTCTCCAACGGGATGTTGAAAAGAAAGTATTTTTTTATTTACTCTCTAACTATTACGTTTTATGTCAAGGTTTTTGGTCACAAATTGACTCTTAAGTTGTGCTCGTAAAGCAGAGTAAGAATATTAACGATTTATTTAACCGAAGTTGGTAAGATTTTGAACACTCCGTCTGCACCATAAGAGAATTGAGTGTTCTAAATAAACCTTTACCAAATCCTAATAAACCTTTTAAATCTTTTGAATATTTGTGAATAAGTTTCAGAAATTCAACACAATTTTTTCACATGCAAATGTTAAACATACATCTAGTATATTTTGAGATCTGAGTTACAGTATTTTCTCTGGTTGGCAGATTGAGTGTTCCAGTTAATTGACCAGAACTTTCTCACTATATATTTCACAATTTTTTTATCTTCACCATGAAGATAACACAATTATTTCCTAAATTCTTCCTTGATTTCGTAAAAATATGATTAGTTTAAAAAAATGAGCCCTCATACCACACGCACATGCTAAAAACTTAACATATTGTATTCAATTATCAGTATTTATTATCAATGAAAGAAATAAATATAATATATTTACTTTTAATGTTTAGGTTTGTATTTTATTTTGAAAATCATCACTGTGATTATTTCTATAACTTATGGGAAATGAAAGGATTTATGTAATGGCAGCACTTTCTTCATGTGTCAATGTCCCGAAATCTCAACATGACATAAATTGTCGTAATTGATGTATTCATAAATATCGACTCGCGATTTTGGTACGGCTTTTTAGTTTAAAATAAGGATAAATAGTTCAAAATTATACATATATAGTTATTTCGTGCTGGTAGAAGTGAGTAGTATTGAGGATGCAGTGTGAATTTCACTTGTAAGTGTCATAATTGCATATAATATTGTTCAATCTATAAATTTCATTTTTCACCCGTAATTCCAGATGATTAGCGTTATTTTGCAAAACTCCATAAGAGGGAGAAATTTCTGATACTCGCATTTAATCCTATTTATATTAGATTATATTTATATTAGAATTTAATGAATATTTGTACATAATTTACTTATTCAAATATTTGTAAACAAATGAGTAGGGTGACTAGGATTTCCGGAATTATAAGGAAATAATATCCCTTTCTATCCATTCCTTTTATAAATGGCAATCAAAATTGATAGATTATTTTATTTAATTCTTTGAAATAACTGTTACATAGATAAAATACATAAATAGTTTTACCCATTTTTAGTTCGAAATGTTTATTTACAAATAAAATATGTAATTTGTGTAATGTAAATTATTTTATTTGAGAAAAAGATAATGAGAGTATTGATTGGATTGTACTAGTTTAAAAATGTTTATCATTCACATTTGCATGTACTAACATGCAACGCAGATACATTGCACACAGACAGACAGTATTAATAAAATTGTGGCTGCGCTCTTATGCACTTGTAATCAAATAGCATATAAAAATCTATCAAATGATAGTTTTTAATATGCTATTTGATTACAAGTTAAAAGTGTACATAAATATTTATATACACTTTTAACTTGTATACATAAAATTTTCTTTTCTTTTTAGATTTCCGAAGCGACGGACCATATGGTTGTCTATTGTGTCTTTAAAAACAAAATTTTAATGAATTTGAAAATATGTAGCTTCCACTTTCAAGACACCGACACTTTCAAGGCAACTGCTTATGTCAAACTTCAAGCCCTTTTTTCAATAAAACCACTACTCAATCACTTTTCAAAGGCAACCCTTGAATTGGTTAGTAAAAATTTTCTTGATAATATAGGTACAGTTAATACAGAGAGCTAAAATGTTTGGGGAAATAATTTTAAGGGCATCAGGCATCATCAATTATTGAATATACAATGACTCAATTGAATTTTAACATTCTGTATAGTCACCAAAATGCCGTATGACGCAAAAATGAGAAACCAGGATTTCCGAAGTAATTAGTCTATTGTCACCAACACTTCATTTATCGATGTTTAGAGTAGGTTAAATAAAGCGTAAGAAATATACATTCGAATTAAGTTAATATAGTATGAATAATTTCTAATCTAGTCCGTTACACTTTTATCTTGATTATGCTATGCCCAAATGGGCACCATGATGTGCTGGTGTTGTTTGTGAACATCTGTTATTTACATTCATGAATGCAATAAATTATTTGATTTGATTTGAATTATATTTACAAGTTTTGTTTGCCTAATCTTCTTTTTATATACCGATAAATGTCGAATCGAAACCGACGAGTTGGGTCGATTTTATTGCACGTAAGTGTAGATAACGGTCATTTTTTCAATATAAATTAATAGCTTTAGATATTTTTATAAATAAACTTAAATAAATATATAATAACCGTGACTCGCAAACAAATATTCGTGTTCGTCGCACAAATATTTGCCGGCACCAGGATTCAAACCCGAAAGGCTGGGAACCCATCACTTTATCGCAATTAACTTCATCGATTTTCATTCCCCATAAAACTATTCGCAGATCATTTTATACAATACTTAACAACTCCTAGAATCAGGTTACATCGCAATTTCATTTCCTCGAATAGTTGTTATCTACAAGCTCATTCCATCGTAAATTCTTTTCCTATTTTATTTATTTTATCGAAATAATGTTAAATCGATGTTTTGCTACCCATAATTTTGTTTCCACGTAAGTTTCAGTTTGCAGAATAGTTGAAACATCAAGTTTTACTACACTAAAGTTAGTGTACATCGAAAATACTTTTTTTTATGTAATTACTCGTAATCATTTTTGTTTCCCTGTAAAGAATACCTATGGATTAAGTTAGGTTAGATTTAGAACAACAGGCAGTCAGCAGCGGGGTAACCGAAGCTAACGGAGATTGCTTGTTGTATTCTGTCATGCTACATGCATGCTTGCATTGCATGCTGTATGCATGTTTGCATTGCATGATGTATGCATGCCTGCAAGATGCTTGCCGGGGGGTGCAGGGGGGCTGGCCCCCCTGCTCGGGGGGGTCGGGGGGCCTGAGGCCCCCCGCTATAAAGAAAAACCATTAATACGAAAATAAACCTAGGTTAGGTTAGGTTAGACTTGTGACCAAGCATAGCGGAGCGAGCGAAGCGAGCGGAGCATTATATTGCTTGCTGCATGTTTGCTTGCATGTTGCATTCTTGTTTGCATGCTGCATGCTTGTTTGCATGTTGCATGCTTGCTTGCATGCTGCATGCTTGCTTGCATGCTGCATGCTGCATGCTTGCTTGCATGCTTGCTTGCATGCTGTATGCTTGCTTGCATGGTGTGTACCTACTTGCAAATTAAGAATTAGTTTTTAAATTAAGAACTAACCTCAAATGAAATGAAATGAAATGAAATGATGAAATGAAATGAAATGAAATGAAATGAAATGAAATGAATTTATTGTAGACATAAATTTAGGTACAAATTAGCAGATACATTTGCTTTATACGTATACAGAACAACTAAATTTTACCTTTTCAGGTGTGTCTACATGTTTTAAAAATATTTATAATACCAGAAAATTAACAAATAGAAATTAACAAACTAAACTTATATATAAAGTAACAAATTTTAATAACTATTCTTTATATTGCAAAAAATCTCTTACACTATAAAAACATTTATCTATTAACCATTTTTTAACAATTTTTTTGAAAGTATTTATTTTTACATTTTTAAAATAATTAGGTAGCTTATTATATATTTTAATACACATCAGATAAGAATTTCTTGAAGACAATGACAAGTTAGCAGGAGGTTTATATAATTTGTATAAATATTGAGAACGCATCTTTCTATGAGTTACATCTTGTCTATTTTGGAAGAGATAGTTATATTTATAAACAAATAAGCATATTTCATATATATATAAGCATGGCACTGGAAGTATATCATATTTCTTAAATAGGGGTTGACATGAATCAGTTTTTTTAATGTGAAACATAGCCCTAATACATCTTTTTTGTATCAAAAATAAGCTTTGAATTTCAACTGAATTCCCCCATAGTACTATTCCATAGCGCAATAGGGATTCCACATATCCATAATAAGCGTTTAGTGCTGCTTGTAGCGATACCAGCCTGCTTACCTTTCTCAAAGCGTATACAAATTTATTTATTCTGGTACATAATTTGTTTATTTGAGACTTCCAATTACAGTGACAGTCAATATTGAGTCCTAGAAAATTTGTTTCCGATACTTCCTCTATAAATTTTCCATTATACGATATAGTTAGATTAAGAGAATTCGTTCGCGTAGTTCTAAATTGCATATATTTCGTTTTATCTAGATTAATTTTGAGATTATTTTGTGTAAGCCAAACAATTGTCTGAGATAAAGTATTATTTATATTGTCATTGTAATTTAATAAATCATCACCTTTAACAATCAAGCTTGTGTCGTCTGCAAATAGTATACATTCATGGGAGATATGTTTCGGCAGGTCATTAATGTATAATAAAAACAGAAGGGGTCCTAGTATACTACCTTGTGGTACGCCAAAACTATTATTTATATATGACGAAGTATATTTAATAATGGATTTAGATTCCGAACAGTAACTTTTTATTTCCACACATTGTGTTCTATTGTACAAATACAACTTTATCCATTCCAATGCTGGTCCTCGTATACCGTATTTAGATAATTTTTGAAGCAATCGTTTATGAGAGACAAAATCGAAAGCTTTGCTCATATCGAGAAACAACACAGTTACTGGTATCTTTTCATCTACACAATTCATTACATTTTTCATTAATTTAAAAGTGGCTAGCGAGGTACTTCTACATTTCCGAAATCCATGCTGTTCTTCCGTTATAATATTATGTTTATCAAGAAACTTTATTAACCGGTCATACATAATTTTCTCCAATACTTTTGAGAAAATAGGCACAAGCGTAATCGGTCTATAGTTCTCAATTTTGCACTTTTCACCTTTTTTAAATAACGGTTTAACGATCGACTTCTTTAAAACTTCTGGAAAACTACCGTGGGATAATGACAAATTTATGACATGTAAAAAAGGAGAAGCTATTAGACACATGACATCTTTAACTATGTCAGTTCTTACATCATCAAAACCTACGGAATATGATGCATTTAATTCACTAGTTATTTTTAAGAGCTCATTTTTTCTTACTGGATTCAAAAAAATACTTGTCTCTATGTTGTCAATGCTCATATCATTTGTCGATTCCGCAATAGTACAGTTGTTTTTAACAATATCTACAAAATAATCATTGAACGATTCACAAATTAGCTGAGGGTCAGTGATCAACAGTTTTTATCGTCAAACGTCAACAGGCAAATGTATCGTTCGATGAAACGTCACTGCGATGGAATGTTGTTAAACGAAACATTACAATGTGTAACGTTAAATATTGAAACATGTTTTTATAAATAGTGTTATTGATAACTTAATAGTTTATATGAAATGTTAGTTCGATAGACCGTTATTCTGGTAAGCAACACAACTTTGAAACATTTTTTTTATGAAAGTTTATTCGATAATATGAAACGGTGATTATTAGCTAGTCGATCAATCAAGAAAAATAGATATTGAAAATCGTGGAATAGTTTTCGGTGAAATGAAATTCGATGACAAAAAAATCTGTATTTTGATAGGTACCCCGAAAGGCTTCATGTGTAGGTAGCTATACTGACCACTCCACCATGACGGCGTCAAAAAGTTGTTTATATTGATGGCCTAAAACACCCCAAATATTACATATAATGCAGGCTGTAACATGTAGGGTACCATGTTTAAGTACCCTTCATGTTACAGCCTGTATTATACTAAAAACCAAGTGCTACTAAACTTACTTTTTTGTAGCCAGTAGCTGTTACTTGTGTAACTAATTCACGGAAAGTTACTAGAGCTAACAATTTCTTCTGTTGTATAAAAAACCGCACTTCGGCTTTCAGCCGTAATATCTATCAATATAAAGAAAGTCTGGTAGTAAGTTGGTAAGTTGCGCATCATTACGGCCCTATTATCATTACTCAAGAACGGCTAGATCGGTATACCACACAATGTATTGTTATAGCATTGCTAACCGGAAAACCTTAAATGTATGCTTAGCACCTAAAAAACAAGAATAATTTAATGTCTATGAGTTGACGTGACATGAGATAAGCTAAATAATAAACTGTAACGTGCCTCTTAAAATCAAGAGTCACAGAAGCGATAAATCCTCGTATTTCGGTTGCTGATTTTTTTCCTGGGAGCCGAAAATAGATAACATTACCGTGCTAAAAGGCACTCAGGAAAAAAAGTTTAAAGTAATTATTATGAATTTTGATTCTTTGTCATGGAAAACTCAAAACTCAAATTATTTTCAACTTGTGGTTTTATTAACGTAACGAAGTTCAAGTGTAACGTTACACATACATATTTTACCGACCTACATACATAATTTTTTTTTTAATTAAATCAGATTACACTATTTATAAATATTACATAAATTAAGATATAAAGGAAGCTCATCTAATTGAAATATTTCTTTAGAGTTCGCCTCCTAAATTTATCAATAGGTTTTAGCGCTCCATATTAACGTTGATAAGCTACATTTTAGTGACCGTACGACTGTTGCGGGCAATCTCCGATAGATTGCGCCTGCGTCGCCGGGCAGTCTCGATCGAGTCAGGAATCGCAAACAAAGGCTTGGTGATTCGGTTTTGCGCTTGCGTGGTTCGCTAAGTAAATTGAGCACCGACAAGACCTACCTAATACTAATTAACTAATTTGATAATCGTGTGCTATAATAGTTATTTATGTAGTGTGTTTAACCCCTAATTGGGGTCCAAGATTAGGCTAAGGTAGCCGCTGTCGCCTCAGCTATTTCACTTCCGCCCAGGGCTGGACTTACAGTGAGCAGCAGTACAAGCCGCCCTAACTCGTCCCACCGAGCGACCCTCACCGAGACCATCTCCGGCTACCACCAGGGGAGTACACGCTATTGGGCATTATACCACCATTTAATAAATTGTTCTGCACGGATCTCTCGTGTCTCATTTAACTCCCTATATCTTAGGACCGTGGGAGCACGTGAGACCTTACCCGTGGCACAAGACTGTCCGTGATTAATTTATGCTACAGGCACCCTACTAGAAAGAGACAGGGCCTCTCTAGCAATGTCAAGAAATGTCATGAAATGTCAAGGGTTGTCAAAATTTTTGCCCTCACTTTTTTCATTTGACTAATGACTCCATTCTTAATTCTATCTTCATGCCTTAAACCTATAAATAAACCCACTGGGATAACTTCTTCGAATGTTTTTCCGAAAATCAAGAATTCGCTAAAAAAAAGACATCAAACACGAAAACTCTGGATTCCGTTGACACAGGAACTGAGAACAATCTACTTAGATGAAGGAGAAAATTTACAACTGGGCGATCAATACCTAGACGAAATTACAATGAAAACCGAAATCTCGAGTAATAATTGTAACACGGAGATTGCGAATAAAAATCTAGGGAGAACTGCTGAAAAATTTTTGCTAGATAAATTTTCAGGGAAAACATCAAATGTAGATCAGTGGATTGTTGAATTTGAGAATGAGTGTATACGTTTCGAGATAATACAGGATGCAGAGAAAATCGAAATTTTAAAACATTTACTTGAAAAACAGTGCTTAGATTGGTATACTAGTATGTTAATAAAATTTACTGTAAAATCAGAATGGGCAACATGGAAAAATAATTTTTGTGAGACTTACGGAAATAGAGGTTGGTCACAGGTTAAATATGCATTGACATTTAGATTCCAAGGAGGTTCGTTATTGGAGTATGCCACGAAGAAGGAAAGGTTATTACTGGAAGTAAATAGAGATATTGATACACAAACAATGATAAATATTATTGTAATGGGACTACCGGATTATATAATGTACAAAATAGATAAGGCATCAGTAACGACCACTGCAAACCTGTACAATGAAATTGGTAAACATGAGCATACAATAAATAAAAGTTATTATAATAAATTCAGAAGAAACACTGTCGTTAGTAAAGAAAGAGTTGATAGTAAGGTCAAAGCATGTAGAATTTGCGAAAAATTGAATAAAGGTAGCCGTTTCCATTCTGAAGAAAAATGTTGGTTTAAGCAGACTGATGATTATGAGAGCAAGAGAAACTATGGTAAGAAGATAAATAATACCTTGTTAGATGTTGAGTTGAATGATGATGAACCAAAAAACGAATAATAACACCATTAATTAGAGTCAAACTAACATTAGAAGGAAAGATTGATATATTTGGTATATATGATTCAGGCTCTAATGTTTCTTTGGTCAATTCTAAATTATTAAGACTACAGACGGGAAGAAAAAGTAATCACAAAAATGCAAATTTAATAACAATTAATGGTGTTAAAAGAACAAAAGGTTTGACAACAATACAAATAAAGATTTTTGATATTGAAAAAAGAATGGATGTTTATATTGTGGATGGAAAGGAATTTAGATATGATTTCTTAATTGGACTGGATATGATAAAAGAATTTAATTTGATTCAGAACGAAAATTTGCAAATCACACAAAAGATAGAAGAGAGCTTTACAAATGAGGAAACACAACTTAAAATAAAATGTGATGAAATAGACAACAAAACAAATGTGGGTTATATAAATTTTAATGAACACGTAAAAGAAGAAGAATTTACAATGGATCTGAGCAATCTAAATAGTGAGCAAAAATCTGAAATATATGAGTTGGTTGATAAATATAAATCAAGTTTTGCTAAAGATAAGTATGATATAGGAACAGTGAAGGACTATGAAGCACGTATTGATTTACTCGTAGACAAATATTGTTCAAAAAGACCTTTCAAATGTTCTGTAGAGGATAAAATGGAGATAGAAGACCAAGTAAGAGAGTTACTCCATAGAAACCTTATAGAGGAATCTTACAGTCCGTTCGCAGCACCAGTAACGTTAGCTTTTAAAAAAGAAGACAATAAAAAAACCAGATTGTGTATTGACTTCAGAGACTTAAATAAAATCGTAGTACCTCAGGCTCAACCTTTTCCAACTATTGAGGATCTAGTGACAAAAACAAGAAACTGCAAGTTTTTTTCAACGTTAGATGTAAATTCTGCTTTTTGGTCTATTCCTCTACGAATTGAAGATAGAAAGAAGACTGCTTTTGTTACACAGGAAGGTCATTTTCAATGGACATGCTTGCCATTCGGTTTGAAGACTTCTTCAGCTATTTTTCAAAGGATATTGAGTAATATACTCAGAAAGCATAAGTTAACTGACTTTACAGTTAATTACATAGATGACATTCTGGTGTTTTCTAAGTCTTATTCTGAGCACATAAGTCATTTATCACAGCTATTGGAGGCAATTAAGAAAGAAGGTTTCAGACTTAAGTTCACGAAATGTAAATTTGCTGCAGATTCGATAAAATATCTGGGACATATAATACAGGATAATACAGTTCGGCCATTGAGGGATAATTTGATTTCAATAAGGGACTTCCCGATACCAAAAACTCAGAAGAACGTCAGGCAACTCCTGGGAAAAATAAATTTCTACCGTGAGTACATACCAAACAGCTCTATTATTTTAGAACCACTGCATAATTTACTTAGGAAAAATCAAAAATTCATTTGGTCAGAGAATTGTCAAAATACTTTTGAGAAGATAAAAATACTACTGAGCTCACAGCCAATCTTGGAGATTTTTGATCAAGATTTGCCGATAAATATATACACAGACGCATCGTTAGAAGGTATTGGAGCAGTATTAAAGCAAGTACAGCTGAATGGCAAAGAAAAGGTTTAACAAAAGGTACTTACAATTTTAGTGCCTTGATATAATTTTATGTAAGTAGGTACGTATTTATAGTAATAGGCCCAAGCCGAGGTCAGAGCGGTCAGCAATGGAATGAATCAAATAGGGCGAAAATGAACCAAATGTCATGATGAATAATGATTTTGAATTTGATTGATATTTTTAAAAATACAGCCAGTAATAATGATGACGATGGTACTATAACATGGCAATGTTATAGTACCACGTTACTGCTTGACCATTAATACTGCTTTCGGTAGACTGACATATACTGCATATACGTAATATGTCAAGTAAAAAATATGGCGTAGTAAATTTAGCGTACAGGCCCTAGACAAGTGGCAAACGATACTAACGTTTCTATCGAACGAAATGCTAATAGCCCCCCATCCACTAGAGTTTATTTCTGCCGGAATGTCCAATTTTTATGGAATGAATTCTAGAGGATGGGCAAAGCGCGAAAGAATGACGGTGTTAAAATCTCTTCGTCCCCTCCGTCGCGCCTACACGACAACGCGACAACCAGGGACTTAGTGGCGTTTTGTTTTCTGTCGGTTTTGGATATCTGTTTTGTTCTCATGTTCGTTCACTGTTATCGCTCGGCAGTATTGTCGTATGAATTAAAGACATTGATCATACAATATTTTTATATCACGAACGCGAGTGAGCTATTATTAATGTTAGTAGCAGCGTTCTGTGCCGGCACTGCAGCACACATCAAAATAATGTGCATGTACATTTACACAAACAAACATAGCTCACCCGCGTTCCTGAGGTAAAAATACTATACGTTAATCTTTCCTTTTTTTTAAATTACTTGAGTAGATAATTTAAAATCATTGGCTATTGTAATTTCTTTTAAAGTATGTAGGTACATTCTATTATTTAACAAGCAAATCGCCATACATATTTCCCGTTTAATACAAACTCTGCTTTCTTTTACGTTTTATTATGTATTGGCAATCAATTCGTGTGTATGGTGACAAAAGGATTGTTTTTCTTCTCGAACTAGCGAGGAATGATAAAGTCGCAGGAAAACATGTAGAGATGACATTTAGTTAGTGGCCTCAACGGTTTTATTTATCTCTACGATGTTTCTCTATGAAGACAAGTCGTACGAAATAAACGCTAATGGATGGGGTCGCCATAGAGCTTTCTCACTAAAACGTCAATGTCATACATTATTATCATTTTCGTTAGCGCTCCTGCAGACGAAGCCGCCACCGCGCCGTCGCCGTGCCGCCGCCGCGCCGCTCCCGCACCGTCAAAGCATAATTTTACCGGTCCACTATACTGTTGTTAGTAATACATTGCTAGTTACAAAGATCGCACGTAACACACCCGAAAAGATATGTCTAATTTAATGAAAAAAAAGAAGTTACTGCTTGCTTACTATATCTATAGAAAATGGCAAAATGGACGTCGTAAGTCCGCTAGAAAGTTGTGGGTGCATCCTATGCTGTCAGTAAGGGAACAATATGGTGAATTTCATACACTTTACAAAGATCTCTGAAAAGATGAGGCCAAGTTTTGTGATTATTTTTGGATGAATTACAAGACATTTGACAAATTATTAGATTTATTAAAAAACAATATGCGAGCAAGTATATCTTCTACGGAGAGATTAGTTCAGTCTCCGTATCAGGTAGTTCTGCAAAGTTATCATTCATTATATGGCATATCTCAAACGAAGCTTTTAAACTTTTACGCTTGTCTTTGTAAATTTCCAAATTTTTGTCCCATAATACTTCTCTGTCCTCCACTAAATTTATATACGTTTCGCAATCAAAATTTTCTATGGTGGTTTCCTAAAAAGTAACGCACGTTCACATACGTAGGCGACCGGGAATGGAATAGCTACATAGCAGCGACGCGGAGGGGGAAGCGGCGGGGCCGCGGTGGCGGCGCGGCGTTGGCGCGGTGGCGGCACCGTCTGCAGGAGCGCTTAGACGCGTTCAACGCAATCGACTGGCCACTTGTCTAGGCCCTCAGCCTTTAAACTTTTTAGGAAGAAACCTTTGATTATATGCTTTATTCAAAGGAAGACTCATTAAAGAGATTATCGAGTCAGAATTATCTTAATTTTATATCCGATAGTCTGACTTACACTCACCCTTAGTACAGAGAAAACTTTTCTTCATTATATCCCAATCAATCTACCTAACCTATGTCAACTTGCGAGGTTCATGTTTGTTCCGGGTTAATTTATATCTTCCTAATTCCCAACCCTATCCTGTTACTTAGGTATATTTTCTACGGAAATAGGAGTGTATTTGAAATATACAGCCTTGTTATATAAAGTTATAACTGTACCTCTACGGTGATTTATAACGTAGCAGTGTATAGTGATTTCATATAATAACCTACCTACCTTCTACCTATTTAGCGAGTTAAGAAAACGTATTGTTTGAACTAATTTCAGTAGTTTCTTACTATCGTTTCTACATCTAAAATATACTTTTGATAATTGTTGTCCATCAGGCTTCCTTTCGGGCGCGTTTTTTTACAAGATATTTAAAGCTATTTAACAGGAGCGGAAAGTAAAGCTTCATTAAAGAGTAGTATGTGAAAGCAATCATGATGCATATTACCGGATTGGTTAAAAAAATTGCCAATTGGGAGTCGGCAAGCTATAGTATAGTTACTACAAAATTCCGAACTAAATCTTAAGCCTGTGGTAATATTCCGTGTAAAGAATGAATTATATGTGAAAGTTTGACAGGTTTCTGACCACCTTTATTCTCCGATTCTTAGTACGTAGTTAATACGTAGGTACAGTAATCTAGTTTTTAGTATTTTAGGGCCGTTACTGATTTGTCGAAAACAAATTACCTTCAAATTTCATTGCGGAATTCCGTAACACGGGTCGGTGCAACCAGAAAATGAAAGAGAAGGATCAAAAGGACTACGACTACTCCAAATCCCCAGAGCGATAGAGAGATAATTTGGATATACATTACAAATAGCACAGATGAAGAAGGAAAGAGACGAGTGCAGGGTTTGCTCTTAAGTTAGACATAATAAGCATAATGCATGTTATCTATGGTTAACAGTCACATAAACATATGGTTCATCATCATCTACAGCTCATATAATGTCCTCACCGAGGCGCTCAAGCCTACCCCACATTAGGGGTGATTAGGCCTTAGTCAACCACGCTGGCCAAGTGCGGGTTGGTCGACTTAACACACAACCTAAGAATTTCTTTATAGGTGTGTGCAGGTTTCCTCGCGATGTTTACCTTCACCGTAAAAGCGTCGAATAAACGTACATTATGAATTCAAAATTTGAAAACATATTGGTACGGCTGGGTTCGAACCGGAGCCTCCCGGGTAGGAGACAACGCCCTTACGCACTACGCCACCGTTTTTTTTTGGTTGAAATGGAGAAATTATTGAGAATAGCCATTACCGAGCTCTATCTGCCTTAAAAGTAAGATCTCTACAAGATATCTCGTCCAGCCAACCCAGAAAGTGTGTCAGTACAATAATAACCCGCTTATTATTGTAGTCTCTGACACAGAGTGCGAATGAGAATGTCATAGGTGTAAAATGGAGCAATAAACAATTTATTTTATTTGAAAAAAAAAAGTTACTTTTAATGTAACTAAATATATTGTTACGAGTAACTTTTTCTTCATTAGTATAGTTAGGAATAACTATACCCAATACATATACACATACAATATATTTGAATTCATAAATAGTATTTAAACAATTGAACGAAGCGACGCTTGGCATCTCTGCACATCCTGCTACCACATGAGTAAATAAACGGTGCTACAGCGATTTCTGAGTTTTTGATACTGAATCAAAAGCATTTAATATTCAGTCAGTTGACTATAAGAATTTATGATGTCACAAATTAATTAGTAATGGCATACGAAGAATTATATTTTGACATCTAATAAAAAGCATCTCAACTTACGTGACAGGCAACATCCCTATTGTACTCACGGGACATACTATTGATGATACCCTCAGATGATACCTGACCTGAATGCAGCAGACATTCACGAAACTGCGACAAATATAAGAGTAGTTTCATGTTTTCCATTTAAATCTAATTGTGTTCTCATATTCTAAAAAATATTACGTAACCTTCGACTACAGTCCCAGATAAAGATCTCTCTACACAAAGGCAAATACCAATTTCATCTCAAATAATATTTCAATCCCGATTGAGCTATCCTATCGAGTATTTCTTTGACAAATTTCCTATCGATTCTGGATGAGCTAGGTTAATATTTCTATTTTGTAGCTAACGCCCCGTCTATGCAGAACTGATTTATCGTTAAACGGAGTATGTATGTTGTACTATCACTGCATAAAGAAAAAAGCTGTTAAAATCCATGCGGTGATTTTATATGAGAATAAGAGAAACGGCCAAATCCCAAAAACATATGTATTACATTAAATCAGCACAGCTCTATTTTTTATCTATTTGAGTCCTAATTTGAGTCACGAACTTTGGATTAGCCATGTAGAACTTAAAAGCTTTTTCTTAAATGAAGGTTCTGAAAATATAATTACTGTTGGTAATCTTAATAGAAGGAGCACAAATGTTCCGCTTTATTCTAACACAATAGTCTCAAGTCCGTCGGAATAAGTTTAATAAGGCCGATAGAGATCTTGGGCTAAACACGTCTCATGGCCCATGTAATGGTTAGCTCGCCCTGATTTTATCGACTCACTGACTTGTAATCTCTTATTAGACTGGCTCAATGTTTCTCTAAATACCCTCCACTCTGTTTCGATTAGTTGCGAATATTGTACGAATAATTATGCGCAAACATTTATTTTATGTTTCACTTGGAAGAAATTCTTGTTGACCTATTTGTAGGCCAGCTAATAAAGTACCTAGTCGGCAAATTAGACTTTTAGCAAACATTAAAAATATAACAAATTCTTGATAAAAAGACTTCCATTACAATCGAGCATCATAATAATAATAATAAAATAATAAATCTTTATTTTGAAACCATTAACATTATTAAATAACGGTACAGTCAAACGTTAACAACTTCTGTAGTCAGGGACTGTGTCGCAGCTGTTAGCGCCCACCTCCATATTGACAGGCGTTTCAGATACGATACGGTATATGGGTAGAGGGTAAATATTCAATATTTTATTTACTTTATTGTAAAGTAAGGGTGACAAGTATTCGTCGTGATGCTTTACTAACTGAATTCTAGACTTCAAAGTACGACTTACTTTATCTTTTCTTCTATTGTCCTTTAAGAAATTAGGGTCGTAGAGTGCTGTGTTTGCGTAACACAATATCATACTAACGACTCTACCAAGTCAGATTGACAAATTATTCTGTTCCATATTCAACATCAACATTTGCTGAATTGAACTGAACGCAATCATTATTGAATGCAGTAAGACGAGACGTCTATACTAAAGAGCACAATTTTTATCGATAATTGAGTGTTTAGCTTATCAAATATTGAATTGTCGGTACTCCCACTTTCTACTAATCTCCAATTAGAGCCGGAGTCACCAAAACAACAACTAATTTGGAAACGAACGACGGCCAGCTGAGACGGCCTAAGCTTCGATTAAGGCTCATAATATTAGATGTTTAATTACAAAGGAGAGACGCCTTTGTGAGAAATAATTACCATCATCATCGATTGATTTCAGATTGTACCTACACTTCTTTTGTGAATAAAATACATAGAAATTGGTACTTTTAAGGCAGATAGAGCTCGGTAATGGTTATTCTCAATAATTCCTCCATATTAACAAAAAAAAAAAAGCGTCGGTGGCGTAGTGCGTAAGGGCGTTGTCTTCCACCGGGAGGCTCCGGTTCGAACCCAACCGTACCAATGTGTTTTCAAATTTTGAATTCATAATGTACGTTTATTCGACGCTTTTACGGTGAAGGAAAACACCGTGAGGAAACCTGCACACACCCATGAAGAAATTCTTAGGTTGTGTGTGAAGTTACCATACGATTGTTAATTATTATCTGTATTGTGCAATAAAGAGTTTACACTTAAAAATCAAATTCTAGAGATAATTTGAAAAGATGGAGATTTATAGTAGTAGCAACTATTGGTGACACTGAATGGAAGAAACAAAGCTGAGCTTCTGGTCTCTTCTTCTCAAGAAAAAGGCCCCCTGGTAGACTTGCTACCTTAAGATTGGACTTTAATACCGTATAAAATGAATAAAGAAATATTTGAGTGTAAGCTTGAAATGATTTCTTTAAAAGTCACTTGAGTGTTGCAGAGTTAAGCTACATAGATTTTTACCACAGCACTATACATTTTCTTAGTGCACTGAAAAAAGAGATTTAATTAGGTATTGCGTGCACCTGGCGTGTTTCCCAGCTTATTTGTCTTGGAGCCGTGTCGGAATGTAGGTTAAGTGATGCTCTGATCCCGTTCAAACCGTTATACTGGATAATCGTTCGTTAAACACCGCAGTTATTCCATTACCAGTTAAAATGTGCAGAAATTACGATGGGCTTAATAATTTCTTCCGTGCTATGAGATTTGCTGGCCTGCATCATAAGCGGTAGACATTATTCGTCTAAATAGATACTTGCTTAAAAACATGATTGACAACGTTACATTTTTAAATAGTATTTTTTATTATATGGATGGAAAAGAGTTGGGTCTTTTACGTATTTTTAATTTTCAATTTAATTTTGATTCTAAATTTCATAAGTTACTCATTCTAAAACGAAGTAATAGCCTAAGAGCCAGTGGAAGGCTACCTGTATGTATTTGACCAGACTTGGGGTTTTGTACAGTGAGGCCCCTATACCTACCATATATGAGATGGGGGTTCACTAAGCCCCAAGTGGTGGACACGGCGCGCGCTCAAGCAAGACAGGTATCGATTTTTGGCGAATTTTTAATGCATTTGACGACGTCTGCCGTTTTTAAAATTTGATAATATATTATTATTATTATCTAAAAACAACAATGGCAGACCATTATCGCGCGGTTAACATTGTGGCAGACAGTTTTGAAAGTGCTGAAAAAAATTAAATTTTGAATTTATTTGAAGAGATCTGCCATTGATATATTTTATTTATTAGGGTCTTGAAAACTTATATTCATCACGGCAGACGACTTCATTGAGTACACACATCAGCAGACAACAAAATCTTTGCTACTATCCGGTCAGATGTATGTGTATTACGTTCCCTATTTTACATCAATATGATTTACTTTATCACTGTGATTAACTAAAATTGATAAGTTTGATGATTAATAAGTTTGATGATTAATAAGTTTGATGATAAAAAAGTTAGTATATTTTGGAAGAATCTCAAATATTAAGGTATATTGCAGATAACAAATAATTATTCAAATATTTATTTAATTTTCTTCTTTTTATTTATTTAAGACATAATTAAAAAAAATGAATAACAAAATATGAAACGTGCATGCAATAAAAAAAAAACTATGTTTTTTTTACTTATTTAAATCTTTATTCATCGTCATCGGAATCATGGTCGTCGTGGTGTGACTCGTCTTCATCATCCATAGAATCGGAATCTGTAAAAAAATAATTTCAAAATAAAAATAATTTGTAAAGTGATCCGAATATATTCGATTAAATTTGGTTATTAATGAACTTACCATGGACTTGGGTGATTAAGTCGCTCAAAGAAGTTGGAAGTTGATCACCTTCGAACCATTTCAATAATTTTTTTATTTTTATTTTGAAATTATTTTTTTACAGATTCCGATTCTATGGATGATGAAGACGAGTCACACCACGACGACCATGATTCCGATGACGATGAATAAAGATTTAAATAAGTAAAAAAAAACATACTTTTTTTTTATTGCATGCACGTTTCATATTTTGTTATTCATTTTTTTTAATTATGTCTTAAATAAATAAAAAGAAGAAAATTAAATAAATATTTGAATAATTATTTGTTATCTGCAATATACCTTAATATTTGAGATTCTTCCAAAATATACTAACTTTTTTATCATCAAACTTATTAATCATCAAACTTATCAATTTTAGTTAATCACAGTGATAAAGTAAATCATATTGATGTAAAATAGGGAACGTAATACACATACATCTGACCGGATAGTAGCAAAGATTTTGTTGTCTGCTGATGTGTGTACTCAATGAAGTCGTCTGCCGTGATGAATATAAGTTTTCAAGACCCTAATAAATAAAATATATCAATGGCAGATCTCTTCAAATAAATTCAAAATTTAATTTTTTTCAGCACTTTCAAAACTGTCTGCCACAATGTTAACCGCGCGATAATGGTCTGCCATTGTTGTTTTTAGATAATAATAATAATATATTATCAAATTTTAAAAACGGCAGACGTCGTCAAATGCATTAAAAATTCGCCAAAAATCGATACCTGTCTTGCTTGAGCGCGCGCCGTGTCCACCACTTGGGGCTTAGTGAACCCCCATCTCATATATGGTAGGTATAGGGGCCTCACTGTACAAAACCCCAAGTCTGGTCAAATACATACAGGTAGCCTTCCACTGGCTCTTAGGCTATAAGTGTAACTGTAGGATTTTGTTTGGCTCAGTTTGGCTCTACAAAAGTCAAAAAAAGATGATACAACTGTCAAATCTTATAAGTTAGATCACAAAGTTTAAGCTTCTTGAGTTTGGACCATAAATAAAGAAATAGATGGATGGCAAAGACATTTTCTGTTAGCAGTTTGTCCATTTTTGGGTACTATAGTTTCTTTTTTTAAATATCTCATAATTTCGCAAGTGATAAATTCTGAAAAAATATATAGTGGTCTAGCTAGATGACCAAAGCTCCGAATGGGTTTTGTAATTATCACAACTTGTTTTTTTTGACATGTTGTCAATTACTTAGAAGAACTTACAAATATGAAGCAAATATCAGGTATTTTACCTTTCATTAGATACGCATAAAAAAGTAGACCCCATTTTCGCCAAATATATCTCCTTATTTTCTATGACGTTTAATCAATGTTCTACACATTAAAAATCTGACACTTTCATTTTCGGAAGGCTATCCGGAGGAAAACGTTTGCCTCTTGCATATACTATAAATTGCTTTGAAGTTTTTTTCTTAAAAGCTGTTCCATTCTCGTATTGTCTCTATGTAAACAGGGCCTACACAGCCAACTTAATTAACTTAGTTGCGAGTACTTTTGAAATAGGCCCTCTAATTAAAACTTAAATTAATATACGTCACGTGTGGTTGTTTTCAGTCGACGGGGCTTACACTTGATTCAGCAAGATTATTTCTTGAATATTATACATAAATATTTGAATTCAGAGAATAGTATAGAAGTCAAATATGTGTTACTTTAGGTACCTATGTTTATGAAAAAAATAACTTCATAATTAAAATGTTTTTATTAGTTCTTGCTCTAATATTTGTAAGTGTTGATGAACTACCTAATTTATTTATCCACCTATCCATCATTCCTATTTATAAATCAAAAAGTACCTAAGTGAAAGCGGGATTGTAAAACTTTTTTAGAGAAAAGCACGACATATTTTGTATGTCGCTTTTACATAAATATATTAAAATAAATATCAATAGGTAAGTAAGTATTAACTTAACGTAAATATTTATTTAACTAGGCATAATAATAATATGGCACAGTCTTCTTTGGCGAGCATAATTAAATATGGAATAATTTTCACGTTTACAAACGCGTAAATAGTTTTAAAGCTAGAAAAAATACACTGAAAAAGAGCTTTTTCTAGTTTTAAAACAGCATAATTAACCTTCATAAGTTAATCGTAATGATTAAATTAGTTTTAGTTTAAACATTTTTATGATTAAGTACGCATAAACAATAAATAGATGTAATTTTAAAGCGTATAATTCTCAATATTTGTAATTATTTTTACATAACCAAATTTTTATTACGATTGAGAATGACGTTATCGATTGTATATACTGTGTATATACTACTCAGTAAACGACTAGTGCTGTAACAACACTCTCCGTAGTATCATTAAAGGATTTCCTGTTGTGATGTTGAACCCGCTCTCAGTTGTGGTGTTGAAGGGGCTGCCTGTTGTGGTGTTGAAGGGACTGGCTGTAGTTGTGTTGAACCAGCTCTCAGTAGTGGTATTGAAGGGACTTCCTGTTGTGCTGTTGAATGGACTGGTTGTTGTTGCGTTGAACCAGCTCTCAGTCGTGGTGTTAAAGGGGCTTCCTGTTGTTGTGTTTAACCAGCTCTCTGTAGTGGTGTTGAAGGGGCTTCCTGTTGTGGTGTTGAAGGGACTGGCTGTAGTTGTGTTGAACCAACTTTCAGTAGTGGTGTTGAAGGGGCTTCCTGTTGTTGTGTTGAAGGGACTGACTGTAGTTGTGTTGAACCAGCTTTCAGTAGTGGTGTTGAAGGGGCTGCCTGTTGTGGTGTTGAAGGGGCTGCCTGTAGTGGTGTTGAAGGGACTGGCTGTAGTTGTGTTGAAGGGACTGGCTGTAGTTGTGTTGACCCAACTCTCAGTAGTGGTGTTGAAGGGGCTTCCTGTTGTTGTATTGAAGGGACTGGCTGTTGTTGTGTTGAACCAGCTCTCAGTAGTGGTGTTGAAGGGGCTGCCTGTTGTGGTGTTGAAGGGACTTGCTGTAGTTGTGTTGAACCAGCTCTCAGTAGTGGTATTGAAAGGACTTCCTGTTGTACTGTTGAATGGACTGGCTGTTGTTGTGTTGAACCAGCTCACAGTAGTGGTGTTGAAGGGGCTTCCTGTTGTAGTGTTGAATGGACTGGCTGTTGTTGTGTTGAACCAGCTCTCAGTAGTGGTATTGAAGGGACTTGCTGTTGTTGTGTTGAACCAGCTCTCAGTCGTGGTATTAAAGGGGCTTCCTGTTGTGGTGTTGAAGGGACTAGCTGTAGTTGTGTTGAACCAGCTCTCAGTAGTGGTGTTGAAGGGGCTTCCTGTTGTTGTGTTGAAGGGACTAGCTGTTGTTGTATTGAACCAGCTCTCAGTAGTGGTGTTGAATGGGCTTGCTGTTGTTGTATTGAACCAACTCTCAGTAGTGGTGTTGAAGGGACTGGCTGTTGTTGTGTTGAACCAGCTCTCAGTCGTGATGTTAAAGGGGTTTCCTGTTGTTGTGTTGAAGGGACTGGCTGTAGTTGTGTTGAACCAGCTCTCAGTAGTGGTGTTGAAGGGGCTTCCTGTTGTTGTGTTGAAGGGACTAGCTGTTGTTGTATTGAACCAGCTCTCAGTAGTGGTGTTGAAGGGGCTGCCTGTTGTGGTGTTGAAGGGTCTGGCTGTAGTTGTGTTGAACCAGCTCTCAGTAGTGGTATTGAAAGGACTTCCTGTTGTACTGTTGAATGGACTGGCTGTTGTTATGTTGAACCAGCTCTCAGTAGTGGTGTTGAATGGACTTGCTGTTGTTGTGTTGAACCAGCTTACAGTCGTCGTGTTAAAGGGGCTTCCTGTTGTGGTGTTGAAGGGACTGGCTGTAGTTGTGTTGAACCAGCTCTCAGTAGTGGTATTGAAGGGACTTCCTGTTGTACTGTTGAATGGACTGGCTGTTGTTGTGTTGAACCAGCTCTCAGTAGTGGTGTTGAATGGACTTGCTGTTGTTGTGTTGAACCAGCTTACAGTCGTCGTGTTAAAGGGGCTTCCTGTTGTGGTGTTGAAAGGACTGGCTGTAGTTGTGTTGAACCAGCTCTCAGTAGTGGTGTTGAAGGGGCTTCCTGTTGTTGTGTTGAAAGGACTAGCTGTTGTTGTGTTGAACCAGCTCTCAGTCGTGGTGTTAAAAGGGCTTCCTGTTGTTGTGTTGAAGGGACTGGCTGTTGTTGTGTTGAACCAGCTCTCAGTAGTGGTGTTGAAGGGACTTGCTGTTGTTGTGTTGAACCAACTCTCAGTAGTGGTGTTGAAGGGACTGGCTGTTGTTATGTTGAACCAGCTCTCAGTCGTGGTGTTGAAGGGGCTTCCTGTTGTTGTGTTGAAAGGACTGACTGTTGTTGTGTTGAACCAGCTCTCAGTAGTGGTGTTGAAGGGGCTGCCTGTTGTGGTATTGAGGGGACTGGCTGTAGTTGTGTTGAACCAGCTCTCAGTCGTGGTGTTAAAGGGGCTTCCTGTTGTTGTGTTGAAGGGACTGACTGTTGTTGTGTTGAACCAGCTCTCAGTAGTGGTGTTGAAGGGGCTGCCTGTTGTGGTGTTGAAGGGACTGGCTGTAGTTGTATTGAACCAGCTCTCAGTAGTGGTATTGAAAGGACTTCCTGTTGTTGTGTTGAAGGGACTAGCTGTTGTTGTATTGAACCAGCTCTCAGTAGTGGTGTTGAAGGGGCTGCCTGTTGTGGTGTTGAAGGGTCTGGCTGTAGTTGTGTTGAACCAGCTCTCAGTAGTGGTATTGAAAGGACTTCCTGTTGTACTGTTGAATGGACTGGCTGTTGTTATGTTGAACCAGCTCTCAGTAGTGGTGTTGAATGGACTTGCTGTTGTTGTGTTGAACCAGCTTACAGTCGTCGTGTTAAAGGGGCTTCCTGTTGTGGTGTTGAAGGGACTGGCTGTAGTTGTGTTGAACCAGTTCTCAGTAGTGGTATTGAAGGGACTTCCTGTTGTGCTGTTGAATGGACTGGCTGTTGTTGTGTTGAACCAGCTCTCAGTAGTGGTGTTGAAGGGACTTGCTGTTGTTGTGTTGAACCAGCTCTCAGTAGTGGTGTTGAAGGGGCTTCCTGTTGTTGTGTTGAAGGGACTGACTGTAGTTGTGTTGAACCAGCTTTCAGTAGTGGTGTTGAAGGGGCTGCCTGTTGTGGTGTTGAAGGGACTGGCTGTAGTTGTGTTGAACCAGCTCTCAGTAGTGGTATTGAAAGGACTTCCTGTTGTACTGTTGAATGGACTGGCTGTTGTTGTGTTGAACCAGCTCTCAGTAGTGGTGTTGAATGGACTGGCTGTTGTTGTGTTGAACCAGCTCTCAGTCGTGGTGTTAAAGGGGCTTCCTGTTGTGGTGTTGAAGGGACTGGCTGTAGTTGTGTTGACCCAGCTCTCAGTAGTGGTGTTGAAGGGGCTTCCTGTTGTTGTGTTGAAAGGACTAGCTGTTGTTGTGTTGAACCAGCTCTCAGTTGTGGTGTTAAAAGGGCTTCCTGTTGTTGTGTTGAAGGGACTGGCTGTAGTTGTGTTGACCCAGCTCTCAGTAGTGGTGTTGAAGGGACTTTCAGTAGTAGTGTTATGCGGTGGACCACTAGTTGATGTACTGTTTACCCAATTAAGGTGTTCTTCTTTCGCAGCAGAATACTCATCGTTTGGTTGTCCTGTGGTAATAAAAGTATTTATTTATTTTACGGTATCTAAATGTATTACAGAATAAAGGGAAGGAAGGCTGAAAATCTTACTATTGTATATAAATAAATAAGATTGATAAGTGCCACGCAACCTTTGATATGTTACGAGAACGCATACGAATTCTCAATACAAATGTAACCATGTTTGGGATCACGAATATTCATTTTTTTTTGGTTTGGTCACGCTATAACTTTAGAATTACCTATACCTATTTCATTTATATTTTTTAAAATGTTTTTTAACATTTTATAGAAGGTTCTCGAACCGAAAGAAAAATTAAGAGAATTGGACAATTATAAAATTTATTACAAATTGAAAATAGTTTTGAAAAATGATACAAACAATATTAATATTATATACGCGACAGTTTGTATGTCTGCAGGTGTGTTTGTTACTCTTTCACGAAACTTTACAATAATATAGCGATACATCAGAATAACATAATGACTATATTGATACTGTGCAGACGAAGACGAATAATATTTTAATTAAAACTTCTTACCATTGGCTGGTACTTTAAAAGCGTTGTGATTGGAAATACACGCAGCAGCTATCACTATAGCGATTTTGTATAGATCCATTCTTGAGTTGTTTTTTTTAGTGAGGTGAGACAGCGACTGAATGTAAATTACCTAGGTTTTATATTTATACTAAATCCCTTCATAATTTCATTCATTAATTGTTTATCTTAATGCTAAAGATTTGCTATCAGCGTTATTGTTATAACTGTGATATCATAATAGATAACTGATAAAGTTCTTTGGATTATAATTTATACTTTAATAATATTAATACTTTCCTGATATAAGTAAGTAGAAACCTACCTAGTTAATTTGGTATGTATATCCCAGGAGGGTTGTTGTCAAAACCTATACAGAGTCGATAGTTAAGGTATGATTTCGTAGCCGACTGTTCGCAGCAGCAGCACACGACATGTCGCGACACTACTGGTTTCTATGTATTTCTATGAAACACCATCCGTAGCGACATGAAGCTGGCGAAGCGTCGTCGTCGAGAGTGTATGGAAATCCGTAATTTTTGAAGTAAAATCCATAAAAATGGGTATATTATGGCATTTCGGTAAAAAAATTATTGGTAAAAAAACAAAGTACCAAAATTAAAATGCTGCTCAATCAAAGTAACTATTCCACGGGACCACAGATTTAATAATACACGGGACGAAGTCGCGAGCAAAAGCTAGTGTGTGTATAAAATTATTTGTGATATAGTATAATACAATAGTTTACTCCGAAGTTTATTAGAATAATGTTCATCTGTTTGGTCTCCAATGTACAAGATCATCTGACTGATTGACTGCATAGAATCTATACAGAGGTGGTTTGTGAGAGATCTGTGTTCGAAGTGTGGTTTTAGGTGGAAAATATTGAAATACGAAAATCGATTGCAACATTTTGGTATAATTAGTTTAAAAAAGGGGAGAAACTTAAGCGACTTGTACACTCAGCACAAAATTGTTAATGAATCCCTTGATTGCCATTTTTTAAGTAATTTAATGCTGTGTACAGTATTGATTGGACTTCAGGTTCACGAATTGTGTATTGTGATCAATAATTTCATCATCATCAGCTCATATAATGTCCCCACCGAGGGGCTCGAGCCTACCACACATTAGGGGCGCTTAGGCCTTAGTTAGTCAACCACGATGGCCAAGTGCGGGTTGGTCGACTTCACACACAACCTAAGAATTTCTTCATAGGTGTGTGCAGGTTTCCTCATGATGTTTTCCTTCACCGTAAAAGCGTCGATTAAACGTACATATGAATTCAAAATTTGAAAACATATTGTGGTACGTGGGGGGGATCGAACCAGTGTCTCCCGGGTGGCGTAGTGCGTCGAACGACGTTCGACGCACTACGCCACCGACGAGACCGTCGATCAATAATTTAGAATATATAAAATAAAATGGATTTTTGCTTTCTCTTATACGTAGTATAGAAGTCTTGTAATCGTCAAAAAATTCGAACTCGAGATTTTGACGGATTTACACGTTTTGGACCTGCCTGAGTTCAAAAATATATTTTTTTGGAATAACTTATGTCTGTGTGTGTGTCTGTGCGTTAGCACGATAACTTATTGCAAACAGATTTAACATACGTGTACGACATCAAAATATAAGGTTTCTATCAACTTTTAAGCCGTCGATGACGAAAGTTAAACAACCAAGTGCGCGGTCGGTACTCGGATGGGTGACCAAAATTTAACATGCTACATGCATGACTTTTTTTTTACAACAACGGACAGATTTTAAATGCTTGACGTGGCTTTGTATTACAATTAAAGATAATACCAGTCAACGCATGATAATACCTTTAAGGGGATACATTTTTCACAGGTTCATTCATGTTTGTGAATGAATAAATTCTTAGATATGATATCTACTGATATTTTATTTTAGTGTGTGACATATTTATCAAATTATTTCTTATCAAAATTTTCAAGATTCAGATTTACACAATACAGATTATTTTTATATGTGTCTTAATTACATTAGAGAAATATTTCCGATAATATTAGCTTGTAGGTAAGTGGAAGTGATACTATCTTGTTGGTGAAGTAATCGCTTGTTAGGATTTATTCTCAAAACAAATATCAACATAAAATTTCAATATAAATAATTTAAGGTATTAATGGCTTAAAGAAACAAAGCTAAGAGTCGCTTTAAACGCTATCCTAGTGAAATTAATTTAACACGCTTCAAACTATTGGGCAACCGGTGTAATCGTCTCTGTAAAGATGCCAAGAGACTGTCCTTCCACGACTCACTAAACGGAAAGTCGCCTTTTGAAGTATGGAAGTTTCTAAAATCTGTCGGCATCGGCAAATCGGGCCTAACGGCAAAGGCCTCCTCCAACTCTTTCCACTGTTTTCTGTTAGACAACACCCTCACACAAAGGGGTCCTAAGGTCATTTTCAAATCATCCTCCCATCTTCTTGCTTGGCATCCTCGACTTTTAGCTCCATCTCTTGGGTACCAAACTGTCACCTGTTTGCTCCACGATACCTATATAGGTACGTTAACCAATTATGCAAATCTTAAACCTTCCTCTTGTATCACTTTATCTATTGATGAAAACTGCATTGAAATGGCGTACAGACATGCGGAACGACATCGTTTTATACGATATACTTAGAGATTTGTTACACCAATTCAGTTAAAATTTGCGAAATTTCCCGCGGTAGTGCGTTTCATGGAACGATCGCGTAAGATAAGCAACCAATTACTCGGTTGTTATTTGGATGGGTTTTTTCAATTCGCTTGTAAATCATGCTTAGGAATTTATAATATATATTATAATAAAAATTATTACTACTATTATATATTATATAAAAATATTATTTTTTATTTACTCATTTAAAAATACATATTTTAATCTAATAACACACTCATTTTTATTACTAGAAAACACTCATTTTGTCGTTTAACTTACATTATTTGTTGTTTGAAGTTATGATATAGGTGTATGTTAGGTGTTCATGTTTTACATAAAAGCTATAAAGTAAAAAAAAAATTATCGCATGCTACTGGAAGTGCAAAAATTTATTGCTCTGGGATAATTCTATACCTACTGCCTACTATAATGTTAGGTTGTTAATCTTGTAAGAACAGTATTCTGTGTACTTTATCGTGTAAAATTCGCTATACAAAGCAAAACAATTCTTTGAAAATAAGCACAGAAAGTTTTTCGAGCGACTGTACATCTCTAGATTTATGGAGGTCTTTGATGTGACACCATATTTGTTTCATTAACTCTCTTTATTTACTCTTGAAAATAAGTACACTTTTTTCTATAAAAAAATATTGTCACAATGCTCAGTCATCTGAGGTCTTTAGACTACGGTGAAGTATCTATGGTATAGAACAACGTCTTCGAAAAGTCTAGTGAAAGTCTAGAAAATGTCGAACTTTCCATGCTCGTTATGTGGACATGTTTACCTTAGCACTGCAAAGTAATGAGTAAGTACTCAAATTATCTGTAGGATTGGAGTTGTTAATAAAACATTATTCGTAATAATACTGATATTTTAATCTTATTTAAGACACATTAAATTGTAAATAATTTGTTACAAAGTCAACTATCAAGGTGATACCTACAGCGCTTATGTGGTAATTATTTTAAAACTAAATTCTTAATTACGTATATGTATAATTTTAATAAAGACTTATAAGGAAAATCTCCGGTGTTTGATGCTTGAGTCAGGCCAAGATGTCGTCGCTCCAGGAAGTATCCGCTTCTTTGGCATTTATTCTGAAAAGGAAATAATGTTAATGACATGATTAAACCTCTTAACGTCGGGACGCTTGACCTAATTTTTTTTTGCCTAAAATCCAGAGCTTCTAAATATTTGTCTTGCAGTAACTCATAGGAGGAATTAGATTTCTACTTTCTAAATTCTCGATTGGTCGTTATCTTACCTGATTTAATTTTGGGGAATGTCGTTACTCTCTTCCTCTTGAACGTTTTCTGATCCCACTTCATTTTTGTTAACTATAAAATAAATGAAGTAATGAATGTTAATGATACATACAACATATAGGTATACCTACTATAACTCTCATAATCATAAAAGGGATGATCAGAGGCTTAAGCAACATTTGGTTACACGTAAACCCACATCTGGCAGTATGGACACTGGACAATGCATTGCCCAAAAAAATATTACAGTTTGCCAGACTGTCGGCAACTCAAAAGAGACATTATCTAAAATAGTAACTTAAGGTTGTAGCACATTTATCAGCTCGGAAAGGGAACGCCTTTTTTTTTAAATATGAATACCACGGAACGGCAGTTACTAAACGGCTACGGACAGTAGCGCCTCTGTTTCACAGTAAAAAGAGTTTTAATTATTATAGTAATAAGAGTTAAAATTTTGTTTATAAAAATCAAAATGTTTTTTGAGGTCGGTGCCAACCTCTATATTTGGAAGAAACGCTGTCACTTGTATTTGGGACCGACCTTAAAAAACATTTAGATTTTCATGAACAAATTTTTTATTTCTTAGTTTTGAGTTCGGTTTTTTTAATCTTAGGCGTTTGAGTCGCGCAGTATTGCAACACCGTATTTAAAATGTTCAGAAGAAAATTAAATTACGGAACCTTAACAAATATTAGCCTCGACTGGAAAAAGCAGTTAAATATTACAATTCGTTATTACCATCAAAGATTGAATATTTGTCAACTGCGGAGCGCATACGACATTGGCAGTATGTGCCGATACAAACGCCGCGCGCATATCCCATCTTGATGCAGAACCTATTGCATTCTGCTGCTCCACAACTGCGGACGGTCCGGATGAGGGCTACTTCTGAAATAGAAAACGCATTTTAGTTAGCTATGTCTTTTCAACCGACTTCAAAAAGGAGGAGGTTATCAATTCGACTGTATGTTTTTTTTTTAAATGTTTGTTACCTCATAACTCTTTATTGGGTGTACCGATTTTGAAGAGTCTTTCGACCTTTGGAAGCAGGTGCTTGTTATTTGGTCCCATTCAAAATTAATCGACATTTGACGAGTAGTTTTAAAGTTATCTCTAATAATGCCTATTTAATTGACATCGATGATATCGTAATCTTATCACTTGTGTCTAAAAGATCTCGAGATCGTTTCCTAAAAATTTACATACTTAAAACACTAAAAATAAAATAAAATAAAACTGCATTCAAGACTAAAAACGAAGAAATAAAAATTCTGTTTATAAAAATCTAAATGTTTTTTTGAGGTCAGTGCCAACCTCAATATTTGGATTAAACGTCGTTACTTGTATTTGGGACCGACCTCAAAAAAACATTTAGATTTTTATTTCTTCGTTTTTAGTTTTGAAGGCGGTTTTTTTTTCATTTTAATTGGGATTTGTGCAATATGTCTTGTTATCGACATATTGCCATAGTATTTGGCATTTCATTTTAGACACCAACCTACCTATGGAATAGTTAGTTTCCTAATCTTTCGAGATCACCCGGGACCACCAGCTTAACGTGCCATTCAGAAGGCTCCACCACTCGTCATATATTTTCATGGCGCACGCCCGGGGCGCTTTCTATAACATCTCCCTAAAACTACTTTTTCGTAGTTTTTGTCGATGAGTAGGTATCGATACCAGTTCGTGGTAGCTTTCAGCGCCAGGGCGTCAATCACCATCCTGTTGTTGCAAGCGTCCTTAGACTAAGATACTCGCTTACCATCACTACCTACTATCAGATGATAGATGCAAAGTATGTTTTTTTGTCAGTCTAGTTGTAAAAAAAATATACCTCAGTAGATACATTAGAAAAATGTTGTTATTGAAAGAATTGAAGTGAAATGAAAATGATATTTCATTCAGAACTTTAAAATAAACTAAAATACATTAGAAACGAGGAAAATCTGCAGTGGTCTTGAGACTATCGGGGATACCAATGCCCATTCCGATAACGATGTTTGTAAGTTCGATTTACATAAGAATTAAATACTTAATAAAAAGGAATTAAAAAGAATATACCTGACGCTGTCGGTTCTTCATTAGCAGAGCGACCTGCGTGTCCCCGGCATTGGCACATGTTAGGGCCAACACAAACACCTCCCGCGAAACCTAGTCTGCGGCAAATCTCGTTGCAAAGAGAGGCAGTACAGGTTCCCCTGACGTCAGGGGACTGAGCGATTTCACCGTCATTCACGTTGCTTAAGTCTGCAACTTAAAAAGAATGACAATTATAATTTTGATTAATGATACCAAAGGACTTTATTTTTTACAAAATTTAATTTGGTCGATGGGTATATTCTTCAAGCTTTCACTATATAGTTATTTTATATTTTTTTACCGATATCAAAATGATCCTCTCCGGTTAATTCATCATTAGCGGAATGGCCACTACGTCCTCGGCACCGGCATACGTTAGGGGCAACACAAACACCTCCAGGGAAACCGAGTCTGCGGCATATGTTATTGCATCGAGAGGCAGTACAGGTACCCCTGACGTCAGGGGACTGAGCGATTTCACTCTCAATTTCATTGTTTAAGCCTGTAAATAAGAAAAGAATATATCGGCATTGTTAATAATAGAAACAGTATAAGATGAGCTTCAACATGATTTATATGATACAGAATGATATATTGATTTTGGGCAGCAAAGCAACAGGAGTTTGTTAGAGGCTTAGCTAAGACCATTATGTTCGAGTGAAAGCAACTACAGAATAAATAAAGTAACATTTTTTATCACTATTATACTAAAATAAGTTTGTTCACAGTTTATGAATAAGAACAAAATTATTTTTGCAATTGCTTTCATATAGGTAGCTAAAATTAATAATATAAAATGATAATATTTCTAAACATGTGGATTGAAATATTTATTTAAAATTGGAAAAGCCAAAGCTCAGTTGGAAACTGCAAAGGGAAGGTTTTCAGCGATAATAAGTTTTAACCATATCACGATATTCAAACATAATTCATTAAGTTTGTTCATAGTTATTTTCTGGTATCAAAATAATCTTCTTCGTTTAATTTGTCACTGGCAGAGCGACGCCGCCGACATTGGCATACGTTTGGACCAACACATACACCTCCGGAGAAACCTTAATTAAAAGGAATTAAAGAGAATATAGACCCATATTTGATAGACCCATATGTAGGGTCGTCTGGGTAGCTACCACCGCCTTTCTTATTTCTGCCGTGAAGCAATTCGCTGTGTTTCGGATTGAAGAGAAAAGTATCCTGTGTAATTACTGGGCATGGAGGGCATATCATCTTAGTCCCCAGGATGGCAAACGCACTTGCGGTCTTAAGTGATTTACACTTAATTATGCAAGTATCTATAGGTGGCGGTGACCACTTAACACCAGGTGGGCCGCAAGCTTGTTTGCCATCTCGTAACATAAAAAAAAAACCTGACGTTGTCGGTTCTTCACTAGCAGAGCGACCTGCGTGTCCCCGGCATTGGCACATTTTAGGGCCAACACAAACACCTCCCGCGAAACCTAGTCTGCGGCAAACCTCGTTGCAAAGAGAGGCAGTACAGGTGCCCCTGACGTCAGGGGACTGAGCAATTTCACCGTCATTCACGTTGCTTAAGTCTGCAACTTAAGAATGACAATTATAATTTTGATTAATGATACCAAAGGACTTTATTTTTTACAAAATTTAATTTGGTCGATGGGTATATTCTTCAAGCTTTCACTATATAGTTATTTTATATTTTTTTACCGATATCAAAATGATCCTCTCCGGTTAATTCATCATTAGCGGAATGGCCACTACGTCCTCGGCACCGGCATACGTTAGGGGCAACACAAACACCTCCAGGGAAACCAAGTCTGCGGCATATGTTATTGCAGCGAGAGGCAGTACAGGTACCCCTGACGTCAGGGGACTGAGCGATTTCACTCTCAATTTCATTGTTTAAACCTGTAAATAAGAAAAGAATATATCGGCATTATTAATAATAGAAACATTATAAGATGAGGTTCAACATGATTTATATGATACAGAATGATATATTGATTTTGGGCGGCAAAGCAACAGAAGTTGGTTAGAGGCATAGCTAAGACCATTATGTTCGAGTGAAAGCAACTACAGAATAAATAAAGAAACATTTTTTATCACTTTTATACTAAAATAAGTTTGTTCAGAGTTTATGAATAAGACCAAAAGTATTATTGCAATTACTATCATATTGGTATCTAAAATTAATAATATAAAATGATAATATTTCTAAACATGTAGATTGAAATATTTATTTAAAATTGAAAAAGCCGAAGCTCAGTTGGAAACTGCAAAGGGAACATATTTATTTATTTATAGATCCCAGTGGACAGATGTGGACCTAAAAGACATTACACTACTGACAAGTTTTTTTGTCAAATTGAAGATTTCGAAAGAAATGACGCCAAAGATTAAATAATCACTACCATCATTTTAATTTTTTAATGTAACAAAAAAAATCTTATTGAGCTATTATCTTTTTACCGGTGTAGTATTGATCATTTTCGGTTAGTTCTTCATCATTATTGGATTTCCCAATGCGTCCCCGGCACCGGCAAACATTAGGGCCAACACAAACCCCGCGGGAGAAGCCTAGCTTGCGGCATAGCTGATTGCATCGATCAGCAGTACATCTCATTTTAGGGGACTGAGAAATTCCGTCTTCATTCTCGTTTTTGAAATCTGGACCATTTAAAATAATGTTATTGAATTTATCTACTTCTATCATCTTGTATATATAAACAAATATTATTGGTTTTCATTAACCATATTTAAAAAAAAAATATTTATTAACCATTAATTAAATGTATCATATTTTTGTTCTAAGCTAGTATTGTGCAAAATTGAAAAGCCCAAAAGCAATTAATTTTAAAGTTAGCAAGCGATGTCCCAGATGTTCAGATACAAATATTTACCAAAATCTGTAAAGGTTTTCTCAATCGGCGATGAGGCGGAGCGTATATCACACTTGCATCGACCATTGACGCACACTCCACCGGCGAACCCAATGCGGCGACAAGTCTGCTCGCACCAGCGGAGGTTGCAGGATCTCGGAGAGTTTGTGTCAGGATTCTCAAATACTGCAAAGTATTTAAACAGATTTTTGAATATGAGCAGTACATAGAATTAACTGGAAACCTTGCTGAATAAAACAAATCGAGAAGGAATACAATAAGCAATTGCATCATTATCTTTATGCGTCCAAAAGATAGGACAGTTTTTATCTTGATACATAGTCCTCATTTTTTTAAAACTGCAAATTCAATGTTAAAGTACAGTAGTATGAAATTAACACAGCAACGCGTGGCCGGGACAGCTAGTAAATTATAAAAAGCACTTGATTTGCAAAACGAAATATTAGCTTTTTTTATGTGAATTTATATATGAGTGTAGATAAAGTAGTATTACCTGCACATAACTTGGCATTAAAACACTCCTGATTACTATTAAAAAACTCGCCAAGGCTCATTTTTTTAAACCCCGCTCGTGTTTAATAACACCTATTATGTGACAGTTACATAAAATATGTACAGACAACAGCACGTTGGGTTACCACAAACTGTCAAATTTCCACAATCGATTATGCACTTTATATTGGATAACCTTAGGTTGAAAATCGTCGGTTGACTGTATGTACTATATTCTAACTTGATTATACCATGCGGTCCGAGATGTGCAATATCGCGCTATTGGCACCGATAGCGCGCATACGCAGAACCGGATTGAACGTATTCGCACCAACGAAAGTAATGTGACGTCATGAGTGAAGTCATTGAGTCGTGCTAATGGTGCTCACGAGTTTCTCTGGAGTTCTTGTTGTAAGAACACGTGTTGAGAGACTCCACTTTTAACCCAAATCTACCGTACAATTTTTTATTACTTTAATTACTTTTCACTTAATATTCGCAAAATGCGTAACGTTTATGTATCGCCACGCCATTAATTAAGAATAGAATAGAAAAAGAGGTTGTGTGTATGTGCACTATTTGTGTGCAATCAATTTGATCCACGCTATGTGTGTAAATGTCAAACGTTTATGAAGAGTTTATGTAATAACCATTCAAACACTAAAATAGCACTCTAGGATTATTAATAGAGTAAAATAAAATTATTGTAGTAAATAAAGTAGCAATAACAAGTCTTTATTAACTCAAAACTTAAATCTTTACTCTAATAATTCACGACGTCACTCATGACGCCACATATTTTCGTTGGTGCGAATACGTTGAATTTGATTCACTCCATACGCTCGCTATCGGTGCCGATACTGTGGTAGTGTTTTCGCATCTCGGACCGCAGTGATATTTTTTATGTCAATGGGCGCTTTTATAATTTGGGACGATATTATGGTGGACCAATGGTGGACGGCCATGATACAACGTTAACACAGGGAAGTAAAAAGTGCACGTTAAAACGTTCCTGTTGACGGAAATTTAAAAGCGTCTTCATATATTTCTATACACTTATTTACTTCCCTGTGTTATCGTTGTACCGTGGCCGTCCACGATAATTTCGTCATGATCACGTTACAAACTATAAAAGCGCCCAATAAGCGTGGAATCAAAATAATAATGGTTTAACAATATAATATTAAAAGTAGGTATGACAAATTTAAAATTATCTTTATCACATCGAATGTTATTGTCGTTAGGTTTTGTAATGTCAAACTAACACTTAAATTATATGGGCCCTATAATCAGTACATTCAGCTAAGGCAGAACATTAAATTTTGATAGTTATTTTTTATTATTATTATATTTAAGTGCTACGAGTATATAGCGCGACTAGCGACCCACCCCGGCTTCGCACGGGTGCAATGCTTATGTAAATATGCATGTATTATACATATAAACCTTCCTTAAAAATTACTCTATCTATTAAAAAAAACCGTATCAAAATCCGTTGCGTAGTTTTAAAGATCTAAGCATACATAGGGACAGACAGACGGCGGAAGCGACTTTGTTTTATACTATGTAGTGAAGGCCAAATATGATTGTAATATTGCAATGTTCAAAAACTTTTCATGTAATACTTGGCAAGTAATGCTTTTGCCTAGATTAAGGTTGCATTGACTCAAACAACTTCTGGACTGATTGTTAGTGTACTACTTTTGCAGTTTAACTAATAAAGATTTTTTATTTACCTGAAGTTTCTACGTTTTCAGCTGCAGCCTGACTTTTTAGGCATTTGCAAAAGCTATTGCCGATGCAAATGCCCATATGGTATCTCAATCTTATGCAAAATAAATCGCATTCTGAGTTTATACAGTGCCCTTTGGTTTCAGTGGACAATTCTTCACTGGCACCGGCTACGCCTTTGAATAATATGAAATTATGTCAGTGAACTTTATTAGGTATAGTTTTAACCGTAAAAAAGTTTGAAAAATATATTTGGAAATTCAAATTCAACACGATTTGCTATACAACTTTCACATTAGTCGGTACTGTCACATCTAGGGAGGCACTTTAGTTATCTGGTCCGAGTTGTTACTGCAGCTACTTCTATTTTTACTAATCAATCCACACTAAGCCACCGCGGAGGTACATGTCTATGGGCCCAAAAACCCTTATGATTTTCCTTTATGAGGTCAAACCAATTATATTTACAAAAACAAGTATCACATCACAATAGTCATCTCTTTTGGCTTAAGACTCTTATTAGTTGGATTAACTATTGCAACCTCATTTGTTTTACTGTTACTTTTTAGAACTTTTTTATTTACCTGATGATTCCTCAATGTCAGACTTGGCCCGGCGTCCTTGACATTGGCAAGCGTTTCCAACGCAATAGCCACTGCTGAATCCCATACTTCGGCAGAAATTAAAGCACTGGGCTCCCAAACACATAGCTTTTGCTCTATCCTCGATGGATTGCTCTACATCTCCCTCGGCGACGTTGTTGAGTTCTGGTGAGTTAGGCGTATTAAAATGTTAATAAGTTAAAGCACAGATTACGTTTGATTTATTATTAATACAGCACCAAGTCGTTATGAAGAAATTGGTGTCATGCCGCAGTTAGCATTTGGATAAGAAATGTTCAGAAATCACTTTAAGCATCTTTTCCTATACGTTCACCTTTTTCTACGGCCGCATTGGGAGGCTATTAAAAAAGTATTTAAAAATAAAATTGCGAAAACAGAATCTCAAAATTGTGTCTAAATGACTGGTGATTTTAAAATCAACTTAATGCCTTCACGACGTATGTGTGTATTTCCGCTTACGGCTTTCTACACATTGGCAGGCATCATTACCAGTGCAGTATCCTCTAGGAATCCCATTATCAGGCATATTGTGGTGCATTTTTCAGATGTATTCATAGTCAGGCCCGGGTTACTGTTCACCTACTCTCTCAGCTACCATGTCGGTAACTGGTATCGGTTATGTAAGATGTGTAAATAAGTTGCTTTTATAAGATTTAGTAAAAAAAATGCTCCGTTTATGTAAATTACAACGGTAGCCAACTGTTCATAATTTCAACCACAATCGTGGCCAACTCTTTATGTGTGAAAATATCTCACAACTTTTCAGAAACAATTAACGCGCATCATGATAAGTTAATATGTTGCTATCAGAATATTATGAAAATCCGAATTTGATTAGAAAAAACTGATACCAAGTACAATTACGAAAAAAAATTGACTCTTTTTGAAATTGTACTTGGTATACAAATTCTGGAAAAAGTATGCAATAAATCTTTGAAATAAAATTGACATTTGCAAAAATTTCCAGACTGTCACGCCCGATTCAAACGCCTCTGTGACCCTAATCTGTGCAGAGACTCCCCCGAGGGAGATGCTCGCCGCTCAGGAATCCTCTCAGGGGCAATTTGACTTACAGGACAGAGGAGCCACCTATGTCCTCGCCTTCATAAAACAACCCCGGTGACGCAGGGAATGTCATTAGCCACGACCTGTAGTAGTCAGTAGAAAAAAATCCACGAACTTCCCAATCAAAGAAAAAGAACTTGTACTTTGTGTTTGTATAACGGCTTTAGACTGAAAATACATGATTGATGTTTATTCGCAAATATCATTACTAATTTTAACAAGTTGAGGGATTTTACTAGCGCAAACTTGCTGTTTCCGTTAGCAAATAATAAATATTATTAAACTGTGATTCATGGCTAACTAAAGCATTGTGGGCAAAGTGTGAGATTAGTGAAGGCAAAAATTTCATGTGATACTTACTTAACATAACATTAAATTGTTTACTGTACAGTTAAAAGTGTTCTGGAATTTTAATAAAATTGTATAAAAGAACATGTTTACTTAGATGCACACAATCATAAAATATTAAAGTAATTTGTTTATTTATTAGATAACGCAACATACATTTTGGTGTGTATACACAGCAAGTTTATTTAGTACCGTAGATAGTAATTATAAAAAATAAAGTATACTTAATATAAAATACTCGTATATAATATGATATATACGAGTATTTTATATCATATTTTATTTTGTATATGTTACTTAATCTGTCATACAATTTAATGAAAAACAAAAAAAAGATAAAAGAATAAACTATTTTAATTAGCCGCGATAGATGGGTCTACTATTATTCTTTTAATTGTATACTAAAATAATTTGTGGTTATCATTAAATAAATCCAGCTTTAGGTTATCGGAGGTGATGTCATTATACAGGCTGAATTTTTCAAGCGGAAAATGCTCAAAGGAGAGCCCGATTTTGATGAAAACAAAAACTACGTTATTAAGTAAAGAACACCGATATGGCACTCCCGCACTGCCAATCCTAACCTTATACAAAGTTTCGACTACTTATACTCAAAATGCCCTCGCTTTGATAGGGAAAGAGCAAATCATTTTAATAATTGTACCACAATATAGAGAAAGATACAGTACTTTGACTCCATATAACGGGTGTAAAAGACATGAACAGTCAAACGAAAACCATGTATTCTGCATCATCATAACATTTTTCTTCCTTTAGACTACACCTGGGAAATTGATAGTTACGATTTTATTGAAGGTCAAAGTCATAATTTTTTTTCATATTTTTATGAAAATATTTTCTAAACACTATTTCTTAATTATTGTCCAAAAAAACATTATAATTTTTTTTAGTATTTCATAACACAAAATGGCTTCAAAACGTTAGCGTTCAATGTAGCTCACTCGATGCGCACGGACACAGATTATTTTGATGTATAGAATACATGGTTCTCGTTCTTTTACACCACGCACACATACAAACGTCGTTTATACGGCCGCTAAGCATGCTCTCACTATACAGGGTTACAGGAAAAGTCGACCTAGATCCGTTAAGGGCGTATAGTACACATCATTTCTGAATGATTTCACTATGGAACCCCCCATCCTAAACTTAACAGTTTTCGAGATATTCGAGTTTTAATTTTTTTATGAAAATGCCCAATTTTTCGGCTATTTAATTGAATATTTTGATTTCTTTTTATTCTAATGATTATTTTTTTGGTTTTTTACATGAAGAATGAGATGGTTAATGACCTCAATGACTAAAATTGCATGTAAGTTAAGTAAATAGGTCATTGCAGACGATCGAAACTTAAGAAAATAAGTACAAATTATAAAAAAATATTTTTCTTTTCTGGATATCTCAAAAAATTATTATGGCATTTGCTCTGCAGATGTGCTTAAAAACATCTACATTTTATCAGCTATCCAACGAGGTATAACAATCTAGGGTTGTATTTAAAGTCATAGAAAAAAACATAGTTGAAACGCACAAGCTCGGACTGAGTACATACGACGCTATCCCGACCGTCGAGTACCTGATGTGAGCGTTTTCGACGGAGTTTACCGACGACTTCGTGAAACTGGCTCAGTTTTGCGACGACGTACGGACTGAGGAAGACCACGTGTCATTGATGACGACGAGGAACAAGACAACGAAATCAAAATTTCTTAAGAGGTGACTTAGGTGACCTACTAGATGATCTCCCATTACAATAAATTACTGCGGGACATGTGGTTTCAACATGATGGCTGCCCTGCTCATTTCAGAAGAAGCGTTAGGGATTGGTTGGACACTAACTATCCTAACAAATGGATTGGACGAGGTGGGCCTTTACCCTGGCCAGCCAGATCTCCCGACCTGACCCCCATGGATTTTTATGTATGGGGGCACATGAAGAGCCTCGTTTACAGTGAGCTCAACCCCATATCGTCAGTGGAAGTTCTCAAAGAAAGGATAATTAATGCTGCTAACGACATAAGAAGAACATTAACCACTGGTGTAGTGAAAAGTGGACTACGTGAAAGAATTAGAAAATGTGTGCGAAATAGAGGTGGACACGTAGAACATGAACTATAAAATTTTATTCAAAAACATTAGGTGAATTACTGAATGATCTCCTAGGTCAGGATAGCGGGACATCGATGGATGCATGAAAATTGTACCTAGCCGAGGGAGGCCGTTCAGTAGTGGAAGCCAGTAGGCTGAAATGATGATGCTGAACTTAAGTCAAATTAATTAGATTAAATAAGCACTATTTATTCTGACTGCCCCATGTAGCCTTAGAAACTAAGTTTCACCGTTAGACCTACTACCTGAACCTTTTCAACTATGTTTTTTTCTATGAGTTTAAATACAACCCTAGGTTGTTATACCTCGTTGGATAGCTGATAAAATGTAGATGTTTTTAAGCACATCTGCAGAGCAAGTGCCATCATAAATTTTTGAGATATCCAGAAAAGAAAAATATTTTTTTATAATTTGTACTTATTTTCTTAAGTTTCGATCGTCTACAATGACCCATTTATTTAACTTACGTGCAATTTTAGTCATTGAGGTCATTAACCATCTCATTCTTCATGTAAAAAACCGAAAAAATAATCATTAGAATCAAAAAAATTCAAAATATTCAATTGAATAGCCGAAAAATTGGGCATTTTCATAAAAAAAATTAAAACACGAATATCTCGAAAACGATTAAGTTTAGGATGGGGGGTTGCATAGTGAAATCATTCAGAAATGATGTGCACTACACGCCCTTAACGGATCTAGGTCGACTTTTCCTGTAACCCTGTATATGGAGTCAAAGTACTGTATATTGTGGTTGTACCTTCCAAAAGGTAACCCGAATAATTAATTCTTTTCAAAACTTAATTTCGTATAACGTCCGTAATTTAAAAAACCTAAAACAATGATAATTTAACAACTTAAATATAAAGTGAATATAATATCATATTATAATAATGGTTGCATCACTACCTACGATTGCTCCATATATATAAACATTTTAAATATGATAAGTAATACCATATAACGGCACGGCAGAACAAACATAAACAAATACTTACACAGATTAAGCGTAATCTGATAGCGCCCAACTATGTTAGTAATCTATAACTGACAATAATAATAACAAACCCTCACCCTATCCCCTACGCCTTGGATCTTTATCCCTCTTATCATAAAACATGAACTAAGGAGTCGTGCTTTAAAACTGATGCTAACTCTGTCTTTCATTCAGCAAATAAAATTGACAGCATCAGTTTTAAGCTATGACTGACTTTTGTCTATGTTTTTTAATAATAGGGTATCAGCCTAACTTACCCACTGAAAAATAAACTGAAATTTGAATTTTATTTGACCGCAGTCTTTTGTAAGATGAACAACTTGCTACCGTTGTAATTTACATAAATGGAGCTTTGTTTTACCAAATCTTATTTAAATCGTATCCTTACTTCCTTTGAAAGAAACTACCAATAAAGAAGTAAAGACAACCTTATTGACCCCAAGTAACTACAAGGTTAAATTTTGTTTAGTATTATTGCAATTAAGGTAATGTAAAGCTATACATCCCGGAATGTAATGTACGATAATATACATTATAGCTGCCGTCTGTGGAGTCCTTTACTCACACATTGGTGCATTTTTTTGGTCTCGCCCTAGTAGATTCATTGATCTAGACACACTCAAAACAACAATCGGTTGAGAATGAATCGAACAAACATACATACATTCATTCATACATACATACATTCATTCATTTTTGCAATTTAAAACATAAATAAATACCTACGTGAATCCTTTATTTATATTCGTTCTCCACTATTATATCATTCTAGCTACCTAGGTCCGCCTATGCGTGTCAAACAAACTGGACTACATAATTACTCACTTACCTACCCTCACACCACACCAGACCACAGCAGATGAACTAACCAAACAACCAATATCATTTCAAATGGCGCGCTAATCCTTCCTTCCTTCGAAAGAAACGTTCACCCGAGTCATGTATTCCCCTAGTTCCAGTGGAGTAGTCCCATGATGGGACTACTGGTATTTTTTCCCGGTGGTTCCACTGACTGCACTATTGGGATTTCAATTCGCAGTAGTCCCGCGTGATAATAAAACGCATAAAACGTATAGTTTATATATAGTTATTTATAATATTGTTTCATTAATAAAAACTTCATGGTAACATTTCACACTATTATAAGCACGAAGATAGAATATAAGCTTCTTGATTATAAGTAACTCAACAAAATATCAACAGTCAACATAAAATGAAACAAAAAATTGTGATGTAATAATATTTCAGTTGTAATCATTAGTAGGTACCTATGTGTTTCATTTCATAGTCCGTAAGTAGATATAAACAATATTTTAAAAAGATTTTCAAAATAACAAACAAAGCCGGGTCGTCAAAGTAGACCAAATTGTTCCTGAACCTCTGGGAAAAAATAGTCCCCTGAGAATATACGGAGAGCGTAGGTGGCATTGGTACGTACTATTCGGTCGCTACAATTGTAGCGACAATGCGCCGTGCTTATCCTCTCTTTTTGTTAACCGACTTCAAAAAGGAGGAGGTTCTCAATATGTTTTTTTATGTATGTACACCGATTACGCCGAGATTTCTGATCCGATTTCAGTCATTATTTTTTTTGTTCAATGCGAAATAGGTGCCATTTGGTTCCACAATTTTTTTTCATGAATCGGTTTAGTAGTTTTTTAGAATCCTGAAAATACGCAGTCACAATATGATTCTTTTCCAACTGTTCCAACTTTATGCGTCGATATCTTCGAAAGTTGTTAAGTTGTTTGTTGTTATTCTTTTGTCGTGTTGTTGTTTTTTTTTGTCTTAAAGATCAAAGTATCGATATAGTTTTCTGAAAATTTTATAGCGTTAGTAGACCTTGAGGTTTTTTTGTTATTCTGAAAAATAACGGCAAAAATCCTGTCTTAACCTTAATTAATAATAGCTTTGAGTTGTGAACTGATTTTTATGACTATCCAACCCTACTTAATACTTTATATACTTAAAACACTAAAAAAAATTCTTTCTTCTTGCTTTCAGAACTAAAAACGGAGAAATAAAAATTTTGTTTATAAAAATTTTAATGTTTATTTTGAGGTCGGTGCCAACCTCAATATTTGGAATAAACGTTGTCACTTGTATTTCGGACCAACATCAAAACACATTTAGATTTTTGTAAACAAAATTTTTATAAACACAATTTTCTTAGTGTCAGTTCTGTCTTGATATTGACAATTATTGAGATTTGGCATTAGATATTTTACGGCCGGCCGCTTGCCTAACAGCAACTTTCCTTGGGAACGACTGCTATCTTTCCACAGCACCTGGAACCACCAGCGTAATGTGCCTTCCGAAAGGAAATCGAGTTGAAATTTTCTCGGTCATCCATCTAAGTACCGACCGTGCACTTAGTAGCTGAGCTTTCGTGATCGATACGAAGAATGCACGACCGCAGCGCCATCGATAATTTTATTCGGATTTTTATTTAAGTCTCTTATAATTAATTTTCATACATATAAAAAAGGAGACAATGCCTAATATTCTGTTCTATATTCTTACCGTTGTCATCTTGGTAAGCGTTGATGGTGAAGACCGCAGCCCTCGCCACGCACAAGCACGACAAAGTTATCACTACTTTTAGTATCATCGTTAGACGTTCAATTACTTCGCTGTGAACAGTTGACACTGAATTGAAAATATGAATGTGGTGTATTATATACGGGAACACTCGAGATAGGGGCTTCACCTCTTTGGTTGTGAAAAAGTGTGAATCACAAACCGCGCCCTAGTCATTGCCCAGTATGTCCATTGTCGTTCTAGGGCTGTCAGTCGGAATTGTTATATAACAAAATAGAAATTCAGGATAATAAGTCCCTTATTATTATTACAAACGCATTTACCGAAATTTAAACAGATGCATAGCAAGTTTGAAGCGCCAACCGTGAGAAAAAAAACCTATACTATACATAAGGCTTTTGTAATTCATTTGGTAACTAAAGTTCCTTGACATCAGGCCACGTTTTCCACCGCTTGGCCCCGGTAAGAGAAGATTCCTCCTCTTCTTTTACCGGGGCCCGGCGGTCTTGACGTAATAGGGGAGGATATGCGTGCCAATGCTCTCACTAAGCAGGATACTGATGATCGTGCAAAGTGAAGAGAAAATGTTGGAAAGCGGACCCCAGATGTCACTAGATGCAACCGGGCTTAATGCTCGGAAGATAATGATCAACTCTAGGGGATAGAGTAAAGGGGATTAGGACTGCAAGCACGTTTCTGGTGTGTGTTGACTTCAGTTTATGCTTAATTTTTTGTATAATATAAGCCATTTGAAACCCTTATTTCTTACCTAATAGTAAACGTTACGTCGGTTACTATAAATTTTTCAAATAGTATTAAAAATGTTCCTTAATTTCTATTATCGAATCCTTTTCATAATTCTTGTCAAACATTTATTTCAATTTAACAAAGTGTACACTAGAAACAGGTAGCCTTTCATTTCGTTGAATTACATAATCAAAGAAGAAAAGGTTTATTCAGTTAGAACAAGGACACAGGCCGGGACGCAAATAATTTTGTTTAACGTTAGTAACGCTCAGTCTTCTTATCGTGTGCTTAACCTTGTACGGTGTCAGGATTTTTACAAGTCGTTGCAGATCTCCTGTGTGTGCTCGAGAGAAACCATGATCACCAGTTTATCGTACCTTTCGATAAAAGGAGGAAAATCGAACTTCATTTTTTTTGGTCACTTAATCACTACCAATCGCAGTGTTCACACCTACGCGGTGCTATAAACATCCAATTATAATTCAATTTCTAACGCTCAAATCATACATACATTTAAAAAATACTCGTAATAATTAAAATGATTGACAGTGCTGTATACCTGTTCTGTTAAACAAAATATACTTACACTATAAAAATATTGGATTTCAATTGATAATAATTAATTTGTGTGAAACTGATTTACAAGCTAATGCGATCAGCCCTCAAGCATATAATATAGTATAAATATATTATAATTAATCTTTATCAGCTATTGACAGTTTATTGATTGCGTTTTAATTTTATATGCAATACATTGAACAATTAGTTTACAGCATGCTTAATCAATCATTTACCTGTTTCGGAAATAGTTTCTAAAAGTTAAGTGTGAAGACAGGAGATGCTTTAAGCTCAATTTACATTGCGGTGAACCGTAATGGAAGCGCATTTTCACAAGGTTTTATTTAACTAGCACTGTTCGTATGTAAATATGTAAGTTGTCCATCAAAATTTGCAAACCATTTTTCGATTATTTGTTGGTAAGTATACAGTTGAGCTGAAATTTTGCATGCACGTTTAGTTTGGACGATAATGCATGCTTAGCTAAGTGAGGTCATAATAAATCCAATATGGCGGCCGGCCCAAGATGGCAGACTAGTCATTTTTGGGCACCCCGATGATATCCATGATATGGGTATCAAATAAAGGGTTTGCTGAGAAAAATACGAAAAGTAAAATGACTTTACTCTAAATCCAAAATGGAGGACCGCCCAAGATGGCGGACTACTTATTTTTAGCAGTACCATAATATGATGGGTATCAAATGAAAGGGTTTGCTAAGAATAATATGAATAAACTGACTAAAAAATAAATTTCTAAAAAAAAATTAAAACCAAGCTTTAATATAAATGCTCTAAAAAGAAGAAAACAAAGTCGCAATATTGCTTCATTGAGCACGTTCTACCGTCTGTACCACGGCGTGTGTTCTGATGAGCTTTTGTCCCTAATCCCACAATCACCCTTCCTTTTAAAGACTATGCGTGATGGCTTACGGTGCTACATACAAACTGTGGCTACTATTTCCAACGTGAACTAAGCAATTTGGCAGATCATTTCCATGCCGCAGAATCAAGAAATGGAATTCACTGCCAGCACACGTGTTCCCTCCTTCTTACAATCCTGGGTCATTCAAAAGAGGCGTGAAGAAGCACCTAGTAAGTCAGCAAGGCGAGGGTGGCTAGCGTGGCGGCTTATCTCTCGCACTAGCTCTTTTAGCATTTTGACCCCACTTCTGCATACCATCAGGTGGAATGGAGCTTGATTGACCTTTTTATAAAAAAATCCCAGGTCTACCACTCCCTTCGATCCGAATCCTGTAGACGCTTTAGAAGACAGCAAGACTCCTCACGCGTGCTACCTGTCGGTCGACTAGAAACCCTCCACTGAAAGTTCGCTCTCTAGGATAAAGAAACCACCTTATTCAAAAAGCTCCGGTGTAACCGTAAGGAGCCATCTGCGGCCAACATAGTGCTAGTATAGAACTCATGGTGCTAGAGACAGACATCTTGCTTGGTGGAGTGGAGTATCGGCCTTCAAGCTAAGGAGTCTAGACGCGAATTCTGGTTGGGACAAATTTGTGTTGAACACCAATTATTTCCATTTTATCTAAGTTCAAATTGCTTTTGCCAAAAAAATGCCTTACAAAAAATTCGTAGGACTATTATAAATCGACAGACTTCTTATTTAAAATACCTTTATAAGTATACATTATACTGATATTTAGGTATAAAAAAATTATTGCTGCGAATAAATTTGGAAATAGGACAGAGCGATTATAAACGTGAATCATAACGTTATAAATATGTTTTTTATTTTTGCCGCGAACGCAAACAAAACATGCGTCCCGTCTGATAACATCGTCATGTGTTTGCTAGGGGATTTAACATTCTTGTTGTCAATAAGTATAATTTTCTGTTGCTAATGGTATTTTAAATTGGGAAATAATAAACTGAGCAATTAAAAATTATAGAATGAGCGACTAATCAGTTGTTAATTCTAGATTTTTCTGTCGCCATTATTTTTTCGACATTATTTTTTAAGACTTAACACAATTGATCTCTTCTATAGATAAGTTCGCCCTTGTAAACTATGTAACAAACAATTGAAGACATGAGTGGATGAAGGAGCTATGTTACATTTTTAAGAATTTTTATTTTTTGCCATAAATGAATGTGTTATGTACTTACAAATGATATTAGATCTTAAAACAACTAAGTTTGGGTTTACTTTTAAAAATACGAAAAGATGAAGGTGATATGTGCTAAGATTAAACTATTAGCATCTTGAATGAAAGTGTTATGGAGACTTAGCTTTTTCTTTTATCTAAAATAATTCCAATTAATATGTTTCTTAAAGCAGAAGAAGGAGATAAGTGTACACGAACGCGTCGCCGAACTCTGTTATAATGTAAAGAAGGGGTTATGTCGCATACTTGTCTCATTCGTTCATAGACATCGTATTCATTTGCACCGCTACAAGTTTTTAACGGGCATGTAGTAAATCCTTTTTTATCTTATTTTAATTTAAAAAGTTAGTGTTTACGTAGGTTGGTTCATCATCATCATCAACAGCTCATATAATGTCCCCACCAAGGGGCTCGAGCCTACCCCAGTTTATTGTACATAACCATAGACCTACAGCAGACCATGCCTCTGCCAAAAATACCAACATCCAAGGCATTCTATTAACGCCAGATTTGGTTTTATAATTTAGGTATCCACGTTATTTACCAAGGCAAGGAAAAAGCTATAATTGTTGCACATGGACAATAGACGTAGCCGACCGAGGTAGTATTGAAGTAGCAAGCACTCTACTTAGGTTTCTCGAAGTGGACCTTTCATGTCGTAATAAACAACATCTACTCATATGGTCAGACTCATGCGCGGGACAAAATAAAAATGTCAATATGGTATCAATGTATTATATGATAAAAAGGGCTACTTTAAGGTAATTGATCACAAATTTCCAGAAGTTGGTCATTCCTATCCTGACTCTGTGCAATATATGCACCTGAACAATACCGAGAGATTTTATGCAAAGCATCTCGAAATAATGTCGTTATTGATATGACAGATCATTTTCAAAACCCATACAGCTCCAGCGAAGCGTGAGACAGGGTAATGGTATATCGCCAAAACTGTGTTGTTCACAGCTGCGTTGGAGGACGCGTTTAAGCTTCTGGACTGGAGAGGACTTGGTAGCAACGTAAATGACGAGTACATGACTCACCTTCGCTTTGCAGATGATATCGTGGTTATGGCTGAGACCTTGGCAGACCTGGGCACAATGCTCGACGATCTCTGTAGAGTCTCTCAACAAGTGGGTCTTAAAATGAACATGGATAAGACGAAAATCATGTCGAATTTCCATGTTGCACAAACTCCTGTAAAGGTTGGAAGCTCTACACTAGACGTTTATGTTTACCTGGGACAAACAGTCCAACTGGGTAAGTCCAAGTTCCAAAAAGAGGTCAATCGGCGAATTCAACTCGGCTGGGCAGCGTTCGGGAAGCTACGCGGCATATTCTCGGCCCATCAACCGCAGTGTCTCAAGATGAAAGTCTTTAATTCGTGTGTGTTGCCAGTATGACTTATGGAATCGAAACGTGGCCGCTTACAATGGGCCTCCTAAGGAGGCTCAAGGTCACCCAAAGGGCAATGGAGAGGGCTATGCTCGGAGTTTCTCTGCGTGATCATATCAGCAATGATGAGATCCGCAGGAGAACCAAGGTCACCGACATAGGCCAAAGAACATTGCGAGGAGGACTGACGGCCGTTGGGGCGGAAAGGTCCTCGAGTGGCGACCACGTACCGGGAAACGCAGCGTTGGTAGGCCCCCCACAAGGTGGACTGACGATCTAGTAAAGATCGCGGGAAGCCGCTAGATACGGGCAGCGCAGGTTTGGAGATCCTTGGGGGAGCCCTATATCCAACAGTGGGCGTCTCTCAGCTTAAATGATGATGATGATACTTCAGAGATGGAATCAAATGGATAAGAGAGGAAGAATATGGTTACTACTTATATAAAGAATGTTACGATGAAATGAGAACATTTAGAAAGGTTGATATATTAAAAAAGAGAAGTCAAATAGGAGACATCGAAGTTGAACGCTATGCAGTTTGGCAGATATAAATATTTAAAACTGTAACTGTGTATCTATAAACAAATAAATTAAAAAAAACGCATTGGCAGAAAATATGGTACAATTTCTGAAAATAAGAAAGATACTAAAAAACAGATAAAATTTATAAAACCAGAATATCGATACTATTATCAAAATATTATCAACCAAACTTTATCTATGTAACTATTTACGTTACTAATTTTATTTTTTAGGTTTTCAATTTCTAATTTCGATTTTTTAGCTATTTGATTTGTAACTTGTCATTGGTAACTTGTTACACAAGAATAAATGAAAGAGTTATGTGCTCTTCTCCCATTCATTTCTTAATTAGATCTGCAACTTCGTGCCTTAGAGTGATGAATGAAGGAGTTATGTACACATTTTTTTAAATAAATAAATATTCTTATTATTTTTTTTATTTCTCCCTCTCTATAAAAGGAAAAACATATAATTACCATTATTTGGACACATAATATTCGTAGTCACAGCATCAAAACCCATAATATCTTCAAATAAAGTGTTACAACTTTGAAGCCCATTATCTCAAAATGTGGAATTTGTATCATGCACCCTTCATCCACTCATGTCTTCAATTGTATTATGTATTTTATGTGCAATAAAGAGTATTATATCACAATTGTCCTCTATTGTTGACCTGCTCTGAATTGTTTAAGCTTCCTTTCTTAATTAAACACATTCTCCTTGTGGTGAATAGAAAGTTTATTTGTTTTTTTTTAAATTGTACGTATATTCCCTGAGGTATATACAAATACACAGAATATACATTTTATTTATTTATTTATTATAATGGAAAATTTCCATGCATCTCAAACATGCATGAAAATATTGTCATTATTTTCGAAAAAAGAACAAGCGAAGTATCGAATTTACCAAGGAGCTTATACTAAGAATGGAGTCATTAGTCAAATTAACAAAGTGAGGGCAAAAATTTTGACAATACTTGACATTTCAAATTTCACATTTCTCTTTCTAGAAATTGTCGTCATCTCTTTCTAAACACGACTACATAGAAACAAGATTTCCCCAGTATTTCGTCATCTTTCTAAAACAAAAGTAGAAAAGTAGCTAAAAACTTAACATATTGTATTCAATTAACAGTATTTATTATCAATGAAAGAAATAAATATAATATATTGACTTTTAACGTTTAGGTTTGTATTTCAATCAACTGGTGTATCATTGTGTTTTTTCCATAACTTATGGGAAATTAAGGGATTTATATAATGACAGCTTTGTCTTCATACGTCAATCACGTTGATGTCCCGAAATCTCAACATGACATATTGATAGGTATCGACTCGCGATTTTGGTACGGCTTTTTACATTTTAATAACTATAAATAGTGCAAAATGGTGCATCGCTGTATAGTTCGAGGTTGCAAAAGTGAGTGGTATCCAGGATGCAGTGTGAAATTTCACTTGTAAGTGTTATAATTGCATATTATTGTTCACCTAAGTAAAATTGTTTTTTCACATGTAATTCCATATGATTATCGTTATTGGGCGAAACTCCATAGGGGAAAGTAATTTCTGATACTCGGCTTTCATACTATCTGAATTTAATTAATTTTCATACATAAATTACTTATTCAAATATGTGTAAACAAATTGACTAGGGTGTCTAGGATTTTTATAACATAATAACCTTTTTCCGACCGATATATATATATATATATATTTAAGTCTTTGAAATAGCTGTTATATAGATATATATAGATTATTTATATAGTTTATAGATTATGTATATATATAATACATAAATCGTTCTACCCATTTTTGGTTGGGAACGTTTATTTACAAACAAAACATGTAATTTGTGCAATGTACATTATTTTAATTGAGAAACATATTCAAAATGATTGATTGTACTTTACCAGTGTAATAGTGTATTTTATCTTTCACATTTGCATCTACTAACATGTAACGCAGAGTGCAATATGCACAGTGACCTCAAACTTCACTCGAATTTGGGTTAGTAAATTTGACGCAGCATTAATAAAATTGTGACTGTGCTATTCAAGGCTATCAAATGATAGTTTTTAATATGCTAATTACAAGTTAAAAGTGCCTGTATACATAAAATTTTCTTTTCTTTTTAGATTTCCGAAATACCCTAGGCGACGGCAAATGTGGTTGTCTAATGTGCCTTTAAAAACAATATTTTATGAAAGTTCAAAAATATGTAGCCTGCACTTTCAAGGCACTAATTACATAGGCAACTGCTTACGTCAAACTGCATGCCCTTTTTTCAAAAACACGGACATTCCTGAAATGGTTAGTAAAATTTTTGCTTGATAATATATTTCACTAGCCTCAGCCCGCAACTTTATCCTCGTATCCTTCAAAATTGCAACAGAGAGGAATTAAAATTCGTCTAAAGACAGTATTTAAATTCAGGTTTCATTCATCTAAACTCGTTCTGCTGTTTTTGGGCGTTTGGACAAATTTCCCGAAGTACATACAATCTTTCGTATTCATTCATATTAGTATGAAAAATATTTGGTATAAGGAATAATCTTTTATATTGTATGTATCTAACTAAAATATGTATATGTAATAAGAATACCGAGAGATTCGGTAAACATATTTTCAAGTTGGTATACGTGCTAAATTTACTCTTACATTGTTCAAATGATTTCAATTAATTTTGTTATGTTTCCAGTTTGAATTGATGTTTTGAAATCATTACAAAATTGTAAGCTGTGGAGTTCTTCGCCGGAGTTTTTCGCCATTTCTGCTCCATCTCAGCATAATAATTATTATTTCGTCCCGAAATGGTGGTAGGGCTTTTGACGATTTAAAAGTACTTAGCAAAGTCCATTTAAATAAAAGAGCTTTTTCATTTTCATATTTCGCCAATGTTAAGTGTAAATTTACTTATAGTAACAGACAGTTGTACGGAAGATTGAGTTAAAATTGGAGTCTCTCAACACATGTTTTTACAACAAGACCTCGGCTGAAAAAAAGAATAAAATAATATTTATGAATTGACATGACATGAGATAAGCTACAGTATACTAAACTATAAAAATGCCTCTTAAAACCTAGAGTCACAGAAGCGATAAATCCCCGAAATTCGGCTGCTGATTTTTTTCCTAGGAGCCTAAAATAGATAACATTACCGTGCTAAAGGGCACGCAGGAAAAAAAGTTTTAAGTAATTATTATGAATGTTAATTCTTTGTCATGGTAAACTCAAAATTATTTTAAACTTTGAGTACTAATTAATTTTATTAACTTAACGAAGTCCAAGATTGTCCGTGATTAATTTGTGCTATAGGCACCCTACTAGAAAGAGACAGAGCCTCTCTAGAAAATGTCAAGAAATGTCAAGAAATGTCAAGGGTTGTCAAATTTTTTGCCCTCACTTTTTTCATTTGAGTAATGACTCCATTCTTAATTCTATCTTCATGGAATTTACGGACAAAGATAATCAAATTCATTGCTGGAGCGTTTTTTGAATTTTGAGCATTACAACGCTCCAGCAATGTTGTATGAAACCTCAGAAGCCAAATAGGCAATGGAAAACCTGCTTCCAGCGAATTAAAAAAATGCACAAAAGTATATGAAATTTTATGAGTTGGAAAAACGATAAAAAAGTGAACATTTTCTCTGAAACAGTATTTTTTGGCGTATTTTAATGAGATTGCTAAAACTAAAAAATTTACTACATTATGGGCAATTTATTCCATGCTGAAATGTACAATTTATGTTTAAATCGGCATTAACTTGAAAATCTGGAAATTTTGTAAAGGTTCATTGAGAATCCAATCTCCTTTGTATCAGTCTATGGCTCAAGCAAGATATGTCAGTGTTTTTATAGTTTGAATCAAGTTTGAATTATTGTTGTCAATCACTTTAGAAATATTCTTTTTGTTTTGTTTGCTTTGGTAATTTAATTTATTATTTATATCAGAAATATTTAAAGTAGGTAGTGATAGGTAAACTGCACCTTTCCTAAATACAAAGCTCATACGGGGTTTGTATGGTCTACAAGTTGGTCCAGTCCCATTCAATATATAAACAGCAGTTTGTATCCACTCTGCCCATAAATACCGAGGCAATTCCTCGTGTGCATGCATCATCGCTCTTGCTGACTCCACGATTGTACGGTCATCCCATTCGCTACACCCATTCTGTTCAGGTGTAAATTGCATACTCATTCTCTGTCGTATTCCGTATTTGGCTAACACTTTTCGAACTTCACCGTTACCGAACTCGCCGCTATTATCGCTCATAAACTCCTTGATAACATATTTTTTTAATAAACTTAAATAAATATATAAACAATCATGACTCATGAACAAATGATCGTGTTCATCACACTAACATTTGCCACTACCAGGACTCGAACCCGGACCGCCCGATGTGTAGGCAGCGTTACTGACCACTCCACCACGGCGTCGTCAAAATGGAAAACTAAAAAAATATTAAAATGATGACTGTCCGCATTCGCTTTAAAAAATCAATAACAAGTACCTTCTTAAACCAGGTTCGATCAACACAAACCCAAAATGAAAATTATAATATAAACTTTGACATTTGCTATCTCATTATTAACAGAAACTGTCGGAATACAACAATTTATTACAATTTACAAATATTATTTAGCGACAGGATGGCAACCTGTCACTATTGGAGGCACTGCATGGCCCTGCCAAATGTGGCTTTATGTGTAACTAAATGTTACCTAAGCTCTGCTCAATCCCTTTTGGTACTACGAGCGTGATTATATAGCTGTATAGGTATGTATGTATATACAAATTTAACTATGCTGCGGTGATGAACAAACTGAGGGAAAGAATATGGGAACTCCTAGATCACACATTATTTATTATTAAAGTAGTTTAAGGTTATTAAACTACTGGAAGAAGGGTTTTTAAGTGTCTACCATTGCGTATTGATGGGATGTGACAAATAAAATGCGATAATTGCATTGATGATATATCAGGCTATTTCCGCTGTTGACATATTATCGTGTTTTTAATGTTCTTAAACCTTTATATTTCCGTTAGTCTTTTATCTGTTAAAAATTTAATTATCAGATTTCCATCAAGTATTAGGTATTCAAAGCTGTATGATTAATGTCACATTTTATTAGATAATTAATTAAGGTGATAAAGATTTCGTAAACACGCTACTGCGTGATTTTCCTTATTATATTTTTGTAGTTATTTATTTTTGTTATGTTTGAATAATCGATTTTGTCCGGTAAACAACCGGTTTTGTTTCAAACGTTCATCACAAGATGGCGGTGGGTTTCTGACTCCGTTGTATTGTATTTATATTATGCGTTGATAATGTCTCGAGATGATTAAGAAGTGTTATCGCGCGGTGGTCACACGTGGTTGTGTGAAATTAAATTGATTCAAATGTGATATAATATTGTGTGTTTTAAAACAGTGAAAAATATGAAATTCCACTTCACTTTGCTGATTTTGTTTGTTGTTGCGGCAGTGCTTTCTGGTAGCCAAGGTATGATAAAATGTCTTAGTCAAAACTTATATCTGCATAAAGATAAGATTAGGTACTTTTTGTTAGCGGAAAGATTATCGTTAATAATAATAACATTATAATCAAATCTCAATCAATGCAAAACAGATTTCATAACATACAAGGTGGGAACTTAACTCAAATTAAGTATCTTTGAGAACTTGAGTCATAGTCGCTCAATCAGTATAGGTCATTATATGTCACAGTAATTATTTATATGTAGGTATTTGTGATGCCTTACATTATACTAACATCAATTATGAAAGCTTTCTGAATATTGATTAATTTCCTATAGGTACAAGGTCAATTTTAGGTGCTTTTAGAACTAGTAATATATTTATGTAATAAAAATAAACAAATTAATGGTTATTGCTAATTTATTGTAATCAGTAGGTACAACGGAATTTGAAACAGGTAATCAATAAAAATATTATAGGAGTCTACCTATATAGTGTATTATAAATAACAATATCATGACTCTACATCAGGGATTCCCAAAGTGGTCGATATCGACCCATTATCGACCTTTGGGGTCGATATGGGTTTTCCAGGTGTCGATATAAACGAAAATGGATTTTGGGGTCAAAGAGGTCTTCTTCCACTCCACCCACACAAGTTCTTATTTACTTTCAAGATTACGTACAAATGTTTGTTATGTGTATCAACTTGAAAAGAATGACTAATATCTTAACCCGGCGACATAGGGGTGGAAAAGTGTTTTTTGCGGACTTTATAAATAAAAATAATAATATTTATTTGGGATCATTTTTTTTAGCTATTAATGTTAATCAGTAAAAGAAAAATATCATTTAATATTATCATATAATAAAACATGAAAAAAATGAAAAAAAGTCAACAAAATCTTTATCTTCTAATTAAACGTATCTCTATAATTAATTATCAATCAGTCTTATTGTTTTATTACATAATGACTTTAAAAATTGTTAAAAAAAACCAAAAGTACAACGACAGTATAATGACAAATATGATAAGGTGTATAACAAAGAATCTAAATTAGTAAAATATTCACTTTAAATTCGGAATAAATTATATTACTTTTCCAATTTTCTAAATTTGAAATGTTTCTCATTATCTAGTAATTTGCAAAAAAAAATATAGAATTGCAACACAATAGGTACTCAAATACGTAATGTAATGTAGATAATGTAAAAATACCCCATTTTTAATAAAAAAAATTATCAAGTTTTAAGCTTTACCGTAAATATACTTGAATTTATTAATTCTATATTTGGATGACCTTCAGAACGCAGTGATTGACCGCGTGGGTCAATAAATTCTTATTATAAGTGTAGGTATACCAGAAAGCAGTATGGCTGTGTTTATGATTCACTATCTCACCATATTGACAGTTATTAGATTTTATTTAGGCATGCTGCTTAATATGTTGTCTAAAGTTTGGTGATTTTTGCTGACTTCCTACCATTTAAATTAACTCTATCTAGTCTGAGAATTTCGAGGGGGCAGTAGAAGAAATATAGTATTACCCGTTTAAAGTTATTAATAATTGGCCATAGCATGCTAACAACAACAAAATTATCTAAGACAAATTTCTTGTAACACCTAATTTACAATTCTCGAAGTTTATACGATATTACATCAAAGTTCATACTCGTATTGCATCGTGTATAAAATTTGTAGGATTACACACATTGTTGTTAATTTTGACATCAAATGAGTTAAAAAAATATATATCAATGGAATTATGTAAATCTTATAGACGTCAAAATATAAAACTCTTTATCTAATATATAAAAATCTCGTGTCACGGTGTTTGTGGTGGCACTCCTCCGAAAAGGTTAGTCCGATTTTTATGTTTTTTTTTGTGTATATTTGTGAGATAAGAAAATAGGTCGTATAGTATATTTCATATCGCTAAAAAGAAAAAGAAAATGGCAAAAAAACGTTTGCCTGGTCAGATAGCATACCAAAAATGTAGAGACAATTAGACGATAGAGCATTCACATGGATTGTTAAGATCGCGACTTTGAACATTAATTTGTTTGAAGTTTTTATGATTGTAGCATCAAAAATATTTCATTATTGAGTAGTTATTAACTATTGCAAGTCTTAAATTATCACAACTAAAAATTAATGCATAATTTAAATTTTGAACAAAAATCTGTAACTAATCACAGCGCCATATTTTTTTTAAAGGTTAATGTTAGTGTGCTGCTAACACATTAATATTAATCCTGTTAACTAGTCTAATGCGCTTGCAGGAGTGAGTTCACGTCGGTAGTCTAAAGGCGGCTGGGAATCGCTCTCCGTTCCCTCAGAAACTGAGTCGATCTGCCGGCGTGCTCGACTACCGACGCTTATTAATTTTATTTTAAACTAATGTAGGTTAATAGATAACTGGTGTAATTCCCTGTGACGAATAGCTACCTCTTCTCATACCGTGGGTTTCATAAAAGCCGACTGTGGGAAATTCTGAGCCCCGTGCAGACCAGGGCACCAATGGGTTACTTGTGCGGCAGCGAGTAAACAGTGGCAAAGCAAGACCTAAAATTGACGCGGGCAAGGTTATGTACGCGAGAGACCCCGATGTTAGAAAAAAAAGTGGTTCCATGTCAGAAATACTGACGAAAGGTCGATGCGAGCACCGCAGCATTATCGGGTTGGAGATCCTTGATAAAGACCTCAAGTCCAACAGCGGGCTATAAAGCTATGCCGAAGCCAATAACAGTATTGTACATTGCACCGAGCTCAAGTTTATTGGGATGGGACAGGATTGGAACAAAGTAGGTTGATGAAAGCGATCTAACAATATTAATGTGGTTTGGACTAAATAAATTTGGTAGAGCTATCAATGGAATACAAAATTGTAAGTAAATAAATTAGATTTATTTACACTATCACGACCACGTACACTGAAATTATTGCTCTAATAATATTTTTGTATAATGGCCGACCTTATCTTCGAACGTGGTTTAAAGGGTTCGGGGGGAAACCATAAAAAATAATATAAGTCATATATTTATTTTGTATTAAGAAGAGACCCTTATTGTCTTTGTTGTATGAATTAATATTAATTTCGTTACGAAATTGGTCCAAGCCACTTCGGTTGGATCAGACAAAGCCCGTTGTTTTGTGGTGTTTAGTTAACTGTTTAGACCACAAACGCCAGCTGGTTTGCACTTAGTCATAATAATCTATTTACCAGTATTTTGCTAATTCAGTGTCAGGAATGCCACACATTTTGAATAAGTATAATATAGAAACTCGGTTATAGGTGGAGTTTTAAAGCAGGCCTATTTTTATCCTCGGGACATTTTGCACGTGAAGATTGTTTAAGTTCACTTTTATCATAGGTACTAGCATTCTCCTGCGGTCTCGATTGTCAAAACGAAAAGTTGTTTATCTATACCTCAGGTGTATTAACCTTTTTATGAAAGGTCTGCCTATGCCCTTATCTGTACCCCCGATAACGTGTGTGCAAAAATTTACAGTAATCTGTTGATTACTTAGATCGTAAAAGCGTAGGAAAGTAACAAAATCACATTCGCATTTATAATATTATTTAAGATTAACTGTCCTACGCTAAGTCACTATAATCGAGTAACTATTTCATGATTAAAATCAAAAAGTTCTTCATTTATATGGACTTTGCTAAGTACTTTTAAATCGTCAAAAGAATTTACCGCTGTTTCGGGACGAAAATAATGAGAGATATAATATAGAATCGCTTTGAACGTGCTAAACGGGTGCATATTTTTTGTGCACGATATAAAAAAGGTTTGTTCAGTAATTACCAAGTCATATGTTTATTTGTATTCTATTCTATAAGATTCATCTCCTTATTCCTCTCTAGTCGTAATTTATTTGAGGCCGACGCAATAAACTTACTGTTATTTTTGGCATTGTTTTATCGTCGGCCACCTGCCTGATTCCAATCCTTGGGGATGCTGTTGTGATCCCTTGGTGACCGGAGTCTCTGTTATGGGCTCCGGTAACTTGTGATTTATTTTAAAACAGGCACTTAGCTTGATTTTTTTATTCTTGACAGTGGTAAGTGACGATAAGGACAAAGATGGAATCGACCTTCACCTGAAACCTCAACCACGAGACTGACACCCGCAATGGCATTGAATAGAGCTCTGTCATTGGTTCGTTTGTTATCCAAAAGTCGAGAGATCTCATAGGAATGTTTGTGAATACGGGTGTGACTGTTTACTTATTTAAGGAAGACTAGTGACTATCAATCAACATGTACGTAAATGTTAATAAATGCAAAAAGTGTATGAAAGTCTCCTTATAAAGAAACCTTATATAATAAAAAAAAAATATTTTTATAAAAAAATACACTGAAAAAAAAAATTGACCTGCCCCAGGCGGGAATCGATCCCAGCATCCTCCGCAATCCGGGCGGCTGCGCCACCAGGGCACTGGTTTCGCCGTCGAAATTTGTCAGTGCTTGATGCTTATGTTTTTATGGTAAACATTGTTTATCAAATCTTTGAAATTTGCTCTTCTATGAACCGAACGACATATTTTTGCAAATATTTGACGCCCAGTTAAGATGAAACTACCTTATATTAATTATATTATCACGCCACTCACAACAATTGTCGGAATCGTTACACATTAAGGCTGTTCATATAGTTATTATGGCTACATATTTTGATAAGATGGGACTTGAAAAAAGTTCTACCACCAACCGAACCGAGTACAACTTTGTACTACCCTGGGGTTCGAACTAGGGACTTCTGGATCCAATTCCGGTGCATTAATAAAACCATTAGGCCACGGAGGCGGTTAAAAATAAAACTCAGATTTTTTCAAATCTAACCTATCTTTATTTAATTTAGTTTGGTGTCTAACCAATCTTAATTTAATTTAGTTTTAATTTTAGTTTTACCGTTCGAATTTTGGTTGTGTTGCTCTTACAATTTTTATTTAATTTCTTTAGGATTCGAAGAGCAGATTAACTCGTAATATTACCCACGTAGGTAGCAATGATTTGTCAACATAACTAGGATAACAATCTAGCCCATAAGCTTTAAATTATGTATTTTATTTTTGCTTGTATTTGATTGTTATCCGTTTTGTTGTCCATATATAATAAATAAATAAATATAATAGGTTGGGGAAAAAGTTTCTTCGCATTTTTTAAGAAAATTCAAAACATTTTTTAACATAGTTTATTTACATTTAACTAAAGTATGTAGGTACCATTTGTTCGATAACTTTTTGCCATCTTGTAGGTAGGGACATGATCCCATTGCTATAGACATTTTGGGACTTCTGGTCAAAATACCGCGACAAGTGGTTTTGGCAGTCCTCTCGTGATGTTAACCTGACACTGCCTAAAGAATTCTGAAGAGACCGAAACAGGTGGAAATCTGAAGGTGCAAGGTCAGGACTATACGGTGGATGCATTAACACCTCCCAGCCAAACTCTCTTAATTTTTGCTGAGTGGCTAAAGATGTGTGAGGTCTAGCGTTATCATGATGAAAAACCACACCCCTTCTGTTGATTAATTCCGGCCACTTTCTCTCAACTTCTTGCTTTAATCTCATCAGTTGTTCGCAGTAGAGTTCAGAATCGATGGTCCTGCCTGGTGGTAACAGCTCATAATGAATAATGCCCTTCCAATCCCACCACACACACAGCATCACCTTGTTGCGAGTTAACCCGGGTTTCGCCACAGTCTGTGAAGCCTGACCGGCCTTTGACCACGACCTTTTTCGCACGTTCTTGTCGTACGTGATCCACTTTTCATCACCAGTTATCAGCTTCTTCAAAAATGGTTCGGTTTCATTACGTCGTAATAAAGAATCACAAATGAGTACACGGTTCATTAGGTTTCTTTCAGTGAGCTCGTGAGGTACCCAAATGTCGAGCTTTTTTGTGTACCCAGTTTTTTTCAAATGGGCCAAAACTGTTTTGTGGTCAATTCCCAGTTCTTCAGCTACGTCGTAACTACTGACATGCCGATCTTGCTCCACTTTTTCAAAAATGGTATCCATTTTATCTGTAATAGGGCGACCAGAGCGACGTGCATCTTTGACATCAAAATTTCCGGATTGAAAACGCTTAAACCAAATTTGTGCTTCTCTCACAGACACTGCACTAGGTCCATAAACATCGCAAATTTTTTTCGCGGCTTGCGTTGCATTTTTACCTTTTTTGTAGTAAAATTTTAAAATGTATCGAATTTCTTCATTAGATTCACTCATCTTGGCGGTATGAAAAACAAATGAAAATCACACATTTTCCTAATTTGAATTTGGAATTATGTTCTTTAAAATTTAAACTTTTAATGATACCAAAACCAGCCAGATACAAATAGTATAGCCAAATAGATTTTATTACAAGTTTATACATACTATAATGCGAAAAGACTTTATTAAAAAAACTGACAAAAAAATAATAATATATATATATAATAAATAAGTAAATCGAGGCGAGAGAGAGTAGGTAGGTAATACTTATAAACGTAGACAAGTGATGCTTTTAAGGAAATCCCAATAGATTCATACGACTCAGAAAAATTATCTAAATTATGTTTTCCTTAAGTTTATAAATAATACGTTCGTAATGTTTATAGTATAGAATACATAAAGGAAGATAGCTTATTCTAAATTTAATACAATAACAAATATATCACATGAAATTCTGAGACGATTTAGGCCCGTATAACAGAATCATACTCAGAAATCAATCATGTTTTGAGAATCGTTTGTCACTTTCTATCAAACACAAAGTGATAGAGAGGTATGACGCTCAATATGGCGTTGATTCTTGAGACTCATTCTAAATACCAGCCTTAGTTAGAGTATAACACTGTCCTGGCTGTTGACTTTTGTTTGTTGGTTAACTGTAGGTTTAGGATTAACGTACCTTTTATATAGTCGACAGATTGACAAGCTGTCACTATTTTGAGGCGATACATGATCCATACTACCAGTTTTGGCGTTATAATTAACCAAATATCACCTAAGGCTAAGCTTAACACCTTTCAAGATTACAAACGTGTATGTATGTTTACAGAAGCGGCAGCCGCAAGGAAAGCGAAGCACCCATGTCGTCTAGACTGCGAGCAATACTGCAACACCAAGGGCAAGAGTTCCGGCGTGTGTGTCAACGGTTCCTGTCGCTGCAAAACTTTACGAATGACCTGATGAAAAATATTTGAGTACAGTCGAAGAGAGCGATTTTGGAGTCAACCGGCGCCTGCCACTTCGGAATTCAAGTGTTTGATCGACTACCAACCTGCTCTCCAACTGTATATTTTATAGATCTTCCATATGATCTTCCAAATTTCATACCTTTCATAGTAAATCTATCTTTATGAATAAATATACATAATTTACATAAAGTCTTTCTCCCATAGAGACTGAGATCTTTTCTTTAGACTCGTTATTATCCTTACATATTTCTATCGCTTTATCTGCTCTCATCCACAGTCCTTTAACATGCTCGGCGATGCGAGTACCGTGGAATTAGAAAGTTTTATCAAAGTCATCCCACGAGTTAAAGTACCTACTTTGACCCGTGGGATGATTTTAATAAAATCTTTCTAATTTTTAAAAGCAAGATTTTTTTGATTTGTTAACTCAACCGTGCGATTTTGTTTTTGGGATGGCATACTGATTGTCACTCTTATTCATTAGCCAAGCGCTACCGGTAAAATCGGATTGAAGTCGGGGATTTCCATTTCAAACTCTACGTCTGTAATTTCAATTTTGCACAAAAATATTCCTAAAAATCGGTCAAGCCGTTTAGGAGGAGTGCGATTACCAACACCGTGACATGATTGACCGATGATTTACAGATTAGATTGATTTCTTCACTTCCTTATAAAAAGGTGTCTACTATGATAAACTGGAATTATAAGTCGAAACAAAAAAAAGTCATGCATGATGTAGGTATTTTTGAAAAGCGATACGACTCGTTGATTTGCATTTAGTATACGAAAATACCGAAAATTCGACAAAAACTTCGATATTCGTTTGTAATCATTATAAAATAAAAATATTTGTATCTATTTTGTATTTGTAATATTAAGTACCAAGCTATTGCGCCCCAATAGTTTTATAATTATATAATCAGCTAGCATATAGTATAACAGCATGAGTACCAAGAATAAAAGTTAAAGGTTGTGGCAGAAATTGTTACCAGGAAAACTCTCAATTCGAAATTCAATGAACGTAACATTTTCACTCAGAGCTTGTTTCATTTACCTACGCTAAACATTGTGCAGAGATTTTTACGTAATGAATCATTTCCTTGAAATCCATTGTAGATTCCTTTTGTAGAACGAGCACGTTGAAGCGGGTGTGAACCTCCGAATGTAATGGGAGGAAGGCTTACAAGGCTCTACGGTAAAAGCGTAAACGGCTCGGATAAACATGTTTAGACGCGCTCTGTGCGCAAAAGCTACGATTCTGATGTGTTATACTATGGTTTCAAATATTCAAGATATTTTTGTACCATAAATGCGAAAGTGAGTTTGTTTGTTTGTTTCATTTTCACGCTCAGACCACTGGACCGATTTTGACAAAATTTGGAGATAGTTTGAGGCCCTACCAATTGATACCAAATCTGACCTTTGGGCTGTGCTTGCACAACCTGTAAATCTTCTTTCCTACCCTGCTCCCAATTTATTTGTGGTCGGTATGGTTATCGATATACTGCTATTTTTTTTCTCGAGGTTGTGTTTATGATTTTTTTAAAAGCTTTTATTTAAAATGCAATGTATGTTACTTTGTTCGGATGGAATCTTGCTACTCGATTTTGAAGCCGATATCTTCAACCGAATGTGCTTAAATTTTGTATACCCGTTTAGTTTGGATGAAAATACACGATAAACTGTGGCGTCATTCTAAATCTAATACGGCGGACCATCCAAGGTGGCGGAATAGTTATTTTTAATGCATTTCTACAATATGGGTATCAAATAAAAGGGCTTGCCGAGAATAATTAGAAAAATAGTCTGACATCACGCTTTATCCAATATGGCGGACTTTTAGAGTTCTTTATGCTTTCATATAGTATGGGTATTAAATGAAAGAGTTCGTTGAGAATAAAAAGATAGGTTAAAAAAAAGAGATGAACAGTCTCAGAAACCTAGCCAGCGATAACTAAAAAGTAAAAAAAACCTTTTAAAAAAAAGCTTTTATTTAAATGCTTTAAAAAGAAGATTTTTTTTTTTTAACTATAAACTTATAACCTCATTATACACAATTTATATGAGCATAAAAGCTTGTCGCGCGATTTACTTGTGTAAATAAACTATACTTAGTACCTATTTAATTGAGTAAGATAATCTGCAAACTTTGTTTTTTTTTTTAATTCAGTTTAATTAAATACTTATAGGTACTTACGAAAACACCGTGACAAGCTTTTACCATCATATAAATTGTGTACAATGAGGTTTATAACTCTAAGTAATATAGTTAAAATTTTAAAGGTTTTTTTTCTTATTTTTAAAACATTTAAATAAAAGCTTTTTTTAAAGGGTTTATTGCTTTTTTTTTGTTTTTAATTGGACTTAAGTAACTAATACATAGTTGCCTAATGTCTGTGGCCTGCATGCGTCTCTGGACTAATAACTATACCATAAGACAACATGCAGGCCACATGTCTTACAATGTTGTACTTAATGCTAACAATGTTGTATTAAAGCAGTTCCTCAGGTGGTCATCGTTTGGCATTAGATTTTACGGCCGGCCGCCCACCTGAAACCAATCTTCCTTGGGAATAATGCAGGCACCTGTCCGTTCCATCATCCGTTTGAAATCTTTAAGGATGGTAAAGCTTTAAGAAATTTTTAAGTGGATTCATGATTCTAAAAGTTTTACTGTAAAATAATGAAAGACTAGTTAAAGTATACCTAACTCTTTACTTGGGTGTTCTACTTTCGTAAGCTCTAAAGAGGTTTTACGTTTCAGTTACGTGTGCGCGCTCCACGGTACTAAAATATTCCCACAAAGCTGACCTTCGATGAAAGTTCTTTTTTAAGTTTAATCTAGTAAGCTACATGTACCAGATAGGCTTGTATTCCAACCCTGTAACTTATTTATATCTTTTAATGCATGATATTGTTGGAGTTCATAGATTTTGTTTAATTTTCGCTTTAGACCAGTCGTTGTTAACGGTTCAATTGTCATATTATTTATTAAGAAATTGGAACAATTGATATTTATTTTACGCAAAGTGATATTTTTGGTACCTTTTTAACATAATTTTCTGCATTTATGCACCGTCATTTTTTAATCGTTTTGATTCCGAAATCTACTTTATGTGCCCGTCAATATATATGCATTTTTGCTATTGCTTAGTTGCAAAGGTAAAAAACGCTGATTTTCGTCTATGAAAGTAACTTTTAACTTTGCAATATACATAATATGTATGGTATTAACTAACAACAATTTTTTAAATTGAACATTTTACTGTTGACAGTAACACAAATAAAAAAAAAACCGCCTCCAAAACTAAAAACGAAGAATTAAAAATTCCGTTTTTAGTTTTGAATGCGGTTTTTTTTTATTTAAAAGTACTTTATTTTTACTTTTTAGTGTTGTAAGTTGGTATACACATTTTCAAGAAACTATCTCGAGATCTTTGTGACAAACAAGTAATAAAATAAAAACGAAATCATCGATATCAATTAAATACGCATTATTACGGGTAACTCAAAAACTACTCATCAGATGTCGCTCAAATTTAGAAGGGACCACATGTCAAGCACCAGTATTCAAATCTAAAAAGAATTATCAAAATCGGTACACTTTTAAGGTAAAAGATATAAAAAACATACAGCTGATTATTGGCCCCTCCTTTTTTTAAGTCGGTTAAAATATATGAGAGAATTTGTCTCTAATTATAACTGATAGCATGTTTCGCCCAAATCTCTGTTGATCGAAAGCATTGTCCAGAGAGAGAAAGCTCAGTTCACAGAAAGCAGCTCTGAAATAATTTATTACTTACAGGAAAATTAGCCACTGCCATACGGCTAGTTGATAACCTAGTAGTATAGATAAATATTTTTTCAATTTGTATTCACATTCAGTGATTCCTAGCCGAATTACTTAAATAAAACCAATCTCGTATTATTCTCAGTAATAAAGCACTTAAAAACAAAGAATGTCTATTTCAAAGAATACGGGAAGCTCTATTCGCATAAACTAGAGTTGCTTAAATCCCTCGTATAATATTGCGAAAGAGTCCATCAAAAATCAAGTTTAATAAATAGAAAAATATCCATAGCTGAAAGTTCACAAGATAATAGTAGGAGGCTAATGTGATATTCCTATCAAATCATATGATGTAATGTGAGTTTTATTAACTTGTAAATTACAGAAATCGTATGTTAATTCATATAAAATAACATGTCAGTTTTTAGTTAAGCATTTAATAAAACTATGGCTTTCATATAAAATATAGAGACGACAACAGCTAGCAGCAAACTGTTCAGTATTCACAGCTGCGTTGGAGGACGTGTTTAAGCTTCTGGACTGGAGAGGACTTGGCATCAACATAAATGGCGAGTACATGTCTCACCTTTGCTTTGCAGATGATATCGTGGTCATGGCTGAGACCTTGGAAGACCTGGGCACTATGCTCGACGATCTCCGTAGTCTCCCAATAAGTGGGTCTTAAAATGAACATGAATAAGACAAAAATTATGTCGAATTCCCATGTCATACCCACTCCTGTGAGGTCGGAAGCTCTACACTGGAAGTTGTCGACGATTACGTTTACCTAGGACAAACAGTCCAACTTGGTAAGTCCAATTTCCAGAAAGAGGTCAATCGACGAATCGAGCTCGGCTGGGCAGCGTTCGGGAAGCTACGTGGCATATCCTCGGCCCATCTACCGCAGTGTCTTAAGACGTAAGTCTTTAATACGTGTGTGTTGCCAGTGATGACCTACGGAATCGAAACGTAGCCGCTTACAATGGGCCACATAAGAAGGCTCAAAGTCACTTAAAGGGCAATGGAGAGGGCTATGCTCGGAGTTTCTCTGCGTGATCATATCAGAAATGATGAGATCTGCAAGAGAACCAAGGTCACCGACATAGTCCAAAGAATTGCGAACCTTAAGTGGCAGTGGGCGGGGCACATTGCTAGGAGAACTGACGGCAACTGGGGCGGAAAGGTTCTTGAATGGCGGCCGCGTACCCGGAGACGCAGCGTTGATAGGCCCCCCAAAAGGTGGACCGACGATCTGATAAAGGTCGCAGGAAGCCGTTAGATGCGGGCAGTGCAGGACCGTTCGGTTTGGAGATCCTTGGCTTATGTCCAACAGTGGACGTCTCTCGGCTGATATGATGATGACAGCTAACGGATGCTTCTAATGGGCCTCATAAGAAGGCCCAAGGTCACTCAAAGGGCAATGGAGAGGGCTATAGACATAGCCCAAAGAATTGCCAACCTTAAGGCGCCGGCCAGACTGCATGCGGTCTTGCGGTCAGAGTTCCAAGTTCTGCGTTCACTGTAATCTATGCGGTGGCTTAGAATCCTACATATACAAAAGCGGTCAGACCGCAACGGTCAATGCGAAACTGTGTACGTGGAACGTAGAACTCAGAACTCACATTTCAGAGGACTAACGGCCGTTGGGGCAGAAAGGTCTTCGAATGGCGGCGGCGTACTGGGAGACGAAGCGTTGGTAGTCTTTAGGTGGACCCATGAACTAGTAAAAGTCGCCGAAAGTCGCTGGATGCGGGCTGTGCAGGATCGATCGGGTAGGAGATGCTTGGGGAAGTCCTATTGTCAGCAGATATCGTTTCAGTTAAGTAAGTTTTAATATGAAATAGGGTACACACGTAGTGGCATTAGGTCAAGAACCAGATACTCACGGCTATCACCGACCAGATAAGATGAAAACATCTTATCTGGTCGGTGATAGCCGTGAGTATTTAACTCGATCACTTGAAAACTTCCTCACTGCAGGAGCATAAAATCAACAAAGTAGTTTTTTTAAGTATGATTATCAGTTAGGCGGGTACTTCCTTACATAAGTGGATGATAAAGATTTCTCGGTAAGCGATATGTGGAGAGGGTTCTTGAAATAGCCGTTTTACATTAGCAAATATTTGTGTCGATTAGAGTTATATTATACGGAATTAGGTATCAAATATCTACAATGCTGCTTACTTTTTACATTTTAACCTTTAGCTAGTCGCGCCTAATACACTATTAGTCGCGTGGGGTCCGTCGGACCCACATATATATTACTATAAGGAGATCGGTCGAATCGCCGAGTTAATAGGAAGACAGAGTGTCGCGATCAGCGGCCGTACTACATAACATGGTTCTAGTTGAGCATGCCGTAATATACACTATTCATTGCGCGCGTCTTAAGGACTGCGTAGTGATGAACGTTGCTAATGTTTTCTTTTACATATAATGTTTAATAAATAGCTATAAAACACATGATTGTATAAAATTTCATAATTTTATACAAATTTGTATTTTATAACTAATATAAGCAATAAACAAAACGTATTCATTATGCTTACCAAAATTATACTACACTAGTTGCGCGGGGTCCGTTGGACCCAAGCACCTCCCAACAGCTCTTTTGATGAACGCTGCTGCTAGCGGAACACACAGACAGAGAGTTCGGGTGAGCGAGGAAGCTACTAGAACGTTTAGACGGGTAATTCTAATAGTTACAAACTAACTCGTTTGGGGTCCAATGGACCTCATGCGACTAATTAAAAGTTAATAATATGGTACCTACCAACCTCAGATCAACCATATTCGAAGGTGCCGTCCGATTTTTTTTTGGACGCCCATCTGAGATGAGCCACAAATAATAGTTCCCGCGCGGAAGAAAATGAGTATTCAAATATGAGCATTATAATCTGCAGGTTCACTTTACAGTAGCGAAATCAAATAGTAAACAGATTGCGGTAGCGATATTGCCGCAAACTATGCTCATTTTTCAGTTGTGCGTGAGTGCTGCGGTTTATATCGGCTACAACCTAAAACATTACCGTGCCTAAACGGTCAACCCGTTAGTGTAGTTATACTGATAATTTATGTAGTCTATATTGTCCCTAGGCGACACTATAAGTACTTAGGTACCTACTTGAAATTTGATAAACATGCAAACACTTCAATATATGGTTAGCAGATGGTATACTCAAAGTCAAATTCTCGTAAGAAAACTTAAATACGTTAAGTCGTTTATGAGAGAAACAGGATAACTTCACAATAGACACTCGTCCCGTTCACAAATCCAACTCGGCTGGGCAGTGTCTTAAGACAAAAGTCTTTAATTCGTGTGTGTTGCCAATGATGACCTATGAAACCGAAACGTGGCCGCTTAAATGGGCCTCATAAGATGGCTCAAGGTCACCTTATGAGGCCCATTGCCCAAAGGGCAATGGAGAGGGCTATGCTCGGAGTTTCTCTGCGTGATCGTATCAGAAATGATGAGATCCGCAGGAGAACCAAGGTGGTAGTGGGCAGGGCACATTTCGAGGAGGACTGACGGCCGTTGGGGCGGAAAGGTCCTCGAATGGCGACCACGTACCGGGAAACGCAGCGTTGGTAGGCCCCCCACAAGGTGGACTGACGATCTAGTAAAAGTCGCGGGAAGCCGCTGGATGCGGGCAGCGCAGAACTGACCGGTTTGGTGATCCTTGGGGGAGGCCTATGTCCAACAGTGGGCGTCTTTCGGCTGAAATGATAATGATGATGTTGAGACACTCGTAATCAAGAGATTTGTCGTTATTATAGGCATGGATTAGGTAGGTATAATAAACCAGCTAACTCCATGTGGACAAGTTTTTCAGGAATTTTACCGACGCCGAATTACTGTGGTGTACAATCTGAACAAAAAATAAATATATTTTTGACGAAATGTGGAATTGGCTGGTCTGTCAATTAAGGTATCGCTATGTATTTTGGAAAGTAGTTTACTTCCCGGATCTTTTGTGCCGGGTTCAAGCGACTGAGATATATCTATTGACAAAAAATAATCAACAAGTTATCTCATTACTTAATAATCTTTTAATAAAATGAAAATAATAAAAAACTCTTACATCGTTAAGTTTATCTTAAAAGCACAAACTTATAATAGAACGTGCAGGCTTTTAAGTGTTTGCGCTAATATCTCCATTATCCTCCATTTAGCGTGTGTTAATAATTTGCATACGACAACACAATTACCCCGGTTGAGTAAACACGATGTTTGATTCGCTTACACGCGTCTCCTCGGATCTGCACACAGTATCTGAAATTAATGTAACTACCAATAACTATTAGAGTGGATTTTGTATTCCATCTTGGCTACTTTTGATTGAAACTGCATTGAGTAAAGAGAGCTTATGATAGATTGAATAGTTCGATAATGGTGATATGCGTTGATGACGTCACTTGTGTCAACAACGATTAGCGTCCTTAAGACATTTAGATTAAATAAATAATTCATGAGGTTCCTACTACTCAGAGTTCGATCCCTGGGTCAGACATAAAATTTAATTGGAATTTGCTGACAAAGAATTTCTGGAACCGTTTCGGTAATAGAATTAGGTATCGCCTATTACATAGGAGCCAAACATAAGTAATTAAATTTTGGTATGAACATTTTACCTACCCTTTCTCGTTTAGGTGCAGATAAGAGTTGCCATATGATGCCTGCAGAGTAGAATAGCATCACCCCATACCAGAGTAGAATAGCATCACACCAGCAAAGTGGTATTGATGATCACCTTACCCACCAATCCGCATAGGGCAGGCGTGGTGGGTTACTGCCTAAACCTCCTTCGATGATAAGGATCTGCCTTTTGTCCCAGCAGTGGGTCGAATTATAAAGGCTGTTATGATGATGATGGTGTTAGATGTATCGCTCATTTATGTATCTCTTTATAGGTTTATTTTCCATGTATTGAAATGTTTTATTCCGTGTTCGTTGTTTTCGCTCATTTTAACGTTTCTGAGCACATATTCTATAGAAGGTGGGTTGAAAAAGTTTAACCTTTTTTATATCACCTGATGGCATTTCCTGAAAATTACGGCGCGTATTTTTGAGTGTGGGATGTAATACCATGTTATGTGCATAACCACAGTTATGTGGTAACACCTAAACATCAATTAATAATAACAAAAGAAAAACGAATTCGGAATCAGAATCGAATAGAGCTCTCAAAAGGGGTTAAAACTTTTACATACGTAATGGTGTTGTGCTAGACAAAGACGAAGGAATAAGGAGAATTCCCGTTTCTTTGCAACACCCTTTGTTAGTGAAGTCGTTCGACGAGCTGAATATCAACTAGTCACTTAATTGGGGAATGCGTGAGTAGCTAAGTACGTAATTCCGATCTATTCGCCTAAAGCGAAGGCAACTAACTTGTTAGCAGGCATTTCCTACTTTAGGTAACGAACTTTTGGGACTCTTTGTTTTGGGCGTATTTATACGCTTCACCCTGGCTTCACCTTATTACACTTACAGAGAATTCGTTCTTACTTTGTGTTGGGATTAACCAATTTATGACGGGATAATTGTAAACAATTACTTTAATTGGAGGATTAGGATGCACTCATAGTGCAAATATTCTTTTGCAGTGTTCGACAGATAAACGAAGTTTCTATGAACATAGAAACGTACTTAACTTTTGTCACAAGATTGAACTTTAGCGACTGCTCTTTCAACTATGCTATAAAGAGACCAACGAATTTGTTCTAGTTAACTTAAAAAAACCTTTACACTCTAACACTACTGCACTAGAAGTTCCTTTGTTCGATCATCGTGAAGACTTCGTTACAAGTAGATTTTAAATACATTTCAACAAAGTTGTCGCCATTTTGTGCTAATTGGTTTGTTAAATCAAGGATTTATTGGTGATCGCTTGGTATTGTTCGTTTCCCATGATAGAGCTTGCTTGACCAGCGGTACACGCTGGAGTATACGTGAATAAAGTAATGGGTCTGGATTAGATATAGAAACCGCAACGTCATTTGGTATTTGTACTGCCGTCAAAATAGTCTACTTCGGAGCCGAGCCTAGAATGGAGTTCCATTTCGGTGTTGAGTCTTCTCTGACAAAAATAACGAGGCTTTTATTTATTGTGAGTTATTTTTGTGCTCTCGTGACTGTTTAACTACTAAGACTCTTGTAAAAAAAATGGATTGCAAAAAACTGGATGATTCGAGTCCAAGAATGAATTGAAATGTGTTATGCTCTGCATCTTTGCAAAAATCCGACTCCGTTTAGGACAGTCGGTGAAAAAGGGCTCAATATTGAACTAATATGAACGTTGCCCAGTTGCCACTGACAAAGGCGCTGATTGGCTTATAGGTTTGTGGTATTTAGCCACTTGACATATTTGTTTCTAGCTCAGATCCTGGTTTCTAGCCACTTAATATGATGTTATAAATCGATCGTAAATTAGCCAGCCACTGTTCAAATTTTCAAAAATCACCTCTAAAAGAACTCGGATTTTTGCAATGAACCGGAAAATAATTTGCTTGATTACGAAGTTCATTCTTTGATTCCAAATATCCGGTTTTTAGCAATCGTCCTAGGATTTACGTGAATGATCTATTGTTCTAATTATCCTACGACGTATACTTACGCTACTAAAGGGAACACTCACTGTGAAAGAAAGGAAAAAAGGTTAGTATCCCTCCCAGGGATATCTGGGGATAATTTTTTTTTGCACCTTTATTTATCGACTATAGGATTGGGATAAACATTTTATACCCTCCCATTTTATCCTTTTACAGAGGTCAATAGATATTAATCTGGTCCTAAAGGCTTTCGGATAATATGCCGCGGTCGCTTATGAGGGTAATAAATTACGTTATTCAGGATGGACAATGAGTTGGATTATAGAGGCAGGTTTATGTAATGGTAAAACCAACAGTTGTTTGGTCAATACTTCATTATATTTTTGAGGAGGTCTACGTCGCCACGGTTGTGAGTTCTTGGTGACTATCACAAAAGCTAAGGAATTAAGTACGCGGTCGGTACTCGGATGGGTAACCGAAAAACTTTCAACTCGATATTCGTCCGTGCTTCGGAAGACAAGTTAAGCTGATGGTCGGGGCTGCTGTTGAAAAGTGGTTGTCGTTAACAAGTGACGTCAGAGATCAGAAATAGCGAGTTGTAAAAAAACTGAAATCTGGCTAAAACTCGGTGTGACAAAGAGAGTAATGGGTTACATATTGACGCCGTCGTGGTGGAGTGGTCAGTATTTCATTAAAATTGCTTATTTTTGTAGCAAAATTTACGAAATGGCGTATGTGCAGCAGTGGATGTCTCCCGGTTTATCAATTGGGCCTATGCAATTGTCCTAAGAATAGGAATCTACGAATTGATAGTTTAACCATTAATGTATATTATATACCAACTTTGCATCCGACTGTACCATACTAAATATCCACAAAAAAATGATTGTCATAAAATGTATGAAGTATTAAAAGGTTACGAAACGCCACTTTTGTGTAAGTATTTAGGTATTAAATGAGGGTTAAGAAACGGGAAGGTGTACAAACGGAAAAGACCCCAATCAACTGTCGGAACTCGGAACACAGTGATATTGTTAACACTAATAAGTATTACGGAAAAAAAATGATTGGCAATTAGTAAAAAAAAATTAAGTACCCAGTTACTAAACACATTAGTAACTTTGGTGACTACTAAACTCTGTAGCTACTGTTGCTAAACTATTTCACTTGATTCTATTTAGCTACTATAGCTAAATGTTAAGTAATGTATAACACAACCAAATATTTGATTGAAAATAGCTAAACTAAATTTAAAGAAAGCCAATACAAGCTAAACTCTTCAGTAAAAAGCTTACGGTCTAGCGGTTTAGCTAAATATTACTAAATATTTATGTACGGGCTGCTAAATAAAATTTTGCTAAATTTGCTTTGCGTCCACAGCTAAACCTATTTAGCTGATGTTGTTAAGCCTTGGATATTAATTACTAAAGTTTAGCCAAAAAAGTATTAGCTAAACAATTTAGTTAACGTATTTTGCGACTCTTTTCATTTTGTTTAGATGGTGTTAGCTAACCAGGCAATCTTAAAACAAGTCCTACCTCCAACCAAAACTATTATAAATTACACTCCGATTTGTCTGTTGTCTTAAGAACCCCGGTGACGCAGAGAAGGTCATCAGAGACATCCTGCAAAATTAGTCAAAAACAAACTCTTGTCTTAAACTTATATACCTCAAGATAATATATCGTCTATATGTCAGCCCAAGTCCTTCACACACTTATTAATAGTGATATTCGTGTCATCAAAGTGTATTAAAAACTATTCACTAGTTTTAATATAATTCTATAATATACATTATTTTGTGCGTTGGCAATAAATTGGGTTTTTTATGGATTTAGTCTTTGGCCACACAGCTTACTTCATTGATAACGCGAAATTTGAAGAATTACTCGCGAATAATTACATAATGATAAAATACAAAGATTATGTATTTAATTTTGGCCGACCGGACGTGGAACTAGTAATGCTCGATAAGATAAACATGTATGCCGATTGGAACTTCATTGATTAATACAATAACATTTTGACATTCAAATTCTAAATGATTGTTTAAAACATACATGCTGTAAAGTTCATGCTCCCAAAAGGCTAATGCCACATCTAGTATTATGGGTCACGTAGTGCCTCAAAATACTGACGGGCACTGTACTGTCAAGACCAGTAACAACAAATAAAAATCGGGAGTGGTCTCCCCTTCACTTTCTCGTATACTGGAAACGACTCAAAAGTTGATAGAAACCTTATATTTTGATGTTATACATGCATGTTAAATTTGGTTGCAATAAGTTAAAGCATACGCGAGTTATCCTGCTAACGCACAAACACACAGATACATACACAGACATAATTCCAAAAAAAAAATTTTTGGACTCAGGGAGGTCCAAAACGTGTAAATCCGTCAAAATCTCGAGGTCGAATTTTTTTACGATTACAACACTTCCTCTATACTACGTATGCGAGAAAGTTAAAAAATACACATAGTTCTGAAGGCACGTTAAGTTCTTACTGCAAATGTTTTATTTCCATACACCAATCGGTCATCTCAACTGTCAAAGCATTTTTTAACCGACTTTAAAAGGAGGAGGTTCTTTATTCGACTCTATGTTTTTTTTCGCGATTACTCCGTCAATTATGAATCGATTTTGATGATTCTTTTTTGGTTACTAGCACCGACTCCAAATATATATACAATGTGTTTGGTACTTGGGGTATGAAGCTGGCACGTACGCATGCTAACATAGTCATATAAATAATTAAATACTATGGAGATATCAAAAACCTTAAATTGTAAAAAAAAATTGTATTCTCCATAGAAATAGTTCGATCAAAAAAAACAAAATGTATGGAAAATTAAAAAATGTTTTTACAATTTTGAAATTTCAATATCACCATAGTATTTATATGACTATATTAGCATGGGTAGGTGACGGCTTCATATCCCATGTACCAAACACCTTGTATAAATAAAGAATAACATAAATAACTAGCTTTGGCCAGCGACTACGTCCGGGTGGAATAGCTTCTTTGGGTAGCATTTTTATATATTTAGAGTACTAATTTTGCAAAAAAAAAATAACACAAACTGCTATAGATTACTGTAAAAAGCTTATTTTTGTACATTTTTATAAACTACGTTGTTTGTTTTTCCATCCTTTGCTAACTTTCATACGATCTTTTATTCCCTATTTCATCCCAACACGGGTATCAAAATTTAAAAAACGCTACTACATCTTTCTACTTCTTATCACGAGCTTGCTTTTATCTTCGATAAAGAGGAATCTCATACCAACTTTTATTCCTTATTTCAAACCCCTTCATGCCCTTTTTACAACAAAATTTAGCTTAGGTATATTCTAATCTCAAGTCTATTTTTTACCAAATTTCAACATAATCGGTTCTGGTGTTAGTCGTAAAAGCGTGACTTTGTTTGGACTTCCTTACGACCTTTCATCCCCACATGAATCAATATTTCAAAAACGCTAGAACAAATGTTTATTTATTTCATTTTTATACTAAAATTCAACATAATCGGTTCGGCTGTTGAAAATTTCAAAAACACACACAGATGATAATTTTAAAAAATTATAGCACAATATTTTTTTTATTAAGTGCCCAAATTCAAAGTTTCGTAGTTTTATCTTCAAGAATGACGAACTTCCATAAAAACTTTCATCCCCTATTTCAAGCCTTTTTTCAATAATAAGTAGCCTATGTCCTTTTCTAAGCTCTAGTCTGTATTTGTATCAAATTTCATCTAAATCGGTTCAGTAGTTTAGACGTGAAAGCTTAACAGATAGACAGACTGATTACTTTTACATTTATAATATTAAGTAAGGATTATAAAATTTATAAATGTGTATCAATAATTTCCTTGATTTTCTATAACGCTCTTTTCAACTAGGTACTTAATAAAAATATTATTTATTATTTATTTCCTACTTTTTAGTTTAAATTTGTACGTCTTGAAGTCGGTTTTCGTATTTTTTTTTGCTCAAAATATTTTTATTAAGTGTGGCGTATATGGCTGTTTAAAGTTAAAGCTTTTATGTATATTTGAAATTTTCCGAATAAAGTACTTTGATTAGTGTCATTAGACTATCAGTTTGCATCACTTTATCATTCTAGGCCTAACCCCAATATAGATTGATTTTCTAATAACGAATGGGTATTTACGATTGTGTATTAATTAATCTTGCAAGCATTCAACATTTCAATGTTTCCCCCTCTTAGTGTGCACTGTGGCGTTTCCACCCAACACAGTTGCCCGAAGTTGTTAGTTTAATTGGCGTATCGTTTCAGCGACGCGCGCCAAGTTGACGAGCACACACGCGGGAAAGGGAACAAATTAGACGCACTTCCCGCCACTTTTGACTTGGAACTTCTCGCTTTGCCGTCTTTGCTTACACACGCGTTACTCTACTATATACTCAACTCCGTAAAGAACAAAGAGGATAATCGTGCGCTGGAGGGAAAATAGCGCATTAACATCGATCGTCTTAATATGTTGTGTGCAGGTATAATTTTAGATATGCTTGCAATGAAACACCATTAGCGTTGTATTTGTGTGTAAACGTCATAATCTCGGATGTAAATATGATCTTTATTAACATTAATGGCTATATTATGATATGTCTGTTTATTAGAGAGGGTATTGTTACAACTTTATTTATACGAATTTTCATACGGCTTGATAGATTTTTGGTTACCAACAAAATTATACTTTATGCGAAATTGTCAATAGTGGTAATTGACAATTTCGCATAAAGCATGAGAGAGAAATAGATTACTGTTACAAGATTAAATTTGAATGGTAGTTCATAATAATTAACAGTCTTTATAATTCGAACCACTACTGGGACATAAGGCCTCTCCCTGTTATCGAAGGAGGTTTAGGCAGTACGTAGTCCACCACTATTGCCCAATATGGAGTAGGTATACCCTCAAAGATCAATGTCTCTTTGCTGATTCATTAGTATCGTTCTACGACACCCATTGTATGCTATTCTACTCTGCTGGCATCATATGTAAACTGTTTAAACTGATGCGGGGCTGCAATTAAATTCATAGATCCTTGGGAATGCCTTTTTTCAACAGTGCGCTTCTCTCGGCTAAAATGATGACGATGATGATAAAATTCGGACCAAAAGATTTAAAGGGAACAAAAATACAAAAAAAAATGCAGTGACGTCAGTCTACGTAAATATCTAATCAATATTTTGGTCTTCTTCGTTGAGCTTGTGAAATTAAGACTTACTGCTTAGAAAGCGCTTTGTTCCTTTCACTCGCATGCAAAATGAAAAGAGCAGAACGTGTAATATCCCTAATTTGCAATAAATCCAACAACCAATAAGTCTGAAGTGATCATATAATTTTATATGTCCTGTAAGTCGGGTCTAAAAACGTGAATGTGCATACAAAGAGCTCGTTGTTCGGAATGTCTGGTATCGTGTGCGGCACGCTCGTCTCGAGCACGGACTCGTAAATAATGTGGCGTATAATACTTATCCCCGTATAAACAGTTCCCGAATCCGAACCAAATGCGGCCAGAGACGGACTGCTTTGTTCATATGTAGCTAAAATACGGAACTTCCAAACTCCGAAAATTTCAATTACTAAAACTGCGCTCTTGTTACGGGGGCACGTTAACTGTTTATATTTGATATTCTTTTTCATGACACCAGTGGTTGCCCGTTTGGCCCGTGGTTTCGCTCACGTCAATGTCGGCTATCGCGCCAAAAAGTTCCTATCCTATGTCCTTACCATGAGAATTACTTTCGTATTTATAATATGAGTAGGGATTTTAATGTATATGCACTTTAAATAGGTGCTACTTTTACTTCTCAGCTCTCTTTTGGAATCTAATTTTCTAGTATACCCAATTACCCAATGATATTATATTTAAGACGAGGTAGAGTTACCTTCATACTAATTAAAAGTCAAAAATGGTCCCAAATGTCATTGTCATGTTATAGATACTCTCATGTTACACGATCAAATTAACTCGGTACCTAAACTCTACGATTTCATGTTGTCGTATGTGGCGAGTAAACATGGTCGTATTGTAAGTTGTGAGTAAGACAACATGATATCTAGTAAGATATCTAGCAATAGAGTAAACGAGAAAGATATATGTTGTGCTATATGCTCGAGTGTGGTAATCAGCTTACTTTTAGGGTGCCACTTTTTGCAAGCAAGTAACCTATCTACCTCTTTTTAAATATTGAGTATACCTTCTAATCTCGAAGTCGTGTTTCCATCATCACACATTAAGAACCTCAAAACGTTTACATTCATTAGTTATCAGGTGTTATATGTATTATACAGCTTTCTTTTAAGCCATTTACTTTTGACTTTCGGCTTTTGCTAGTGTAGGTATGTGAGTAAAGCAGGTAGGTACAAAAGGAAACAATATGCGAAACAGTAACAAAAAATCAGCCTCATTAACAAGGTCATTGAAACCTAAATATCGGGTAGCATTCTCTCGCGTATGTATTTCACGAGTGGAACATTAGTAACAAGGTCAAAGAAGATTGATACGAGAGAGCTGTCATGAATGGCAGTTTTCACATATCCTCTTTCTTTGACCTTTGTGCAACCCTGTTTCACAGCAGCGGTGCCTCAGGCCGCTCTAAAACTTAACGTCTAAAAGTCCTGGCTGTCATGGCTCGTTGACATAATTAAACCGTCTGGACTCTGCACGAACGCGACTGCTGGAAAGATGAGCTCGGAGCTCTAAAAAGTTTTGTTTTCATAATTTCGCTGCTGTAATGTGTCGTGTTGACGATCCCAGCGCCGTTTTTAGCTTTACGCTTTTAGTCTGAATTTATTTTGCCAACGCTTTTCTTCGTGGAATGTTGCTTTAAATGAGGACGTGATGGCATTCATTCGTGTTTTTTTATTCGCTAGTGACTATGCTAGTGAGGTGTGTGGTATTGGATTGTAAAGAAGGACGTTTCTCTAACAGCGATTCGCTTCCATCCAATGGTTGGCGAGTCAAGTGTAGGCTACGTAAAAATATTTTTAAATAAAAAAAAACCGCCTTCAAAACTAAAAACAGGAGAAATAAAAATTTTGCTTATAAAAATCTAAATGTTTTTTGAGGTCGGTGGGAAATACAAGTGACAACGTTTATTACAAATATTGAGGTTGGCACCGACCTCAAAACACATTTAGAATTTTATAAGCAAAATTTTTATTTCTCCCGTTTTTAGTTTTGAAGGCGGTTTTTTTTATTTAAAAATATATTTTTTTCTGCTTTTTAGTGTTTTAAGTATAGAAATTTTCAGGAAACTACCTCAAGATCTTTTAGACATACAAGTGATAAAATTACGATATCATCAATGTCAATTAAATAGGCATTATTAGGGATAACTCAAAAAATATTCGTCAGATGTTGATAAAATTTAAATGGGACCCCATGACAAGCGCTAGCTTTCAAAGGTCAAAAGAATCTTAATAATCGGTCCACCCAGTAACGAGTTATGAGGTAACAAACATTAAAAAAAAAACATACAGTCGAATTGATAACCTCCTCCTTTTTTGAAGTCGGTTAAAAAAAAATAAAGATAACAGAAACATAATAAAAGTTAAATAAAAGGAGTTAAGGACGAAAGTTGTAATTGCCTTTAGGGGGTCCTAGTCTTATAGTAACACAGGACACATGTGTCCTGGTGCAACTGGAAATGGGAACAAAGACAGAACATTACGATGGAAACACGTGTTATAATGAGAATATTTGTTACAATTTTGGTATAGAGTAGAGACAGATAAGTTAGGAAAGAGAGAAAAACCTTTATTGACTAGCACAAAACAACAGAAAAAAAACATACAAAATTATTCCTTAGATACAAATTACAAATATCATATGCGTAGTCGAAGTCGGAAGAGGTTTACAGCCCTCAGCATGCACTTCTGCGACATAGTGCCACAGGAGCACTGTCAAGTCAAAATCATAGTCAAGTCAAGTCAATTATAACAAATATTCTGTCAGATTATGGATTACTTTTTTGACTTACCCATATTATTTGAGGTTTAATGCCAAAGGAGCCGGAAAGTTACCTAGTAATTAAGAATTAAGTCCTCGATTATTTCTTACACTAATTAAGGGTAGGCAGTAGGTATTTTGATTGTATGGTATAGGAATGCCTAGGAATTTTATGAATGAAGTCCTCTTTACAACTTCCAGTTACACCTAGAAATTAATTACACGAACCCTTAATTAAGGAGTGTATTCATGTGTCTACCTCATTTCGTAGTATTCTTAATCAAAGGTAAGTGTTACCTAACTAAATTTAACGCGTAAATACCCAAAACGAGATTGCAATTTATGTAATAGTTACAGAGTTATAAAAGAGGCAGTTCTATATGTATTTACTTTGCAAACTGATTCTAAGCTTTCATTTATTTCATTATGTCATTTTTAGCTTTTTTACATGACAATCGTTCGTGTATTTAAACCATTTTAGAAATAAAAAAAAATCGTTGGCCATTCAAATTGATTTCACTGTTTTAATAGTAGTAGTAATATATTTATAAAATTAACTTTAGGATTAACAAACTGAGATACATAAAAATAAATTAGGAATAATCCCGCTCGTTATTCCTTGACGACCGTCACGATTTGACAAAATTAAAGTAATAAATACCTATACATATAAAATGTTTTAATTTGTTTTTAATAAAACTACTTTTACGTATTTAATTTGTGTGCGTGTTTGTGTTTTACATTTTAACATTTTTCTACGTTCTTGACAACGGGAAGATTACTTTTTTATTAAGTTTCTAGTTAAAAAAAATATCTATAGTGTGCAGGTATTAAACCTATTAACTATTACAAAACAAATCTAATGTCATTGAAAAATGATAACATTAATTGCCTACATAAACCAAGTTTGTGAAGTTATCCCATTCGATAGGATGGGGGAATAACTTTTTAGACTAATTTTACATCCGGAGATAAAAGTACCTACGTACTTACCTACTGTGATTGTACACATATATAATAAAATTCATGCGAGGTCTGATCATAATCACTGTAATTAAAGCAACCAACATGAATACATTTATTTGTTTTACGTGGTGTTTCTTAATATCGGCAAACGTGGGATGGAGTCTCGATTTAACGAATGGTAAGCAATCAATTTTAAGTTCATGAAACAATGACAATACTGCTTTTAGATATTTGCGTGCTTCTATTGTTCTGTGTTTTTATTTTTAATTTAGGCGAGAACACAGAGTAAAGTAAAGCAGCGTCCCCACTAGGGCCGCGCGGCTCCGTGAGGCCCAGCCGCGCGGCCAAGCCTCGTGAGTGTGTACGTGAGCGAGGCCTAAAATGATATGACAAAAAAGCCTCGCGAGGCCGGGCCGCGCGGCCATGAAAAGCCGCGCGGCTCTAGTGGGGACGCTGCTTAATGTACATTATGATATAAGTGCGGTAAGTTGAAAATTACAGCCGAGGCGATATTGCTAGCCTGAGTCGTAGGTGAGGGCTACAAGAAAGCAGAGGCTGTAATTATCGAAGCGCACGTATGTCATACGATGTTTTATAACATATTTGCGAGGAAATAATAAGTATTTTCGTCACTACTCACACAAATTAGCGATGCGCGCACATCTACGCTTTTTTAGGCAAATGCACAAAAACAGTCAGTATTACTAATTAAGTCAATTCATATTTTTGTTACAGATAAATGGTTATAATTATATAATTATGTCAAAATTAATTAAATTAAAGAATTAAATGTTTATTTATTGTTATTTTCTCTCCCAAACTTAATTCTATTCATAAAATGTTGACCACTTTACTGATATAAACTCTTTGCTAAGATTTAAAAAAGTACCGTTCGTTTTTAGACGGAGCTTCTTGATAAACTTTACATTATCGCACAAGTGCGTAATGAGATACAATACCATATTGAAATTGGTGAAATAGGAGACCCTTTACGAGCAAATATGTTATAAAATTATTTAATAATTACCATTACCTTGTGGCGAACAATTTGATCTAATTCAAAAGTAAATTTCTGGTGTTTTCTTTAGACAAAAATGGAGTGGTGTCAAATGAAGCCATCTATAAAACTTATAGCCTCGGAATCGACATGGGAATAATCAATCCCGAAAAATATTCTCTCGAATCATTTGCGAGAGACGAACAAAACGTCTTCAGAGACTTGTATAGAGAGTACATCTCATTGAATGGCAGTCAGCCGATTCATTACGATGAGTGGCTCGTTATGAACAACTTCGGCGTACTACCCGATACCCGGGAGTCATTGTTCGAGAGAAAAATTACTAAGCGCAGTACGGCAGACAACAAGAGGCGATTTGTCAATACCGTGAAAAAGGGGGATATTTTGATAACGGGTCGCGGAATTGGGGGGTTGATTGGGCATGCGGCTATTATGACCAGCGACTACTGGGTGCTGGAGATGCCGGGGGGAGAAGGGTGGCTGGACGGGATCCCGAGCAACAACAGACAGATAAGCAAGCACGCGTGGTTCGACGAACACGAGACAGATTGGACAACAGTGTACCGATGTCCGTGTGAAATAGCGGCCAGACTAGCGGCTGGGTGGGCCGACCGCAATTATTATAACCCAAGAGGTGGCTCAACTAAAACGAAACACGTAACTTACAAAATAACGACAAACATTTGGTCTCTGAACCCGAGCTATTGCTCCAAACTGGTGATCCAAGCGTATTATTTCGGGACGGGCTCAAGGAAAGTTATAAACCGTGATTTGTCGATTCGGCGGGTGGTTGTGCCTACAACTATTCCAACATATTTCTTAGCGCCGTACTCTTTATCTAATATGGGCAGATTTTAATTAACACAAACTTAATTAATAGTGCTTAATTAACTAATTAGTAATATTGTACGCTTTTATTGATCTAATGATTCGCTTTTGATTGCAATATTGTAGAATCGCACGTGTAAGGTTTTCTTCGACGTGTTAATTTACTCGAAGATTTCATGCGTGCTAGTATCGCAGCCAAAGAAATGAACATTTAGTAATTAGGAATTCGTTGTAAATACTATTGATATATCGTGTGCTTCATTAATTAAATAACAATTTATAATTTTTATAAATCAATATACGTGTTGAATAATTAATCTAATGTACTTAGAACAGTTTCTATTACTCAATTCGGGTTATTCCGTATTCATCCTATGGCGTCTCATCATCCTCATTATTTTTTCCTTGCTCAACCAATTTATGTTCCTTACTCAACCCACAACAATGATTTAATTTTAAATCAACTAAACTACAGAGGTGTGGGATTACTCAACGAATTTAGAGGTTATTATATTTTAACAATTGTGTTTTTAAAAGCGAATGCATAATTTAACTGGTGTTGAACATGACAAATTTGATACCTAGGTTTTCTGGTGTCAATGCTCCTTTAGTTGGGAGAGCAGTTTATCCGATAGCAACGTCACGGGTTCAAGATATGAATCAGAACAGTATTTTTATGTTATAGACAAATGTCAAAAGAAACGTTTTTCAAATATTTCTCAGATTCACTGCTGGGACACATAAGGCCTGGTCTTCGAAGGAGGTTGACGCAGCAGTCCACCACGCTTGCCCAATACGAATTGGTGGACGGAGTATAACGTTATCAATAGCCCTTCGCTGATTCATTAGTCTCCTTCTGCGACACCTTGCGACACCTATTTAATTGGAGGATATGGGGTTATGCTATTCTACTCTGCCGGCAACACATGGCTATCCTTTCAAATATTTGAAGAAATATTATTGCCGCACATGATCGCGCTAGCTATCTTTCTGACGGACACCAACAGGTGGAATAGGCTAATTAACTTCATAATCGTTTTGGCAGAGTAGCCGTGTTCATGGAAGTCGCAGTACGGCCTTCTTCATTGTCTCCAGCCAAATTTCTTTTTTTTTTATTGACTACTGTCGCTGTCTCTGATGACATTTTTCTGCGTCATTGGGTTTTTAAGAAGACGAAGACCTTGGAGGGTCCTCAAGCCTGTAGGTCGGCCGTTCCTACGGGATTACTGGGCGGGAGCATCTCTCCCATGGCGAGTCTCTCGCTCGCCACCGACGCGCCAGAGGATGTTTCTAAAGGCCCGGGCCCTCGGCTCGGGCACGTTGTGTCGTGGCGCAAGTGGGGAGAAGCGCCCCGTTACATATCTGAACCGGATATAGCGCGATGTTATGTGCACCGGGTCTTGGCACTCTTTTTCGGCGGGTGCGGTGATTGCCATCTTTCTCTACCCGACGCACTTCGCAGACACATCTTTATGGGCGACACTGTGAGGTCTTTTATTTAATCAGTCCAACGCAGAGGGCAGCGGCCCCTGGAGCTTGGGCCATTCACTATGCCCTGGAGAACGAGTTTCTTCGTAGCATTAGTATTCTTGGAGTACTAAAAATCGAGTTAGGACAAAGCGGACTAGCCGCTCGAATCTGGACCAGCCCAAATTGGGCTAGTACCCCCAATGTATATAGAAGACCACAGTTTTTTTTTGAAGAGGAGAAAAGAGTCGAATGGAGAAACGTCGGTGCCGTAGTGTGTAAGGGTCTGTTTATCTCCCACCCGGGAGGTACCGGTTTGATCCCGGCCACGTACCAATGTGTTTTCAAATTTTCAATTCATATGTACGTTTAATCGACGCTTTTACGGTGAAGGAAAACATCGTGAGGAAACCTGCACACACCTATGACGAAATTCTTAGGTTGTGTGTGTAGTCGACTAACCCGCACTTGTCCAGCGTGGTTGACTAAGGCCTAATCGCCCCTAATGTGGGTTAGGCCCGAGCCCCTCGGTGGGGACCTTATATGAACTGTTGATAATGACAGTTTTTTTGGTGTTGTGTTTTTGTTGGTGAGTAAGTTCGCCAGAGCTCCACGGGATAGGGAAGGGGACTATGGTTGGCAGCGCACGAGTATCACGTCAGTGATGCAAGCGTCTATGGGTTGCGGTGGCTGGTGGCTACTTACCAACAGGCAGGCTGTATGCTCGTCTGCCAACCACTTGAGATAAAAAAAATCTTACCAAACAAGTAGGTAAATTTTTTACAAAAGGAATATTAATATGCTATGGGTATCTTAATCCATCATCCAGTGTTTTCCACAGTTCATATTTTTAAGAAGACGGTGAAACACAAGCAGGAAAAATTTATTGCCAAAGAAAATAATGAGAGTGTAGACATAGTGAAAACAAAAACAGCGCCAAGTTAAAATTCCTTTTGGACAACACTTGTATAATTAGTAGGGTCTAATTGGAAGACTGTAATCACTGTTCGCATCTCGCTGCGAGGTTCCAACTGTAATTTATTTTAATTGTTATTGCTTTAATAAATAATCATCGATATCGTATTGTGTTTGGTCACGTTTCGAAATCTTAATAACATTTTATTTATTTATTATCACATTTTCTTTTATAAATGTTGAGCTTAGTGTACCTAAGCTTTTTTACCTTCTCGTACGAAGTATAGTGAAGTCTTGTAATCGTAAAAAAATTCGACCTCGACATTTTAACGGATTTACACATTTTGGACCTCCCTGAGTTCAAAAATATTTTTTTTTTAATTATGTCTGTGTGTGTGTCTGTGCGTTAGCACGATAACTCGAGCATGCTTTAACTTATTGCAACCAAAATTAACATACGTGTATGACATCAAAATATAAGGTTTCTATCAAATTTTGAGCCGTCGATCACGAAAGTTAAGCAACCACGTGGTCGGTACTCGGATGGGTGACCAAAATTTAATATGCATGTATGACATCAAAATATAAGGTTTCTAACAAACTTTGAGTCGTTTCCGGTATACGAGAAAGTCAAGGGGAGACCACTCCCGATTTTTTATTAAGCTAATTTTTAAAAGCTCCTGTTTATGAGAAACATGCTTTGCGTTTAGGACCGCTCTCTGAATTGAACTCTTGAAAAACTTACACAGGGTACCGAACTGCTGTGATGATTTTAGAGAGGAACGTCTGTCCTGTAGGCCTATTCGTTAACTTTTTTGACAGATAACCGAGTGGATTACAGATTCACTACTACTTTACTATAACCCTACTATAATACTTATCGTGTAAAAACGGCAATGGACATGTAATTCACTCGTTGATTATGACTTTCGTGTATTATGAAAAATATATAAACACATCAATTAATATAATTTACGCGGAATGTACGTAGAGCTGGTTTTGAATTAAAATAACACCCTAACTAATAATATACTGAATTTGAGTTTGTATGTTACGATTTCATAACGAAACTACTCTTGAAATCTCATTAGAAGCTTTATTCACAGAATAGCGATTTCTCAAAACACCAGATTCTCTAAATACTAGATTCGCATTTCCAGAACGACAAACTAAACAAAACGACAAACCAAACATAATGTACACACATATTCAGGGTACAGAAAAGGATATACGGTAGCTCTCAACCAGAAAAAGGATTGGTCCCGCGGGATATGAATAAAAACTTTTGGACAATAGATACGTATACATTAACGCGAACGAAGTCGCTAGTAAGAAATAATATTAATAAAATGTCATAACTGTGAAATTATTTTTAAAGCCAAATCTTTCCTAAAATTCTCATATAGGTAATCGTAGAAAATTCTATATTTTATTTTTAGAACACTTGATAAATAAAAGGTACGTATACTGGATATGAGTGCTATCAAAAGAAAAGAGAGAGGTTCAAACGAAGTCTTCTTCAAAAATCTTTGATAAATGCCTTCTTGAGTAGCGTCTGTATTAGATTAATTCAAAGAATTCAATAGCGGCTAGAATTTTCTTTCTAGATATTGAAATTGTCGTGTTTTTTGAACAAATACAAAATTTTATGTGCTTAGGTACATTTATTTATAGAATAATATTAGTAAACGAGTAGCCCACATTATTTACATTAACAAAAAATAGTCCAATTAGGTATAACGCTATCATGCAACTCAATTATAAGTGAACATGGTATTATTATTTTTAATTTCGATACATTTTCACTTGACAATGGCAGAATGTGTAATCTACACAAATCTACAAGTGTCGCGACGCCACACCGCGGACGGGACGAGACGTCAACGTGTGTGTGACGCAGCGTTGTAATATAGGGAACGTCGAAGACCTCACATCGCAACGTCGCGCTTGACGGGACGTCGTGGTGCGACGAATGTACCACGACGTCCCGTCCCGTCCGCAGTGTGGCGTCAGCTTAAATCATATTACCTACGTAATAAATGAATGGCCTCTAATATACTTAGCGTTCAACTGTGGAAGATCTGCTAAGGTTTATTCGTTGAGTGTGGCAAGAGCCCTAAGCTAGTTATTTATTATGTTTTTGTGAGATATTTAGTCTCTAGAGAGGCGTTTCAGTAAGGTAATATAAGTACCTAGTTAAAGTTATTAATAAATAAAAACATTGTATATAAAAATACTAGGTAAATAAAGTTGTTTCAGCGAAGTGTAGTTTCCCTGATGAGATGCAGTGAGCAAACAAACAGATGAACTAATTAAGTGTTACTTCCTACTCAGACACCAAAGTATCTTGTACGCTGGTAATAAGTAGCATTTTGCGACAAAACTTCGATGTTACTTTAGCGTACTTTTGACGACACATTGTTTTAATTAGTAACTTAGATGTAAGAAGACATCAATTAGTAGAAATTAGATTAGCTCTAATCTCTCTGAAAAACTCTAAAATCGGGCTTAAGGGACCCGATGACTACAAAAGAATTAAGGTATGATTTCGTAGCCGACTGCACGCAGCAGCAGCAGACGACATGTCGTCGCGACACTACTGGTTTTTATGAATTTATATGACATCGCGTCGCCGAGCGGCAGACGACACTGTCGCCAGACCGCGGATCAGTAGTGTCGCCGACGACGCAGCGACACGTCGTCGTTGTTTCTCTTTGGAGTGTAAAGTCATAAACCAGGTGGACTGTACGATGCATCTCACAAAAATTATGCAAACACTCTCGTAACGGATAATAATTTGGAAAAATATAAGAAACGAGTTAAATAATTAACAGTAGTAAGTACCTACGTACCTATTCTGGATAAAATACTTATTACTCGGAACTAACTGGCTACGGCACTGCCGTCTGCAGTTGTCGCGTGCAGTCGGGTTCGAATTCATGACTGCAGCGACATAAAGCCGCGACGTGTCGCCGCGACACGTCGTCTGCTGCTGCTGCGTGCAGTCAGCTACGAAATCATACCTTTACAATTCACACTTGTTAGTACTTGACATAAAGTAATATATATGTCGCAGTTATATCGTATAAAACGCCGTATTACAAAAAGTCACGCCGGATTGTAAAACGTCGCCGTTATGTAATGCGGATACCTCACGTTCAGCCGGATTGTGATAGCGATGCGTTCTGCAAAGCGGCGTCCAACGTTTCTAATAACGTTCACGGTAACTAACTGCATGCCAATTCAGCGCAATCCGTTCAGTGGTATGTTGGTAGATCAGTCAGTTGCCTTTTACTTATAAATACAGATAAAGCCACATCTGGTGGCGTGGCATGATCTAGTGCCTCAAAATAGTAACAGTTGGCCAGCATGGCACCTACACAAAAGTATTAAAACCAAAAAGTAACTAAAGCTCCAGTGAATCAGCAACCAAAAGTCAACAATCAAGACAGTTCTCAGTAGTCCGGATCCATTATACTTATCATATATATCTTTATTACTTTCTCTGATACGTAGTATAGAGGAAGTCTTGTAATCGTCAAAAAATTATACCTCAAGATTTTGACGGATTTACACGTTTTGGACCTCCCTGAGTCCAAAAATATTTTTTTTGGAATTATATCTGTGAGTGTGTCTGTGCGTTAGCACGATTACTCGAGCATGCTTTAACTTCTTGCAAACAAGTTTAACATACGTGTATGACATCAAAATATAAGGTTTCAAATATATATCAAAATATAACCTTTGAGTTGTTTCCGGTATACGAGAAAGACAAGGGGAGACCACTCCCGATTTTTTAACTTTACTTTGGGAAACTGGAACTTATTTTTTATGCTGCGTATGGTGAACTTGAGAGGCACAGTTACAAAGTAAGTACTTCAGGCGTCCTGGATATAACCGAGTCTAACAAACGACATCAATTAGAAAAAATGAGGTCAACCCCACGACGTAATTGAATGAATTCCTCGTTGCATTGTTAAAACGCGACACCTTGATGGAAAAATACTTTCCTTTGACTAAGGGTAATTTTGTTTTTTATACTAACTAGTTACTTACATAGTTTGCCGTCGTCTGTTCCTATTCATGGAATCTTACCAAATATTGCTGGGCAGAGAACGCCTTTGTATATAGCCCTTGACTTGTCTTGATGGTCTTTTAATGTAGTAGTTTCTTCGAATGATATGGAAGTTATCGACGCCACCTTTAAAATGTCGCAAAAGTTGAAAACCAAGTACGCGGATGGTTACCATCTTCAACTTTTGCGATATTATAGGTATTTTATTTTAAGGTAAGGTTAGCGAAAGAATATTTGAGGTTTCTTTGACGATTATTTTTGGTACTTCTAAGCAAAGAAAACCTGCGAGGGCTCCACTACGCTCCGCACCTCGCCATCAACTTTTTCTGATAACACGGCTTCGCAATAATCCTGCGTCACATTCAGAAAATTTTATTTACAGTTACACGTAAGTAATATAAAACACTTTTAAAGTAACAAAATAATTGTACGGCAAAATACAACCTAAATTGGGGTTATGTTCGACATCGAATGACTGGGAAAAATAGCAATGGTTATAGTAATGACTAAGTCACCCACGGAAAGAAATTACAGGATAATGGAAATAAAAACACGGTTTCGGTGAAAACGGCCACCATTACAGTTTTGCTGTTATCCGGTCAGCGAACAAAGCGAAGCTACTAGTTTTTTCGGACGGTAAAGATATTTGTGTTATCTTTATTTCTCGAGTCAACATTGACGCGGTTTCTTTTAATTGTAAGGACAGTTGACAGCATGAACATAGAAAAAAAGGATGCATCAGATTTACATAAATTTTTGAAGAAAAGTGATTATCACAATTTAAACACAAGATATAGAAATAAACTTTCTGTACCAAGTTTCAGACTTCATAAAACTAGTCACTCATTCATGGGGAAATGTATACAAATATATAATAAACTCCCACATCATGTAACTGAACTTCCGTCACATAAATTTAAGCTTCACATTAAACAAATTTTAATGAAGAAAGCGTATTATAAAGTTCAGGAATATATAGACGACAAAAATGTGTGGACACATCCAAATGTGCTCGATTCTCCATTTTAATCTAGTGAGATATCAATGTGCAAAATTTCAATTCTCTAATTGACAATATTGTAAGGAAATATGTCTTAAATCGCATTTTTTATATATATTTATTTATTGTAAGTTTAATTATAAGTCTTTATTTTATTATATTATTATGACTAATTATTAAAGACTTGACAATGTGAATTATGACTCTTTCCAATACTATGAAAACTGTAAAGGGAGGATAAAACTTGTTGAGTTTCTTGCCTGTTCTTCTCAGAACAAGGCCTCCTGGTAGACTCTCGAACCGATGGCATCAAAATTGACTTTTATAAGTGTACAAATTGTACCTAAATGAATAAAGAAATTTTGACTTTGACTTTGACTTTGATCTGAATTTACTGTTTTTTGCCGCAAAGACGTCACATAATACAATTAACTGTATACTCATTGTTTAAATTTTACTTCCACTTTGATGTATAGAAATACAGGTAAAAACAATCTTTGTTTGAGAACTGAACCAACGTTCTTTCGCATTTCGAGAACAAAATTCCAACGAAGAAACGATTGCATGATGAGCATTTAGTTGCAGCAAATTCTCGGCGGACGTACTGCTGTTGGCTTGGAGATATTAACAGCGATTGTACAGCCTTCCTTACTCTACATAAGTTATTAAGAACTCATACACTTTTAACACGCGATCTGCAACAATCACAATTTGTATTACGTTGAGCATCACTTCGAGTCTTATTATCGAGTATAGTTTAATTTGACACGTCAGGTTTCGTCAGCTCGCGACGGGTTTTTAAAATTATTTCGGGCCTATTAAAAAATAAACAACACTCAATGTTACGTCAGCGTCCGTAAATGCCCTTTTCTGTTGTTGTATTCACCTATATAACACGAGTATTATCTCTCAATTAACTGACCTTTAGTAATAAATTTGACATTGATGTATCTTCTTATACAGGGTGTAAAAGACATGAACAGTCAAACGAGAACCATGTATTCTATACATAAAAATAAGACATATTTCAAAAAAAATATTGCTGGGAAACTATTTTTATTTTTTGGTGTTAAAAAAAATTGCAAATTGTACCGCGCAATGTAAAGGGCTCAACTCGCACGCAACTCGCAAAAACCGCGATAATTTTGCCAGACGGCCAACGAATTAGGAATTATACTAATTCGTTGCAGACGGCGCGCCGCGGCGCCGCCGCCGGCGGCCCCGTTCGTTAGTGTCCGTGCGCATCGAGTGAGTTACATTGAACGCTAACGTTTTGAAGACATTTTTTGTTATGAAACATTAAAAAAATGATAATGTTTCTTTGGACAATAATTAAGAAATAACGTATAGAATACGTTTTCATAAAAAAAAAAAAAATTATGACTTTGACCTTCAATAAAATCGTAACTATCAATTTCCCAGGTATAGTCTAAAGGAAGAAAAATGTTATGATGGTGAGCAGAATACATGGTTTTCGTTTGACTGTTCATGTCTTTTACATCCTGTATATTGGCGCGATACCGATATATCGGCATAAGGCCCCGATACGCTGTATAGTATCGGTTGCATCTCTAAAACCAATATTTGGTACGTTTTAATGAGCGTCTTCTAAACAGTGCATTATATTACAGCGCCTTCTTTAGTTACTGAATAAGTCTACATTGTCTTGTCGTGAAATAGTTCCAGGTGGGTTACTCAGCAATTAAATTTTAATATTCACATCTTCCTAAGGTAAGCTAACGTTCTCAGGATGCATTACTGTTTTATTCTAGATACTAAAGTCTCCTTGTTATTAGAATTTGTAACTAACAGTATGATTTCAAAGAACATATTTACATGCAATTGGAATCAATGAAATAATAATATAATAAAAATTTATTTTCTTACCACACTTAAATGCAAATGAAAATATAATGCGTTAATGTACAATTACTAGAATGGTACATAATTATGTGATAGTTCAGTAGAATGTGGGAGAACTGATGCCTAAGCTAGACCAAAGTCTGCATTTCAGGTCATCAGGTGTCTCACAGACATTTGCTAGCATTTTCACAACTGTAGACATTTAAATAATCTTGTACAACTACAACGATATATAGACTTATTATGATACCAAACTTGATTCAGTGAGTAATTTTAAGTGACGATACTTATTAAAGTAAAATATAAATTTTAATGAATTTGCATGCCTAAATGCAACTAGAAATAGTGCAACTTTTTATTATTATCTTGGATGGCGAAGCGTCACCTCAACAGAATCCCTGCTTCCAACTTATTCGGGGTCGGTGCAGTATGCCATGATATCGACAATATACTGCTATATTTTTACGACCGTGTGCCTTCTTCACACCAACCCTCCTTGGGAACGACTGCTATCTTTCCACAGCACCCGGTACCAACAGCTTAACGTGCCTTCCGAAGCACAGAGGAAAATCTCATTTGAAAAATTTTACCGAGTACCGACCGCGCACTTGGTTGATTAACTTTCGTGATCGTTACTTAGAACGCACGACCGCAGTTCCATCGACCTCTTCTATCCATCTGATGGTAAGAGACCTTCACCTGAAACCCTCAAGTAATAAGGGGCTATCTTAACTGTCGGAATATGATAATGATGTTATCACAATAATTATGGCAACAGACTTTGATCATGATGCTAGCTAGATAGGCGGATTTAAAAGAATACTACTTCACTGGGCATCGAACCCAGAATATCTGGATCTATATCTGATTGGAGAACCACAAGGCCACGGAGACGGTAAAAACCATATATTTATAATATCTGACGTTTATAGATTGGCAATGAATCGACTAGGGCGAGGCTAAAAAATGCACCAACATGTCCGTGAAAAAAAGTACTGCAATCTGACAGTTGCAGTTTTCTAGGTGACTGACAGGCCGACTAAGGCCGCTTGCGTGTGCGTGTATACTCTCGTCTATCTATCTCGTTCTAATATACGTGTTAGTATGCTTTTCTCTTTCACATTGCCCATCTACAGTTTCCTATATCTATGGTAAAAATTAACGCTTAACACCAAAGAGCACCTCAGTAACCTAAAATGTCCATCGCAATTTTGTAAAATTGCTATGGAACATTTCGATATGCAACATTTTTCAAAGTCATAATTTTTGAAGCGTTCCATGGAGGTGGTGAATAAATCTGCAAAGATTTCTGTTGCCGATTGTCCCTGCCGCAGTCACGACGCATTGTCCTAAGTGGACGATGGAAACAGAACAGCATTGCAATGCGATGTAACGTGGTAATAAACATGACATTTTCCAAGTTATCGTTGAGTTTATGTTTGCAATGGAAATTAAGGTTTGATTAACGCAATGTAAGCAGAACAAGCACTAATTGATTTCAGACTTAATTTTATTGCCACTAAATAAATTTCCAATAATCGACCAGACGCCCTAGGAGAACAAATAAATCTCGTGGATTGTAGTAAGTATCGCTAGTAATAAGTCGCAGCGCAGCAGATTAAAAGTGATGTACATGAATATGGACGGGTATAGCAAGGCAGGCGATGAATAGATAGATTGCATGAAAAATGTTGTCGAGATGACAGCAGACAAGTGGCAAACGATTCCAATATTCAAATCGTTTCTACGAGTAAGTCGATTGGCCACTTGTCTAGGCCCGAACGAGAAGTATAAAATCTGGAGTTTCTCCCGAGTTCTTGTTGTGAAAACACGTGATGAGAGACTCCATTTCAAATCAACCGTACAATTTTTGTTACTTTAGTTACAAAATGTAACTAACACTTGACATTGGCAAAATGCGTACGTTTAATGTATCGCGACGCCATTAATTAAGAATAGAATAGAAATATGAAAGCTGAAAATATAATTGAATAATAATAAACCTTTTTATTCTGAACTTTTTTAGTTAAGTGTACATGCTAAAATGTTCTTGTTTATTTATAATGTATCTCGAAGCTCAGTTTGCCTCTTGGCATACGCCTCCTCTAACAATTTCCATTGAGATCTGTCACGCGCTACCATTCTCCAATGATGTGTGGAAATATATTAAGCCAACCCTAAAAAAAATGTGGACAGGTAAAAATCGCAGCGTAGCAAACGTAGGACAAACCTTATTCCACCTGGAATGACAGTCACGCGTTTGCCACCGACAATTTGTCGAAGTGGCCACACTTTTACCAATGGCGTGTCAACGACGTTTTATTAGTTCATCTTTCGTTTTATCATGAACAATGCTCGCTCTGAGGTTTTAATGAAAGCTGGGGAAAAATGGGAGTTGAGTTTTGTGCAATGAAAATTTGGTCAATTACTAATACTCTTTTGTTGGCGAAATTCACTGCTTTATTATTTTCTAGTTTCATACTTAAACATGATCAGAAATTCTAATTCTATGTACATTGTACTAGTATATATTATGAAGTTAAATTTTATTTAAGGCAAAGTTTAAAGTAAAATTCTGAAAGTTAAAATAAAATACATTTTATTATCTTTCAAAGATCGCTCGCAAAATGCTCAAACATCAAAGTCCAATATAAAACAGCAGATTCAAATTAGATAGGCGGGTTGAGGGCAGCGGCCCTAATAATGCTGCCAGCAGTAAAAAACGCATCAAAGTCGGGTACAATATCTTCTTTTCATTTGCTGTAATTTTTCTAAGTGCCTTCTCTGAGGGAAACAATGTTTGCGTTTGCTGGAAATATGAAGTCTGGAGATCTTGCCACAGTGGAAACAAAATAAGTAAATAGGTAATAAATTACTCTCACCAACAATTCTAAGTAAATATTTGATTAAATTTATTAAAAATTCTTATACTATTCCGTAGTTCTCTGAATAGAAATTTATCTTTTTCTATTATGGCACCAATGAATTTGTCTGGGACGTTGTTACGGTTATGTTGACTTTTAGAAACACTATTTTACCTCATAATATACTGAAAAAGAAGTAAAACTAATTATTATCCTTTTAACAGTTTTGGAAAACTTTTTGAAAGTTACAAAATCATTATTAGAATTTAGAGAAAGACACGGAGATTAACTAGTTAAATTTATTTTGTTAAACTTCAACATTAAATCCTTACTAATATTATAAATGCGAAAGTAATCTGTCTGTTACCTTTTCACGATTAAACCTCTGAATGGAGATAATAATAAATAATAATTTATTTGACCAAAAAGATTTACATTCCAATTACTTAAAGTCTATAAATAGTATACGAATTTATACAATTTAAGTTATATCATCTGTTGTCGAACTAGGTAAAAATTTACCTGTATTTAATTATCATACAGCGCCTCTTGCCTCGGAGTAGGTAGAATACATTATTTATAAACTACATTATTACAATTTTCTCTTAAATGATAATTACATGTGTACTTATTATAAAAAATGTGATATTTTTATGACAGATGTGGCATGCAGATAGATAACACTTTGATTAAGGAAATATTCATCCTTTTGGCGCGACAGTCGATATTTACGCGGGCGGTGCAGTACCTCAGATTAATATAAGTATATGATCTGAGATTAGTACTAAATAAAAATCGTAAATGTGGACCTAATATTTTAAAACCTGTAATCACAATATAAAGAACGATACAGTACTTAGACTGTGACAAATCAGCGCACGCACACAATCAGTAATTGAAACAACATGTACAATGACATGTTTTATTTTAATTACGCTGTTAAGCCAACTACTCGTTTATTGATACACACTTAAGTTGTAGATACCAAATCTTGTCTAACTAAAAAATATTTAGTCCCATCCGACGTACAGTTTTTTAAGATATGCTTGGAGAAACATATAAATATATAAACATACAGACATACATACAATAATAAAAGTGAGCTGGAGTAGAACAGATACAAAACTTGTGCAATTCTGTTAATATTACATACATATAACACACACACACATATTCATGAGCTGACTGGAAGAGATCTATTTTAGAGATAAGTCCGCCCTTGCGAACATGATTTTTATTTTTAATATTCTACTTTTTTATGTGCAATAAAGAGTACATATACATAGAGGTCGAATTGATAACCTTTTTTGATTTTGAAGTCGGTTGACAATACTGATTTGTTTGTTATTAATAAACTGCTTTCAGGGCTTGCGATATTTATTACACATTGTATACTGGTATGTACGTAAGTATACTTTACTCATTATCACCGAAATCAAAATTCCTTTGGCAGTCCCTAACACAATGTTCTCTACAAAGTAATCTTCTTGACTTCTTTGAACTGTGGACGGGATGGGGATCGACTTAATTTATCAAAGGCTTGTTACTTGCCAGTGGCGGGTTAGTGGCTGGATGTCGCGTTATCTCGTGCTACTTTAGACCGGTCACAGCTTCGGATAATGCTGTTAAAACAAAGACAGTTAAGTTCGGGTTTTACTCATGAGAGTAGTGTTGGCATCAAGTTGGGAATATGTTGTTTACGTGCTAGGTTTTCACACACGAGATTTAACTGTTGTCCTAAAATTATGAACTATAGATAATATTTCAATACATTACACACGTGAGTAGGTAATTAGTAGGTGTAGGTTTTATTTAGTTTATTGATACTACCTACATTGCAAAAAAATAAATATTAATATGGATATTTTTGTAAACATCTTACCTAAATTTATATAAACAGCCATGAGTCGAGAGCAAAGGTTTTATTCATTATCTGAGCAGTCCACCACGATGCTATCACTGTAACACAAGACATAACTTTAATCTTAATCAATGTGCAACATGATACCAACACAACAAAAACAACAACACAAACACGTAACAAAAAGCAAATAACCGGACTGCTGAGATGATAATTACGGCCGGTTTCAATATTATACTCGTTATTAAAAGCAAGCTTACTGAAGTTTGATTGCGTAGCAATTATTGTTCAATTAGTTATGTAGTGACACGCAAAATTGAAATCTTAACACGTTGACTGTTTAGGTCAAATCGAATGAACTCCTAATTCCTTTTTTTAAATAAAAACTTGTCGGATTATTACATATTTATTTACCTCAATATCTAGATATCTAGCTTAGATGTCCTTGTGATATTTTTTAGTGTAACTGAGACGTTCATGACAATAAAAGACACTGATTTCGTATACCCACTTGCGTCACATGTGATGAATGAACGTGGGATTGGGTATATAATTGTATCATATGTGATGCAGGGACAGTTGACGTGTTAAGGCTAAAAATGTGGAGTGGCCTCCCCTTGACTTTCTCGTATACTGAAAACGACTCAAAAGTTGATAGAAACTATAATTAGAAACCTTATCTTTTGTGGTCATACATGCATGTTAAATTTAGTTGCAATAAGTTAAAGCATACTCGTGTTATCGGTACACGTAATAAATACATCCGAAACTCATTTCTAATAAACAACTTTTAAAAAAAAAGTCCAACCGACTTCAAAAAGTATAAAAATAACATTATTAAAATGTGTGCTAGGTACCTACTGTACTGCTTGAACTCGGTGCCAAGCCATGCCAATCATTCAGCACCACGAGCCCCTCATCACCCAAGCTGGCGCGTTCGGTCGCAATCGCGAGATGGTGTGATCAATGAGTGTAATGTGGCGGGCGGAACTATAGAATACCTAGTTGGCTTGGCACCGACTTCAAGCAGTACAGCAGGTACCTAGCACACATTTTAATAATGTTATTTTTATACTTTTTGAAGTCGGTTGGACTTTTTTTTAAAAAGTTGTTTATTTTTCTATTTTTAGTATGAATAATTGTTGGTTTTTATTATTACGAGATGGCGTACAAACTTGCGGCCCACCCACTTGTAATATGAAGAGTACCTAAATCACTTACCATTAGGAGTGCGTTGCCATTCGGCGGAATACGTTTTGGGTTTTGTGCCCCTTTTATGTAGGCGACAGGCTGGCAACCTGTCACTATATGGAGGCACTGCATGGTCCATGGACAAAATGTTACTATATTATTTAAAGAATTATCATACAACTCTTAATCGTTAAGGAGTTTTTCCAAAATCAGCTCACCTGAATAACCTGAAAGAATACAACTATCGCTCTTTAGATACCTCTCATATTTAAAAAAATATCGTCCAACTCCTAACCATTAAGGAATTTTTCATTCCATCATCAGCTCACCTGAATAACTTGAAAGAATACAACTATCGTTCTTTAGGTACCTTTTATACTTAAATAATCATCAACCAACACCTTACAGTTAAGGAGTTATTCCTTCCATCATCGGCTCACCTGATTAACTTGAAAAAATACAACTATCGGTCTTTACGTGCCTATAATATTTAAAAAATTATCATCCAACTCCTAACCGTTAAGGAGTTTTTCGTTCCATCATCAGCTCTCCTGAATAATTTTAAAGAATACAACTATCGCTCTTTGGGTACCTTTCATATTTAAAGAATTATCATCCAACTCCTAACTATTAAGGAGTTTTTCGTTTCATCACCAGCTCATCTAAATTACCTGAAAGAACTCAACTATCGGTCTTTAGGTACCTTTGATATTTAAAAAATCATCAGTCAACTCCTGGCAATTAAGGAGTTTCACCATCCATCATCAGCTCATCAACATGAGATGACTACCAGACGCAATCATACTATAATAGCTTTATAAAAAATATGAATAACTCTCCCTTTCCGTTGTTTCCCGAGGGTTGCCCTCGATTTCCCAAGCTTTCCATCATCAGATCCTGACGTGGTGACAATGGAACTACCTCAGGAGTATACACTATCGAATAAAAAAAGAATTTTGTAAATCGCTCCACAAATGACGGAGATATCGGTGAACATACATTTACCTTCCATCATCAGCTCACCAACATGAGATGGTGACTACCGGACTCAAATGCTAGTATAACTTTAGAAAATATATGAAAAACGTTGTACATGCCTATAAAATTTGAGGGTTGCCCTCGATTTCCCTGGCTTCCCATCATCAGATCCTGACTTGGTGACAATGGGACCACCTCAGGAGTAAACACTATCGAATAAAAAAAGAATTTTGAAAATCGGCCTACAAATTACGAAGATATCGGTGAACATACATAAAAAAAAAAATACATACAGACGAATACAGAACCTCCTCCTGTTGGGAAGTCGGTTAAAAATGTTAAGATTTTTTGCACATTTCCTTAACCTCCCAACTACCACGGGCGTCGATCGCTACCGTCCAGTAAAATAAATAGAAAAATAAAAAAAAATAAAGAGGTAAGTGGTACTCTTATTTACGGAGACATAGGGGATATATGTAAAGTTTACAACAATACAGTCGTGTTGAATGAATGAATGAATGAATAAACGTTTATTTGGCACAAAAAATACAATTATAAAAGTAACAAAAAAAATACACGAAAAGTGTTTAGGCCATATAGGTCCCCGCTCAGCTTATGCCGAGGCACTTCGACGCTGGTATTCTGCGGATACCTTGATAATTACTACAAATACCATAATACGTACAAAATAGCGTTAGGCAATTGGATATACAATACAAGGCGTGATGCAATTCTTGTTTTAGGCTTTGAGAAGGAGAGTTTATTAAAAAAATTACTAAAAACAACAGCGGTCGCTTAACCAAACCTTGGTAGGACAATCAGAAACCGTGAATTGAATATTGTTACCGGCTTTTAGAAATATATGTAACATCTGTCATGGTTGATGGTTTTGTTTGTTTATTGATATGCTGGTTTCTGTGGGTGACAGGCTGGCTACTATTTTGAGGCAGTTAATTCCTGACTCATACCGCCAGATGTGGCTTTATGTGTAACTAAATGTTACCTAAGGCTCTGCTTAACCCCATAAAGAAACTTATTTCTAGTCTTATTTGCTTTATTTTAACAGAATAACAATATTGACGACTAACAGAGCTCTAACATAATTTCAGAAAAACTTCGTCTCAATTTCCATAACCTATTTCGTTAACTTAGAAGCGTAGTTACATTGTACACCTAACCAGAAAAATTGTTTTATCTTGTTCGAATGTCAAGTTTTCTCGTTAGGGATAAATAATGGGAAAAAACAGGAGATATTCGGAGCTCATCTCTAGAGCAAACAGAAGTACTGAAACACAATTTAAGTTTGTCAACAGACGGTTTCTGCACAGTTACTTTGTTCAGAGTCTGGAATACTTTTATTCAACCCAAGTACAGTGCCATAATATCTAATAATTGTAATAAATGCAACCTTATGCTTAAGCAGTTGAAGCATTTACAAACTAACAATTAATGGCATTATTATTATGAGTTCATGAATTATTGTTCAATCTTAGTCCGTAGTACCTACAAACATAATTCATATATTACACACTATATTTTTACTTTCTCGTATACGTAGTATCGAGGAAGTCTTGTAATTCGACCTCGAGATTTTGACGGATTTACACGTTTTGGACCTCCCTGAGTCCAAAATTACCGTTTTTGGAATTATGTCTGTCTGTGTGTCTGTGCGTTAACACGATAACTCGAGTATGCTTTAACTTATTGCAACCAAATTTAACATGCATGTATGATATCGAAATATAACGTTTCTATCAACTTTTGAGTCATCGATCACGAAAGTTAAGCAACCAAGTGCGCCGTTGGTACTCGGATGGATGACCAAAATTTAACATCATAAGGTTTCTATCAACGTTTGAGTCGTTTTCGGTATACGAGAAAGTCAAGGGGAGACCACTCCCGGTTTTTTTTAAACTGCTGTTGATGATGAATTGTTACTTTTTCAACTAAAACCCAAATGTAGGTATACAGCAAATAAACACCTCATCAGTTCTGCTCCTCGATACCTATGTAAAGAATAGAGATATTTCATCGTTAAATGCTGCACTTGTAAACACTTTACTTAACAAAACAAGATAACTTTCCCGGTAAACCAGGGAATTTATTATTTACGCGTAGTCTGAAATCCGTGCTGTGTACCCAACTCGAAGTTTGGCAACTATACTTCAGCGAGATGATTCCCTGAGATACGTCTGATAGTTTACGGAGCTCGCTGTATTCTTACTCCTAGTTCGTTGTAGTTTGCATTGTTCCAAGATGTGATTTTACCTCTTATATCTTTTATTTCGCACTGATGGTGCACGGTTATTATCGCAAAACTATCTAAAAGTTGGCTAGTATATGTATGTCGATGGCATATTGCTTTGGCTTAAAAAACTTCTCTTGCAAACAAACTCTCGAAAACTACTATTTCATAGGAAAGGTTTAAAATTAACTAATTTCAAGATTTGGAATACAAAATCAGCAATTTGAAGCATTTTTTCATTCGAAGCATTTTTCTTCGAGGCCTTCAGCACGTTTTACACTCAATTTGTAGCGACTAATTCCGTTACTGGCCGGCATGAAATCGACTGGAAATATGACTGAGTGAAATTGATTTCTAACGTATTGTGAAGTCTTCTTTGTACCTGTTAATGGAACTCGTGGCTGAAACAAAAGAATCTTATTTCCAAACGGACTAATATCGTCGAATTTATTAGGAGTGATTGTTTTTCTCGGTGTTAAGAGTTTCTATAATCAACACAACACCGGGTAAAAAAGGTCTGTATTTAAAAGAACTTAAATTAATTCTTTTTATTTTCATATCAGTTTTATGGTGAATCAAAACCTACTTATAACGAAAATTAATGAATGAAAAAATTAAAAATGTCCTTATTGCAACTATCACCAACTTACTTTTACATGTTCAATGTTGCCCTGACTTCTGAAAAAAGTAAACTTGTGGTACAGAAGCCACTTCCTTCCTAATACATACGACGAAACTTATTAACTATAACTACAGACAGACAATAATAATAAAATGTATTATACATACAGTCAAAAAAGTATCGGAATGGATGATTTGCTTATGGTTCTATTTTTTTTTGTGTTGTTGGATTGGCACAACTGTTTTCTATTTTGGCGCGGAGTTTGAGTTGCATCTGTTATTTATATTAAATACAGTGCTGTTTTTAGTTATATCATATTGAGGGCTTAGAGGTAAAACTCACTTAGTGACATTTTGACCAATTTTCACTTTTTTTGATAATAAGTGCATTTTGTTATTTTACATAGAAACTACAAAGAAAAAACTACTATTGGAAATGCAGAATTAGAGAATATTGATTTCTTTAACTGTGTCTAAAAAATCACGCTAATCAGTACAAAACTAGATTTTTAATGCCAAAAAGTGTGGTTAACCCTAATTATTTGCTAATTAGCTGAATGTCACTTAGTGAGTTTTACCTTTAAACCGACGATATCTTAGTGTGTATTGCGAATTTCATAATGGACAAAAACATTGAATAAAGAGTTTGTTTTAAATTTTGCTTCGCCAATGGAATTTCGTGTTCGGAGTCACTGAAAATGTTACAGAAGGCTTGCGATGAATCGACTTTATCAAAAACACGTGCTTATGAGTGGTACAAAGTGTCCAAAAGTGATGGAAGATTTGCCTCGCTCTAGTAGGCCGTCAACTGAAGTTAACATCGCAAAAGTGAAGGAAATAGTGACTGAAATTCCTCATTAACTTTGAGAGAGATAGCCGCCGAACTTTCTGTATCTCAGGAGTCGATCCGTACAATTTTAAATAATCACTTGAGTATGAAACATGTTGCCGCTTGGCTAGTCCCAAAAGACCTGAATTTTCTCCAAAATCTCAATCGCATGAGACTCGCCGGACATGCTAGAACAAGTCAATTCCGACCCAACATTCATGAAACGCATTTTTACTGGTGATGAGACATGGTTTTGCATTTGAAACTCGTAAACATGTTTCGGAGTGACGCCTTCCTACTGAACTGAAACCGAAAAAACCTTGCTAATGTCGATCAAAAGTCAAAGTCATGTCGACTGTTTTCTTTGACTCTTGCGGTGTTGTGCACTCAGAATTCTTGCCGGAAGGTCAGAAATAAAGAATATTATTTGAGCGTTAAGTAGCTTTTAAGAGAGCAAGTTCAACGAAAAAGGCCAGATTTGTGGAAAGAAAGTTCTTGGATTTACACCACGATAATGCGCCTTCGCACAAGGCCATTATTGTAAACGATTTTTTGACTAAACAAAAACCATCGAGCAACCACCATATTCACCACATATGGCTCCAGCCGACTTCTTTCTTTTTCTTAAACTCAAATTACCACTTCGTGGCATTTTCAATCGGTAGAAGACATAAAGGAGAATTTGCGGTGAGAACTGAACCCAATTTCCGGATACAGCGTTTAAATAATGTTTTAATGATTGGATTATTCGTTGGCGTATGTGTATCTGAAGGAGAATACTTTGATGGTGATAAAATAAATTTAGATGAGTAACTATCATTTTGTGTATTATTGATCTTTTCCCGGTACTGTCTTGACAGAGTAGGTAGTATTATGTTGTCGTCCGATCGTATAATTGGCTACATCATGAAATGCCTCGGCATATCATGAAACGCCGCCGCGTATGTCAAGGCCAATCGTTGCACTGGGCCGATCGAGATCTGCCTGAACCTATCGATCACACAGATATGTAGCTGTATAAGACATTAGACACTCCCACAAACAGTCCACTTGATCATAAAAAATAACCCAGAAATAACTATAAGTCCTGACCACATTTAAAGATATGCCAAGGCATTTCATGATCTGGCCAATTATACGACTGGGTGACGACAGTACAGGAAGATCTCGATCGGCCCAATTCAATGATTGGTCTTATTTCGATCGTAGGCATTGAACTGGGCCAGTTCAATGATTGGCCTACGTCATATACATTACTTGTATTGTTTTAATCTAACGTGGTCACTATCATTTAAATGAAAGAAACGTACCTCTGATTTTCGTTTACTCCGATATAAAAGAAATATATATACATTAAGTTACAATAATACACATAATTAAACAAATATGTTTTGTAATGATATAAAAAAGCTCTATAAAATTTATTGTTAGCCACTCATGCTAAACTTTTGTAACCTTAATTCAATAGTGTAATATTCTATCTTTACTTCTTTCAATTATTTTTTTAAATTACCGGACAACTGTGTCTTATGTTAACGCACAAATGGAACTGTTTATATTTATTGTTATAAATTTTATATTAAAATTATTATTATTGAAATTTCTTATTAGGTATTTTGATATTCATAGTTTTCAACTGAAAGATTTTTTTTTAATTATTACATAAACATATTTTATATTATTATCATAAGAAAATATCTAAATATATTCTAGTATATGCGCGTCCGCTTAGATCGCTTAAATTCGAGTAGAAAGCTACAGCTGCTTAAGCTGCTTAAAACGATCCATTTCTCAGCAAGCGTGGCCTAAATTTGTTGGGAGTTTTTTTAAGCGACTTCCTAGTTATGAAAGCCGCACATTACGAACAGGCCGCTCTCACTCATTTGCAGGAAGGAAACTGTGATGGGATCGTGGAAACTTGTTCACAAGTTACCTCACCCCAGTAATAGACATCGTTTGCTAAATCACCAGCGTTCGCTTTAATTACGTATCCCAATTCCTTCGTTTTGCAAGTTCTGTCCGTATTTTTGTTGTACGGCGAAAAGTTAACAGCGGAATCCTCTTGCGCCATTTCTACAAATGGTTAATTCTGAGGGTAAGTGGCGCGGAAAACTACTACCTGCGTCGACCTTAGAGATCTCCCAACCTTGCGATGGCTGTTCGATAACGTAAATACATTTCTTAGGGTGAAAGTGTTGGTTTTATTTTGATACAGGAGATTTTCTTTTTTATATCCTATAATTGACAAATGAAAAAAACTCACATGATAGCAAACAATATTCTATAGATTAATGATCACGTGTTCAACTTCAAATACGATTTCTATCTAAATGCGTCTTACCAATTAAGGTATACATTTCTTCTACATTTCTTAATAATGTTTCAATTTTTTTTACTTAAACGCCTAACGCCTAAAGTAGATATTTGGTCATCCGGGTAGACTCCGCTATGTTTTTAGCAATACCAAGGCGTTCGGAGACTTTTTAGAAAATCTGGAATAGCAGCAATCAATCAGACTTCTTTTTGCGTCAGAAAATGTTTTATGCATACTTTAGGGCAGGTGGGGTCATCAAAGCCAAGGACTCACCCAGTTAGTCAGGGCATACCCACTAAAAACTGACGTGTTCCTGTAGGTCGTGGCTCAAGCACACACAGGGTACTTGGCGCAATCACTGTGTGCAGGAATCATTCGGCCTCTTATCGACACAAAAAGGTGCAAATCGACAGGTTTTGGATCGTTTAGACACATCACATCATTTTAATAAGAACTGACGCAAAGATCAAAGAAGATTTACTTGCGCGTAAAAATTACCTACATGCATTATTTTCAAGTATTTTTAATGATGTCTAAATTAAAAATGTGCTGTATGCAAATAAAATATTTGTTCAGGTACGGTATTCCAATAGTAAAGAAATGTGATAGCTAAATAAAAATAATAATAAAACATTCCGTTCCAAGGCATTCTCAATGTAAAATATTTTATAAATTCTATCTACGTTCAGAATAACGGTTTCGAGGAATATTTGTATCGATACGTCGGTTGTACGCGGAAACTACAAACTCATTATAGTGACTACTAAAGCAAAAACATAAAAAGGCGTTCCTTTGAGATGCGATTTTCTCTAGCAATTTTACTAAGAAAAATAAAATATAATACTTACCTTATACAGATAGGAAGAGAGAGAAGACAGCGTAGTAGAGGCGAGTACTGTACAATTGTACATGTAAAAGGTTTACTGGGTAACAGGCACTGCTCATGATTCCTCTCTCTGCAATGCAATTGTGAATCCAAGGAATGCTTAGAATTTTCGTCTCCAAAATTCTACATCATTACATAACAACACTATGGGACAGTTGCCATTGGACCAGACCCTAATTATACTAGTTTTGAATTTCCAACCAAACAACAGTATTATTCTTCACTGGCTAGTTACACATAAAGTGAGTCGACTATACATACGATCACGCTCATAGTCTCAAGAGGAGAGGTTGAGCAGAGTCTAAGGTAACCTTTCGTGGCACACAAAGCCACAACCGGCTGCATGAGCCATGCAGCATCTCCAAATGGTGACCGGTTGCCACCTCAAAAAGTAACAATCCATCACTGAACAATCAAACAAAAGCCAACCACGAGGACAGATGTTACACTCAAAATCATATCAGCAGTCCGGGCATATTATTTTAAAAAGTTCAAAAAATTTAATAAGAATAATTTAGAAGCCAGATCGTTTTTTTTACTGGCCACAGACAAAGACTATGTAACCAATACTCCGTGGCAACAGAAGACCTTTGTAGCTTTACTTCATCACGAGATTTTTAAGAAGACAAAGAGCTTGATGGGTCGTCTCTGCTGAACTTCCCTAGAAGGTTTCTAGTCGGCGAGCTCGTATAATGGAGGATAGTCTCTTTACCGATTACATGACATCCAAACCGGAAGGGAAATCGTCTGATTTTTCCGAATTCTTATTTATATACAGAATTTTCCCCTATATGAGCCTCAGTATGCCAGCTGCATAAAACATTCAGTAGTCTATTATTAAATGTTATTCACAATAAGGAACGTTTAACATCCCGACAAATATATACGGCAGCCGGCAGGCAAACAAGTGTATCTCGGAGGATTCCTTGTCGCTGAAACAGTGTTGTTAGACTCTCCATTCTGGAGATACACATTGTGAAATTCAGACTGAAATGTTTAAGTTAAATTTACGCTGAAACAATAAAACAACGTGTACGAGAAAGCTAAATTGATACAAACAGCGAAAACATTCATTTGAGTTGGAGCTGTAGTACGTAAATAAAAATTACGTTATACGGTTGGAGACCCTTTGGATATAAGGCATGAGCATTGGTACGAGTAGAATGATGAAACTGTACTTAGCTGAAGGGTTTGTTTGGTTGGTTCAACGCACTGATTGCAGTAGGTAACTACTGATTCAAATTAAAAAAATACTTTTGTGTTGGATAGTGCATTCATTGAGGAAGGCTATAGACATCACGCTACACATGCGGGTGAAACCACGTGGGGACGCTAGCTATTGATAATTTGGTTACAGATTTTTAGGAAAGGTTCATTGCCTTGTCCAGGCCTCTGAGATGTTAGAGTGTCATATCTATCCAATGTGATGCCCGCAGTCTAATGGATGTCATAGGAGGCGATTAATGGATTAAGCAAAAGGGTATTGATCGCCATATTATCCCATCCACCAATCTGCACTGGGCAAGCGTGGTGGACTACTGCCCAACCTCCTTCGATGACAAGGAGAGCCTTGGGTCCCAGCAGTGGGTCGAATTATAAAGCTGTTATGATGATCTATCCTGGTTGACGGCTTTTGTTTGATTTACTGAAGGTTTAGTTACTTTTTGGGTTTGATACAGATGATGCCTATTTTAAGTAAGCAACTGGCTGGTAACTTGTCACTAAAATAGAGGTACTGTTTTGCTTTATTGCAAAAATATCATCTAAAGCTAAACTCAACCACTTTGGGATTATGAGCTGTCTACTGATAGTATGTATTGTTATGTCCTCCCTAAGGGTTCCGGAGACAACAATAATAAAAAGTACTTTGAAAACAAAGATAAAATATTTATTCCCTTATAATCTTACAAATTTTCCGAGGGTCTGTATTTAATCAGGAATGTTTGCCTTTTATATAATTCTGACGACAATATTGTTAATTTTATTAGTCTGGAAGATAGAACAAAGAGCTGGTTACTAATTAAAGGTTCATGATCCTTGATAAGGTATTTTTGAAAGTTAGAAAAGAACTCCATTGAAAACTACTGGCGTCGCAAAGTTCGCAAGTCCGTGATAACAACATTGTTGCTTACAAAATTATATTTTATTAGGAGATTAGAAGAATCATTTTTTTTTACAAACAACTTAATACTAAGAATATAAGGTAACTAAACATACAGTGGTACAGTGTTATAAGTATTAATTGTAGCAACAGTGTTGCAATGAATATACTACTGTTTTTAACCTAATTCGGGAATGGTACATACAGTTTGTAGGTTTTTTTTATACCATGTCGCAACTACGGGTTGTGTTGTAAAGAAAACAACCGGCTAGCGTACACAAATTTATTGGGGGGGTCAAAAGGCCCGACTGATAACTTGCCTACGCAGAGACAGACTCCCCTGGTTTGCCGAAGATGGAAGGCGGTCGGCTCGGTGATACTCCTCAGGCGGAGACCAGTCCCCAGCAGGCGTGACGGTGGCGTAGCAAAACGGCAGCGAGTCAAAACGTGACCGCGCCGATGTTGGAAACCCAACCTTGATCCCTGGAATCACGTACAACGTTCCGGCATCAGTTACAACTCCGTGTAGTCCCGAGCCATTGTGATCACTAAGCCAAGCAAACCCTACAGAAAAGCCTGTATGTAAAAAGTAGTGGGTGAAGTGGCGGCGATCACAATCGGACGGAGTTTACAATGCAAAGCTTACATTACAATGACAATAGAAAAATACACACACTAAACCAACAAAATACTATAGCCTAAAACTACTATAATTTATTATCGCAAAACGAAAGTAATAAAAATTAGGTCGATAGATAATATAAGAATATAGACGGTGGATTTGAAAACTTATTATTGCTTTAGTTAAATATATCTAATAAAAGCGTAATGAAATGATATGGCAAATGAAATATTTATGCTAAAACACACATATTCACAGCGGTAATCAATTATTAAGAAAAACTATTTTGACAAAGAAACTATCGTTTTAAAATTATAATATTTGTTCATCACTTACCCTTTTCGGGGAGATAAATACACTCACAACAAAAGACACGCAACCAGCGTATTATAAAAACTTGCGAATAATATAATATTGCAATTAATTTTGATAATCCAAATTATTATAAAATTCTCTAAGAGAGGAACGACGATGGACTTGCTCAATGGCTAGCTAATCGAGGTCTGCGGCGGCAGCGCCCGCGCAGCTACTCGGAGATCATCGTATCACGGCCGGTTCCGAAACAAAAGACATACTTACTGGTACAGAAGACCACACATCAAAATAGACAAGTCGTGTTGTATTTAAGTTTTGTTAAGAAAGTTTGAATAAGTTTTTGCTTGCGCGTGTTTTAGTAATAGACAATTAGAATATTTAGTATAGGTTTAGTTATAGTTTAATTATATTATAAGGTTATTCAGTGTGTATTTTATTGATAATTATGTAAAATTTATAAATAATTCTATTATTATGAATATGTAATTAAAATAATACTTGCAACGTTACAACCACATTAGTTGCAAAGAAGCATACGCCTGAAGGTAAGCAGTCACCGCAGCCTATGGACACTTGCAATACCAGGAGTATCACACGTGCTTTGCCTTTCCTGAATGAGGAAAGGCATGAAAAAGTTTCAAGGTTTTCCTTACACGACATGGGTGTAATGTCGTGTAAGGAAAACCTCGACAAGGAGTTCATTCCACAACGAAGCGTACGCGGTACGCGGAAGGTTTTTTTTTCTAAAACGAGTACGTGACCAACTCGATTCCATTGTGTAAGGATGAGTACCCTGACTGACCGGGGCGGTGATAGAAAGAGGTTGTTGCCACTAGGTGGTAGACCCATTAGTAGGGTCGTCTGGGTAGGTACCACCGCCTTTCTTATTTCTGCCGTGAAGCAGTTCGCTGTGTTTCGGATTGAAGGGAAAGGTAGCCAGTGTAATTACTGGGCATGGAGGGCATATCATCTTAGTCCCCAGGATGGCAAACGCACTTGCGGTGTTAAGTGATTTACACTTAATATTGCAAGTGTCTATAGGCGGCGGACACCACTTAACATCAGGTAGGCCGCAAGCTTGTTTGCCATCTCGTAACATAAAAAAATGTCAAATAGTTTCTCGGAACGCATTTCGTTATAAAAGTATAATCGTTTCGTGTGCGTTACTCCAGCAAAATGTTAGCTCTTTTCAAAGATTGAATGATGCAGATAATTAGAGCCCTGTCTGGTGTAAATGAGCCCGAAATTTTAAATTTGAGCCCTCAGCCGTTTTGGCAGTATTTAAGAAAAACTGATTCTGCTGGAGTAACGTTACTCCAGCAAAAAAAAAAATATTTTTTAGGTCTATCTGAAAAAAAAGTATGCAGTAAAGTGGCTCGAATTCGAGCATAAATGAGCCCTATAAAATAAAATTTGAGCCCCTCGTGATTCCATAGTTATTTCAGTTTTTGCTGGAGTAACGTTTGGCCGATTGCTGGATATCGGAAACTGTTGGACATACAATCACGATTTTTTTATTACATGCAGGAGTGAATTCGAGCCTTCTGTGCCCGAAATTTTGTTAAAATAACTAGAATGGTTTCGGAGCTATAAAATATTTTCTAAAAAACAAAAATATGCTCTAGCTCTTGAACGAAGACACCTAGAAACATCGCAACAGTACCAGTTTGTACCTCATGTCTAACCACATAATCAAGTCAAATTTCGACATCCTACTGTAAGTGATTGGCGAGTAGTTACGAAATTTCGATTTCCTGAAGATGAATTATTTCCAGCACCGAAAAAACTACTTTCTCGAAGAGCTAGCTTACAACAATGTTTCAACAATAATTAGAGCCCTATATCAAAAGTACGTATACAAAATCACAGCTAGGTACATCGACTAATTTATATAATATTTATAAAAAACCATTCCGACAATTTTTGGTCGATTACCCGACCAAATTCGAATGTATATTATAAGGCGGCCGCACCGTACTTCGAGTCATACTTTTACACTTGGCGGTGTTATAATTTAGTTTGGTTAGTACAGACGCGTAAAAAAGAGTTTGATATGAAAATATTTATTATTGTGGAAGTTAAATAAAAAAAGGAAATAATATTTTATATACTTTTATTATTGATATTCTACTAATAAAAATAATAAATAATCTCACAAAATTAAATCAAACGCAATATAACACTTAAATTTAAAAACATGGCTTAATAATCACAGCTTGTGTTTAAATTTTTATGATAAAGTTAAATTAGACACTTTGCGATGTAGTAGGTACCTACTTGCATAAATAATTTCTCGTTTCGTAATGATTCAAATAATCAGTATTGTTAAAAGACTGCTCTTAAAAATAGTTATTATGAGGTGGCTTATAACAAATAATTGTTAATAACAAAGCTTTTACAAAATTAGGGGCTACATAGGTACATATAAAATTTAAGTACCTAAATTTTAAAATTCTCTTTTTATGTAACTACATACCTACTTTACACTACTAATATTAACAAGGGTAAATTGTCTACATAAAATTAGAATAGGATACAACAAATCGTATAAAATTAAAATACAGTCAGCCTTTTAACACATAAATCTAAAAACCTCACTTAATAATCACATACAATTATTAGCAATATATATTATTTATTTATTGTTAACGTATAATCACACACTTTAAAAGAGGTTATTCCCAGAGTACCGAGTACGGAGGACCCCGATTTATATTTATTTTGACGAACACAATTAAAAATAAATCAGGGTCCTTCGAGGTGAGGGTGTCGGGGATCGGGTAGGTACTAAGGAAATAACCCTTCAAAAGTAGAAGGTACATTTAAACTTTTTGTTGTTTAAAAATATAGGTACTACTTAAAAAAACATACAACTAATGAATCTACTTTTGAAGGGTTATTTCCTTAGTTACCCGATCCCCGACACCCTCACCTCAGAGGACCCTGATTTATTTTTAATTGTGTTCGTCAAAATAAATATAAATCGGGGTCCTCCGTACTCGGTACTCTGGGAATAACCTCTTTTAAAGTGTGTGATTATACGTTACCAATAAATAAATAATATATATTGCTAATAATTGTATGTGATTATTAAGTGAGGTTTTTAGATTTATGTGTTAAAAGGCTGACTGTATTTTAATTTTATACGATTTGTTGTATCCTATTCTAATTTTATGTAGACAATTTACCCTTGTTAATATTAGTAGTGTAAAGTAGGTATGTAGTTACATAAAAAGAGAATTTTAAAATTTAGGTACTTAAATTTTATATGTACCTATGTAGCCCCTAATTTTGTAAAAGCATTGTTATTAACAATTATTTGTTATAAGCCACCTCATAATAACTATTTTTAAGAGCAGTCTTTTAACAATACTGATTATTTGAATCATTACGAAACGAGAAATTATTTATGCAAGTAGGTACCTACTACATCGCAAAGTGTCTAATTTAACTTTATCATAAAAATTTAAACACAAGCTGTGATTATTAAGCCATGTTTTTAAATTTAAGTGTTATATTGCGTTTGATTTAATTTTGTGAGATTATTTATTATTTTTATTAGTAGAATATCAATAATAAAAGTATATAAAATATTATTTCCTTTTTTTATTTAACTTCCACAATAATAAATATTTTCATATCAAACTCTTTTTTACGCGTCTGTACTAACCAAACTAAATTATAACACCGCCAAGTGTAAAAGTATGACTCGAAGTACGGTGCGGCCGCCTTATAATATACATTCGAATTTGGTCGGGTAATCGACCAAAAATTGTCGGAATGGTTTTTTATAAATATTATATAAATTAGTCGATGTACCTAGCTGTGATTTTGTATACGTACTTTTGATATAGGGCTCTAATTATTGTTGAAACATTGTTGTAAGCTAGCTCTTCGAGAAAGTAGTTTTTTCGGTGCTGGAAATAATTCATCTTCAGGAAATCAAAATTTCGTAACTACTCGCCAATCACTTACAGTAGGATGTCGAAATTTTACTTGATTATGTGGTTAGACATGAGGTACAAACTGGTACTGTTGCGATGTTTCTAGGTGTCTTCGTTCAAGAGCTAGAGCATATTTTTGTTTTTTAGAAAATATTTTATAGCTCCGAAACCATTCTAGTTATTTTAACAAAATTTCGGGCACAGAAGGCTCGAATTCACTCCTGCATGTAATAAAAAAATCGTGATTGTATGTCTAACAGTTTCCGATATCCAGCAATCGGCCAAACGTTACTCCAGCAAAAACTGAAATAACTATGGAATCACGAGGGGCTCAAATTTTATTTTATAGGGCTCATTTATGCTCGAATTCGAGCCACTTTACTGCATACTTTTTTTTCAGATAGACCTAAAAAATATTTTTTTTTTGCTGGAGTAACGTTACTCCAGCAGAATCAGTTTTTCTTAAATACTGCCAAAACGGCTGAGGGCTCAAATTTAAAATTTCGGGCTCATTTACACCAGATAGGGCTCTAATTATCTGCATCATTCAATCTTTGAAAAGAGCTAACATTTTGCTGGAGTAACGCACACAATCGTTTCGACGAGTAGTACTGGTATCAGAAGCTACATGTTTGTAAAAAACCTGCTGCTGCGGTCATTTAAGAAACCTCGACGCAAAAAAATAAAGACTAAAAAGAATAAAAAAACTCTTGGCATTTTAATTACAATAAAATAATCTAAAAATATTTTTAAGATGAACGTTGCCGCGTCGAGGACCGCTAATCCATACCTACTTTAATATTATCAATATTATTTTTATTTAAATTTTGGATTCATTTTAATTACTTAGCGGTACCCCAACGCAGCGATATTCATATTAGAAATATGAGTGGGTTCTTTTATTAAAAGGCCCAGTGATTTTTTTTAGATTTTTTGTATCGGGGGTTACTTAAAATTTTCAATTTTATTTTCATTTCAATCCTTTTAAAGTACTCGCGGACCCTAATTCTGATAGAAAGTTAGGTACTTAAATTACATTTTTCTTCAATATTATTCAAGAGAGAGCTGATGATTTGAAACGCCTGAACAGATTTTCATGAATTGTACGACTAGCTAAGAACCATCTTGATCACCTCAGCTTTCATTAGCGTAATGTCTTATGCATCTACATATCTGTGTGATCGATTGATTCCCGGATCGGATTGATTGCGGATTTGCGGCGTTTCATGATATGCCCAGGCATATCAGGAACTGGCCAATACTAAAAAATCAAACATAGTTATGAACTGAAAAATTAATATAAACTATATAATAATAACATAGGTAATTTAAATGCATTAATGGATCATTAATCTGTGTGTTAATATTTACTGATACCGACAAAGTGCGCTCAAACTGGAATGGTTTCTGAATAATGCGCAAAACATTAGCACAAAGATTAAGATAACAGAATTCTTAGATTCCAGTCCAATGACATTTCTAACAACCAGGTAGGTATGATTCGACAGTATCCATTTTTATTGTCTAGATAAAGTCACGATGAATATACAGGCTAGGCGGCAGGATAACTTATCATTATTAGACTGTTGGTTTTGGTTTTTAAACAGATTTTATGGAAGAATATATATGTACATGTATATTAATCAGAATTTAACCAGAAACCAATAGAAAAACTATTTGCAGCGTTTTCGTAATATTTTGTGAACTAATTTTTTTTCCACGCGCACACCAATTATCTAGTCCAATTAAGTATAATTAAGAACTTGTGTTATACATACGAGCTAACGGACAATTTTGAATATTGATAATAATTTTAGATATTTTTATAAATAAATATATATACAACCATGACTCGTCAACAAAATAAAATATTCGTGTTCATCACACAAACATTTGCCGCTACCAGGATTCGAACCTGGACCGCTTGATGTGAAGGCAGCTATCTATACTGACCACTCCACCACGACGACGTCGATATATTTTTATTATGTGAATTCCTCTGGAAATCAATACTTGGAAAATAAAAAGTTTTCGTCTACTACCCAAAAGGGTCATTCAACTTTGACGGGTTTGATTCTGAAGGCAGCAAATTAAAAGTTTTTTATTTTTTTCCAACGGTGGAAGTTTTGCGCCTATTACAGCGGGTCTTGTTTGATTAAATTAATTTTTGAGTTGTAACATTAATTTAAGTCGGTAAAGTTACTGCATTATTAATCGAGTTTCATTTTTAAATTTAATTTTCAATTAATGCGCAACCTTTGCAAGAATGGAATTAATATATACCTACTATTGGCCACTTGCGGATTCGCTCGCGTCAATGTCGAGTATGGCGCCAAAAGTGTCAAAATATCTCGATACAGCGTCTCAAACTATCTCGATACAAAGTTTTAACAAAATCGGTTCTGTGGCTTAGACGTGAAAGCGTAACAGACGGGATTACTTTCACATTTATAATACCTATACTAGCTTTTACCTGCGGCTTCGTTCGCGTTGATGTCTTCAAATAACTGCCGAAGCGTATCGGGCGAGTCAACCGCATCCTGATGACGTCATCCGAATTCGACTAGGATTTCCGGGGTTCTATCAGATGTGGACGCTTTGACGCGGGCAGGTGTGCGTGATGTCACAGGGTTTCTCATTTAGTTTAATGTATATTAAAGGGGTTTCTTCAAAATAATTCCAAAATTAAAATATTTATGAATTATTAAAATAGTGCGCGTCAATCGCAATGCGTTTTTCGTAGCCTTTGCCGCATTAAACAACCGCGGGAGCGAAGAGAGAAAGAAAATAAATAAATGTTGGCATCTAGCCTCAACTCGAGAAGCGTCGGTGGCGTAGAAGCGTCAGTGGCGTAGTGCGTAAGAGCGTCGTCTCCCACCCGGGAGGCACTGGTTCAATACCCGCCACGTACTAATATGTTTTCAAAGGCGTAACAAAGTCACTTTCGCATTTATAGTATAAGTTAGGGTTAAAAGATTTGTTCTCGCACTGACGCATATAGTCTTACTTTGATTATGATTTTTCATCTGGAGTTTTACCCGTATTCCGTATATCCGTATTCCTTTAAGGTAACTTTTTAACTCTATTGTGCTCATAGCATTCTCAAAATCTTATTGTTTAATTACCGCGTAGCCATTAATGTAGAGTTCTTCTAAAGCAAAACTAAGTGTCATTTAAATTGTATTATGGATACTATATAGATAACGAGAAAATAAAACACTTATTTAAAAAAAAATAGAAAAATAATTCTCATACTCTTTGTGAACAATTACATGTGAAATATTTGTATTCGTCATAAGTGCAATGCCAAACAATTTTTGTTAGTAATAAAAGTATTAGTACTAATTTAGTAGGCATAAATACAGTGATTTGTCTTCAAATGAAGCTGTGTTGTAATGGTTCTCAGTAAAATATTAGCAGCTGCAAGTCTCAGGGGAACCCCTTTTCCCTGGCTATCGCCAAAGCCTTAATAAATAACATTGTCCGCATTGACTGATTCAAGTACATTGCTGTGTCGGTAAATGCGTTCTGAATTACCATAGCTGCAATCCCGTAATGTAAAGATACCTGCATATTTGTTTACGCTTATCATAATTAGCGTGCGTAAACTCGTCGGGATGCGTGCTAAAAATATCCAGTATATATAAGGTATAAGGTACCTGCAGCTTGCATATCTGTTTTAGCTCTCAACATGAAGTGTTTGGTAGTGCTCGCTATATTTGCTGCATTGGCAGTTCTGGTCATTTCAGAAGAAATTAATATTCCGGAATCAGGTAAGTGTTACAAAACATTGCCTATAAATTCTAATTTTGTATGATACTTTTCTCTAGCGACGCCTCGTAGCGGTGTGACCATAGAATTATATTTGGTGATCTTATAATTATAGAGCGAGATCAAAATTGAAATGCACTGATGTGGATGGCATATTTTGTGTGAAAAATAGTAGGTACAGCACTATTATGCACAGCCTGACAGTTGTTCAAAGTTGACCAAACAAACTAACACCCGTATTTACAAACATTACTATGAGATCACTCGACACTTGAATAAGAAACGAACCAATCACAGAGCTACGCAATGACCTTGAATAGAGCTCTGTGATTGGTTCGTTTCTTATCCAAGTGTCGACAGATCTCATAGTAGTATCTCTCTCGCTCTAATTTAAGCGTTAGTATGCTCTTTCTTTTTCACATAGCCGATCTACAGATTTCACGGTAAGACCACGAACGCTGCAAAGATTATGAAACGTCGGGCAATAATAACAAAATGTAAAATCTAATTACACGCAAGTTAAATCCGTAAAAGTTGTTTTATTTGCAATGTGTAGTGCTCGCGCAAATCTAAGAGAACATTAACTTTAAAATAGTGGTGATATTCTTGATCAAATAGAAACACGCCTGTGCAATCTAATTACACGCGAGTTGTTAAAAGTTGTTTTATTTACAATGGGTAGTGCTCGCGCAAATCTAAGAGAACATTAACTATAAAATAGTGATGATATTCTTGAATCAGGTAGGAACACTCGTGAGCAAGTTACCTATTAAACAAACAAAGAAACTAAATCGAAATTCTATCATTCGCTTGTAGCTGCAATCCCACAGACAGACACACAGACGACAAGCTTTTACGTCGCTAGCATACCTTTGCCGCGAAGCCGCAGTAGTTTCGCCATGACTTCTCCGTTGGAAGACGAGCGAAACAGCCTGTGCTAACGTATACTAACGAACTATGATTCTAACTCTTTCTCTCATGATTACGCTGATCCTACTCGGACGCCGACTATCTGTATTTCTGCGTTCGGTCCGCCATTTTGTAGCGGTACCGCGTATGTTTCGCAATGTATAGGGAATGCAGAGATTTTATTTAAAACGAAACTTTTGTAGCGGTTTCGCTGCAATTATTCCGCTGCGAAGGTGTGCTAGCGGCGTTAACACTTTTTGCGCCGGAGTTTAAAAAACAATCGTCAACTGGACTGATTACGATGTTTTTTGTTTCAGAAGATGCACATCTTATAGCTAAAAGGTTTGTTGGTTGCAATGCCAACGAGTGCAACAAATTCTGCCGTAAGACGAGCTACGTGCGTGGAGTATGCATTGGTAATTACTGCCAATGCCGCTTACAATGACGTTGTGTTTAAAAATGATAATTTCTCTTTAAATAAAAACTCGTTTCACTAAGAGTGGTTGCTGTTTTGACATTATACGATTTTATGTAAGCTGTTATTATATTTTGAAATTAATAAAAATACTTGTGAAAATTTTGTGGTTTTCGCCTCAAGAATGAAATGTTTATATAAAATTTTTTGTACGGATTATACCTACATAGTAAAAGGCTAAAATGTTTTATAATTAGTTTAAATAAAAAAATGAAAGACCTTTATTTAGTTTCAATTATTTTTTACAGGATTTGACCCGCAACTTTGTCCACGTTAATGTACTTAGATTTTGAATTTTTTTTTGTTGTTTCTGTAAAATTAGGATTTTCACACAAAGTTTCATCACCGCATTTTGCATTATCATAAATATTGTATTTGTAGTAAGAAGTTGTTAAGCTAATAGCACAATATATAGAGAACGATACAGTACTTTGACTCCATATACAACATGTAAATTAAATAACCAACACCCTGAATACAGGTGGTTTGGGATCGGCTTCTGAGTTGATATCAAAAATTTTTTTATGAAAAAAAGATTTTTAACAAAAAAACAAAAGTAGCCAGAAAATGTTGTACAATATTTTCTGGGTACTTTTTGTTTTTTTTTTAATTTCGTTTTTTTTTAAATATTGAAATCAACTCAGGAGCCGATCCCAAACCACCTGTATTCAAAGTGTTGGTTATTTAATTTACATGTTGTATAGTGACGAATCGGCGCACGCACACATACAAAAGCCGACAAAATGGCACAAACGGCGTTTGTATGTATGCTTGCGCGCTGATTCGTCACTATATATGGGTTAAAAGTACTGTATCGTTCTATATATTGTGCTAATAGTGTATCAGAAAAAAAACGATAATATCACACGAAAGGACCTAATATTAAGAAGGAGTTACGGAGTGACCGCGAAGCACGAACCGAAATGATAAGCGCATTACCGTCGTAGGTTATATTATTTTGACTAAATTTATTAGGAAGACACATTGCTATATTTTTGTTCCAAATGATTCATTTGCCTTTTGCTTACTAATCTCAGGAATAAGAACGAATCGTGAACAGGAAAATGATAACGCAGACTATTTATGCAGAAACCTCATGTACATTACTAATTATAATCACAATGATTATAGGTACGTTAATTGAATTACATTGATAAAGAAATGCATTGAGTATACCTAATTAGGTTAACAGTGCACATGCATTCAGGACTTTCCTGGGAGGCTGGGCCGGTATTTATAGCGTGTATCGCGTGATTAACGGTATTACGAGTAATTAACTTTGTTATAATTACATTTCTGCTTCACTATATTATGTTGTTCGTCTAGTTTATTTGCAGAATTGACGTGTATTATGTTATGTACCAACATAATTATTTGGTCATCTGAGCAGACAGTTGAATCTCTTGTTAGTTGTTGAATTTTTTGTTTCAAAATAGTTCTTTTTTTATAAAACGAGGTTTTAAGAAGTTGAAGACTTCTCGACCTTCTTCTAGATTATTTCTAGTTGTAAGATCTCGTTTGTGACCACCTCCGGTCGTCTTTAGTCTCTAGGGCATTCGAGTTCGAGGGGACTAAATTAACCTATGATCCGCATACTGTAAAAAGGGTACCTAACGCACTTGCATATCAGGTAAGCTCTGAACTCCTGACTGACTAATAAAAACTACAAAATGTGTAAAAGATAATTTACTAGACCGTGGCGTACATGGCAACTCCTTGTAGTAACCTACTTCAGAAATAGTCCTTTATATGACTGTGGCCGTTTGTAAGGTGGATGTGAGCGCAAGACGGATGCACTTTATTCGAGCAGCTAATTCGCAGTACCTCACATATCTTAGGTTTATTATAATTTAACTAAATAAGTAAATATATAATTTGAGAAAAGTCTACAGACAAACATAAACAGCGTAGGTATAACAAAGAATATAAATAAATTGGAGTTTTATATTATGACGGGTACTACTAAACTAGCCATGTGATGCCCACAGCATTTTATGTAAAATTTTCAATGCACTCTTTTGAATAAAATTATTCTTTCATCGGGCGAGAATTTTCCTCACGAGGTTGATGATAAACATGAATCACAGTAAAATTCTACCGTAAGTTATTTTTTATGAATTTATTAATTAGCTTTGTACTGTTTTATTGTTATCTAATTTCTTTTATGTTATTGTTGTAATGTAATCTATTATGTTATCTTTCATTGGTGTTCTAGTACTCTGACCTCAATTGGTCTCAAAGAGTGTTTTAATCCTTTATGGGAATGGGATCGATTGGCAATAAAAAAAATACTCAATTCTGAAGATTTTCTCGCTGACTGTACATTTTATCAAAAATCTGTGAATGTCGATTGTCATCACTCAAAAAGCTAGGAAAGGTATCCTATGATCATCTAGTAGCTGCCCTTACTGACCCATATCAACTTTCCACCCTGTATATAATTATAAATACAATATGAAATTTAACTATGTTTACTTCATAGTACTCCGTGACTTACCGTCCTCCGTACCTTAGTAGGGGTATAATTAAACAAGAAATTTGTTATATATTACACACTTTTAATTTAAAATAACATACAACTATAATATGCGTTTCCTATTGCAAGAAATAGAGTGCAATTTGAAATACATAATACTATACTACATAAATGAAATTTCTTTAAATTACATGCTACGTAGGACTTGGTATCGTTAACAAACTTAAAAAAGTAATTATTATATTTACAAACACTTACTATACCTCAATAATTTTTTAAACGTAATATGATAATATGAACAGTCTAGCAATTTCAATAGTTTTATTTTTTATGGTGTTATAGAACGCAATATGAATCTATTTAGTACATTGACATCCCCTAATGGTACAGTAGCCTCCTTTGAATCTCTTCTGGCGACAGCTACTAATGCACTCATAGAACACACATCGGGGGAACAAAGGTGGCCCCTGGATTTGTCTCTTAGAAACAACGTGCGGTATATCTGTAGGAAAGATCATCTCTGTCACTTGTAAATCAATAGCTTTTACAAAGTCATTGCATTGCTTTCAAACCTAAACTAAAGACTAATCTAAGCATGTTCTTAATTTAATCATTTTCACACTGTTCGTAACTGTATTACCTACTATTTGAATAAATATTATATTTTGAATCTTTATAAAAACAATACTTTACGTAAACACATTTAGAGGAAGGGAGTTTATCTAATCTATCCTCTAGTAAAGACATTTTTCGCAACTGGTACCTACCTAACTGTTACAAATTGACAATAGTAATAACAATGTAAATGCTTGTAGTTAATTTATCATATCTCAATACCTATATAGTTCTATTTCCGCTATGAAATCTTACATTATTAACCAAAGTTGATTTCTCGGCATGCGTAGTGGAATCTCTGTGCGATATTGGAGTCAACCGAAGTAATAAAAATTCTGAATAAATTCTTTTCTTGCCACATGGAATCTAATTTATTAGATTGAATATTGATTGAACAAATATGACTGAGCCTCTATAGTCGACTGGTTCCGGTTCAAATTGGAGCAGCGGTATGAGATGACAAATTATATTTATTGCTCTTTTAACTAATCATCTATATTGTATCTATTGTACTGTACAATACCTATATATTGGGTATTAGTAGTTCAAGGTGACTTCAATTACCGAACTCAACATCGAGCACGTTTTGCAGGGAGCGCTTTCTTCTAGAACGGCATTGGCAGTAGGATCCGATGCAGACGCCGCGAGCATACCCGGTCTTTCGACAGAACTTGCTACACTCACTAGTGTCGCAGCCGGCGCCACGTTTTAATATTATGTGTGCATCTTCTGAAAAGAAAAATGAAGCGAAATTTAGATTTTATCTACAATGGTACTAAATCCGTGAATCAATATTCTTGTATGCTCTTCCTCGTTATAGAACCAACGGGAAACGGAGGATTGTCAGAGTTAATAATGGGAAATATAGCAACATCGACATTAAAAAAAACTCGTAGAAAAATACATGATACACATTAATATTATAAATTGTATATTTGAAATAAAATTACACTCCATTTTTTAAATGGATCGCTTATTTAGGTATTTATTTTTAGCAAAATTGTTTATGTAGATTATACCCAATGATTATGCACGTAGATGCGATTTTTAGTTTATATATAAAATATCTATTAAGAACGAAGATAATTATAGAATAATATAAAATAGAATATAACAAAGCTATTTTGTACATTCCTCAACCAGTAATAGAGTTATAGTTGAAAACACTAAAATTAAAGTTTTGTACCACGGGCTCTTTGACCTTACCGAACGCCCCAACCTTAAGATGTACGGAATTCAAAAATATAGAATTCGAAGGAAATTGACGATGTATCAAATTTATAAATATTATAACTCGTTACTTCTTTATTTGTGTTTCTTTAATTTCGCTCTAAATTTTAAAGCTTATATTGAACAAATTTTTCGGAATAAATAATAATTAATGAATATAAATTTATATTTTTATTCAATGAAATGTTATTTGTTAAACTTTCACTGTATTTAGAGTGTGAGTAGATTATAAATGAACTGTAGGTTAGGTACCTACTGTTAGTAAAGATTAATATGATATTTCTGTTCGGTAAAAAGAAAGGTCTACTGACCTGATCTAAAGGACTCAAAGTCCTCTTCCGAAGATACGATAACAGCTAAAGCGGCGAACGCTGCCAAAATAAGTAAAGTCTTCATCTTGAACGACAAAATAAGTCTGTGAATATTTCGCACGCGGCGACGTATTTATATCAAGCGCTGTAAAGCCCCAGGTAAACATGCATATTTAATTAAAAAGCCATATTTGCTGATAGCGGAAAATGGTATTCATTGCGTGGCGAATAGAAGTTACGAAGCATTGAGTGTGTAAATATGCAGCAATGGTTTAGTAGCGCTTGCCGGTGCGCTAGTTCTCAGGATGCTAATTAACAGACCGGCTAAAGGGGTTCCCCTCAAGCTGCGACACAGATAACGTTTGTTATTGACTCGTGTGCGTTACTCCAGCAAAATGTTAGCTCTTTTCAAAGATTGAATAATGCAGATAATTAGAGCCCTATCTGGTGTAAATGAGCCCGAAATTTTAAATTTGAGCCCTCAGCCGTTTCGGCAGTATTTAAGAAAAACTGATTCTGCTGGAGTAACGTTACTCCAGCAAAAATTTTTTTAATTTTTAGGTCTATCTGAAAAAAAAGTATGCAGTAAAGTGGCTCGAATTCGAGCATAAATGAGCCCTATAAAATAAAATTTGAGCCCCTCGTGATTCCATAGTTATTTCAGTTTTTGCTGGAGTAACGTTTGGCCGATTGCTGGATATCGGAAACTGTTGGACATACAATCACGATTTTTTGTAAATATGCAGGAGTGAATTCGAGCCTTCTATGCCCGAAATTTTGTTAAAATAACTAGAATGGTTTCGGAGCTATAAAATATTTTCTAAAAAACAAAAATATGCTCTAGCTCTTGAACGAAGACACCTAGAAACTTCGCAACAGTACCAGCTTGTACCTCATGTCTAACCACATAATCAAGTAAAATTTCGACATCCTACTGTAAGTGATTGGCGAGTAGTTACGAAATTTTGATTTCTTGAAGATGAATTATTTCGAGCACCGAAAAAACTACTTTCTCGAAGAGCTGGCTTACAACAATGTTTTAACAATAATTAGAGCCCTATATCAAAAGTACGTATACAAAATCACAGCTATGTACATCGACTAATTTATATAATATTTATAAAAAACCATTCCGACAATTTATTAGTCGATTACCCGACCAAATTCGAATGTATATTATAAGGCGGCCGCACCGTACTTCGAGTCATACTTTATCACTTGGCGGTGTTATAATTTATTTTGGTTAGTACAGACGCGTAAAAAAGAGTTTGATATGAAAATATTTATTATTGTGGAAGTTAAATAAAAAAATGAAATAATATTTTATATACTTTTGTTATTGATATTCTACTAATAAAAATAATAAATAATCTCACAAAATTAAATCAAACGCAATATAACACTTAAATTTAAAAACATGGCTTAATAATCACAGCTTGTGTTTCAATTTTTATGATAAAGTTAAATTACACACTTTGCGATGTAGTAGGTACCTACTTGCATAAATAATTTCTCGTTTCGTAATGATTCAAATAATCAGTATTGTTAAAAGGCTGCTCTTAAAAATAGTTATTATGAGCTGGCTTATAACAAATAATTGTTAATAACAATGCTTTTACAAAATTAGTGGCTACATACATATAAAATTTAAGTACCTAAATTTTAAAATTCTCTTTTTATGGAAATACATACCTACTTTACACTACTAATATTAACAAGGGTAAATTGTCTACATAAAATTAGAATAGGATACAACAAATCGTATAAAATTAAAATAGTCAGTCTTTTAATACATAATCTAAAAACCTCACTTAATAATCACATACAATTATTAGCAATATATATTATTTATTTATTGGTAACGTATAATCACACACTTTAAAAGGGGTTATTCCCTGAGTACCCCGATCCCCGAGGCCGAGGTCGTTCCGGAGGACTCCGATTTATATTTATTTTGACAAACACAATAAATCAGGGTCCTCCGAGGTGAGGGTGTCGGGGATCGGGTAGGTACTAAGGAAAGAACTCTTCAAAAGTAGAAGGTACACTTAACATATTTTTTGTTTTAAAAATATAGGTACTTAAAAAAGCGTAACTAATGAATCACAACTAATAAACAGTCTTTCTTCAAAAGATTTTGAATTGAACCATCGATAATTTAAACTTTTAGAAGAAATTTGCTTTGAAGGAAAATTCTCTGAGGAGCTTTTTTGCTAATCCTTCCCACTATTTCCCTTCTTTTTAAGGACTACGTGTGCTGGCTTACAGTATCACTAACAAATTGTGGCTACCGCGAACTAAGAAATTTGGCAACTCACGTATCACAATCATGAAATGGAATTTACTGCCAGCATAAGTATTCCCTCCTTGTTACAATCCTGGGGCATGCAAAAGAGGCGTGAAGAAGTACCTTGCAGTTCGGCAAGGCCATTACTAATTGAAGTTTAGCAGATTTGAGTAACCTCATCTGTTCTATAATATTATGTATGTTTGATTATTCATTTTTTTTTTTGTTTTTATAAAAAGGTCAAGCAAATGACTCTATTCCACCTGATAAACTGCCGCGCTAGCCACCCACGCCTTGCTGACCTGCAAGGTGCTTCTTCACGCCTCTTTTGAATGACCCAGGATTATAGGAAGGAGGGAACACGTGTGCTGTCAGTGAATTCCATTTTTTGATTGTGCGACAAAGAAACGAGTTGCCAAATTTCTTAGTTCGCGTTGGAATGGTAGCCACAGTTTGTCGATGACAGAGTAGACCAGCACGCGTCCATAGTCCTTAAAAGGAAGGGAGATGGTGGGATCAGGGAAAAAAGTTCCTCAGAGCACTCGCCGTGGTACAGACGGTAGAAAGCGCTCAATGACGCAACATTGCGACGCAATTGGAGAGGCTCAAGGTTTTTAGTCACCTCTTAGGACTGATATCAACAATCTGTGATTATTTAGCTGATAAATATAGAAAAACTTTTTGTAGAAGTAGTTTAATAACTAACGAAAAATAATTTTGAAAAGATTGTAGAAATGGGGTTAAATATAAGAATGTGGAATTGTCTTAGAAACTTTATTATTTTCATTTTAATGTTGCAAAAATGCTCAATTCATCTGGCACATAGTTATAAATACAACTGTGATTCATTAGTTGTATGTTTTTTTAAGTAGTACCTATATTTTAAAATAAAAAAAGGTTAAATGTACCTTCTACTTTTGAAGGGTTGTTTCCTTAGTACTTACACGATCACCGAGACCCCTACCTCGGAGGACCCTGATTTATGTTTACTTGTGTTTGTCAAAATAAATATAAATCGGAGTCCTCCGGAACGACCTCGGCCTCGGGGATCGGGGTACTCAGGGAATAACCCCTTTTAAAGTGTGTGATTATACGTTACCAATAAATAAATAATATATATTGCTAATAATTGTATGTGATTATTAAGTGAGGTTTTTAGATTATGTGTTAAAAGACTGACTGTATTTTAATTTTATACGATTTGTTGTATCTTATTCTAATTTTATGTAGACAATTTACCCTTGTTAATATTAGTAGTGTAAAGTAGGTATGTAGTTCCATAAAAAGAGAATTTTAAAATTTAGGTACTTAAATTTTATATGTATGTAGCCACTAATTTTGTAAAAGCATTGTTATTAACAATTATTTGTTATAAGCCAGCTCATAATAACTATTTTTAAGAGCAGCCTTTTAACAATACTGATTATTTGAATCATTACGAAACGAGAAATTATTTATGCAAGTAGGTACCTACTACATCGCAAAGTGTGTAATTTAACTTTATCATAAAAATTGAAACACAAGCTGTGATTATTAAGCCATGTTTTTAAATTTAAGTGTTATATTGCGTTTGATTTAATTTTGTGAGATTATTTATTATTTTTATTAGTAGAATATCAATAACAAAAGTATATAAAATATTATTTCATTTTTTTATTTAACTTCCACAATAATAAATATTTTCATATCAAACTCTTTTTTACGCGTCTGTACTAACCAAAATAAATTATAACACCGCCAAGTGATAAAGTATGACTCGAAGTACGGTGCGGCCGCCTTATAATATACATTCGAATTTGGTCGGGTAATCGACTAATAAATTGTCGGAATGGTTTTTTATAAATATTATATAAATTAGTCGATGTACATAGCTGTGATTTTGTATACGTACTTTTGATATAGGGCTCTAATTATTGTTAAAACATTGTTGTAAGCCAGCTCTTCGAGAAAGTAGTTTTTTCGGTGCTCGAAATAATTCATCTTCAAGAAATCAAAATTTCGTAACTACTCGCCAATCACTTACAGTAGGATGTCGAAATTTTACTTGATTATGTGGTTAGACATGAGGTACAAGCTGGTACTGTTGCGAAGTTTCTAGGTGTCTTCGTTCAAGAGCTAGAGCATATTTTTGTTTTTTAGAAAATATTTTATAGCTCCGAAACCATTCTAGTTATTTTAACAAAATTTCGGGCATAGAAGGCTCGAATTCACTCCTGCATATTTACAAAAAATCGTGATTGTATGTCCAACAGTTTCCGATATCCAGCAATCGGCCAAACGTTACTCCAGCAAAAACTGAAATAACTATGGAATCACGAGGGGCTCAAATTTTATTTTATAGGGCTCATTTATGCTCGAATTCGAGCCACTTTACTGCATACTTTTTTTTCAGATAGACCTAAAAATTAAAAAAAATTTTGCTGGAGTAACGTTACTCCAGCAGAATCAGTTTTTCTTAAATACTGCCGAAACGGCTAAGGGCTCAAATTTAAAATTTCGGGCTCATTTACACCAGATAGGGCTCTAATTATCTGCATTATTCAATCTTTGAAAAGAGCTAACATTTTGCTGGAGTAACGCACACTATTGACTCGCTCTCTATTTACTTAGAAATGTGTTTGTTTAATTATTTTTTATTAGTTTTATACATTGAATCACGCTCAATATAACAAAAGGAGCTAAGCAGAGTTTCAGGTAATATTCGGTTACACACAAAGCCATATGTGGCAGTATGGGCCTGACAGTACCCCAAAATAGTGATAAGTTGCTAGCCTATGCCTAATTAGTTTTATAATTTGTAGGAATAAACATAAAAGTTACAACCTTTCCAATGCATCAGTATATCTAAAAATGTTTATTTAATATAATAATTAAAATGTATTGGTAATTAGAATTATTCTGGGCAAAAATGCCGAGTATATTCATCTATCTCACATAGCTTGAAACTAACATCTAGTATAAATCTTAACCGTAAATAATTCAGATTTCAATTTCAATAGAAACATAAAATATTAAAGCATTTCCGAACAAGCTCTGCGTAATTTGACCATAAATCAGCCGTGAAACGGGAGCGCGCAAACATCACATGGTTTAGAATATTTTAACTAGTCTACACTCTACAGCCAAATAATTTGGATGGTATACACGAATTAGACGAGGATCCGCCGCGCGCAATGTTGTTTACGCTTTAACAAGAGAACAACTAGCGCATTAGTAATCAAACACAGTTCCTTCACAAAACAAAATGTTTGAATTAACTCTCTAATCAACTATTGTATACGTGACATAGAGGAAAATTCTCCCTTTAAACGTATGGGTAACCGTGCAATAAACACTGCATACGCTGCCCGCTATGCCTAGATAAATAAAAGAGTCGCCGGCTAAAAAACTTCTTGGGAGAATCACCCTCATACAGTCTTGTGGACAGACCAAGGTTCACATTTGCAAAAAAAAACTTGGTAACGATGTAAAGGTCATCTTTTTATATAAAGGTCAAGCAAAATACTTTATTCCACATGATGGTAAGCAGAAGTAGAGTCTGAATGCGAAGACAATGCGCAAGAGCGCAAGAGATGGAGCATCGCACTAGCTACCCTTGCTTTGCTGAACTGTAAGGTGGTTTTTTACGCCTCTTTTGAATGACGGATTGTAAGATGAGCACGTGTGCTGGCAGTGAATTCCATTTATTGATTGTGCGACAAATAAATGAGTTGCCAAATTTCTTTCTATGTTCAACATAAATTAATAATAAAAAAATAATATAATATAGTACAATTTATGTTTCATTGTACACTTTAAAAATAAAGCTACAGGCAAACGCTATGAGTATCCATGTAGGACTTAAGTAAAACGAAAAAAATATCTAAAAATTTTGAACAATAGTGATCTTAAATACATACCTAGTTCAGGAGTGTAATATTATAATCCAACACTCATAATACAAATGATTAATTATATTGTGTTAATAAGTCTTCATCAAGTATTTAGTCTTATTAAATTTAATTATGTATGACTAGTTTTGTTGTTACGAGACAACAGATAAACATGGTTTCATACATTATAACAACAATATTGCTTAGATGATATTTTACTCTTATTTATGTTGTTACTGACCAAATTACATTAATTAAAATATTTTCTTAATGTTAAGTATCGTTATATTATATGATTTATAACAACATTTTGAAATACACAGTTATCAACGATGACATCCTATTTAATACTATAAACGTGAAAGTTTGTATGGATAGATTTTTGGGTGTGTGTTTCTTTCTCTTTCACGCAAAAACTTCTGAACGGATTTCGATAAAACTTTACAGTAATATATCAATACTATACATACCGTAATATAGCCATTCTATATTTACATGATAATAGCATACAGGCTATAATTTAACCGATATTAACGCGAGCGAAGCCGCAGGCGACCTCTAGTAGATAATATAGGTACCCATTTTACTGAATAACTTTCTTTGGTAAATATGATAGTAAATATATTTAGCAAAGAAATACGCACGTCGCCATCTTACTTACAAAGTATAATAATTTACAAAAATATTATGAGCAAACAAGGACAAGGTAAGGTTTAATTCAAAGAACAGCTATAACAGGAATATCTTTTTATACATACGCTTATAATACAAACTATCGAGTTCTCGTTATATGCACTCGGGGAACTACTCTTGCCCTCATTGCTTTAGTACATCAAATTAGAAACCTGATCGCCTTAGAAGTTTATTTTGCTGTATCAAACAGGTCTGAGTGAGTCACTCCAGGTAATAACTAAGCAATGTACGTTGTTTACGTCAAAAGCTTTTGCGAACATGAGTAAGTTTGCATGGCAACCTTGTATAAATAATGATTGGGGCGTGACATGCTATCAGAACCACGCCGGCTGTCAATATGAAGTGTCTGCTTGTTTTTGCTGTAGTTGCCGCTTTGGCAGTACTGGTTGCTTCGGAAGTGGACATTGACGTTCCAGTTTTCGGTATTTATAATTTGCCTATTTGTTCCTTATTCCGATGTTTGTAACGGCCAATATCGCATAATATTATGATGCCATAACGTCAGTATTAACAGTATTTGGACAGTTAGTTTAGTGATATGATAGCAAGTCCCTCAGTGGTTGGGGGTGTCGGGTGAAGCTTGCTATCTTAAACCTTATTCTCATTTAGCAGCTTCCCCTTCAACATGAGTTTAAGCACAGATACAGATGTCCAAAACGTTCCAAAACTAGTTTCTTAGATAATTGCAAGAGGCGTTAAAAAAGGCGGACTTCAAAAAAGCCTTGTATTGTCAACGACACCACTGGACCACATGGCACTGGGGCGTGGTTTAGACAAGATTATTTTTAAGTAATCAAATGTTTCATCATCACAATAATAATATTTATTAATTGGCAATGCTTTACCACTTTTCTCCCTATTGGCAAGCCAGAAAATTAGGTATATGTTGTTGCAAACTCACGTAAGAGTCGGATTAATATCCGTTATGATATCTGTTTATTGTCTTTACAGATGACATCCATTCAGTCTCGAAGCGTGCCATCGGCTGCACCGTCAGCGAATGCAGCAACTTATGTCGTATATTGCGTCAAGGGAACTACGGGACTTGCTCCGGCTTCCAATGTCGGTGTCATTTTAGGAACAGACGCTCTTTGAAATACCCAGTCCATACTTTCTGATCTAGTTCAACGTTTGTGCCGTTCCTGGGGAAGAGATAATTCCCTACAGACACTTCGACCCACGCCAGTACGATAATAATATCGAACGTCCCACGTACCGCAATCCTTAGAAGTACTATTTGTATTGGAGGCTTCAAAGTAGTGATGTTACGGAGCTTCGATTCTGGTTACGAAACGTAGGAATAATGTTGAATCGGAGGTTATAACAAAGATTCCGATCTTCGTTATAACCTCCGATTTAATACGCAAACGTGGTCAGGGCATTCGCTTACACGAATGCCTAAAATATCCTTGCAATTCAAGCATTATTATCAGCAGATGAAAAAGAGAATAATTTTATTAAAATGATACTCATTAATATTATGATGAGATGCATTTTTTAAAACTTAAAGAACAAGCGTTAATGAGGATACTAACACAACAGACAGCCAACTAAGTGATAAATGTTTCGCGATATAAAAACCTACAGAGCCTACATAGTGATAAAAAAACAAGCAAAGAAAAACGTAAATAAAAATCTGGCTAACGGTTCCGACTTCGGTTTCGATTCAGATAAATTAAATTTAAAAACTTTGGTTCCGATAAAATCGCCTGCGTAACATCTCTACTTAAAAGTAACGGAGTTTCCGTTTCTATAGAGTGAACGGTTTTGAAAATATAGTATTTATATTGGCTATTGGTGTTTGAGCTTTATAGGAGGTTTTTAAGAAGCCGAGGACTATAGTGGGCCTTCTAAGCTGTAGGGCGAATTTGGTATAGAAGTTTGTATTGCTTCATTCTTTTGTATTTAATTTTTTTATTGTAATTAGGTACATTACATATAATTAATTTTAAATTAATGAGTTTACACTTTTATTGGTCTGAGGTGCACACTTAAACTGATATCTTTTTTAGATTATTTAATATTGACAATGTGAAAGTTGTAAACGCCGCAAAAAGACAAAATATAGTTAGGTATATTATAATGTTAGTTTAAAAGTTAAGACGCGTGTACATTAATGCCTAAATATTCCTCATTATGATTATGTAGTTCATCTATTTGTAATAAATAAATTTTGAATGCTATCCCTTTTTATTTCAAGCCAATTTCTAGCTGATCTATTGCCCACTCAGTTGTAATGTAAGCTAGGAGTAACTTTGTAGCCGAATAAAATCAAAGTATATCTATACTGAATTGTAAAATTGACTAGGTTATCTCCGATTTTGCTAATAAATTCGTAGGCGTTCTATCACTATTACTTTGCATAGCTTATTTTCTATGATAAAGCACAGTAGAGTCTAATAATAGAGGTATTTTAAAAACTAACTATGGACTTTTCAGGGAAACGTTCATCGGTGTACCATACTTAACTCGGTAAAGACACCCAACACCCATTGTCCCCAGACTTCGAGAAAGTTGACTTACCTACCCATTTTGAATTAGGTGACATGCCTTGCAGACTGTGTAACGAGTTTACAAATAACCAACGTCGGCCAGCTGTTCTTAATGTAGTTACGCAACACTTCAATAAGTATTCAAATTTTTGGAGCATCCAACTGTCATATACGGGGGACGCGCAATTTGTCAGAGAGCGATTCACATGTCGCCGGGTGTTCACGGTGACATTGAAAGATAAAAATAATATTTATCAGCTTCTCCCGACTTTGGCAGTTTGTATCAGTAGTAGTAAGGGAAGTTTTAATGAAATAAGTAACACTACCGATTCCGAACTTATGAAGTTTTTTTAATGACTCTTACTGTTGGCTACAGCCATCTGTCTCTTTTTTGAGGCACTGCATTGCTCATACTGCCTATACATGACTGGGCTACTTAAAGCTGTGTTCAATCATTTAGGGACTATGAGCTTGATGTTATGGATATGGATGTATGTAGTTGGATATTTTCAATAATATACAAAAAATAAACGTAATTCACATCTCAAATACATACTTAAAAATTGCTTAACAAAACTATTAACCCGATTTGACGATCGAGGTCACAGTCCTGAATATATTTGATATAATTAACTTATTAGTTACTCATACAATAAATATTTAGCTACTATACCTATAAAGTAATTACTTCAACTTCCAGTTAGAGTTTTAAGAAACTCGAAATAAGTCGCCACAATGTATGATAAACGGAAATAATTGAGTGCACTTAACAATATACGAGGAAACTGAACCTCGTAATATTATCTTGTTTGTTTATAATTTCATTTAATTATTATTGGTATTGTCTAATAGCTCACGTACGCCGCTGAAGTATCCAAGACGATTACAAGTCAACAGGAAAATTTATGTACCTATCCATGTGACAAGCAATAAATAAATAAAAGAAGACTAAGAAAATTCACACTCTTCTTATTTTTCTTCCTACCCTCAGACCAAAAGGAAAGGTGTAGTAGGTGTGTCATCCGTATACAGTCATATGCACACAAATGTAAATAAATTACACCTTCCCATAATAGAAACACCGGCCGTGAGATGGTGTCACCACTACATCTATACTAATATTATAAAGCTGAAAAGTTTGTTTGTTTGTTTGAACGCGCTAATCTCAAGAACTACTAACTCAAATTGAAAAAATATTTTTGTAATGGATAGTCCATTTATCGGGAAAGGCTATAAGCTATACAAAGTCGCGGGCACAGCTAGTATCAGTATAAAACTGGCCTCTGTGTCCTCCGCAGCGCCCCTAACAATATCGGATTCTCACAAAATGTCAATTTTACTTCATAAATTTTGAACTTTATGTCTACTGAGGGAATAGTAAAAATATTTTGATATTAATAGATTTTATCAATAAGGTATCCGTAAAACAAGTTTAAGGTAACAATTTTCTCATTTTCGTAGGCCTCATATTAATTGTTCTTGAGAGATTTCTGTTTCAAAGAGAAGAACTAAAAAACGTGTTCGTGTCAATTCACATCGTTTCCTCTCTCAGGTCTCCGTGTGACTACAAATTTAGCTTCTAACGACAAACTCCTTTATCGAGTAATATAAAGCGTCCTAACAATGCTTTATCTCGTCTCACTCGAAGCGATTTGGTTAAACAAAGCTCTTATTGGCAATTCCACCACATTTTGCGAACAAGCATCATTCACGAAGATAAATTTAATCGACTTTCAAAAGAATCGTTCTCAACAGGCAGCACGTGAAGAATTCGTGAAATGCGAGTACTGAATGAGCATTCGTCTGAAGGCGGCTGTAATATCGGGCGGCGCTTGTGACAAAAAGCCAATCGATCACGCCGTTTCCACCTGAGTTCGATGCGTGATACAGTGTACATACAATACAATACAACGTTGACTTCCATCAGTCTTGTGTCACGGACTTCTAATATTAACAGTCAACTATAGACAATAGATACAAATCTATATAAAAATGAATAATGACTAACTGACTGACTGATTGACTGACTGACATATCAACGCACAGCCTAAACCGCTGGGTCTAGAGATTCCAAATTTGGTACGTAGGCTCCATAAGAGGTCCAGGGGTGCACTAAGAAAGGATTTTTGGAAATTCACTCTCTAAGGTGGTAAAAAGGCGGTGCAAAGTTTGTATGGAAATCCGTCATTTTTAAAGTAAAATTCATAAAAATTGGTACATGGCCTTTCAGTTACAAATTAAGAAAGATGTATTTTAAGATTTTTGGAAATCCATCCCTAAGGGGGTTAAATAGGGGATGAAAGTTTGTATGGAAATCCGTAATTTTTTACGTAAAATCCACGAAAATTTGTAGGTATATGACGCTTGGGTTAGAAGAAATAATAAGAAAATTTAACTGCTGCCCGAAGTAACTATTATATGCGGTCGAAGTCGCGGGCATAAGCTAGTATGTTATAATTATGGAGTATTGTTATTCCGTTCATGTCGTCCATTCTATTATAGTATATCTAGTGGACATAAGAACAAAAGTCAAGTAAGACTAGACTTTTCGTCCGGTTTCTGTTCTATCTCTTGCTTATAATCGAGAACAATATGTGTCATGCTCAATTTTAAAGCTAATTTGTAAAGGGTAGGGTGGCCAATATTGGACCGGTTGCTAAAGTGTACCCGCGTTATATTTCATACCAAGCGATAGGAATAAATAAATTTCTATAAAAAAGAATTTTCTTCTTCTTAGAGCATATTTAAAGAAAAGCTTGTTTTTGAAAATTTTTTATTTTATAGAAATGTAGATATTTTTTACTTCCTCGTATACGTAGTAGGTATAGAGGAAGTCTTATAATCGTCAAAAAATTCGACCTCGAGATTTTGACGGATTTACACGTTTTGGACCTCCCTGAGTGTCCAAAAATACCGTTTTTGGAACTATGTCTGTGTGTGTGTGTGTCTGTGCGTTAGCACGATAACCCGAGTATGCTTTAACTTATTGCAACCAAATTAAACATGCATGTATGACATCAAAATATAAGGTTTCTATCAACTTTTGAGTCGTTTCCGGTAAACGAGAAAATCAAGGGGACCACTACCGATTTTTATTTTCTTAGTCAGTTTGTTGGTATTCTTCTCAGTAAAACCTTTCATTTGATACCCATATTATCAAATGAAAGGTGCTTTTGGACTCCAATTTACTAGAACTTTTTATTTATAAAAATACTCACGAAAGGGGGCGTTATACCCCACGGTGAGAGCTAAATCTAGTCAAAACTGGTGTATTTTTTAAAGTTTAAAATGGTCAGTCAATAGCACATCTGCAGGCCTAGCACGGGACGTGGAGAAATCTCCCCGGGGAGAAGACAAAATTTTTCTCTCTCCCTCTTTGTCTTTCCCTAGAGCTAGCATGGCAATAAGGAGAGACTAATTTGTCCCCAGTGACAAAATTCTCCCGGCAGTGCTGCCAATCTAAGCGAAATATAGAGCGAATGATTGAACTCGTTCTTTTGCATCGACAACGCTACCAAAATAGAAATACATAGCAACTGGCCTAATAGAGTGGAATCTATTGACTTTTAAAATTGTTAAGATAAATACAAAATTGACGTGTTTATTTATTTGGGGTGCGTTCCAAAACGATTATAATTTTCTCTGGGTAGCGTCCAAAAGGCTCACTATTGGTCGTTATATAAGAAGCGCTTTCACCATTGATAAGTTTTGTTAAACTATAGTTATTTTACACCAATTATAAAAAAACCTTGCTTTCTAACGCTGTCTTCTGTGCTTCACCTGGTTTTGGAACGCAACCTTGATCAGTTCATGTAAATGAAAGTTTCATGTTTCATATTACTAATCAATTACTATCATTTTGAATTTTGTTACAGACATGAATTACGAATTTCTCTAAACATTATGCCATTCTACTTGGAGTATATTCATGTGTTTTATATTATTTTATTTTTTCATAAGAGTTAGAAGCACTGCCATTTCCAGAGATTTTGCATTTTTTTATTTTTCTGGATTTTTCATTTTTTTTTGTAGAGCCATTTCCGTGCTAACTCTATAATTGTGGAGGAACTCACTCTCGGCAACTCAAAGGAATTTGACGAATTTCGTATTAATTCGACCGAGTGATCAACTTCTTGAGAAAGTAATAAATTAAAATAGCCTCGGGACATGATAGCCAATTAACTTATAAAGTTGACACTTCTAGATAAATAGAAAAACTACCTATAGATTCATCATAAAGGAAATCACAAAGATTCAACTTTGTCCTCACCTAAATATCTCGGTGACAAATTTCTCTTCTTGAAATGTCAAAAGTGGAAATATGTCCTCCTTATAAGTGACGCCGTGCTAGGGAAGTGGAGAAACAGTCCCCATAATATGTCAAAAAGGGAAAAAACTATTTTGTCCCCAAATGCCATGCTAACTCTCGTGGAGAAACAAATTTTGTCTCCTGTCAAATGGTGGAGAGAGATTTTGTCCACGCCCCGTGCTAGGCCTGCAGGTTATAGGTACAAATCTGTCATATTAATTTCTCAAATCAACCTTTGATATAAAGTTCAATTTTGATTGGGAAAATTTGACAGTTTGTGGTAACCCGATGTGTTGTTGTCTGAACATATGAAAATACATAATAATTACACAGGTTGGACTTTAGTAGTTATCATTAGCATTGCACTATTACAGAATATTAAAAAAAATACTTACTCTATATTAAAACATTCTATTACTTCACGCAAGGCCAATTATTCTTAAATATTTAAGTTAATGTTAATTAAGATTTTTATCCAAAGCATATCTTAGCCATTGTTCTTTTGAAACCCTGAATGGGATATCAGAATTGTTTCAATAGCTGAGGGCAAGAATATTAAATGTGTATTATCCTAAAATTCTTTTATTTAGGCCCGTTTTAGAAAACGGAATCTAATTTCATTTTGGACCTACAACAAAGAGCTTCAATTTCACACAGAATTTAATAAAACTGTGAGTTATAAATTGTGCCAAATTGATTAAAAAGGTATTTCTGTTTCGTTTTATTCCATTAATTAACCGTTTTTATTCACTTTTTCGAATACTTCTTTGGAGTATTTCGTCTATTAAGTTATGTAAATGTAATAGTTACTTACTTCTTTTTCATAGCCTGGTCTAATTTATTTCAGGGCGCGGCTATTCTTCACTATACTGTACCCTATTTCACAGGTTCCAAGAAAGTTCCCATTAGCCCTTATTTAACAAATAGGTACAGTCAACAGCATATCAGGTTACCTCAAACTGTCAATTTTCTCAATCGATTTTCCGCTTTACAACACACGCATATACGGTAGAAATTCAATTGGATTAATTGGACAATTTTGGGTAGTCTGCTGTCGTCTGTACATAGAATTTTCAATTTAACTGCCAGATATCTCGTAATCAAAATCTGTAAAACCGTCCCCAAGAATAGGTACCTTCCCAAGTTTTATAGAATTCCACGGGGCTGGAAAAATATTTTTTTTAATATATCTTGTATTGAAAACTTATATGCTTGCCATCAGGCACACTTTGCTTGTCTCCCACCCTTGGCAAGTATAAAAGAATTGGAAATGTAATTTTCAAAAATGGGCCCTAACCTAGCCCGTGCGCTGAATTTAATGGAAACATTTTTGACAATAAATTACAAGCTCGTTTCATCGTAACCCTATTATGCCTTCCTTTGTAGAGTAACAAGGGTTGCATAACGGCTGGTATTTAATCAATTAAGATCGTAATTCTCTTTATTTCTTAAAGCTACAGCAATAGAGTTGAAAATTGAGCGGGTGTTTAATAGTGGTATGTAGAATTCGATCTTCGTCCTGTCGGTGGTTATTAGGCTATCAGCGATGTGTCAATTAGTCTCCGACGGGTCAGCGTTGACCTGATTAATGTACTGAGGGTCCTGGCTACTGTATTGAGCGGATCGCTTCTAGACAATGAATTAACGATCATAGATTATAGAGCACCTGCTATGACGTCACGCTTTGTGCCGCAAAATGCTTTTAAGCTACTTAGAAAGTTTTTAGAATCTATAAACTAGACTAGAACTCTGATTTTAGTAATATTTGTGTACACGAAAACATTTTTAGAAGGTTCAGGTCTAGAGTTTAGTTCTGCGGGGAATTTAACAGGTCTATTTTGGTATCTTTTGTTTTATCTGCATATTTAATTATACCACAGCTTAAAAGAACTTCTATAGATTTTAATTATCAGTGTACCTGGTCATGAGTTAGCGATAAGTTAAGGCCATCAAAAAGACCTAATTTTACCGAGCAACGGGCAACTTTTGCGTTTTTTGCTCCAAAAGTCTTAGTGAAAATTTTGTAACAAATTTAGATCCCACAGCTCATCCGCTGCCTCAGGGCCTCCAAACCTCCAAATCCTCTCTGCAACGCAAATGACCCAGCACCCGTCGACTCCACGGAATGCTAACAGTTTTTCGTCTCGTCTGTGATATGACTGCTTATTTTTCGGTCCAGTTTCCAATCAGGAATATGACTACCCCTTTTCATCCCGTGGGTGTTGGAGGAAGTTTCTGAATTCCGTGCAGACCATCGCACTATTAGTCACTCGCGCAGATGCGAGTAAAAATAACGGAAAAAGATTCAAACATCTAAACTAAACTCTAGGGGGATTAGTAGTAGTTCATCAAAAAGTGTCCATAAATTACGTTTTGTACTTTTTTCGGATCCGGGAATCCATGAAGGAGGCTAATGGAGTCCATATATTAGAAAATCAATTACGGGCTGAAGTTGGAGGCTTTTTTCTTCGCACCAAAGATTCCGCTCTTGGCTACACGGAATTGCACTTCATTCAATTTGATATGCGCCACGAACTAAGCGCCTGACTCTTCCTAGAAGTTGGAGATCACGTCTTTAAATTTTTTTCTCTAATGCAGTTTATGGCATGTATTAGCATATGTGTACTTATAATCAAAGATTTGTATAATATAAGGTATAATATTTTTATTTCACGCCTGTTTGTGCAGATATAGATGCACAATGTTCCTGTATGTCTAAGCGTCGGCCCTGAATGGCCAACACTAACATTACCGTAAAAAATTATTTAGTCGATTTGAGGAAAGTATCGTCAAATTAGAATCGCCGCTGCCGCCGTTGCTCCGCTCGTCGCTGACTTCGAGTCCGCGGCCTAAGTGGTTGAGGATTCCGGGAGAATCTCGCTTCTACCTTAGGTTTTATCACAGTATACCAATAACAGTACTACGTCTTCCAACAAACTGGCCGCTATCCATTAGAATGTGTGCGTGCGTACTCGGCGCCGTGTACGCACGCACTGTGACGCACACATGACACAAAAGTATGGGGGCATAAGGTGGTATCGCCGTCTTGGTGTGATCGCGCGTGTCATTGCACATTCGCTCGCCGCTCTTTCCCATCCGGCACATTTGCGATAGCCCTAGCGTCAACGCAGATTAGGCTAATAACCCGCCGACAGCCCGCAGATAAACTACTGTTCTTGGTATACTGTGGTTTTATTGTCGCTAACCATTAGGTGAGATAAAGGTCAAGAGCTTCCTCGTGTCATATAAAAACCACTACATCACCAGCCGTACTAAATCTTGAAGAGCGAATGTCATAAAATAACTTTCCCAATTTTCCCAAACAGTAACTTGTCCGAAGAACCGAACGGTTACAGAGTTGGCACCGAATGTTATAGTACTTAAACAATTTGGGAGTCTAGAGCTCAGACGCCTGCTGTAAATGAGGTCCGTTTGTGCTTTTCAGACCTTTGCACTCGAGATATTAACTTTCTGGAAGCAATTATGTAGACCCAACGCTACTTGAAGAAAGTTTGGGAGGAGGTCTGTTGTAGTAGAATATGTAAAGTTTCCCATCCGAGTCACGTTTACCTCCTTACTTATGCCTAGAAGGTAAAAAAACACGATTTATGCTATGGCCGGTTTCAATATTCAATTCACAGTTATAGATCGCCCTACCAGGGTTTAGTTGCTAAGTGACCGCTGTTCAATCAAAACATCACTAGGCTTAATTTTACTACTGGTAGTTGTAGGATATTGAAACAGCTCATTATTCTATCGTTTCTTATTACGTCACAACCTTTCGAACAAATTACTTAAATTCGACAACCGATGAGCTATATATTTACAAATCTCTCTCAAGGATGATAAGAAACTTTGTAACTCGTACTCCTTACATCGCACTAACGGCAACGGCACTGTTGGACGGTGACCGCACCGTGCTGTTAGACGACGATGGTTCTGTTGGTCGGCGAGCGCACGATGCCGATGGACGGTGCTAGTACCGTTGGGCGGCGAGCGCACCGTGCCGTTGGACGGCGAGCGCATCGTGACGTTGGACGGCGACATGGGGCTAGGTCCATAGAGATGATGTTGATGTGCATGTATATCTACAGATACAGTCATGGCTCACCCGGGTTCGTGACACAAATATACTATACATAAATATTGTGAAAATGAGGTAAGTACTTTTAAATCCTCAAAAGCCCTACCACCACTATTGTGCCACGTATGCACATATATATTTAGATAAATGTAGGTATCTTAGTACCTACGTTGATCTACATACATCACTCTGAAGAGTTCAATAATTATACATAACATACCATCTTAACTTTTGTAATGAATATTTTAAAATAAAATATTATTGTATTTTAAGTCTTTGTAGTGAACGTGGAGTGAACCGCAATAAATGTGGTCACTTGAAATGAAATGAAATGAAAATGAAACGAAAAAGCTCTTTATTTAAATGGACTTTGCTAAGTACTTTTAAATCGACAAAAGCCCTACCACCATTTCGACGAAATAATTATTTTACTTCAATAATTATTATTATGCTGAGATGGAAAAGAAATGGCGAAAGAAACTCTACAGCTTACAATTTCGTAATGAATTCAAAACATCATTACAGTCAATAGATATATCAAGTATAAGTTTAGATTTCCAGAACGAAATAAGTTGTTTGAAGAAATAAGTTGTTTGAATAATCCCGCAATGATAGCTGTTAGGTCGCCACAATACCATCGTAAAAATAATTGTCATTTAATCTAGAAAATCTTCGATCTCCGCTAAAGCAGAGTGCTTCCCGTAACTGGCCAGCGTTCTTAACAAGATTTGTTAAGGGTGTCAATTATTTCTCCCGAGAATAATGCGGCCGCGTTGAAAGCGCAGAAAATTCCCTGAAAACGATCCTGCACTTATATGCAGAGTTGAGTCGGAAATTTAGACCTTTTTATTAACATTTTTTATTGAAATAATTTTAGTGAATATAGTCCTGGCATTTTCCATATATGTTTAAAAATGCCATTAGCTCTCTCCCTCTTGAATAATACTCAAGAAAAATGAGATCTTGGTAGTTAACTATCAGAATTAGGTTCCGCGAGTAATTTGAAAAGAAAGAAATAAGATTATTTTTTAAAAAAGCCCCGAATAAATAACTCTAAAAATAAAAAAAAATAAGGTGAAACATTTTTTTATTTTTTTTTGTTTGGCAAGTTTAATTATGATTGAAATTGATACCAAATTAAATAGAAACGAAAAACATGGAAAAAACATGGAACAATAAGGTGAAGTCAAAAAACCGAGTGTAAATCTTTTTTTTTTCATTTATAGGGTTTTTTGTTTGGGGTTTCTTAAAATTTAAAATATTTAATAGACTTAAAAAAAAGAGGAGGTTGTCTATTCGACTGTATGTTTTTTTGTATGTATGTAACGAGATTACTCCGTCAATAATAAATCGATTTTGATGATTATTTTTCAGTTAGGAAGGTCATGTCATACTTCAGGTGGTGGTTTATTTTGGTAATATAATTTCTTTATGCGATAAAAGACTATATTATGAAAATTTCTTGTTCCACTCTCTACTATGTATTACGAAAACAATGATTAATAGATAGTCGGTTCAGTTCCGGTCCTAAATAAAGTCTAGGAATATACGCAATTATTCTACATGCATATTTTCCAAATTGAAATTAAGTAATTAAATTAAATTTACACAATACGTTTTAACCATTCACAACAATGTTTTAAGCAATAAATCTACGTTCACTTCGAATAACATCCCTTTACATTGTTATTGCTCTGAACTAAGTAGTAGGTACACATTATTGTATTATGGAAATTAGGTACAACGTAGGACCTATAAATCATCTAGGCCCTGCAAACTAGACGTAGGTGGAGCCTGTATAATATTTGATATTTAAATTAAAACGTTGTATGTAATCTTTTTCATGAATGTATTCATGGCTCCTCCATAACACGAAGAATAAATCGGTTTTAGAAAAATGGAAAAATTATTTTAATTGTTTCTTATAATTCTTATAATTACATAACATTTTATTATTAATTTTAATTTGTTTTTTTTACCCTATTTCGCTTTATCTGAATATTATAAATTACATGTCACGTTGTTTCTCCGCGATGGACTCCTAAACTACTTAACCGATTTTAATCAAATTTGTACACCGTGTGCAGTTTGATTAGAATTGAGAGATAGGATAGTTTTTATCTTGATAAGTAGTCATATTTTTTTTTACTGCAGATACAATGTTATAGGTCAGTAGTATGAAATTACCACAGCAACGCGTGGCCGGGACAGCTAGTAGAATAGACAAACCTGCACTAGGTTTTCAGGTACTGCTTGGAATGCTAAGAATTTTTTTCTTCTCTTTTCATACATCTTTATTATCAATGTTTCATTGTTAATTAAGGCTATATTTAGATTATTGTTATTTTACTGTTTATTTATATGAATTAATTTCGAATTTGATACTCAAATCTTCATCACCATCATAATTTTAGCCACATGACTGCTAAACATAGACCTCTCCTAAGAACGCCACAACGACCGGTCCTGTGCTGCTCGCATCCAGACTTGATCAGCAACCTTAGTCAGATCTTCAGTCCACCTAGTACTACCGACACTGCATCGGCCAGAGCGCAGTCCCACTCAAGACCTCTTCAGCCCTATCGGCCATCCAGGGGTTGTGCAGAGGTTTACGTAACATTTGGTACACACAAAGCCCCATCTGACATTATGGACCATGCAGTGCTTCAGAATAGTGACAGGTTAACAGCCGATTTATTTCTATATGTTAAATAATTATACCTTTATTAAGAGCGTACGGTACTAGGCCAAAGGGCAGATCACCAATGCGGCACCAATGAACAGACCAGATAAGATCAGCTGTGGGCGGCCCGAATGCACAAGAAGTGTTACAAATCGGACACGTTAGTGCAATACGAGTATATATAGTCAAAGTCAAAATTTCTTTATTCATTTAGGAATCATTTGTACACTTATGAAAATCAATTTTGATGCCATCGTTTCAAGAGTCTACCAGGAGGCCTTGTTCTGAGAAGAACCGGCAAGAAACTCAGCTAGTTTTATCCTCTCTTTACAGTTTTTATAGTTTTGATTTGAAAAGCGTCATAATTCACACAATGAGGAGAACCACAACCAGCCCATAGCACTCCCTTATGACGATCACGACGACTCTTCAAGAGTGATATGAATAAGATAAATAAACTTAAGAATTGGACTGACCACTTATGCTAAACTTATAGCTCCTAAGGGATCCGGCACTGCAAGTAAACTCGCAACACTTAAAGATCACATTACTTAGGAAGGTACCTGAAAGTTCAGCTTTCTATGTATTTAGCTCCATTAGTTAAAAACATTACATATTTTCATGTGGTATGTGAGACCTGTATGTATCTTAAGTTAACTAAAGGCGTCACTTGAATACAAGCATACAAGTCCGCGAAATAGCAATAACAATTCGTATTCCTAATTAAACGTAAAAACAAGCGCGAAAAATAAGGTCACATTCATATATTTCGTATGAACGCCACTTAACGCCAGCAAACGGACGTAGGGTGGGTTGTACGTGATCAATTGGCACTGACACCCCGCCCTTTGTCAAGGAAACAATAAGCGCGGATGTCTTCACACAGATCCGGAGATAATTCAACTCTCCGTGTGAGTATAGCGCTTGATTTTGTAAGACTATTTGACGGAATAAATAAAAATAGAATGTAATCTATATATGTAAAAATGAATACTGACTGACAGACTGACTGGCAATCAACGCACAGCCCAAACCGCTGAGATTCCAAATTTGGTATGTAAGTTCATTATGAGATCCAGAGGTGCACTAAGACAGGATTTTTGGAAATTCACCCTCGAAGGTGGAGAAAAAGGGGTTAAAAGTTTGTACGGAAATCCATAATTTTTAAAGTAAAATGCATAAAAATTGGTACATGGCCTTTTAGGTAAAAATTAAGAAAGAGGTATTTTAAGGTTTTTGGAAATTCAATACCTACCTAAGGGGGTAAAATGAGGGATAAAAGTTTGTATGGAAATCTGACATTTTTTAAAGTAAAATCGATGAACTTTGGTATATGGCGCTTGGGCTAGAAGAAATAAGAAGAAAATTTAAACGCTGCGCGAAATAGCTATTCTACGCGGATGAAGTCGCGGGCAAAAGTTAGTATATCTATAACCCTAAGGAGGAGGTCCATGACGCAAGGTCGTGCGCTCTTCGTAACAATCATGAAAGCAAGCTAGGTGCGGTCGGTATTCTGATGGGTCACCGAACAATTTTCAACCGGATTTTCCTCCGAGCAATTTTAAAGAATATTTGCTTATGTGTAAGTTCAACCTTCTTTGAATAAATTCCCCAGAGGAATTAAACATTAAACCCATCCTCTGAGATAAAATCGAATTGAGTTTTCAAACATGGGTCAAAATAAAATGTAATTTAAATCAAAAGCACTAAGGAGTATTATTGATATCAACTTCACTTGCAAGTTACGGCTTAAATAACTTACTACCCCTTTTTAACCCCGTTAGGAGTTGAATTTTAATAAAATACGAAACATGTCTTCCAACAATTCTGTTAAAAAAGTTTTATGCAAAATGTGTAGTAGATTGGACCAAGTAATCACATTGTCCCATACAATCTTTGCCCCTCATTTTCACCCCCTTAGGGGTAGAATTTCGGAAAATTCTTTCTTATCGGATGCCTACGTCATACAAAGAACACACCCTCTAAGTTTCAGATCTCTACGATCAGCCGTTTAGGCTGTGCGCTTATCCGTCAGTCAGTTATTCTTCGAGAGAAAGCATATTATACTTATGTATAGATTTCTCTTTTAATATATCTCGCACTAGTTATCGATGCATTTGTACTTCTGCTTACCATCCATACGGTTGGAGTCATTTTATTAAATAAATAAGTACTATTTATTTACTACTCAGAGCTACCAACACAGCGTTATTTTATTTCATCATCATCATCAAAATTTACGACCAATACCTTTTTAAAGGGCCAATATTAGCTATTCTCGCCTAGTATAAAAATATGTAAGATATATAAATGTAAATCACAAAATTGTACTTTTTACTTATTTTATTCTTAATGTTATCTTAGTTTATACAATCACGTGTCTATAGCATATGCTGTTCACCCTCTAGAGAAAAAAATAAGCATTATTTTGACTGTATTACTATATTATTTGTACATCCATAAATAATAGAGTGGGCAATTATATTATATGTTTTTTTTAAATAATTTTATACATTAATGTTCATAATAAGAGAAAAACAGAACAAAATATCGCCTTCTTCGAATTTCGTGTTATTTTAACGTTTTTTTTCGTGGAAATACCTAACCGTGACAAGTTATTTCCGATCTTCTAGGAACTCTCTATTCAGCAACTTTTCTTATATTCTTTGGAAAAGATATTATTTTCTGTAAATAACAGTATCATTTTATACTTTCGTACCTACTTCTATTTTATTTTCTAATATCATTTATGAGCCTAATTTCCTAGAAACTGTCGGCTTTAACATTTCTTATGATTTAATTTGTGAAGATCATGCTTTTCCGACGATTGCAAAAGCGATGCAACCAAGGCGTATTTAGAATGGTGAACATAAAATTCTTCTACTCAATTTCCTGCAATTGAAAGTTGACTGTTATAAAAGGGAAAGTTTGAGATGGTGATTTGAAAAACATGCCACCAAGTTGCCCTTTACCTACCGCTAGCCAGTTACAGCCTTTAAAGAACTTAGTTTCTTAGGGAAAATTTGAAAATACATATGAATTGCATTGTTTTTTTTATTCTATTAGGATATTCTGATTGTAACCACTAACAATTCTTTTTCAATTTAATTTAATAATCGTTAAAATCAAACCATCTTTGGTTTTATTTTTCCATTCCTAAAAAGAGCTAAAATATTTAGAGCTCACCTAGATATTAAGTAGATACTTGGATCGTATGGCAAAACTAATTTCAAACTACTTATTGTGAAATATTTACTATTCGGCGAGTGAATTTCGAAGTTCTATTTTTCAATATTCAAACTTTGAATTGTAAAAAGTTTATACCATTTTAATATTTTATTTGCGAAATATTTCTGTACTTTTAAAGGGCAATATAGAGCACATACATATACAGAATATTTTTGTATATGGTAAAACGATCGAGGCACTTAAATTTTTCATACAAATAGTTCGGTTAGTAAAACACTTTGTTTTACTGACCGAACAATAGGGATGACTGAAAAATTCTTTTTATTCCGTCAGATAAAATATTGGGCAAGTATTTTTCCTTTTATCACGTAAACAAATAATAACGGTGATACAGTGTGCTGAATAATGTAGTAGTTATTAGTAAGTACGTTATGCTTTCGTACACTTTTAACGAAAGCATTAGCCCGAACTCTTAATCTTTTCTTTATTCGATTAAGTAAAAATACGTGACTTAATATAATTGACTTTTCAAGTCATATTGTTGAGGAAAATTACAAAAATATTTTAATAAATTTTAATACCATATACTTACTAAATAGCCTGTATAAAGTAGCATTATTTCGCGAACTGAGTGTACACACAAATCAAGTTAAACGTGGACGCGAGTCGACTAAGTGACGGGCGCATTTTTCAGCGGTTGAAGAATGCTCTTCGTAGAGTTGTGAGAATGCGCAGGCCGCCAGCGCGTGACCAATCTCTTTGACGCCGCCGCAGCTCTCGATCGCACTCGAAATCTCTTGGGCTATATTTGTCTTGTACAGGAGTTGGGGAAACGTTCCCAAGCCGCACTTCTTTGAGTGTGGAAGGTAAGAATTTGTTTTCACTGATGTGTGGCTTTAGAGTAAGTTTTATTCCGTCAACATTTATTGCAAGATGTTTGATGATTTGTATTCTTATAAATGTTTTATGTATATGGTTTTAAGTATGTTTAAATGTTAGTGTAGGTATATTAAGATTTGATTTTGTTATACACTTGCAATACCAGAACGACTCTATTCTTTACCTAGTAGAGTTTCGGAAACACAAAACTCTTAAAAGGTAGTGAGGTCTTCTGTAAGGTTGAGACACTGGCCTTGGCTGGTGCTCCAATTTTGATCAGCTAATCCGATGTGCCTTACCTCTCCCTTGAAAGGACATTTACCAATAGGCATAATTAACCCATTTCATAAGTATTAATATAGGAAAAACGTAAGTAAGCTTGGGCAATGAATATAAATAAAAATTGGCCTGTATCGCCACATAATGGGTACAATCGACTGCTAAAGTTTATGATAAAAATAACTCAATTAACAAAAAAGGGCTCTGGCTAAAACACGCTGCAACGATGCAGCATATCAATAAGATTGACACCGTCGTGGTGGAGTGGTCAGTCTAGCTGCCTACACATAAGCGGTTCGAATACTGGCAGCGGCAAATACTTGTGTGGCGAATACGAATATTTGTTTGCGTGTCATGGTTGTTTATATATTTATTTAAGTTTATTTAGAAAAATATCTAAAAAAAACTATATATTAAGAAATGACCGTTATCTAGATAATTGGTGTGAGCGTGGAAATATATTACATTATTATTATTAAGATGAGAGTAATTTCTGAAAATATTTTTATGAAAATAGGTGTTCTGTCTGTGATCATTATCACCTGCTGTTGAATGCACTAAAGAACATAATTTTAAAGTGTTTCTCTTCACCTCTTTACAAAACGACATCAAGAATTTTTAGCCAAAGTTAATACTCGCTCGAATGGGGGATGAATTCCTAGAGCAAAATACTTTAAGAAATACGCAAAGAACTACATAGCAAAATCCAAACGAATTCGAAAGCTTACAATCAACTAGAAAAAATGCATTAAAAAGAATCAGTCAGTTTTAAAAATATTTACGCCTTTGTAAACGCAAAAAATATTTCATACTTACAATCAACGTTCAAGCACGGAAGATAAAGGGATGACCACCGTATTATTAGTCCGGTACCTGCATAAGAAGTGCCTCATAAATTCGCATTCGATTTAGCGGACCTTTCCATAAACGAGGGCCAGTATCATGTTGTCAGGCTGCTTCTAAAAGGTATTACATCCCTTGTCACAAGGGAAATATAAATATATTCCTGTTTAAAAAGAGAACGTTTCCGATCGACTGTCCCGGATAGTTACGAATCTTTTGACCTTTTCTTCTTGGCATAATTTAAACGTTTGTATGGTTGTCTGGCTGAGTAATTATTGACTTTTACTTACTCCAGAGACGAGCATACAGATTTATTTAGAAATATACAGATTAATAGATTATTTATTAACAATTCTTAAGTTCTATATTATATTCTCTCCGACACTGTAAAAATTGACAAATACAGCGTGCAATCTAATTTTTACTCTCTCGTATACGTAGTATAGGGGAAGTCTTGTAATCGTCAAATAAATTCTAATATTCTGTAAGTTTCCTATTTTTTCCAAAATATGACATAGGTACATTTGAAGTTATTTTGAAAAAAAAAGGAATTATGAAAAAGAAAAACGTACAGGCATAGTTTTTAGTATGTTAAAACATTATAAATGATCATAAAGATGGATAAGAATTAGGGTAAACATGTCCTCCATTTGTGTTATTTTGTATTCAGTCGGTTCTCGACGTAATTCGTGTAATACTACATACTGCTCTTCCTATTAAGACTGAATCAGTTCACGATGTTGCGGTGTGAAGAGAGGCAGCTCGTGTAATTAATTACATTGGAAGCCATTAACATAATCTTGCCCTTCGAAGATATATTGTATGTACCTACAGCCAAACTGAGTGCCACTAGGGGTTGCTTCAAGCACGCTGCGGCTAAAATTTGGAATGACTTGGCACCACCCATTCGAAAGGAGCTCAATCGTTCACCTACCCTCCTGCTCACCGTTCCTACCTTTCGTAATAAATGTCGAGAATGGCTACTTGAACAGCAATCTTCTGTGTTGTCTCAGGGTTCATTGTGATCATGTTTCGTTTTTTTATTTATTTAGCAAGTATAAATATCATAGGTTTAAACAATACCTAATACTCAGTTACTCGATGTCAGCTCAATCATGTTGCTGCCTATAAGCTGCCTAAACTTCAACTGGTTCTGGTTCGAATCCTGATAGGAAAAAGTATAGTATAATAACAATAATTTAAAAACTGGTAAACCTCAAAATAAATTATTGAATGGTAAGAAGCGATTTTTTTAATGTACCACATTGCTGGCAAACAAACATACGTCTGCCTGGTGGTAAGTGGTCACCGCAGTCAGCCTATGGACACTTGCAATACCAGGGGTATCACACGTGCGTTGTCGACATAGCAGAAACTTTTTCACGCCTTTCTTGAATACACCAATGTTGTTATCTTTAGGGATAACCTCAACATCCCTGTCGAGGAGATGAACTCGCGTTCATTTCACAACAAAATTTTCCGCGGAAGATTTTTTTTCTAAAACGCACAGTACGTGTCCAACTCGGTTTCAGTGTATGAGAATGAATACTCTGCCTTCTTCTGCAAAATAATTTAATTTAAACTTAATAATGGATTTTCTTTACAATAAAGGGATATGATATACATTTGCACATCGTTGTGTTTAAAACCATATATTATACAACCTCACACTTAGAACACCAGTTTTTTCAAAACAGTATGTCCATAAATCTGCCAATATTTGGAAGCCTACTAATCGATTTCCTGCAAAACTGTCCGTTTGGTCGACGAGCAATTCGTCACGTCATTGATGGGTGGTCACTTCTGTATGAGAGCCAGTCGTGTCGTGTCCTCAATTTATTTCATTTTACGAGCGCATCTCGTGATAAGTGCCCGCGCACGTGATAGGACTCCCGATAGCTCGGATCAAACGTTCCACTGACAGCGTCGAGTTACTACCGACCTTCGATTTACAGGTGGCCAAATTGCCCACTTATTCGTAGCTTGATTCGGTTCTAAATTTAAAAGTTGTAAGGTACATAATTCCCATGTCACGATGTTTGTCCCGGATGAACTCTGAAAGTAACAATGCGATTTTAATATCTTTTTTAAAATGTGTGTTTTGTTATAACTTGAGAGATAGGATAGTTTTGATCTTGATAAGTAGTGCTATTTTTTTTACTGCAAATTGAATGTTATAGTACAGTAGTATTAAATTACCGTAGCAAGGCATGGCCGAGACAGCTAGTTAATCTATATGTATAAAAATGAATCCCTGTTCAATGATATTATTATTATTATTTTTTTTTATAACTATTGCAGATTGTCTCTGATGACATTTTCTGCGTCACCGGGTTTTTAAGAAGGCGAAGACCTTGGGGGGTCCTCAAGCCTGTAGGTCGAACATTCCTAGGGGATTACTGGGCGACCGAGCATCTCCCCCGTGGGGAGTCTCTCGACTGCCTAACGTCCCTAGGGCGTCCGTGTCGGTAGGGAGCGACATGCCCGAGGGTGCCTCTAAAGGCTCGGACCTCGGCTCGGGCACATCGTGTCGTGGCGGAGGCGGGGAGAAGCGCCCCGGTACATGTCTGTACCGGGTATAGCGCGTCGTATGTAACAATGATATTATAATATGAAAAGAGGTAGATACGAAATGGCACCTCAAAACAGACAACACGTGTTGCCTGTTTACCTTAGTCGCTTTTGAGACAGTAGACAGTACGCGTGTGCCTTCCAATTCCCGCAAACCGTGTTTATGCAACAAAATGACATCTTGTGACACGGGAAAATGCACTCAATAAGCAAGGAAAATAAATAAAGGTCATGGAGTTGTATCATAAGTAATTAAACCGAAATTATATTATTTAATTTGGTTTTATCATTACAAATATATGGCGCCATGGTTGCTTTGGTAATGTCACGCAATGACAAACACTAGCCGTCTTTTTTGTTCCTATTGGATTAATTATGCCATCCCTTTTAAATTTTTGTCAATGCAGTGAAATGTAAGTACTATAACAGAAGTGTACATGTGTGTTGCTACAGCATTTCGGATCATATTTTTTTCTGTTATGTGAGCTTATAACGTATCTAATACTATAATATCATTGTAAGAGCTATTTGGAATAAAAACTCTATATCAATAAGAAAATAATACATTAACTAATATCCCGCGAATTTTTGCTTACTGAATTACAAAGCACTTATGAGGATCCCAAATAATTTGATCTAATTCATTGTTTGTTATTCGGGATAAGTAAAAATAAACTGAAACTGCTCGGCCACTTATTTTGAGGTTCGTATTGATAGAGCTCACTGCGTGCGTGCCTCAGATAATAATCAGAGGTGCGTGCCATCTTCAGAGTGGAAAGAGAGATACCTGGGTAGGCAATGATAGTTATATCTGTCTCGCTTTCACATTGTCGTGAGATACAGTAATTTTATCTCACGACCGCGGCTGAGTTATAAACTGTCACCCGATTACGGAAAAAAAGAATGGAATAAAATTGGTTAAAATTGGGTATTTACAATAGAAAATCATCTTAACTCGATTTCAATAGAAATCGACAATCAAACATCATTTTGACGTGACAGTCGTAATGGCGTAGGAAACCCGTCGTAGTTCCATTTTCGGCCATATTGCTTAGCAATCACAGCAAGATTTTGTGTACAAACTTCAAGGAATTTAATTAAATCCGGTTACAATTAAAAATTCTTATATTCTTAATGTTAAAGTCGGTTAAAATGTAGCATTATGTTGCTCGAATCGTAATAGCGAATTGATTGACACCTAATTCATCAAAATCAGATGAATAGTTTAGACACTAGTAGGGTGGAACATACGTAAATAAAAACATACATACATTAGACTGCAAAAAGCATTACCCTTCCTTTTGGCTTCGCCGTAGTCAGGTAAAATACTATAGCTAATTATTTTAGTGTAGTTTTATAATACGGACTTTACTGTGCAAGTAAAGTCTCACCTTCTTATTATCTAGCTTCTCTACTTACAAACAAGACAAAAGGAAATTAGTCCCAGAATTTTGTTTGCTTTATTTAAAACATGCTTTAGTTTAAATTGATCTCCTTTTTCCAATTAAGTTTGAAAAGGTCAAACAAAATAATGTCAAATTAGTACTCTTAATTGCATGGGAGCTTTAAACCGAGAGGTTTAATCTACGGCTACGTTTTGTGCTTTTATTCCATGGAATAAAAGCACAAAACCTTTTCCATCAACTCATGAGTTGATTGAAAAGGTCAGGAATTACTTATAATACTAAAATCAACAATATGGATCGGATATCTATTTTAATTGTTTATTATCAGGTCAGAATTTCTCATGCCTTCGAAACAGTCTCGAATTCGAGATCAATCTCGAATTAGAACTTTATTCGAGCTTTAATGACGTTGAACTATTCTGAAAATCTCGAGTTCGACTTTTCTCGAAGGGATCAATTCGAGTGGCTGAATTGCTTAGATTGGTTAGTAGCGGTCGAGACGTAGATTTCGAATTCGAACCACGATTATTATTATCTGTAATGTATGATCTTAAAAGTCAAAAAGCTTCACAGTTCGTTTACTTGTTGATTTTTATTAATTTACAAAGCTTTTTTTTTATAAAAGCAGTTTATAGGAATCATGTAAGCATTTTTTTATTTAAAACCTGTAAAATAGATTTTAAAACTTTCAGATCTTTTTGTAAGAGATATGTTATTGCAACCGTTTTAAAACCGTTGGAATGAACGGAACGGAACGTGATTATGTTTTCAAATGGCAACATTTCACACATAAATCTCGAAGTAATTCAATTAGTGGTGAATAGGACATTCGAAAAACAATCTCGATTTACGAGATTTGGTTGATGGTTGACTAAGGATTCGAAGAGTAAACTGTAATTCTAGATTATTTCGAAGGAAAGGAGAATGGCGTCCCATACTCATAACGAACATTAAAATCTTTTGCTCGCACGGTCGGCAACGCGCTATTAAAGTCACGTGTTTCTATCCCTATTGGTGGAGTAACACAACAATACTGCCTGCACACCAAGGGGTCTGGATTCAAACGCTGTTAGGGGGAAAATTTGTGTGATGAACACGAATGTCTGTCTTCGTTCTATAGAATAGAAAAGAATAGAATATCTTTATTTGCGTAATATTGTGTTACATAGTGATGGTAAATTAGGTAACAATTTGTTCATCAGTATTATATCTTAATTTTAGTAGGCATGCAAATGTTTTTATAATTATTACTTATTTAATTTCATCAATTTTCGTATTATTTAAATTAACACAACTAGAATTAAATTTCACAAACATAAAAATCATTAAATGCATATAGACTAACAATATTAAAAGTAGGTATCCAATCTAATGTGATTATCTCATAATTTCATAAATGTATAGGTAATAATAATATATTTCTACGCTCACACCAATTATCTAGCCCAAATTAAGTATCTTTAAGAACTTGTGTTATGGGTACTAGATAACGGACAAATATATTTAATAACCTAGATATTTTTATATATAAACTTAAATAAATATATAAACAACCATGACTCATGAACAAATGATCGTGTTTATCACACTAACATTTGCCACTACCAGGGTTCGAACCCGGACCGCCCGATGTGTAGGCAGCGTTACTGACCACTGTGTAAGTATGACATTAGATTTTCTTAGGCGATGACCACTTACACGTGTATTTGTAGAGAAGCAAAAGTGCTTACTTCAGTGAATGTAATTACACAAACAATCATTTTTGTGACTTTGAAATTAACTTTATGTGGAAATTACTAAGCAATAATATCTTATCGTAGGTGGGTTGAGAGAGATTGCAATTGGAACAAATCACACGGTTTATACTTTTTTATTAATATGTTAAGTACAATAAATCTATACATAGTATATACAAAGTCACTGTTTCTGTATGTTCGCTTTTAAACTACACAACGGATTTCACTGCGGTTTTCATCCAAAGATAGAGTAATTCAAGAGAAATGTTTAGATGTATAATTCGATATTGTACTTTTAAAGAGTAGGTACTCTTTAGAATTACCATATCGATAGTAAGTCTGTAGGAACTATCTGTGCAAAGTCGGGACTTTGACTTCTGCTTTTTTCATATATTTAATTTTATAATTTTATTTATCTTATATATAAAATTCTCGTGTCACAATGTTCGTTCCCGTACTCTTCCGAAACGGTGACCGATTCTCATGAAATTTTGTGAGCATATTGAGTAGGTCTGAGAATCGGCTAACATCTATTTTTCATACCCCTTAGTGATAAGGGTTGTCCACCCTTAATTTTTTTTTTAATTTATAAGGCAAAACAACGTTTGCGGGGGCAGCTAGTTTAATATAAAATAAATGAATAAAGCACAAGTCAAAAGATGTGTCAACTAAATAAAACCAGCTTCTCGTTGATATTAATAGCAAGGATAGTTAAGTGACAACAAAACAATCGTAAATCAGAGATATCTTCTTTTGTTGCGGCCACGATCTGTCTCTGTCCAGTGGCTGGAGGTCAGCCCAGCTCGCCCATGGGACCTTCAGAGATAAGGAACGTCGTTCTATCGAATTTTATAGGGCATTCGATATTAAAGGACACTATGTGAATGGTTTTTGCGGCATCAGCATTTGTGAGAAGCTCTCTATTGAATTCCTCCGGGAGAGTTTATGGTGTGGCCTAAAAATTTTCTGCACGATTTGCAGCTTTATGCTGAAAGCAGTAAGAGTTTAAAGGTGTATTAAGGATGAGCAGGGCCCATCGTTAGGGGAAATGGAAAAAGTTGTCGTCTTATGTAATGGCGTAATTTTTCTCGTTGACGCGTGGGTGTTAGGGGTTAGTACAGGCATTCGCGAATCACCTCATCGCATTAAGAATGTAAATTAAGGAAGGTGCGCGGGTTTTGTGTAATATTGTGAGAACGTAAACCACTTTCAGTGAGATGATTAAATTTTTATGACAATCTCTTTTTAACATACCTGATGTTAAGTCGTGATTAGGTCGCAGTGGCAAGCTTCACTCAAAACATTCATTCACAGAGCAACTGGCTACGAATAACTCTTTGTCGAGGTCTGTTTCCTCGGATCAGTATAATCTAGACATATTTAAGGTCAGATTGAATAAGCATATTCTAGGCGAGCGGCCAGTCTAATAGATAAAAAAAACTATAGTTATCATAAACTGTATGAACACATACTTATATCAGTATCAGTTTTGCTATGGTGACACGCTTTTTTAAAGCTTTTATTTAACTTGCAATGTGTGAATGTATGTTTGTTTGTATGTTCGGGTAAAACTTTGCAACTGAATCGATTGTGATGAAATTTTGCATACCCGTTTAGGTTGAATGACAATGCATGCTTAGCTAAGTGACGTCAATCTAAATCTCAAAGGCCGGATGCCCCAAGATGGCAGACTAGTTTATTTTTAAGCACTATCATAATATGGGTATCAAAAGGGTTCGCAGAGAAGATAGTGACTTAAAATCAAAAATAAAATTCTATAATAACATTTTTTTAAAAACATGCTTTTATTTAAATGCTCTAAAAATAAGAAAAGAAAATAAAATAAAAAAATTATGAAATCAACCAATTTATTACTTTTTTTAAATTAGCCTATATCATTCCCACTGCTGGGCAAAGGCCTCCCCCAAACTCTTCCACTGATCCCTATTCTGTGCCAGAATTTCCCAGTCGCTTTTGAACCTCTTTATATCTTCGCATCATCTTTTCTTAGGTCGGCGGCAATTAATTACATCGCATAATTTAAATATTATCAATGCTTGTCAGGAGATTTACTTGTGTAGAAAAACAGCGATGGAATCGTCAAAGAGATGATAGTAAATAAACTAAGAATCGAAGTGCTTCTATCAGGGAGGCGTTCAAAATTTTACCTTATCTATGTTATATATTAAATACGATTACATGTTTAGGTAAATTTATTGTTCCTTCCAACCCTCTTCAATCAGAAGCGTCATAGGAAATACAATTGATACATCTGTTTGTTTACCAGGGCGGACTACCTCAGGGGTATAATGAATTGTTTTTCCTTGTTTGCCTACACGACGTGGAAAGCTAATTTTATCAAATTTCTCCAAATAGGAAATTCATTCCTTTTTGTTTACGATCAATATCTTACGAGGAAAATATTAATTAAGATAAAAAAAAACAAGATTTGAATACACAGGAAAAAGGTCTTTGTAAATTTGAAAATGGAAAAGATAAAGTTTCAATAAGGTTCCAATATGTTTTTTAAAAATCTTATAAACAATTATCATGACAGAAAATATAATTAATCACGAAGGAAAATCGAGTTGAAAAATTTTCGGTCACCCATCCGAAAACTGACCGCGCACTTGGTAGCGTAACTTTCGAGATCGTTACAAAGAACTGCGACTGCGGCGCCATCAACTTCCACAAATCCTTTTTAATCAAAAGTACCACTCATTTTTCGGTTGTAACATTTAGTAAATTAAACATTAATAATTTGTAGCATTTATTATATTAACTTTGTTAATAACATGTACTGTTTATTCTAGTTGTCTATTTGACATTGGTTGGTACTTCATTAGGTTTCACTTTGCGCTAGTCTAGACTTAGCCAATTACAGTCTGAGAAAACGTCTCATTTCTCCTAGGTCACAGTTAATTTAGTTGCAGACATTGTGTAAAGAGATTTTACTATGGAACTTATTGGTTGATGAAGTAGCAAAGAGGAAATTCCGTTTAAGACAGAAAAAAATATATTATATTTTTTGACGCCCACGCCGAGGTCATCTCGGAATAGTAACTGACCATTTCACGTTTCATTCCATTCACCATTTCATTTTCAAGAGATTGTACGTTTGGGGTACGAAAACCTTCATCATTTTTCAAGTTCATTCTTTTATCAAATAGTAACCTTTGAGACCAAGCGTCATCATGTCTACTTTATAGCGGCGAAAATATCTTACCCTGACTGTACAATTTCATACTGTAGCCACCGTTATGGATGAATGATTATTTTGAAAAATCTTTATTCTTCTCGGTCTTATCCCGACAATTTTTTAATGAACACCAGACAATACAGTTGTCTATTGTCTAACCGAGTTAGACTTATAATTATTTACCTATATGGCTGCGTTGTCTTACAGTGCGGATATCCTAAATCGACTAGAAAATATACTAAAATTCCTGGTTAACTAAACTAAACAAAAACCAATTTAAAATACCGACTCCTATCCTAAAAGTGGTTTACCAGTTCAAAGGACACTTTTTCATATTGGTCGTGAAATTAAATCTAGCCACCAGTGAATTGGAGTTTGGCTGTTTCAGGCTGGCCCACACGGAATTTCGTGCAGTCGTCTATAAATATTATGCAGAGTAAATATTTGAATGTTTGCTTGTTCGCTTCCATTGAATAGGCTCCGAAACTACTGAACCTATTTTGATGTTTGGTATGGAAATATTTTGATACCCTGGGAAAGACATAGAATACTTATTGGCATGATAACCGAAATTAATGTGAGCAAAGCCGCGCGCCACTGGTAACTAATATTTTGTAACATGAAAATTTAATTTAATGCTATGTGATTGGCAAACATTTGACAAACATGCACAAGGCCTGCCTGATGGTAAGCAGTTACCATGGCACCACTGGCAACTCCAAACTGTAACTCGCGTGCACTCAATCCTAACCCTCGTTAGTAATGCTTCACAAAAACGGTACGATATAAACAAAAATCTACACGGACACCACACAACGACTTATTAAGAAAAATAACTTTTCGAATCGGTCCAGGCGTCTTTGAGTAATCGGGGAACATACCTAACAAAAAGTTGAATACGAATTGAGAACCGCCTCCTTTTTTTAAGTCGTTTAAAAATGACTGACATTGATCAATTTGCATTAGTAACAAACCACTTTCAGGGTTTATTTCTTATTCCGTGGCGCTCATGAAATTTTACTCAACAGACAGAAGCTCAACGCTATGAAGAGTGACAGATGGACACTCTAATTTCGAATATGCCTCTTTCTGCGTACCTGTTTCCAGGTTTTATTTGACGTCGATGTATACGTCACCATAGTGCTATAGGTTGTGGCATAGTTCATGATCAGCCTTCCTGCCGACACCAAACGTCCTTGGTATGGTGTTGGGTAGTTTAACTTGTCACCAACCCTCATTGGTAATACTGTTGTGGGGTTTCTGCCTGACACCATCGCTCCTTGGGCATGCTTTTGTTGGAGGTAAAGTCGGGGTCACATTATTTGTAATCTAAATCGAGCTGCACAATCAAAGAGCTCCTAGCAGACAATTTCGTAACATAAATACACAAAATCTTGCCCTAAAGCGAGATAAGACAAGTCTAGACTTCGTTTCAAATTTAATATAAGAGCTAGTCCCTGACCTCGGCGTCCTTAACACGTTAAATCAATTAAAGCGTGACAAAAATAAGCACAGAGAAAGCTCTTTTGAGTTGACATAAAATGTTAAGCCAGTTTCCCTCAGCATGGGGTTTACACGGAAAATATTAATGGCACGACATGTAGCACGCACTAAGCTCTCGCTGCGGATCGAGTAACGTCATACGACTCGCCCCCGCCCCACTCAGTGCCCTCATCACAAATTCAAAGGCTGTTTAGTCATTATCACGTAACACCTGTTGTCGCGTTTACGTCGCGCAGAATTTTAACGTTGGTCTAAAACATCTCTAAAGCAGGGTCTTCACCGACGGGAAATTGTCTTTTGTGCGGCACGATCTGGTGAGAAATTTTGATGTCAACTAATTTTTCAAAGTATCGTCGCGATCGTGTTGTGGCACACCAATAAATGGACATGCAGGAATTTTTATTATAAAATATGTACTATAGTTGGTCATAGTTTAAAATTGAAACTGTCACTTTTATTTGCTGAATGAAAGACAGAGTTAGCATCAGTTTTAAACCACGACTAACTTTAATCCATGTTTTATAATAAGGTGGTTAGAGTTTTGTACAGTCACTATGTATAATATCCTCTTTGGCGCAGTACAGCACAGGTTTTATGGAAGCGTCTCGCTAGTGAATATATTTATCCATCACGTTTGTACCCAGTAAGCTCAGGATAAAGATTCTAAAAATAAATCTGATATAATGAATGCATGGAAATAGAACTTGAACTACACGAGAAGCCTAAACAAAGAAGTTCTGATATTTGAGGAGGGATGATAATCATATGGTAAAGAGTTGAACATGAATGTGGATGGGTATGGGTAGAAAAGATGGACAAATTGTGTGAAAGATGATATGGTAAAGAAAGGAGTTAATGCTGACCGCTGACCGAGTTGTATGGAGGAGAAACACATATTATGCCGACCCCAAATGGAATTAGGAGCAGGCCAGGCAAATGATGAGCTCGCACACGGTAGGATCCCGGTCTCCGGTAGCTGAAAATTCCCATAGAGGGCTTCTAGTCTATAGGTGTCTCCCGCGGAGGATATAGGAAAACCTGTGCTCAGGGAGGACTTAAGCATATATTTTTTTTTATAGAGAACCGGTCAGGACGTCGGCGGAACGTCTGCTTGACGCTGTGCGATCTAATACAAGAAACTGAAAGACATCCCGCGCAACACGACGTGACATCATTAAAATAGCTTCTTCACGGAGTGCTAAGTTTTAGTGTTTGAGTTTTTTTGTATTACAACGCTCAGCGTCATGCTGACGTTCCGTCGACGTCCGCACAGTGTGGCTTTAGCTTTATATAGGCTGATAAAGATGGATTTTAATAGATGTCAAATGAAATGCTTCTGAAATGGTTGACTACTACTAATTTTACTTCCGATAAGCATTAACTTGTATCAGAAAAGAAAGCGAAAATGCGCCTTGCAGTAATAGAACTAAGTTCAGACCACGTTGAGCGTTTGTTGGCTGTCTTTACAACGGTGATCTCATATGACATGCTCGAGTATTGTTTTGTGTTCCGTAGGTATAGCTAGTGTCATGGTAATGATGATTATGTCGCTGGAAGGAAAAGCGTTATTATACAGGTACGTGGAATATTTGTATAACAGAGTAAAGGGTAACAATAAGGCGAGATAACAAAGACGATGTGCTCCAAGTTATATCTTCAAATTTTCTTGAAGTTGCAAATGATTGTCGTAATATTGCTTTGCGAGGACTTGAAGTAATTTCACAATCAAGGTAATATAATAACAATTACATAATTTATTTCCACGTTCACATCAATTATCTATCCAAATCAAGAAGAACTTGTGTCTTTTTTACGAACTGGTTGCTATCGTTAGATTACTTAGGGACAGAGAACAAAATAGCAAAATATTCACACACAAATCTACTCATCCACACAATATATTATGACGCACACACACATATATAAAGCTATTATCCTTACAAAAGGACAAATAAAGTAATGTCTTATTCAAGGTAAAATAATAATAAAAATTGTTATTCCTTTAAAATTTAAAAAGTCTGTAGTAAAAAATTTCAATACAATTTATCTGGCGGGGCTGAGACCTGGTGTCCCAATACACAGGATTTTCCTAGTTTTGGCACTAGCTCCCATATTTTTCTATAGAATGTTGCAAATGTACTAACTTTTATTTGTTGTCTTAGCAATATTAATTAGTCTTAAGTTCCTTTTATGTATGGGAGAAAATAAACATTATTATTATTTGTAGAGCAAAAATATTTGGCTCTTTTCCCTAGGGAGGTTAAAATGATATTCGTAATCTTGTTTTCTGAATTAGAGTTCGTGATAATTTGGCAGTAAGAGTAAACCTTAAGCTTTATATATTACGTGCCTACAGATCTGCATGGAAAGGAAACGCCGTTAAACTTTATTATTAAGCATATAGCCGTATGTATAGCAGACACTTAGCACATCGCCAGCTTGTATAACGTTTTCCCCCATTTGTAGAGAACGAGTGTTTCAAGTGCGGCAATTTGAGAAAGAATGGCTGATTTTTTCATACAATAGCTATGTAGATGTTCCCTGAGGAACTCCGCTCAGTATGACAATGTTCGGGGATTAAATAAAGACAACTCTCAAGTGCGTTCCAGAGGAGATTATCCAACATTTGTATTTTGTATGTAACAGGCAAAACGTGAGCGAGTTTGTGAATTGTTTTAATTATGGTTTTGCACATATCGGCGAAGTACGTGTTCTAATGGTAGTAATCACTGTGTATTTATTTATTAAATAAGGAATAAAACATACAAAAGTAAACTTTAGTTGAATTGTAGATTTTTTTAATAACAATTGCTATTGGCTGAAGTTGGCCTTTACAGCATCGCCGGAGTTTTTTTTAAGAAAGCGAAGCCCTTGGTGGTTACTCAAGAGTTTTCAGTAGAGAGTTTCTAGTTGACATGTATCCGGTGTCGTGAGAAAGACATTTTACCCCCTTATGGGTGGATTTTCCAAAAATCCTTTCTATGTGGCTGCCTACACTGTATAAGATATCTATGTGCAAAATTTCAAGTCGCTAGGTTCAGCGGTTTGGGCTGTGCGTTGATATCTCAGTCAATTAGCCAGGACTTTGAATTTATATATATAGATATATTATTTAAAAAGTCAGAAAGTTCAACACGTTGAGGAGGTTGATGGCACCGCGGTCGTGCGTTCTTAGTAATCACGAAAGTTAAACAACCAAGTGCGCGGCGGTACTCGGATGGGTGACCGAAAATTTTTCAAATCTATTGTCATCCGTGCTTCCGAAGGCACGTTAACCTGGTGGACCCGGGTGCTGGCGAATGATATCAGTCGTCCCCAAGGAGGGTTGGTGTCAGGCACACGGCCGTAAAAATCTAATGCCAAATCCTTAGGCAGTATTGTCGATATCAAGGCATACTGCACCGACCCCAAATAAAAGGGTAGGTATACCAGGGTAGAAAAATGATAAATTATATTTTATTTAAGAAATATCGACGTGAACGAAGTCGCGAGCGGAGCGCTAGTAAACATAGCTGTGCCCGCGGCTTTGTTCGCTTGTTCTAATGTTACATAGCCTATAACCTTCTTCAATAAATGGACTATCCAACACAAAAATATTTTTTTAATGTTTATCAGTAGTTGAGATTAGCGCGTTCAAACAAACAGACAAACTCTTCAGCTTCCTAATATTAGTATAGATATACGCGGTATGCTAACACGACCTATTTTAATGGTTAAGTGATACAAATACAAATTGAAGCTACCTCTAGCATAATATTAAACATTTATGCAATACAATATTCTACTTTTCATAAGCGGCAATGAATAATTAATATAATAGCACTAATGAAATAATTCGTCTGCTATAATAATAACCGCTTAAGTAGATTCGGAATATCTGGGGAATTAAATGGTAATTGGGAACTTACTAAACTTATTACCTAATTGTACTTTATAAACTAATCATGTTTATTTGTATAAATAAATACAATTTTACCTGTGTCGGGACGAAAGCCCAAACTTACCTTCGCTGCCGTCCTCAATCGCTTGAAGATATTTAGGGCCCTATGACAGACGTTTTGCAAGTATGATTTAAAAATCAACTTGTCGTCGATCGTGAGCCTCAATATCTTCATTTCTCTAACATTTTCTATCGGGATCCCTCCCATGTTTAGTCTTAGGGTATCTCACTTAAACTTCTTGATTATTGTTAATACACCCGTTTTATGAACGAACTCCTCACTCCCAGACAATGGATAGGGCCCGATTCGCCATTCTCGCTGTTTGGTTACCTTCATCCCCACAGAGCACTAGCACTACATCTTCTGCAAATGCCTGCACGTGCACTCCTCTTTCAAAAGTGGGTCTAAAGCAGGCCACCCACGTTAGGGTTTACCTGACAGTTTTAACTGTTCAGGTGAACTGTTCAGGTAAACATGAGCGTGTATGCCGCAAAACTGCGCAGGTTTCCACACCTGTTCAGGCGAGCGAAAAAATATGAATTTACATATTGTATACCTGAACAGTTTTAACTGTTCAGGTAGAACTGAGCGTGTATGGCGGTCGCCGCGCAGGCGTCAGTTGTCCGATGATTCCTAGAGAGTAAAGACGCACGGCGCTCTACTGATAAATTATAAAAAACTGTATTAAATGACTTCGTATACCCTGTTCCAATTACGAAGTCCTTTTTGACAGATGAATTCGTCCATAGAATGTAATTGAGACGCAAATTATCAATGAAAAAGTATAATATTGCATTTTTGAGTAATACAAATACAATGTTATTTAAACCTGATAAATGGTGGCTTAATCAACACGAATAATAATTAAATTAGAATCACAAAGAATAATTAAATTAATTATGAATAATGATATTATAGCAAAATATTTGAGGTATTGATATAGTCATCTATGAGGCGACATAGCTTTTCTCATTATTGTAATTTATGGAAGTCACCTACCGCTAATACCTACCTACATACATAATATATAATCAAAATCATATTCCGAAAAGGTGTACATTTGGTTACACATAAAGCCACATCTGTCAGTATGGACCATGCTATGCCATGGCCCATACTGCCAGATTTGGCTTTGCATAAATACTTTGGGGCACTGCATGCCTCAGTGCCCTAAACTAGTGACAGATTGCTAGACTGTCACCTATCACCGCTAGTAACTAAATTTCCTTTTCTTTAATAAAATAAACTTAATAACGCTATGGTGACGAGATAAAGCGCCGCCGAAGTCGTGGTTTCAACTGAGAGTTTGTTCAGGTTTACCGCTACGTGTATGGTCTCTATGCAGCTCAGGTTTACATGACAGTTTTACCTGAACAGTTAAAACTGTCAGGTAAACCCTAACGTGGGTGGCCTGCTTAACAGGAGGTTCCACAAAATGGGCCTCCTATCGACAATGTTTTGCGATACTATTCGCAGAAAGTTTCTGTATTTATAATCCTGTATATTTGAAAAAAAGGAAGTATTCTGTAATCCTGTATATTTGAAAAAAAGGAAGCAAAAAGATGGCACTCTATCAATGGCTACACCTGCACGTGTACTTAAGGGAATGAAAAATATTTTCAACAAATTACTTTTGTTTTGTAATCTCATAGCGCCATATTGGTGATTCATGGGAGTGTGAAAATAATGCTGTAAAACGTGTCTGGTTCACGCCGTTTATAGGTCTCATGACTACTGGTTATCTTGTTAGCAGCTCTTTATATAACAATGCAAAGGTAACAAGCTGGAATTTTTCACGCAAGCAATGAAGTTTCTGAGGCAATGTAAGCTTTCTCTTGTCTTGTGTATCGATTGCAAACGTATTGATTACTTTTCAGAGATAGCATTTTCAACGTTATAAAATAGCATTACGTAAGTTGGTTTTATAAGATTTATTGGAAAATCTAAATACTATTATCATTTGTAAAATCTGTATGTCTTTTATCTTAAGCTTGGAATAATTTTAAATACCTATATGCGAACAATTCGAGCAAGTCAGTTAATTGAAAAAAAGGGTCGGTGGCGCAGTGCGTAAGGGCATTGTCTTCCACCCGGGAGGCACCGGTTCGATCCAGGTCACGTACCGATGTGTTTTCAAATTTTGAATTCATATATGTACGTTTATTCGACGCTTTTACGGTGAAGGAAACCTGCACACACCTATGAAGAAATTCTTAGGTTGTGTGTGAAGTCGACCAACCCGCACTTGGCCAACGTAGTTGACTAAGGCCTAATAGCCCCTAATGTGGGGTAGGCTCGAGGCCCTCGGTGGGGATATTATATGAGCTGTTGATGATGAACCAATTTGTACCTAGATAATTTAATAAATTCCATAAACCTTAAATTCAACTGAAATACGTGGACCATAATACAGTTTCATTGCGGTTCTAGCAGTAATGACCAAGAATATTTCATGTACTTTATCACGCAATGAAAAACTCAAGGAACACCTAAGCGAAGGCCCAAGCCCACGTAAATACTCTTAGATCTGTCATTCCTTCCAGAAAATTAAGGCGTGGACGATATAAACTCCATCTACGGTCAACAAGCAATAAACAGAAATAGTCAATTGCATTGAAGGTCAATGCAATTGACTTGACCTTGCTTGAAAAAAGCTATGTTATTAATTATATCTATGAAAGTATATATTATTACAAGACTTTATATGAGGATGAGAAAACTCTGACTGCTGAGATGATTTTGAAGATAACATTCTTGGTTGTTGGCTTTTGAGATTGTTACTTTTTGGGTCTGGTGTCCCTTTCACTATCTGGAGGCACTGCATGACCCATACTGCCAGATGTGGCTTTATGTGTAACAAAATATTACCTGAGTATCTGCTCAAACCAAAGACAACTTTTAGTGCTCCGTGGCTCAACCCCTCATGGGATTACAAGCGTGATCGTATGTATGTATATATTTTATACAATAAAGATAAAACATAGTTACCGGCAATCTGCCCTAACATTCAAGATAGTGAACTTTAATTTAAAAGTACATTAATAGACGTAATCGGACCGGCTGAAATACGAAAGAATGACATCACGTACTGTACCAATCGAAAGGTTATATTTTACAATCAACAAACATAGAAAATCATATAATGAAAGACAGGGCCTAGAAAGATAAAATATTAGTACTTCAAAAAACTTTATTGATAAAGAATACTATAGAGTATAATAATATACCTACCTATTCCATATTTACTCTGTAACACTTAAACTTCTTTTAAATATTATATGTATAATGTTTGTATCTTGTTTGTATAGACTATCTTGAAGTATATTAATAGCTCTAATGACCGAACGGTGGGCTAATTAAAAACTAATATATCACAAATGATAAAAGGCCAAGCTTTGAGCAAGTAAATGGATATTAGGAAATAATTAATTTTGAACGAACATTATCAGTGTGTGTGGCACTCGTTTAAGATAAACGTTATTCATGATTTCAGTGTTAAAAGGCAAACATTGTTTAATATTTCATAACTGAATTGGAAGCTTTAAGTGTTTAAAGATTTATATGAATTTTAAGATTGCACTGCGAAGATTGCAAACTACTTGAAAGCCCGTTGACCCGGCGTCTGTATGGTAGAAAAATGTAACTAGGACTATTAGGTGGGTCAATATGACCCGGATAATGAATCAAGTCTCGTTTCTACTGTTTAAATAAAAAATTAAGAAAACATCTTCTAATCAAGACCGTCTATAATTAACTTTTGCTATTTTAGTGAAAAACAATGATAATTCAAGTAGTATTAGGTAATAATTTTTAATTTACGAAAATACTATAAATTCAATCATACGTGTCAACTTTTGAAATAGTTTGAAATAACAAATAAAAGTGAAGCTTTTTATGATTATTCCTAAAATTTTCAAGTGGATAATAAAGGATCTTTTATAAACTTAAATTCAATTTAAACACATCTTTAATGTTAAGAAATACCCGTTTAAAAAATCGCTGGTCAATAGGACCCAACTCCACAGTCGCCGGGATAAAATTTATTTTTTAAATGTTTGAAATTCCGACTCTTTGTTTTTTTTTTATTTTTTTATCTATTGCAGATTGTCTCTGATAACATTTTCTGCGTCACCGGGTTAATAAGGCGAAGACCTTGGGGGGTCCTCAAGCCTGTAGGTTGAACGTTCCCTGGGTGATTACTGGGCGACCGAGCATCGCCCCCGTGGGAGTCTCTCGACCGCCTAGCGTCCCTAGGGCGTCCGTGTCGGAAGGGAAATTCCGACTCGTATACGATAATTCGACGATAAAACTTCTTCTTCGTTCGGAAAGAACACAAATGTCTGTGTGATTAACACGAATATTTTTTTACGACTCATTACTATTTATAATTTATTTATATCATTCGTTTAGGAACTACGATGCTATTAGAAACATACTGATACACAGCTACACATTAGCAACTCCACATTTTGTGTTGGCTTGTTTGGGAAACTCTGGTCTAGCCCAATTACGGTAATTAATATGTCTGTGACATTAAATATTACCTTTTACGAACATTTACGAAATATTCTTCTAAACATGCGACAAATAGTAAATGTAATGAACGTCTACTTCTATATAGGTTCAAAGAAAAGTGTTTTCTAGGAAAAATGAGTAAATGTTTGTACTGCTGATGGAAGACCACTATACGATTGAATTTTGATTGAACATTACTTAATTGAGATTATTAGTACCATCTGTCTTGAAATGTATTGAAATATCATTATTTATTTAAACTACACTGATAGAAATGTTTCATTAATAATTATATAATTAGAAGGATTTTATCTCAGCATGTTACATAAAAATGCCAAGAAAATGGGTTGGTTACTAAAAATGCGACATCTTCTGTAATACTTAAATCGCTCTCAAAATAAAAACTACACTAAAGTTAATTTCATTAAAAGGTATGGAAAAAAATTAAGCACCTGTTACATAAATGTGTTAAAACATAAACGCTATGATATATTATAGTTTCACATAAAGCACCTCCCTTTTTTAATCTCTTTAATATTTAGGGAACTTTTCGATATTAGCTAGAGCTTTAAGGTTATAGTTCCACTTATAGCATCTCCATTTTTTTAATCTATTTAAATTAGGAACTTAACGATATTAGCTCTAGCAAATATCGTAAAAGTTCCTAATTTAAATAAATTAAAAAAGGGAGGTACTATAAGTGAAACTATAACCTAAAGAGCTCTGCAAAACTATTTTGGGGTAATTAGGGCGACAGTATACAAGTATCAATTGTATTTGTTCCTGCTCAAATATACTAAAGCTTTAAGATAAAGTATTTTAACCATTTTTTATCCAATTGATCATGTTCACTGTACGATAGACTATTTTTTTACTCTTACTTCTATACTCGAACTTTTTAACAAATTACATGTATTCAAAGTAAACATTACGAGGCAACTTTGAAACAGTTAATAATTTAGCCATTGATTAGGTAAGGTATGTTTTCCCTGTTCTTCTTTGATCAGCTAAACATCGGTTAGCTCGTACAGTTCACAGGGCTTCGGTTTGTTTGTATGGCCCCCTAGGGAGTAATCTGCGGCCGATTATACGACGTACACAAGCTGCTCCTAAAACGATTACGTCATAAGCATCCATTGTACTAGTCGGAGATTTGAGCTCCCGATCGATACAAGGGAATTAATTTGCTTGTATGTTTGGTTGCATAAAATCAGTGAAGTGAACAATTGTAATCAGGATAACGTTGTTTCTTTTTTATTTTTATAAAATCGGAAATTCCGAAATTCATACATATTTAAGTCGAAGAAATTATCTTGTGAATGCATGTGTCATTTCTTGTGCTCGCTGCTTTTGAGTTTAAGAAATTTTGTTTCTTGAGGTAAGTATTATATTATCTGTCGTAATAGTAAGTCAAAAATGTAACCACCTGTAAATGTAATTCATAGTGTCCTATAATATTATTTTTAAATAAAACTTAAAGAATGTATTATGAATAAGTCGCTAGTGTATCTATACAAATAAATAAAATAAAAATAATAAATTAAACTAAAAACCCCAAGAAACGTAAATAATAATTAATTTCATTTGAAATATTTCTATAAATACGACAGTCTAAGGCATAAGGTGTTATTAGCTAGAAATAATGGGCGAAACACTTTAAAATAGCGACTAATAAGATGGCAAAAACCATAAAAAATTACAACGTCATACACTCCGTAATAGTTGAACTCAACAACAATCATTGTTTCGGCTTATGAAAAGGATGTTATTTTTATTTACAAGCATTTATGGCGAATTATTGAAATAATGGATTTATCAGTGAACGCATGTTTTATATGCGTTCACTGGTAAATCTTTTTCTTAAGCCGAAACAATGATTATTGTTGAGTTGAACTATTGGAATAAAAATGTGACGAACCACATTAAAGAACTTAAATTAATATCAAAATATATTAATTAAGAAATCAAGTATGAAACATTAACTATTAGTATGAATACTGTTCCATTATAGTTTTTTCTTTTTAGTATATATTTCTAATATAACATTTTATATTTTAATAAATAGAATCATAAGAAAATATACCCTATGTTTTCTATTTATTAAAACTACTACACTTTTTACAACAACATTTTTTGTTTAATTTACAAAATAAGAGTAAAATATCTTTCATTTGCCAAAATATTTTTTTTATTAAAAACAGCTTTCTTAATAAGAGCCTCCTTTTAAGTAGGTAAATACATAACCGTTAGGAACTTAAAGTCGAGTGTCCAAGTAAGAAAAAACTGAACTTAATAAAGGTAAACAAGCCTGTGGAAGTTCCAGTTTAAAAGACACAAAGGCAATCTGCAGCAATGCTTCTGCAAAAGATATGAAACTGGCATTTTCTCCGGGGTCTATTTGGAATGGCGAATAAACTGGCCTTTGCAGTGCAATACGATATGGTTATTTGCTGTTTCTTAGCGGGTTATTGTCAATGAGTTTGTATTTAATCGTGTAAACGCGAAAACTTTGCTGGAGTGGCGAATTTCGGTAAAAGAGCCCTTTTAAAACATACATATGCCAGCCAGCAAAAAGTAACATCCATTTCACGGAGCTATGACACCGTGAGCTCCGTTTACGTGAAACGGAACACTCCAAATTAATAATTAAATTGACGGTAGATTTAACTATTTCATAAAATATGACAACCCACATCTTTAGTCATCCCGTGACCACGAACGCTGAAAAGTGTTACGAAATGTCGGGCAGTAATAATAACACGTAAAATCTAATTACACGCGAGTTAAATCCGTAAAAGTTCTTTTATTTATATTTTCCCCACCACGTTACCAGGGTCCGCCACGAGGAGGCTTCCGGACGTGGACCCCGCCATAAGGTAACCTAGGTTTGTTCTTTATCATCCATAGTGATATTATAAATGCGAAATTAGCTCTGTTACCTTTCTCATCAAAGCCTCTGAACCGTTGCCATGAATATAGATTATATTCTAAGGCCTGTATTACATAATGACACTCAAAAATCAATCATGTCTTGAGAATCGTTTGTCACTTTCTATGAAGCACAAAGTCGATAAAGACGTACGACGCTCAATACGGCGTTGATTCTTGAGACTCATTCTATAATACTAGCCTTAGACTATTTTGTGATGAAACAACCGACATCCATATTACCCTCAACTACTGTGAAACTATCTGATTAAAATATCAAAGGCGATTCTCAATAACTGCGAACCTATGAGGTTCTTAAAAGGAGAGTGTCTGTAAAGTGATAGTAAAATGTTTTGTGCAGAATCCGGCCAAACGAGAAATGGTAGACACATAAGCCGATTATACCAGCCCAGTTTATTCGGGTATCTTTGGAGTAGTCTTGGCATGTGTAGTTCAGCGTGGTTCGGCTCGTTTAGTTCACTGTAAGGAACTTCGTTCATTTAGTTAAAAGCTTTGTCAAATATCTTATTATTTAATGATGTGATCTTATCTAACCATTACTAGCAAATGTCATTTGAAAATTGGAAACAAAGTTTATATTTGGTGATGAATTTCTTCTACGTATTCTCATTGAATATTTCTGTTGCAATGCAGAATATTCTTCAAGAAAGTGTTAAAATAGCACTTCGTTGTTGGCAAAGGGTAAAACGTATTATTTTGTTGCTACTCGTCGTCAACAGCTCATATAATGTCCCCACCGAGGGGATCGAGCCTACCCCACATTAGGGGCGATTAGGCTTTAGTCAGCCACGCTGGCCAAATGCGGGATGGGTGACTTCACACACAACCTAAGAATTTCTTCATAGGTGCAGGTTTCCTCACGATGTTTTCCTTCACCGTAGAACCGTCGATTAAACGTACATATGAATTCAAAATTTGAAAGCACATTGGTACGTGGCGGAGTTCGAACCGGTGCCTACCGGGTGGGAGGCTACTCTGGTCTAAATGAATTAGGGTAGGTGTAATATGTTCGAAACCAAAATAAAATCAATCAATCAGTGCTTGATGCTCTGCACAGGGCTCAGAAACACTCTCTGTCGACTTTTACGACACACAAGGGGTGAGAAGAGGTAGTCCAACCAAATGGTGAATGGGATTTACACAAAAGAATATAACTTATATCTATACACTCAAAAATTATATTACTATTTTTCTACATTATAGACGCATGAAAACTATCATCTTAGGAGGCAGCAGTTTAGGAACTGGTTTGCTTCGCTACATTATGTAAATAGTCTACATTATACCATCAATACCATACCATACCACCAAGCTTCTAAGAGTATGCAAAAATTTACCGTGACGTAATACAAAATAAGAATCATTTTGATGAACTAGTTCTTGTACTAAACAACCCTAAATTGAACTGGCGATAGCATGCTGACTTGCGGTCACTGTTCCAAGAGATTAACCAGCCACGTGCGGTGTAACAGTCTTCGTGGTGTATCTACTTTGAAATTGAAGCTAATGATAATGGTTCTAGGTATCTATATCAACTTAATATTATTGAAGATATCTGTATAAATTTTTTTTTTCAATCTAAGTACATAAATTTGATCAAGTATCTTTCTCGACTAAATTGGTTCCCATTCCGTCCGTGTCAGGATTTACACATTATTTTTCTTCCGTATTGCGTTACCGTTTACGATCTTATTTTACTTTCCACTCTGCAAATCATACCCCATAGTTCTGAAATTTTCTGTTCCTTACCTACATACAGCACGATAGTGAAATACTTTACCTGAGAGTGTTAGGAGTGCTTGCACATTTGAAAATGTCCTTTGAACATCAAGTTCTTAGTAATTTTCCATCCGAACTTCCTATTTCTTTCCTTTAAAATACTGTGTTTCTCATTACTTATTATGAAAAATAAGCATTATTAAGCTTTTTATAATAATAGTACTCTTCCACAGATAGTAAATACATTAACCCAAGGATGCCTGAAGAAGATTGCTTGTAAGAAATAAAACCTCTTATGTTACGTTGTAGCGTAGGGGGTTAAATTTCTCACAAGCAATCTCCTCCAGGCATCCTCCATCGATCCATTCCAAAGGTCCATTACATACCATTGCTTTTTCTATGGTACCTATACTTCGACTTATAGCCTAAGAGCCAGTGGAAAGCTATCTGTATGTATTTGACCAGACTTGGGGTTTTGTACAGTGAGGCCCCTATACCTACCATATATGAGATGGGGGTTCACTAAGCCCCAAGTGGTGGACACGGCGCGCGCTCAGGCAAGACAGGTATCGATTTTTGGCGAATTTTTAATGCATTTGACGACGTCTGCCGTTTTTAAAATTTGATAATACATTATTATTATTATCTAAAAACAACAATGGCAGACCATTATCGCGCGTTTAGCATTGTGGCAGACAGTTTTGAAGGTACTGAAAAAAATTAAATTTAATTGAAGAGATCTGCCATTGATATATTTTATTTATTAGGGTCTTGAAAACTTATATTGATCACGGCAGACGACTTCATTGAGTACACACATCAGCAGACAACAAAATCTTTGCTACTATCCGGTCAGATGTATGTGTATTACGTTCCCTATTTTACATCAATATGATTTACTTTATCTCTGCATGCATAGAAATGTAAAATTTAATTTTGTAAACTATGTACTAAAATTGATAAGTTTATCATCAGATAAAAAAGAATCTCAAATATTAAGGTATATTGCAGATAACAAATAATTATTCAAATATTTATTTAATTTTCTTCTTTTTATTTATTTAAGACATAATTTAAAAAAAATAATAACAAAATATGAAACGTGCATGCATTAAAAAAAATTGTATATATTTTTCACTGATTTAAATCTTTATTCATCGTCATCGGAAACATTGTCATCGTGGTGTGACTCGTCTTCATCATCTATAGAATCGGAATCTAATATTAATCTAATAAATAAAATATATCAATGGCAGATCTCTTCAATTAAATTTAATTTTTTTCAGTACTTTCAAAACTGTCTGCCACAATGCCAAACGCGCGATAATGGTCTGCCATTGTTGTTTTTAGATAATAATAATAATATATTATCAAATTTTAAAAACGGCAGACGTCGTCAAATGCATTAAAAATTCGCCAAAAATCGATACCTGTCTTGCCTGAGCGCGCGCCGTGTCCACCACTTGGGGCTTAGTGAACCCCCATCTCATATATGGTAGGTATAGGGGCCTCACTGTACAAAACCCCAAGTCTGGTCAAATACATACAGGTAGCTTTCCACTGGCTCTTAGGCTATTAGTGCTGTTATGGTGTTGTCCCCAGCCGACCAACGCTGCTCCCCCGTTTGTCTATAAAAAAGAAAGTTATTATTAATAGATTATGAAATCGAAGAGATATGCGATTTAGTGACAGCTATTATAAAGGTAAAAACATATTGGCAATCACTTATTGTAAAGATTTGTGTAGAAACGTGCAGAATTTGTATTCTTACCATACCGCACATAACTATCAAAACCAGAGCAGGAACTTGGATTTGTGAATAAATTAATAAGGAAAATAATTTTAATATTGCCAGTTTCTGCATGCAAGCGACATTAATAAATATTTTAATTAGGAAATTCGTAACACGTTATAAATTGACGTTTCCTAAGATCCTCAAATTTATGAAATCTGATAAAAGCGTAGGTAAATTATATAATTAATAATCTGGGGAATTTAATTACGATACAGAGTCAAACAATATAGAATCAAAGTTAACGACTTCGTTAATGCGGCGATAAGGTCTAATTTCATTTCTAAATGAAATAAATTTTCAGTGAAATTTTAAATGTTTAATAACACTAGCCTTAATAGACGCAAATTTTGAACAACCTTGTCAGGTCACGATTAGAACAGTTATTGCAGAGCAAGTGTGATATTTTATGTGTTGTCGACGGTACTTATATTTGAAATGAGCTGACCTTTTAAATGATGCTTGAGCGTAGGTGGCCTGCCTTTAATTAGAGCTGAGAGTTTGTGTTTTGAATGGGATAGTAAGAATATATAATAACATTGTTCTGTATGTTGTTATAGCGGCCCCTAATAGTTTGTAATGTTCTTCCACAAGTGGAGTTATAAGAGAAAACTTTTGAGTCGGTATTAGAATTCAAGCCATTTATTTTGATATTCAGACCTTTTTACCTTTTTCTGAAATCCAAGGTCAACAAAAGCAACATTTACTAATGGTTCTTAATAGTTTCTGTGGTTTGGCGGTTGGCACATCAGTTAAGAATTTATTTTTAATAAAAAGGAAAATTAAAAATCGGTCTCCCTTTGACTTTCTCATATACCGGAAACGACTCAAAAATTGATAGAAACCTTATATTTGTCATCCATCCGACTACCGGCCGCGCACTTGGTTAATTAACTTTCGTGATCGACGACTTAAAAGTTGATAGAAACCTTATATTTTGATGTCATAAGTACATGTATGTTTAATTTGGTTGCAATAAGTTAAAGCATACTCAAGTTATCGTGCTAACGCACAGACACACACACACACAGACATAATTCCAAAAACTACTAACAAAAAAAGACTCGGGAGGTCCAAAACTTGTAAATCCGTCAAAATCTCGAGGTCGAATTTTTTGACGATTACAAGACTTCCTCTATGCTAAGTATACGAGAAAGTAAAAATCTTATAGCTAAGCCAGATCCAAACTGATCTTTGACTAAATGTACCACAATCGTTCCGATTTGAAAAATCTAAAGAATATGTTGTAGCGTTTCGTTAGGGCATTAGCTAAGATTATTTATTTATTACATTACATACAATACATTGCATATAATCACGCTCATAATCTCAAAAGGGTTTGAGCAGAGCTTCTTCGACACATTTGGTAACACACAAAGTATGGAAAAAAGTTCGTATGATTGATGTTTGAACTTTCAAACTGGCAGTATGGGCCATACAGTACCCTAAAAGATGATTTATTACAGATGTTTAATCGATTCACTTAAGTCTTGAAGTTTTCTCATAGCACATTTTAAAGAGGTAACATATTTCTTTTTCTTTTTCATTTCGCATTTCAGAAAATCATTCGTAATTTTCTTTTACCTAAGTAGTTACGTCGGGGAGTCGTGAATCCAGTCAAATGTAGATTGCTCAAATACAAAACGAATTCGCGTTTTAATATACAAATTTGTATATGTGGTACCTAAGTATAACGTGATAACCGTAATTCGTAGTACGAGTACGTCGGTTGGAATAAAACCCATCTTCCTGACAATATGTGTACCTAATGGAAGCTCCATGAAGTAATTTTATTTTTGTAGTTTATTCGTCGCATTTGAAATAATACATGACGTAGGGCATTGGCATGTAAGGCCTTTTAATTGATTATATTAATAAAGATAATTAAAGAGAATATTGTGGGGTTGGAGCACTAAAATTATGAAGTTGTTTAATATGTATATCATTAAACTATTATCGCTTTTAGCGATAAGGTCGCCCTTTGTACAACTGTTTTTACATATTTTAATACTATTGTTAAATTGGTTGATGTATGTACAATAAAGTCATATGCTATTCTATATCATAACAAATTTGCTGCGTAGTTATACGACCAAATAATTCTCAGCTTAATGACTACTTAACTACCATCTCGCTCATATGTAGATATATACGAGTAACATAGCGGCCGAGTACGACAAGAGCTTAATTGAGAAGCGTTTGAATATTGAGCCATTAATAAACTATACTTTTTCACTTTATGGTTTTGTCCTACCGGGGTGCAAGCACGGATTGTACCAAAATATATTGTGCCCGTCGATTCTTACCCACAAACAATAAAAGTCTCTACAAAACAAACACACATTTTTTTAGGTGTCAACCATTCCTAATTCGTTGGTGTCAACAACATTATTATATACTAGCTGTGCCCGCGACTTCGTCCGCGTGGATTTCCCATTTTTGCAACATTTTTCATTGATGCTCAATTCCTATTAGTCGTAGAGTGATGTTATGGAGGTATATAGGCCTATATCAGGGTTTCCCATACTGCGCGTCGCGATGCCCTGGCATCCCAGGGTTCGCGGTTCTATCCCGGGGGCGGGCGTAGTGAGACGATCCACATAGAATGGCTCTCTAGCTGCTATGCGAGCTAGTAGAACGAAAATAAATGTAGAGAAAGAAACCAGGCTGTATATCATTAACCATTACAGTTAGACAGTTGAAATTTTCTCAGATGACGTAGTTCTGGTGCCGCTATAACAACAAATACTAATAAATAGAATAAAATAAATATTGAAGCTGCTCCCATAAAATAAACGTGACTTTTTTGGTCGATTTTGATAACGGCAATAGATAGACGCTTGAAATATTCACAGAATATTTAGTTATATTATTCACGTTAAAAAAAAAAATTACATTAAAATAAAATTAATATTTAAGGGGGCTCAACAACAAACGTGATTTATTTCTCGGTCTCAATAACGATAACAGGTAGAAACTTGAAATATTAACAAAATATTTAATTTAAAATTCAAATAATTTTCGGACAGTTTTGATAAAATCTATGGCACGGAACCCTTCGTTCACGCGTCCGACTCCTTCTAGGCGGTTTTTTTTACTGTTTTTACAGGATGTCTCTGATGACCTTCTTTGAGTCACCATGGGTTTTAGTAAAGGAGAGGACCTCGGTGGGTCCTCAAGCTTTAAGGTCGAATCACTCCAGAGAGGATTCCTGACCGGTGAGCATCTCCCTCGAAGGAGTCTCTGAACTTATTAGAGTCTCTAAGGCGTCTGAATCTGACGGGATCAGTAGTTCTTAAGATAAGCGCGATCAACCAAAAAAAAAAACAACTCCGTATAGATGCGTGCGTAGTACTTGATCATTATTTAGCTGCGGAGTTATGTTAAAACTGTGGTATCTCTGAAGATATTCATTGAAATCTAATGATGTAAAGAACAATTTTGTACAAAATTAAATACTTGTGATGAATAATGTATTCATTTTGATAAGGAGTAATATTATGTTTACAAAAATACCTTCGCATCTAAAGCATTATTTTAGAACAAAATTTATTAACTAAAATAGGTTATAGCGAGTCAACCTTAAGAGATAGATAAATGCTGTCTGTGATTGTTCTTTAGAACTTTTAAAGGAGAATAATTCCGTCATACATAATTTTTGTATAACTTTAACCGTTTACGCAGCGCACGCAAAGAAATCCCTGAAAATCAAAATCTATTATTTTCCGTTTATTTCAAACTATGAAATTTTGTGCAAAATTAAATACTTGTGATAAATAATGCATTTATTTTGATAAGGAATAATATCATGCATACAAAAACACCATCGCAGATAATGCATTATTTTAGAAAAAAAATTATTACCAAAAAGAAAGGTTATAGTGAGCCAACCTTAAAAGATAGACATATGCTGTCGCGGACTTTTCTTTAGAAATTTTAATGGAGAATAATTCCGTCATACATAATTTTTACGTAACTTTAACCGTTTACGCAGCGCAAGCAGTGAAAGCTTTGAAAAGAAATATTTTTCTCCCGTTTTTGCAACATTCTTCATTGATGCTCAGCTCCTATTGGACGTATCGTGATGTTATATAGCCTATAGCCTTCCTAGATAAATGGACTATCCAACGAAAAAAGATTTTTTCAATTTGAGTCAGTAGTTGCTGAGATCTTAGGGTTCAACCAAACAAACAAACAAACAAACAAACAATCAAACAAACAAACAAACTCTTCAGCTTTATTATTAGTATAGATATAGATAGTTACGTACTTCGCGTAATATGTGCTTGCAAATGTCATTGACCTGTCCCGCTACTGATTTTAATTTTAATTTGGTTTCTTGGTTTCTTCTTCGACATGACAGTTCACGTCTTCCTGACATCCGTGATCCATGACATCCACCGTCTTCTCAATATTAACGCCCTTCTTTGCCATAACATCAGTCATTAGTGTATTGAGTCCTTCAGTTCTGAGAACTCTTTCGTAGTGCTTGTTCTTAGGTAGCGTAACTCTGCCAACATCTACTCGGACTGATCGAAAATAAGATTATTTACTGTGGGTGATGTTTGACGGCAGTCGTCAGCAAGGTTGAGGTATAGAGGTTTGTTGCTATGCGGGCAGCTAGTTACTAGAAATTTCAACATAATCCTTGTATTAATTTCTGTTGAATATTCTATAGCAAGTGTCTATTGTGGTTTATAATTTAAATTTATCGTTCGTACAAAGAGCGGCTTATCCTCGTACCTATATTAAATTTTAGATTGGTTAATTAACTGCGAAGTTACTTCAATAGGAATATTGTCAGTCATTAGTAAAGTTATGATTTAGCTGACAAATTTAGACTTTGTCCTAGATTCTGGTAATGACTTTCCACGCGAAAGCTAAATAACTAATATTATATTACATTATATTTGATAGATTAGACTTTTGATACGTAAGTAAGGGTTTTGGCCTTTACCTTGCTTTATAGTAAGTGTTGATAAGGCCACCAGCTGGGACTAAAAGCTTCAATCTTATCAGTAATTGTCATAACACAATAGCTCTTATTATAGCGACAAACTTTGACAAGATTCTGGTAGCTAACCAGGTGCACTTAATGGAACCCATGATCGCGGAGCTGTTCACTGCATTATTGAAAAATACTATTCACTAACGCGAGATACAATGGGGATTGCTTGATATAAACGATAGCATTAAAACTAGTAGCAAAGGTAACTGTCGTCGATGGAAGTATGAATGTACATGAGACTTTGAATTTTTGGTGAACTAATTTGAACCAGCGACAGCTAGAAAAGCATTTATAAACGACACTACGCCAAGCTTCTTAAAACATCTCACAGGATAGAGCATTATCTAGAACGTTTTACAGAAAAATCGTATTGTTATCGAATATTACTCGATACCCGTGTATTTTCATTAAAGAACACGCTTTTACTATTCTGTGCTTTATTTCAGGTCGGGTACTCCTCTGGGATCTAAACGATGTTCCGTGCCGATTCGTACCGTATCAGGAAATTGTTTAACTCTCCGGAGATGTGAAAATCATTGAATTTGTTTGTTTTGGTCAGTGCTCAAATGAAACATGAAATTACATTTTTATTGTTTCTTTTTTATTAATAAATTCTACGAGTAGACATTGGGCTAATTGAATTGGAAATATATTTTTCTCTATTTTGATCTCCTCCTTCAAAAACCAGCGACAATTTTGCACTTTGACACAGACGAGCAACAATTTGCTATTGTTCGATAGCTAACAAGATTAACTATTAGCAGAAATGGCAAACATACACAAGTCTCATACATTTTGATAGAGTTAGGAGAGAGGATTGATTACATAAATAGTAAAGGTGATTTTAATTGCTCAAGTGCGTGACAAAAATGTGATAATGATAACGCAACACATTAACTTGCACTGTAGATCTCGAATGAAAATCTTTGTTAAGAATATTTTTTCGCTTGTGATGTGTCATATCCATATACCCGTGTTATCTCTGATTGATAGCTGTGTCCGAGTTTTACTGTGACATTGCGTACTTTTATCATGAAATAAATAGCGCTGAAGATTTAAGTTGGTACATCATGTTATGTCTTTTGAACCATGGAAAAAGTTTAAAATTTTTGCTTCTGAGTAATTTCCACATATTTGGAAACGTGGTCCGCTGGATCTTTAATGATATTGCTGATGCTACTACAGCATCACTGGAATCTACAGTATATCATCTCTAAATGCTACCAATACTCTTCACGTAATTCCAGAAGAGGAAGAGATCTCTTTTAGAGATAAGTTCGCCTTTGCTAACAATTGTATTTTTAAATTTTGTAACATGTTTTTACAAATGCAATAAAGAGTATATATATATAGTGTTTCAGCTCTTTGGATTAGTCCCAATGGATAGTTTATTTATTAAGACGGTACTTCCGATTATTACATATTTAGGTAGTATACTGAAATTGGTTCATCGTGTCTTTTGAAGCATGGAAGAAGGATAATTATAATTTTGGGTACGTACCATCCACTTAATAGGTTTCCCTCTTCACAATATACCTATGTTGGCCGCTACAGTGCAAATTGACCCTTAGTGCGTTATACTCATTAAGTAACAGGTTAATGTTTAATGAGCCCAATGAAATTCGTAGTCTGTACCTATTCACACTCCGAACAAATGTGTTCCAAATGAAATAACAACACGACCGACAGTACATTTAGTAGGGTCGAGGCCCAATTACACATGTTGTATTGTAAATTAATGGATCGCTATCCAAGGCAGCCGATACGGTCACAGGCTAACTTAGTCTTAAGTGGCCACGGTCAGAGCTTCGGTTTGTAAGTAAACCTCATTACGAATTGAAGTTATACGTTTTAGGAAAGGGTAATGCTGAGTACACACGCGAACATTTATTTGGTATTGAAAATCATAAGCTAAGGGGCGTTGAGAAATCTTTAGTGCTTTTAAAATTTGTCCTAGTTGTTGACTCAGTTAAGAATTATTTGCTTTTGTGTTTGATGCCCCATTTTGTGTAGGCAACAGGTTGGTCTATGATGGGTACGGTTCTAGGGTAAAACATTAACTCCAAGTATGCTATAGTACTTCTGAAAAGTATAATAAGTGCCATCATAAAGTGACTCGGCTCATTAATAATATACGACTGAAATAATTTTCTATTTTAAGCCGGTTTAACGGTTCATTCATACTATTATCATTACCAAGCACACAGGTCAGTAAAGACGAGGGGTGGCGTTGAAACATTACGGAGGTACTAGGAGCACATAAATAAATTAGCGGTTGAGGTGCGGTGCGGGTATGGTCAGCCGCAAAAGCAGTATAAGAACTGAAATTGATAGAAATGTCTTATTAATCAAAATATCCTTATTCATATAATATCCATATCAAATTGATTTTTAAAAACCGTGTTATGTTTGATAGAAATGCACATCATAGGTACATTTATTTACATATTATACATAATATACATATTTGCAGCTTTTGTGCAACAAAGTCACAAGTACCCAAAACTATAAAATACAGTTAGGTATGCCAAATTGGTCATAAGCCATGCCCCTAGTTGCGGAAACAACGCTAGTGCCTTTGTGGTTATAACACTTTTTTCCGTAACCTGTGGGGCAACATAGTCTAATTTGGCCATTACTGCACTTGCGCCTGCCTGAGTGTACCCTTGGTCTGGAGAAACAACGGCCTAAAGTTATTTATTTCCAGTTTAATTATAACCCACTGGTGCAACAAAGTCTCATCTGATCAACACATTTTTGATTTTTGATGCAAGAAAGTCACAACTTATAATTTTGATTTTTTTCGAAATAAACTCGAATAATTAAACTGAGAATATATTTTACTGAGAATCCAAATATAGCATAAATATATTATAATACACTTAAATGGAAACGAATTTGGTTGCATAAGCGGTGCACTTTTGTCTGGCACAACTGAGTTTTTAGGATTTGCCTCATATTTGTGTTAAGCACTGTGAATCATTAGTAGAGTCTTATTTTTAAAGGATGCATATGTCTTCCCAGTCGTCCTGTATATGCATCTGAAAGGGATCCTCTTTAATGTCTAAATAATATACGGGCCGGAGTTTTGGAACACTAATTATGCATATAAACTTTCTCTGAGAAACTGTTTGTGGAAAACAAACGAACGTCTGTTCAACTTCAGTTCCTAGTAGTTCTGAGCTCATTTCATTTCATTTATTACTTGCAAGTCACAGGTATACAAAAGGTGTTACATAATTTAAAGGAAAAGTACAAGTGACGCCCTGCTAGGGCACAGCAAACATGATGTGGCAACTATTGCCTCTTTACTTATAAATTAAAATTAAATGTAATTAGAATTTAGTTATAATATAATTTCCAAATTATCACATTATTTAATTATATTGCAAATAATTATCACATACCTACCTTATCTATACCTTACCTACCCATAGTAAAACAAAGTCAAACATTATTGTAAATTGAGACCATATCACTTATTTACTATCTATGCAAAATTTACATTTATATATACTTATACATTACCTATTTAACATAATATTATTTTTATTTAATACAATCTCATTAATAAATTACATTTATAAATATTAATACATTATTTATTTAATACGATATTATTATTTTATCTATTTATGAATTATTACAAATATTATTATTATATTATATTATGTATTATAAATATTGTAAGTCATCATTCAGTCATTAATTGAAATCTAGGGCTGTTCATTGTACTTATCTTCAAAAAATTCTGAGATACTATAGTAGCTTTTTTTAATTAGAAACTTATCGTCTAATGGCACGTAGAGAAATGCGGGATTTTTGTATTATCTTTTTTTTATACCACATTAGTGGCAAACAAGTATACGATCCGCCTGATGGTAAGCGGTCACCGCAACCTATGGATATTAGCCTTATACAATATTAGGTAATCTATAAAAAAGCTTGCTTTAATAATTGAAATGTTTTTGTAACGAAAAATGTCAAGATAAACGGGTAAAAATGTAAAGGAAATATCAATAAAATCTAATCTAAATTTTAACAGCTATGCAATTGAAACTTTATCACCCTTATTATAAAACATGAACTAAAGTTAGTCATGGTTTAAAACACTTTCATTTACTAATTAAAAGATAGCGTTAGCATCAGTTTTAAACCACGTTTTGTAATATCGAGTTTAATAAGTCAACTATTGACATCATATCTCTAGAATTTTGTGTTTCTGGTATAATCCTAACCCTAGTTATGAGCGTTCGAAACAACTACGAAGCGCTTCGAGAAAAGATAGGTACTGACTTTGTACTTCGCTTGGCTCGTCTTGGCTTAGGCACTACGGCCGCACCGCATGTATAAGTATGTGTGCATTTTTTCGTTTCGCAAATTATAAAATAGTTTTAAGCTTTGCGAAAATTCTAAATTAGAATATCGCTATTCAAAATTTTTTTTTTTTCAGATATTAAAATATACTTGAAACAAGTCGATTCTTTCTTTATTAAGAATTTCATTAGATACATTTTTCAAACATTTTCAATAAAGTCGAGAGAAGAGAGAATAAAATTAAATGAAAATAATATGGGTAGTTCTATTTTAACTTTGTGATGTTTACGTCTTATGAAAATTAATTATTGCCTAAGATAATTGATGCTGTAGACTGTACCTACTAGCAGACTTATGCAGAAACTTCCACTAAAATGTTATTTTCAATTCTGCGTTCTAACCCGTTGCTGCTGCCCCGGTAGCCGGCGAGTTTGTTCTGACTTTTGTTGTGTAGCTAAATATTAGCTTGTTTACGGTAACGGTATCCACTTTACAGATAGTGGTTGCTGTGCAGTTCCCGCTTGCAAAATATGGGTTAATATACTTTTTCGATTTATTGAATGTTTGATAAGGTTGCTTAGACCATTTTGTTTGTAGAACGTTAGCATTGAAATTTAAACATTATGTAGAGTCGCGTAGTATACATTTTTCATCGCCACGCTACTCGTACGTATTTTATTTACCCAAAGTGTTAATTAGCCGCGTAACCAAATTGAAATGGTATATTAAAACTAACCATACCATATGGGCGATAGTGCGCCGTCCAGGGCGGCATTTGCATACGACTGTGAGTAAGCCATTCTTCAGAAGGAGGCCGCAGAACTGGCGCGGGAGATATCTTCCTCAAGCGCCAAGTTCCAGTAACCTACTTGCCATCTTCTCACTACCTATTCACTAAGGGAAGTACAGGCGTGATGAAACCAACCCCAGATGGTCCGTACGGATAAATTCATGTACCCGCTCAATCGTCGATATGTGGAGAGAAAGGTCTCTAAATTTTTTGTTGTTACGCTGCTAGTGTCTCCTACGAAATTTGTGCTCCCACATAACCCTGACAAGGCCGTAATTACGCCTGAACAATTTCTGTTGTTAGAAAAGTATACGAGTCTAGTAATAAGTAGACATCGCATAACCCTGAGAGTGCAATACAATATAACTACTGTTTTTTTTACAGTGTATCAAAGCGTCTGTAACATTTGTGATTTTTCTTATATCTTTGTTTCTTTTTCTGTTTATTCTTTTCAAGTTTAATATACTACGCTCCATTGATCTTTGGCGGGACATATCGCACCTATGGATGATAATAGATGGGCGAAAAAGGTGACTACATGGACAGGACCACTCAATAAAAGGAACAGAGGTAGACTAAAAGAAAGATGGATAGATGAAATAAAGAAGTTAGCCGGAAATGACTGGATTACAAATGCAAAAGACCGAAAAATATGGAGTAAAATGGAGGAGGTCTTTACCCACAGATGGGTCCTTTAAATCAAATTGTACATACAAATAGCATGCTTTTAATTTTATTGAAAAGACATTCTAATAAGTATTTAAAAAAAATGAATTGGTAATATGAATTTACTTAGTTAATTATTTATAAAATTGCATGTAAAAATTGGTAAATGAATTTGTGTGTTTTAAAAGGAAATAAAGAGACTTAATAAAAAAAAAATACCTACTGTATTTACAGTTTGACATTCGTGAAAAATCACGAATCTGTTTTGGCGACGGAGTGCGCGTATTACCACTCTAATGGGTATGCGCTCGATAAACGACACCAACTAAAAACTTCAGGCATTTTCTTTTAAGTAGCCTCAAGCCTGTTCTATTTTCGCTTCAATCAAAATTATTTAGAATCTTGGATCATCCGCCTATATCGTTAACATTGCCCAGTCTAGTTTTACACATACAGACAATGCAGCATTAATTTTTGTAGAACTAATGAATAGCAATTGGAGAATGCGGGTCAGTAGGCGGACAGCACATAGCTGGTGTCTGTGAAATAGTTTCGAAGCAGCTATTTCGTGGCTTGAGAAATTCGAAGCAGTTAGCAGAACGGAGAATTTACTGTGTGCCAGGCGAGCTTGCTAAAAAGGTTTGCGTATTTAAAGGACTATTTATTTCTATTTAAGCTAAAGCTACATGCTTTAGCTGCAAAAATATAAATTCTAAGCAATAATATTGACGTTCATGCAGTAAGAATAACACTGATTGATTTTTTAATTACTATCAGGCTCGTAAGCGGTTGAGTAGAGCTACACCTATGTAAAATTAGACAATTTTGAAATCGACTCCTTTTTTACTTTCTCGTATACGTAATATCGTAATATAGAGGAAGTCTTGTAATCGTCAAAAAAATCGACCTCGAGATTTTGACGGATTTACACGTTTTGGACCTCCCTGAGTGCATAAATATTTTTTACTTTCTCGTTATGTAGTATAGAGGAAGTCTTGTATTCGTCAAAAAATTCGACCTCGATATTTTGACGGATTTACACGTTTTGGACCTCAGTCCAAAACTACCGTTTTTGTAATTATGTCTGTGCGTTAGCACGATAACTCGTAAAGAGTTTTGCTTTAACTTATTGCAACCAAATTTAACATGCATGTATGACATCAAAAGATAAGGTTTCTATCAACTTTTGAGTCGTCGATCACCAAGCAACCAAGTGCGTGGTCGGTACTCGGATAGGTTACCAAAGTTTAATATGCATGTATGACATCAAAATATATAAGGTTTCTATCAACTTATGAGTTGTTTCCGGTATTCGAGGAAGTCAAGGGGAGACCACTCCCGATTTTTGCTAACTGAATTGTTCGATTCATTTGCAAACCTATTTTTATATAACTTGTTTTTTTTACAAACAAGTTCTTTGAAATTAGCAGATGCAGTTACAAAAACTCTAAAAATCTTCGTAAAAAATCCTGGAAAAAAACCTGGTGACGCAGTAAAAACCGTACCTACGATCAACAGCAGTAGTTAATCTAAAATAGGTAGGACCATTGCAAGCACATCCCCACAAACGCTTTATGGAAAGCGTTCCAGTATGAAGTTTTGATTCATGCAGTTTATCCCCACCTCTAACCTGCCCCAATATCACTTTAATAACGTAAAAATGCTATTACAACAGTTTGTTGTGAATGGCCATTTACAAAACAGTTCCGAGACCGTTACCTTGGCTGCGCTTGAAATATTCGCGGCGTATCAGCTGCAGTGGCCTACGATTTGAATTTATCGTCCAACTTGCTGGCTTTCCAGATTTATAGCTATTGCGGCCATTTAAAAAACTCACGCAGAAACTGATGTAGTTGTTGCTTTTTAATAGCATATCAAAAAGTGTAATCCGTTTCTAATGGTAAGCGGTCACTGGTAGCCTATTAGATCACGTCACAATCTGACGTATATGTACCTACGTGCCAATATTCATTGTCATTTAATATTGTTATAGCCTGAGGTTATAGATCTCAGACCAATGATTAGATAGTCTTTGCAATTTAATCTGTCAACTGTAATGATCGTGAATATTCACTAGCTCTCCTCTTTGATTTGTATGTGAAATGAAGGAGATCTGTTGCGGTAATTACTTAATACATTTTATTATGTATGTATGAAGGTCCATCAAAGTATAGTATCATATCGTTAAAGTCGTCAAATTCGCCGTATAGAAGAATACTCGGAATGCCTTTACACTTGTTTGTCCCGAGTACCAATATTCTGCAGTTGCATCGTAGGCATGACGCGTAAATGGCTTGACCACTCAGTGAAAAAAAGGACGTATATAAATAGGTACATCTATTTTTTGTGGAATTGGTACAGGTTGATTACTAACAACTTCACGCTCCCCAACACTTTCCCCATTACCTACCGAAAAGTTATATAATATTATGAAATAATTTTGTACTTTTTCCGGGACCCACAGAAAAAGTTGATAGATTGGAAGGTGTAATATGTTATGATACGTAAATATGAATGAGTTTTTGTGTTTTTGTAACAAAAATGGCGTTGGCAGTATTACTTGTTAAAGTAAAACATATCGCTGATGAGAAGCTTTTTACTCGAATGTCACTCACATGCACACTCTAAGTGCACACTTGCTTATATAAGTAAGGTGTCCGTTAAATTTTACAAACCATTTTTCGACATTTGTTGGTATTTTATTGAGCTGATATTGTGTTACTGCTGTTAAATATGATGTTACTGTTGTGAAATATGGGTGTTTAGAGTCACAGATACCTACTTAAATACCTAATACCACGGCACTCTCGTGGTTGGGTGGTCAGTATTGCCACGGTAATATTTGGTATTGCCGCCTACACATCAAAGGTTCAGGATCGAATCCTGGAAGCAGCAAATGTTTGAGTGATGAACACGAATATTTGTTGATGAGTCATGGTTGTTTATATAAAACAAACAATATTTTTTGAGAATAGTTCAGTAATTATACAAGAGAAAATTGTACAATTACAATATTCACCATGTACTTTAATTTCACGTTATACGATGATAATATTAATTACATAATTGACTTATTCCCCACTTCACTTCATTGATATAAATAAGAAACTGACAAACAAATGTTCGAATAAATAACTAATCTATGAGACGGAATTCGAGATTCGATATTGTAATGAATGACGTCACTATAAAATTGCGTGTCGATTGGCCCATCGTGTTTCAGGTACTAGTTAATTAGACGTCGACTCATAAATCACAATCAATCCACGTCAGTTTCCACGCAATTTAGTTGATGAAGAGAAAACTTGTTTATCTGTTGCAACAATCGAAATTTCGTTTTTAGTCTGTCAATTTAAATGAATCTGTTGATACTGAAAGCTTAATGATTCATTGCTTCTGTGTCTCTTTCGTTTACGCCCATCCCCTTTCGTTTACAAACCTTTCATAGTGGAATACATAAATGATTCGTCTAGCTAGGCACTAGAATTTTTTTTTATACAAAAAAGTCAAGCAAATGACTCCATTCCACCTGATGGTAAGCAGAAGTGCAGTCCGAATGCGAAGATAACTAGTGCGAGAGATAAACTGCGCTAGCCACCCTCGCCTTGCCGACCTGCAAGGTGCTTCTTCACGCCTCTTTTGAATGACCCAGGATTGAAGGAGGGAGGGAACACGTGTGCTGGCAGTAAAATCCATTTCAAAGAAAAGAACACAAAAAGACAAAGAAACGAGTTGCCAAATTTCTTACTTCGATAAAGCTCCTCGTCATTCGAACCCACAGAACACAGAAAGAGATTTCTGTGTTCTGTGTTCGAATCAGTTGGAGCAACTGAGTACAATTTTATTAGCGAAATTGCTAATATTGTTAGGGTTTCGTGGTGGTGACATCAATCAGGTAGGTATGCGGTTCCATTATGACTTGAGTGTCCAGACTCTAGACGATTTAGACTCTCTGAATTCTCACCGACTTGAAATACGACGTCTATTAGAATTATAAATTAATAGCATATTTAGAATAGAAGATAATTTATTAGATCTTTCAACTGTCAAGTGTTTCGCCCACCAAATTTGATCCAGATGTTCAGCATTCCATAAGCGCATACACCTTTGTGCCTTTAACAGTCTGCTACAATACCTATAATTTTAGTAGCATTCTTGTGTTCCTACAATAAATGACAGGAAAGCCAGTCCCTAAGGTAATTGTCCCTAAGGAATTGTCCGATGGTTGAGGGTTCTGAGTGAAACTCGTTCCCGGCCTTACTACTTCACTTCAGCATCAAGTGGAAAACCGCCACGTTCAACCTTATCATAATTACAAATAAGGTGAAATGAAGATAGTCGAGACAGCGCAGTGGACAAGCTGCTTGAATCAGGAGCAGTCCAAACTGGGGTAGTAAGTTCCTCCACCTTACAGAAGACCACAGTCAAATAACACTACATTTGTGTCATTTATTTTGGTGATTAATGTCGCCAGAGCTTCACGCGGTAGGAAGGAGGTTAGGATTGGCAGCATAAACTTAAGTTAGTCATGTTTTAAAAATATTGCTGTCATTTTTATTTGCCGAATGAAAGACAGAGTTAGCATCAGTTTAAAACCACGACTAACTTTAGTCCACGTTTTGTAATTAGGGGGTTAAAGATAGGGTACCTATATTTACAATGTAATTGAAGATTGATAAATGTAAGCTAAAGCAAGTTTTGTCCTCATTTCGTGGTAGTCTAAGACGTTTAATAGTTATTTATTATACAAGAGTGGAAAGTTCCTTTTTAACCGCGTGCTCGATTTGGATGACCGAGCAAGCGAAGGATTCTAAAGTTGAATCACGAGCGCAGCGAGTGATTCTAAATTAGAATCCTGAGCGTCAGCGAGGGAAACAAACGAGCACAAGGTGAAAAATCTTTCCACTCGAGTGCAATACGTAACTTTTCATCCCACCTCAGCGAGGAAATGACAAAATAATCTTCATTCTAATCATAAATTTGGCACCATAGAGGTTACATTAAATAGGTTTAATGACGTTTTGAATTTACAATTATATTGAGTACTCATTATATGTGATGTTCTAAATTCAAATCTACTTTGCCGCTCAAGCGAATAAAATAGAATTTTCCAGCCAGATTTTAAAGCGCAAAATTACACTTTCCGAGGTGGTGGGATGAAAAAGTATTTTTACGTTATTGGTCGTAGCTACGAAAGTGACAGAATAAGTAAAGACTTGTGTGAACGTCATCGTAACGCTATTACAGGCATTGCATTGTTTAAAAACGAATGGACTTGGTGTTTGATGTAAGTAAGTGAAAAAATATTGAATGTTCGACCTAAGTGTCTGCACAACCCATTATAGCATTTTGAGCGTGATTATAGTATATGCAAGACTAGCTTCTGCCCGCGACTTCGTCTGCACGGGATTAGTATAAATTAAAACCTATATGTTATTCTGATGTATGAGCTATATTATTGTAAGCTTTGATTAAAATCCATTTAGTAGTTTTTGTGTGAAAGAGTAACAAACATATAATATATATAATACTCTTTATTGCACATAAAATACATAATACAATTGTTTGTTACATAGTTTGCAAGGGCGAACTTATCTCTAGAAGAGATCTCTTCCAGTCAACCCATAAATGTGTGTTCTAATATTGTTATGGTAGGCGACACAAGTGCAAAAAGGGTTTGAAAACAAATGAAACTAATAACTAACTAATAAAACTACTACCTAAAAAATACATATTATATAAAATAGATATATAAACTACATAAATAAAAACATATATATATATATATATATATATATATATATATATATACATATAAGTAAATAATATTATGACAAATACAAAACTTTACAGAATAAACATGATGAGATAAGTTTGCGAAGATTAATTGGATATTGTGATAAATAGTACTGCTTTAGTCTATTTTTGAAGGAAGTTATAGATGGACTATCCTGAATTTGGAAGATTGTTCCACATTAGAGCGGCGCGAAATGAAAAGGAGTGAAGGAAGAAGTTTGTATTACCCTTGGGAAGTTCCAGCATCTTAGTGTTACATGAACGCCTCAGACGAGTGGGTGGTGGAGATAGCTGGAAACGGGAACGAAGGTAGGAAGGGGCTTTAGGATCGTGAAGGATTTTATATAGGGATGAAAGGATGTGCACATTACGACGGTCCCTGATAGGAAGCCACTTTAACTCGTTCCGAAATGCAGATACACGGTCATACTTACGTAAGCCGTAGATGAAACGTATGGCCATATTCTGGAGCCGTTCGAGTTTGTTGAGTAAATCTTCTGTTACGTCCAAATAGCAGATATCAGCGTAGTCGAGAATAGGGAGCAGGAGAGATTGCGCCAGCATAATTTTGGTTTTAAACGGGAGAAAGTATTGAAGCCGCTTGAGAGAGTGATATGAGTAATGCATGCGCCTACTCAACTCATTCACCTGAGGTACCCATGACATATGGCAGTCCATAATTATACCGAGATTTTTCACTTTGTCCGTATATGTGATAATAGTGCCGTTATATACAAGAGATGGTAACGAACTGAAGTCGATTTTGTTCCTAAGTCTACTACTACCTATAACCATGGCCTGCGATTTAAGTGGGTTGACAAGTAATCCAAAGGATTTAGCCCAGGTTGCAATTGCAGATAAATCCTTGTTAAGAATAGCAATAGTCTCCGATAGTTCAGAACAACTTGAATGCCGGTAAATCTGCAAATCGTCTGCATACAGATGATAAGAGGAAGAGATACTATTACATATTCCGTTTATAAAAATAGAAAATAGCAACGGAGAAAGTACGCCACCTTGAGGCACACCAACAGCTAACTGGCACCAATCCGACGTGGTATCATCCATTTTAACGCACTGCTGGCGGCCAAAAAGGTACGAACTGAACCATTTAATAGTTGGAAGTGAGACGTTTGCCGAGCGAAGAGTAGCCAGAAGTATATCGAAATCAACGGAGTTGAAAGCGCTGCTAAAGTCGAGAAGACAAAGTATTGTGAGTTTGGTATTGTCCATAGCATACCGGATGTCTTCCGTCACATTAAGCAGCGCACCAACCGTACTGTGAGCAGGTCGAAAGCCAGATTGGAAAGGGCATAATAAGGAGTGGGATGTGAAAAACGAATATAGTTGCTGATGTGCGACGGATTCCAGAACTTTAGAAAGGAGAGGTAAAATAGAGATAGGACGATAGTCGGATAAGGATGAAGGATTAGCGGATTTAGGTAGAGGAATGACATTGGCCTTCTTCCACGATGTTGGAAAAACATTATTCGTCAATGAGTAGTTTGTAATGTGAGTGATAACCGAAATAATGTCATCCAACACGGGAAGGACCATGTCCAGACTGATGCCATCACTTCCAATGGCCTTGGTAGTGATACCTCTGACAATCTTCGCCACAGCGTCCTCGGTAACAGGACTAAAAGAGAATGGAGGACAGTCAGGCGGGACAAGACTTGATAGATAGGAGAGAGAAGTCGTCTTAGAAGAGCTATCTAGAGTAATAGGAGAAGAAGAGAAGTAATTATTCAAAGTGTTGAGATCCACGGTTTGCTGACATGAAACAGTGGGCTTGCCCACCCCAAGTGACTTAAGAAATTTCCATATAAGATTGGAATCCATGTTACCAATCTTATCATGTATGTAATTTCGTTTGGCGTCTCTACACATTCTGTTGCAGCGATTGCGTAAAATTTTATAGCCATCTAGGTGAATTTGATTGGGCTGTTTTTTGTAACGCTTCTTAGCTCTGTCACGTAGAACCATCACCTTTTTTATTTCAAACGTCAGCCAAGGTGCGGGGACATGCCTAACGCGGACAGGGCGCACCGGAGCATGTATGTCATATAGTCTGATCAACTCGGCCGTAAACTTTTCCACAATAAAGTCTATATTCTCGGATCTAAGTAACAGTGACCAGTCTATACCCCTAACATCCTCTCTCAAACGGTCTATAACCATATGCTTGAAATCGCGCTGCAAGAGTACTTTGCGCTTGGACTTGGGAGGCCTTACTTTAAAAGTTAAGAACAGTAAATCGTGGTGAGAGAAAGGGGCTGCTGTATGGCCAAAAGAAGGAACCATTTCGGGGTTAGAGACTATTATCAAGTCGATAAGAGATGGCTTACAATGCGGATAGAAGTGCGTGGGGGATGACCTTGAGAGCACATGCAGGTTTACTGATGAAAATACATTGGAAAGTTTAGTGGCCCTCGCATCTTTTTTTAGCAGGCATGTATTGAGATCTCCCATTAAAATTGTATGGTCAAATAGGGGCGTAAGAGTTTCTAGTAAATTTTCTAGAGTGTTAAAGTAAGCCACCTTATCGTTTGGACTATACAAACAACCCAGGAGGATCTTTTTGTGGTGTAAAAGGATTTCAAGAAAAATGAATTCCAAAGAGCCAGTACTAAGTGATGTTGAGCATTTAATAACATTGGCAGGAATGTGACCTCGTAGGTAAATACCAACTCCTCCACCTCCCATGCCGATGCGATCGTTGCGAAAAAGTTTATAGCCAGGAATAGAATATCCAGTAGACGGAAGAGAAGGTTTTAGCCAAGTCTCAGAAACAAGGATGCAATCGACTACGTTATTGCTAAAGGACGCAACAAGATCACTATAATGTCCAGGTATGCTCTGCGCGTTAATATGCACAAGGGACAGGAATTTAGAGTTTTGGTCAAAAATAGACAGAAGTTTGCTATCCAGAAGTTCGACATTTGATACATCAAAGCTTTCAGCACTATCATATTCATCAGACGAGCAAGAAAAGTATTCATCATGTACAATCATAATATATAAATAATTAAAATATAAACAATTAAAATAAATATAATAATATAAATAATAATAAATTATTTCAATATATACGCGAAAATAAACTCTAATCAATTTCACATGCATAGGTTGACGGAACGTAAATAGAACAAACAAAAAAAACAACAAACAAAAAGCACTGAATCTGAAAATGAAATCAAGTATATAAAAAAAAAAGAAAAGATAAATACTGAATACATGGCTGTATGAGCTAGATTCCTTTGGTTGAGATTTAAACAATAATATTTTACAAACATCAAAAAAAAAACAAATGTTATAAAATAGGTTGGCTGTATGAGCAAAGACCTTTGCAACATACATCTAGGACTTCATACAAACTCGCGCGTTTATAATAATAAGTATGATTTACGGAGTTTCTCCCGAGTTCTTGTCGTAAAAACACGTGTTGAGAGACTCCATTTTTAACCTCAATCAACCGTACATTTTTTGTTACTTAGTTACATTTTCACTTGACATTGGCAAAATGCGTACCTACGCTTAATGCGACGCGAGGCCATTAATTAAGAATAGAATAGAATAGTATGATTTACATTTTCATTATCGTTAATGCAATAAATCAAATTCTAGTCATATAATTATTTCAGCATGGGTTTGTAACTTTAATACTGTTATTACCATTGTGTAAGGTCACGAAAATTTCATAAATACGTAAAAAGGTAGGAGTTGAATTGAATCGTCTTTTCGAGTTATGAGGGTCCGCTCGGCCATGTGTCACAATCACTCTCTGTCTCAGCTCTGCGCCCTCCCTAAATATTGTTTTATATGGTGTACCATCAAAGCCATGTTTTCGCTCAAGCTAAGCTGAATCTTAATTGCATGCGATTAAAATCCAAAACACGATTGCCATTTGTGTGTCCGTTTTTATCGTTAATATAATTTATTCAATTATAAAGGTTGTTTCTGTTATATAAACGTATGCACGCTGAGAGTTTTCTCGTGATACGTGCGAGTAAATTTTCAGGGGATTTATAATTGATTGTTGCATTTTAGTACAATTTGTAGGTATGCTTATTAATTAGCTATGTTATTTTTGTAAGGCATGAAGGTTGTAATTTGCATAGTGATATTAAATAATATAACAAAAAGGTTTCAAATAAATTAAGTGGTTATTAGCAAACATGGCTTAACCTGGAAAACTCTACCACAGACGGACTGGTTGTATCTTTTCATTAATTGACGGAACACAATAATGTTGTTAAGATTATTATCATGGCGACAGATTTTGATAAATACGAACTAGCCAGGCAGACTTGAAAAAAAGTCCTGCCACCAACCATAAACCGAAAACATATACTCCCCTTTTTTTTAACGCTGTGAAAGCCTTACGCATACCTCACGCCGGGGAAGACACAAGGTTATGTGGGACTCTCCGATGGGCGTTGAGGCGACATTACACCGGCTCATCGCCCATTGGCCTACCCACTAAAACACAGCGATGCCCCTCACATGCGTCTGGGAGCGAACATATCAACTACCGCACCATCCTCCTCGGATGCGTCGGCAGTGGATATGTCACCCCCGGACGGGAACGTGGGAACTCTTGCGAACACATCCACGAACCCGTCGGCGACTGCTCGCTCAGCGCGAACCCCTCTCACCCCCCCAAAATGGGTAAGCCTAGTGGCGGTAATCGATGCAAAGCAGGGTCCGGACTTCCCCATCCCGGGCCCTGCTGGTTACCGACAGGAGGCAGAAGGCGGGCGAATTGCCGCCGCCTCCGCCCCGCTCTTCTAGGGCGGCATGGGTCGGCCTGGGGGTCTTCCTCCCTGGCCCGCTCCGCCGACTCCTTCTGCGTCATAACCTCTACGCAGAAGGAGTTCACCGCATGCCACGACCTTTAGTTCTCGAGCATAGTCCGCACTACGCTCGGGAGGGGGTGGGAATCAAAACCGCGACCTCTGTAACTAGTTCCGGTGGATGAACCACTAGGACACGGAGGCGTAAAACACTCAATTTATTGTTAATCGTTTTATCAATGTCGTAAAATTATATGTTCTTAAATAGCTATTTGGGTATCTTAATTACGACGTGGATTGTACCATCAACAGCAAGAGTTGATGATCAAAATCAAAACTAAGTTCACTGATGTATCATTTTAAACTAACGTGGTCAATATCATTTAAATGAAAGAAAACGGAATTTAAAACACGTAACTCTGATTTTTAGTTAGTCTGATATTTCTTCTTCTTCATCAGGTCATCCTTAATCATGCCGCCGAACTAAAACAATGGATAATATAAAGTATAAATGATGCATTGCCCAAATTACTACTTATACCCACATGATGAATATACTAGTAAGATTTTTTTATGTATGTAATTGTTTTGAATTTAGAAGTTTTGTTTTTAATAATCTACTTCTCCTGTTGACCGTACATAAAAACAAGATTTTCTTAGTCGATTTGTTTTTATATGTCAACCTAATTAACAATAATAGTTTCACTATAGTGTATCACGTCTAACCTATCCTTAGAATCCGAGCTAAGATGCTTAGCAAAGTTAATGTTGTCATAAAGTCCCGAACACATTTTCTTTTAGCAATATGCCTAACAGTAAATCAAAGCATTATAGTTCCAGAATGTTCACTGTTCCAGTAACGCTGAGATCGCAACCCGAGCTCCATGTGTCCCCAAGGCCTCTATAGTGTATCTAGGACACTATTGCTAATGCTTGGCAAAGGTCGTCCCTGACACGAGCCTGTTGATACATGTCTTTTATGTAAAACTTAGGCACTTTTGGCAAAATAAAATCTTTTGAGTTAATACCTTGGGAATCTCACAATGAGTGGACCAGTGACATTAATCATAATAACTAACTCTCGCACAGATATTTGAATTCAAGTGTAAATAATACTTAAATATTTTATTTGTCTAGTAAACCACGGAAATATTGCTATCTAATTAATAACTAATTTCATTCCATATGCAATGCTGCAAGCATTGCGTATGGAATGAAATTTAAATGAACAAGCTCTTTATTTAAATGGACTTTGCTAAGTACTGTTAAATCGTCAAAAGCCCTACTACCATTTCGGGCGATATAATTATTATACTTAAATAATAATTATTATGCTCAGAATAGTAGTTATTATGATTACATTAGCGTTATGAAGAAATGGCGAATGAAACTCCACATCTTACAATATCGTAATGATTTTAAAACATCATTACAGGTCAATAGATAATAACAGTATAACTAAAATTGCATTTTTACATGCGTAAATTTTGTGCAGCTATTACAGCCAGCAGCCACGCATTTGGGTCATATATATAATTATTTATCTTGTAAACAGCTTTTCTGTATAGCTCAATTAATCACATAAATTAACTAAGTAATTTAACTTCTGATACCCACTACCATTTTGTGTTAATGTCATATAGATTTCTTTTAATTTAGGTGCTAAGCATACATTTATGATGCTGAACAATTATATATAAGAATACAATTATATGTGGTATACAAAAATAAATCCATTAATTCATAAGTTATTTACACAATATTATACTATTAATTGCATGTGTCATACAATTATCCTGATGCAACATTGATGTAGCATTATGGTGGGCGTGTAGCATTTATACAGGGTGTAAAAGACATGAGCAGTCAAACGAGAACCATGTATTCTGCTCACCGTCATAACATTTTTCTTCCTTTAGACTATACCTGGGAAATTGATAGTTACGATTTTATTGAAGGTCAAAGTCATAATTTTTTTTTCCATTTTTTTATGAAAACGTATTCTATACGTTATTTCTTAATTATTGTCTAAAGAAACATTATCATTTTTTTTAGTATTTCATAACAAAAAATGGCTTCAAAACGTTAGCGTTCAATGTAGCTCACTCGATGCGCACGCACACTAACGAACGGGGCCGCCGTCAAGCAAAATTATCGCGGTTTTGCGAGTTGCGTGCGAGTTGAGCCCTTTACATGGCGCGGTACAATTTGCAATTTTTTGTAACACCAAAAAATAAAAATCATTTCCCAGCAATATTTTTTTTGAAATATGTCTTATTTTGATGTATAGAATACGTGGTTTTCGTTTGACTGTTCATGTCTTTTACACCCAGTATGTAGTTTGCAAGCATCGGGTGAACTGGCTTATTTATTTTCTTACTTTCTAGCTATTATAGGAGAGGTATATGACATACTTTGGCATGCCTCAAGTATCTACTCAATTATGTCTGCCAGCTCTCGGAATATTAAAGATATTTAAATCCAACACAATTATTGCCTAACATGAGAATGACCCATATATTGACGATGCTCACGCTTCAAACGCAGTTAAAACATAATACATTGCCCGTAGTGTAAGTTTTTTCGTTTAAAAAAACGTCACTATTATAGTTGTGTTAAGAGCTCAATTTGTATGGGAATAATGATTTGCGCTTCTTTCCGCTAGGGACGTTATTCACGTTTCCTATACAAATCGAGCTCTTAACGCAACTACATAGTTGCGTATTAAACTTACACTATGGGTACAGCATCGATGTAGTCGCTAAAACGTGCGTTTCCTATACTGCGATCGAAAACAGCAATCTGCCAAAACGCGATGTAATCGCCGATGCCAAAAGTAACAAAATTGGAAAAAATGTAATTTACTCAAACAAACCAATTAAAAGCTAACTTAATGCCAATTATAAGCAACATTAAACTAGCCGATATAATAAAAACAGTTTCAATGAGAAAAAAGTTCCCGCTATCGATTTTCAATACAAAATAATGCACCGAAGCGGCACAAAGGCTCACTTAATTTGGAGATAAGTGTGTAAATTGTGTATTCTATGGAACGTTACGTATGCCACTGCACAAGTTCGGAATAACTTCGGCGCTCGGTCTATTTACTTAGCTCTCGAACCGCGAGTCTCGCTCAACTGTTCCCGTCATAGAGTAGTGAACTCTATAGACGCGACACCGTCCGGCCGTTTGAAGATTAATAATTAAGCTTTTATGATTCTAATTCCTTTTGCAGACAACCTAAGAACAAAGTTTATGCATGAATATGAGTTAATTTCGTAAGACAATTACAGGAAGAATCTTGAAACGTATACCCGCTTAACTAAAAGTCCTTAATCGATTACTAATTATTATTGAATAACAGAATTTATGTGTTCACAAATATTAATTTCGGGTAACCTAGTCCAGACGAGACGAAGATTTTTAGCTTTCCATCGATTCACAGTGTTGCAGACAGGAGAGCCCAGGAGCAGTGACTGGGACTAGTAACGCAAGTCAATGTACATTTAATAGGCCTTTTATGATAACCTTCACTACCCTGCCTATCCATATTTGGTGAGTATTGGTATTGCTGAGTATGAGTCGTACTTTAAAGGACGTACCTTACAACTACGTGATTAATAAAAATGATTATGGTTATTATATTTCTCTTGCGGCTGTTCTTGTATTTTTACACTTTAATGACATTCTGTTTAACTTATAGAAAAACTTTATTACCTGTAACAGAATTATAGCTGAGAGACAATTATAAAGAAATGCTCTGTACTTTCTAGAAGAATAAGCATATTCTTAATGAAAGACAAGAAGTGTAGATATTATGATAACAGATAACATAGGCTTGAAGCATTAAATCATAAAGGAAATAATAGTTTCTGTGAATGTGAACAAAACTTCAGTTATTTTTCTTTAATTTTTTTCCATAATAAGCTACTTAAGTGACGAGCGAACATAAAAAATATTTTGTCGAGTATACAGAACTAAAAAAAATGGACTCATAACTATAATTAATACAACACAAATGTGTAGATGACTGTTATTCGTAACTTACAGGAACTTATCTGAAGTTTGTTAATGAACTATAAAATATTGTATAATATAATTTATACGCCGTCGTGGTGGCGTGGTCACGCTGCCTACACATCGGGCGGTCCGGGTTCGGGTCTGGTTCTGGCAAATGTTAGTATGACGAACACGAATATTTGTTCACGAATCAAGGTTGTTTATATATTTATTTAAGCTTATTTATAAAATATCTAGATTATTATGTATATTTGTCCGTTATCTAGTATCCATAGCACAAGTTCTTAATGATACTTAATTTGGGCTAGCTCAGGCTAGCTTATTTAGATAATTGGTGTGAGCATGGAAATATACTATTACTACTATTACTAGTATATTTAAATGTAAAGATTAAAAAACCTTACAGAGATTATGGCTAAGAATCCCTGTCGAATATAAAAAAACAATCATAAGTGGGCTGTAAGTTGACTGATCAGAGACCAACTTTGACTGTTACGGCATCTGGGGCATCGTTCTCAGGTTTAGGCTAATAATACTTATACCAAAAACTTATTTGTTCTTTAAGTGAAAAAAATATAAGAGCTAAACAATTTTGTAATACGCCATTGCTTATGAAGTTTCGCTTCTGTCTATTTACGTATATTCTTTGACGAAAGTGATTTTTACAAGAAACCGCTCCAAAGCTGTGAATATGAAATTGGCTCATCGCTGTAGAGAACATTTCCTGTCCTTTTCTGTTCACTGAACTACTTAAAAGTTAATGCTGGCTTAATATTTGAATATAAATTTAAATCTTTAAAATAACTGACTGGCATTGTGAAAAAATCCCTATCTTTAGCCGGGAGCCCAACAAAGACAACACACTTGGAATAGCCACTGTCTTATTTCTATAAATAAACTTAAATAAGCAACGATTACCAGCGAAGAAATGTATATTTATTAGAATAAAAAAGAGAAAAAGGACTTATCTGTATCGCCCACGCCTATTTCATTATATTATTGTGTAGGCACTTACCTAATCATTACACAAATAGATATAATATGTTTTCTCTCAAGGAAAAATTTTGCAAGACCCCAATAAGAAATAACAGTCTAATAAATAGAATACATGACATATCAATATACATATTTATAAAATAATTTGTTTTGTTATTAATATTACTCTTTTCTTTCCTATTGATGTGTTATTGTATTTTTGACTGATAATTTATTATCTGAGTAACTAATAAGAACCCTTCAATTGCATATTACAAAACAAGACAGTAATTTTATAAACAATAGTTTTCAAAACATTATCGGTAAAGCTATTCTCGCATAAAAAGTATACATAAATATTTTTTCTTTACAATTTTCACATTTTGTTGTCCAGAGTTTTTGATTATAGGTAACAGCTAAGTGTAGTAGCTGCCATCAAAGGTAGTAGTTATTTGATATTTTATTATTAGTTTTTACGTCTATTATTGCAGTTGTGATTTTTGCCGTCCCGGGGAAGTACCTTACAGAACAATGCAATTAAATAGCACAGACAGTACTCTTATTACTTATATGATTTTGTTCTCTACGGTATAATTCCAGTTTGAACGCTGCAAATTAAAGCTACTAATCCACTGTGACCTACCTATATCTAATAAAAAAAAAAAAATGGAATAGCCAAGAAATACTCATCCAATAAAATTAATATCAGACTGATCGCGATCAAGTGATTGATATTAATATAGTATAGTTAGTAATCTATAAATAAAAATAGCAGAAATATAATTCAGACACAACAGATCCCGATGGGCAGAAGTGCTCCGTGACGAGACTCACGGCCCCTCTATAAGATAAACAACCCCCTTTTTATTTACTACAACTCAACTTTAGCTCCTGATAATAGAGTTCATTATGTATCTGAATGGATGTAACATTAATATTGCGATAACGACGTTAAAAAATAATACGGTAACAGAAGCCGAGAAGCTCAACCCTCTGCGGCACTCATTAACAAGATCCCGACAAAATGTTTATGTTTACGAAGCCTTCCAAGACGGGGCTTATCTTTTACAATTTGACGCGTTTGACGCGTTGCGAGCTTCATGCTCGCGACAATTTCATTGGGGTTGAAGACGGATTGTTTGTTTATTGAAATCACGCTATATTAGAAACGGTCGTATATTTCCGACAACCCTTCTTTCATCACTCAATCTCGGATAACGTTTTGCCTATCATAAAGTTTATTTTTGCTCGCACAAGAAGCGTGTTTGCGAATGTTATTAAGTGTAGGTATGAAAGGGAATACATTTTCTAATTAGCTTACAATAATGCTATAAACCTTATTTTCAATCTGATAGCAATTATAGAACACTACGTCGTCATTTCGGTAGGTACCACCGCCTTATTTATTTCTGCCGTGAATCAGTTCGCTGTGTTTCGGATTGAAAGGAAAGGTAATTTCGTGTAATTACTGGACATGGAAGGCATATCATCTTATTCCCCAGGATGGCAACGCACTTGCAGTGTTAAGCGAGTTACCTACCCTTAATATTGCAATAGGCGACGGTAACCACTTAGTAGCAGATGGACCGTAAGCTTGTTTGCCATCTCGTATTAAATAAAAATACAAAACACGCATAGAAGCTGTTTTCTATGACTGCGATTGGAGTTTTTTTCGTTTCTAATATAGAATATTTGCCTCGAAGAAAAAGATTTCGTACAAACTGTTGTTTCGATTTCGAAAACAAAATTAACTTGATTGCTCAAGGAAAGCACGAAACCTTTATCCAGGTTGTTACTAGAGCATTTTCTACACATTAAGAACGTGCATTCATCACTTCGATGATTTCGAATTCATCGCACCAATAATATATTTTTCGCTGTATTGTTGTTAGATACACATGTCTATGTGACCTCGCACACATAGACATTGCTCGCAGTAAAGTCCACTAGCTGGGAAGACCCGGGGTGCACGATCGAAAAATGACCGCGAGCTCAGATTTAGACCATTTTTCATTAAATTTTTAAAAATATATTAGTGCATTTAACAAATGTTATAATATCATTATCTCTAGCAAAATATGTATTTTAATATAATAAGTAAATTAAATGAGTTTAATTTCAAATACATTGTAAAAATCGACATAAAAATTTACCAATTATTTATAAATATTTTTGGTATCCCTTTCCAATATGTTATATCAATTTTTTACTTATTTGGACTAGGTATGTAGTGGTTCAGAATAGTATAATTATTTTCTTTTGGAAAAACAATTTTTGCAAAGTCTTGTTTGCCATTATAATGCTGATATTTCATCTGAAAGTTAGCTCCAAACTGCATTTTCGTAAAACTGCGCTATAGGATTCAACATGCTTTAAAAACACTTTGGCAAATGTTCTTGTCTTCTTGTTCACATGGCTTCAAAATTAGGTCTGAAAAGTCCACAAAATGTGTAAATTTTGACGTAAATCGAGTGCACGCCCTTAAGCCAACGTGTTCTTTTTTCTCTTACCCTGCTCCCCATTTCTTTGGGATCGGTGCAGCATCACTTGCTATCATTATACTGCTCCATGTTTTGGGCCGGCTGCCTGCTGCCACCAACCCTCGTTGGGAATATCCTAGTGTCTGAGTCTTACAAGTCGCTATTTTTGCCGTGACTTGTTTACAAGTGCTAATTTTCGACAGCATCAACAACAAACCATCCTGGGGACTTAGCAAAGTGTCAATCGTTTTATAATGACAATAATGTCGAAATTCGTCAACGTTCATTCGTTATTAGTTTTGAAGGCGGTTTTTTTTATTTAAAAATAATTTTGTTCTTATAGGACTTCGTTATCGTTTTAGTTTGTTACTTTGTCTACGGGTCCTGTACCCCTAGTATGAGTTTTGGTAGTTTTCGAGCTCGATCAAACGTATCGTCTCTTTTCATACATTGCCCACTGATTCTGATAGTTTACGCTAGAGGCGCTAGTGGGCAATGTATGAAATGAGACGATACGTTTGATCGAGCTCGAAAACTAGCAAACTCGTACTAGGGGTACTGTTCTACATAACATGTGGGCTCAGATCATATGCATGTGAGCCTCCTTATGTGTATCTACTATAATTGGCACAATACTTACTACAGAAGAATTAGACGCATAAAGTCTACCGCAATCAAATAGCGGAGAAGTTTTAATGAATTTAGAATTCTAATTAAAAATTATCTTCGGACAGAATTTAAAACCACTGCTATGCGGGCGACTGTTCTTCCAAGCTGAGCTGCTCAGGGATTATAAGCTAAAGTATGTCTAACAATGTCCGTTTTTAACCCGAGACGCGAAAAGAGCGGTGTTGTAAGTTTGAATTGTGTTTCTGTGTCTGTCTGTGGCATCTTAGCTCCAAAACGGATGACTCGATTTTGAGTTAGTCTATTTTATAAAAAGGTGGGTCCATATTGGCTCACATAATATTCTAAATCCTATTCTTTGTCTTAATTTTATTTTTCATACTTTTTTTATTCATACTTTTTTATTACTACCAACGGAGAACATAACAGGTAGTGATCATATATTTTTTATTAATACTGTTACTACCTTGTTGCTTACAAAAACAGTGCACTCCGCCTGGTCATAAAAAAAAATAACCCTAACCTACCCATCACCCAGCCATGTAGGTGCATAAAACACTAGACTCGCCCAAAAATGTATGATTAATGATATTATGAATTTCATTGATTATCTTTTATGAAGAATGATTTGTTATGAAGAATGATCATTATGGTTTTAAATGGTATGAGAAATATTTTCGGACCTCCAATGATAGGAATTGAAAAGTTATGTAAGAAAATGCACACCCATAAAAGGTAACTTGATTGTCAGTCTTCTCAGCTGTGATTCAAGAATATCTGTTAAGTAGTTTGAAGTTCATCAGCTCTTTTATAGTTGATGAAGAAATCTGAGTAACTTCGAAAAGTCTGATTGAGTCCAAATTCTGTGTGCTGTAACTATTATGATATTGCTGATGCTGATACTCTGGCATCATCTGCAATCTGCAGAATATCCAACTCCTCACAAAATTACACAACAGTTATCGAGTCTAGGTTCGATGGATTGGTCTCAATTTAAGGTTTATAAATAGATAATGATCAGCAGGAACAGAAAATACTATTATGGATAAATTTGTAGGAGATTCGAAGTAGTCGGGAGTTTTTAAAATTTATAACCCTCGACGCAAAAGAGAGGCGTTATAAGTTTGACCTGTATGTATATCTGTGTGTCTGTATGTCTGTGAGTCTGTCTGTGGCATCGTAGCTTCTAAACGAATGGACCAATTTTGATGCGTTTTTTTTGTTTGAAAGCTGTCGTGATCGACATGGTTCTTAGCTATAAATTTATGTCGGGGATTGCATAAAATTCTCAATTTTGTGGTTTTAAATTTAATGTTTTTTTTATCCTGTTTAACAAAATAACTTGTTTCGTAATTGTGATTTTTTTTGTGTTCACTATAAATAATTTCAATATTAATATTCTTTATCGTTTACTCTTGGTATTCTTCGAGCCAACATTAATAGGTATTCAGTAAAAAGTACTCCAGGAGAGAATAATGCTTGATCTAAGGAAGTACAAAGTTATTTCAACCAACTTATGCCCGTAACAGGCATTATAAGTTCCCGCAGTTAGTTGAGGCTTCATACTAAATTTATGGAGGTTTGTTTGTCGCGAGTTAAAGTGATCTTATTCCAAAGTTGGTTTTGTGGGCATTTAGCCGAAATTAAACTTCCACTTTGTCCGAATTTACTGCGAAGCCGTAACTTATCTTCGACATGGTTTTGCTTTGTAGGTTTTATGATACCTATTTCGTACAGAAATATTGTAATAAAATAAACAGTTTTTATTTAGAAGGAAACTTAGAGGAGATAGATTGCGCCGCGGTTCTTTATAGCAATCACGAAAGCTAAACTATCAAGAGCACGGTGGGTACTCGGATGGATGACCGAAACGTTTTTGATTCCTTCGCGCTTCGGAAGGCATGTTAAGCTAGTGGACCCGGCAACTGTCGAAAGATAGCAGTCGTTTCCAAAGAAGTTTGCTGTCAGAGAGGCGGCCAGCCTTAAAAAAAAACTAATGTCAAGGCAAAAAAGTGCAGAAGCACCAAAGTCAGAGGAACTTAGAAGCAAATTCAGAGGAACTTAGAAGCAAATTCAGAGGAACTTAGAAGCAAATTCAGAGGAACTTAGAACTTAGACAAACATTTTTTTATACAACTAGATGACAAACAAACTGACGGCCCACCTGGTGGTAAGTGGATACCGTCGCCTATAAACACCTGCAATAACAAGGAAAATATCACTTCGTATTGCAGGTGCGTTGTCATCCTGTGGCCTAAGATGAAATGCCTTCCATGCCCGGTAATTGCAATGGCTACTTCTCCCTCTGGCCCATCATAACGCATACATCAACATAATTATTTATTTAAATTGACATTTTATGATTGTAACATTTACATAATTACGCATCGCGGTTCAATTGTCACATATGAATATTGTAGAAAAAAAAACAAAAGAACGTCGAAATAAACTCTTTTTCCTAAAGTTTTAAGCAATTCATAGAGGTTTTCATGTCTCGCGACGATGTTTAAGACCTTTTTGATGTGTTCGCTTGATAGTGGCGAAGAGGAACAAAGTGCTCATCACCAAATATTTGTAAATAATGAATTGAACTCAAACTGCAGCGCTTCATTGGCCGAAACCATAACAAAGTAAAAATAATTTATTCACAAGTTTCTAACACAACCTACCATTCAAGTTGCTCACTATTCGTGATGTAATTCAGTAGTTCCGTCGACGGGACCGCATTCATAAATTGTAAACGGGAATGAAACAATTAGACTCGGAATGGAGTTCTAGGTAATTTGTTGGATAGGAATTAGATAATGCTATCAATCAGGCTGCCGGGGGTTGGCTGTTCATATTTCAAGCTAAGTTGTATTTCGAAACTCTATATTACGTAGTGTTCGATTTGCTCACGTTTGTATTGAGTCAGTCTTGGGACTTTCGCCTTAATTTTGAAATAGCGACACAAAATAAATCAATAAAATTACCTATGAAAATTCAATTTCACTTTCGGTGTTATTATCACTGAAAAGTGTAACTGACGCCGCCGTGGTGGAGTGGTCAGTAACGCTGCCTACACATCGGGCGGTCCGGGTTCGAGTCCTGGTAGTGGCAAATGTTAGTGTGATAAACACGATCATTTGTTCACGAGTCATGGTTGTTTATTTATTTATTTAAGTTTATTTATAAAAATATCTAGATTATTAAGTATATTTGTCCGTTTTCTAGTATGCATAACACAAGTTCTTAAAGATACTTTTAATTTGGGCTAGATAAAGATGGTGTGAGCGTAGAAATATGTTATTATTACTACTACTTACCATCCATATGAAGTAGACCGAAATTCATCTCGATTTTCCTCCGTGCTTCGGAAGGCTCAATATGCTGGTGTTCCGGGCTGATATCCAAACATAGCAGTCTTAAAAATAAGCCAAGTGAATGAATCGACTGAGGTTTATGCTTCTACTTTGCATATATTTTTTGCTTAATGCAATTTTATGTTCTTATTTCTTAGTGCTCTAAAGTTCTACATTAGTATTTCAAATTGCATGCAACTTCTTGGAATAGGCACTTTGGTCGCGGTAATTTCATTTTAACAACTCTACGAATTTAATTTTGTTGAACATATTCAACATTAATTGATTATACACAGATGAAAAAAATAATCTCATGTTTTAGCACAGCGTTAAAACACACAGTGGTTCGACGCCTTTGAAGTTGAGGAAAACGCCGCTTTCGTCTAGACAGCGTGCAGTAGACTACCAAACGAGTGTATGGCGGTTTGGTGGCGCTACCGCGCTCCTCTCGTCCCGCGTCCCCCTCACGTTGGCCCTATCTAGACGTGCTCGTTGGCTAACTGTAAGAGCTTATAGACTGTGGCAATAGTCTTGATATAATGCCTTATATGATCGGATTTTTTTCGGGTAATTCAAATAGGAATTCCTCAGAAATTAATGTAAAAAACAAAGAATTTTCCTTTTTTCAAAATTTTTTTTAAATAACTTGAAATGTATGTCGAATTTTTAAAAAAGAAAAACGTACGGATATTGTTTTTTTTTCGTTTTGTTAACCTCTCGTCGGCGATCATTCATTGTGTCTGAGACAGAGTCTGAGGTAATTAGGTACTTATAGGTTTACGCGCGCGATGTTTGATTATTTACTTATTTTTCAATATATTTTAATTTTTATATATAATTCCAAATGAAACAAATATTACTTGTAATAAAGGTTTTATTTATAACTATAATAAATATTGTATTAAATCGAGGAATAAAGTGCTTTTCAGAATTTCACCTTCGATTTACTAATTTAATTCATTGTAAAACTATGTTCATTTTTACATCATCTGAAAGGTTATTTGATAACGATTCCAATTATATAAAGCATGTTTATATCCTCCATACAGATTTCTTTAGATATCGCCGATTTTAATAAGGACCGGAAGTAAACCGTAAGTACTCTGGAAATGAGGGGACAGGTGCGCCATATTTAATAAAAGAGGTTAGACAGTTGAGAGGTTAAGAACATTCAAATATATCATGAAGTTCGGATAAGAAACAGGGGTAGTAAATAAAACCGTTTTCTCTGTACGTATGGCGATGTGCTTGCCGTCTATCCTCTCAAGGTTTTTAGAAGGAGATAATCTTGATGGAGTCCTCTAGCCTGCATGGCGAATTTTCCACCGAAGGTTTCTAGTCGAGTACTATCACCCGCGAGGGAGTCTCAATATTGTCTAAAGTCGTCTCGAATAGAAAGACTGGCGTTGTATTCAAGTACTAAAGTTTATATGAAAATTGTACGTGTAATGTTTGCACGCGATGAAAGTACCTAAAGCTTCTTTGACATAAGTGTCAGATTAATACTGATTAATTTTTTGAGGTCAGTGCCAGCCTCATGGTATTCCAGACTTTATTTCACGCCTACTGTGTCAAGCGATAGTTACTCATGTAATTATTTATTCTAAACTAAGACTGGCACCGTCCTTAAAAAACAGATGGCATATTGACTTTTAGATCGCTAAATTCAGTTGTAATTGAAACTTATACCTAATGAAATGTCTTTTTTAAAATCACCCTGTTAATACCGACTTGTTTTCTAAATGACTGATGCACACTTAACTGTCTATCTCAAAAACGACTGAACCGATTTCGATGAAACTTGCAGACACCCCTAAGTTAGACTAACCTAACCTAGTCAAACAAAAAAAAAAGAACTTTTATAGTTTTTGAGATATGCGTGGACTAACATACAAACATACATACACTCATGAACTTTGGCATCCATGTATTGAAGCTGGTATAGACTAACATGTAGTACAAAAACTGTGTGATTCTGACAATATTACATACATACCTACAAGTCAAATGACAACCTCCTCTTTGAAATCGGTCAAAAATTAAAATAAACTATATGAAAATAAATGCTCAGAAGATAAGATTATAATAACAGGTATAATTGATATCAAACTTTATCGAATATAATTAGACCAACCGTTTCTTCGCACTTTGCAATAAGCGGAATACGTTCCAACTTCCAATGTATGAGTAATAAACGCCTGATTTCTGTTTCCTCGCGAGACTCTTATTTCGAAGAAATAACAACCTTATTATAAATGATTAAACAAGAACCGAAACCATAATTAAAGAGGAAAACGACTCATTATTACCGAAGTGGGCGAATAAATTGTCTTAATACGGATATATTAATATCCAACTGGCGACAAAGATATATTTGGGATGTTATTAGATTGTATAATATAATATTAGTAAATAGTAACTTTAGGTTACAAATGGCTCTTCTAAGAATAGCTACAATATTGACTTTCAGGAAAGTAAGCGGGACACTAGTTTGTAACTAAGGGAGATTACTTTCATCTATATTTATACTAATATTATAAAGTGGAAAGATTTGTATGTTTGTAACGAATAAACTACTGAACCGACTTTGATGAAAGATGATAGAAATATATATTAAATGTTGGAAAACAAGATAGAGTACCTTTCATCCCCACACAGGTTTCATCCCTTATTTCATCCCCATACAGGTCGAAATTTCATAAACGCTTGAACAAATATTTATTTCTTATCAAGTGCCTAAATTCTAAGGTCCATGTTTCATAAATGACGATCGTCCATACAAACTTTCATGCCTTATTTCAACCACTTCAAGCCTTTTTTGCATAAAAGAAGGTTGTAGGTATGTCTTTTCCCAACGTGTACTCAATATTTGTACTGACTAAATGAAGTAAGGTCAAAATCGTTCCCGTAATTTTTGAATTTATTCGTTAAAACATATGAATTTTTCCAATTCCAACAATTAAAAGGCTTCCAAGTCCTATAAGGCTTATAAGAGCGAATGCCCAGCGAGTCGCACGCATTGGCCACGAATCGGTTACTCATCCTATAGGGTAGTTACTGGCTTCAAATCAAATTAAATGTTTATTGCATGCATGTGGTATACACGGTTCACTAATTTTTACAAAATACGAATGACAAATGATAATTTTAAAAATAACTCTAGAAAAACTAATAATGTGACAAACATCTCATTTAGCAAACATGTTACTTTATAAGTAATCATTTGACTAAATAGAGATTTTGCAAATGTTTTACTTTGCAAATATTACAACTAACATTTCAAAAATATTTATTTGACCAAGTAATACGTTTATAAAATTTGTGATTGTATAAAATTTTGAATTTAAAACGGCCACCAATATGCATATTCCCAATAAGCGCTACCACCGCTTCGACGAAGTAGTAGTTGCAGAGAAGAAAATGTCATTTTGTGTTACTATTACAATTATTTATTGTTTCACAGTTCGTTATATTATACAAAGGCACGGTAAGGTATCTGTTGTGGAGCCGGAAACTAAGCCTAATTTTATAATAAAACGTGGAAATATTATTTATAAAATAAAATCATTAAATAAAATCAACTAGCTTCTGTGACAGCACTTTTAATTGTCAAGATCAATAACATCTTTTTAAAACATATTACATTCATATACGGACTCCTTATTCCAATCTCCAACATCCTGCGGGCCCCCAAAAATCGTCAAACATGAACATGTTTCTGTATAGGGCCACAACATTCCTATACTCTCTAATCTGTGCATAACATACTCTGAGATATACACACAACAAGGTAAACGTTTACTTCTTTGTTTTGAAAATAAAATAATATAAATCTTATAAAAAAAAAACTGCTCTCTAAAACTTATACCGGCTTGGCATATGTACCGCATTCACTGAGTGATTTATTGTCTTCCTTATGCTTGCCTTTGCTTCGCGGCTCTGGGATGGTGAGGGTACTGCATCTTTATTAAAACGGTAGTTACTCTGCGCTTTCAACCCCTCCACATCTGCAGAAGAAATCTTCAAGGGATAGACTTTTTGGTAAGGTCGGACCCTAACGTCATTTGACATCTTCATTTCGGTAGCCCTAGCATGTCCATAGCGTCTTTTAATAATTTTCGTCTCTACGACGTCTGGCCATTTGACCCCTTTCTCCTCTGACTCTAGAAGCGGTACGTCTATTTTTAATGAATTTAACTTGTTATTTTTGTTTTTCTCAATTAAATGATTCGAATACTTGTTTTTAAATCTCTCCTTGAACTTGTTCTTTTCTCTTTGCCTCCATGGTGATGTTAATGTCTGACCATGTGTTACACTACTTACTTGAGCATACTTCGACACCATGTCGGGTGCTGACTTCTCGAAAGATTCTCTACTGCCCGAGCACATAACTGGAGAATGACGTCGACCACATACGAAGCATCTTATCAAGGCCTTACAAAAGCGTGGATGATGTCCAAACTTCAAGCAAATCGGACAAACTTTTATCTTCTTTAGGTGTGCCTTTCTATCTTCTAAGCTCATACGTCTTAATTTGAAGCATTCTAAGCTGCTATGGTTTTCTTTCTCACACCATACACATTTCTTGCTTATCTTCTTTTCTGTTTTAGTTTCCATCAAAAAACAACCAACGGTCGGTTCAGCATACACTTCATCTTTATTCCTATCTGTCACATTAAAAGACGTCTCAGCCATTTTTATTCTATGCTCACTTTCTACCTCTCTCTTCATAAATTTCATCAACTCGCCAAGATCATCATCTGTTGTGGGTTTACTTCTTTCCCATAACTTTAAAATCTCACTAGGTAACGCTGACTCAATCATCGGCAAGAGAAAATCAGCATATCTGTCTTTAGTGACTGCTAATGTGGCTAGCGCTCTTAACTGCGTGTTTATCTTGTCATATAAATTTACCAACGAGTCAGATTTGGCTTTGTTCGATATTATACTCAATAATTCCCGAACATATAACTGAATGAGCAAATTGTTTCGTGCATACCTGCTCTTCAACTCATCTATGCATTCCGCGTAGCTTTTCTCATTCGCTGGGAAGCCCTCTATAAACGACCTAACTTCGGTGCCAGGTACAGTCGACTGAAGCAAATATTGATACTTATCTGTGGGGTCTATGTCTCTATCCGATTGGGGCAATTTAAGAAGATCCACGAATCTTCTTAAATTGCCCCCAGAACGGTAACCAATTTTTCAAGTTGCCGTCAAATTTCTGTAATTCAAGGTTTGGCAACTTGAAATTTCTGTTTGTCGACATCTTATTATTGGACAAATTGACAGAGATTTCTTCTATCATCATTTTAATAATACTCCATCTCTGCCTATATCTGTAACTGTCCTCTAACTCTCTCTCTAGTTGACTCTCCTCAAATTCAGCTGTCTTTACAATGTCATCTTGAATTTCTATATCCAATGCGATCAGCTTTCTGTTTAAAGCTTCCACTAAATCAATCTTAGACTTAATCTCTGACCTTAATACGCCTTCCTTTTCTTCAAATATTTTCTCAATTTCGTTGCAATTCTTTGAAAAAAGTCGTCGTATTACGCTTTGATGTTTAGTTTTCGCAGAATCCATTTTCAACAAACTTGTCGAAAAATCTTCACGGTCGCCAGATGTTGTGGAGCCGGAAACTAAGCCTAATTTTATAATAAAACGTGGAAATATTATTTATAAAATAAAATCATTAAATAAAATCAACTAGCTTCTGTGACAGCACTTTTAATTGTCAAGATCAATAACATCTTTTTAAAACATATTACATTCATATACGGACTCCTTATTCCAATCTCCAACAGTATCTATTTATTGTAAACTTAAATATTCTTTTACTTGACATTGGCTGAATATGTAATTACTGTGAAAATATTAATTAAGGTAACATTATGTGTGGTGAATAATGTTGGTGTCACAACTATACTGTAAACTAGAAAAAATACACTGAAAAAATCGACCTGCCTCAGGCGGGAATCGAATCCAGCATCTTCTGCAATCTGGTTAACGCAGCCGCCCGGATTGCGGAAGATGCTGGGTTCGATTACCGCCTGAGGCAGGTCGATTTTGTTCAGTGCATTTTTTCTAGTATTAAAAATATTAACGCGTTTGTTAACGCAAAAAATAATTCCATATATTGTAAACTGTTACAATTAATATTAATACTAAGTTGAGAACATTATTTGTTCAACGAAATAAAGACAAAAAATGTCTTCTGTTTCAAATAAAGTAATTTTTGGAATGACCGTTTCATAAAACCATATTCTTGCGCACATTTTGAGTACAAACGTTATGAAAACGCAAAACGGTTTCCGCCTAGCGACGTTCGCCCGCGCAATTCATCTGTATGCTGTTAAATTCATATAAAAAGTTCCCGTGTACAAATATTCAAATCAAGTGGGACATAGTGGAGTGCGCTTTTGAATTTCATTTCGTTACGAACAACTCGGTTTTTTCCTTTCCTTTTAGGCGGCACGTACATTCACTGGATGTTGCGACATGACTCTCCTAAGTTTTTTACTTTCTCGTATACGTAGTATATAATAGTATAGAGGATGTCTTGTAATCGTCAAAAAAATCGACCTCTAGATTTTGACGGCTTTACACAAAAATACAGTTTTTGTAATTATGTCTGTGTGTTTGTCTGTGCGTTAGCACGATAACTCGAGTATGCTTTAACTTATTGCAATCAAATTGAACATGCATGTATGACATCAAAATATACCGCTTTTACGCTGAAGGAATTAAAACATCGTGAGGAAACCTGCACATAACCTATGAAGAAATTCTTAGGTTGTATGTGAAGTCGACCAACTCGCACTTAGCCAGCGTGGTTGACTAAGGCCTAATCGCCCCTAATGTGGGGTAGGCTCAAGCCCCTCGGTATAAAACCCACCGCGGGTAGTATAAAAAATGCAATTAACAGTCAGACATAATATGTCTGCGTGTCATACGCGCAATATAAACTGTCAGACATATTATGTTTGCCTGCCACTTCAGGGGCAGCATTAGCTGTTGATGATGAATTTAAAGTTGGAGACATCTAGAAAAAGCTAAAGACAGGAACATGATTAGAAACAATTAGCACGATAAACAACAGTTCATTGTTGGCAATAAATTAAACTCAAATAAAACAACGATCGAAGAAATTGTTAAAAGATAAAGTTATACCAAAATACCAATTGCTATTTTGAAGTACTTGAGAAACTTACAGATAACGAGTTTCACCTTGGTTTCACCCGAGTTCTTGTGATAACACGTGTCGTGAGATTTCATTTTTAACCAAATCTACCGTACAATTTGCTGTTACGTATTAACCAATGTCAATTAGTGAAAGTTAAATACCACTTTCACTTGACATTGGCTAAATGCGCAATTACTTAGAAGCCAGTAAAATTTAAGAGAAGATGAACGTGGATAATATTAATTTAATATCAAAAAAATATATGTCTTACGCCTGCGACTGCGCTCTGTATCCGTCATTACATGATGCTTACTCCGAAATGCTTGCCTTAACGTAACCTTTGCCGTCGGATGGCTGAGTGCTGGAATGAACGCTTAGTTAAATGTATCTTTATATGGCGTGACTCTCGAAATGTACTTAGGATTTATATGTTCCTTAAAATGTTTCATTGTTAATGTTCAAAACAGCACACTTGTCAAGACGTTTTACGTCTAGCTTTTTATAAATGAGCACTGTGCTTTTCCTACAAATCAGCTCTACTTTACAAGTATACTTATTATCTATACTAGTATTATAAAGCTGAAGAGTTTGTTTGTTTGTTTGAACGCGCTAATCTCAGGAACTACCGATCAAAATTGACAAATTCTTTTTTGTTAAATAGTCCATTTGTCGAGGAAGGCTTTAGGCCGAAAAAGTCCGATGTTAACGCGAGCGAAACCGTGGGCGTCCACTAGTGGAAATATAAAGTGTATTGTAAGTCCACCCGGGACCGTCACCCACTGAGGGAATGGCTGTCTTATAACTAACTGAATAATGTTGTCTATTATTATCACGACATACTTTGATTAGATGGACTAACAACCAAACCAAGCACAATTTTTTATCTACGATCGAGCCCTGGACTCCTGACTGAACTGAGACCGGTGAGTGAAACATTAGGCCACGGAGGTGGTTATATGCGACTGTGCGGTTTCTTAAAAGACTATCAGTGAGGATATTGTACGGTTATTATCAGGTTAACACTTAAGTACCTTGTTATTACAGTAATAATGCAATACAAAATTGTGGTGACATAATGGTATTAAAGTGTTATCTACTTCTGATGCTGTCCGTACCTTACGCACTGTGTAACTCGCTAACTAATCAATTGGAGATCATTACAGTAATTAAGCATATTCAAATATTCTCAGAAAATCTTGCAAACCTTTTTCTATTTCGGACCAGAGAACTAGATAAAAAAACTCTACGCAATACGCAAAACTTACAATTCAAATATATGACCCGTCTGTCAACACAGGACGAAAGGGTCATCTTTTATCGCATGCTCCCAAGCTCAATGCGGGGCACAGAAAAGATAAGCAATACAAATAAAATGGCCGACACGTTCGAGTATAACCCTTTTGAGACGATCTCAGTCAAGAATCCAAACGCAGGTCGAGTAAAAAGTATTGCTGTCTGCTTAGCTTGAATTTGAGCGTGGATTTTTTCTTGACTATAGCATTTATATCTCAAGAAAGCCATTGACCTATTGACTGCGTGCGTCAGTGCGGGAGTGTTCTCGATGCACAAATTGTTGATGAATACTGATGCAACATTACAAAACTAGAATTCACGTTGGCTCGAAAGATCGTTCGTCACTTTGATGCTAGTTACCGCATTTTTTTTTATATATATAAAGGTCAAGCAAATGACTCCATTCGACCTGGTGGTAAGCAGAAGTGGAATGCAAATGCGAAGATAGCCAGTGCAAGTGATGAACAGTGACAAAAAACACGTATGCAAACAGTGAATTCCATTTCTTGATTGTGCGGTTTGTCGGTGGTCAGTATGGGCATGAGCATGGAGTGCCCCAAAATACCGAAAAGTTGCCAGCCTGTTGCCTAAAATGAGGATTTTTCAGTTGAAAGTACATCACCCAAAGACATCTCTGCAGAATGCAAGCATTTGGCGCAAACTAAATATTGAAAAGGCCAGTCTAATCCGCAATTTACATAATTGTCGTGCTAACTCCACTTAGTCCTCTTCGATCTATCTGAGCAAAAGTAATAGCATGCCAAAGTGTATGCGGGGAACCTTTATTCGTCGACAGAATCGAAAGAGGTTGACGCTATCAAAGCTTTGTCACCGATAGCCGTAAAAGTGTTTTCACGTTTTTCGCAGCGACTTGTTAAACGTTTATTGGAGGACAGATGCGGCCGTGTCCTTACTCGGCTGGCCGGCGTGGGTTTATGGGCGGGTTTCTTTGAATAATGTAGCAGACAGCCCGTGAAGAGACGAGCCGCCGCCGAGCTGCCGGCACGCTCGCGCAAGCGGCGAGGGCGTATATCAAGTGACGTAGCGTTCCGTGAACTTGGGTGCCTGAAATTCTGATATTTAGAGACTTGAATACTGATATTTATAACCTAGAAGAGGAGCGTTTAATGTACTACTGTTGTGGTGTACTTGGAAGAGAAATTTAGGAAAATGCTATTTTACACAGATAACATTATTCCATCGTGATCTAGAGCTTTCTATTTTTGAATGCTTTGGACTGTACGAATTTGCTTAAAAGCTATAGTCAAAAATAGACAGCATTATACAGAAAATAGGCACCTTTATAATGATTGGTATGCCTATATATAAAGAAGAAGCGTGAAGAAGAAGCTATGTCTGATTTTCTAAAGTCTATAGTTTTTTTTTTATTTAACAGGAAATTTTATCTCCTCATTTATCGCTCATCTTGGTCTCACATGAGTAAGAAGGCCGAAGAATCAGCCTTAGATCCTGCCTCTCCAGCGCCGCCGCCACTGCCGCCGCCACCCCGCTGCCCGCAAGATTCGAGGCAGAGGCCTTAACCCTTAACTAATTAAGGGAGTGGCTTCCTTAGCGATAGACAATAAAATTGTCAATCTTGTCTTCGTCAGTGGAATAAAGAATAAAACCACTATATTCACTGATATCCAAGTCTACGTCGAAACCATACATAATTATAGAAAACTGTAGATCGGCAATATGAAAGAGAAACAGGGTACTAATGCGTATATTAGAGCGAGATAGATAGACGAGACCGTTACACGTACGTACATGCTGGCTGCCTAGGTTGGCCTGTCAGTAACATAGAAAACGCATAGCGCTCTGTGATTGGTTCGATTCTGTTGTGTAGTTCCCATTTTGAATGTACTGAAGTTTTATAACTTCAAACCTCCTTCAAATTTTAAACTTTTGACATCTGGACATGCATTTGACATCTCGACCTGTGCGTTGTGTAATATAACTAGCTAGCTACCTATGCTGTGCGTTTATTTTAAAGTACGCATAGTTCCGATTTGTCCCAAATCCTGGGTAGTCCAGATGGAACGAGCTAATCTAACCTCATATTCGTCCTCAGGACTGATCGGATTTTAAATACTATGTCCAACAGTGGACGTCTCTCCTCTGCTATGCTAATGCTAATGATGATCATTTTGAAGGTAAGACTTTTTTTCAGTTCCGACGCAGCTAACGCAGCTCTAGTTGAGAGAGTGGCTGTTTCCCAGAAAGGGCGCCTTACACTTGAACCTGTAAAGCGAACTCGTTTGACAATCCATCATAATCATACATCCTGCCGTACTAGACAACACAAAAAGTTTTTTGTTGTGCAGTTGCCATTTTTACATTAACCAGCAGTCATAATGACCAAAGCAAAAGAAACTTCAAAGCTTCGATAGAGCTTAGGTCTCCATTTCTTATTTGCAGAGTACTCGGTTTTAAAATATATTTTTTTTGTAACAGTAAATAAAGCGCTTGAATTGAAATAGGATAAATAAATTTTTAGCAACGTTATCATTTTAAATTTCACAAGCAATGATCAGTGTTTTTTTCTGAGTGTAAATGTCCAACATTTTATGATGTAACAAGTTTACAAAAAATATTTCTCTTAGCTTAAGAACAGCGTTGTGTAAATAATTCTAAATTAACTTCGAGGTCAACGTTCACCGACCACATCAGACGGTGCTTATGAATTCAATTACACAAATTGACAAAACAAGAAAGGTGAGAGAGAAATAAGAGTGAGTGAAATTTTGAAATTGCATCGCTAATGTGGCTGTCTGTGTCCGAATAATTTATGAAGTTTAAAGCAGAAAATGGATTTGTGCCCCATTATGCAGTCGAAACGGATTCCGAGCGTGCATACTTGATTCAATGCTATCAATGTTTTGATATGTGCGAAAGGATGTGTTTTAATTTGTATATTTTCGATTGCCTATTTTTGGAGTTCTACACTCGACGCCTATATTTCATAAAACTACATCGCATATCATCATTTCCCTGTAATATGTTTTCTCCATTTACTCACTATAAGACTAGCAAACTTATTTTCGATGACGTAGTTTAAGTAACAAATAAATCAGATAATCTTCACAAAGTATGTCTACTCTACCGATAGGACGGTTCATAGAAAAACCATTCTTGTTTCTGTTGTATTATTGTGCACATTAACGTAGAAACATTTAACGTTTGCACTTCTGTCTTTGTTCTTTGAAATTGGAAGTTGCTCCAAATTTGTGTTGTGACCCTAGTTTCCAGGCAAGTGAAGATCCAGTTGCAAGACCATTAGCAGCATTAGCCTATCTCACGCATCGCTTGGTACATTATTCAGGAGGGCAACTACTGTACATTGTACGGGATTACACATCATTAGTACCTGTTCAGTCGTCAGTTGGTCTTGGACCGCATGTTATTTATGAACGGCAGACATCCCGACCAAGGCGACAGATAACATAGGAATAATAATGTGGAACCCAGATACTTGTTACCATTCCCAAATGGTAACAAAGGGCTTTATTTATAAGATAAGAGGATTTTTAATGATTCCGTTAAAATAAGTTGCACTATCAGCAAAGTAATTAATGCCAAATCAAATAATTATAGCATGTCTATGATCCAGTGGCTCGCCCAACGATATTAGATCAATCGGTCCTGGGTTTGAGTTAGATTCCTGAGCCCAGTTTTGTTCTATATCTCTTCCGGTAATAATAGTATTAGCAGCATTAATTGTTGTTGTCCAATTTCGATAGCGAAGTCTATCGATGACAATGACAATGAAACAAAGGCTGACACTGAAAAATATAAGATCACTGACATAGTCGAGCATAGATTTGTAATTACTCACGTTTAGATTGGTAGTAAATTGACTAGGGCGAGATCAAAAAAATGCACCATAGTCTGACGCTCGTATTCACAAACAATACTTATCATAGTAAAAAATAATGCTATGCAAAATAAGGCATTTGGCAAGGATTTTGAAGTCTCATAGTGCACGTGGACGCACAGGGTCGTAATAACCTATTCATAGACAATACTGAAGTAGGGATCGGAACTATGCGTACTTTAAAATAAACGCACAGCATAGGTAGCTAGCTAGTTATATTACACAACGCACAGGTCGAGATGTCAAATGCATGTCCAGATGTCAAAAGTTTAAAATTTGAAGGAGGTTTGAAGTTATAAAACTTCAGTACATTCAAAATGGGAACTACACAACAGAATCGAACCAATCACAGAGCCTTGTCACAGTGTTAGCTGTTGCCAAGATAACTCGAAAGGTTTCATTCTGGTTTTGCATTCTCTTATAGCTCCATTTTTCTTTCAACAACAAAATACTATAAATGAGACATGATACATTCTATTATATGTTACAATTATATTACATATCCTAATAATTCTGTCTACCTACGCGTATTTTCTGTTCAAATACCATCGAGCAAATAAAATTCTGACAAAAACCTTGTCACAGTCAAGAAACCGATATATTTGTTGTCTATCCCAAGTGAGTTTTCAACAAGGTTCAGGATGTATTTTCTCAATAGTACATCACGGTGCAAAATATTTCGTTCTTCAAAAACGCCTTTGGATCTCTGTTTAATCGTTCCGAATTCTGTTTAAACTTTGTGAAGCTTGTCTTTCAACATAGAAATGTAGGGCACTGAATAAAAAAAACGGACATAAAGCACTTAGTGCTCCTTCGTCGTTTTTACGAGAACCGAATAACTAACTTTGGAGCAAAGGCATTGCTGTACATTTCAGGCTTGATGCAGTTTCGAACTACCAGTGATCTGCGTTTGTAAATTTATTGGATTTGCGTGTATGGCCACAAAAGGAATTACCTACTGTTACAAAGATACATACAATCAGGCTTATGATCCGAAAAGGGGTTGAGTAGAGCCCAAGCCAAAAAGTAACAAACCTACAGTGAACCAACAAACAAATATATAGATAATAGATGTTATACTCTTAAATTATCTCAGTGGTCCGGGAGAAAAATATCCCTTTATATAAAAACTTCTAACTGCGTATAATTGTAAGGGACCTATTAACGTTTGCAACACAAACAGAGTGACACTTAAATGAATCTCTAAACGAATTTCATAGATAGAAACCGAACACTGCGAAATGTTTTTTTCACCTCTCCAACACCAATAGACCTCTTTATCTTCGTGAAATCTCGAAGCAAATACGCTTTTTGCTGCGAGCTCCGAACAAGACCGTAAAGTTCAATCTCAGTATTTGTAGTAATGCTACTTTTCTCAGTATTTGTAGTAATGTTACGTTATTTAACATCTATAAAAGTATTGTCTTTTTTTTCACCTAAAACAACTTTCTCGCTGGAGAGGTGAAAAGTTGTATGTTTCACACGAGAGCAAATTTTTTTTGTCTCGTGCCTTTAAATCACTTAATCCGCTCAGTAGTCTATTCTTCTAGACTAGGTACTTCGCTGGTTCGTGATTTAATATCGGCACTCGCAGCAAAAAGTAACTTTGCTCACTTGTTGAACCAATAACTATTTTTGTAAATAGTGGTTCAATACGTAAATAGACTTGCGTTAACAAAACCTTAAATTACTGTTAGCTCTCGCCTAAAGAAGCTTAACTTCAATAAAAATAATGTATTGATCTTATACTCTCAAACTCATTTCTTCCTGTTAGTTTAATTATTAACCTCCAAGTTTAAGACGAAGACTTTAGAAGCTATGCCTATTTTGAATGTGGCAAATGATCGAAAAAGAAATCTTATAATTCTTAATACCAGTGTCTGATAGATTTCTTTACCGATTTTAATTCACAACAGAATTCAAAATCCATTTGTTTTTACAGAATTCAAAATGTATACACGGCTATAATATTACCTTTCCACAGTTTCATACCAACCTGTGTACATACATCTTATTCAATTCCATGTTAAGTCAACTTTCTGTTCAAATCTAAGTAAAGGTTCAAATATTAGAAAGTTTGAGTGATTATTTCGACAAACTTAATTTAATTATCGGTTATGATGTCTCCAACGTGACCTTATCATAGTTTTAGTTTAAGACTTCTCCTGATCTCTACGCTTAACATGCGGCACACGCTTCCCAGCCAAGTCTCGTAAGTCGTTTGGGAACAACCACAATGTAACTTGGCAACTTAGTAAAAACTCATTTTCCTGGAATAGCTCCGTCTATACTGTCACCGTTGTGATGAAGAGTCCCGATACAAACTTTCCGTAAACTCTTTAATATCAATTACTTTTCAGGGAATTCTATATTTTGTTAAACTTTTTATAAAGAAAATTTGAAGATCTACGTAGATTTTAGCATAGTAGTTTTCCAATAGCTAAATTTATCGAATGTAGATATATACTTAAATATTGGTTTTAAATTAGGTACGTTGTACTATATCGCAGAATCTGAGATAGTCTAATATGATTTTTCTGAAACACTCGAGCTTTCTGCCATTTCTACAAAAAGACGGCAAAGGAATAAGAACTGCATGGACGACTGCATGGAATCAAGATGGACAGAGCTGAAAATAAATATTGTACTCTGTGTAGCGTAAAATAAATTAGCCTGTGAATTTTCTCATTATTTCTTCACGGGCACGCCTTTTCTACGATTGCTGTATCGATATTTAAGCAAGTCAGCGTAAATGCAAAATTGTCTAGTAGCTTGTACTGATTTTATTTTTCTATTGGAAAATGTACTAACTATAAGAGGCTCAAGGTGTACTATGACTGATAATTTAATTGCTGTGGCGGCGTAGTGTCGCGTGTAAGAGAACATACACTATGATGTAGGAAAGTACTTACTTTCTTATTCAGATATAAGAATTGTTTTTCTGTGTAGTGTTTAACAGTATATATATCTCATAAAGTAAAAAAGAACTCCGTAATTACTTTTCCTTCGAATGAAATTGATCGTATCAACTTTTCAACTCCTAGTTAGTGGCCACAACATTCAGCGGACTCGAGTTAATTACAGCAAGTTCAGAGAGAATCAGAAATGCAATTAGTTGGGTGCGTGGGTTCCGAAACGCGTTTTTACTGCCTAGACCTTATCTTCTATCTCATGCATAATCGAGCATTAAAGCTAGTGTGAAAGAGACCGTGCTCTGATTGACGGACCAGAAATACTCCACGATCAGCGGTAACACGTGACACTTGGCATTGTGACTGGGTATTTGTCGATTTCTGTCCCGTTCTTGCATTAATAGTTTATAGTGTCAGGAAGGAGAGAGCCGGTTAATTGAAAGGGCGCTTATTGTTCGGACGTGACACATCAAATTGTCAGTTTTCGGGAATAAATTATTTCCCTTTGAGATTACTTCCTTGCGGGTGTAGACATGAAGATTGAGATAGGTATCCTTAAGGGATAATAGAATGAATTGGATTGTGTATCTTCATAACAGTCAGCCTTTATGTGACAATAATCTGAGGGTAATTTTAAATGTAAGTAGCGCTTGGAGCCTCATTTATTAAATGCTAGCGACTAAGTAGTACTTATTGGTTTTGCACAACTGTTACCTGAGTTTCAGCAATTTTTAAAACTCCATTCAGCAGTTCAGTGTTGAGATTTATTACTTTTCAACATTGAAACCATCAAAAGTATCAGAATTAAGATTTTTCAACGTACTCTAGAAATTATAACTCAATATTTAAATATCGATTATGATCTTTGTTTCTTTAGAGATTGGTTAGAATTTACTTTTATTCCCAATTGTTTCCTTATATATCACATTCGTACTCTTATATTTTCCTAATTAAATTCGTCGCCCGTTCAAAGTCGGTCCTAAATTTCCCCCGGGATCCGCCCGAGATTGGCCGTTCGATGTCGGTGTTTGTCACGCGATGTTTGCCCTCGCGAATCAAGAGCTACAGTGCGTTATTACTTGTTACTTTTTGGATGCCATATTTGAGACTTATTGCCTCATATTGAACGTATTTGTCTGTGGAATGCTTGGTGAAAGCTTTCCATTGATAGAGAATACTATATGCGTTGAGGTTGTGTGGTCTAGAAGCTACTTATAGTGTTATTGAATGGGTCGAATTTCATATAAGTTTTCCTATGTACTTACATCAAAGTTGAGCTGAAGGTCCTGGCCATTTTCTGAAGATAGCAGTTGTAAAAAAACGATCTGATGCGATACTATCGATCAGATCGTTTTTAGAGATAGGCCAAGCCGGCGTTTAACTTGTGACAAGTGTGTGCCCTGTGGGCATACATTGCCGCCACTTCGCCTTCCGATAAAGTCAAGTGAATACGTAACTCAGCGATTTGACCGATCTCCTTTGCGGCTGTGCTTAACTTTCATTGCTTCGCAGTCCTTAAGACGCGCGCAATGAATAGTGTATTATTACGGCATGCTCAACTAGAACCATGTTATGTAGTACGGCCGCTGATCGCGACACTCAATCTTTCTATGAACTCGGCGATTTGACCGATCTCCTTTGATATATCTGTGGATACTATAATAATGGTTTTCAAAACTTGTGCAAGTCATTAGTCATGCCAAACGCAGAACTCAATAAATTGTCGCCCTGATATCGATATGCCAATTTGGATTCCGTCTTAAAAAAGGTATTTTTTTGATATTTCATTGTTTAATGAAAAATATCGTGTGCTTGGCAGATAACATATCACATGCCTCTACTGACAGATTTGAATTGCTGTTTTAACTGTATTTGTTTTTAGCCAAGATTTCTTCGCTAAACTTTAAAAAAAAGCTTTATTCTTGCTTGAAAGTGATTTGAATTCAGAATCAAAACTGCTCACTGGTACAGAAACTGGTACATACAGCCAACACTAACAAATTTTTTATTGTACCCTTGGGTTTTGCGATGTGATAACGAATAAAAATATTCACTGTCCTTGCTTAGGGCTTTTTTACTGGTTCTAATCAGAAGAAACTTGGCAGTTAAATTGATAGTTATGTATGAACTATCTGTCAAGTAAAGGCTAATGGGAACTTACTTGAAACTTGTGAAACGGACCTATAAAATAGCATAAACTCATTAAGACAAACTATAAAAAGCTTTTCCACAATTTCAACCTAATGTTTAGAGTCTCACAAATAGTTGTTATTTGTGGACAAAAGAGGTATTAATCAGAACAATTTTTCTTAGAGCGAACGAGAAAAGAACCCCATTCGACGTAATATCTTACATAATCCTTCACAATCAAGATAGGGTTGGACTCGCAGAACGGCGTGTTCTTGCGTATTCATTAGGGAATCGCAGCGACAAATGTTCCAGAATTATGTTCGGGATTATCCGTCACGAAAAACAGGATGTGACGGTGCGCTATATTTTTTCTGTTCGAGAACGTTATGTCATGTCGTCACTTAGGAGCTTCTTAGAATATTTTGAGATGAAATTTTTGTTCACTAACGCGAGAATTTACCTTTTCAAATGACTTTTGACTTACACTGGGCCAACAACTCCACTGCTAAATAAGTTCCACGATTGCTGTGACTCATTGCTAAGCCGTTTTTTTTTTTATTTGGTGAGGACCTACGATCGCCGGAAGCCTCTGTAGGCAGGAAGCGCAGAAATGATCGGGTTGGAGGTCTTTGTGGTAGGTCTATGGCATAAAGGGGCGTCTCTTTACTGAAATAATAATAAAAAAACGGGAATTAACGGGATTATTTTTCCTTTTAAATGCCTGACATTTCAGCCGGGTTACACCGACCGTGGTCACAGGCGGACCCCATTCCGCCCATTTTTACTCATAAGAAATAATAATCACCATGAGGTTCTTAGTGTACAGCTGCATTTATTGAGTTGAGGTTAATTTTCCCATGATTAGACAACTGAAATGGCACACTTGTAACAGCCGGCTACAGATTGGAAATTCAACTGCTTTCAAATACGGTTGGTGATAGATAACAGCTGAATCAAGGAAAGGAAATATGCACTTCCTTGAATAATCCTTTAATTTACGCATGTAGCGGTTAGCTCAGCGTGACAGTTCCAGAATCCAGTTCAAGTGGCTATAGGTACGAAAGTTACGATACACAAATATCATATATTATCATACATACACGTAGTCCAATCAATGTAAACTGCATTGATTGGATAATCTTAATTATTACTATTTAGTACATAATTTACGGAGCGAAGGTAGGAGGCACGTGAACTGTCAACGAGAACTAGAAAAGGGCAAAGATAGCATCTGATGATGGGGGAAGTCTCATCAATATAGCTACTCTGCGACGTGCCTGTAGGGTGTATAAAAATATATGGATAAGATTGGATAGGGTAATACAGCCGCCACAAGTGCGTTAAATATCTAATTATTGAGTTTTGAATCTGTTTAACACCATATTCTGTAAGATTCACAAGGTGCTGGTTAATGTTTCTTTTGTTTCATATGCCTATAAGGTACAATAACCATTTAATATTAAAAAAAACCTATCTCCTATACTTGCTTCCTTTGCAATTCTTCATTAATTACGCGTTTTGGTGCCGTTTTCTAGCTGATGCAACAATTATAAAAGTAAATTTGTAGTAGTTCCTTTTGAGCACCTTTGCTTATAATTACGCCATGAATAGCATCGTTTATGAAGAGAACGTCTGCTTTTTGACGGCCGCTGCATGAAAGGTTGCGGAAATTAAAAAATATATATCACTTCATTCCGATTTAAAATGTACGGTAAAAGTTTTTACTCGGGGCAGGTATATTTTTAATTCGTTGTGCTTGGCACGCCGCAATGGCTGCTCTATATTTATCGTCTGAGGTGGGCGCAATATATCCCTTTGGCAGGCCGAATGCGAACGATCGATACGCATGGGATTAATATTAATACAGGATTTATTTCCATAGGATACGGTTGGGTATATTAATGTTTTATGGTATGTGTGAGGTGATGCACTATGTAATACATATACATACTTACATAAAGACAATCACGCCCTTTTACTATACCTACCTAGAGTAGGTAAGGCAAAGATCACTTCTTTCTATTTGCTACGCTCACATGCCATCGTCGAATTTGTTTTTATTTTCCCACCACGGCTAATTCCAAACGGCCCTTTTCAGGGCAACGCGCCCGAAGTCACCAAGGGACGGTCCGATGGCTGATACCGGTGTCCTCGTCAGGAGGACGCGCCTGGTCGAGCAGATGTCGGTGGAGGACTGACTGCTGGCCACCAATTGGGGCAAGGTGTGCCTAGACAGCGTTGGGACGGTCTCGGTGTAATTGCGCTCACGTGCGCATATACCGAGCCGTCCTGTAATTTTGCAATGAAGGTGAGGCCGGGGAGGATGTTTAGTGGATATGGAGGGAACGCCTTTACCTCGAGTCCCACATATCCCCTGCGGATGGCATCACCCCGCAGGGATGATGCATAACTGAAATTTGAACTCCCCGTCAAAAAAAAGGTACTTTGACCTGGCTCTTCTTTTAAAACGTTTACGATTTGGTCGCTAAACATTCGCATAGGTCTTCCGCGTTGTCTTGTACCCACTGGACCTTCAAGATTCGACCCAAAAGCAAAAAGTGCTTATTGGACCTCATTTAAGTAGATGTCTTCCTCTCCCTCTATACACGTCCGTGTATAGAGGGAGAGGAAGACTGAAGAAAAAATGAACAGATTGTGTGAGAAATGATGTGGAAAAGAAAGGAGTTAATGCTGAGATGGCAGCTGAAGATGACATGATGCATGGAAGAGAAAAACGTATTACGTATTACAATGTAGGTTTGAAATGCCGAGTAGTTAAAATGCATCAAGTTTTTTGACAGTCACAGCGAGAGTTAACCATTTAACCCGCCGAAATGGCTGGAATAAATATTTATACTTTTACCCAGGTATTATCATGTCACATCAATGACGCAAGACATGTTATCGTTTTAACACGGAGCTAGTAACTTACACAGGGTTAAATGAGTAACTCTGGTAGACGCAAATGGGCCTAGAGGGTTAACCCAGTTAAATAGTGATTTTGCATATTCTGCAATTGATACGGTTCTTTTGAAAGTTTTAATTAATTGTAGCCTGCTGGCTTTGTTATGATGTTCATTGACTTCTCTATCTATATCCGTAATTGTATTTCGAGTTCGTACTACTCCTGAAGCAATTCTTGCTTGTTCCTGGGCAAGACTTTTTCTTTCAAATATGGTCTGTTTTTAATGAGGATGGCATTAGATAAACGAAAAATCTAGGTAAAGATTTTATTTTGCTTATTGATAATGATTACGTCGCAAGTATCCGGTGGTCCTAACTAGGCTAAACTATCATCGGCCGTATTTCCTTTTGATTATTTACCGCAACAATCGTTTGTATCAATTGCGATGGGTTTATGTGCGGCAAATGGGTTTCCTTTATGGCACCGCTGATTTGTACAACTTATATTGGCGGAAAATTACTACACTATTGTTAAATTATTTGGTGTTTTCCTGATAAATTGTTTCTGCTCAATAATATTATACTTAATTTTTGGGCATTATGAAATATTTTGGTGTACTACTATAGTTTATTGATATTTATAATTTTATTAATATTTATTGCAAAACTTCCTTTTCAGAATTGAATTTTAAATCAAACCCCATAGAAATAAAACGTAGAAACGCATCAAATCTTTAGTTCAAAAAGTCAATGTCCTTTATTTGAGTGGACACAAATGAAACTTGTAGAGTAATATCCCGGAACTGTCTAACGTTACTATTTTCTGAAAGATGAATATTTGAAATTGTGTTTTATATGTACCTACTTTGAACTGACATATACTTGTGAAGTTGGTTAGACGGTCAATTGACAGATATCAGGTACTAATGGTGAGTAAAAATCGGACTCACTTCACTTAACTCCTAACTCCTGCACGAATTCTACTAGCAACGTCATTTACAAACAACAGTTTATGTATAAAATATTTTATCTGATATTTGTGTCATATGTAATATATATATCGTTTCTTTTTATATTTAGGCCTTATGATTTGTCTGTCTGTATATAGTTTTGTAATAGCCCCTGGAATAAAATAATATAAAAATTAGTTATCAGTATTTAAGTGAACTGATTTTAATTTTTTCTCACCTTCAGCACCTAATACGTCTCGATTTGCCGTCTAATCAATTTAACAAGTACAACGCTACACTATTACATAGATTTCATCTTTTAGAAAATATGCAACGTCTCCATACTCTCTCTCAAAAGGATCTTGAATTAATATATTGTTCTTAATTAATTAGAAGTAAGTTATCTAATTCATCAAGAACCCTACCAGCTTACAAATTGCCCTTCCAAAAGATTTAAATAATAAAAGAAAAAATTAATAGCTTAAGTAAGCAATCCAGACAGAGATTTAGAAATTATGAATATTAATTCCTACATTTTAAGAACTTAGACCCTATTATTATACCTCCACTAGAGGTTATTTTAGTTCACTTTATTTACTCTGTTTTAGCTGAGGCGGCAAAAAGTCCTTTCACTTGTGAGGGTTCTAAAATACTATTGTTAACTAAATGATTCAGTTTGACGTCTTTATTTAGAAAATGCAAAGAGCATTTACGATTCATTTGTCATCTAGCAGTGGCATGCGTTGGTGTTCCGATGATTTTGTTTATTAAAAACACCTATTACTTCTACATAAGGATTACTTTACCATGAATTTCAGTAGAATTACGATTATGTTAAATTTGCTTTACAGTTTAGTATCTCTCGTTGGTTCATTCATTGGAAGTAAGGGCTCTGCCGGTTTCCCAATCCCCACTATTTATGGCGAAGAGGGAGTGCCGCTGGGTTGTTTAGTGGGTAGACCCGGGGTTCAGCTCCGGGGAGTCCCACATACCCCTCTCGTCCCCCAACGGGCATGCGTAATGCATTTTTACCCAGGGGAAAAAAAAAAGGTTTGAGATGTGTGACGGATTCAGTGATAATTAAAGATGCCCGCATCATCGGCGACGAAGAGGTGACTAAACACCTTGAGCCTCTCCAATTGCGTCGCAATGTTGCGTCATTGAGCGCTTTCTACCGTCGGTACCACGGCGAGTGCTCTGAGGAACTTTTTTCCCTAATCCCACCATCTCCCTTCCTTTTGAGGACTACGCGTGCTGGTCTACGTTGTCACCGACAAACTGTGGCTACCATTCCAACGCGAACTAAGAAATTTGGCAACTCGTTTCTTTGTCGCACAATCAAGAAATGGAATTCACTGCCAGCACACGTGTTCCCTCCTTCCTATAATCCTGGGTCATTCAAAAGAGGCGTGAAGAAGCACCTTGCAGGTCAGCAAGGCGTGGGTGGCTAGCGCGGCAGTTTATCTCTCGCGCTAGCTATCTTCGCATCTGGACTCTACTTCTGCTTACCATCAGGTGGAATAGAGTCATTTGCTTGATCTTTTTATAAAAAAAAAAAAAAAAAATTATATTACTATCCTGATTTAAGCTTAATGTCAATTAACCTCAATGAACATTGTGAGTCAATTATTGGTTAAGGATTGCGAATCAGTATTCAGCGACCGATCAGTACACGAAAATGTAACAATATACAATATGTGTTCAGATACTGCTTCTTTAATGTTTGGCAAAAAAAAACATGTTAAAAGAGTCTACGTTTCTAAGAAATATAATAAATTTCTTTAAATGTCTAAAATTATTTAAGTACTTTAAAGAGGTTTACGTAGACAAAAGAATATTTGAAGATTTGTCTATCAAAGGTAATACAAGCTGAGAAAGGATTCTTTTAATTTGTAAAACGATGTTTGAACGATGACCTCTGTTGTTGCTAGTTGATTATGTGTCGTAAGGACTAATTAATAATAAGGGATGTGCTTTGTGCTAAAGTGCATGAGGTATAAAAATCTTAATTTAACCACAATTTCATATCATACGTATACTGACGTCAACTTCATAATACCCAACATAAATTTTGGAACAATCTTAGCTTCAGCTAATCATGAGCCAGCCAAAACTGAACGCAAAATTGCCAAGAACTCATCGATAAATCAAAAACAACGTTCTATCCCAACATAAAATTTCGCATCAATATTCTAATTAATCTTACCCCATCAAAAGTTTCGAGAAAGTTCGTCGTGCAAACAAGGGAGAGTATCCGACAATACGGCAAGTTGATATTACGTCGAGAGACAGTTCGCAGCGGAGTGCCCGACTTGGGCAATGAAGACTTACGGCCCCTGGTTCCCAACACTTCTTATAAGAATATATTGCTTATGTCGCAACTTCCCGAGCCAACTTTGAAGCGTTTTCCACTGATACGATTCTGTGAACTTGTATGAGCTCTGAGGAAATTGGCGCAAATATTGTGATGGCTTCAGCACTAGCGTAACTTCGAATGCGAGGTGAAATTTCTGCACTTATTTAATTGTGTGTACCGCAAATAGTTTTACTTAAGTGAACAAGGCGTCGAAGGAATCTATGACTGATGATATTGATGACAACACCTGTTCGCTAGCCTAAATATATACAGGGTGTAAAAAGACCGAAGACAAAGCCAAAGTCTATACATCAACACAAGAAACGTATAAAAAACATTGCTTGGAAACGATTTTTATTTTTTGAGTTAAAAACAATTCTCGCAATGTATAGAGCGCGGCGCTTAGCATTTTGGAGACGTGCGTGCACGACGTTCGATCGGTTGCTGAGTTGAATGGCCCCAATATCGGTTACATTAAGCGCTGACATTTTAAAGCCATTTTTTGGTATGACATAGTTACTAAAAATTTTGATAATGTTTCTTAGGACAATAATTTATAAATACTGTTTTAAATTTGTCTCCATAAAAATCTTGAAAAAATATTCTATTGACTTCATAACTATTGATTTAGAAGAAAAAAATAGTCCTAATGATGAGCGGAATACGTAGTTCTCGGTTTTGTCATAGGTCTTGTGTGTACCCTTATAATAATATATTTCCACGCTCACACCAATTATGTAGCCCAAAGTAAGTCTCATTGAGAACTTGTGTTATGGATACTAGTTAAGAGACATTTTTAATACCTATAGGTAGGTACATAATAATTTTAGAAATTTTCATAAGCAAACTATCTATTCGTGTTCGTCACACTAATATTTTGACGCTTGATTTGTAGTCATCTATACTGACCACTGAGCGTAGAAGTATTTTTGGCTCTAACTTAAAAGTTTGGGATGCGTTCACTGGTCGAAACAATATGCTTCTTTATTGTATTTCTACCTTAAAACAATAATTGATACCTAATGTAACATATCTTGTGATAAGATCATAATCATATGTATAAAGTCGCTGCCGTTTAGACGCCGTCTTGGTGGAGTGGTCAGTATAGCTGAAGCGGTCCGGGTTCGAGTCCTGGTAGCGGCAAATATTTGTGTGATGAACACGAGTATTTGTTGACGAGTCATGGTTGTTTATTTAATTATTTATAAAAATATCTAAAACTATTATGTATATTACAAAAGTCCGTTATCTAGTATCCATAACACAATTTCCTAATGATACTTTCTTTGGGCTAGATAATTGGTGTGAGTGTGGAAATATATTATTATTATTATTAATAGTTATAAAGTTCATAAAGCATAAAAATCTTAGTCTGAACCTGAATCTTACTATTAGATGGGACAAACTTTAAGATTTTACCACCTTTTGGTACACAGAAATCACCCTTATGATTATTCTATATCGAGTTTACGGTGCGAATCGCCGTTGAATACACACGTCCTGTCGCAAATTCTTCCACTAAACCAGTGACTTAGACCCCTAGTACACGGCCTTTAACACGGAGTTTCAGTGGCTACGGTCAATGGTCGTCGGAACCAGCGAACAAGACCTCCAGCTTACGGCGCTTAACCCGGGCACCCGGTGTCTCGTGCGCTGGACAACGGTGAACAAAGCGGTGTAACCAGTCAATATCTCCTTGTCGCTCCTACGCGTCTACGTCCAGGGTGTAGTGAGACAGTGATAGTGATAGTGCAAAAGTGTTATCTATCGCAGGCAAACAAAAATTACCGATACCTGCGCTTGCGTTGTTTTTGTTGATATTTCGTGTGAACTACTAAAATTAATAATTAAAATTTTATTATTTCTTTACAACTAAACTAATATTATTAGTTCTCATACTGATTGGGTTGGTATCCGAAGCTACTGCGCTGTTCTTACTGAGTAAAAATTCAGGGTGATTATTGTTCGTACAAAACCTGATGATGCCACCTAAACCAAACGTTTTGTGTGCTGCATGCAATAACACAATAAAGGATAAAAACAATATCATCTGCACGAAAGCCGATTGCAGCAAAGCTTTTCATCTCTTATGTGTAAATCTATCGAGTTCAACCGCCGAACAAAAGTTTACATGGATCTGCCCTGACTGCCGCTGTTCTATGAAAAAAGGAGGAGACAACACCACTACACCGGTTCGTTCTGATAATGTCACAATTAGAAAACCCAAAAAAGCGAGCCCCTCTAAAGAGGCATCCTCTCTTGTTGATCTTACTCTCCAGATAAAATTACTCAGAGACGATTTAACATCTATGAAATCAAATATAGAACGAGCCGTTTCGGCTCTTGAAGGGTGTGAAAGCAGACTGGAGGAGTTATCTGCCACATTGGTTGACCACGAAGCCCGCTTAATGGCTGTTGAAAATAGCGCAAAGGAAAATGCAGCACTAAAAAATGAGATCGCAGCACTGGAGGATAGACTAAATCAACAGAGTCAAAAGATGCTGCGCAATGAAATTGAAATTCATGGTATTTCGGAAATTGATAACGAAAACGCTCACCAATTAATTCTCACCACAGCTGCTCAGGTGGGGATCACTCTTGTAGACTCTGATATTGATAATGCCCATCGCATAGGGCCAAAGCGCTCTAAAATTCAAGGCAAAGAAAACAGTCTTCCGCGCCCTTTGCTAGTGCGCTTCACCCGGCGCGCGATCCGTAACCAATACCTAAAGCAGGTCAAGGCAAGCCGTCTTACCACTAAGGACATTAACATAGAAGGTCCTTCGAACAACATTTACCTAAATGAACGGCTAACTCAAGCCAATAGACTGTTTTTTCGTGAATGCAGAGTCCAGTTCAAGCAGGCCGGATTCAAGCACTGTTGGACAAATGGTGGAAACATCTACGTCAGAAAACCAGATGGAAACGGTGCGGGCTCAGAAACAATTCATGTTAAAAACAAAGCCCATATCTCGCACATTCTGGAGACAATTGGATCTGCCCATAAATAGCTTTTTACTGTTCGACGATCTGTTTCTAACTATGCAAATTGTAATTTTTTCGTTTATTTGTTTTAAATTTATCAACTTTGTACTTACCCAGGGCTTGTTACACAACACCTTACACACTGACATTACTCAAACACACACCGCACACATTAAAAACACAGAAATGGTTGCTTATAAGGACAACCCGTGGAGGGGAGGCCGGGGTCTTCACTACGGTAAAGTGACTGTTTTGCATTCCTATGAAAATGGCTAATATTAATTTGTTGAATGATCTAGACTCGTCCGAAATCCCCTGCCACGTAGTAGATTGTCCTGAAAGTTGCAAATCCTTCATCTCAAATAAATTCAATATTAGAGTGCTAACCCTTAACATTCGAAGTATTCAGAAAAATTTTGATAATTTTCTTCTGACTGTTGCTCGACTGAATATGTCCTTTGATGCTATGGTTCTGACGGAGTGCTGGATCCATGAAGACTCTATTATTCCGCAGATAAATGGTTATTCGTCATATAGAACGAACAATTATATTAACAGGGCGGGTGGGGTAGTTGTTTATGTAAATGAAAACCTCCCATCACCACAGGTATCTGAACCAGTTTTCAGTGAAGCAAACTGCATCCAAATTTCTGTAAAGGATCGTTTTGTTCTCCTGGGAATTTACCGCTCACCATCTTTCTCCGACACTACTAGATTTATGGATCTACTGGCAACTACGGTAATGTCTGTTAAAAGCTCACCGTGTACTATGGTGGTCGGGGACATAAACATTGATTCTCTTCAAGACAGCTCTTACCTCTGCTCCCTGGCCGAGCTGGATTTAGTTCCAACCATATCAAAACCAACAAGACTCAACTCTTGCTTGGATCATATCCACGTCTCATCGAAATTACTGGCGGAGTCTATTATTTGCAAATCCGACATTACAGATCACGATTTAGTCATTGCTGGAGTAATCCGAAAGAAATCAAAACTGAAAAGAAACAGCCGCTTAGTAACCAAAATCAATCACGATGCAGTAGAAAAGGAAATTGCTAAGGTAAACTGGCAAGAAGTCTTCAAAGAATCCTCACTGGACAGAGCTGTCACAGCTTTTTCCCAAATTTTTTCGGAGATTGTTGAAAGAAACTCTACTCGTCAACCCGTCAGTCGATCAAAATTCCCAATTAAACCGTGGATGACCCCTGGTCTGATTAGATGCTCAAGGCACAGAGATCGTCTTCATGCCAAAGTTAAAAGAAATCCAAACGACGAAACAGCTAAGTTAATTTTTAAACGATACCGTAATTTCCATAACGAGCTGCTAAGAAATCTGAAAAAAACCTATGAATCCACAGAGTTAGAGACAAACAAAAAGGACCCTAAAAAACTTTGGAGCACAATCCGTACAATAACGCACACCAAGAAGGTTAAAGAAAAAAGTGAGGAACTTACCAGAATTAAAGAGACTCAAGAAAGCTCCCTAGATTTCTGTAACGAGTATTTCTCAAATGTGGGAAAAAAACTTGCAGAAAAGATTCTTGAGGAGACGGGTGAAACACAGGAGTCTCTTGCTGCCAAAGTTTCACTAAAAACTTCACCGGTAAATTCTTTCTTTCTTGCTCCGACTGACGAACAAGAAGTCGCGTCTATAATCTCGCAGCTTAAAGATGATAGTGCTCCGGGTTTGGATGGGGTCACTAACAAATTAATAAAGATCGTCAAAAAACATATCGTCCCTCCTTTAACCTACCTCTGTAACATGAGCCTGTCCGAGGGAAGGTTCCCGGAGAATTGGAAAACTGCTGCAGTTACTCCAATACACAAAGCAGGAGATAAGGCAGACCCGTGCAATTTTCGACCAATTTCTCTCGTGGGATCCTTTTCTAAAATCTTGGAGAGGCTGGTCAACAAGCGGCTAATCAGTTTTGCTGAAGGGAGCGGGCTCCTATCTGAGAGACAATTTGGCTTTCGTCGTGGGAAGTCTACGGAGGGAGCGGTGTCATTGCTGACTGGCTTGATCTCTGAACACGTAGATAGAAAGCGTGCCTGTGTCGGCGTGTTCTTAGACCTTGCCAAGGCTTTTGACACCGTTTCAGTCCCTATCCTTCTCAGTAAACTTGAAAAGTGCGGCATCCGTGGAAACGCATTGGAATGGTTCAAAAGTTATCTAACAAACCGTGCTCAATGCGTTAGGATAGATGATGTCAAAAGTATGCCATTGCCAGTTGATTTCGGAGTTCCCCAGGGTAGTATTTTGGGACCCACGTTATTCATCATATACGTGAATGATATACTTAATTTAAATTTACCAAAAGCCGATATCATCTGCTATGCTGATGACACAGCAATAATATTTCACGACGACCCATGGGAATTGGTAATGAGAAACGTGGAACAAGGGATGTCAGTTGTAGCCGACTGGCTCCAGAGAAACCTCCTAACTCTCAATTTAGACAAAACTAAATTTTTATGTTTCCACAAAACTTCACGATCTTCACCCATAATCCCTGAAGTCAGAGTACACACCTGTATCTCCTCAAACAACACTCGCATGCTGTGCCAATGTAAGAGTATAGTCAGGTCGCCCTCTGTTAAATACCTTGGTGTGATAATAGATGAGAGACTTACTTTTGAACAACATTTGATAGCGTCTTCGGCCAGGGTCCGGAAACTCATTTATGTCTTCAAGAACCTGAGGGAGGTTGCAGGGTTTAATCTGCTAAAAAGTGTATATGAGGCTCTATGTCAATCCATTATTGCATATTGTATAACGATCTGGGGAGGAACATATGCCACAAATATGATTATCTTAGAGAGGGCGCAGAGATCGCTACTAAAAGTAATGCTAAGAAAACCTCTCAGATATCCCACCCAGGATCTCTTCCGAGAAAGCCAGGTCCTTACTGTTCGTGGACTCTTTATACAGCGCGTGACAATCAGTGTGCATCGTTCAATCCTTGGATCTACGCATCACAAAAATATTTTAGCGAAAAGAGTATACAAACTTGCCTTGCCTACTATAAAGTCATGCCTTGCTAGGAAACAGAGTTCCTTTATGCACCCTTATATTTACAACAAGGTCAATTCGTTGTGCTTTATTGGGGACTGCTCAGTCCGCGAACTGAAACCCAAGCTCCACCAATGGATCGCTGGTCTTACCTACAGAGATATTGAATGTTTGCTAAAATCAACTGGGTAACCTCTCTAGTGGATTTCACGGCCTCATAACCGTGATTCCGATCCCAAGAGTCACATCGAAGGGCTAGTCAGGCAAAATTAGATAATATATAAATTGAATTACGCACTCGTTCGCAATTCATCACTCACACTCATAACACATCCATTTCTCCCACCTCACATTCTCACACCCATTCACACCCTCACACACACACTCTCACAAGTCCATTACATTTCCAAAATAGTATTTAATCGCAACGGAGTTGTTTCAACTACGAATCGCACTTTTTAAATGTAACTGCGACCTGAAAAATGATTACCTACGGGACAGGCCTAGCCTATTGTAGGAAGCATTGCAAAACAATAATAGCGATACTGTCACAACGTAAACGCTTTAGGTAAACCTACATTGTAATCACATACACAAATATCTTTTTGTATGCTGTAAATGTTGTAACCTTTGCTACTGTTATTTGATTTTGTGTTTTCGTTGTCAAATAAACTATTTTATTTATTTTATTTATTATTTATTTCATTCAAGAAGTTATGGAAAAAATTTGCGCTTACAAAAGCGTAAATATTTTTAAAACTAGATAAATACACTGAAAGGTCGATTTACTGCAGTGTATTTTTTCTAGTTTTAAAAAATTCAAGAAGTTATTTCAGCAAGAACGTCTTTAAATATTCTTTTAACTAAGAAAGAAATATGTTTATTTTACACCAATCCAAATACAAACATACTTTGGAACATAATCAGAAAATTCTCAAGTCCTAGATAAGTGAACAAACATTTACCTACTTACAAATAACCCTCTACGATTTATAAGGTCATTTAAAAGTTGAATTGTTACGCTTGGTACGCGATTTTCTAATCTATTCCCATTTAATATCGGGCTTAGAAGCAAATTTTAATTGAACAAAATTAATTTGTGCCGAAATCGTCGACATCTCTAAAGCTTAAAGCGGTTCAGAGTAAACAGTTAAACACAGATACTTAACAGATATTGGGAACTTAATAAAACATTTCTGAGTGAAATGAAGCGCAAAATAGAGTTCCTTCCAGAGATTAGACCCTTTTGTCGGTGGCCCGGCGCGGCGAGGAAATCACTAGGAAATTGCCCAGTACTCCTCACACCGCACTAGCATTCTGCACTGGAATATTCTGGATTATAGAATGCATTGCGGTGTGGTACGTGTTTGTTTTTGTTATATGAATTTTTAATAATGAGAAGTTACATGCTTTAGTGCAGTAGGTAATATTATGTTGGTGGATCTAGGCTACCCCTGTAATTTGGATTTATTTATTTATGTTCATTAGGAACACAAACTGTATTGTAAAGATTACTTATCATCTAATCTATGCTATGGTATAATACTAGTACAATAAGAATAACATGTATTGTGTCCACAGAGTTTACTTTACCCATACGCGTGAATAAAAGTTATTTACAGTCAGTTGTTTGCATAATATTATGTACCTACCCATATATTATTACCTATGCAATAAGAGTCATGGCCTGCAAATGTGGTAACATATTATTGCGGATGATTGTTAATAACTTTAATTCACCCTAGTGGATAAAATAAATACAAGACAATTTATTAATAGGACAGTCTGTAGCATAAGGCTTTTCTGTTTCAATTTTGTCTTCCTGGTTCTCCGCTCCTTAAAAATCCGGTGATGCTGCTAACTGTGGCCACCAGCATTAGTCACTCAACAAAATAAAGCAAAACCTTACGCTAATGATATAAAATAAATAAAAATTTTGCATCACCATGCTAGTCCAAAGTCTATAAGTGGATAACGGTTACAAATTATTATTATGGTATCGCTTGATTTTTTAAATTTAAGTCACCAGTAACATAAGTCAAAGTTTATATGAAAGTGTCCTTAGTTTGCAAAGTGAATTTGGAGACGTAATAAAATATGTTTTTTTCTAATTTCGTAAGGGATTAGCTGCATTTACAAGTAACCTTTACAGGATTGTACGCGGTAAACCTTGTACCCTCAATCATGCGCGATTATTTTTTACCACTTTGTTTAAGCACCATAAGTGCACTCAAGCTTACAACTCGTATAGATAGCGCTTTCCCCAATAATTCCGACTAGATAAATTCAGAACGTCCAATAGGCGGCTTCGGGGTTTCATCAGAAACGGATCAGTACCCGTAGTGTAAGTTTTTTAGTGTATAAAACGCAACTACTTTAGTTGCGTCAAGAGGTCAATTGTATAGGAAACGTGAACAGCGCCCCTAGCGGAGAGAAGCGCAAATCATGTTTCCCATACAAATTGAGCTCGTAACGCAACTACAATCGGTGCGTTTTGTTTACTAAAAAACTTACACTACGGGTACAGACGCATCAATATTCTGATAGCATGCGGAATCTAGAACAAAACATAATAAGAGCAGACTACTTTCTGGCAGATGTTAAAAATTATCTTACAAATAAATAATTATAAAACGCAGTCACCCTCAGTAAGACAACTCGCTGTTTTGCGAGAATATCGACGTAACTCAAAATTCTGTCAAAAACATACCTACCTACATCATCTTTACATCATACATCTTTGATATTTTATCGTGAACAGAGACGAACCGCCGATTTGGCATCAACATTCGTTATAAAGATACAGCGGAATTTTACATTTGAGACAAAATAATCAAACGTAAATCATAAATACAGACTCATCTCAAACCGCGACAACAGAGTATAAATGCACGGTTGATTCTCCTAAATACCAACGTATTTAGAGTTCGATTGCAATACCTAATTGTAATTTTTTTTTTCAAGAATAGAGACTTATTTAGTGATAAGTCGTTGTTTTTGATAAAGCTGAGTATATTTTAGGTCCTATTTTTATAAAGACTGATATCTTTTTCAATAAAGGTTTTAAAATTTATGTGTTTCGATACTAAGATAAATTTTCCTTTAATCAGTAAATTCAAACTCTCAGTAAATAATTTACATTTTGCGGTACGTATTTAAATATTTATAAAGAGATTTAAAAACGCCATTCTCTAAATCAACCTTTTTAGTTTCATGGCTATTCTGGCAAACCAGCGAACTGATTAAAATAATGTTAACTCTGTATTCTCCGATAGTCAACATACATTCACATTTCGATTTGCATCAAAAATGTAAAAAGTCCATTAGCGACTATTTAAACAGGCCGCTGGTCGACGCTTACGTTACACAGCAGGCGCATTCGAAGTGCATTTCGCTATTGATATTTACGGCCGCAACGATTAAACTTTCCAACAATGAAATACGTCCTGAATACATGGGATGGCGATGCTGGACCGTGTATGCGTTGCGTGTGTGTGAGTAAACGGGAGTTTTTATTCTTTTGTGATGCTGTCGTAAATTCTGCTGTCAATTTAAAAGATAAACCATGTCTTTATGGCAAATTTAATTTTGTTATTAAACACGTATGGACGTAAATGTTTATAAACTAATTCTAGTATTTCATAGTTTTGAAGATTTGTTTTGAATAGTCTTTCCGGAGCGGTACGAATTAGAGACCTTCAAGAAAAGGGCCTATTGACTAAGAAAGGATCTTAAAAGGAGACAAAGTAACCGCAATTGATACAGTGGTGTGGTGGGACTGGTGGTTGATCTCGAGGCACGTTGAGACTTAACACCCAGGTGCGTAGTATTTCTGTCTACCTATAATATAATATGACACCAGCTCTGGGTGTACCGTTGTGAGTAGTTTGCTCGGCACTGCACGAGTGGTGCGATGGTTGGTATGGGGCAGGGGCGGTCTCATAGTAAAGGCATTTAAGCACTGCCTACCTCAATATATTACTCATACACTACTATAAACTATACGTCCTTCCTACCAACAAAATAATGCAACCTATAGGCTTCGGGCGGCCTGCATGTAACGTATACATACCTACACCTACGTGCCAATATGTACGGTAAGCACTAGTTTCATCTGCTTGTAAAAATCACACACACTACAATATTTTCTTACTTGTTCAGAAACACACAACGATTGACAGTATTAAACGACAAGATTGAAATAATATAACTAGCAGGTATTATAACTAAGAAACTGACATTCTCAATTTAGCCATATTAAGTAGGCTGACCTACTCAACATTATAAATTTGTTATTGTTTACGATGCCGATTAATTTATTGGGTTATTTTAAAGTACTTTCATCAAAAAATAATGAATTACGAAATTTAAGTAACCTTTCGTCGCATAAAATACTAGGAATAAAATTTATGAATTAAAAGTATTCGCAAGATTATTCTCCAGTATGAGCCACACACAACACAATTGGCCATCTTCTACTCCCTAGGTGGCGCTCATGGAAGCGATACTACAAGTGTAGTACTAATATCGAGGACGAATCCCGAACTATAATTACATAAGATCTATTTAATAGCTAATTTGGATTTTAAAATTCTTTTTATGTATTGTTATTTCACTTCACTGTTATAAAACACACCTTAACATGATTAGCTTATAAAAGTATCAACGGAAATAGTTTTTAAATGAATGAATACGCCAGCCATTTTTTATACTCCAAATCTTTATGTTATGACTGTCATCTGTCACTCGCGCGCGCGAATGTTATAATACTTTTTTAGTGCAAATTCTTTACATTACAATATTTATCTACATAAAAGTGTTTTTATGGTGAGTAGTAAATAAATTGGGAAGTCTGGCTCACATCATTTCATCCTCACCGCTCGCAAGCTCGCTACGTCGCACTTCGTGCGCCGTCGGATGAAACGATGTGAGCCAGCCTTCCCAATTTATTTTTATGGAAGTCGGTCGATATTGATTTAATTCAGATTTGATTTTATACCGTTTCGGTGGGTCAGTGCAGACAGCTCTTGCTATGGATGGACACATCAACGGGGTCGCGAGAAGTTGTGAAATTTAATTTACGAAAATTGTACGAATGCTATCTCGAGACTATGATTTTTATGACGAAAAAAGTATCATCAAATTTTTTAACAAATTTCGAAAGTATCAACGCATAAAGTTGCAACTGTTGGAAAAAATCGTTATTGAGACTGTGTATTTTCACGATACTAAAAAAACAAGGTACTGAACCGAATCTTGTTGAAAAGAACGAAAACTGTTAATGTTGAAGGGGAAAAAAAACTCACCTGAATTCTTTTCACGTTCCACACTGACTTTATAAGTTTGATATCTACTTAATAAAAAGTTATTGAATACCACTTACAACTTAAACTACTCAAAAATAGAGTAGTTTAGAAATAGCTCAACAGTCCCTGATCTCAGAGCTTCCTTGCTGAAGCCAACCGGCAGGCCGAAACCAGGTCCGTAGTTGGGCAGCAATTAGGCAAATCAAACAGAGACTGGTTTGAACATGAAAAATCTGCTAGTTTTATACAAACAATATGCTGATCACAATATCAATATTGTAATGTGTGTGTACACAAAATATTAGTCAGAAGTCCTAAATCGTCAAAATTAGTGCAATTGATGGAAATATGAAATAAATTATTAATTATATTGATAAACATATTTCATGCATCGCATGCAAATCTAAAGCGAATGCAATTTTAATAAATTATTAAAGTGTGGGTTCAGTATTAATATTTTATTTATTTTAAATGTTAGTTGCTGAAGGTAGTATGTTAATTTATGTGAAATGTAATTCACCATGCTTGCCCAGTACAGTTTGGTAGACGGAGGTGATAAGGTGATCAATACCCCTTTGCTAAACCAACGGTGGCCCTCTACGACACCCATTGGAGGATATGGGTCGATGCTATGTTACTCTGCCCTTATCGCACTGTTGATTTATCTACAGTCAACAGTACCTACGTTGGAGTATAAGGTGATCAATACCCCTTTGCTAAACCAACGGTTGCCTTCTACGACACCCTTAGGAGGATATGGGTTGATGTTCTTTTACTCTGCCAGCATCACACGGATCATATTTGCAATATGATAACTAATAATTATTTGTGAAATGTGTTTTATAAAATGTAATAATTGGTAAAATCAGTTACCTACTTATTTAGTTTACGGATCCCTAAACTGATATGCTATAAGTTGCTCCAATATTATGTTATTGCAAAATATTTGTAATTCAATAAAACTGTTTATTCACAAAATAATTGCTGAATGGTGGCATACGCATGTGTGTTATTATTTACATGTAGTGTGTAAAATCTATAGCGAAATTGGGTATAAAACTTCCTTCTAACCAATTTCAGTCACAGTCATCGGAGGATTCGCTAAATACTTAATAGTGAATTGTTAAGTGATTTTAATTCTCTCGCTGAAACTTATTCTGCCTCAACTGCATCGAAATGTACGTAAGTCTAATTTTCTTATTTTTATTACTTACAACAAATTAGGATAATTTCCGCAACATACTTCACTATGGAAATATATCTTGACTTGTTGTCGTCTTACTTTATTTGTACAATGCGCTTTACCATTAGAATTATTTAATAATTCTTATGGTTTTAGTGATTGTATGAGACAACATGAACTTAAAATAATTCTTTATCTTTGTTTTTTATCCTACAGGTCAGACTCAAAGCTTAAACGCAACGCACATGCTCTATACTCCGACTCGGAGCAGCAAACATCGGACGTAGAAGAAGACTACGTTGTTGAAGCGCCGAAAAAACCAAAAAGTTCCAAGAAGACCTCCTACAAAGAATCGAAATCAAGGGCGTCTAAAAAGTTATCCAAGTATGTATACTTATCAAAAATATTTTTAGTTTTAGTTATTTTATCCAACAAACTATACAGTTTTTTATACGATTCGTAATTGCTTGCGTTGCGTGGTATCACTCTGCACTTTATTTTTAACCGTAAGTCGCATTACACTCGTTCGACATTTACGCTGCTCACTTTGTAAATAGCTGAAAATGGTTAGCTATCAATAAATCCGTCGGGTTCTATGAACGTAAAAATTACAGTATAGGTTCACGCTCGTTACATCAATCGCGTTGCAAGGAGCTATAAATCGTAGCAGGATAACAATCAATACATCCATTGCGTTGCATGTGCAGTGCTGTAGGTTAACTCTCGTTACGTCCATCGCAATGTACAGATATGTAAATCTCATCTGGTTAAACGGATCGGACGGATCGTAGGTACTTCACATCACACGTAACTGTAGATATTATAGGTTGACGTCAGCTGTTATAGGTACTTACCATTCTCGTTACAAAGAGGCGAAGTGGTTGAAATGGTAGTGCTATTGCTTATTGGTAGTGCTATAACATTTTTTTTGGGAGACCCGTGCTAATTCTGATTTTAACCACTATTGTATAATTAAGGAGCTGACTTTAGAGACGTGGTCCTGACATTGTGTTTGTAATATAAGGCTACGAATAAACCAATCAATCGCGCGAGCTGCCAAATGTGTGAAGTTCAAGTAGTCTTTCAAGTTTTTGAAAATATCCAATTTCTTTCCCTAAGAACCATCTGAAATGAAATAGGTAAAGTCGTTCTAAAGTTATAGAGTAAATGGGAAATTATATATTCTAAATCTACTTATATAGACATCAAATTATGTCACAAGCTCTTGATGGTATATTGTTTGTGTTTAGAATTCCATAATTATTGGTAGCTAATAATGAATTCACATTAATAAATTCTGATTGTTACAGAAAATCGAACGACGATCTAGCATCGTCCTTGTTTGGAGCCTCCGACGAAACAAAGGCTGCCAATCGTTCAGCAACACCTCTGTGGTCGTCACTGGCGCGTCGTGTCCCGGGCGGTGTGCTGCGGCATCTCGAGGTGCATGATACAGGTGACATATTTTTTGACGTGAAGGTGTACAATACGGGCGAAATAGAAGACATTGAACCCATTAATAGAGCAAATAAGTGGAGTGCTCAGCTCCGTCTAAGGGTTGAGCCGGATGATCCACTCTGGGAGCAATTAAAAAGACTATGCGGCGAAGCTAAGAAAAGATTTAAAAAAGAAGCAATTTTTTATCCTGATAAACAGGCGTAAGAAATTAAATAACAACTCGTATTTTAAAAAAATCTTATAATAACTAATCTAGGTGGTTGGTAGACAACCACTTTTTCTGCTATGGGTGAAACTATCTGTTCAGACTATTTAGTAATGATATAGTGCAGTATCTAGTAGTGTAGTACATTACAAATTAAATAATATTTTTCCGGTTTTGCTCAGTAGGTACATTTTCTGTTAATATCAAATAATTAATCTAATCGGTAGAAAACTATAGTTCTTCTGCTATGGGTAAATATTTCTAAAATAACGACAAAGTGTAAATCGATAACGGTGTCATAACTATATTTGACGTGAAGGTGTACAATACGTGTAAAATAGAAGACACAATCTATTAATAGAACAAATAAGTGAAGTGCTCAGCTACGTCTAAGGGTTGAGCCTGATAAAGATTGTGCGTCGAAGCTAAGAAAAGATTTAAAAAGAACAAATTTTTTACCCTGATAAACAGGCATGAGAAATTAAATAATATTTCGTAGTTTTTTAAAATCATAAAATAACTAATCTATGTGGTAGATAACTAGTTCTTCTGCTATGGGTGAAACTATTTATTGTTCAGTTTGTCATCAGTCTATTCGAAGTAAGGCTTTTCCAGGTCACTTGCGCAGTATTAGACATAAAAGCAATAGTGCAGTATTTATTAATACGAGAATTACAAAAATTTCTTCAGCATTCAAAGGTCGTATAGGTTCATATCGTATAAGTGCTGAGCGAGAGCATCGTATAGACGGTAGCAACGTAGCTGCTACATCTGCAGACCAATATTTGCGGTGTGTTGCCTCGGATATACGTGTGCTACTTGAGACGGCAATTAATAATCACATTAATATCAAAGTAAATTTTGAACTCTTTGTCAAAGTAATTTTACCCAAGGATGATACAATGGAAATCAAGTCCTTTGCTACTGAAAATATTTCACTACATCAAAACTTTAGTTTTGATGATTTAGTAGATACTGTTTCCGATATCATAACTAAAAAGATTGAGGAATTTCAGGAAAAAGGTAGCGGATGGTCTCTTTTGAATATTTTATATCTCGAAACTAACATTAATAAATATACTCCACTGAAAGGGTCAAGCTATTTGAAATTGCCAACCAAAATACAATCAAAACATGCTTGTGTTAACATAAAAAATAACGATGACTATTGCTTCGCGTGGACTGTTATTGCTGCTTTATATCCAGTTAAAAAAAATAGCGAAAGAGTATCATCGTACCCTCATTTTAGTACTGTGTTAAACCTAAGGGACATGTCATTTCCTGTTTCGTTCAAAGATATAAAAATATTTGAAAATAATAATCTAAATATTAGTGTTAACATATACGGATTAGATAGCAAAATAAATATAACTGGACCATTGTATAAAACTAAATTGCGAAAAAAATTTCATGTGAACATGCTTTTTTTACAGAATGGTTCTAAATCTCATTACTGTCTTATAAAAGATATGTCAAAATTAGTTAGAAGTCAAGTAACTAGTCATCATGGTAAAATATTTTTCTGTGATGATTGTTTGATATTTTTCAAAACTAGAGAAAAATATGAAAATCATGATTGTGGTGGAGTCGTAACTATTTTACCAGAAAAAAACACTATATTACAATTTAAAAATTTTCAATTTAAACAGTATATGCCATTTGTTATATATGCAGATTTTGAAACCTTATTAGAAACATGTATTGATAATCAGGGTATTCATACAAAACATACGCATCAACATATTCCCGCTTCATTTGCATACTATATTGTTTGTAATTATGATAGTTCTTTTAACTGTTTAAAATCTTATCGCGGTCCGGACTGCTCTTCAAAGTTTGTAAATTATTTACAATTAGATGTAAAGAGAATTTACGGTATTATTCAATCAGCATCCAAAAGTCCCATGCCAATATTATTTAGTGAAACTGACTCAAAAAATTTTGAAAGTGCAGAGTATTGTCATTTATGTTCTAACTTATTAATCTTCGATAAAGTAAGAGATCATTGTCATTTCACAGGCAAATACAGAGGTGCTGCCCATTCATTTTGTAATCTTAATTTTCGAGTTCCTAAATTCATTCCAATTTTTTTTCACAATTTATCAGGTTACGATTGCCATTTATTTATACGTGAACTAAGCACTATTCCGGGGCATATTAAAGTTATTCCTAAAAGCAAAGAAAACTATATTTCATTTACCAAATTTATCCAACTCTCAGAACAAGACTTTGTCGCGATACGTTTTGTAGATTCTTTTAAATTTTTAGGAACAAGCTTAGAAAAATTAGCTAAAACTCTTAATAAACACGATTTTATTCATTTACGTGATAACTGTATGAGTGAAGATCAGTTTTCATTGTTGTGTAGGAAAGGTATATATCCATACGAATATATGTCTTCGTGGGATGTCTACAAAGAAAGAAGTCTACCAGATATAGATAAATTTTATAGTAGTCTCACGAATGAGTCTATTAGCTTAAGTGATTATGAACATGCAGTCAATGTTTGGAAAACGTTTGAAATAAAAAATTTAGGAGAATACACTGACTTGTATGTCAAAACTGATGTTCTATTACTAGCTGATATATTTCAAAAGTTCCGCAAAACATGTAAACAAAATTATGATTTAGATCCTGCTTTCTATGTTACAGCACCTAGTCTTAGTTTCGATGCGATGCTTTTAAAGACAAGAGTAAAATTAGAATTATTATCTGACTTGGAAATAATCCGCATGATCCAACAGGGCATTCGTGGAGGTATTTGTTTATGTTCCAAAAGATATTCTCGGTGTAATAATAAATATGAGCCCAATTTCGATTCGACAAAACCTAATAATTATTTAATATACTTGGATTGCAACAATCTGTACGGTTATGCTATGTGTAGTTATTTGCCATATGCTGATTTTAAATTACTTGATGAAAACCAATTTAACCAACTTAATATAATGAGCATTCCCAACAATAATGACTATGGTTATATTCTAGAAGTAGATCTTGAATATCCTGAAAGTTTACATAACTTACATAATGACCTTCCATTTTGTGCACAAAATTTTATACTACCTGGCTCTAAACATAAAAAATTAATTCCTAATTTATATGACAAATATAATTACGTAATTCACTATGTACATTTAAAAGTTTGTCTTGATCATGGATTAAAGCTCAAAAAAATTCATAAGGTATTAGCATTTAAACAAAGTCCATATTTAAAACAATATATTGATTTGAATACAAAATTAGGACAAAACTCAGTTTCTCTTTTCGAACAAGACTTTTTCAAGCTTTTAAATAATAGCATTTTTGGGAAAACGTTGGAAGATACTGAACGCAGAGTTGACGTAAAACTTGTTAGTACCTGGCGTGACGATCGTAACACTACGAAAAAACATTATTCTGCAGAACAATTGATAGCCCGGCCCAACTTCCATAGTTCAGCCGTGTTTGACGAAAATTTGGTAGCCATTCAGTTGAAACGAGATAAAGTATTTTTAAATAAACCAATATACATCGGCTTTACTGTTTTAGACCTTTCAAAAAGTCACATGTATGATTTCCATTACTCCATTATGAAAAATTTTTACAAAGAAAATTTGTCATTGTGCTACACGGACACTGACAGTTTGTTATATTCCATACAAACGGATGACTTTTATAGCGATATGAGAGATCATTTTGTTTCTTATTTTGATAGTAGTAATTATCCTCCCAAGAATCGTTTTAACATAATTCCAAAAAACAACAAAATTCCCGGTTTATTTAAAGATGAATTAGGCGGTCAAATTTTGTTAGAATTTGTAGGACTACGATCCAAACTATACAGCATTAGAACTAATGATTATGAGATAAAAAAAGCAAAGGGTGTTAAAAAGCCTGTCACGAAAGGATTAACGTTTTCTGACTATACAAACTGCCTTTCCACTGGAAAGGAACTCAGAGGTAAAAATGTTCTTTTCAAAACAATCAAACATCACATTTTTACTAGAGAACAGAATAAAGTAGCATTATCCAGAAAAGATGACAAGCGATTTATATCCAGCGATAATATTTCAACCATAGCATGGGGGCATTATTCTATTACTATATAGACTGTGAAGTGCATCAGATAGTTAAACCCATAGTTTAAACTCATTACTTATTATTGTATATTAATTTTATTTTTACAAATAAATCAAATTAATGTTCATGCTAATAATGTAACATTGTGTTTTGAAATAATTCAAAAAGATACTAGAGTAATGACTTATTTTTGTAGAAAAAAAAAATATTACAATCTAAACTTAATTTATATTGATGTTGAAAACGTGTCATTGTGTTTAAAATTGTTTAAATAAATACATTACTTTGCATTACATTTTGTCGTTTAATTTATATCCGTTTAATGTTTACCTATAAGTAATGAATGACCTACATAATGTAATTTGATAACGAAATTTTCAAAACAGTTAACACGCGTCAGATCGAATTACAATAATGTAAGTAGTGCAAAATCAAATCATTTATGTGCTGACTCTACTTATGTTGCAATTACAGAATCAGCAATTTAACTTTGCATGTAGAAACTGCGAGGTAGATCAAATGACACCAACACAATTTGTAAATCTTGCAAAAATACTTTTGTTTATACGTAAGCATAGTGCTGGTATAAAAGGTTGGTATTTAAATTTTAAATTTATATTTCATCATATCGTTGGGTGGAAAGACTGAAAAGTAATCGAAAATCATGTCGTCGCAAATGGTAAGTAATTTCTAGCTTTGAACACAATTTGTCTTGTTATTATTGTTTTTAATAAATACTAAAGTAATCAATATTAATTCCAGAATCGTCACGATCAAGAAAACTTGGACGAGCTCCAACTTTTTGACCAACAACCACCGCTATTTTATCAAGATGCCCAAGACACCCAGTGCTACGAAGATGTTTTGAGGGAACCAGAGTTTGCTTCCAAATTGCTTCGGGCACGGGCAAGAGTAACCAAGAAAAGCAACTACATCAAACATAACCACCGACGTCAACAATCATATGTAATTAAAGAAGAGCCGACAAATGGAAGGCGACTGGTCAAAATTCAAATAATAGACATATCGGAATCTAGAATGGACCACAAAAAGAAAGATGTAATATTAGCTGCTCAATATGTGATCAAAGATGATGACGATACAATAATGGATGAAACCGAAAAACTGGTAAATAATATATCCAAAAAAATGTGTGGCTATAGCTACAGTTTTTAGATTATTATATGGACGTCCATAAAATTGTCGTAAAACTGTAGCTATAACATATTGTGTTGTGATTGTGTTACAGATTTCATCTTTAAACCATTATTGAATCATCGTCGATACGTTTCTTTTGGTTCTTACATCAAATTCTCAAGTGGATTTATTTACTTTGACATTTTGTCTAAGTGAAAACCACAGAGAGACATCATATCATTGTTCTTATTATCTTCTAATTCTATAATGTACGATTGTACGTATTCACGAAAATGTGTTAGTATAAATAGCTTTTTAACAAACTGTGTGTTGTTTTAGATGACGTTATTAATAAATAAAAAATATTAAAATTGATGTTTCATTCTGAGAAATTGGATTGGTACAAATAAAAGTATAGATATTATTTAAATGTATTTATTATCATTACATTAAATTATTGTCTAAGCACCATTTTTTTATACACAACGCATTTTTTAATGCACAATGTTTTTTATGAGAAAAACAGTTGAAAATAAAATTATTTTTACAATACATTTCACTAAGACTATCTAGATTGGGTATACCATTATCTGTGATATCTACAATATTTCTATGGCCACATAATTCCTGTACCCACTTGATTTTTTCTAGTCCTTTCACTATAATTTTTTGATCGTTTAAATATGGTTTTATGATTCGACGAAATTCTCTGTAATCGATGTAGCCCTCACTCCAACGATAGCCTCTATTTCTTTCTATCCACTTCACATGTTTTCTTTCTGTATCAGTGAGAGTGAAAAATGAGTGAGGAGGTTTTATTGAAAATACTTGTGTGTGCTCTTTTGTGGCTATTGCTAATTCCTTTACTACGAATTCATTATCTTTATTTTTAAATCCTTGCACATCTACGATAATTTTGTTGTTCATGATATTTTCTTAACAATATTACTTAAAGGTCTGTACTCAAATATACAATCGTTTAAAATCAGACAATATGCGGCTGTCTGATCTGGTATTTCCACATCTGTTTCAATTTCAATTCGCACGTCTATTGATCCTTTCAAGGATTCGTGTTGACGAGAACAGTCAATAACAAATAACGGAGCAACGTCTCTAAATTCTTTCAAAGTCATCAACGGCTCCGATCGGCGTCCGTAATAACACTGTTGAAATCGTGCATATTGCTCATATAATAAAGAAAACTTATCGTCTGAAAAACTGACATTCAGTCCTTCGTATGGAAAGTAAGTTGAGTTTAAAAAGACCCTTACATCACGAACATGACAGTGATCGAATTCTGCCATTGACATTTCAGAATTATGTTTGCGATTAGTCTGCAAAGCAACAATGACAAATCGAGGTTTTTCGATTTGTGACGAAGTTTTAATCGACCATGTATGTTTGCGAGTTTGTGGTATCAATGGATATTCATACAAATCCCAATTACGATACGTTAGTGTGATAGCTCGATCTTTTTCTAAGTGTTTCAATAAATTTAACCTTTCGCGATCGGCCACTTTAACATGTGGAACTCGCCAAACAATTTTGTTGATGATAATGTCGTCCACCACCTCTCCAGGCTTTAATTTTAAAGCGTTAAGATTTGTGTTACATCTTAATAATATCAACTCATGTTTACAGTTAATTATGATTTTCTCGTAATCTTCAGCGAAGCCCAATATTTTATTTAACGGAATTGATGTTGAAAATGATCCATCTTTAAGATTATTTGTTCCATTGACAGACCATCCCCATACTTTAGCAGATTTAGACTCATTTTCATTTAACGATAAATAAGATTTAATGGTCGTTGTAATACCGGCATTTTTCACTTTGTCTATTTCAACTCCGTTTAATTCATAGCGGATATCTTGAAATAAAAACAACGCAGGATTATTCACAAAGTTGACACTTGACACTTTTGCTTTAGTTGTTGTGTTATACACATTTACTTTGCCCTCAATATATAAAGTGCTGAGTGACGGCAACACGTACAAGTCTTGTTGGTTGATAGGTATTCGTATTTCATCATTCTTGTTAAAACTTGTTACGTATGGTTTATACGAATGATATTCAAAACTTTCTATACTGTTATCGTGGACTGCCGCTTGAGAAATATTTAAAATATTCATTTTAACAAGCCGATTAGCTTAAGGAATTCTTTGTTGCTTTTTGTCAGCTTCTTTTTCATATGGAGGGGTGCTTCTTTTCGAAGGGTTCTTTTAGAACTGAATTGGAGGCATGGTGTAAAGCTGTTTTTATTAAAGTTTATCATTTTTTTCTGAAGTGTAAATACAACTGCACTTCTTCACCACGCAAATTGATCTGTCTATTTTCTGCATCTAACAACCTTATATTGATTGCACTAATTGCATTTTGGTTAACCGGAAAATAAATTAGGTTCTTAGGTACTTCAATAATTCGATAACCAGGCGGCACATTTGGAACAAATTCATAAATTATATGACTTGCTTTCCCATTCACGAATGATCCACTGACTACATCGCATTCTATGCGTATTATGGTAGTTGATAAAATATTAACAGGATACTGAGATTCTCTATTTATGTTAGCCTTTATCGTTTCCATACCAAAACCCAAAATTTTACCCATCGAATCATTTTTGTCAAAGTAAACGTCTTTGGAACAGAAAATATTAGTTTTCAGTGTATTATTATTACAAGTCAATTTTAATTCAGTATTTTTAACATTGTTTTTTAAAAAATCACAAATATCTTGAAGTTCATATGCTCCTTCAGGAATTTCTACGACTTCATTTTTACCATAATAAAACTTATTATTTCTTTCGTCTATATTAGGGATCGAATTAAATGTAGAAAAATACAAGAGTCCGCACTCATACTCTCCACGGAATTCTAAAGTGGGTGAATAGTTTGTTATTAACGAAGCTCCTTTCCCAGTTATGGATACAGTGAAAGACATTTTTAAAATGATGAATTTTTTTATTTCGTTGTCTTTATAAATTAGTTTTCCAATAATCTCTTAAAAACTTCAAACAGAGGTGACCACAGTTCATAGAATCAAAAGTTTGATATTGCACATAATTATAGCTTATTGGCGTCTCTTTTAAATACTTGATTAGTTCTAAGGGTGGTTTTAAGTTGCCAAAACTATTGTAGTATTCCGAGTAATCATTTTGTTTAACGTAGGCTACCCAATGAGTTCCAGGATTTTCAGAACTATCCAAATTTAGTATAGCACATTCTATTTTTCTAGGTTTCAAAGGTAATGCATCTCTCATAAAAACACCACGGAAAAATGGAATATCGGACGCATGCTCTATTATATCTACATTGGTAAGAGCTCGTCTAGGTAGCCGTCTAATTAGTTTTTTGGAGGATTTAAATATAAGCCTGCTCCTTTTTTATGAGGCTTAAGATACAATCCTTTGCCAAGAGCAACTGCCTCCATCATTTTGTTATGCCGTTGAGATTCTTGATAATTTTTTTGAGCCATCTTGGAATCATTTACAGCTTTTGCGATACCTACTGCACCTCCAGCTAAGGAGCCTAAAGCTGACAGTCCGGCAAATATTGGTATTAGAGGTAATACTCCACCACATTTAGGAATAGGAATACACCGCGGGAAACGCACTCCTTTTTTATTAGAAAATAGTTTTTTTGCTGCCGCATATGCATATTTTATAGCTGAGCTATTGTCCTTGGATTTGATTTTTTTTAATTGTGATATAATTTTATTTACTACAGACATAAATGAACGTACACCAGCTCCCGCTTTTAGTTTTGCTTTCATTGCATTTTTCACTATCCATGAGGCAACTTTTTCATTTTTGCCAGAATCTTTTGATTTCAATCTTTTTTTAGCCATATTTAAGAGTTCTAGATCAGCTTTATGTCGGACGTCCAAATCACTATTATTATAAGCAATATCGTGATACATACAAGCTTCGTCAAGTTGGTTTATACCCCGATCACCTCTCAGTAACCGTTTCTGCAGTTTTGTACCAGGGCCACAAAATTGATAACCAGGTAAATGTAACTCAAACGGCAAATTATTAATTACGCTGTTAATAATACCACTGCCTTTGCTCATTGATACTCGTAGAGTGATTGTATTATGTTAAAGTATTAGATTTATATTAAGAAATCAACGAAGTTTTGTCAACCCAACTATTCTCTTTATCACTAAGCCCTAACCATTTTACATATAATTTATTTCCCTTTCTTTTTAAAATTTTCTCGATGAGATAAATATCAGGAAACTTAGTTTTCTGTATTTCATACTCATAAAAAGATCCCAATATTCTTTGTTTATGTTTATCTTCTAAGTGATAGGTTGGTGGATTCGTTTGATTAACCTTTACAACTTTAAATATTTCGGTTGACCAATTAGGCGTGTAACCTTTGTAAAATTCACCTTTGTATTTACTAATGCGAACATAATCTCCAACATGGTACTTGGGTTTCCGGTCTTTATTACAATAATATGTTTCAATAATATTATTCCTAACAACCATCTGGTTTGATTGATTAACATCAATAGGCCTAAATTTTGTTATTCGATGAATAGTACTATTATAACTTTTTACTACGTCTTTTAAGTTTTTTTGTACCCATTGAAATTTACCACATATGCTAAACAATTTGTACAGATGACATTTTATTGTCCTTATTACTCGTTCTACAATGGATGCTTTTTTTATAGAGTAGGTAGAATAATGTTTTATATTGAACTCTTTTAATAATTGTCTAAAATTATTATTATAAAACTCACTCCCTTAATCAGTTTGCAAATGCTTAGGTTTTCGCATTGAACTGCATAATATATTTTGCATGGCATTTGTAACAGATATTTTGTCTTTTGACTTCAAGGGATTGACCCAAACATATTTTGATAAAGTGTCAATTACAACTAAAACATATTTATAACCTTTATTAATACGATGATATTTCTGAAGATCCATAAGATCAGCTTGCCACAAATCATCTAAACCTTTTATAACTGTACTTCGACGAGGGAAATTCTTTCTTGCTGCTCGGTGCAGTTCATTGACTATATCGTTTTTACTCATTTTTATTTGATTTTACTTGAATCATGCTATCTATTTCCGCTTTTGAATAGAACATAGAAATGAGACGATTTGTAGTTGTTGTTTCAAGGTTCCTTAAGTAGAGTTGGACGCGTGTATTTACGTTCTTTATTTCACTTCTGAGCTCTTGAATAGCTTTATCCATGTATGCTTTATTTACCGCTTCGTCATCTTTGTCTGGCGCAGACAGACCTTTTAGTTTTGATGACCTCAAATCAAAGTCTCCTGACTCATTTTTTATTAGTGAATCGTCCAAAGTATTAATATATTCTGATAATCGTAATCTTTTATGCACGTGATGACCAAATTTATCTATATTCATGTTAATGTTAATGCGTTGCTTACTTTAAGTGTACTGGTTTTTTTTTCGTTGAATGATCTTTATATTTTGTTAATGATACCAGCTTCATGCAATTCTTCAATTATGGCAATAATTTCATTCTCTAAGCCTGTGTTACCTGCATCGCGTGATGCAATTAATAATTTTAAGCGTTCTACCAATTCATTAGGATCGTCCCAATAGATGTAATCAGTATCTTTCTTCACTGTTTTATTAAGTTTGATACCTTTGCCTTGTTTGATCTCCTTTCCACTATCTATATGTTTTCTAGAAAATTGGAATAATGGTTTTATGACACTCATATATTTAAATCCTTTGTTGCATTTAATTGGTTTGGTTGGATCACAATCACGTCTGTGAGCGTTAGTATCTAATAATAGTGATTTATAATTGTTTAAATCAACATCGGTGATTACATCTAAGTTTGGTTTCTTTTTAAACAATAGTTCTTTTAATCCAATTGTTTTTTTAAAAACACGATTTCCTATTTTGAGAGTATGTCCATCATCATAAACCATGGTTTTACCGAGCCAAAGTTTTCCGCGTTCTTTTCTTATTCCAAAAGGTATGTCATCAATCATGGCTTCAGATGAAACAGACCATGACAAAGATTGAGGAGATTGTAAGGATTGAAATGAACTGTCGCTAATGTTGTGCTCACCAGAAGTTTGTTTCACGAGAGTTTGGTTTTGACTATCGTAATCAGCGTCATCTTGTTCACTTACAGCTTCATTGAAATCCTCACTAGAGGAACACGAAGTATCGGTTTTATTTTCCTTTATTTTTTTAAAAACATGTGTATACTCGGGTTCTTCTTCATTTTTTTCATCATTTTTTTGTGCTAACAATTTTAAGGGGTCGACTATCGGCTTAAATATTGTATCTAAAGTTGAATTTTTCATATTTTCAGCTTCTTTTATCATATCAACCTTTCTTTTTATAGCTGCAGCAGATTTTACAATTTGTTCTTTGAGATCCGTTTCCATTTTAGTTACTATTCTAATCGGAGTCACCAATGGGAATGGTTTATTATTAACATTACAAGCATTTAAGTATCGATCCGCTATTCGTCTACCACTATAAATGTATCAAATGCTTTTCTGTAACATCCATTATTTCGTTCACAGTCTTTGTTTATAACTAAATAACTATATGGTTTATTCCATATAGTTGAACACATCTCTCGAAATTTAGACCATGACATATCAGGCCCCACATGCTCATCATAGACGTGTTTCAAATTTATGTCATCTTGCTTAAATAAAATAATTAGATTTGAATTGTCCCTTACTAGTTGTTTGGGTATTTTAGTATAAGTCTGATTAATATAAAAGCAATCAACATTCTTATGACGTCCCATGGCAAAATAATCTCGGATATTGTTTTGATTTTCACAGGCTACATCATCAAATATAATAATTGAATTCGGCAAAGCTTCATGTGGACTTAAAATCTCACTATTATGGTTATATTTATTAAATTGTGTATCTGTAACTAAGTCAAGTACCTTCTCTAAATACACATATTTAGGTTGATATAACGACTTTGAATAAACATAAAGATTACGAAATCGTAAACCATCTTTGTGTAACAATAAACTAATAACTAAGTTGGTCTTTCCACAATTTGACGGTCCACATACAATACACCGTATAGAATTAGGTAATAAATTGCCATGTCTCCTTGGCTCATTTGATGATGCGGGACATACACAGTCTAACTTTAGTGACTGTTTTTGTTTAACAAATTTCATAATAGTGTTTTAAAAACTACAACTTGACTGCATTGTTTCGAAGGTTACAACAAAATGATCTTATATTTCATCGTAAAACATTTAAATAAGCTTCGCGATATAAATTAATTTGTGGTGTAGGTCTTGTCTAGGGGTCTGGATTAAATCAATATCGACTGACTTTCATAATAATAAATTGGGAAGTTTGGCTCACATCGTTTCATCCGACGGCGCACGAAGTGCGACGTAGCGAGCTTGCGAGCGGTGAGGATGAAATGATGTGAGCCAGACTTCCCAATTTATTTACTACTATGGTGTTGTGTTGAGTTGTGCATTTACGACGATGAAAAAATTGCAGTGTTCCCAATGTTCTGATAATTCAATTTGCTTAGAAAAACTGCGTAAGACTCCTTTTAATCTCTTTTCATTTGTAGACAAGACCAAAATAGTGTCTTGATCTCGCAGAAAAAGGGTCTGATTTCGAATTAAACGAATCAAGACTGAATTCGTGCAACGTTAGGAACCCAGATTTCATAGGTAAGATTTTTTTTATTATTTAAAGATAGGTAGTTATTTTTATTTATTTACAAATAACTAAGAAACTATTACACATTCATATAATTGACCCATCCTGGGTTCGCCATTCGCACAAAGAACAAACTGAAATATATTGTTGTAAGTAGGTAAGTACTTAATTGTTTTTAAGATTTTATTTTCTACTAGCGGCCGCCCGCGAGTTCATCCGCGTGACTTTTTTACCACCCTGTAATAACTATGGTTGGTACTATACATGTAAACCTTCCTATTAAATCACTCTATCTATTAAGTATTGAAAATTACATTAACACCTGTCGTATATAAAAGATCTAAGTGTAGATAGGTACAAGACGCGGGTGCGACTTTATTTTATACTATGTGAAGATTTCCGCGTCGCGTTTCAGATTGAGTTTTAGAGACTTAGATCTAAATGCCTACCTAATGTATAAATTAATGCACGCCACTGGTATGGGGTTTGGAAACTCTTTCAGTTGGCTTTTTGGACGCGTACGGCTAGAAGTGGTGGTTCTATTCGTAAATCGAGAACTACCATATCCATATGTGGTGAAATTGTTAGGATTTTTGCACGAATCAGGAATACAGAGAGGAAAGCCAAAAGTAGTGCCTGGGACTTGTGACCCAGCGTGTAGGTTTACCCGAACCATTTACATTGCAACAACGCTCATCTCCACCGCGGCTTCTCTCTCCAACTACATAAGGTATTTATAGCGTTAATATTTTACTACTACCTTCTTCATTCTGAAGAATATCTACTTTTACAATGATAACGAGTTGGGTTTTTTCTGTTGGAATTAGTACAGAAACGCCGTGACCACGAACAATGATATTGTATGATAATGGCACGCGCGCCACGATTCAGACCGTATCGCGAGATAAAAGTCTTTATGAACCGTAGTGTGCGTGTGTTCATAGGCGAATGCTTCCACACAATACACCCTCCAACTAACCGCCGAGTTGGTTGAGCCATTAAAACTTGGTGGGAGGAGACTTTTCATCTGCCTCGGTGCAGTCGCAAACTGTTCGAGTTTGTTACTTCAATTGAAATGTTGCGTTATGTATTATAAGGCGCAGACGTTTCAATTGTGTTGTTGTGTCAATAAATTTGCGTTGGTTTGCTTTGTTGGGTGTTTGTGTTGGACAGTCGGATGTAGGAACTAAATATTTGAGACAAATAAGTTTAGACTACGTAATATTGTTTGCCACTGCGCAATTTTCAAATATGAAGTAGGTACAGACAACAGCACGTTGGGCTACCACAAACTGTCAAATTTTCCCAATCGAATATAGCCCGACATGCTGTTGACTGTACCTAAGCTGTGTATAGAGTCGTTTTTCAGAATATTTTTACTTTCTCGTATACGTAGTTTAAAGGAAGTATTGTAATCGTTAAAAAATTCGACCTCGAGATTTTGACGGATTTTCACGTTTTGGACCTCTCTGAGTCCAAAACGTGAAAATCCAAAATACCGTTTTTGTAATTATGTATGTGTGCGTGTCTGTGCGTTAGCACGATAACTCGAGTATGCTTTAACTCATTGCAACCAAATATAGCATGCGTGTATGTTTTGTTATTAAATTTTGGTCACCCATCAGAGTACCGATCGCACGCTTGGTTGCTTAACTTTCGTGATCGACGGCTCAAAATTTGATAGAACCTTATATTTTGATGTCATACACGTATGTTAAATTTGGTTGCAATAAGTTAAAGCATGCTCGAATTATCGTGCTAACGCACAGACACACACACAGACATAGTTCCAAAAAAATATTTTTGGATTCAGGGAGGTCCAAAACGTGTAAATCCGTCAAAATCTCGAGGTCGAATTTTTTTACGATCACAAGACTTCCTCTATACTAGGTATGCTAGAAAGTAAAAAGTGAAAATATCTTTTAAGAGTAGGAGAAACAAAAGTAAATAATACAAAAAATACAAACGCTTAAAAAAGTATTAATAATAATCATTTGAAACATTACCCAATATTATCTATAATATAATTATCACGTATCAACAAATAACACTTGAATTATTATCTATTTCTCCTTCTTATCTTCAGATTCGTCGTCACTATACTTGTTTGGTGTTTCGCCCGGCTTCAGAAGTCTGCCCACGATGTCGTATTTTTCTGAAATAAAAGAGAAATATTTATCAAATTTGTGTTTACTGAAAATGGCGGGGACCGTTATTATGATGGACAATTTTAGGGAATAATATTTATTGTTTTTAAACTCTGTAGATTGGATCAATCTTTTTTATGCTCATATAAATTCAAATTATCTAATTATTTTGACTTGAAACTGCTTTTAGGATCAGCCGCCTTTGAAATATTTTTTATTTTGTTTTAGGCGCCTCATCGATTTCTCTGGACTAATGGTCTTACAGATACGAAAAAGTTGTTTTTCAAACCTAATAATATCAGCTTTCAATAAAAGAGCAATATATAAATTTAAATGTCTAAAAGTCATAAAAAAAATTTCTTAATCAAGTTTTAGGGGAAAAAAAATACCTTTTTTATTCCTAAATACCACAGAAACTAGTATATTCAGTTTTTTTTTTGCAATTTAGGGATAAAGAAGCATATTAGCTATAAAATTACACCACACACATACATAACTATTGAGTTATTATTGTATGAGCAAGACGCCCAGGGGCGAGAAAAGGTGTAGGCCACACAATTTATATTGGCTCACTTAATTGTCGTATCATTCAGACGAATAACTGTTTTTCGTGTCATTTGGTTGGCAGACAAGCATTATGCCATGTAAAAAAAGTTTTGATGGACTGCGCAGTATTGTTTTTAATGATTGAGAGGGGAACCTAAGCGATAACATTAATTTCCATTAAAAACCCGCCAGACACGAAATCAGTTGTGTGACCTATACTGACCCTGTCCCGAACAACACACACTGCGTTGTAGTCTGCGTTCAATACATTGTTGTTTTGGAATAATATACAGCTACATATTTACAAGACTTCTTAGTAAAGTGGCCACTTATTTCATATCGTGGTGGAATAGTCAGTAACATTACCTATACATCAAGCGCTTCGGGTTTGAGGTCTGCTTTGTTAACCAGTTTTTTAATATCCACAACTCGTTGTTAATTATACTAAATTTGGACTACAGAAATGACGTGAGCGTGAAAATATGCTATATTATTAATACGAGTAGAGTTCATATCACTTGTTCACAAGTATCATGAGCGTATCTGCGTGAACTTTAAAATACCAAGTAACTTTATTCGGCCGTTTGCTATATTTTTCAGAATAAGTAGGTGCATATATTTTTCTCTCTACCGTTTACATAGAATGTGTAAGTACACATATCAATTCTTAGCTATCTAATCGTATGCCAAATAAGAGTAGAATAACCAAAATAACTTTGATAACTTCTCTACAATTTCTTGCTAACTAAACAGTCTCAGTTATGTTTTTTTATATAAAATAAGCGTCTGAAATGAATATTTTATATTAATTACGGTAAGGCATAGAAATAACTCATTACTCATGAGAAGTGGAAATCACGTAATCATAATTATTAGATATAGAATGTGTTGCCATATTTTTTTTATTTTATAGCTATATTATTATGCTAAATATTGCAAAAAGTAAATTTAAATTTTATAATTCAATTTTAAAAATCGACTTTTTTAATCTGTCCCTAATATCTTTAAAACGCCGTTCGCCATTTGGAATGCATTGAATTAATACTAATTTTTCTAATAAAACATAACTAATAAATTTACTGTTACTGACCAATTAATTTAAATTTATTGGAAAATTTGCATGCCTTTATACGGTAAATATGATGTGCCTATAAATTTCTTTTAATATCTGTACCTACCATGTTTTAGCAAATAAATGATTTGATTTGATTTGAAAATGCGACGTGTAGTCACTCCGTTAGTAAACAAAGGAGATTTGTATCGTGTTTTGTGTTGATTTTGAAATCGCAGTGTTATTATGTTTACTAACGGAGTGACGTCATGGGCCGAAAAAGCATGGAGGCTAGCGTTTCCACGAAAATTCAAAATCGAAACTAAATCTAACTTTTTAAGGCATTTTTGTTTTATAAAAATGAAATAAAAATTCTACTAGTTAATTACGAACTCAGGATTAATTTAAAACAGTTTTCAAAAAATGGTTTAAGACCCTGTTGGAAATTTGACATTCAAAGTGCATTACAAAATTCCTAAATTGTGTGAAGATTTTGTTCGATTCGATCTAGGATTTGATTATTGAAAGTCTATACATACTCCCCTTCTTTTACTTAAGAAAAAAGTTTTATTATTTACTAAACAACATTCAATATAGCAAGCATGCCATAGATCCAAATTTGACAAACCATTAATTTAGCTTGCACAGTTTCACACTCCGCTCGTATTTTGATACCAATGTTTGCTTTAATTACAGGTCGTTGGTGGCTGCAAATGTTATTATTTATAATGACATTCACTGACAGGCCCTTTGTACCAGTATTACGGGCGACATTAATATTTTACTCACGATGGAAATGGCGACAGTGTATGATGCGATGAGTACTAACATTTTAATGCTCCTTTTAGTCGTCGTTTTGCCATATTCAGTAATTATTTACTTATCGTGAGCAGCGTTAACGACGCTTTTATGAGTGTATTGTGTATAAATATTAATAATGATGAAGTGACAAGGCCGTAATAAAGATGTCTAACATTAAATGAAGAAGCAATTTATACAGGCTGTTTGGTAAATTGTATAATAAACTGACACCTATCCATGAATACCTACTACCCATGTTAGTACGGCTAGTGCTCTGAGGAGCTTTTTTCCCTAATCCCACCATCTGCCTTTATTTTAAGGGCTACGCGTGCTGGCTTAAGCCAGCAACAAAATATCGAATCCTAGTTAACTTAAAACTATTTGCACAACTTATTATAGACAAACACAGCAGGCTATTGTGTTTTAATTACGTAAACAAAAAGTTATTTAAAAAACACGCAATCATAATTATTATATATAGAATGTTTTGGCATCAATTTTTTATTTTAACATAATGTAAGTAATAGGGTATTTTACACCATGAAAGAAAAACATAAAATTGCATTTTTATGCTAGATATTGCAAAAAGTAAACGAGAAAAATCGATATTAATTTCTAAATTTTATCGAATTTTTATTTGACTTTTTTAATCTGTTCCTAAAATCTTTACGGGCTAGCCCACTTAGTATCTTTACCGCGTAGTAACTTAAGTTATCACGGAAAAACTGTGGTCATTCCTACGCAACTAAGAAATTTGGCAGTTCATCTATTTCTATGTCACACAGTCAAGAAATGGAATTCACTACCAGCACACGCGTTTCCTCCTTCTTAAATATTCTGGGCCATACAGAAGAGGCGTGAAGAAGCACTTTGGGTTTAGCAAGGCGAGGTAGCTAGCGCGGCGGTTTATCTCTCGGACTAGCTATCTTGTGCTAGTGCGAGAGATAATCAAAAGAGACAAAAGTGGACGCATTTGGAGTCCACTTTTGATTACCATCAGCGAGAATGGAGTAATTTTCTTTAACTTTATAAACAGGTTGAATTTTTCAAGGGGGTCTTCAGGGTCGAATCCTAAACTATAAGGAATATCGAAAAATGCTCAAAGGAGTCGCGAGCCCGATTTAGATGAAAACAAAAACTGCATCATTGGATTTTTGAAAAATCATTAATCCTAGCCCTAACTAGGATTCATGATTTTTTTTCAAAATCATTGGGATCGATTCCTAAATCGAACTCAATGATTTTGAAAAAAAAAAACAGCCTGTATTATTACTCCATTCGATAGTGTTGTTAATTAGGAACAATTATTAGAAAGTGAAAAAAAACTATATAAGGGAAACTAATGGAAAATGTTAAATTTAAATGAAATATTTCTTGTCCCACTTTAGTTAAAGCGATAATTAAAGCGATGATCATTATTTTATCAATCAATCCAATGATGCAGTTTTTGTTTTAATCGAAAACGGGTTCGCGAGTCCTTTGAGCATTTTTCGATATTCCTTATAGTTTAGGATTTGGTACCTGTACTCTAAAATGTAGCTTCAGACAAGATTGTGGCAGTTATGATCAAGAATCTTGATTCCATACGAGCCTAACAACACGTTAAACACTGAGTAAGAGGATCTTTATTGCTTTTACTGTTGCTACTTAACGAAGACAGTTAAGATCGTATTCAATATTATCACGAAAACATATTTTTGCCAAACTGCGTTTATGTTTAATACTAACCAGAGGCAGTAAGATGAGACCCATCTAAGTATTTACGTGCTTACAGAAGGAGATGGCATAATTAAGAAGACAGAATGGGGTAACCAATTTTCTTATCAGCCCAAGATAAGTTATAACGTCTGTTTGAATGTGTTGCCATTAGCGTTTGAGATAATAGTAATCACCAGTCCTCTTTGAATAAACGTTATGTTATATTAAATGTGGGATCTGAAGGATAACTTAATTTCTCAATTTGAAATTTGTTTAATAAACGTATCCTTTATAATAAAATTGTGAAGTAAATATATAAAACACACAAATAATAAGCAAATATATACAATCAAAAGAAATTCATATCACATTATTTTTCAAGGAACTGGTGTAAAAAGCTGCTAAATAAATGTTTGGTTTGGTGGCACAAACAAATTGGTTTATCGATAAATTTATTATACAAATTGTTTGGTATGTTATGGTATATCAAGCGTACTTATGCCAACATGGTTATGACTTAGGAATGGTGTTCAAAATCCAAAATTGTTAAATAACTTTCAAATTTCTCTGCTATTATTGTAAAAGCAACCTACTTTTATTGTAGTAATAAAGTTACGAATTTTTCTGTTTACTTAAACTCTGCTGCTAAATTTTCCACAACTAGACACAAAAACAGTATCTTTGCGCCTTTATTTATAACGGCGAAGATAAACAGAAATTCAATAATGATCAAAATTAAAGAACTGTTCTATACAAATATTATAATTTTATAAAGCTGAAGTTTATTCGGTTGAATCGCAAGAACTATTGAATTAAATTGAAAAAAAAAATTGTGTTGGAAAGTCCATTTATCGATGAAGCCTATAGGCTACATAATAACCGACATTAAAAACAATGAAGCCGTGGGCGACCACTTGTAAATAATAAGAGTCAGACTTAACGAACTATCTTTTCTTCAATCTTGGCTTCAAGACGCCGTTTAGATGGGTGTGATAAAATCAAAAGATGTGACTGAGATAGCATTTATCAAACGTAATTACGTGGTAGTCACGGTTCTAAAAGTCAGCATTTAAAGAAAATTATTTAAAAGTTCTTCTTGGCTTCGAATTCTTAATGACTGGGAATAATCATAAAAGAAAGGTAAATTAAGGCAATGGTATGAGTTTTTGCATTAAATTCTGTGATTATGGAATTTTGGTGGTCGTTTTTTAGAGGATTCCCATAAAGCAGTGAATTTATTCCGTTACAACACAATAGGTACAGGTTTTCATTGACATCATTGCAAATTATTAACGGAATAAAAAGTAATATATCATTCAATCCAAGCTATGGTCTTTCATCGTCATCATCATCATAACAGCCTTTATAATTCGACCCACTGCTGAGACACAAGGCCTCTCCTTGTCATCGTAGGAGGTTTAGGCAGTAGTACACCATTGCCCAATGCGGATTGGTTGACGGAGTATAAGGTGATCAATACCCCTTTGCTGATCCATTAGTAGCTCCTACGGCATCCATTGGAGGATATAGGGTGATGCTATTCTACTCTGCCGGCAATGAACCCAGGAAACTATGGTCTTTGTGTTTTGAAAATTTCATCCAAATCATTATCGAACGTCTAAACATTTAAACTTTTACGTTGAAAATGTTAGTAGCATGGTTATAGCTCTTCAATTATCATTTATTGTTTTTTTTCTCTCTTCCATGAATAAGTCTCTTTCTATGTCTCCTAGAAGCTTATTATATCTCTATAAAGAGGGTTCGGATCGCAAGAGATAAGTAATGCTACCTACACGTGAAAGTTTTAATCAAAAACTAAGAAGTCATTCTTAGAACTACAGTTAGTTACGATTCCAGTGCAACTCGAGTAAAAAAATTTCAACATCTATATTAAAATAAAGTATTTAATTTATCAGTTTACATAATATTTTATTTGTTCGTAATACATTTTGGCAACAGGCTGTCCACTTGTCACTATTGGAGGCATTTAATAGCCTATACTGCCTAACATAATTTTATGTAACTAAATGTCACCTAATGTTGTGATCAACCCCTTTCGGGATTACGTGCGTGATTATATGTTTCTGTAATATATTTGCATTTGGCCAGCTTAATTTTATTAAATACACACCGTTTCATTATTCCTGCCATGATTCCATTGGTCACGTAAACACCATTAGCTACAATTTTACTTGTAATAATAATGTTATTGTGGTAAATGTATCCACTCATTAAATTCAGCACAGGAAATGTAGGTACTGAGTTATTTCATAGTATCGTATTTCTGACGGCTTATTTTAATTGCAAAATACTATTTTCAATTACCATTATTTAAAACTACTAAAGTATGTAACGTAGTACATGTAAAAGTACGTAGTAGACCGTGAGTAGTATCCCATAGAGAAAAGGATAATCTTTTGATATTATAAACCAAGCTAACAAATCTGATGAACATTTTGGCGAAGAAAAAACAAACACAACCAATAACTCACTCTAATATTTTGGTGTAAAAATCGTCGAATTGCAGGAACAAAGATACGAAGAAAAACTTCCTACAAATACTAGATTTGATCGGGATTCTCTTTGTCGCACTATAGACCGCATAGAGTAACAGTGGAATGCGACGTAGTCCTAGCCATATGATAATATTACAGAAGAACTTACAATCGCCTGCCGTAAAGCAGTTTGCTGTGTTTCGGATTGAAGGAAAAAGTAGTCAGTATAATTATTGGGCATGGAAGGCATATTATCTTAGTCCCCAGGATGGCAACGCACTTGCAGTGTTAAGTGATTTTACCCTTAATATTGCAAGTGTCTATGAGCGACGGTCCCGCCAGGTGGGCTGCTAGCTTGTCTGCCATGGTCTAGTGGACCGGAGTAAGATACAAAGGTCCAGGTTAGAACCTTGTTGTACATTCTAGTACCTTGTCATAATAATTATGCATACATAATGGTGACAACTATTACTGCACAAGCGCTGCCGTTTTGATATGACATGGTACTAAACTGTGTGGGTGGATTCGACATCGTGAGAAACGATGGTGGTATGCAGCGACAGGTATAACTCCGAACAACTCCTCAGAACACTCCCCGTGATACAAGCGACAGAAGATGCAGAGTGATGCCACATCTCTACGCATTGCGCTGTTTTGTCAACGATTCGAACCGCTTTTCTCTGTATGCGGTCTAAGGAAAGAAGCTGGTACGGGGATGCCCCTGCCCACATATGAGAGCAGTATCCTCTCTTCAACAGTTTCCATCTTCAGCCTTCTCGATATAAAGAACAATAATTTCTCCGTCAAGTATGAAAAATATTCTAGCTGTGCCAAAATATGATGTTATTCAACATAATGTTATGCAATTCGCAATCTCATGATGACGGTGACTATTTGATAAGACAAGTCTAATTATACATGTGTACATCAGATTACGAAAGCACAAAACGCAGATTAATAGAGTTACCGTGTTACGGAAAGATTACGAAGATTACGGTCCTCTCTCAATCGACATCTATTCTTGGAAATATGGAATTTTTATACAGAATTTGACACTAATAAACCGAAAAAATACGTTCTAAAATCATAAATTTGTAGATCGGCAAATGTGAAACAGAAAGAGCATGTACAAAACGCGTATTTTAGAGCGAGAGATAAACGAGACCATTTTGTCTATGCACGATGGCGGTCGTGCGTTCATCGCAACGATCACGAGAGCTAAGCTACCAAGTGTGCGGTCGGTACTCGGATGGATGACCGAAAATTTTGTCAACTCGATTTTCCTACTTGCTACGAAAGGAACACGGAGAAAAATCGGTGACCGAAATATTTACAAGAAGTGTTTAGTAAAAATTTATAACTAGATTTTTTGTTGTTTTAACAAATTTATTGTGTTTAATACAATATTCTGATTAATCGTACTAGCTTTTTGTATTCGTAATATATTATATTGTCAAGTATACTTAATTGTAATCCTACAAGAATTATTATGTTAACTATTCCGATTGTTGATAGTATTTCTTACGAGTCATTATGTAAGGATTACTAGAATAAAGTATTTTCATTACAAATATTCTTATGGTGATTTAAACTATATGTTGTTAAGTACTGGGTATCATAAAACTTGTTCATGATACTAAATACTCTGTTTTGAGTACAACTTTATCATTTGTAGCACATTACCAATCTTTTTAACCATAACGATATAGTTCTTGGTATAGTTAACAATAACTAGTTCGGTGAATAATATTAATTACATGGTTTCAATGACATGAAGTTGTTTTCATATTAACTTAAAAGTTAATTTATTATGTCAACAAGAACTATCTCGTCGTGATTGTCTGTATGATCGTAATAAAAACTTCGCCCTTCGCAACAGAAACTGAACCCATTGTCTTAGTCATCAAAAAAGCTGCCTCACTCTCGTCATTTCAGTTCAAACTGCGCCGCATAAAAGGTGGCGTGTAAAAATTTAATAGTGGTAAAGATTGTTAAAAATAAAATATGGATGAAGATATTGCTAAATTACTTAGGAACTGATAGTATGACCTGCATTTCCAGGTAAGTCCATTTTGACACTAATTATAGGATTGAAATTTCACTAATTATAGGATCTTCGGTCTGATACAATCGATACAGTATGCAATCATCACCTGAGCATCATCATGAATGATCATCATAATCAGACTTTTTTATGTCCCTACGGGGGTACAGCCTTTCGTATGGCTAGCAACATTATTGGGAGAATTGGCCATAACTCACCACTCAGACCCAGCGCAGATTGGCGAATATTACAGGGTCCATGGAAAATAACGCGCTTTCCGGGGCGCGGAGAGCTCGAGATATTATTTTTGGTTACCCCTCTCCCACGAACGGCCAATGCGAAGTTGCGATTCTTTGATTTGGTAATATCTATATCAAAGTTGACAAAAACAATACACAGAAAATAAATATAACTGATTTCTTTCGTTTCAGTCAGTAAGCCAATGTTAGATGCCGAATTGGTTAAGGTTCTAATCCACCCTATAAGGGACCGAGGAAAGTTCAAAAATTTTGAAAACTAAAATAAAATGAAGAAGTGGAATGCTTTAAACCAGTAAGTAAATAAGTAATGTCTTATAAGTAGATGTCTCGTCAGAGTATAAGTCAATTATAAACCAGGTTTTGTAAATGGTCACTTGTGGCTGTCAAAAATAAGGAACATTTTCTTTATTTTCTTGTATAAACGACACCATCTATCTAAATAAGAATTTTATAAAAAGTAATTGCAACAAAAAATTACACATGTTTTTTTACAAATTTCAGTTCAATTTGTATACGTGTTAAATGACTCACACAGACAATTTTTGAGTTTAAGCGATTTTTTTTAATTTTATCTTATTTTTTCAGACTATAATCCTCTGAGAGAACTTCTGAAGAAAACAAATGAGGGACATGGTTTGCTCAACCTCTTTGACAATAGTGACAAATTAAATAATAACGACAGAAGAAAAGTTTATATTGATGAAATAGTATTAAATTCAACGATTAAATTACCTAATAATACGGAGAAAATAAATGTGAATATCAAAATTTACGCGTTTCATTTATTATCACAAATATTGTTGTATTGTGCGATTTTGTAAGTGTTATATTGTTTATAGTCTATAATAATTTACTGTAATTACGTTCTTTTCACAATTTGGTAAGTGTTTACTGTGTTGTTGTGATGCGGTTGCCTCATGTAAAACGAATTGAGATAGTATGTTCTGTACATAGAAGGTATTGTGCCTTCTTAATTATGTTATATTATGTTTCATAATTATGTTATACTTACCTCAATCTTAATGAATTTAGAAGCAACATCGTCACACAACAAACAACACAGTAAGTATTACCTATTAGATTGTGAAAAGAACGTAAGAACAGTAAATAATTATTGACTATAAATAATATAACACTTACAAGATCACACTAGTACAGATTGCATACAAGTTTTAGTAGGCGTAACGCTAGTGTATAGTAATCTTAACTATACTATATAGTATAGTATAGTATTTATTGTAGTTAATATAGCAATTGAACACTATTTATAGTAACAAAACTAATAATGATGCATACGAGAATTTATAGTTCTTAAAATTAAATGGCGAGTAATAGTAGCTAACTATTTCATGTGCTTTAACTCTTCGTGCTGTTACAACAACCTAATGTTCTAGTAAAGTGTACCATGTAAAACGTATTGTGGACTTTTTATTCAACAAAAAATACTAAAATCACTATTGATTACTACTTTGACACTTTTTACACTTTACTAGATTACTAAGTTAGAATAACGTAAGTTCTGTACAATTCTAGTTTTAGTAAATCGAACACATAATTCTTGCTGTGTCGTTAACAATAAGAAAGTCTAGTTCCTATAATCGTTATTCTTGTAAACGCTGCAAGATTTTTTTCTCCGTGAACGTTACTTTGCTGACCCGGCTGCTATCGCAAGATAAGGAAGAAGGATTCCTTGGGATCGACTGACTTGACTCCAACTCTGGTGTCAGGCAGGCGGCCGGCCGTAAAAATCTAATGCCAAATCCTTTAGTAGTATTGTCGATATCAAGGGAGGAGACATGGACAGAGCCATGCTTGGTAATGAGAGTCTGGAAAGCTGTCATTTCCTTCTGCAATTCTGTGATGGCGCAGAAGGAGGCCGCGTAAAGGAAGCGGGAGAACGATCCTCTAGCCGCTCCCATCCGGCGTAGACGGACGGGTCGGAGAAGGCAGGCGGCTATGACCGCTGCTCTTGTCCGACCCTAAGGTGTGTCCTGCACACGGGTTGGCCCCCGCGTGTCCTAGTGCAGTGCATAGGTCTCGTCTAGGGATTGCTTAGTACCCTATCGTAAGCTCCCAGTTCAGCGTCGCCCGGCTCACTGTTGGGCTGGACCAACTCCGGGACGTTTTGGTGAAATGGCGTACGTAAAGTACCGACCTCAAAACGCCTCCAGAAGGGCTAAGGAGGGTACCGGTGGTTTTTAGTGGGTAGGACCGGCGTTTTTCCGCGCTGGGTGAGTCCCACACACGCTGTACGCCAAGCCAGCGTGCGGTATGGTCCGTCAATGGATTTTCCATCGTCATAAAAAAGGTCAGCCTCTTAGTCAGTTTGAAAAGACAGTAACTTTCATAGAGCAGTACCATCTATCAGGCACACTACTTGCTCATTACTAGTTCACTGGTGTATTTCGTTTTTGCTTTCGCCCGATTCATTTCAATGTCAATCTATTATCTTACTATTATTTTTCTAGGGTCTCGTTATTTGATTACAGAGGGTCCGGTGAAGATAATAAAATGTAAAATTTATTTGATAACGCCAGTAATAGACGATGATTAAAACAGTCCATTACATAAATCACATCTAAAAATATAACAATTTGATAACGGATATCACTCCTATTTTTAAAGGAAACAGTAATATGAAGCACCAGTTAAACGCGTGACTGACACGCGGTTTATCGTCCAGAGAAAATATTATAAAAACTTACAAAACTTAAAACGCATTTTTAGTATTTTGTAGCGAATGGAAAATGGAGGGAGGTGAAAATGACGAAACCAGAATAAAACCTTTTGGGTAATATTTTCCGCAAACAAAAACCCAAAAAACAAAACAATCTCAAAAAAGTCCTATTCCCTGCCTCGTGGAGCTCTGGTAACCACTCACGAACTTATTTGAAAAGTGCAATACCTTCGTCGTCGTTTTGTTTTAAAATACTGAAGACTTTCTAGACTTTAATTAATAGATAATATAAGCAGAGTAGATAATAGCGTCACCCCACACCCTCCATTCGGTGTCGTAGAAGGCGACTAATGGATCAGCAAAGGGGTATGATCTTATACTCCGTCTACCAATTCGCATTAGGTAAGCGTGGTGGACTACTGCATAAACCTCCTTCGATGACAAGGAGAGTCTCGTGTCCCAACAGAGGGTCGAATTATAAAGGCTGATATGATATTATGATGATAAGTAATTAATATTTGCGTTAACATTCTCATCGGATATCATGGAGTGACGAGCAATCATACGTATTTGACAGTTTGTGCCTCAGTATGAGAAATAAAGGAAATAAATATACCGAACTGTCTTAACTTGTTAGACCCTTATTAGGTACCGTCTAAGTAAGTATAGTTAGTGTAACTAGAGTTCCATGAAAATACAATATTTGGTCTTCCATCCAACCATGCATGGTGGTACCATGCACTTTGTTTCTTAACTTTTCGCTACAACTTTGAAAGTAAATATTCTATACCACGGTTTCCTAAACTGTGCGTCGCTACGGCCCAGGGCGAAAAAACTGGCAAATTTAATAGGTTTTGGAAGCTCTGGTCTATATAGATTCAGAAACTGTAGATCGGCAACATAAAGAGAAAGAGCATACCACGCGTATATTAGAGAGAGATAGATAGACGAGACCATTTCACGTACCCGCTGGCGGCCTATTTCGGCCTGTTAGTCGGTTTGAAAAGGCAGCAGCTGTCAGACTGTGCATAGTCAGCAGTACTGTTTATTACTCACTCATACATGCGCATTTCTCGCACATTGGTGCATTTTGATTTTGGTACCGTCCAATTCATTTTAATGTCAATCTATTAACGTAAGTAATTATACAACTTTGGTCTATACTCATACCTCTGAATTGTGCTTCCCACTCATTCGCTGAGGACACCTCATCGGGAGTGAGGTCACTGACGTCATCGTACTCCTGGTCTGATGCAGCAACTTGTCCTGTAGCTAAGCCCCTGGTGGCATCCTTGCCCGCGAACGCAGAGTATGGCCCACCTGAAATTATTAGAAATCATAATTTTTTTGACGCCGTCGTTGTTCGAATTCTGGTAGAGGCAAAATTTTTTGGGTGTTGACTTCGAAAATTTTTTCACGAGAAATAATTTATTTATAAATATTAAAAGAAAAATGATATTGTCTGTATCATTAAATACATGTGGTATGGACGTAGAATATGCCTATTATTAGGTATTGTTTAATAATTTTCCTTATAAAAAACTATTGTAATTTCAATTATTAAGTATATCAATAATTTAAATTATCAGCTATTTTTCTCAGAATTGAAAAAAATTATGAATATTTGAAATAAAATATGCTTGGTTTGGTTCTTGATAGAGCTAGATAACACCATCATTTCGAATGAAGCTTTCAACCTTTCAATCGGCCTTACCCTCACGCCAAGTAAAAAAAATAGTAACAAATAAATAAAGCCGGACAGAAATAAAATGTAATAAGCATTAAAATGTAAATAAGTTTACTAAGTAATATTACCAAACAAGCTTTCTAAAAAACATTTTTTTAAAACAGTACGTATATCAAGTATCATTTATTTTTCAAATATGGTTTTCTTTAAAAAAAATCTAACTTAGAAAAAAACAACTGTCCTACTTATTTTTTTATGTATTTTTCAACATGGTGGAAAAAAAACAAAGTAATTTTTTTCACTTTACATCTAGGCGAGACGAGACGAGAAGAGACGAGAAATTAGTATGGAGAAAAATTTTAATCCTCTCCTAGCTCATGTTCGGTGGAAGGAAATAAAAGAGTTGCTATTATAAAAATAATTGTACCAAAACATAGTTTTAATAAGCTAAATTGGTAACTTGTAAGTAAGTGCAAACGCCAACATTCTAAAACATCAGACATACTAATGTTTTGTGGGATCCAACGCCAAAAATATTAAACTGGAATTCAAAAGTGGGATCCTACGAAAATAAAACAAGTGTTCTAGTCATCACTGTCACTGGAAAAAATAAACGTACTACTAACTTACAAACGAGTGAATCTAAATCGTAACATTAACAAAAGTATGATAATAAAAATACTAAGTCACAAAGACTATCTTATTGTTACCAAAAAATTAGCAACAGTCGCGAATAAATTTTCTTTGACAGACAGATTTTGATGAAGCTGAAAGTTGAATACTTAAATAATTCGTTTCTACGGACCGAAAACAACAATATTTTATATTACACCAGACACCATTGGTTCCATTCCGGTTGGTTAGTTATGATAATCACTTCGTCTTGACAAAGTTCAAAAGTCCAACGTCTATTTGTATATTTATGAAGGTGGTATCCTTAAATACTTCGTTATTGTCTGTACAACTCATTCGTAAAGTTACGTCAAGAATCAGCTTTATCGTAACTGAATAAGATCTAATGTTACGAAACATTCTGACGACTTTAGTTTTTGGTTTTCTGTGTCCTGGAAAACATTTTAAAAATTCTCTGGTGGGAGAAGACCTCAGAAGAACATGAACACTTTAGTACCACGTCATAAGAATTAGTCATACATTATAAACAATTACTATAGAAGCGCTGGTATTGTTGCTTTGGCATAGTGCTAAAGTAATAATCTACCTATCTTAAGCAAAGAGTAATCACCTAGCGTTATTCGTTCTCGCGTTTTTAGGAGGTTTGAGGTTTTTTACTTTCAGGAAGATTTCACGACTAACGTAAATGTTATTTCAAAATTTATCAACTCCACACGACTGAAGACGCATAATTGGATATTTGCTGTATCACAGTGTCGCAGCTGTGTCGTATAGGTAATTGAATAACGGAGTTAATATCTTTCGCATGTTGCCATTCTCCTCAATTGTCTTTTCAAATATTAAAAAAAGTAATTTCGTATGAAAGTTATGATAACCAGCGTCTGTAGGTATAATGTAAGTATGTATAAATAACATAACAATTTTTAATACAAAATGGAAAGAAAGCGTTCTGCCAATAACACTGGAACAAACTCTCAATATACAACGTTTTATATTACTTGCATTTTATTGCTTTCAAAGTTATTTCATAGTATCATTATCTTCTTCTCAACTACCCTGATTCCAACATGTCACCATATTGCTTTTGATTTTGGTAAAGTTTTATGGCCTGTCACCAACTCTCTTTTAGGCTGGAGGTCACCTTCACATAAACAGGTGATTATTATTTAATTTTAACAAGTGATTAAAAGTTGACCAACATAATCGAATTACAGAGCATGTGGGCTCGACCGGGAATCCATGGAACGCCTGCTGTGGCCAGCATAGCCAGGGTTAGAATTAATATCTTAGGAATGGCCTATCCAAGGCCAGAGCACTACAGGCTTTTCAAGCTCATGGACATATAAGGCTAATGGCCCACATTTTCAAGGGCGACAAGAGTAAAGGGAGACAGAAAAGATCTAGTTGGGTGGAAGTGCACCGTAAGAAGACTCACAGCCCCATCATAAGATAAGATACGTGCTGGTGAATTCAAGCCTTAGAATGCTGATTTGGGTGGTTTACCGCGAGTGAACCCTTGGTGCGATGGTCTGAGGGAGATTATGAAGTTCAGAATCTCCCTCAGTCGGCTTTTACGACGTCCACTGGATGAGAATGGGGAGTCCTATTCGTGATTGGGAATTACACCGAATATTCATAGCATCGATTGGCAGCAATAAGATTGTATCTCTTAAATTGTAGTAATATAGTAATGATGCAATGTCATTCGTTAAATCAGAGCGACAAATCATTTAAGCATTCAACAACTTCATTGGATAATGTTCTTGATTTGTCACAATAATGGCCACAATTGAAGTCCCATTGGGTGTTGGAAAGGGTGACGTCATATCTAATTAATCGCCCAGACATAGATATCAATAAAAAGCCTATATTGATTCTCCTTCTCCTTAGAGAATTTTATATAAACAAAGGAACTAGTTGTGTTCTATTCATGTCTTAACCTTGTATTGTGTCTGCAGTGCATTTGTTGTTTAAATGTAAGCCGTATGCTGACGTAATTGGGACTATTACAAGGTTGATTCTAATCACATCTAAAAACCAGGTAGCGATGTTCCGGTCTCCTCACCATTAAAGTTCAAAGAACATTACGAAGCATTAGTTCGTATTTTAAACCATATTTTAAATGAAGTAGGATTTCTTTTTAAAAACATTTCTTGTATTGGACTATATTACGTTTCCTGTCTGTATTGATATCTTAAACAGGTTAAAATTTTACTTGTTTTTCTAGATATTTTAAACAGCTTGACCAGTTTCGTTAATTGATAACAAATAATACCAAAAGCAGAATGTAATGCTAAACAAAACAGGCAATATCAAACTTTAACCTAAAAGTACGGAAATGAAGTTTAAAATCTATTTAGGAAATTTGATAGTTCAACAGAGGCCGATTACCGTTGACTGCACAGTAAAAAGCGATAACGTCAATATTTAAGATAATTGTTTTTAATTACAAGGAAATTTTAAACCTGTGATTATTTATGAAATTCTTCAAGACTATGTAGTAAATGTGCATACTAATAGCTACGTTCCATTTGAACAAACAATTTTGTGACTAAGCACAAACGTTTATTCATTTATCACTTAAAAAATCTATGGCTATATTTTTTTAATACCATATGACCGTGAATCAGTGTTTACGAGTCGCATAGTGTGTGACACGATTGAAGTTAAAATTTTAACGTAACACATTCAAACAAAACCAGTTCTATACAATATTATGTATGAACTAGAGCGTGTTGCTGTTGTATATAGTTGTCACACTCTTACTAATACAATTAGAGGGAGCGAAATAACTGTAGAGATTGCGCTATGCTTAGTGATCCATGATAATTAAATACACCGACTTGCTTTAAGTGTTCATGGGGAATATTCAGCGGGTGTTAAGTTTTAGTGTGGTATTAATTGAAACGACTAAGATTATAGTACTGTCGTTACATAAAACGTACGCAGCACTATAGTGAAGTTTATCAGTAACTTTATCAGGTGACCGGTATTTGTCGAGTTTACTATATTTTGGAAGTAAAATTTTTTCGTCAAGTATTTTCAAACCAGGATCATTCTAGAATGAATTCAAAACGTCATCAATAAAGTCGCAATTTGCTTGCTAGATTACAACCATGTCGCTTTATCTATTATTCTACAAAATTAAAAAATCACTTACCGGGTCCGTAAAACCTCTTCCCTTTGGTAACGTCGAAAATGACTCCATTGACTGCTAGCAACACTCTGCCATCAGGTTGAGTACCATCGTATTTCTTCAATTCGGCGACTGTTAAATCCTTACGAATTTTAGGCAGCGGTGGAGGCGGCGGCGCAACTTCGACCTCCGATTCGAATTTCGACTGTATTATTTTGTAGACAAGGTACGCAATGACAGCGAGGAGTGCCAAGTTTATGGGACTCGTCAACTCGTCCCAGAAAGTGGGCACTTTTTCTGTGTCTGACATGGCTTGAGCGTGTAGTGTGCGCGAGCGCTTAGGTAACACTGCACGTTATCAAGGCGAGGCGATACAACAGCCGGTAAGGTCAGCGCGTCAATGCGTCGCTTGGTCAATTAAACGTTGAGGCCGATGTAGCTGTGTCTACTGTCAATTGTTTTGGTGACGTAGGTGCGGTGTGTTTGGAAACAGTGTGGGTACGGCCGGCGCGCAGTTATGCAAGTCAAAAACTGTTTTTGTGTAGCCTGAGTAGAAATTTTGATTCTTTCTTGGCCGGGACCAAGAAAGAAGCAAAATATTTAGAAAGATTATATATCCTGAGGATGATAGCAGACCGTAGCGATTGCCAGTTACAAAAACGTTGGGTCCATGTCGGGATAGGCCTCATTTAGCTTTTATTTTAATTTATTGTAAGTTTGATTTTAATTTTAAAATTTTAGTTTTCTGACACTGTTTTTATGTTTAATTTTGTTAATTTCAATTTATTTATTTTGTGTTATTCTAATGTATAGAGCTTTATGTTCTGAAATATAAATTTATTATTCTAATGAATATATTATTAAATGTTGTATATTTGGGGTTGCGTTACCAGAATAGAAGAAATGGTAAATACAGTTTGCTTGATTTTACTTTTAAAAATTGTAAGAAAATTGTAAAATAATGTCTATTGTTTTCTATTTACTTATTTGTACGATCTAAGTACATACTATTGTACTATTTTTATTTAGACTATGATTGTGAAATAATGTTGTTTAAAAATACAAAGAGATAGCTAGGTATACCTATATTCTTTTTATTTCTTCTCAATGCTATGTAAAGTATTTTTTTTGCTATTTACGACTATGCAGTTATTCAAATTACATTAAAGAACAATAGAAACACATAGCTTCACGTCTTCGTACCACAGACTGTCAGTTTGTTTTAATCCTTAAACTCTGCCTGTATTATGAGGTTGAAAATGTATTGAAGACTTAACATGTTTTGGGTATCCTAAGCTGCAGTAGATACTTAAAATTATCTTTCTATAAGATTGTTCAAACTAAAACCAAAGCCGTAAAATTTTTGCAATTTTTCCACTTTATTCCACTATCATAGAGTTTCAAGGTCAAAGTCTCTACCGTGTCTTCCGAAGCACAAAGAAAAATTTAGTTCAAAAATATTTGGTCACCCATTCTAGTATCTATTGACCTCGCACTTGATAGCTTAACTTTCGTGACCGTTACTAAGAACATACCCACAACCGCGGCGCCACCCACCGATCTCAATTACGTGATTTAAAAAAAATAGAGACAGTGGACCAAAAATTGTAATTGAAGAATGCTATCACTCATAATAAAATTTTCTTTAAAACTAAAAAAAATTGACCTGCCCCAGGCGGGAATGTAACCCAGCATCTTCTGCAATCCGGGCGGCTGCGTTAACCACTACGCCACCGGCGCACTGCTTTCGCTGTCGAAATTAGTCAGTGCTTGGTGCTTATGTTTTTATGGTAAATATTGTTTCATCAAATCTTTAACATTTGCACTTCTAAGATCCGAACGAAATATTTTTGTAAATATTACGGAAAGGATTGCGAAAGACTCTCTTTACTACACTGTTCAATTAAAAATTGTAGACTTGCAAAAAAGCTTTATAAGTTCCTGCCGAATAAAAATATTTATGACCAAAAATTTGTAAGCCGTGTTCTTTGTCTGCCCTTATAATATAATAATAGATTAACAGTCTTAAGTAACAAGATAAAAGAGTTTTATCTTGCGTCTTTCTCTGATCTTTTATTTGAACCGGGAGGTCTGTTATGCTAAATTTCTTATTCATGATATTAAAATGTAACTTAGACGTCAGCCGGCGAACGGTTATGGAAATTAAGTGATATTGAACCTTTAAATTCAGAAAAACGAGTGTTGCTTATTCTAAGAAACTTGTTATATGTGATATTCATGCCGATTTATGTGGTTGTACCAACTATTATAATAGGTAATATGTGTAACCTATGAAATTAACATTAGAAAAACCAAATTTATGTTTTAACTCCTACTAAAGTTAAAAAATAGTAAATGCTTAGAATGTTTAAAAGTTGTTAACCAAATAGCGTGTAAGAAAAACATCATCAATTTCATATGTGTACTAATACTTACCTATATTTTCCTCTACCTTCCTACAAGGTGAAAATTTCTTAGTCTTTAATTTTGTACTGCACATGCATTTGTTCAATTATTAAATCTCTATAATAATAAAAAATACTGTACGTACATAATAATAATAACGGATGACGAAAGAAGAACATTTTTAAATAGAAATTAAATTACTTTTCATAATTACGGGTTAAGATTAATGTGTGGCAAAAGATGACTTGCGCAAATCCTCTTGTGTTATCAAAACTTGAAATTAGCTAAGTCATCATTATATTGTAATCATCACCAATTTAAGTACCTAGGTATCTATGTATAATGTTATCATTAGTAAATTTTAGATAACGATGTGAGTACACCGCCCACGTTCTAGTGAAACTTGAAATAGCACTAGCATACAATATTAGTTTTTTATGTTAATTCCGGTGCAGTGGTAAGCTGCCACAGTAGCTTATAGACGCTTGCAGCACTGTGCTACGTACGCGTGCCAAACCTAGTCCCCTTCCTTACCCCGTGGAGCTCTGGCGACCTTACTCACCAACAGAAACAACACCACAAAACTGTATAGAAGTGTTATTTGTTATTTCACTGCGGTATTTTGTAAGATGGAGTATTATCCCTGTCCGGGCTACTCCAAATTCAAGCGACAAGTCCACTGCGCCCTACCTCGACTTTATACTATAGCATTTTTAACGCAAATCCACACTAATATTGTAAAGGTTGGTTGAGCGCGTTAGTCTCAGGAACCACCTACGTAGGTACTGATTCAAATTATTTTTGTATTGGATAGTCCATTAATCGGGGACTGCTATAAGCACAGAGAACAGATATCTGTGGCTGACGAAGTCGCAGGCTAAGCGCTAGTTAAAATATAATTACAATTTGTAGCTGTTTTAACACCGTACTATGAGTGAGTGTTCCTGTACATATAATAATAGCAATGATGCATTCTAGTATAATAAATAACATTTAAGACTTTTAATCGTCTGTCCGGCGGGTGTGATACTCAGTCACGAAACTTGAACACGAATAACTCCATCCGGAAATCACGCCACCACGAAAATAGTTTACACGAATAATGTTTACCCGAATTTTTAAGTGCAATGAAGAGTATGAACATAAGAAGCGTAATTGTCTTGATAATTCCAAACCCTGGTTTATATTGTGGCTATGCGCCACCGCCACAAGTTCGCGCCACGACATTTCTGTCTTCGTGACAAAATGCGCCTAAAGTTCTGTTCAACCTCTTTTGTGATTACCACAGAAATTTCTCTTTATTATTATTTCTGTGGGGATTACCTACCGTGATTGTATATACGAATGTATGAAAGGGAATCAAAACCTTTCATCTCCATATTTTTTGCCTGCTCTTTACTTCTTTTTTCTTTTCGCCAAGTCCCTATGCTTCATACTCTTCCCTTCCGGGTCTGGATAGTAATGTCTTCCTGCAGCTCTCATTACAATTCCTTTGTTCTACTCGAAAAAAAATCGGGAGTGGTCTCCCCTTGTCTATCTCGTATAACAGAAACGACTCAAAAGTTGATAGAAACCAAAATATAAGGTATGAAATACATGTAGAAAGTAAAAAAATGGTGGACTCATACCATTTTTTTGTTTGTTTTTATTTAAACATGTTCTCAAATAGGTTTGACAAACAAACAAACCATTAAAATAAAATGTACGTAAATAAATAAATAATTTAATAATGATACTCACTTTGATGTCTTAATGTTAATGAATTAATGGATGACTATATGGACAATGTAATGTAATTTTGATATATTTTAATAATGTTGGACAAATTGTAAAATCTATGACCCTGTGTTGAAATAAATGACTTCTATTCTATTTGTAGTACATAGTATAAGGGTGCAATTTAACCACCCTCAACGTAATCAACAAAAGAAGTGTGAATTTTCAACTAAAAAAATTCATTGGGTAGCCAATATTTGGACTAAATAATTGTTGAGAGCGTGAATAAATATTATATCGAATTATATTATTAAAAATATCTTGATATTGCTGCCTACTGTGTAGATAATTTAACCATTCAAGATTTATTAAACTTTTACATTTATAAAATGTGACATGTCAAACAAAACAATGTGTATCTCGAGCTCTTTTATTCAATACTAGCGACCCGCCCCGGCTTCGCACGGGTGCAATGCTTATGTAAATATGCATGTATTATACATATAAAACTTCCTTAAGAATCACTCTATCTATTAAAAAAACCGCATCAAAATCCGTTGCGTAGTTTTAAAGACCTAAGCATACATAGGGACAGACAGACGGCGGATAGCGACTTTGTTTTATACTATGTATTGATAAATAATGTAAAAATAATTGCATACATTGATATAATCATTAATTCAATTGTCTGTATCCAGTAAAACTTCATTAGTGAGTTATTTGTGTAAAACCGTTAATTAGCCAGATTAAGGTCAGTTTATGCGTATGTGAATCAAAAATATTCTCCTCGTTAAATAAAATAATTTTCCTCTTTTTTGGTTGTCTGTTAAAATATCTGAATAGAATTCGAATGGAATGCAATTTAACATTGCTCACAAGCAACAATGAAATTGTTGGCGATGGTTTCAGAACATCTCAATCAGATTGGCTGGAAAGTCCTGTTTGTTTCCTTATTATGAATATGTAAATTGTTTCAAATAGTAACATGATAATATTCCATTTCTGTTTTCAGTAGCCAGACATTTTTATTACCTACACGGTTAAGCAATCATTCTTTGGTTGGGAAGCCCAAAGACTATATTCTCTTGAGACAATATAGGTTGCTTTCCTTCAGACCAGGTTTCGGGCCTTTTAGCTTTTACCAGTTCCTCGTAATAGAGCAAACCTACTGAGACTTCTAATGTGACTTTTTAAGCCCGAACAATTCGTTTTTTTTGTAACTCAAATATCTTTATATAAGACTAGCGGCACGTCCTGGCTTCGCACTGGTAGAATGCGTAGAGAGAATCTTTTATTTTTTTAATTTGAAAGATTTGTATGTTGGTAACGAATAAACTCAAAAATTACTGGAGCAATTTTGATCGGAGTTGATACAAATATTAAGGACATAGGCTACCTTTTATTATGAAAAAAAGATTTAAAGTGGTTGAAATAAGGGATGAAAGGTTGTATGGAAGTTCGTCATTTTCGAAGATAAAACCATGAAACTTAGAATTTAGGCCGTTGATAATAAATAAACAAATATTTGTTCTAGACTTTTGAATTTGAAATTTTGACTTGTGTGGGGATGAAAGGTAACCTATATAGTTTCTCAACATTTAATCTATGTTTGTACCAAATTTCATCAAAATCAGTCTAGTAGTTTTTGAGTTTATTCGTTACAAACATACAAATCTCTCCTTTTTATAATATAAAGTATAGAAGAGGTAGATGAACTTAGTGTGCTCTTGTAAATTCTTTGATTGGGCTTTTTAAAAACATTGCTTGCACTTACTGCATGAATTTTATTCGTATTTGATATCGGAATCGGATATATGTGGGTAGATATTTCTTTATTAATTGACCGAATGAAGCGCTCTTCAATGTCGGCCAGTTATAAAATCTACATACCGCATACACGAAGCTTTAATAGTGCCTACTGGAAAAGACTATTTGATAGAAAATCATATATTTAGCAAAAAAGCTTTGCAGATTATGTCGTAGTCATGGCTGAGACCTTGGAAGACTTGAACACACTGCTCGATGATCTCTGTAGAGTCACCCAACAAGTGGGTCTGAAAATGATCATGGATATGACAAATTCCCATGTCGTACCCACTCCTGTGAAGGTTGGAAACTCTACACTGGAAGTTGTCGACCATTATGTTTACCTAGGACAAACAGTCCAACTTGGTAAGTCCAACTTCCAGAAAGAGGTCAATCGACGAATCCAACTCGACTGGGCAGCGTTCGGGAAGCTACGTGGCATATTCTTGGCACATCTACCGCAGCGTCTCAAGACGAAAGTCTTTAATTCGTGTGTGGTGCCAGTGGAACCTATGGAACCGAAAAATGGCCGCATAAAATGGGCCTCATAAGAAGGATCAAGGTCACTGAAAGTGCAATGAGGAGAGACAGCTATGCTCGGAGTTTCACTGCGTGATCATATCAGAAATAATGAGATCCGCAGGAGACCCAAGATCACCGACAAAGGCCAAAGAATTGCGAATCTTAAGTGGCAGTGGGCAGGGCACATTGCGAGTAGAAGTGATGGCCGTTGGGACGGAAAGTTTCTTGAATGGCGGCCGCGTACCGGGAGACACAAAGTTGGTAGGCCCCCCAAAAGGGGACCGATGATCGCAGGCAAAGGCCTCGGGAAGCCGCTGGATGCGGGCGACGCAGGACCGTTCGGGTTGGAGATCCTTGGGGGAGGCTTATGTCCAACAGTGTCTCTCGGCTGATATGATGCGAAATATTTAGAAGTATGTAATTTAATTGTCAATTAATATTACATTAACAAACTAAAAAACATGTGTGTGCGGTAACTGTGTAAGTACGGTCAGAATCAGAAGTAGATGAACACTTTAGTACCTTGTCCTAATAATCATTTAACAGATAGGTACCTAATAATTACTGCACAAACGCTGGCGTTGACATGAAATTGGGACTAAAGTTATAAGCCTGTATACGGGCGAGGCGTAGTTTTGCCGGCCTCACTGCTATCTTCGCAGAGCTCAGTCTTCACTTTTTTATTTGGACTGAGATTATCTAGATCTGCTAATTCTATGTGCACTGGTATTGACCGCGCCAGCGGAGGCCGGCAGTCTCAAATCGTCCATGTTGTTTTATTGATGCATGCAAGCCCTGTATATTTGTTTCATTTCCTATACCTACATAGTAAATTATGGAACATTTATTTTGGAACTAACTTAGTCATAGTCCTAAAAAGTAAAAATAAAAATAAGTAATAAAATATTTTATTTACATCAAGCATTAATGATTTTAATGAATATATTTTATACAGGTGTTTGTTTTAGTGGAAACAATATCGACCATCCGTTGCTTTGCCGTGCCTTTTTAAAGAACAAGGTCCAATGTTATTAATAAAACTTTACTACCTAAAGCTATGTCTTATTTTCATTATATTCATCAATTAATGAATTTCAAAAATATGAATTTTCATGACGACATGACTAAACAAAAGAGTGAACGTACATAAAAAATAAAACTATTGCCGTATTTACAGTGCAAACTTTGTGATTGGAAACGATGTCACGCTAGTTTTTCGGTGTTTTCAGATTGATCGGTTTTGAAGATTTTTGTTTATCCGAGAATAGTCGTTTTTATTTTAGCACAGGGTTATAATATTAACAGAAAAATACACACTGAAAAAACAAACTGCCTCAGGCGCGGCAGGTCGATTTTTTTCAGTGTGTTTTATCTAGCATTAAAAATATTTACGCGTTTGTAAACGCAAAATTTATTCCATAATATTTACAGACTTTTTATTCGAATCATGACTTTTTGAAAGTAGCTATCAGTAGCTATGAGAGAATATGACGTTATGAATAATTATCAATTGAAGGTTATCGAAAGTTTCCGGTTCCACCAGAGAAAAGGGAGAAGAACTCTTGCAGCGCCGGGAACTTGAGACTTAAAGCTATGTTTTATTTAATAGTTCACATCTAATTATTGTATGGTCGGTCACCGTAGATCATAAAAAAAACGCCAGTAATACCACAGCACAGCGTACCAGTCCACAATGCGACAGATTGTGTAGAATACCAAAGAGTACATTGCTTAACATTCAGGAATTACATTGGCTACACGACGCCGTCACGATATACTGAAGATCTGGTAAAGGTCGCGGGAAGCTGCTGGGTGCGGGAAGCGCATGATCGACAGGTTTGGAGATCCTTGGTGGAGGCCTATGTCCAACAGTGGACGTATCTCGGCTGTAATAATGATGATCGTGATGATACGACGCCGCCGCCACCTTCAAAGTAGTACGACGGAAGAGAAGACAGAGAAGTAATCCAATCAGGTTGCACCGTCGGAGAAGATTCATAAATATTAGGGGTTTAAGTATGTAATTGCCGTTTTGTATGGAGAATTTACCGAAAATTCATTTTTCCATACAAATACATTTGCGATTTTTTAAGGAACCACAAATCTAAATTTGTGTAATATTGTGGATATATTTAGACAACATTAAGCTATAGGATACATAGAGAAAAAATTGAGAATTGATATCTGTAAAAAAATATTCATATTTTTATAACGGAGACGGGCACCTCTTAGGACGAGCTGTTTTTTGAAGATGTATTTCTAGTAAGAAAAAATAAAAATAAGAATAAAATTTTATACATAAATTTATGTCATTGTAATCAAGTTTAAATCCCTGGACGATTATTAATATCCAGACACAATTGATTTTAATTGTGTTCTCGCGCTCCTGAGCGCGAACGGGGCTTAACAAGTTAAAATAAAAAAAGAATAATGGACATAGCTATTGTATTAAAGGAATTATACACACTAATGAATAATGATTTTCAAATCCTATCATTTAGTCTATTGAAGCCTCGAACATGGGGCACAATAGCTTCCTATCCTGTAACGTAGAGCTCTGGAAGGCACTAGAGCACATAGATTGAAACAACACTGCGAAAAAGTAATATTACTGTGCTATTAATACCTATTGGTTACTGGACCAGTGTAATCCGAATTTGAGAGACTAAACCGACACTTTTTCATAGATACGTACAATTGCTATCGAATTATCATAAGGTAACTTTAAGAATTTTCCACATTTCATCAACATAGGTAATAAAAGTGTAATATTTTAAAAGATAGAAGAAAAAAAAGTAATATTTTAACACATGAATAGGATTGAAGTGCTGATACTATTCAAAAGTGTGTCTTATTCATGATAATAATATAGAAAATATTACATAATTTCTAACTCTCACTTACGCATGTGACTCAGAGGAGAGGTGTTATAATAAAACATAATGCAAAAAAGCAATTTTTACGCGATACACATAAGGTACCTTTCAATATACATTTAGAGTTAACTATATTTGAATTTCAAGTACCCGGAGGAGCACGCTGTAATATATTGAACACGGCTTGAGTTAGAGCGGCACCCAAATCCGTAATGTTTTAATGCACTTCGTCTGAATTGACGGTAAAATAAGAAATAGTTTCCATTGCCACACGTGGTTATTAAAATAGGACAAAATCGAAAAAGAAATTAAGTAATTCGTATGTTTTGCAATGTGGTCTTAAGTTTCATAAAATATAAGGCCATATTGCAGATGGCACAAAAAATACCGTACCTATGGTGTAGCACTGTCACTATTGCATTTTTTTGATAAATGAGTTAAACCGAAATTACATTGTTCAATTTCGGTTCAATATTGCTTCATTGTATTTTTTTTTTTTTTTTTTTTTGACTACTATTGCAGATTGTCTCTGATGACATTTTTTGCGTCACCGGGTTTTAAGAAGGCGAAGACCTTGGGGGGTCCTCAAGCCTGTAGGTCGGACGTTCCTAGGGGATTACTGGGCGACCGAGCATCTCCCCCGTGGGGAGTCTCTCGACCGCCTAGCGTCCCTAGGGCGTCCATGTCGGTAGGGAGCGACATGCCCGAGGGTGCCTCTAAAGGCTCGGACCTCGGCTCGGGCACATCGTGTCGTGGTGGAGGCGGGGAAAAGCGCCCCGGTACATGTCTGTACCGGGTATAGCGCGTCGTATGTAGACCGGGTCTACGCACCCTTGTTCGACGAGTGCGGTGTATGACAAAAGTGTGTCTAGTGCTTGAGTGTGCAGTGTTTGACTGAAAGTTACTCGAACGGATTGGAGTGAACGGAGCGTTTGCGCTCGAAATTGGATCGTCTGGGTCCAAGAGAATGTTTTTCGGACGGCGTTGTTTACGTGCGACATTCCTACTAGCGCAGTAATCGGAAGCTTGGACTACTAAAGGATTGGGATGGTGAGGAGCCTTATCGAAGTAGCGCCTGTACGCTTCCTTCATGAATCCGGCTATGCTGGGGAGATCGAAATCTTTATGGAGATCTACGTTGCGCACGTACCAGGGACAACCTGTTGCCATGCGCAAGAATCGGTTTTGGATAACCTGAAGTTTGTTAATGTTGGTATGAGCGGCGTGTGCAAAGACAACGCTAGCGTAGGTCATAATAGGGCGTACACAAGCTTTGTAAAGTGTTCTCTTATTTCTAAGGGACATTTTACTTCGCTTCCCTAGGAGATGGTATAAGCGACCTAGCACGAAGTAGGCCTTATCACGGACTTCCTTGATGTGAGGTGCAAACGTTAGCTGATGGTCTAGCATAACTCCCAGGTATTTGACCTTGGATACCAGAGGTATTGGTCTATCGAACATGACAATTGTATTGACACGTGTAAATACATTTCAATGCGATTGCCCAATCTCATTGAAAGCTTAAATCTTCCAAGCGCTATCAATGGAATTGTTTCAATATTGGTTACTGATTGACGTCATTGTTCAATGCGATTGAAGTGTGTAAGCATGAAGATTGAACGGCGACTCATTCCGTGCACGGTAGCGAAGCATGAGTTGGCACGACATTGTATTACGCTAAGTGAATACTTTGCCTATTTATGAAAGTATTATTATTATCACAACCCTTCAATCTATCAAGCCTCTTTTGCACAAACGCAATTTTGCAAAAGTGACAGTGTTGCACCGGAAGTGCGATACAATAACTAAATTGAAATGCTATCAATATTCACAAAATATATACACTTTCTTAAGGTATTGTAGGTACATAGGTACTAAATCTACCCTTTAGGCCATTGCAAGTAGGCAGCAGGTATACCCTGTAATTGTGGCGCTTAATCCAAGCATTGAAAAAATAATTACTGATAGTGGACTTTTTAGCCAAAGTAAAATACCTAAAATTGTTTATGGCGTATGACGCCTAAATATAAAAATTGCAATGGATGATCCATGTATGATAGACACAAGCATAAAATTTACAACTGTTCTTTATGTTAAGTATACATTACTAGGCGGTAGACCCATATGTAGGATCGTCTGGGTGGGTACCACCGCCTTTCTTATTTCTGCCGTGAAGCGGTTCGCTGTGTTTCGGATTGAAGGGAAAGGTAGCCAGTGTAATTACTGGGCATGGAAGGCACATCATCTTAGTCCCCAGGATGACAACGCGTTTGCAATGTTAAGTGATTTACCCTTAATATTGCATGTGTCTATAGGCGACGGTATCCACTTAACCCCAGGTGGGCCGCAAGCTTATTTGCCATCTCTTAGTATAAAAAAAACATAATATACCTAGACCTTCCGTCAACAGTACCAAAATAAAAAAGAAAAATGCACAACATTTATTATAAGCTTGTGCGACCAAACTACAGATTTAATAACGATAAAAGTACACGTGCCGTTCAAATTTATGTTATCGATAGCAGCGTTAGTGCAATAACGATTTTATGGGTTCCCCAAAATTTTAATTTAGACACCGCCATTTACTTATCACGGAAATTTAGTATTTTTTACTTTGCTTATATTTGAAAAAAATCGAATATAAATCGCTATCACGACATAAAATTTGGCAATTTAAGTTTGATGTCTTGAAAGTCGAAGAAGAAGAGAATCGTCGGTGGCGTAGTGCGTAAGAGCGTTTTCTCCCACCCGGGAGGCACTGGTTCGATCCCCGCCACGTACCAATGTGTTTTCAAATTTTGAATTCATATGTACGTTTAATCGACGCTTTTACGGTGAAGGAAAACATCGTGAGGAAACCTGCACACACCTATAAAGAAATTCTTAGGTTGTGTGTGAAGTCGACCAACCCGCACTTGGCCAGCGTGGTTGACTAAGGCCCAATTGCCCCTAATGTGGGATAGGCTCGAGCCCCTCGGTGGGGACGTTATATGAGCTGTTGGTGTGTGTGTGGTGTGTCTTGAAAGTTCGATTACCTAATACAAAGCAAAATATTTTGACACAGTTGTAAAAGTAAACAGAACATCTTTTTTTATTGAATTATTATTAGGATTTTGAGTCTAACATTTGTCCTGGTTGTTGACATTTGTTTGTGTGTTTACTGAAGGATTGTTACTTCTTGGGTTCGGTACCCTTTTTATGTTGTAGACAGGCTGGCAACCTGTCACTATTTAGAGCAACGCATGGCCAATACTGCCAGATGTAGCTTTATGCGTAATGAAATTTTATCTGCTCAACCCCTCTTGGGACTAATGTGTATGTATATATATATATATATTGCAATAAATTAACAGAAAAAAGAACAAACAAAGAAATATTAATTAGGAATAAAAATTAAGTAAATGAAAAATTGGCGAGTCCGCATTTTTTATTGATTTTAGTGTGTAATTATTCTATCGAGGTCGCGTTAAGAAATCCCGCGCTCTTCTTATTGATTCGCTGCATAGCGCGTCACATCTGGCCGCCTACCATTGGTCAATATTTATCACGTTCTGGCGGAGCACTTGGTGATGGTAATAATGCAACGATCTGTGTTTGCAATACGGTGCAAACAAGCACATTAAAACGGAAAATTGAGAAAAAGGCACTTGTTTTGGAAAACGTAATATTAGCCTTTTTGCTTTAATCTAAGCTTTTTTGTTTAATTTAAATTTATGTATGAGTGTAGAGAAAGTAGTATATGTAACTGCACATACCTTGGTTATAAAACATTCGTGGATACTATTCGAAAAGTCATCAAGGCTCATTCCCACTAGTGTTTTAATACATGTGATAGTTATACATAAACTACTGTTACAATGATCATGTATGTAAATTTTTTTGTGTAGCGTACGCGTGAGGTCTGGAAGATTGAAGCAAAAATGATTTAGCAAAAAAAATATTTTAATAATGAAAAAATACAGTTTTAAACAGTACTTACAGGGCACAAACGTTTATTAAGATATCAAAATAAAATAAAATAAAAGAATATTTTAGAAATGTAACGAAAATTGTACATAAAATGCAATGGAAACGCACTAGCTCACTAGAAATCCGCCTGGAGCCATAGCGTGAGTTGGGAACTGTTTTAATATGAGATAACTTGGAGGTGTTATGACAGCTATTCGTGCACTTAGTTCGTTTTATATTCAATCATGCAACGTTTATTATACAACGTAATATTAACATAAGGCGACAAATAACCTATCAAATTTTCGTAATTAATTTCAAGAGGCATCTTGTGAGTAGCTAATGCTACGCACCGCGCTTCGAGCCGCGGGTACTGCGTAGCACATTTTTTTAAATAGGAAGGTGCTAACTAATTTATGTTTAGTAAATAAAATTTAGCGTTCTTGCAAAGCGTAAAGCAGGAAAGCTCACCAAGGTGTAGCTTTCCTGTATAAATGGTTTCCAGTGAGTTGAAGATCTCAACTAAGCAGCACCATTGTGCCCAGGTTTCTTTGTAATAAATTTGTAATGTGCCTAAGTTTTTGTGTGTACATAAATAGTAATACCTACTAATAAAATAAATCGCACGTAATAGTAAGTGGTGATAAGGCTTGTGTGTACATAAATCGATAATACCTACTTTAATAAAATAAATCGCACGTAATAGTAAGTGGTGATAAGGCTGACCATGGAAGTGAGCTTCACTCGAAAGCCTGAATCACTGCGGGGCTGGTTAACTGTCACTGTCTCCTAATATGATGATGGTGAACCAGGCGAACTCAAAACACACAATTCTTTAAGAAAGATTAATAATTATTATAATACGTCAAGGTCACATAGGTACTTCTAACTTTCATTTCTGATTTGTGATATTACTTTATTACTGTCGTGTAAGTAATTTACAAACTTCTTTGTTCGACATTTGTCACTTCTGTTCGAGGAGCGCGGTGGGATATTGCCTCCATCTTTCTTCACTTTGGAGACAAATGTTCAGTAGGTCTTTGCTGTGACTTGCTTACGCCTTTGACGAATATTTATATGGCGTAATGAAATTGCAAATACTGTCAGTTTATTAAATCAAGCCTGGTGCAATGAAACAATGTGACCAGCGAGTGACGAGTCACAAGATGCACGCTGTCAGGCAATTGCCGGATTTGCATTCAGTCGGGAACGCTCCTGCGTCTCGGCTTGTCGACTTTACTTCAATGCAATACTTTAGGTATCGCTCAAATAAATGCCTTCCTGTGTTTTTGGGAGGTGGACAAATTACATGGCCTCTATTAGAGACAAGAAAAACGTGTCATTTCAGAAAATACAGCTTTTTATTAATACAATTTCAATTTCATTTCGTTATTCAATTTGACTGTTGTTGACAAAAAGCCCGTTCATCCTCTGTTATCGGCATTGGTCCGCACTCGCGCCAATGAGCACTAAGCAGCAATCGATACGAAACTTATGAGACTGAGTCATAAGATATATTTATGTCTTTCTAGTATGCCTAATCATTTGTCACTTTCTTTTCAGGAATTATATCTAAATAAATCAGTACGGAGATAGGACTACTTGCTCCACTTTAGAATACAATTATGTTCGTGTATAACCCGTCTATATTCCTTTACGTCATTGTTCGTCCGCATAATTATCAACGTCCGCATAAAGCCAACCATTAATTATTATGCTCAGACATGTCACATTACATCATGTTACACAGATTTTGAAATTTATGAGATAGAAATTAGACTGAAAATGTGCTTGGTCATCTGAACTGCAGCAATCTGCTCTGTACATTACAGACTCAGCAAATTGATTAATTTTTTATTTCCTTTTTACACATATTTCTTCTGCAATAAACCTAATAATAATTATTAATTATGTATCATATATTATTTATTTCATTAATCATATACACAGGTAAGCAAGATAAAAACGGAACTTCGACATGGGGCCAGGCTCTAACGTATAGAAGACCATATTATGACCGATGCTCGATAGCAGGAAAACTATTACACTGCCTATTCACAATTTTTGGCCAGTTTATGATCTCGTAACTTTTATAACAATCCTAGGTTTTCTTAAAATATTAGACTCATATAATTGAATGCATAAATAAAACCCAGATTTCAGATTTCATTTGAATGCAGATGTCAATCTCGCAACTAAGTAAAGAGAGTTAACTCAAACAGAAAATCTGCGGACAAAAACGTAATCTACATTGCAAAAGTTGTAAGTTTGATTTCTCTCCAACTACCCAACTTGATCGGTGAAAATAAATTCAAACACCGCCCAAAGGAAAACAGTCGAGTGAAATATTCTCCAGAACATCTACCAACAAAGAGTTCCTGACTTTAATCCGACTTCAATAACCGAGAATGTGCCCGAACTGCCACAACTTGAAGAAAAATCTCAGTTTTTTCTTCTTGCACCCAAATGTTCCTGTGTAACAAAGGATGCATTATCAAGCGCATGCAAATTCAACGAAGCAACTAAAGTAACCATTGACCGCAGCTGTACCCTGTGCCACAAAATGAAGAGAGTGCAGAAGTAAAACTTTATTACATTACTTGGTCCGAGATCTCATAAGCTTCAAATTCGTCTCTTCCCCTCCAATTCCAATCCTTTCCCCTACGGACGAGGAATCTTAGAAGATGAATACAGTCCGAACCCCGGTTACCAATCCAAAAAAGACTCAAGACAATCAATATTAACATTATGTTGCACTGTGTGTTGTGTGCATCATGCCCTAAGTTCTATGTTCTAAACAAAGCACAGCTGCACAAAGAACTCTCCTAGAATCTAACTAGCGCCAAGCACGTGGTTTCACCTGCGTGTATCCCGTTCCCGTAAGTGTACCACGATAAAAGTATCCTCTATGTCCACTCTGAAAGTCCATTCTAAATATTGTTGAAAGAATTTCCAAAATCTAGTTTTTGGGTTTTACGTTACAAACATACAAAAATGCAAGTCTTTCCATCCTTTTATTAGTATAGATAAATAGAAGCGATTTGACTAAATAGCGCATACTGCACACCACAGTACAGCTCAATGTTGATTGGTCATACTCAACGAGAGCCGCGTGCCACAGTACTTGTTTTGTCATATTGAGACAGCCAGACTTGCAATTATCGACCAAGGAAATCGAAACAATAAAACAAAATGTATATTGTGAAATCTTTACTCTTCTTCTTTTTCTATATTTTTGCTTCCTTCTTTTGATAACACTTTTTTTTTACACACCAATTATCTAGCCCGAAGTAAGTATCATTAAGAACTTGTGTTACGGATACTAGATAACGGACATTTTTTTTAATATACATAATAATTTTAGATATTTGTATAAATAAACTTCAATAAATATATAAACAACCATGACTCGCAAACAAACATTCGAGTTCGTCACACAAACATTTGCCGCTACCAGGATTCGAACCCGGACCGCTTGATGTGTAGCCAGCTGTGTAACACTATAAGTTGGTAAAGCCCTCTCTGCGGTTTGATTTTGCTAGCTCGTGGGTTCTCGGGCGCTCCAAGATCAAACTGTGGAGTGTGAAGGGCGCCACTTGTTTTACTCACAAAACAAGAAAGAAGTAATGTGTTGTGGATGTAAATAAAACACTAACCTTAGTTGTAAAAATAAACAAAAGTGTATATTAAAAAAACACAAAAACACAAACATTGATGGAAGTCAGGAGACAAGCCTTCGCGTGCTTAAGATTATGTTAGTACAACTATAGATAAAGTAATACCATGCTAAATGAATACAACCTCGCAAGGGTCATTCTTATAAGGTGGAACAAATTGCTTTATATTTCAACATTACATAGTTTACGACATACTTAAAATTATCTCTAACTGTTTGATGCCTAAGTGAAAAGAAGTAAAAAAAAAAATTGACGGAGATAAAGGTGTCACCGATAATGAGGCAAACGTCTAATTAACATTAATAAATTACTGAGATTATAACAAAAAGGTTCATAAATACCGTCCTTCAATTTGTCGACAATTGTTAAAAACTGCCAATGCAGAAAACATTTGTTTGCGAGTCAAAACCTCATAGCCAATGCAGCAGCCAGCGTCGCCTGGTTCCCCAATCAGTAGTATTGAGCAGCCCGCAGACTCTTAACAAGCCAGCGCAGGGCTTTATGCCTAAAACATACGTACAATGTACTGTTAATCATACTCAAAATAACAAAGAACCTCTTCGCACTGAAAAGAAATGGCGGAACCTACAATGACACTGACTAAACAAACACTTTTACACATTATCAAACTTAAAAATTGTTCGGCTGATGCTTACCCATAACAAGAGAAAAATTCAAATTCGGTGCATTGACACGCAGTGACATGATGACGACAAACACACATCAGGTTTTCCAAAATGTATTGTTTTAAGCTAGCATCTCTAAAAAAAAATCACACTTGTTTGTGATCTGAGATTCAAATGCTTGTCATGTTTGCAAATGGCGTTGCGACCGATAGCCCTCCAACTTACATCAATGTTTATCTTTTTAATACTGAAACAAAAAACCCCATTCTGTAAACACCAGCTTTCAAGACTTCTAACCCGAAACACCACTGATTATATTTTGCGATAATACTCACAAAAATAAAATAAAGTAGAAAATCAAAAGGGAGCAATAAACTCCCAGCAAGTAATTCTGTATAAAGTGACAGTAGAACGGAAATGTCCCATCCAAGCGGAAGCTACTCAAAACGTCATGACACAAATATTAAAAAAAAACCAATCGAATGGCTTTTTAGATAAACCTGAAACACCAAATTTCTAACACTGAAATTAATCAAAATTCAAGAGTAAACCCTTATTTTTTTCTAAATATTACATTACAAAATTGTGATGATGTTGTTAAAAACAAATACTTATTAAACTTATCTGCTGTCAATGGAAATCCATAGTTGTGCGACGAGACACTTTCGATAGCAACCAACAGATGGCGTTACTAGTATCATTCATAGGAAACATAGTAATTAGAATGACACAAAAAAAGGGAAAACGGTAACGATGTGTTACAGCTGTACTGACCACTCCACCACGACGGCGTCCACGACACTGGCAGTGCAATCGAGCGTGAGTATGAACAGCGCATCACGTACAGGAGTTTAACTTCTTTGCTATCTTTATTTTGTGCCTTCGCTAAGAACTAAATGAAAGAAACACTTTTTACATTTGCATTGTGAAAATGGAAGTGTTACTGAATAATGGTTTCGTTTGCTTTTTTAAGGTCGTTTAAGAAGAGCAGTTAATTTAGAAAATTCTTTTGTTTAAATGCAGTTACCCTTTTTTATTGTATAGAAATACGTACAAAGCCTGTTCAGATAATAGATTTTGGTTAAAAAAAATGTATTGTTGCTGCTATTTAAATTGGTTGGATAAATTATCATGCATTCGATCGTGAGTCGATAGACTCTGACCAGTACTTATATTCTGACTCTGACTAATCATCATTTATTTTTTGGCTTTGTTAGCCATAGCGAGGATGATAATTACCACGAACGGTGTTAAGATGAGGTCACAGTACACTCTATCGTGTAAGTACATACTCCATTCTATATAATTACTTGTATAAAAGCGTCGGTGGCGTAGTGCGTAAGAGCGTCGTCTCTCCCCAGGGAGGCACTGGTTCGATCCCCGCCATATGTACGTTTAATCGACGCTTTTACGGTAAAGGAAAACATCGTGAGGAAACCTGCACACATCTATGAAGAAATTCTTAGGTTGTGTGTGAGGTCGACCAACCCGCACTAGGCCAGCGTGGTTGACTAAGGCCTAATCGCCCCTAATATGGGGTAGGCTTGAGCCCCTCGGTGGGGACATTATATGAGCTGACGATGATGATGATGATGATATTGTACTTACACTGTGGTGGAGTGGTGAATAACACAGACTATATATGAAGTGGTTCTACCACTTGATGTAAGTATAGACAGTGTTGGTATGAAACCCTGGTATGAAAAAATGTTTATGTTGTGAACACGAACACTTGTTCACGAGTAAGTTTGTTTATAAAAATATTAAAATATTTTATCATGTACGTTTGACCTTGACCGTTATTATAATATCCGTAACATAAATTCTTAATGAAACTTAATTTGTAGGAGACATAATGTGGTGTAAGTATATGTTCACTTGGTGGTAGACCCAATGTTTTCCTTTCTTATTTCTGCCGTGAAGCAGTTCGCTGTGTTTCGGATTAAAGGGAAAGGTAGCCAGTATAATTACTGGAAATGGAAGACATATCATCTTAGTCCTCAGGATGCAACAAACTTGCAGTGTTAAGTGATTTACCCTTAATATTACAAGTGTCTATAGGCGACAGCAACCACTTAACACCAGGTGGGCTGCAAGCTTGTTTGTTTTGCTTGCATCTCTTAATATAAAAAAGGCAATTTCTATGGTTCCACATTTTACAAAATACCTCGGCGTATCATGGAACGCCGTGATTTTGGCTTGGGTTGTTATTGGACCATAAAAATTGGCATCAGTCACAAATGATCAGTAGATTTTGAGCTATTCTTTATGACCCAGTGGGGTAAATGGTTTGTGCTAGTCTTATGCACTACATTTTGCATTCGGCACATTTCATAATGCCAGTTATTGTATCCACAAGTATTGCAAAATTAAACTTATATGAAATGTATTCTTTGTTTTGTTTCTCATTTCTCAACCATTCAATCACAATGTGCCACTGCGAAGCGTGGCAGGGTACAGCTAGTATTTTATATTTTGTTGTTTATTTAACCGCATTGTTAAGCTCACTCATAATACAAAAGGATAAGTATTGGCTTAACCTTTTTGTTTACGCGCTTTTCTATAGTCGTAATGTTTTGGCTTCAAGTGAACGGTTACATGCACTTATTTTGATACTGGCACTATGCTTCACACGACCTCCTTGGTAGCAGCGTGCATGTAGCCTGTCACGCGGTTGACAAGTCATCTCCGGCACATGCCAAAAACACAATTCTTTCGCTGATCGCATAAGAAGACGAGTCTCGTGGTCTTCTACCGTTTTTCGCCATCCGCCGCGCCTCATCATTTTGGGCGAATTCGCATTATTATACATACATATACGCGCTACATCGCCGCGTCACCGCGCCTAGCACCTGAACATCTGCTGCGCCGCTGTTTGCCGAGGAGTGGAGAGCTAGCTTCAGGTAAGTGCGTGTGACTTGTTTATTTGTTGCCGAAATTGATTATAGATAAGTGTAACGCATCCGCACCACCACTTTTTTTTTGTCTGAAAGATTTTATATCTATCTTGTGTAATGGGGTCTACAGCAAGATTATGTTGGACACTGTATTGCAGCCTACCAACCAAAACAGACAGTATTCCACGAGTTATCGTCACTTTGTTCAGTACGGGAATAAGCGCAAATGTGCTATTAAAGCTAGAATAATTATTTTGTTGTAAATAGAGTGTACTTATTTCAAATACACATTAATTAAGGCATTAATTGGATTCTGTCTGTTATCCAAATTGATGTTTGATTGCCCTACTTTGATTCTAACAATATCGAGTAACTAAGTACCCACCTAATTCCTGTCAATTTCATCTGTAATAGAAGTTATTCGAGGTAATTAATTTTCATGACGAAATTAAAGTCGATACTTTCGCAAACGCGCAAGTATTTTTAATTCTTTGTTTCTATTGGCAAAAATCTTATAAATGATCGTAATTTGTAGCGTAATTTATAAAATTTATCAACGGAAAATTTGTTAAGTATTATCAATGGCTTCTCTCTGTGGCTACGGGTACATAGTGTTGCAGAGACAGTTACCCGAAAATTTGTGTCTAGCACTTTCACCATTTCACCTGATGGTAAGAGAAGTGGTTTCCAAATGCATAGATAGTTACTGCGAGAAATAATGTGAGCGCCGAACTTACCGCCCGCCTTGCCGACCTGCAATATGCTTCACATGTTTTCTTCTTATTTTTAAAGCCATAGATCTCAAAATATATTGAAGAAATTTGACAGTTTGAAGTATGATGATCTGCCGTCGTCTGTACTTTAACTTACTTTAAAGATTATGGAATAATTTTATTTTTGCGTTTACAAACGCGTAAATATAATACTAGAAAAATGCACTGAAAAAAAATCGACTTGTCGAATCGTCCCGCCTGAGGCAAGTAGATTTTTTAGTGCATTTTTCTATTACTTTAAAGATGTCGAAACTGCGTAGTTAGATGTTTGTTGGAGTAATACAGGCAAATATTTTTTTAGTATGATATTTAAAGAGCTCGCCTTTATGATCATAGGTCTGCATTCATCTTCATAATCATCACCGATAACTCATATAATGTTCCCATCGAGGGCTCGCGCCTACCCTACATTAGGGGCGATTAGGCCTTGACTAAGGCCTAATCGCCCCTAATGTATGGTAGGCGGTATCAACGACAGCCGATGAGGTAATACAAAACTGTTAGATTTCATCTATTCAAAATATTCTAAAATATTTAGAATTTATTCATAACTCCATCATCATCATCATCAACAACTCATATAATGTCCCCACCGAGGGGCTCGAGTCTACCCCACATTAGGGGCGATTAGGCCTTAGTCAACCACGCTGGCCAAGTGTGGGTTGGTCGACTTCACACACAACCTAAGAATTTTTTCATAAGTGTGGTGCAGGTTTCCTCACGATGTTTTTCTTCACCGTAAAAGCGCCGATTAAACGTACATATAAATTCATAATTTTGAATATACATCGGTAGGTGGCGGGGCTCGAACCGGTGCCTCTTGGGTGGGAGACAACGCCCCTAAGTAGGCCATCCACGCTCATGTTTACCTGACAGGTTTAACTGTTCAGGTGAACTGTTCAGGTAAACATGAGCGTTTATGGTATGGAAACCTGCGCAGTTGTGTGGCATACACGCTCATGTTTACCTGAACAGTTCAACTGATCAGTTAAAACTGTCATGTAAACCTGAGCGTGGGTGGCCTGCTTTACGCACTACGCCACCGACGCTTCATCGAAGGAGGTTTAGCCAGTAGTCCATCACGCTTGCCCATATGCGGATTGGTGGACGGAGTCTACGACGCCCTTTGGTGGATATGCTATTGTACTCTGCCGGCATCAAATGGCTAGGTCCGGGTAAGTAATCCCTACTAATATTAAAAAATGAGAAAGTAACTCTGTCTGTCTGTTAGTGTTTCACGCCTAAACAATTTAAACGATTTTGGTGAAGTTGTACAAGTAATGAATAAACATTGGGAATGGACATAGGCTACCTTTTATCACAAAAAAGGCTTGAAAGAGTGGAAAGAAGGGATGAAAGATTGTATATGTATTCGTCATTACCGAAGAGAAAACCATGGATCTTTAAATTCAGGCACTTTATAAGAAACAAAATAAATGTTTATTCTAGCGTTTTCGAAATTTCGACCTATGTGGGGATAAAATAGGGAATGAAAGGTCATCTAGAAATCCTAACAAAGTCCACAAAAGAATTATTCTACACGGCCGAAGTCGCGGTCAAAAGCTAGTTTTTAATGTTGTTTTTTCTTCAACCAGTTTACATCACTGTTATCCAAATATTGTAGCACTCTTTTAGGTAAATATACCCATGCCAAAATACTCCGCTCCTTACATTACGTTGCACATTTGTTTACAAAACATATATTTTACATAATTATTATTAGGACATAAGAGAAAATAATTATAATAGCAATTGAAATATAAGTAGTTAAATAATAGGATTCTTACATGTTTATATTTAATAATGATTATAAAAGGTATGGGTACGTAAATGATAGATACGTAAATGGTTTACCCTTGATTGGTATAACAACGTTTAGTCGAAAATCGTTTCAGTTAATTTTAGTTACAATAAAGTCATTTCCCATAATTATTCATTTAACCGAATATTTAATTGGTAGAATTTTATTTAGCACAATTATTTCTTTGACATAATGTCATTTTACCGAATTTTCAAATTCTCTAATTTTATTTAACCTAATGTTTGACTAGACTAATAATGATTTGGTCGAAAGATCGTATCGAATATTCAGTTCAGTAATGATTCAATGAAAACGCCCTAAAGTCGCTTCTGGCACTCGCCGGCCGCTGCCGCGGTTTTCGTTTTATTGAAATAAGGGTTTATGTTGTTAATAAGCTAAGTACTTACTCGTGAGTGTTCTTAATATACTAATCGTGGCATTAAAATATAAAGTACCTAATAGTGGTGTTCAAAATCGATTTAAAACTCAGATTTAAAAATCAAGAGAGAAGAAACAGACCCCGTGAAAAATTCAATCTCACAGATAATCACACTACAAAAGCTATCTGTGTAAGCTACAGTCGAAAGTCCTGCTCCAAATTAAAGGAAACATTGCCCTCGAACTCCCGACTCTATTCGGGCGAGAGGAAAATAAAACAGCAAAATGTACTGCTGAGACAAAAAAGTGGTAATTGACTATTCGCGAAGCGCAGTTAGACGTCCGTGGGTAATTTATTCCCAGTTTCCTTCTACACCGACCTACGAAACCTTTTGATGTGGAATAAAGTTTTATTTTCAAGACAGTTTTTAGCGTTGCATTCGTTCTTAAAAGATTCTTCATTTTAATCTACTGACGCTCCAGAATATTCATTGGTTTGTGCATTATTTTATAATTGTTACGTTTGTAAATATGATGACTGATAGACCCCATTAGGTTTTAAAATAAATATTATGTCAAGGCGTTAAAACGTTCAAGCTCAAACAAATAAGATAATTGTTTGTTTCGTCTTATTTAAAATGACACTTGTATTGAATATCTACTAAATTTAGATTTTATCGAAAAACAAAGAAAAATGTAACAAAGCAACTAAATTAAACTGAATTAGTTACCTATAGTTAGTTACTTACCTTTACGCGTGAGTTCAGTAAGTTTGTCAATTTTCGAAAATGTGGGCGTAAAATAATACATTTTATTTCTAGTTTAGAATCCTACGAAATTTTATAAATTTCGTAGGAAATTTATAATTTTGCGGTTCTTGTTATTTTCCAGTGACATATATAAAATTAATATGAACCTCATTGTCTTCGCCGAAATTCTTCAGACAACTAACGGAAGCAACGAAGACAAAACTGCACTAAAAGACGTTTTAACTAAAGGTAAACAAAGTTGATTTTTGTCTGTGAGGAACGCTATTCTTTTTCTCCTCCCCTCCTCCTATTTACGCCTTCGTGGAGTATGATGATAATATTTTAAAATACACCTACAATTGGAATGTGATAAATTAGATGATCCATAATTATGTTAGACGAGACGCAATGCATCACAGCGCTTTCAACCTTTTAGAACTAATTAGCAATTCACGAAGTCATAATAACATTTTGCATAGTTTCTCTAACTTATTTTGTACATCGGCCACTTAAAGATTTTTTTTACTGACCATCTGTCGCGAATTTAACACGACTATTACAACGATTAATTCTACCTCAAAAAAATATCTCAATGCCCCTTAATTGTCTCTGGGTCTTCTACTGCCCCCTGAAAGTCTCCAGCGTTATCGCCCTTTTTGAGAATCTGTAATTTAGAGCTATTTATTTCTTATTTTTTTTACAAATGCAAGTAATAAAACAATGTGTTAAGTACAGTTTTACACACTTACGAAGAAATAAACACTTGGTTTGTAATTGCCGGGAATGGGGCTGAAACGCTACGTGGATGGAAGCGATGCCGTGCGCCGTAGCAATTAATCTATTTATTTTTATTGTGGTGTTCAACAATGACACGGTATGTGAGCTATTAAACCGCGCTTTTAATTCTTTACCCAACAGATAATTCCCTAATTTACATCTAATTATTGCACGTACATTTTATGGTGCAAGTTTTTGAACCCCGACACAAAATGAGGGCTGTTATAAGTTTGACTTGTCTTTGTGTCTGTGGCATCGTTGCTCTTAAATTAATTGACCGCTTATGATGCAGTTTTTTTGTTCGAAAGCTGTCGTGATCCAAATGGGTATTAGCTACAATTTAAGAAAATCTGTTCAAGAGTATTAAGGTCATCATCTCTTCAAATTTAAGAAAAATGTGATTTACGTAGTTATCTATCGGAATCACAGTCTGCCAGTAATTTAAAAAGAAAAAAATAATAACACAACAACGACCGCTAGGTGAATAATACATAGGATATACCATACAAGGATTTTATGAAGTGGCGCGAATACTTTATCCTTCTTGTATTCGAAATAAAACGGGTAAAAGCTTAGGAATCAATTCTTATCGGACTAGAGACGCTCTCGCTGCCGTCCTCATATGGGAATTGATTCCATTCCAACCTTGTCAAGCAATCTACTACTCTTATGAATAGTTACTGAAGGTAATTGTTTTCAGAACGCTGTTGTTACTGGCCTTCGTGCACATGCACAGCAGGGAGTCAGGGACGATGCTTTTTTTTATACGTCAATCCGTGAACCCGCGAACATTCTCGAAGCGCAGCAGAACTGTGGCAGCTGCAACAGACCTCTGAGAAGGCATAATTATACTGGACCCGTTGTGCACTGTAGGATATATATATTGCGCATAATACGCTCGAATAAAACGATTGACAGAAACTCCTAAATACCCTATTAATCTTGAGCTCTGCCGTATATCGAGTAAACCTGCGTGTAAGCATACTGCTTCTTACCGCCAGCGCCCTACGCTCTCCCTCCATATCTTCATCATCGGTCAGATCAGTAGTGACAATATGGCCCAGAATAAATCCATATCGTGACAGGCAACTTGTACCAACTTAAAACAGATTTCTTAAAAATTCCGGAGCTTCTAAAAAAGGTTTGTAATATGAATTTGCATAACGCCCACACTTCAACTCCGAGGTTTATGTAACATAGTAGCTCGTCTCCCTGCTAGAATGTATTTCATTTTAGTCGAGCAACGTTGTAATGCAGTTAATTACGTCCATTGAGTGTTTCTTCGGGACTTCTTAGCTTCTTTTACGGTTTTTAATGGACTAAGATATACTTAAGTACATTTAAGTTGGGAATTATTCTGACTACGTGACTTGGTTTTCGTGTAATGCACTTGATATATTATATTTCTCCGTGATTTCAAAGTAGTCTAGGTTTATGAATTCGTCTAGGGAATACTGCAAGTAGCTAGGTACATTTTCAGATTCGGTGCTTTAAATGTGGACGTTAAAGATAACATGTTTTTATTTAACAAATTACGTGGTTAGGGAATGAAATGAAGACTTAACTTAGCTTAAGAGGCTTAAAGAAAGGTTATTTAGATTCTAGGCAACAGCATCAAATTGGTTTCAAATATTTCAAAACGAAAAAACTAGAACAAAATTCGTGATCAAGTGCTTAAACGGAACGGCTGGCTTCTCGTCCGCTGTGCTAAACAATGCAATCGTGAAGCGAACACTACTTACCAAAGATTTTCGAGAACTCGAAATCAAAGACCTTATACGTATTATAGTAAGTATAAATAAGGTCTTTGCTCGAAATGTCTAATACTTACTGTCGATTTTTGTTTCTGATTGTTTACGATTGAGAGGCGCTAGTGGGCAATGTATGAAAAAATCAAACTATTTTCAAAGTCTTATCACTGGGAAGGAATGTAATAATTTTGTTACCACAATTTCTGAGGCAACAAATCTTCATAATATAATGTTAAATGACCAGGTAGACTTAACACAATCTCTGAAATGACCAATGACCTCTGAAAACGATGGGCAAATCACTAGACCACAAAGACGGTTAAAACCACACAACGAAAACATGAAGAGGTTTGTTTCCATTACGTATTTCCTAAACGTTCAAAAGCTGCTTATAAGCTCTGTCTATATGTCGGATAAACCAAAGCAAAAATATTGAAAGAATCATTACAAGTTAACGGTTCAAAGTGAAAATATTGTCAATGGAAACCTTACACTGTTCAAAGAAAAGGGATTTTTTCTTTCAAGTGTCAGCCAACGTGAAACACGATTCTTCAGTAATGAAACGATGAACGGAACTTGTCTGTTTTACGATATTGAATATTGTTAACGGTATCTTTGACTTTTATCGCCGTTCTTTAGTCCTTAAAGACTTAAAAACTTGTCCGCAAATGTAACTCGTTCATATTCACATATCATCATATCATATCATTTAGTATTATGGATTTTACTTTAAAAATGACGGATTTTCATAAAAACTGTCATCCCCTATTTTACCCCCTTAGGGGTTGAATTTCGAAAAATCCGGCCTTATCCCTTGCCTACGTTATGAAAGGAACTCTTGTGCAAAATTTCAGCTATCTATGTCCAAGAGTATGGGCTGGGCGGTTATCAGACAGACAGTGAGTCAGGACTTTGCCTTTTATATATAGATTTGGTAAACAAACAGTATCACATGGCAATATTAAATAACACAGTAAAACAGTACACATACCAACAAAGGTTCCTAAATAATTATACGTATCTACACTATGACGCAGATGGCACGCTATCTAATAAAGTACAGAAATAGGAAAAAAACTTAAAATTACTTACTATTCAACAAATCGATTAATGTGTTTCAAATGCAGTAGCAGCTATTTATAATAAAAAAATGTTCAATGTTCTGTATTCAATTGAAAATAAATTTGAATTTCCCAGGTCAAGGAAAGGAGGATACTGATTATTAGGCAATTAAGGATGGTGACGCCGTGGTCATGCGTTCATCATAACGATCGCAGCTAAGCTGCTGTGATGTTGGTACTCCGAATGGTACAAAAATGTTTCATCTCGATTTACCTCCGGGCTTCGGAAAGAAATTTAAGCCTAAAACGCACTAACGACTATCACTCGTGCCGTGTCGCCAGTCCGCTGTACATTTTTATACAAAACCCAACGACAAAACCACATGATATCGACGTAATGGCTTGCGGCTAGCTGTCAACCGCTTCGACTGTCTTGGAGCTGCGGTGAGCCGCGCCGAATGCATCTAGCGGCGCGCCACATCGCACTTAGGTTGAAGTCTTGTATCCTGCTTACGATAGCTTAAAATAAAGTTTGATTATTTTTTCCATGTTACGCTTTATTGATTGCTTACTCCACACCTTTTAGGATATCCGTATAAATACAAATAATCTATTACAAAACACAATGTAGGTAAATAAATTGTATGGTATATTCGTCTACAATGAGTCTGAGCAAGAATTCTTGCTCAAAGTCATTCCACTCAGAGTCTAGTTATTATTTAGTTGTTTCAAAATCTTCCTTACAAACAAAACTTAACATATTATCATAAGAAAAATTATCTATGTTGTATCATTGATACAACTATGATACCTTTTGAACTGAACGCTTCAGGGTGAAAGTAATAAAACATTTTGTAGCGGCATTATACAGTAAGCATTTAAATAATACAATCCACTCTTCAAAGGATTAATACCTAGCGTGGCATCTAAATTTAACAGCTACAAGCGATATGGCGGAGACTACTTCGAAACTAATTGAAAACTCCATAAAAGTATCAATCCTCGTCCGACCAACTTAGGGATTGTTTTAGTGTCTAAATTATTGTTATTCAATTCCGAATGAAGACTTCAGACATTTACAAGTCTATTCCTTATGTAATAAGTAATTACTAGCAGATAGTCACTTTTAAACTTTCGCGTTGCATGATTAATACGAGTAAAAACGGGAATTAACGCGATAAAAATTACCTTTTAAATGCCTGACGTTTCAGCCGGGTTGCACCGACCGTGGTCACAGGCGGACTGTGACCACGGTCGGTGCAACTAGCAGATAGGCTGGTTAAATCATTTGTTTTCCATGTATTTTTACGCTGCGAGAAATGGAAATAAAGAAGTAAGATGCTTTAGAGATGTGATGTGCTAGACATGAATGCTCGGTGTTTCATGGACCAAACTTCGCACAAAGCTATCTATACTCGAGGATCTCGGCATCAAGTAGCGTTTGTCTACTCTCGTGCAAATACGTATACGTTCTTCGGTCACGTCTCAAGACGGGAAAACAAGTCTATTGAGCTATTGGTTGTTCAGGGAAGAGTGGATGGTACTAGACGGAGACACAGATCATCCATGAGATAGACCAAATAAAATCTGCAGTGGGCGGCCCGTTGCATGAATGCACAAGAAGCGCTACAACAGCCTCGTGACGACAACGACCGCTATGTCAAGAGCGAAACGAAGAATAAAAGTAGATAGGAGCGCATGCAAGGCATTATATAATCCAAGTGGTAGAGACAATTTGTCTACTTATAGCAGGACCCCCAATGGAAACGATCCGTGGGTAGTTAAGAAAGTTAGTTATATCGAATTCTATAGCAAAAATAATTTGTTCAACAAGAATGACGGAAACATTTAAGGAAAGGCAAGGCTAATAAAATTGTTCAACGCTTCTTACGCGAAGATTGTTCAGCATACAGAAGATTTATTAATATTTCATGACGTCACAGTAAGTGCACCCGCTCTTCAGGTTAACAAACTATCATGTTTGGTCTTAGTTCTCATAGGCTATATAAAAACTCCAATATTAATTTTACTCCAGGTTTGAGTAACTTTTGTACCTACTTATCTTCCGACGAAACGCTTGATTGTGTAAAATAACTAGTGCTCCGCCCGCAACTTCGTTCGCGTGAAGTATTTTTATTTTTTTATAATAGTGTATGTCACTAAGGAATAATATAGCATTTTAATGGTGAAAGAATTTTCGAATCAGTCTTAGTTTTTGAGTTTATTCGTTACAAATATTCCTTTTTATAAGAGATGTCCATTGCACCCTAAATTTTTCAGCAAATAAAAAGAATAGAATAGAATTTATTTTGCAAGAATATGTGGTACATAAACAAGACGGAAACATAAATCAAAGGTGCAAAACACATTCACCCAGTTTGGTGAATGTGTTTTGCACCTTTCTTTTCTTAATTCACATTAGATATTTAATTTACTCAATTTAATAAAATTATAATCGAAAACTTAGTAATGTCAATTAAGTAAAACAATGACATGCTTAATTTAAAAAAAAAGCGGTACACGTCAAAAAATATTTTTTGATACCTTTGTTTCATTATTGTAATTAAAAATACAGCCTATGTATTATCAGGGAGTACCCTGATAATGCTCTAATACCCTGATAATGTACCCTAAACCACTTAACCGATTTTAAAATTTATTTCTTCAATAGAAAGCTTATTGAAGACAAATTTAAAAATCAGCTGAGTGGTTTAGGCGTGAAAACCTAACAAACAAGCCAAATAATTTATAATATTAGTTAGCATAGCAATGTGAAATTTGCAAGAAATAGCTTTTATTTTATGTTGTTTTGTATGCGTTCACTAAACAAAAGCAAAATTTTAATTAACGTGTTTCATTTGTGAACATTTTGAACTATTCCAAAATTACATAGCATTGTTGTGGGGAAGATACTGGAATTAAATAAGAGGAGTTCGTAGAAATATAATTCTACTTTGTTTGAGATAAATGTTTGTAAGGATTGAGTCGACCAACATATTCTAGTCTATTATTAGAACATTTACGGAATTAAACTTGATCTTAATCATGTTTTAATTCTAAGGCAATTTAAATTAATTGTAATTGCTAAGGCAAGTAAATTGCTAAGGCAAGTAATTGCTAAGGCAAGGAATAGCATTTCAGGACGTTTGGATTTTTATTTAAATTTAATAAAATTCGCAATTTTTAAAAATTTTTTTTTTAAAGCAATTCGAAAATTATTTAAATGTTACTAAGAAATAAGATGCAAATTAATTAAATCGAAAGAAATAATTCAAAGTTGGCACTAACTTAAACTTTCAGCCCTTAATATGAAAGTTATACTAAAATATTTCCAATATCAATATTTATCCACAACCATCCGCGACATGTCGTCGATTTTTTTGTAGTTTTATTATAGACAATGTTACTCAATAAAATGTAGCATTCTACAAGTATAGGAATTTTTAACAACAGTCGATTAGTTTTCCTATTAATAACACACAAACATACATATTTTCTCACTTTATAAAGGAAGTGATGATTCTATTATCATCTAATAAATAAGCTGAAAGTCATGGCATCATGTCGCTCCACTGCGCTTTAATTTAAAATTCCACAAATATTTATTTCGAATACAAAGCAGGGCAACTTTCAAGATAGCCTTAAAAATAATATAAAAACACAATTTAATATAAGTGTAACGTAGCGAGCGTAGATAAGTCAGACGGGCGATATCGTATCGGCTCTTCCAGCGGGCGCAAACGCAAAAATATCTGCAGAGCGGAACGCCTCTAAAGAAACACGATGAAAAGCCAGTGGAACTCAGAAACATTTAACTTGAAGTTGCACACTTTTTCCACTTTTCACTCGGTCCCCATTGACCATAATACAGTGGGGCTTTTTAAAGTTTACAGCTGCCTAACTTTTAGTAGGAAGTATTTAACTATGTGCCCTAGTTATGCGACGGGACTGAAGCTAACTTTGAGGTTTTTGCATTACGACTTTTCTCGCTACTTTCTTGTAAGTACTTACTCTGGTTTCGTAGTAGGTACTTATAGTATAGGAAAGTACTACAGTACTTTATTTAAGAAGACGCTGGACTTGGAGACGCGCTTGAAGCATTACATGCTTCAAGAGAGCGTTTTTGAAGAGAGTTTTCAAGTACTATTCCGTCTACGGAAAATAAATCGAATAGGTAGAATTTTATAGTGTTTATGCGGTGGGTAATAGAAATTTTCGAATAATTAATTAAGCGATGTGTTTTGGAAAAGGCGTATTAAGGTATGATTCCGATCTCGGCTGCACGCAACATTTCTGCAGCAGCTCTGTGCTTCCCATACATTTTCCATAGCTGCGGAGTTCGGACTGTAGCCTCATATAAACCTATAAAGAGTGTATGGGGACCGGTGGTGCAGCGGTAGGACTGCTGCGGCAACACTAATGCGTATAGCGGACTTCGGAATCATACAATAATGTAGCTACAATAATGCCAATTGAAGAAATAATAGTAATTTTCAATCGCTAAGAACTATATCCAATTTAGCCCTGTGATGCCGGCAGAGTAGAATAGCATCACCCCATATCCTCCAATGGGTGTCGTAGAGGGCAACTAGTGGATCAGCAAAGGGGTATTGATCACCTTATACTCTGTCCACCAATCCGCATTGGGCAAGCGTGGTGGGCTACTGCCTAAACCTCCTTCGATGACAAGGACAGGCCTTAATATACCTACAGTTTTCATTTAAAACAAAAATATTCTTTTATTTCTCTTTTCTTCTCTTCGCGGGGACGCTCTGGGCGTTTATAAATAGTATTGCTCTAGGGAAAGTTTGCCCTAAGAATTGACTTAAAAATCTGGTGCTCTCAGTGCACCTTTGACATGCTATCTGTCGAAGGTGTACTGTACTGTGACAAGATTGAGGTGGCACTTTCACATGCATATAACTTTTGAAGTAAACCACTAAAAAATTCAAGATCGGTCGTACAAAACTTTCTCAACTACTACTAAATAACTGAATACAGCTAATTACGATAGAAAAAAAGTAGCTCCTCAATCTAAACACACATGTATGAGCATAGTCTATTCTTACAGTCAGTCGACGAACACGTCTATTCAGTGGAATGGTGAGGGAGATGCGGGACAGGCGTGGTGACGCTACCAAACTGCCTTAAACTCGTTTGGTAGACGCTGGTCTACTGAACATCTACTGAACGCTGCCTAGACAAAAGCGGCATTTTGCTCAAATTCAAAGGCGTCTAACCATTGTATGTATTTACATTTACGCTGTTGTATTAGTATATCCAAACAAGAAAAAGAAACGGGTATTTTGTAAAGTCTTTCCCCTGCAATAGTGTTCGAATTTCTATCTTTCGATTCATGAAACTCAGTTACAAAGTAACCAAATCACCATAGTATAATTTATCTGTTATTTGAGTTCTTAATCAAGCAATTATTGCTAACTTTCCTTTGGAAATCCCAATTAAGCTTAAGATTGTCTTTGCATCAGTTCTCCGTTGGTAGTGGAGTTGTCGATTGGTTTCTTAGTTTCAAAGAAGATAAAATCGCTGTCTGAAAATGTTTAATTGTTCAAATCAAATTAGATGTCATCTCTGAAATGTAGGTGTATAAAGTACTATTGACTATTTAATATTGAGACTCGTGCTTTAGATTATGTGCGTGGCCTAAAAGTTTTATTAGCAAAAACACAATAAATGTTTGCCGCGACGAACGGATAACGTGCCACGCATTCGTCTGTGAAAGGGGCATTTTGTCATTTCATCATTGTTCGCGAACATTGAAGGCATCTTGTTTATTTGTTGTATATTTTATTTATGTTTGATCGTGTTTGAAAGTCACAGGAGACTGCAATGGTTTTGCAAACAAGTTGAATAAACATGTTGAGTGGAGTTTGTTACATTGTTTTGTTATTTTTGGAACAGGAAACTCGCCTTTACCCACACAAGGCAGGCGCTGACCGTGTCGGGTCCACGGTGGTTTTATTTTATAGTCTTTGATTCAACGATAAGGCAGTGCCCGCGTGCATGGGTCGGAATAGGCCCTTTGCAGCCCACCGAGGCCGCGAGAGAGCAGAAACTCGACCCGCGTTTTCTATGTGTGTACAGCATGCATTATTGCGCAAGCGGACGCTATCAAAGCGTGCAGGGGAAAGCCCAACAGCAGATTTAATTTTGACCTCTCAGCTTTTATAACAGAGTCATTTAAAATCTATTCATTTAGTTAAATTTGGCTATTTTTTTTTAATAAATAATAAATAAATCGTTTATTTCACGTAAATCAATTGTCATTACCAGTTGACCAAAGCCTCCTTTTAGGTAACAAATATACCTGTGCCAGGAAGCTAGGCTCTTCTATAGCTATAAATTTTTACATAGGTAGGTACATGAAATAATTTCTTACTTACAATTTTCTTAAATTAAACTAAATTAAATAGATGAAACCAATCTGACAGTGCTAATAAATAACGTGGGTAGGTGTAACTTTTATAACAAAATAAAATAATACGACAATGCGTGTCGGCCAGTGTAACATTTTTCAAACCGGGTAGTTTGAAAAATGTTTACTACAAATGTATGGTCCAAGTTATAAACTGTTGTACATTTTAAATAATTACTTTTTAAACATTTTTTTTTTTTTTTTTTTTTTTATGGACAACATAATATGAAGTATTTTGCGATAATTTATGCCATTATTAAGTGTGTATGGTGTGTGTGTGTGAGAGAGAGAGTATAGTATACTTTAACTAAGAACTATATTTTAACAAACATTCTGTTTCATCATAGTTGATTTCACTTAACCATTCGGTCACCATTTTTTTACAGTCATAGGACAGAAAAGAATAGATATTAAGATTTTTATTCAAATGATTATATAAATGGGCAGACTGGTTTTTACACTGGTTTGCCAAGAACGAAGTTTTACATTTAGGAACTATTGCGACGCTAGTTTTTCTGCGTCTACTTATAACATTTGTATTATATTTCAATGTTTTGTGCACTTTTAAGACAGCTTGCAGAATGTAAAGTTTCCGTACAGATAGAAGCTTAGCATCAGAGTATAGTTTATGAGTAGAATATCTGTATGGTTTAAAATACATAACCTTGAGCAAGGAGCGCTGTGCTCGTTCAACTTCAAGAAACTTTGTTTTTCTTGCGCCTCCCCATATTATTATGCAATACCCTAACAAAGATTGCACCAGTGCAATATAAATCCTGTTTAGTAATTCCCTGCCAGCAACATGACGTAGTATCTTAAATATTAAAATAGTGATTCCGTCCCGAAATGGTGGTGGGGCTTTTGACGAGTAGTACTTAGCAAACTTTTTCATTTCATTTCGAGTAGGTATTAGAATTAAATTCAGGCTTTATAAGATGTGTCCTTCTATATATTCATCGAACTTTTAGTCCGATTTATCAAAAACGTAGATTTTCATCAGAAAGGACCTTTACAGTTGAATAGGCCTACATAAGTTCTGATAAAGCAGTTCGACGCTTTCATCCAGTTCTCACAATTTTAGCTCCTGAATGAGGGGGAATGCAGACACGCAGCCAACGATCGGTTCGGTATGTCGTATATCGAATAAAGTGCTTCGTGTCTTCGTCTTTAAATATAAATCGGTATTTATTGCTCTCTTATAACGTGTCACGATTTTATGAACTGTAAATGAAGTTTTATTACTTTTCTATAAGGTTGACTTCCGTGTAACAGACATTTCACTCAACAAACACGTATATAAGATAAGCACGTGGAGCCCGTAAAAAAAGGTAAACGATTTACAAAATTTTCATACAAAAAGGCAATTTAATATTTTAGGACCTAATGTTATTTTACAAAAGTGCTTTGCTATTAATATTTTGCTTAAAATGAAAACCTCGAGGTGTGTCCGACAAGTGATACCTCTGCAAGTATCTTTACTTTTAAACTAATATTATAACGTTGAAGAGTTTGTTTAGTTGAACGCTTTAATCTTAGGGAGATAAAAATCGACTTGCCTCAAGTCGATTTTTTTCAGTGCATTTTTCTAGTATTATATTTACGCGTTTGTAAACGCAAAAATAAAATTATTCCATAGTACTGATTCAAATTGAAAAAATCTTTTTGTGTTCGCTTTAAGCTATAATAAGCAGCATTAACGCGAGAGAAGCGGCAAGCAACTACTAGTCTATATAAAATTCAAAATCCTGACTAATTGACCGCTGAACTTAGAGACTTAAAATTTTTCACATAGATACCTTATACAGTGTAGGCATCCACTAAGAAAGGATTTTTAGAAATTCTTCTTCGGAGGACTTCGTCCGCGTGAACATTTTACCCCCTTAGGGGTGCCTAAGGGGGTAAAATGTCCACGCGGACGAAGTCGCGGGCCGAAGCTAGTTTTGTATATGTGGCGTAATTACTTTGAGTAGCATTGAATCTAATACTATCCCAACTAATATAAATTAACGAGTTAGTCATTATTTGACTCGAAGTAGGTCGTAAATAAGGCAAATTAGCGTTAGTATCACGTCAGGCGCGACTCAATTGACTTCATTCGAGCTGTGATTATAGCCGCGCCGATTAAGCCACGCGTATCCTAGTACCACAACTCACGACCGGCAACGAAGCAAAAAGAAATTTCAGTGCGTTACAAAGGTGTACCTACTTTTTGAAATTTTATCTTTCTCAACAAAACGTATACCTACCTAATATCGTTGGAAGAATTCGGTGCTGCCGACGTTGCCACATTCTGCCTTGTGGACATGTCCATGTCTATCAACGCAATGCAGCGAAGAGTTGGATAGCGCCACCATCACCGACGGTTGTTAATAATGCTTACAGAATTAAAATAAGTATTTAAGCGTGAAAATCTTTAGCTACCCCGGATGGGTGACCAAAAAGTGTTCACCTTGATTTTATTCTATGCTTGGAAGATACGTTAAGTTCTTAATCCCTTCTGGTGTCGTAAGTTGGCAAGTCACGCCAGAGGCCAATAATAACTCAGATACCAACCTTTATGAATAAGCAGAAGAACTCGGCGGTTACTCGCCAGTTTACTGATGGTACAAAGTCGCCTATTCGATGTCACCCTTAGCCACCGCCATTCTGCTATACCAAACAGCGAAAAATGCAAGGACGTTTGAAGTGAAGTTAATTATATCAAATAATCATGTTCTAGCCGTGTGATGCCGGCAGAGTAGAATAGCATCATCCAAATTCCTCCAATAGGTGTCGTAGAAGGCGACAAATGGATCAGCAAAGAGGTATTGATCACCTAATACTCCGTCCACCAATCCGCATTGGGTAAGCGTGGTGGACTACAGCCTAAACCTCCTTTGATTGACAAGGAGAGGCCCTGTGTTCCAGCTATGGGTCGAATTATAAAGGATGTTATGATGATGATTAATCATGATCTCATCTGAATTATTATTATATTATGCCTTATCATAACTACGCCATATCACGCTCTTGAGCAATTGAGTTTACGAGAATCTAAGCAAGTTATCGAGCTCCATTTAGCATTTCGAAAATCGATAATTAAATTACCTATTTCATGAAACCCCACTAATTACCATTCTATGTCAGGACGGCAGAATGCGGTATGTGATCATATTTATATTGCCATGCCATAACGCTACACCAGCGCTACCCGAAGAGGCAGTTCAAGTTCGAGGAGCTCCGGTCAATAGCTAAAGTAACTCAGATAATCGAGTCAGAAAGTTGAGTTTCCTTCGTCGTCACATCGCTGTACTGAGCCATTTAAGCTGACATTATTGTACTAGATTCTTACAGCTCTAAGTAAATTAGACTGCAAATAGAGTGAAAAGCGTCTACCCGTTTAAAATAATAGATAAATTATCAGGCACTTTTGCTAATAGAATGGAGCAATCCTTAAAATATTCTTCGCGGCCCTCGTGTCGTTTCCGGGGAACATTTATTTTCGTACTTTTTGTATCAGGCGTGTAGGGTGATTTACGGATGCACAATTCACAGTAAAACCGACAGTGAAAAATGAACCGAACCATATTGACTATAGTTGCTAGAATTGTTTTTAACGTGTCCATTATATTTATGGACAGATGGAACAGCAACTTTTATATATTATGTGTTTAGTTAGTAACAAACAATTGTCCTAAATAAAAATAAGGAAACATAAGTTTTATTTTTGACAACTAAAAATAGCTAGTTCTTCACTCTGTAGACGATTCTGGTTGAAGTGCTCTTCTACCTTCAGTTTCTCTTAACTTCACAAAAATTGGGAATGGTCTCCCCTTGACTTTCTCGAATACCGGAAACGACTCAAAAGTTGATAGAAACCATATATTTTGATGTCATACATGCATGTTAAATTTTGGTCACCCATCCGAGTACCGACCGCGCACTTGGTTGCTTAACTTTCGTAATCGACGACTCAAAAGTTGATATAAACCTTATATTTTGATTTCATTCATGTATGTTAAATTTAGTTGCAATAAATTAAAGCATACTCGAGTTATCGTACTAACGTATAGACACACACACAGACATAATTTCAAAAGCGGGTTTTTTTTTGTACTCAGGGAGGTCCAAAACGTAAATTCAAAAACTCGAGTTCTAATTTATTGACGATTACAAGACTTCCTCTATACTACGTATACGAGAAAGTAAAAATAGGAGAAAATGTGTGTTATGCGGCGTGGGTAGCGAATCATACGGCCTGCCTCTTGGTTAGCAGTCTTATAGACTATAGACTGTTGCAACACTGGCATGATTAGTCCACTTCCACTTCCCTATCTCGTGGACCTATGGTAATCTTACTCACCAAAAAAAACACAACTCCACAAAATTAGTGATTTTGACTGTGGTGGTGGTTTTGACCCTAGTTCAGGCTTTCTGATTTCGCGCTGCTAGTCCGCCATGCCATACTTAGACTAAAAAGGATAATATTATTTATATTACAAACTTCAACAATTGTAATACTTTTTGTATCTTATCCCAATAAATGCGGAAACACTGTAGAAAAGGTTACATCGTCTACAACATATCAATCTACAGAAAAAGGGGTTTTATTAAAGTTAGAAAACAAGTTGGAAAAACAGACCTGCAGCTTTCCAATTTTGATTCAGATAAGGGTAAAGAGTTGGTGTCGAGTTTCGCCTGGGGTTTTCAATCACAGCACCTAATTTTTGGCAGCGCTCGTCTCGACAGGGTCTCCAATTTCCGTATATTCAACGATGTGTGCCTGTATTTGTTCGGGTTGCATTTTGTATTCTATATTGGCTTGAGTATTTCGTATAGTAGGTACGATGTAAATCCAAGAGCAGTTTGTAAATGAAACTTCTGTCGTCTCAATAAGAATTCCTTACTATACACATATAATCACGCTCAAAATCCCCAAAGGTGTGGAGCAGATCTTCATGTAATATTCAGTTACACACAAAGCAACATCTAGCAGTATGGGTCAGACAGTATCCCAAAATAGTGACAGGTTTACTATTTAGCTGCTTGAATAATTACTCTTTACTACCAAAATAGGAACCCGGACTAAATGGTCCAATCCGCTGTGTGTACAAAGTCAAAGTAAAAATTACTTTATTCATTTAGGTACAAATTGTACACTTAAGAAAGTCAATTTTGATGCGATCGGTTCAAGAGTCTACCAGGAGGCTTTGTTCTGAGAAGAACCGACAAGAAACTCAACAAGTTTTATCCTCCCTTTACAGTTCTTATAGTATTGATTTGGAAAGAGTCATAATTCACATTGTCAAGTCTTTAATAATTAATCATAATAATATAATAAAATAAAGACTAATAATTAAACTTACAATAAAATATATACATCACAAGACATCTTTCCTTACAATGTATGGAATGTAATTCAATACAATGCTGTATATCCGCTATATGTACAGCGGATTCAACAACTTTCTACGTAATCCGTTCATCATTTGTAAGAGAAAGTTTGAACAGTTTGTGGTCATCAGCGTATTTTTTTATGTCCTGTGGTTGGCAAACAAGCACACGAGCTGCTTGTAAGCAGTCACCGTAGCCTATAAATGCTTGCAACATTGACGTGACGTGCGCTGGCAACTCTAGCCCCCTTCCAACCCCGTGGAGATTTAGCGACTTTACTCACCAACAGAAATACATCACCACAAAACGTAGTGTTATTTGACTGTGTTCTTCTGTAATGTGGAGGTCATCAGTTAGGTCCGCTTAAAATTTGGACAGCTAGTGGCGGTCTATATTATGGATCACGTAGTAGAGTAAGAAATACGTATTTTGAAATAAAATGTGTGGAATATTATTAAAATAAAACATCAACAGCTCATATATGTCCCCACCGAGGGGCTCGAGCCTACCCCACATTAGGGGCGATTAGGCCTTAGTCAACCACGCTGGCCTAGTGCGGGTTGGTCGACTTCACACACAACCTAAGAATTTCTTCATAGATGTGTGCAGGTTTCCTCACGATTTTTCCCTTCACCGTAAAAGCGTCGATTAAACGTACATAATATGAATTCAAAATTTGAAAACACATTGGTACGTGGCTGAGATCGAACCAGTGCCTCCCGGGTGGGAGACGACGCTCTTACGCACTACGCCACCGACGCTTCTTAAAATATAATATGAAATATTCAATATTAAATTGAGATATAAAAATTAAGTAATAAGTATAGTAGTAAATAAGTACTGCATACTTTCTATTCACCTCAATAATAAAAAATAAAATCCTAAGGACCCTGTGAAGTATTCTGGATATGTGATTGGTCGCGTGCTCTGCGGTCTTTCGTTAATGGAGTGAGTGGGCGTTGTCCGATTTGCACGCAAAATTTGATTGATACAACGAGCGCATCGCAGTGCCGTCCGCTGCCAATGATTTGGTCCTGTTACTGAAGCATGTTAGTGAAGCTATTTCTAAGAAATTAGTCGAACTTTCATCATTTTATTCGCTTAAATTTTCTATTTTAAAACAATGGGTTTCATATCTCTGCTTGCTTATAATAAGATCTATAGGTGAACTAAGATCACCGACATAGTACAAACAATTGCGAACCTTATGTGGCAGTGGGTAGGGCACACTGTCAAAAGGTACACATTTAATAAATTTTATTTATAGTTCTCAGGCTTTTTAAAATAAAATTTTATTATTAGGAATTTAAATTATAATTTCTGTATTATATTTATGAATAAAATTAAGCCGTTTATTAATTCTTGCACGTTTGGAATATATTACATTTCCAATTAGAAGAAAACGTTTCAATATAAAAATATATATTGTGAAGCTATTTTTGGTTTCTTTTGAGTTATGAGAGTTATGATATCAGCGGTGACATAATTGTATAGGCATTATTGTAAAATACTCATCTGGAACAATGCTATGGCATTAAAACGGAGACAAATTAATATTTGTATCTATGCCATGGGTAGCCCGCGAATGTCGGCCTTTCGTAACTTACCTTTGAACATTGGCAAAATAACGTTTATCACCGTATCTTGCGTGGACCAATCAAAGTGGTAATTGTATTCTCACCTCAAAACTAATATTTTCATTATTACTAGCGACCTAGCCCGGCATTGCACGGATATTAGTTAAAGTGCTTACTTTAACCTTAACGAAATATACATTTAAGCATTTCTCTTGAATAACTATCTATTGATGAAAACCTCATTGAAATCTGTTGCGTAAAAAAACGTTGCGTTTAAAACGCGTACAGACAGAGAGAGCGTATTCGTTTTTTATACTATGCAAAGACTGTGGCACCAACTTTCGCCAGCGGTGTTCCGATACGAACTTCACATTTTCAAAAAAAGAGCGTATTCTTTTCTTAAAGGCTGGCAACGCATTTGGGATTCCTCTGGTGTTGCAAATGTCCATGGGCGGCGGCGATCACTTACCATCAGATGAACTGTCTGTGTTACTGATCCATCCTTTTTACTTGGTTTTGTGTTTCTATACTTTATGGTGTTTTTATACTTATTTGTCAAATTGTAAAGTAAATTGCTTTTGTCACTGAACCTTCTATCATTCACACTATTTTCCCATTTTTTAATTATTTCCTGTAGTTTCTTGCCCCATTTGCTCTCACTCTTCATAGCTATCGATAACATATTTGGTCCTTCTCCACTTATTTCTTGAACAATCCTAATATTTTTCATTTTTTTCAAATTTATTTCGAAATTTTCATTTTTCAACTATGGAAACCCGTAGTCAGAGGAAAATAAGAGAAGGTCGCAAACAAAGCAGTGACAAAGTCGATGACTTGGTGGCGGGCACGTCCACGGTCATCCCTTCCAATACGGCAGCGTCTCACGGCTCTGAAAGTTCCAGGTCATCTCGATCGTCCGCAACGATTCGTGCCCAAAAGCTCGCTCTTCAGGCAGCGCACATTAGAAAAGTGGCAGCTGCCGAAGCGGCGGCGGCAGCGGCGGCAGCTGAGCAGAAAGCGGCGAACTTGGAACTCGAGGCGCAACTCGCAGCTTTGGAAGCAGGAAGTGGCAGGAGCAGGAGCTCCCGATCGCGCTCTTCAATCCAAAACTGGTTAGCGACAGTTAATAATATTAGTAGTCCTCACCACGCCAATGACGTTACGTTGAAACCTATTGCAAGTTCCAACGCGTGTAATAAACGTCAGGAAGGCGAATGTAGCCAATATTTAAATAATTGTGTTGGCGGAAGCTTTGAAAAGCCGTTACCATCCATCACCACAGCTAACATTCCCTTGCCTAATACTGGTAATTTACTACGTGATAAAAATGAAGAGACGAAACGAGCCACTGACATAGCTATATTAGCACAGGCAGTAACATCAGGCGGAAACGCAAGCGGTGAAGCGGTAGCGTCTTCATCGGGCGTTTCTGATCAGAGTGAAAACTCGATAAAATCCGTAAGTTCCAGGTCCTCACGATCTTCGGCGATATTTCGTGCAAAGAAACTTTCTCTGCAAGCTGCACATATGAGAAAAGTCGCCAAGATTCACGCATCTACAGCGGACGCTTACCAAGAAGCGACTGATCTGGCACTAGAGGCATATAAGCTAGCAGTTTTGGAAGCTGAAGAACTAAGGAGTAAGAGAAGCTCTAGATCCTCAGCTCGAGTACGGTTAGACAATCCTGTATTATACTCAGACGAAAATCCTAAGCAGTGCGTTCTGTTAGATTCCAAGGATATTGGGACTAATATTATTATTAACAAGCGTTCTGCAATGGATTCGCATGTTCGCCAATATTTTACTTGTGGCGGAAGAAGGTCGTCCGGGCCTCTTCCCATTTTAGCCACAGCGAACATTTCTTCTGACTATATTCGCAATACTTCTGTCACACTTACCAACACTGTAACTGCAACGCCTAACAAAATAACTACGGATTCAGTTGACAACCCTAATAATAAAATCGTTTTAGTTAACAACGATTCTGTAAAAATAAAAGACGAGTTTCCGCTTAACATTTATTTATTAGCACAGGCGATCACATCACTGTCAAACGGCAAGATCAGGCGCCTGCTTGTCCTCGACGTCAAGTTCCTGGGTTGGCTTGCTGTCGCTCGTGTGCTCGAAGATTTGGCATCGGCGTACAGACCGTCCCATAACATTCAGGTTAAGGTTCAGGAAGCTTATTCTGGGCCTCTCGTAACAGTCCGTGATCCAGCCAATGTTATGAGTGTTCTGAAAATGAAGTTTGGCAGAATTGACTTAATTGTCTTACAAGAAATTACTATAAGATGGTCTTTCCCAATAATATATAGTGTCAGCAGCAATTTAAACAAATTTTCCTGTAAGACAATAAACAGAGTTGAAATCTTCATCGATATTTCATCTAAGGTAGTTAGTATACAGCCTGAAGAGGCAGTTCGTTTGGTAGTGGAGCAGTCGAAGTACTTACTGACTTTAGAGTTGCCTCACGAGCTCGTGGATATGTTTACTTCGCTGCTACGAGCTGGCTCGTCAGACCTTTTGATATATAATCATTGTGTTTTTCACAATCATCAATTACTCTTAGTGTATGAAATAGATTATCACCTTTTCAAGCTTTTGGCACTCTCAGTATGTGAGATACATCATATTTACATATTTAACATGAAGTCGAAATTAAATTTTATTGTCATTATAATAAACTTATTTGACAAGTGTAAGTCAGTCAAAGACGTGACATATAAATATTCATTTATTGCTTACAAATTAACGAATGAGTTCATAATATTTTTATTTTGGGTAATTTTATTCACCCTTCTATTTTACGTAGAACTCATTTTCCACAACCACACTAGTGCTACGGTTGTTTCTGGTGTACAGTCTGTAGCAAAAACTTCCTTGCACGTCGACTACACCTGTTCGATTGGCAGGGTAATTGGTGTCACTTAGATTAGCTCATTTTTATTTTCTCATTCATAGTATTTAAATTTCCATGAATGACAGATTTAATTAGAGAACTCTTTTAGTTGTTCATTTTTAGTTTTTGTTAGTTTCGGTTTATACGCATTTTGAACATTACTTTCATCGAGATTTAACTGAGCCCCATAGCAAATTTTTTTAAGCACGCCGTTTTTGTACTTGGGCTTTTATTGGATGCAGGAGCGTCATGTTTTGGTTCATAGTCTATAATTATTCATTAGTTTTTAGTACGCCGACTGAAATATGATGCTTTGCTCTTGCCTCACCGGGGGCTCGCAGCTCGCGCTGCTATCATTTTGTTTTCGACCGTGATTCGGGTCCAAGCATTATTATAAGCTTTCGTTACTTTCCGCTTTTCAGCATGACGTAGCGACGTTTGCTCATTTGAAATTATTTTTTTATTAATTGTATGTTAACTGTTTGGAGCGACGACGCTATGCTTAGTTGATGTTTTTTTTGTAAATTATTAAACTTGTCGCCTTAATTTATTAGAGGAGTCGCAATAAATTTTAATACTGCTACCTTTTAAACTCTTGTGTTAGCTTCAATTTGGCATTTAGTTTGAGGGTGCGGTTGTTCCGCTACATCTTATTTCAAACATAGCGTATTGTGAATGTCTTTGTATTGATTTAGGTAGTTAATTTAAGTTTGTAACGTGAGTCGTGTTACTTTTATTTTATAGTTCACGTTATGTTGCAACATGCTCCTTTGAACGAATATGACAACCCTACGATTTGCGGGAGGATCTTTCATCAGAACGCTTCATAAATTCACGGTGGTTGCGAGACTGCGATATGATGCATAATTGAGAGAGAGACGGTTTATGCGGTTAGCTCTTTCTTCAGTGTCCATGACGACGCGCCAACTACATTGCCAACAACGAGGTAACCAGCAACATTTTTCTCCGCGGATTTCCACAACGTTAGTCTTCGCCTGGCTATGGAGAAACGCGACTGTCGGCCACTGCCAAACCTTCTTGCGGCATCTGGCTAAAATTTACGACAGCACTACTTGAAGTCGTTCTTTATTTGCGAATGGCTGACGTCAGCTGCTTATTACTACATGTGGATAACCTGCCAATATCTGATGGCCTCCGATTAGCCGTTGTTGGTACGGCTTTACTGAGTCTGCGCGTCGAAACATTTGCGAGAAGTTATATAAAATATTTTTTACTGCACCACCCGTCGCATCATGGAATCGCACTTCTTATTACAAGCACTGATGCACCACAAATCTGAAGATCTACAACCAACCTACCGAACGGACTGTCGCCGCTATCTTCCGCCGTTCTTCTCCAGTGTTATCGCTATCCCTCTGGGTTCTTCGATCTTCTAAGAAGTTTGTGCCAATAAATAAAAAAGGGGAGCATGTTGCGAATCGGTCTTTCATGTATAAAAGGGGAGGATGTTACTGATCCATCCTTTTTACTTGGTTTTGTGTTTCTATACTTTATGGTGTTTTTATACTTATTTGTCAAATTGTAAAGTAAATTGCTTTTGTCACTGAACCTTCTATCATTCACACTATTTTCCCATTTTTTAATTAATTCCTGTAGTTTCTTGCCCCATTTGCTCTCACTCTTCATAGCTATCGATAACAGTCTGTTTGTTTGTCCCCTTTTGTCAGCGCCTTCGTGGTCTAGTGATGCACTCATCGGAATTAGATCTAGACTTACATGGTTCGGAGCCCCAATTGTGTAGAAACATGTGTTCGGTCTGGTTGGTGAGATGAATTCTTTTAAATCCGTCTGCTTAGATAACACCATTTTATCAAAGTATGTCGTCAATAATAGTGCTAACAGAAATATTGTTTTCCAACCTCATCATCATAACAGCTTTATAATTCGACCCACTGCTGGAACACAAGGCCTCTCCTCTCTCCTTGTCAAAGGAGGTTTAGGCAGTAGTCCACCACGCCTGCCCTATGCGGATTGGTGGATGGAGTATAAGGTGATCAATACCCCTTTGCTGGTCTATTAGTCGCCTTCTACGATACCCATTGAAGGATATAGGGAGATGCTTTTTTACTTTGCCGGCATCACACGGCTATTTTCCAACCTCAGATCATATTAAATGATCTGAGGTTCCAACAGTAAGATATCAGTCTTACAGTGGTTGAGGTTCCAGGTGAAGCTCTGGCAGCGTGTTTCATCATTCGTTGACTTACCATGAGAAATATTATCATCATCATCAACAGCTCATATAATGTCCCCACCGAGGGGCGATTAGGCCTTAGTCAACCATGCTGGCCAAGTGCGGGTTGGTCGACTTCACACACAACCTAAGAATTTCTTCATAGGTGTGTGCAGGATTCCTCACGATTTTTCCTTCAGCGTCGAATAAACGAACATATAAATTTAAAATATTAAAACGTGGTGGGGTTCGAACCTCCGGGTGGGGTGCTTCCCAGGTGGGAGACAACGCCCTTACGCATTAGGGCACCAAAACTTCCATCAGAATGATGGCCAAGAAATTGCTTGTCAAAGATAAAAAAACAAAATTTATATTATTTTTATTTTAGAAAAAAAAATGTATTGCAATATTGTATGTCCTAACAGCAAGCAGTAATCGCCCCCTAGGATTCCGAAAGCAATGGCATTATTCCCACTTTGTTGACCCTCGAGGCAAGAAATATTACCGCCCTCTATATCCTGTAATGGCGCTCTGAACATGTTTCTCCTTTCTGTAACTTTGCTAAGCGATATTCAACTTTGCAGCCAATGAGATCCTACATAATTCCATGACCCAGTCAGACGTAGAGATGTGCTTTCCAACACAATTCATCGAATCCAACTCTCAGTTGCTAATTAGACAGTTAGTCACATGAGAGAATTACGATGCCAAGTCGAGAGTTAATTTATGTAATTTAAAACGTCGCTGATTGGCTGATTTCCAGTGACAATAACGGCATTTCCATACGAAATCATGTCTGCGGTTGGCCACAAGTTCCGCGGTCGCTGCCACTATGGCAGACGCAGTCCACTACGCAATCAGTTAAATTGAGTTGTAAATTAGTTACAAACGAATACATAATAATGCTGAGGAGAGTTACAATTACGAAAGCACTGTCTGTACTTTTGTGTTTTGGAAGGTTAATCAGGAGTTGATTTACCTCTGAATATTTTCAAAAGCTGACATTTGTAAAAAAAAGGCTGTAAGGTACTACGCAGACAGACTTTTGATCTCCGTATTGCAGCAACAACTAACTCGCAACTCGCTGTTTACTAAAAGAAACTGCATATACATAGCAACTCTAGTTGTGAGTTTCGATGATCGACATCATTTTCAGTTGCTACAATTGAAGTCTTCTTCTTCTTATTTTAAGTGAATGGCGATCGCGACACATAAAGATTACGCATTGCGCCAATATCAAGTGAAAATTTTATTAAAGTAACCGACAATTGTACGGTAGATTGAGGTTAAAATGGAGTCTCTCAGCACGTGTTTTTGCAACAAGAACTCGGGAGAAACTCCTACAATTGAAGTCAGAATCAGTTTCGAATTGACGCAACTAGCATTTGTCAAATTTGTACTAGATGTGTCAAGTGATCCATAGTCACACTGACTGCTGACCATGGATTTGAAAAGTTTATTTAGAATCGCGGCAACAGTAAACTGGCAATCTTTAACGAAAACTATTAAAGAGTTGATAGTTTCTTCAACTAAAGTTGTCAGCATAATTTACAGCCTTACAGTACAGAGCTTAATAGAAAGCGGAAAAATTCGGACACACATCTGATGTGTTGGAGAAATTTTAACAGAATTATTGGCAGAACCTTATGTAAAGAAAAAGAAGCTATGATCTATTATGCAGTTTTTTAAGTTATTAAGGTATTAAGTCTTTTTGAATAAACGAGGAGCAAAGTTGGGGTTTGAATAATATCCATTAGTGTAGGTTTTTAGTGTAAACTCGTAACTATTTCAGTTGCGTTATAAACTCAACTTGTATGGTAAACGTGATTTGATTTTCTTTTTGCTAGAAGCGCTAATCATATTTCAAACACAAATTGAGCTCTTAACGCAACTAAAATAGATACGTTTTTACACTAACGGTTCAGATACTCTCTCTTCTCCCGATGTCATTAGAAACAGTAGGGCTTGTATCAGTTGCATAGCTATTATCGTAGGACAGCATCGCTACACAAAAGCGCCGTCGGGCGAAGATTGTTTTTTATGGTTGGAAAATCTTTTATAGGTACCCCGGGTTCTCCGCATCAAAATGTCTGAGACTATTAAGGAGCTTGTATCATTTAACTATCAAGTAGCGTTTAACTAATAAATGAAATTTCTTAATTAATAAAATACACTACAACCTAAAAGAAGATGGTCTAGACTGTGCCAAAGATGACATCATGTCAAAGAAAAGTGTTAATGTTGAGATGACGGCTGATCGAAGAGAGTGGAAGAACGTATTACGCCGACTCTAAATAAAGTTGGGATTAGGTCAGGCAAATGGTGGATAAAATACAATACATTTTTTTTTGTTTGATACCCCTTTTATTCATGGAAAATACTGCCAGATGTATTTATTTGTATGTGAACCAAATGTTGTATAAAGCTCTTTGTGTCGTTATTGAAATTATTAGCATGATTATTATGTGTGTATGTTTAAAATTACTCATATCTATTTAAATTTATTGTTACCCAAATTAATCATTGCTTTTATGTTCTTTTTTGAATATTCTATGAAATGGATTATTTTGTAAATCAGCTTAAACTATCATTAAAATTATAATTATACGAGTTCAACATGAAATTAATATCGAATGAATGAAAATGTGTTCATACTCACTCGTATGTAACGATTTTAATGTTAATTTTTTGTCTTTTTTGATTTGAGAATTTTGGAAAATGTACCATAGGTATTGTCAATTAATGAAATACGTTTTGTCAATTATTGAAATATTACACCACTAATTTTAAGGTCTTTTACGCATGCTGTGATTCACATAAGATAGGTTTTGAGAGTGGATCATCGTAGTGGATAACCATAATAAAACTTATGAGACTAAAATAAAAATAACCTGATAAGAAACAGTGACTTTTCAATCGCATAATGAGCTTTCCGTTTGAATATCCATTTCATTGTGTTATGAAACTCAATGCGACGTAAATTAACAGAACCATTTCAATTTTAGTCGCAAATTCCTAGGAAATTCGAGTTCAACCCTTTCACTTCGAATTATAGACACTCTATCTCCATTTCCTCCCGAGTCACGAGAGCATTCGAGTTCGTTAATTACAACGTTATGTTAGCCGACTTTCCTTACACAGCCCGCAATTACAACAATCAACTTTCATAAACTGAAGGCTTGTTCGCTAATTGTATTTCGCAAATAACATACTTGAATCGCACGCTTTACGATTCTGTTGGGTAAAGACCTTGTCTTTGTGTGTGGTCTCCTAATTGTTGTTTTCGGTTGTAGCTATCATCGTTATTACTAGTAAAGGTGAATAGCAATTAAGATCGTGTTATCTCACGGATATGAATGTTGCGGTCCCGTGTCGCACCAATTTTGTATAAGGTATACTGTTATTTTAGTGTAATTCCAATTAGCCTCGCTTTTAACCCTTATTCCGCGAAATCCGTAACGTTTCAGAAGAGAAGATAATTTTCTCTTCAAAATAAGACGGGTACACAACTTCACTTTAAGGATTTTCTCGGAAAAGCTAAATTTTTCCATTACGTAATGAATGTGTATGAAAAGAATTAAGATATAAATCCAGGGCGTCTACAAGTCTTTGTGTCACGTGAAAATCTGTTGGAAGAGTTTAATCAAATCTTCTTTTATGGCACAAAACTCAGGCATGTCTTCGGATTTATGTGATCAAACATTATATTACCATCTCTCGTTAGTCACGTTTCGTGACCTTACTTAGCTGGAAATTGACTTAGAGATTATTAAATAGTATTCACACGCTGTAAACGTAATTAAATACGCCTTAATATTATTAGGGAACACATTTGAAACCTCATTAATCATTTATAACGTCAGTAAATTCAAATCGTATGAAAAAAATTACTTTTTTATAAAACCATAGTCTAAATGCTGATGAACAGAGAGCAGAGAGATTTAACAATGTTTGTCACATTGGTATTAAACATTATTTTTGGGAGCTTAACGTGTGAGCTGTAACGTGAAACTGCCTTCGATGTTACAAGATTCATACATATTCTCATGCTATAATTGCTCATATACCCAAAGGGGGTTTTGGTAATATTTGGTTACACATGAAGCCACATCTGGATGCATGAGCCATCTAACTTCAATGAAACATATTTCAGGGAAACGTGAATGGTAGGTAAGGGTTATTTTTTAATGAACAGGCGGACTGTACTGTTTTTGATTGAGACTAGTGTATTATGTACCTACGTGACAAGTAAGTATTCTGCGTATTGATTATTCTATGAAATAGTTATTATAGAAAAAAACGAAATTCTATATATTATCTATGTAGCAACGAACAACCTCCATGCAGTCATCAACAGCTCATATAATGTCCCCACCGAGGGGCTCGAGCCTACCCCACATTTGGGGCGATTAACCCTTAGTCAACTGGCTGCTGGCCAAGTGCGGGTTGGTCGACTTCACACACATCCTAAGAATTTCTTCATAGGTGTGTGCAGGTTTCCTCACGATGTTTTCGTTCACCGCAAAAGCTTCGATTAAACGTACATATGAATTCAAAATTTGAAAACACATTAGTACGTGGCGGGGATCGAACCAGTGCCTCCCGGGAGGGAGACGACGCTCTTACGCTCTACGCCACCGACGCTTTTCCTCCTCCATGCAGTACCTCAACATAATAACAAGTTGGTAGCCTATCGCCAAAATAAGGGGGCATCCTCAGGGGGCATCAAACCCAAAAAGTCACTAAACCTACAACCCACAAACTAAAGTCGACAATGACAGATGTTATACTCTCATTACCTAATTTACCTTTGTAAATTCACTATTTCATTACAGTCAGATCAAGTAAGGAGTAACTTGTTATTAGTCCTTGAAACCCTTTCAATATGAACTGAAGGAAGGTAGTAAGGCTTTACAATCAATAGTATTATCTCTTGTAGCACATCTTAAAATATTCACCGAAATCCAAGTTGAAAAGGCAACAATTAGACAAGGAATAGCCTTACACATATAACGTCCTTACCATGACAATTAGTGGTAGATTCAAATAAAAGTTTATGTAAATAAATTTTACTTATGAACTTTAATTTTCATATAGATGTGAAATAAAGAAATAAGTATAAGATTTTCATCCTTGATCCACCGTAAAATATTTGGACAAATTAAGTACCACGTAAGTAGGCGTCGCAGTGGCGTAGTGCGTAAGGGGATTGTCTCCCCCACCAGGGAGGCACCGGTTCGAACCCCACCACGTACCAATGTGTTTTCGAAATTTGAATTTAAATGTACGATTAATCGACGCTTTTACGGTGAAGAAAAACATCGTGAGGAAACCTGCAGACACCTATGAAGAAATTCTTAGGATGTGTGTGAAGTCGACCAACCCCCACTTGACCAGCGTAGTTGACTAAGGCCTAATCGCCCCTAATATGGAGTAGGCTCGAGCCCCTCGGTGGGGACATTATATGAGCTGTCGATGATGATGTAAGTAAGCCTCTTTGATTAAGGTTATAAACTTGTTGACTATAACATAACAGTTATACCCAAGACATGTGAAGGTACTGTATCAAAAGTGTTTAGGAGAAAACGCTGGCAGAAGCATTTATCGGTATGATGAATCCATGTAATTTGGAGTTCCTTTAAATTTCGGACGACACGCTATTAATTTGCTAAGTTTGTTAATGTCTGTTAAAGCTATTAGCCACTTCTTACCCACGTCACCGTTGTCCTTATTGATTCACATCTATTAGTGTTGTAGCCTTTAACTTCATTCAAACTTTATGCAATCTTCGTATATCGATATCCACTAAATGCAAATAACCCTGCTCTTTTTCAGCTCCATGGTAGAAGTATGAAAATTTTGTCCCTATCCCAAAATCAACGACAAACAATGCGAATGCGACTTGCAACGTCAATTTTCCAATAGAAGTTGATTCCCGAACAGCGATAACTGAAGCTTTGGCTATTCAAGTGGGAAAGGACGTGACTTAGTATGGGTTGCGAGGAATAATGGTGTCTCCTAAATTTGATTGCGTTGCAGACACAGAATCCCAAATACATTTGCTTTTTATTCCGCGATAATACTGTTTGATGAGTATTTTAGTCGGAAATCTATATATTTCCGACTAAAATACTCATCAAACAATATTTGATTGATTTAAATTGATTTATTTTTTTTTAAGCTTAAAAAAAAATAGTGAACTATTTTTTTTTAAGCTGTTTGGCATTCGGTCGTTATAAGAGCAACAAACATTTCTGCCAATTTCGAGTGATGGAAAAGACACTCGTTATCCGTGGTTTGATCGGTAAGTTTTGAATAACTCTATAGCACAATCTTATTAGCTGCAAAGGGACGCAACAAAGGCGTTGTTTAAAAAGCGAACATGAAGTTAGGGCGGGTTATACATCTAAATATAATTAAATCTTAAAGTTTTATTTTATAAGTACGTATATAGTTGCACATTAATTTGATTAATGGAGAGTTGGTAAGTGAAAGCAGGCTTTTAACATTAATTTGTTGGTTTTGGGTGATCATAACAGAAATGATGAGATCCGCTGGAGAACCAAGGTCACCGACATAGGCCAAAGAATTTCGAACCTTAAGTAGCAGTGGGCAGGGCACATTGCGAGGAAGACTGACGGCCGTTGGGGCGGAAAGGTCCTCGAGTTGCGACCACGTACCGGGAAACGCAGCGTTGGTAAGCCCCCCACAAGGTGGACTGACGATCTAGTAAAGGTCGCGGGAAGCCGATGGATGCGGGCAGCGCAGGACCGACCGGTTTGGAGATCCTTAGGGGAGGCCTATATCTAACAGTGGGCGTCTCTCGGCTGAAATGATGAATGATGATGAGGGGGCAAAAGGTCATATAATGAATGATACAGGTTGAAGGGGACAGTTAAATTACATTAATTACATTTAACTTACTATTTTGTTTAGATTTATCACGATGACAGTCGACAGTTTATTATTGACTACGTATTAAAGGTGGACGCACATTAAGCCCAACCGCCAACGCGCCGAACAAGAATTTTAGAATTCTTCATACCCCGGAAATTCGGATGATGCCACCAGATTCGGACTACTCAGCCGAAGCGCTCGCATTGCTTTATTTCACATATGATTACAGTGCAACGTTTTCTTTATCCATAACAATGCACAAAAGGTGCTAATGTATCCCACTTCGTCCTGTAAATTACGAACGAGACCTAATATAACACGTGATTGGCATTACTAGATCACCAATTGTTCAGCCAAAACTAATCTTATTTTCTCAGCCGTAAAGCCTAATGTTGATTCAAAAAAGCCCAGATACATTTAATACAACAGTTGCAGGGCGAAACTAATCAGTCTAATTGAATTTTCTGCAGCGCGTTCTGTCCGTGCCGCGAATTCAGCTAATTCTATTAGCGTTTAGTTTCTAACTAACGCCTTTATTTTCCCATGACTGTAATTGCCACGTAGTTGACGTGATTTCACCACGTATTTAAGAAGCAGGTTATCATTTTTAAGAGAGAACATTGTAGTAAAAATTTCCTTTAAAATATCATTGCGACAAACTGACAACTTGTTACTATTGTTGTCCCTTTCCGATTCGGACGCCCTAGGGACGCTAGGCGGTCGAGAGACTCCCGAGAGCGAGATGCTCGATCGCCTAGTAATCCCTAAGGAACGTTCGACTTACAGGCTTGAGGGACCCTCAAAAGGGCTAAAAAGGAAAGCTCAAAACGCACTCAGCCCTAAGGGACCCTCCCTTGGTGGTTTTTTCCTCACTGATGGTTTTTAGTGGGTAGGACCAGCGTTGTTTTGCGCCGGGCTAGTCCCATACACGCCTTACACCTAGCCAGCGTGCGGTATAGTCCGTCAATAGATTTTCCATCGTAATAAAAAATACACACATATGGAATTTCAAGACTCTACATACAAGCTCTGCGTTGGTCTGTAAAAAATTATAACAATCGCAGGGCCTCAAAGAACCTTGCGTAGCAAATAGTAGATGTAGATTATATAAAATTTTGGTTTGACTTACCACAGGGATTATTTATATTCCGAAGGCGAAATCCCTGTAGGTATGTAAAATATGTATGACTAATTAATCATAGTTAAGTAAAGTTAACATATTTTGTTTAAGTACCTATTTATTTATTTATTTTTATCATAATCGTGTATTGTAAACACCATTCTAATTCTGGGTTAGTTGCACAAATTTTTCTCTTGCCAAAGTGATAAATCACAAACGCCCACTTCAAAAACATGTCGTCCCTTACTTTTGATAATTGTTTGTGTATGCCATTGAAACATTTACCTTTAGGCTGTATGGTTTTCAAAACAAACTTACCTAAATTTTAAACAAAATATTAAAAAAAAATAAAGTAGCAAGGCGAATTGAGGACATTAAATTATTCCGTCCAAACCTTTTAGGCCGATGGACCAAAAGACATTTGATAAAAACAAAATGTAACATCTGAAACGTGATAAGGAAAATATTGTAACAAATTTTAATATTAGATTAACGTTCTCGTAACGCATCTACAGCACTCATTTTACTTTATAATACGTCTAAGTAGGTTTCGGAGTAAGCCTTGCTTCTGAAAAGATATTAAAACATGTCCAAAATTAATATCAACAACAATATCTGTGGCAGCGAGCGTGTCTTGGATTTATGAAAATCTCGAGATGAAGTTTTAAGGTACTGGCAGACTTTATTATTTTTTTTGTCTATGGCCATTTTCATTCGGACTACATTTGGATCCTCTTAAAATAAGACTGTACTCATGATTCTTGCCATGTGATGCCGGCAGAGTAGAATAGCATCACCCCATATCCAATACTTCCTTCGTTAAAAAGCAGAGGCCTTGTGTCCCAGCAGTGGGTCGAATTAGAAAGGCTGTGATGATAAAACGTCAAACAAATGATGCAACGGCATCTAAATAAAATTACATGTATGATAAGGCTGTAGCGAAATTACAATTTTGCGAGGAGCAATTAATTTTTGTCGTTCCTAATTAATAATTACGCTGGCAGTGTATGGTTTTCCATGTAGGGCGATTGCAACGTCACAAATAATATGAATTGTATGTCAGGCTCCTGTCAGAGAGAATAACTAGCGTTGACTTTGACCAGTGCTCTTTCGTGACTACGGGACAAGAGTTGAAAGGAGGCGGAAAGAAATAATGAGTTAACTGCTTTACGCGCCTGGCATAACGCGGTATTTGCAAGTTAGCATTGTATACAATAGGGGTGTTGGCAACATTCACAAATAATTTTAAAATTAGAACGCGCAAATTTTTTTAAATTAGAAATTACACTAAAATAAAAACGACTGCTCTCGCACTGGACTGTCGATTTTTTTCAGTGTACTTTCTATTTTAATCTCCATCGTTTCAAATCGTCTCTAGGATTTGAATTTTAAGCGCATCAAAACCATTTAAATATTTAGTCATTTATCGTGTCAGTCTTTATTGTGTCACAATCAACCTATTAATTACTGTCGTTTTACCTGGAAACTGCAGAGGGCGCTATTTACAAATTATTAATTAGAATTTATTATTTTTTTGGCAAAATGATGCAACATTCTCCAAATAAAAAATACAGCTCAAATCCTGACATTCGTTTAACGACGGAAACAGATTCCCTACCTACTATAACACAAAGAAAACGAAAACAGCCTGATAACGAAGCCGCTGAACTGATCCAAGAATTTTCAGATAAATTATATGGAGCAATCACGGCGTTGAGCACCTCAATAAATAACAAACTGTCTGAAATTAGCAGCAATATCAATGTTATTTCGTTAGATGTCACCTCATTAAAACAAACTACCAGCGATATTAAAGAGGAAATGGCTATACTGCGCTCTCAGCAATCTAACACACAGTTACGGGTGTCTGAGCTAGAACAGAGTCACGCAATAATACAAAAAAATGTTACCGAACTCGAGGCGTCCACACAGTTTCACTCTGATATATGCAATGACATCCAGAAACGTGTTGATCGCATGGAAAATATCGCCAAATCTCTTGACAGTACCTCGTCAACCATCACTTCTCTTCAAACGAAAATAGAATCTTTAGAGCAACAAGCTCGCCACTGTAATGTCGAGTTATGCAATGTTCCTGAGAAGCGAGGGGAAAACTTAGTCACTATGATAGAAAAGATGGGAACCTACATCAATCACAAAATCTCATTCAATGATATAACTGCAATTCACAGGGTTCCTCACGCTCAAAAGGATGTAAATAGACCAAAAAATATTATTATCAAGTTTACATCAAGACGTATACGCGACAATATACTAAGTGCTTTCAGACAAAAAGGAAATATCACATCGAGTAATCTGGACATACCAGGCACCCCTAATAAAATATATATGAATGAACATCTCACAATAAATAATAAGAAGTTGTTTCGAGAATGCCGTGAAGCGGCTAAAAAGCATAACTTCCGATTTGTCTGGGCTAAGAATGGAGCTATACTCGTCAGGGAACACGATCACAAAAACTGTCCGGTGTTTATTATACGTAATACGCAGGACATCGAATCCAAAATTGCATGCCCCAATCGCCGCACACTACACAGCCATGATGAATGAAAATTATAATAATTTACTTCACTTATCAAAACGCGGTACCGTTCTCATAAACATAAACTTAGTGTTAGATATATATTTTATTGTTATTTCTCCTATGCATCAATTTATATTCTCAACTGACATGTATGTCTGTGCTATACACACTTGCTTCGTGATTGTGCTAGCTGCAACTGCAACTATCCCATTTTACTACTACTCAATATCTTTGCCTATAACACATCATTGTCGACATAGACGTAAAGCATACTTGAATAAATTGGTTCTGCAAGATTCTATTAAATTACATAATATCTCACAACTTATACTTTATTGCCCATACCGATGTGCCACTTATAACTGCGTAGACTGCTATCCTGTAAGTACTTACTGTTTAATACTATTGGAAATACGAATATATTATGTATACTTCAAAATTTAATATAAAAAGTTTATCTATTTATTACCAAAACTGTAGGGGTCTCCGCACCAAACTAAGCATGTTATATATGAATATCTTGTCGCATTCTTACGATATTATTGTCCTTACAGAAACCTGGTTGGTGCCTGAAATCTGTGATAGCGAATTTATTGATTCGCGTTACGTAAATTATAGATGTGACCGCGACCGCACACTTACTAATAAGAGAGATGGGGGCGGAGTCTTTATTGCAGTCCTGAAGAAATTACACTCTCAGCAAATAGTCTCAACAACTCATCTGTTCGGAGCAATCGAACATGTTTCCGTTCAAATCTCAGCCTCTAACAATCGTAAACATATTATATGCGCAGTGTACATTCCACCTAAAACTTCGGAAGACATCTACCTTTCATACTTTACTTCACTTCAAAATTTATTAGATTGTTACCCAACAGAGACCTATCATATATTAGGAGATTTTAATTTACCGGATCTTAACTGGACACATAACTACAACAATAATATAGGCTATACATGTTCAGGTGTGTCATTGATCTGTGAAGAATTTAGAAACTTTATTTCGTTAAATAATGCATCTCAATTTAATAACATTCCTAATAACACTGGCAAATTATTAGATTTAGTAATTTCAAATTCAGACTGCGACATACGCCAATCAGATATGCCTTTAGTTCCGCCTGACTTACTTCACCCCCCGTTGGAGTTACTTTCACTCGATCAAAGCAATTATCATACTATGACGCGTTCCTCTGTCCCTAGATATAATTTTTATAAAGCCAACTATGAGCGTATTAATAATGAATTTAGCAATTTCAACTGGAACGATTTGCTAAGTACCTTATCAGCGGAAGACGCCGTTGCCAAACTCTACGACATTCTGTACAATATCATAAAAAAATATACGCCTATAGTTACTGTCAAAAACCGTAACTTTCCAACATGGTTTAGTCCGTCATTAATACGCATCTTTAAAAACAAAAAGAAAGCGTGGATTAAATGGAAAAAATACAGAAATGTTAGTGATTATGAAATGTTCTCCACTTTGAGAGGTCAATTTAAGTTTGAATGTGATAGGTGTTTCTCAAAATATATGACATCTGTAGAGGATAGCATTAAAACCAATTTAAATTATTTCTGGAAATTCATACACAACCGTAAGAATAAGTCTGGACTACCCTCAAACATGCGGTACAACAACGTCACATATAATAACCCAACGGACATATGCAACACCTTCGCACGGTTTTTTGAACACGTTTATGAACCAAACACACTTGACATAAACAAATGGACACCACCTGACACTCGAGCAGAACGAGACAATTTACTACATAATCTGCATTTTACGGAAATTAATATCAAAAAAGGACTTAGGGCCATGGACCCCTCTAAGGGAGCTGGGCCGGATGGTATACCTTCATTATTTTTGGTTAGAACAGCTGATAGAATATGCAAACCGCTGTATATTATATTTAACAAGTGTATGTTAGAAGGTGTATTCCCTAAACCATGGAAAATAGCCAATATTACTCCTGTACATAAATCTGGTTCCAAACAAGACATAGAAAAGTACAGACCAATATCTATACTATGCGCCATGTCTAAACTGTATGAACGACTCGTCCATAACGAGATTTATCCACAAATTCATAATGTCATAACTGAACAACAGCATGGTTTTGTACAGCGCAGGTCCACTACCACTAATCTAATTATCTATACGACACACCTCTTTGAAAATATGGATATGGGTATACAGACAGACGCAGTGTACACCGATTTTCAAAAAGCATTCGACAAGGTAGATCACGAAATGTTACTGGCTAAAATTGCCCATAATGGCATTCAAGGAAACCTACTGCGATGGTTCGCATCTTATATAACAAACAGAAGTCAAAGAGTGGTTATTAACGGCTTTCAGTCTGATACTATAAAAATGTCTTCTGGTGTGCCCCAAGGTTCCATTCTGGGTCCGTTATTATTCATATTATTTATTAATGACATAAATGATTGTTTTCAACATACACAATTCTTACTATACGCCGATGACTTAAAAATATATCGCACTATAAAATCTCATAGTGATAATTTACTTTTTCAACAGGATCTTGACCGCTTATCCTCTTATTGCTCTCACAATAAACTCCACCTAAATTTAGAAAAGTGCTCTCAAATAACATTTACAAAAAATAAAAATAAAATAAACTTCAATTATATGCTACGTAATGTAAATCTGACTCAAATTACTGAATTAAAGGATCTAGGCGTTCATCTTGATTCAAAGTTACATTTAGACAAGCACATTGAAAATATATTAAACAAAGCATATCAACTATTTGGCTTCGTGATGCGAGCCACCAGAGACTTCACAAGGGCAGATACTTACATTCTCCTCTACAAAGCTCTCATTCGATCGCAGCTGGAGTACGCTGTGTCTGTCTGGGATCCCTATTATACTAAGTACATTGATCAAATCGAAAAAATTCAACGCAAATTCTTACGTGCCCTACAATTTAGATGTCACAAAAATCGTTTATGCTACCCTGATCTATTAAAATTATATAATATTCCAACATTAAAATCCCGGCGGCTATTTTTACAAGCTGTTACGCTCTTTAAAATTTGCAACGGAGTTTTCGATTGCGTCGAGTTATCAAACCAAATCTATTATTTAGTCCCAAGAACAGTACATCGTCGAATGCTTCGTACTAATAAGTTATTTCTCTGTAAAACTTGCAGAACTAATGCTGGCAAAAGATCACCTATGCGTCGGCTTGTAGACATTTATAATAAACACTTCAATGGTATAGACATATTTGCAGTTGCAGCATCTAAATTCAGAAGGTTGGTTTATATACAGTCAAATTTATAGAACACTATTTTTCTCTTCGTTAGCACATAATCCTACAATTTATTTCTATGTTATTATTTTAATGCTGGGTATCAGCAGCTTATTTATCTACACTTTTGCTTACTAGGTGAAATCTTGTGATTTCGACAGATATCCTATACAAAATAGTGTATCAAAATTTTACCGTTACTAAGGGAAACTGTCGGTAGTTATGTTGCTGAGGCCCGTCATAGATGTAGCATCATCTAGCGACTTTTAGTACCTAATTTTTAGATTTTAATCTGTGGATAACGCCGTGGGTTATGCATTCATCAACCCTGCTATTAATGTGTATCACATAAGTTAATTCATTAATGTATGACTGTTTGTTATTCCCAAATAAATAAATAAATAAATTTAGTCAGTAGAATATAAGAATTATTAAAGTCATAAATTCGTATTGCCATACAAAATGCTAGGAAGAATAATGTTTTAACAGCTAATAAAAACTCTTGAACCGATGGCATCATATTTGACTTTCATAAGTGTACAAATTGTACCTAAATGAATAAATAAATTTTGACTTTTATCTCAGCTGACTTGACAAATTCTGTATACGTAGGTCTGCGTCCCAAAGTCATTAAGTAAACTCAAGGACACGTCATGTTACCAATTGTAACACTAGAAGTCTTAAATCAAAAAAAGCACTTGGGTGTGTGTGTGTGTGTGTGTGTGTGTGTGTGTGTGTGTGTGTGTGTGTGTTTGTGTGTGTGTGTGTGTGTGCAAAAACTGTACGAAAATTAACGCGATTATGTTTTCTTCTTTTATCTGAGGAGTGATGGGTATATTTCGTTGGAGGTTAAGCAATAAAATTCAAACTTTATCAATATTATAGAGTTCATTTTGTTCAAGTATAATATGTTCTCAGTTTAGAAATGTTATTTTTTAAGAGTTGGAACCAATCGCGTTATTCGCTTATTACGCTTCAGCGTTTGCCTTAGCACCAGCTAGGCTTATTTCACATAACGCGCCGCGATATCATAACATCACAATTATCGCGCTGTCACAGCCCCGACCCTCATCACACGCATCTGTGGTTGGATTAATCGCGGATTAACTTAATCTCAACCAAACAAATCTGCTTTGTTTTAGGAAATCAGTCGTGACATTTTTATTTCACGTTTTGTACACAGGTTTTGCGTCAATACGAATGGCGTTTGAGTGTCGTTAAGTCGGGCGCGATTTGTGCGGGATTTAATCCGAATTATGCACGTTTAAAACTTTATTCGAGAGCAGGTTTGAAGTGAACAGGCTATTCCGACACATAGCTAAAGTTTTTTGAAATTAGACAACGAACCAAATAAAATGCTTGAGATTATTTGTCTCCCAAAATTATTATTGGTAGCTTCTATAGGTCCCAAGGATAGTTGGTGACAGGCGTCCGCCCGTAAAATCGAATGCCAAAATCTATAACAGGTATATCGGTAGCAAGCCATACTATACCGATCCCAAATAAGCTGGGAGCAGGGTAAGAGTCAATAAGATAGCCAGTTGAGAGTTCAAGGAGAAGTCATTTTCGGTCTAGCACTAATTTACCATCAGGTGAATGTTTGGCCTGATTTGGTGAAGTAAGTAGATATATGTAGCATTTTACGACAAAATTTAAATACCAAGTAGGTGATTAGTCAATGGTTTAGGAGTAAAGACCCAAGAGACTACCACAGTCGACATTTATGTAGTAGTTTAGAAAATTATCAACGGTGTTCTTTGATCGAAAACACATAGTAAGTACCTTTATTTATTAACTCCTACATTTAGTCCGGTCCCCGATGAATTCCAAGCGCGAGTATGTAGCGAGCAACGTTGACTTTGACAATGTATCAAGAGGGTACATCGGATTAGCTGCTCAAATTTGGAGCGCATCTAGGGGCATTTAGAAATAAATACATTTATAGTACCTTGGAACATTGGAAATAAATCTAAATATATATAACTCAAAGGTGACTGACTGACTGACATAGTGATCTATCAACGCACAGCCCAAACCACTGAACGGATCAGGCTGAAATTTGGCATGCAGGTAGATGTTATGACGTAGGCATCTGCTAAGAAAGGATTTTTGGAAATTCCACCCCTAAGGGGGTAAAATGTCCACGCGGACGAAGTCGCGGGCGGAAGCTAGTACATTTATAGAAATAGTCGTGTGATGTTGGCAGAGTAGAATAGCATCACCCCATATCATCCAATGGGTGTCGTAGATTAATGGACCAGCAAAAGGGGTTTTGATCACCATATACTTCGTCCACCAATCCGCATTGGGCAAGCGTGGTAGACTACTGCCCAAACCTTCTTCGATGACAAAGGAGGGCCTTGTATCCCAGCAGTGGGTCAAATTATAAAGGCTGTTATGATGACATTTAAAGAACAAATACCGTAGAACAACAACAAAAGTCAAAATACGCAATACAATTTCCTACATAGAAATTGTTGTGAGGGAGTTGGTCTGTCAACTCACGGAATCCTTCCGACTCGAACGATGTAATATAGAGTATATTAGATCAATCGAGACGGAAGAATTCCGTGTGAGAGCAGCAGCAAAAAAAGAAACAACAATCGAAATGAAAAATAATAATTCTGCAACATGTTTTAAAATAGAAAAATACAATGTCGTATACTTTATTATCATAATATTTTCTAGGGCTTCTGACTCACCTTTTCTCAGAGAGCCTGAGGGCGGGGGCGCAGGTATCGAGCCTTAAGCTCGAGAAAATTCTCGAACTATATAAAATTTTATGAATTTTTACAACAGTCGCAATTATAATTAATGACTGTGTGTTTAATGTATTTAAACGCAAAAAAATACTTATGAATAAACAAAAGGATTCATGGCTCATTATAGGCTTGCGATCTCTATGCCATTTATGCCTTGAATATCATAGGTAGTAATACAAGCATTAGGTAAAACACTCATACGAATGACAGTAATTTAATACTTCCTGCTACATCTTCCAGTCTTTTTTTTTATATATCGCACGTTTACTTTGCAATAAAAATATAAAATAAAGTAAGTGTTTAAGTAATCCCATGATTCACGAATCATCGAGTTGAAATGACATTATTTGTTATCGCTACCGTAAGCATGTTTACACACGACGCCGCCGCCGCTTTCAAAGGTCAACTATATAAGTTCCGATGGGTGACTTTTCTAATCCATATAAGAGTCAAAATAATTTTAACGAGTTACGTATAACCATCGCCGTAAACCTGAACTCAGGCTGCAAACTTCGTTTAAACATAACTTTAAATTAAACACAAACAAAAAGTTAAAAATCTGTAACCCGACTACGGAAAAAAAGAAAGAATGAAATCGGTGAAGGTCAGGGCTTACAAGGTAAAATCGACTCCTCCATATAACTTATGTTACCTGGACCATAAAAACGAATCTATTGACATCTTATTCATCAAAATCGGATCAATAGTTTAGGCGCCAGGTAGAAACATACATAAATACAAACATACAATGACTGCTTAAATCATAACCCTTCTTTATGGCATCGCTTTAGTCGAGCAGAAAAAGCTTTAGTGACACTGCCTTTTAAACGCCGCTTATCGAATCTCTCAACAAAACAGCGAACTCCGATTCGGAACCGGAAAAACGTTGTGTTAAAACAATTCAGCAAAGCGCAATAAACCCAAAGTGTTGGACTACCTACGAATATTAGGAGCTACCAACATTCCGGAGTTGAAAAACTCGCGGGAATTACTAAAAACTGACCGCCTCGAAAATATTTCCGGGAAAGAGTCCCGTGGGATGCTACAACTGTTCAGCAGCGGCGCACCACCGGCTTTTAGAACACACTTTTATTTTATCACTGCACTTTTTTCGACAAAAGCTTTTAACTTTCAAAGGTGCTCAGCTCATACAGCATTTTCGCGGTGAATTTCATACGCCATTGTACTTTGGACAAGCGCTTTCTACGCTGTCATGTAACAGATTTACTGAATTTATTTTACGAATCGATTTTTTTCTCGACAGGCACACATTTCGGCGCTATTGCCTAGGCTCCGACAAATCCGAATAAGCAAAAGTTTAATCGAGTCGCTGTAATCTTTTTGCGTCGAAATATATTCGTTCGTCATTGCATTCGAAGCGGAAACATAGGCGTACTATATTTTCAGATGTCTATTCATACAATTATTCAATACCGATCGGAGTAAAGGAATTTATTTATGGAGAGGTTGTAAAAAATACAGCATGCCAGGTATGATGGGGATGTTTAATTATCTTTTAACTTTGCGTCTTTATAATGTGTATAGCAGACGTGATAAATTAGCATACGTCTACGACATTAGCGACTCCACGGTGCCCATACTACAAAAATAGAGTTATTTTATTTGTCTGTGGTGTATTGTATAAAGTGTATAAGGGTAAATTAGAGAAGGTTAATTCGCTAAAAAAATACATAATAAATATCCAATATCATAAAGTTTTGACAGCCCAATAAATATTTCGATATTATTATCGGAGGTCAATGTCTCCTATTTCTCCTGGGGCGAATTTTGGATTAAATAATGAAAAAAGTTAGTATTGTTACCAGAGGTCCCAAACAGGGAGCAGTATTTACTGGCTAATATGTAGCATATTTTGTTCTCGGCGCTCCTTATTCGATTGCTAATCCTAAAGAGCTATCCACACATTTTCCGTATCAGAGAGGGAGGTATTCGAGTTCCAAGTTGACCGTGTCAGAGTTCCCGTCAGGGACGTGCTGTCCGTCACCCGAGTTCATACATATCCGGGAAATCCGTGTCAGGTCGTCCGTTTCGTAATCGCCTTCATTCGAAGAATAATTTAATAATGCTTATTCTGGAATAAAAAGCTTCAAAATTTCGCAGATCTCATAATTATCATAAAAATGACACGACTGTAGACAAAAATTGGATAGTATTGACAGAGCGTCCATGCATTCGAGAGTGCTCCAGGACAATGACGATCCTGGTACGGAGATTTGTGAACGTAATCGTAAGTAACCGATTATTTCATCATCCCTGTGCCGTGTTCACTCAGTGACGGGAACTCGGATATGTGTGGACAGCGCCTTATAAGTGGCAGAATCAGACAGTCGTATGTGGTTAAAAGCAGTGATAAGTCAAGAGTGACTTAACTTTTTAATTCACTTCCTGGAGTTTATTATAAAAATATAACAATGTTTAAAAGAGATCATTGAAACTTCAGCATATACGTTTGATGCTAGTGATGAAAACACATTTCTCATAGGAACAAATACAGTAAATTAGTTATGAAAAAGTTGATTAAATAAGACATTTACAAAAACTTTTACAAAAAAAATTTAAAACATTTACAAAAACTTGACATAAAAGGGTTTATAAAAAAATTGCTTTCGCTGCCAACACCTGTTATCTCCTTCTTAAAATCTTGTGTTATTCAAAAGTGTAGTGAAGAACCGTCTTGCATTTTCTTGATTTTTCGTTCCTCTATCCGCATAGAGCCGGGTTCAGACATGCATAACGCGTAATGAAATGTATCTTGTAATATAACGCAAATTTGGCGTATGGGCGGCAATAAGAGCAGTAGTGCCCCACACGCGCTAAAAGCTGCTTAAGATACTCGCATGGTCATCTGTTAGTGATAAACATTATTTTTATAACATCAACATTTTAGAAGATAATTCGTCTTTTAAACCATTTTATCGGCGGTGGCCAAACGGGTTGGGTTTTATATTTCGCTCCGTCCACTTCTATTGTTCGTAATATAGTTTGACACAACGAATAAATTTTGCCTTCGATAAAACTGTACGTTAAGCTATTTTTGGTGGATGCTGTCGTTTCCTATTATCCTCTGGGGAAATAATGCTGATATTTCTATTTAGTTCAAACTGGTGAAGTATTTTGTGTCCAATTTAGTTGTTTAAGGCATTAAATAAAATATCTTTTCGGAATTAGATCACACATATTGGGGTGTCAAAGTTTATTTTTAGTTTATCCCAACATTTCGTAACATTATATGAGACAGTAGTTATGTAGTGCTGAAATCTAACATAACACTTTCGTATTAAGGATTTAGAGGAGGCAACATTTCGTAAACACTTTAAGGTAGTCGCAGATGTCTAATCCAGGTTTTTGGTATCGCAAACGTTCAGCAATTAAGTATCCAAGTTGTACTTGAACGGGTGACTTGAAAATTTTTTTACAACATCATTTTTATTCGTGTTTCATCCGTGAAGATATCTTGAACTGCTGTTGAAAACTATTACGCGAAAGGCCTAAAATGCCTACTTATAGATTCATTTGTTGTCTATTGTAACTTATGCATAATAGCTATTTAAGACCTACTGTGAAACTAAATAAGGAGTTCTATCTTAGACAGACACATCACACTTAAGTACTAACATAATACGGTGTTGTTTTTAACATCTAGCGTTTTTCTCCTAAAAATACTGTGCTCGAAAATACACAGTTTACTTTAAATGTTGTACATTTCCAAGGCGGAACTCGAGCGTAGATTTTACTCGTATTATTATAATTAATAGTTTGTCATAACGCTTAGAGAAGCGCGTATACACCGCAATGTGTCCCTCGCCATGCTCATGTTACAGCATTTATTTTATAAAAGCGAGCACAGAATGTCCTCGGAACACTCGCGGGGTTTTTTATTAGCTTATTTGAACGGCGAAGACTGAAACGTCTCTGTGTTTGTCGAGTGCCCTTTTTCTCGTCGCGTCCAGTTGTATGCAGTTACGCAGCGTGTAATAACCAGCGTGAAATGGATCTTTGTTGGATAACAAAGTTTGCATCAGAACCGAGACAATATGAAGTCGTAAATCGTGGACAGGAATTGTGTCTTATCGTTGTTAACTGCCAAGCCCGGCGCCGGGTTAAACAGCGACGGGACTTGTCAAGTCCACGACTGCCTTTACATTGTCTCTACTAATCTGAGGCTTAGATTATGACGAGTGTCAGCGTTAAGAATTGTTCCAGTTGTATCTGCGCTAAGCGCCGTGTAAGGTATAAGTTTTGTAAATCATGTTGCTTAGGAGACTTGATAAAGCCTTTTGTAGTCTTATCCCGCAAAGTTTATTTGTTTATGTGAGCGTGTAATGTATAATTCAGCAATGTCTAGAACGATGTGCTCGAAATAATTTATAACTTATGGTTTTTGAAGACTATACCTTAAGCTTTAGGCGTGCCCATCAAAACTTGTTATGTTCCATTGGTAATGTAATTTAATAGAATATTCGAGAAGTTAACGTTGGAGATGAAATGAAATTTAGATAAATTAAAAAACAAATACAATATAAAATTTCACGTATTTCCACAATCACGCAGAAAAAAATCCACTGATCATGGCAGACATCTAACTCAGGAGAGGCAAGTGTTCAGAGCGGCATGCAATACGACCATATGATCTAAAAATACAACAGAGAGAAGACTTAGCAGGATCCATTGTGCGGCACATAAGCCGTGCAAATATATATATATTTTTTTTTTTATATATTTCCACGCTCACACCAATTATCTAGCCCGAAGTAAGTATCATTAAGAACTTGTGTTACGGATACTAGATAACGGACATTTTTTTTAATATACATAATAATTTTAGATATTTTTATAAATAAACTTAAATAAATATATAAACAACCATGACTCGCAAACAAACATTCGTGTTTGTCACACAAACATTTGCCGCTACCAGGATTCGAACCCGGACCGCTTGATGTGAAGCCAGCTATACTGACCACTCCACCACGACGGCGTCAAATAGAAGATGTTAACTAGTCGTGCACTGATAAATGTGGTTATTAGGGACCTTATATGACCTAATAACCACATATAGATATCTTTTACCTTATATGACATAATGACGCTATTATGTCATATAAGATGTTCAACTGTGTCATGCGAATCCACATGACCACGCAGTACCCGAATTTTATAAGTGAATATCTTCGAGTGCACACCTAGGATCCCTAGGAGAAATTTTGTGAGGTAATGAGAGAAAGGAGAATGATCATAAATGCTTCTGAGATAAAAACAGCTTAGAATCTCTGGACTTATTTGAGCATTAGCTTCCTGACTAATAACATTCCATCCTAATCTCGTTTTCTTGCTCCATATATAAAGTACGCTCTCAATAATTCTTTTACTGCTTTGAAACCGACTATAAAACACCGAGAGTAACTGTTATAAATGAGCACATAGACAAGGAAAACATTTTGATCACCAATTTACTGACAAACAAGATGGTCCTGAATTTGTATTTCACTCGGTGATTTATGAAAATGGACTAAAAACCGCCTCGGATTGGCCTGAGACGAATAGGTTGGCATTGACGAGCTGCTCCCGAAACAATTTGCATAAGCCTTTCAAGTAAAATGTTGGGAGACGGTAAGTCGGAAAATGTCGCAAATTCGTCATTAGGTTGAGTAGAAAGAAAAATTATGGCTTCAGAAAATACTAGACAAAATGTGTCAAGGGTATTCAGGACAAGAAGTAATGACGCCATTATGTCTCCAATTACTTTTTTTGATGGACTATTATTGGTTACAAATGGCATTTACTCACTGGGGTTTTAAAGAGACCAAAAGCTGTTTTAGTGTTTGGGGCAAGCCACAACTGGAAGACTTGAACTGAAAAGCGTTTCCTTATAGCCGTTAACCCATTCTTGGTTATAATTTCCAAGACTTTAGAGTGATTTAAGAGCTTCTGACATGTTCTCCAGAGCGAGCCATTCAGATTGAGACCTTATCTAGAAACAATATATTTTCTAGTTTTATTTTATTATTTTAACTGTTTATAATCTTGCAGCCGTAACAAATAATAGATTCTATTATTTCCAGCTAATTATATTAGACTATCTCCGAAAAAGCTTAATTCATATTTACAAGCAAGATTTAATCATAATGTAGGTATACAATAATCGTTACAAATACAATAATTATTTCCTCTGTTATCCCTTGTTTGTGTAGCTATTGGATCAAATGGATTACTCTGATGAACATATTATTATAAGATGAACATATTTTCTGCACTAACTTTGCTAATAGGAAAAAATCCGCTTGAATGTGAATAACTATTATTATGTATGAAAATGAAAAAGCTCTTTATTTAAATGAACGTACTTTTAAATCGTCAAAAGCCCTACCACCATTTCGGGACGAATAATTATTATTATGCTGAGATGGAGAAGAAATGGCGAAAGAAACTCCATAGCTTACAATTTCGTAATGATTTCAAAACATCAATACAAGTCAATAAATAATTATCAATATAATTTAAGTTACATTTTAACATGCGTAAATTTTGGGTAGTATTACTCCGACGCATTTGGATTATTTATCTTGTGAAAAGCTTTTCTATATAATTCAATCAATCATATCATTGAACTAAGCAATTTAAATTTTGATACCCACCACCATTTTATGTTATTGTAAGATAGGTACTTACAGATATTCCTTTCAATTTAAGTGCTAAGCATACATTTAAGATTCTCCGGTTGACAACTCATTTATTAACTAGGGCGGTAAAAAAAAATCTCTGATTGCAGGTATTTGATTTCGATTAATATGCGATCTGAGGCTTTCTTTTTTACTGCCAATGCATTGCAAATACAAAATTTTATTTCACCCCCTGACCACTTTCTGGCCAGGAGTGGCAAAAAACATTTTGTATTTAAAATTTATTCGACCAGTTGCATTACTAAAGTATCCGTTTTTTAAATGATCTGCAATACGGCTTGGATAATCCTGCTGTGACCACTTAACACCAGGCGTTCCGTATGCTTCTTCATCCATTTGAGTTTGATGATGAAATCAATCGGAATACGGTACCCAAAGAAAATATTCGAAATTAGTTACTCTCGATTACTCACTTCACAATTGATACGCCGTTACATGTGATTGCACTTGCTGAAATTATCAATGAAATAAAAAAAAACTACGTGAAGGTTCCAAATATTACCAGAGCAGTAATATCCGCATGTCATTTCACAGCTTCAATCAAGTCGGCGCGCGTCGGCGTGGTATTTATAATTCTGTAACCACCCGCCAACAGTTACGAAACACATTCAAACAGCATAAATGAGTTCGTGTTGTGCTTTTACTGTGATGTCCAGTTTTTTCTCCATTGCAACGCCTGCGTTTACTTTACTTGCTTTCGCAACTGTCGGATGTGAATTTTTGAATTATTCAACTAAGCGAGTGTTCTGGCTCGTCGTACATTGTGGGGGTGGAATTATTACGGACGGCGTTCTCTTTGAATACATCTGCTTTCTTTGTAGTTTTTGTTGCGTAATTTACTGAATTGGACATTTTAAATATAGGAAAATCGTTAGCGTCTTTTTCGTATTATAGAATGGTTAACTTTGTTTTTATGGCAACTGACAAACTTTTGGTGCACCATTCTGAGCATCAACCACGTATTTAGTTAACCCGTTGTCATGGGGTGAAAAAGTATTACATAGATGTCGGGGTTGGGTGTCACAGACCCGCTTATTAGATATGAATTATACCAGTACTTTATTACTGAAGATTTTGATTATAGATTAATCGAATAAATCACAGAGCTCTATTCAATGCCATTGCATTGAATAGAGCGTTGCAGGTAATTCAACGAACTGAATTTCAAACAATAATATAAAATATTCAAGCCGGGTCTCACAGCCCCAACACCGCTGTCGCCGGGTTAAGTAATATATATCTTACTATAGATAGCTCTCTTATCCACTTTGAACCAAACTAATATTTATAATATTTCTTTTCTACATTAGTCTCGTTGCATCCAATGTTCATCAAGGAGCTTAATATATCTGAATACATCATTCATCGCAAGCTGCTGTCTGGAGTTAGATCCAACCTTCACTGTGCCCTAGTTCTCATAACACTTCAGCAACTCCTAAGCCGCCTCCGCGACCTACATCGATGTTAATCGAGTTTAAGGCCTAAGCACATAACGCGAGTGTTTACAGCTGCCACTCAAACTATGTTCGAGGTGGCGTCCTTCCGGAACTTTGCTGCCTTTCCTTGTTAGTGAGCGTTGTGTTAATAGAATAGAGTGGACTTTGTTTTACATCGAAGTTGAAGGTCGTAGCATACTTATCATTTTTATGAAAGAAACCGCCTCTTTTTTCAACCTACTTCAAAAATGAGTAGGTTATCAATTCGACTGTATGTTTTTTAACAAAACTCTTTAGTTTTGAGGTAGTAAACAGACTTTCTTTCGACCTCTTTTCAAATTCTTTCGACCTTTGGAAGCTGGTGCTTGTCATTTGATCCCATTTAAATTTAATCGAAATCTGACGAGTAGTTTTTGAGTTATCCCTAATAATGCCTATTTAATTGACATCGATGATATCGTTATCTTATCACTTGTGTGTCTAAAATGTCTCTATCTGAAACTATCTGTTTCCTGAAAATTTATTTACTTAAAACACTAAAAAGAAAAAAATAATAATAAAAAAACTGCCTTCAAAACTAAAAACGGAGAAATCAAAATTCTGTTTATAAAAGACTAAATGTTTTTTTGAGGTCGGTGCGAACCTCAATATTTGGAATAAACGTTGTCATTTTTATTTGGGACCGACCTCAAAAAACATTTAGATTATATAAACGGAATTTTTATGGAATAATTTTATTTTTGCGTTTACAAACGCGTAAATATTGTGGAAGATGCGGGTTCGAGTCCCGCCTGAGGCAAGTCGATTTTTTTCAGTGCATTTTCCCGGAATTTTTATTTTTCCGTTTTTAGTATTGAAGGCGGTTTTTTTTTCTATGAAGGATACTGAAAGGTGGCTACGGAACGACTAGGGACCGTAGTGCATCGTTATTTTTCATAGCAAAAAGAGGCGATACGGTTCCGTTCCCTATCCATACTGATAAGTGTGCTATGATCTTAAGCCCAACAGATAGTAAGTATTGCTTTATACGGAACACAGTACACGACTAGCACTAACCTATTATTATATGGATTTGTATTAGTATTTAAATATGAAACACATCCTCTATATTTATATATCGATGGCAGCAAAGTAGTTACGGACATCTACATATTTGCGAAAATATTTTTTTTAGAAAACTGGCTTATAATCAATCCTATCTACATGTATGCATATTTTTTAAAAATTTCTAATTAATTAAATATTTAAGCACGTCAATGAAGTTTAGAAGAAGAGAAACACTCGTTTTTTAAAAGACATCGCAGCAGAAACGGACTTTTGTATTTGTCCGTAATTACTTCGTAGTTTTCCACTGGTGATTGAAACGTCAACAAAGTCACTCCCTATAATAGGGAGTGACTTTGTTGACGTTTCAATTCCCTATTTCGGGTATTTTAATAGATTAATATATGTAGTTTAACGCATTTGATTAATGATATATACACATTATATATATACTTATACATAATTGTAAATATATATATAATTGGCTATCATAATAATACAAAATGATTTTATAGGTAATTACAGTGATAAGTAATGCTCATGCACCAGCTTAGCACAGAATAACTAATAAAGATTAAGTCTTTTTAATGTATACATTTTATTGTTGAACTGGAACTCGATTAAATTTATTTATTATTGAACATCAACCAATTCAGAGATAAATACTTACGTAATAATTTAAAAAAATCAGTTCATCGGAGACATCATACACTGAAAAAAAAACTTGATAGCATAAATTAAAAAAATATTTATGGGTATCAAGTAACTTGTTTATATACGAGCGTACAAAGTTTTGTGATCGCGGAAATCAAGTCATCTTGATTGAAAAACTGAACAAGAAACAATGTAGATTCAAATAAGTAATTGTCGGCATAATCAAGCCTGGTCATTATTATTATCAAATGCACCTTGTAAATTTTACTAAGACTTTAAAATCTTAATGAAGTTTTGTGATGACTATAATAAAGTCACTTATTTATTTATATAATGTAAAGTAAGGTCTAAATGAGTAGCTTGATTCACCTTATTATGTTATAATGATAATGTGAAACAAATAATTATCGACATAATTAAGTTATGTCATTAATATTATCAACTGAATTTTGTGCATGTTACTTAGACTAGGTAATCTTAATAAAGTTTTCTGATGGCTGTAATATAGTCACTTATTTTTCTTTATCAATTAGAGTTTAGTCTAAACAAGTAGCTTGATTGATCTTATTAGGTTATAATGATCTATATATCTATACTTATAGGCTAATAAATACAATAATTCGCTCATGTTTATTTTAACTGTATAGAGGACTGTAAATAAAAGACATTTATTTGATATTTATACGTCTGTCTGTATTATTATAATTTTCAAATACATAGTAAATACTAAAAAAAAGCTTTTCTGTTTCAAGAGTAAGTATGGCTATAACATACACAACATATTATAAATATACAAACAATCTACAGCATAAAACTCTTCATATTTTGAAACTTTATTACAAATTAAAATAATAAAAAATAACAATACAAATTCAAAACTTTCTTACATTCTACATTACTGTTTCAGAAACGTTTTTTCGTCGAAGAATTTTCGTTTTCTAAAGTTTTTCCTTTATACCTCAATAACCCAGAAGTCTCGAAATTATTTTTCAATAATTCAGAAAGGACCTGTAACAAATCATTTTCCAATTTTATTATGTTATTATAGCAGGCAGAGTATTTAATCGTGCTGTATAATATACAAATGACTTTACGGTACAAAAGATACATCCCTTATGTTATGACACACAGACTGACAGGGGAGCAGGTATCTACTCTAAGGGGGAGTACTAGCAATAGTGTCACTTGGCATTTACTAGTTTTATTAAAGTTCAATGCCTTTTGAGAATTGAACCTTAATATAACTTATAAAATCGAGTAAGTTAAGTGGGTAATTACTCTATCTATTCTCTAAATCGATATTGTCTTAAGAGATGAAACCATTGAGCTGTGTCAAGTTAAAGATAACAATTATAGTGTAGAGTGAACCCATGTTTAGGTAATCTACGTAACATATTAGTATCGGGAGTCGAAACCAATCGGTTAATTATTGCACCAAATCCTCACACTGCACAGCATTATAGACTTGTGAGCATGTGTGGAAAATAGGAAATTAGGAAGCAGGAACAAAATATAGGTAGGTACTTACTTACGAAAAGTGGCCCCAACTCCGGGAGCCCCCAGGCTTTGAGTAAATCCATCACTTCATCCATCTTACGGTGATACTGAATACTTCAATTCAATCGCAAACACCTAACTTTTATATTATTTGTAATATTTTAGGCACAAACACGAATTTACAAGAAGATGCACACTCCAACGGCTCGGAGATCAAAATGAACTGAAACACGTTTGATTGAAAGTGCAAGATATATATAAAGAAGGAAGATAGTTATTTGAACTGTCAACGTACATCTTTCAAACAAAAAAGCGCGCGTTCATTGTTATAAAGTTGAGTGATCGAATGAATTATGAAACTTTATTCTTTCAATAATTAAATTATTTGAAACCAATAGGCTATATTGTTTAAAATAATAATATTATTTTTAAAATAAACTAGTGATTTGTAGTATTAATATAGCAACTTGACAAATATAAATAAGTTGATGATAAAATTTTACCATGTGTCGACATCAATAAAGTAAACTTAATAAATTCAACACATTTGACTTGATACACGTTCAAACATTTCAGCTTTATTGCGACAAAACACCGTGATAATTTGTTTGTGATATTTTCTTGAATGACCCAATCAAATTTTTTCCAATCAAGCAAGATTGTAACTTATTTAACCATTATTTTTTTCAGTGTATAGTTATCTCAACAAATACTTAACTTAGACTTGATGCGGTTTTATGTGATGCATGCTTACGTATCTTATCAGTTTATATCAATTCAAATACGAATTTTTATGTAAGCTATTACCGGATAAAGGATCTCTCTAATGGAGTCAACTAACGAAATTCCTTCAAAGAAAAACGCGAAAATAAATAAGCCGCACAAAAGAATCTCGTAAAAGTAAAAAAAAACAGCTTGTCAAAGTCTCATTTATTCAAATTGCCATCAAAAACAATTTAATTAACATCACTCTGACCTAAAAATTGTCCCACTGAAGATGCTAATAAGTTTGGACAATGTCAGAAATCTTCAAATAGGGCAGACGCTTGATTTAATGGGGACAATCAAAATACTTAAGAAAATCCTTTCGAACCGTTTAGTTAAGATGTACAGCTTTCGAAATCAAAGGCACAGAAAAAGGTGGCGTTGTTTTATAAATATTTTCTAGTGCTCTTCGTTGGATTCGTCGTAAAACAAGTTGAAATTCAGTGAAATCATGGAGACCGTAAAATAAAGTTCAAACTACGGAATAAAATGATCGAACAAATTGTTTTCTCTATTTTTTCCTTTGCCGATAGTTTTTATCGGCGAACTTCATTTACTTTATCTTCCGACGAGTTACAAATCAATCCTGAGCTATATATCAACATTGTTATCTCGAAAACAATCTAACCAAGTGGTTACATTGAATTGAAAATTACCGTGAAAAGTTTGAATAATTTTCATATCCATTAATTCGTGTCTAGTGAACGAATATTCTGGATGGTCGCCCGGAGCAACACATTCATCTTAGTACTATAACTGACAACGACAAGTGTACACTGGCTGTTTTACGAAGAAACGGCGTTTGTCACATTATGGATGTGGTTTCTGTTATGAATGATAAATGATTGAATGTTCGAGAACAAGCTCCTTATAAGCAAATTTATTAATGTGCCACCGAAGACTTTATTATGGATCCAATTTCATGGAACTTAACAATCTCTTAACGAGTGTCTATGTCCACTTGAGACATACAACCCAGAGAAATGGTTCTCATAAAAAGAATCATAGTTCAACATACATACGACCACGCTTGTAATCCCTAAAAGAGGCACAGCCTTCGCTATACACATAAAGCTACATTTGGAAGTATGGGCCATGCAGTGCCTCCAAATAGTAAAAGATTACCAGCTTGTCGCCTACATATAACTCAAAAGTAACAATGTTTCAGTCAATATACCAACTAAAGCTATCAACCAGGACAGAAGTACACTCGCATAGTTTTCGTTTGATACTTCTGAGCACACCGCTCAGTAAGCATATAGCGTCAAAACATGTTACTCACATACGTTATTAGCTGAAGCTTTGACTTTTGCTGTTGAATTCAAAATTATATTTGCAGAAGGAAAGGACAATAAACACATAGATTTTCTAGAGCAAAGGTCGTGGAAAGCCACTGGATGCCGGAAGATCGGGTTATAGATCCTTACCCTGGCCTATGTCCAGCAGTGGACGTCTCTCGGCTGATATGATGATTTTCTAATAACGTAGGTATTCGCATTCTAATTGTCTTTTCTATATATGAAATTGGTATCATATTAGAAAAGAAAATAATCTTTGTATTCTTCTAAGCTCGAAAATCATAAAAGTTACTCCAAGTTCTAATAACTTTTAAAGAATCCATGTTCACTGTCACCGAAGCTTAAAGAGTATAATTCAACTCATGTTTATTGCCTTATCCAACAAATCTTATTCATATTCCCACATCGCCGTCCTGAAACATCTATAAATCGGGCAACGACGGAGTAAGACATCCAATTTTCTCTAAAGTTAGAGTCCACTGAAGATCTTTGTCGTGATGAATAGAATGTCCCGGAAACAAATCTCTTTTGTAAGTTATTTCCTCCTCAGGCTTGACCCTTTATTAGCTGATAGTGCCGATACGGAGAAATTATTTTTATTATATCTAACCATCTAATGAGTTCTTTGAAGCCAATTCGAAATAGGGCAATTTGGCGCAAAAAAACTGGCCTAGTAGACCCACCTTACAGAAGGCTACAGCCAAATAACACGTAATCTTGTGTTTTTGTTGGTGAATTAGGTTGGCAGCGCGCGAGTGTCACGACAGTGTTGCGAGAGTTTATAGTGACCGTTTACCACCAGGCAATCCGTATGCTTGTCTACCAACCAAATAACATTTTTAAAAAATCCTGATTTCCTCATTTTCCTACGACATATTGAGGTTGGGAAAAATAAAAGAAAAATATTATTTTTATTTCATAAAATTATATAAGTGTTATCTCATTATTCATTACTCTATAATCAAAAGTTTTTATTTCACTTAGATTACAAAGTTGTAATACATTAAATTTGGTATAAAACTATAACACTGCTTCTAGTCGCTAGCGCGGAGCGAATGGCCGTGTGAGGTCAGAGAACTCAATAGCGCTTGCCGCCCTGTCGCGTACGCACAACATTTATACTTAAATAAAAAAATTAAATGTTATATTTTATAACTAGAAAAAAACACTGAAAAAAAATCGACCTGCCCCAGGCGGGAACTGAACCATCTTCAGCAATCCGGGCGGCTGCGTTAACCACTACGCCACTAGGGCACTGCATTCGTTGTCGAAATTTGTCAGTGCTTGGTGCTTATGTTTTTATGGTAAACGTTGTTTAATCAAATCTTTGAAATTTGCACTTCTAAGATCCTAACGAAATATTTTTACAAATATTTGACGTCCGTAAATGTTTTTATAACTAGAAGAAATACCCTAAAAAAAATAATCAAATTTCAAAGATTTGATGAAGATGCTGGGTTCGATTCCCGCCTGGGGCAGGTCGATTTTTGTTTCAGTATATTTTTTCTAGTTTTAAAAACATTACGCGTTTGTAAACGAAAAAATTATTCCATAATGTCATATTTCATGTTGAAATGTCTTTATTAGGAAAACAAATTGATAAAACCACCGTTCTTACCCTCATTATCTACACGACATAGTCATCGCTCATCCACGTTTGTGAGATAAAAATACTGCTTACCCATACTATAGCCTTTGACCCTAGAGCGCGCTACCGTGTATTTACAGGGTGGGCGGTTGCGTCAAACCATCCGTCGGACGTTAGTCCTCTCAGTGTGTGGTCGTGGCAAAATGTAAGTAAAGTGTTCCAGTATCCTTTGCACATGCATTTCGATCTAAGAAATGGTTATATGATGTTCCAGTCCCTTCAGAATAAAAATCTGGACGATGTTTAATTTTGTCCCAGATACAAAACTTGTAAATCGCTCTTTGTTTCTCGATGTGGAACATGTAAAATTTTCCTATGCTTAGAGCCCCAAACAACGACTTGCCAAAACAGTTAAAATAAGTCACTTTTATTTAGGCCTGAAATAAGTGTCATAACAGTCTATATTAAGTTGATTATTAATAAATGTTTATAATTGTGTCATTATTTATTTACTGGGGTACTCCAGTACCCCTGGGTACTGTTACTTAAACCCTATGATGGGTACGGTTCTAGGGTTAAGCTTGTTTCATGTTACAAATCATCCAATCCATTCAACTTCACCTACAAATTTTAGTGGGCCCAGAATTTAACAGAACAGTCTCTGTAATGTAACCCTACTGCACAATTACTCCAAATTGGAATCGTATTTCAAGTACGTCGTACATCTGATGCTATTACTACCAGCAAGTAATTGCAGAATATCGAGTAATATCAGGTTGATAATCAAAACATTGCATATGTATGCCGTGTGTCTTGGTTGGCTATCGAAAAAAATCCTGGCTAGGCTATGATTAATAAATAATTCAAAAATTACTATTTTGTAATCACTTCACTAATTAGTTAAACAAACAAATATTGTAAATAAAACTTTTACGGATTTAACTCGCGTGTAATTAGATTTTACATGTTGTTATTATTGCCCGACGTTTCGTAACACTTTGCAGCGTTCGTTCGTTCATTTAATTTCAAATGCTGACATACCCCTGACGATGAATCGGTTCCCTGCACAGTTAGTTCTACAACGTGGAAGAGCAAATGTAGATAGCACGCATGTTGGATCTCGGGCATCTAAATAAAATGCCGCCTGAAGGCTAGGATTTTTCGAGGCCATGAAGTGAAAATTATTTTCTCGTCAGTTCAAGGAGTAGTGGTGAGGAAATACGTCGGTCTCAACCTAACTTATGTCGAACGTAGAGAAAATCGGTCTTTGAACGACTCTTGATAATAATTTCAACATTAATTCTTTTGTAGAGGATCTGGATTAGAAATGTCAGGTCGAGCCTTCCCTACTGTAGGTGTATAGGCGACCTGAACAGACTCATCAGAAGGTGCTATGAAATGAAAGTCAGTTATAGACACCAACGCGAGTATATTGTCTTTGATACACAATGGTTACACGGAAATGTTTACAAGATGTTTAGAGCTAGCAAAGCGATAACACGGCGCGGGTGAGCTTACGGGCTCCTAAGTGACGACTGAAGAGTCCGTCTTGCGACTGCGGCTCTCCAGCGAAATATATTGCGTCAGCGACATTTGCTTGACGCATGTGTCCCTACATAACACCCTTCCTAAATTTTTTATTAGGAAGAAAAAAAAATTTAAACACAAAAAATCTATACAATACAAAAGTGACAGCCCTAACTAATTTAAATGAAAACAATATAGCGACTGTGTCGCGCTGTCGTACAAGGAATTTGAAACTCTGCAAAATGATCCGAGCTCGCCGTTATCGCTGCATGTTTACACGGAATTACAATCATAACACTGAATCTAAAAATAGACATTGAATTAAAACTGAATTGATTCTTACAATATAATATTTTACCAAAGTTCAACTGTATTTCTATAAGTAACGGTTTCACTTTTGGAACCAAAAGTTATTTATACATTTACTACCCTTCCTTAGAGTTAGTAAAAATAATAAATCTTAACAATACCTAATACACATGAAAGAGAAATTACGACTTAAAATGGTCTCTGAAAACAAATACATAATGTTATAATACCCATTTAAAAAAAGAAAATAATACAATGAACGTAATAATTTCCAATAAAAAATATTCTTTCTGGTCACATAGTTTACAGAATTTTAATTTCAAACTAATCACTTCTTATGTTACTACAAGAAAAAGATTGTGGTCACTTTACAACCTCACAAAAAAAAATTTTTTACCAAGAACATTCTAAATAAATCATTACACAAAGATCTAATGTTTTATTTCTACTTACTCCTTACAGTAAGAATACCTTATTTATATTTACAAAAAAACACACGCGTACGCCTTCTACGGGTCGCTTTTAAAAGTTACTTGAAGAGTAACTGTACACAAAAAAATGTTAAGGGTAGTCATTGTGCAGACCTGCCTGCAATAAAATAAACACGGCCCCCCGGGCACTACAGTGTCATACACAATGACACCATGCCAAACCTTAACTACATCTGGTGTACATGCACCTTTATGTACATATACCAACGATCGATAAATCATGGTAGAACAGATTACAATATTTTAAATCAACACACTAAATGCTGATATTATGTAAAAAGAAATAAACTTTGTTCACTGACAAAATAACACGACACTGTTGTCACTCTAACTGTACGTACGAAAAATATCGTTATAAATTACCTTATTTTCCCAATTCACAATAATGGGTTCTCACTAATAAACTGACTGCTGAACTGGTTGTTGCGGTATAGATTGCACCTTTACTACAGGATGTTCTAATCCTCCGCTCACTACTACTTGCTTCCTTAACCAAGCTTTAGTAGACTTTAAGCAATATCTTCTCAAAAAAATCAAAATTATGCACGCTAAAAATATTATCACAACAATAACGATAATAGTCAAAAGATCCAACTTGGATTCTACCTGCGTGTTACTACTCGTGACTTGGGCTTGGGATACAGCAACGCTTCCTTGTGTGCTTTGTCTGCCCCCCATTTTAAAAGAATCTTGTGAAGTCAATATCTTCACCAAAGATTTCAATACAAATGACGAATTACTCTCTCGTCCTCGTTAAATATACTGCAGTTCGAGCAAAATAAAAATGTACTGATCATTTTTCGTACGTGCACAAAATAGCAAGATAGCAAATATCTTGCAACATTAAAATCTCAATAAATAACCTAATTGCATAAAGTACGTATTCGCTATTTCAATAAAATTACTTTTATATTTCGCAATACATTCGCACTCATGATTAAGTTGACTCAATAAAATACTCTAATTCCCAATGTCACATTAAGACATATAACTTATAAAAAAGGAATTCAAATTATAATGACACAATAAGTCATTCAACAAAAAAACATATATCGATATTGATCGATTCACAATGACACAATAAGTCATCTGCTTTACAATTTGAAACGAATAGGCGGTTTAATTACACGACCGCTCCTCGACTTTTTAAGAATGGACTTCGGTCCATTACTAACATAACTCTCCTTGAGATTTTTAATATTACAATCTACATTGGTATCCTGCGATACTACAGTGGATGTAACGTCATCATTAACACTCTCGTTCAACAAGTAAGCTGGCTTCAAACGATCAATAGAAACCGTAACCTTACGATCTGGATACTGTACCAAAAATACTTTATCGTTACGTCTCAAAACTTTATACGGACCATCATATGGAGGTTTTAAGGGACGTCTCACCGTATCATCCCTTACGAAAACGTGACTAGCGGTACTCGAATCCGAGTGAACAAAAAAAGAACGTGAATTACTAAACTTAGTACACGGTTTGTACCTACTTACTAATACTATGACGAATTTTCTCAACCAAAGTAATGTCATCACTAATCTTATCATTACTGTCGTCGTCATAAAAATCACTCGGTAAACGTAAAGTACGCCCAAATGTCATTTCGGCTGCGCTGATGCTGTTGTCGCTTCTCATCGCAGAACGAAGTCCTAACAAAACAGTGGGCAACTCATCAACCCACGACGAATTATTTAACCTAGCTGATAGCGCGGCCTTCAACGTACGATGCCAACGCTCTACCATACCATTACTCTGAGGGTGGTATGCTGTAGTACGGTATCTCTTTACACCGAAAGTTTTTAATAGGTTGTTGAACAAACTACTTTCAAATTGTCTGCCCTGATCACTAGTGAGTATACTTGGACATCCGTAACGAACTATCCATCCACTGAAAATAACTCTGGCTACACATTCCGCAGTGATTTCCTTCACTGGGAATGCCTCCGGCCAACGAGTTCTCCTGTCAATTGCTGTTACGCAATATCTATACCCCTCTGCTGTAGTAGGCAACGGACCAATAATGTCTACGTTAATATGTTCAAATCTATCTACAGCAGGAGTTTCGCTAAACTCTGACAAAGTGTGTCTATTAACTTTGCATTTCTGACACTCAATGCAACACTTGGCCCAAGCACTAATGTCCTTGTTCATATTTGGCCAAAAGAATTTACTGGCTAGTAACTTCCTGGTAGTACGAATACCAGGATGACTCAAATTGTGAATCGCATCGAAAGCAATTCTCCTAAAACTCTGTGGTAGGTAGGGTCTGACATTGCCCGTTGAAGTTTCGCAATATATCGAATTGCTACACATAGGCAAAAACAATGCTTTCATACATACCTTGCTGACATCATCGGTACGTGATGTTTGCGTAATGTAGTCGTCCTGTTTCTGCGCCTCTGCGATTTCGTTGTAATCGAGCACTGTGGGACAGGAAATCGTCGCGACTCTCGATAACGAGTCGGCGACTACATTATGCCTACCTTCGACATATCGTATATCAGTTGTAAATTCGCTAATAAATAACAACTGCCTAGTTCTACGTGGAGTTTCTTTATTACTGTCTAATTTTTTGAAACAATGCACTAATGGCTTATGGTCTGTAAAAATAATTAAATTTTGGCCCTCAAATAATCTCCTAAAATACCTAACACATAAAAATATGGCCAACAATTCTCTATCATAAGCACTGTACTTTTGCTGAGCTGCATTCATTTTCTTGGAGAAAAAACCTAAAGGTTTCCATATCCCATCAATACGCTGCTGAAGTACCCCACCAATACAGGTATCAGACGCGTCCGTCATCAGAGCTATTGGGCATTCTTCACTTACCATCTGGTGAGACAATGTGGCGGCTTTTTTAAGGCTCAACTTACATTGCTCAAATGCCTCCATAGCTTTCGCTGTCCATTCGATGAGCGTCTTATCGCGTTTTTTACTATTATGCAGGTACTTGTGCAGCTCAGCCTGATGTTCGACGGCCCTAGGTATATGTGACCTATAAAAATTTAGCATGCCCAGAAACCGTCTTAGTTCCTCTACAGTCTTCGGTCTGGGGTAGGATCCTATGGCCTCGACCTTGTCCTCCAAAGGTCTTATCCCCTCACTGGACACGTTAAATCCTAAAAATTCTATGGTAGACTTACCGAAACTGCACTTGGAGATGTTGATCGTGATGCCAAATTTGCTCAGCCTCTCGAATACCATCTTGAGATGCTCCTGATGGTCACGATCACACTCACTAAATATTAAAATATCATCGACAAAATAAAATACAAAATCTAGGCCCTCTAGTACCGTAGCCATGAATCTTTGGAATGTCTGTGCCGCGTTACGCATACCAAAGCTCATCCTGAGAAATTCAAAAAGGCCGAAGGGCGTAATTATCGCTGTTTTCTCAATATCTTCCTCAGCTACGGGTATATAATGATAGGCTCTGTTCACATCAACACGCGAGAATACCTTCTTACCTGACAATAAATATGTGAAGTCCTGAATGCGCGGGATTGGGTACCTGTCGGGCTTAGTTACCGAATTCAGCCGTCTATAGTCCCCGCACGGTCTTATTTCGCCATTCTTTTTGGCGACAACGTGCAGCGGACTGGCCCATGGACCTTTTGAAGGCCGACAAATGCCCAATTCCTGCATAAGCCTAAATTCCTCCCTTGCCTTTTTGTACCTCTCAGGAGGCAAGGGTCGTGCCTTAGCGAAAACCGGTGGTCCCTTCGTCTCGATATGATGGCACACGTTATGTTTCGGAGCTTCCTGAAAGCATATAGGTTTGGTGATGTCAGGGTACTCGCTCAACAATGAGTGGTATGGATGACCCTCATCCACAGTTTTAATTGCGGCCTCGATTGAGCTTACTATACACGCATTAACATTTAAATTTGTGACACTGTCAACAAGTTTCTTTCTTTTTAAATCTACTAATAAACTAAAGTTACTAAGGAAATCGGCGCCCAAAATTGGCTGCTTAATGTCCGCTATCACAACGTTCCATCGAAAACTGCGTCGCAACCCTAAGTCTAATTCTAACGATTTCACGCCATACGTTTTAATCTCAGTTCCGTTGGCGGCATAAAGTTTATAGTCACTACACACTGCACTATTACATTTGTTTTTTACTGGTAATACAGAAATATTGGCACCTGTGTCCACGAGAAATCGGAGTCTACTGTTGCCGTCGTATACGGAAAGTCGGTGGCACGGTTGTACAGTGCAAGCTTCCACCTCAGCTTGCACTACTTCCGGTTTTCCGGCTGCTTCCACGCGCAGGGTTGTACACAACGGTGGGCTCGTTCCTTGTAGCGGAAGTGGTAGGGACAAAGCCAATCAGGGCCTCCTACCTTACGCCTCGTCGATGGGGAACGTCCTCTCCCTGCCTCTCGTGACTGTGACGAACTGCGTCCCCGTCTGTTGCTGTTTTCGATGTTGGAGATCCTCGAGGTCAGCTTGGCAATCTCCGCCAAAATCGCTGCCGTACCGTCACTACTGGCACCTGCAACGGCTACCTCGGCTACTTGTATGGGTCGCGTGGCTTCCATGACCGTGTCTGCCATTGTTGCCAAACGGTCAAGCTCCTTACTCTCCGCGGCTGCCAAAACTGCCCTTACTGCCGCTGGTAAGTGCTTCTGCCACAGGATACTGAGTGTGGGGTCGCTTACTTTCCCACGAGCAAGGTCTCTCATCCTTCTCAATAATTGGGATGGCTTCTGCTCCCCCAAATCCATCTCCCCCAGCAGCTTCTGCAACTGTCTGGTGGCGGATTCTTCGTAGACGGATAATAATCTCTCCTTCAGCGCCTCGTATCTGCCTGTCGGTGGTGGTTGCAGTAATAAATCTGTTATCTGCCCAATGACCTCCTTGCTCATCCTCCCGATGATTAGGTCATACCTGGCTTGGTCGCTAAGCTTCTGCGGACTCAGTATGGCCTCCACCTGGATGAACCATAGCCTGGGCTGGTCTGCCCAAAATTCCGGGATCCTCGATGCCACGGAAACTGCCGCTAACTCCATGACCGGCACTGGCTTAGCCTCTTGCGCCATAATTCGTCCTCACTGATACTGACGAAAACTATAAATAGAAAACTGCCGCGTCTGCTAGCCCCGTGAGTCGTCGACGCCCGATAAGCACGCGGTACATAAAAATAAAACGCACTAAAAATTACAACAATGTTCCGTTTGCATCACCACTATCGTGTTCTTCGGGGTCACCACTGTCAGGTCGAGCCTTCCCTACTGTAGGTGTATAGGCGACCTGAACAGACTCATCAGAAGGTGCTATGAAATGAAAGTCAGTTATAGACACCAACGCGAGTATATTGTCTTTGATACACAATGGTTACACGGAAATGTTTACAAGATGTTTAGAGCTAGCAGAGCGATAACACGGCGCGGGTGAGCTTACGGGCTCCTAAGTGACGACTGAAGAGTCCGTCTTGCGACTGCGGCTCTCCAGCGAAATATATTGCGTCAGCGACATTTGCTTGACGCATGTGTCCCTACAGAAACTTCCTTCACCCATCTGTTTAATAAAAAGTATTATGTATCAAAATACAATATTTGTTTAATTTTCTCTTAGATTTGCGGGAGCACTACACATTGTAAATAAAACGACTTTTCGTACGCATTCCCCTTAGAGATCAAACCTACAACTAATGCATCTAATAAACATTCGCTCTCAGAGTTACAATGATGATTTTAACTGTGTAGAAGGAACTCATTATTTAGCATAATTTAATTAAGTTTTTTCTTTACTTTTACGCACAATTTAATGATATTATTTTACAACCCACGATCACGAACACCAACAGTAAACAAAAGAATAACAAAGGAGAGATAGTAAAAAACGCCATGACATAAATGGGACTTACAGCTCAAATTGTCTGGAAAAGATCAGGAAAAATAGTATAATATTCCATTAGCCGTGATTACATTTAGTGTCTGCTTCAGGAAAATTAATTATTCTCAGTCTCGCGCTACCGATAATAAGATGATCTTAAATTACACTTCCCTCCCGTTAAAATATGAAGTGAAGAGGATTATAAGTGTAAGAAGCAGTAGAACGTGCTAGAATTAATAGGTAGGTATTTAATATGTTTTAATATAAAATTGTCTTCTATTTTTTTGTAAACAAATTCTAAAAAAATAAATCTTCCTTATGATACGAATAAGTAAACAAAATATTTTATTTTTGGGCACATTAAAGCGCACCGACTTATTAATATACATCTTTCAAAACTAGTTCCTTTCAATCAATTTACGACCTTAAGCCAAGGTTAAACTTTGAACTTTATCTAATGAATATAAAGTCTGGTAGCGGCAGCATAACTTTACTGATAATCCCGAAGTTTATAATTGCCAAAACTTATCAATAGTCTAGAGTATGAAACAGCGTTAAAGTCAGTAATATTTTGGAGAATATTTTGGTTCTCATAACTTTATAACTAGCCGGTGATTTTGTACGAAATATTCAAATCTCAGTCGAGACACTAATATAGTTTCATTCACTATTATATAAGATCTATTTACGTATTTCAATCAAGATGTCATCTACTATTTAATTGCTTCAAGTTTATCTGAGAAAGTTAATGAATTAAAGAATAACTAAGTAGTCATTAAATTACAATGTTATTTTTTTTATTTAATATATTACCAACATTGAGACCAATTACTTTGTTCAACTCAAAAACCTCATTAGACTCAAAAGGATTCAAAAATTAAACACAAAAGAACTCAAAATGATTTTTCAGTCTACGATGATATATACAAACGCTACTCATTACCTATATGGTCTGTTAATTTTTCTCGAAATGATTAAAAGATTCGAGACTTTTGCATTACTGTACATAACAGTAGCCTTACCCTGACTGCTAAGGTGATTTAGAGTACACTATATGACCCAAACTGTCAAATGTTACCAGGGCTCTGCTCAAAACCTTTTGGGAGCCTTACCTATATTATAAAACCTAGGTTACTTAACCTTCGAATACTCGCGCGTTGGACCGACAAATCTGAATTTCGATAATACCTCGAAAAATATGAACACTACAAGTTTGCGGTTTTGGTAGCTTCCTCATATGTTATGACTTTATTTATTGCGGTTTAAAAACAAACATTTTTTTCAGGTTTTTTATTCAATCATACATCTTTTTTTTTAAATATTTTTAATGAATATTGATTTTTATTTTGTTTCGCAAACTCATGGGTTTTGAGATAATAATGAATTTTTGATTTGTCAGTCTGAGACACCGTGCTAGAGAGATAGGCGTATTGCGTTGGCGAGTGTACGATGGTTGTTTGTCACCGCGTGAAAGTATAGGTGTATTGCATTGGCGAGTGTACGATGGTTAAACTTAGATAACAACAAAGTAATATGAAGCTTTAACAAGCGTACTTTAAAGATAAAAAAACGTACACGTTTACCAGAAACCAAGCACACAATAAAGATAAATAGAGTTTATCCATTACAACGGACCCGAAGGACGCTGCTCTCAAACTTTAAACGGATCGAGACGCCAAGAATTTGTAGGGGACAACGGTATTTGAACATAAATTTGCATTGTTTTACTTCGTAAATAAAATTATCTGTGCGCTTAAGTTATTCTTAAACCCTTTACTAAGCTTGAGCGATCAAGATAAGAAATATTCAAGATATACAAAGTTATACTATCGCAGGCTCATTATCTGCCTTATTTGGGATGGGCTCACTATGTTTTGCTCTCATACATCTCGGTCAGCTGTCATCTCAGCATAAACTCCTTTCTTTGCCATAACATCTCTCACGCAATCTGTCTTCAAGAGTTTCTCCCGAGTTCTTGCTGTAAAAACACGTGTTGAGAGACTCCACTTTTAACCTCAATCTACCGTACAATTGTCTCTACTTAAAGGCACATTTTCACTTGATATTGGCGAAATGCGTTACATATCGCGAACGCCATTTTATTAAAAAAGAAGAAGAATCTGTCTTCAATCTTCCTCTCCCTTCATACCCGTCCACATTCATGTTCATCACCTTATTTCATGTTCACCTTATACATGATTATCATCTGGTAAAGGTCGCGGGAAGCTCCGAGGGGAGGAAGGGGAGACCGACCGATTTGGAGATCCTTGGGGGAGGCCTATGTCCAACAGCGGGCGTCTCTCCGCTGAAATGATAATCCTCTTTTGGGGTTCCGTACCCAAAGGGTAAAACCACAGAAATAGTTTATTATTATTTCTATGGGTAAAACGGGACCCTATTTCTTAGACTCTGCTGTTCATCCGTCCGTCCGTCTGTCACCAGGCTGTATCTCATGAACCTCGATAGTTAGACAGTTGAAATTTTTACCGATATTGTATTTCTGTTGCCGCTATAACAACAAATACTAATAAATAGAATTAAATAAATATTTAAGGGGGCTCCAATACAACAAACGTGATTTTATTTTGCTTGTTTTTGCTCGATTTTGATAACGGTAACTGGTAAAGGCTTGAAATATTTACAGAATATTTAGTTACATATTTACTTTAAAAATAAATAATTAAATTAAAATAAAACCAATAATTAAGAGGCGCACCCATACATCAGACATGATTTTATGGTGATAATAATAACAATATATAATAGTACGGAACCCTTCATGCGCGAGTCCGACTCACTCTTGGCCGGTATTTTCTTTACCTATTCTATTCGCCTACCTTTGAATTTTTCTATCTTTAGTATAAAAAACATTTACTTATTGATTTTGTTATATCAGTGTAATTACTGGGCTATTAAAATAAGGTGATATTTTTAGTAATCAATAACGATTTTTGGGTTAAAAGTGACTCTGTAATTTTACTGTAAAAGGTGGTGAGTTAAATATCAGTCATCTGAAGCAGATTTTCAAGCAGTTTATACTGATATAATTATCTTCATATTACAAATTTTCTCATAGATTATTTTGTTAGAAATCCCCCAAGTCCCTTAAGGCCGGACTTCACCAAAGCGGAGCCGAGAGAAGAGAGGAGCTGTGTTTAAACAACCAATAGAAATTCGTTATTTACATACATCTCGTCTCCGCTCAGCTTCAGTGGTTACCACCGAGTGGAGATGTTTCATATTTGTATGGCGCGATCGAACTAGCGGAGATGTGAGCTGTGTCTCTCAAGCTAGCGCCGACAGACTGACTGCAGCGGAGACGAGAAGAGATGTGAGCGGCGTGTAGAAGCGCCGCTAGAAGCGGCTTGTGTCAGATCTAACTAAACTGCAATCTTAACCCTAGACAGCTAACCTTCTGGTGTACCCTATTTAAGCTAACCATCCGCCGAAACGACGGGTAATAGAAAAAAGGTTATTTTTTCATAAGATATATACTTGATAGAGATTTTGATGTTTATTATAGTTGCTTAAAAGGTTTACCAATAAAAATACATTTTATAAATCCACTTCATTTATTACCTTGTAATATTATGGCAACTTTACTTAGACCTCCAAGAAAAAGGATAATTTTTTTAAAAACATTTTTTCGTGCGGAAGCAATTAAAAATCAGACATATTATAATATTCAGTATTTTGACGTTCCATGGCGTATTAATATACAAAAATGTAATTACAATATAAATTAACCTACTTTTTTTTAGCGCTAGTACAAAATATGTACTGGAACTAAAACTGACGGTACAGCTAACCATCCGTCGAAATGACGGGCAACAGCTACGTATTTCAAAAGCCATAACACTTACCTTTTCGGTATATATGCCACGGCATCGACCTCTCGAGCAACTGAGTTGACTAGCCGAACCACGGCATTCCGACGTGTCGTTAAAAAGATACAGCTATATTACTTTACGCTACCCGTCGATACGACGGAGGTTAGCTATCTAGGGTAACAAACACCACACACATCTCCGCTACAGTCTAATCAGTTTTGTTTTTTAATTCTATTGCAGATTGTCTCTGATGACATTTTCTGGGTCACCGGGTTTTTAAGAAGGCGAAGACCTTGGAGGGTCCTCAAGCCTGTAGGTCGAACGTTCCTAGGGGATTACTGGGCGACCGAGCATCTCCCCCGTGGGGAGTCTCTCGACCGCCTAGCGTCCCTAGGGCGTCCGTGTCGGTAGGGAGCGACATGCCCGAGGGTGCCTCTAAAGGCTCGGACCTCGGCTCGGGCACATCGTGTCGTGGTGGAGGCGGGGAAAAGCGCCCCGGTACATGTCTGTACCGGGTACAGCGCGTCGTATGTAGACCGGGTCTTCGCACCCTTGTTCGACGAGCGTCTAATCAGTACGTGTTCCGCTCAGCTTGGTGGATACACCTTTGCTGAAAACCTCTCATCTCTTCTCCGCATTGAACATCTCCACACATCTCCGCTTTGCTGGAGTCCCGGTTAGTCCGGGAGTTAGCCAAACAGATATAGTGTATTAAATAAAGCGAATTTCCACTCGAACTGGCATTTTATATTGATTCACGAACCGTAGTAATATGGTGTGCTCGACTGACGTGCCTTACAAACCAGCAATTTGTAATCCACAAATTTATTACGAGCATTTTTAAAACGCGTGAATAAATTTGTAAGGTTACTGAATGCTTAATCCATCTGTAAGCGACGCGGCTGGGCGGCGTAAGTTGATCATTTATATGGATTTTTTCACATGCTCACCAATTAAATTCGGCCCGAATAGCCGCATAATTAATTTTACATTGTTGCGTTATAATATTTGTTGTGAATGATTCATTCATCATTATTTCTGCTGAAAAATGTTTTCTACTCTACATAGATTTTCTCAATAAATGTATGGTTACTGGCTTCTCTTCGACTCTTCTTTACTCTCTTCTCTCAACCCACCAAATAAAAAATGTTATTCGGGTTAGTTCTTCTTTAAGGGATAGAGAGAGGTTCCCATAGCAAAAACTGTAAAGGGAGGATAAAACCTGTTGAGTTTCTTGCCGGTTCTTCTCAGAACAATGTCCCCTGGTAGGCTCTTGAACCAATGGCATAAAAATTGACTTCCATAAGTGTACAAATTGTACCTAAATGAATAATGAAATTTTAAATTTGATTTTGATAGCGAAAGCTTCAGCTCAACTGAAATTACAACTCTGGGATGGCTCCACTATGTACTTCATTTGTTTAGTGGATGCGACATACGAGTCTCTCCGAGATTTTGGTCACTAATATTAAGTAAGACGCCGTCGTGGTGGAGTGGTCAGTATAGCTGCCTACACATCAAGCGGTCCGGGTTCGAATCCTGGTAGCGGCAAATGTTTGTGTGATGAACACGAATATTTGTTTGCGAGTCATGGTTGTTTATATATTTATTTAGGTTTATTTATAAAAATATCTAAAATTATTATGTACATTAAAAAAAAAATGTCCGTTATCTAGTATCCGTAACACAAGTTCTTAACGATACTTACTTCGGGCTAGATAATTGGTGTGAGCGTGAAAATATATATGTATATAAAAAAAAAATGGCATTACAATTAACGGTCTATAAGTATGTAACTCTTTAGGACCACGTGTGTTCAATTTTTCGTTGCTTAATTTTGTTTTATTAAATTTCATGCAAGAAAGTTAGGCTACTCATTTCTCTGCCATTCCATCCAAATATGTGTCAACATCCAAACATTTATTCAAATGTAAACATTGATTTACTAAGAAGTAACGCTCATTTAAGTTAAGCTACCAAGTGCGCGGTCGTTACTCGGATGGGTGACCGATAATTTTCAACTGGATTTTCCTCCGTGCTTCGGAAGGCACGTTAAGCTGGTGGTCCCTGGTGCTGTCGAAAGATATCAGTCGTACCCAAGGAGGGTTGGTGTCAGGAACACGGCCGTAAAAATCTAATGCCAAATCCTTAGGCGGTATTGTCGATATCAAGGCATACTGCACCGACCCAAAATAAAGTGGGAGCAGGGTAGGAAAATGATGATTTGGAACACCTTTTCACGCTCCATTTTACAACACAGTACTCTTAAACAGAAGAAAAAGTGCCTTAAAAGGGTCGGTAACTTCTGCGGCAAGTTCTCTCAAACTCTACATCACAAGCCAAGGTCTGCTTAGATGTATCAGAGTGTGTCCTGATTGTCGGCTTTTATTTGTTGCTTATCTATACATCTATCTATACATACATATAAATAAAATTGGAGTGTGTGTTTGTAATATTGAAATGACCGTTTTTTACTACATGCATATGAATATATATAAGGTGCATACACCAAAATAACATTTTTTACAATTTTTGTCTGTCTGTTTGCCCGTTTGTTCCGCCTAATCTCTGAAACGGCTGAACCGATTTTGACAGGACTTAAACTGGCAGGTAGCTGGTGCAATAAGGAGTAACTAAGGCTACTTTTTTTTTGAATAACAAGATGTCCATACTGCCAGATGTGACTTTATGTGTAACCTTAAGCTTACCTATAGGAAAGGATTCCTTCCTTGAGAATGATAATATGTATGTAACGCATGCCATTTTCGCTTTCGAAAGTGGGAAGAACTATCTTTTATTAGAAAAGCAATATACTGTTACAAAACTATCACTGTATTAAATAAAACTGTCGCCAGTTGAACACGCTGTAGCTAGATATAAGTCATCCTTTACTGTTAGTTTTTTTTATCTCCAGGAAAAATGGAGGTCGAATTTTCTCCAGTGTAAATCACCTTCTTGATAAAATATAGTATCTGGCTGACTTATATTTTTAGCTGTTCCTAAGTAAAGAATGAACTGAAGAAGTCAAACATTTTATCTTGTTCCTTAGTTATGCTTACATCCCTTTACATGTAGGGCTTGATGAGGTAAGCGAACGTGTTTCTTTCATTTTTCCCGATATTAGGGAACGCATTAACCGATAGGGACTATTTTGATAAAGATTATCTTAGGGTAGTAAAATCTTTTACTCTTTAAAGGAATTTAATTGGAAATAATTAGTGTAATACCCTCGCTCAATGTAGACTGAAATTGTTTTTATTTTATTTTATCTTTTCCCGGTATAAAAAAAAAACAATAAAAACCATTTATTTTTGTTAACCCGTTTTATTCCCAAATACGAGTTTACATTTTTTTCTCCATTTTCAACAAAATTGGTACAATAAAACAGTTCTGAACAAGTTAAATATATGAATCCGTGACCTTTTGTGATCAGGACGTTTCGATGAGTTTGCTTTTCAAAACATTATAAATTTAAACATTAACAAGAATAAAGGTCATTATGGCTGATTAAAGATAATTTGATTAATTTTAATAAAAATAATGAGAGCAAAACAACAACTCTCTTTGATATGTATATTATGTAATAAGCTAAACTTCCTGTTGGGGAAACTTTACTCAAAGAAGAAGACACTGATTTTCAGCCCGGGGCAAAGAGCAGGGCGGAGGGGATCGCTTGCGTAATGGGGCAATGTACGAGGAAATGTGCCACAGAGAAAATCTTCTGTGATAACATAATTTCTGTGTGATAAAAATTTTATTTCCCACAACCATCGTTATAATCATCTGCCTACGTGGCTGAAAATAAAAATAATAAGTCATTTATTTTTGTGTCACAATTCAAACATAGTAATTACATAGATTCATTTAGCATCTCACTGTTCTTTTAAAAGCGTCGGTGGCGTAGTGCGTAAGAGCGTCGTCTCCCACTCGGGAGGCACTGGTTCGATCCCCGCCACGTACCAATGTGTTTTCAAATTTTGAATACATATGTACGTTTAATGGACGCTTTTACGGTGAAGGAAAACATCGTGAGGAAACCTGCACACACCTATGAAGAAATTCCTAGGTTGTGTGTGAAGTCACCCGCACTTGGCCAGCGTGGTTGACTAAGGCCTAATCGCCCCTAATGTGGGGTAGGCTCGAGCCCCTCGGTGGGGACATTATATGAGCTGTTGATGATGATGATGTTCTTTTGAGTGTTTTTGTACTCCTCTTTGTTTACCATTTTTGTCGGCGTCGTGGTATACTGCTCAGTAACTCTGCCTACCCTTTAAGCTTTGAGTCCTGGTAGAGGTAAGTGTTCGTGAAATAAGCATGAACATTTGTTCACATTTAGTTTATTTATAAAAAAAAATATTATGATATGTTTGTTATAAAAAGGCAAGACAATTAAATAAGTACTTAACAGTTAATTTCGAACTTTTTACAATAATTGTGTCATCACACGACACTAACACATACGGATCACGGCAGAAATAGCGCGCCAAATCGAAAAGTGCGTAGATAAAGGTTTTCTGTCACAGATTATAGACTGCGTCCATAATTTCAACAAAAATGTTGAGCTGTTTGACTGCGGTCTTCTGTAAGGTGAAGCTAGCTCCAGTAGAAATTCGAGCGTGTGACCGCAACGACAACTCTTTTTGGTAAATGAAGGATACTATCGTCGAACGTGCACAAAATGATAATTAAATTTCCGCGCCGAGTTGTTTATGGAGACTTATATCTTTCAATAGATATAGGATAACTGCAATTGTCAGTATTACATTAGTAGTATCTTGCGGCAGTGTTAAGTTCAATAATAAGTTAGCAAGCCAGGCTTAAATTGCAATTTTTAAGTCATTATCATCATCACAGCCGTTTTTATTCGACCCACTGCTGGGACACGAGGCCTCTCCTTGTCATCGAAGGAGGTTTAGGCAGTAGTCCACCATGCTTGCCCAATGCGGATTGGTGGATGGAGTATAAAGTAATCAATAACCCTTTTGCTGATCCATTAATCGCCTTTTACGACACCTATTGGAAGGTATGGGGTGATGCTATTCTACTCTGCCGGCATTACACGGCTGAATTTTAAAGTGTTCAATATGTATTAGGGCTATTCACTACTTTGTGCATATGTGCATTATCTTCGTGATTAAGTAGTTCCTCTACCGGTAACAGATCCAGGTCACAAAATTGATCTCCAGGTGGGACTTAAGCCCGACTGGCTACCTACTAGCAAACCAATGCATGTAAGCTCTTTGTCTTCTCTCCCGATGGTGTGTTCAACCGCTGAAATTTCTTGCTATTTTATCATTAGGTGAAAGATAGATAGGATGGTGGTCACTAGGCGGCGAAACTTCATCATTTCAGCCGAGGCCTCCCCCAAAAATCTTTAACCCGCATCCGTAGTGTGCTTTTTTTAGTATAAAATACGTAACTGTTGTAGTTGCGTTAAGAGCGCTAGGGGTGAACGCAAATACAAAAGTTACGTATTTTAAACTTAAAAACTTTCACTACGGGTACTGATCGGTCCTGCATGCCCACATCCAGCAGCTGCTGGATGTGAACGATCTGGTGAATGTCACGGGAAGCTTCCCGTGACATTCACCAGATCGTCGGTCTATTCGCAACTCTTTGGGCTATGTCAAGAATTATAACAGGACAAAACTGAGAAAAAATTGTATTGCCCTGGGTTCGAGACGTCTGATATCAGTAAGCTGACATCTAGACCACAAAGACGGTTGAACATATTTGTATTTACTTTGACGGAAATGCGTATAATACAAGTTTCTAAGCTGAAAACAGTTACTGCCTTCAAAAGGACTGTATAAATCTCAAACAAGCGTCGGTGGCGTAGTGCGTAAGGGCGTTGTCTCCCACTCGAGAGGCACCGGTTCGAACCCCATCACGTATCAATATGTTTTCAAATTTTGAATACGTATGTACGTTTAATCGACGCTTTGACGATGAAGGAAAACATCGTGAGGAAACCTGCACACACCTATAAGAAAATTCTTAGGTTGTGTGTGAAGTCGACCGACCCGCACTTGGCCAGCGTGGTTGAATAAGGCCTAATCGCCCCTAATGTGGGATAGGCTCGAGCACCTCGATGGTGACATTATATGAGCTATTGATGATGAATCTTAAACCACTACAATTACACCGAGATGAGTCTTTAAGCACGGTCTTGCAATTAAAAAAAATGATAATAAAGAAAAATGTTCTATTTAATTTCTTCACCTGTTCTACTGGATTACTATTGTTGTTTTTTCTCAGACGAAGTGTCAGTAGCCCGGGATAAATCACCCGGGTGTACAGGACAACCGGGGATGTGATCCGTGAATATTTCACGTCACCCACCCTTAAGCCTTAATAAATCTCAACACCTTATAAAAATGTAGACAGAATTTTCTTATCTTTTGGGATAATTTATTTATTTATTTTTATTTTATTTATTTTATTTTAGGAAGACCAACAGCTTATAAACTAAAAAGACATATTAGTAACAACTGAGGCCAATTAGAGGTCCCCACTAGTAAAACTAGAATAACTTATGTTAACAATTTACACATCTTAAAATACAATAGTTAGGTAGAAACAGTACGGCATATTACAATAAAGCACCAAAATATGAGTTACGAAACGTTACATAAGGTACAACACAAAACGTTACAATAGAGGAATATTGATTTCATGCCATTCTGTAACACTTAGTTTCTATCTCGACCAAAAAATTGCCTACTTATTGCATTTCTCGCCGCCCCCACACTCGTATTAAATAGATCCAAGTCATGAACCCTACACAAACGATTGAAAGTGCTACACCCTCGCCACATATACGTATTCTGCCGGTAGTTTGTATTAACTTTTGGTAGGTTTAGCGGTGGGATAAATCTGTATGACCTTAAAGGTGCCCTGAGAGATAGTTGTGATAACAGTTGCGGACAATCAACAGAACTCGATGCTATTTTTAGCAAAAGCGTCAGGTCATTAACTTCACGACGCAATTCAAGCGGGAGCAAGTGAAATTTTTTGCAAAGCCGAGTGTATTCGTCAGGGTGGTAGCGCAAATTGTTGCGGTAGCATAAGAAGCGAATGAATTTACGTTGAACGTTTTCAAGCCGCGAGATGTACACTTCATATCTAGGGTTCCAGACTTGACTTGCGTACTCCAGATGACTACGAACTAAAGAACAAAACAGAATTTTAAGTGTTTTTGTGCGTTTAAAATCCTTAGAGCATCGCATTATAAATCCAAGCGATTTCATGGCTTTGGAAACTACACAATCAATATGAGAGTCAAATATTAATTTTGCATCGTGAAGAACCCCCAGATCACGAACAACTGACAGTCTTTGAAGTGATTTACTCTTAAGCTCGTAATCAAAGAGAACAAAGTTCTGTTTGCGAGTGAAAGTTACGATACTGCATTTAGCCGGGTTAAGGTCCAAATCGTTCAATTGACAGTAAGTTTCGAGCCGAGTGAGGTCAGACTGCAATGCTTCTGCGCATGCCTGGGAGCCGACTGGAGTAAAGATTTTCATATCGTCGGCAAAACATAATAAGCTGGAATGTTCGAAGCATCTATCAATGTCATTGATGAAAATTATAAACAGTAGGGGCCCCAGCAACGAGCCCTGTGGAACTCCGCTTGGTATTGTGACCCAGCTGGAAATATAACTACTAACCACTACTGCCTGAGATCTGTTATCGATGTAGGAAGAAAACCATCTGAGGAGATCGCCACATACACCAACACTAGCAAGCTTAGATATAAGTAGCGTGTGATTAATTCTGTCAAATGCTTTACTATAGTCCGTGTAAACAACATCTACCTGCAGCCCAGAGTCCATTGACTTGGTTAAAAATTCATTAAACAGCACCAAGTTGGATACGGTAGATCGACCCTTAAGAAATCCGTGCTGAGAAGGACTATACAGGTGACTAGTTACTGAATAGACTTGCCTATATATAATTTTCTCCAAAACTTTAGACACAATACACAGCTTTGAGATAGGTCTATAGTTAGTGACGTCAGTTTTGCTCCCCTTTTTATAGATAGGAGTTATGTATCCTCTTTTCCATATCTCTGGAACTATGCCTTCGTTTAGTGATCTCCTGAATAAGATGGTAAGAGGAACAGCTATGGTATCAGCACATCTTATGAGAAATATTGCCGGGAGATGGTCAGGGCCTGCAGACTTCGCTGGATCAAGTTTTTGCAGCAAGGCACAGACCTGAGGTACCTCAACTCGTATAGAGTGAAAAGACGACGAAGGCTCCCCAGAGGACAGAGTCATGCTTGTGGCTTGTGTAGTATTGGAGTTCAGAAGGAATGTTGAATAGAAGTAATCAGAGAAGGCCTGGCAGATAGAATCACCAGTAACAAAACTGACCCCATTATATTGAATACAACCGGGCAGTGAACTATTTTTCTTTCGCGACTTAACGAAAGTCCAGAAGTTTTTGGAATTATGCTGGATGGCCTCCTCTATAGACTCCATGTACTTCGTGTAGCACTCCTTCTCAATACTTCGGGCACGATCACGCAGTGTTTTGAATGAGTCTTCGTCTGACTTATTACCGTACAACCGTACCGTTAATTTTAGCAATGCCAAAGTAAATGTGATACTCGTGTAAGCAACTTGCGACTTGAATTTGTATCCATTTCTGTGTATGCGTTGAAGATTGGTGACGTGATTTTGTGATAAATAATTTTGTGTCCCATGCAAAGAAAATAAAAACTATAATAGAGTTAATCGACGTTCGCTAAAAAACCGCTCTTTTCTCGCCTAAGTTTCACTGAAAGGAAAGCTGACCGTTTCCTTAAAAAATACTGAATTGACATTTATCGCAGCAGACGATTTTTTAATGCTGCTACTGGAACAAGAGGGAGATGAATGAGCGAACTTATCCAGAAGATACACGCTAATCTTAGAGAACATTAAATTAATAATTGTCATCACTGTACTCTTTTCCTAAGACATTAAGGGTGTATTTCACTTAGTAAGTGTGATTATATTTTTTTTAAATAAGGAAAAACAGCTAAAGAGTTGCACGATAACTGTTACAGCGTACCTACTTTATATTAAGGTATGTTTTCGCGTACCTATATTTTTAGGAACATGATCTAACTGCGGAAATCGTGAATCTATGTTGCACGGCCGTGTGCTAACTAGCTCACGCGATGGTCTCGGACGGAACTTACGTCTACGAAATTCTATTTACATAGAATGGAAGGAATACTTCTTTATTCTCTTAGGAAAATAGAGGAGATTTGGATAGTCTTTCGAAATTGGATCGCCCAGTCCTGTGTTTCGTAATGAAAAACTTTTTATATCGATGAGTATGGTCTTGGTAAAACTACACTTAAATCATTAAACTTCAATGTTTTGTTTCTTAAAAAAGCAAGAGGTAGGGTGTCCACTACCAGTCAGGGTTGACACAAAATCGTATTGTTATACACGATTTACTAGGTGGTAGACCCATATATAGGGTCGTCTAGGTAGATATCACCGCCTTTCTTATTTCTGCCGTGAAGCAGTTCGCTGTGTTTCAGATTGAAAGGAAAGGTAGCCTGTGTAATTACTTGCCATGGAAGGCATATCATCTTAGTCTCCAGGATGGCAACGCACTTGCAGTGTTAAGTGATTTATCCTTAATATTGCAAGCGTCTAGGCGACGATAACCACTTAACTCCAGGTGGGCCGCAAGCTTGTTTGCCATCTCGTAGTATAAAAAAGAACACGAATACGGACTCATTCTAAAGACATGAATTATGACATGGCACATTAACTGAAGACAAGAATTGAAAAGAAGACGCTACCCTTATTTTCATATAAGATGGTGGTGCTGGAAAGGCGTTTAAGACCTAAGTCTCTCACTGGATTAGGGCGGCATCGATAGCGATATATGTGTTTCCCACTAACGCAAGCTTCTATGTGTAGGAACTCGCTTTGAATTGCAACAAGTCGGCGGGTCGTGTTAGTCTTATAAAGAATACAGCTATCGGTATCGATGTCGGTGCCTAGTTGGGCCAGACGAGTGTCCGAATGAAGCTGTGTAATCTATATGAACATGAATGAACATTGAACAACGAACAAACACCGTATTTAATTAATAAACGTTATAGAATTCACAATCTGATTATTTTCTATCTTTACAAAAAGACAATAAATGAAGATTACAGCTCCACTAAGTCAGCAAACATCGAACATGTGGATACGCAACACCTAGGATCACCATGTATAAAACAAGACAAAATTATGTTTTAGGGGTTTGAACCCAAAAAGGCCACATAGCCTGATAAAATATTGATAAATTAAGAGCGACGTCGTTTTTTCTACGAGTTATGTTTCTAGAGATCTTCAGTTATGAGATTAGTTGAAGATTACTTTAGCTGTTTTTGTCTTTTCCAGTGGGGAATCAGTTGTTTGCAACAATACAAACTGCATTAGATTTAAACAATCCTAGATTTTTTTATAAAAAATCTAGCAAACGTACCATAATTGCACCTTTGGTACTATTCACCCCTAGCTTGCCGGCATGCAAGGTGTTTCTTCACGCCTCTATGGAATGACCCAGAATTGTAGCTAGGATTTGATTTTGCAAATTAGAAAATATGAGCTGCCCTTCTCGCATATTTGTTAGTCTATTTAAAATTACTATTTCTAAAATTAAAATCACCGTAAAGCACTTCTGAACACTGTCCCATGAGAGCTTGCAAAGACCGATACGTTTCGTTGCTCTTTGAGTAACCTTTAGACGGTGAATATTAAATACTAATATTAAGGGTCATACGCGACTTTTGGAATAGGTAACAGAGGACTATTACGATGAGTCCACGCAAGGACGAAAATAAAATCATAATCAAATGTCTATCAGAAGACGATTTTAATGTCTCTGTGGAGGCGGGGGAATAAAAGGTTTTTAAATGTTGTGGGGAATAAAACGCACGGTTAAGTAGGCATATCGCACGCTTAATAATAAACCGGAATAAGTCAAAATTTCACTTTTTTGGGAAATCGCTGTCAAAGTTTTGGGTCTCTACCTTGTTGTGAATATTTTGATGTTTTTCTCGTGTTTATGGTGCGATTTTTATATTCTTGGTCTTAAATTGTAGAGAGATGTATAGCAAATTTAACTGACGTAATAGTTTAATTATATCATTTATATAAAATTAATAAATGGAGTTTCTTTTTGAAGTTTCGACTTATGTCAGTTTAGTATAAAAATTAATGATAAATTATCAAAATTTTTGCAAAATAATATTTAATAATTCAGTTTAGTATTAATAAATAATATAATGTATTTAGACCTTTATAACTTATTACACTTTAAAAGTAAAACGGAAATAAAAGTACAGAAATATTTTGCAAAACATCTTTATATTTGTCAATGTTAGTTAACAGTTTACATTTGAGTTTTTTATTAAACTGCTTTCTTAACCTGATAACAATTATAGTTATAGTAAACAGTCGTAATAGGAACTTCCTATAATTTTTACTTAATAATGAACGTAATTTCTTAACAATCACAGAATACATATTAAAGTTAAGTTATCAGTTATCATTAAAGTTTCAGTCCTCAACTAATGCTTTTAGTTTAAGATTTAGCTTTACGTAATATGTTAAACAACAACAAAAATGTAATACAAAATATAAAAAAACACTATGTGCCATCTTGGCTTGGGTCGAATGTGGGTTCGGTAAAGTGACAACGTAATTAAAAAATCTATGAGACTTTATAGATTTATTTGTAGAATTTAAGAAATAAATTGTCAAATTGTAATTAGTCTTACAGTTATTCAATAACTTATCTACAGTTATAGGCTTCTTACAGTAACCAGGCAACCACTGTTATTTTTTTATGAAAAGGTCCAACAAATGACTCCATTCCACCAGGTAAGCAGAAGTGGAGTCCAACCAAATGCGAAGACACCTAGCGAGAAATAAACGGCCGCGCTAGCTACCCTGGCATTTCCGACCTGAAAGATGCTTCTTCATGCCTCTTTTGAATCGCCCAGGATTGTAAAAAGGAGAACACAAGTATGCTGGCAGTGAATTCCATTTCTTGATTGTGCGACATAGAAATGAGTTGTCAATTCATAGTTCTCATTGGAATGGTAGCCACCACAGATTATTAAATCTATGGTAGCCACAGTTTATTAGTGGCATCTTAAGTCAGCACGCATGGTCCTTACAAGGAAGAGATATCAGTAGAGAGTCAGAAGGGAATCAGAAAGCATTGAGTAAGTACTTGGCGAAGCCATCCCACAGGTGCGAGCAATAGTTTACGCAGGACCATACTTATGTCTTATGTAGCAAGCACAGTTGATCTGGCGTGAAAAAACGCCTTTCCAAGTTCAGGATTTCGAGTTTCCGTGAAGCTGTTTATATCACCCTTTCGATGTTATCTTTTAGTTTTATTGAAGTCGCTGCAAACCTTCATAGCAAGGAAGCTGATAATGTCAGTAGTGTCAGTGTTGAGCCCTGAAGAGGAAGGGAGGGGATTTGTTGGACTCCATTTGGAAACAAGGTCCAGCCCCGGTTGAGTTCAATGACAAGATTCTAACGATTCTCCACGGCTTCCGTTCATCCTGTCGTTGTATGTCCTAAATAGGCCGCATAGACTGTACTATCGTCTGCATAGCAATGAACGTCATCATATCATAAGCAGAAGAAAGAGTGTACGGGATATAACGGAGCCCTGGGGAAATCTGGTATTCACTGACATGAACTTTGAACTCCTTCCGTCAGAGAGGGCACGGATTCTACGCTCATGCAGGAAGCCAACCACCCAGGTACAGGACATTTGTCCGTATAAGGTGGTTAAAGACAGCGACTTGGATTTTTTTCCTTTTTTTGATACAGATGTGTACGACTGAACGCTGTTACGTCAATGCTTGGCTTTATTTTGTGTCCCTTTTGAAGTTTTTCTTTTTTGGTATCTTTTTACCTCAATACTGAAACTATCAGAGACACAGGAACTTTATGACAATTCAGATGGTGGAATAAATAAGTTATTTGATTTATTTTTGTTTCTGTTGTCACTAGTGTACACATAACTACAATCGTCTTCACTCAAATCGACTTCGCTGTCATCGGTAAATAACGGATAAAACACATAATTTGGCATGGACTTGATATTTTTTCGTGAGCTAAAAAACAATAATAAATAATACTGTTTCAATGCTGATTGATGACATTATATTACACTTATATTTATTTATTATTAAAACACATTTAATTTTTTTATGAAATTTCCAGGTGTTCCGGATTAACAATTCTTTCTTTCAATGTCATTTACCTCTTTGTTAGGAAAATTAACAGTTTTCTGGCTAACTAGTTTTAGTCACACGTCAGATTCTTGAGAATAAGAATCAGAATATGAAACTAGCAAATACTTGGTGATAGCATTTTCAGGCAAGTGTGATAATTTTTATTCATTCTGATTATTGTTGGTAAGTGAACCCAAACAATTGATTGTAGGTTCTTAATATTAAAAACTATTTCATTATAAGAAGAGCAAATTTGTACTTTTTTTAATAGTATTAGACTTCAATGAATTAATTTCTGTAAGACTCGTCATCATTACAAAGTTTCGGAGACGATTCTTCGGGTATATGTGTGTTATAATCACAGCCTGGTAAGTGGGAACATGAGCATGAGGAAGACGAACCCGCAGTAGACAAGCCAGAGTAAGACGAGTCTGAAGATGAAGACGAACCTGAAGAACTGCTTGAAGATAAGCTAGACTTCCTGCGTGGTGGCGAACTGGACTTTCAGAATGGTGGTGCCCTGGATTTACTACTTGTTGATTTTAACTCCCTGTATGGTGAGACACGAATCGTCAGTTGGTTCATTCGTCGTCAGATATTTTTCGTTGATTAAACTCTAAAATAAATAACACAGAAACAAAAATAAAAACCCTCAATTAATTAAGATTTCACATCTATGATTTAATAATAATATCGAAACATCCAATTTCCAACATCTATTATCTAATATTATACATAACCTACTTACTGAGACCATTCCAATGAGCCCAAACACGATACCTCTGCTGTTAGTTGTTGAGGTATTGGTTTTGTTAGTAATGCTGCAGCATCAGGTAAACTTACCGTGTTTTCGGGACATCATTGAAGTAACTGTACACCAATTTTCTGTCAAACATGACTTTTTTTTTGATTGAATACTATTGCAGATTGTCTCTGATGACATTTTCTGCGTCACCGGGTTTTAAGAAGGCGAAGACCTTGGGGGGTCCTCAAGCCTGTAGGTCGGACGTTCCTAGGGGATTACTAGGCGACCGAGCATCTCCCCCGTGGGGAGTCTCTCGACCGCCTAGCGTCCCTAGGGCGTCCGTGTCAAACATGACTGTGAAAATGTTTAAGGGTATATTTAACTACGAAAATACGATGCTATTTACTTACTTTTATTTCGACTGAATTACAATTTATTTCTTAACGTGTATCCGTATATGTAAGTACGTACATACAGTATCAATACTCATTATAAGAAGTTTTTAGGCAACGCAGCTTCCTGTTTGCAAACGTAATATTCAGGTCAAAACTATGGAACAGGGTAATTTATTACTTTTTATGAATAGATAATTAAAAGTTTTATTTAATTAACTGCAGCAATTGCTAAAGTTCATTGAGACTTTAGGATAATTTAAAATATAAACCGAAATAAATACAAGTCTTTTTTAAATGTGCTGATAGTTTTGGTAATAAAGTGATATAAAATGAATTGCTTCCCGAATTTAAGTTATAATTTTATACTAAAACGCACTAAAAGGCAATCTTTTATAACTATTAAAAATAATTTAAAGATAAACCGCAATAAGTCTAAATAGTACATGCTGTATTTTATCACCGTTTTCAACTTAAGTGAAATAAAAAGAAAACATGCTAGATTAGAAAAAAAATAATGTGAAATAATCTCACCTGCGTTTGAAAATAAACCGAATTATCTCACCTTACTCCACCTTAGTCACAAAACAATAACTCCTATCTCACATCGTGGTCGCCGCATTACTGAATGGATCACTATCGCATGAAATGCATTGTCGCGCGCTTTTCTAATAAAAAGAAGAATGATCTAACAAATCGGCCATTTTGGTTTGTTTCACACGGCGAAAGGATTGTACCTATTCTTCATTCGGAGTTAGTTCGTTTTATTAACAAAAGTGGAAATCCTGATTTTTTGACTTATTCCGGTTTATTATTAAGCGTGCGATATATTTTCAGACAATAGGTTAGAAAACAAAGGCAGATAAAAAATACAAATTTAGAAGTACAAAAAGCATAAAACTAAACACGGGGTTTCTTGTCCCAATTAGCTTACTTTTCAAAATATTAAAATAATAGGTGTTAAAGCATTATAGTGTTCCGACACTTAAGAATAAGTTGAATGATCCCTCAAAAAGGGTGCAGTGAGAATATTTATAATTGAATAAATACTTCTGATTTATTTTGCCCCAATATAGTTTTCACTTATGACCTTTGAAAAAGTCATTCAAAGTGACTTATACTACTTTATGAAATTCAAATAGGCCTAGTAATAAAAAGGGCCTACAAAATGAAGAGCAATAGAAAAATTGAAAGCAATAAAATTCACCCGTTTCAGCATTTGACAAATCATGGATTCCTTACAAAAATTATTGACTTCAAAAACATAAATATGACAAAAGAGTTGTAGTTGTTAGAAAAATAACTCGAATATAAATATTAGTTTCTTTAGTTTTTTTTATCATAGACTAGCTTCTGGCCGCGACTTCGTCTGCGCAGGATTCATATTATTACAAATTATAGCCTATGTTATTCTGATAATTAAATGAGCTTTATATTTTTTAATACGCTTATTAAGCTTCACTATGTTTGCTTGTATGTAACCGAATCCTTTGTACGCAATTTTGACCCACTTTAAACGGTTAGATTCATTCAAACTTTATAGACTTATCAAAGACCGATGACATTACAATCATTCGATAAGAATATCCCATTATCCTGATTAGAGTCGTCAGGACTACTAAATTAAACATTTTGAATGTTAGTTCAGCTATACGTCACTAGATGGCGTTGTCATTGTTACGTTGGCGTTGTTATGAGTTGTTATTAATAATATGACTACTTTCATCGGCATAATTCGTACTAAAAGTGGAAAATAATTTTTTTTTTTAAAAAGTTAAAAAACACATCTTTATATTAAACCGGACTAAAAAGTGAAAGATAACTTTTTAGTATAGAAAGTAAAGGATGAACGAAAAGTATAATTATTATTTAGAGAAAAGGGGTGGTCAATAATAGTTCTTGAAAATATTTGATCGGTACAATTAAATTGAGCACCCCCCACTTTTCTCTAAATAATAATTATACTTTTCTTACATCACTTAGCTTCTATACTAAAAAGTTATCTTTCACTTTTTAGTCCAATTGAACATAAAAGCGTGTTTTTTTTTGTTTTTTTAACTATTATTTTAGTTTTTAATATACTATACATTTACGAGATGGCAAACATGCTTGCGGCCCACCTGGTGTTAAGGGGTTACCTTCGCCTAGAGACACTTACAATATTAAAGATCACTTAATATTGCAAGTACGTTGCCGTCCTGGGGACTGAGATGATATGCCTATATTATTGCTTTGAGATGATATTATTGCAAAATTTCATTAAAATCCATCCATTCCAAAAAATAACCGTATAATGCTTTTCTGCAGCAAGATTATCCATTTGCGCTTCCTTTTCAACTAGCAAACAATAGTCAACAATTGACTTTGGAATGGAAACCTCAAGACGTAACTGCGAGAGCTGGGCAAAGTTGCGGAAGAACATTCGCATTGTGAGCGCTCTTCAACAAAATCGGATACCGGCGGGAAGTTAAATCCCACACCTTGGCCGGATGGCTGTTATCGTGTCAATTGCACTAGGGATGCCCCTCAACTGGGATATTTAATATTTTTAAATGGCATAGTCCATAGAAAATCGACATATTATGTTACCGTCAAAACCCGTTTTTAGTTAAAACGGGTTTTCCCCAGTTAAAACTAGTTTTTGCTACCTGCATTTGTTAAAACGCATTTTTCCTAGTTAGAACTAGTTTTTTACTACTTTAAATATTTAAATTTTAGATAAAACTAGTTCTAACATCGAACTTTAGTTTAAACTAGTACCTATCAAAAAAACTTGTTGGGGATTGAAAATAAGTTGTATGCTTTAATTTGAACTGGCATTGATTCCCAAAAACAGTGCACTCCGTCTGGTCATAGAAAAATAACCCTAACCTACTATTCACAGAAAGAAATAGTTAGGCAATCAATTACTTTACTCTTATGGAAGCCCACAATACAATGTTTGTTATTCCAATGTTAATATTAAGGTCTAAAACACGAACTTTGAAATCGGTAGAAACGGTTTTTACTGAAACGTTCGAGAAAACGCATTATGTCTAGTTACAACTAGTTTTCAGTGATATTCATTTTTGAAGAGCATATAATTCTAGTTGTAACAAACACATTTAGTGAAAAGTTATAAGTACAGAAAACGCGTTTCAACTAAAATTTGGATTTAACTGTGACATATACACCGTTATTTTTTTTAAATTTTGCTATGTACCCAACATCAAAATACCAAAAAAAGCATTTGTAAATTTTGTTCCATGGAAAAATGCAATACCTACACAACCAAAATATGTGGATAAGCTGATTTTTTTTCGAAAAAATAACGGTCTATAAGTGCACTAAAAATATTATTAGCTTTAGACAAAATTGTGTTATGATCAAGAGTGATCAAGCAACTTTATTCCATACGAGCCTAACAAGAGGTTAGACACTGCAAACTTAAACATTATGATCTTATTCAAGGCTATCACGAAAAATTACCTACGAATGAGTATAAGGCCCGTATTACTGAATGACACTCAGAAATCAATCATGTCTTGAGAATCGTTTGTCACTTTCTGTCAAGTACAAAGTAATAGAGACGTACAACACTCAGTACGGCGTTAATTCTTGAGACTCATTCTATAAAACGAACATAAAAGACCCAGTTTATCATTGGCTGAGGGTTCCAGTTGAAGCTATCTCGCACCTTATCTCGCATAATTATCACAACAAGTGTGAAATGGCCAAAAGCTTCCCTTTAAAGTAAAAAAAAAGACATTTATTCAACGATATGGATAAATAAATAAAATTAATTCCATAACCTATTCATAGCCCTGTGTGAGACAAAAAGGAAATCTTTAATTTTCTTACCTTCTAAAATTGTAGACTTGTAATAACTTTTGTTTAGAAATAAAGCCTTCATATTTTTGATTATTCTATGTTACCCCTTAAGTTAACTGTTCAAATTCACAACAGACACCTAAAGTTTCATAGTGCGTACCTATGTTATGTCAAGATCACAAAGATGATAAAATATACCCGAACTCGTCACAAAAGCTATTTCGTACAATTCTATTGGACCGAACAAAACTATTCTAGAGTAATACGTGAAAATCAACGATGAATAACTCCGAATCCAATACGTATCTTATGAAATATTGGCAATCGTATAAACTACACCAGGTGAAATAATCTGCGGGTCACAGTGCAGCAAGCTTTTAGCTTTGATTCAATAAAATATTATCTATTTCACAACAAATCCCGTATTTCGGCTTATTGGATTGTAAGAAAAATGGGAGCGAGAAGACCCTGGAAATAGGACAAAATTAGACGGCCAAGTATGAACCCCGAATTTCAACAAATCAACCAGTGGAAAAAACCTAAATTGATAAAATCAAATGCTATTGGATTTAAATAAAAGTACACGTGACAGCACGTAACTTTCAACAATTCTATTACAAAAAGCATCTTTAAGGCATCAGGATTAATGCGCTCAAAATTTTTAACCGCGGAAATTGATTCTCCTCTACAGTACTCCGAAGCGAGGTTTTATAGACATTTTTAACACTTTACAGAGGTCGTAATCACGGTAAGAGTTATTTATGTGTGCTGTCAAGGGAACATCGAGTTTTACATAAAAAATAAAAGGGTAACTGGAGGTTTGAGTAGATAAATTTGGCTCGTCGAATGAGATACACTGACGAGCGAAAATAAAGGGTCGGTCATAAGTATCGCTGTAGCGACAAGCTCAAATATTTTTAGGTAATAATTTTTATACAGAACTGGTAATCCACTCGGGCTTTGCTTAGGTAATAAGTTTGTTTTCTAACTCGAGCATTCTTTATTTATTTAGGTACAATTTGTACTCTTGCTACTCTATAAAACATGTCACAATCCGGGTATCTTACAATTATTATAGTACACACACTTTAAATACGCCGATGACTTTGGAATAATACTCCGTGTAGAATACATTGAATTGTTTTACTTTTATAGCGTACATGATATAGACAATTATTTAAATAGAAATTAAGAAAACGATGGTGCGTGCTACGAAGCTATAGGCGCAATAAATCGCTCAATCTGTGCGCTCCCTTCCAGCGTTTACTCGTCGTGACGTCACATAGACATTCGGCTCGAACACACACATTTGAAACATTTCTAATTATGCAAATAAATTAGAATCAAATTCAAAGTTACACAGATTTTTATTCTCAAGTATAAGTATAGACCTTTCTGTCTTTTTTCTATCTTACTCGTCAAACATGTTAATCTTGTAACGTATTGACTGCCTGCCAACTCTTCATATTGCATACATTACTAAAACAACACACTACGTTCCCTTTTGATAAATAAATCAAAGACGAAGATAGTCAGCAGGTCAATTTAAATATTATGTGTAATATTTTTTTAAAGAATAATATTAATGTGCTTGTTACACCTTAATATTAATACTGTTAACCCATACAACCAAGCTAATGAGCTTGTGTTAAGACCGACGTGAACGGTTGTCTAGCGGCGGCCGGGGATCGATCTCCGTTCACACAGAAACCGAACGCGTTCGACTACCGACGATTTAAATTGATTTAAACATAGTCTTATTAACATTTATTTTTGAATAAGATACATATACATTTGGTGAAATTTTCAAGTTGGCCTTCAGGGCCATATCCTAAACTATAAGGAATATCGAAAAATGCTCAAAGGAGTCGCGAGCCCGATTTTGAAAACAAAAAATGCATCATTGGATTGATTGATAAAATAATGATCATTGCTTTGATTACCGCTTCAACCAAGGTGGAACAAGAAATATTTTATTAAAATTTAACATTTTCCATTAGTTTCCCGTATATCATTACTTCCCAGAAATCTATCCTTATTAACAACACCACCGAATGGTGTAATAATACATGCTGTGTTTTTTTTTTTCAAAATCATTGGGTTCGATTCCTGGCTACGATTATTGATTTTTCAAAAATCCAATGATGCAGTTATTGTTTTCATCAAAATCGAGTTCGGACTCTTTTGATCATTTTTCAATATTCCTTTTAGTTTAGGAATTGGCCCTGAAGATCCACTTGAAAAATTCATATTGTTTACACGTATTTTATTTTTCAAAATCACCGAAAGGCTTTTTTTGTGTTCGTACAATGAATTTGACTTGAACAGAAGGATGAATTTCACAGCTGGCTACCAGAAATTAATTAAAAAACACGAACCCCAACAAAAAAGGCGGCACAGTCAAGATGAAAAGCTTAATAATTAAATTCAACTCAATTTTGTTCTTTAACTTCTTAAGTAATCCTGAAAACCCTTAAGTGGAAAATAATACTAAGTAGCAAGTTACTTACGTTGTTCCTTGGAAGTTCTTACTTTTGATCTTTCATGCAAACTACACTCATGATACAAATGAAAATAAAACTGGAATTTGAAGATCTGTTTTGAAATGATTCACGTCACAGAACTCAGACAGGTGCACATTATGTTCAACTCGCTCCACAGCAAAGTGAGGCGTGATTCTGTGTTAAATGAAAAATATCCCTAATATGGAATATGCATGATTATTTTATATCATTATTTAGTAGTGTACAAGTACATCCCCGTCATATAGTAGAGAAATATTTAAGGTCGAAATTTTTTTATGATTTATGTCTAAAAATGTTAAACATAATATTTTGGCGCGCCTGGTGTAACGTCATAGCCCATATCGACAAGACAAAAAATATTATTGTTTTGTGTTTATGTTGCTTTATACAGGGTGTAAAATACATGAACAGTCAAACGAGAACTATGTATTCTGCTCACCATCATAACATTTTTTTTCCTTTGGACTATGCCTGGGAAATTGATAGTTACGATTTTATTGAGGGTCAAAGTCATAATTTTTTTTTCATTTTTTTTATGAGAACGTATTCTATACGTTATTTCTTAATTATTGTGTAAAGAAACATTATCATTTTTTTAGTATTTCATAACAAAAAATGGTTTCACAACGTTAGCGTTCAATGTAGCTCACTCGATGCGCACGGACACTAACGAACGGGGTCGCCGTCTGGCAAAATTATCGCGGTTTTGCGAGTTGCGTGCGAGTTGAGCCCTTTACACTGCGCGGTACAATTTGCAATTTTTTTTAACACCAAAAAATAAAAATCATTTCCTATCAATAATTTTTTTGAAATATGTCTTATTTTGATGTATAGAAGACATGGTTCTCGTTTGACTGTTCATGTCTTTTACACCCAGTATATGATTTTTTCAGATAAATGAAGTATGTAAGATAAAATGGTTAGAGAATAATTTAAATCATCCTCTTATATCTTTCACACCTGTCATTTTAACACACGTAAAAACGAAATTTTGTTTTAAAAGAGTGGTCATTATGACATTGCCCTATCCTATTTATTGGCTGTTATTCAGACCATGCACTGGCAGTATAGCAAAATTGAGACATTTTTGCCCTGTAAAATCAGATTTTTGACGAGTTCCAATAACATACTACTGACAGTTTCCCTCTGTAAGAGTAGAAATTTGACATATTTTAAATAAGATATCTGTCAAAATACTATGAAACTGAGCATAAAACAACCATATCAAGAATGGTTACTTGGGATTTTATTACGGAGTGCCATTTTTTTTAACTATCGCATACAATATTAAATTAAAATTATCTATATTAAACTTGAAATTATTAGGTAATATTGAACAATTGATTGGACCGACCTCAATAAATTAAAAGTGAACGTGGACAAACATACAAAGATACACCACCACCTCTATAAAATTGAATGTTTGTTTGGAGGTTTTCTTTTCCTTGGTTTATTCTACAGTTTCAAAAATATTCTACATTTGTACCGTCGAATGATAGCCTCATTTTTCTGAATTCGATTAAAGAAGAGTTTAATATTTATATAATATAAATAAAATATAACAACGGAATGACAGAAAAATAAACATTTAGTTTCAATAAATCTAGTTTATATTGGTAAAGATACAAATTATGTGGGCTTCCAAAAGAAGCCCGTTTTCCAATAACATGAGCTTGCTTAAAGAAATATCAATAATTGTTAAAACAAATTTCCCAGAATAAGGATCCTTTTATAGGTCTTACGACATCTCGTCACATAATGTGTATTTGTTGACGAGTCGTGGTTGTTTATATATTTATTTAAGTTTATTTATAAAAATATCTAAAAATATTATGTATATTAAAAAAAAAGTCTGTTATCTAGTATCCATAACACAAGTTCTTAATGATACTTACTTTGGGCTAGATAATTGGTGTGAGCGTGGCTATATATAATTAAAAAAAAAAAGTAATGATTAGTATGGTAATAAATGAAACAAAATTATTAAATAGAAATTATTCTGTTATGGATGACAACACAAAAGCTTGATTACTTTATTAAGAGCTTCTCACTTTGATGAGGGGCTGTAAATTAATTTAATTTAATTGTAAGTTATTCTTCCTCGGTTCTTGATTGAATTTTATTTAGCCGTACCGAGTTATGAAAAGCTCGGTGGCACATATTATTACTGTGGTCGCAAAAATTAATACGAAATCTTAAAGCAAAGTTTACGATCGCCAGATCAAAATTATCGAAAAATATTACTTATAATTTCAAGCTCATGAAAAGTCCACAGTGAATCAAATAAAGCATATCTAAGTAAAGTTAGTGAAACAAGACAAAGCACGGTGGATCAGCCAGTGGAATTTGGAGGCATATACCTCTATGATACAAAATGATTGCAGTCCATATTTTTCTACTTTCGTAATGTTGTGTTCTGTCGGTGAGTAAGGCTATCGGAGCTCTATGGTTAAGGTCGGCAGCAAGGGAATGATACATATTTATGTTAAAATCGCCTAAGGCTGCATACTATCAGGTAGGTAGTAATAACTAGGTAAATCTAAGTGTCAATATCCAAGGAGAACTACTATATCGAACATCGTGCTTGCTGGCATTTCCTTATAAAGCTTATCTATTTAAAGAACGAGTAATTAGAAGTCTCTGTACTACTTAAAAGAGACAAGACGAGTAGTATTTTCTTTGTAGCTGTAACAGCTATAATGAAAGCCTTGACAATCGCACCGGTGCCTCCTTGCCCTGTAATTAAGTATACCGGTCCCGGGCATAGTATCTCGTTTCGTAACAAAACGGAAATTTGCATCGGTTTGGCAAACAGTCTTGTTCTAAACAAAGGGAATTCAAATTAATTTGTTGTCTTTACAAGTGTACGGAGAATATATACAAAGCTTCGTAGAAAAAGTTCGATCTCTGATTGTTTGTATAATGTTGATGGATCAGAGTCTAAATTTGAATGGCTAATTGAGAGTGTAGTCACAAACATAGTAACGGTTTGCACTCTTCAGAGCGTGTATTTGGGTTTCAATTGTAGGTACACAACATTGCACCCAAAAAACAGGTTGTGGTTATTTTTACTTCAAATAAGGATGGCATCACATAAACACGGTGATCGACATAATCGGCCTCCCTTCCCTTTTCCTGTGTGTAATAGTCGAAAACAAGCCAAATAATAATTATTTGCGTCATCATACAACTGTTGTAAGTAAATACTTTGGTTTTTTTACCTACATAATTTAACATTGCGGTGGCGTAGTGCGTAAGAGCCTTGTCTTCCACCCGGGAGGCACTGGTTCGAACCCCGCCACATACCAATGTGTTTTCAAATTTTGAATTCATATGTACGTTTAATCGACGCTTTTACGGTGAAGGAAAACATCGTGAGGAAACCTGCACACACTTATGAAGAAATTCTTAGGTTGTGTGTGAACTTGGGCAGCGTGGTTGACTAAGACCTAATCGCCCCTAATGTGTGGTAGGCTCGAGCCCCTCCGTGGGGACATTATGTGAGCTGTTGATGATGATGATGATTAACATTATAATTTCAAAATAAAAATTACTAGCTTAGTACTACAACCAAACGACAATAGGAAACTAACCTTTTCTACACGAAACCAACCTTTACTATAATAAAAACTTTCCATGCCAATCAAATCAACCAATCGAGGATAAGTTCACGATTTTACTGAGCAATAGTATCGCAGAATATCAAATAAAGTGTAAAACTAAGTAGCGATTGGTCCTAGTGCATGCCTTAAGCTATTCACAAACTTTAGGTTATTTTATAATAATTTAAGATTATTATCAGGTATAAGGAATACAATTTATAATCAGGACACGTAAATTGTTGAGAATGATTTCTCAATCGATATCCGAAAAGGGAATATAGACAATCAACAACAACATCATTTTGTGAAATATTCTTGTGTTCTAATAAGCAAGGCCCTGCAATATTGGACTCTTTGATTCATAAGACTCGAACGAGAAGGCCTTAATTAAATATTCCCGGAGTCGACCCGAGCATCGACAGAATAACAACGCTTTGTTTCGAGTGTCTTGCTAGTTACTGCTTTGACGAACTTTCTAGGTGCCTTCATTTGCGAAGCTTCGGAATTCTCATTTCATTTAGTGCTAATAATAAATGAAGCCAATACTCCTACGTAGAATATTCTATTGACATATACAACAGTAGTTTTGGGCAATTCTTTGAGAATTGTTTTTTTTTGTGTGAAATAAACCATTACATACAAATACACGAAACATAAATTCGTAAAAACTAGTTTTATTTAATGGTTTATGTTTAGTATTAGGTAATCTTGCAAAATGAGTTCTAGTGTTATAAAATTCTAGTGTTATAAAATATAATAAGCTTTAAATGCAATAAAAATCCGCAAGATAACTTTATATTGAAGGTTTATACGTTTTTAAGAGCATTTTAGACCTTTACTGCACTAATTTCCGAGAATTGTTTAAACGGCTTCAAGTTATAAAAGCGATTAAGTATTTTATAATGTAATGCTGTCGCACTTAAACAAAATTATCTAATCTTAGTACAAGCTATATAATTACGTATGAAAGAATAAATCAAAATTTAAAAACCATAGTACCTACCTTAGATTAAAGCAAAAGGGAAGATACGGCATCGTCCTTATCGCATCTTTCAAAACGCAGGCCTCGTCAACTACATAGACGAACTATGCTGAACGTGTCGCTCTTGCATTTTTTATCTCGCTCACCTGAGACGTAGTAGGGCCATTAGTCTCAGTTTCTTCCTTTTTAACCGACTTCAAAAAAGGCGGAGATTATCAATTCGACTGTATGTTTTTTTTTTTAATGTTTGTTACCTCATAACTCGTTACTGGGTGGACAGATTTTGAAGATTCTTTTGACCTTTGGAAGCTAGTGCTTGTCATGGGGTCCCATTTAAATTTGATCGACATCTGACGAGTAGTTTTTGAGTTATCCCTAATAATGCTTATTTTTTTTTTATTAATTGACATTGATGATATCGTAATTTTATCACTTGTGTGTCTAAAAGATCTTGAGGAAGTTTCCTGAAAATTTCTATACTTAAAACACTAAAAAGCAGAAAAAAAATAAAAAAAAAACCGCCTTCAAAACTAAAATGTATTTGGGACCGACCTCAAAAAACATTTAGATTTTTATAAACAAAATTTTTATTTTCCCGTTTTTAGTTTTGAAGGCGGTTTTTTTTTACTTTCTCGTATACGTAGTATAGAGGAAGTCTTGTAATCGTCAAAAAATTCGACTTCGAGATTTTGACGGATTTACACGTTTTAGACCTCCCAGAGTCCAAAAAACCGTTTTTGGAATTGTCTATGTGTGTCTGTGCGTTAGCACGATAACTCGAGTATGCTTTAACTTATTGCAACCAAATTTAACATGCATGTATAGCATCAAAATAGAAGGTTTCTATCAACTTTTGAGTCCTCGGTCACGAAAGTTAAGCAACCAAGTGCGCTGTCTTTACTCGGATGGGTGAGCAAAATTTTACATGCATGTATGACATCGAAATATAAGGTTTCTATCAACTTTTTGAGTCGTTTCCGGTATACGAGAAAGTCAAGGGAGACCACTCCCTATTTTTTGCTTTAATCTAAGGTATCTACCTATTTTATTTTTAAAGAAGATAGATATCAACAACTAATGCGAGGAAGAAATTGCAGCGTCCCCCTCTTTCTTCCTACCCTGCTCCCGCTTTGATTGGGGTCGGCGCAGTATGTCTTGATATCGACAATACTGCTAAAGGATTTGGCATTATATTTTTACGGCCGTGTGCCTGACACCAATCCTCCTTGGGAACGACTGCTATCATCCGACAGCACCCGGGACCACGAGGTAAACGTGCCTTCTGAAACACAAGAAAATCGTGTTGAAAAACCTTCGGTCACCCATCCAAGTAACGACCGAACACTTGGTATTCTTAACTTTTGTGATCATTACTAAGAATGCACCTCGGCCATCGACTTCCTCGCGAAATTATAGCGTACTTCAGGGGAAATACATGGGAAATAATTTACAGAAATAAAATACTACCACCATTTAATTTTGCGTGTTGTATTTTGGTTGGTAAGTAATTGGTAGTAACAATAACATATAATATTTCAGAATTTCACGGGGCACGTGGTAGGTACCTACTTCCTCATTGAAATATTGGAAGGTAAGAAGATTTTTAATTATTTATTTCAAAATACATTTATAATTACAGGAAAATCCATACAATACACAGAGCTCACAGATAATCGAATGCTTTATTACAGGTGCACTATTTACTGTGTAACACAAGTAATACGTCATTTTTGTGAACTTATTCAAAGTGCAATAACTCTATGATGATCAAGTAGATGATTATTGTCTTAAATCAAAAGTGTTATGATATGAACATGATTGTGAATGCATTTATGGAAGTGGACTGTTTGTGGGAGAGTCTAATCTTCTAGAGTCTGTGTCATTGGTAGGTAGACGATATGACCAAGCATTTTATGATCTGGCCAATTATCCGATTGGGACAAAGAAGACTAAAGATAAGTTGAATGGAATATGTGAGAAATGATATCGCAAAGGACGTTAATGTTAACAAGATCGATATATATGGAAGAGGACTATATGACAATTCCAAATAAAGTTGGGGAATTTCCAAAAAAAATGAAGGAAGAAATATAGACACTAAATCAATTTTAGCTTAGAAATTGGAGCAAAATCAAATCCGTCACAGTCAATAAATTACAATAATTGGTCGAACGAGAATTTACTAGATAACAACCTCCAGTAATATTGTTTTCAGAGCTCTTCAAATATTCGACCTTGGATAAGTTTGAATAAGCTTTGTAATAGACGGTGCCAAATTTTAGGTACTCTAGTCGGCGAAGTGACGTAAACATCATCAAAATTGTACACAGCGTTGGCGGAACCAAGCAGTTATATTTAAAAAATGTATCACGAAAATGTAGGTTTAATGCCTAAGATCGTATTCATGAGAACGGTGCCTAAAAGGTTTCATTGGCTAGGTGAATTATTAAGATTACTTTGTTTTAAGATGTAACAATATCAATTACTCTGAAGCCGGTGAGTTCCTAATCTTTTTGACATTTTAGAGAACTGTATAAGGTCATTCATAATTCATTGGTATAAGGTTCTATAATAAAATACCTGAGGAAGTGACAGCTCTAACGGATAAATACTTTTATAAAACAATCTTTAATATCTAAGGCAAATTACAAGATAAATGAATTACCGGTGATAACGCTTGAAAATAGAAAATCTATGTAGGTACTAGTTATAATAACAGACTACGAGCAAGATACTTTTTTTGTAATTCATGGTTTTAGCTGATGTCCATAATATTTTACACTTTGTTATTTTCTGTAAGGCTTTTGCTATTTATATTCTGCGAACACATATGTGTTCGCAGTTTATATTTCCTATTTTTTTGTTATTATTTCCTAAATATCAAGAGACAACAGCTTACAGAGTTTCTTGCCGGCTCTTCTCAGTAAGCTCTCTCATTCTGCGAACCAGCTTTAGTATAAAAATACAAATTTGATAGAGTTGCTAAATAACAGTTTTTTTTTTCTTTCGCTCAAACATTTCTTATTTTCAAGGTCTATTTAACTGTAAATCTAGTCGTATTTCATTCGACCACTATTTTTCCTACAAGCACTTTCAATAATAAATTCCTTACGTTGTTACACTGAACTCTATGTTAAGATTATTTTTCAGTGCGCTCTATTGGCTCAGAACACATTTAACTCGACGACAATGTCATTATGACCGCAATTTTAAATTGTGCGTGAACATAATGACCTATTTTATTTCTAAGAATCTTTTTTTCTTATAGTAAATTTATCGTTAACATCGACTGTGTTGATTTGTAAAATAAAATGGCTGGGGTTAATTTTTCTATTTATTTTTTAGTTGGTTCGATTCCCGGTTCGAGAATTTTTTTGAGAATTTTGTGAATGTTATGTTTCTTTTTAGAAATAAAGGAACTTTTAGCAAATTGAGCTTTTTTAAAGATTTAAGGTGGGGAAGTACCCGGGAAGTATCCAGGACCCTTTTTTTTACTGTTTCCCTATTCAAAATACTCACAAACGCAATTTTAATGCCATTGGCACGCTGCGAAGAGGAGGACCATGGCACCGGGTTATTAATCACGAAAGTTAAGCTACTATATGCGCGATCGGTACTCGGATGGGTGACTAAAAATTGTTGAATTCAATTATCCTTCGTGCTTTGGAAGGCACATTAAGCTGGTGGTTCCGGCTGCTATCGAAAGATAGAAGTCGTTACCAAGGAGTGTTGATGTCAGAAGGCGACCGGCCGTTAACTGTAAATGTAGACAATGATGTTGTTTATTCTTAGATGGGTAATTGTATGACACATGCAATTAATTGGATAATTTTGTTTGTGTTATGATATTGTGTAAATAACTAATGTATTAATTAATGTGTAATTATTTTTTTGGTATACCACACATTGTATTCTTATAGGTATATTTATTAACCAGAGGATCATAAATGTATGCTTAGCACGTAAATTGAAAGGAATCTATCAAACATTAGCACAAAATGGTGGTGGGTATCAAGAGTTAAATTAATTAGTTTATTAATGTGGTTAACTGAATTATATAGAAAAGTCTTATAAGATAAATTATTATTATAAATGAACCAAATGCGTGGGAGTAATAACTTCCCAAAATTTACGCATGTAAAACTGTAATTCTAATTATATTGCTATTATCTATTGACCTGTAATGATGTTTTGAAATCATTACCAAATTGTAAGCTGTGGAGATTCTTTCGCCATTTCTTCTCCATAATAATTATTTCGTCCCGAAATGGTTGTAGGGATATCAAGATGGATTGCACCGAACCCAAATAAAGTGGGAGAAGGGTAGTTGAAAGAAGAGTAAAAAACAGTGCGATCTTTTTTCAGCATTAGAGACAGTTACTGCCCTGCTAATTGGTAAGGATAAGTCACCTGGGCCTAATAGATGCCTACAACTCCCTGGATAATAGCTATACGTTTACTAAAGTTACTGCCGAACAGTATAGAAGCCAATACATACGTGAAGCGTTTATTTGTGGCATTTTTTCAAATAAAATTAGAGTAAGACTATTAGAAATTTTAGAAAACTTTACCTTAAGTCTTCATGATGCGCATAATACCGCAAAATCTTTAGAAATGGCTGAACTCTATACTGCCGTCCATAAATGCAGTGAGGAACATTTTTTCGTGAAATGAGTTAATGATAGATTCGGGATCGCCTCGTTTTGGCGAATATTATGAACTCCAACTACAACTTTATTGATCTAAGGTACAGGGGGGTAATATGGTCACTCTAAGCTTTACGTATATACTTCTCAAAAACTAAGAGGAGGAATGAGATAAAAACATACAGCCGTAAAGTTACTTTAGTATGTTATTCAAAACAAGGTATATAATCTTTAAAAACAAAGAATCTCTTTGGTAAAAATCAACTTTAAAAAAAAGGGGAAAATGACCATATTTCCGGCAGGTGCAGAAAATATGGTCACGAAGTGTCGATATTGACAGTATGGGTTTTAATATAATTAACCTTCACAATTTGGACACAAATATGATTCTTCATCTGATGCTGTGAGACCTACACACTCTTCATGTACATAGGAACAGCAAGAAGTACAAAGCCTCATGTCAGCTACTCTGTCTTGGTTCGCCGCGGGACTCGGAACTCTATATTATTTTTTTCCCCTGAGTCACAGCGCGCAATGCAGCATTCATATCTTTTTCCCTCTTAAATTATTCTTTACGTAACGAGCCAAAACTCATTAAATAAAAAGAAAAATATAAACAATATTTTCGATACTGCAAATATGGTCATTTCATGACCATATTTTACAAATAGGTACTTTTCGAAAAAATTTAAAACGGAAAAAAAAATCTGCTGAAACATGTAACGGATATAATACCACTTGAAAATATAATAATTGACCTTTGTACTTACTCAGACTACCGATCACAACACCTGAAATTGTATTTTTCACGAGTTTTCACTTTTTAATAAATATAATAAGCAAACTTGAAATCTCTGCCGGTGCAAACTTTTTTAGCTGTCGAAATAGAATCGGTAAAACAGCACGGACGGGACTTGTTATGTTGCTAGGCCTACCAATAGACTATCAACAAGTAATGCGTTATCTAATGTTTATATAATATTAAAAAATCATTACTGAAAATTTAATCTAAAATCATATTTTACCGTAACATAATGTAATTAAATAGCATGACCCTTAATTATGAATATGAAAATAACATAATATGATGTTGATAGAAGTTGGAATTACGTTCATATTCTAAACAGATAAAATTCACAAGCTTATCTAATTTCAGAGCTTAACGTTATTATGTTATACACAATTTAAAATGGCGACCATATTATATAGCATCGTTAACACTGCCAACGGCTTCGTCCGCGTGTTTGACTATTAAAAAAAAGCCTAATGTTAATCAGAAACAAAAAATTTACATTTTAATGATAAATGAATTTGTTAAATCTCTTTCTAAACCTGTTCATTACAAACATACCAGTCTCTCTTTCTCTTTGTAATATTAGTGTGAGTGAGAGAAATCTGAAAAAACTAACTGTTCAAGTACACATACTTATTACCAGGTGGTAGGCCTGTAAGAACTACCGCCTTTCCTATTTCAGCCGTGGAACAGTTTGCTGTGTTTCGAATTAAAGGGAATGGTAGCCAGTATAATTACCGGGCATGGATAGCATTTCACCTTAGGCCTCAGGATAATAACGCATCTTCAATACCAAGTGATTTTTTTAGCAGAGATATATGTAATTTTTAGGGTTCCGTACCTCAAAAGGAAAAAACGGAACCTTTATTGGATCACTTTGTTGTCCGCCTGTCTGTCTGCTTTTCTGTCTATTAAGACCCTTTATCGGGAATGAGTGGAGGTATCGAGTTGAAATTAAAAACATAAACTCAGGTTTACGGTCTTTTGAAGCTGTGAAAAAAATCAAACTTCTTAGTTAACGCAAAAAAAAGATACGGCCCTTAATGCCTCAAAAAACATATATTTCGACACTCTCAAGGAAATCAAAATTCATAGGGTACTTCCCGTTGACCTAGAACTATGAAATTTGGCAAATAATATTGTCTTATACCCCAGGTACAGGAAAATATATGAAAACTATACATTTGTAATTAAATTATAAAAATATAGCCCTTACAAGCTGTGAAAAAATCAAACTTCTAAGTTATGACAAAAGATACGGCCGCTTATGCCGCAAAAAAATACAAACTTGTTACGAAACCCTCGGCGGGGGAGTCTGAATCGCACTTGTCTGGTTTTTTTACACATAAAGTCACATCTGGCAGCGGCCTTACCGTACCCCAAAATGGTGACAGGTTGCCAGCCTGTCGCTTACATAAAAGGTGCATGAAATCCAAAAAGGAACTGTCCTTCAGTAAACAAAGAAGCAAAGGCCCACAACCAGGACAGATGTTACACTAAAAATCATATCAGCAGTCCGGGATTATATGTATGTATGTACCTCATATAATATCATGTAATGAAAGTTCACATTATGATTTCGTCTGCATTTGCTTACGCCCACATATTAGACCTCAGCACCCACTGAATTTATGAATTAGGAATATTGTTGGTTAAGTAAATACCACGTAGGGACCACATGTAAAATGATAATTGAAATGCCAACGTTAGCGTTTGCATCAGCGCTTAATCGCGTTTTATGACTTGTGCGTTCGGTCGCGGTATTAGAAAAGCGCGTTTTAGCGACTGCATTGATGCTACATCGCTTCTTTAACCTTCAAATCTTCAAATTTCATCGATATCTACCTTAACTCTGAGCCACGTTCCACAGACGCTAAAACTGAAGTTGTTGCAACTTGGTCGTCGAAAGTAGCTGCGACCGACATTCCTACGCGTGCGGGGTGTGGCGTTCAATCGCTACATCGGGCGTCCAAAAGTATCCGCGGCCGGCATTCGGCTAGAATTACTATAAAATTAATAGGTATCCATTTTGAATTTTATAAATTACACTGTGTTATGTACTACAACGTTTGTAAATTATAAATATTTTCTACACCATAACGAAATGCAGAGCAAGCTGAAACAACCCTTATTGTAAAGAGTCTAAGGTTATATAGAATATAACAATTCACTGATTATCCGTTTCATTCAGCCGTTTCTCTTGGTAAACCTTTTCTGACGAGATTCACATTATGAAATAAAATATTACCGCCTGTTATTGTTACTGGAATTACGTGCTAGTAATTTATGAAAAAGAGTTAATTGTGGAAGGGCTAATTAATATTTATGGCTTGTGATCTCAATCGACTTTTATTCCAGTTTATGAAGCGGAAAGTGAAAAATATTGTTAAGTTGCAAAGAATTTTATGACGAACATTTGTGTAGTAATGTAAGTTATTTCTTAAGACAGGATGGCATAGAAGCGTCGGTGACCATTACCAAGTAATATACCTTCTTCATCAGCTTTTATGATCGCTACAAATAATCCGGAACCACGGCGCCCCATCGACCGACTATTTATAATAAAGTCATTTAAAATAATACATTTCTAGTGAGTATCAGAATAAATAGATCAGAAGATATCCCAGAATCTTTATGCCTATTTATACTAGAAACCGCTGTAAATTCCGTTCCCCTATTACGTCTAAAAGTATAAGCGAATATCGTTAAGCATCGTCTTATAGCTTACCTATTTCATTCGCAATACTAATGCAGGGAGTCGTTATAAAAATACGATAGGAGGGTTATTACTTATCTCTGTCCCGTCTAATCCCGGCGTACACCCTCGGGAGTGTTAAATCAAAACCCTCGTTCAGACTTCAAAGATCGGCCTGCAATCTTGGTAAGTTCGATAGGTATCTTATGTTGGAGAGCCAAAGACTCCCTTTTACAATAATACGCTGAGATCTACATAGTTAATGATGGTTGTTTTGATCTGGATTTGTACTCATTTATTATTTACATCTTTAAAGTAATGTACCTAATACAGGAAAAAATATATTATATTGTCGCGAGGGGTACCTATGAGTGGTATTTTTTTTTACAAACATACACACAATATACGCTCGATATAATCACGAGTCGATGGCGCCGCGGTTGGACATTCTTTGTAACGATCATGAAAGTTAAGCTACCAAGTGCGCGGTCGGTACTCGGATGGGTGACCGAAAGATTTTTTTTTTCGCCTCGATTTTCCTCCGTGCTTCGGAAGGCACGTTATACTGGTGGTCCCGGGTTCTGTAAAAAGATAGCAGCCATAAAAATCTAATGCCAAATCCTTTAGCAGTATTGGCGATTTCAAGACATACTGCACTGGCCCCAAATCAGAGTAGAAGAAAAGCCGTGTGATGCCGGCAGAGTAGAATTGCATCATCTCCTTCGATAACAAGGTCATAATGTCCCGAGCAGTCGGTCGAATAATAAAGGCTGTAATGATGTTACTCTCATAATCGCTTATGTCATGATTCGCCCTATAACCCAAAAATAATAAAGTCATCGTAATTTCTGCGAGGTACGAAAGAGGTATTTAAGTTTAATGTAAATAACATTAGGAATAAATACTTTTGTAACTTTTCTCTAATAAAAACATTAACTCTTAACTAAGCTTTGAATTTCATTCCTAAGTTAAACAAACGTTACTCAAGAACCATAATTCAAATAAAAGGTGATAGCTAAAGTGACTTAAGTGCCTAGTTAGTTTGAAACTTAAGTAGGGTTCGTATTGTGGAGCATTTAGCTGTGTTTCGGGGTCAAGGGAAATGTTACCAGTGAAGTTATGAAGCAAAGTACACTAAAATAATATGAATATCTCATCATCGAGAATTTTGCATTGTTTATTTATTTAATTAGGTGAACAAAACAGAATTACAATCATGCATTGCACTGACATGTGTACACAGCATGTTAAGCGAACATCGAGCTGAATCAAAAATTAACATATTATTATATTATACTTAAAAAAAATAACATGTTATTACATTATTAAAAAATTAACATTATTATATTATTAAAAGTTAACATAAGTATTATTATATTATTTATAATTGAAATATATATTTTTTTAAATAACATTGAAACAGTATAAAGTTACTTTTCAATTTTATAAGAGGATTTCCATTTACAGAGGGATGAGTTGTGGATATCAGGCACATCGCCTCGTTCATTCAATAATGCGTTGAACTCACGACTCATTCTAAATATAGGGTTGTGGGAAGACACATTATTAGAACACTAAAGCGACGATCAAGCCTGGAAGACCTCGTGAGGACTCTAAGGTGTACATCGGAAATAAGTGTAGTGGATAGCAAACCATTCAAAATTTTATGAAAGCAAGTTAGATCGAGCAACTTGCGTCGACTCTCTAGACTCTTCAATCCAAAATAACGAAGCCGTTCGTCATATGTGCTAAGCTGCCGCTTAAGACCAGATCTATATGTCACGACTCTGAGAAGGCGCCGCTGAGTTGACTCGAGCATATCAATTCACATGTTATACTGAGGTGACCAAACAACATACGCATACTCAAGCTGTTGCTCAACGGAATACGTTCTTACACGATAGAAGCACATAAAGGTGAAACCATAAAGATTTCTACGCTGTTCATAGCTTTTTTTATTTTGGCTCTAATATTGTAACAGTTTTTTCATTCTTTTCGTCAGTATTTGTAAACCTCCTGGTAGACTTATGAACGAATGTCTTTTTTATGTTAAGTGGTTGGCTGACAATACACGGCCTGCCTGTTGGTAATCACTAATCAGCCACCGTAGTCGTATAGACGTTTGCAACAACGCATTTGTAGATTCAATTTATTATAATAGACAGGAACCTTTCATAGTAATCTTAATGTGCAAATGTAAAATGATTGGTTGGGATTTTTTTATTAATTTTATTCATTGATATGATTTATAGTATTTTGGAATTATTTTTGCTTTAACGAACGCGCAAATATTTTTCTAGAAAATACATTTAAAAAATCGATTGTCCAGGGCTGCGTCAACAACTTAAACCAACGAGGAGGTCTAGGAATCCGGGCGTAAACAGGCATCCAGCATTTTTGCCTTATGTGAAAGGGGTAACGGACAAGGTCGGCTCCCTATTGAGAAAGTACTCCATACCCACTGTCTATATTCCTGGATCAAAGGTAAACAATGCATTACGCACACCAAAAGATGTCTTGCCCCTACAATTTGTTCTGATCATGCCTAAACATCAAATGCTCTCCTGAAAAATCAAGAGCGTTTGGTGGGAAACCATGGCGTCTGGATGTCAATCTTTATTTCGATAATTCAAAATTGCTTCGTGTGTGAATTTTGTGCTGTGAAAGTGGTGTCGTTTTGTTGCATTAGCATCCGTGTTGACGAACAGTTATGGAGGAATCATTGAAATAAAGGTTTTGTGTATGTGGCGGTGAGAATTGTATAGTGTTTGGAAATCCCACTATACAATTCTCATCAGTCACAATCATGAGGTCTGTTGCCATGCACTTCTTTCCAAGCACTCCCTAAATGCATTAAAATGTGTGACTGACATATTTTAATGCAAACATCAAGACATAAACAAATGAAGATATGGCTCAAAGGTCTTAGATACCAAGCCAAAAACCCTAACAACTGAAAAATCAACAATATGGTACTTATTTAGTACTTTTGTGAACGAAGGCATCGATTTATACTCGGAGGTTTAAATAAAATATTAACTTATACTCTCAAACTTAACGGTAAAGACTACCGAGATGGTTCGATAAGAAAGTCTAGTCACGGAGAGCGCTACTTGGAACAAAATACTCGTCTTTATATAATGACGAGACACTGCTGAGTGCTTAATTCAATATACCGAATTATAACCAGAGATAAAGCTTAAAAGATTGATTCGAAACAAGTTTTTAAAAATATATTAAAGATGTCTGGCTTAAATGAAATATCTACCTAAAATCGTGGTTATACGAGTAACGTATCTATTTACAAATAGTAGAGAAAAAATTTAGGTAGTCGGTTGTATATGTATATGAATGCAATAAGCATGTAATACTCATGATATACAACACACAGATTAATTCAATACATACATTATCTATTCTTTCACGCCGAAACTATCTCAGTAATTTGGTGTTAAGCGTTGGTTTATAATAATTTTCCTTATTGAAACACCGATAATAACAGGTATTAACCGACATGACTACCAACCTTATTTAATTTGTCTGGCTTCTCTGGACCTTCTAAATAAGTGAGGAGAAGTCTATTAGATTCTAAAGCTCTCTTGAAAGGTCGAGGATCCACTAGAGAGAAATGTTTCACGCTTTATGAAGGAAAAGCTACGGAACCCACTCAGAAGCAAAATTCTGAAAACTCCAAGTAGTACATACGTTTTAACCTCACATTTAAGAACTACTCAGCGCAGTGATTATGGGGAATGTTCCGAATAAATACCATACCTTCAGCAGTGGACCGAAACTCGTACCGATGCGACATTTCATCTGCTAAAAGCTAAAGCTGATCATTTCAGCCAAGAAACACCAGCTGTAGGACATAGGCCTCTCACAAGGATCTCGTAACCGGTCGGTTCTAAGCTGCCCGCATTCAGCGGCTTCCTGCAAGATCGTCTTTCCACCTTGTTGGTTGACTACCAACGCTGTCTTTTGCTTTCACTTATTTTTTTATCTTAAAGGCAGTATGTGAAAATGTATGAAAATTATTAACACGCCTCTCGTCTCAGACATTCCAATCAGATAGCTCAATAAATAAACATAGTAACCTAGTAGGTACTATGATTAAGTAAAGATACAAAGTGCTAGAAAATTTGTTCAAATAAGCAGCCGTAGTCTAGAAATACACGAAAATATTTGCCGTTTCCGTGGACTCTATCGAACAGCAACACGAAGGTCACATCAGGCAGTCGCGTCACGTGCCTCGCCACTTATCGCGAGTTACTTCTCTGAAATAAAATAAATTGCGGACAAGAGTGTTCAGATGTCTGCCTATTACGGCCAGTCATTGATTATTATTGTTGTTGACTTTTCATCGGAGATGAAATGAAAATTACATATGGAATCAGTTTTGTGTTTTCGTGAAATTTCTTTAGAGCCGAAAACACTTTATTCCATGCATTAATCGGGGGTGCTAGGTCAATCGCGTTCAGACAGAGGAATCAGGAGCGGAAACTAGGACTTGTGAGTCAGGTGTAGGTTTAATGAGTTTAACGTGGGTTTAACATGCATCAGCTCAGCACTTATCTCTATTACTCTGGCTTACGTTTAGTTCAATCGTGACAATCCTGCCTATCGGGCAACTATAAGTGAACGGGAGAAATCCCGAGTTCTTGTTGTAAAAACACGCGTTGAGTCTTGAGAGACTCCATTTTATACAATCTACCGTACAATTGTCTGTTACTATAAGTACATTTTTACTTGACATTGGCGAAATGCGTAATCTTAAAGTGTCGCGATCGCCATTAATTTTAAAAAAAGTGATCATGTATTACCTGTCACATTATGAAGTTATATCCACATTTCTAACTTTTTCTCACACTGAAAGCAAGGAAAGGTTTTAGAACTGATAAAAGGAGGTCAATTAGATTGTTTCAGAGTCGACAGGATTCGTATCTGGAGTGACTTCACTTCTGTGTAGAGTAATGTTCGAACTAGAATTGTTTAGCGGACTTTTGTTTTTCTCAACGACTTATCTCTTAAGTGAGGCTTGCTTATAGCAAATGGACTGGTCTTCATTTGCTTTTTTTGTTGAAAGATTCCATAGTTCTACAGGTATATAGAGTGGTAATGGTAACAGACTGGTAACGAGTATAAGCCTAGTAAATCAATGCTATTTCCATCCTTAAGGTGTGGTGAATCTATTGAATCTTTTCAGGTGTCACTTCAGGATCAACTGTCAGAGTACTTTTACGAGTCACAATTTCAAACTTCCAATGTGACTTGTTTATCTCATATTAACGTGTCATCCGTGTCTATTCGAGCCTCACACTTACTCGATTGTTACATACACCACTTAACGTACGACCGTGGTGTCCGACAATTATTCTTTTAGAACTTTTTTTAAGTAAATAAGTCCGTTTTATTAGAATTTTGTTTTACATCCTAAGTGAATTGAATAATTGATAAATATATTATGTACATAAACAAGATTGCCTGAACGTTGTTTTGTTCATTGCTTTAAAAGCGTATTTATCAAAAGACCTATCTCGTGCCAAAGTATTAATTCTCCTTTGGCAGTGAGAGTAGTATCAAAAAGAATACGGACGGACTCTTGAGCATCAATATTCATGCTTTATATTAATTTGTCTCTTTTTTCGTGCCGCTGCATATTGAGCGACTCAGAGCAATTAGTGAGGAATGCTCGCGAATATCTCGCGTCCATTTCACCGGAGAGAAGGGGTGCTATTACTGAATGCCCGCTTGTCAAATAATTGTAATATCTCCAGATTGTGTTTTTTTGTCGAATTTATTCAAGGTGAACTATTAAGTTTAAAGTGTTTTGATGTTGCTCAGTAATATTTGGTATATCTTACTTATGAACGCAGATAGTAGCATGTTTATTGAACCAGACATCTTTAATTTCAACAAAAGCCATTTCAGTGATGACATCATACCGCAGTTCAATAATAAACATAGTACCTACTATGTTTATTATTAAACTGCTTTACTTGATAGGTGCATAGAATAATGATTTTACAGCTTGTTCAATATTTGTTGTTTAAAAATGCGATAACTCCAATGTTTGAGCCTCACAAGGAACACAAGACACAAAATTTAGCAGCTTATAATCCAAAATTAAGTCCAGTCTTGAAGACTAATATCATTAAAAAAAATCTTTTGCTTTATAATATTTCATTTAAACTGCGTAATTGTGAGCAAGAATACACTTCCTTATAGACGAGGCAATTAAATATAGAATAAGCATTAATGTACCATGTCACTTCATTTCGCTCATTAGGATGCTTATCTGTCGCAATCATAACATATAACCCACTTTGGTTTTAACATCTTTACTACTAAAATTAGAAAATCCACTGAAAAATAGTCTGGGTTCGATTCCCAAACTGGACAGACGATTTTTTTTTTCAGTGTATTTTCTCGGCGCGTTTGTTAACACAATAATAATTCCTTAATCTTTACTACTGTAGATGCTTTTGCGATTTACAGTAGAATTGGTAATGGTATCATTTTTGCTATTATTAGTGTTGAGCGATAATTGAGTCTTCTGAGTCCTTTTCAAAACGCGTGGTATCCATTTTGTAGACTCGACTCATAAATGCGAGCATAACTCAAGTCCTGATCAAGACTATCCTAAATATATGCACATATTTGAATATCTGGAATACACAAGTAGAATTATAATAACGTTAAATATATTGTGTTTAAATTATGCCGTATAATGATATCTTTTATAAAAGACCCCAGAGTCCCAATTTGTAATTTAAATAAAATTTATCTAAAGATACTTAATAAGACTCGACTACATAGCCAATGAGGTCCCGTAATGGTATGGCTTTTCCTAATACGACATACATAGTAACATTCCTTTTTGTACCACAATAAAGATGTTTTTTAAATCATCAAAATCGGTCCATCCGTTGCAAAGTTATAAAGCAATTTGCGTCAACTGATTTTATTTAATCCGCTGCGCTCTACGGCATGGCTGTGACGTCACCCGGCACTATCCGCCCGCTCCGAGTCGCCGCACCTAGGAACTTTGACTGATTTTCATCTCATTTAACTTTAACTTCCGTGTTAATAAAGATATTTATATGATTTTTTTTACTTGATAATCTTGAATAAATATGCTTTTAAATAATGTATATTCCGTGAGTAATAGTTTATTTCTAATAGTTAGAAATAATAGAGGAATAAGTAGGTAGGTACTTTAAATAATATTTTTTCTCACCTTGACATGATTTTATTCCTGATAATATTAAATACATATATTAATAATACCTTTAAATAACGTATAATTCGTGAGTAAAATTTTATTTTAAATAGTTATAAAAATCGAGGAATACTTAGATGTTTTTTTCATCATTTCAGCCGAGAGACACCCGCTGTTGGACATAGGCCTGGACATTATTTCTCACTTTGACATAATATATTTAAATGTGTTACGCAATGAAACCCCAAAAAACATATATTTATCCGTCAAATTATATTGTTATTTCGTAATAAATAAAACTATAACCAGAAATTCAGCAAACGTCTGCAAAATCAGACAGAAAATTTGAGAAAAGAAAATAGTAGGTACCTATACATTATTATTGCAAATTATTATATATTTAGATAAGTAATATTTGACTAAATCACGGTAACGATAGAAGATAAACATTGTAAACTAAACTAAACTGAGTAAAAAAATCCATTTTTGTTCCGCAAAGTACCTACACATTCCAAGATTTTGAAAATTGTATGTATAGTTTTGATAATATAAAATCATACATCATACAATCGCCATCATATAATCGAAATTACACTTAATAATTTTAGTAAGCTACTATCTATATGTAGCTGTAGTACTAGCTTTTGCCCCCGACTTCGTCCGCGTGGAATAGTTATTTTGGGCTGCATTTTTGGGACTTTGGATTTCCATACGACCTTTCATCACCCATTTCATCCTTGTGAGGATAAAAGGTCATGATTTCACCTATTAGGGAAAAAAAAACAATGCCTAAATTATAATTTTGACGAACGTTCATGAAAACTTTTATCTCTCACATCAACCCATTCAAGCCTTTTTTCAAAATAAAAGGTAACCTATGTCCTTTCCCAGCGTCTAGTCAATATTTGTACCAATTTTCATCAAAATCGAATATACGAAAGCGTGACTTTGCTTAGTCTTACATACAACCTTTTATCCCCAAACGAGTCAAACTTTAAAAAACATGAACAAAATATTTATTTATTACTTATCAATTTATTATTTATCAAGCCTAAATTCAAAGTTTCATGTTTTAATCTTCAATAATGACGAACTCCCTTACAAACTTTCGACCCTTATTTCAACCCCTTCATGCCCTTTTTTTACAAATAAAGGTAGCTTCCTACAAAACATCCTACAAAAATATACTAGACCTAAGGTCTAGTATATGTTGTATGTACCTAATTTTAATAAAATCGAAGGCGTGAAAGCGTGGCTTTTGGACTTCGATACGAACTTTCATCCCCACTCTGATCAAAATTTTTCAAAAACGCTAAAACAAATATTTATTTATTTTTTATCAAGTGCCTAAATTCAAGTATCATGGCTTTTCTTTAAAAATTAAGAACTTCCATACAAAATTTCATCCCTTATTTCAACCCCTTCGAACCCTTTTTCACAATAAAAGGTAGCCTATCTATATGTTATTCTGACGTATGAGCTATATTATTACAAATTTTAATTAAAATCCATTCCGTAGGTTTTGCGTTAAAGACATAGTGGCGTATATGTATACGCTCGCATACTTCTTTCACCATCCGATCCATACAAACTTTCGTGTTTATAAATTAGTAGGATTGCTCAAACTGCACTAAATTGTCACTAAACCTCTTGAATAGGCTTTGTCCACCACTATAAAATCAAAAAAACAATATGTATAGTATTTAATACGATATGTTCGCAAGAAACGCTGCGCGCGGGTATAGTCGGCAGTGATGTAGTGCCGAGTGACGTCACACGCCTGCCAGGCGGCCGCTTGGCGGAACGATCCATTTTTTCGTCATAACTTCGTCAATTTTCATCGTAGAAAAAAAAATTTGGTACCATTTATTTTGTTTTTTAACTGTCTACAAAGCTACATTCATAGTTAAAATCGTTACGGATCCTCATTATGAATTCTAATTGCCAATTTAAGTTTCATTTTTGTTAGACTTAGATACATTTCGAGAATAATGCTAATAATCTGCTGTTTTGATCAAAGACAATGGTGACAAACTAAGTGATTAGAACAATAGAAGATTAAGAATAGTAATTGAAAAAAAAAACCTAATTTATCCTAATCCTTATTTATTCCACCTAGAATTATTAAACCAATTTACGTATTGATAAGACGTATAAGTTTTGTTGACTTTGCTATTGTTTTTGTACGCCCGTCGTGGTGGAATGGTCAGTAATGCTGACTACTCATGGCATCAAGTTTGTTTAAGGGATCTATTAGACAGAAGGCGGTCACGTGTTCCGCGTTCACGTTCAGGTTGCCTGATGCGGTCTGTGTGGGCATGTCTTAGTATTGCTTTACAATACAGCGAACTCAAAACTGACCGCTTGAACGCTTGACCGCGTGACGGCCTCCTGTCTGATAGGACCAAAGACTATCGTGGATAGATCCCTGATATAATGTCATATTCTTTTCTTTATTATTTCTTTCTTCTTTCTTTCGTCTTGCTTTCTTCTTTCTTTCTTTCCTTTTTCTTTCTTTCTTCTTTCTTGATACGTACGTTTATTTAAGAGTCATAGTAGGCGCACTGCTCTCTGAATTGAGAAACTATCTCAGAGACGAAAGCTCTTAACATTACATGTATTCACCGTGCGAGTGCCAGTTCCATCGCGTTGCAGAGAGGGGAGTCAGCAGCAGTGCCTGGGACTTGTGACCGCAAGCGTAAGGTGAAGGCCTCCTTGTGGTCACCGGCACTGCCATTAACTAGCCCGGCCCCTCCCTCTGCCTGCCTAGCCATATTTGATACGATTATTATTATTATTAATTACAAATAATTTTTATGTAATGATTTAGGTATTATTATGTATTATTCCAGATGGTAAGCAGAAGTGGAGTCCTTATGCAAAGATATCTAATGCGAGATATAGAAGCCTCCCACTAATATCATATCAAATGTTTTCCTGCGACTTTCTATCTCAGTCAAGGCTATCGCGTCATGCAGGCGCGACGGCAGGGACAAAAATATTTTAACACTGTCATTCTTTCGCGCTTGCGTCGGTGGCGTAGTGTGTAAGAGCATTGTCTTCCACCCGGGAGGCACCGGTTCGAACCCCGCCACGTATCAATGTGTTTTCAAATTTTGAATTCATTATGTACCTTTAATCGACGCTTTTACGGTGAAGGAAAACATCGTGAGGAAACCTGCACACACCTGGAAAGAAATTCTTAGGTTGAGTGTGAAGTCGACCAACCCGCACTTGGCCAGAGTGGTTGACTAAGGCCTAATCGCCCCTAATGTCGGGTAGGCCCTAGCCCCTCGGTGGGGACATTATATGAGCTGTGGATGATGATTCTTTCGCGCTTTGACAATCCACTATAATTTATTCTTTATAAATTAGACAGGAAGAACGCTAGTAGACGGTTGGCTATCTAAAGTCTACACTAGACACCCTTGCCTTGCCTACGTTCAAGGTTGTTCTTCACGCCTTTCTTATATAAGAAGCATACGTGTGCTGGTAAGAATAAATTTCTTGATGTATTAATTCCATTCCATTTCTTAATGATTATGCATTAACCTAGAAATAAATGCAAAAGCATTATTTAACTCGCGCGGTTTCATGATTCACCCTGTCATACAAATTGTACAGCGATGCGTCAAGCAGGTGAGTCGCACATCACTTAATCCAGTTTAATGAATATAATATTCGAAAATGGTTCCTTTTATTTAATTCGAATGTGGCTTTTTGCAATTACTATGAACTTTCACGATTAAATTGTTTATTATGTCTGTTTCGAAACGTACTTTCTGATTGGTGTCAACGTGAAAAATTTAAGACAGTTTAACAATGTACATTATTTAAATATGTTTGGTGTACTTCTAAGAGTTTAATATGAGATTCTTTTAACAATAACTCTTTCTGAGCGTGATGGATATTATTGTGAAAATTGTTGCCAGTCAATCTGCACGAATAAGAAAAAAATGAGTGAAATACGCGGACTAATTTTATAGTTACTTTTGCCCTTTATCCCCGCTTTCGCTACTTTAACGGAACAGTCGGACTAAAATTAAATGTAAAACCCATAAATAATTTTATAGACACTTTGAAGTGTCAATAAAATTAACTTTAAAACACTTTGAAGAAAATCATGTTGTGCCGCTGAGAATTGATTGCTTTTTGTTTTGAATTACTGCTGTTCTACTTAGGATTAACACAGAATATTTATTATAAGCATGATTTATTTACATTAGCTCTTGAAATCATGAAGAATTTACAGGAATAAAACGCATCTTGTTTTCGTTGATAATTTCAAAATAAGAATCATCAATTTCAAATGTAAGAATCTAATAATATCTTTAATATAATATCCAACTATGGTTGAAAACGTGTTAATCTTACAGCGAGCACCAACTTAAATGGTTGTTATTTGAGACTCAAACATGCAAATTGTCTGAGAGTTCGATAAAATAAAATTTTATTGTTAGAATTATCGCGCGGACGTGAAAATAAAACTTCGCTGGCAAAAGTGGAACGTTTGCAAAGTGTAACAAGAGCTAAAGAAATCGTGTTAGGATAGTCAAGTTGTTTTTCAGTCGGTCGTGATTGTATGCATAACGTAAAACTTAATCGAGGTAGGGCAAAGCGCCGCAAAGGCAAATTAGCCGCTTGAATTTAGTGCGTCAGAACCACAGATATATCAATCTAAGGAGATCGGTCTAATCGCCGAGTTCATATGAAGACCGAGTGTCGCGATCAATCTCCGTACTACATAACATAGTTCTAGTTGAGCATGCCGTAATATACACTATTCATTGCGCGCATCTTAACGACTGCGAAGCAATGAAAGATAAGCACAGCCGCAAAGGAGATCGATCAAATCGCTGAGTTCATAGGAAGTCCGAACAGTGTCCGAGTGACGCGATCAGCGGCCGTACTACATAAAATGGTTCTAGTTGAGCATGTCGTAATATACACTATTGATTGCGCGCGTATTAAGGACTACAATAAATACAATTTGTAAGATAGTAACGCATAAATTAAAGCGATTGTGTTATTATGAATAAAAGTCGGACTATTTGTTTAAATATTGCTTTTAAATATAAATCTAAGTTTTTCGGTAATTACGTGTGTAGTTAAGATTTGATTATTGTACCTGCTGAATGACTCTACAATGTTTGATACACATCGAGTAAAGAATATATTGATTACTTTGACCAATGTAATCAAATCAACTTATACATGTAATATAGCGGACTATATAAAAGACGGTATGCGAAGTTGATTCCAGAATCCATAAAAAGCTAAACTCCGGAATATAACTTTAAATTAGTTACGCATCTAATTATTCACAGCGGTTCGGTGAATTACTTTTATAGACCCCCAGTCACTTTCTCAAGGGCATGAGAACAACAAAGAATTTTGGTCGGTGAAAAGCCTTAACGGACCGCACCGCAATGTGAGCTAGACAGTTCGGCGTGTGTGGGACTCACCTGGGATACCCGATAAAAACCATACCCTCAGAGCGTTTTATGGGGAAGGTTCGGGAAAGGCGCATAGTGTAGGCATCTTCCCCGAAACCAAAATTTTGATAACAGCCAGGCGTCTATCCCGCGTGGTAACTCCCACGTGGTGACTCCTACGTAATTCCGTCTAGACGCGTCAAAAAGTTAAGTGAATTTATGTTTACACGTAAATGTAATTATTTGCTTTTCTTCACCCTGCCTCTGCTTTTAGTTTAATCACTAAAAGCTTGGAAGTATTTCTTTATCTAGAAATTACAATAATTTTCTATTTCACCCTAATTTTCCAAACCATTAGTCCATTGCATACCTATCTACATGAAAAGTGTATTCAAACCAGATTCAAACTCATGACCGGCAAGGCAGAATAGTGTCACCCCATATCCTCCAATCGATGTCGTAGAAGGCGACTAATGGATTAGCAAAGGGGCATTGATCACCTACTCCCTCTACTAATCCGCATTGGGCAAGCGAGGTGGAGTGCTGCCTAAACGTTCTTTAGTGACAAGGTGTTGTGTCCCAGCAGTGGGTCGAATTATAAAGGCTGTTAGATGATGATAGTGAAGTAACACAGTCATGACGAAATTGTACAACCTCAGAGCTGCTGAATAATCCAAGAAACCCTCGACCGTCGGAAAAACAGCGTATGGTGATTTAGTACGCATTCCAGACAGCCAAGCATTCCTCGCGTGCCACGCCTGTCGCTCTATTTAGCCGAACCACTTAATGTATTCTGTTTAAATTTGTACGGAATAGCTTTATTTCGACTCTATTTTGTTTTAGTCTTCAATTAGGGGGAAATTTACAACATTATTTGAGACTTAACTAAATGTATTTGCTCGTCCTAAAATGAATGGTTGGCTACATGACGTAATTTAAATGGGATATTAAAGTTATTAATAGCTTTATAATCTTGTTAATTTGTACTACAGAGAAACAAGTTCATTTATTTGAATGAACAAGGGGAATTACGGGGAATCACTTAGCTTTCATCTTAACTGATGATAAGGGCGAAGATGAAAGCGAGTTTCACACAGAAACGTCGACCATTTAGTGAGAGACTAGCTATATTTATCTTTAGCTGTCAGAACATAATGCTGTTATTCCCACTACTGTTACAGCACCAGACTCAGTTGTTGGCCACGCTAGAGTGATTGCGGGGAGCGGAAGCGGAAGCGGTGGAGTGAAGACGCTGCGATTTGCCGCTGTAGTGTGCCACGTTGAAGCGGCTGCGTGACATACGGAAAGCAGGACGCGCAACCGCCTACTTCTCTGGTTGCGGTCGCTTGCCGCTGACGCAGAACGCGTCGCGCCAGAGTGTGGCCAAGGTCTAAGAACTTGTCCAGAAAAACGAATGTCTTTCTACTCTTGTATTTTCTTATTATATTTGTCCAGAAGAGCAAATTAGCCGCGAATCTTTACGCGCGAATACATACAGAAGCTCAACCCGCAAATATGAAAATCGCGCTTAAAAATTCGCGGCGAATGTGCTCTTCTGGACAAGGTCTTAGACTTTGTCCTGAATAGGCTCAATACATTGCGTCCACAAGCTTCGCGTGAGTTTCAAATTCGCGCATTGAGCCTTAGTACGTGCGTTATGTGTTCGCGCGTATAGATTCGCGGCGAATTCGCTCTTCTGGACAAGGTTTTAGATGGTGGTAGCTCGAGGACTTACAGCTTACTAACCAAACCGAGCAAAAACTTGGACTTCCCCAGGGAGCGGGAACCAAGGACCCATAGATCTAATTCCGGTGGGCGAACCACCAGACCAAAGTGGCGGTTATTAATATAGAAATTATTGGCAAATACTAGATTTTGTCGTAGGAGCAGATAAGACAAATATAATTGTTACTTACGGGAAAATAGCTTACATTTTCGTTAATGAAAAACTGATAGAAGCCCCGTAGGCGTTCAAAGTTCTAATAATTTTAGTGCCAGCTGGCTAGTCGATTGATCTGATTAACTAATCTGGAGTATCTAGGTATGCTTCGCGTTTGTAAACACCAATATTTGTCAACGAATCACGGCTATAATTATTTTTGGGCATACGTTATTTACTATTTAATATTATTATTATCGTCGACCAGATACTAGTTAGTTAGTATATCTTGTCTACGTCTAACCTGTCAATTCAAATGTGGATTGGAAGATATATCTTGGGTACCGATATATTTAGAGGCCGAGAAAGCGCCGTTCCAATGTTAGTACCTAGTCGTCATTAGATAGTGGGTATGAGGGCAAAGGTAGCGCAGCAGTTTCGAAAATATCAGTTGTTTTGTTTTGTAACTATTTGGAATGCACTATTAAAAGCGAACATTTGGAATGTACTATTCAAAACCTCCATTCCAGCCATGTGATACCAGCAGAGTAGAATTCCATCACTCCACATCCTCCAATGAATGGGTGTCGTAGAAGGCGACTAATGGATCAGCAGGTATAGATAACCTTAAACTCCGTCCACCAATCTGCACTGGGCAAGCGTGGTGGACTTCCTTAGATGACGAGGAGAGGCCTTGTGTCCCAGCAGTGGGTCAAATTATAAAGGCTGATAAGATTGAAAGCTTTATTGCCCTGCGCCGCTAGCTGCATCTGCACTCTTACAGAAGACTTTAATCACATTAATGACTCCTTCGTAGTGTTGTGTAAGGAGTAAGGTTTTCTGTCAGGAGTAAGTTTTCCAGGTTCGTGTTAGGGCGGGTGACGGGCAGAAGGCACATGAATCGACACCATGTGAGTGTACTTGCTATATAAGACGCAAGTACGGTATTGCGTAGAGTATTGATCGCACTTGTGGGATGGCTCCGCCAAGTATTCGATGCTTTGGATAATTTGCAGTATTTTTGTTGTGTTATTAGTTGACTTGTGGTTGTGATACGTGTATTCCCAAAACGTTTGCCGTCAATGCCTCTCTTATACAATAACAAATATAAAATGATCTTGAATAGTATAATTATTTTCTAATTTAAACATCAACTAATAGACTCAAGTAAAATGTTTATTGTGCTTCCTAAAAAAATTTTTGTCTATAGATTTATTCTATTTTATCGATGAAGATTAAAAAGTCTGAAGGTTAGAAAAATAATGCAGTCCTTTTGTTTATACTAAACATATTAAACCCTTTTTGAAAAAATACATTTAATTAGAGTGTATCAAGATAACAAAACTAGAAGAATTTACTTCAATTAACTATAGCAGACGCCGTATCCATCCTGAGCGAGATTCCTCTGCTCAACAACTGCTCAAACCACGGTTCTAGTTTCAGTGCTTTCTACTTTCTTATTAAAAATTCGGTTTGAGAACTTTTCGCAGTTAATGGAATTTTAACCACCCCAATGATTAAGTTGGCGGACTGCCTCATTCGTTCGCTCATAGTTTGAAAACTTTCGGAAATCTGAGGAAAAAGTGAAATAATGAATCCGGGGAGTTTTCGGACGTAAATTACTCTCTAGAACTGTATATACAGTACTAAGACGGTCTTAAAATTATATTTGACTATGCTTAATAACATATAACATAAATACATTACTACCATTTACTACAGGTGAGTTTTAGGTTAGAAACACGAACATTTGCGTATCTTGTAGTCCAATCTCTGGTTAATAAAAATGTATTACAATATAATAAAAATGGCATAAACGTTACACAAGACACGCACACCTACATAATATTATTATAGGGTGGTTCGCTTGGCTATCTATCACCATAATATTATTAAATTCTGTCGTAAAAAAAAATAGTGTCAATACCATTATTGGGATCCGACTATTATTGAAAATGTAGCGAGCCCCTCAGCCTCAATCGCTGAGGGGCTCGCTACATTTTGAGCACTACAGAGTGAAGTTCGCCAGCGCCGAATGGTTAACCTTTTACGTTTCGCCGATGACATCATCATCTATACTTCTATACTAATATTATAAGGAAGATAGACTTGATTGTTTGTTTGCATTGAATAGGCCCCGAAACTATTGGACTTATTTGAAAAAAAATCTTTCACATTTAGAGTCCTACATTATCCCTGATGAACATAGACTATTTGATTGAAAAAAAAAGACTCTACGCAGACGAAGTGCGGGCGGAGTGCTATTATCAATATAATGTATACATGATCAATATTAGTCTGCATAATCAAAAAGAGATCGTTTATTATTGGTAGATTCAGGTAATTTATAATGACCAAGTGAAGAGGAGTCTTTATAACAGGTATTTAGAAAAACACGTAAATATGACTACAGAGTACTATTATTCAGTCATAAAACTGACTTCAACCTTAGATATAATCATCACTTACCATGCATACTAAGAACATCGTCATCAAGAAAAAAATATAATACCTACTTACTCTTTCAAAGCAGCTCAAACTCATTGTTATATAGTGGGATAAAAATTTAAATTGTAAAACAAATAATTCAAAGTCTCAAGTGCACAGTGACGATCGGAATACTGAATCTAAAACCTTAGAACCGCAGAATGTAAAATAAAGTTTTCAAACTTTAAACCCACCTACTATCGTACTAAGTATGCAAAGTGAATATTTAAGAAAGGTTGCAGCTTTAGGTTGCAGCTGGGGGCCGTGATAAAACTCCACCAGATGATCGTAATTCTAATACTTAAGTGCTCCTACTCTTGAATAAGAATAGCTATTTGCTGAACAGGGTCTCCCGAGTACTCCGCGATAAGCATTTGATCCTCGAAACTTTCCCGTCTGTTTTGTCAACGCCGGATCAATTTGGATAAGACCATCCACTTATGACGAAATACGTTTTATTACTGGACTACTTGAGCTCAGAAAATATATCAACAGATTCGAACATTCCGAGCTCTGTTTTTGTTCTTCAGCTTTTCTTAGCCTAGTATTTTTTCCAGTGTTATAACATAAATGTGTCAGAAGTCAATGAATCTACTATATTTAATTGTATATTAACACAGTCTAAATAACATGCTTTCTACATTCTGTTTCATTGCCGAGATGATTTAGAAGATAGAAAGAAATAGCATCACCCCATATCCTCCAATAGGTGTGGTAGAAGGCGACTAATGGATCAGCAAAGGGGTATGGGTTACCTTTTACTACCTACCAATCCGCACTGGGCTAGGATGGTGGACTACTGCCTTGACCTTCTTCGTTGACAAGGAGAGGCCGTGTATTCCAGCAGTGGGTCGAATTATAAAGGCTGTTGTGATGACAGAACAAATAAAAGTTTGATCTGTCCTTGTTGCCAAACAAACTTCTTTGCAGTGATTTATATTTTTTTATTGTTTTTGATTTTTTGATGTATTTATGTTATCATGGTGATTATTGGCTTTACTTTCTAAATTCCAGTGCTTAGACAAAGAATTGTCTAAGTTCCAGTGTCAATTCATTTAAAATCTCTTTATTTAATTATTCAGTATTTAAAAGTCTTGGTTCTCAACTTTTGTTTGTTGGTTCACTGAGAACGTTTGTTACTTTTCTGTAGGCAACAGGCTGGCTAGGCTATATGTCACTATTTTGAGGCACTGCATAGCCATACTGCCCCATGTGGCTTCATGTGAAGCGAAATGTTACCTAAGGCTCTTCTTAACCCATATTGGGATTATCAGCGTCATTGTATGACTTTCGTTATTTCTATGTTTGTGACAATCGTAACATACAATGTTTCTATGTTCATAAGGGGTGAAATACATTATCAGCAATATTTAATTAAATGTAAATTATATTAATTCCTTTTAATTTTGACATTGTTGGGCCAAATCTTGGTTTTCTCCGATAAGTGAGGATATTTAGTTTATCACTAACTGACGGTAGACATTAATGCTGTTAACAATATTTTTATGTCGACAGACTTTGAAAAGAACATGAATTTGTACCCCATGAAAATTGATACCAGAAGATTTGGATTTGATCTGTGTAATACACTAGAAAACCGAGGCTGTTAAGTTAATATTCTATGTGATCTAATTAATCGATACCAATCAATCCTATATGATCTAATTAATCAATATCAACCAATAGTATGTTATCTAATTAATCAATATCAATCAATCCTATGTGACCTAATTAGTCAATACAAAAGTATGACCATTTATTTTATGTATAAAGGAAAATCTGTAATTAATACGTGAAAGAAAAACTGCTTTTTAAGCTTACTACATACAGTTTTAAGCACGCACGGAAAAGGGTGACATTTGCCAGAGGTAAAGTTCATATAGAGAAGAAGAACAGAAAATGGTTATTGTGTGTGTTATTGTGGTTATTGTGTGGTAAATGTTAGATAGATAGAATATTCTTTATTGCATACCAGTAAATATTCAATACATATAAAGAAATCAGTAACAAAGATAATGTACAATGGTTGGTCTTATCGCTATATATCTTTTCTAAGGTTGTCTGCCTTTGTTAGTGTGATGAACACGAATATTTGTTCAATAGTCATGGTTGTTTATATATTTATTAAGTTTATATGTGAAATTAATTGATTATTATGTATATTTGTCCGTTATCTAGTATCCGTAGCACAAGTTTCTTAATTTGGACTAGATAATTGGTATGAGTGTGAAAATATTATATATTACTAACTGTCCCGGCTACGCGTTGCTGTGATAATTTCATACTAATAACCTATAACATTCTATCTGCAGTAAAAAAAAATATGACTACTTATCAAGATAAAAACTATCCTATCTCTCAACAAGGATAAAACTGCACACGGTGTACAAATTTGATTAAAATCAGTTAAGTAGTTTAGGAGTCCATCAACGTGAGACGTAATTTATATATATTAAGATTATTATATATCATTTCTTAATAATCATGTTAGAAATGATATATAATAATAATATATCATCATATATCATATAAAACAAGAATGGAAACACCATGAACAAAATATCAACGTTCAAACTTATCTTGACAGCTCTAAACAAAGGTCAACAGCCTATCCCAACATGGATCGAAGGATAGACCGGTACTTTCTTGCGCAAACAATACCGCCTTTCTCTAATATTTGGAAACTTTCATGTTGGAAATATTCAAATCAGACGAATCAATACCCTTTATACATTTTACGGAAGGTTTCGCTTTCGCCAGAAGTTCATTCGGAACATTAAGCTGGCCTTGTGGTTTTGATTAAAATTATAGAAAAATGCGCCAGAATATTCTTAGCTTTGAAGCAGTGCATAAAAGATGCACGACTGTATCTTTTGTTTTTTCTGTAGCTAAAATACATTCATACCCTTTTTGATCAAATTTGATCTCCTTTCATGGAGATCAAATTTGATCAAAACTCGGACCAAATAAACAAGCAAAAAGTAAAAACAACCGACAACCCAATTAGGTGCGAGAAAAAAGAAAAAAATGAAACCGGTTACAATCGAAGTTTGCAAGTTAATATCGACTCCTCCTATGGTTAAAGTTGGATAAAATGTAGCCTTTGTTACCTGGACCATAAGAACGAATCGATTAACACGTTATATTTATCAAAATAATACGCAGGAACATACGTAAATAATAATAAGAACATTTGTTGGTCACTTCACAAATTTCCTTAAGAGCTAACTAAGCTTATTTGTAAAGGACGGAGGAACGGAGGAAGGAAATATGACAAAATCACAGTATACCAAGAATAGGTAATACGTCTTCATCAAATATCAAATAAACTAACAGTAGGTAATTTAATATAGAATAATAAAAGTACTAATACATTACAAGCATGCTTAAATAAATAAATAGAGTACTAAAATCATAATGCTTCCTGTGGGCTTAGCCGTAGTCGCGTAAAAAATTAAGAAAGAAAGAAAGAAACATTTATTGAGACAATAAAACAAACAAACAGAAATGAAAGAAGACGGAGCGCTACGGAGAACGCACTGAGACCGGTAAAACTACACACACACACACTGACAGAAACAATCTTATTGTGGTTCGAAGTGATTCTTGTTATTATAATTAAATACAAAAGAAAGAGAACTTTAACTCAATGTAACTGGTAAAACACAAATGGTTCAAGCGACGGTGTTAAAGCAACACTGTCTGTCTGTTCTGTCAGAAGCTTGTACAACGGCTTAGAGTTTGTAAACTAAATAAGATAGGGACTTGAAATTTACACATAAATTATGTAGTGCCTTGTTTTTGGAGATAAAATTAATGATCGACCGAGACAGGTTTTTCGTTCTCGGCCGAGAACGAGACCGAGACCGAGAATAAATTAAAATCTCGGCCGAGACCGAGAGCCGAGACCGAGAATAGGTAAATTGAAAAAAAATCGCATTTTCATTTTATTCTTATAATTTTCATTATTCTATATAATTTTCGTTTTTGTATATTTAAGAATGTAATAATAATTTTGCCGTTTTCCGCAGTTTATTTTATTATGAACTAAGTTCTAAGAAAAACGAACATACAAATCAGCGACTCCATGTGTTCTGATGAGTGTGGCCACTGAATCTAAAAAAAAATCGTACACTTGCCAGCTTTCCAACATACGTAATGATTTTGATATTCACTTAACTAGTTTATGTAGTTATTCTGGCTAGTAACTTGAAATAACTTATTACTTAACAGATAAAATAACATAATGTTCTATTACGAACAAAATTCAAAGAAACTTCTTTTAACTACAAATTGTTTGTTTACAAAAGTACCTAAGTAGTGAAATTAATGAATGAAGTAAAACCCGCCAGCCATGAAGCTATAGAGAAATCTCTATAGCTTCATGCCGCCAGCAGCCAGCCGACCAATCAGAATCGACAGCTCTCTCACGCACTGACACCACGTGACGAATATGGACGCGCCAATGACGTAGGAATTCAATGGACGTGCCCTAACAACAAAAAAACTGTGCCGGTTGAGCGCATAAAATGGCGGACTGACAGCTGTTATAGTGCTGTTCGGTAGTATCTTGCTATATCGATAAAATTATTTTGTGAAATAAATTATTTTGTGAAATTATTTTATTGTGTCATAAAGTTAGCTTATCAATATGAAATGAATGCATAGATATAGAAAACTGTAGATGGGCAAAGTAAACGAGAAAGAGTATCCTCACACGTATATTAGAATGAGATAGACAGACGAGACCATTTCACGTATACGCAGGCGGCCTAGGTCGGCCTGTCAGTCACGTAGAAAAAACAGCAACTTTCAGACTGCAGTACTATTTTTCACGGACACGTGCGCATTTCTCACACTGGTGCATTTTTTGGTCTCGCCTTTAATACCGAACACGATTTCTTGGCAAGCTATAAACATCAGTAATTATAAAGCTATCATTACACCCTTAGATAGTTCAAATTGTATTAATGACTCATGGGGTTTATACACTCTCAACTCTCACGGAGGGGTCGATAGTGCCGCGGTCGAGAGTTCTACGTAACGATGACAAAATATGTATGAATCCATTACAATTGATAAGGTTAAAAGAAGACATATATAATAATAAAAAATTAAACACTTTCCAAGTTGTAAGAGTAACCAACCTTATGGACACTAGTATTTTTTTTATAAATCCTCTTTTTTAAATCGTATAAGAATAATGATCCGATATTATATGTATAGATGCTATTTTGAAGGCATATGTACTCCATCTGCCCCTAAGGCCTCTCCAATATAATATTGTCATTATTATGTATTATCGTCATTTACTTTCGATAATTTGAGAACAACACTAGTTGTCAAATTCAACATTTTCTTAGCTTGAAAATATTCAAAATAAAGCCTAATCTTTAATTGAAATCCACATGAATGGAATCACATGGATGAATAAAAAATTTAAAACATTCAGAGTACCCATAAATGCTAAAACTAATTACTATTTACTTGTAAATTTTAAGACTTACCGGTGCAACGTTAATCTTTGTTGATTTTCGTCTTTCCTTGACCCACACCCTATTACACTACACTTAGGCATTATGACGGTGTGATCTTTCACAACTTCGCGTAATTTCAATGAAGAAATCTCCAGAAAAAGAAAGATAAATATTAATTTTGATAATGTTTACAAATCGTTGACACATGAAGTACCAAACAGTAACTGACAGTTATGTCACACAATATGGCTGCCTGGCCGCAAAATATATATATAAATAACTATGGCTACAGACAATAGGCCGGGTCCATAGAATTCCTACGTCATTGGGACGCGCGCGGTAGATGTGAATCCCATTAATATCCTACACCGTACCTACTTACAACAGTCTCGGTTACGGCCAAGAATCTCGGCGATTTCTCGCCGAGAACCGAGACAGAGTTCTCGGTAGAATTTGTAGCCGAGAATGCCGAGACCGAGACCGAGACCGAGATCTCGGTCGACCCTTAGATAAAATCAATTGGACGAATTATAATAGAGACACGTCGCAGCAGTTGTCTCGTCTCATAGTAGTTTTATAAGTTTCTTTAATAAAGAAATCTTATAAAAGTGTTTTTGTAAATATTTTTATTCGGGTGACTTTAAATGGTTGAAAATGTAGATCTTCCTATTAAAAATACATATTGCTGGTAATGGTGCTTTTAGTGATACTTTTAATATAACTATGTCGTTATAACCGGCAGTTCGCAGAAAAGTATAGGTACGTAGTAACATATCAAAGACAAATATACCGGGCTGCGATAATAGGTGTACATATTAAAACAGGATGTTACGTCAATTAATTGCCCGCAATATCTCTAACTACTTAACTAATATGTATTAACTAAAACTTTCGACGAACTGGAAACAGGTACAATGCAAGTCTGCCATTCGTTTTGAAATACAATTGACGAAGTTCACACCATTTAAACTTGTAAAATAGCTTTTTAGTTAATCGTAGTCATTTAGCGGCAACTCTACGAATTCGCTCAGGTCCAATTCTAGAACTTTCTGAACAATACCTGTCTCCCTCTTCCCTAATTTAAGTTGTCAAGTGTACGAATAAGACGGAAAATAGTTTTGGTGCGTGAAAATTGAGGTTCCGGCTATATTTTAACAAAGTTCGTTGCTGTACACTTTGCCTTCATAAATAGTTGAGCACTCCATAATTGAGCCAATTATTGCTTGACTAAATATTTCCTTTAAGTAAGTACGCCTCGCAAATTTTAAATGGAAATAAGTTTAAAGAGAAATAGCTATGCAAAAATATGCAAATGTTCCTATTCACCAATAACAACGAGTCGTGTGTCGTTGTAAAGCTGATTTTATAAAGATTCAATATGTTTTCTTCTTCCACTCTCCTTGATCAGCCGTCATCTCAACACTAACATCTTTCTTTGCCATATCGTACTAGGTGGTAGACCCATATGTAGGGTCGTCTGGGTAGGCACCACCGCATTTCTTATATGTGCCGTGAAGCAGTTCGCTGTGTTTCGGATTGAAGGGAAAGGTAGCCAGTGTAATTACTGGGCAAGGAGGGCATATAATCTTAGTCCCCAGGATGGCAAACTTTCTTCGGACATATTTTCTTCGGTCTTCCTCTCCCTCTAATCCATCCACATTCATTACTTCCTTTGTTACATGCTCATCATCTCTCTACCTCTCAGTCTTTCTGACACTGGAGCTACATTTAAACTTCCTCTGATGTAAGTACTCATTTCTCACTTTGTCCATTCATTCTCATCTCAGCCACGTGTAGCAGCCACTCTACTTGGCTCCCAATTTGTTTTATGTTATGCAGTATGTATTAATGTCAACAATACCTATAGGTTTTGGCATTTGAGCCGGCCGCATGCCTGATAACAACCCTCCTTGGGAACACTGCCTTCTTTCGACAGGAGCCGGGCATTAGGTTAACACGGTTAACACTAGCGCGTTGCCAGATTGCCTAAACAAGTAGGCAATATATACTATCTAACGGTAATACAATTATCATATATGAAACTGATAATTACTGACTTTCGTTGCTAGTGTTAAACTTTTGACACGATAATGCTTCCATCATTGCGTCCTATCGTGTCAAATGTTAGCGTATACATTCTTACTTGCTGATACGCCTTGGATCGTTTGTCACTTGTCTAAGCATACAGATCTTATTCTCTATTGGGTGGAACTGTGAAGTCTTAACTCTCTGATAAATGTGAGAACCACGAGAAAAACGAGAGGAAAATATAAAATTAGGTAAAGCGATATATTGTAAAGGAAGGATTTTCCGGGCAGTACTCTTAATTAGAGCTGCAAATCCTCTGTTCCCTACTCCTAACCAAATCTTGTGTCCTGGATTCAGGTGCTTACAAATCAAGCGACGTTGATATTGCATTTGAGGCATTCGTATAATAAGGGAATCAATTACGTGTCATATAATCGTTTGTAATAAAACCAAATTCCTTTTGTCCGTAACGACTAATGGAATTTGATTTATGTACAAACGATTTTAGCCTAATGTTAACAAGTGTCTAGAATAAACAGGTAATGCTAAACTAAATAAAATTATGAGATGATTTTCGGAATTCCCAAAATATATTTCAACTACTATGAGTATTACGTAGGCAGTAGATATAATCCTTTAATTAGCTTAAAGTTTCAGTACCTACCTATCTAGTTGCTGCGACCCACTTTTCTGATGTGAAAAGGATAAAGTTTTTAATATTAATTAATTTAAATAAGGGATTTAAAAAGCAAAATTCCCTGTAGGTTGCTTTATAAAATTACCGCAAAAAGACGAATAAGCATTGATATTCCGTAGGGCTGAGACCCTTGTACTGATATAAATTCGGAGAATGCTAAATCATCCACTCACTACATTATGTGTGAATCTTTGCTAATTTATCGCCATACTAAATTTATTCCATGCTGTGTAAATCGCATTTATTCAAATTTAGGTACTAACATTATTATTGATGTATGTTGCGTGTTTCTTTACATACGGCGTTTTTATAAATACAAACATAAATTTACAAATGTACATTCGTAAACGTAAACGTATAACTCAGGTGCGTTACGAAAAGATTTGAAAATATTAATTTTCAACACACTTGCGGTGCAGTGGTTATACGAAAACCACCTTTACTGCACCGTTTTTAGTTTCTTAATGGAGTCGATTATGCACTATATAGTGTGACTAGCTTCCACCCGCGACTTCGTCCGCGTGGACATTTTACCCTCCTTAGGGGTGGAATTTGCAAAAAAATATTTCTTATGTGCAAAATTTCAAGACTACAGGTTCAGCGGCTTGGGCTGTGCGTTGATATCTCACTTCGGACTTTGAATTTTATATATTTATAGAAGATAATTAACTTTTTTTGAAGTTAGGCGCGTTAGGACTAAATGATGAGAGTGAAATTTTAAGACTGTAACACAAAGTTACAAAAGTCAAAGTTTAGAGAGTTTTCGAGCGCGCTCAAGACTTAGAATATTTAATTTTCTCTAAGCTCACGACCTCACGACCAAACCAACCTGACCCAATCTGGACTTTGAGGAAAATAGTAATGTCTTAGCCACTTTTTTCTTCTTAAAATTTCTCTAGCGTACCTGGCGTGCCTGGCAATTGCAGACTTTTCGAGTCTGCTCGGGACATAGAATATTTCCCAAAGTTCATTAAGACTGACTTTAAACTATTTTTACTAAGCCCAAACAAGACTTAGAACTATTTACTCCCAAGTTTAACTTGTGCCAAATTTGTATATTGTACAATGCACAATGTATACTGTATACTTACGTACGGTCCATAGTCGCATCAATATTCACAATAATATCATCTACGGACTTTAGAAAAGTAATTCCCCCTGCTATATGCGTCCGAGCCAGGTGATCTTTAGGTCACCTGCCTGGGTCTACTCTCTCAAGCCCTTGTACCCTCATTTTTACTTTCTTGTATACGTAAAAAAGAGGAAGTCTTGTGATCGTCAAAAAATTCGACCTCGAGATTTTGACGCATTTACACGTTTTGGACCTCCCTGAGTACAAAAATATTTTTTTTTGTAATTATGTCTGTGTGTGTGTCTGTGCGTTAGCACGATAACTCGAGCATGCTTTAACTTATTGCAACCAAATTTAACATACGAGTATGACATCAAAATATAAGGTTTCTCTCGAACGATACGAACATAATCACCGTAGTTAATTATGTTCGTATCGTTCAATCAACTGACAGTAATCAATTAAGAATACCATGACTAAAGTGAAAAGCAATATTTATTAATTATTTGCTACTCTAATGACAAATCTTTTTATGATAACAACTCGTCCCCCTCGTAAGGTCAGTCTTTGAAGTAGTGCAAGTAAAGAATTAAAATTAAAACATTTTATTAAATAAAAAGTTACTTTACCTACATGAAGTCATTAGAATCAAATTTGAAATTCTATTTTTTGTAAGCCTAAATTAACCAGCCATGTGATGCCGGCAGAGTAGAATAGTATTAGCCCATATCCTACAATGGGTATCGTAGAAGGCGACTAATGGATCAACAAAGGGGTATTGGTCATCTTATACTCCGTCCACCAAACCGCATTGGGTAAGTGTGGTGAACTATTGCCTAAGATCAACAAGACATCTCCTTATCCTTCGATGATAAGCAGATGTCTTGTGTCTTAGAAGTGGGCCGAATGATAAAGGCTGATAGGATAGTAATTCTGAACTATTTGCTGACTTTGAAAATGTTTTAAACTGAGAGAAGGAATAAATGCCATGCGAATGGCAATAAAACAGCCAATTCAACTTTGCCTTCTTAGATTACTAATGATGTGGTCAGAATTACCCATTACATTTTCTAGCAGGATTAACAAATAAGTTTGCGTTATGATTATCAAACCTAGGAGGAATAGAAGAGCACAAAATGATACAATATTTGCATTGACACTCGCCTTTCCAGACACCAAAGCAGAAATTTCCATTTCTCTACAAACATTGGCAGCGGTTTTCCGATAGCTCTTGTTTGTATTTTTCTGGAACACGTGTATCTTAATGGACATCTTTATTACAGGCCCATAAAGCTTAAATTTGTACGAGTTAGCGACTTCAGTTCGAAGTTAGTAAGGCTGTGAAATGTTATTTATTCAAGAGACCTTGCAGGAACTTTTAATATAAGTGGATCGAATTCTCATTATATATTATTTTTCAGAATAGGTATTTTTTTTTAGTCGAAAGAGGTAATAACGTATTTTTATTTTATTTTTATAAAAAAGTCAAGCAAATGACTCCATTCCACCTGATGGTAAGCAGAAGTGGAGTCCAAATGCGAAGATAGCTAGTGTGACAGATGAACCGTTGCGCTAGCCAACCTCGCCTTGCCGACCTGCGAGGTTCATCTTCACGCCTCTTTTGAATGACCCACGATTGTAGGAAAGAGGGAACACGTGTGTGGACATTGAATTTTATTTCTTGATTGTGATAAAGAAACGTTGTTAGTCCACGATGGAATGGTGGCCACGGTTTGCCGGTGACACAATAAACCAGCGCGTGTAGTCCTTAAAACAAAGGGAGATGGTGGGATTCGGGAAAAAAGCTCCTCAGAACACTCGCCGTGGTACAGACGGTAGAACGCGCTCAATGACGCAACATCGGGGCACAATTGGAGGCTCAAGATGGTTGGACACGCTTGGCTGCGGAATGACGTAGGCGCATGGATGACGAGCCATTAGCGGGTCGGCGGCGAGCCGTCGTCGCGGGTTAGACCGCTACGACGTTACGGCTGTTCGTGAGCTTGTCCAGAGTCGAAGCGTAGTCGTTCCGTTGCTGATGAATGTGCGTTACAGCATGGAGCTTCATACAAAGAATGCTAAGTGACTCTAGTTGAGGCAATGTTTCCGTTTCTGAGCTGTTTTATGTGCAAAGACCTTTATGTGTGTAGCCACTTTAATATTTAAATGTTATCAATAATTATTCCAATACTACACTTACGTGTAATAAAATCGACTCACCTCGTAGGCTTCGATTCTTAATATATAAAAATAAGATTAGGTAAACAAAACCTGTAAATATAATTTGAATGTACATTTCATAAGATTTATTTAATGTACTCTAAACACCGATTAACGAAGTTTTGGTGACAATAGACTCATTTCTTCGGAAACCCTAGTTTCTCGTTTTTACGTCATACGCCATTTCTGTGACTGTGCAGAGTGTTCAGAGTTAATTGAATCATTGTTTATTGAATAATTGATTAATCCTACAGATTTATTGACCTCTAAAATTCAGCTGATTTCCCCAAAAAATTTAGCTAAAAGAGATAATTTTTTTGTATTTGGTTTTCTATTTGTAAAATCAATATAACAAAATCTATCACAGTAAGAACTGATCTAATGTAAGCTCAGGTTCTTGTTTAACACACGGGGTTAACAATTATTATTTACTAATTGTAGATTTTGATTAGAGAGTTCTGAACCAAAGCGTATCAAGTGGTATATAGCGGCCGTGGTAAATGAACAGATTGTTTGCATTTACTCAATTCGTCTCCTACGACCTGCGTCTAGACAGATATTAATAATTTTACTTATTTGCCTATAAGAACATTAATGAGTCCAGAATGTTTTTTAAACTAAATATACTTGTAAAACCAGTCCTTTAGTGGGATGTCTCACAGGCTCGTACACGCACTTAATGGACCGGCTTCTCTCTCCGATGGCTCTCGTATAACTGACGTGGTGCGAACGAGACAGATATTGCCTGTGGGAGTGAGAGGGTGAATGGGGTGCGCATAAACTACAATATTAATTACAAATTAAAATAATAGGTATTTACGTTCTTAATTATGATTGACTTGAGACCAAATAATAAATAACAGTATAGTACCACGTTCACACCAATAGGGATGACGCCTGAAAAATTTTATTTAGTCCGTCAGTACACAAAAAATATTGCAAACATTTTTTTTCTTGTGCAGGGGTTAAATATTATCTCTCGCACTAGTTATCATTTGGACTCCACTTCTCTTTATCATCAGGTGGATGGAATGGAGTTGATTGCTAGACATTAAAAAAACGGTGTCCGGTATCAATTATTAACAGTAGTGTAAGTATTACATTTTGTAATGTAAACAGAATCTTCTTTTATGGTAAAAGTTTTTTAAACTGCAACATTATTTTATATCATTATATTACCCTAATTTATTTTTGTGTATTAATCAAATTATATATTGTGCTAACAACACACTAAATATTTTGAAATTTGTCAATACAAAAAAAATAGAAAAGATTTGTACGCTATGTGTGTTTTAATGAATAGGATCAAAAATTACTAAATAGATTTGAAAAATGTGTTGTTGTTGTTTATAAAAAGCCAGGAGTGCGGATTCACGTAAATATATAAAAATAATCAAAATCCAAAATCTCTATTCGGTAACTAATTTTGTACTATTGGTAGATTAGTGCTCGAAGTCTCCCCTTAAGCATTAAAGATACTTGTGCCAGGAGACTCCGCTCTTCCTTAACTTAGGTTATAATAAAGATAGTCAAAATCTTAGACTAGGTATAAGTATGGGTACAATTTCGAAATTGCTATAATTAAAGTTTCTTGATTTGATAGTAATAATGATGTATATACTAATAATAAATAACTAGAAGGAATAGTTAAATTTACGGCTGGTTTCATATTCAAAGTGTATTTTAGTCATCGAATTGATTTTAGTCTTTCTCAGCACTGTTCAATTCCATGTTCAGCAATTTGACAATATCAGCATAATTACAGCAATTATTACACGTATCTTGTATTTATGAGCAGATTTTATTTTAGAAAAAGTCATGAAAACAAATAGCGATATTATATTTACGACGAAGCTCCAAGAAACGCTGCTTCTGAGTATATTTACACTGTCGCAACTGCAGTTTCCTTCCTCACAGAATGTTAGTGAAACGGTATTGTTTTAGTTGCATTTCATTTGATAAACGCTGTGGTGATTCGAGCAAATCTCTAACAATGCTGTATCGTTGTGCAATCACGTTATAGTTCTTCGCAAATCGAGATTAATAAAATGTCGCGTTATATTCTATTTTATATTTATACTAGCTGTCCCGGCCACGCGTTGCTGTGGTAATTTCATACTTCTGTCCTATAACATTGCATTTGCAGTTTAAAAAAATGAGGACTACTTACGAAGATAAAAACTGTCCTATCTTTCAAGTTGGATCAAACTGCACACGTTGTACAAATTTGATTAAAATCGATTAAGTAGTTTAGGAGTCCATCGCGGATGAACAACTTGACACGTAATTTATATATATTAAGATAAGTAAAGCTATTTAAACAAGTCTAATATTATAAACGTGAAAGTTTGTATGGATGTGTAGATGTATGTGTGTTTGATACTCTTTCACGCAAAAACTACCGAACGAATTTTGTTTAAACTTGACAATAATATAGTTCATACAGCAGGATAGCATACAGGCTATAATTTAACCGACATTGACGCAAGCGAAGCCGCAGGCGACCACGAGTTAATTATAATTAAGCCGTCATTCTACTTTGAACTTACAAACCACGCTACACATATGAGCCTAATTTTAGTCTGAGATTAGGCTATTATTTTTACTCCTCACACAATCCTCATAACATTGGACACGACGTTCGCCATGGAGCTTTCTCAGTCTGCCTCATACATAATATCGTTTTCGTTAAGCGTTTGACACAATTGATTGGTCACTTGATAGGCCCTCTGAGATAGTTTATCTTTTTTGTTCGCGGTGTGAACCGAAGTATGAAAATATGTGAAACTATGCTCGCCCAGCTCGCTAACTGGCGGTGTGGCCTGCGCTTTATGAAATAAAAAATATTTTTGGACTCAGTGTAAATCCTTCAAAATCTCGAGGTCGAATTTTTTGACGATTGCAAGACTTCCTTTAGACTACGTATACGCGAAAGTTAAAATAAACTAACAAAAGACTTGTTTAATACTGTACAGGACTTGTTATTACTCAACAGAGCAACTAAAATTTTCAGAACTAGCAAATTTTCTAAATGCCGTTAAGAAGTTGAAATCAATGGGAAATAATAATTCAAAAAAAGTTAGTATGTTAAATACATATTCTTAAAAAATCTTCATACTACAGATATTTTACTTTAAAAACGCAAAACTTTAAATGAAATGAATAAACATTTATTTTGTTTATCTATTAATAATAAAATTAATAAACATAACTTTCTATCATCTTCCCAAACCTAATTGCAAATTGACCATAACTAACTGGCTAAAATCCTTCACCTATACAGAAGCTGAAAACCTTCTGATTGCTTAATCACCTGACTCTGGCTAAGTACTAAGATTGTTGACACGCTCTTACTATAGTTAGATCATCATCAGCTCACATAATGTCCCCACCGAGGGGGCTCGAGCCTACCCCACATTAGGCCTTAGTCAACCACGCTGGCCAAGTGCGGGTTGGTCGACTTCACACACAACCTAAGAATTTCTTCATAGGTGTGTGCAGGTTTCCTCACGGTGTTTTCCTTCACCGCTTCACTATAGTTCGATCCATAAGTTTTATTATTGTAATGTTTCTGTGAGAGTCAAATTCTACTTGTGTAATACGTATCTACGTATTGAGGTGATCCGCCGTGGACTCTAAATACAAGAATAGCTTATAATTTGCACGTAACTATATTTGTGATGCTGCTACAATGAGAGCACAAAGGTTTACTTAATTATTACTATATAAAGTAAGAAACATGGCTGAGCCAAGTTTCCATCGCAAGAGAGCCTCTTTTAATCGAAGCGCGGCAAGCTGTCCAATGAGGTGCGTTCAGCGAATACTAATATATTACATTGTGATAATATTGTTGATTTGCTTTCATGTGCTGTCCTACTGCCTGTTTAATAGTTTGGTTTACTTGTATAGAGACCATCACGTATAAAGTAAACTCTATACCCGAAGTGTTTACACATACAACAGCTCATACCCGTAGGGAGAACCTGATGACCTATAGCACAGGTATTGCATACCCATTTTAGGCATCAGTCCCTCACATATCTAGCTGTTAAAATAAGTTAGCCTAAATTATTATAATATTGTACCAACTTGATTATGTGGAGAATAAATCTTTATTATTATTATTTTTATTCTTTCGTTCTGCTCTTTTTCCTAAAAAAAAAAGTGTCTTTTCAAAATTATTTTTGTTTTATTTTTCTTACTGTAGAAGCATACACAACACGTATGGCTTCTAACAGTGGCTCTTATCCTTTTAATAATCTATAAACATGACTTTATTGTAGGAGCACGTATGTCTTGAACAAGGCTATTATTGACTATGTTATAAGAAAAAGTCATGATCCTTGGGTTCAAGGGTAAACAAAGAAGAAAATTATACGTCCCGATGCACAATGACACCGGTTAACAGAATTGAAATAAGTAAGTGACGTGGCGTAAAAACGCAATAAAATACCGATGAAGTTATACATATTCTAGTCACGACTTCAAGAAAACGATAAACTCGTCTCATTGAGTATTTTATTGAATGCTTTTCTATTGACGAAACAAATATAATACGTTGTCGTCCGTTCGTGTGATTGGTCAGATCATAAAATCCATCCTTTTTTATTGAGTATCGGTGGCGTTTACAGCGTCACAAATTCATCAGCAAAATATCACGAAAGTCATGTCACGATATGCCTAAAAGATAGAAAACAAAATTAAAGCATTTTAAGTAACCCTTCAGCACCAATGAACTCTACAAATTAAAACAAAAATCTCACGGACTTTAAACTTCAATAAAAGAAAAATATATTAATAGGTGTCTATTTAATTAAGTGACAAGGTCGAGAGAAAACATTTTTTTTTTATTGTCGTGTCGGGGGTAAAGCTGACGCCACACCGAACGTCGGCGTGAAGCGTCGACGTACGCCGACGCGACGTCCCGTCCCATCCGTAGTGTGGCGTCAGCTTTACAACATTTTCTTTATCAATTATTAATTATAATCTTAATTCCGATAGATAAATACTTTTCTAAATTAATAAAATTGATGACTAATATTAATAAAATTGATGATAATGACCTTGAAACGTTTAAAATTCCATGTCATTTGTAGGGTGTTTCTCGCCACCTCGCGAGTTACACCGGGTCCAATGGTCTGCACAGGTTCGACTTTACGAGGTAAGCAGTTCTTTTTAAGAGAGGGAACTACTGGGGGCGCTGGAGAGCTACAGTACTAATATCCTACTAATATTATAAACTCGAATGTTTGTATGGATGATATGTGTTTGTTACTCTTTCAAGCAAAAACTTTATAGTTCATACATCACAATAACAGATAACAGGAAGAGGTCTCTTCTAGAGATAAGTTCGCCCTTGCAAACTATGTTTTAATGAAATATATTAATATTTATGTGCAAAAAAGAGTACATAACATATAGGCTATAATTTATACTAATCTTGCGCAGACGAAGTCGCAGGCAGAAGCTAGTACCTAAATAAATCAATTAACTTCCTAGTAATAATATCTTATAACAATCACATGTCTAGCCCAAATTAGGTATAATTATGAACTTGTGTTATGGATAGGTAGGTACTAGATAACGGACAATTTTGCAAAATATTTCAATTTTAAGAGATAGTAGGCGTATAATTTAATTGCTAATGCAAAGTAACTTTATGAAGTTCGTGAAGTGTTTCACGCCGAGCAATACTTGGATTCCACAGAAAGTATAATCTCGACGAATGGCCGTTGAGCAATAAACTTCTTACCTCCGTCCTTTATTTAAGAATTGCTCTCGGCTCATAAATTCGTTAAACGCCCGTGCTTGGGTAACCATGAGCATGAATTTAAATAAGACAGTCCGCCCTTAGTTTACATTGTTTAATTACTAAGGTGAAAATAGTTTTATAAACTTTGACAGATTTCTGGCTTTCATTTCACCTAATGGTAAGTACCTAATTCTAGCACAGATTGCGAATGCATCCTGGATTTTTTGGGATGCTTAAATACAGATTGGTGAATAAAAACGGTTCCACTAACGACCGTGTAACAATAGACTCGACCATGATTACTGAGGCATAAAGCTCAAGGTAATAAAGTTTGATAGATGCCAACTGTTGGACAAAGGCCACCCCTAAGGATCTCCAACCCAATCTGTGCTGTGCTGCTTAGAACAGTGGCACCGGCGACCTTTTACTAGATTATCGGCCCACCGTGTACCTACAAATGGACCAACGACCCACCTACTCAAAAATTACTAATAAATGTAAGCTAAATGTGGTATATAAAATAAAATGGCCGTGTGATGCCGGCAGAGTAGAATAGTATCACCCCATATCCTCCAACGGGTGTCGTAGAAGGCGACTAATTGATCAGCGAAGAGGTATTGATCACCTTAAACTCCGTCCACGAATCCGCATTGGGCAAGCGTGGTGGACTACTGCCTAAGCCTCCTTCGATAACAAGGAGAGGCCTTGTGTCCCAGCAGTGGGTCGAATTAAAAAGGCTGTTATGATGATACAAAATAAAATAATGTAGAAGAGGTTTGTATATGTATAAATGTAAAAAAAAGGCTTTCAACTTCTCTTTTTATCCAGAAAACACTATTTGCATGGAGGTCCCAACATAAGCTGTTTTCAGTGCCGTTTAGTTTCTGTAAAAGTCGAATCTTCACCATACCAATTTTATGGCTCGTTATGCATCAAAATTGCCATATGATAAAACCTTACAGCTTTTTGTGATTGTTGAGTTATGACCCTTAATACGTTTTTGTGGGGTATAGCGTAGTCCTCAAAAAGATAATCGATCATGAATCTTAAGTGACAGGCAGACATAATATGTCCGACAGTTTATATCGCGCATAGGGCAGACATATTATGTCTGCCTGTTAAATGCATTTTTTTAGTACCTACCCACAGAGTGCCCCCACCACTCGACGCCATTTTGGTATTTAAGGATTTGTAGACGGAATATTTCTTATTTATTGTCTTCGTAATGGTAATTCGTAGGATAGAGCAATGATGCACTGTTCTAATTCTTTTTTGATAAATATTGTTCACCGAAGAATCTTATCGTAATATTCAACACTGTTACTACCTAGTGAGACAATAAATACCCTTATCATAATTCAATTTGTAGCTGGAAAGAAATCTTTTGAGGTGAGAAGAGAAAACCCCTCAATTGTTTATAAGTTATCAGTTAAATGCGATCTGCAAGCAGTCAAATAAGCCTTAATGACACAGCACGAGTTGAGACGATGCTGATCACTGATCAGTTTCCGAGCTGATCAGTGATCAGTATCGCCTCAACTGAAGCCATTAAGTATTCTATGTATGAAACTCCATACTGTAACGCACACCAATCAGCAACTTAACGACATCGCCTTGCTCCGGGACAAGCTCACGAACCGTAATGCGGTGCGTGGCCAACTTGCGTGGCGCGCTTACGGCGCATAGTTTTCTCGTTTACGTTTTTACCTACCCGCGCTTAGGTCTCTTCGTACGTGACCTTATTTATCTTCATTCACGCTTGCCTCTCTACCAAAGAGGTCTGGGTGAGAGAGGCGTAACAGTCACGTTACACACGTATTTTCTTGAATTTGTAGGTTTGAACTGTTTTAACTGATAGAATGACGAAGCCGCGCTTACGTCGAGTCATAGTATCATAGTCACTGATCCAATTTGGTTACGTGTTAACGTTAGGTTGACGCCTGATTGACGGCGAAGTGAAACAAACCCTTCTCACGATTTGTATTCCTTTTTAATTTGAAATAAAATAAAATTATGATTGACTTACTTTTTCTTTCAAAGCGTAGCGATATTGAAGATCATGTTTATTATTGTAACGTGACATTATAAGTTGCTGAAATAAAAATATCTTACAGGAAAAGAAAATATCTTATTCTGAATTAACTATCAATATCTCCATAAAATTATTATTGGAATGGGGTCCCAATAAATAAAACTCAAGATTTTCAATATTTAAAAAAAACATTTCCTACCGTTCAAATACTTTAGAAAAAATCTTATAAAATATTGCACGAAATACGTACGTTTGTACTAAAATTTAAGCATTATTTATTTACGACGTAAATTGTAATGGTTAGAGTTATAGCAGCGTCTAAAGCTTATGGTGACTGCTTAACATCAGACAGGCTGAAATGTTTGTTAGCACAAAAAATTGTATCGCTACAGAAAACAAGAAATTCGATATGGGCAAAAATAAACGCTTTACCTAAAACAAGTAAAGATCAAAAGTTCCGACCTGCTGTATCCAATTTCGGAATACGACGTCACAGTACGCAAATGGAACGAGGAGACAAAAATACCGAATGACTTTTTCAGAGTACGCGGTCTTTTCCACGGAAATCCAATTGTCCCATAACGTTTTCCGACCCTTGTCAAAAAATTACTAGAGGAGCAACGATAATTTGTCGTCGGAGAAATTAATTGCCTGGCTACGAGAGCGATGGAAAAATAACTTGATTAACAATATACATTAAGGGAGATGGAGAGGTGATTTTTGCTTGGACAATCAAACATTTTTTGAGCTTTTTACGTATCTACGGTTCTAGTTCCTCCCCCTTTCATTTTTATTACTGTTCCTTTGCAAATCCTAACTACTAAAAATGCGAAAGTGAGTTTGTTTGTTTGTTACGCCTTCACGCCTAAACCACTAAACCGATTTTAAAATTTCTTTCACCAAAAGAAAGCTATTTTATCTTATCTTATATTTTAAGCGAATGGCGATCGCGACACATAAAGATTACGCATTGCGCCAATATCAAGTGAAAATTTTATTAAAGTAACCGACAATTGTACGGTAGATTGAGGTTAAAATGGAGTCTCTCAACGCGTGTTTTTGCAACAAGAACTCGGGAGAAAACTCAAAGCTATTTTATTAGGAAGTAAAAAAAAAAGGCTGCGTGTACCCATATATTTATTATTAATTAGAATTCTTGTTCCACCTTGGGTTGAAGCGATAGTCAAAGCGATGGTCATTAGTTAATCAATCAATCAAATGATGCAGTTTTGTTTTCATCAAAATCGCGCTCGCGACTGCTTTGAGCACTTTTCGATATTCCTTATAGTTTAGGATTTGGCCCTGAAAACCCGCTTGAAAAATTCACTCTGTATATAGGTACTTCATGAATTTGTTCAAACAAAAGGTGTAGAAATAAAATTTCAAAACTAGATAAAACATAAATGTTTAAATCAACTTGTTGCATTGGACTGAAAGGCAGTTGATAGTATTTCCGGTAAGGTTTCACAAATAAAGTGATATTACTTTATCGCTTTTATAAACTGATAGTGCCCATTCTCTTTTTGGAACTTCTGAAATAAACATCAGCGTCATTATTTAATTTTATTACAAATCATTGTTCACGAAGCCCGTCCATATCTCTCTTACGCTCTGTCGCTCCGCAGCGTCCAGAGAAATGAGCCGTAATAAACTGGAAAATACAGATAAATATTCGATATTGTTCTGATTTCCGCTATTAATTCGTTTTGAGTTATCGATGTTTTGGTGCTTTGACACATTGATGTATCGTCGCGTCAAAGTTTATTACTTGTGTGATTGGGATGACAGAGTGTAATCAACGTTCTTTTCGGTGAAGATATCTCCCAACCGGTCGTTCGTTATTGTCAAATTAGAATTAACTACAAAATGTAGGCAAATAAAAGTTGCTTTGTATTTTCTTTTTCTCAAACATGCTTGGAAATTTAAGCATTGTTTTGACAAACTTTGAAATAAATCGAAATTGCTGTATTGGCCAAATACCTGCAAGCAGCGAATGGCAAAAGTTGTATGAAATTCATCCAATAAATTACTATGTAAACTCATATATGCCGTGCAATTTGAAAATGGAACGATCTTTCTTCCGAAACATGGCAACCAAGGAGGTAATAAATCAAAGGTTTTATTTAAATTTCGAACTGTCTTGCAAATAGAAAGCTGTTTATTGAAAAAAAAAAACAAATAAAACACTTTGGCGCCTGAAAAAATATCAATTTAATTAATTTCAGACATAAATATCCACATTTAATTAGTAGTAGATTAGTAAAATTTTTTGCTTAATTCTATGTTAGTAATGTTAGTTTACAGTTTACAGCAGCGATATTATTATTATTTAATATTATTATTAGGCAGTCACTACCCAGTGCCTTTGAAGGGGGCAATCTGATCTGGCAGCAACAACCTAAAAAATATATAAAGATAGCCAGTCCCTAGTTGAGGATTCCGTGTGAAGCTCGATTCCAGAGACAAAGCCAAAAGTTTCCCAGTAGAATATAAAATATTATACAAAATATACCTACTATGCAAGAAAGTAAAGGAGCACTATCTTTCCTTTTCATAAATATGTGTTCTCCTATTACTTTATATGTAGATATCTTTTAAATAAAATACTATTAGTGAAACTAGCACATTTCGTATATTACATAATTAATTGACATTCTAATAATAACTGTTACCTAGCAACGTCAACCTAGGCAAAGAGAATATATATGACACGCCTCCGCGCCCATTCCTGGCTACCGAACCAGAGGAGCAGCGAGCAGCTGGTCCAAGTGACGTCTCCATACCTGGCCACCATCCGTCGCAACTTCATAATGGACACGCCCCAATCGTCGTGTCACTGTACCGAACTCCCATCGGTGGCTGCTATTGTAATTTCGAGCCTGGACACGGTCACCCTGTTTAAATTGTCTCCTTAGCTCTGCGTAAGGTCTAGTGTCACGAGAGCTGCCTTCAGTGTGGGGTTGCTGTAACATAACATGTAATTTTGTTCTTACCTCACGTCCGAACATAAGTTGATAAGCTGACTGACCGTTTGGATTAGGCGTGCGTCTCAAACGAGCCTTGAGAGTGATCATCTTATCGTAAATATCGCCTCTCTCCCCCGCCATTGCTCGCAAAGCTTTCTTTATAATTTGTACATAACGTTCTGCTTGCCCATTGGTAGCAGGGTGATACGGTGCAATTGTTTTTTGTGTAATCCCATTGTCCTTTAAATATCTTTGGAATTCCTGAGACACAAATTGCCGGCCGTTATCAGATACTAATATGTACGGAGATCCAAATGTAGAAAAGATTTCTGACAACTTTTTAATGCACCAATTACTCGTGGTCGTCTTAGTAGGTATGATTTCAGTCCATTTAGAGTAAGCGTCCACCAGTATAAATAAGTAGTAGCCACCAATAGGACCTGCGAAGTCGACATGAACTCTTTGCCAAACTTCAGTGGGGTCTTCCCAATGGTGTAATGGTGCCTTTGCTGGTTCGTTCTGTTGTAATCGACAAGCTCTACAGGACTTAACTTTGTTCTCGATGTCTCGGTCGATGTTCTTCCAGTAGACATAGCTACGTGCCAGCAGTTTCATCTTCAGCATCCCAGTGTGACCAGCGTGGAGTTCATTTAATATAGGCACACGTAACTTTGGTGGAATCATTACACGGCTGCCTTTTAGTATGCAATCATTTTGTAAGGTAAGTTCATTATCTTGATACCCGTATCTTCGAACTGAATTTCCTTGTTGTAGTGCTTCTAATATCAACTTCATTTCAGGATCATTTAATGTTTCTTGTGAAATTCTTTCTGGACAAATGTCTAAGGTATGAATTTGTTGTAATTGGAAATGACTATGTTGATCTGTTCTGCTTTCTTTGGAAGTTTCAGTTGGAAATCTTGATAAGTAATCTGCGTTCGAATGCTTTGAAGATGTTCTATACTCTATTTCATAGTCAAATCCTGATAGGTAATGAGCGTAATGAAATAATCTCATTGTGCTTAGAGTGGGCAAAGTTTGATGTGGATGAAAAATGGACGTTAGTGGCTTGTGATCTGTAATTAATGTAAATTTACGTCCATAACAATAGTAGAAGAATTTTTTAAGTCCCCAATAAATAGCCGTGGCTTCTTTGTCTATTTGACTGTATTTACGTTCGCTACTAGATAGTGTTCTTGATGCAAAGGCTATGGGCCTTTCAGAGCCATCTGCAAATCTGTGAGACAAGACTGCTCCCAGTCCCATAGGTGAAGCATCAGTAGCTAAGAGCAGTGTTTTTGTTCGATCAAAGTGTGTGAGTATTCTGTCACTCAATATTTCTTTTTTAATTGTAATAAAACTGTTTTCGCAATCTGCTGTCCAATCAAACTTTGAATCTTTCTTAAGCAAACGGTTAAGTGGGTTCGTAATAGATGCTAAGTTTGGAATAAACTTATTGTAGTAGTTTGCCATTCCGAGAAAAGTTCTTAGATCATTTACATTAGTTGGTCTTTCAGTTGCAGCAATAGCATTTGTTTTCTCTTTGTTTTTATGTAAACCGTTGGAGTCTATAGTGTGGCCAAGATAATTAATACTTTTTTTGAAGGAATTGCATTTATTTTTATTTACTCGTAGGTTATTTTCTTTTAATTTTTCAAGTACTTGTTTTAATCTTAGTAACATTTGATTTTCTGATGTTCCTTGGATTATTATGTCATCAAAGAAACATTTCACTCCTTGTATTCCTTGTAGTAGCCGATCCATGAATTTCTGCCACAAGCTGGGGGCTACCTTGACACCAAACATTAATCTATTTACTTTGTAAGTGCCTTTGTGAGTACTAATTGTTTGTAGAAGGGAACTTTCCTCATCCATCACCATATTTAAATAGGCTTGATTAATATCTAATGTAGTAAATAATTGACCGCCATTCATCTCAGAAAATATCTCTTCTATAATCGGTATAGGGTATTTTTCATCTTTAAGAACTTTATTAAGAGTTACTTTGTAATCAGCGCAAAGTCTAATTGTTCCGTTTGGCTTCACTATTGGTACTATTGGAGTTCCCCATTCTGCGTAGTCTACTTTGGTTATTACTCCTTCTGTACAAAGGCGTTCAATTTCGTCATCTACTTTTGATTTCAGAGCATAGGGTATACGTCGGGGCTTGATAAAAATAGGTTGTACGTTTTCTTTCAAATTAAGATGTCCTCGAAAGTTTGGGATTTTCCCTAAATTAGATTGAAATACTGATGATGAGTATTCTTCCAGTAGTTGGTCAAGTTTAGGGTAATCTTCAGAACTTTGTAGTGTTCTAATATCCGCTAACTCAATGTTTAACTCCTTCATCCAACTTCTTCCAAATATCGGGTCCACGTTTCTGTCAATTATGTAGAGTTTCCCATGAAAAGTTTGTTTTTTGTATTGCCCTTTGATATATGTAAACCCATATGGCTTTATTACTTCCCCAGTATACGTTTTCAATTTCATATCGGTTTCAAAAATTTTATTATGTAGTTGTAAGTTTTTGTAATCTGAAAGTGAAATTGACGACAGTGTAGCTCCCGTATCGAATTCCATTTGTAGTTTCTTGGAATTGATATAAATGGTTATCATATATTTTGCAGAAATTTCACTATTTAATTTATGTATTTCTGCCAAATTCTCATCATTTATGGAACTTGATGATTCATGAACTTGGTGAGTATTTATGTTGCGTTGTAAACAGACTTTTGAAATATGACCTTTCTTTTTACATTTTGAGCAAATGGAATCAATCATTTTACAATCATTAGCTCGGTGTTGTATGTCACCGCACCGATAACATTTTCCTCTCAATTCCCTTATAGTAATTGGGAAAGATACTGTCTGCTTTGAAGGGTAGTTTCGAATCGGTTTCCGATGAAATGTTGAAATATTATTAATGTTATCTGAATTAATTCTTATATCTCTGGACATGTCACTGTTTTCAGTTTTTCCTAGTTCCATTGCTGATGCAGTTTGAATTAATTTCGAAAACGATACTGTATTTCTATCTTGTAGTAATTTTGTGCGTACATCACCATCTTTAAGTCCTCGAATTAGTTGTAAGCATAAAAAATTTTCAGCAATTGATTTGCTACAATTAAGACATCTGAAGTCACAATTCGAAGAAAGTTTTTTGAGTTCTGAGGCGTAATTAGTTACGGTTTCTTCTTGTTGTTGTAATCGAGAAATGAATTTATGTTGTAAGGTCCAAATACTAGGTTTAGGGTCCAAATATTCATCTAACAATTGTGTTATTTCTTCGAACTGCTTGTCAACTGGGTCATCTGGAGAACATAGATCGCAAATTTTGTCATGTAGTTCCGGAGATAGCGTAGAAATCAAAACATACACCTTAAGTTTCGAATCGGTAATGTTGTTAAGGAGGAAGTATACATTTAACCTTTTGATAAAATTTTGGAAAGATTCCTTTTCTTGTAACGGAGGAAAGTTTATTTTTGGAGTACTTTTGTGTAAATTAGGGTCATTCGCTGGAGTTGTCTGTATATCTTGCGGGTTGTTAGTCATACGCATAGTTTTCAAAAGTAAAAGTAATGTAGTTTTTACCTTTGTATATAAGTTTTCAAAGTCAAACCTGTAATTTATTTCGTCCTCTAATTGTTCGTCATCTGCGTGTTCTTCAATGTTTTGTTGTAGATTTCTGAATTTTGTAATCGTATCTTCAATGTAATGGAGTCGTGTATCTATTTCTTCTTCCGAGATATTTTGTTGTACTTGTATGTAATTTTCTATTTTTGTAAGGACACCTCGTAAGGAGGCGCGTGCTTTTTTTATTTTTCTAACATTTTCAGTAGACATCCTCGTCGCCACTTTTAAATAAAATACTATTAGTGAAACTAGCACATTTCGTATATTACATAATTAATTGACATTCTAATAATAACTGTTACCTAGCAACGTCAACCTAGGCAAAGAGAATATATATGACAATATCCATACAATATAGTATGTATTAGTATATAATAAAGTATATAATAGTGTATAATATAAAAGTATATATTTATAGTTTAAGTAATAATACTTATGTAAGTATATTAGTACATATATATTAGTACACGCGACATCCACGTTTCTAAAACGTGTTTCCTATCACAGGTGGGTTGGAAGAGATTTCTTTTAGAAATAAGCCACACCTTTTGTACCTTTTATAATCTAATGTGTTCCTTTTCTGTAATTCTCGTGTACAATAAACTATTAAATAAATAAATAAATGTTTGAAGTAAAAAAAAAAACATTATGTACTAAAGCAAGACTTTTCTAAGGTACAGAAACGCAAAATGTGTGACATCTATTTTATTAGCAAGTATGGCATTCCAATTATCAACTCTCGATTTTTAATTATTATTTTGGAGATTTAAAAATAAAAGGGACTCAATAAGACGGCGATGGAAATCTTCATAGACTAGCAAAATAATAGCAATACGCACATGAACAGGAAAATACGTAGTTTTCGCAAAATGTATCCAATATATCCCGTAGATCTATCTATCCTGAACAGTTTCCCTATGTCAAATCTTATCTTATAACTATACTAATATTATAAAGCTGAACAGTTTGCTTGTTTGTTTGAACGCGCTAATCTCAGGAACTACTGATTCAAATTTAAAAAAGATTTTTGTGTTGGATAGTCCATTTATCGAGGAAGGCTATAGGCTATATAACATCATAACACGCGAACAATGTCGGGGGCACAGCTAGTTATTAATAAGCAGTGACAAATATGTCTTAATAATGATACTGTTCAATTACATTCAATCTTTTTTAAGTTATGGTTCTTTGTGTTCTTCTTCTTTTAGATTAATGGCGTTCGCGACACATAGAGATTACGCATTTCACCAATTTCCTGTGAAAATGTACTTAAAGTAACAAAACAAGGTAGGTACGGTAGATTGAGTTGAAATGGAGTCTCTCAAAACGTGTTATTAGTTCTTTTGTGTTATACTTCTTTTTTTTTTTGGTAAAATTTTCCCTGTTACGGGACGGCAAAGGGATTTAGCCCATACAGCCAAGTCTTCAGTTTCATCTTCTTTCTTGATTTTTGCATTAAAATGAGGGTGCCACACTTTTTAATGCATTTAGGGAGTGCTTGGTGAGAAATGCATGGTACAGACCTCGTGATGGTGACTGATGAGAATTGTATAGTGGGATTTCCAACCACTATACAATTCTCAACGCCACATACACAAAACCTTTATTTCAATGATTCCTCATAACTGTTCGTCAACACGGATGCTATTGCAAAGAAACGACACCATTTTCACTGCACAAAATCCACTCCGAAGCAATTTTGAATTATCGAAATAAAGATCGACATCCAGACGCCATGATTTCCCGCCAAACACTCGTTATACTTCTTCTTTTAAAATAATAGCGTTCCCGACACATTAAGATTACGCATTTGCCAATGTAGAGTGAAAATATAGGGAGTTAGACAAACAATTGTACGGTAGATTGAGTTAAAAATGGAGAATCTCAACACGTGTTTTTACAACAAGAACTCGGGAGAAACTCCTTTGTGTTATACTTGTATAAGTTGTGTCACATTAAAATGTTTACTGTCACTTATACCACATATAGGAGCAAGATGCTCAAGAATCTCATACTCATTTGCTGTAATTGAAATCTATCGGATCCAGAGCTGTCGTCTCCTTTGCGTAGAGATAAAGAAATGACGTGTGAGAATAGGGCAGGAAAAAACAATTAATATTATGGGCGGAACGGACGAACGCGGTGCACAAAGGAGCCGATAATAATTATTTAATACTAGCGTGGCCCGCGGATTCACTCGCGTTAATGTCGGTTATCGCACCAAAAAGTATGCTACTTCCTTTCCACGGCCTCAAACTATCTTCGGTTTAGTGATTTTTTTTTATGTTACGAGATGGCAAACAAGCTTGCAGCCCACCTGGTGTTAAGTGGTCACCGCCGCCTCTAGACACTTGCAATATTGTAAATCACTTAACACCGCAAGTGCGTATGCCGTCCTGGGCACTAAGATGATATGCCCTCCATGCCCAGTAATTACACTGGCTACCTTTCCCTTCAATCCGCAACAGTGAACAGCTTCACGGTAGAAATATGGGTCTACCACCTAGTAAAAATCACACAAACATTAAGCGTGAAAGTGTAACAAAGAAACTCACTTTCGCATTTTTAGTATTAATAATAATTCGAATCTGACACCTGCTCGTATACGGGTTGATATTTCAATCCTTAGATATTTTTACTCGTTAGATACCGTACTATAGGTACCGACAAATTAAAATTTAATATAGCGTCCTGGTAGCGTAGTGTTAACGCAGCCGCCCGGATTGAGGAGGATGCTGGGTTCGATTCCCGCAGGTCGATTTTTTTCAGGGTATTTTTTTTAGTTTTTATACCTAATATTTAAGGGTTTGCAAACCCAAAAATTATTCCATATTACCCCTATACATCAAGAATAGTGCAATAATCGTCCAACAATTCTATTAATATAAATCCGCATCGGAATAGCGTTTTGAGATACATAATTTAAGATGTTGATTAATTTTGTATCGAGTGTTTTCTGAGTTGCCCAAAGAAATAGCTTTATTTGATTGAATATCTTATAACATTAATTTTTGTTTCTATAATAAGTTATTATAACAATAGGTACTTACACCTTTTAGTGTTACGTTTTCAGAAAATATTTTATGTTTTATTTTTCGTGTAGATATTGTTGTACTTAAGTGTTCTATAGATAAATTATTAGTTATTTAAATAAAATATTTTATTATTTTCAAATTTGTATCAATAATAAAAGGACCAATTACAGATTTATTTAACTTAATCAAAACTGGAAATCGTATAAGATTCAAAGTAAACAATATTTTTACACGAATAAGTTACCATGAACAATATTTTGCGGGTCCGCCATTTTGTCAGTAGATGGTTATGCATGAACGAACACGTTTTAATTTTGACATCAGTCGACTAATTTTACTTAATTTTACTTATTAAAACTGATATTTATTTCATGTGGCAATAACTGGCAATAACTTATAACAAAAATAACAAAACAAGTTATATATATAAGTATACTGTGTATATACTATGTGGTTTTTACAACTGAAAATGTCCCAGTTTTCCTGGTTTTATTTCTCAATCCAATAACCTGTTGTTAACAAATTATTTATATCGATTTCAAGTACCTACCAAATAAAATAAAATACAATAAACGGGGATGTAAATATTCATCCTACGTATTCTAACAGAATTTTATTTTATCTGGTTTTATTTCCCCCTAAATAATACTTTTATTAGTACAGACCTACATTTAATCGCCAATTCACGTCTAATCTCGGAATCGAGATAGACCTCGATGCTTTCAGCAAGGCTCAAAGTGAATATAAAAAGTTATATATCAATAATAAGAACTTACGAGCGATGATAAAAAGCGAATGACTCGAAAATTGAGCCCCAACCGCGTATCAACGTGATATGGCCAGCCGGCCGTTCGGGGGCAATGGCCCAAGCAACCAATATCACCGGAAAATGCACTTTATGTTAACATTAATTCATTTTCTTTTACCATTACACTGTTTAGGTGTCATCTGTTCTGTTTTAGCTTCTATAAAACAAATGGTGAAACGGTGTGTGAATGTGACGCGGACTGGTACAATGGACTTGGGTCTGTTTTAATTCAGTAAAAGCACCGAGAGTGTAGTAAAATAATAATAAAAATTCTTCGTACTTTCAACAGTACTAGAAGGCTATATATTATATATGAGGTCAGCGTATTATCTGCTATAGGTATTTTAGATTACATCTATAAGAATTTCATGAAGATGAAAAGTAAAGTCTTCGTAAGAATTTGAGTAAAGCATTCGACAGTTAAAGCTTTTCAATCCCATCTTATTCCTTCATATCATAGCTTGCGTTGCTACTGTGGCTTACTATACAACCATTTTACTGTAAGTCACAGTGAAAATATATCTGTTGCGTAATCAAAAAATGGATATATCTGACAGCACACGTATTTCCCTCCTTACGACGCTCGGTCTTCCAAAAGAGGTGCACCCTGCAGGTCAGTCAAGCGAGGAAACTTATTAAGTGATTTAGTACTTGGGTAAACCTGTCAAAAAATAAAAATAATCTCACTTGTATAAAATTCAAAACTAGTTCTATCAAAATTGTTATGGATTCTTAGATTTGCGCAGCTAAATTAAACAAGTATACTTTTGAAGCTTCGTGCGAGCATGACTTGACATAGCGCGGTTTAGTGCTGCGCTGTTCTCAATGTCGACGCGCTACTAAAAACCGCCTCCAGTCTCTATATTTTCACGACTCTCATACATTGCGTAGAAATCATACCTTACTTGCTGTATGTTTACCCTGTTATACTGGCGTGTGCATCTTTTAAGGCTCAATTATCATGAAACGGAGAATCTGCTAACTACTGAGAGGTAGCGCAGCCCTTACTACAAGATTTATTTACTTATGTCTTATAAATTTTATCGACTCTTGTGGTTCGCTGGTGTTAGTGTTGGACAATGGCTATAGTTTTTGTTTTAGCTTTCATTTTATTTTTTATTTCATTTTGCAAGAATTTTATTTTGTTATTGCATCTTATGGTATTCAAATCAACAGTGCACAAACAAATGGTGTAGGACTGTATTTCTTTTCATTGCTTTCTCCTGTGTTGGTATCTAGCTGTACTCAATTTAAAATTAATTTAGGTCACACTTCAGAGAGGAGAGTACTGGTGTACTGTGATACCGGCTTCAGCCCGTTTCAGGCACCGGTCTCTTACAATCTTCTATTACCCCTTTTACTTAGTGATATCACGATGTGTAATGTACCTACTTAAGATTGTGGAGAAGGAGAATAATAAACGGTTTTTTTTATTATTAAAGCTCTGCTCGATCCCTTACAGGATTGTGAGCATGATTATGTATTTGTTTGTCTTCCGTGAAGAGGAAATCTGAGAAATGTTATAAAACGTCGCACAAAATGTGAAACCCAAATTAATATACATGTTTCGTAATAGAGTTATACATAAAGTCACGTCTTTTTCCCATAGGGGTAGACAGAGATCACATCTTGTTTCCACTTGCTACGACACTACATGTATAGTACTTTCGCCTCATCAACTTCCATCACTGTCCTCATAAATTATGTTCGGCGATTTCAAGTGGTTACTTTTGACCAAGGACGCAATTCTTGTTTCCATCGAAATGATCTCGAATTCGAGTTTACTCTTCGAATCAAATTTCGACCATAAAATCTCGTAAATCAAAATTATTTTTTCGAATGTCCTATCCTCACCACTTATCGAATTACTTCGACGAGATTTTTGTTTGAAATGTTGCCATTTAAGAACATAATCACGTTACGATGCGTTCCGTTCCTTCATCCATTTTTAAAACAGTTGCAACAATATATCTCTATATCTTTAAAATGTTCTGAAATCTTTTAAATCTCTTTTACAGGTTTTTAATCATCATCGTCATCAATTCAGCCGAGAGACGCCCACTGTTCTCATAGAGGGAATAGTAGAGGACCCAAGCGAAAGTCGATTGTTATCTTAAATACCGTTGTATACGCGCTATCTTAGCGCTTCCTTTGGGGTTTTAGGATTTCAAAGTTTTCAGAGAAGCTGAGTTAATTGGTCCCTTGATACGGCGCATTGGTTACACATAGCTAAAGCGGTATACAGACATGCTTTATTTGGATATCGAAAAAAATATTTTATGTAGAATGTTAAGTGCTATGTGTTAGCGGCCGTAAATAATACTACCACTCCGACGAAGGCGACTAAAATAATTATGATTATTGAGGACTTAACAATGGTCTAGTGATTCACCAACCGGGATTAGAGACAGGAATTAGATACTCGTTTTTTTTGGTAGGTCTTTTTACTTTCTCGTTTACGTAGTATAGTGTAGAGGAAGTCTTGTAATCGTCAAAAAATTCGTCCTCGAGATTTTGACGGATTTACACGTTTTGGACCTTCCTGAGTACAATTTTTTTTTGTATGTATGTGTGTGTGTCTGTGCGTTAGCACGATAACTCGAGCATGCTTTTACTTATTGCAACCAAATTTAACATACGTATATGACATCAAAATATAAGGTTTCTATCAAATTTTGAGCCGTCGATCACGGAAGTTAAGCAACCAAGTGCGCGGTCGGTACTCGGGTGGCTCGAAGGGGTCGGAGGGATGTGGGTGACCAAAATTTAACATGCATGTATGACATCAAAATATAAGGTTTCTATCAACCTTTGAGTCGTTTCCGGTATACGAGAAAGTCAAGGGGAGACCACTCCCGATTTTTTTAAGTCACTTGGCTAGCCACCATCTTATCAAAATAATAATAATGCTAACAATTTTTAACGATTTAACTCCCGAGATTGTTGACATCGATTCAGCAATTATTGTTCCGATAGTTATATCTACCCATGGTCTGATAGCCGAAAGCCCCGATAAACATCAAGAGGCTCGCGTTAGGTGGTTGAATCAAGTGTCAGATGCAGAAGGCAGTACTTCTAAACACGACCCTTATAGTGAGAAGGTTGCTGTCTCTGGATCCTTAACTACCGGTAGCCGGGACCCTGATGTTGCTACGGATGGGGAACTGCGTTTCTGTATTTTTAAATGTTATATTTTTTAGTTTTATACATTGTAAAAAATTAATATTTAGAAATATAATTCTGTATTTATTTTAAATGAAATAAAAGATGCTGATAGTATATTTGTGTTCCAACAATTAATGATAAGATAGCTAGTCCTGTTCCAGGTCAAGCTCGATTCCAACTTTGGCCTTATCACACCATCAGGTTAAATGAAGGCCAATAGCTCCCTGGCAAGAATAAAAGAAGGTTGATGGCTCCGCGGTCGTGAGAACGATGGCAGAAGTTAGGCTACTATGTGCCCTGTTGGTATTGGAAGTCCTAAAAGGTTTATAAATTTTCCTCCGTTCTTCCGAAGGCACTTCAAGCTGGTGGTCGTGGCTGCTATCGAAAGAGCAGTAGAAAAAACATCACTTCAGAGGTCAGCAATGACTGGACTTAACTGTACCAGGTTATTGTGTTTCGAAAGATAATAATAGCCATTCCCACTGGTTTTTTTACTATTAAATATTATGTTTATGACGTATCTATTTCTGTGCTGTACTTATCTGTGTGTAATGGAGATACTATATTATTATTACCCACCAAAGATAAAAAATCACAGCACTCAAACCCCAACTGGAAAGATTAAAATTTACCCTTCAGTACAAGACTAATAATAGTTTCAAACAATCTAAAATGTTATTTTAATTCCTGTGTGAAACAAAACTCACCGTATAACATCTGACATTGGTTTTATGCTTACTAGGGTTGATTTGAACGTTGTTTACATTCCATCCCTCGGGGTTCTGCGTTCGTGGCACGGAATCTCGTTCATATTTTCCGAGTACGTAGAAACCTGCCACAAATAGTGCTGTAAAAGAAATATCTACGCGTTCCTTTAACTAAAAGTAAATGCCCTTGTAATTTTTAATTTGTATTCGTTTCGACTTATTACTATAGTACAATTGTTTTTATTAAACGGATTAATTTAGCTTGACCTGTTTGCTTATTGTTATTGCTTTTTTTTGTAAGTCAGATTTAGTAATTGAAATTATAGCCCCTTCTAGTTGAAAGATTGATCTGATATTTGGTACACACTTTTAGTGCTGATGAGAAATTTATATATTCAGTATCATTGTAAATCCAAGATGGCCGCCACTACAATATAGCAGATTACAGTTTGTTTCTCAACCCCCTTAGCATGGGTATCAAATGAAAGGCATTGGCTAGTAGAATACAGTACGCGCGCTATGAAAAAAATGCAAATCGATTAGATTATGAAAAAATCTAATATTGCTCTGCCCATCAGGGTCCATAATTGTGCCTTTGCTGTAATTACTTAAGAACCCATGTAAAAATTATGGTATGCAATAAAACATTTGAATTTGAACTTTGGGCGCCGGGAGAGAGAGGAAGCTATACAATAATTAAAATTTAAGTCATCAATCATATCATAACAGCCTTTATAATTCGACCCACTGCTGGGACACAAGGCCTCTCCTTGTCATCGAAGGAGGTTTAGGCAGTAGTCCACCACGCTTGCCCAATGCGGATTGGTGGACGGAGTATAAGGTGATCAATACCCCTTTGCTGATCTATTAGTAGCCTTTTACGACACCCATTGGATGATATGGGGTGATGCTATTCTACTCTACCAGCATCACACGGCTCAAAACTTAAGTAATGTTAGTTAATTTAATGTTAGTGACCCAGTAAGTTTAAAACAAAAGTAACAAACTATTTTCAGGTTGTGCGTTATTTCTGTTACACGTGGTATCACCTACATATTTTATCTTTAGTGAATAGTAATAATATAATACCTACTTCCATCACACAGTTAAGTAGGTAAAATACATTAACTCAGACCAATTATTGGTGTGAGTACAGAAAACAATACTTCGAATGAGCATAATATTTCTTATTTTAAAAAAAACAGAGGTACTGGCTACCATTATCTCTAAGAACACAATAGCCTAGTATATAAAGTCCGGTCATTTCTGACCTCTGAAACTGATGTTGTTTCTACAGCTATCTTTCAATTTACCTTCCGAAGAACGAAGGCGAAATTAAAAACATTTTTGGACACCAATCCGAGTACCAACAGGGCACATAGTAGCTTAACTTCTGCAATCGTTCTCATGACCGCGGCGCCTTCCACCTTTTTACTTTAACGTACGTAGTGTAGAGGAAGTCTTGTAATCGTCAAAAAATTCGACCTCGAGATTTTGACGGATTTACACGTATTGGACCTCCCTGAGTCCAAAAATATTTATTTGGAATTATGTCTGTGTGTGTGTCTTTGCGTTAGCACGATAACTCGAGTATGCTTCAACTTATTGCAACCAAATTTCACATACATGTATAACATCAAAACATAAGGTTTCTATCAACTTTTGAGTCGTCAATCACGAAACTTAAGCCACCAAGTGTGCGGTCGGTGCTCGGATGGGTGACCAAAATTTAACATGCATGTATGACATCAAAATATAAGGTTTCTATCAACTTTTGAGTCGTTTACGTTAAACGAGAAAGTCAAGGGGAGACCATTCCCGATTTTTTATTCTGGACATGTAGCCCTTGGCCTTCATCGTACCTGATGGTAGGGCCGTAGATGCCGACGCAAAACAGGCACACAGACGTCGAGTTGCGGAGACAGCCCGTACGACGAAGAAGGCCGAAGATGGAATCCAGCTTGACCTGGAACTCACAACCACAGAGAGACTGGTTATCTTCTCATAAATCGTTAGAACGCAATAATACGATGTATTTACACTGTGATAATACTGTTAACATCATTATTATGGCGACACATTTTGATAAGGTGGTGGCTAGCCACTAGCCAAGTGGACTTGAAAAAAGTCCTACCACCACCAAAACCGAGTACAAATTTGTATTCACCTGGGGATCGAACGCGGAAACTCTGGATCTAATAATAGACCACGGTTAAATCGTCAATATGTTATGCTTAATAAATTATTTGGCAGGCATAGGAAAAACTTTGGCTCTACTGCTGTTAGATCACGCACAACTTCTTAAACCTTAGCAAAACAATTTAAAGAATAAATACTGCACTCTCAATAAATAACCCGTGTATCGACTAACCAATCATCTGTAATGCATTGTTCTACCGATGAAGTTATAGCAATTCCATTTGAAGCGAGATGTAGCTACACGAGGCAACGCTTAGTCATTCATTACATTAGTATAATTACATTTCCAATAATTACTAGCTTCGTTTTGCTATGCTTTTATATTTGATCGTAGTATTAATAACTGAGTAATAGAAATTGCTTCAACGAAGTTGATACTTCGTATGTAATTAAGACATTAACCATCGTTAGGAGTTTTCAGTCGTATGTGTAGGTATTACATACAGGAAGGTAAAATAAACGTAGTTATCTGGAGATTCTTCAAAAATAGTTTCTCAATTTGTATGTCAAGAAGCTAGGTAAGGTAGGGCTAAGGTAGGGTCCACGTCCGGAAGCCTCCTCGTGGCGGACCCTGGTAACGTGGTGGGGAAACTTTCTCGGCGGGTGTGTGACTTTTGATGTCAAGTGTGGCCCATTCGCATGGTGGATTCGAATTCACATATGTACCATCGTCGAGATGTTTTTGTGTTCCCACCACGGCTAGTTCCGGACGGCCCTTTTCAGGGCCATGACCGCGCCCGAAGTCCCCCGGGTGCTCTCAGTGTCCTCGTCAGGGGGACGCGCCAGGTCGAGCAGCCGTTGGTGGAGGAATGGCTGCTAGCCACCAATTGGTGCAAGGAGTGCCTAGACGGGCAGCGTTGGAACGGTCTCTGTGTAGTTGCGCTCACGTGCGCAGATCCTGAGCCGTCCCGTATGGTAATAGCGCACTGAAGGATAAGCTGGGGAAGATGTTTAGTGGGTATAGAGGGAACGCTTTTACCTCGAGTCCCACATATCCCCTGCGGTTGGCACCACCCCGCAGGGACGATTCGTATATGCATTTGACCTCCCCGTCAGCAAAAAAAAAGATACGATTCGATTAAATTTGATGGGAATTGAGTTTTCAAACACACATAGAACAGATTAATCACAATGGATATTATAATTATGGTCTGAAACGGTGACGTGCAAAACTTTATACCAATGTTATTTTATCCACATTATCTAAGATTTTAGAAAAAGTCATAAATAAAAGGTTAACTGATTACCTAGACTCTAAAAATTTACTTGCATCTAACCAATTCGGGTTCAGGTCTGGAAAATCAACTGAGGATGCTGTCCTGGAAGTAACAGGAGCGGTAGTTGATAATACTAATCGTAAGCTCACATCTCTATGCGTGTTCATTGATCTTACCAAAGCATTTGACACTGTATCTGTCCCTATCCTAATCACCAAACTTTATAATATCGGTGTCCGTGGTATTGTGCTTGATATATTCAGGAGCTACCTCAGTGGTCGACGTCAGTGTGCCAAAATAGGCGGTATCAGAAGTCGGGATGAACCTATTACCTACGGTGTTCCCCAAGGAAGTGTCCTTGGGCCCACCCTGTTCCTCATATACTTGAATGACCTGTGCAAAATGCAGCTACCTAACAGTAGAATTGTCGCATACGCCGACGATACCGCAATTGTGGTACATGGCCAGAATTGGGAAGAAACTCGATTAAATGCAGAGTTAGTATTGAAATCAGTGACACAATGGCTAACTCGTAATCTGCTTACCCTGAATTTGTGCAAAACCAAATTCATCACCTTTTCATCTAAGCTCTCGTCTCAACCCGATGCGTCGTTCGTAATAAAGGCTCATAAATGTGACAAAGATCCTAAAGACTTATGTCCATGTGAGCCAATATTGCGTACTCGTAGTATAAAGTACCTCGGGGTAATTCTTGATAGCGTATTATCGTGGAATGATCATATTCGGGCCGTTACAGCACGCATTCGGAAACTTATATTTGTTTTTAGTAGATTGCGTGCAGGTGCTGACCTCTCTATCCTTAGAACTGCGTATTTTGCCCTTGCCCAGTCAATTATAAATTATTGCATCACAGTTTGGGGTGCCTCTGGTAAGACTAAGCTATTATCACTTGAAAGGGCACAGAGAGCGGTCTTAAAAGTTATGGCCTCTAAACCAATCAGATATCCCACCAAATTAATATACGACTTCTGGGAGGTTCTTTCGGTTCGGAAACTCTTTGTTCTTAATACTATTCTGCGCAAACATAGAAATACTTATTATAACCCAGCACTATTAAGAAATAAACGAAGGCAAGATAAGGTGTGTCAATTACTTAAGTGTAGAATGGAACTTGTTAAGCATCATTACAATTACATAGCACCGATCCTCTATAATAAGGTAAATAAAGAATTGCATATATATAATCTAAATTTATATCAATGTAAGACCCTTTTAACTAAGTGGCTTCTAAGTCTTGATTACGATGGGGTAGAATCTATAATTAAATAAACACACACACACACACACACACACACACACACACACACACACACACACACACACACACACACATACACACACACACATACACATACACAAACACGTGTGAGCGCGCCACACAATGCACCTAAGTTAAGTTAGTTAATAAGTTATGTTTGTAATTTTTTCTTAATGTCTGAAACATCTGTCCTAGAGGTGGGCGCTAATGACTGCGACACAGTCCTCGACTACTGCGGTCATTAACGCTTCAATTGTTTTTGTAAAAATGTTTTGGGTTTCAAATAAAGATTATTATTATTATTATTATTATTATTATGTTAGTCGTGTGACGCATATTGAAAGGATACTATGCTAGCGCGCAATATTTCAGTACATTTCGATCCTACTTGCACATACGAATTGAGGAAGTATTCCTTACTAGTACGCCAAAACTTTCAAGTACCTTAAACAAAAATAATACATACTTTTAAAATCATGGGTACCTGTGTTTTCGATCGTAATATTAATTAGACTGTCCCCAAAACGTCGATTCCGCTTGATCATATATATATATATATACTTAGGGGATGGCAAACAAACTTGGGGCCCACCTGGTGTTAAGTGGTTACCGTCGCCTATGGACACTTGCAATATTAAGAGTTAATCACTTAACATGGCAAGTGCGTTGCCATCCTGGGGACTAAGATGATATGCATTCCATGCCCAGTAATTACACTGGCTCTTTTCTCTTCAATCCGAAACACAGCGAACTGCTTCACGGCATAAATAAGAAATAAGAACCTTCACAGACGACTCTACATATTCGTCTACCACCTAAGTAAAAACAACGATTAACCTAGAGATGCTACCCATAGTTTAATTAATTCATTGCTGTGGTAGGTACATACATACACTGGGTTGGAAACTATACTCGAATATTGCGCATAAATTGAGTTTACCTAATTTAAATCAACACATGCATTTTTTTTTTTGCTTTTGAAAGCACACTGCGGTAATACAGTATGGGCGCATACTGGCACAGTATACTTTCAATGAACTCCCATCTTTATATACTTTCAATAGCTATTCCTGCCAACTGGGCATTAATCTAGTTTAACATTTAACAAGTAAAACCCTCTGTCAAAACTGCTTTCAAGATAACAATAATTTTAGAAGACAATCATTGATTACTTATTAATTATGAAACGATTGTCTAAATAACAGAAGTTCAAGCTTCTGTACTTAAGTGTTATGAAAACTGATTAATGATTAATATTATTCTCATTAATTATTCTTCAACGCTTAACGCTCATTGGTTGGCGACAGTATTAATCTGTCGTGATTCATAAATAACTGAGTCTTCGTTCGATTCAGTAGTATGCTACAATAAGCGAGGTGTGTCATAATGTCGATCGCTACTTAAAGTGATTAATTATTCCTTACTCCTTAAGCTTCTCAAATATCCTTTGTTAAAACTGACAGCTTTCGGAGAGTTCACAATGTTTGTGACAGAAATTCGGTCCTAAGGAATACCTAATAAATTACTTAATAAACTCTATTAACGGGAGACGGGCACAGAAAGTTTTGTGATTAGATCGTCATAATTATAAGGAATGCCCGCGGTTATCTGAAGTAATGATAGCATGTGGTCATGCTGTATGTCCTGATTCCAAACTTAGGCACGTATTATAGAATGAGTCTCAAGAGTCAACGCCAACTTAAGCGTCGTACGTCTCTATCAATTTGTACTGGATAGAAAGTGACAAAAGATTCTCAAAACATGATTGATTTCTGAGTGTCATTCTGTAATACGGGCCTTAGACACACAATCCGCGCAAAATACCGAAAGAAATTGAAAACGAAATTGTCGAGCAGAGCCTAACTAACTATTTCAACTAGGTGTAGACTTAGTCACACGTAAAGTTACATCTGTCAGCACACGCAGTGTCTCAAAATAGTGCAGGTTGTCATCCTGTAGCCTACATAAAAGCATCGCACCCAAAAAGTAATAAATCCACGGTAAAGTAACAAATTGAAAAATCGGGAGTGGTCTCCCCCTGACTTTCTCGTATACCAGAAATGACTCAAAAGTTAATAGAAACCTTATTGTTGACACATGCATGTTTAATTTTTGGTCACCCATCCGAGTATCGACCGCGCAATTGGTTGCTTAACTTTCGTGGTCGACGACTCAAAAGTTGATAGAAACATTATAGTTTGATGTCATACATGCAGGTTAAATTTGGTTGCAATAAGTTAAGCATACTCGAGTTATCGTTCTAACGCACAGACACACACAGAAATAATTCCTAAAATGGTATTTTTGGACTCAGGGAGGTCCAAAACGTGTAAGTCCGTCAAAACCTCGAGGTCGAATTTTTTGACGATTACAAGACTTCCTCTATACTACGTACGAGAAAGGAAAAAAAAACAACCAGGACGGATGTTACTCTTGGTCGGTTTTGAGGTCCGTTTCAATCTCGCCAGGAAAAGTAAGCTTAATTGCCTAGCAATTATTGATAAATTACTAAAATAACAGCGGTCGCTTAGCAACCAAACGTGGATAGGGCGATTTGTAATTGTGAATTGAATATTGAAACCGGCCAAATCATCATAGCAGTCCGGTACTACAGTACTGTCGGCTGGATAGCCAAAAAATATTCTATAATTTGATATTTCCTCCGGGCAATTGGAAGTCACGTTAAGGTGGTGTTCACAAATTGCGGTTTGAATATACCGCCGGTTTAATGCAAATACCAACTAACCCATGGAATTGTAGTTTTGAGTTATTGCGATTTTAAAGTTTGGGAATCTTAAACTTCTGCTAGATAGAAGATTTTGTAATTTTTGTAATGATCATCTGCATTCTCATATATTTATGTTTTTAATTATGTAGAATAAAGGCAGATAAATTCATCGTAAATCCGAAAAATAACAGTGACAGTTAGTTGGTTTTTGCACTAACCCGGCGATACTTACATAGTAGTCGTTACATAATAAGTCACGTCACTAACCTGAGATGGGAACTTGTAGAGTTGTGACATTCTTTAATTGTTTACGGTTAACACGATGGGAAGAAAAAGAAATAGCGTTACTTATTTTAAATGACTGTGGATACATGAAATCAGATACTTTAATTATTTGGATATTTTCCTAAGTATTTTTATTTCGTAAGTCAAAGATACTAATTTCATAATTGAAAACAACAACATTTTCTAAATGCTTCTAGTGATGGCAAACCAAATTTAATAAAAATTATACAGTCAAATGGAGAATGACATGGGCTCAATAGTTTGTATTTTCCGCGACTGCACACACACCCAATTCTTCATTACCTTACTACTTACAAAATTCTATCAACAATGATAATTTGTATGTTTCATAAGCAAGCACACCTAGTTGGAATACCTCAACGATTTACGATACATAATTGGAACATGCTAATTAATTGGCTATCAAATAGACCTTCTATACCACAGAAATGTTAATAGAATTATTCAAAATCTTTTTACCTCCTTCAAACTCTTGGTAACAAAACATTTACAACAAATTCTGAAAATTTCTCCTGGTTTGTTTTTCAATTCTAAATATTTTCCTGTTTCGTAAAATGTCACGTCCAAAAGTGCAAATAAAGCGGAAGACTGAATTAGTTCTGAGAATACTAATAATATCGTTGGACCTTCGCCTATTCACAGGGAAAGTTTGTTAAGGCATTTTCATGTTTTTATTTATCTTAGCACGTTTTTTAATAATCATCCTTAAGTTTGAGTAGTAGGACTGTTTTTGCTACGCAAGATCTAGTCTGTTCCAACGTTTTAGACAATATGTTATTTTCTTCAAGGTTTGAGAATACGGATTGATTACATTATACCTAATTAATTATGTGAATTTATAGGATACAGTTGCGTTTGTTTTAATAGCATAATGATATTTGCGAAGACCATCCACCAAAAATTTTATTTTTATATGTAGCCTGTTAAGTACGTGGTGTACTTAACAAGCTGTATATAAAAAATGCTAACACAATAACATGTAATCAAAAAAATCTAATTTTTAGAATTACTTTCAATGCTCGTTATACATTTATTTTTTTAAATACATATATATAATCACGCTGTCAATCCAAAAAGGAGTCAAGCAGAGCTTCACGTTACACACAAAGCCATATCTAGCAGTATGGGACAGACAGTACCCCAAAAATAGTGACAGGTTGTCAGCCTATCGCCTAATTTTTTTAATGCACGGAGAAATTTGAAAATTATTTTACTGTCACGCTCATAATCCCAAAAGTGTTGATCATAGCTTTTGATAACACTTGGTTGCGCCGACTACATCTGGGAGTATGGGCCACCTATTGCCTCAAAATAGTGATACGCTCGCCTGTTGCCTAAGAAAAGAGAGGCGAACCCAAAAAACAACTAAACCTTCAGTGAACAAAAGAAAACAGCGAACAACCAGACAGAAGTTACACTCTAAATAATTGCAGTAGCTAAAGTGTATGTCTATTATAAATTAAGGCACGTATTATAGAATAAGTCGCAAGAATCGACGCTGTATTGAGCGTACGTCTCTATCTATTTGTGCTTATAGAAAAATGACAAACGATTATCACATACGATAACACATACAACGATATGCACATGATGCCCATATTACAGAATGACAATCAGAAATTTCTGATTGTCATTCTGTAATATGGGCAAAGTCTTAGGCCCATATTACAGAATGACACTCAGAAGTCAAACATGTCTTGAGAATCGTCTGTCACTTTCTATCACGCACAAAGTGATAGAGACGTAGGACGCTCTAGTCGGTGTTCATTCTTAAAACTTATTCTATAATACGAGCATTATTGCTATTTTTACTTTTTGGATTAAAATGCTGACAAAAAACGCCACTTGCTGAGGCAATATTCGTAGGTTGTTTTTGTTGGAAGAAATGGTCCAGTTCATAGATAAAGAAGGAATCATCGATTAAGGCAAACCGATTAAAATTTCAGGTAGATACTACATCGACCTTTTACCTTTGACTAGTACTAAATAGTCAACGGTAAAAGGTCGGTATTTACTTAACAACCTGGCAAAAATTTCAATATCTAAAATAAAGTTGAGCCTACAGATTCTTGTTAAAAGAAAATTAGGCACAAAGAGTGACTGAAGATGTTCTGTGACGCATAAGAACGCAGCATAAAATCTGAGTAATCATGAAGACGAAAAAAGTTGCTTTATGTTGGGCATAGAGTTTGGCATGATTGATTTGAACTCCAACTTATTATAACAGAGTTGGATATCGGAGAAAAGGCATGAAAGCTGAATAAATGGAGTTGAAATGAGAGCCTTGAGGAGCATGGCTGTGGTACAATAGTGTGAGTGACAGGTAATACAATGAGGTGATAAGAGAGAGGTGTTGTTTGAGAGAAGATGTAATGACAAGAATTTGAGAAAGGGATGCTCCAATGCTTCGGTTATGTACCAAGGATGTCTGAAAGTACATTGACGAAATGGATATATGAATCGGAAGTGAACGGAGATGCGGGATAGAGAAGAACTTGTGAACGTTCAGTAATCAAATCGAAGACGTCTTGAAAAGGGATCAGGTCACAAGTACTCAAAACCACAGGGCATGTATGAGGGCTGTGATGAGAGTAGATGAAGTGAAAGAAATATATAAGGATCGTAAGTGGAATGATGTTCTTTCCACTTGCTCCTTGTATATTTCTTCTTTCAAAGAAATGATCTCTGCCTACCCTTCTGGAAGAAAGGCGTGACTTTTTGTATGTATGTAGACAAAAATGAAGGGAAAGGATCTGTCACAAAAATAAGTCTAGAATCAGCAACATTGCGAGTGGACGGAAATAGCGAGTCATCATCAACAGCCTATATATAATAACCCCACCGAGGGGCTCGAGTCTTCCCCACATTAGAGCGATTAGGCTTTACTCAACCACGCTGGCCAAGTGCGGGTTGGTCGACTTCACACACAACCTAAGAAGTTCTTCATAGGTGTGTGCAGGTTTCCTCACGATGTTTTGCTTCACCGTAAAAGTGTCGATTAAACAAAACCAAACATTATGAATTCAAAATTTGAAAACACATTGGTACGTGGCGGGGTTCGAACCGATGCCTCCCGGGTGGGAGACAACGCCCTTACGTACTACTCCACCGACGCATCTTGCTAGGAATAGCGACCAGTATGGGAAACTATCTTCTCTAGTTGGTAAAACAAAACATAAAAAGGAGTTTCTTCTTCACGGTGCAACCAATTAAACAAAATTTATATTACAAGTATATTCAATTTCATAAATTGTATCAAAATACCATAAAGTATATCGGTATCATATTCACTATATTTACACGATAATTTCGTTACAAATAGAATTCACTCTCCTGAATTAAATTCGGCTACATTTGATTGGACATGAATGTAATTTTGTAGCCAACAAAATGTTATTTATTGAGCAACAAGAACGATTTATTATAACGAACAAAGAAAATTTTAATGAAGCTCGTCACATGGACTTTAGGACTAAATCACGGGAGGAGTGACGAAGGAAGCTCTTAGCTCACACCTTAGCTAATCAGCAGACTAAGGTGGAGTCAAAAGGAAGGGCTATTAATTTAGCAGTCTTTGTAATGTATTGAACGTATGTCAGTTCCTCTGCAGCGATTAAACTATTCATGAGATTTTGATGAATAAGGTGTAAATCGATTCGTTATTGATTATGTTTCGGGTAACATAAAGATTTTAAGAGGAGACGATGTTATTTTGTAAACCCCGAATTTATTCCTTTCTTATACAGTGTTTTAAGCTTCTTGCATGTTTTCAGTGATCGAAGGTATTCATAATCTTCATAAGGAACCCTCAGTTTGGAATTTTTATCTTATCTCTAACTGAGGAAGACGACAATAATATTATGACTTATGTTATGGCGACAGAATTCGATATGAAGATATTAGATAGCCTGGTGCACTTATAAGAACCAAATCTAGCACAAATTTGTAGCTTCGGGATCAAATCCTCTAGATCATAAAGTAAACTCGTGGACGAACCATAACCACTAAGGAGATTAATAGAATAAAGTGAAAGTGAATTGTATTAAAAAGTGAATTATGTTTATTATAATACACTCATTTAATACCAAAGACTAACAGTACTCCGTCTTCAAGACATCCCTATACCAACAGTCATATATAACATCGTTTCTTGGAAACTTAATAACTTGTTGATTTTGCTACTTATATCCAAAAAATTGTGGACTCTTAAAAAAATCGGGAGTGGTCTCCCACTGACTTTCTCGTATACCGGAAACGACTCAAAAGTTGATAGAAACCTTATATTTTGATATCATACATGCATGTTAAATTTTCGGTTACCCATCCAAGTACCGACCGCGCACCTGGTTGTTTAACTTTCGTGATCGACGACTCAAAAGTTGATAGAAATCTTATATTTTGATGTCATACATGCATGTGAAATTTGGTTGCAATAAGTTAAAGCGTACTCGAATTATCGTTATTTTGGACTCAGGGAAGTCCAAAACGTGTAAATCCGTCAAAATCTCGAAGTCAATTTTTTTAAAGATTACAAGACTTCCTCTATACTGCGTATACGAGAAAGTAAAAAAGAACTCAGGCTAGTATTATAGAATGAGTCTCAAGAATTAACGCTTTACTGAGCGTCAAACGTCTCTATTACTTTGGGCTTGATAGAAAGTGGCAATCGATTCTCAAGAGATGATTGATTTCTGAGTGATATTCTGTAAGGCTTTAGAGATTTACATTATAGCACGCTTTGGTTATTGTCGATGACGCTCAAAACTTTTGAGTAAAAATTAAGGTTGCTTTTTCATCTTAAAATGAACAAAGATGCACATAATAAAAATGATTACTAAATAAACGACTGTTCGTAAGCCTCCTCTAAGCTCAAACGCAGTAATGGCCCATTTTTTTCTTCGGTCACGGCGTCTTTGAATTACGCCTGCCCAGTCACAAATCTTTTCCCTTAAAAGGACACCATTAATTATTCTGATCCCTTGAAAAATTGAACTGAACTGTCCAAGTTACTTATGTATTTACAAGCACAGTTGTCTTTTTAGTGTCGATTTTGTGAGATTTTAAAAGATTTTTTTGTAATAAACTCGACTATAGTAACATATTTCTGTTTACATTATGGTTGGTTTTGTTTACTTATAATAATTTGATATAAGAAATTCACATTGGATTGATATCGTAGCGGCTAGCACTTTCAGACAGCACTTTTTGACTTTATTTTTATTCTGATTTGATACTTATTGCTTTATTTTAATTTTTAATATCTTGTTAATTATGTTTTACTAACAATAGGATTCAAATTAAGTATCTTTAAGAACTTGTGTTATGGATACTAGATAACGGAAAATAATCTAGATATTTTATAAATAAACTTAAATAAATATATAAACAATAATGACTCATGAACAAAATGATCTTGTTCATCACACTAACATTTGCCACTACAAGGATTTGAACCCAGACCATGTAGGCAGCGTTAGGCCACGGTAATATTATCTATCAGTATTCTATCTTCATACAAACGGTCGGAAAGCGCGTCATGCTACGCGCCTCGAGTTCGCGGGGCACCCGGTGGGCATCCAGTCGCGAATGCGCCGCAGCGACTACCGAACGGTGTGAAGCAGTTAGCCGTGCATAAACGTGCGATTTGCATTGTGAATATTTGATTGAATTAAGTAGATACCTACATAATTCAAAATGGCAAAGAGCAATATTTTTTATGTACCTATCTACTAGTACGTAATTTGTTTTTAATATTTAGGTATTTCAATGTATCCATCGGGCAAAATCTGGAATAATATATAAATAAGTGGATAGGGTGAAAAAAGACACAAACAAGTAACCTACCTACGCTCGCGTTAAAAACAAAACTACATAATACGTAGGTAGGTAGTTTCTTAGACTAGGCTATCTACTTACTTATGTACCAACATATAACTTAACTACATATATTATTAAATATGATGAAATATCATTATGAAATAATTTACGAGAGTAATAAATGGTAGGTATTGTAGTGATCGGATTTTTTTGGTGTATACTGGCAGGTTGTTAGGTAATTTGGAAAAGAGACGGATTGTTGACAGGAATTGATAGATGGAAAATTATAAAATAGGGATATTTGTGCGGAGTTTAAAAAACAATATTTTGTTTGTTGATAATAATATGTAATTTCTTGAAAATAAAAGTGTTTCAGTGACAATATAGTACCTACGTCTCAGTCAAGGCGTAAATATTTTTGTCTCAAATCTATAATTTTTTTTATTATTAAATATTACCTAAAAAAACATGTATTTTATTGAACACTTCCTATTTCATTCACAACATATTTTTTTTACATATAAGTAAAATAAAATATTTACAATCATAGAACAAGAAATGTAGAAATTATATATAAAGTAAATAGTAGGTATATAATGTGTGTATGTTAGTTTTTGCTAACGTTTCTTTTCTTTATGTATGTGTTGTTATAGTTTATTAATAATTAGGTAATATCGTGCTCTGTGAAGGCCAATAAATTTATTTTCTTTCTTTCAAATTAAAATACTGTAGGCGGGCAGCCCTTCCGCGTGTTTACGCCCCGCTCGGCCGTAGCCAGTTATTTCAAGGACAGGGCCGAGTCAAAATACTGCATAGATAATATTACCGTGGTTAGGCGGCGGTTTCTCTGACCGTCCGCCAACGGCGTGATAATTTTATTAATAATCCGTCATTCCCTGAAATACTGTTTAACTTTTTTGTTTGGCAAGTTTAGTTATGACTAGTTGTGCCCGCGACTTCGTCCGCGTAGAATTGACCGAAAAAAAAGTAGCCTAAGTTACTCCTTATTACACCAACTACCTGCCAAAAAAAGTCCCGTCAAAATGGGTCCAGCCGTTTCAGAGATTAGCCGGAACAAACAGACAGACAGACAAAAATTGTAAAAAAAATATTTTGATGTATGTACCTTATATATTCATATGCATGTAGTAAAAAACGGTTATTTCAATATTACAAACAGATACTCCAGTTTTATTTATATTATGTATGTATAGATAGATGTATAGATTGAAATTGATACCGAATTAAATAGAAAACCGAAAAACATGAAAAAAAATCCTGTCATGGATAAGTGCTGAGACGGGACATGAAGCCGTCATTTTCGTCATTTTCTATAAAAAAAAGTAGGTAGGTATTTTAAAATCAAGACGCCAGAGCATGTACCCGTGGCTATGCTCGAAAACTATACCGACCAACGCGTGCGTTTTGACGTATGGTATCGAAACTCACGAAGTCTGGCTATCGAGGAATATGAAAGTTTTTTCACGTAATAAGTACCTACCTATTCGGAGGTGACAAAATTTTTAATTCATAAACATTTTTTTATAGTTTTAGAGTGCTTGGGACTCAGTTCTCTGTATAGGGCCCCAGAAGTCCCGTGTAGATTTTTTCTACTTCATTACTTTAAATAACATTTAAAAAAAAACAAAACCAGCAACAAAAAAGTTCCGTCCGTTATAACAGATGGAAGTTGTGAAAACTTGCCTAATCTACGAGGTGACTAAGCCTGGCTACAGCGTTCCTCCTCATTAGGAGACGAGTTTAACACCAATTATCTCAAGCGGTACACTCAAGGGTCATATTTTCAAGAGCGTAAATTCATTTCGTATGCATAAAGTTGCATGAGTTTGTTGAGCTTCCAGCTTGTAAGACGGCGCACGGGTGTTTTTAAGTACCGTGTACGTACGTGCAAGAAGATTTATTATTTATTTTAATGCAGTTTCAGTTTTGTAGATAGCACTAACGGCTTCTAGGGATCAAAATAAGAAAAGTTTGACATGTAAAAAAGTTATACCTACATAATTTTATTTCGTAACTGATTTTAGAATACTTTAGCTTCGAATTCTAGTTACCAGAAAAATAAATGGCGCTTCAACTATTATACTGGGTGTAAAAGACATGAACAGTCAAACGAGAACCATGTATTCTATACATCAAAATAAGACATATTTCAAAAAAAATATTGCTGGGAAATGATTTTTATTTTTTGGTGTTAAAAAAAATTGCAAATTGTACCGCGCAATGTAAAGGGTTCAACTCGCACGCAATTCGCAAAACCGCGATATTTTTGCTTGACGGCGGCACCGTTCGTTAATGTCCGTGCCCATCGAGTGAGCTACATTGAACGCTAACGTTTTAAAGCCATTTTTTGTTATGAAATACTAAAAAAAATTACAATGTTTCTTTGGACAATAATTAAGAAATAACGTATAGAATACGTTTTCATAAAAAAATGAAAAAAAAAATTATGACTTTGACCTTCAATAAAATCGCAACTATCAATTTCCCAGGTATAGTCTAAAGGAAAAAAATTATTATGATGGTGAGTAGAATACATGGTTTTCGTTTGACTGTTCATGTCTTTTACACCCTGTATATCTTTTTGTAAAAAGTTTGTATGCTATGTATTTCATTTGGTATCAATTTCAATCTATACTTACACAATTCCTCTTTGACCTACACACAAAGTTAACAGGAATACTAAGGTATTTTTAAGAATGGCAATGAGGAAGTGGCTTAAATATGTTAAAGAATAGGTTATGTTGGCGGGTCTCAGTACAGGAGATTAGACTTTGTTCATACATACGTATAAACACGCTCACATTCCCAAATGGGGTCAATCAGAGCTTCAGGTAACATTCGGTTTCACACAAAGCCACATATAAAATAAAATGTAATCAGTATTCATAAAATCAAAAATATATTAAGTACAGTTGCACTACAGTCCCAAAGTAACAAATGGATTGTGAAAAACTTATAATTCAGTAATGTTATATAACTTAGCCCCATTTATTTTTACTTTTATCTATACTCATTAAATAGGCTGCGAAACTACTAGACACATTTTGATGGAATTTAGTAGAAAGATTTTTAAAACTAGAAAAAATACACTGAAAAACCAGATCATTTCCTAATGACCCAGCCCGGATTGCGGAAGACGCTAGGTTCGATTCCCGCCTTCGATTTTTTTCAGTGTAGTTTTTCTAGTTTTAGAAATATTTACGCGTTTGTAAACGCAAAAATTATTCCTTAGTAGAATGATATTTTCACACCCTTTAATGATATTTTTTGGCGCGATAACCAACTTGAGCGAATTCGCGGGCGACCCCTAGTTTTAAATATGAAGCAAGTTCCTACCTGCAACTTTGAGCTAAATAAACAGTTATATGTTGTATAGAAAGCTTTTCAGAGCTCGATGGAGCAGGTAAACAACCTGTCACTATTTGGAGGCACTGCATGACTCATACCGCCAGATGTGGCTTTATGTATTATAAAATGTTACCTAAGGCTTTACTCAACCCCTCATGGGATTACGAGCGTGTATGTAGTTCCCAGCGCTCGTCAAGTTGAAAAACGTTAATCGAGAGAGTAAGAAAGAATAGAAAGGCCTCGTAATATCTAAAATCTATGTCCTATAATACAATGTTAAATCTAGTTACTCATTTGCACTACATACATAAGCGCGTGCTAATGAGCCTTTGAGAGAGGTGATAACGAGCTATGTAACACGTAATGTTTGGCTTGTGACAATGTTATCAAGTAGCAAGGAGTACATTATCGGCTCGCTTCCTTCGACCGTCAACAGCCGCGAGCGATACACACGGCACTAGCCATTTTCAGCATTGATCATTTATTATTTACTATATTTTTGAGAAGGCCGAAACCGCCTTTTTATTTCATCTCGATTTTGCTTCGTGCTTTGAAAGTATGTTAAAATGGTCAGAGTTTTTAATGGAAGCTGGAAATCGAAAAAAACCGTCACCCACTGACGGCTTGATATGGCATGGCGCGGCATTATGTGGCATCCTATATAGCATGCATTATATTTTACATATTATTAAAATTCAATGATTTTATATTGTGGAATGCCGCGACGTCCTGTGCCATGCCGCGGCACGCCGCAGGATATCTCGACCTATTTGTGTTAAAATAAAAGAATGTCAGTACTAAATTCTCTTATAAAGTCGAATGAAAATATTTTGTTCAAGAAAAAAATCGAATATGGACTTTATAGGTCCCGATAAAACGTGATTATGGGATGGTTAGGTAAAGAGAAAAAAACTTAAGGACGTTATTGTTGACCACATGGTAAGAACCTTTCTCATCGTTTAGACTTACACTACGAAATTGTTTTAATTTTCAGCGATTAACTTAATATTAATTATGTATACATAAAGGTCTCTAAGTACCTAAGGTGGATGTCAGGCCGACGGCGCCGTTAGGTCGTAAAATTTGATGTCAAAACCAATAGCAGTATGTTGATAACAACAACATAAGTACTGCATCGTACTGCATCGACCGCAAATAAGTAAGAATGGATGAAAAAGGAATAAGAAACGTCTCTAAGTAGAATGTACAATTTTAATTTGTTCTCCAGGCGCCGAAGCGTTGTGTCCACATTCTAAACGTCACATAACGACGTAATTCGCCGGCCAAGCGCTGCCGCCCGCACGCCGCGCTCTAAACACTTCCTGAATACAATAAACAAGAGATGTCTCGCCTTATCTTTGCTATAAATAGTTTGTCCACCAGCTATTTAACTCTGAAGCCATTTAAATGCGCAACTTGAACTTTCAGGTTGCTTTGAATACCTATGTTTTTATGAAACTACCCGCTAATGTTGTTAGCTGTATAAGTACGTGTTTTACCGTACTAGTAGCACCAATACGGATAGTGCAATAAAATAAGTTATAAAATATAAATTTCGTTCCACGCAACGATTGCAAAAGTTAAGCAACGTAGTGCGCGGTTAGTACTTGGATGGGTGGCCAAAATTTTAAAGTCTTTAATTTTTCTTCCGTGTTCAGTTACTACTAAAGCTGGTTATCCTGGCTGAAGTCAGAAAAGGTAATCCGAGGGTAATCCCAAGAAAATCAGGTCACAGTGGCATTACAATTGTCACTTTTTGTTATATATTGGCAGACAAGCATACGACCTGCCTGGTGAAAATCAATTACCGTGCCTATGGGCGCTTGGCTGGTATGAAGAATTGAGAAAAGAAACGGCGAAAGACTCTCTTCAGCTTATAATTTCGTAATAATTTCAAAATGTCATTAGTGGTCATGGTCAGTAGATAGGTACAAAATAAATTACAGTTTTACATGCGTATATTTTGGGCAGATTTTCTCCCATGCATTTGTAGGTATCATTTAAATAATAATCATTTATCATGAAATAAGCCCTTTTTATCAGCCGTGTAATGCCGGCAGAGTAGAATAGCATCACCCCATATCCTCCAATGGGTGTCGTAGAAGGCTAATGGACCAGCAAAGTCAAAGTCAAAATTATGAAAGTCAATTTTGATGCCATCGGTTCAAGAGTCTACCTTAAGGTTAAGAGCCTTGTTCTGAGAAGAACCGGCAAGAAACTCAACAAGTTTTATCCTCCCTTTACAGTTTTCATAGTATTGATTTTGGAAAGAGTCATAATTCACATTGTTAAGTCTTTAATAATTAATCATAATAATATAATAAAATAAAGACTCATAATTAAACTTACAATAAAAAATATATATAAAAAAAGTGATTTAAGACATCTTTCATTACAATATTGTCAAGCAAAGGGGTATTGATCACCTTATACTCCGTCCACCAATCCGCATTGGGCAAACGTGGTGGAGTACTGCCTAAACCTCCTTCGATGACAAGGAGAGGCCTTGTGTCCCAGCAGTGGGTTGAATTATAAAGAATGTTATGAAGAAGCCTTTTTATGCAATTTCGCTTTTATAGCCTTTTCTTGAGTAAAAATGAGAGCGTTAGAACTCTAGTGTGTAGGCAGAAGACTGATTAGATCTCAGGGGCCTTACCGTCATCTTTTATCGTGATCTAATTTAAGACATAAACTGAATCGTTAATTCACACTATGTAGCTGCCTACGCGACTCAATTTTGGCTACTTTCGACAACGATTCAGCTCAGAGTAGAATCGCGAACGCGATATCAATCGTTCAATTTGTATGAAGAATTCATAACATGACCTTATACAACCTAAACTGACACGCTCACCTGTCATTTTAAGCGTTTCATTAGAAGTTACAAATTATTAACCTAAAAGTCTTCCACGTGCCTTTTGAAGTGAATTTAGTTTTATTTTGAGTTAAATTAGTTGTTTATATTTGACACAACAAATATATAATAGTTAATCCCACGCAATGATAAATGTTTTAAAATGTTTAATTGAATTTCTAACAAATACGATTATAATCGGTAATGTTATATTTATATACCGCTCTCTTCTTCACTCCGACATCTTTCATTTATTCTTTCGATGCAAACGTGAATCAGTAACATGAAGATGATGGTAGGAATCCTTTTCATTATGTTTATTCTTTTTATGTCTGGCATTTTTGTTAAAAATACTAACCAGTTTTCCGAGTCTTGAGGCAAAGAGCTTTCATGCCAAATATAAAAAAAAAACAGGCTGACTTATGTCCGGTTCTTATGCCCGGTTCAGGTTAAAACGTGATATTCCTCAATATTTTATGCGACTGTGTGACTTGCAAGAAGTAAAATTAAATGTTTTGCTGTTTTTTATGAAATAAAAATCATCGTTAAGCGTAAAATAGTATTGTCAATAACTTACCTATAAAATGATAAATACAATCACAAAAAAAAATCTTAAAACAATAAACTCTAATCTTAATAATACAATTAATAAATGAATTCCGGGACTTTCTCCCTTTCTTCTCGTTTCGTTGTTCTTGAAAAACAATAACAGCTGCACAAGACATTATTTAAATTTTTTAATTTAAATAAACTTAAACAACTGAGATTGCTTGGTAAAATAAAATAATATTGCACAATACCGAAATGTTGTGAACAAGCTAAGCTGTCACGACATGACACGTTTCACACGATAGAGCGTCGTTGTCAAACCTCACTGTTTCTTTACTCTTATCAGTGTTAACATAAGACAGACAGAGATATAAGATATTTGACATATACACCTATGAAGAGCGGCAACGTCTTATGACTCCGTCTATTATAATCATTGGTCTGAGGTACGAAATTATTCGATTATGTGTACGAACCTATACGCAACCGTGTGGAATTTGAATCGCTTTTATAAGGATGGTGGTATGGCCCCAGATTATTTAAGTAACTTATATAATCTGAGGTCTAACCACTAACCAGTCTACCACCAACTAAACAAAAATTATATCCCTTTAGGAACTGTACGCGTGACCTTAGGATCTAAAACTGAGGGCGAACCACAACAGAGACGATCAGCGGCTTCATACCAAATTTTTACTGAAATATTTTTTTCCTACTCATATTTTTCTTTTCATTCATATTTACCGGTCGTATTATTATGTATCTACTTAATTAAAAACTTTGAAAATGTAATAAAAATGTACAATTTTTATATACTCGAGTAAATAAGTTCTAAAAAGCGATTTCCCCGAACTAATGCGACTTTAAAATCCCAATTCTTGTGTCTCAATCGTATAAATTCCAACTAATTCGAAGATAGAATACGTAAGCCAGATACATCTTTTACGAGGCAGAAAATCAAGTCATTAGCGTATAACTAAGCTCTTGAGCACCCACTGCAGATAAGGACCCTATAGCATAATGACTATTCTGCTTAGTCGATAGGTTCTATATTTCCTTTACCACTTGATATAAGTAAACTATGTCGTATGATGGGACAATTTCAATCCTACTGCTTTGTTATTAAGGCTGAAAACCAAACGAAGATGTTGGCTTATTGTTTTGATAGGTCATAATAGACTAATTGCTGTAATGTTTATTTTAATAACAAAATTATTTCATTTCAGGATGACATAAATATTTTTGTAAGTAAGTATTATAATTCTACAATTTACACTTGAAATTGCAAGATTTGTTGACGAATTCATTTTAGTTGTCACCTTTTTTTATTCCAGTATTAAAGCTCAACATTTGGCAGACTTTATGAATAAATTTATTTATTTCAGACCTATAGTCAATAAAACTTTTTGGGGTATGTTTTTTTTATAATTCTTTACAGGTTTTATAAATTCTATTGCATTTTAAAGTCAGTGTAACATATACTACACACATACGATCACTCTAGTAGTCCCAAGAGGGGTTGAGCAAAACCTTAGGTAACATTTAGTTACACACAAACACACGTCTGGCAGTATGGGCCATGCATGGCCTCCAAATAGTGACAGTTTGCTAGTCTAGTGTATTTTTTAGTTACAAACAAATGGGCTATTTGTACATTTTTGTAAATGTTTGTATCAGTGTACAATTATAACATTGCGAGATATTTAATAAATTAATAATTTATATTAGTGCAAATTACTGTCGAGCCATTTGTATTAATTACTTACTTCTTGCATTGAATTATAAGTGTCTTATTGAAAATAATTCGCACAACATGCGAGTTTTTCATGAAATATTTAACGACAAGTAGAGCTAACTCGCTGAAAACTTAGAAACACAACACTGTGAAAATACAATATATTTGCCTACGATATTCTGAAAGATGGAGTAGCGTTTATGGGGAAGATCAATTAATAGATTAGTAGTTCAACCAAATTAGTAGCAGCCTTTCTGGAGATGTGCTACAAATACGGTCGGACGACATGTCTTAATATCAGGTCGTTAAGAATGAATATTTCAGCTGCGAAACTGAAGAAACGACTACCCACTCAAAGGATCCTGTTCAAGCTTGTTTTTACACTGTTCAATCAACTTAATGTTGTTTTCGCGGTGCTAAATTTAAAGTCGGTCTACCATTCATCTGGAGTTTCCAAGATTATGGCCAAGTTTAGAAACTGTCTGAAACAATCCGACAAGATTTATTGGCAATGTCCGAGTCGGTATAGCCAGCATCCTTTCAAGTCTTTACTTTGTGACTTTTAAGAAAACTTTATTTCGTCATCGTAAGGACGATATTCGCCTGAGAACGTTTTTAATTATTGGACTGATGTGGTACACAAGTTTATTAAGAATCCTATCAAAAACAATCGGATTGAATGATTTTACGGGATGTTTGGTTTGCCTTATCTTCCTCGTTGTTTGAGAAATATTGGGAGTCTCAGGCAAGAAACTGAAAAATTGATTATTCCAAAAGTACTAATAATAATATTCATATTTGTTACAACTGGTAATGAAAAACTTCCAAACGTGAAAATAAACCCAACTCAATGCCCAACCGAATGCCAAGCTCAATACCCAATCCCAATGCCCATACCACTCCGCCCCACCTACTCTAATGCCAAGCCCAATATCCAACGCAATACCAAACCTTACTCTTTTTATATTCAAAATGAAAAGTAAAGCGTTTAACACGGGTCAAACAAACAAGTAACACGTAACAAAGCACAGAATACAGAAAAAGGTTCAGTCAGGTTTGGTATTGGGGTAAAAGTTACCAATTCCATCAGTCACCAGAATATCCGTAAATCCTTACGAAAGTCAGAGTTTTAAGGCAATTGATTATTGTTTTTTGAAAGATTTTTAGGCCATCCAAGACCAGAATGTCATACTTTGTATTGAGCCTCAACAATTGCGTCGCGGTGTGCGAGTGCTCTGAGAAGCTTTATTCTCTAATACCACCATTTCCCTTCCTTTTAAGGACTACGTTTGCTGGCCTACGGTGCATTCGACAAACAGTGGCTAATATTCCAACGCAAACTACGAAATTTGGTAACTCATTTCTATGTCCAACAATCAAGAAATGGAATTCACTGCATACGTGTTCCCTTCTTACAATCCTGGGTCATTCAAATAAGGCGTGTAGAAGCACCGTACAGATCGGCAAGGCGCCGGTAGCCAGCGTGGCAGTTTATTTCTCGCGCTAGTTATATTCGCATCTGGAACCCATTTCTGTTTACCATCAGGTGGAATGGAGTCATTTGCTCAACCTTTTTATATAAAAAAAACCTAAACCTACTGAATTGGCTGAGCCTGGTTGGTGAACAGTAATTATGTTCAAGTCACAAACATATCCAAATACAAGTCTTTATAGGCCCTACAGACTCACGTGAGAAGTCTCGGCGAGACTTGACCCCCGTAACGAGATGGTATCAACACTCACGCGACCTTCTCACTTGCGTTTTCGATCGTTATACGAAATGGACGCCTTTGACAGTGCAGCAGCTTTGGTATTGTGTGCATTAGAATACTACAATCTTGTGAATGTTAGAATCAAAAATAATATTATGAAAAAGGAAGGCCCAGGGGATGGTAGATGACACAAATTCATCGAAATAGAACAAGGTTTGTGAATCTTATTTCAAACCACTCTCCACGTCGCACTGAAACCGAATGAGAATGTAATACGCATCTCTTTTCTCGCCCGAGAAACTCTTTGAAGCGGGCTAAAAAACCGACACCAAACGGAGAACAGGCAAACTAATCACATTCACGCTTCTCGGGCGTTCTCAGGGTTTCTCGGCGTGAGTCTGGAGGGCGCACTACAATTTAACAAATTGCGACATGCAGGAACTTCTGCGCTTACTTTATTCTGTGTTTTAGCTATCAGTGTCATACAAAAGGTCTGGATATACGGGTTGGTTAATGGGCAATGTATTATCTCATCATATTATAAAACCACGCGTCTCCTCGCGGCTTCATTCTTCTTATGGATCTTAATATGTGCCTCTAGGTAATCAATCACATGACAAAGAAGAAATGCCTTATGAACCACGGAATCAACATACATCCCTTAAGCCCGTGTTGAGTACCATAACTTATTGACGTTTGTGTTTTTTCGTTAGCATACAAAATGAGGTCTGGATCTATTTATTGATAGTTTATGCAAAAAGTATTTATGCTAACTCCAAATGAAGCTGGGAACAGGGCTAGCAACTTATGATACTGGTCTTACGAGTAAAGCACCGTTGCCTACAATCTCACAATTGAATTATTCCGAATAAAAATCGCGAGTCGTAAATTAAAACGCTCAAGGAAGCCAAGATTTAAAAACTCCTGTTTATTGTACTCAGCCGAGATTCTAGCCGCTTTTTTGCAAGAAATAATACTCATTGGAATTCGAAAGATTAAAGCCTAATGGGAATCTTTAATTTGAATAACGCTGAGTGATTTATAGATTGTGTTATTACTTTTTAGAGACCGTGGTCTCTTTCGTTTGAATCTTCGTGGGGTAATGAGAAACTATGAAATCCACGAATAATAGCAAATGCTTTGTCAGTAACTTACATTGGCTACCATTCTAATCCTATCTTGGCATTTGATTTCTTTGATGCGCAAATGGCTCTTACAACACACGAAGAAGCGTCTCTCAGGTAAGCAAGGTGTGGTTGCCTAGTGTGGCTTGTGAACTCTCTCGGGCGCTAGATATTTTTGGCATTTAAATTCCACTTCCACTTACTGTCAGATGAGATGGAGTAGATAATTGGCAAGACATTTTTATTAACAAATCAAAGCAATAGGAAGGAACCTCTTATACGGCCCCCGAGAAGCCTAATTAACCCATTGAAACCATTCTCGCATGGCTAATCTACAACTCTTTAATTAGTAGCACATTCGTTTAGTTATAATCAATGCTCCAGTTACAATATTACCAACGCTATCGTACAAAAAATAAGATTGAAATCAGTCTCACTAATTATACGTGGACAAATAGAGCTTTTACTGGCCAATTCCACTGGGCAATGGATTGTAACGTACACCGTTCATTTTTGAATATAATTAATAGCCTTAATTACCATCAAACATTTGCCAATCAAAATCCTCTACGGGGGAAATTAATTTCGATGGATAGCCGTCCGTTTTCATTAATCTTCACCAATGTCCGGAGATATGAAAGCTATAACAGCTATTTTACTTTCGAACCTTTCACTAAAGTTTATTCTAAAACCGCCGGCTACCCTACATTTTATCAATTCATAACTCAAGTTTACGTTGTGGTCAGTTCGAATTTTATCCTACCCCCCTTTTTGCGGTTGAAACTGAAACTGAAAAGTAATTCAGAGAACACTGAAAATGTTAAACCACAAAACAACATTTGAAAAGTTTCAAAAACCACCGCGAAATGTTCCCTCGTAATATAATTCGTGATTTCGCGACCGACAAACAAATGGGCGGCGTGTTTTACGTACATTTTATTCTGGACAATCGTTGTAGATTAAATTAATGTGCCGATTTCGATTTTCCGTTTCTATAGGATTGAGCAGTCGTGTTTGTTATTTCGGATGATCGGGCACGCGAACAGAATTAACTATCGAGCGACGCCAGCCGTCACGACACGATAATTGAGCGAATACCAAATTATAACGAAATAACATTAGTAACGAGAATAAGGTTATGTTGCCAATTTGTTATTTTTTCTAAGCGAATAGAAAGACGGCTAGCTTCTCAGAAATGTTATCGAACAAGATTGCTTTTATAGGTCTTGTTTATGAGCTCGTACTTTAATAAGTAGTTGTTTTTTGGATAAGCATTGTTTTAACTTTGAACTCTATATTCCAGAAATAAGGTTGAAAAATGATTGAAGAAATTTGAGTCAGCCGAGGCACTACCCTGTAAGACCACGTTCTTTTTTTTTCGGATCTATTCAATTCGTATCTTTCAATCATCCTCATTTCAGAGTGACCTTAGCTTCCAAGTTAGTGAGAAGGATAGATAGGTATAGCCGAACATACGAAGTCAATTAACAGAGTAGGCCTTCCGATCTGCTATCGTTTGTATAGACGATAGTCAGATCAGACTATCCAAAACTATAAAATTTCTCCATTTATAAAGCGCAAAATCGATTGGAAAATATTGACATTTCATGGTAACCTAATGTTAATGTGCTGTTGACTACAATAAATATGTAGCTATGGCTCTATCATCAATGCAAAAGCTCCGCCTGTAAACAAGTGTGACAAATATTTAACATAGCCAAAACTGGAGTTATTCATGCGTTTCCAACTCTTAAGAATCAAATTTTCAACAAATCGTTACTTAGATATGTTTTTACAGAAGTTACAGAATTGCTCTGGAAGATTTCGATAGAAATAACATCTCAAAAGAAACAACTATTTAAACTACGTACGTAAAACCAACGTACAATGTATAAAATAGTCAATAAGAAAATCTCAAAGGTATCTGTTGTTTATTCGATCACCTACAGAATTGACCAGTTGTTTTCTCAGTCTTCTGTTAAAGGTCTAATGATTTTCAACTAGCATTGGTAAGCCCAGATCGTCTCCACCCGATCTGATGGTCAATACTTGCCGTCTTCATTGTCTTTGTCTTAAATTTTAATTCAAACTTTTTAATCGACCCAATTATCTATATTTTGTAATCACTAATCATTTATCGCCGTCTTGGTTGACTGGTGAGAAATCCAGGACAAGACATATTTTTCATTGATTATAGACTTATTTAAATTTATATAATTGTTAATATATAATTAATTAGGTATGTCTTCTTAATTTAATACTTCGTATTTAGTATTTATCACTTACGATATTATTATTTCATTTGTTTCTTTCGCCCGTCCGAATACATACTCCAACCACGCGGTTTATTTATTACTCTGTGCTCCGACATTGATTTATTAGTAGATTCTAAAAATGAGATGGTATGAAAAGAAACGAGTTAATTTACAATCAGTATTAGAGATACAATCACAGGTCTTTTATCAAATATAAAACAGAAGAATAACTATCATTGACAAAAACACAAAAAAAAATCTCGTATTTACCAAAGTTATATTACTAAATCCAATATATTAATACTAATCCAACTAAATAAAACAAATGGCTTGTTAAACTTAAGACTAATATCCACCAATAAACAACGTAAATTAGACAGCGGCGTAACGACGCCCAATATTAAAATTTTCGAAGGCGTAGTCTCCGGAATAACAAAGGATCAGTTATTTTGGAACTTCGTCAATCATTCCAGTGTTTCGGCTGTGCTTCTAAAGTCTACTGAACTATTAATGTCAGATTAAAACGCCTGGGTGCAGTCTGGCATGCTGCCCAGCAGGCTCGTTCATCACTCCAAAAGGCGATGGGAAAAAGAATTGGTATACGTAAGTTATATGGTCTTAGATCCTTACATAGACGTTTAAAGAGTATCATAATTTATATTGTACATGTGGTAGGAAAAGATTATTTTCTAAAGAAAAGTATAACAAAGATTTCTTAATTTATAAAAAAGAACCTTTTGAAACATTCGTTTACATGGTTACAAACTATAATTTGGTACGCCAAATTGCAAGCGTTAAACATATAGTACCAATAACAGATTACTCATTTATTTGGTCTTAGCTCAGAAGTTACTCAGGGCTTTGGGGAAACCGCAGTAAAAAATCAAGTCTATATATTTATTATAGGCTAGTGCTAACAATTTTTTGTTGATGAAAGTCAATTTCTAAGGCATCCTTCCGTATGTTGAATCTACTAGGAGTCCCCGTTTGAGAAGAACGGCAAAGATCTGTGTTTAAAATAAGTGAGAAAACGTTGTAGTATCATTTAAATCTATGAAATCATGAAACTAAACAAAATTTTCCAGTTAAGCAACGCTCAAAGTACTTACAAACCCTCATGTTGACTTAGATCTCAGATGAAAATGCAGAGTATTTGGCTTCGACCGGGAATCAATGTAACGCTGTCTTGCTGTGTGACTATGACGAACATTCTGGTACTGGCCGACCCAAGGTCATGATGTTATATCAAGTCTGGTGGCCTATGTTTTCAAGGAGCGTCTAGAGCAGTGGCAAAAAGTGAATTGAGATACAAAAGATACAGATGAGTCGAAGTGCACCGTGAGAAGGCGGTACGACCCCGCGATAAGATTAGACGCCACAAATTAGATGTGGTCAATTTATTTCAAGACTTATTTTTATTTAAATTGAATTCAATTTAGAACGTAGGACATCTAAAACTAAATATGTAAGTTGCTGAATATTGTGAGCGTGAAAAATCACTATATCATTGTGACGTATAAATAAATTCACTAAGCATTTTACGGACTGTGAAAATATTACATTTCAGCGTCTCCTAGAAACTTTCTGCAAATAAACAGTATAACACTTTATCATAGTAATCGGGCACAGACTTACCTTCGAAGCGAAAATTTTCACCAACTTCGCATTTTCAATGTGCATATTTCGCACCTTCATGATGGACATTTTTCCAGTTCAACCGTTCCGTACTGTGATTTGTTCGGGGACGCATTTTTCTCACGTCACATATCAAAGCTTGAGTGATAACTCTTTAGCGTACGCGAAACCCTCGCGCAGCGCACCCGCATCGTTTATCATATTACCTTTAGAAAAACCTTTTTAGAGGTCAACCAATATTTACTAGAACCTTGTTTATTTAGTTTCCAGAAAACTGTTTGACAAATCGGTGACATTATGATAAGCAGGTGTCCTTGAGTTCGCTCATTTTTTATTGATGTAGCAATTCGTGTCGACCGCGATAGCGTAGCTTGTAAATAATGTTAGCGTCTTCAAGTGGCTCGAGACGTTTTGGGGATATTTTATAATTTATGTGTTTTTATGAAAAAAGAATCGTCATTCATTAGCTTGAAATTAAGTAATTAATGAAATAAATACACATCGTCAATACATTTTTGGAACTTAAAAAGTGTTCTGTTTTAAATTTAAATAATCATTATCGATGAATATAAGGTACACTTTCAGGCAAAGTGATTCATAAACCCAAATTTTATTGGTCTGAGATACCAAAAAGGCTCAGCATCAAGATGTCCTCGTGTTTGGATTTCAAAAGCGTTTTACATTTTGATTATCTTTCAAAGCGTCGGTGGCGTAGTGCGTACGAGCGTCGTCTCTCACCCGGGAAGCACTGGTTCGATCCCCGCCACGTACCAACGTGTTTTCAAATTTTAAATTCATAATGTACGTTTAATCGACGCTTTTACGGTGAAGGAAAACATCGCGAGGAAACCTGCACACACCTATGAAGAAATTCTTAGGTTGTGTGTGAAGTCTACCAACCCGCACTTGGCCAGCGTGGTTGACTAAAGCCTAATCGCCCCTAATGTGGGGTAGTCTCGAGCCCCTCGGTGGGGACATTATATGAGCTGTTGATGATGTTGATGATGATGATTATAAAAATTAGGCGACAGGCTGGCAACCTGTCACTATTTTGGATTTTACTGTTTGGTCCGTACTGCCAGGTGAGGCTTTATGTGTAACTAAATGGTACCTAAAGCTCTGCTCAACCCATTTTGGGTTTATGAGCACGATTATTATATACCTACCTGTGTATGTATTATAAAATTTTTGTTTGATTGATTCCGTCAGATTGTTTGGTCTGCTGTACGCCGACTTGACAGTTGTACGTCTTTCTCACTTTGTGCATGATAGAAAGTATAAACGATTCTCAAGACAAGATTGATTTCTGAGTTCATTCTGTAATACGGGCCTTAGTTAATATTTGTGCCAAAAAGTAAAATAATATTAAATGCTTAAGTTACGAAACACCTAAATGGCTTGTAGACGTTGGATATAAGTTAAGTAGGTATAGTCATTAATGGGAGCTGACCCCGAAACGAATCCGTACAGATAATGACGTCATTAAGAACCGGGAGATGTATTGGACGTTTTTTCCTTCACTCTTCATGAGTTCTAAAATTCTTCAGCTATTTAAGTTCACATAGATATCCTGCGTAAAGTGAATTTTAATAATTTATTTGTATTAAATCTCAATTTTCGAGCGAAAGATAAACAATGCGGAGTTAGATTGAATGAAGTCCAATTTGGTACGTACTGTCAGTGCTTGTTTGTTCAAAGAGGGACTACACAAAGCCAGGCTATTTTCGGGTGATTTTCATTGGCTGTATATAATAAAATTAGTTTATCACTGAGACATCTAAATTAACACTCCGTTACACGCGCGAGGCACACTTGTGCCTTAAAGTAATTAATGATTTATGTATTACTGGAGTAGATTAATACAACCAAAATAATTTATGCTTAATATCTTTGTATTGACGGTTATAATTAAAACAAAAAATCTGCCTTAAGTCCACTGAAACAAAACAATTTTATTTAACATAGCTATATAAAAGTTTAGAAAGAATAACATAAGAACCAATATTTTAAGATTTTAATCTTTTTGAGTTAACATAATGTTATTATTGGTACGTTGAGGTTTTTTTTTATGACCAAGCGGAGTGGAAATATTGTCACTCATCACTCTCACAAACTGCAATCCGCCATCCACGCCGTTTTGAAATACGGCGTGTTATATGATCCGCCTCCGACAAATATACAATCTTTGTGATGATTGCAAATCGGGTTATAGTACTTCTGGTATGCGTGTCTGGTAGACCGATCTATGGTCCTTTCACAATCATGGCCCCTTGCAGACTTGGTTCTGTTTCATGGTATGTCATCTTCCTGTGGAAGGTCGTCGTTTTCATACCTACTACCTTAGATCAAAGCAAAAAACTTACTACTCTGCAAATAAATTGTTGTAGAGGTCCACTTCGTCCATCGTCTGACTCATGCAGCCTTTCTGTTATATGATTATCTGACATGTTAATTTTTTGTAGGTAGCTAAAAGAAACGAAAAACAGTTAAAATTATGCCATTAACAACCTTAGCTTGTTAAAATAATATAATAATTATTACCATTACATAAAAATTAACATATAAATATGAATAAGGAAAATTACAAACCTCTTTCAATTGTCAAAAAGTTACGTGATCCTACCTACGGGGTACAGGCGTACCCCACTATCACTAAATATTTCCCTGTGGACACATCCTTCTACCGGTGCTTCCATCATCACGTCATTAACTCTCAAGGCATGCAACAAATATTGGAAGCAGGTAATTTTTAGGTTTAATATTAAACAAATAATAAGCAAAATTATCTAGCTGGGGCATGTAAGTGCACCTCGCGTGAAGCGGAGTGGTAAATACCTATTTACAGTCGGTTGGCAGTCATCCTCACATTTTATTTCAAACAAAACAGAATACTATCATCTCATTGGATATATTATGTATTATAATAATGATAATATTTTTTTTTTATGGCAACAAAATGTCACTATCTGTCAATGTGAAAAATAATAATATATTTCTACGCTCACATCAATAATAATTATCTAGCCCAAATTAAGTATCAATATATGAACTTTCGAACAATCCAGAGCAGTGGTCTCAAAAAAATGTCTAATAGGTAGATTCGCATAAGTAAAATCGGTATATTTCGTATATTTGCACTATAAATCGGTATTTTCAATAAAACACTAAAATCACATTCATTGGTGGGGATAAAAATGCCTGCGACCTACCGATTTTTCGGTATTTCTACCCACAGAACAAAGAAGTTTCTACCGATAGATCGCTAAGGTAGGAGCTATATCGGTAGAAATACCGAAAAATCGATATGTTCGAGACTACTGACCCAGGGGCATTCCGCGACCTTCATCAGTGCCCCGAGCACGAATATTCGAAGGATCCTCAACATAATCGCATCAAGAAACTTTCTAATAAATAAAGCCCTTAGTAAAAATTAATCAGGAATTATGAACAGTTCTTGAGAAATTATATTAAATTAATATTAACATTATAAGCCTATACTCGATTTATGTATTAAATTCATTTATATTAAAAGAAATATCAACTGATATAGCTGATGAAAATAAAAAAACATTTATTGCGTTTGTTAATTTTATTATTGGATTATGAACGGTTTCCAATGGGTTGATGACTCACTTGAATTTTGATGTACGGTGCGGTAGGGTATATTGTTATATGAGGTACTGTGGGGACGGACGGGGGAAGGAACGTTTAGGGGTGGGGAGGACAGAATATTATCATCGCATATAGTCATCATCAACAGCTCATAATTATAATGTCCCCACTGAGGAGCTCGAACCTACCCCACATTAGGGGCGATTAGGCCTTAGTCAACCACGCTGACCAAGTGCGGGTTGGTTGACTTCACACACAACCTCAGAATTTGTTCATAGGTGTGTGCAGGTTTCCTCACGATATTTTCCTTCACCGTAAACGCGTCGAATAAACGTACATATGAATTCAAAATTTGAAAACACATTGGTACGACGACGCTCTTACGCCCTACGCCACCGACGCTTAGTGCTTATCATCGTATATAGTATACATTTCAATGGTCTAATCACAGATTTAAAAATATCTGTGGGTCTAATCATTGAAGAGGCCTTAAAAAGATTTGATGTAAACTACATCTAAGGTGTGTACTTTATTGATCCTTTGAACCTTGTTGTCCTATCAATTAAGTATTATTTTATATTCTGACTTGTAAATTGAGATACTTAATCGTATTAAGAAAACGGTTCAAACTGTTGCCCTGTGGGCTTAACTACCAAATTCAAATAAAAAAAGGAATCTAAAATTTTAAAACATTTAATCTGTTTTTACTATTTATCTTTAAACAAACTTATTTTTTAAACTCATTTTACATATACTTATAACTTATTAATTATGTGTTGCGTGTTTTATATTATAGTATCTACTGTTATTTTAGTTTTTCATTTGTATTCAGCGTATTGTAATAACAAAGCAGAACCTAGCATTTATGAATAATTTCTAGGCTTCCATCGGCTTATCTCTAGGTAAGTTTTGAAAGTTTTGTATAATGTAATACAAGGTCTCTATAAATCATAGCGGGGTCTACGGACGGACATGTTACCGAAGAAAACCATTTTGTATACCTATTGTTATATTTCGCTTATGCCCTACAGCAAATAGAGTCGTATTTGGAGTATGATGGAGCGGCTGCCCAGTAAAACAATGGATTACGATAATTACGTAATCCATAGTGGCGGGCGGCGGCGGCGGAACAATAATCGCGGTTGTATACTACGAGCAACAATGTGTGCCTTTGATAGTTTATGACTCTTATTATAACAGCAGTAACGATATTTTCTCCATTGTCATTTTTATTTTATTTATTTAGGCTTGCCAACATTTGTGTACAACAGTTTATTTACAATACAGATATAAAAGTAATACCACACTGAGTCAACTTATTACCACAAACACTTATAGGCAAACAATGCATGCATTTATTATGTTTACCAAAACCTTTAACTGTTTATAATCTAATATTACACGAAAAAACTAAAACCAAGAAGCTAATAATAGTAATAATCAACTAAACTATAAACGATCATTATTCCATACATCGAGAACCTTAATTCACCATTCATGACAATCTTCTCCATTTTATCACTTTTAATAATATGAAATGAAATGAAAAATCTCTTTATTTAAATGGACTTTACTAAGTATTTTTAAATCGTCCAAAAGCCCTACCGCCATTTCGGGACGAAATAATAATTTTACTTAAATTATTATTATTATTGACGGAGAAAAAATGGTGAAAGAAATTCCACAGCTAACAATTTCGTAACGATTTCTATTCTATTCTTAATTAATGGCATCGCGTCGCATTAAGCGTACGCATTTTGCCAATGTCAAGTGAAAATGTAACTTAAGTAATAAAAATTGTACGGTTGATTGAGGTTAAAAATGGAGTCTCTCAACACGTGTTTTTTCAACAAGAACTAGGGAGAAACTCTCGTAACGATTTCAAACACCATTATAGGTCAATAGATATATCAATATGAATAAATTACAATTTAAAATGAGTAGATTTCGGGCAGATTTTACTCTCACGCATTGAATCATTTTATCTTGCAATAAGCTTTTTTTATATATTTTATTTTGAACAGTTTTTATAAATTTATTAATAGGCAAATCTCTAAATGTTCTTCGGAAGCTTATTGTAAGAACGTACCTATACATTGGTCAACTTGGCCCACAAACGAATCGTTTATTCTGTGGAGACGAGTTTTATATACCAGATAGTGTTTCTTCCTAGTATTGACATTTCTCAGAAAAAATATCTATTATTTTTCTTTACATCCCGTAAATTTTCCAATATTGTGATGACACAGTCAATATACTTATCTCCTTGGACTAATAATAATAAATCTTTATTTCAGACAACGTAGTTTATTCAGGCCAATATAATATATATTATATACCTTATAATATACAGGTTGATCGATCCAAATGGGTCAGCAGGGAGAGGTCGGAACTATGAGAGATAGTGAAATCTGTTCTTAGGAACCATAGTGTTGATTTTAGATTTAATAATAATAGCGTTCATTTTTACTCTCATACATAACCAGGAATTGAACCTGGTCAAAATCTCTGTTATTAATGTTATAAATTCTGCAAGAGTTTTGTTTGTGATTGTTAATGATGTGAAGTCACAAGGAACACATTTTTAATAGTCTTGTTGAAATAATTGAAAGAACAACTCAAATATAAGATAATTGTTTCATTTAAGTAAATTTTCAAAATGGTGGCCATTTTCATGGATGCAAAGATTAATAATTATAATCGAAGGTTGTAGATGAACTAATGACGACATTTTACAAATGAAATTGTGGGCATTTCAATCTAATGTTTACACAAGATTTTATAGCAAAATTTGGTTAATCACAGGATCAATTATACGAATCAAATAATATCTACATGCGATTACTCAGAAAATTTCTACCAGATTCGGCTCCTGGCTATACATGAAAGTAAAAAAGAAATGAATGCCATCATTATTAAATCAAGATTCGACGCCATGGTTCCTAAGGACAGATTTCGCTGTCTCTCATAGTTTCTGAGTTCTCCCTACTAACCTATTTGGATTCATCATCCTGTACACTAATACATTCTAATTATCTTATTAATTGAAACCTTATATTTAGATAGCATACATGCATGTTAAATTTTGGTCACCCATCCGAGTACCGACCGCGCACTTGGTTGCTTAACTTTTATGATCGACGGCTCAAAAATTGATAGAAACCTTATTATTTTATATTTTAATGTTATAAACGCATGTTAAATTTGGTTGCAATAAGTTAAAGCATGCTCGAGTTATCGTGCTAACTCACAGACACACACACAGTCATAATTCCAAAAACGGTATTTTTGTACTCAGGGAGGTCCAAAACGTGTAAATCCGTCAAAATCTCGAGGTCGAATGTTTTGAAGATTACAAGACTTCCTCTATACTTACTACGTATACGAGAAAGTAAAAATTCTTACCTATTGTTTGATATAGCTTCCTTTTAAGAATGTACCGAATGTCATAAATAGTTTATATTTCAATAACACTATTTTTAAGCTATGTCCATTGAAATGGACACCGGTCCGAAGGGGTTAAAGCGCCGAAAGGCAACACCTTTCAGCCAGAAGTCTTACATTAGGAACGTTTATTAACAGAGTGGTTGGCATGTAGGTTTAGGGAGTAACGTTACTCGATTAACTATGGCCACCATCTTTCTCAATTTGCTGTGTTCCCAGCACAATATGCAAAGGACTGCCCATCCATGTCAGCTTTAAATTGATGGCTGACCTTCCACAAGGTCTAGTGCTCTCCACTCTGTCTTGCACTTTAAGTGACACTAGCCAGAACCTTTGTTTAGGATTCGTCTGGACATCTACTTTTATTTTTACGCCGACTTTTTCAAAACTTAGTTTTATCAGACATCTAATGCTGTCGTTTATTTGCACTCATTTGTTGTGTCAAAGGCACGGGCTCTTTGATTTAGACTTTGAGGATTGCATTTATATATTTTTTATATCATTACAGCATACCGTAAACCGTTACCATAGCCTCTGAAAGCTTATCTTAATTAATAACTCAGCTGTAATTACGCTCTTAACCAATGTCAAATGTATTTTCACTTGGTTAATACGTTAAAGTATAATAATAGACTTGAAATTGTTCGTTAGATTGAGTTATAAATAGAGTGTCACGACAGGTGCTTGAAACAAAGACGTGTTAATCGGGTACTGCAGTTTTTGTTAAGAATAGCGGTTGTTAGCGTTGTTATAAATACTTACTTACATAAATTAATAAATAATAATAATATCTGCAAAATAAAATACAATGAATCTGTGCTTGCCCGTAGACAACTCAAACCGGTCAATATACACAATTTATGTGTTGATGACCGTTCCATTCATTTGTTATAATAAATTATTAATTATCTTAATGTTTATATTATGTTATTCGAAAGTCCTCATCCTTGCAATCATTGTTATACTATATCTTCATATTTTCTTCTATTGCAAATTGCCTGAAGGAGATGGCTACATAACAGTGAGACCGCTTATTGTACTTTTTAAATACGAAATAAAGAATATTATGTATTGTATGGGGATATAAATTTATTTATTAAAAACTTATAAAGTATTATACGTACATATAACTTAAATTGTAAATTGAAAAGTAATAAATTAATAACCATGAAAAATTGTCAAGTCGGTCTGTCAGTCAGTGTACGGTAAGGCAGCTCCATCATCGAATCCAAACAGCTTCGCTGCTGGCTTCCATTTGTGGCGGGTGCCTCGAATGCACATGCTGGTTGCTCTTATTACAGATGTTATTATGCGAGCTCTCAGCCAGCCCAAAACGCATGACAAGGATCGGTCCCAGCGAGATGCAAGTGCTTCCCCGAGGTGTATTGTATTACTTTATTGCGTATGAACTTGAAGAAGAAGAACGAACTCTTCTTGATAGATATTCTTGCGTTGTACCATCCAGTACCATTTCAATACGGAATATTAAATATTTTCCACAACCGTTCGGGTTATCCAAAATTCTTATTAAGTACAAGAATTTTGATTATTATTTCCTCATTTTATTCGATAATTAGTCTTAAGTTATAAATCTTTTTCATCTCACTTGATGGCGCGAGATAATACTTAAACAGGGAAGCGAGCTGTACACGGAATCACAAAACACCGTCGAACTTGAGGTTGGAAATTATTATTATTTAAGACAAGCGATTCATTATTTTTTAATTTAAAAACGCCCAAAAACACGCAGCATAACGTAAATATTTTTAAGTTGGTTTTAGCCCGAGTTTACAAAGTGCGGAGTAAATACGTCCCAAGAAGTCGATAAATCATTGTTTCCAAGGTCCTGGGACCGTAAGCCCCGCTTAGAATAATGTAGTCGGAATATAAGCAAGTTTAATAAAGGGAATAATGATATATAAGTATGAGGTTGTAGTAGATTGTCGGAGAATTTTATTATTAATATTCGTAATGGCATCGCTCTTAAAATATTATGTATTTTAGTAGATAAGATAATCTTGATATGGTATATCGTTTAAGAGGCAGGCAAAGTTTATCAGCGGCTTGAATTTAGGGTTTTCTTAACAGGTTTTCTAAACTCGCCAGCCCGCCTAGCGTGACCACCGAAACACGATATGATATCGCCATTTATCGCGTTGAACTGTCAAAAATTATTGGATATAACCGCCAACTTGAAATTTTATCGAAACTGCGAACATGTTTAAGGCTTATAAATGGTCGCAGTTTCGTTAAATTTTGAAGATTGCGGTTATATTCTAATATTTTTTGACAGTTCAACGCGATAAATGGCTATATCATATCGTGTTTCGGTGGTCATGCTAGGCGGGCTAGTAGCATTGCGTGAGATACAGTCACCTGGCGCAATTCTTAAAAGGGGTCATTTTGGCATTACGAGTGAGATTTTTATGTATGTTAAACTATTTATTCTTTGTTTACTAATTTTAAAGTACAAATTTATAATTATTTTTGTCGTATGATTAATGTTAAGGAAACTATAAAAGATTAACAACAGGTACCTACCTACATACGTGTAATCAAATTAAAAACAATATCAGGAAATGAAATAAGCTCGTTAAGCTATACATGTGTCCGTTACCCACTTTTAATAAACCACAGAAACTACTCGTACAGCCATTAATCTCTGTTTATCGTTATCACTTGTGAGCAAAATATAGAAGATAGAACGTGTTTTAACTGTGCAATAATGAACAAGAATTATTAATGCGTTTTATCAAGTGCTTTGCAGACAAGCATATGGCATGCCTGATGGTGAGTAGCCACTGTAGCCAATAGACGCTTGAAACACAATGTGACAATCACATACTGTCAACCCTAGTCCCCATCACTACCCCGTGGAGACCTTACTATCCAACGGAAACCCAACACTACAAAATATAGCGCTTTTGGATGTGATCTTCTGTAAGGTGTTGTTCATTACGCAGCCGGTCGCATGTAGGGCAGAAACCAAGTTGACATAACCGTAAGCAAACAAGCTGGGAATTGCTTAGGTCCGCGTTTACACGGCTCTTAGGATGACACGTTGAAAAGGCCTAGTAAGTGTTCCATGAGCAGCTCCTGGACCACGGTGACGGGAGGAGTACCCTACTTATTCCCAGCACGCCGGTCACAGCCAATCAAACCAAGCAAAGATTTGGTTCTCCTGGAGTTTTAGGAACACTTACACAGACTACCATGAAACAACCACACACAACACCTACTAGGCTACCAAGAAACACCTGGTTTAAAATTAAGCATTATGTAACCATGTGATGCCGGCAGAGTAGAATAGCATCACCTCATATCCTCCAATGAATATCGTAAAAGGCTCCAACGTCACAGGAAAGCATGTAAGTCAAGGTTGTAGAGTTGTTAATATACATTATTGCTAATAGAAAGTAGAGATGACGTTAGTTACTGGCCTCAACGGTTTTGTATCCCTAAGATGATTCTTTGACGTTGTTATTGACGAGGACAAGTCATACGGAACAAACACTAGTGGATGGGAACTCTCTCGCTAGCTCAAGATGGAGTGGCTGAGCGCATGCGCTCACACGCTCCCGTACCTACTAGCAGATCTATTTTTTTCTAATAATTGCTTTAGGTTTTAGCAAAGTTTTATGACCATCTTTCCTGACACCAACTCTCCTTGGGAATGCTACTAAGGGTGGCTTATTGACACCGCGAGAGTACCCTTTGATGCGTTAGGTCTCTCTCAGCCAGATAAGAAAGTGTATCCCTGTTCATGATCGGAAAACTACACCGGGGGTCAACATTGCTCAATTAATATACATTAATGCTAATAGAATACAATAAGTAAAATTGCTTGTGGTCACATTTTGTACTGATAGCGAAGTTCATTTGTTTCCGAAATCATTGGAGGGTGCAACCCTTCACACCACCAACCTCTTACCACCGTTCTCATCATGCATAACATAACATAAAAGCGTCTAATTGAGACGCTTCAATTTTCCTGGAAATCATTACACATTCACATTGCACAAAGCTGACACAGAAATAAAGCTCACATACCGTATTTTCTTATAATTGTACTTAATTATGTCGCAGATAAGTTACACCAATGGCAGTATGTATATGCCTGTTCGCCGAGTAACAAGTTCATTTTACTTCGGGCGTTATCTAATACACTCCTCACACATTACATTTGAGTCAGCGCTCGTTACTCTTAACTTAGTACAATTCGACCTTTTTGTTCCCCGTGTTCTGTTCCCTTTGTTTTCATTCTAACAAAAGACGTACCTTTGAAATCCAGCAGGCGTGTTATGTAAATTAGAAACAGTCTTCTCGCAAGGCAGCTGTGTATTGGTAAGTAATTTGATGATATTTGCAAATGGTGCGTGTCTTTGCTCTTGAGTTGTTCGAAAGCTGCATTTGATTAAAAACTGCTTTACACTGATTCAGTAACGCAATCCAGTGTTCCAGTTTCATTGGCACTGGATCGTCGGTGAATGACAACACATTTAAATCCAATGTGGTTTACAATATAAATAGCTGGTTTTAAAATGGAAAATGACCGTAGTAGATTATACCAAACAGCCGTAGGTAATTGCTAAAATGGAAATGACCTAGATACAGACTCAACATTAATATTTTGGAAATTGAGAAATAAATCAAACAAATTATTTTCAAGCAATCTAAGCCATAAGGTGATAATCACCTTACAGAATACTCCAAAGCGCCAACAAGTCTAGTTTTTGTTTAGTAGTCTGATTTTTGTTGTTGATGTTCAAAACGGAAAACAATTTCAAATTTTGTAAAAGATTTAGACCATCTTTGCAATCCGGGTATATTAAAGTTGCATTTTTTCTTTAAAATTGATAAAGAAGTTCGTCGTCTTCATCTCACTTGACGGCAAGAGTTGATGCGCTAGGTGGCAACGAGCTTCTTCCGAAACCCTTATCTGCTAAGGGACTGGTTATTATAAAATGAGCTGTTACAGAAAACAACTATACTCTTAAATCTATTATTAAAACAACAGACATTGATAAGATTTTTAGGCGGGCTTAAAACAAGTCCTGTCAACATCCACAACCAGCACGAAATTTGCCTACTCCCCGGGGATTTATAAACCAAGAACTTGTGGATCTAATTCTTGTGAGCGAAACTCTGGACTCGACCACGGACGCGAATGACATGACGTTATGGATTTATTAAATAAATTAATACATTTATTAACGAGGTCGGTAAAAGAAAGGAGGCATTCTTTCTTTTACCATTTATACCGAGGTAAGTAGGTACAAAATTTTATGTCACCTTCCGACAATCCTGAGAGATTTTGCGTACGCATAGCGGGCAGAAGAGCAGGAGGAGAAATAAAACTTGTATACTTACCTCGGGCGATAAAAAGCCTCAGATCGCATATTGCAAAAACCTGGAGATCTGAGACATTCTTTCTTTTACCGCCCTAGTTAATAAATGTACTCTTAAAACAATTATTTGCAGAACACGTATAGAAACATTTAAAGTGGAAACCCACGCACAAAAATCTGAACCTAGAAGTTACAAGGATCGTATCGTATCCTAAGCAAACAGTGCTTATGTTACTGATGATTATAGTGAGCAAAATTTTGTTTTTGTTGTTTATAGAACTCCTTTATTGAAGCTAACATAATCATATAAAAACAAAGAGATTCTTAGCAAAATAATAATTGAAATTCTATTGCCTAGACTAGAGAGAAAAATTCCAAAGACTTTCGTGACTTAATTAAAAGCGTTCCTTTTATTTACGTTGATCAAAAATACGACAAGCGTGGGTTGAAAGGTAAATATTATTACGTCAAAGTACCAGTAGATTTATTTTATTTATAAAACGGAAATCGGATAAGATAGTCGTTTGTTTAGCGATTGCTTCTATAGCTAACTTAATTATGATTTTACATTTGAATTCAGCCTGCCTGATAGTAAACGAAATCATCAGAGAGTCAGTGCCCCTCAGACGCTACTTTGCTTACTTTCAGGGTTTTTTATGTGTCTGTAACTGTGTGTGTCTGATTCTCCGGCAGAGCTATGTAGGATCAAGGCATAGGTACGTGTCAACTAACATTAGTAAAACATGACATAAAAAATGGTATGGTTTTTTATTATTTCAAATTAAAAAGGGCAAGGAAAGACAAAACTTGCTTGCTGAATATCTCTTGTCCTATTAAAACAATCTTAGATTCAATACCTTTATACACAGTGATTTTTTAACCGTATAAATATTTAACATATTATAATTCACGGTATGAAAGTGCCACTCAATACAAACAACTCTTGCAATGGGACCACAGAAATAATAATATTTCTGTGTATGGGACATCCCGAAAAAAATGAGCTGTTCTATAATTAAGTTCAACACCTTCGCAACCGCAATGTATGAATATTGACTGGCACTTTCACACCTTCAATTATTTAAGACTGTTAAGATTTTTCGGGATAAATTACGATGAGTATTATCTATACACATATTCAAAGTGTAATACAGCTGAAGGGAAGGTACTGATTTATCGAAATTTCTTTCAAATTGGTGTAGGTTTGGATACATAAATGCATATAATCACGTTGACAATCCCACAAGCAGAGCTGAATGTTACACTCAAAACTAGATGTGGCTTTGTGTGTAGTAACATCTGGCAGTATGGGCCATACAGTACCACCAAAATAATCTTAGGTTACCAGCCTGTCACCTACATAAAAGGCCACTAAATCCAAGAAATATCAATCCTTTAGTAAACAAACAAACTAATTCCAACAACCAGGACATTCAAAATCATCTCAGGAGTCCGAGTTTTTTATTTGGATGCCTTGTTAATAATTGTACCGATTTTTAATTACATTGAATAAGTGAAGCATCAAGTGTTTGTGAACATAAGTGTAAGGCATATATTGAAGATCTTTTGGCCTAAAACAATCACAAAGGTTAGGGTTATTTTTCAACCGACTTCAAAAAGGAGGAGGTTATCAATTCGACTATATGTTTTTTTATGTTTGTTACCTCATAACTCTTTACTGGGGGCACCGATTTTGTAGATTCTTTCAACCTTCGGAAGCTGGTGCTTGTCATTTGGTCCCATTCAAATTTCGTCAAATGCCTGTATAAAATAAAGCGAAGCTTACAACAGATTAGTAAGCTGCTACTTTCCACTTAAAATTATCTTCACTGTATCGCCAACCTATTATTTTTTTATCGGATTAAATTTTATTTTAATCCCAAATTGAGAATAATTTGTCGCTGCGTTAAGTAAACAAAAAAATAGCCTTTTAAATTACCCCGGATTGTAAGACGAAACACGGGTACTGGCAGTGTATTCCATTTCTTGATACGAACACAAAGCACTCGCGCGCTGAAAATGTAAGATTTTTTTATAATAAGCACTTTGTAAACAAAGATACGCAACCTCATCTTCCCTCGGCTACATTCGTCACAGCTACCCATGTGTGCATAACGAAGTATTTGGTTTTATTGCTATAATATACGCGAGCAATATAACAAAAAGGCAAGATTGAGTATCTTGCCATATTGTTATACCCGAATAAAGTAAATGAATTTTTTTATTACTTATTATATTTAGCGTGAAGCAAGAACACGAATAAATTTTCGTTTACTTTATGGTGTTTGGTTATTTGTGTGTAGGAACGATGATAAAAACAAATATCCACAGCTTACAATTTGTCAATGATTTAAAGACATCCTTATTTATAGACAGTCATGTTTATGTGGTTGTGTGAGAGTCGATGGAACACTTATTTATTTATTTGTAAATGCAAGTCTATTATTAATACAAGCTAGAATTTATCTCCTTGTTATGGCTGATTATTGACAAAACATTTAAGGCTCTCCAAGTTCATTGTTAGGTACACTCGATGACCTCAATGAACTAAGGGACGTGAAAAAGATTCCGATTGGTGGGACTACACTTTTAATAACTCAGGAGCATATTTTTATAAAAAAATATATAAAAAGATTTAAATGCCCACCAGCATCAGAAGATAATTAGTCAACTGAAAAGATAGAAACAAGATCAAATATTAAAGCCAAAATTGTGATGGTAGTTTATTTTTATCTTGTTATTTTTTATATAATAATCATGATATACTTATCTAAAATCCTTATGATAAGCCCTTTAATTTGTTACCCATATTGATGAATTCTAATGAAAAAAACATTTTATTTCACTTCTAATAATAGCACGTCACAGCTGCTATGTTGTTTTTTTTATCATCACTTACCTAGGAACACTTGGGTTTTCAAGACAAATATAACGATATCTCAATTATAGAAATCCGTTTGGCCGTTTGAAAGTTATGAGGTAATAAAGAATATTACAAATATAGGAACCTACATAGATACGCGCGAAAAACATAACCCTTTCCTTGCAGTCGGGTAATAAAATAAAATCGTCAGACCAAGAACACGAAAATATAAAATATTATACACATTTATGTATACAGAAAGCATAACTTTTTTCTGGAATTTTCTAGGCCGAAAAACTAAACCCTTTACATTTTTGGTTCCCGCTCAAGTAGGAACTGGCTTTATTTTCTTTTAACAGAGCTTATCAGGATCCAACGGTATTTATGATCTGAAACGGGGTGAGGAGGGTTACGTGGGGTATTAGCGGTAAGCCTCTATGACGTTATCTTTGTTATATTTTAAATTATATTCAACGTTTAGAGATAGTCGCGAGTTATTATCTCGGAGCGGCTGTAGGGATGAAACGCTAGGAAATGATACTTTAGAATGTTCTCGAAATTGTGCTTGCGTTGAATCTGGTCAGTATGGCACTGCACCAAGTGACGCGGTCCGTTTTTTGAACCTCCGTCAAATTGTGTGGGATCCATTGCGAGCATAGCTTTCTCAAATACAATAAATCCTACAATTATGAATAATTCACATCTCGAGATATCATATTCTAAGTACTGTTGGTCATGGTTCTCTAATGTTTCGCACACAATTGATTAGAAAATTACCATTTCGCAAGCAACATTTGTCAATGTTTCATTACGCAAACTAATGCTTTAACAAGGGCATCAAAACGCAAACATGCATATGATAAGCAGGCATTTCAAAAATGCATTGGTAAATAAATTTTTAAAAGACATACTGACATATCAACAAGTTACAAAAACCAAAAATGTTATTTAACAAATAATTTGTTTGACTAAATTTCAATTACAAACGTTTTGTTTACTAAAATTTCAATTTGCTATTTTTCAAATTAACAAGTTACAAAAACCAAAAATGTCAAAAAGTCAAAAGTCAAAAGTCAAAATTACTTTATTCATTTAGGTACAATTTGTACACTTATGAAAGTCAATTTTGATGCCATCGGTTCGAGAGTCTACCAGGAGGCCTTGTTCTGAGAAGAACCGGCAAGAAACTCAACAAGTTTTATCCTCCCTTGTTGTTAATGTTAATGTTATGTTGTTAATGTTAATGTTATGTTGTTAATGTTAATGTTATGTTGTTAATGTTATTTTACAAATAATTTGTTTGACTAAATTTCAATTACAAACGTTTTGTTTACTAAAATTTCAATTTGCTATTTTTCAAATACAGTGAAAACGCCCTAAAATCGCTTCTGGCACTTGACGGCCGCTGCCGCGGCACTCTCGCTTCGCTCGCTCAGCTTGTGCGCTGTATTCATGTCAACCTAACCCAGAAAACTATTCCACGATTTTTAATATAGATTTTTCTTGTAAGCAAGTATGCAGCATGCAGGCAAGCATGCAGCATGCAGCATGCAAGCAAGTATGCAGCATGCAAGCCAGCATGCAGCATGCAAGCAAGCATGCAGCATGCAAGCTAGCATGCAGCAAAGCAAGCATGCAGCAAGCAATACAATGCTCCGCTCGCTTCGCTCGCTCCGCTATGCGTGGTCACAAGTCTAAACTAACCTAACCTAGGTTTATTTTCGTACTTATGGTTTTTCTTTATAGCGGGGGGCCTCAGGCCCCCCGACCCCCCCGAGCAGGGGGGCCAGCAACCCTGCATCCCCCGGCAAGCATCTCGCAGGCAGGCATACAGCATGCAATCCAATTATTCATACAGCATGCAATGCAAGCATGCACACATCATGCAATGCAAGCATGCATACATCATGCAATGCAAGCAAGCATACAGCATGCAATACAAGCATCCATGTAGCAAGCAAGAATTCAAGAAGCAATCGCAAAATTTTTGGGCGAACCGAATGGCACTAATAAACTATGATTGAAGAATTTCTTTGTATTTTTATAATTCTTATGTTTTTAGTATGAAAAAATAAGAAATGATACGGTGCCATACCATAAATTGCCTAATTGCTTAATAATATGGTTACTTAGTCTAATGTCTTTAGACTAAGTAACCATATTATTAAAGCAAAAACCGGCCAATTGCGAGTCGGACTCGCACACCGAGGGTTCCTCGGTATAAACTGCTGTATCTTTTGATCGCGTTAACTTAGAAGTTTGATTTTTTCACTGCTTAAAGGGACAATAGACCTAGGTATTTGGTATAAATTTCAATTTGTTACCTTTATTCGTTCGTGAGAAATAAGGTAGTAAGTTTCATTTTATTACAATATTTTTATTATATTATATAACTAAAAAAATGTGATTTACGCAACTTTTCCTATATTTGCAATATATGACAATGCTTCATGCCAAAAATTTAAAGATTCTGAGTTTACGGGAAGTATCCTGTAGGTTTTGATTCCTTTGCGAGTGTCGGAAATTTGTTGAAAATATCGACATAATCGGCTGTATCTTTTGATTGGCTTGGCTTAGAAGTTTGATATTTTCACAGCTTAAAGGGACAATAGACCTGAGTATTTCATGTGAATTTCAGCTTGGTACGTCCACGCGTTCTTGAGTAGATTGCGTACCCAACAATACCTTAATACAGTGTGGTAAGGCTGATATTACGCTGGCAATAGGTTGCAGCTAAATGAATGAATAACACACAAAACACCAGTCGTGCGAGACACTGGTACCCCATGTTAACGTCCGTATGCGAGAGGTCTTGTTAGCTGGCCGTTTGAAACACAATGTCCAATGACACTGTCACTGTACACAATCCCGCTAAGACGGGGGTCTTTTTATCTGGTTATGCGTAGGAGCACTGTGAGGACACGACTGTTCGTTCACAATAACGAACGAATTCCTTTTATAAATATGGGCTTATGTGTTTTGTAATCGATACTCATGTTGTTACCTGAAATAAATATTTATTATTATAAATGGTTTGATCTTATCTTCCATCAGTCAGACAAAAATAAAATTAAAAAAATTAACCTAAATTAACTTAAATTATTAAAATTAAATTATTTAATTAAGTAACCTTTACCAAAAAAAAAGTAAAATATTAAAATTATTGTCATTCTAACTAGAACCTACTTAATAATATTGACACGCTTATGTTTTTTCTTTCATCATTTAGTGTCTGTACTAAAAAGTTATTTTTCACTTTTTAGTCAGATTTAAGTAAGTAATATAAAATGTGTTTTTTAGTTTTTTTTAACTATTTTTTCTAAGATGAGTATCGTCGCGTTGCGCCAGAGTAGACGACCTAATCCATACTTCATCAGTACCAATATTAATTTTATTTGTATTTCTGATTGCATTTTATTTACTTATCGTTCGCCCGACGTGTCTTCAAAATATTGTTAGCTTCTTTTATTGAAGTTAAAATTCCGAGAAAAAAGATAGGTACTTATTATTAATTAATTTGTAGTTTATTTTTGGCTGGTTTACCTATTTCTTATTTCATTCTTTGACTTGCGGACCCTAATTCCGATCCGACAGACAACTACTTTAATGTTATTTAAAAAGAGACAACTGAAAACCTTTGAAACAGATCTTCTTTAATTCTAAAAAACTATGAACTATCTCGATCACGTGAGCTTCAAACAAAAGTCTCTTCTATGCCTCCGACTACATGTTACTATGTTGAACAACAGTTCTAAAAATCTACCATCCATATGTTTTAAGTGTGCCTTTAATATTTAATCTTGTTTCCATCTTTTCAGTTGACTAATTGTCTTTTAAAGTTGCCGGGTTTTTAAGTTTTTTAAATTTAATTATTTCTTACATTAAGAAATGAATTGTCCGCATAGAAATTCTACAAAACGAAAAACGCAGTTGAATAAATAAATAAAAGTAGCATCACGGATAAGGTTATTCGGGCATTGAATTTTAAGCTCACGTACGCTACAAATTGGTTTCAAAACTATGCTAATGTCCATTGCCAAGAATTATTTACCAAACGTTTCTCTATTTAAGTGTTCTTATTTTTGTACGCACTTTATAAGTTTAGGTATTAAATAGATAGATATAAAATCTGTAACTGTTTTCATGAGATTTCGTATTGAAATTATACCTAGTAATATAGAATGAAGAGAAAATTGTATGTATAGCCAGTGTAATTACCGGGCACGGAAGGCCTCCGGATGACAAAGCACCTGCAATATCAAGTGATTTTGTCCTTGTTATTGCAGGTGTTATATGTGACTGGGTGACGGTATCCACTTATCACCGGTGGGCCGTCAGTTTGTTTGTCATCTAGTAGTAAAAAAAATATATACCTATAGGTATTTCAACCCTCAACTGGTATCGTGGGGGCCGCGCGGCCCCCACGCCTGATATTTTTTTGTATCTCTTAAAAACTATGCATCATGCGCATCCGCCATTCCGGCTAATCTCATTACGTTGCTACTCGCGGAGGGTGCCGGAAGTTGGATGCTACAGCTTTAACCACAGTGGAGGTACGTACGTTTTGGGGGCCGCGCGGCCCCCACGATACCAGTTACGTAAGCTTTTAGTAAATATTTTATTTCATTTGTTCATATGTTTTTCACTTATTTTGACAAGATGGCGACACCCTTAAGTTTTAAGCCAATAGAAGACATATTGAACGAATATTTCTGACTCCGAATCAGTGCTTAGTGGCCACCCAGAAGAACAACTCAGCGACAATGATTGCATTAGCGATTGTGAAGAGTAGCCACCACACGATTCAGAGAGCAGTGAGGATCTGGGCCCCAAATTTGAAGCATGTTTTCAGAGAGTGAAGAAAAACCTGTATTTATTTGCAAGTTGCTAAGTAGCACAAAAGAATTATGTGATAGTCGTCAAGACGGAACTTAGTTGACTTATAATGTTCCTTAGCCCCTAGGATATATAATTTTGTGTTGTTTTTCTTCTAAAACGTTAATTAGAGGTATATTTCAGGTCTTATTTCAAAGCTTATTTTATAAAGGATGAGAAAACATACATATGTTAGCTAAAGACTTTCAAAATAATAGTATTGTTTCGATTTTTATAATGTTAGAAAACAAAATACCAAAAAGTTGTCCAATTTTCGTAATCTCTTGTAGTAAATAAGTAAAAAGAATTATATGAATAAAAACTTATTAATTTAATAAAACAAGCTTGTCATTTATAGTTTTTCAATACTACTTGAATAAAATTGCGGACATTCACATTCTAGAAGCTAATTTCTATTGGGGGCCGCGCGGCCCCCACGATACCAGTTACGTTAGTAAAATTTACGATAGCAGTTAAGGGTTAAGATCTAGGTATCCGAACCGCTGTGATTAATCAAGAGCCCTGTTGATGACGACCATTCCCTGAAATTAAAGAAAAAAAAATTAAAATAATATTAACATTAACATTACAAACACATAGGTAGATACTTAATATGTATTTAATTCTTTTAAATTAAATAAAAAAAACTTTAACAGCTGAGGAAAATAATTAAATATTTCTCGCGTTTGTGAATTATTATTGTATGTACAAGAACTTGTGCGCCATGATAATTGAAACAAGTTTTTTTAGGGCGGACCCTTTAAATATTCGTGCTTGACGCACTGATACATGATACATGAAACCGCATTGATTTTTGTTTTTGATGAAAAAATGTTTTAACAAATTAAAATTGAGACTTGTTTCAGTTGTCGATAGACCATAATAATGTTACCTCTCACAACCTTTTATTAATTAATTTATTTACTATAAAAAGAAACTAATACCTACTTAAAATAATAAATACTAAGATAAAGATAGCCTTTATTTCTAAGAATATACATGCTTAAAATATTTACATAGTTTTATTTATTTCCAATGCCTAATCATCCCTAGCTTGTCCTCTGACATAGGTTCTGTCCTGTGCTATTCTTGTCCATGTTCCTCCTGCTACCTTCCTTATTGTTCGCGACAACCTAGGTTCCCTTAGTGTTTACAAATGACCTAAGTTATTATTGTTAGGTCCCATAATAATGTATAAGTATTCCTCTTATCTCGTTAGTGTGAAATTTATAAGTTAGTTATAAGATCTTGTTAATTTGTTTACTTAATTAATTACTTGTGTGTTTTTACTTGTTTAATGTTTAATGTTTATGTTTTTAATATGTTTTATTTGTGTTTTGATTTATTTGTAATGTTTGTTTGTGTAATAAAATATATGAAATGCCTAAGTTTCATTGAAGCGAGAGGGATAGGAATAGGCCGTTTCGGTCGCACATAGCGCCGCACCAATAGGCACGCGCATCGTGTCAGGGACGGCGCTAATTGCGACACGAAACAAATGGATATATACAGTGACCTAATTTCAGTAGGCACTCTGGCTCCGAACTAATTACTACTACTATTAAGAAGAAAGAAATTTCCCTCTCACTCCAAGCGCGGCGGCGGCATTATTCTCCAACAAGCTTCTTCTTTGATTGTACCAGCCCTCTACACTCCTGCAACGAAAACTAATGTGGGTACCAGCACCCCACACTTATAATATATCGTCTTGCCATCTACGGATCTGCCTCCCCCTATTTCGCTTATCTCCTCTGGGGTACCAATGGGTTACCTTTTGCGACCATTTAGTTGGACCTCGTGCCATGTGGCCTGTCCATCTCCATTTAAGTTTTTTGATGGTTATATTTATTGGAGTTACTTTTGTTTCACGTCTTATGTCTACCAATCTTATTTTATCGATCTTCTTAATATTTAAAATGCTTCTTTGCATCGAATTTTGACATACTTCTAACTTTCTTAAATTGTTGTTTGTAAGGAAGGGCCCATGTTTGGCTTCCATATGATAGGCATGGTGTTATACACACATTCAGAATTTTGCCTTTCTCTGATATTGATATAGACTTGTTTTTCATTATTTCTTTCAGCGACCAAAAGCGTTTCCAAGCATTACAGATTCTTTTATTTATTTATTTATCCATCTGATCCGTAGGAGATATTGTCTGGCTTAAATATTCATACTTAATTAAGTATGAATAAATACTAATAAATAACAATTACTTCATTAATTATACATCAATCAATAAAATTCTAATTCTGTTTGAATCAGTCAACGAATTCAAAAATAAATACTATAGTGTCTAAAATATTATAATTAGAAGTGATTAAAATTAGCCGCTCTTTTTTCAATTCTGATTCTGAAGACCTATTGTGTAATATTTGCTCAAAAACAAAAGTATTTTTCTGTCTATCGACAAAGGATTTTGTTCTCAGTTAAACAGGAAAACATGAGAAGCGTCTGATGAAACGAATTTTGGCTTTGTCAACAATCTATCAAATTCTGTTTATTGTATTTCTATTTTTATATATTGTTCCTTTGTGGATGATTTCTATAATAAATTTGACTTTTTTCAATGAATACGTACACTAAAGGAACTTTGAAGGAGCAACAGTAAATGAAAATCTAGAGAATCACTAATCAGCCAATCTGTCCCGCGAGGATATACTGCGATTAGTTAGAGTGTCTAAGGCATTCAAACTGGAAGGGTATGTGTATGTATGTATAAGTCACCGGAAGATAACATTTTTCCTAGGAAATTTATAAATTTGCGGTTCTTGCTATTTTCCGGTGACATATAGGTACATTACTTCTGCTGATGCGATTTTTTATTTTATTATTTAATAGACACAAAAATATCGCTGGTGCTATACGTTTATTAATTGAAAATTTTGCTTTAGGCAACGGAGGTTTTAATACATATGGAATAAATTTTTTATCACAAGCCTATATAAGCAACCTTTTGAGCTTTTGAGTTATAAATTTATTAGAAGTGATATTCATTTGACATAATGAACGAGTGTGTACGTAATGAGTTAAATTAATTTATTTTCGTTTATTTAATTAACGTTTTCAGATATTGTGCTACATCATCAGATATTGTGTATTGTGTATAGATATTTGGAACAAAGGCATTAATATTTTAACTATTAAAAGAGAAGAAAGACAATATATTGTCCACGTATCTAAGACACATTTCCAGGAAGAGTCGCCCTCTCTTATCACTGAATAAAATAGTAAGAAAGAGAACAATAAGTTGAAGCGCTTTGCCAGACCATATTCGCACCACAATAAACACTCCCGTACTCAGGGCCTGTTGTGAGACATATAGTCATAATTACGGCGTTCTCTTCCGTAAAATCAGTATGATTAAAAGAGGTAGCTATAGAACTTGCGACCTTTGAATTTCATACCAGTGGGTTCACTGTCCATGTCCATGTCGAAGGAGGCCGTTTGTTGAGGCACTGTTGCTAGCAACATTCATAATCAGACAAGTGGCACAAAAATAAAACACCAAAATGGCGTTGAGTGGCAGGCCCCTTCCGAGGGTAGTATGAAAAATGCAACTAACAGGCAGACATAATATGTCTGCGTGCCACACGCGCTAATACTGTCAGACATATTATGTCTGCCTGTCACTTAAAGGGATAATTCAGTTTTAAATTCGACGCAGTAGGTACTTTTACTTACGCATGTTAGTGCGCGGTACACGTATGTACCTACAGCATTCGGTACCCGTAGTGTAAGTTTTTTAGTGTAATAAACGCAACTACTTTAGTTGCGTTAAGAGCTCAATTTGTATAGAAAACGTGAACAGCGCCCCTAGCGGAGAGAAGCGCAAATCATGTTTCCCATACAAATTGAGCTCTTAACGCAACTACAATCGGTGCGTTTTGTATACATACTAAAAAACTTACACTACGGGTACGGATCATTGCGCGTTTGAAACTTGTACGCGTGACGTAACCGCAAAGACTAAACCGTCAAGTTAAGAAATAGCGCTCGCTAAAAAGATGTCGATACTAAGATTTTGTAAGTAATTAAGGAAAGATTTGCTTTGCACTCTACAGATTTCAGGATTGCGACACCGCAATGCCCAGTTTTTTTTCCTTGCTTTGCTCGCTTGCTTACCATCCGCAGTTTACTATTTTGAATGAAAATGAATGAAAAATATTTATTTGGAGCATAATAAACACAGTAAAAAAAACAGAGAGAAGAAAAAACATATAATATGCATCCAAAATGGCACTCATTCAGCTTAATGTCACGGCATGCCGGGACGCTGGTTTTTAGTGAGTCCAGTTAAAACACGGATAACAATATTTTAACATTAACAACAACAAAAGCTTAAATTAAAATTAATTAAGAACCTTACAAATTAAGTAAACCTGATAATAATAACTTAAAAAATCAATTAGTATAATAAAACAAACAAATAAGAAACACAATACATATATATCTACTGATTATTTTATAAATGAATAGAAAATTAAATATGTATGTTAAAAGATAAAATATTAATTTATCGGTGTAAATTGTACAGAGAACGACCTACAGCCTTAAGGGCATTGAGCTCATTTCATCTGCGCAGCTGGACTGTACAGCGAAGTTATAGTAGTTCTTAATTTAATTTAAATAAAATATTAAATTGGACCGCTTCATCCCAATCAACATGCGTGCTTCACCGAGAATGTACTTATTTGCAGACAATGTATGAATCACATGTGTATCTGTGTGTGTCTGGTAAGTCAAGCTCCACACGCGCTGCGTGTTAGTGTGGACTGACTGGTTTACATATTGTTTATGAGGCGTTGTACACTCCACACCAATTAATTTCATGCCGTCCGTTTGCTGTATTGTTTTACGTGTATTTCGTCTCTCAATAAAGTTTTTATGTAGGTGACCTAATTACATACCACCCAGTTTACTGTTTCACAAACTACATGAAAATTACTGTTACGCGATGTCACGGCATTTATGTAGGATGGTGTGCTTTATTGCACGATGACAGATTGGAACGAAATTGGTATATCAATTACTCTTTACAAGCAATTAAGTTTGAGCTCTACGACTATGGGTATAGATGTGTGTACCTGGAAACCTTTTCTACCGGTGGTTATGATAACTTTGTAAATTAAATAATTTTTAGCTATTAAATTAGCAAAATTATTATATAGATGAAAGCAAGTCAATGCAAAATGCTTCTTTAATATTAAGAATCAAACTAACTTACCTAGTGACGTTTGATTCCAATTATGCTAGGGTCTCAACCGAAGACCAGATTTTACTTGTAGCAGTACATGAAGACGATAACCTAATTTTACTTGCAGCAGTACATGACATTGTGCCATCATCATCACACCTTTACCTTATTTTGCGTTACGTAGAAACTTTTATTTTTATTGAAGGTTGATGGGAGAGATGGGGAGGTAAACGTCTCACCAAAGACGATTACCTAATATTCAATGATATTATAATCTATACTTAGGTATGTTACGTTCATAGCAATTCACGTTGAAATCTGTGCCACACAATCTAAGGCCCGTATTACAGAATGACACTCGGAAGTCAGATAAAGCGTCGGTGGCGTAGTGCGTAAGAACATCGTCTCCCACCCGAGAGACACTGGTTGGCCAGCGTGGTTGACTAAGGCCTAATGGCCTCTAATGTGGGGTGGGTAGGTAGTATATAACTAGTCGTATGGCGAACAGCACATCAGGTTAACACAAACTGTTAAATTTTCCTAATCACTTTGCGCTTTATAATACGTATGTTCAAGGTTGAAAATCAATTGAAGAAGACAGAAATTGACAGTTTTGTGTAGTCTAATCTGCTCTCGTCCATATATTTGTAATAACTTTGGCATTATTAAATTGTCTATCAAAAATAAGACAGGATAATTACAAACAGAGGTAACATAACAACAACAAGAGGATTCCAATCAGGCTGATGGGATTTTTAAAGTATTTAAGGGTAATAAATAAACAAACACATTTAAACTGTATTATTTTTATTAAACTTAAAACGTAAACTATTAGGAAATAGGGCAAGTTACCGTTCAAATTTGTTCACAAATTGCCATAATACGTTCACGAACCTATGACCTAAACCAATCCATTCTTTTTGCGTTCGTACATCGAGTTCCCTTATCCGATTCTTTTCTCTTTCTAATTCTATTTGAGCGTTGTGCTGTTCCATTTTAAATTTCCTCCACCGTGATTCCGAACGAAGATACCTTCGAACATCAGCACTCATTGTATCTTTCAGTCGTTTGGGCAAACGTTTCTTTCGACTTATTCGACGTTGAGATGACATATCCGTCAACTTTAATGGATGTGTCTCTCCATTAGCACTAGATGGTCGAGGCTGCTCACACTCCTCCGTGGCTGCAAAGTAGCAGATATAATAATTTCATCAGCTTTAAGTATTTCAAAATCATTCACATTTACCAAGATAATCCTTTATGTCGCTACATAGAGGCTTATCTACACAGTAAGTAATATCAAACTATGAGTGTTCATGTGACAGTAAGTTTTTATTAAATAGTAGTAGTTAATAATAACAAAGTTATTTTAAAAAAGTTTTAAAGATATAATAATGTCATCGCTTTAAACTAACATGGTCACTATCATTTGAATGAAAGAAAACGGGATTTAAACCACGTAATTTTGATTTTTGGTTAATCCGATATTGGAACGGTTCATTCGTGATCATGACGCATGTAACTGCGCCGAAATATCGGATTAAATCCCGTTTTCTTTCATTCAAATAATGTCATCAGCTTTAAGTATTTCAAAATCTAACATTTACTAAGATAATCCTTCATGTAGCGAGCACGGTAAGTTATATTAAACTATGAGTTACGTACATGTGACAGTAAGTTAAATAATAACAAAGTTATTTTAAAAAATCAAAACAAAAGTTTAATAAAAAGTTTTAAATTTTAAGCAATGTAAAAAGTCAATATGTTAAGATAACTATTTTTTTGAAGCCGTATGATATAATATATTATATTCCAGATTTCTGTACTTTCTATCAGACATAGGCACTGTAAATAGGAGTTTTACTCGTATAATTATTTTATTTCATCTAGGCAAGGCTACTGGTTAACATCGCTTAAAATATAAAACTTTTATTTCTCCGTTTTGTTTTAATATTGTAAAATATTTTTTATTTAGGTTGTAACTGAAACAACACGCTTATTAGTTTTATTAGAATTACAGTTCCACAATCTTAACTAACCCGACGGCGAAAATTAGGACCACAATTGCCCATAGATTTCGACATTATAACAGTTCACCAATGACTGACTAATACACATTTAACTCTCTATCTCAAAAACTGCTGAACCGATTTTGATGAAACTTGCACAGATCCCTAAGTTGGACTAAACTTAGTCTAACCACCTGTGTTAAGAAGCTGATATAGACTAACAAATACAAAAACTGTGCAATTAGGTATGGCAATATTAAGTACATTCAGGTCGAATTGATAACCTCCTTTTATGATTTGGAGTTGGTTAAAAATCGTAATTAAGTATTTAAGTTTCGTTAAGAGCTCAATTATTTGTATGGATAATATCATTTGAGCTTCTTTTCGCTGGGGGCGCTATTCACGTTCCCTACACAAATTAAGATCTTATGGCAATAGTTAAATTTTTTATACTAAAGAACGTTACGGGTACCTACACTAAAAATGGCTACCTACCTAACACTGTCAAATATATTTAAATCCGATCTTATTCCATAATTGTTGTTGCGATCCTCGATGACGTGGACTTTATTCTCTAAATTAAATGAGTTTAATACTCACAAATTAGAACTCACAATAAATAAGATTTTGGACACGCTCAAGATCGGGCGGACGAGAGGGCGAGAACTCTGGGTGTTGCCATTATTACAATAAGTTTTACCAAATTATAAGGCCTTGTCCGCACAGCGATATTTCATCGCGCGTTTTTTTCTCGCAAAATTCGTGACACGTAAGATCTTATAGGACTATCCGCACATGCGTTAAAAAAATCGCGCGAAAAAATGTGGTTTGATGCAAATTGAACGCGATATTAATTCCGCGCGAATATTTTATCGCTGTGCGGACAGGGCCTAAATCTAAATGTTGCCAGCAACAATTATTAAGGTCAAAGTCTATTGAACAAATTTGACGGTTTTTAGAAGCTTGATCTGCTGTCGTAGGTATGTATAATCAATATTCAAGCTTTCCGCACGGACACAAAGTTTTCTTTCATAAGAATGTACCAAGAAAATATTTTTATTTTAACTGGAATAAAAATATATTTTCTCTTTATTCGAAAACTAAGTAAAAAAAGATGCCTTAATAAAATTTAAATAGGTATCAATGAAAGAACTATAATTAAAAAACTACATACATAAATATAGTACTTACTTCCACAGTCGTCAGGTGAGTTTGGCTCTAATAATGTAAACGTGCAAGGTGATTCGGCTGGCAGGGAATCTTCGAGAACTGGTGGTAGGTCTCTAGTTCCACAGTCGTCAGATGAGTTGGGCTCTACTAATGTAAATGTGTAAGATGATTCAGCTGGCAGGGAATCTTCGAGAACTGGTGGTAGGTCTTTAGGGGGTTCTGGTGAAATCATCTGAGGACTCGATGATACCGTTGGTGTTTGCTCCTATAACATATTTAACACATTTTTTACGGCTTGACTAATTTCTTGAGACATCAAACCATTATTAAAAAGCCTCGTTTTTGTATTTTCTATGGCACGAGTGTGGAATTTAGTTGAATACATTTAAACAAAGCGGAAGTAAACGATATGTTAAAAAATTAACCTACTGGAGGATCCGGTACCAAAACTCTTACAAATTCGGTCATCGTTTTTATGCCTCCTAGGTATAAGACTCGTTGCTCTAATTCTGTAATTGTTATATCACACGGTACTCCCAGAGTTGAGCGTTGAGCGCGTTCTATGCGCGAAGCCTTTCTTTTCGCATAGTTCTTCAAATCACTCCACACCTAAAATAAGAAAATTATTAAACCTACCATAAGCAAATTACCTTAAATTAGCGTTTCACACTATTAATATTCGTTACGGGTAGGTACCTTTTTCCATTTGTCTAATGATTTGGTTTCGCCTTCAGAATTAAGTAACTTTACCAATTTCTTCCATAGCATGTTGCAGTATTCCCTGCCTTTTACATTTGCAGCAGGTTTGTTGAGGTCGCCATGTCTGTGAAAGTGTCAGTATAAAACGGAACAATGACTTTTGACTGTCATAGCCTTGGACAATTTAACACAGGACGTGGCATAGCGCAGATTTAGTACTGTAAACATTCTGCCGTTTTTTGCGGGGGGTGAGGCAAACACGCATAGCACACTTTTACTCACTCGTGCACACTGTTGCAAAAATTTTAATCGCTATTAAGAGCGCACACTCGCGCGCTCGACTAACCCGCGTACCACCATATCGCCTAATATGTTACGTTAGTTATGTGAAACAGTAGATTATTTGAATAGAAAATTACTTCCGTGTGATAAGCAACTCCGTTTTAGGATAAATGTTTCTGGTCATCGTTTACAAGAAAACACTCCGCAACCAATAATTTTTACGAAGTCCGCTTAGCGACAGATACGAATTCAAAATGGCGGTCGGTCGTCGCGGCGAACTAGTTTTTATAAACTGTCATGAACGTTTGTTTTGAAGAGAACTTTGGCAGAGGGGAACGCGTTCGCTTGCCTCGTCCCGTGTTAAATGGTCTAAGGTCATAGCAAATAATATACTGGATAATTTACTTACTCCTCCATAAAAGCCACCAATAACTCAAACTGCTTCGCATTTGTTATCCTTTTCATGTTTAAAATAACGTATAAATTAATAATAATAACAGATTATTTGTTAAATATTTTAAAAACGCGCATTAAAATGCTCAGCGAGTGTCGTCTCTTACAGCTATTTCACCCAACTGATGCGGGCGGGCCGGGCAGCGGGTCGCGGGTTGGGAGGGAGGAAACAAAACAAAATGGCGCGCGTACGATGACCCGCCATGAGTTGGCTCTTTGCACCAAACTTAAACGAATGATTTTGTGAGCTCTCGTTTCGATGTTCGTCGCACGAAACGAAACTCTTTGAGTAGGTACCTACTGTGAATAAAGAATAACGGGCACGCCAATAAAGTATTCGAACGCCTAATAATTCACTATCGGAATTGTTATGTAAGTACCACCTAGATAGCAAAAGTGTTAAAAAATACTGGATTTTGTGTTCGAAACTATTATCAATAAAAATTTAACTGTTGAGTTTAGTCCTACATAGTATTGGATAGAGGCAGCCTGGTAACAAGACTGTAGTTAATACAATTTAAAAATTAAAAACTAAGTTGAATGTTTTATTTTTGGCCGCGTTGTCTTAGTAGGTAGGTACCTACCTACTTTCCTTTGAAGAATGAATAATATGGTAGGTACTAAATTAAAACATTTATAATATTCCTAATACATATTTATTTAGTATGATTTTATTCACACTTCTTCTAAATAAAATGTAAGAAACTTTAAATAAGAAATATTGTTTGGTTGGGACTACGTGGTGTCAGTGACAAATGTTTAATATATTTGTTTTATGTTTTATAAAGAGTTGTTTTGATTAACAGTTGTGAAATAAAATTTATTGCTTAAAGTCTCCAATTTTTTACTGTAGGTATTTTTTTTTTACTTGTAGGTATATTCTTATAAAACCAAAACAAATATATTTCGTTATACGTGGCATTGAGGCGGGTTTCGAACTCGCGACATTTCTTTATCCGGTCTAGGCAACTACCACTAACTAGGTACTCTCCCTAATAAGGGCCGATAAATTCCTTCTATCGTTTCTTATTACGTCACACACTGACATCTAACAATGTTAAAGAATACAAATATTCAACATCCAATGAGGTTTCATTTCCAATACCGAATAAGAAACGGTTTTATTTGTTTGTTTGTATTACAAATCACGCTAAAGATAAATAATAAAAAGGAACATTACTAAATTTACAGATCGTTAAGATTTCGTTATCAATTACGAAATTGTTACATTGAAGTTTTACCATAGAATGCAATCAGGCTCATATGCCGAAAGGGTTTTAGCAGTGCAGGTGTAGGGTCATTGCGCCTGTTTGCCGACCGCTTCCCCTTTTCGTCCATTTAACCGCCCTCCTTGATATAACGCCAAAACATAGCAAAACGGTTATACATAGGTCCTTAAAATATTTATGTATTACGACCTGAATAACTTCACAGTAAGTACATGTCTACACAGTTCACTGGAACGCGGCTATTAACTAGGATTAAGCTATGCAGTTTATGGTACCCGGCGAAAGAGTGAAAATGTGTCAAATATTGCAGAAAAAATAGTAACGTGCCGGAACTTACGCAGTAAATAAAAAATAGTTCTATTGTGTTTCTTGGCTTGTTTACTGTTTATACATATAGCTTGCTATAAATATAGTGTGGACGAATAGTTTATTATTCTAATTTACAATAATTAATATATAAAACGAAGTGGACGAGAAAGGGTACGCCCTTTTTATAAGAAAGTCCTAATCTCGACCGGGTGGTCTATAACAGGCCCGCCCATGTCAATTAGGTTCTGTCTGATATACGAAAATGTATGTAAGTAAACTAAATTTTATTTAGCAATATAAACTTTATGTGTACAAATATTTGCGATGGCCAATTTTCGTCCGCTTATTAGCTTTAATGAAGTATAAACCTAATACGTTGAAACGGCCTATGGTCGGAAATCGGGCGAAAAGTACAATACGTCCCAGTTTTCGACATACTCTGTTACAACAAACTAAAAGTGATTATTTTATGATACCTGCAACCAAATGTTACAATATTATTAAATGAAATAATATTAAAACAATAGAATGAAAAAATATTTACGACGGCCAATTTCAGTCCGCTTATTAGATTTAATAAAGTATAAATGTAAGACATTTAAATGGCATGCGGTCGAAAATTCGACATAAAGTAAAAAATCCCAGTTTTCGACATACTTTGTTATTTTAGAATAAATTAAAGTGATTATTTTATGATAGTGTAATAAAATTTTACAATGTAATTTTTTCAAATAATATTCAAACAGTTGAATGAATGGGCCTTACAATGTCTTACAATGGGTCTGATAAGAAGGCTCAAGGTCACCCAAAGGGCAATGGAGAGGGCTATGCTCGGAATTTCTCTGCGTGATCATATCAGAAATGATGAGATCCGCAGGAGAACCAAGGTCACCGACATAGCCCAAAGAATTGCGAACCTTAAGTGGCAGTGGGCAGGGCACATTGCGAGGAGAACTGACGGCCATTGGGGTGGAAGGAAAAGTCCTCGACTGGCAACCACGTACTGGGAAACGCAGCTTTGGTAAGCCCCCACAAGGTGGACTGATGATCTAGTAAAGGTCGCGGGAAGCCGCTGGATGCGGTCAGCGCAGGACCGACCGGTTAGGAGATCCTTGGGGGAGGCCTATGTTCTAAAGTCTCTCGGCTGATATGATGATGATGAATGAAAAAATATGCAAGTTTAACATCATATTTTAGGGGTTAAAAAGGCAAAACGGACTAACGGGTTGTTTTCGGCCAATTTTCTTTAAATTTGAAATATTGTGATGGTCTCAAGACGAAAGTCTTTAATTCGTGTGTCTTGCCAGTGATAACTTACGGAACCGAAACGTGGCCGCTTACAATGGGCCTCATAAGAAGGCTCAAGGTCACCCAAAGGGCAATGGAGAGAGCTATGCTCGGAGTTTCTCTGCGTGATCATATCAGGAATGATGAGATCCACAGGAGAACCAAGGTCACCGACATAGGCCAAAGAATTGCGAACCTCAAGTGGCAGTGGGCAGGGCACATTGCGAGGAGGACTGACGGCCGTTGGGGCGGAAAGGTCCTCGAGTGGCGACCACGTACCGGGAAACGCAGCGTTGGTAGGCCCCCCACAAGGTGGACTGGCGATCTAGTTAAGGTCGCGGGAAGCCGCTGGATGCGGGCAGCGCAGGACCGACCTGTTTGGAGATCCTTGGGGGAGGCCTAAGTCCAACAGTGGGCGTCTCTCGGCTGAAATGATGATGATGATGGATAATAGTAATGACCTCATTATTTGAATGGTGATTGGTGTTATTTTTTATGGTAAATGGTTGGCAGACAAGCATACGTCCTGCCTGGTGGTAATCAGCAACTGTAGCCTTAGATGCTTGCAACAGTGACCTGACACTCGCGCGCTGGCAACCCTTATCCCTTCCCCGTGGAGCTCTAGCGACCTTACTTACTAACAGAAATACAACACCACATTTTTTTTTTTTTACTGTGGTCTTTTGTAATGGGGAGGTAGGTACTACCTAGAATTTGCGGCCCGAACTTGGGCTGCAAATTCTAGCGACTAGTCTGTTGTGCCCTACCGTGATTAACAATTTCATTTTAAAACACATTTTTATTCATGAAATTCATACTCAATTGATGCGGTCGAAAATAGGACAACTGGTGGACGAAAACTGAACTTTGCGGTCGGAAACTGGTAATATTGGCATTTTATTACTTATTTTAAAATATTAAAAACAACATGACTGTCACCACTAACACGTTCGCAATAATTATAAATAGACTAATATACGAATTCATTTCAGTAGTTATTTTATAAAATTATAATAAAGAAATATTTTAATTTTATTTTCAAAGTTGATAACTCCACTAAGTGGACGATAACAGGCGTAATGACCCTACTACTTCTTTTTACTTTCTCGTATACATAGTAGGTATAGAGGAAGTATTATAATGTCAAAAAATTCGACCTCGACATTTTGACGGATTTATGCGTTTTGGACCTCCCAGAGTCCAAAAATACCGTTTTTAGAATTATGTCTGTGTCCATTGGACCTCCTACGTCTCAGTCTACAATAGAATGGTGAATCGTTTGTTGGTCCGTGCTATATTTTGAAAGAAATATTACTAATAAGAAAAATACCTCAACGAGTAACGTTTCACGCATAATATTCACTAAACAATAATATTTTCAAGAAGATTCTTATTAGAAAATGCTTATGTATTATTCGGACATTTAAACCGAAACAAAAAATACGCTGGCGCTACTTTGTAATGTTTGTAATGTAGTGACGTCCTGAGACGAGACTCGCTGACTCGCTCGCGCTCACGTAGTAAGTGATTACTCTATCTCGCTTTCTCGATCGGCACTATTTGGGACCATAACGATGCTGAATGTGAGTGATAGTTTGTCTATGTGGTTGACAATGTCCAGGATTCTTTGTCTAAGACCTTGCTCTTAGTTGCTCTTAGGCCTAATTTTTGAAAATTCGATAAGGAGGATGCCGTATCTTATGGAGTACAAAGGTTTGACAAGTACGGCCGTGAATAATAATAAATGTAACTTGCATGCATTAAATTATTAGCTTTGGTAAGTGATAGGTAGATAACAAAGGTGTGCAAATAGCAACCTTTAGGTATAATTGACGCCGCCGTGGTGGAGTGGTCAGTAACGCTGCCTACACATCGGGCGGTCCGGGTTCGAGTCCTGGTAGTGGCAAATGTTAATGTGATGAACACGAGCATTTGTTCATGAGTCATGGTTGTTTATATATATATTTAAGTTTATATATAAAAATATCTAGATTATTAGGTTTGTTTGTCCGTTATCTAGTATCAATAACACAAGGTTCTTAAAGATACTTAGGTAATTTGGGTTAGATAATTGATGTGAGCGTAGAAATATATTATAATAGTTAAATGCCATTTTTTTCAAACCATTGTAACAACAACCCAACACCACAAGAAATCAACTCATTCCTAAAGTAAATAAATGCTAGTTTTGTGTGCTACTAAAAACACGTGACGTGTGCTTGAGCGATACGAACGTCCGACCTTGAACCCTGTTTTATTGCGATAACCTTTTATTTTCGTCTGGTCTCCATCACGATATTATTTTAATTATTTAGCCAGCGTAACCACAATAATTAACAGTTAATGTTCACACAACTACATTTTTTGACATAAAAAGTTAAAAGAAAACACCTTTGTTTTTTTCCCGACTTCAAAAACAAGGATGTTCTCTACTGTTTTTTTGTACGTTGTTGACTCATGAGGAGTAATCGTGGCTTTCATTATTCTCTCTCTAATTTTCATTATTCTTTTTTATTAGGTGAGTCATACCTAAATGTCAAAAGGTGGTCCTTTATAAACATTCGGCGTTTGTTGAATTAATGTTCAATAAAAACTAAATACATTACTTTGCACCTGTAAATTTCAACGTGGCCGCTCAACCATTTTTAAAAAGGTCTCGCAAATATCTTTATGCCACCTGACGGTAACCGAGTCCAAATGCGAAGATAATAATAAATAAACCGCTGCGCTAATTACCCTCTCCATAGTAGAAACACTATGCACTCGCTTGTACCCTTAGTATGAGTTTTGATAGTTTTCGAGCTCGATCAAACGTATCGTCTCGTTTCATAAGTATATGACCACTGTTTCTGATAGTTTACGCTAGAGGCGCTAGTGGGCAATGTATGAAAAGAGACGGTACATTTGATCGATTTCGAAAACTAACAAACTCATACTAGGGGTACTGCAAGGTTCTCCTTCACGCCTCTTGAATGACCTAACTGGCAGTTAATTACATTTATTGATTGAGCGACAAATGATAGGATTCCTAAAGTATTTAAAATTGAATTAATAAACAAACGACGCCGTCTTGGTGGAATGGTCGGTATAGCTGCCTACACACCAAGCGGTCCGGGTTCGAGTCCTGGTAGCGGCAAATGTTTGTATGACGAACACGAATATTTGTTGACGAGGCATTGTTTATTTATAAAAATATCTAAATATTATTATGTTTATAAAAACTGTCCGTTATCTAGTATCCATAACACAAGCTCTTAATAATACTTAATGTGGGCTAGATAATTGGTGTAAGCGTAGAAAGATAAAAAAACGCAATAAAAATGTTAAAAACTTTATTCATTAAACTTAAAATGAAAACAAAAAGGAAAGTTACTGTTGAAACTTGTTTAAAAATTGCCCTAATACGTCGATGAACCTATGACCCAAGCCGATCCATCCCCTTTGTGTTTGTATTTCGAGTTCCCTTATCCGATTTTTTTCTCTTTCTAATTCTATTTGAGCTTTGTGCTGTTCCATTTTAAATTTTCGCCACTGCGATTCCGAATTAAGATAACTTTGCACATCAGCATTTAATGTATCTCTCAAACGTTTGTTTCGACGTATTCGTCGTTGAGGTGACATATGCCTCAACTTTGATGGATGTGTCACTAGATTAGCACTAGATGGTCGAGGCTGCTCCGTTTCTGCAAAGAAGCAGATAAAATTTAATAATGTTGCCACATTTTCCAAGTATTTAAAAATCATTATACAGTATTATTTACGACAATGTTGTAATAATGATGAATAAAAAGTATTTTATTAAAAATTAAGAGCTCCCTATATTAACATTTACTTGCATCGTCCATTATGTGAATGCACTATACGCTATTTAAAAATATATTTTAACAATCAATATTTCTTTAATACAACATGCGACAGAAATAACGCAAACCTAAAAAACCCATTTATACTACTTACATTGGTGGCAAATAAGCATAGGATCTGCCTGGTGGTAAGCGGGCATCGCAGCTAATATACTTACTTGTAAAGGACCTGACGAAATGATTGTTGGGAAGTGACTATGTGTCGATATAAATGTACCTATATTTTTACTTTCTCGTATACGTAGTATAGAGGAAGTCTTGGAATCGTCAAAAAATTCGACCTCGAGATTTTGACGGATTGACACGTTATGGACCTCCCTGAGTCCAACACTATTTTTTTTTGGAATTATGTCTGTGTGTCTGTATGTCTGTGTGCCTGGGCTTTAGCACGATAACTCAAGTATGCTTTAACTTATTGCAACCAAATTTAACATGCATGGATGTCATCAAAATATAAGGTTTCTATCAACTTTTGAGTCATCGATCACGAAAGTTAAGCAACCAAGTGCGTGGTCGGTACTGGGATAGGTGAAAATATTTATAAAATTTGGACAACAAATAATTAAAATTTGCATTTGCATTGCCTGCAAATAGTGACAGCTTTCCAATCTGTCGCCTACTTTATTACCATTACATAAAACTCAATTTTAGTCGTAAAGTTTATTAATATAACGACTAAAATATGTATAATAGTGTAAGTACTTATGTGATAAAGTTTACGTCGGTAACTACGATATATTTAAACAAAAATATGGACATCAAACACGACCAATTTAAAAATAAGAATGCCTGAAATTGATTCATATTAGTAACGAACTATGTACTTCGAAATGTCTGCATTCGGGTCATAACACCCCACTTTACCTCAAAAACCGTTTTATCTCCATGACACGCACGTCCGAGTTCATCAAAGAATCATCGGAAAATCTTGGAATAATTTGTTGTTTAATTTAGTGAAATAACAATGCATTTCACTAAATTAAACAACAAATCTCTTCACTTAATTATCAACCGTGCAGGCTAACGTAATAACGTAACGTATTGAACCGTCGAGCCATTCAATGAAGTACTTGTCGAAATCAGACGAGCACAATTGAACCTTGAATACGTTTAAAAACCCTATTTATCCTATAACTGTTTTATGTATACCCCGTGCTTTTTTAACCATCTTAAATAATTCAAGGTGTGAAAGTGCCTATCAATACAAACAACTCTTGCTATGGGACCATCGTCGAAATCGCGAAAAAAGCTGTTTTCCATTCAAAAGTGAAACACCGACGCAACCAAAATGTATGAAACAGCTGATTATTTTTTTCGCTTTTTCAATGATGATCCCATAGCAAGTGTTCAATGTTCGTTTCACGTATTTGGCAAACATTTGTGCTATGTCTTTATGTACATACAGTGCCCATACGGTAAGTTTTTTCGTTTAAAAACGTAACTATTGTAGTTGCGGTAAGAGCTCAATTTGTATAGGAAACGTGAATACCGCCCCTAGCGGAAAGAAGCGTAAATCACAATTCCCGTACAAATTGAGCTCTTAACGCAAGTACAATAGTAACGTTTTTTAGACTAAAAAACTTACACTACGGGTACTGAATGAAAGAGATGCAACAATGTGGCCATGTGAAGTGCCAGCATAAAATGATATAAAAATGTGTTTTTTTTTAATGTCGATATACTTACGTCACTCACTGTACAATAAAGTTTATTTCTATTCTATTCTATTTTCAGGGTTTGTGTTACTTCTGTTATGCATGCACTTTAAGGACATAATTTTATTAATACTTAATAAAGCCATTGCAATTAAATGACTATTCAGAAAAAAACTGTGACCACAAAATTAAAATTTAAACGAAAGCACTATAATGAAAAGTTTTTATAAATGTACTAACCTCCGCATTCGCCAGGTGTGTTCGGCTCTAGGAATGTAAACGTGTAAGAAGATTCGGCTGGCGGGGAAGTTTCGAGAACTGTTGGTTTGTGTTCAGCTGGTTCTGGCGAAATCGTCTGAGGACTCGATGATACCGTTGATGCTTGCCCCTATAATATATACATACATAATACTTTTACGGCTTGACTAGTTTCTTGGTACTTTAAACCATAAATACATTTTCACTTAAAATAGAATATAAGAAATGAACCTACTAGAGAACGCGGTTCCATAACTTTGACAAATTTAGTGGTCGTTTCTATGCCTCCTAGGTTTAAAACTCGTTGTTCTAATTCTGTAATTATTAAACTACTCAGTATTCCCTGACTTGATGCGCGTTCAATGCGGGCAGCCTTTCTTTTCGTATTGTTCTTCAAATCACTCCACACCTAAAATAAGAAAATTATTACCTTTAACTACTATAAACTAATTCCTTCTAATAAGTTATTTATTATCTATTTAATATTTGTTACTTTACCTTTTTCCATTTTACTAAAGGTTTCGGTTCTCCTTCAGAATTAAGTAATTTTACCAATTCCTCCCATTGCCTGTAGTGTTCGCTACCCTTTACAGTTCCAGTAGATCTGTTGAGGTCGCCATGTCTGTAAATTAAGCGTCAGTTTATCGGAACAATGACGTATATATGTCATAGCAAATAACATTCAAATGTAATTTACTTACTCCTCCATAAAAGCCACCAACAACTCAAATTGCGTCGCACTTGTTCTTGCCATGTTTAAACTAAGGTATAATAATTAAAATCAGATTCCTTGCTAAGTTTTTTGTTGAATCCAGCATTAAAATGCGCAGTACGTGTCTTCTCCTAGAGCTATTTCGGCCAACTGCACGCCGCGCCGACTGATGCGGGCCACAGACCGGAGGGAGAGGGGAAACAAAAACAAAATGGCGCGCGAACGATGACCCGTCTCGTTTGCACCAAACGTAAACGAAAGTTTTAGTGAGCTGTCACGATCGACATCCATCGCACAAAACTTTCTAGCGCTGTGGGTTTGCAATAACGGGCACGAGAATATAGTTTTCGAACGTCTATTAATTCACTAGTATCGAAATTGTTACGTTGATAGTAAAAGCGATGCAAAATACCTACTATTTTTTGTGTTTGTGCTCAGACCAATTTGGTCTGAGTGTTTGTGAAACTATTAACAATAAAACTAATACAGCTAAATTTGGCGGGCGGGCTGGTAACAAGTGTACCTATAGTACAATACGAAAACTATAAAAAGTGCCTATAGATGTTGAGTATTTAATATTCTGTGTTGCAGCTTTCCAATAGTTTCCTTTGATTATTGGATAATTATTGGTAGGTAGGTACCTACAATACATATTAAATTTTTGTAGATATATTTATTTAATGAAACAAGAAATATATTTCGGTCGTGATACTTGGCACTGATTCCGAACCCGCGACCTTCCGTTATTTTATTTCCAATACCGAATAAGAGATAGATTATAACCATAACGTATTTTGAAAATGTTATTTTTTATGTTACAAATCATGATTGATAAAAATCTTAAAAATGCAGGAACATTATACTAATTTACAGAACATAAAGAATTCTTTAGCAATGACGAAATCGTTACGTTTACGTTTTACCTTAGAACACAATCACGCTCATTAAGTATGCCAAACGGTTTTAAGCAGAGCCAGGTAACGTTTGGTTACCCACAAACCCACATTTGGCAGTATATACCATGCAGTGCTTCAAATTAGTAATAGATTGCTAGGCTGTCGCCTATTTAATAAGTATAAGTACCTAATCCAAAAAGTAAGAATGCCTCATTAAACCAACAAACACAAGTCAACAAACAGGACAGTATTGCAGTCTATCGGGCCCCAAATACGATGCGATTCATCGCTTCAATCAAGCTGACGAAAATCGTAACGATCAATCGTTTACTTGTTTGAAACAGAACGGTAAAGACACGGAGATAGTTACTCACTTTTTTTAAGCAGCCCGAATTGGGAATGGGATTTGGTTGCGATTTCCGATATCATCTTCGATTACGTAAATCGTTAACAATCTTGACATACACTGGCGATTCGTCGTTTCGATTGGTCTTGAACGACGGATCGTAAAGATCAATCTTATCGTATGCTTAAAGGGCCCTTGATTAATCTCAGCGGTTCGGATACCTAGATCTTAAAATACCTATAGGTATATATTTTTTATACTACTAGATGACAAACAAGCTGACGGCCCACCTGGTGGCAAGTGGATACCATCACCCAGTCACCCATAACACCTGCAATAACAAGGACAAAATCACTTGATATTGCAGGTGCGTTGTCATCCCGAGACCTAAATTTAATAAGATTATGCTTTCCGTGCCCGGTAATTACACTGGCTATAGATACAATTTTAGAATACGAAATCTCATGAAAACAGTTACAGATTTTATATTTATAAAATACCTTAACTTATAAAGTGCTTGCAAAAATAAGAACACTAAAATAGAGAAACGTTTGGAAAATATTTCTTGGCAATGGACATTAGCATAGTTTTGAAACCAATTTGTAGCGTACGTGAGTTTAAAATTCAATGCCCGAATAACCTTATCCGTGATGCTACTTTTATTTATTTATTCAACTGCGTTTTTCGTTTTGTAGAATTTCTATGCGGACAAGTCATTTCTGAATGTAAGAAATAATTAAATTGAAAAAACTTATTAACCCGGCTACATTAAAAGACAATAAGTCGACTGAAAAGATGGAAACAAGATCAAATATTAAAGGCAAACTTAAAACATATTGATGGTAGATTTTTAGAACTGTTGTTCAACATAGTAGGTAACATGCAGTCGGAGGCATAGAAGAGACTTTTGTTTGAAGCTCACGTGATCGAGAACGTTTCAAAGGTTTTCAGTGTGGTTAGTGTAAGTTTTTTAGTATACAAAACGCACCGATTCTAGTTGCGTTAAGAGCACAATTTGTATAGGAAACGTGAACAGCGCCCCTAGCGGAGAGAAGCACAAATCATGTTTCCCATACAAATTGAGCTCTTACCGCAACTAGAATCGGTGCGTTTTGTATACTAAAAAACTTACACTACGGGTACTGTTGTCTCTCTTTAATAATAGTAGTTATCTGTTGGATGGGAATTAGGGTCCGCAAGTCAAAGAATGAAATTAGAATTACACCAGCCAAAAAAAAACTCTGCAAATTAATCTATACTAATAATAAAGCTGAAGAGTTTGTTTGTTTGTTTGTTTGTTTGTTTGTTTGTTTGTTTGTTTGTTTGTTTGTTTGTTTGGTTGAACCCTAAGATCTCAGCAACTACTGGCTCAAATTGAAAAATTCTTTTTTCGTTGGATAGTCCATTTATCTAGGAAGGCTATAGGCTATATAACATCAAGGTATGTCCAATAGGAGCTGAGCATCAATGAAGAATGTTGCAAAAACGGGAGAAAAATATTTCTTTTCAAAGCTTTCACTGCGTGCGCTGCGTAAACGGTTAAAGTTACGTAAAAATCATGTGTGACGGATTTGTTCTCCATTAAATTTTCTAAAAAAAAGTCCGCGACAGCATATATCTATCTTTTATGGTTGGTTCACTATAATCTTTCTTTTTGGTAATCAAATTTGTTTTAAAATAATACATTATCTGCGATGGTGTTTTTGTATGCATGATATTATTCCTTATCAAAATAAATACATTATTTATCACAAGTATTTAATTTTTCACAAAATTGTTCATGACTTTATTTGATTTCAATGAATATCTTAAGAAATATCATAGTTTGAAATAAACGAAAAATTAAAAATTTTGATTTTCAGAGATTTCTTTGCGTGCGCTGCGTAAACGGTTAAAGTTACACAAAAATTATGTATGACGGAATTATTCTCCTTTAAAAGTTCTAAAAACAAGTTCCAGACAGCATTTATCTATCTCTTAAGGTTGACTCGCTATAACCTATTTTTGTTAATAAATTTTGTTCTAAAATAATGCTTAAGATGCAAAGGTATTTTTGTAAACATGATATTATTCCTTATCAAAATGAATACATTATTCATCACAAGTATTTAATTTTGTACAAAATTGTTCTTTACATCATTAGATTTCAATGAATATCTTCAGAGATATCATAGTTTTATCATAACTCCGCAGCTAAAAAATGATCAAGTACTACGCACGCATCTATACTGAGTTGTTTTTTTTGGTTGATCGCGCTTATCTTAGGAACTACTGATCCCGTCAGATTCAGACGCCTTAGCTCACCGGTCAGGAATCCTCTCTGGAGTGATTCGACCTTAAAGCTTGAGGACCCACCGAGGTCCTCTCCTTGACTAAAACCCCTGGTGACTCAAAGAAGGTCATCAGAGACATCCTGTAAAAATAGTAAAAAAAAAACCGCCTAGAAGGAGTCGGATGCGTGAACGAAGGGTTCCGTGTCATAGATTCTATCAAAACTGTCCGAAAATTATTTGAATTTAAAATTAAATATTTTGTTAATATTTCAAGTTTCTACCTGTTATCGTTATTGAGACCGAGAAATAAATCACGTTTGTTGTTGAGCCAACTTAAATATTATTTTTATTTAACTATTTATTTTTAAAGTGAATAATATAACTAAATATTCTGTGAATATTTCAAGCGTCTATCTGTTGCCGTTATCAAAATCGACCAAAAAAAGTCACGTTTATTTTATGGGAGCCCCTTCAATATTTATTTTATTCTATTTATTAGTATTTTTTGTTATAGCGGCACCAGAACTACGTCATCTGAGAAACTTTCAACTGTCTCACTATAATGGTTAATGATATACAGCCTGGTGACAGATGGACAGGCGGACGGCGGAGTCATAGTAATAGGATCCCGTTTTACCCTTTGGGTACAGAACCCTAAAAAGGGGAACTACTGATTCAAATTGAAAAATTCTTTGATTGTCTATTTATCGAGGAAGACTATAGGCAAGAACTTCCCAAACTTATTTTCATAGTGACGCCCTTAGGAATTTTCCAATTTTTACGAGCCCTTCCCCCCGTTATAGTAACAGCAAAGTACATACCTACAAAAACAAAAAAAACGGACGCAGCCGCCTGGATTGCGAAAGATGCTGTGTTCGATTTTTTCGCCCGCCCTAGACAGTCGATCCAGGCTCAAGTTTTGAAATTGCGACTTTCATTTCTTTCTCTACATTTATTTTCGTTCTACTAGCTCGCATAGCAGCTAGACAGCCATACTATGTGGATCGTCTCACTACGCCCGCCCCCGGGATAGAACCGCGAACCCTGGGATGCCAGGGCATCGCAACGCGACCACTCTACGACTAATAGGAATTGAGCATCAATGAAAAATGTTGCAAAAATAGGAAATCCACGCGGACGAAGTCGCGGGCACAGCTAGTTAATAATATCTTTTCTCTCGGAATTTTAACTTCAATAAAAGAAGCTAACAATATTTTGAAGATAAGCTACTTATCAATATTTTTGAGATAGTAGGTAGGCGTCGACACGTCGCTCGGGTGAACGATAAGTAAATAAAATGTAATAATCTATATATATAAAAATGAATTGCTGTTCGTTAGTCTCGCTAAAACTCGAGAACGGCTGGGCCGATTTAGCTGATTTTGGTTTTAAAATGTTTGTCGTAGTCCAGGGAAGGTTTAAACGGTGAGAAAATATGGAAAAATTGCGAGGAAGATAGTAAAAACAACAATTTCAATTACCCATATAAACTTGTATACCTACTTTCCTGTCAAACATTTGACGTTCCGCCATTTTAACGAAGGGAGAGTTTTAATGTCGCAAAGACGTTTAGTAGGTAGGTACCTACTCCGTGAATAGGTGATACGAAGTCGTCTAGTCAGAAATACAAATAAAATTAATATTGGTACTGATAAAGTATGGATTGTAGGTAGTATGATTATTATATGAGTTTAAGATGAGCAACGCGACGTTGCTCATCTTAAAAAAAATATTTAAAAAACAAAAAAAGACGCTTTTATATTAAATCGGACTAAAAAGTGAAAAACAACTTTTTAGTATAGACACTAATTACTAAAAAGTTGTTTATAATACGGTATTCAACCAAGAACTTAAGCCAAATAGATTTCATTACTTTACGGTAAAGCTAGATACTTCAATAGGATCCCGTGTAAACCTTATTACTAAGAAACGTTCAATCCCTATTTAAACAGTTTAGGTAACAACCATAAAACATAAATCCAGATTCTTTTTGCCCGTCAAGTCTCCGGCCATAAAATACTTATAAGCACTATATTTCAAGCGTTACTCGAAAAGGTGCTCAGAGATAAGATTTCAAATCGTTCGTTCCTCTTTTTTCACACGCAGCAATAAATTGTAAGGAATAGCTGCAATATATCCTGTGGTTTGCTTACTACGTGCGGTAGCTTATAAAATATGTGTAAAGTAAATTCACCCTTATGGTATCTACGCAAAAAATGTAGGAGCAACGATATAAAACTCAACGTTATTTGCGCGCAGTTAACCAACCTTATGTTTGTGATATGGAAACAATATAAGTTTTTTCAATCGCTATAGCATGATTTATGTTTACAATTATGGTGAATGTTTTGCCGTTTTTTTCTAAGGAATAGTTAAATGACTCAAATTACTGTTAAAGAGCATGTCATATCTTTAGCTCAACACTGTGTATTAATAAGTCAAATTTTTAATCGAGCTTAGCAAATAAGCATTGGTCTTTTAAACATTTACAATTTTAAATTATTTTTCTCGTAAGTGGATAGTATTAGAGATCTTTAATGCCATCTCCCTACTATCTTAAGCTTCCCTATTCAATCACAGAATAACTAACACGGAGAAAGTCAGCTGTTGTATATACAGTAACGTCTAAATTAATATTTACGGTCAGCCTTCGCACCTTATTATAATAAATTATTCATTCATAGTGGTGGCAACTACTGCTCAAACACTGGCATTGCCAGGGCGTGGTTAAATGTACATCTGATGCTACACAACGCTTCAAAGGTTTAGAAAATATTAAAAAAATCTACGTATTGTATATTTAGGGCTGTCTTTATTTCACTTGAATATCAATTAAATCTTAAGGTAGGTATAAAACATTAATTAGGTACCAGTTGTAGCTCAACTAGGATCGATGCTTTTTATAGAATCTGAATCTAACAGCGAAATATACATCCCATTGCCATTTAACATATCAATTTCAACTAAAGAACAGTACGTAAAAAGCTTTGTACTATTATGAAATTTGCTAACTTTTAAATCGTCAAAAGCCCTAGCACCATTTCGAGATCAAATAATTATTTGTCTTAAATAATTATTAAAATAATAATTGAAACTGAGACGGAGAAGAAATGGCGATTGAAACTTCACAGCTTATAATGATTTCAAAACATTACATTATTACATGATAATACAGCATTATTGCCTGTAAAAGTTATAAAGCATTTGATATAAGGCGGACAGTTCCAAAAATATTTTTCATCCAAAGAGGTTTATCATACTGCTGGTTCCCAAATGAATTCAATTCCAATGACAGGGTGAAAATCCTGTTTGAGGGCCGACTGACTCCACGTGGATTTATTGCGCTTTGCCCATCGATACGGGGATACGGAAATAGATGGCTACACATATGCACTAGAGGTGATACATATAGAAGGGGTATTACGAACGACTGTGAAATATGTTTTGACATTGTCTACAAAATAACAGGCCTTTAGGTCGTATAAAGATACCGATTTTTTCATAAATGCTATTTTATTTATCACTTTCCGATTTTGTATATATGGTGTGTAATTGTGTATGGGTACCGAAGTCAGAGCTTTTAATGCTTTAAAGCAACGACCATTTTCAATTCGACTATAATAAAATTGTACCCATTTTTATTTATCGTCAACAAAATGCGGATAGGTGTATATTGTATTCGAACTAATGTAATGGACCTATAAATATAAAAGAGGTCTTATTTGAAAGCTAAAAATGTAGTCATGACACCTTGCCAATAGATACGAAATATTAGGAAGCGTTAGTATTATTTGATGGTGATTCATCATTTGCCTGCCCTACTCTATTTATGATAAATCCCAAGGCACGAGCTAAGACACTCCAAATTAGAGAAGCAAACCGCTGTGCCCTCCTTCTCTGAATTTCCAACGAAATATTCCACAATTATTTTCCTCTGGACAAATCTTTATTCAAAAGAAAATAATTTTCCTAAAGGGCGCGTATAGTGTTAATGTTCTAATTTTTTGCTGAATACCCTCCGTTGACAATAGACAGTTTCGAATATAATATGTTCGATGAAGTGGAAACCTCTTAAATCGTTGGCTTCACAATTTGACGGGAAATGTAAAGGGCAGGGGTGGCAAAGGTTTTGTTTGAGCATGAACTTGGTGGGTCGAGGCACTCACATTGATATGAACCCTTGTTTGAACGCATGACTGAACTGTTTTTCAGCTCGCACACTCCAGGGACGTTAAATTGGTTTAAGGAAAATCGTGGAGCTATTTGAATAATTTGATGATAATTTTGGGACCGAAAATTAAGGGAACGATATCTTGAGACTTAAATGTAGAATTTTAGTTAGCTTTTGAGACGTTATCGCGTCTTGATTAATTTGTCTGAAGGATGTAGATTCAACATTATTATAGTTAATATTTAAGTATTTGACATTGTGTAAGTTTATTTAATGTAAATTGTAGGTAGTAATAAATTTACCTTAAACTATTAGCTAAAGATACTGTCAAGTTATATTTTATTATTTGTTTGATGAATTTGATAGTCCAATCCAGTGGTTTTACAAGTAATAAAATTTATGTACCTACTGTATTTGTAACTATAAGTTACAATAAAATTGTCTAGTAGATTAGTTTGTAACACTAGGTGCTTATTATGACATATTTCTTTTTAGCATAGTATTAGTTTACCCATTTATACTATGGTTTTAGTATCTGTTTGGTGATAGCTCATTATACAGAATATTTTTTGGGCCTTGATCATAATCTTAAATAATACATTAAGTAAAATTGACATTCCTATGTACTTAAAATAATGAAAGCTGTTTAACTTTGTATTTTCTTAAAGAATAATAAATTAATGTGCTGCTAACACAATGATATTATTCCTGTTATTTCCTTCAACTAAGCGAATGCGCTTGTTCTAGGAGTTGGTTCACGTCGGAGTCTACGGATACCTACCATTGCGTTATTTCTGAATTCAGTTGTCCCATACTCCTATCGATTAGGCTTTATTCAGCTCTGTTACTATTTTGACACGTGCATTTAATTCCGTATAATAGTTATGCTAAAGTAATATGGAACCTAAACGAACTGGAACCGAACAATAACATTGTTTCAAATAATGATAGGTATATATGGACCAAAATATATATTATTACAAAACCAATTCCCGTTTCAATGACACGAGATTTACCTGATCATTAACCGACTTCAAAAAAGAGGAGTTTCTCAATTCGGTTAGTATGTTTTTTTTTTTTCATTCTAAAACCCTCAAGTCTGCTGCTACTTTTAGATTCCAATTTAAACCCTGCAGAGACTCTAGCTAGACAATATTAAGATTCCCGGATCACGGAAGGTAGGTTTTTTATGTTTTTTGGTTGGCAGACAAGCATTTTATTAGTGGTTTTCTTTTACCGTTGCATATTGCTAGTCTCCCGACTAGCGCTGGTCTTCCGCTGGAACCAATCTCAACTTTATTCAATATAAAACTCAACACAAACAGACCAGCGCTTAGTCGCGAAGCCAGCAATATGCTGAGCTGGGACTAGACATGGGTAAGTACTGCGTCTGATATCACAAAAGCAATTATTACTTGAAAAGGTGATGCAACATTTTACATGACACATCCATCTCATATCAAAGTCAGATGAATCAAACTACATTTGACAGCCAAAGAGTTCCATTTTCAAATGTTGTTATTACTTTTCAAATATTGTTTATGTAACCACTTCCGGAAACTTTTAGTGTGACCTATGTAGAAAATGTGGTAAACCCCAGAACTTGACTTACAACACATTTTAATTTTTTTAAATATTCATAATGTATTGCAAGATCTATTTTTATATTTATCCTTTTCTAGAATATGTTACATAACTTGATTAGTAGCTTAGATGATAATCAACAAATTTACAAATTTTATTAATGCATCAAACGATCAATTACGTTTTTTATTTGAAGAGACTTGCGAAGGTTTTGTTCAAGTGTATTAGTTTATGTCGGCTAGACAATTTTAATTAAACATTGCGACATAAATTAGGTAATTTTTTTATTAAATTACACCACTTAGTCAATTTCAAAGATCTGTCAGAAATATAATAAGCAAGCTTCAAGTAAATTATAGATTCAAATTATATTGGTAAGAAAAGAAAGTAGGGTAGACAAATTGTTATCATATTCTGTAACAAAAGACAAAAGTTACCCTTGTCAATATGGTTCAATTTACATTCGCGTTGAGGGAATGTAAAGCTAATATTTGTCCCAAAATATCACATGCATATTGAGCCTTATCTTAAATAAATATTGCAAGCCACGTGCGTGTGACTTCATGAAGCTCCTCGAAGATGTCCTCGTAGCATGCTCTGCATAGTTAGGTAATTTATAAGTTACACGTTGCAATATACTGTTTCATTATACGCGCCCTCTAACTTTAACCTCTAGTTTTAATAAGCAATAAGTTTAGTATTAAATTTCAATAATTATACTTAAGATTTCAATTGTAACTTTTGCAGAAGTATTGTTTTGCAGAAGTATCATCGGACTCGCTCTCCATCAATTATCGTAAAGAAAATGCGAAAGGTATTTGTTTCATTAAAAATATAAGGAGAAGTAAAACCTTTTAAAATTGTCTTTATTATAGTTTTCTATTTAATTTCATAAAACTAGATCCAATATTTTGGAAGATATTGATATTTTTGCTACCCATTTTTTTACAGGCCAGCATATTGATACGCTTTTATCACGAAGATGTTATTGCCAAAACCACCCATTCAGCTATGGAAGCAGAAATATTACACTACAGAACAGCAATTGTATGCAGTTTTCTGTACAAGTGCAGGTAACTTCCTAATACGGGCACACCCTGCCCGCCTAGCATGACCACCGAAACACGATATGATATTACCGCGCACTTGAAATTTTATCGAATTATCGAAAAAATTTCGAGATGGCGGTTATATCCAATGATTTTTGACAGTTCAAAAAGATAAATGGCTATAATATCATATCGTGTTTCGGTGGTCATCTAGGCGGGCTGGTGTTTACGAAAAACGCTATCCAATGTCACTTTTAAAAGGCACATAGCGGACGACGGACTCTTTAACTGTTCCAGTCCGCGAAATGATTTTTATTACTACAAATTGAACTTGTCCGCTTATAAAAATTACACAACCGTATTCTCATAGTGATAAAGATCATGTCACGGACTGAAATAGACAAAAACTCCGTCGTCCACTATGTATGGGCCTTATTTCCATTTCATTTTAAACACGTTTATATTAGTTTCACCTGTATGTTTGTAACTCCTGCCCGCCTAGCATGAACACTGAAATACGGTATGTTATGATATGATATATAGCCATTTATCGCGTTGAACTGTCAAAAATTATTGGATATAAACGCAATCTTGAAAATTTATGGAGACTGCGAACATGTATAAGCCATAACCATGTTCGCAGTTTCAATCAGCAGAGATATAATATCAAGTTTACGGTTATATCCAATAATTTTTGACAGTTCGACGCGATAAATGGCTATATCATATCACGTGTTTGAGTGGTCATGCTAGGCGGGCTGTATGTTTGTATGCAACTGACCGAAAATGAACCGTACCGATCGAATGTTTTCAAGAACTAATGTATGTTATTGAGCACCCCACGCTTTTCTCTAAATAATAATTAAATTACCTATACTTTTCGTTCATCATTTAGTTTCTATACTAAAAAAAAAGATTTTTCACTTTTTGGTCCAATTTAATATAATTATTGTTAATTATTGTTTTTTTTTAGTTTTTTTTAACTATTATTTTTTGTATTTGTGTAGTCATCGAGTGCAGTAAATACTGTGAAATCATAAACAGATGCCACCTTGCGTGAGTTAATGAGGTTTTAGTTTTTAATTTAAATGTTGGATAAATAAGTGTACTTTTTTAATTCCATTGCTAAGTGATGTCAGCAGCTCCAGCCTAGGCTTAAATCGAATTAATGTCTAAAAACTGTTTTAATTGTAAACTCAGAGAATTTACATAATAATACAATTAAACTTAGCATGCAAAAATGATGAATTATGTCTATCTCAATTATTTAGCTAGGCTTAATTCGTCGAGGAGTCTATGAACCATGTTGACAGAAATCGATAAATTACAGGTATACAGTTATCGTTTAAGTAGAATAGAAAAAAATAGGAATAAACTTAGATTTCTAAAAATATGCTTATAATTCACAATGGCAGGCCTTATCGCTAAGCAATGTGTTAGGGCGGAATAGTATGTTTGTTTTATTAAACTTTTATCAAAGGGGACTTCAGTGACAACTCATCCGCGGAATATAAATTTCATTGTCGGATGAAATGTCGCTTTTCAGATTGTTGGGCGCCTTCAAATTAGTCACTTAGTGCCGTAATTTGAAGGTACCTAAACTTGGAAAAAAAGCGAGTGTTTTTTTTTTCAAATGAGTAATCTCATAGCTGTTATTGATATGGTCCTTTCGATAAATTAGACAATCAAACAAATTTCGTGTGCGTGAATATAGTCCCGAGTGTATCAGACACATAGATAGACTCCGTAATTTGTTCTTCAGGCGTTCTTTTAAAAGTACGATAGCTACAAGTGGGTTAATGTTATGCATTATTTTGCCGATAACTTATGCAGTAAAGTCGAAGATTTGACAATAATTATATTGAATTCATTTACAATTGACACCATTCGTGGTGGAGTGGTCAGTAATAGCTGCCTACACATTAAGCGGTCCGGGTTCGAAACCTTGTAGCGGCAAATATTTGTGTGACAAACACGAATATTTGTTTGCGAATCATGGTTGTTTATACAAGGTGTTTGATACATGGGGTATGAAGCCGGCACCTACCCATGCTAACATAGTCATATAAAAACTATGGTGATATCAAAAACTTTAAATTGTAAAAAAATGATTTCTTCATACAAATAGTTCGATCAAAAAAAAACAAAATGTATGGAAAACTAAAGAAATATTTTTACAATTTTTAATATTACCATAGTATTTATATGACTATGTTATCATGGGTAGGTGCCGGTTCCATACCCCATGTACCAAACACCTTGTATATTTATTTAAGTTTATTTATAAAATATTAACTTATTATGTATATAAAAAAGTCCGTTATCTATAGTATCCATAACACAAGTTCTTAATGATAAATACTTTGGGCTAATTGGTGAGTGTGTGGAAATATTACTACTTATATTATTATTATTAATTTAAATTGTATGAGCCCACTTCCTGGATATACAAAGTCGGCCTTTCGTGGTAAACAAGTTTTTTAGACGAAAAAGACAGCAGTCAAAGAAAGACCCACTATTTGAGCATAGGTACTTTAATCTTTCTACACGTGAGAAGATTTAAATGAGTAACGAGTTTTGACATACATACTTACATTGTTGTATACATTAGACACTTTTCTCTTGTATTTTAATTCTATTTAGATAAATCAATTGTAAGCGTCTATAAATAGGTGATATAGTTGCGTTCTCTTTCTGAGCTCATAAGTGTAATGCAATCAAAGAAAAGAAAACATGAGTAAATTATCGTGATCTCACAGTCCTGTGCAGTTCGGTTGGATTTCGTATTCAGATTTAACACAAAATGTTTCTAAATAAATTGACGCCATTTCCATAACACGAGAAACGTGTTCACATTCTGCCAATTTTTACAGGTCGTTATTTAAATACTGAATCAAATTCACGTCATATAACAAATCTGTATCTGACGTTTAATCAACGCTATTTTTATTACCGAATCGTACGTGACGCTGAGTTACATTTTTTTTGTAATAAACTAGATATTGGCACGTTTGATACTGAATAAAAATGGTAGAAATAAATAAAAATATGGTTGGTTTCTTTATTAAAATTTAACATTCACCGCCAACTAACTGTATGCGATAGAAATATTACGTCCAGTGGACTGTATGATACTGTAAAGCAGTTTTCTACAGGCTTAAATTCTACAATGCGTAAAGTGCAACTAAATGCCTGTAATATTGAGAGATATTTGAGCATTTAGGAACACTGGTTTACGCTAACATGAACTGCGAACTGCATCTGTTAGAAAGGTAGTTAGTTTTTCGCTCATGTATGTCAGTGACCTAGGTACTGAACAGACATATCGTACGCTCGCCGGGAGCTTGGAGATAGAACTTTTGTACTAGATCCCGTTGAAAGCTTTTTTCCTTTTTGATCCATCGATCGTTTCTATATAAAGATTTTCATAAAGCTCAACCAACCAAGATCTGAAAACTGATGCTTAAACAACATATCAAGCGTAAAAAAGTCATACCTATCACGGCGCCAGAACGGCACCTTGTAATACTCTATCATAGATAGGCTTGCCATACGTCCGGATTTAGTCGGATTGTCCAGATATGACGACCATGTCCGGACTTGTTGTTACGTCCGGATTTTTATATTTTTAATATGTTTTTGTCAGCGCGCTGTGATAACTCACTGACCGAGCGAGCGCCCGCGAGAACTTTTTCTCTAATGAAACATTCGTGGACACCAGATCGCAGTCGTAGGTAGCAGGACTTTTCAGCATCGGCCATACAAAGGGGCGCTACAAGATACAAAGGTAGAAATTTTTCGCGTCTTCCTTTATACGTCCGGACTTCACTTTAAAGTATTATGGCAAGCCTACTCATAAATAACCTGTAGGTAACTGTTCGGTTAGCCTCTCGTTGAAAAGAAGATACAAGATAAAAACTTGGAAACATAAAAACTATATGGAACTACAAGTTTTATTTATTGTATACAGCTCTCTTGATCGTCCATGTTAAAATTTCTCATAATTATTATTGAACGCTAAGTAGGTTGGGTAAATACAATAATTTGCTTTTTTTTTATATAATACAATAATTTGCGCAATTGCTTTATTTATTATTATCAGTCTATACCGTTTGCTTGAATGATCCAATACATTCAATATAATGTTGATTAAAATATCGTTTTTGCCTTCGGGCTATATTTAGCTAACAACTTAAGTGAAGAGGGTCATTGGCCACTCAATCATACCAAAGGTCAAAATGTGTGTACCTACCTACTATCGAACTAATATTTATTGTACCTACATAATCTTTCTGCGGTTGACATAGGACAAACACGGACGTTGTCGATTCCTTAAAGTTTGTTACGTTATATTCTGTAAATATTAAACTAACTACTGGAAATTAAATAAAACACTCATTGGGGAAAAAATACTCAGTATTTATTTAAAAGGCAAAGTCCTGACTGACTGACTGATCAACGCCCAGCCCACACATTTGGACCTAGATAACTGAAATTTTGCACAGAGCCTTCTTTTATAATGTAGGCAAGGGGTTTCAAAATTCAACCCCTAAGGGGGTAAAATAGGAGATGACAGTTTGTATGGAAATTCGTCATTTTTATAGTAAAATCCATAAAAAATGGTATAAGTATGGCTTTTTCATTAAAAATTACGAATGTCGTATTTTAGGATTTTTTGAAATTCAACCCCTAAGGGGATAAAATAGGGGATGAATGTTTGTATGGGAAATCCGTCATTTTTGTGGTAAAATCCATAACAAATTGGTATGGTCTAATGGTTAAAAATAAAGAAAGAGATATTCTAGGGTTTCTCGAAATTTAGCCCCGAAGGGGATAAAATAGGGAATAAAAGCTAGTTAAGGAATTCCGTCATTTCTATAGTAAAATCCACAAGAATTGGTATATCACTTTATGTTTAAAAATTAAAAATGACGTATTTTAATATTTTTCGAAATTCAACCCCTAAGCGGATAAAATTGGGGATGGGAGTTTGTATAGGAAATCCGTCATTTTTGTAGTAAAATGCATAAAAATTGGTAAATGAACTTTCAGTTAAAAATAAAGAAAGATATTATATAATATATACATACATGTAATCACGCTCATAATCCTAAAAAACCGTGTAATGCCGGCAGAGTAGAACAGCTTCACCCCACATCCTCCAATGGGTGTCGTAGAAGGCGACTAATGGATCAGCATAGGGGTATTGACTACCTTATACTCCGTCCACCTATTCGCATTGGGTAAGCGTGGTGGACTACTGCCTAAACCTCCTTCGATGACAATGAGAGGCCTTGTGTCCCAGCAGTGGGTCGAATTATGAAGGCTGTTATGATGATGATGATGATTGTGGCGAACCCACATAACATGATAAATAAATATTACACACACGTACACACATACACAAAGAATTATACTAATTTTTACAATATTTATGTTACATAATTATCTAACAAAATATATCTATTTAATTATGTAAATATACAAATATTAATCACAAATATTATATATAGTAAATAATAAATAATTACAACAAACAAACATACAGCGCTAAAAATATTAATCTCGCATTTTATATATATCGAGGCTGGTATGCGCGGGCGGCAGGACAGCGGGGCGCTTGCGCCCCTCGCGCCCTTCCCCTCGCGAGCCACGGAGCTCATTCTGACCGAAAGCCTGAACCAGTCACAATCAGACTACTGGAAGTGGAACCTGTGTCGCTTTGATGCTATCGCGCTTATGTTACGATCTTACGCTGTAAAACTTTTGTGCTGCATCTCTCACTCATTTTCTCCTCCTAAATGTGTGTATTGTGTTAATAAATGAGAGCTTGTACAGTATACGGACTTGGTGATTTTCTGGCCCTATTTTACATTCTCATCGACCAATACCACAACTGGTGACCCCGTTTAAGTGCATTTTAAGACGAGTGATAAGAATCAAGCAGCCGCATCTACCCGTGACGAGCAGGACAATTTCGTGGACGCTCCGACCGACGAATGTTCGAGATCGATGTTACCAGCACCGGAAACATTTCGTGTGGGCGTTAGAATACCTCCGTTCTGGCCCGAAAAACCAATGATATGGTTTTCCCAGATAGAAGGACAATTTGCGATGTCTCGTATAACGGATGACAGTACGAAATATTATTATGTACTTTCGCATCTCGATCGCCAATATGCAGTGGAAGTAGAAGATGTAATTACGTCGCCACCAACTACTGGTAAATATGATAAACTAAAGACGGAATTGATTAAAAGACTTTCTACATCTAGCGAACGTAAAGTAAAACAACTTTTACAATCTGAGGAACTCGGTGATCGCAAACCATCACAGTTTCTGCGGCACTTACAACATTTAGCTGGACCCAGTATTCCTGAAACTTTTCTGCGGACTATTTGGACGAGCAGACTACCTAACAACCTGCAGACAGTGATCGCATCACAGATGAGCTTATCGCTTACTGAACTGGCAGATTTAGCGGATAGGGTGCATGATATCGCACCAACATCACCGGAAGTAGCGGCAGCGAGTACACCAGCCACGCAGTCGGTGTTGGATATGATGGCGCGGAGTATTGCGGAGCTTATGAAGCAGGTTAGCTCTCTTACTGCTGAAGTGCACATGCGTTCCCGACCCCGCAGCAGGCAGGCATACCAGGATCGCTCAAGACATAGGACTCCTTCCAAGCGTTCCCACTCTAATTATAGAAAGTACCCACAGTGTTGGTATCATTTCAAATTTGGGGCTCATGCAAAGAAGTGTATAACCCCATGTGACTATAAATCGGGAAACGCTCAGGGCAATCAGTAATGGCGACTGATGATTGCCCACCGTCATCGCATAACGGTCGCTTATTTGTTACGGACCGCAGGTCAAAAACGCAATTTTTAGTGGACACCGGGAGTGATCTGTGTGTATACCCTCGTTCGGCATTACGTGACCGTCGCGTAAAGACAAATTACCAATTATGTGCCGCGAACGGTTCTAATATCGATACGTATGGATATGTACAGTGCAATATAGATTTAGGACTGCGTAGAGATTTTCAGTGGAAATTTGTAGTGGCTGATGTTACTAAAGCTATTATTGGAGTTGATTTTTTATCTTATTACAATTTGCTCATTGATGTACGTAATAAACAAATTATTGATGGCACCACTAAATTAGCTTCTTTCGCCTCTAATGTAGCTATTTTAAATTCAATTCCTAGTGTTAAGGTTGTGACTGGATCTTCGAAGTACCATAATTTGCTTTCGGAATTTCATGAAATTACTAAACCTTCAGGCATTCCACTCGCACCTAAACATAATACACAACATCACATCCGTACCACACCAGGCCCCCCTGTGTCTTGTTCTCCCCGCAGGTTAGCGCCAGAGAAACTGAAAATTGCCAAGGCTGAGTTTAGCGCAATGCTAGCAAGCGGTGTAGCGCGTCCATCAGAATCGCCTTGGGCGTCTCCGCTTCACCTCGCTCCTAAAAAGGATCAGGGATGGCGACCATGTGGAGATTATCGTATGCTGAACGCCAGAACGATACCAGATAAGTATCCGATACGCCACATACATGATTTTTCACATAATCTATCTGGTTGTAGCGTGTTTTCTACAATAGATTTAGTGAAAGCTTTTAATCAGATACCCGTAAATAAAGACGACATCGCAAAAACTGCGATAACAACTCCGTTCGGACTGTTCGAGTTTCCATTCATGAGTTTTGGTTTGCGTAACGCAGGCCAAACTTTTCAGAGGTTCGTAGATGAGATGACACGTGACCTAGACTTCTGTTATCCTTATTTAGATGATTTCTTACTCTTTTCTAAGTCAAACGCCCAGCATGAAGACCACCTACGTCAACTCTTCTCTCGCCTGAGAGACTATGGTATGGTGATCAATACTTCTAAATGTATCTTTGGAGCATCTGAGGTAACATTTCTTGGTTATCGTATTTCTCAGGAAGGAACAAAACCTCTCGAAAGTAAGGTCGAGGCAATAAAGGAATACCCTATTCCTAAAACTACTAAGCAACTTAGGCGATTCTTAGGGATGATTAATTTTTACAGGCGATTTATTCCAGAGGCAGCCAAGATTCAATCTCCCTTGAATTGTTTATTGATTGGTTCCGTTAAGTCATCACAGCCAATACTCATGAATGGAGACGCGATAAAAGCTTTCGAAGAGTGTAAAGAGAGTTTGTGTAAAGCAGCTATGTTAGTTCACCCGGATTCTGATTCCAAGCTAGGACTTTTTACCGATGCTTCTGAGGAGGCGATAGGAGGTGTCTTACAGCAACTGAAAGAAGGTCACTGGCAACCCCTTGCTTTCTTTTCACGAAAGTTGTCTCCAGCGCAAAGGAAGTATTCAGCATATGATCGAGAGCTTCTTGCTATTTACGAAAATATAAAATATTTTCGCCATTGGCTTGAAGCTACTCATTTCACCATATATACTGATCACAAGCCCCTTTGTTTCGCATTTCGTGAAAGAAAGAATAACTGTAGTCCACGGCAATATCGGCATTTAGATTATATTTCCCAATTTTCAACGGACATTCGTCATGTCTCAGGGAAAAATAATACAGTTGCAGACACACTATCTCGAGTAGATGAGCTCAGTGAACCATTGGATCTCGAGCAATTAGCGGAATCGCAAACCTCAGATCCGGAGTTAGCTCATTTTCTTGAGGAAGAGTCATCCTTGCGTATTAAAAAAATGGTAATACCTGGAAGTCGTACTGAGTTGTACTGCGATGTAAGTACATCGACTCCCAGGCCTTTCGTACCTAAACCATTTCGCAAGCAAGTGTTTGACAGTTTGCACTCCCTCTGTCACCCTGGGGCCAACGCGAGCGCAAAACTTGTCGCGCAGCGTTATGTTTGGCCACAGATAAGAAAGGACTGCCGAGAATGGTCTATGGCATGTTTAGCTTGCCAGCGCACTAAAGTAAATCGACACGTTAGAGCTCCTTTAGGCACCCTCGATTTACCTTCAGCGCGCTTTAAACATGTCCATTTAGATCTCGTCGGCCCATTACCTCCTTCTCACGAATATCGATATTGCTTGACAGCGGTCGATCGCTTTACGCGATGGGCTGAAGCTGTCCCAATTATCGATATTACGGCGGAATCTGTGGTCAAAGCATTCTTACTGGGTTGGATTGCGCGATTTGGTTGCCCTTCCGTGGTCGTAACTGACCGTGGAAGACAGTTTGAGAGTGCAACGTTTCAGCAACTCTCTAAAACACTCGGTTTTAAACACCGCAGAACAACTGCATACCACCCTCAATGTAACGGCTTAGTTGAGCGCTTCCATCGCCAACTAAAAAGTGCCATAACATGCCACGGTGATAGCAGTTGGTCTGAGGTATTACCATTTGTGTTATTAGGCATCCGAAGTTCCTTTAAAGATGACCTACAAACATCATCAGCAGAGTTGGTATACGGAGAACCTTTAAGACTGCCAGGCGAATTATTCGACCGAAATATTGACAAATGCACCACTGATCTGTCTGATTTTTCAGCACGCATTAGAACATTTGCCAATAATTTGCAGCCTGTGCCAACATCAAATCATGCAAATAATAAAGTCTTTGTGTACAAAGACCTGTCAACATGCTCACATATCTTTCTTCGTGAGGATGCTAAAAAAGGATCTTTACGACCAGCATATACCGGCCCTCATGAGGTAATCGAAAGAGGACCCAAAGTGTACAAAATACGTGTCAAAGGTAAAATAGTCACAGTATCAGTAGACCGATTAAAACCTGCCTACATACTGTTTGACTCCATCAACACCAACATAACGACACATAAAGATGTAAGTGTAAATAATAACAGTGTCAAAACTACACGCTCTGGTCGGCAAGTTCGTTTCCCTGATTTTTATCGTCCTTGATTGGACCTAGGACTCTCAGGGGGGAGTGATGTGGCGAACCCACATAACATGATAAATAAATATTACACACACGTACACACATACACAAAGAATTATACTAATTTTTACAATATTTATGTTACATAATTATCTAACAAAATATATCTATTTAATTATGTAAATATACAAATATTAATCACAAATATTATATATAGTAAATAATAAATAATTACAACAAACAAACATACAGCGCTAAAAATATTAATCTCGCATTTTATATATATCGAGGCTGGTATGCGCGGGCGGCAGGACAGCGGGGCGCTTGCGCCCCTCGCGCCCTTCCCCTCGCGAGCCACGGAGCTCATTCTGACCGAAAGCCTGAACCAGTCACAATCAGACTACTGGAAGTGGAACCTGTGTCGCTTTGATGCTATCGCGCTTATGTTACGATCTTACGCTGTAAAACTTTTGTGCTGCATCTCTCACTCATTTTCTCCTCCTAAATGTGTGTATTGTGTTAATAAATGAGAGCTTGTACAGTATACGGACTTGGTGATTTTCTGGCCCTATTTTACATTCTCATCGACCAATACCACAATGATAATCCCAAGGGGTTGAGCAGAGCTTTACGTTACATATAAAACCACTTCTGGCAGCATGGGCCACACAGAACCTCCCAAAATAGTGACAGGTTGCTAGCCTGTCGACAACTACAAAATACTGGGTGTAAAAGACATGAACAGTCAAACGAAAACCACGTATTCTATACATCAAAATAAGACATATTTCAAAAAAAATATAGCTGGGAAATGATTTTTATTTTTTGGTGTTAAAAAAAATTGCAGATTGTATCGCGCAATGTACAGCGCTCAACTCGCACGCAACTCGCAAAACCGCGATAATTTTGCTAGACGGCGGCCCCGTTCGTTAGTGTCCGTGCGCATCGAGTGAGCTACATTGAACGCTAACGTTTTGAAGCCATTTTTTGTTATGAAATACTAAAAAAAATTATAATGTTTCTTTGGACAATAATTAAGAAATAACGTATAGAATACGTTTTCATAAAAAAATTAAAAAAAATTTTTTGACTTTGACCTTCAATAAAATCGTAACTATCAATTTCCCAGGTATAGTCTAAAGGAAGAAAAATGTTATGATGGTGAGCAGAATACATGGTTCTCGTTTGACTGTTCATGTCTTTTACACCCTGTATAAATGTTTAAAAGCACGAATAAATTCTACTCCATTCTGCGAAATATAAACGTTGCAAAATCTTCTAAGATGTACAAAATGTAGTTAAATTTTGCTACTAAATAGACTCGACGCATAATTAACTGTTAAAATGCAGTACTGAGTTACACTTCAGGCATGAGCTTGTAATTTTTAAGAGAAAAGTATTTAAATATTTTACATTGTACAGTTTAAAGAGGAGCAATGAGTGTGTTAAATATGTTTATCTATATACAACATGTAAATTAAATAACCAACACCCTGAATACAGGTGGTTTGGGATCGGCTTCTGAGTTGATTTTAAAAATTTTTTTTGAAATAAACGTAAAAAAAATTAAGTCAAAAGTACCCAGAAAATATTATACAATATTTTCTAGGTACTTTTTGTTTTTTATTTTATTTAAAAAAAAAAAAAGGGTTTTAAAAAAAAAATTTTTTTTCAATTTAACTCAGATGCCGATCCCAAACCGCCCGTATTCAGGATGTTGTTTATTTAATTTACATGTTGTATATAAAATTCAAAGTTCTGACTAATTGACTGAGATATCAATGCACAGCCCAAGCCGCTGAACTTAGAGACTTGAAATTTTGCACATAGATACCTTATACAGTGTAGGCATCCTAAGAAAGGATTTTTGGAAATTCCACCCCAAAGGGTCAATAAATCAAAAGGGGGTACAATAGGGGATGAACGTTTGCATGAAAGTCCGTCGGTTTTGAAGTTAGGATCTTCAACATTTGTATTTCGGCTGACAATTGAAAAATAATATTAACATGCGTCAGCGTTTTTGACAACTCCACCCCCGAAGACCGCTTCGGCCGAAAAGGGGGATGAAATGTTATATCTAGAAAGATTTATTATTTAGGCTTATGGTTAGAAAGTAAAAGAAATAAGCAAAAACATATTTCGTTTTTTGTTGAACATCAACCCCTTAGAGGTTAAATGGGATAAATAAATAGTAGCTGTCATATGATAAATACCAGCTTCCACCCGCGACTTCGTCCGCGTAGAGTTTCGAGAAAATCCTTAGGGGACCAATAACCAGGATAAAAAGTATTCTATGTTTCAATTTCATCAAAATCCGATCAGCCTTTTTTACGTGATTAGGCGGGTCCTATTGATTAGGTGAAGCATCGGTGGCGTAGTGCGCTCTCTTCCACCCGGGAGGCACCGGTTCGAACCCCGCCGCGTACTAATGTGTTTTCAAATTTTGAATTCATATGTACGCTTAAACGACGAAGTCGCGGGCGGAACTAGTTTGGCATAAATTTAACTAGCACAAATCTAGAATTTTTCATATTCCAAAAACTTAACATTAATAATAATTATCATTCGCTTTTCTATAAAATGAAGCGCAGTATTTTTCAAGTGCTGTCACCTCTTATATCTATGTTCTGTGGCTGCCACCTACCGTTTGACCGACCGTCGGATACGCAGCAAAGTTTTACGCTCGCCGTTTTCTATAGAAGATTTCTGAAAATTAGCACTTTTACCAAAAGTTCCTTCAGCGCCTTTAGTAGTACCATAAGCAGCTTACGACACCACTAAGAGCCGACCCGGTGACGCCACATCGAAGAAAAGACCACCGGTGAGTGCTCCCATACACTTTTCAAAAATTTCGTCATTTTCATTTGTCTAGGGGACCATTTGATAGAAATTCCCCTACAGATCGTATGGCGGGCGATATTTCATCTTAAGATAAAATATTGTCTATAGTATCTTCGCCGTCTATAGTGTGTTACACCCTTTGAGTGATACCGTTTCGTTAGAGCTTGAAACGACTTAGATTTTAAAACTAACGACTACAAAATTTGGCTATTCGTTTCATTTATAGAATAGTAAGTTCGATCATGTGTCGCCTTTGCGAAATGAACTAAAATGACTACCTATTCAAGATTGTCGTAATATTCACATCCTTTCTTTTCTATATAAAATCCTAATTCCCCGTCCTGCCTTCGCTCCCGTTTCCAGGTGTCTCCACCTTCGACTCGTCCTGGACGTACATGTACTACCAAGATACTGGAGCTTCCTATCCTAGGGGTACTACCAATTTCCGTTAGAATTTCCTTTAAAATTTGGTTTTATAAAATTGTTTAATAAGTATCTACTTATTTATTAAACCAATTGTGAAATTAGTACCTAACTATACATTAAAAATAGCATTTTTTTCTATTTAAAACTTATTTTGAAAAATCGAATGAGATTTGACGCGCGAACCTATACTCTCGTATGCGATTATAATTATGCTCAGAAAATTATTGTATTTCGTTGGTCTAAGTATTATGACATTTATCACCGTACAGTAAAATACTAAACAATTTATTTTATCATACTCATTTCACATGATACATTTAAATAATGTACAGAGATGAATACGATATAATAATTAAATCATACTAGCTACTAAAACAATACGAATTACGTCTTACCTTATTTACGTATCTGAAATTTGAAAGAGGATTCAAGGCTTTGTTCTACGTTTGTTATTTTGCGCTTAAACTTAATTTTTCCAGGAAATTTAATTTTATTCATAGAACTTTTCGCCTGTCTTCAACAGTTTGATTCACCTGAAGCAAATTATCTAGACTTGTGGTCTAGATAATTCTATATGTCTAGACAAAATAAATTGTAATAACATTTCTAGAGAGACTAATTTAATAAATGCCACAAAATTTTAAAAACTAAGAAAGTTATAATGAAATGGATATGAAATGAAATGAAAAAGCTTTTTATTTAAATGGACTTTCCCTAGTACTTCTATCAGAACCCACGCCAAAACTGACATGCATTATTTAAATGGGAAGACTGGTCTCCACGATACAGGCAATCCTAGTGGAGTTCACTGATGATATTAACCACAAGACTGTGGAGTCCCGTGATGCTATTTACCACAAATATATCAATCTAAGGAGATCGGTTAAATCGCCGAATTTATAGGAAGACCGAGTGTCACGATCAGCGGCTGTACTACATAACATGGTTCTAGTTGAGCATGCCTTAATATACACTATTCATTGCGCGCGTCTTAATAATTGTATTACATGTAGTACGGCCGCTGATCGCGTCACTCGGACTTCTTATAAACTTAGCGATTTGACCGATCTCCTTTGCGGCTGTGCTTAACTTTCATTTCTTCAAGTTTTTCGGTTCTTACTTGTGAAAAGTTATATAAATGACTGATTCATCATTATATCTGATAAATAACTGATTCACTGCAATGATTGCATGTTACAGTTGAACAGGACGCCATTTTGAAAGAAAAACGGATATTTCTTTCTGACATATGTATGAATTCACTTGACTATATCGGAAGGCGAACTGGCGGCAATGTATGCCCGCTGGGCATACAATTGTCACAAGTTAAACGCCGGCTTGGTCTATCCTTGTATTATTAAATCTGTGCTATTAACAATTGAAAATGACTATTTATGGTAAAAACCATATGATTGTAACAGTAGCATAATTATATGCACTGTTGTTTATTGGACTTAAATAAATTTAATGTTAATTTCATTTGACAATAAATCTTAGCATGATGGATATTTAGTGCAAGGATTAGATTACATTTCCCGAGAAAAGTGTTATATCATGCAGAGAGAGAAAGCGTGTTAGCTGAATTGTTTCAATCAAATTGCCTACCAATTTTAGTAATAATGGAATGTAAAATCGCCACAACAATAACTTCTGAGCTAATGTGAATCCTATACGTTAAATCGAAAAATAAAATTATGTGTTCACTACTGTAATTAGGCTTAATTTTCAGCAATTTATTTTACTCATAAACTAAAAGAACTAAACTATGGATTTTAGCTAGTATCTAAGTAAGCACAATAAAGTTTTGTGAACAACTTATCTTTTATCTTTCTAGGCTCAGTCTTCAATTTTAGATTAACTATGTCAAGATGAGTACAATAATGTAAAGATTTTCTGTCACGTCAATGTTCAATTTACCCGAAACAGATGGAACGTCCCGATATTCAGTTGAAAGCAGATTAGATACCACAGACCACATTTAACAGAAAGCCGTCGCTATAACATAGACTCGTTAAACTAAAATCACCTTTAGCTCGGCGGAATAAGGTCGGAACAAAGTGTCACTTTACTCGAAGGTTGATAATAGTTCTTATAGTGTTGTTAAGTACCACATTCCTACCGTGATAGACTATTACGTCACGTATCGTTAATAATAAAGGCGGCTTATTGAATAGATTTTTTCTGAAGCTATTCAGTTGATTACATTTTTGCGCCATTGATTCTTTCTGCTTTCAGTGTTTGACGATGAAATTACATTTATGTTAGGCAGGTGCCATATTGAGAAAATTCTTTTTAAGGAATATGACAAAAACTTGATATTTTTGTATAAAGAACTTACATTAGTATGTTTATGGTATTTCCAAAGACAAGTTATGCTGGTTTTAAACCAGCATAGCTATACTTGTAGAAGATAAAAAATCTAAATTTTAAAAGATCTTTTTAGAGTAGCCATTTTAATGTAAAAAGTATTAAATACACAAATATACTTTGACATGATAAGTTATTACTAGAATGAAAACTAACTAAGCTTAGCATGTTAATATGGAATAATTTTTGCGTTTGCAAATGCGTAAATAATTTTAAAACTGGAAATAAAAACTGAAAAAAATTGGGAATCGAACCCAGCATTCGTTCAAAATTTCAAAGATTTTATGAAACAATGTTTACCATAAAAACATAAACACCAAGCACTGACTAATTTCGACAGCGAAAGCAGTGCCCTGGTCCCGCGTATTGGTTATTATGGAAGATGCTGGGTTAGATTTCCGCCTGGGGCTGATTTTTTTAAGTGTATTTTTCTAGTTTTAAGCATATAAATGTTTTGATAGATCACGTGAAATAACTACTTAGTCAAATATACCTACGTACGAATCGTGGTGGTTACTTGCCCTAACCCACCAACTAATGCTACCGTCGTTTTAAAACAACTCAGGAGAAGAAAAAAATAAGAAAATATGTGGGTACTTTCTATTATTTTTATTCATGCTATTTAAAAGGTGAGCGCTTTTGCAGCATTATATGCATTGCAACACTCTTTGATTAATTCCGTTTTGTGTGTTATCTACAAGTTAATTGAGCTGTTTACATTGATTAGTTTATCAAGATAAATAGCGATGATAATTTTCACAATTTGTAGAGATAATATATTATATGTAAATCGTAATTCTCATATTATAAACTACCTACACATAAATATCAAATTCTATTAGTTCAGAACTTTTAGTAAGAAGTTATAAAAAAAACACCTGTTGTTTATAAACGGCTGTAGTTTGTATTTTAGTTTATTGTTGGTAGCTTTTAGGTCCCAAATTCGATCTCTAAAGCTTCATAAAATTATGGAGCAGTTGGAAAATTACAACGATTTACCTGTATCATATTCTTTGCACATATTTCGACGTGACAGTTGCAAAGTACACGTTACGGACTAAGATTCAGATGAAAATTATAGTGTTGTTGAAAAATTTTGATTGTTCCCAACTTCGATTTCAAAGATAAATTCTCTACAGTTCTTTAGATATTGAAGACGACGTCACTGCTGAATGAATTCGCAAAACGTCAGCGTAATGACCATAGATCTTCATCAGATCGCTTGATCTGTTGTCATCAGTGAAGAAACAGATGACAACAGATCAAGCGTCTGAGGATTAAGCTATAGAAAACTGTCAAATGTCTTCCAAAAAATTTCAATCATGTCCCAACATAGTTTATAGTCTATTAAGAAACTGTCAGTTTTTGGTAGCCACTTCTGTTGTGTATACTAGAGGTCACCATCATTATCGTAATATCAGCTGAAAGACGCCTTTTCCTGGATATAAGCCTCCCCCAAGGATATCCAATCCGGTGTAAGGAGCAACAATTTCAGGTACACAGCCGACAATAAAAACAACTATTATCTCTAAAACTATTACTTTATTTTGCGTTTTTTGCACATATTTTTATTATTTTAAATAATAAAGCTAAGAAATATTTTTATTATAATAGCCATTATTATTGCATTTAAGTGTAACTATTACCTTTATACAACGAATACCTGAAAGTAGTGGATTTCACTACTGTTGTTTACAAATGACACCGCTTTTCCTAATCCACGGGAAATATTATCAAAGTCTGCTGTATTTTTGTATTCCATAGTTAGTGATAATGTGATCACTCGCTCTGTAGTTGACTATTCCAAGTGAAGCTCACTGGAACCATCATTTTGTTATCTCTTACTACCAGAACAGGTAACGACCACAGAGCCTCTCTGTCATGTGAAAAGAAACCTCAATAACCTTTAAATTTCGATAACATCATTAACATTGAATTTTATAAAGAAATAAATGCCAATAAACCTCTACTTATAAATACTTTAATGAAAATTAAGTTTGCCAGTATCAATATTGCCCAGGGGCGGATTACCAAAGGATGTTTACTTTCGAGCCTTGTCCGGCATCTTGTAATTAGTTTCAGTGTTTACACTTTCTTATAGCTACAACTTGTAAGACACGCTTCTAAAATTGTTTGCAAAGCTTGAACACCTTTAACTTTTAAGGGTTCTTGCACATAACAAGGAATACCTTAACATGAATTAGATTTTAAAATTTTAGGCGGGTTAATACAAACTCTTTGCTAATCGCCAACTCCCGACAGAAAAAATAGTCTGTTTTTTTTTACAAACGCGTACTGAGTATGTTTCTCGCATATTTCCAATATTGACAAAGTGAAAGTCATGGTAGCGGCGGGACCAACGCCTTTGTTCAAAACAATATTGGAGAATGTGGTATTAATATTTTATGCACTAAAACTTATGAATCAAATAATTATTATATAATTCTTGTAAACTTAAGAAGTATCATTGTAACTTCCTTTTGATGAACTTTCTGCAGACACGTTGTAATAATTTTAATTAAGTGCTCCGGCTAGTGAGCAGGGTTGTGGGTGAATGTAAGATGTTCTGCCTTGGAGGGTTGGACTTCCAAGAGAATTTGTAAAGGGCGCCAGGAATTCCAACCACAAGCGACTTCAGCGATAACCAAATGAAACAAATTAATTTCTTAATGTAAATTATTTATTGAATGGCCTCTAGTACACAATTCAAAAATAATAAAATATCTACGTGTTTAATTTAAAGTTAAATACAATCTTTAAATGAAGCAATATACTGACATCGAGAGACGGTTAATTTTATTCCTGATACAAAAAGTTTAAGTTAAATTTTACAAAGTTTATGGATCTTAAAACGCTACTTTTAATATTATGGACACATTAGCTTACAGGTATAGTGGTGAATTCCATACAGTACTGTTGTGATCAACCATGCGGTTACCTCAGCGGCTGACTAAACGACACCTCCCTTGCACGTGGTCTTCAGCAAAGGGCAAACTGGTGGACGCTCCCTGTCACTCGCTCGGCACGTGGTAGCGTCTGGTCACCTCACGGTTGTGAGCATGAACTCGTGGTACACACGAGGTATAGGTTATGTTTTCCCCACATCAACCGGTAACCATCCCTCAATTATCTCCTCGAAGATGACAAGTATTTAAGCTACAAATATAATCTAAACCAGCAACCCTGAAACCAATTGTTCGGTTGAAGGACATGACACGTGGAAGGCTTACGGCCAAAACCTGACGAGCAGCAAATCAAAAACTTACCAGAACTCTGGGTAAACAATTTTCCTTATAATATGGACTGAGGCCAATAAAATAAATAATTAAAGTAAAACTTAAATTAAGGCGGCATCTGCCTGAATCGGCCACATCTCCAACCTAAGAAATACAACTCTCTCCAGTCAATGACCTCCATCGCTGGGGTTCTCAAGGTAAAAGAAACAGATGAGTCAAAGAGATGTGATAACCTGCTTAACAATCCGAATTGAAAACATGCAAGCGAATGAAGTATATCGAGGATGACCAATTGAATGACTTTGTTTCCTAAACAAAACCCTAAAAAAATATGTTGAGTACCCCAAATTAACTAAAGTATATAGTACTTCAACCTAACAATATATTTCCATTTATTTATTATACTAAACTAACAGAAATTAACAAAGTATTATGTAATTAATCTATTTCGGATCAATTGATGGGATATTCAATTCGAGAATCGATTATACGTCCCCTCAAACTGAGAGCTGCCATAGAGAACCATTGTACCACAAATACAGATTTTCTAAGCGAATGGATGAACTGATGAAATATATTTTAGTGATAAAATATCTATTTGTTTCCTCTATTATACTATACTAAAAAAACAATTATTAACAACTAGCAGTGATTTATTTATGTGTCCAGTAAAAATATTATAATGAGTACATAAAACGTTTTGGTGAATTGGAACGCATTTGTGATATTGACAGTCGATGTCAGAATGAAATTATTACACAAAATTTGGTCAATCGCTTTGCAAAGTGTGTGAAACTCCACTGTTATTTGGGTATAAAAAAAATGGGTGTTACAACGTGAATAATAAAGTAAGCCGGTCTATTGTGGCGTTACTTTATTAACTCTTTATTGCACTTCATAAAGGTATACATACGATTACAGAGTAAAATAGTACCTACCTACACAAGGGCGAACTTATCTCTATAAGAGATCTCTTACAGCTAACCCAGAATGAGAGTGAGAAACTGTAATAATATCTACTGTCACATCGTGGTTTTTGTGCGGGTGAGACAAAAGAGCAAATAAGTACAAAAATATGTAAAGTAACATAACATTACCTGCATATAATCATTAAAAAAATACTTATTAACTTACTAACTAATACTCGATATTTTCAAATGTTGTAAATAGTACCTACACAAGGGCGCGTTTATAAGCTTAAGTTTACCTTTGTGGCTAAGCTAATAAGAATAAACATTAGTATTAGTTTAGCTTTACAAGATAAGCATTAGTTTATCTTTATAGCTTGAGTTTATTTTATATATTTACTTATATCTTACAGCGAACTCAGAATGAGAGTGAGAAACTATAATAATACGCGGGTGACAAAAAAAAAGACAAAAGTGCAAATAAGTACAATAATATGTAAAGTAACATAACATTAACTGCATATAGGTAATCATAAAAATCGGGAATGGTCTCCCCTTGACTTTCTCGTATACCGGAAACGACTCAAAGGTTGATAGAAACCTTATATTTTGATTTCATATATGCATGTTAAATTTTGGTCACCCATCTGAGTACCGACCGCGCACTTGGTTGCTTAACTTTCGTGATCGACGGCTCAAAATTTGACAGAAACCTTATATTTTTATGTCATTCACCCCAAGTAGCACATAAACGACGGCTGTACAGCGGCTGCCTTATGGTATACCTAGATACTAATAGCTGTTTAAGATGGTGTTATAATGTGTTTACAGCGCATTCTCAGCCTTTATAACTCTTAATTGGGCACAAATTATACAGCCTATAGTTCACATTTAGGTCACATTCGTTATAACGGCATTACAGTAGCATTATATTAGAGTTATTATGGTTCAATAAGCTGTGTATCAGATATTTTATAGGACACATGTTAACTCTTAAGCAGCGACGGCACTAAAAATACGCTCTCCACGGTCATCTTATGTATATTTAAGTTTTCGAGATCGCCGTTTTAAATTTTTGGTGTACTATTTTGACAATCGTCTTTAAATATTCTGCAATGTCTGTGATGTTAATGGTGTCAAAGTGTAATTATATATATATTTTGGTTAGTGTTTATCACTTTAATATCGTGAAATCAATTGGGGACGCGAGTTTTCTGTGAATCTATATATCAGTTTATAGCAAATTTTTTACGCGCCTCGTATATATTACATTTTTGATTAGAAATATGTTACAAAAATGTTCGTATAACATTTTTTTTTGTTTTCTTTTTAATGGCATAAATTATGCTCTGTTATTATTATTATTGGCAGTATGTATATAGTTAACATAAATAAAGCGCATTGATTATAAACAAATCATAGAAAATAATATTATATAATGGTGATAAGAATAATGAAATGGCGACTCCATAAATGCTGCGTAATAGAACTTAGTTGAACCGATACGCCACTTTTGGAATTAAATCATTGTAAATTTACACCAAGCTGATACTTTAGGCTGCACGATAGTTCACTAAGAAACTGTTAAAACCAGCATTTTTACGGTGTAACCCGACACCTACATACAGCAATTATCATATTCTTATACCATTAAAATTCTCTTAAGCAGCCAATGTAATATAAAGATGCTATTGGCTGCAAGAAAGCATTTTTGACAGCATTTTCTACTCAAGTAACGTAACAAGAGTATCCTATTCTTACTTATATAATGCTATTATAACTATCAAAGTGTAATTCACTGGTTAAAGATTACGGTTGAACCTTAATAAGTGGTTATTAAAGCTAAAAGTTCCAATTTACACCAAAGGTGATATGTTAAGCTGCTACTTGTTCTACTTGGGACGTATGTTAAATTGGGTTGCAATAAGTTAAAGGATGCTCGAGTTATAGTGTTAACGCGCAGACTCACACACAGGCAAAAAAATATTCTTGGACTTAGGGAGGTCCAAAACGTGTAAATCCGTCAAAATCTCGAGGTCGAATTTTTTGACGATTACCAGACTTCCTCTGTACTACGTATACGAGAAAGTAAAAATCATACATAATATACTTACTAACTATTACTCGATATTTTCACGTTGATTACGTGGACCAATAGCAATAGCAACGCATTCAAATTATAGGTACACGTTTCTTAAAGAAATAGACTTCAGAGTCAGATAAGAGTTTTTTTTTTAATAAAACGAGATAGCGAAGAATAGATAATATTACCGTGGCGAAGAAGCTTGCGGCCTACCTGGTATTTTATCGTCACCTATAAACACTTACAATAGGAGCACTGCACAACGCTCGGGCCGCGTCCTATGTGCGTTCAACACCCTGTTGCTGAACCATTAGTCGCCTTCTACAACACCCATTCGAGGATATAGGGTGATGCTATTCTTCTTTTCTGGCATCACATGGCACCACCATCAAAATAGCATTATTTTACTGCTTTCCCTAATTTTTCCAAGACCAATGTATCGGTTATACATATTTCAACTTTTTTAAACTCGAAGAAAGCTTATCAATTAAATAAACACTGGAACATAATGAAGATCAGAGAATATACACTGAAAAAAATCGACCTGCCTCAGGCGGGAATCGAACCCAGCATCTTCCGCAATCCAGGCGGCTGCGTTAACCACTACGCCACCGAGGCACTGCTTTTCGCTGTAGAAATTTGTCAGTGCTGGTGCTTATGTTTTTATGGTAAACATTGTTTCATCAAATCTTTGAAATTTGCACTTCTAAGATCCGAACGAAATATTCAATTCTCGCCTGAGACAGGTCGATTTTTTTCAGTGTATATTTTTTATAGTATTAAAAATATTTACGCGTTTGTAAACGCAAACATTATTACATAATGAAGATCAGTCTAGATAAACCACAATAATCGATAACAGCATTTTGTATGTATAAAATAAAGTATGATCTTCACATATCAGGAAAACTATTCCATTCTTAATGTACAATTTGTCCTGCAGATGACTTGGTCCAGGCCATCTATCCTTGGCACTATCACTGCGAATAATCGGAAGAAATATTAGTTATAACGCTCTCAAATATCGTAGCTTGTTGCTCAAATAATTGACAATAAATGGAAATACATTGCTATCGTGACAAATCGCGGCTATAAATTTTACATTGGCCCGAAGGTTGGAGCAATAAATTTAGAAAATATTCCACCATAACAATCGGTCGCCACTTTCCAATGAAGCGCGACTGTATCGTTTGTAGCATCATTTTACAAAGTGGACTGCCGTTATCATTGTACGCAATTCGAGCAAAAGTTTAAGCGGTGTGGAATGAATTCTGGAATATTACGTTTTGTTTTGCGCCGTTCTGTTTGGTCATAAAATAATGTTTGAGTATGAATGTTGGCTTTGTAATTGAATTTTGCTGTACAATTTAATATTTTTTTGAACTCATTAATATGTCTTTTGTAGGCTACCACTATCCAGTGGAGGGAAGCGTCGCTGGCGTAGTGCGTAAGAGCGTTGTTTTCCACCCGGGAGGCACCGGTTCGAACCCCTCCACGTAACAATGTGTTTTTAAATTTTGAATTTTGAATCATTGTTTTTTTTTTTATTATAATAGAATAATGTAAATTCGTCGAAATATGGCTATCCTTCAACTCGCACACATACGTGTACGGTCAGCATCGGCATCAGCATAACGGAATCTAATTCTTCCTTATCAAGAAAACTGCAAACGTATTTGACGCCGTCATGGTGGAGTGGTCCAGTATAGCTGCCTACACATTAATATTTGTGTGATGAACTCTTGTATTTGTTGACAAGTCATAGTTGTTTATATTATATATATTTAAGTTCATTTATAAAAACAAATTAAATTATTATGTGTCAAAATGTCCGTTATCTGTATCTATAACACAAGTTCTTAATGATACTTACTTTGGGCTAGATAATTGGTGAGTGCGTGGAAATATATTACTATATTTTATATTATTTTATTATATTATGTTTGAAGTATAAAAAAAGATGTGAATTTTTAGGCCTATCAAGCAAACTTGAGGAATTCCCTTGTAATTTTTCTTGAAGGTTATACATGTCGGGGATAACGTCAAGGATTTAGCCGAATCATTATCTCACATACGAATGCCGAGTAAATTTATCAACACACATCACAAAGAGGAGAACCAGAGTAGTGCCTGGGACTTGTGACCCAGTGTGTAGGTTTACCTAGCGCACATTCTACATTGCACCGGCACTCGCCTTCACTTCTCTCTAACTATTATCACACAACCGTCGGACATAGCTTCCACAAGCATTCCTAATACAACCATAGACACGTCCGCACTCAGCGACGCCTCGAAGTAGACTGAGCTCTGTCGAGCGCGCACCGCTGCAACAAAGGCGCGCCCCACCACTATTACGTCGCATCGTACGATAGCTCGTGCGGCGCTGACGTCACTCGCAATCCCTCGTGGACTATTTCTAATGAAAATAACAAATTCAATTACAATTGAACCTAATAATGTCATAGCGCCGTCACGGCCATCCTGCATCATCACACGTCCTCAAAAAATCAACCGTTACAATCGTAACTCTTAAAACTAAAACTAGATGGCGTTGCTTGTATTCAGATTCTTCGACACGGCCATCCTGCACTTCACACGCCCTCGTGTGAAGGGTCTGAAACAAGTGAAAATTTCTCGAACAGTAACAACGTACGTCTCGGTCATTCCTGACCACAAAGAGTAATGAATACAGTCTCAGTTAACAACTACTTAAACAATTTTTAAATAAGGTGAACTATAATGTGGCTGTTAAACATTCCATTTCCTTCATATCATCAATGAATCTATTTAGTAACTTGCAGAGCTTTCCGACAGCGACCTCCAACCAGTTACGTATGGCAACTTCTAACTAGTTACCATACCACACAACGACCTCTATCCGGTCACGTATGGCAACTTCCATCCAGTTACCATACCACACAACGACCTCTATCCGGTCACGTATGGCAACTTCCATCCAGTTACCATACCACACAACGACCTCTATCCGGTCACGTATGGCAACTTCCATCCAGTTACCATACCACACAACGACCTCTATCCGGTCACGTATGGCAACTTCCATCCAGTTACCATACCACACAACGACCTCTATCCGGTCACGTATGGCAACTTCCATCCAGTTACCATACCACACAACGACCTCCATTCGGTCACGTATGGCAACCTCCATCCGGTCGCCATACCGATAACCTCCATCCGGTTATCATAACTACACGTAACCTCCATCCGGTTACAAGCCTCCATCCGGCTTCATCACGAGTAGCCTCCATTCGGTTACTCCGTAAAGCAATGCAAATAAAACAAGTGACACATAGTAATTCAAAGGATCATACACTCTTAATAATTAAAAAAATGGTATGCTTAACCGTCACAGCACAAAAGATGTTATTCACAGGCCATAGCCTCTTGATCTACATTGGAGTTATTAACACACATAATTTCCATTTTGTTTAAATTTTCTTACTTTTGCCGTCATCGGCACATCCAGCGGTACTTCTAAGTAAGCACTTAATTCCAAGGGAACAATACAATCCAGCATAGCACGAACACGGTCAACCCTATTTCTCACCAAGATAAAATAAGCCGCAGTTACAGTGGCACAAAACTAGTTATTTCAAATTAAACTGCCTAACAAATTATACTGCGCAAATAGGCAACATCACGCCTAAGCCTAGAATAGAATTTCAGACGTCCAATTATTAATTTCTTTATGTCGGGTAGACATAAAATCTATCCACAATTGAGTAATTTGAATTACAAACCAATGCAGTTAAAATTAACAGTTAAGATTCTATTGAACAACAATAATTTCGTTTACCCTCAATCTAATTAGATTAAATTCGAAAAAAATAATTCACTACGCTCAACACTACACAACACTTTCTTTTAAATAAGCAGCTCTAAACTTAAAATCATGATTTAAACACTCACCAAAGCTATCCAATGCAACAGACGGCGGCGGGCGGCGCGACCGTACTCGTCCAAAGTGGGCAACTGGGCATGCTGGGTACGAATCGTAAAAAAAAACCGTACGAACGACCAATCGTGAGAGGCTTTTGACGTTCCAAAAGCACTTAGCTAAATTCATTCAAATAAAAAGCTTTTTCATTTTCTTTTTCATTCTACTCTACACATTTTTCAATTTTTCTGGACCACGAGATAAAAACTTAAATATCTCTAAAACGGTGCATCGTAGCCCAAAAATAATGAAATTTTCTCCCCCGTAGACCCCAATCAGCCACGCGGTACATCCAATGCAATAAGAATTTTTGCACTACCCTCATTAATTAAAAAAGCATAGACTCCAAAATTATTTCAACACATCCCACTTCTGATGTCGGGGATATCGTCAGGGATTTAGCCGAATCATTATCTCACATACGAATGCCGAGTCAATTTATCAACACACATCACAAAGAGGAGAACCAGAGTAGTGCCTGGGACTTGTGACCCAGTGTGTAGGTTTACCTAGCGCACATTCTACATTGCACCGGCACTCGCCTTCACTTCTCTCTAACTATTATCACACAACCGTCGGACATAGCTTCCACAAGCATTCCTAATACAACCATAGACACGTCCGCACTCAGCGACGCCTCGAAGTAGACTGAGCTCTGTCGAGCGCGCACCGCTGCAACAAAGGCGCGCCCCACCACTATTACGTCGCATCGTACGATAGCTCGTGCGGCGCTGACGTCACTCGCAATCCCTCGTGGACTATTTCTAATGAAAATAACAAATTCAATTACAATTGAACCTAATAATGTCATAGCGCCGTCACGGCCATCCTGCATCATCACACGTCCTCAAAAAATCAACCGTTACAATCGTAACTCTTAAAACTAAAACTAGATGGCGTTGCTTGTATTCAGATTCTTCGACATACATATAGAGAGCTTAGCTCGAAATATTGAACAATACTCGCAACCATGTTTTAACAGTAGAAACAATTTATAAATTGAATAATTTAGTGAAAATAAAAACGATTTGAAGTATCCTGTAAGCGCCGGACACTTCATAATTATTAATAATAGCTACAATCAACTCATACATTAAGATCTTTTTTAAAACTTATTTAACCGCAGAACTTTTACTCGTGTACTAATGGTAAATCCAAAACAGATTGATATAAGTTGAGCAACACGTGTCGAAAAACGTTGCCTGGAAAATTATATCTGCTTCAGCCACGCAAGGCGAATACTGTAGATACTGTTGTATATGTGATGATAACCTGATGATAACTAAACAAAGTCTCACATCTGTTAAGAGATCGGACTTTACTGAGTTGAGATTGAAATTCTGAGCAGTTCTGTGCTATCAACATTGTTGATACACACGTCAAAAAGGACCGCAGCCCGGTAGTCGCCTCCGCCACCCCTTATAGCGACCCCTTTCCACTCAACATTACTGAGCTATTATTCTGAGTATGTCCCTGTCTGGACCTGAACAATTTATCTGAGTCTTAAAACTGAGAACCACCTGAGAACACATAATTATCACCATATTGTGTGTTGAGTTATAACACTGAGATAACGGTAGGTAGGTATGTATTTATCGACCGATAAATTCACCTTAGGTATATGCAATGCAAAAACATAGAATTAAAGTACATTCGTAAAACACTAAATTGTACAAACTCACGGTTCCTTGAAATGCACCGTTCGTCTCGGTTAATCGACTGTGTCTGAGTCACGAACGCAAAAAAAAAGTCCGCTCGCACCGTTGACGGCTACCGCCAATCGAAAATAATATTTCTACAGATTATAAAACTTCGCGGTATTCGCGACACTCCCCACGAGAAGTAACTTATGTTGAGTAATTATAAAATAGGAAACATCATCATGTTATAAGGATATATTGAGTATTAACTGAATAATCTAGTTTACAAAAATCATAATGTAGAAAAAACTTACAGCTAGTTAGTTAAAAATACTAATTAGCTGATCTGTACATTGCCGAACCTTCTCGTGCGCTTTCTAAGCCGATGTTCGCTTTGCTTCTCGAAGATCACTGACTAGTCGGCTCAATGGAAAGAAAATTTGGAAGCTTCGTTTATCTCGTGACCCGTCTGAGTCAGTAGACAGCTGATTCCTTGAATTGGTTGGTGTATCAGTATGTCTCGCTCGATGTCTCAGTGCCCATAACACCCGATTCACGCGGTTCTTGAATCTCTATAAATTGAAAAATCTCTATAAAATCACACGGACCTAGTATATTTTTAGTCACCCACTTTCACCTTTAAAACACAGGTTTTCTCATCCTGCCTTCAATAAGAGCTGATATCTGCACTACCTTCCAGTAGTTCCTATTCCTTGATTCCCCCTTTGATTTGACTACATGACTGGTAGCTGACGGCGGAACGGCGATCACAATCGCTCTCACTCGCGATTGTGCATCATCCACTGACTACACACTACGGTCAACTACGACCATTAGAGCACTACTTGGGTCCACACAACAACTGAAGCTTACTCATTAGTTATCACTTGGTCCACAATAGACTTCGACGTCAACTTCCGACTGGTACACAACCTTCTGGCATTTGCCTCAACGCTCTCTACATTACCCTACAAGCGACTCCCAAGAAACTCTCAAGAGACCAGCAAGAGACCCTCATGAGACCCACAAGAGACCCTCATGAGACTCACAAGAGACTCCCATGAGACCCACAAGAGACCCTCCAGGGACTCCACGAGAGACTCCACTAATGGGATTCTACGCATGAGACTCCACTCACCAGTCTCCACAGATGAGACTCCACACATGACTTCACATCACGATTGTGAAATAATACCAACCGTCAAGTTCCCACCATATTTGCTAGAACGGGTAACGTTCTAGCAAATATGACTCTTATCACACATAGGCCCACTTACGGCACACACTCAAATATTTCTTATCAACTCTGCCATTTCCTTATAACCCTTAGAAGCCCTCCCGGCCGAAAAAAAAGAACCTCTTCGTAATTAACTTTATGTTTGGGTGGCCCAAGCATCAAATGATCAATTGCAAGAACATCACCAAAATTACCTCCTGGTCACAGCATTTTTATTGACTTCAATGTTTACTTCAGTGACATTCATCATTTTCAACCACTCTTTTGGTTCCAACTGCTGTACATAAAAAGAGATCCTCATTGAATTGACATTGCAAATTTGTAAGCTCTTTTTAAAAAAAATAAAAGCATAGCAGCATAGTATGAGTAAACGTCGTGTATCAGTGCTTGTTTACAACCTTCAACAAGGTTTTTTAAGGTAGAACACTTTTATACGTTTAATAGAAAATCACATAACAAATCGAATTTTGCATTTTTTAAATATCAAAAACTAGACATCATTAAAATAAAGAGCAAGTTATTGACTAACTTGGCATGTATTAAAATTTCTGAATATTAAACAAATTAAATAGAAAACGAAAAATACCCTCCCGTCATGACAAGTGGTGAGACGGGACCCGCACCGGCGACTCGCCGCAATCCGTGCGTGTGGTTTGCCAAATGAGCCACACAGGACTATGAGATCATGCACGACAAATGATACGAATATTATTCAAATCATTCAATTCAGACTGCGTCACAAGCCGTAATTGTTTTTCTTTTTAAATATTCTTTTATTAAAACATTCCTTTGACGTTGCTTCAAGTTTGCAACGATAGTTGTTCCCTCTAGAAACTTTTCTCACAACTGTATAGACATAATTATCTAAACACAAACTATTTCACGTGCTCAGAGATTATCACATACAATTCTTCCTTTATAATGCAGAAATTAGTAGTTGTAGAATCTACAGATGTCCTATATTGCTTGTTATCTGAATTTGAAATCGAAAACCCTTTCTTTGACATCTTTCACATATGTGTGAGGGCCTAAGTATTGAGTAGGTACACATTTTTATTAGAAGCTGAAAAAGTATGTAGTAAACACTACACTGCTGTAAATCTCTCATTCAGAGTTTTGCTTAATGGCCAATAGAGTTTTCTGAGCTGTACTTTTTTTTTTTTTACATTACGAGATAGCAAACATGCTTGTGGCCCACCTGGTGTGAAGTGGTTACTGTCACCAACCTATAGACAGAGTTGCAAAATTAAGGGTAAATCACTTAACACTGCGTTGCCATCCTGAGGACTGAGATAAAATGTTTTCCATGCCCAGCAATCACAGTGGCCACCTTTCCCCTCAATCCGAAACACAGCGGCCTGCTTCACGGTAGAAACAAGAAAGGGCATGGTACGCACCCAGACTACCCCACAATTGAATCTACCACTTGTGAGACTTTCAACATTTTCTATAAAGTTTAGACTATTTCTTCCATGTTAAAGAAAAGAGCACTTTCCCTTTGCATAATATAATATTCCAATTATACTTACTAAAATATGCTGAGACACAATCGAATCAAACATCTCCGTTGATTCCGACTGCAACAATTAAAATAGACATTGTACCTATGTTGCCCTAGGACAATAGGTATTACTAAATAGGTAGGTACTAACTTATCTAGTTAGAAAAAGGTTGATAAAATTCTGAGCAATCTGTTTAAGAACACATCAAAAATCTCTTATGGGTTCATCTCTCTGACTATGACTATATACAAACTATATATATCATAATAATAATGGTCTGTCATTGGTAACAAAACATTATAGGGATTAGTCACAGAATATTCCTCTGAGCAATACATCACATCATTAGGTATCAAGACTAAAGAATTTCTTTAAATTGTGTAAAACCTCAATTCACTTGATATGTAAAATATCTGAGATTTGCAAGTCCACCCTTGCTCGCTCACGTATTGTGCTTAGGTATCTTGTGACAAATGTTGTTTCAAGCGCAGTAATGAGTAGATACTAGATACCTAATGTCTATCACAAATATTCATGAAGCAAGTTCTTCAAAATTTCAAATTGTTGTACTTACACCTAAATAACGCTTCTCAAAAGCATTATTTATTTCCGCTTGCTTGTAAACTTCTGAAAAAGAAAGACACCTAAGATGTTCTTTATTTATTTTTTCTATATTGTCCTGAGAATAACATCTTCTATAAACAAACACAGTGCATGGGGCTTCTTTTTTTTTTATGTGTAACATTAAATTGTAGTATCTGTACGGTCATGTCATGGTCAGATAAACATAACGGTAGAGTATATCTAATTGCACCATTGATATTACTAAAAATGGTCTGAGCAAGCTGTTCCTCTAGTGGGCACATTTACCTATAATTATGTAAATTTAAATTACTTATATTTCTTTAAAAGATCTAAACAATACAGTATTTTGTTTATTTTCAAGCATGTTTACATTAAAGTCACCAGCAACTATAATTCTCTTTTTAGAGTAAAAAAAAAACATGTATATAAAAGCATGTCCATTTTTTCAAAGAAATTATCAATGTGTCTTTTTATAGTGGATTTCTTTGTTATAAATTTTCTGTACTTACTTTCATTGGTCTGAGGGTCACGTCAAAAAGATGCAAAGACTAAAAGGTCAAAAATATGGAAAATTAGACCATAAGGCACTCGCAATAAGGTGGAGTTACTTAGGCATCTGTTCTTTTTTTTAAATTAGGTACTTATTATATCATTCAAGATATGCAACTGCACATCAACATAAAGATGAAAATCTGAAATCATCGTTATCTCCATAACATAAAGACTTTTATTCTAAATCTGAAAACGCTTTAACATTGTAACTAGGCACTGCGCCGCCGCCGGCGCCGCCGCGGCCAGACTGGCTGGCGCGCCGTTCTGGCGCCTGCGCCGACGTTATCTCGTATCACTGCACAAATTATAATTTCAACAAAATAACACATATTTTTTTTTATTTTCACTTTTGTTTCACATTAATAAACCTTACGTAAAGGGAATAAACACCATCCCAGCACCTCCACCATGTCGAAAAACGTTGCCTGGAAAATTATATCTGCTTCAGCCACGCAAGGCGAATACTGTAGATACTGTTGTATATGTGATGATAACCTGATGATAACTAAACAAAGTCTCACATCTGTTAAGAGATCGGACTTTACTGAGTTGAGATTGAAATTCTGAGCAGTTCTGTGCTATCAACATTGTTGATACACACGTCAAAAAGGACCGCAGCCCGGTAGTCGCCTCCGCCACCCCTTATAGCGACCCCTTTCCACTCAACATTACTGAGCTATTATTCTGAGTATGTCCCTGTCTGGACCTGAACAATTTATCTGAGTCTTAAAACTGAGAACCACCTGAGAACACATAATTATCACCATATTGTGTGTTGAGTTATAACACTGAGATAACGGTAGGTAGGTATGTATTTATCGACCGATAAATTCACCTTAGGTATATGCAATGCAAAAACACAGAATTAAAGTACATTCGTAAAACACTAAATTGTACAAACTCACGGTTCCTTGAAATGCACCGTTCGTCTCGGTTAATCGACTGTGTCTGAGTCACGAACGCAAAAAAAAAGTCCGCTCGCACCGTTGACGGCTACCGCCAATCGAAAATAATATTTCTACAGATTATAAAACTTCGCGGTATTCGCGACAACACGAAAGCTTCTCCGTAAACAATAATATATGTATGAGGGCTGTAGGGTCGATACTTTTTCTTTGGGTTGAAACTTTGCTATAAATCCTTCGGATCTGATTCACGACAAGTTTTAATTTAAAACGACTTACCGCTCAATTGCCGATCGCGGTGGGGATTAAACTTGTTCAGACTGATGTTCTGTACCTGGGCACCAGAGATCAAAGAAATCAATGAAAAAGAAAGTAAACAAAGAATTCAGTTGGGTACAGCTAAGTTTTATATTTTGAGATATGTTTCTCAATTTGCGATACGCAGAGTTGGCAGTCTAGAAATTACCAAGTACTTTGTCAAGAAGTTCCGTAATTTCTGTACTGAAACGCGTATTTTAAATACGGCACTCGCAGAATCGCACCAGATATGGCTGGGCACTCTGGGCAGAGAGAGTAAGCCAGGGTAAAATAAAGAAGCGTCCATTAACATTCTTAAATGTGAGGCTAGTATTAACAACATCAGCTTTGCAGACGACATGGTGCTGCTGGGCCCGTCGGTGAGGGCAGTAAGAGCGTTGCTTAAGGTGTGCTAAACCTAGGTTTATAGGTATAGCTATGCTGTGTCACATGGATTAATTTATAATGTGGTGGTGGTGTACTAGGTGGTAGACCCATATGTAGGGTCGTCTAGGTAGGTACCACCGCCTTTCTTATTTCTGCCGTGAAGCAGTTCGCTGTGTTTCGGATTGAAGGGAAAGGTAGCTAGTGTAATTACTGGGTATGGAGGGCATATCATCTTAGTCCCCAGGATGGCAAACGCACTCGCAGTGTTAAGTGATTTACACTTAATATTGCAAGTGTCTATAGGCGGCGGTGACCACTTAAAATCAGGTGGGCCGCAAGCTTGTTAGTCATCTCGTAACATAAAAAGAAAATGTGAAAAATGTGAATACAATGGTCTTTGGGGTCAGAGGCAAACATAGGGCAGATGGACCTGATTTGTTATTGAATGGCTCCAAAATCAAAAAAGTGTCCTCTTTTAAATACCTAGGTCTTTTCTTGGTCTAGGACCTCAAAGACAAATGCTTTTGAGAGGGAAAGTAGGGCTCTAGCCGACAAGTGTAATATGCTGGCCCGTAGATTTGCACGATTACAGACAAAGTAAAAATTTCCCTATTTGAGGCTTACTGCCAGAATCTGTATACAGGCAATCCATGGGTCAATTACACCAATAAGTCTCTAGATGTGCTGCGTGTCCAGTACAATAATGCTTTTAGGATGCCGTTGGGACTGACTTGGTACTGTCGTGCGTCAGAGATGTTTGCGCAAGTCAAACAAAAAAAGGAAGTACGTAAGAAAACGGCTTCGCTGCTAATAAGAGTGTGATATAGTCACAACCATAGTATAGATAAAAGAGGTTGGAAGTCGTATCAAGCGATGTTAATACCAGAGCCAGTGTCGCCACACGCGACGTAATATTTTTTCAATTTAACAGTATATTTGTACTTACCGGTGAAAAGAAATGTCTCCATTAGTAAGATTATGAGTCTTAATTTGCTTCCTGCCAGTTAAAATAGCACAAGACGGTGTTTTGCATTTATTTTTTAAAATGTTTTTCCTCTTCGAATGTTTACGAAAAGGACCGAATATGAGTGTTTACTCATAACCAGCCGAGCGCGCGCCCCGCCTACTTACGACTTCTAACCTCTTTTATTTGTTCTGTGGTCACAACAGCATTCTAAAAACAGGATTACAATTCTCCGATTTTGAAAAGAATGTCGGAATACTGTTGTTACTAACACTAGTTTATAAGTCATTAATTTGTTACTAATACTACTGTGAATTAACTTTGGTCCGAAACAAACGAATTAATATTATCTCTACATAGTATAACAAAGTCGCTTCCGCCGTCTTTCTGTCCCTATGTATGCTTAGATCTTTAAAACTACGCAACGGATTTTGATGCGGTTTTTTTTTAATAGATAGAGTTTATATTTATAATACATGTATATCGACGGGTCCGTAGAACAAATACTTATGGGAATATACGAGGATTTTTAGTTTTTTGATCAAATGTATTGAGTATCATAGTAGCTATATGTTAGTGTAATTATTTTTTAAATAACGTTTTTACTTTATCAAATAACCAATTGAACATTGCCTTATTTGAAATATAGTTCAACGAACAATCACGCATCGACACGTAAGAACTTGTTTGCCTCAGCAAGCACCACGCGCACCGCGACTTAGCGTCAGACACGAGTTTGTTCTACGATAACGACAAAAAAAATATTTTGTGTGATTTAATGTGGGAATTTGATTCTTTAGAATAACTACAAAATAACATTTAATTTCGTTGTATTTACTTTTTTTCATATTGTTTTCACATAAGTTGTTATTCAGCCAAAATTGTTCTAAAATTATCAAACGCATGTTCAGATAGGATGTTGTTCCACTTAATTTTAACAAAAAAATACAGTCGTGTGTGATAGTACGATTTTGTTCTTTGTGAGAACTTTTACATCAGACTTTGTTCTATTCTAAAATACACAATATAACACTCTTTTCAATTTCAAAAGATTTGTTATTACTGGCGATAAGCTAGTATTCAAGTAAGGTTATATAATTTTGTAGCTATATGGTTTTTTATTTGACTTTAATACAGATTCTGCATATGAACGTGACAGCTCCCCGTTACCGTCAAAAGCCCAAAACATTGTCGCCGAAATGGCAGTAGATTTATATCATGCCGTATTTGATGACACTTATCACACAGCAATATCAGATCTTCAACTTAAAGCTACCGAAAATAATATTCCAATTTTTTTAAAAAAGTGAAAGATGATGTTGCAAATTACATGCCCGTTTCAAAGTTATGTATCATAGCCAAGGTACTTGAACGAATCATATACGTCATCATCAATTAATGTATTTAATGAGACTCAGCATGGGTTTCATCTGTGACGGTCAACAGTTTAGAATCTTGTTTTATTGAATGATTTTGTCACTGACAGTATGCAAAATGGGAAGCAGGTTGATGTTATTTACACAGACTACAGCAAATGTTTTCATAGAATTCACCACACAGTATAGCTCAGAAAGTTGAATTATATTGGTATTCATGGTGATCTATTTAGGTGGTTTCAATTGTATATATCTAACAGATTCCAGGCTTTAGTAATCAACAACTACATTTGCAGTTGGGTGCTGATTCCTAGTGGAGTGACCCAAGGGTCTATTTTGGGTCCACTTTTGTTTTGAATGTTTGGGAATGACATCAGCTCTTGTCTACACCATTCTAGATTCCTTTTTTTGCGGATGATATTAAGTTGTTCAAATCTATTTCATCTTTATCTGATGCTCATGATCTTCTATCTGACTTGTTACGGCTTGAACGTTATTGTGAGTTCAATATGCTTGATTTAAATCCTTCTAAATGTTCTATTGTAACCTTCAGCCGCAAAAATGTAACTTTACATTCAGACTACAAATTAAAAAAGAAAGCCTACGAAGACTTATTAAAGTACGAGATCTCAGAGTTATACACGATTCAAAGCTCCTTTTCGACGAACAAATTGATGTTAACGTGAAAAAAGCTTCTCAGGCTCTAGGATTTGTAATGAAAACGTCAGTCTGTTTTAACGACATTAAAATCCTATACTGTACCTTTGTAAGAAGTGTTCTGGAGTATAGGTCTGAGATCTGGAACCGCGTTATAGCAAATACATAAATCAAATTGAACATGTACCTATAGAAAAAATTCGTAAATTTTTTGTGTTATCGTCTGAGGCTGCCCTATAGTTCTAGTACTTATTTACAACTTTGTTCAAGATTCCACCTTCTTCCATTATATAAGCGACGTGAAATCTCAGATGTGGTATTTATAATGAAAATTATTTCATTTAAATTGATTCTTCTAAGCTTCTGAGCGGATTAAGAATATATGCACTTGTTCTAGATATTAACTTAATTGTTAGATTCCTATTGAATGTTTTTATTCTTATGCCTATTTAGGAACTAGATTATGTCAAAAGCAGATTATTGATGAAGAATATTGTTTTGAATTGTTGAATTGTTATTTTTATTTTTTGTTGAGGTCTTAACATAGTTTATAACTAATTGGAAAATATTTCCACAGATAAGCGTAAATAAGTAATAAAAAGTGAGCATATCAATAATTTTCTTTCATAGTACTGAGTCGGTATAGGAACCTATATTTGCAACATACGACTTAATTTTTTAGCCAAACATCGATGTACACCATCCCTTGTACACATGCAACTATTTTTTTTGGTAAAGATTTCATAAAACAAAATCGCATATGTAGTTAAGGCTTAGATTATTCCGAAAAACAAAGTCTTATCTCTACATAAGAATCCATTTTTAATAAAATACACAATTAAAATAAAATATTAGCGAGCAAACACAAGTAAACGAAATAAAAACATACCTTTCACTATAATTTTCTGCATTTTTTTTTATTTTTGGTTACGAAATTGATTCGCGTAACTTTAATGCTTCCTACTGCAACTAGTTAATTTTGACAATACGACTTTGTTCTTGGGACCCGTCGATATTTACATAAGCATTGCACCCGTGCGGAGCCGGGGCGGGTCGCTAGTTATTAATAAACCTACACACACATGTGTCATAGGTATTACTCCTGGCTTCCCGCCCTGCCAACGCCACTGACTCGGCACCCGCACGTTGAATGGAATGCTACTAGTTTTCGTCTCGTCTCATACAAATATAAAATAAAAAATAGAGTGTGATCATGGTGGAGTTGTCAGTTAGTTGTCTATACATCAAGCGGTGCGGGTTCGAATCCTGGTAGGATATTTGTGTGATGAACACGAATATTTGTTGACGAGTCATAGTTGTTTACATATGTCAAATAAATATATTTATAAAAATATCTAATATTTTTAAAGTGTTCGTTATCTAGTATCCATAACACACGTTCTTAATTAAATTTACTTTGGGCTCGATTATTGGTATGAGCATTGAAATCTATTATAAATATCATCTCACGATGTTTTTCCGGGAAACAATCCGATTTAAACTTTTTTTTAAATGTGTTTTTTATTCCAACTTGAGAGATAGGACAGTCTTCAGCATCTTGATACTTATAAAAAAAAATGAGGACCACTTGGTCCTCGTTTTTTTTACTCCAAATTCAATGTTATAGAACAGTAGTATAAAATTACCACAAGAACGCGTGACCGGGACAGCTAGTATATTATATAAATTGAAAACTGTATTACATATTAATCAGCAATCTTAATCTTGATGGCATCATGGTTTTACGCATTTACCCAATGTCAAGTGAATATAGAGATTTTAAACATAAAATTATACAGAAGTTGAGTTAAAAACGGACCCGCACAACACGTCCACACAATATAAGCCCGGGTGAAACTCCAACAATCAGGATATTTTTGCAATTTCGTGGTAAAAAAATTATTGAATACAGCTTTCTTGGAATCACTTTTTCCTTGAGTGTTGCCAATGCTTTGGCTTTTCCTTTCTTTATTTAATTATGTCGTATTTTTGATCATTACAGCAAATACTTTCAGAGGATTTCCTCTGAAAGTATTAAAGATCGATTATATGAAGAAAGTTAGTGCTAATGATATAATTAGCATTAATTATCTTAGTGACATCACGTTTGTTTCATCAAGGACGTTTGTTCAGTAATAATTAGTAAGCTTAAATGATTAAGCACAATCTGATGTCACGACACTGCTAAGCTTTTAACAAAAACACCTGAGAATAAGAATTATCTTCATGGCTAATAGAATCCTAAAAACAATTTGAAGCCACTTTTTACAAATTGTATTTCTCACAGAAATTTTTTAATGAAATATTTTAGTCCAAGATCTTGCATTAAATGTAAACTAAGTTGACAACGAAAATAAATTTCACGGTGTTATAAAAATGAAAGATGCTCATTTTGCATTTCCAAATAAATTTCTTATTTATCCACGGCTTTAGTTTGTTGCTAGTGGCATACCTTGAAAGAAATCTAGAATTGGAACGTGTTGGAGTCAGTTTTTAATTTAGAGGAGCTTAAGAAGGCGATCCCCGTCGGGCGACGGATTAAAACTTCACGATGATACTGCTAAGGATATTTCTAATAACGCTTCTTGAAAATATAGTGGTTGCGGTGAGGTACAGCGAAAATAATAAACTGCGGTTCCAAAATTAAACTGTCTTCATTTTCAATTTTTTCAGTAGTAGGTATGACTCAATTGATTCGCATGGAAATTTTGATGTGGGATATGGGGTGACAAGTTCTGAAAAGCAACATGGAAATTTTTTCGACATTATTGAAGATAACCATGATGTTTTATAGGCACTTGGTTATATATAAGTATTTGTGGTAGCGTGTTTGAAATAGGAGATGAATGTTCATATGGAAACCCAAACAAATCTGTCTATTTTTTATTGGAAACATGTGTAATAAGTAAATAATTAAATATTATAAAAAAATATAATTCTGTCAAAGTAACGATTCCACGCGGACGAAGTCGCGGGCAATAACTAGTAAGTAATGAATTTCAAATAATTTCACAAAAAATATTTACCTTAACGTCTATTTATATACATGAATTTTGTACATTTGCACGAGGAGATGGAAATGTATCTATTAGCCAAGACGCGCGTACCCAACATGACGAGTTGCAAAACAAGAATCTATTGTCATTGCCACTTAGTAAACTAGAAATAGTAAGAACTAGCGCCGTTTATTATGTTTATTGTTATTTAAAATAAACTCCCTAATTATTTAAAAGAAATTCAAAAGAATCATTGTTTTGCTCAAAGTTGAAGATATATTTTATTTGTAAAAGTCCTTACTGTCTTCAGAAATATTATAGTTGAAAGTTTTCATGTGCGTGCTTGTAATCACTAAATCATATCATTACTGTAATAAGTTTTAACCATGAATCACTAGTGCAATAATGACAAATGGTCAAAACGTTTTTCAGACGGCCAAAATTTGTTTCATTCTTATTACAGTATCTACAAACATTTAAGGTATTTAAAAAAAGTCCTTATACTTTGAAGGATGAAGAAAAAATGTCTCTTTTGAAGTGAGAAATATTTTGTTGCTTTCTTCAGGCCTAATTGCATCGATGCCTAAGAATATCTATTGTTACTAACCAACAAGTAAATCCTAATGAGACCTTACATATACTGCTTAAGTTTTAGCACTGTCTTTAAATAATATGATATTCCCAGCTTGGGGTGTTTTGATCTCATCCTAATCGAGGATGTGCCTTCGCAAATGCTAGTTTCTTTTGTTAGATTAGTTTTTATCTAAAAAACTCAGTTTTTTGCCAAATTACTTTGTTTTTGATATCGAAACCTTAGCACTAAGCATACTATAGTTAGATTACGTCCATATGTATATCTGCTTACATGCCAACCGACTTGTATAACTTTTCCTTGTCGGTCAAATAGTCAATTCACCAAGACTGCCGTTACAAGCCATTCTCCTCAACCAGTTCCTCTCCATTTTTATTAACACTATGACTAAATTATACCATGTTACATTATTCATACGAGTAATAATGTCACCAAACGTTTCAAATAGGCTGGGCATTCGTACGACAAAACTACCTAATGCGTTTCCTTACGCATACTTCGGTAAGGCGACCTGGTATACATAGACTGTGGTAGAACCCTGCAACGTATTTAGGCACTGGTGATTCCCCACCACCAATTCTTCTTATTTGTCTACTCTGTGCGTAATAATGTGGGTGTGGTTACCTACAACGTACAAGGACTGGCCCTGCCTCAAGTATTACATTTACATAATGTACTTAGCGAGAAGAGCCGCATACAAAGGCTCTTCCTGGAAAGTGATGAGACCGTATCGTGTCAAAGAAAAATGAATTCTTTTATAATATCACTTAAACTGGAATTCCTTTGTTGCCAAATGTTTGCTGGTATTAAATTATTAGGGAGTATTTTGTTTGGTAATACAATTTTCTGTTGGATTTTAAATGACATTATGTTAAGGCGTGTCGTAATGTAACATGATTCGTTTTTCTAATGCACAAATTTTGGTTATCATACAAATACATTGTAAGAACTGACCTTTTAAAATAAATGTCACATTGATTAACTTACCGGCGAATCATTTGGTTTTCATCTCATTTGATGTTAAAGGGATGATAAGGCGGAGTTAGAAGCGGGTTTCACTTGGAACCAATAACTACAGAAGAATTGGCAATCTGTCACTTCTGGTACAGACCAATACTGTTATTATGCACTGTTTATATGACGAAGGCTTTGCTAAGATGGTGGTAACTAGCCAATGGACTTAAGCAAACTTTATCTATAACTAAATTGAGAAAATCGCTTTTCATTTCTCACAAGGACAGGACAGATGTTACTCTTAAGTAGCGTTTGTTTGATTTGAGATTTGGGTGTTCTCCCGTGTTTTTGTTGTATAAAAACATCCTATTCTCCATTTTTTTAATCTACCGTACAATTGTCTATTATTTTCAAGTTTTTACTCGACATTGGCGAAATGCGTAATCTTTATGTGTAGTCATCGCCATTAAATTACCTAAAAAAAGAAGAGTATTGGGTGGAACACGTTAATTTCCACCAAAGGCCGAGAAAAGCTCATTACACACCATTCACAAATAATTACAAGGGGTTAAAGTGATAAATCTCCATCGTTTCAAATTATTTTTAAGCGTATCAAAATTATTTAATAATAATCACTCAGTTGACTATAGGGTATTAAGATGTCACAAATTCGTAAGGCCATACAAAATCTATGGTGAATAATTCTTTTGACAGTTAATAAAAAGTATCTCAACTGACTTGACAGTCAACACCTTTGAGGGCCTAGGCAATTGGCAAACGATATATCGTTTGACACGATTGTCGCCATAGAGCTTTCTCAGTAATACGTCAGTTTCATGCAATATATTCCTCAGATATATTATTTTGGTTAGACGACTGGCCACTTGACTAGGCCCTCTCAGCGGCTGTAACGCGATGTCTTCCAAATTTAAAGAGATTCTTTAAACAAACTCTAATCTAAGAGACAATTTTTTACGAGTATTTTAATGAATAAATATTAAAAAAAAACTACTTTTTAGTTTTCTTGTATTTGAAATGAAAAGTAAAGTGCTTAGTACGGCTCGCTCATACCAACTAGAGGTGTGAGCGAGCGCGCTACAGCAAGAGTTAGCAGAAACGAACGAAGGGTTGGCAAACCCCCCTGAGTCCGCTCCTGTTATTTATTTATTGCGTTCGGATGTGTTTTTCGGATTTTTTTATAATACTCTCAAATAATTAATATCTCATAGCCACATTTAGGAGTATGCGCCATACAGTACCCTGCCAAAATAGTGACGTGATATCGCCTACACTAATGGGACATCAAATCCAAAAAATAACAATCCTTCAGTAAACTAACAAACTAAAGCCAACGACCAGGACACTGTTACACTCAAAATCATCTCAGCAGTTCGGGTATTACCAATTTTTATATCGAGCTATAAATATTCAGGAATAATGATAAGTGTAAGCGTAATTTGTCGTGTCTTATCAAGTCGTTTTTATCGCATTATTATGTCGTATTAGCAAACTTCATATTAACAGATAAAGCACTTCAAATAATATCCCCATGGCAATAAGTTTTGAGCATATTCACTGATATTTTCATTTATTTGCTCACATAGTCAGCAGATTGGTGTACAGATTGTTCAAGCTAAGCGATAATTTTTAACAGAAATACCTTAAAACCACTTAGTAATCCATTTTTTGGGTGGATAAAGACACTTAGCTTTGTAACGGCACTAAAATGTTTAACTTTACAAGCGTGAAAAAGGCATACGGCTATCACATGCAAAAACTCAAGATTCTTTAAAAAATTAAAACGATACGATGTTGATAACCTAAAAGACACATTCTTCCCTCTTCCAAAGAATACCTTTTTAACATGCTCTGACCTGAAAAAAATATTATGCGTTTCTTGGGCATTATTTTGTTAGAATAAACAACGGCCATATCAAACAAGATGCAAATCCTAAAAAGAAATACATCCACGTGCGAGTTAACGAAGTCGAAGACTGTTGAAATAAAGCTGTTCAAACGTTCACCTCATAAAATTACTTACTCGAGCGAGATATTGAAGTAGTAGAAATATTCAATACCTAAAACCAAACTTTCAATAGAAATTACGGATACAAATTTCCTCGTTGGCAAGATCAAAACGATTCCCGACGAAAGTTTTATTGTTAATAGCTTTAACGTAGTTAAGGAATTTTAAATTGTTGTTGTAATTACGTTAGCAGTAAGAATTCAAAAGACCGCAATTTTAGCAAGGAAATCCGTATTAACGCTTATTGTGAAGTCCATAAATTTAAATGTACTTAAACTATGATAGGTGCCGCGTTTGCGAGGGGGTACTCGCGCTATTATGCAGCCAACTACCTGCATAAGCATTAGCGAAGCTTAAATATTATTATTCAAGTTCTATCCTTGGATATTTTATTAAAATAACAAAATGATAATTGGATTATGGAGATCTTGTTACGTAAGATTCCTATTCGAATTCGAGTCTTAAGCTTTATGAATTAGAGTTAAAATAGACTCCTTATATAATAGAACGACGTAATGAATCTAAATAAAATTAACGAAATGTGCGTAAGTTAATGCCGCAGACTATTTTTATGTAAGGGGCTTGTTGCACTATTTCGTAAGATCTTAACTAACATCATAACATCCTTTTAATTCGACCCACTGCTGGGACACAAGGCCTCTCTTTGTCATCGGAACAGTTTTAGGAATATAAGGTGATCAATGCCCCTTTGCTAGTCCATTAGTCGCCTTCTACGACACTCATTGGAGGATATGGGGTGATGCTATTCTACTCTGCTGCCATCACACGGCTATAGTTCTTAATAAATTGAGTAATTACGTAAACTTTGCATTAAGCATAATTCCCAGTGATTGGAAAAATATAATTAAATATTTTGTATGAAACTAAAATAAAGAAAAATAAACTACAGATTCACTGTGATCTCTTTATCCTGTTTCTGTTTGAAGAGCCAGATATAAAGTTCACGGGTGCAAGTACCGCCTCATATCAAATTTGTTATGTTTAACATTGCATAATTTAAGAAAAAAAATCGTTTGGTATATACTTCAAGTATCTGTTTATTAACTTTCTTACTTTTATAATAACTCTATCTACACTAATAAATAGAGTCAAACTATTAACGATTGTTTTTTCATCTACTTGGTACATTTTCATGAGTAACATAAGCTAGATATATTTTATTTTAAAAAATCCACTTGGACTTGGAAATATTTCACGCGAAATTCATGAATTAAAATTTTGTTTGGTGTCTTGAATTTTCCATCGTCATCAAAAAAGGCGCCGTGACATGTTGGCCGCGCCGCCAACTATAGAGTTAGCTCTCCTCTCCGTAACTAGGTGACGCTTCTGTCGCTACGAGCCAAGTGGCATACAATAGACGTCACTATCGCCCGTCCACATATCAGTAGTCGGCTTTCATTTCAGCATAAGAGACCAAATCATCGTTCTCTTATTCCTCTTCTACTCGTAAAAAAAATTAAAAGTAATTCACTATCGCTGTTCTCAAACACGCCAGACATCTTATCTTACAAGACTTTCACTCTCTTTCTTTATCTTATGCGTTTATGTAAGGTGAGTAAGGTTGCCACAGCTCCACGGGTTAGGGAATTGGACTAGGGTTGTCAGTGCGCAAGTGTCACGTCAGTGTCAGTATTGTAAGCGTCTATAGGCTACGGTACCCGGCCGTGTGTTTGCCCCTTGAAATAAAAAACTACAAAATTGAAATTTTTTTAACCCCCGAAATAAATTTATAGGTAGCTAAGAACCATATCGATCACGTCAGCTTTCCAACAAAAAAACCGCATCAAAATTGGTGTATTCGTTTTGGAGCTACGATGCCACAGACATACAGACACAGATACACAGACTGGTCAAACTTATAACACCCCTCTTTTTGCGTCGGGGATTAAAAAGTGATCCATTAGAGTTGAGCAGTTAAGCTGCTCAACTCCACACAGCCACATCTGGCAGTATGGGCTGTGCAGGGCACTGCCCTATAAGAGTAGTAGATTGCCATCCTGACCATACATAAAAGATACGTAAAGCCCCAACTACCAGAACAGATATTACACACTTAACATTTTCGCAACGCTGGTCCAGCAGTTTATTAATACCATATAAAAACATACTCAGAAATCTCCTTGGATTACTAAGTACTTTATGAAGTTGATTTGCATGAAATAACTCCGATATTTATATAGATATTTCAATGCATAGTAAACTTCAATGTGACACTTAAATCCTCCAGAATTTACATGCTACATTTGGCTTGCCGAGCTCGAGACGCCAACTAAGTAAATACAATATTTTAACATTGTTATTATACAATTTGTAAATCTAGTGTTCCATTTAAAATTGTTCTTTTTCGTGAACTAAGCTTTTAAATATCATAAATTAGTACTTTTATAATTAGAATGCAAGGTCATTTTTACTTTAAACTTATAATAAGGTTGGGTTTTTTATTAATTAAAGAGTATGAGTTTTATAATTGAAATTGATACCAAATTAAATAGAAACGAAAAACATGGAAAAAAATCCTGTCATGGATAAGTCCCGTCTCAGCACTAATCCATGACAGGATTTTTTTCCATGTTTTTCGTTTCTATTTAATTTGGTATCAATTTCAATTATAATTAAACTTGCCAAACAAAAATAATATTTCAAGTATGAGTTTTGTTGCAGATTAATTTGTTATAAGTAATTTTTAATACGTATGCCATTGCACGTTTTACAATTTTTTTCTACACAAGATCTAAATCAGGTCTGTAAATTTACTTCATTTTACGCAATGGCATCAATATCTGGATAACATTGTCGCTTTGACAATTTTATCGCTGTTAAGTTTTCCAACTCACCAATAGATGGCGCTGGCACATAAGGTGCCATTCCTAGTTGGCGATGTTCAGAGTTTTGTTTGTATACACTTATAGTTAATAATTTTAGTTCTTTTAGCTGTCACTAGATGGCGGTGTCATTGTTATGGCTTATCGTAGAAACCGGTGTTAAGAGTCGCATATATGTTTTATAAGACTGTCTAAATTAGTTTATGATGTCACAATGAATTGTAGGGATGTGACTTAATCGGTTTTAATTGTAGCATGTAAAATCGATTAATAAAAATTCGATTAATAAATAATCGATTTTCTTTAGAAAATAATCGCTTTTGTTATATTAATCGAATTTTTCCTAATTTGTTCATTAATTTCAAATAAACGCCATAAAAATAAACAACAGAAATAGTAAGTTTTTATAACATAACATAATCAACAAAAATTTCAGTTTTAGAACAATCAAGTTATAAAAGGTTCAATCAATCAAATTAATTTTTACTTTCTCGTATACGTAGTATAGAGGAAGGCTTGTAATCGTCAAAAAATTCGACCTCGAGATTTCGACGGATTTACACGTTTTCGACCTCCCTGAGTCCAAAAATACCGTTTTTGGAATAATGTCTGTGTGTGTGTGTCTGTGCGTTAGCACGGTATCTCGAGCATGCTATAACTTATTGCAACCAAATTTAACATACGTGTATGACATCAAAATATAAGGTTTCTATTAACTTTTGAGTCGTTTCCGGTATACGAGAAAGTCAAGGGGAGACCACTCCCGATTTTTTTTTTACAACAATCAACATATTAAATTATTCAAATAAAAATAAAATTAGAAATCCGTAGGCAACGAGTTCAGGAATAATAGCTTAGGTAAGCATTTGGATAATATTCGGCTCCTGGTCTTTGTTAATACGGTGCCAGCTTTCAAAAACAATCTCTCTGCTGGAGCCGAAGAAGCCGGTACCAATAGGTGCTTACACGCCAACTGTGCGAGTTGGAGATAAGCTCCCTCATTGCTTCTCCAAGATTCTAAAAGCACACATTTCATTTTAGGTAATGAAATTGATACATAGGAAAAGAATTACCAGAAGAATATTGGCTTTAATTAACTAAAAATTACAGATATAATTATGTAACACTCATATCGACACTGACATTATAAATTCACTCAAATACAATATATGTCACAGTTTGCGCTCCGGGCTCCGGGTCAAAAGACCAAACTTAATGTCCCTACATAAAGTTTGGTCTGCAACCCCCCTGGTTTGCAGATGAAAAATCGATTATAATTGATTGAATGATTATAAAAAAAATCGATTACTAATCGACTATTTATAAAAATAAAATCGCGTATAAAAATCGATTTTGACTTCAAAAAAATCGATTATTAATCGATTATTTTCATAATCGATTATTTTTTCACATCCCTAGAATTGGCCCACAGAAAACTACTGTGGCATTGGATGCCAGTTGTTTTGTTTGATTTAGGAAATCCCATACACACACATCCCCAGTCAGTCCTCAGTTAACGACACCATAATAATTAAATCTCTTTTTATAAACCTCTCTTAGTTAGTGCGATGTTTAACAATCGCAATATTCATTAAATATGTGACAGGCTGGGGACAAAAATAGTGATCATTTTGACATGACCTCATACTATTACATGTGGTTTTATGTAACCAAATGTAATGTTAAATAAGGCTCTGCTCAACCCATTTTGAGCTCTCATAAGTGCATGATTGTACTTTGTATAAATTTAGTAGTCATTTCTGAGAAACATAAAAGTTTGAATAGGTATTTGACTTTTGTGTTTGTGAGTAAAGGAGTTTATTGAATTTCGATTTGATTGAAAATCTGTTAATGATGTAAGGTGGCAATAGAAGGCCGTCTTTATTTTTATAAATGTTAACGATGTTAGACCGTATACTCCATACGGTGTTTTCCTCAATGAAGAGTTATAGATATAAATCAGGCACTGTACATTGAAATTGCGACCCACCAATCCCATTGGAATTTTCTTTTTACTTTTACCCGCCATCGTAAGATCGTCCTTGAGCCAAAAATTATGAGGCAAGGAAAGCTAAAATTATTAGACGCCTATCTCCAGCTTACATTCTAATACCACCTTAAGCAGCCACCTTTGGAGAAAATATAAATTTTCGCGAACAAAAGAAGTTTCCATAAAAAGTGGATATAACTAAGTGCTTACTAAACATGAGAGTGTTCGCCCATCGACGCCAATTTCTCCGGGTCTGCGGAACCCGGTCAAGTGTCAGTATATTACGCGCCTCTGTAATTGCCCCGCTATAATGAAGTTGTACGATACGCCCCAGGGCCGGCTCGTGGTGTATTTTCATAAAATTTTCCTCCATTGTTTGCTTTCGTCAACGTTCGTCAATAAAACCTTTGTTGAATCCCGTGGCCGTGAACTTTAATGTAAGCTTAACGATATATTTATCGTAAATATTTATACGGGTTGGTCACGCTAATGATTAATAGTTAAATTGATGAGTTTACCGGCAACACTGTGTTTGAAAATATTTGAAAAAGAAAATATTTATTTAGTGACACGATTTTTAATAGCAATAATTCACTCAACAAAGAAAAATAAAATTATTACTTAATTTATCACAGAACATAAATATAAATTCTAGACAAAATAATTACATTATAAATCAGCATAATTTCATTGACATTTATTGTTTTCGATGTTTCCGCGTACAAATTTTATATTGTAAAAAAGGGAACAAAATCGTTATATTTTCTCTTCTTATTCAAAAATACTTAAAATTTATACAGAATAATCCTTACTTTGATGCTTAAAGCAATCAAATTTTAAAACTTGTTCCAACAATGCAAAGAAACGAAAGTACTATCTTGTTTCGTTTGATATTGAAATCAATCCATAGATCTCGTTTAAACTCATTACGCTACCGCTCTGCCTTCATGCTTGCTTGAAAGTTACATGTTGCATACTGGCTTACATACTGCATACAAGCGAGCATGCAATATGCAGTAGGCATGGTTTCTGTCAAGGCTTCGGCCTACGCGATTCTAAATATCACTTTAGGGGTAAGGCAGAAAATACTGTGTGGAGTGGGATTGACAGCGAATCGTGTTTGCTTGTTTGCCATCTAGCAGTATGTAAAAATAAGTAAATTAAGTTATAAGTCCTAAGTCCTTTTATTGCAAACGGTTTTAAGTCTTTTGTTTATTATTGATTGTAATGTTTATGACAAACAACTTTAAGGCATTTTGAATTTAGGGATTAAAATTTGACGGCATGTGATATTACGTTACATTAAGTTTGGGCAAGTTATCATTCGGACAAATTATGTTTAGGACAAAAATATGGCACTTTAGATTATGGAGAAAAAAATTAGGTAACACAAGAGAGTTATTAAATTACGACGTTAAAATGTTGACCAAATCTACGTGACTCCTATATAATGTGTAACGTACCGCGTTATGGCGCAGGTGAAGCAATAGCATTAGAGCTAATTCAGAATATGATGTTTTTTAAAGTCTATTATATTTTTAAAGAATTATATTGGCATGTTTCGTAAAAATATTCGAATACAATAATTATTTTGTCATTGAAAACAATAATTATAAACCTTGTGCATTTTAAAAGTTTTTTTCCCTACCGTACGTGTCCATCCATGTGCAGAAGAGCGAATTCGCCGCGAAACTTTACGCGCGAACACATACTGAATCTCAACCCGCGAATAAGATACTCGCGCGAAGCTTTTGGATGCAATGTATTGAGCCCAAGTACCTCGCCATGTTTGCAGATTCTGTGAACAGGAGCGTGAAACACCAATACACCTCCTGTGCTCTTGTGAATGTCTCATTCACAAAAGAAGCCGACATTTGGAAAGACACATTCTCGACCCAGACGATATCAAAACAATCCGAGCTAGGAATATCTTATCATTTTTAGATAGTGCTTAGCTAAATTAGTACATTTGTAAGGCTTCAATAGGACTTACTTGGAGGCTAGTCACAATAATAGATCTTTATAGGTTGCAGTGACGCAAAAAGCCCCGAATTGTCTTAATAATAAATAATAATAGTACCTCGCCAATGCACGTTGTGTGTTCGCGCGTAGAGATTCGCGGCGAATTCGCTCTTCTGGACAAGGTCTTAGGGCGTAAAGGCTTGTTACGTACCGTAAAAAAGGGCGTTTGCTTGATACGAGCTTGCACCATCTACAATAACATATTCATGCAGTGTCAGGCAGAAAGTCGTCCATAAATGCCAGTCCCAAAACCTATGTCAGTATGTCGATAGCAAGACGTACTGCATCAACCTGAAAGAAACTGAGAGTAGAGGTAGAATGAAGAAGATTCTTTATTTATTTATTTAGGACAATCAACAAGACACACATCACAACAAAGGTTACCTCAAAATTTACTTTCCTGTCTTAATTATTGCCACGGCATGCATAGTGGACTAACAATTCAAATAATTTTAACGATTATAATTTATTAACCTTTTTTTGCGACGGAAAAGATTTTATATATACCCTATTTGCGATAAGGGGCCGCACTGGGATTGTGTGGGACGCCCCGCTTGTCGGTGTGCCTCACGAGGAACATTGTATACATCCTCGAGGTCACCTGCGGCTGGCTCCATCCCTAGGCCCCTACGGTGGTCAAAGAACATCCCGAGAACGCTTGGGATGTTCTATCAGCTTCGAGACTTGTAATGCGAGCGACGGGGCCCTATCCCATCACTCGCTTGTCTCTATTCAGGCGGGTGGAGGGCGAATATTCGCCTCCTCCTGCCAGTACGCCTCCTGCGGATGGGCTCTGCTAAGGGATCGTCCTCCCTAGCTCGTTCCGCAATCTCCTTTTGGTGCATATATGGCTTTAATGTGGATTTATGTGTAACCAAAATGTTACCTAAAGCTCCGCTCAACCCCTTTTGGGTTCATGAGTATGATTATATTGACATACTAGCTGACCCAGCAAACTTTGTTCTGCTACATATTTTTTTTTCTTTTTAGCGGTATGAAATATACTTTATTATCTATTCTCATACATACTAAATACACACAAAATATTTCATAAAAATCAGTCGAGTCGTTTCGGAGGAGTTCAACCACAAACACTGTTACACGAGATATTTTGAGATTAATTATCAATTAACCCTAAGCCCGCCTCTGTGCATAGCTTGGAAATTATAGGCGGAATTAACTTTTGCTGCAGGTGGTTCTGTCACCGCTTGTTAGTTCTCCGTAACGTTAAAATATATAAAAGTAAGATAAAAGTGTTGTTACTGTGTTTTCTAGCGGTACACGTTCTCATTTGAAACGCGTTGACTTATAAATTGCGAACGAGATGCGACTTAATGTGCTTGTTACTAAGGTCCAGTTGCGAGGGGGAATGTTAGTGTTTGTGTGGACGCCCGGTTCGATTCTACAAATATATTGAAGTCATAAGAATTGAAGATGGGTCAACACTTTGCTTAATATTTTTAAGAAACTGTGAGTCTAGGACATTGTCTTTTGTAAATATTTTTAGTAAGTATTATTGAGTAATCCGTTTTGTAGATCCTTTGTCTAACAGTGGGCGTCTCTCCGCTGAAATGATGATAATAATATTGAGTATTAGGCACATAGATTAGTAAACTGGAGAGCAGCCATATTTTAATACGTACCTACAATGATGGCGCCAAATAATCCATTCAATATACATTATTTATTATACTGAACGACCTCACTCACTTCCTACCGGTTTCGGTCATGGCGACCATTTCGACCCCTAGTTAGATCTGTGCTGAACAGTAGAAACAGCCCTTTCATACTAGCTTCGATTAAAAATTTATGTCCTCTTACGTGACTTGTTTTTGCAACTGATATCTTTCGGTAGGTAGCCACCACCCACCACCATCAGTTAAACGTGCCATCAGATCGTTAAGCTGGTTGCCCTTCAAGATTACGGTACGAGCACACCCTGCGCGGCAAAAGCCTCAAAATAAATAAAACTATTGAAGTTGCAAACAATTTTTAAATAACAAAACCGCCTTCAATACTAAAAACAGAGAAATAAAATATTGCTTGAAAAATCTTAATTTTTTTTAGATGGGTCCTAAATACTATAGAATTTGAGGTTGGTGAACCTAAAAAAAAATAGATTTTTATAAACAAAATTTTTATTTCCCTTTTTTTACTTTTAAATGCGGTTTTTCGCTTTTTAATATTTTAAGTATATAAATTTTCAGAAAACTATCTCGAGATCTTTAAAACAAACAAGTGATAAGATTACAATATCATCAATGTCAATTAAATTGGCATTGATCACATGACAAGCACGAACGTTAAAAGAATCTTCAAAATCGGTATACCCAGTAAAAAGTTATGACTTAACATAAAAAATACAGCCGAAGTGAAATCCTCCTCCTTTTTTGAAGTCGGTAAAAAAAGGAATCTCACGAGAACCATGACGTGATTATAATAAATACATTTCACACGACAGCCCTGACCGTATTTTCTACGCGCGGTACTCTGGATACTTGATAACAGGTTAGTAAGCTCAACGTTGACAGCAAGTCATTTGCAAAACTTATAACACAAGGAAAAACCTATTTTATTACCAACGAAAAAGGATGACCATTGGTATCAAGTGGAACTGCTAACAACACTGCACGTGCGCCTGTCAGAACACCACCGGTTAATACGGGCGATACATCATCTTTTTGTGTCCCATTTTTGTCCTCTTTTCCCCGTAAAATATCGGTTACTAACGCAATTGTCAGAAAAATTAAATTGACCCACCAATTTCGCTTAACTACATTTCTTCAGAGAGCTATTAATTCGGATATAGGTTTAAAGGAACCTTTTGTACGGTGAGGCATTGTGTTGCAGATGTAAAAGGTATTCAAATTTGGGATGATCTAGATAAGCGAATTGAGAGTCAGAATTTTCTTGAAAATTTTCGTAAAAACGCGTCTTTGTTCCAAGACAAAGGATTCAAGATGTTTTTATGGCGATATTGATTTTCAAATTGAAATTGAAAAGAATACTAGTGCATACATGTACTGTCCAGTCTTAGATATTCAGTTCACTTCTAATTTAAATTATTACGAAGATCATAATCTAAAACCTCTGATAACACATGTCCAGAAACGTCAGAGGAAAATATTCATTTGGAAGATTTGAAGTGAATGCACAGGTATGTACAGAAGTAAGTGCGTTACTTTGAGAAGCAGCGTAAAACTGACCTAGACAATAAACGCAATTAGCTTGAGGTCCGAGTGGGCTGGTTTTTTGCTGGTCGCACTGAGCAAGGGGCTGATCGTAAGTATCAACTACATAAGCCATCTTGGTGCACATAAACGCAGATCGTACAAGGTTGAAGTGATCGACGCGATTTGATTTGCTACCCGATCTGTAAAAAAAGCTATACCACTGGAGTCTGAAACAGATACTTATATTAATCTGGTCGCTTTATATCATCCACTGTGATTACAGAGAACACAAATGCAGGTTCACGAGCAGTCCATAATAAATATTAGTTTGAACGGAGTTCATACATACGTATGTATGTATATGAACTCCAATCACGATTATAGTCTCAACAGGGGTTGAACAGAGAGTTAGATAACATTTCGTTTCACACAAAGCCACATCTGGCAGTATGGGCCACGCAGTTCCTCCAAATAGTGACAAGTAGCCAGCCTGTCGCCTACATAAAAGGGGCACCGAACCCAAAAATAACAATCCTTTAGTAAATAAACAAACAAAAGCCACTAACCAGGACGGACGTTACACTCAAAATCATATCAGCAGTCTGGGAAACAGTTCATGATGTAAACCTAACCTATTCTTGTTTGCCACCGAGACTACCTATAAAACCAAGAGATCAGCACGAAAACATGAGGAATAATTATCTAATCTATATAGATTAGACAATTATTACTCAATTTCCAAGTCCTATTAATATAGCAAAAGACCCAGAGATTTCCGAAACACACGAACAAAATTTTAGTGCGTATCATTCAAAATTCATTAAGCATTGCGATTCGATAAGCTCTGCGATAAATCGATGTACAGTTCCGCTACCGCCCCCGCTGCTGCTCCGCTGGGCTCGTACTGGCTCGAAGCTCTTAATTTCCGCTAGCTTGTATCGCCGAAGCGTGGCGGCGGCGGTATTATTGCGCCTTCCCAGTAGTTTGCGACCTGTTACATAACATTCATTAGAGTGTAGCTTAGAGATGAGAGTAGCGATTAGCAGTTGCTGAAGTTGTTTAAAAGAATTGTTTACTTGCTTGCTGTGACACAACAAACGTCTCAAACATTCCAGAAAAAGTCCAGGAGCTTAGACAGAAATAAATGAGATGAAACTTGGATGGTTGGGATTTCTCATTACTTTTATAAATAGTGTTAGAAATTTTACACACACGGTGAATTTGGATGATAATGCATGGTCAGCTTTGTAACGTCATTCTAAATTCAATATGGCGAGCCATAGATGCCGGAGTATATTTTTTGTGCACTATCTTATTACCAAATGAAATAGTTTACGGAAAGTTTTGCATACAACAAAATAACTAAAAACTATAAGAACATTTTTACTATAAATAAAAAATCACCTTGTATCAAACTCATCAATTTATTAAATCGCACAATTTTCATTTTTAAAAACTTGTCGCGAGATTTAGAGAGATTTAAATCTCACTTTTATAATCATATTGTGTGATGTAAAAAAATGTTGGATTTCATTCAATATGAAGTTGATTTTCTTCTTTAAAAATAAAAGGTTTAAAAATGTCCGTTGGTTGGCAGACAAGCATACGGCCTGCCTGGTGGTAATCAGTCACCGTAGCCTATAGACGCATGCATCACGTGACAATCGTGCGCTACCAACTCTGATCCCCTGCCCTACCCCATGGTCACAATCAAAGAGAAGCTAGGGTAGAACCCTTAAATGTACACATGTGCCACAATTAAGCCCCAGGTATTCCTCCTTGCTCCTATCTCCGCAACACGATAGTCCTGGTACCACCACGGTGAATCCATGGAACGATCAGAGTACAAATACCTTACACCAATTTAGTTAAGGGTGTAAGGATGTAACGTTATAGCGTCCCTAGTGTATTGGGGTCCAATAAATAAGGCATCGATTACGTCACTATGTTATGTTGATTACGGTAAAAAAAAGGTGATAATAAAGGCCACTAATTACAGTGCCTTGAGATAATTATATGTATTATTTATTTACCAAGGCCGAGCTATGGGCGGGCGATGAGATGAGAGCGAGACCTTATTAATTTGACAAGTAGGTAAACGTGTGAAGGGGATATGATTTTGAATTTTGACATTTTTTTTATGTTACGAGATGGCATACAAGCTTGCGGCCCACCTGATGTTAAGTGGTCACCTCCGCCTATAGACACTTGCAATATTAAGTGTAAATCACTTAACACCGCAAGTGCGTATGCCATCCTGGGGACTAAGATGATATGCCCTCCATGAACACACATATAACTACTTTTTAAAATATTCCTAGTTGATTTGGAAATGAAAAAGAGGCGCTATAACATGTCAATGTTAAAGTACTATGTTACAGGAGTATGGGTAGTCATATTGTAATATGTATTCAAAAATGATTAAGAGCAGGCACGCACTGGTGACTTTTGTGACAGTGACTATGTGCACGGAGTGCTCTCCTGGAATGTATGGAGATGCACCAAATGTCACGCATTTATCACGTCGTACGTGCACGCACCTACATACGTATCCATGGACTTAACAAAATAGTCACCGTGACAAAAATCACCAGTGTGCGCCTGCTTTAATTATTGTTAGACTATTATCCGCTTCTCGCTTCACTAAGTACCCTTGCTTATTCGACGTTCATAGGCCGCACTGGTTGGATATTGAGGAAATGACACCGATGTTTCGGATCACATGTAATTCAACGTAGGTATTTCACAACATACCTACAATAATGGTACACCGCATCTCGTAGTTATTAGGTTTTAGTTTTGTAGTGTTGAATTTTATTTCTCTAAATAAAATTCATTTTAGTAACGTTGGCGATTGGCTGCCATATTGTCTATAGTTTTATATTTTGATGGATGTTTGTCGTGGTACTTGATTACATGGTTCTTGACTGGCACGTATATCATTTCGAAAGTTAAGTTAAGTATGAAGTTTCCTTGCACTTTGCATCGTTATACAGTCCTCTCTTTCCGTGGTTTTCAGGTAAGTTTTCATGTTAATACTTTTAGGGATTTGCTATTCAGAGAGTTTTGCTCCAAGTGTTCAAATGTAATTGCTGTGTTCCGATTTGTACTACTTATTTCTGTATTGTTACCGGTATCCTACGCATCCGTAGTCACAGCATGCTAATTCACATTAAATTTTTATAAAGATACTTCTTGGCCACTAGTCTTCGAGACTGACCTATGATCCTGGATGATAAGACCGATGTTAAAAGCGAGCTTCACCCGAAATCTGGAACACTGAAGGTCTGGCTATCTTATAGTCAACTGTGTCGGGACAAAACAATGATATTGAAACTATATTTATTAGATTTATTAGTTACTCGATTTTAAAGAAATAGCGATAACATGGAAAGGGGACTATTACAAATACAAAAAATATATGGACGATTAAAGTGTGAATTAATCTTTGGCTGACTATACCAACTTTAAGTTGAGAAACCAGGATTGTATTTTAATATGATAACAATGAAATATATACATATCCATTATTCACTTATAGAAATATTAGAAAACACTTGGGTACTTTATATTATAAAGCAAGATGCTCAGCAATATATACATATCCATTATTCACTTATAGAAATATTAGAAAACACTTGGGTACTTTATATTATAAAGCGAGATTCTTCGAAATTATATGTATATTTGCAAAAATATTATATTGCCAATTCTTGATTTTATGATGCAATAAAATTGTTGACAGTTAAATCAATATATCAGCAACGTATGTAAGAACTCTCATTAGTAAGCCAATAGTTGAAATATTCTTAATAGACAACTCTTGATAGATAGTACTCTTAATAGACGCGTTACGATTCCAACTAATACGTCATGTGTTTTACGATCTTATATCTATTGGGATACAACTCGTTTTTCATAGGCAATATCGTGTCTCTGTCAGCAAATGTACTACCGTCACCAGTTGGCTACCAACCAAAGGAATTAATTAATATAAATAAACCTAGATTTATGAACATTGTTTGATATCGCAGAAAATACATCACATAAATCCGTGTAACGTCCACAGTTGGTCAATAAGTAGGTAAGCCAATATTATAATATTGGTGTCCGGGTATGTACCTAAATACATTGATAGTAATATTGAAAGTGAATTTTAATGAATTATTTTTGAAATTAGCAAATACGCCTGTTATTGAGAGGCCATCGTAATCAAATTGCAATATCCTTTGGTGCCTTTGCATCACGTGTTCTTTGTTATGTATCTTGTACATGTGTCTTATATTATTCTTAAAGAATCCTATGCTACGAAAGCCTCAATAGGTTCATTGAACCCAAAGGAGACTCTGAAAGGCAATGTATGAAAATCGACGGTGAGATCGATGCTCCATAATCATCTACATAAAAGGGGCACGAAACCCAAAAGTAAACCCTAACTCTTCATTAAACGAAAAGATAACGAAATAGGACAGATGTTACACTAAAAATCATCTCAGCAGTCCGGATATTTTATTGATGATGGGAAATCCATATACGACTATTATACGACCACCGCAGACTGGCTACTGGCTACGCGTATGACAGGTATGGGGCTCACCCGGACGCCGAACAACGCCGGTCCTACCTGCTTAAGAGCACCCTCCTTAGCGCTTCTTGGTAATGTTATACAGAGTGTTAAAGACATGAACAGTCAAACGAGAACCATGTATTTTGCTCACCATCATAACATTTTTTTTCCTTTAGACTATACCTGGGAAATTGATAGTTACGATTTTATTGAAGGTCAAAGTCATAATTTTTTTTTTTAGTATTTCATAACAAAAAATGGCTTCAAAACGTTAGCGTTCAATGTAGCTCACTCGATGCGCACGGACACTAAAGAACGGGGCCGCCCGCCGGCCGTCTGGCAAAATTATCGCGGTTTTGCGAGTTGTGTGCGAGTTGAGCCCTTTACATTGCGCGGTACAATTTGCAATTTTTTTTAACACCATAAAATAAAAATCATTTCCCAGCAATATTTTTTTTGAAATATGTCTTATTTTGATGTCTAGAATACATGGTTCTCGTTTGACTGTTCATGTCTTTTACACCCATTATACGCCTGGGTAATGTTATGTAGTTCACACGTGAATTGCGTAAGCAATGAAGGTATGGTAAGCAGACAGGTACAAATTTGTCAGATTCTCCAAACCCCTGCTTAGTTGTAAAACCTATGACAGAATTCTTACGCTGGCACTTCACTGGCCGTATTTGGCAAACATTTGTGTTGCATCTCTATCATAATATATACAGAATGAAAGAGATGCAACACAAATGTTTGACAAATACGGCCATGTGAAGTGCCAGCATTAGCGATTGCCGTATCAGCTTGTGGAATTTTTGTTGTTTTTAATTTGAAAGCTGATTAGGTTGAAACTCTACAAAGACAATCATAAAGAAAATCATTAAAACATTGTTTTAAGTATGTTACATTGGATCTTCTACTCTATTAAACCTGAATATAAAGGTCTTTTTCCATTTAAATATCCGAAAGTGTATTTGTCACCAAACACTCCACATGGATTGAAAGTGTCACATCCAGTGTGGGTGTATACAAAAGAAAAATTTCATCAGACTTGACATCAGTGCCATGGACGTGAATCAATTTGTCTTCCGTAGTAGGAGTTATAAGAAAAATAAATAACGCCACAAAGTCGCAAGTATCGCCTACTCAGGAATACTAATACATGACAGTTTTTTTTAATTACGATTAAATACTCCTAAAACCTGTAATTAGTTGTGTCTCTTTTGATTAAGATCATCTCATATTTAAGCTAGGACATGTGATTATATTTTTTTTATAAAGGATTTTTGTTCTATGTTTTATATTTATTTATTACATAAGGCATCTAAGATTAATAATAATAATTTATTTATTGAAAGTAACATGACTCATTATGTGTTAGTTGTAAAAGGCTTATCCTATGTTAGTAACTATATCTATCATAATTATAAATGACTATTGACATAATTAATTTTAATGATATTATGAACAACTTGTAATTTAGGTGAATAATATGTAATATAATTTGATTTCATTTCAAAATGATGTTTTATTCTTATAACTGTAGATTATTTTCTTCTGTTTAATATATTAGCATAATTTAAAACATATACCTACCCTCTTCTATATATTTATTATATACTTATATGTTTTTGCTGTTACGCACTACGTATACCGTCTCCCACCCGGGAGGCACTGGTTTGATCCCCGCCACGTACCAATATGTTTTCAAATTTTGAATTAATATGTACGTTTAATTGAAGATTTTACGGTAAAGGAAAACATCGTGAGGAAACCTGCAACACACCTCTGAAGAAATTCTTAGGTTGTGTGTGAAGTCCACCAACCCGCACTTGGCCAGCGTGGTTGACTAAGGCCTAATCTAAAATACCTGTCGGGCACAGAAAAATATCATCATCATCATCAACAACTCATATAATGTTCCCACAGAGGGGCTCGAGCCTACCCCACATTAGGGGCGATTAGGCCTTAGTCAACCACGCTGGCCAAGTGCGGGTTGGTCGACTTCACACACAACCTAAGAATTTCTTCATAGGTGTGTTGCAGATTTCCTCACGATGTTTTCCTTTACCGTAAAAGCGTTGATTAAACGTACATATGAATTCAAAATTTGTAAACACATTGGTACGTGGTGGGGTTCAAACCGGTGCCTCCCGAGTGGGAGACAACGCCCTTACTCATTCATAACACATCCCCATTTAATTCTTTTAATATTTAGCATAATATTACATACCATTCAGCTATATCATCATCATCAGTTTTCCTTTTCTTTTTGACTGTATTCTGAGATATTAAACTCAAAAACCATATTTGAATACTTGGAGGTGTTATTGAAATTCTCGTATTTACGTTGACGTATAAATCCAATCAAATGGAAATACCTCTTTTAAATTGTATCTTTAGTAAAACTCAATTACGTGATGAATTATAACGACAGCTATACATCCTGTCGTGTCCTCAGTATTTCTAAGAACACAAAATTACTTAATAAATAGATTTTATCGACATAAATTCTCGCTTTTAAGCCTTTCTATTAGACTAATACTGCAAAGTTACTAAATTTGAAGGAGCAGGAAAGTTGCCGAAGTAATTTAGCGACCAGTAATTGATTGGTTGGTGGAATATCTCAATTTACTTATTCAGGCGTAAAAGTTTATCTGTCTTAAATTAAACGTTTTGCTGATTAAATAAAATGCTTATGCCAATTTTAATTGCTTCCATTTGAAGTGTATCCATTTAACAGGGACATAGGATAAGCTGTGCTCCAATTTTTCTCGCTAGATATTCCATCATACAGGAACTGCAGTCGAACAATACTTTTTGTGATGTAATTTCTCATTTGGAGATAAAGTTTCCTGGGCTCAGTAAATAGTTAAAACGCAAGCGATCTTTATGGATCTTCCTTCCAACAGGACTTTTAAGATCTCATCGCACCAAGGAAGCAAGTAAACCTCCCACAATAATGTGCGAGTGGATAGGTTTCCCAAGGAGCGTTGTTGTCAGGCAACCGATTATAAAGTATGCCAAAACCTATGCCAAAACCTACAGCACTAGTGTGACAGATTGACCAGACCTCAATTGGAACCCGAGTAGGAAGAAGTCTCAATAATAGTTATATGGAAATTGCCACATATAGGTAAACTAGAACTAAGCCCAAACGTCCCAAGCTATATCAGCCATTGTTGTTTTAATTGCATTCGGCCAAAACCACTTATCATTGTCCCGAATAAGACGGATACATCCGAATACACCCTAAACGGAATTTAAAGCAAGATTGATGTTTCCACAAAGGGATTTTAAACTTCTTGATCGCAACGCTTTGTGTGGTGTGGTGCAAAGTTAACGGATCGCTTTTTTATTACTTTGCTTGCGTATTTACGATTTATTTGTATTTAAAGACTGACAGCGTATTATGCAACTCATCGTATGCTATCATTATAGTCTAAAGGCAGGAGTCCACAGTTCCGCATCGTACGGATCCCACAAATCTGCTCGTCAGCAAAGCCGATGTTGATTCTGTGAGGGACTTTTGAGAAAAAACACATGTGGTAAAAGAAGTTCAAGTTATTTGCTACCTGCATTATTAAACGAGCTGCAAGCGGGCTAAGTTAATAAAATCCTGGATGACCCGGGAAAATGTATAAGGTCACTACATTTTTTTTATTTATCAGTGTGTCGGAGTGATGGCAGCAATACATAAACCTTTTACGGTTTCTCTTTCTGCTAATCAAATGTATGTATTGTTTTTTGAGATCCATGTTAACATGAATATTTAAATAAAAAAAGATGCGTGCAGGTTACGTCATACGGAATAACGATAAGTGGACTCACCCCGCGTGATCGCTTAAAGATGTCTTAAACTCAGATATTACGTTTCCATTTATTAGATTTCTTAGCTTTTTCTTCCTCTTCTTCTGCTAACAAAAAAGTAATTACGGCAAATTATTTTTCTTCGTTTTCCACCATTATCTCACAAACACATTCCACAGGTACGTTTACTACTAAAGTCCGAATGAAAGTAGGGTTGGCATTCCGATTGCTGGTAGTTGCGTCGGCAAATCCGATCTCTGCCCATACAATGGACATAATATGTCACAATATTATTGTAAAAAAAATCCCTTTGATGCGATGCGTTTGATACGCATAATGAGGAACTGTGGACGTCTGCTAAACCGTTTACACTATGCCCATTCCACTGTTCCTCGTGCTGCCAGCAATATTTTCCGAATTATTACCGCGGCATGATCGAGAGAAGTGTATTTTTACATACTGCCCTGCTCCTCCGCTTTTGGCTTTCGGCAGTGACAAAGTTTGGAAGCTACAGCGCCGCGCTGTGGCTCTTTACAATAACAATTACATGAACGAATAAAGCTTGTATTCGTCAATAAAACTTACTGTAGCATCTGGGTTGGCTGGAAGAGATCTCTTGTAGAGATAAGTTCGCCCTTAAATACCTTATTACCGTAAATCTGTCACTTATGATCTGTGAATTGCAATCAAGAGTTAATAAAAAATACACTCACCGGCACGGAATCTTGGCCAAGTTAAGTTTTCGATATGGTTTATGTTTAATATTGTTTTACTTACTAAAATTAATGTAAACGGGTTGAATATGTGTACCTAGTATTTTAAGGTAGTTTTTAATGTCTCTAATGAAGTTTTTTTTAAGAAAATAATGTTAATTCAAAATCATTAATTTACACGAAAATTAATAATCTGTTATCAAACACAGCATGATTAAATGTCTTTCCAATTTCGTTGTCATTTTTATTCATTTTAATATCGGGTGCTTCTTCCTCGTGCCCTTTTAATTACAGTTTGCCGACGGCTTCAAGTTCTGACATGTTGCGATGCTAAGCTGTATATAAATAACTAATAACGAAAAATCTAAATTCATCTTTTAAGAAATCAAAATATAATATATGAATCTCTCCGAAAATGAGTCTTTTTGAGTTTATACATATTAAGAAACCTATATTTTTCGTTTCCTTTTGTTTCTTTCCTCGTCTTCTGATAAAAACAGCTAATTACAAAGTCGTCACTATCCTCCATACTGCTAATGCATGTAAGCAGGCGATGACGGTTGCTTTAACAACAAAGGTATTTCTGATGCTGAATCTGAATGTAGTGGACGCGCTCCATTGGCGTTCTGTAAATGTTGACGCTCCGTCCGCACCGTACGCTCCGATTCTGGGCCTCAAGTCTGCTAATTTAAAACTATCGCAATATAATAACAGTAGTGTCTCAATGGTACAATTTCTTTCATTTCGTATTCTCTTAATCAATAACGTTCCAATGGCTTACCACTGAATTACTACTCCACCGTTATTGAATCATTTGGTATTCTACTATATGTTAGTGGCCGATGTCTTGTCAGTGGCTTCATAGTAACGTATTCTGCTATTTATTTAGACAGTTTGACATTTCTATCAATAACGTCGTGATGGTACTTTTACCATTCAACTACTATTGATACGCCATTGTACAGAGACACGTTTTTTGATACTTTTGCTACATGAAAATTTATTATTTTCCTGATTATTAGGTATGCTCTATAAAGCAAATAGAAATTAAACAAGTCAAATCAAATCAAGCCAAGCTGTAACTGTCAGTGATTGAAGTCATTCCGGTGATTCCATGTGTTGTTTGTGGTGGTCGGTGTCCCCTACATTTTGGTGGTTTTAAGTGTTTAGGCAGGCATTTTTAGATTCGTACATACGTACAATCTGGGAATGAGACCCCGGATCAGCATATTGTTGAGGCGACGATTATTGGAAATTGCTTAAATTATTTAAAATGTTAAGAGAAAGAGATCTAAAAATAGATGTCAAAAAACAAACTTTTAAGTACATAGTTCAGTTTTTGGAAATAGAATGCAATCGTTTCTCGTTACCTTCATCAAGTATATATAATAATATTTTTTTATGTTTAAAAATACGATTAAACCTGTTTTTTCACTTAAATATATGTTCCTTGTTTATTTTATGAAAATTTATTCTAAGATATTTCATGCTAAATTACTTTAATATTGAATACAAATAGTGGGGACTTAGGTCCCCCACGAGTGTAGATGTGTAAGCTGAAAATACCAAGTGGTGTTAAGGGTTAAATGGAATAGGTAGATATATGCGTCAGTAACAATTTTCGATGGCAAAAAAGTAGGTATAAAAAATGTCTAACCACGATACATATAGAAATGCTTTCGGTAGGTACTTACATATGAAGAATTGAAAAATACCTTTCCAAAACTCGAAAGAAGTTCATCAAAACTTTTCACAGCCAACCAAACTTTCCGCCGTTTTTTAGTAGGTAGATTATTTTGTCCGTAGTTTTTTTAACTAACAGCGAAGCAAAGGAAACAGTCATATAGTCCTTTATATGATTGTTCCCTTTTCAATTCACAACAATTTTTACAAAATTTTAAGCTTTTTATAATATTTCAACTATGTATTGTAATATTTGATTAAAAACAAAGAATTTAATGTCTCATTTGATTATTTTAGCCCACCAAAACAAATAAAGATTCAAAGTTAAAAATAGTAGATTTTGACAGGCAACATTGATTACAGTACCATTGAGACGCCATTCTAACGCGATAGCCATCCCATAGCCATACTGACGAGACACTGTTGTTATTTTATTGAGACTGATACAATTTTTGTAGAATACCAATTTTGATAGGTGTCTCAATATAATAACAGTAGAATAACAATAGGATAGCGCTTTGCTTAAATTAAGAGAATTGGGGCCCTGGTGCAGTGGACGCAAAGCTTTAAAGATGCTGAAACGATTGACACGCAAGTCTCACTAAGTAATATTTTTGGTTATCTTTAGCTGGGAAGATCTTGGACTTCACGTAGCCAGGTAGAAAGTGATAGGCCGATGTTGGAAGAGAGCTCCATCCAGAACCATTATTATACTGAGTGACTATCTTATCATTTACTGTCGGGATACAATAATGCCGTTAACGTTATTATCATGACGACACACTTTGAAAAGACGGCGATATTTCGATGGAACTAATAGACAATATACTTTATGTGCGTGGGCTTAACAGTAGGTAGTTATATCGCTGTGCCCTAACTCTCCCCATTTATAATGCTATTTATTAAATAATTCGAAAGCAGCTGTAGTAAGTCAAAGAATTTCACTATATGTATTTACACCAAAAAGACCAAGGGCAAACAGCACCAGTCAAAAATCGTGGGAAGGTGCTTTTCATGCACAGGACCGGTCATTTTTGCTGCTAATACAAGAGGGATGATCGCCATGGAAATCACTCGACTGTAATCAAGATGCTTTAATTAAATGATAATGTTCGTCGCCTTTAGATAAGCTTGATTAATATATACTATGTGTTATTCAATATTATATCATCAAGACTTTTAATTAAATACAATAAGCAGTCATTTTACATTGCCCTTGAATTTATTTTCTTTTACGTTGAACATTTATTGGTGTGCCATTAAGAATAATTTTTCTAAATGACCAAACTATAACTTCGAAAGTGTAAAGGAATGTTGATCATTTTTGAAAAACCATTGAGACAGACACCAGAACTCCCTGAACTGGGGCTAAACAAAAAGTTTGTTACTTGAACCAAAACGCTCAAAGTCACGCCCTAAGAGGAAATAGATCTCGAATGATAGATGACCAAAGTATCAAAATACGGCTCATGATGTTCCATTAAAAGTACTAAAGGTACACGAAGAATGACAGCTGCATAGCGATAAATGCCTTTATTAAAACGGAAGGAAGGGTATATGTTTTGACAGACAATAAGAAGTATTTCAACTGATTTGACAGGCAAAGCAGGCAACTCACTAGATCATTTTCGGCGATGTTTGGCTCTCAGGCCATGATATTTGCTTTAAGGTTAACCAAAATGTACTATTGTCTTCATTGAGCGAAAAATAACTACATTCCTAGAGTGTTAGTGAATAATGATTATTTTACTGTCGTACCAATATAACTTCAATTTAAACAATCATTAAACGAAATTTTGACAAGTGTTTTTCGACTATAAGTTAATTTTAATAATTAATGGAATGAAAGCAATATGGATGAAAGTTAATATAAATAAATAATCTGCCTTTTCAGTCGTTTCATATGATTAATTTGTTTGAATTCACTCTCCAATAATGTTTTTGTTGAATTCAGATCAATTTAAAAAAATATCATCATTTATTTAACTTACGATTATTATTGATTCGATTTTATATCATTGTAATGAAACAGCACTAAATTATTTGAAATTGATAAACTACTTATGATTAATCTACACATTATGTACCTATAGCCGAGAGCACTAACAATTTATAAAATTTCACATCTGAGACATTTATTTATAAGGTTCAAAGTATTTTTATAGGCAGACCAATGGACATATTGGACCCTTGATAGTAAGTAATTATAATTGCTTATGATCAAACACAACTCTATAGAAACTATTTCGTTTTTCAGCGATAGTCATTAAACCTGTACGCCCTGTATTAGTTTAAATTTACGTGGCAAATAACATAAAAATATCAGAATAATAACAAAACCGATGTATGTGGTATAAATCTCGTTTTATCTACATCACTATTGAAATTTGGAGATGTTCAAGAAGACCTTTTTGACTTTCCTAGTGTCCAAAGTTAACACCAATGACACCAACAAATCAACAGACATTTCAACAACCAATGCTAGAAGAAGACTAGATGTAAGTTAAACTATTAGGAATAAAAAGTTTGCTAGTTTATCCATTATAAACTCTAACTCATTTGACACTTTTCAATAAAGGTAAACCCTCAGAAAACTGAAAGAGACTAGAAGGGCCATGTAAGCGGAGCAAGCGTACCACAACTTTGAGAAAACCCTCATACTTCTAGTGAAACATATGATAGCTGTGATTGGTTTTGTTTGATATCACGTGGTTACGCTATATATGCATAGTTCTCTTGATTGGCTATATTTGACCTTGGTCGTCCAAGCATGTCTTTCGGTGTAAGAAAAAGAAGTTAGAGAAAATCAGTCGACAGCGGTTCCCGTACAACCAGTGCATTATCAACTTCTTAAAATCTTTTTTCTATGTTCTGTTAGAAAACATTTAAAATTACATTCCGAATGTTTCCAACTGAACTTTCTCGAAAATATTGACGCACATTTTGAAAGATTTTGGTTGTATTGAAAATTTATGTTTTCCGATTAATCGTGTATCAACTAGCTTTCAATGGCGCAATTTCAATAACGATTGAAACTAAAAAATGGCCTAGCCAAAGAGAATAAAGTGTACAATCTCCTGTATTCAGAAAATAGTTTTAAGATAAAATGAATGGGCAGCTATCGAGTCTGATCGATTTAAATGCTGGATGAATCGAGTCTATTTGAACTCGAGAATTCAGGTCGTGGTGATTTCTTTACTTCCAAACTACCTACTTAGTGGAAGTAGCTAAATTAATTTGTTTGCTACGTGTTCAATCGCTTCTTTATGTCGCGATTTCGAATAGAACTCTATATAGAGATCCAAGACGGTGGACGCGACTCTTTATTAGAATATCAATGACGTATGATTTTCGTAGTTTTTGGGGTTTCCGATTCCGAATACTTTCGCAATTGAAACCGACAACCGGTATCAAAATCCAAGATTGAGGAGGCGACTTTTTAAAATAAAATCAATTTGTGTGTCATTTTCGTGGTTTTCAGGGGTTCCTATTCCGAATATACCACCTTTTTCGAGATCCAAAACGGCGGACGCGACTTTTTAATATAATATCAATATGGGTATCACTGTCGTGGTTTTCGGGGGTCACGATTCCGAATAGAATATTTATTTCAATATATAAGATGGCGGACGTGACTTTTGAAGTGAAACTTATTTAGAATCGTTGTGATTTGATAATTTGATGAAACGAAAAAGCGATACCTACCTAAAAGTTTTTGGCGCATTTAAGTTTGTTGTTAACATCTTGACAACCAATATAAACATCTGTTGCTTTTGAAATCAATTTTGCTACTTTTCTGAAGTTTCACTTGAATTTGCTGAGTGTGAATTGCGTACAAACACCTTTTTTTTAATATTATTGATTATACTATATAAACTATTCACTATCGTGTGAAAAATTGATTGTGTTACACTTTCTGGACCCCTTTTAAAAGATAAATCGTGAGGTCCTTGAGAGATAATATATTTGGGCTGAGGACACTAGCAACAGACAGGTGGTATTGTAATCTTAATGTGATATTGACGCCTAAGTAGTGGGGGTGGTATGAGGGAGGCTGAAAGGGTGAATAGGAGTACAGGTTTTGTTTTTAAGCACTTCAGTCGTAATTATCCACTGTGGATAGCGTAGTATGTTAAGTTTTAAAAAGGATTATAATAGTAAAACTTTAATACGCATCTAGGGCTCAGAGGTATATGTTGTTGTTAGTATTCAAAGGCTAATTGCAAAAGCGGATAATTATTTTTTCCTTTGCTGAATATATGACAAATAATTTCATTATTTTAATTTAAGGTTAATTTGGGACTTTTGCAAAAGGTATATCAGAAGCGTCGGTGACGTAGTGCTTAAGAGCGTCGTCTCCCATCCGGGAGGCACTGGTTCTATCCCCGCCACGTACCAATGGGTTTTCAAATTTTGAATTCATATGTACGTTTATTCGACGCTTTTACAGTGAAGGAAAACATCGTGAGGAAACCTGCACACACCTATGAAGAAATTCTTAGGTTGTGTGTGATGTCGACCAACCCGCACTTGTCCAGCGTGGTTGAGTAAGGCCTAATCGCCCCTAATGTGGGGTAGGCTCGAGCCCCTCGGTGGGGACATTATATGAGCTGTTGATGATATCAAAACAGATTTTGTATTTGAATTTTTATACTACTGGCATAAAAGTAAATTTTCCACCTATTAATAATCAAACTGTGCGCAATTTAAATACCAAGCACGTATCACTGCTAAGTCATAACTTGTAGATAAGAGCATTCCTAGTCGGGACCTCTCCATCTAACATTTGAATAGAAAACGAACAACATAGTTTCTTGTGTATATTCAAATACCCTTCACGAAGTAGTTTCGTTGTTTCTCTCCCCTGTTATTTAATATTTCATCTGACGTTCTACGTACGTCGATATCACACCGCGGCCCGAAGTCGAGAAGAAAAGCGAATATTTCTCGCATAACGACGAAAAATGTGGACCAATTTCCATTGCCTTTATACAATTCAGCGTGCGCAATATTACTAAGGCATTTAATTTAACTCACATGTTTTCCGCGGTATAAGTGCATGTGTAGACAGGAATACAAAATGGGTTTTGTTTTCAATTCAGAATTATAATGATTTCATTTTCAGTCTGCCAGTGATCAGAAGAAATTTAAAAGTAAATTGATCTCGGAGTCTGACCGTTATAGCGCATTATAATCTAAACAATCTGTCATGTCTTCCAGCTAACCTACATATTAACAAGATCTTCTCCCTAGCCAACAATCCTACCTACTACCTGGGCTATTCAAAAGAGACTTGAAGAAGCATCTTGCATATCGGCAAGGCGAGGGTGGCTATTTGTGGCGGTTTATCTGTCGCTCTAGCTATCTTCGCGTTTGGACTCAATTTTTGCTTACCATCCATCAGGTGAAATAGAGAAATTTAGTAGAACTTTTTTTGCAGGTGTTGGTTTTCAACATTTTCAATGACGGCTTTGGTTACTGGTTTAGAGTTGGATTTCTAGTTTCAAAGAAAGTCGGACAAAACTCAAGTTTGGAGGGAACGGTTTACCTATTATGTCTTCAGAAGCTCGAAACTAGGTTCAGATATTGATGTGAAGGGATTTTAATTTTAGGGAGTTAAATCGTTTATCCACCGCTGCCGTCATCTATTCGTCAACAAAAACGAGATTATTTGTGAAGGAGATCAATGTCGGATGACAGGCTTGCAGTGGAGATTCAGGCATAGTAAATGTATGTCGCTACTGAGGTCGCTACCTCGGCGCCGTCATCTCATTCTCGTTGATTTCAGAATAGTCGTAAGCTCATGTACCATGAAATAGCGCGACATATGAACCGGAACTTTACTCACGTTTGCGTTTGCTTGTGCCTCGTAGTCGCTCAGTAAAAATCGGTTGAATGGCGCTAATAGCAGAGTTTCGACACTCTTAACGCCTTTTATATAATAATTGTTTTTGCCACTCGCTGCACCAGCTTAAGGAATCCGCAAGATTTCACATTCTCAATAACCTGGTGACGCTGAAGGTCATCTGCTTTCAATATCAATAGTTGCCAAAAAATATAATCATTTAAACCACAATATATTATCCATTGATAAAAAATAGTATAAGTTTTATAAATCATTATTTTGCCAAATAAATGGTAGCGCTTAACTTTTATAAAACTGTTTTACAACATTAGTATAATACTTTCTCAAACTTTACTGCAGTTATTGATCACTCCTATAAACTGCACTCATTTAGGTTAATGCTAATGTATAAAGTTTGGCCTAAATTTGACTGAACACTCATTAGCAGTACTATACGTTTTTGACATCTCGTGACCCTTATTGCCAAATCGATAAAGCTGTTAGTTCTTCTTAGTACTATGAACGAATTGTCATTTGTATTGTATCATTATACCTAAATATATTGATTTTGAATAATTTTAAGATTTTCAGTCCAATTTCTTCAGTCGTTTAGTTTTTTTTGAAGATTTTTTCTCTTTTATCAAGTGGTTGTAAATTCATCTAGGACAATTGGCATTATTGACTGTTAAAAAAATATTCATTTTCATAACTGCATAATTAAATACCTATAAAAAAATATATAAAACTTAATGAGTTTGGCAATTTTTATCTCCAGTGATCGTCCAGTACACGTATCTTGAGCCTATTTGGTATAATAAACCGACCAACTTTACAAATATATTGCAAAGATAACGTACTGAGATTCACTTTTATCAAGACTGAAGTAATGTTACCTAATCAAATCTCAATTTGATTTGTTCATACCTCGATTTTTCTAAATCCAACATCACTCGAAATATTGAGTTCCGCGGCATAAATCCTTCAAAAGAGATGTCAAACACCGCCGACACGATTGTCAAAAATAGAAATAAATCAATCAACAACACAAAGGCTCGCTACAAACCGTGTCCGTTATATCTTTGCAGTAAGGTTTAAAATAGAAATGAAAAATGCTAAAATTGGTTCGTTGTTGACTTGTGAAGCTAGCAGATGGTTTTGATGGTCAGTGACGTAGCTTAGAGCCACAATAACAATTCTAATTGTTATTTTGCGGCTTAGAGCTAAGACAGTTGATTTCTCAATTTATTGATGATTCCGGGTTTGATACGATTCAAGTGCGAACAAGAATGGACAAGGTGAGGATTAAGAAGGTACATTAGAAGAAGTTTGAAAGTAAAACAAATGTTATGGACTACCTAGAATCACTTTTTGTAGACAAATTTGCATTCGAAATCATAAAATCTTTTGCATCATTATCATCATCATCAACAGCATTATGTCCCCACCGAGGGGCTTGAGCCTACCTCACATTAGGGGCGATTAGGCCTTAGTCAACCACGCTGGCCAAGTTCGAGTTGGTCGACTTCACACACAATCTAAGAATTTCTTCATAGGTGTGTGCAGGTTTCCTCACGATGTTTTCCTTTACCGTAAAAGCGTCGAATAAACGTAGATATGAATTCGAAATTTGAAAACACATGGGTACGTGGCGGGGTTCGAACCGGTGCCGGTACCGTTGTGGTACGTGTGAGTATTCCATTAAGGTCCGTATTTGCTTGAGTACTCTTTTATTGTAAAGGCCGGATTCATCAAGCGTAAAACACAAAGGCGTATGGTGATTGCCGCCAGTTAATTAGAAAATTCTAAGCCCGCATAGTGTTTAATCTAACAAATCGGATCTCTTGTGTTATAAGGTTTCGTGAAAATTGGGATATTAGTTAAGCTTCAGATAATTAAAGATACGCCCACCGATGCGGTAACAGGATAAAATAAACAGTACTATTTGTACGCTAGCTGTATTTGTTGTTGCCGCAATGTATTTTTAAATTCGTATTACATTCTTGAGGACTTAGGTTGCTTCGTGCTGAAATCTTTAAATTTTTTGTTTGTTTCAGTTTTCAATTAATAAACCTTGATCAACAACCTTTTTAGGGTTCCGTACCCAAAGGGTAAAACGGGACCCCCGCTGTCCATACGTTTGTCACCAGGCTGTATCTCATGAACCGTTATAGTTAGACAGTTGCAATTTTCACCAAAGATCTATTTCTGTTGTGGAGATAACAACAAATAAGTACTTACTAATAAACAGAATATATTTTTTATTTATTTTTTGCTTGATAATGATAACGGCAACAGGTAGACGCTTAAAATATTTTTAAAATGTTTAATTTAAAATAAAAAAACGGCCAAGTGTTGGATTCCAGGTCCGAAAAAAAAAATCCTGTGTAGAAAAACTCCAAAAAAAATCATGTTTGTTGTATCGGAGCCCCACTTAAATATTTATTTTATTATTTGTTGTTAAAGCGGCATTAAAAATACATCATCATCATCTAAATCTTATTCTCACATTTAGGATGGTTTTGATAAAATCTATTGCTAATGGTACGGAACCCTTCCTGCGCGAGTCAAACTCGCACTTGGCCGGTTTTTTACATGTCATGTAAGATTTTAAAACTGGATACTTTCTGTTATTATTTTTGTATATCGGACTGCCGACCACACAGACTACTGAGATAATTTAGAGCAGTCTTTCTCAAAGTGGGCGATAACGCCCCCTTGTGGGCGTTGGAGACCTAGAGGGGGGCGTTAAGGGGCTCAGAAAAAAAATGGGGGGCGTTGGCGTAGTTTAGGGGGCGATGGTTGATTTATAATTTCATTTACTTTATATTATAAAATTCACTAAAATTAAAACTTACCTACTACTCAATATCGAATTATGAGAATTATATTTCTGCCCTGTATGATGGTATGATGGTATTTAAACTAAAAATACCTACTTAATATAGATTTCGTAGGATAGCCCCTACGCCGTACCCAATCAAGTTGTAACAAAATTTTGTTAAATAGCGCTATTGGTGCAGTCCGGAAGCAATCGGCTGGTTTATCGATACTGTCCTAACTTGCTCAGTACCCTTAGTATGAGTTTTGATAGTTTTCGAACTCTAACAAACGTATAGTCTCTTTGATACACTGTCACTGTTTCTGATGGTTAAAGCTGGAGGCGATAGTGGGCAATGTATGAAAAATACGATACGTTTGATCAAGCTTGAAAACTAACAAAACTCATAGGGGGTACAGTACGATTGAGCCTCGAAAGAGATAAATGAGTTTGTGCGTGTTTGTGTAATTAAAGTAATGAAATTGTTTTTTTTTATAAAAAAAATAGGGGGCGCTGAAAACCAATTGATTTTTAAAGGGGGCGGTAAGGAAATAAGTTTGATAATCTCTGATTTAGAGTGTAACACATCCTGGTTGCCACAGGGCGGCGCAAGTGACCCCTTGGTGCGATAGTATTTACTTTACTTTTATTACTTATATTTTAATATTTTCAGTTATCGCTGATAACATGATTTGAAAGTATTAAATTTGTTTTGAAATAAATCCGCAAATTTACCGAGCCAATTAAAACTTTTACTTATTCTCCTGACTGGGACGTTTAAGGTTAGGTTAGGTTGGGAGTTTTAGGTTTGTTATGCAGGTAGGTTTCAGTACATTTAAAGCATGCCACGGAATTCGACGTGGAAAATTTAATGACATACAAAATGTATGGAAGAATTATTGTCTGAACTGACTTAACAGGCAACATCCCTGGAGACGCATTTTTGAATCATTCGATGTGAATCTTAAATTCATGCATGATAGCAAAACGTATACGAAATTAGTTTCTATTGCTACCAAGTCTACGTATTTTTGAAACATTAGAAATGAGTGTTGTTCTAAAATTCGAAAAAATAAAAACCTGAATGCTTTGACTCGTTGATTTTAAAATCCGGTAATGAGTTACGAGCTTAGACGGATTCTTTGTCTAAGGTTACGAGGAAACGTAACGTAAATTAAAAGTTATAATGTCACTGTCAGTCATTTTATTTTCTACTGGTAGAATATCGGAAACGAGTAGGTTGGAGCGATTTTAGGGATTCGCATACGAATCTTGCGATTTCATACACGATTTGGAATTCTAATGATTCAAAAATGCGTCTCCTGGTCAGCGCCCGTGCGCGACATTATGTGTCCCAAATTTTAAAACATTCTTTAAACATACATACTCTCTTTAATCTGTGAAAAATACATTTTTACTAGTATTTTCAAAGTATTTTTATCACAAAACCACTTTTTATTTTTTCCTTGTATTCGAAACGAAAAGTAGAGTGCTTAGAACGGGTAATAGGGATTAAATCCTACTCGGGCTATAGTAGTCTAGCTACGTCCTCATATGGGAATTGATTCCATACCACCCTTGTCAACAATCTACTATTTTTTTCATTGTTATTGATCTAGAAGCCGATTGAGGGATGAGAAGCCCTTTCAGTCTGTGCGTTATTTCTGTTACACGTTTAGAATATTATGTTATTTAATACGTTCGCGTGAGCAACCACATATTATGTCCAGAATGTTGCATGGTGGCGCAACTTTTTTCCATACAAAATAAAGCAACCTGTGAAGACGTCGCGCCATAACACATATGAGATTTCCAATGTCAGGCGGTGGTACAAACTACAAAAATGGGATGTATTGCGGCGCAAAGGAGCTACGGTATACGAATTTACTCTTAAATTAGACGTCAGGCGATGTTCCACCAAAATACATCTTTAGGACGTCATAAGAAGTTGCGCCGTTTCGTAAGCATTTACTCACGACGTCGTGTGACGTAGCTCACGCGAACGTGTTAAGTTGCTATTAATGATTCTACGATGAAGTAACGTAAAGCTAATACTAGACTAGACCACTGTAACATTATATTGCATGCCACTGACGAAGTACCTCAATTTCAAAGTTCTAATTGTCATCGTTTATGTCACTTTATTCCCTTCGCGTTTAGGCTGCGAATACTATAATTACATGCAATTCCACTGTACGCTCCAACCAGTTATTAAGCTTAGCGAAAGAGATTTAATCTTGACCCTTATTATACAACTAGCTGTGCCCGCGCGACTTCGTCCGCGTGGATTTCCCGTTTTTGCAACATTTTTCATTGATGCTCAACTCCCATTAGTCGTAAAGTGATGTTAGGAATATATACCTCCAGTATATATTCCTATATCAGGGTTTCCCAAACTGCGCGTCGCGATGCCCTGGGGCGCCGCGGTTCTATCCCGGGGACAGGCGTCGTGAGACGATCCACATAGAATGGCTGTCTAGCTAGCTATGCGAGCTAGTCGAACGAAAATAAACGTAGACAAAGAAATGTTTTGAGAAGCTCTGTTTTTAAAATAAGAAAATACACTGAAAAAAATCGACTGTCCAGCGCGGGCGAAAAAATCGAATACAGCATCTTCCGCAATCCGGGCGGCTGCGTCAACCACTACGATACCGGGACATTGCTTTCGACTTCGAAATTTGTCGGTGCTACTTATGTTTTTATGGTAAATTTTTATCAGTCTACTTTCTAATTTTAAAATATTTGCGCATTCGTTAACGCCTACATAATTCCAAAAAAAGCTATGTATTTTTTTTGTAGGTACTTACCTTTGCTGTTACTATAACGGGGGGGAGGGCTCGTAAAAATTGGAAAATTCGTAAGGGCGTCACTATGAAAATAAGTTTGGGAAACCCTGGCCTATAGTGTTCCTCCATAAATAGACAATCAAAGAATTTTTCAATTTGAATCAGTAGTTCCCCTTTTTAGGGTTCTGTACCCAAAGGGTAAAACGGGATCCTATTACTAAGACTCCGCTGTCCGTCCGTCCGTCTGTCCATCTGTCACCAGGCTGTATCATGATGGTGTGGGTGTCGAGTGTCGAGGTAGGGCACAGAGGACTAGTCGCTCGAACTAAGGAACCTGAACCGTGCTTCTGCAAGGTCCACATACAAATAACGCTACTTTTTTGTGGTGTCGTGGTTGCCAGAGTTCCTCGGGGTACTAGGACCATCCCTAGTCCCCTTCGTCTCTATCGTGCAAGTATGACGTCAGTGTTGCAAGCGTCTATAGGCTACGGTGACGGCTTACCACCAGGCAGGTCGCATGCTTGTCTCACACAGGGACTGCGCCAAGTACCCTGTGTGACTACCCTGACTGCGTCAAGTACCCTGTGTGCGTTAAAGCCATGACCTAGAGGAACACGTCAGTTTTTAGTAGGTATGCCCTGATTGGGTGAGCCCCACATAACTTAGGGTTGGCCCCACCTGCCACAAAGTATGCGTTAAGCCGTTTTTACGTGATTAGGCGGGTCCTCACCAAGCCAGCAGAGGCCCGCAGCACGTGGCAAACGTTCTGCCTCGCGCGCTTTGTGAAGGAGGACCCTCCTTTTTATACTTTTAACTTGTTTAGCGAGATTTTACCAAACGTTATTAAATACTGACTTGATTAATTTTAACTGACTTCAAAAAGGAGGAGGTTCTCTATTCGGTTGGTATATTTTATTATGTATGTAGTACATACACCGATTACGCTGAGATTTCTGATTCGATTTAAGTTTTAAGTGCTAAAATCCTGTCTTAATTTTAATTAATGATAACCTTGAGTTGTGAATCGATTTTTATAACTATCCAACTCTACATAATACTTGATATACTTAAAACACCAATAAGCAAAAAAATATGTTATTTTTAAATAAATAAAACCGCCTTCAAAACTAAAACGGAGAAATAAAATTTTTGTTTATTAATGTAAATTTTTTTTTGTTTTTTTTTATTTAAAAATAATTTTGTGACGACTAATCAGATTTATGATTAAGTTTTATTTTCTGTTTTCCTTTTATTTTAGTACCAAGATACCACGAGTCACCTCGTGGAGCGCTTCGACTCACTGGGTTTCGTGTTATTGTGACTTTATAAGGTTAAAAATACCTGCGATCCCTATACGCCCTTGAATTGAGCACGCTGCTTGCTTTCTGATGTGAAATGAGATGTTAAATAAAAAATAATATTTTTATGATCACGTGAAAATTTTCTTTATTGCTCAGCATCTTGTCACCTAGAAAGAATGCTTGAACATAAAATGCAGTGCAGTAAATAAGTGTTAATAACGTTCATGGTACCATAATTTTTATAAGCTATAAAATTAGAGAAAAGAGTATCTTGTTAGATTGTTGTTACTTGTTTTTTTTTGCAGTGCATTTTTCTAGTACTAATATTTACGCGTTTGTAAACGCAAAAATAAAATTATTCTATAGAGTATCTTGTTATTTTAAACTTACGTGGTACTCGTCTCTGTCACTATCAATTAAATGTGAGAAAACGGAATTTATACCACGTAACTCTGTTTTGTGAATTATCCGACATTTCGGCGCAGTTTCATGCGCCATGGTCACGGATGAACTGATAATTCACAAAACAGAGGTACGTGGTATAAATCCCGTTTTCTCACATTGACTAAACATCCCGTTAGTATACAGTGGTCACACGACAGAATGACCCAAAGTTGTATTGTGTCATGACACGATTGAAATACTAAGAATTAATATCGCCAAGATGAAACTAATTCGTGTCTTGAACACTAATATGAAACTCAATACTGTTATCTTTTACTTCGAAACTCCCACATTTTTTTTGGCGTTGGCTAGGACGGGGTTCTTCACTTGAAAAGGGCGTTAAAGTTCAATAAAAAACCTTCTACTAATTGTATTAACATCTTTGTCCTTGAAAAAATACTTAAATAAGTAATTCGTCGTATGTCATTTACAGAGTATGTATAAATTAATACTTGTATTATTTTATTGTTCCCAAATATTATTCGTGTATGGTAGAGAATGTGTTATCTATATATAATTACTTATAATCGTCCAATGTATGCGTTTATGTAAATGTATTAATATTGTTAACGTCCGTACCTGTTTTATAATTGAAATAAACTGTGAGGTTACGTAAACTTTTTATAAAATTCATTGCTGTACAGCACGTACCGTAAATCAACTTACCATAATGTTTATCAGTAGAAGCCTAGTTTATAAGCCTACAATAAATAAATAATTTATGTGTGTTGTATTGTATATGGGGCCTCTATATAAACATAGTAAAGTTGATGTACCTACAGAGTGGTTATCTATTATATCTAATCAGATCATCAGAACGGTATGTAAAGAAAGACTTTCAATGAAAACTATGAATCACCTTCGACTTTAAAGAATTTTATTGATTGTCATGTTGTAACGTGGTACTATAACATTGTCATGTTATAGTACCATCGTCATCATTATTTCTTGCAATATTTTAGAAAGTTAAATAATCAATCAAATTAAAAATCATCATTCATCATGACATTTGGTTCATTTTCGCGCTATTTGACTCATTCCATTGCTGTCCGTGTCCTAGAACACAATGTTATTATTGTACCTAAGGGTCTCGCTCTTGACCTCGGCTTGGGCCATAATATTACTATACTTAATACGAACACAAAATTATATCAAGGCACTAAAATTGTAAGTACCTTTTGTTAAGCCTTCCTTTTATATTCTTGTGTATCAATTTTAAGTGTTTTATTGTTTAATTTCTACAGCGTGTTTTATATAATTTTCAGAGTGCCTTTTATATACCATTTAGAACCTGTTTAATATCTCAATAAAATAGTGACGGAAACGTGTTTTGATTAGTGGACTATACCGACAGTGTTGGACCAAAGGGCACTACGTTACAATGTTACGAAATTAAACACAGTAACTTAGGGCCTGCGCCTACCAATGGCGCGGCATGGCACATTTTTCGTAGACAAATAATTTTCGACCTTATTTTGAAAGAAATTAGCATTGACTATCTTTTATTTTACTCGAAAAGGTCGAAATATGCCGAACGCACACATTACTTCGTATTGTTAAAAGAAAGTGAGTGATAAGTGATTAAAATAAGGTTGAATTTAGCCCACGGTCTACATAGTCCTACATTCTAAAAGGAACGGCAAGGCACATCACTGGATTTTTAGTAGACAAATGATTTTGGACCTTATTTCAGTGAATTTAACACTGAGAGTCTTTTATTTTAACAAGAATAGTTCGCGAGGTGTTCCGCGGCATCCCGAAGTGAGTCGTGTCGCACCGTGCCGTCCCGCGCCGTTTGATGGATTGTTACTTTTTGGGTTTGGTACCCCTTTTTTGTAGGTGAGAGGCTGGCAACTTGCCACTTTTTGGAGGCGCTGCATGGCCCATACTGCCAGATGTGGCTTTATGTGTAGCTAAATGTTACCCATGGCTCTGCTCAACCCTTCATGTGATTACGAGTGTGTTACGAGCAAGTATGTATGGTCTTCTAAATATTAAAGGGCTTAAAAATAACAATGATATGTCGCTGAAATTGGGAGTCCTTTATTATCTTAACCACTACATTACAAAACACCGCAGTCAAATAACTCAACGTTTTGGTAGTGTTGTGTTATATCAGTGAGTAAGGTTGCTAGAGCTCCACGAAATATGGATGGGATTAATGTCGCCAGCACGGGAGTATCACATCCATATTACAATCGTCTGTACGCTTCGCTAACTGCTTACCTTAAGGCAGACCGTATGGTTGTTCGCCAACTAGAATAAAAAAATGTGAAAGATACGTCAAAGTTATTTTTATGTGTTTACTAGCTGACCCGGCGAACTTCGTACCGCCTAACATCGATTCTTTAATTTTTATTAACACTTATTCTGCTATTCTACTATTCTAGAGCCAGTATCCCGAATAGCCGAATATCCCGAATAGAAAAAAGAAAGTTAATAAGTCAACAATTATTTTTTAATTTTCTCTCCGTAAGAACCATCCTCGTACTTCAAGGCATATAAAAAAATAGCCAAATTGGTTCAGCTGCTCTCGAGTTTAGCTCTTAGGAACACATTGAGCGATTCATTTTTATTTATAGATTAATCAACCTGATATTGAAAACTACGCCATTCAGTTTTAGAACGTTCTTGATTTGAATAGAAATGTTTCAAAAGTATGATGTATTACCTTCGATCATGTACAACCGTGGATACAGCACGTCATACAATAACAAAGCTGAAACTTGGCACATGTGAAAAATTCACCATATTATGCTTCTACTGGCTTTGTCCATACATTGCCGCAGACACCTCAGTCCTTTAAAATGTCTTCAGTCATTACACAGTAATGTAAAAAAACAGTCACTTGAAGCTACCTAAGGTAATTTTTGAAGCTGAAACGAACAAAAAGTGCAGAGGAGTAGCAACGAGCTATTATTTTTTATTTATCTAAAAAATATATTTAGTTTTCTTCGTATTTATTTTCTACTCTTCAGATATTATGCATTCTAATTAAATTTATTATTATTAGTAGATAAAAGTCGATGACTTTTAATCAAGCCGAGTCGTCATGTGAACGACGTATAGTTTTGAATACTTGATAAAGATAATTTATTTAAATAAAACTTGAAAAAATATTAAGTTGAATAAGTAGCTGTGTGTATAAAGTATTTTTAATGAGGTCTGCGGTATTTATTTCAGGCTTAATTACTTGCCCTGAAATAAATTAATCTTGTTTCAAACTTGCCTTTCGGAGTTACGGTTCCTTTCAAAATTTTAGTGTTGTGAAGTGTGTGATTTTATCATGATAAAAAAACAAGTAAGATTTTTAAATGACTTATTATTATTTAAATAAGATAACCCAATACTCCCTAGTATTGGGTTATCTTATTTAAATAATAATAAGTCATTTAAAAATCTTACTTGTTTTTTTATTTTTATTTTCTGCACTATTTATTTTATTGTAGATTACGTGCCCTGAAATAAATTTATCTTGTTCCAAACTTGTCTTTTAGATTTACGTTTTTTTTCTAAATTTTCTTGCCTGGAAATATAGTGAAGTCTTAAATCGACATATTTTTCGATAATGGCCTTCGTCAGATGATAGACATGATGAAATTGATTGAAAGCTGAAAATAGATCATTTTAATTTACTACACTAATTTAAAAATATATATGAATGGCTGTAAGAATATATAGGAACTCCATTCCTAAAAACTTGACTATGTTCCGATTTTATTATGTATTTTGTCTCACTTTGGCTATGAGTGTGAAAGGGATGGCTAAGGGGCGTTGTTTTATGAAATTATTTTATAATTTTCAATAACCCAAGCGTATTTCAAGCTAGTTTTAGCATAAGTTCAGTCCCAAATTTTATTAAAAATACTAACTTACTGGTGGTAAGTCACACCATGTTTTTTAACTAGAATTTAGGAGTGATTTTTACAATCTTTTACGGAGCATTTTGACATGTTTACCGTTTGACAAATCATGTATCACTGAATGCGAAGTCCGCTACGGCTGCGTTTTAGCGGAGTTTGAAGTGTGCCACCGACGCTATTGCCGTGCATTATCCACGGTTGTAGATGATCGAAGTGTATTACCCTAATAATTTATACTTATCGAAAGCAAATTTATGTAAACAGACAAACTTTTAAGTCGTAAAATTAATACAATATATTTTAGATTCGCAGAGAAAGTTCATGGACTTTCCTACAAATATCGTTCAAGAGGTTTGAGTTTGTAACGTAGGTAGTAGGTAAAACTTTAACTATCTTATTCATAAAAGCTAAATATACCCTTATAAGCCAGTTTCAATTCGATAGCTTTCAATAATTTGAGCGACTTTACAAATGAGAGCGTAAATATTGGGTTATCTTTTCATCTATCATTGAACTATTAAAATTTATAATAAATTACTCATAATTTCATTCACTAAAATATCAGAGTAAAAAATCGATAGGGCAATCATTTATCCACACGACGGCGTGGAATTGCTGTATGTTTATACGTACCTACATGTGTGCGTAGTTGCGAACGTACAGTCGAATCAACTGAATCATGACCCACTTGGCCGATCATTCCTTTACAATCATAAATTTAGTTAGGTCTTCTTCGCTATCATTCGTGTTGCACTTAGTACGTTTTAAAATGAATAAAAATGCGTCATTACGGGTCAGAGATCTATGCAATCTTAATCTTTGTTATCACTGCACTAAAGTCTCAATTGGAATTTTAAATGAGATGTCGTTCATAATCTTAACTCTTTTCACTACTGAAAAAAACGAATAACTATTATATTTTTTTAAATAAAAATGACGTTTTATCCTACTACCTCCTACTACGAGCGAATTTCATGCTACTTTGTATAGAGTGACTGCAGGAAAATGATCTTAAGGTGGGTCATGTTTCAATTTGGTCGACTGTACGAACATGGTATATTAAAATGTGGCCTGAATGTCTGGTTGTACTGCCGGTGCTTGTTCGCTTTTCTTTCATCTATGACGCAATGTCAAACCTTCTGTCCCATCTGTTTTCATCTGTACTTCTTCTTTTTCTTCTTCAGACCCTCATTATCATCATCATCATCATATCAGCCAATTGACGTCCACTTCTTGATATAAGGAGAGGCTTAAATCCAACAGTGGACGTTTCTAGGATCTTTAACCTGAACGGTCCTACGCTGCCCGTATCCAGCGGCTTCCCGCTACCTTTACTAGATCATCGGTCCACTTTGAGGGGGGCCTTACAACGCTGCGTCTCCCTAAACGCGGCCATCATTCAAGAACTTTTCTACCCGAATGGCCGTCAGTTCTCCTAGCAATGTGGGCCTGCCTACTGCCCTTTAGGTTCACAATTCTTTGGCTTTTGTCGGTGACATTGGTTCTCCTGCGGATCTCATCATTTCCGATATGATTACGAAGAAAAGCTCCGAGCATAGCCCTCTCCATTGCCCTTTGAGTAACCTTGACCCACACGCACGTGTTAAAGACTTTCTTCTTAAGACCCTGGTTCTAGTGTATTTAGGTCGGTGCAATATACAATCGTAAAGGTTTTCGCATAGTACTATGGCCATACCCTGACTGACACCATATCTCCTTGGGAATGCAGTTATGGGCGGCTTACTGACACTGCGTTCTGTACGGGGCTCAGAATATCCCTCAGTTGCCTTTGACGACACCCACGGCCATTTTTGTAAACGCTACGAGAATGGCCATTCAAATAAACATACACCATACAATTATTCTTAAGAATATGCTTTATTTTTAACCGACTTCAAAATAGGAGGAGGTTCTCAATTCCACTGTATTTGTTATGTTTGTTACCTCATAACTCTTTACTAGGTGTACCGATTTTGAAGAATCTCTAAATATTTGGAAGCTGGTACTTGTCATGTGGTCTGTTTAAATTTGATCGACATCGGACGATTGGTTTTTGAGTTATCCCTAATAATGGCTATTTAATTGACGTTGATGATATCGTAGTAGTTCTATTTCTTGTTTGCCTAAAAGATCTCAAGACTAACAACCAAAAATAAATTACCTTCAAATAAAAAAAAACCGCCTTCTTGCCGCTAAAAACGGAGAAATAAAATTTTTGTTTATCCTCTTGGGACCGCGTGGACTCGTGTGAGTACATAGATAATTAAAGGTTCTACTGACGTTCTGTTGATTGATTTTAATGTAATGCATACATATTTAGGCAGTGTGGGCTCCTATAATGTATAAAAAAATATCCCGTTTACCTATTGAAACAATCCGCATTCATTTCAGAGCTAATTTCATGAAGTGCTGGATCCTACATGGCACATGGTGAGTTAAATGGTGATAGATCACAGTTTTAAGTTAATTATATTTCTAATTATATTTATATTATAAAATAATATTAATGAGCTTTTCAGTGACTGTTTTATTTTCGTAATTAATTATAAAATATATGCCAAAACACCACAGGAATTATATGTACTCGCGGTCTAAACATGAACTACCTCAAACGAAGCATATTCGTTATTTTTTTTAAATACTTAGTAATTTCTTTATTTTTAGGCTATTTAATGGTTGACCAAATATTATAAGCTCTAAATCAGACGGAGTGTCAAATGAAGACATTGCATTGCACCTTCAAATGATATCGGTGTCTGTGCAGATAGGTATCGCGAGGACATTCAACTACTTAGTTTTTGGCTTTCTTTCTTTTCTTTGAGTAAATTCCTGCTTACCATCAGGTAGAATGAAGTCCAAAATAAGTGTACAAAAATTATTTACAGCAGACTATTTCCCTGTGAATTTTTGAGGCTACATTTACGATAAGTGAACTCACAACTATACAAATTCACTGCAAATTAGATTCTATTAAAGTAACCCTTTACAGCTAATATTGTTTATATTTTAAAATTTTAAAGCCAATATAAAATAGGTCAGTGGTTCCTTGAGGCAGAATGCGCTCAGATATTAAGTGAAGTTAATATCGGCCGCCTTGTACGAGGAGTTACTTGTATTAAAAAATTTATGAAATATTTGCGGACAGCTAAATAGAAATACTTATTGTGAACTAAACTACCGTTTTTTAAAAGTAGTCCGTAGTTAATGGCCCTTTTAATGTGTAAGCGAACGACTTTGATTTTGGTAGCTTAAAACTATGTAGGCTTTTTATAAATTTGTTTATTCTTTTCATTATAAATACCAGGAATTTAAACAAAAGCCTCTAATATTGCAAATTCTTTTAAGATGAAATTTAATCGTTCGTCTTATTAATTGTCCATACTACGACTTGTACAGTCTACGGTCGTAGAAGTTGCTACGCCGTAGCTCGTAGTCGCAGTATTCGCTCTCTCAGCCAGTGAACGCATATCTCGGCTATGTTTTCTACCTAGGGTATAAAGAAGATTTAAGAATATGCATTGATCAATGCAATGTTTGAATATAATATCTCGTGTACTATAGGAACATTATTATAAAAAAATATATGTGCCAAAGATTTTGCAGATAGTGCTTGTTATTGAAACTTTTGTTTGAATTGAAATTATTATATCAGAAGTCAATCACGCAATTTAGAAATCTTAAAAAGGATCATAAAAATTGTATAATAAATAAATGTGTGGAATAAAAACACAGTACGGTATTTAAATGATTCATATTTAATATTATTATTAATCGTATTCAATGAAAACTCAATCAGAAAAAATCTAAATGAATTAAATTATTTTTGTTAGTATCTGATTTCACAAAAGATACCGTGGGCTGAAGCTGTTTATCTTCACACAAACTACGTAACAGGAGAAATGGAAACCAGTTTAATTAATTTGAGACACATTTCGGAATCTCCGTGTTTAATTAATCTTTACATACAAAGTTCCGAGTCGCTACGCCTCGCAATCGACTATCAGAACGATCTCGTTTCAAGTGCTGTGGAAACTATAAATTTAATATGTATTTCTGTACATAAAGCTAGGAATAGTTTTGATAAATTAAAAACATATATATGAAAATGTGTTTTTTATCATTGGGATTTACATCACTCACATTAAAATTTTGCATCCAACTCGAGGAGTTGAACTTGCATGCTATCATCAGAGTGTATCAGTTTTTTCTTCATCATATTTTTCTTGCTTTAAATCATAACTAGGTATTATAGATGACGAGATACAGTTTCTGAGTTTCTTCAACTTAGTATCGAATCTTTTATCTCAATTTTACTAAAGTCAAAGTCAAAATTTCTTTATTCATTTAGGTACAATTTGTACACTTATGAAAGTCAATTTTGATGCCATCGGTTCAAGAGTCTACCAGGAGGCCTTTTTCTGAGAAGAACCGGCAAGAAACTTAACAAGTTTTATCCTCCCTTTACAGTTTTCATAGTATTGATTTGGAAAGTGTCATTATTCACATTGTCAAGTCTTTAATAATTAATCATAATATTATAAATGCGAAAGTTTGTGTGGATGGGTCTTTGTTACTCTTTCACGCAAAAACCTCTGAAAGGATTGTAATGAAAAATTACAATAATGTAGTTCATATATAAGAATAATACAATTAGACTATAATTTATACCAATCCTGCATAGTAAAAGTCGCGGGCAGAAGGTAGTTATTATAGTCTAGGCTAGTCATAGCAACAAAATAGGTCTACATAATTAGTAACACTTATCAATGGTTAATTGAACATTAAAAATCCTAATTTAATTATAATAGGTGTTTCTTACAAAAGTTTTTGATATGTAGCCTTTTCTTAATTCACTTTTAGAAAAATAAATGCATAATTATGTAGAATCTAGCGACTCCAACATGAATATCTAACAACGACAACAAAATATTATATAGTATTAAGATCAATAACAAATGTTCCATGATTTGTTACAAATTCTGAGATATATGGAAACCTCCAGGTTAACACTGGAAGAAATCAGACGCAATGTAGAAAAATTCAAGAGTAGGCTAGCTAATCATCCTAATGATCTAGCAGCCCAGCTATCAAGAACCAGGCATGAAAGGCATCTGAAATGACGGGTATTCCTGGGACCAGATCAGGCTTAGCCTTTCACTATAAGGAGCTGCCTTGAGTGGGTGGCACACTCGGCACAACATAACGCACACAGCAAATTTGCTCATAGTCTACAGATTTTAGATACAATAATACAAAAAAATAGAATCGTTACAGATATTATATAACTAAATAGCAAAAGTGAGAAAAAATTGGCTATTCCATTGACAAAAACATCTGGATCTATTTTAATCTGAACATGTATTTAAAATTATAAAAAATGCTTGGTGTTTACGTTACTAAGTTTTGTAATTTTTTATTTCCTCAGCTATAATACCTTTCCTTCATTAATCATTCTTATACTCACCTCAGAGAAAAGAACGCTAAAAACACCGTAGAGTTGTTTTCCTTTCAGGCAGAACGAGCTGTGCGCTCAGTCAAATAAGTATCGGCAATCGTACTCAAGTGATTGAGATACATTCTCGTAAGTTCATCAAAAGAACGTTGTACGTCTTTGAGGCGTTGGTATCTAAGTATTTGCCTGCAGGCATCTAGATCCATTTTTTCTTTCACGTTCTGTCCTTACGGCGCATACTTTATTTCTATTTGCCCGTAGCGTGAGGTAAGCGGGGTGCGGGGGAGGGGGTTAGGGACCGGCGCGTTAGCGTCGCCCCAGCCAGTTGTGGCTGCGGCGAGCCCCAGGACGCTTGTCGCGGACACTACGATATAGAACTGAAAACCCAATAGTAGCAGTGACGTGAACTAGTGCCCGTCCGCGCACATGCGTGCAATGGAGTGACCTATAGTGAACGGATCGTGACTTGTGATGTCATAGTGCTTGCGTGCGACGAGTGAGTTCCGATCGAGTTCGTGTATTACTATTCTGATCCTGAGAAGCATTTGGAGTACCGCCGGTAAGTCGCGGTGTTTTCCGCGATAAAATTTACATAGTAACAAGTTCGGAGTTCAATTTGTACGACTTATAGTGGTTTGTCAGCCTCCAGATTAGCAAGGAACGGCGTACGCAGACATGGATAATTAATCATGTTTTATTCGCGCCCGGTTCCCAAACGTTTGTACGCCGTCTAATAAATAACGGACTAATTGCCCTTTGGGGTAAAATATAGTGAAGAAACAATAACTTTGCTTGCTCCAAAATGTCGTAACAATTTGATAATAAATTATAACATTTCGGGGTTTCCTAAGCCACCCACAAAATTATTGCTCATCTAGGTTTAGCTTAAGTTTGGAGATTACAAGCAAGAATAGAGCCTCTTTAGTAAGTAGTCTTTTATGAATTATGAACACATGTGTTTTAATATTTATTGATGTAAAGTTTTTTCCTAAGCTTTTTTCAGCTATTGAATAAGCCCTCAAATTTCGACAGTAAGCTTTCGTCAATCTTCAACCACATTCTATATTTGGATATGGTACCACCAAAGTAAGAATTGACTTGCATGTAGGCTTACAGTTTATCATAATGATAAGTTAAATAAGCACGTTTTTTTTTGAGAAATCACAAAAAGTAACAATTTATTACTTTTTAGTCATAACTGCTAATCTATTTGACCTTATTAGTTCCAATTAAGCGTCGCGCCATCTTCGGCAAATGCGTTATTGATTACGAATGATAAATTTTGGTGGTGAGATGGAACAACTGTCAATTACAAGACAAGCCTTGGTGCCATCACAATCCTAACTTATTTGTTTAAAGCGGAATATATCATCATTTTACATTTTGGGTCATTTGTGTTTTCACGGTGACTTTTCTTTTCCAGACAATTACTCTTTTTCCATTTTCTTTTACAGAATTAATTAACTACACCTAATGGAGTTTATTTCCAAACTTTTGGAAACGAATCATCTAAAAGCATAAATTTCGGAAAGTTATGCCGTTTTAAGCAAGTTTTAATGAAGATTACACGCTGTTTGATAGACATGTCCATGAAAATGTAACCTTTTATATTTTTTTACGGTGCAGTTCTCAATCCATACTTATTATAACCTTTAAGACAGTAACACTCGGAAGTAAAGGAAAGAAACTTTCCTAGGTGTAGCACTTAAAAGTCTAAAGTATCTCTTTGAAGGTCGATTGGTCCCTTTATACAAGAACTACTCGACCTTCAAAGAGTTTGTATCCAGCGTTATGTAAACATATTATTCAATTAAATATTCATTTATGGAAGCGAACAAAATAAACTGTTATATATAGGTGAAGGTTTATGAAGACTTATATGGAAAATAAGTCTCCCTGGATTGGGCGCACACTTGGAGACTTCTACAATGACTATTTGACATTTGAAGGATCACCTTCTGCATCATAAAAACATGCTGTTGTCTAAAATAACGGGGGGAAGGAATTGTCTTACGTTTGTAAATATGCAAACAATTGGAAAATAATTTTTCTTTGGAGATGCACTCACAGTAACCATTTGACCTTTAAAGAAACGACCTCCAGCACCATAAAACAGTTTAATTACCGGGCATGGAAGGCATTTTAGGTCTCAGGATTATAACGCATCTGCAATACCAAGTGCTTTTTACAAGCTTTTATTTAGTTTCACCGGTCCCGATGTTTGTCATCAAATCTTGCAAATTAAATTAAATCCACTTCACGGTTACCGATTGGGCTGAAATTTTGCATACATGTGTAAATCGCGTGACAATGCAATATTATGATGACATGGAAGATGAGCTGGAAGGTGGCCATAGGAACTTCGCAATGAAACAACACAACCTCATCGAGTTTGGGCTCGTTTGAATCGTCTTGACGAGTAGATTGTCTTTCAATGGTAACCAGGGTCTCATAATGGAGCTGGAAGGTGGTCATAGGAACTCGTTAAAGAGACGACGAGTTTTTTTTTTAATTTGAAGTTCTTTCTATTAACAATAAAACAATAAGCTTTTTTTTCTTTTAATTTCTTATTCCTTGTTATTGCACTTTATAGACGACGGTATCTACGTACCACGAAGTGGGCCGTCAGCTTTGTTTATCATCTAAAAGTACAAAAAAAAGCTGTTTGACTCAATAATTTCTTATGTATTACTTACTAGCTTTATTTGAAAATGACCTGGTTCCCGATCGCGGTAATCTAAAACACAAATAATTATCTCCGTTTCGTTTGTGTTCCAGCTGCGTTTGCGTTCCATTTGAGTTCCAGTTAATGTGAAATTCCTTATCGCGGTAAAGTCGCGGTACAGCACATTTTAAAAACTCCAAATACGTCATATTTACTTAAAAGAAAATTTAAGGAAAGTACCAAAAATCCTTCAACGTTCGTGCAACGTTTGAGAAAAAGTAGCGTCCTTTGAAATGTAATCTAAACGTGACTTTGACAGCGTTTGTGTTTCATCTGCGTTCGACATGCGTTCGGACCATCTGTTAAATCGACACCGCGATGCGAAAACATTGAAAAGTTGACTTTCGTTCGTGTTCCACTCGCGCTTCATCTTGAAATTAGTTACCGCGATCGGGGCCCTCGACTGTTGAGATGATTTTGAGTGTAACATCTGACCTCGTTGTTGGCTTTGCTTTTCATTGTTAACTGAAGGATTGTTACTTTTTGGGTTTGGTGCTCATTTTATATAGGCGACAGGCTGGCAACCTGTCAGTATTTGGATGTACTGCATGGCCCATACTGCCAGATGTGGATATATGTGTAAAAATCATAACTAAGGCTCTGCTGAACTCTTCATGGGATTACGAGAGTGATCGTATGTACGTTTATTTGAAAAAAAAAACACATCCACGTTTTGAAACAAAACATCGTAAGTATAGATTCATCTACTTATAACTTTGTGACCTACTATGTACTCTCATAAAGTTTTCATAGTAGCCTTGAAGTTATAATTAAGACTATAAAACAAGAGTACGCACTAGAAGCCCATTCCAGAGACTTTGCAAAGTTGTTTCCGCATTTCCTTATTGTGTTAATCGTATAATCTTGCGAAGACTTGTACTAAACTTTTTATCTTTCCAAGGTAAAAGGATCTGTACTGGTGCACATGTTATGAATACTTTTGTTACTTTATGTATGAAATTTGCAAAAATAAGTCTTTTATTGGATTTTGATTATAATTTCGGTCAAAGTTTTGCCATTTTGCCATTGCTCGTAATCCCATGAGGGGTTGAGCATACCCTTAGGTAACATTTTGTCACATTTAAAGCCACATATGGCAGTATGGGCCATGCAGTACCTTCAAATAGAGACGGGCCGCCAGCCTGCCGCATACATAAAAGGATCCAATCTCTGAGAGAGAGTGGCTAGCGCAGCGGGATATGTCTTTCTTTAGCTATCATCGCATTTGGACTCCACCTCTGCTTACCACAAGGAGAAATTGAGGCATTTTCTTGACTTTTTTATTTAAAAAATCGAAAAACCAAAAGTAACAATCCTTCAATACACAATCCAATGCAATAGCTAACAATCAGGGCAGATGTTACACCCAAAATCATTTCAGCAGTCCCGGTATCTTAAACGCTATATTATATACCATTTATAATGCGCGATATTTAATATTATCTTTTGCGTAAGGCCCGTATTACAGAAATCAATCATGTCTTGAGAATCGTTTGTCACTTTCTATTAAGCACAAATAGATAGAGACGCACGACGCTCAATTGACGTTGATTCTTAAGACTTATTTTATAATACGAGATATAATACTACTTTGTTTTCCGGATAATCGATAAAACAAACGGTGTGAGACTAGTAGAGCAGGTGTAAAACAAAATTGTCGTTTTGCGAGCCCCGTGGTGATTTGCGTAAAATTAGATGACTGCTAAATAAAATTAGATGAATTCAATTTAGTTGAGGGTGCTTAGAAACCATTGTTCATATTAGGTATGTAAGATTCAATCGTTTTTTTCTTAAGTCTAATCACAAACACATCATGATATGGTCTACTTAGACACGTCCAAGAAAATAATACCAAAATTGCTTATGGCTCGCGTTAAGCATTCTGTAAATTTTTGGCAAACATATATTAACACTTTTCCATTAACACGTCAACTGTCCATGCGTCACATATGATACAATTATATACCCAATCCCACGTTCATGCATCACATGTGACGCAAGTGGGTATACGAAATCAATGTCTATTTTCATGAACGTCTCAGTTACATTAAAAAATATCACAAGGACGTCTAAGCTAGATGGCTAGATATTGAGGTAAATAAATATCAAATGATCTAATAAGTTTTCATTATAAAAAAAAATAAGCACTAATGGACGTCATTAGGAGTTAATTCGATTTGGCCTGGACAGTCAACGTGTTAATCTAATCTTTAACTTTCGTTTTCACTATCAAGCTTAACCTATAAAAATTGGAATGTAAGTACTTTACTTCAAATTATTGTTCAATAATAAATGTTATTATTATTACGATAACTCAAAGTATCTCTTCCATAATCCCTTGCTTAACGAAACTATTCTATATTTGGTATTAAGAATAGCACTTAACGTGCACTTAGAGCAAAACTACCAAAGCCTTAGAATATATTAGTAAGCCAGTAAATGTATCTTAGGTTTCTCATGTTAATAAATCTCACTTTAAGTGCCCGCGCCTGCTTTTGAATGGCAAGAGCAAGATAGATAATATATATTCGGTAAGTACTTATAGAAAATAATTTCTTGCTCGCTCTTTCATGGTCTTGAGTTAGCGAAAGATTTGAGTGCGACTCAATAATACTTACATAATGATATTTTAATAATAATTATTGATTTATTTCCTTAAGAAACACTGTATACGAAAGGATCTTACAGACAACCGTGCTCTACCGAAACGTTGGCGTACAAAATTGGCATATAATAAAAAAATATAAAATTGGCGTACAATGCCAATTTCATATCTTACAATAAGAGAAACAGATGCAAGAGGAGAAGTCTTAGGGAGAAGTAGATGTGTACGGTTATGAAATGAGAAATAATGTATACGTGACAGCGAATGTCATAAGCGGGTATAGAGGGAGGGGAGTAATAAAGTAAATAAGTATGGATAGACTGCGTGAAAGATGGTATGCCAAAGAAAAGTGTTGATCGAGCTGATCGAGAACTGACAGAAGTAAACATAATAATACTGATCCTAAGTAAAATTGGAACCACACAGGTAGATGGAGAAAAAGAAGCGATTCTTGACTGGCTAAAAGAACTTTAACTGCTAATCGAGTGATGGTGGGTTCGTATCTAAAGAGGATTTCATCATGTTTTTTTAATAACACAATACATTCTCGAACTGTATAATGTGCCTATAACATGTTTATCTTTGAGTACCTGGAAACAAAAGAGAAATGCCTTATCTCTGTCGTAATTGAAACTCAATTACTTTAAAACCAGGCCATGCTCGAAGTTGATATATTAGTACAAAAACTCACATTATTCCCATCGCTTAAATATATGTTACAAACAAGTTTTTTTTTTTCAAATTACACCTCATATAGCACCACGAAGGAGTCAAGGGAATAATTTATCACACAAAAGCAAAAACAATTTCGGCAGAAGATGGCTCGGTATATTTTATTCATGTACGCGGTTGAATATGTAATGGCGAAGAAAATATTTTAATACAACTTAAAATTGATTATAAATCAATAACGAGTACTTCATACTTTCATGGACACAAGTGTTAAATTAATGTTCTTTACGTTTGTATATAGAAGATTTTGGTGGTGTACTACTGTTATTTTGGTTGAGGGAAATTTACCTTGCCTTATTGTCCTGCACCAGAGGACTGTGAATTTAACCACAGAACGGTGGTAGAAAAGTGTGTTAAATCTTTTGGTTTCCATTTAGAAAACTAAGTAATTTAAGCCAACGAATCTCAACCTCTTCCGAGCATCGGAATTCTTTAAGTCGTTCTAGTTATTACAGCTGCTGTTTCTATCTACTTATCTGAACGATGTAGGCATGGCTCTGTGCTAAAATTCTTAAAGTCAGTTTGAAGATCCATCAAGTTCCTCGACTCCACTTTTAAACCTAGTGGCGTAAGGATAGCAATCTGCGGGCAACATATATACTTAATCACTTTAAAAAACCATTGCTCTTCGGTGCGTATCGAAATGTTCCGAATTCGAGTTTTAAATATTACCGTTTCAGAACCCTCGGTTGTATATACAGGGATACGTTTTTTATTACTTTCACACCTCTATTATTTGGAAAAGGCTCAGAAATGTAAAGGCTATGACAGTAACAATCTTTGATCTTCTGTTACTAAATTTACGTGTCACCCTCAAATACTTATCTGAATGTCACGATCAAAATATTGTCCTTTTGAAAAAAATCATAATACATACTCGCTCGAAATAGACAACGAGGATTGATATGTTTTATCTCGATATTCGTATTTTTCATCGATAGCTATCAATAATTTCAGTTTGAATATTCTTATGAAGAATAAATTTTATAAGATCTTTTTTGACAAATTTGTATATGTTTTGTAATATGAGTTTCCTTTTTCAAATATGTCACGTTGTCGTACCTAGATCTTGTTTTGAAATTACAATCAGTTACATAGTCGTATATTTTTTTGCTAGTCTTTTTTTTAAAGAAACGAATAGGTACCAAAATTTTTGACTGCGTTGCTATTGGTTCACGTAACAACATAAGGCCCGTTTCACATAAACGCCACAAAAGACCGGTTTCTGTATATATAGTATATTCTATATTGGTATAGGCATAGGTATCTATACTATAATATTAAAAATATTGTTTGTTTAGTTGAAAGTTTTTTCTCCTGCCAAAAAGTTTTTTTTTTTCCAATTGTTAAAAACTTAATGCTGGGTAGTCCATTTATCCAGTAAAGTTATAGGTTTTATAATAACCACATAACCGCGAGCGAAGCAGTGGGCGACCACTAGTAAGTTATAATGTGCAGCTGGTTCTGATTACTGTTTTGTAATCTACGAACCAAACCGCATTTCTACCATGTTAAAACATCAGTGCGCAGCTGGGATGTATACTACGGATAGTCTACACTGACCATGTTGATAATAATGTGTTTATTAAAATCTTTTAAGATTCATACATGTTTTGAATTATTGCACACAAGCGGTCGCCCGCGGCTGCGCTCGCTTTAATGTCAGTTGTCGGTGTACCGAATTTCAGCTAAATCAGCCCCGTAGTTTCGGAGCAACTACTGGACCGATATATTCAATGCCAACAAACAAACCATCAAATCTTTCCCCTTTATAATATATGTAGTGATTAGTATTCTACTTTCTATTGCTAATTCTACTTTTTCTATTTCTAACTTATCACGTTATTTCGAGAATTCTTATGACACAGAGCCAGGACTAAATTTCGAGTACTTGTCCCTTGTGAGGAGGGGTTTACAGGGTGACGTATGAAACAGCCATTCCGATAACTGGTAGATCGTTATACGTATACATCAACATACGAACAAGCATCGCTTCGACCAACAATGTTTTCGAGAACTTAACGACGCGAAGATATTATCAACGATGGCGCATACTGTCTGTATATATACTTTGTAATCAAAGAGAATTTATTGATGCGCCATCTACCACTGCGACTAGTTTCGAGTGAAAACCTTTACTCTCTGTTTTGTAGGAGAGTGTACAAGACTATTGTAATATTAGAAGATCATTATAATCAAAACAAACAGTCGAATGATTTCAAAATTTAGCCATAAATAATTTTCTTTATTTAACTCTCTACATTGATAATATTTTTATTCCCGCACTTTGCCTTTATCAAAGGAAGGAATGTTTCTGTTTCTCATCAATTATTTATAGATTTCAAACCTTGAAGTAATTGTAGTATACAAGACTACTGAAATGTTAGACGAACATAATACTCAAAACAGTCGAATGATTTCAAAATTTTGTCATAAATAATTTTAGTTATTTAACGCTCTACATTGAATAAATATTTATTTTTATTCCCGCACTTTGTCTTTACTAAAGAAAGGAATGTTTCTGTTCCTTATAAATTATTAATGTTTTGTATACCTTGAAGTAATTTAAGCGATCAATATCATGAACATGAGTTGGCACAATCTCGCTTCTGCACGGTTCCATGTTCCCAATATTATATTACATTGTTTTGTTTTTCAACAGAAAACTATTGTATTACAGACTTATTAATGTATATGAGAGTGTTGCCAATAAAAAACAGGTGCTATGGTTTTATTACGCGACATCAGAGTAGAGTTGATTATTAATTTATACTTGGGATGTTACAAAACGTCAAATTTTTATTTTCTCGTATACGTAGAGGAAGTCTTGTAAGTAATCGTAAAAAAATTCGATCCGAACCGACGAGTTTTTGACGGATTTACACGTTTTGGACCTCCTTGAGTCCAAAAATACCGTTTTTGGAATTATGTCTGTGTGTGTCTGTACGTTAGCACGATAACTCGATTATGCTTTAACTTATTGTAACCAAATTTAACAGGCATGTATGACATCAAAATATAAGGTTTCTATCAACTTTTGAGTCGTCGCTCACGAAAGCTGAGCAACCAAGTGCGCGGTCGGTACTCGGATTATTATTTTATTGCTTGTCTTCATCATCAATAGGTTCAATGAGATGTGAAAGAGTTCAATTATTAGCCTTTAAGCATGTTCCACTGCAAGATTCTGGTCTTTCATTAGCCTAAAAACGTAAAGAGTTTAGGCACATCACCACCACGCATGAAGGTGAACGTGGTCAGTGTTCAAAATCAAAAAGGACCATCACAGACAATTTTTTACTCTATGCTTGTCTGCTTAATCCGCAATTTGTTGTCCTTTGCGGATTAAGCAGTTTAGCAACTCATTTCTATGTTAAATAATCATGAAATGTAATTCAATACCACCACACGTGTTCTCTACTTTTCATATAACATCCAATTAGTTAACATCAAGTTTTTCTATGTGAGTATCAAGTGTGTTAATGCTCTCTACATAGACATACTCTACATACATACTCTCATCAAAAGTGTCTAGGGATCAAGTAGGTTTTAAAGTATAGCCGCTATTAAGGATTATTCTTTTAACTTTTCTTGGATCGTTATTGATTTTTCATTTTAAATTACACTTTTGGAATAAAAAAAAATCCTGACATTTTTTATTAATAATAGATTATTATAATATAGTTTCTATAAAAGTGTGTAATGGCGGTATAGATAAATATGTACGTGATCCCTAGACACTTAAGATGAGTGTTTTCAAACCTTTATTTATTTTCAAAACTATATCAATTTATAATGTTAATGGATAGCGCCTTGCGCATTATACTTTTTCCTGCTCTAAGTTTATTCGCTTTGATATTCCATTTCCATCCACCGTTATAAAGATATAACGGAGTTATTTGTTTTGACTTTTCATATGAAAAAACAGCGTGTCCAAAAACATAAAGGATATGTAACATAGATTTTGGATACAATTTACGATAGGCTGACACGAAATAGTTGGATTCTAATTTATTTTTCACCAAACAATAGTATTATACTCGTTCAAAACAATAACTCACTGTTGAATTGAATCTATTGAGGTCATCAAAGTTTTACCGTAACCAATAAAGGCGATAAATATTGAGTTTCGCTCTAATAGTCAAATGGTTGGCAAACAAAATCAAAGTAATTTTTGTAGAGCGTAGTGATTAATGGAGTAACGGCAGTCTATAAAGGGATACTTTAGCCAAGTTAAGATTTAGGGTAACAATAAATTTTACACGCTAACTACAATGAAAAAATAATTATTATCAAATAGCACTAGTGGTAGCCTGCGGCTCCTCCCTCGTGAATGTCAGTTATCACGTCAAAAAGTAGCCATGTGCCAATTGCTAAATTTCATGCAGATATAATCTATCCCATAGTCCCAAAAGTCAGGACTTTTCTTTTTAACCAACTTAATTATTTACAAGACTTTCTGTCCCGGACACGTGTTGCTGTGGTTATTTTATACTACTCTCCTTTAACATTAAAATATAATAGATAAAAACTATCCTATCTCTCAATTTGGAGCAAACCACACCAAAACACACATTAAAAATAAGTTACAATTGGATTGTTAGTTTCGGAGTTCATCCCGGACAAACATCGTGACACGGGAAGTATATATAATAGATATACTAAACGTGTAAAGACACGATTATCATCAAACGCTGACACTTGAACAATAAAGCCAGTTTTAGCAACGTTAAAATTATGCAATGAAAAGATTCAACTACCATTTTGTGATGTGCTAGAACACTTATGAAGACTTTAATTGTAAGATCTAGCCACGACATATACAAAGAGAAGGAAAATGTGAACATTGTGAGTTAATTACGCTTTCTTAATTCAAGTTTCTTAGGCAAATATTATTCAAGTTAACAAGTGTAGTATTACATGAGGGTTTTCCAATTACAAGCTAAACACTGTTTTAATTGAATTATCTTCAAGTTACTATTTTTTCTTTTATTATGTTTTTACACCAGGCAGGTAGTCTGCCAACTGGCAGACGACCTGCCTGGTGTTAAGCAGCCTCTGTAGCATATTGATGATTGCAACACTGACGTGACAATCGCGTGCTGCCAACCCCTTCCCTACCCCGTGGAGCTCTGGTGCCCTACTCATCAACAGAAACACAACACTACAAACCTGTTGTTGACTGTGTGATGTGTTTTGACTGTGGAGATGCAATCTCGATTCGGGCTCCTTAAAATTTCTAGTGAATAGTCCACAGTGCCCTACCACGACTAAAATAGAACCGAAAAAAGAAGAATATTCAGAAGTGACGGTATTAAATAAATGCTACTTTTCATAGGCTGTAAACTTAGTTAAGCAATTTAATCCCTAGTTTTAACGTGCTTCGCTCTGGTTCAAACTTTACAGACTTGATCTATTCTCATCATCATCATCATCGACAGCTCATATAACGTAGGCTCGAGCCTACCCCACATTAGGGACGTTTAAGCCTTAGTCAACCACGCTGGCCAAGTGCGGGCTGGTCGACTTCACACACAACCTAAGAATTTCTTCATAGGTGTGTGCGTGCAGGTTTCCTCACGATGTTTTCCTTCACCGTAAAAGCGTCGATTAAACGTACATATGAATTCAAAATTTGAAACACATTGGTACGTGGCGGGGATCGAACCAGTGCCTCCCGGGTGGGAGATGACGCTCTTACGCACTACGCCACCGACGCTTCTTATTCTATTTAAGTGAAAATATAACAACTAAATTAAACAAAAATTGTACGGTTGATTTGGGTTAAAAATGGAGTCTCTCAACACGTGCTTTTACAACAAGAACTCGGGAGAAACTCCAAACAGACTTTATCGTTAGTACAGATATTTCTATGCCTGCTCCGTATTATGCCGTCAAAGTGACATTACCGGCCATACATTTCCGTGCTTCCATACATGTAATTATCTTACTATCGTCGAAGATCACTACTCAGCAATTGTTAATCGCAAATACATACATACGATCACGTTCGTAATCACAAATAAAATACTTTAATAAGTAGGTACAAAGATTACTATAAGTGATCATTTTATCACGGAAAAGCAAAAAGAAAATTTTGAAAGTAGTACATAATCATTAGAAAAGCCACTCCTTAAGCTTTTTAAAAACTTTTTCATAGTAATGAAGTGTAGAGTATTGAAAAACGATTAATTGTTTTTTTATATCATATTTATGTATATTCTACAATATTTTCTTATTCATATAGGGCAATTTTGTAAATGATATTACAATGTGTTGAGTTTGATTAACTTTATACGCGGCTGTTGAAATTAAAATGGAGTATTTCTGTGACGTCCGAATTAATGGCTTGTTTATTCATGGGGTCGTCTTCAGCCTACACGTTTCGCTCCATTTTTTATAAAGGTGGGAAACAATATTCCGTATACCAACACTAGTAAATTAATAGCGGTTTTTTGTTTGAGATTTATTAATCCTGTTGAATGACCTACAACTCATTTTTATATTGATTACTAGATTTTGTCAGTGCCTTTCTTCAGTGGAGGAGTGAGATAAAAAAATTAAACTGCTTATTTTATTAAAAAAAACTATATTAATTTAACATTTTGAGGCAGAATCTTAAAATTAAAGATTATTTAGTAAACCTAAAGGTTGGTCTTAATATAACTTAATATTATTTATTTCATTTTGGATGCAGGTGCAGATGGCACCGCCGTCGTGAGTTCTTAGTCACGATCACGAAAGTTAAGTTACCAAGTCTGCGATTGGTACTAGATGAGTGATCAAAAAATTAAAGGTCCAGATCCCGGGATCTAAGAGAATAAGCAGCAATGCGGAATAAAGTGACATTTAAGCTGGAAGTTCAAGCAACTGTGAAAAGTGAGTGAAAGCAAATTTCGTAAATTGTCAATGGAGAATGTACGCATATAATTACTCTGCATATTTATGCTACTCTATGTCTGTTTCCGCCGGCCGCATGCCAGGAGGCGTTGGTCACAAGGATCAACAATGGTTCAAACGAACGTTAAATCAACGATATGGTAAGCCACTGAAAGCGGTGGCTTATAGGACCGAAAGGTTTATCGATCCTTGGAGGACGCCTATGTCCAATTGTCCATTTCTCGGCTGACATGATGATAATGATATTTCTATTCTTTACTCCCTGATAAAATGTGTACGAAATTTCATGACGATTAATTGAGTAGTTTATTCGTGAAATCGTTTTAAATAATCACGTTTGTATTTCATTATATCATAGCAGCCTTTATAATTCGACCCACTGCTGGGACACGAGGCCTCTCCTAGTCATCGAAGGTTTAGGCATTAGTCCACCACGGTTGTCCAATGCGGATTGGTCGACGGAGTATAAAGGTAATCAATACCCCTTTGCTGATCCATTAGAGCCTTCTACGACACCCATTAGAGGATATGGGTTGATGCTAATGAAATGAAATGAAAAAGCTCTTTATTTAAATGGACTTTGCTAAGTACTTTTAAATCGTCAAAACCCTACCACCATTTCGAGACGAAATAGTAATTATTATGCTGAGATGGAGAAGAAATGGCGAAAGAAACTCCACAGCTTACAATTTGGTTAATTTATAATAGTAATTTATGTTGTAAAAGCTTTTCAATATAATTCAATTAATCACATTAATGAACTAGTTTATTTAATTTAACTCTTGATACCCACCACCATTTTGTGTTAATGTTAGATAGATTTCTCTCAATTTAGGTGCTAAGCATACATTTATGATCCTCTGGTTAATAAATATATCTATAAGAATACAATGTGTGGCATACCAAAAAAAAATCCAATACCTATTCTATATCCAATAGCTATTCTACTCTGATGGCATCACATGGCTAGTTCATATTTGCATTTGTTATATTTAGTCGAGGTAGGGCAAAGTGGACTAGCCGCTCGAATTTTTAGTGCCTGAACTGGTGTAGTACGTCCACCTTACAGCAGTGAAATAACATTAATTTTTTCTGGTGTTGTTTTTCTGTTGGTGAGTAAAATAAATTGTCAGAGCTTAAACCAAGTTTTTAAGGGGACTAGGGTTGGCAGTGCGCGAGTGTCATATCATTGTTGCAAGCATCTATCGGCCACGTTGACTGTTTACCCCCAGACTGGCCGTATTCTTGTCTGCTAACCAAATTATAAAAAAAAAGTAATTACGGTGCTTGAACAATCCAATATCCACATAAATCTGCCTTGCAGATATCAAGTCAGTAGTATAAATATTTTTATATACAAAATCACTCTCAATTTATAAGTCCTAGCTTAACGATAATTCAATCTTCACTCAAGTCCGTTTCTCCAGCGTATCTTCGTATAAAAGTCTTTGCGCTTAAATAAAGTAAATCAAATAACAAGCAAATACAATTTGGTCCCCAAAATCTTCCCCGCTACTTCGTATACAATATCTCTGTTATTTATATTCTTCTGTGGAATACTTGTCCCGTAAATATTCATCAAACACACAATACCTAATCTTCCCAGTCCGTGTTACGTAAGCGCGGTGTCTTCTTAACTTTTTCACAGGTTCCCACTTGAAGGCCGTTCTTTTTATAAATAAATAACGGTTTCAAAAGGTCTGACATTTAGGTTGTAAGTAAAACATTGAATAAGATAGGATTATGATAGCCAGTCCTCTGCCTAAAATAGAATTTCAGTTCAAAAATGCACATACCACATTCCATGTGAATGGCGTGTGGAATTTTATATCCGTAATACAATATTATATATAATAATGTATATTTCACTGAACTACTTTCTACTGAACTTTAAATGCTAAAATCCTTGATTATGCACTTTATTTGATACAATACGGTTTTTATATTTTGTTGAATTGTACTTTCTTCGCGATTGTACTCTAGGTAAATCTGTAATATTGTTAAAATAGTAAGTTTGAAATATATTAAATTAACAAAACAGTTTTGTATAGTTAGATCCACTGCAGTTGTATGTACAATTTTTAAAATAATAACTATTAAAATATGTTTCAAATAATAACTACAATCCGCGCCATTCACAAATAAATACAAGTTACTAAATGCGTAAAATATGTTAGGTTATGCCAGAAAATCTCCTTCCGTTAAATTATCTCTAAAATTTGATTTTTAAGCAAGTTAGAACCATTTTGCGTTTAATCAGTCGACTATATGGACTTGAGACTACAAGTTTTCTTTATTCTAGTTAAAATCTTGGGAAGGAATTATTATTTTAACAGTTTTAAAAAGTACCTCAATTGGATTGACAGCCATCATCTCTATTTCAAAGACAAGTGGCCAAACGATTATTTACATTTTGTTCGATAGAAACTTTGTATCATTTGCCACTTGTCCAAAATATAATTTTGAACTTTATACCAGAGGGTTTGGCCCTCTGGTATAAAGTTCAAAATTATATTTTTTTTTTTACTAAAATCAAACTGTATTTTTTTTTGCAAATTAAATAAGGGAAAAACAAATAACATCATTTGTTTTTACGTTTTTGTCTTTCCAACGCAAGCACGATGTAAATATATAAACTAACCTTTCTGATCGCCAAAAGATGAATGATACTACGACACACGCGCTGCTGCACAACCCTCGGAATATAATATAATTCCTATCCGACATCATGTAGACACTTTTACGGGTGAAATATTCAAAGCTGGCATTATCTTCGGTCCCCAGTCTCAGCACTGGGCATCATGCCAATTATTTAAGACGAGACTAATTCGGTTGGTTTGATATCGTCTAATTTGGAATAGGTTTTAGTTTATTTCGACGGTCGGACGGTTTTTGTAATGTAATTGGGGTTTGGTAGTGATTATTTTGTTGTGATTTGGTTTGTATATGTAAATATAATTCGACATGACTGTGTGTTGTTAATTCGACACAAATGTTCAATAATATAACGCGTGATAACAATGAGAGAGATGCACACAGAGGCAATGTGCAAAAGAGACTTACATATAAGTTTATGCCCATCAAAACGCAAGAGTTATATTCTAAAGTATTTTTTTTATTAAAATTAGTTTCTTGTTCAATTGCATTGATTCTAAGCCAGTATTATAGATCACAGAAGTTATTCCCGAGAGACTTACTTATAAGAGAAAAGCTCCCATTTTATCATGTTCAATTGTTAATATTGAGTTACTTAAATTTTGTTTTACTAGCTCAATATTAACAATTCTACTATAAAAGCTATTTTTAATGTCATGGATATTTATAACGCGTGAGATATATTTAATTCGGTATTAAATTTAGATTTATAGCTCTTAATTTTAATTCCAAATACTTCAAGCAACAGTCCGCATTTAGTTGTTTTTTCTTTTTAATTCTTATACAGAACTCGCCTCCGATGTATCGATTTCATTTTCCTACCCTGCTCCCAATTTATTTGGGGTCGGTGCAGTATGTCTTGCTATCGAAAATACTGCTATAAGACCTTTTATGTGCGACTTTTAGTAGCGATGCAGTCGCGCGTTTTTGAAACGCGCGACAGCATCGCGACACCAGCAATGAACAGATCACTGCCACTTTAAGCATCGATGCAAATAAGCGTTTTTGAAACGCGCGACAGCATCGCGACACCAGCAATGAACAGATCAGTGCGACTTTAAGCATCGATGCAATTAAGCGTTTTTGAAACGCGCGACAGCATCGCAACACCAGCAATGAACATATCACTGCGACTTTAAGCACCAGTTTCGTGATACCAGCAATGAACTTATTTTTACATCGATGTTGTCGCGCGTTAGTGTCAATATAGTTGCGCGTTAGCATCTTTATGGATACTAGATAACGGACATTTAAAATATACATAATAATTTTAGATATTTTTATAAATAATCTTAAATATACAACCATGACTCGCAAACAAATATTCGTGTTCGTCACACAAATATTTGCCACTACCAGGATTCGAACCCGGACCGCTTGATGTGTAGGCAGTCATACTGACCATTCCATCATGACGGAGTTATTAGTTAGTTATGTTATTGAAATCCCCCATTAGTAAACTATTTACTATTTTATTTCGTAGCCAATATATAAGTTTTTCTAGAGACAATTTGGTATTAATTTAATATTGGTTGCTTTACTTTCCCCTAAATAAAGTGCTTGAACCACCCTTAATAGCCTTTAATAATTTTGGTTTGACAATTTACTTTAACTTGAGTTGTTTCTTCATAGTTTCAATACCACTGGGGATTAAAATGTTAATTAAAGTTTCAAGTTTATTATACCTAGTATGAGGCTATAAGGTAAGGTATATGTTGAGTGCACCCTCTAGAATTAGTACTATCCAAACTTGTCTAGAATTAGTATTTTAAACCGACTTTAAACAGACCGAGATTACGACAACGGTTATTTGTGGTGAGCAAAGGCAGAGTGTAATGTTATAGGTTATAAAAGTAGATTTTTCCCCATGTTCATGTTTTTTGTGTTATACTTATTTAAAGATTTTTTACATACCCGCACTGCTGAGGTGATTAAAGGTCATAGTACACTTGTCAACTCTTAACTGTATCGCCTCTTTTAACTATGAAGAGGAGGCAATCCATAGCCGTTTCGTAGTGGGATTTTCCGATGCTCGCGCACTGGATGCGGCTGCATAAGAAATATTAATTTTTCAGTCGGGTCCAGTGAGTGGGAGCCTAAGATTTTTTTTTTTATTACTTGATGGCAAACAAGCTTACGGCCCACCTGGTGTTAAGTGGTTATCGTCGCCTATAGACACTTGCAATATTTAGGGGTAAATTACTTAACACTGCAATTGCGTTGCTATCCTGGGAACTAAGATGATATGACTTCCATGCCTAGTAATTACACTGGCTTGCCTTTCCCTTCAATCCGAAACATAGTGAACTGCTTCACGGCTGACATAAGAAAGGCGGTGGTATCTACCCAGACGACCCCACATACGGGTCTACCACCTAGTAATACTAATATTTTTGTTTTTTATATTTTTTATTATTTAAGTATTTAATTTGTATTTTTTTGTCCCTCTTTCACTGTGTATAATTATGGACGTTGTCTGAAATAAACGATTTATTATTATTACTATTAATTATAGTAAGAAACGGGCGTTCCCTTTCCAAGCTGATAAGTGTGCATCGACCTTTAGAGTGTTACATCTGTCCTGGTTGTTGGCTTTTCACTAGTTGCTGCAATTACAATAAAGGAATGCTGTTATTACAACAAGGCGCTGGTTGTTGGCTGTTCACTGGTTGGGTTTTTTGCCCCTTTTATGCAGGCTGGCAACCAACCCATTTTGGCATTATGAGCGTTATTGTACGTATAAATGCGCCGAGTGGCTATATATTGACGACTAGATACGATGACGCGAAACCATAATAACGTTCTTTTTCGTCGGAACTGAAGAAGTGGTGGATTTTTTCATCTTGTTTATTTAATTATTTGTCTACTATATTTCAATACACTTTTAATTGTTTTTCAATAAGTGAAATTTAGAGAATGATTCGACCACAGAAAAGTGTTTTTTTTTTTTCATATTAAGCCTAATAAAATATCACTCGTAAGACTTGAAAAACCTTTCTAAAATACGGTCATTAGTTTAATCTCTTACACTGAAATTTCACTGGTTGGGTTTTTTGCACCTTTTATGCAGGCTGGCAACCAACCCCTTTTGGCATTATGGGCGTTATTGTACGTATATATGTAAAGTACGTATGTATGTATCTTAATATAACTTAGCTCGTGCCGAGTGGCTATATATTGACGACTAGATACGATGACGCGAAACCATAATAACGTTCTTTTTCGTTGGAACTGAAGAAGTGGTTGATTTTTTCATCTTGTTTATTTAATTATTTATCTACTATATTTCAAAACACTTTTAATTGTTTTTTCAATAAGTGAAATTTAGAGAATGATTCAACCACAGAAAAGTTTTCTTTTCATATTTAAGCTTAATAAAATATCACTCATTATTTTTTGGAAGACTTGAAAAACCTTTCTTAAATACGGTCATTAGTTTAATCTCTTACACTGAAATTGTATATCATATTGAAATTTGGTCGTGGAGGCTGTTTTTCACGAAAAATCGACGACATATTAAAGTCGAGTGGACTCGGAAAATACTTAAATATGAGATTCAGAATCTGAGTGACGCTTAAATATACCAGATTAATCAAAATACAGAAATTTAATAAAATCCTCATTATACTTGCAAGATCCCACAGTACACGTACTAATACCTTTAATAAATTAAATTTTTATATAGCCAGATCAATAGCATCACATGTTAGACTTCACATGAAAATGAGTAAATACGTCATTGAAATTTATTGGACTGGGCCGAATTAAAAAAAATGCTATAACATTTTCTGCCCACTCATAAAAGTTGAACGAGCACTCCGTTCATATTTTATTACAACAAGGGAACGGCTTGAATCAATAAGGGTTTCGAAGCAACGGAAAAAGATTGTTTCTGTTGCTATGGTTAGAATATATATTGTAATAACAGTTTTTTTTACATCACGGAGCTACATACACGCAATTTGATCTTCTAATTGTTTCTATAGGACCTCAAGATATAATACAGTTTTTTTTAATCAAAGGTATATCAAATATCTCAATTCGCCCTATTCCTCCTGATGTTAAGCTGAAGTGGAGTTAAAATGCGACCAAATTTTGTCGATTTCATTTAATGAGATTGTATTATGTAATCCATATGAGTGATGACAAGTTTTTAAATACAATTACTTACTTAATGAGTCGAATATAACGATATAAAAGTGAATGGATGTCCATTCACAAATAAACTTTCACACGTAATGAACTGCCAAAAATCTCACTCCAGGATGAGATCTAGTGTCGGGTAGATTCGTTAAATACTTGAACAAATCATAATGAGTAATTATAGACCTTCTTAGGGATTACCGTTTTGAGAGCGTAGGAGGCTTATGACATCTTACAATTATTATTGTTTGTAGAACGGAACATCCATTCAAAATTATAATTCTTTATATTTCATATCAATAAATTGTTAGAGTGAGACGGTATGGAATTTGTTTGAAATAAATTATTCATTATTTCCGCTACAGAAACACATAATATTACCTTTACCATAAACCATTTTTGACAAAGTCAATATCAATATAATTTTAGTTTGCGGAGGTTGGTGGCTCCAAGAAGCTTAGGGGGAAAATCCGTATTACAGGATGTCCCCATGGAGATAATCAACTTATGCCCAGTTTCGATAACTTATCCGCGAAGATTTAACGTTCTTGGTGTACAATTTTGGCAGATATTCCAAAACAATATGCTACAGTTTTTTTTCTTACTAATGACTGTTTCTGTAAGTATATGCACACAGAGCCAGTTTAAATATTATATATCATAATTTATAATTCATTTATTCATTCATAAACATAGGTATAAAATTGTTTTTAAGTATTAGAAAATATCAGTACAGCCATGATTTGCCTTATCGGCATATAAAATTAAAATAAAATAACAAACAAAAATAATTAGTCATTATGTAGTTATGTATGTAATCTAATCATCGTCAAATAAATTTATTATATCTAAAATAATATTAATTGTTATTAAATACAAATTATCTATCATAAGATAATATTGTCTTATCACCTAAAAATATTCTTATGTCTCTTTATATGTTTAGTATACCTTTTCAGCAACGAAGCCATTGCTCTCTGCGTTCCTAAGATAAAAATAAAACTGTGCTACTTGTATATAAAATCTTTACATGAATTCCTCTATAACCTAAACGTCTTTATAGATTGTGTAGTTTTTTTTTGTGTTGTTGGTTAAAGTAGATTTGAGAATGATTTAGAATCACAATTCGATCCGATAACAAATATTTTTAACTGGACATCTTCTGAAGTAACCGCTAGTATTGTATAAACTATATCGTGAGTGTCATTGAAAATTATTGACAAAATTACTAGGTATTGCATGATCACCTATTTCAAGAAGTCCTTCGTCCCCATCGAGCACATAACCAATAGAGGAGAAATGTCATTTATTTTGTTTTAACAAAATTTCCGCAAAACAATTGAAACTACGCGTCATACGATGTCGATATCGTTATCTAGCTATGAAAATAAATACTTTATATAAACACAAATACTAAATAAAAAGAAACTCATTTATTTTCTTTATAAATTTTACAGTTAATCTAAATTCATCAAAATCTAATCAGAAAAAAAACAGAAGGCGACCTTTACAGAAAAATCATAATAAAGAATTAACGACAAACAAAGTTTGACATTATCAGTCGAATAAGTAAACATAAAATTAGGAAATCATAGCAAGATAAAGTATAAAATAATACAGAAAGTAACTAACACATATAAAAATCAGTGAATAGTAGTAAAATATCAGTGGAAGTGCAATAAAGTGAATTAGTTACATAAATCGCGAATTAAGTTTCAATTGGTTTTCTTAACAAGGTATTTTTAACAAAGAAATGTTATTGCAACAAATAAAATAAAGTTATTTCGAAGGAATAGTGTGTTACTGCACTGCAAATATCGATACACGTTTAGATTTATGATAATGCAACACTAGTAATAGTCCGTTTGACGTTAGTGATAAAACACTAACCTGTTTCGGAGACGGAGGGGGCGCGTATTATCTACTACTCTATTGGTTATGTGCTCGACGTCCGTCCCTCACTTACTTCACCAATGTGAAAGAGTCCTTACGCCAAGTCAGCGAAACCAAAGTATTAATTACGGCGAGGCTCGTGAGTACGCAACCTAATTCGCCCGAAGCATTTCACATTCACGTTTTTAATACAACCAGAATAAATTTGTTTGCTTCAACCGTTGTTCCGTGATAAATGTAACCAGATTGTATTCTGCGCACGACAAATGATGGCGTGGTGCTGTATATTTACATGGAGCTTAATGGTTGTTTACGGTTCACTAATTAATTGCGATATAAATACCTTTGTAACTTAAGAGGTGGGGATAAAGTTAACGTTTAATTAACCACGGATATTAAATTCTTTGGTGTTAGCTAAAGAGTCAGTGGTTTGTGCGTAGAAGTGAAATGTGTTGTGCGAGATGAGATCATTCCATTGAGTAACAGTGGTAGGGCTGTGTCTATAGTATTGCTGAGAGGGGAGCCAGGAGAGATACCCTGGGCTTGTGACCCAGTTTAGGTATAAGGAACTTCCTTATAATTCATTCGACGTCTCTACAACTAAACCTCGGATTCTCTCCCTTGTCAGCCATATTCGATAGGATTCAGCGAGAGCTGCTTTAAATACGCGTTCCAGCAGATAACTTACGGAAGCTGTATACAATCCGAGGTCTTTTTATAATATATAGAGGAATTTAGCTGCTGGTATATATACCCCTTACTTCAACTGCATTATTATTTTATCTTACACATAAGATAAAGTTAATTCCATTCTTATTTTTCCTTCACATCAAGCGGTCTTAGAATCCTGGTAGATGAACACGAACATGTGTTCACTGGTCATGGTAGCTGTGTTTATTTAAGTTTATTTTTATAAGTAACTATCTGCTTTTGCCAATTATCTAGTATTCATAGCAGAATACTAAATATTAATATGGGCTATTTTGTATTTGTGAGCGTAGATATTATATATCATTTCAGTTAATAATGAAAGAGGGTAGAGTTTCAGTTTTTGTTAATATTAGGGGTTTAAGTATGAAAGTGCCGTTTTGTATGGAGAAAAAAATTGTGAATTGATATCTGTTAAAAAATATTCATATTTTTATAACGGAAACGGTTACCTCTTAGGAGGAGCTGTTTTTGAAGATGCATTTCTAGTGAAAAAAATAAAAATAAGAATAAAATTTTATACATAAATATAAGTTATTGTAATGAAGTTAAAAATAAAAAAAGAATAATGGACATAGCTATTGTATTAAAGAAATTATACACTAATGAATAATGAGGAAAAAATCGGCAATTTCATTATTTAACCCCTATTATGTACTTAAAATATAGATACTTTAGTGTACATTACAACTCAACTATTTTCATGTCTGCAGAAATCTCACTGAATACAGTGACAAATGGGCTTAATTTTAAGATCTTTACCCTATTTATTTAAGTAATGTATTAACATAAATATTTCATTTCATTTTTACAACTTCAGCCAAAATTCTTCAACAAAGAGACGCAACGGATACTGACCCAAAAATTTTACAACCACAGAAGATTTATTAAAACCGACCGTTGTGAATTAAAAGAAAACACGAACAAAAACAAACGTGAAATTGCGAGCGGTGACCACGGACAAACTGCCTTTCAATTCCGTCGCGCAGAGAATTCTAATATTGAAGTAAATTGGAATCGGAGCAGGTATTGGTATCGATACGCTGTTGCGTATGTAACAGTAACAATGGAACAGTATCGGAGCAACAACATTAGCGTAACGCCCTCAAAATGTTGCTCGTATTTGTGCCGTGAATAATAAATCATTGTCTGATGGTGCACGAAATGAATGCAATATTTTTGTTATATTCTAATGTGCGGACATTTTGACCTATAAATATTAATTAGCTTGTGTAATTAATTGTTCATGCAAATGATAGTCCTGATGTGGTGGTTGTGTTGGTTTTTTAAATATCATAAGATATTATTATGAATGGAAAGGTGATAAGGCAAAGCATTGCGGGCTGGAACACTTATATGCCAGCTAAGATCAACACAGTCTAAAAAAGAGTAGTGAGAATTGGCGAGATAATACTCACATACAGTATTGGATCCCTCGAACTTTTCCCGGCGTATATCCCATAGGTATGTGTCGTGAAAGTCTAATGAGCGAGAATATGAATGAGAAAGCCATCCACCACATCATTTCCAAGGAGAGAATCATGTGGTTGGTATTAGGTGGTGGGATTTTCCCTCCGTATTTACTATATATATCCTTTATTGTACACATAAAAAATGGTTACAAAAGTAGCTATACAGAAAGATATGTACAAAGGTGAGCTTATCTCTAACAGAGATCTCTTCCAGCCAACCCTAGCTTTAGTGAGTCCATTATAAGCGGGAATAACGTGTACTAACACAAATAGATAAAGACAAAATATACAGTTATTGACAACTAATACATATACATACAAATATATAAATAATATATCTACTATAATATATACATATAAATACAAATACTTAACACAATTTAGAGAGGTAGTGCTCTTTCAACCGATGTTTGAAAGAAGTGACCGATGAACTCTCTCTAATCTCCACTGGCAGTTTATTCCATAACTGTGTAGCAGTCACTGTAAATGATCGGGCAAAAAACTTGGATTTGGAAGCAGGACGAACTAAGGTTTTAGTGATACAAGCACGCTTGGGACGGGAACTGGGAGGAAGGGAGTTAAAACGGGAACGCAGGTAATCTGGATGGAGAGGATTGTGAAGGATTTTGTAAAGTAGGGTGAGGATGTGCATATTTCTGCGAAGGCGGATAGGGAGCCACAATAACTTTGCACGAAATTCAGAGATACGGTCATATTTCCGCAAACCAAAAATAAAACGAATTGCCAGATTTTGTAGGCGTTCCAGCTTGTTAAGTAGCTCCTCTGTTGCATCTAAATAACAGACGTCAGCATAGTCGAGAATGGGGAGTAGGAGAGCTTGAGCAAGCATAACTTTAGTTTCAAACGGCAGAAAGTATTGAAGACGCTTAAGAGAGTGATAAGAAAAGTGCATGCGACGACTTACTTCATTGATATGTGAAGCCCATGACAATGTGCAATCAATAGTCAGTCCTAGATCTTTGCTCTTTTCCGTAAAAGGTATTACAATTTCATTATACATGACCTTTGTTTTGACGTTACCACATACCTTATTATACATTCTGTTACTAGTTACAATCATGGCCTGTGACTTGCAAGGATTCACTAGAAGTCCAAAAGAATTAGCTCAGGATCGCACAACAAGTAAGTCCTCGTTAATTTTGGTAATAGCTGTGTCGATGTTAACCAAGTCGCAATGCCTGTAAATCTGTAGATCGTCTGCATACAAGTGGTAGGGAGGACACATGACCTTAGTGAGTTCATTAATAAAAACTGAAAAAAGAAGAGGGGAAAGCACGCCGCCTTGCGGTACGCCTGCAGTAAGGTGACACCAGTCAGATGCTGACTCGTCACACTTGATACATTGCTGGCGTCCACGAAGATAGTCAGAGAACCATGCAATCACGGAGGGTTGAATGTTATTTGAGCCAAGGATGGATAAAAGGACATCATAATCAACTGAATTGAAAGCATTACTAAAGTCGAGGAGGACAACAACAGTAGCCAGCCTGTTGTCTAAGGCATGACGAATGTCTTCAGTAACGTTCAACAGGGCTGTCACTGTGCTGTGATGGGGGCGGAAACCAGATTGGAAAGGATTAATAAGATTGTTGTGGAATAGGTGAGAGGAAAGTTGTAGATGGACAACGCTTTCAAGGATCTTGGATAGAAAAGGGAGTATGGATATTGGACGAAAGTGTGAGAAAGTTGTAGGATTTGTTGATTTAGGTAGCGGAAGAACGTGGGCTAGTTTCCACACAGTTGGAAAGACGTTAGTTGTCAGGGAGAAATTCAAAATGTGTGTGATAATGATACTAACGTCTTCCAAGATTGGAACCATCATGTCACGACTGATACCGTCACTACCCACAGCTCTGGATTCGATTGATAGGATGCTCTTTTTAACTTCGTCCTCCGTGATGTCGCGAAATGAGAAAGAGTCACAGTCAGGTGGGGTTCTATTACTTAGAAAAGTTACTGTCTTGTCTTTGACCGTGTTGTCTAAGATAACTGGAGGTTTACAGAAATGTTTGTTTAGGTCGTTCAAGTTTGGCAAGGTATTATTATTATCAGGATTATCACCCACACCTAGCGATCTCAAAAATTTCCAGATTTGTTTCGGAGAAGTGTTTTCCAAGGATTTGTGCACGTAACGGCGTTTAGCATCCCTACACAACCTGTTGCAGAGATTTCTAAGTGTTTTGTAACTTTGCAGGTTATCATTAGTCGGGCTTTTCTTAAGATTGGATTTAGCTTTATCTCTGCGCTGCATAGTTTTTTTTATAGCTGGAGTAAGCCACGGAGCTGGCAGGTGCTTAACTCGCACAGGTCTTGTTGGAGCATGGGTATCAAACAACTTAAGTAACAACCGGTTAAATAATGCCACTTTGTCGTCGACAGTGTTAGCAGTCAAAATTATTAACCAATCTATTTTGTTAAAGTCCTCCCTCAAGCGATCAACATTAATGCCCCTAAAGTTACGCTGAAGAATAATTTTCGGTTTTCGTTTTGGAGGGCGCACTTTATACGAGAGATATAAAAGGTCATGGTAAGAAAACGGTGCTGTCAGTTGACCGTGAGAAGCAACTAAATTGGGTTTAGAGATAATTTGCAAATCTAGAAGAGAAGGTTGACAATTAGGAGAGTGGTGAGTAGGTGAGAGGGGTAACATGTCAAAGTTAACTGAAGAAACGATAGATTTTAGTCGGGTAGACCTAAAGTTGTGCTTTAGTAAACACGTATTTAGGTCTCCCATGAGAACTACATGGTCATAGATGGAGCTTAAATGCTCGAGATTTGTTTCGAAAGATTCAAAATAATTTACCTTATCATTTGGGCTGTAAACTACACCGATTAGAACCTTTGTGTGATGCGCTTCAACCTCCAGAAAAAGGTGCTCAAGTGAACCAGAGTAATCACTGGGTGACTTATCAACAATATTGCATGGTATATTTCCTCGGATGTATGCACACACACCACCTGCACCTGCACCAATCCGGTCATTTCGGTACAGCTTATAGCCATGAAGAGCGCAAATTGAAGAAGGTAAAGAAGGTTTAAGCCAGGATTCGGATATTAAAATTCCGTCGACTATGCCGCTGCTGAAAGATGCAATTAAATCAGAAATATGTCCTAAGACACTTTGTGCGTTAATATGCACAAGGTTGAGGAAAGTGGATTTGCCATAAAACACTGCTTGAAGTTTATGATCTAGTGAGATTGCATCGGTATCGGAAGCTGAAGATACATCACTACACGCACTTTCATATTCATCAGAAGAGCTATCTGTAAAATAAGAGTGACTAATAATAGACATAAATATATACTATACTTACTAAATAAACACTGAACTATACATACACTGTAAATAAGACACAAAATAATACCTTGACTTACTAACCACCAGCGAAAGTTGGCTGAATATTTTAAACACAATTTAAAAGAAAAATTGGCTGTACGATGTAAAGACCTTTGTCACTTTACAGAAAAAAAAAAAGTTGACATGTCTATGACATACGTCAATGTAAACAAATACAAAAAAAACGCTAAAAAAATATGGTCAAACAAGATTTGTGACATTAAGTAAAATTATTGTGAAATACCTTAAAATAACATTTGACCTAATAAGTTGTATAATTCTTAAGTAGTTACCTAGGTAGTTAATTAAAATGTACAAGCCAATTATTTAGAAAACACAATCACTTAACGGATGACGAGGGAAACTGCACTTGAACTTTTTGTAGATCGGACATAGTAGTAATCTTCTTCCGTGTCTTGTCAGGAAGTAAGATGACGATAAGACCTTCAGATGACCAGCAATTCCTCAGGCCAAAATGCTTCCGAGCAGCGGCGAAAACAGTTTGCCTCGACTTGGTCAAGAACTCCGATATAGTGATCTTGGTCCCTTTAAGCACGGTTTTGGCACTCCAGATAGCAGAGCGAGCCTTCATGGTAGTGAACCGAACTAAAACTGGACGCGTTCGTTCTTTCTTGATACCAAGTCTATGGCATACCTCTATGCTATCGGGCTGGATGTTTGATATCTTCATCTGTTTGTTGAACACAGCCAGTACCTTAGATTCAATGTTCTCTTGTGGCTCTTCCAGCAGACCGTGAACAAGTAAGACTTTCCTTCTCGTGTGAGTTTCCAGCTGATCAATGCCAGCATTCAGGAGTTGTAACTGTGTCTTTATTGTCTGAATAGCCCCTAAAACGAATGCCTTAAATTGAAGGTACTCAGACGATAAGGCCTTCACTGTCTGGAGCTGGGCTGAAGATGCTGATGATGATGATTGCTGCTGCAGGGCTGCTTCAAACTCCTCCATTCGAGCGCCAAATTGCGATGCCAAGTTTTGTAGATTTTCATTTATTTGAGTAACATCCATAGTGCCGAAATTTAGTTGGTGAAAAATTGTGCTATGTGAAGTAGTGATGAAAATTAATATTGCCAACACTCACAGGTGGGTACACTATTACATTAAACTAAGATTTAGTTTAAGAAGTCAATAATATTTATATTAATATAAATAAAATTAAGGAGCGAAATTATTTGTGTATTACTATTCCAAACTCATCATAATTATAACAGCCTTTGTAATCCGACCCACTGCTGTCTCTTTATCGAATGAGGCTTCGGCAGTAGTCCACGATGCTTGCCCAATGCGGATTGGTGGACGGAGTCGCCTTCTACAACAACGGAGTGATGGTTTTCTACGCTGCCGGCATCACACGGCCAACTTTCTATTTAAAGAAGTGTATTTTGAGGAATTATTTCACATTAACAGGATCATTCTATTATCGAACAGTTCGTCATTCACGGGGAAACTTTCATTATATGGATACCGTCCACTAGTAGGGCTAAAACATGCCGTTACCAAAAGTGTGTACATAACTTCAATAATTTAGCAGGGAACACCATCGCAGTGTAAGACGTAAATGTTAGTTAGAGATTTGTTCGTCGGTTGATATTCCAGCCGCATCGTATAACTGTATTTAATATCTCTTTATGTCGCACAGTATACGGGAATCAATTCTAAGGAAATGTGGTAACTAAATACTTTGCAGCATATACTCGTAATATTCGTTCAGGATGATTGGTTGTGTAATATTATACATAATACGATCACGCTCGTAGTCCCAAGAAGAGCAGAGCCTTAGGTAAGATTTCTCTAACACATAAAGCCCACTGCTGCCAGCTATTTGGTGGTATGGGCACGTTGTGCCTCCTAATAGTGACAGGTTTCCACCCTGTCATCATCATCATCATCAACAGCTCATATAAGGTCCCCACCGAAGGGCTCAAGCCTACCCCACATTAGGGGCGATTAGGCCATAGTCAACCACGCTGGCCAAGTGCGGGTTGGTCGACTTCACACACAATCTAAGAATTTCTTCATAGGTGTGTGCAGGTTTCCTCACGATGTTTTCCTTCACCGTAAAAGCATCGATTAAACGTACATATGAATTCAAAATTTGAAAACACATTGCTTTCAAAATTGGATTGTTAGTTTCGGAGTGCATTCCGGATAAACATCGTGAGACGGGAATTGTACCTATATAATAGATGACAACATCTAACAACGTGGGTTGTCAAGCGAATTGTATGCAGCTATACGTGAGCGTGGAAATCGTGTACAGCGTACGCCGCAATGGATCAACGGCATTAATGATGGCCGCGCGGTGGTGACATGTCAATGTTTCAATGGTTTGGAATGTTTACCAAATTAAACATAAAACGAAAAACAAGAAAAAAATTTTGTAATGATAAGTGCTAAGTCGGTACTCAAACCAGCGACCTTTTGCAAGCCGGACAAGTTCTCTACCAACTGAGTAACACGTGACTGTGAGATCGCAAAGTATTTATCCATAGCTTTCGTTTGCATTCGCGTCACATACTGACGTATACCTAACAGTGCTGAAGACATCTTCAACAACAACGTTTGAACGTTGTGTGATGACATATTTTTTCCAGTATTAAAAACCGTTTGAACGATGGTAGGTATAACTTTTTCTAAGAGTGTTAAATATTTAAGATCTAGCCTGCCACGTGTCGAATGCACCGCGCGAGAAACTATGTAGATATCGGTGCGGCTAATCAATGTACCTATCCCTGCCACTCAGACATATCTATATATATAAAAATGAATACTGACTGACTGACTGACATATCAACACACAGCCCAAACCGCTGGGTCTAGAAATTCCAAATTTGGCACGTAGGTTCCTTATGAGGTCTGGGGTGCACTAAGAAAGGATTTTTGGGAATTCACTCTCTAAGGTGGTGAAAAGGGGGTGAAAAGTTCGTATGGAAATTCGCCAGTTTTGAAGCTAAATCGATAAAAATTGGTATTTAGCTACTTAGTTAGAAAGTAAGAATGATGTTTTTCAGGATTTTTGAAAACTCAATCCCTAAGGGGGTGCTATCTAAAATAAGGGTTGGAAGTTTGTATGGAAATCCGTAATTTTTTAAAGTAAAATCCATGAAAATCGGTATATGGCGCTTGGGTTAGAAGAAATAATAAGAAAATTTAATGCTGCCCGAAGTAACTATGCTACGCGGACGAAATAGCTAGCTAGTTATAGTATAAAAAATATTCATAAAGATTATACAGTGCTATCTTAAATTAAAATACACACTTTTAGTTATCCCTTTATCATTGGCAGTGACCTTATGTTTTTAATGGGTTTCAGCCGTCATACTAATTTTATGCCTAACCTTATAATCCATGAGGGGCCTATTTCCAGATTAAGGCCCTCCCACCTCAGGTGTGGACTAATGTTTCCTGCATAAGTTAAATTATCTTAAAGCCTTCCCTTGTATTATTCATGCTATACAAAACAGGCCAAGGGCATCGCGTTTGAAAAGAATCAGTGTTCCTTAATATGTGATGGATAGCGCGTTCTTATGTTCAAAATACCCGAACGCTTTCAACATTAACATTAAAGGTTTTCCCTTTTTTGTTAAGCTGACAAAAATGATTTTTAAAATGATGTTCTTCTACGCTAGCACAAATTATTTCTTAAAATTGTAATATTTCGTAAGTATTTGCAAAATGATGACATAAAAATGTGTGCAAAACATATTACCTACTTCAAGAATTACTACTCGATTTAAGATAATGATGTAAATTGTAAATTACACAATTTACATTTCATTCAGTTTAAGTCTCGCTTGTGTTTTCATTTATCAAGTAACTCGGATGTATGGATACTTTTATTTGGTACTTTGAAGGATCTGCACCCTCCCTTCTTGTTAAATTAAATTTTTATGCACAGCAATTTGCAATTCAAAAAGGAATAGCATTACTAAGAATTTCATTTTGAATGCTCCTACAAGAAAACACGACCTAGTTGATTTGAGTGTACCATATTGTTTGTATTTACGCTTCATTGTATTTAAAATGTATCACGTAATTCTAAGAACACAAGTGTTGAGAGACATTCAAGTAATTTAGACGTAACAACCTAAGCTTACTGCAAGCAAAAGTGTGCCTTGTTTACTATATCATAAGTTATATCTCGAACATTTATTATTGTTAGGATCAAGTAACAATGACCATCTGTGCCGAATAAAACTCTAGGGTTGCATTGCCCTCGGGAACCATTACTTTTGTCCAACGCTTGTATTACAGCACATATCAAATAAAGGCTTATTTATTACTTCCTATTTCACTGTTCTGTTGCATGAAAACTACATTATTCATTTCATGTGAAAAGTAAATTTCATTCGATTGTACTCGAGCGTGGTGGATTTTCAAAGAGATATTTTTACAGGAATTTATTGATGTGAAATCCGGGTTAGTTATGTTAAAATTGACTTAAGGCAGGCCAAATTGAAAAGCTTTTAGTACTTTTTGTCAATTTTAAAGTTCAATGCGAGTTCCAAAGTTATTTCCTTTCTGAAATTATTTTATTGCCTCAATTTAAACCACCTCCGTGAATAATGGGTTCTCCTTCCGGAAAATCGAAACCTTGTCTATTTTACAAAAAGTATTCAAGTTCTTCTCGATGAACCATGATCATATTAACAGAAGAGATCAGTTCAGTACAATTACAAATAAACTACTATTTTGATTGTCACGTTTTCCAGGTTAAAATACACCCGTGTGTATGATGAAACATTATTAATTAATCTAAATAAGTCAGCCTTAACAGGTAGGCCCAGTAAATAATTTATTCAGTGAGATTGTTATCTAAGATGTCCCCGTAATATGTAACATCATGGTGCTATTATCATAGTGAATTGAATGAAAACAGTATGGGGCTTATGAGAAACATATCCTTAAGAAAACCTAAGTATCAAGTATTGTTATGAAATTCAATTTTAAATACGTGAAGGTAAATCTTAAAGTCATGATAGTTATATCACAATTTCTGTTCCTAATTAAAATAATAATATTTTTATTTATTTTTGTAGTTCTCAATGGTTTGCTTGATTGGAATTTCAAAAAATGTTCTTAATGTAATTAAACTCAATTGTGATATAAAACAGGTTTATTATTTAAAATACATACTATGACTAAAATATTGCAGTAAGTATATTATATTTCCAAATTGGCCAGAAACTAAGATTTATGAATTACTTACGTCCTCTTATAATAAAAATAATATCACATGAACTCAGACGTGAAATCTCAGAACTTCAAAAGATCTCGCAATGATCGGTAGACATTAAATATTTGATCTTTTTAAAGATATGGCTACCAAAACAGTTCGTACCTACTTTTTTAACTGCTGTTCTTCCCACTTACAAGATGGCACGCGCACTTTAATAAGGCTTATTAATACAGGTCTAAGATAACGATAGAAATAATCACATTAAGAAAAACATAATTTTTAATAAAGAACATTCTGCGAGTTTCACCAGAATAAAATTAACATAACATTGTTATTATAATTAATACTACTTTCACTTGACATCGGCTAAATGCATAACTATCGCGAATCCATTAATTAAATGAAGTAGAATATTCTATCAAACATTTTTTTATATTATGAGATGGCAAACAAGCTTGCGGCCCACCTGGTGTTAAGTGGTTACCGTGGGCTATAGACAAAATATTCAGGGTAAATCACTTAATACTGCAAGTGCGTTGCCATCCTGGGGACTAAGATGATATACCTTCCTTGTAGTAATTACACTAACTTTCCTTTCAATCCGAAACACAGCGAACTGCTTCACGGCATAAATAAGAAAGACGGTGGTACAGTGATAAAACAAATTCCTGCTTAGAGTTGCCTGCGAACTTCTTTTCTAACGAGAAACGACAATTTTCTATCATTTGATAATTATTTTGTAGCTGTTAGTGGAATCCATTTTGTTGTAAATGTCATGTTTCATGAAACAACATTAATTTTAGCAACACACGAGAGTCGTTTTACACTTTGAAAATGCGAAGTAATATTGTAATAAATCTTGTTTTGTAACTAAACAGAAACGTCCATTGCCAACCCATGTTTCGGCCCACGGTTGTATGTTTAACTCCCACTTGGTTCATGCAACGTGGGAATTATGTGAGGGCTGAATAAAACAAATAAATAATGTGTATTAAATTTTGTGCGTACGTAAGTTTCTCCTTTATATTAAACATAATTAATTTTGGTGTTAAAAACACCTATGTTATAATTAGATTTGATTATATTAGGTACATGTAGGTATCTAAGGAATAAATGTGTGCATACATACCTGCATAATATTCTGAATATCAATGTCTCTAAAATACATTATGAGTTGAAAATATAATGGCCACCTACGGTCAACAGCAATAATCAATAAAAAATAAACTTCTGAGGACAGTAAAAACTTTTTTTAAAAACAAACTTTTATTTAAATGCTCTAAAAAGAGGAAAATATAATAAACTTTAAATTTAAATGTAATAAAAGCTTGTCGCTAGGTTTATTTTGATATTTCGATCATCGTTTACTATCTATCTCTTTGACAATTTAATCGCTGTTTATCTACACAAGTAAATCTCGAGACAAGAAATTCAAAGCTTAATTTATTTTCTTCCTTTGAGAGAACTTAAATAACTGCTTGTATAGAAAATATTTTTGTCAATGAAGTTTAACTACTTAATACACCTTTAATTTGATACATGCATATTATGGTAAGGGTAAAAAATAAGTAGACTGCGATCTTGGGCGGTCCGCCATTTCGAATTTAGAGTAAAGTCAATTTAATTTTTGTAGGTATATTTTTCAGCAAACCCTTTCATTTGAAATCCATAATCATGCGAGTACACAAAAAATAACTAGACTAGGTACTATCTTGGACCGTCCGCCATATTGGATTTAGAATTCGTCACTTCGCTAAGCAGGCATAGTCATCCAAACTATTTGCGTGTATGTAAAATTTCAGCTCAATTGAATACCAACAAATTAATGGCCGAAAAATGGTTTGTAAATTTTGACGGACAATTACATACTTTACATACGAACGATACGAATACTGTAAGTTAAATAAAAACTTGTAAATATAGTAATATAGTGACAAATCAAGCAAGAAGGTTACGAGTACAGCAGAATCTATGGAATTCAATAAAAATAACTAGGTTTTGGTTAATTCGACATTCTAAGATTTTCTGCTCTCAAAATACTTATAACTTGTTTTTCAAAGTTTTCTCATTAAATTATTTTAACGCAACCGAACCCTTGTTGTTTTTAAGATAACTCCATTTAATCGCACAATTAATATCATAATGTATTGTACTGACACAAACAGACAATTATTTCCTAATTTTAAGATAAATAATAATTTTATGTAGTCTGCGAACATTTTTTAAACATTTTGTATTTTTGACAATTTGAACAAGATCTTTAATTTTTATTAGTAATAAAATTACTAATTGACGCACTGAGTATAATCGGACGGCTAGTCGCTTGATTGCGAATCTTCTTGTGTGAAAATATGCTTCGTTTTTAAATGTAAATGCGTAGATACACGCGAACATACGTCCATCATTTGCCTCATAATTCGTTTCAGTGCTCGTGCGTGTGTTCACGTACGGAGTAGCATGCTTGACGGAGCACAGCATTAGCAAGAAGATACTCTTTGAGGTAGATATGGAATGCATTGAAGCAAACGAAAATCAAAACTGTAAGTATTGGGTAAGATTAACTTTTTGTAAAGTCTTCTCACGTCTACTACAGCTTTGCTATAGGTAGGTGCTGTTAAAATTTGTTCGAAAACATTATATGACAGAGAAAACAATGCATATATGAACTGAACAATGGACATACTATATATGAACCAGTCTTTTCTTCTCTCAGCATCAATGTACCTAATAGAGCAGTAGGTACCGAAATAGAGGCTTGTGGAGAATTAGTGCTTTTGCAAATTTTAGCGTTCGGGTACAAATTTTATATATACCTTTTGTGAGAACTCATTAAGATTGAATATTGATTTTTTTTTAACTTGGACCTAATTCTAAAAACGTATTTTATAGAAGTTAATATAACGATGAAGAACATTAGATAATAACCTTTATTTCTTAGAAATGACTACAATTGTTCGCTAATGCTTTTATAACCTTCTATTCGATTTTAAGCCTCCCGCTAAAGGTTCGTAGGAAAATACTGATTTCCAAGAAAAATGTACGCCTTATTAAACTGATGTGATTTTACTTCGTTATTCATAAAGACGACTGAAATTATTGCGTCATATTATAAAATAATATTTTCTAATAGGACCACTTTTCACGTAAAACATGGAAATAAGAAATAAGTCCAATGATATACTTCATTCAATAGTTAACTATGACATTACTAATGTCTAATGGAAACTCTGAAATGTAACATGAATCGTTCATTTCCTACATTCATATTAATTTTATCAGTAAATATTCTGTTTCAGTGAAATATGAGGTCAAGGCAGTAAAATTAATTATTACTATTGCTCGCGAAAAACGAAATATGACTTATTTATGTTACAATCAAACTTTCGTACATGACTTTAATATGTTACCAGTAAACGGCGTTGTGTAACCCGTGAATGTAGGAATTATTTTTTTATTCAATAACTTCTATTACTGCCGTGCTATTTGGTAGGTAATAACGTCTAAGATTTAAAGGCCAATTACCGCACTACTCCTGTTACGACCAAATTATATATAATATGTATGTATATATACAATAGCCTTCTATATTATACCATGTTTTTATATCTCTATACTATGTTTTATATTCATACTTTGTTGATATCATAAACCCTTGTCATAGTTATCTTCATAAAACAAAAGTATACATTAAATGTCAGTGTCCAATAAAAATTGGTTTCATTCACAACTCCTATAAATCAGTCCTTAGTGAATCGTGAAAAAAAATCGGGAGTGGTCTCCCCTTGACTTTCTCGTTTACCGGAAACGACTCAAAAGTTGAAAGAAACCTTATATTTTGATGTCATACATGCATGTTAAATTTGGTTGCAATATGTTAAAACATACTCGAGTTATCGTGCTAACGCACAGACACACACACAGACATAATTCCAAAAACGGTATATTTGGACTCGGGGAGGTCCAAAACATGTAAATCCGTCAAAATCTCGAGGTCGAATTTTTTGACGATTACAATACTTCCTCTATACTACGTATACGAGAAAGTAATAATTGCGAAATGCGTATCCTGTTAATAATATAGTTCGATTGGATTTAACCGTTTTAAGACTGCATGCAGACAAACTGTAACAAATTTAGATCGTAAACATGTACAATTGTACAACTTAGACATTTGTTTGTACAAATGTCTAAGTTGTACAATTGTACATGTTAGATTTTGTGAAAAATCCGTGGCAAATTATAGCATAATTATTATTTTCTATATAAAAATATGACTGATCAACGCCCAGCCCATATCGTTGGACCTATATAGCTGAAATTGTCTAGACAAAGGATAAGACCGGATTTTTTGACATTCAACATGGGTAAAATAGGGGATGAAAGACTGTATGGGGAAAACAAGATTAGTTACACTATTTTATTCGAAACATCACAACACTACTCCTATTGGTAAATGAGTAAACACGTGTTTCGGATTATTTTTTATAATTGGACGTAGTTATGCAAAAACGTTCCAACTCACACATAGGTCAAACTGAGAAAAACGCGTTTATGTGTTTTAGCGGTACGCTTTTTTGTTGTAACGAGTTGAGCTGAGTAGTATGGACAACTTAAACTATTTATATATAAATATTATTTTATTTCATATATTTCATTAACATTTAATAATAATAATTATACAATTTTGCGGAAATTGTACTTGGAACGTTTTAAAAAAAAAGTTTTTTGTATGAAGGTGTCTCATAACTTAATTTGCAGAAACGATCCACTATGTCAAAGTTGGTATATTTTGGGAAATTATAACATATTTTGAAAATACGTATATTAAAAAATAAGAAAATATTACCAAAAAGCATTTTTAATATATTTTTCAATCAAAATTCTGTATTCGGCGTCACATACATGATCGTTGAGGAGGGTCATTACGACCCTGTAATGATTTTACCTGATATAACAAAAAATATTTATTTCATATGAATAATTGTTTAGGATTTTTAAACCTTATATACTTACCAATAAAATAGTTAGAAATTAAAACAATGTAATTCATATTAAATCAGTTTTATTAAAAATTTCCTAAACGAAGTTTAAGTTAGTAACAAAAATTTGTCATATTCTTAAACTTAAAAAAAAAAATCACTGCAATTTAATTTTTTTAATCAAAGATATACTAATTTTAATCTTTAATAAGGAACTTTTGAAATTAAATAACAGCAAAATAATGTAATATACTTAACAACTTTCTTATAAGCAGTTGTTTTTTAGGGTTTTCACTACAGTTATTACAGTAGGAAATCAGATGTTCGCTACATACAAACTTATGACAAGCCTTAAAAATATGACTAATTTTCCTGTCTTTTATAAGGACAGTCTTGGATCTTTTTTGCCTTCCAGATATATTTAGGTAACAGAGGGCTTCTAGATGTTTCTCCCGTAAATTCAATAGATCTGCATAAGCAGCCATTTTATATCTTACTAGGTCATTCAAATAACTAAAAACAGAAAAATACCTAAAATTATTTGTGGCACAGAGTAGCAACGGCGTCGTTGAGTAGGGTTATAATGACCCTGTTGCGGGCTTGCGCAAGTTTTACTTGTTACACGAGTGTCGGGCAACTCAAGCCAGGTGTGCAATGTGACGGGGTGATCCTTACCTCCATCTACTGAGATTCACTACAGTGTGCAATAATTGTTTCATACAAATATTTCAAATCCAAAATGTGCAGGGTCATATTGACCCTGCCTCAATGATGCCAGGTTATGCTTGAATAACGTCACAGTTCATAATCCTGGATGAAATACATCTACCACAAAATCCATCAGCGTCGTAATTGTAACTTCTTCAGACGCTTTCAATTTTTTATAAAAACTAAGGCCATCAGCTGGGATACACTTATAGATGGATTATAAATCAGCCGATTTAGCTGGAGCAATGGGGTTCCCGTTACGCCACAACTGCAGAAAATCAGATTTATTTATTGGTAAAATTACTCCTTTTGTTGTCTTTTTGTGTTGACTTCCATATAATCCTCATCAAAAGATGTTCTCATAAAGATCGAATATAACTTAGCTTTTTCAATCTTTATATTTTACTTACCGATTAAATAGTTCAAAGGAACTTGGAGCACATAAGAGAAATAAGAATCACTAAATTTATTTTTCTAATAATGTTCCACTAGTCATGAGTCACAGGGTAAGCTGTTTAATCTTTAATCGTTAATCGTTCCAAATGTAATGGAACATTTACTACATTAACACAAGGATATTATTTTTACTACATTATTTTTGTAAGAACGTTCCAGACTTCATAACATTATACATTTTTATAAGTATGTTATTCAATAATCGGCTCAAATATAATTGGAACATTGAAAAAAAGTTACATTAAACCAAACAAAGTGTAATATTGTTTCCTGACCACACTATGTGTATGATGATAATAATATTTTTGTGAATGCTTTTGGTATTTTTATCAGTGTCTATCTTTAGTAATTTATTTCATTAACATTATCTAAGATATTATAATTTCTTATGCAAAAAGACATTTCCTCGAATTTTGCAAGATTTATTTATACTGGCTCTAATATTGGCTTAAAGGTGATAGCTAGCTGATAAATTATTTATTTCAAGATGCCTAAGCATTTTGTTACCTACTAAATTAAATAATATGTTGTATTAATGTCAAATATTACCTTGTTTAGAACAAAACAAAAGTGATGGATCGTTTCAGGAATAGATAAATTTATATTCCCACAATTATATGCGATTTGAAGCGTTTTTACCACTATGACCTATCTTAAACATCACAAATAACATGGAACGTTTTAAAGAAATAGATATTTTAAATGACAGTTTTTTAAAAAAATGTTCCAAGATGATTGAGTCATTATTTTGATTTTTTTGGGTAAAGGACAGTTTTTTTTCAAAATGTTCCAAGATGATTGAGGCATTCTTTTAATTTTTTTGGGTATAAAATTAATTAAAATAGTTCGATCCAAGATAATTGGCACTGTATTAAAATATGATTGGGTTGTTTGGTTCGTTTTATCATTTGGACCTATTTATTATTTCGAAGATTTTTGTGTTAAGAGAGTCAATGTCTTGAGCACTTGATAGAACGACCCAAAACACCTAGCTTGGGCATATAAACTCAATTTTGACCACTTTGTGGATTGGAACGGTTTTTGCATAACTACGTCCAATTCAACCCTAGGGGTAAAAAATAAAAGGGGAATTAATGGGGCGACAATGTCCGAAAACGAACATGTTATTTTTTCGTCGTTATCAAAGATAAAAACAAGAAATTTTAAATTGTGCCTAAATTCAAAATTTCATATCAATTTGATAAGAAATAAATAAAATAAACGTACGATTAGTAAAAAATTAAGTAGCCCTAAAAAATTAAAATGCTGCCATTGCTTAAGTTTTTTACGTTTTGGTCCTTCGAGCCGGATCAATATTAAAAGAGTTGATTGTAAATATACTTGAAAACTCAGAGTAAAATATCAATATTGAATAAAGGATCCTAACTACTTACAACACAATATTAAACCAAGAGTAAACAGTTAAACGGTATATGACGGTGACAGACGTCAAATTCAAATTTGAAAAAAGACCTGTCTGTAGTTAGTATACAGTCTTTTATTAGTATTATTTTGCTATTGTTTACCTTTCACGTCTTAGGTACTCATTGTATTTATAACATTGTGTATGTATTGTGTATATATATAATAGTACATTTATTTTATTGTATGTAGGATTATATATGGTATATGTGTGTATGTTTATTCTGTTTTTGTTGTGTATCGTTGGTTATGTATTGTTGTTTACACTTTTTTCATGTTGTGCTTAATTCCCACTAAGTTACTTGCTCCATGCTGATCGTGTCCATCCCAAGGTTGCCTGGAAGAAATCGCACTTAGCGATAAAGCCGCCCATTTTATTTACTGATCGAACGTATGAGTATGAGAAATTTGATATTTATGTTACAATTAAGGCGTATGTCTAGTAAATTCAAAATTAAGGTCGGTTGGTAAATTACTATTAAATACCCAACCAGCACTTTTAAGTTTTCGTTCCCCAAGTTTGTAGCGGATATAATAACATACCCTCGGGATAAAACCTATCAATTGAGTCCTATCTGGTAGAAATCCCGCTATCTAAGCTCAAGGGCAGACCAAGGAAATTTATTTTCCCCTTAGGGACTGAAAGACTTCATTCCTGTAAGCTGTGCAAGCTCTACGCGTTTGCTGATTCACGATTTTGTACCTTAGTAACTTTTTCGTAAATGTATTAGGGTGGCTTTTGTTTGATAGAAAAAGTACATCGATATCTCGTTATATAATATTAGAACATACTGTTTTAATACACGAGATTTTTAAGGTTCCGTACCTCTATAGGTAAAGGCAGGGCAAAGAGCATCTTTGGTGCAATTTTATATTTTGTAGTAATTTATTGTCTTTTAATTTGGTTTCACACATCAAAAATCACATACATATAAGCACGCTTAGAAGGGGTTGAACAGAGCTTCAGGTAGCATTTGGTTACACACGAAGCCAAATCTCCACTCCAGATTTAGCTTCGCCCTCTATGCACCCTAAATAATGAATGGTTGCCAGTCTATCGTCTAAAGTTCTAAACTTGGGCACCAAACCCAAAAATTGACAATCCTTCAGTAAACTAACCAACTAAAGCCAACGACCAGGACCTATAATACACACAAAATTATCTCAGAATTCCGGGTATTTGGTTTCCAATTGACATAATAAAGTGGAAATACATTCTCGGTTTCTATGTATCATTTCCACTTCTGTAGGATCATTTCGTTGTCTGTCTGTAAAGATTTATTGTCGTAAGCACGAGGAAGTGTCAATGTTCGCTGAATTGTAAACTTGAGTATTACTGTCGTTGAGTAAGCTCTGGAAACCTTACCGGACAGAAATACAACACAATCAAGAGATGTGGTCTTCTGTGAGGTGAGCTTATTTACACTGCGTACCTCTTGTAATAAAACACAAGCTTGTGAGTTAGTATTTTTTTTATCTAAATACTGAGGAATGGACAGTAATGAGTTTGAATATAAAAATATTATTTTGAATAACTTTTAGTTCATATAATCATTGATATCTAAACACGCTCACTTTTTGTGTAACTATCAATTCATTTGATGTCATTACAAATTTCACGAAATAAAACGCACATTATAATTTACGGTCATCCCAGGTGCGGCGGGCCCGTGACATGACAAATTATTCTGACTTTGCGAGAACTATTTCCCAGTTGAACCGGACATATGGGTCTCGAAATTCTCCGCATATTCCGACGAATCCGCCGAATATTTGTGTGTAAAAGTAGACTTTTTTCTCGAGTTCGCCCACAAATGAATATGTTTCGGCTAGTCTGTTGTGTGAATGAATAATTCATGGTTGTAATGGGTATCTAATAAAACTGCGTTCGAGTAATATTCTTTTCTTAGAAATAAATTGGTTCTCCTTTATAATTTGAATACGAAGCATTCCTTTGTAGAAACATTTTAAATATTCACATTTTTATTCCAAATATGAAAGTGGGAATTATTGAAATTGAGAGACGTAAATAAAATTATATCGTTTTGGAATTTTTGCATTAAATATTAAATATGAGTATATTGAGTATATTAAATTACTGAGGTGATATTGAGAACATTCTAAGGACGCTCAAATTAATCTTAGCGGTGTTATTGCATAATTATGTTTATTCAATTGAATTTTTCTTTATTTATGTGTGTATATGTGTATGTAGAAGTTAATATTAATATAAGATAATTTGGTTTGCTGTATAGTTAGATTAAGGTGGGGGGCCAGAACTCTGTATTCAGGGAATTCTAGCGCAGGTTCTGCTTGCTCACAGTTCGTACTTGCATACTTATAAGGAAAAATTGTAAAACTGTGAAACTATGAGATGCGTGTAAGTTGTTTGGAAGCATTGTGTTAGATAAATAAATTGCTTATGTGGCGTAACTCAGGAATAGCGTTGGAATTCAAACGAACGAAATTATGTGACCTTCTTATTAAAATACTTAGGTAATAAGTATGATAATTATACCTCTTTACACTTATTTTCCGATTGACGACTTCAGACAGAATTATCGTTTTTTGCTTAAAATGCAAAGTCTTCGCTCCTGCTTGATCGGCGCCACCTTGTCGCGAACTCAAGAATATAGATAATTCCAATAATATTTTAAATAAACTTAACTAAGGAATAGCTTCATATGTAAAAACTACCATCAATATGTTTTAAGTTTGCCTTTAATATTTCCATCTTCTTTCCATCTTTTTGATTGACTAATCATCTTTTTACGCAGGCGGGTTTTTTTTATATATATTTAGTTTTTTATATAATACGGTCATGAAATACCTTTTTAAATAAGTGCTTTAATTTGATAACCATATTGATGAATTCTAGAGAAGAAAAAATCACTTTTAATAATAGCACCTCACAGCGGCTATATTTTTTCCGTTAAGATCACTTACCTAGGAACACTTGGGCTGTCAAGGCAAATCTACGATACCTTAATTATAGTAATCCGTTCAGCCACTTGAAAGATATGAGGTAATAAAGAATATTACAAATATACATTCATACAAGATACGCGCGAAGAACATAACCCTTTCCTTGCAGTCGGGTAAAAGGCTATATGATGACAACTAAGGCTATAAGAATAAGACATCATAAGCCATCAACTAATGGAGATGGAGTAGATTGATTCATGATACATTCTTGATTTATAGTCTTACGGGTTGGTTTAATCTTTTTTGTCTATAAAAGTTGTGTATTGGTGTTTGTTATAATTGTAATCTTACGATCACAGCACACTTATCAAATTGGAAAAGGAACGTAACTGTATAGTCTCTTTTTACTGTGAAGAAGAGGCGATGCGCTACGTTCCGTAGCCATTCCGTAGCGGTCATAGTAAAAAAACAGGCGTTCTCTTCCCAACCTGATATGTGTGCCACGACTTTATGCGTATAAACAGCAGAGAGTAGGTATATTTTTTTCTAAAAACACAAAGCTTCAACTGTGAAACAAATAAATAACATGTGACGTTTAATTATACAATCGAATTTATACTCGGGTACCTCTAGGGTAAAGGAACTTCTACTGTCGGCCCACGTCGCCCGGTAAAAGAAATAATTTCTCTTTGCCCTGAAGCGTACTTAATGACGTATTAAAATTTCACATATTTTCTTCCATTTCCCTTCTACGTGATTGGTACAAATATAATATATTGGCGACGATAAATTGGCCAAGTTAATATTGCGAGAGTTAATATCAGAACTCTAAAGATAGGAATCAAAGTGTATTGCGTTGGGGAGCGTGGGGGAAGGCACAAGACACGTTATAATTTTTATACTTATACGATTTGAGAATATTAAATGAGTTTTACTAGCGAAAGACTGCGCGTGTGTTTGCGTATTATTTTTTAAATTCTTTCTTTTAGGGGAAGCTTTTAGCATTCGCCTCACCTGATGATGAGAAACTATAAAATCGAAGGTAGCCAGCGTTACCCAAAACCCAACCCTCAACTACAGATGAACTCATCATCATCATCAACCCGTGTTCGTCCACTGCTGGACATAGGTCTCCCCTAATGCACGCCACTGCTCCCGATTTTCGGCCACTCTCATCCAGCCAGCCTACGCATATCATCATCCCATCTTGTCGCAGGTCATCCTATACTACGTTTACCGAGTCGCGGTCTCCATTCAAGAACTTTACGGCTCCAACGGCCGTCAGTTTTGCGGCTAATGTGACCAGCCCACTGCCACTTCAGTTTGCTAATTCGGTGGGCTATGTCGGTGACTCTAGTTCTCTGTCGGATTACATCATTTCTGATGCGGTCCTTCAGAGATACTCCGAGCATAGCCCTTTCCATAGCTCTCTGAGCGACTTTAAACTGGTGGACTAGTCTAGCCGTGAGTGTCCACGTCTTGGCGCCCGCCGTAGGTCATAACTGGGAGGACGCACTGGTCGAAGACTTTCGACTTGAGACATTGAGGGATGGGTGACGAGAAGACTTACGAAATGCTGCCCAGCCTGACTGAATTATTCTACTGGCTATTATCATTCAAAAAAAAAAAATCAAAATCAGAAACATCTTTATTAACTACACGGAGTGTGTAGAATGTGTGGACCTCTTCTTTTAAGTTTGAAAAAACCTGTATTAGAAAAGGCCCCTCTCTTTTCTGTTAAACAATATGGCTGTAGTTGCATAATTTAACTTACTTAATAACAAAAATACATGCTTAATAACAATTAAATCTTTAAAAAAGTTCATATGAAATGAATTGATATATTTATTAAACCCATTCCTCTTCTTTTGCTTTGTTGGACACTGATCCATCTGAGGTTAATCAGATCCTTATGAGCCTGGCTTCGGAGAGTGCTTCGGGATGGGATGGTATAACAACAAAATTCATAAAAACTGCTAGAGATTTTATGATCCCACACATCACAACCCTGGCGAACCTCTGCTTCCATTCAGGAATTTTTCCTAAGGCACTTAAACGTTCTATTGTGACTCCTGTGCACAAGGGTGGAGATAAAACTGACCTTAATAATTATCGGCCGATTTCTGTGTTGACTTCTACTTCGAAAATTATTGAAAAATTATTAAATACCAGACTAGTCAACTACTTAGATACATATAAAGTACTATCGGTATCCCAACAACCTGCTGCATGCCGCGCGCGTGCGCCGCACGCCCACCGCCACGGACGGGGCACGCGTGTACATCAACGAGCGGCTGACCCGCCCCAATCGACTGCTGTTCCACCGCGTACGTGAGGAGTGCCGCAGGCTGCTGTGGCGCTACTTTTGGACGAAGCGTGGTCGCGTTTATGCTCGGCAAGGGGACGGAAAGCCGGCGTTTCCCTTTCGCTCGGAGACGGATCTTGAGCGAGTGTTCGGCCCGCGACCTACATCCTAAATATTGGCCTCTTGAACCGCGTATGAAATTAATCCCAATGTCTATGCTAATGTTAACTGCATTTGATAGTCTCGTACCCATGATCGTTTTTATTCTTTTTAAAAATGTGTTCTTTATTGTTTTCTCACCGTGTATGTCTCATAATATTTACCATTGTATTCTCAATAATGTTATTTGTTGTCTGCTTATAAAACACATCATCGGATCATATAGTGTTGCGCTGTGTTTACTGTGTAGTTTTGTAGCATGTAAAATCTCCTAAATTAATGAAAATCGGTTTGTATAATGCAGGTTCCCTCGGTACAAATCACGACAATTTTATAGCTGCGGTGACACATCATGACATAGATGTACTGGCTGTAAATGAGACTTGGCTCAAAGAAGGCGAGGAAGGGCGCGCGCCTACACTGCCGGGGTACCGACTGAGTCACACTCCACGGCCTCGTGAAGTGCGCTCGCGCGGAGGAGGGGTGGGTTTTTATATAAGACGGAATGTTAGTGCTCGCCTCTGGACACACCCTGTGGACCCACTGCACAAGGCAGTTGAACAGATGTGGCTTAAAATGACCCTTAATGGAATGAAGCTTATTGTAGGTACAGCATATAGACCACCATGGATGAACGTTGATTTATTTTTTGATGCGATCTCGGATTCCATTAGCTCTATCCCTAGTTATGACCACTTGATACTTCTAGGCGACTTTAATATTAATGTACTTCATGGTCATGATGGCAACGGCACGAAGCTTAACACATTTATAGCTTGTTTTAACTTATCGCAGATTATAACTGAGCCAACCCACTACACCACTCACAGTGAGACCCTTATTGATGTAGTTTGTACTGATTTACCTGCTAGGAAAGTTACTGTTGATCATGTGGGATCTGAGATTGGCCACTGTCTGATAGTCTGTGAATTCAGTGTCAAGCGTGAAAGATTTTCGCCACAAATTATAACATATAGGCCATTTAAAAATATTTGTGAGCAAGCATTTGAATGTGATGTTAGAAGTGTGGGATGGGAGCGTGTAGCCATGTCGAAAAATGTGAATGAGATGGTTAGTGTTTTTAACTTATCAATTTTATCTATCTTTGACCACCATGCACCTGAGAGGACCATCAGTATCAGGGACCGCACACCGCCTTGGATTACAGACACAATCAAACTAATGATGAGGTTACGTGACAATGCTTTGGATAATTATCGAAGTAATAAACCAAACAGTTCCATCTCTTATTACAAGACTTTAAAATCATTAGTGAATGAGGCTCTGTTTCATGAAAAAAAGGCATATTTTCATTATAAGGTCAACAGCAAAATAAATAATCCAAAGTCACTATGGAAAAACCTTAAACAAACCATCTTGCCTCAAAAATCAATAGAACTGCCATCATACATTAGTGATCCTACGGCCATAAATCATCATTTTATGAACATACCAGGATCATTGGCTGTTAGCATTTCAATGCTAACTCATTTTGAATACAATAGGTTCACAGAGGCGGTATTTCGATTAAAACCTACTAGCCTCAATTATATTATGAAAATCATACGTAGTCTGAAATCCAATGCGGTCGGGTGTGATGGCATTAGCTTAGAAATGCTTGTAAGGACATTTCCTTATACAATAGATGCCATCAGAGATATTATTAATGCTTCAATTGCCACTAATACATACCCAGACATCTGGAAGCAGGCAATAGTACTTCCACTACCTAAGATCAATAGTCCTACAGATCTAAAGGATCTGAGGCCCATCAGTATATTGCCCTGTATTTCGAAAGTTTTGGAAAAGGTGGTGTGTGAGCAATTGACGACATTTTTGGAAAAGAATGGTATCTTACCTGAATATCAATCAGGGTTTAGGAAAGGGCGAGGAACAACAACGGCTTTGCTTGATGTCACTGACAGCATTCTACATGCTCAGGATCAGGGCTTATGCACATTGCTGGTATTGTTAGACTATTCCAGGGCTTTCGAGTCTATTAATATAAATCTTTTGTTGTCCAAATTAAGTTATTACGGGTTTGACTGGCAAGCATTACAATGGTTTAACAGCTACCTCAGCAATCGGTACCAGAGTGTTAAATTAAGACGAAGTGATGGGTCTTCATTGGAGTCAAAAAGAGTGATGATTCACAGGGGTGTACCACAAGGATCCATATTAGGACCGATCCTCTTTATTATATACACTGCTGACATTAAATCACATATTGCTCATTGCAAATATCATGTTTATGCAGATGATACACAAATATATATATCTTTTAAACCTCAAGACATTGATCAAGCAATAAGCAAAATAAATGAGGATCTCTCCAGTATTGCCGAGTGGTCAAATAACAACTGCCTTCTGTTGAATTCTTCCAAAACCAAGTACATAATATTTGGTACAAGAAGTCGACTTGATTCACTCTGCCCTTCTATTAAAGTTAATCTCAACGGAGAACTTATAGAACGAGTTTGTGAGGTGCGTAACCTGGGTTTGGTTATGGATTGCGATTTACGGTACGATAAGCACATACAGATTTCTGTTGGTAATTGCTTTTATAAATTGAAAGTGCTCTATAGAGTGAGGCGTTTTCTTGATGAGGGGTTACGAATTCGGCTGGTGGAGTCTTTGGTGCTGTCAAGGCTGAATTACATGGATGCTGTCTATGGTCCACGCCTACTTGTGAAAACGCAAAAACTGATCCAGCGGCTCCAAAATGCTTGTGCGCGTTTTTGCTTCGATATTCCACCAAGAGCTCATGTGTCTCCTTACTTGAACGGTCATTCTATGCTCAAGATGAGACACCGTCGTAAACTCCATATTGCGTGCCTAATGTTTGGCTTAATCAAGACCAGTGAACCTAGTTATTTGTACGAAAAGTTGTCATGGTTAGCAAGCGGGAAGCCCTTGGAAGAACGTAGACTTCCTCTTCAGTTGTCTACAGCAAGACACAATACTGCTGCGTTTCGTGGTAGTTTCCGATATGCAGCTTCAAAATGTTGGAATAACATCCCGCCACCGATTAGGAACCTGCAACACATTAAAAGTTTTAGATGCAAGTTGAAATGTTTTTTATTGTGTCATCAAAAAACAGAAGAGGTCCAATTACACGACACAAGTGCTATATGATGTGTTTTTAGTAGTAATAAGGCAGCAATAATTTAATTGTTTAAATATATTTACCTTTAAGGCATGTCCCGATCATTTTTCTTGCTATTGTATAAAATTTGTATTTAGTTTTAATAGTTTTTGTTCGTATTTGTGGTTAGTGTTTAGATAAAAATGAATTTTATTTTATTAGATTTTTGCTCCAGTTTGCTCGGTTGAAAAAGTCATTAATGACGTCTGTCAAAGTGTCATGCCAAGTCAATGCCAAGTCCAAGTGAGTTTTTTCTTTTTTTGTATTTTTTTTATACTCCGCCTTATGGGAAGGCAAAGGGATTTAGTTCGCACATCCTTAATCACTTAAGTTTTTATCTTCTTTTGTATTTTTATAGCTTTAAGTATGAAGGAAAGGCATATAGATATCATCTGTGTTTATAAATCTGATTTTCTTTTTAATTTTATAAGTGGTATTTTTGAACGTGTTCAATTTTATATTTAATATAGTTGATATTGGTTCCAGCGGAAGACCAGCGCTAGTCGCGAGGCTAGCAATATGCTGAGCTGGGACCATTTGAGACATAATTATTATATATGATATTTCTGTTTGTCTGTTGTATTGTCTCAATAAATGTTTCTTTCTTTCTTTCTTTCAATATGGATTCAGAAAACGGGTGTCAACGCAGGATGCTGTCCTGGATATTACGTCTCAAATTGTCAAGGAGGTAGACAAGGGTGGTAAATGTTTGGCGGTCTTCCTTGATTTAAAAAAAGCCTTTGACACCGTATCTATCCCCATCCTTGTGCATAGGCTTGAAAGTAATGGTATACGAGGCACGGCTTTATCACTTCTCAAGAGTTATCTCTATGATAGGACCCAAGCAGTGAAAATTGATAATGTCCTGAGTACTGAGGAGGTTGTCTCTTTCGGTGTCCCACAGGGGAGTGTCCTTGGTCCAACGCTTTTCTTAGTGTACATTAACGACATGTGCAACCTGCGAAGCGTTGGAGGAAGGATTGTCACCTACGCTGATGACACCGCTATCGTCTTTACTGATGAATCTTGGGAGGGGGTGCAGGGTAAGGCAGAAAGAGGTCTTACCACTATATCTAAATGGCTCGACGACAATCTCCTAACTCTCAATATCTCTAAAACCAACTTTATGTGCTTCACCCCCACTGCTGCCTCTCAGCCGGGAGCGGATTTTAGAGTAAGGATCCACAGATGTTCCAGTAATAGTTATAATATAGCTTGCAACTGCCCTTCCCTGCAAAGAGTTGCTATCACCAAATATCTTGGCATAATGGTGGATCAACGACTTAGCTGGCACTCTCACATTGAAGCAACTATGAGCAGAATTCGGAAACTAAACTGGATATTTAAGACATTAAGAAGTCTGATGACTACTCAGCTTCTAAATCAAATCTATGTCGCTATGGCTCAATCTGTCATTAATTATTGTATCGTGGTCTGGGGAGGTGCCAATAAAACGAATTTTTTATATCTTGAACGTGCTCAGCGATCTCTTGTAAAGGTGATGTATTGTAAACCCTATAGGTTTTCCACGGATATACTTTACAAGATTAGTGGTCTCCTGTCGGTAAGAAAACTTTATATTCTCCAAATAATTCTAAGATGTCATAAAGCTTTGCCAGTGACCGCTGCCCAGGGTAGATATAATAAGCGTCGGAAAGATATAGTTGCCACCCTACCTTCTGTTCGTACAATGTTTGCCAGGCGCCAGTTTGATTTTCAATCCGCTAGTTTATATAATAAAATAAACCGGGTGCTCGAAATCCACACAATGAACTCATTTGCATGTAAGAAAGTCATTACAAATTGGTTGCATTCTCTGTCATATGATGAAGTTGAGGGTTTGATTGCTAGGCTAACATGACGTTATTGACACACATACATACACACACACACACACATACACACACACACACACACACACACACAACAATAGATAGTACTAATCCCCATACTAACACACTAGTCTAAGTTTACTATCTAACTCAATATTGTTAAACGTTCAAAGGTTAATGATTGTAAACGACTAGGGAAGTTGCGAGACATTCCCAACACAAGTATCTCTGATTACTTACTGGGAAGCCTCGGCGTTAACATTGTAACCACGAATTTTCGAATAAAACTATTTTTATTTATTTATTTATTTATAACCTGTGCAAGAGAAAAATAAAAACTAAACTTATCATTAACTGCCATAAATATCTCACGTGCATTCCTACTAGTCCCAGTGGAGTAGTCTCATGATGGGACTTTTTTTCCAGAGGATCCACTGACTGGACTATTGGAATTTCAATTCACAGTAGTTTCGAGTGATACCCAGACGCATAGTTTATTCATATGGTTATTTATAAAATTAGTTTAATTAATAAAAACTTTTTGCCATCTTTTTGTTGAACAAATATACTTAGCTAAGGTTTCGTAACATCTACTCCAGCTATGAATGCCGTGGCAACCTATAATTAGCGAACTACTTCACGGCAGAAATAAGAAAGGCGGTGGTACCTACCCAGACGACCCTACATATGGGTATACCACGTAGTTCAAGATTTTCAAAAAACAAACAAAGAAGAGTCGACAATGTAGGTGAAATTGTTCCAGAACCTCAGTAGTCAGTAGTCATATCAGTAGTCCCATGATGGGACTACTCCACTGGAACTACTGATAACACTAATTCACGATATCTCATAATATCTATGAAAGCACGTTGACGAACGCGCTTTCATTTAAAAGCCAATTTATAGCCACATTGCACGCGTGTTTTATTGAATTTGTAGGTTTGAAATTGATTGAATGGCGACGCCATGACGGCGAGCCGGGAGTACGGCATCGGCCTTGCCGTTGCCAAGTCAACGTACCGGACCCGCCGACTTCGATTGAGTTACAGTTAGGTCGAGGCCTGGTGGATGGCGAGGCGATAAGTATCCCTTTTAGAGTTGATAATTGTGCTACGAACTTAAGAGTCACTGGCCACTCCGCGTCATTTAACGAAGACATGACGATAGGTAAACAAGGCCTTGCCACTCGTTTTGTTATTATTTGCTTCTACGCAAGTTGCAAGTAATCGTCATTGACGATAGCATGCGTATGATGTGGGGTGTACGTGGACAGTAGTCCTTTTTTTTGACGGGGAGGTCAAATGCATTTACGCATCGTCCCTGCGGGGTGGTGCTAACCACAGGGGATATGTGGGACTCGAGGTAAGGGCGTTCCCTCCATACCTACTAATCACCGAGACCGTCCCAATACTGCCCGTCTAAGCACGCCTGGCACCAATTGGTGGCCAGCAGCCACTCCTCCACCGACGGCTGCTCGACCTGGCGCGTCCTCCTGACGAGGACACCGGGAGCAGCCATCGGACCGCACCCGGGGAACTTCGAGCGCAGTCGTGGCCCTGAAAAGGGCCGTCCGGAACTAGCCGTGATGGGAAAACAAAAACAACCGATGATGGCACACACCCGCCGAGAAAGTTTCCCCACCACGTTACCAGAGTACGCCACGAGGAAGCTTCCGAACGTTGACCCCACGTGGACAGTAGTCCTAACTTGTCACGTGACTAACAACTTAGCCCCTATTGTGTCGCCGCCATTTTGTAACATTTCGCGCATGTGTCAGTTACTTCCGGATTTCCTTCTCGAATTTTCCACGTGTAATAAATTTTATAATAAAAATTTAATAATAAAACTATAAATAATATTTTTTTTCACTAAAATCGTAATAAAATAAGCTAAAAGAATAAAAAATAATAAGTATAGTTATATTTTCAAATAATAATAATAATAATCATCATTTTCCTCATCGGAAAACAGTGGTGGTGGGGATCGACCTCCAGGAGGTCGGGCGACACACAAGGGGATAACAAAACATCATGTAGTGCCTGGTTTGGAAAAATATAATTTTATATTATAAAACCGTAGCCTGTATTCAAGTAAGTAAAGCGACTTAAGTTCTTCGAGACTTCGCTTGCTAATGGTAGGATTGTGAGATTATACTAATTTCGAGATATCTGCCGAAACCTTATGTGCTTATGTGTAGTCAGCAAATATATCGGCAAGTAATTAGTTACAGCCAACGGAATTATGTTATGTGTGCAGACAAACCTTACACATATCCATAGAGAGATGTGAACAACGAGCATTGTCAAAAACGAACTTCGTCCGTCATTGTTAACCTTCTTCAGTCGACACTTCATTACTAAGGGACGTGATCACCATAGATATTCTTTATTAGGTATCTCCAGACGGCTCTATTTTGCACTCTCCTCAGGCAGGTTTCAAAGTCCATATTGGATTGAGCATTTACAAGGTTACAACGTAAAGGGTGCTCTGCCTCACTTATCGTTGCTCTCACGTGACTTAGTTAATAAGTGACCTAAAGAGGGGAAGACTAGATCTTTTTCTTTGCGTTTACCCAAGTCTCGGTTAGATTAGTTCAAGGAAGGTTATCAAGCTCTTTGTCCACGTCAAGTCACATAGTACCTACATAATGTGACCTTTGTATGTAGAGATAACACAACCTTGCGTCACTATAGTTTATTAGAGACACTAGCCCCAGACACGTTTCATTTTGTAGGGCATTAGCTCGCTCCCAAATCGAACCCATACGTACAGTTTCAGATATTTTTGTAATATTTGACCACAATACCTAAATTTGAAGCAGAAATGCTGAGTTGTCTCTGTTCGATTGTCTGCTGTTTTATCAGTATTGAGGTATATATAAAACAGAATCATATGACCTACACAATGTCGGATCACCTACTAATAAACGAAATGGAAAATCGATCTGACTAGGTGGGTGTCCCTAAAGCTATCATTACGTTGATGTAGTTGGCTGAATTTCTTTAGGGAAAATATTGGTTATTATGGTTATGCGATTATTGACAGCATTGTTGACCTCGTTCTATAGAAATTAATTCGTCTTGACGCATTGATAAAACATTCAAAGGTTAATTTTGTACTTACCTAGGGCGGTAAAAAGGCTTCAGATCGCAAATTAATCGCCTTCGCCTTTGCGATCTCAGACATTCTTTATTTTACCGTCCTAGTTAATAAATGTACTATTTAAACATTTTTCAGCCTGCTCCAGCTCAGGTCAGTATTTAAATAAGTAAATATCTAAACTCTAATATCTAAACTATGTAGGCAGAAGCATTCGCGTTTCAAAATCCTTACTCCGCAACCAAATTCCTTATCGATATCCATAATTCTAATACCGATGACGCGGCATATCGCCTGCGTAGTCTGTGAGAGCTGACTCAGCAATGTAAGCCCCGAAATTTCTGTCGATTTTTTATATATATTACAACGTACATTACTTTGATTTGTTGTAGTATTAACGTAAAGGATGCCTTAAGAAATACTCTTACTTCTCATGATAAGTAATGGGTGTAAATATTGAAGTTGATACATACACTGGCCGTAGTACGGGGTCTAGCAAATAAAATCCTGGCCTGTGGTTGAACACTATCTTAAACTAACTTTCATTTAATTGACAATAACCACATATACACTATACAATATATAACGTACAGAGGGAAATGTAGCCCCGAATGATTTACTGCATTACAGTCTGCCGTCTTATAAGACCATATTATTTGACATTCTAAACTGAGCTTTCACTCACCCTTTACACATACTCACATTGTCACATAATTATGCATCTAAGAGCGTTTACGCGTATTTTCCGAAAATCGGCACTTTTTGAACTTCTTAATCTCCATGAATTCTTATTCTACAAATGTAAATGTTATAAAAACTACTAGATAATATTCTTGCGCAAAAAGCTGCAAGAGAAAATATTTCATTTAATTCTTAATTCGTATATATTATAACAAAATATATAAACAGCATTTTATTTATTATTGAATTGTATTCAATTCGCCAACTGATATTCTGCTGTCTTTTTTAATATCTACGTCTAAAAAATGTGCAATTGTTTATTTGACAAACTTCATAATCGGGTGTTTAAGATGTGTATTATGTTATTGTAAGTTACAATGATAAATGCTGTAAAGGTTGCTTACAAATGTAAATTAACATTCCTTTTAAGACCGCAGTGAATTAACGCTATGTGAAAACTTTTTTCAGAGCTCAATGGAGTAGCGAATGGTGTCAAGATTCGCAGCGAACGTTATCTGGTGTCGCTATGGTGCCCGCTTATTATTAGCCTGGTAGACAGCCTCGAGAAAGACGATCAAATTCGACCGGTTAATCCGGTGTCCTATTTCTCTTAATTATCTATTTATATGAGCAAGTAAGAATATATTTTAGATTTAAGTCTACGAGCACAGGTCCTTGGTCTTGTTGTTAAAGAGATTACATTTTGTCTGTGTAATTTGAGACATTAAAAATATAAGACTTCTACAGTTTCATGAATAAGATTCAAAATTCTGTAATATGCTATTGTTATTCTTTCACGCCACCTGACAGACACCAAGATTTACGGCGTGCACTCGGAAAAATGGCTATTTTAGTTAAAGCAAATAAAAAGAAATGCTGTGCCCTGAGTGCCAATTTTGCATTTTCTGAAGCGCTTCTGCCACGTTTGTATTAAACTGTCAAATGGTGTGAAAGCTCAGCTGCACCTTCACTGGAAAGTGTTTTACAGAATATGAAAGTGACTGAGCAGGCAGATAATTTATTCTCCCTAGTTTTTCCCCTATCCCGCTGCCAGTACATTATGTCTTTGCATCGTCAATACTGTTATAGTTATTGGCATTAGATTTATACTGCCTGACATAAACCCCCCTTCTCCCTGGAAAGGTTCACTATCCATTTGCATAAAATTTGAACCTAAAATATATTTTGGCATGGTACTTTATACTAATGATACTTACGCATAAAATTTTTAGCCATAGCGGATTTTAGCATAATTGTTTTAATAAAAAATCTCAGATGAACATGAACTCATATATTGAACAGAACGAATGATTGAATAACTGCTTTAGTCTATGAAAGTATTGCCACAGACAGTATATTTAGGCCTGGAACTTTTGATATTATCAAACAATGCACATACCATACTGATGGTAATTCCACTCACGAAAAGCACTATCCCTTTTTCATTCCTTGGCGTTGCCCTTATGGATTTCGCCAGTATCAAGTGTTCCGCTGAGATTACCAATAGCTTAGGGCCTTTTGTGACTCTGCTAATTATCATTTTAGTATCATGAAAGCACCGGTAAAGACATTTAAAAGTGTCGTTACTTAGTATCAAAACCTACCAACAAAGTTGTTAGTCCATTTGTAATACATGCCAATGACCGGACGCGACGGCCTCAGAAAAATGACTATTTAAGGTGGCAACAAAGTAAAATACATCATATTTTGTTAGACTTACGTCGCATCCAGTACATATTGACTTGCAATATAGAACAAGTTTGAATGTTTGGATAGTATTTGAAAGCAATTGTGAAGCTAATAAGTCAATTGTATACACGTGAGTTAATACAATATATCATTTTATATCATTTTTTATCTCAATGTTTAGCTGTGTAAATTTTATCTTTATTTAATTAAATAATTACAATTATTAACAGTTCAGTAGATTTTTAGCTAAAATAATAATCGACTATATAATAAGGATCTAGTTCGCGATATCGACATTTGACGACAGTCGCTGTATTTAAAACGTTCCATCGATGGGTAACTACATCGAAGATTCATCAGAACGATGTACGTTGTATAGACAGTTATAGAGGATCTTTTGAATGGTTTTCTGGCCGCTCGCTGGCGCAACACGTTCTTTTTGCTTACTCGGCTCGTACTTTGTTTTGATCACAGTTCTAATTAGATGAGAACTGTGACTTCTAGCCGAACGTAACCTGAACAGTTTTAACAAACGTATGATATGGTGTATTGTCGATGCAACGTACCATCGTTAAGGCGTACCGTCTATAGAACGTTTTCGATAAAGTCGATGTCGATGTAATTACTGCCCTACATTTTTTCTACTATGACTCTTAACCCTTATTATGCTTGATGATATAAGGCCGAAGCGGAAGCGAGCTTCATTCTCAACCCTCAACCACTGGGATATTGGTTATTTTATTATTTACTTTCTGGATACAATAATGCTGGTAACACCAATATTATGGTGACAGTTGAACAAAAATAATAAATTTATGCACGTTGAAATGACTAAAGCAGTCCATTAACACTTCCATCATTTTTAAATATGTTTTCCACGTTAAGCATTCAAAGTGAACGTTTTACTTAAAACTAAGTAATAAGCGTTTGAAACATTGTCGTAAAAAGCTGCGTCATGAATTTGAGAAACCCTTTTATTTAAATTGCGTTGCTGCGGTAAACACCACGAATACCGTAACATAATATCCACAAAAGCGTCGAGGAAGCCACAAAAGACGAAAAGGCGTGGCTTACGATGTGCAGAATGTTCGCTGCTAAAATATTGCACTGGCGTTGACTTCTTTATATAAAGTAGCTAAAAGGTTCAATTTTGTTTGGAGTTTATTGCTCAATCTGTCTATTGTTTTAAAGATTTTTTTATTTCAACTGATCTTTAAAAATAAACTGAAGAGAGATATCTCTCGGGGTGCGAAGGGGTTATTCCTATGTATGAACTAGAACTACACTGATAGGTTTTTATATGGTTATGTATAGACATACCATATATTATTTTTAAATAAGAAAACGCCTTCAAAACTAAAAACGGAGAAATAAAAATTCTGTTTATAAAAATCAAAATATTTTTTTGAGGTCGTGACAACGGTTGGTGAGGAAGTGACAACGTTTATTCCAAATATTGAGGTTGGCACCGACCTCAAAAAAACATTTTGATTGTCACTTGTATTTGGGACCGACCTCAAAAAATCATTTTTATTTTTATAAACAGAATTTTTATTTTTCCGTTTTTAGTTTAGAAGGTTAATTTTCTTTTTTGCTTTTTAGTGTTTTAAGTATATAAATTTTCAGGAAACTATCTCGAGATCTTTTAGACATACAAGTGATAACATTACGATATCATCGATGTCAATTAAATAGGCATTATTAGCGATAACTCAAAAACTACTTGTCAGATGTCGAATAAATTTAAATGGGACCAAATTACAAGCACCAGTTCCAAAGGTCGAAAGAATTTTCAAAATCGGTACTGATCACCTCCTCCTTTTTGAAGTCGGTTGAAAAACATTTATGAGTTATGGTAATAAAACGGGAGACGGCCACAAACAGGATGATGTAGCTGAACGTTTAGTTCCACTTACAAAAGTTAGAAAAAGTTCATATTTATAAGTAACTAGCAGCACTAAGCATGCGTATCAATGCCACGTTAATAAAAATGTTTTGGTCTAGGAACCCTTTCGAGCAGAACATCCTATCAAAGTTTCATCACAATCACAGCAATAGTTTCGGAACGCATAGAGGACAAACATTATCATCATCACAACAGCTATTACAATTCGACCCAATGCTGGGACACAAGGCCTCAAATATACAAACTTACTGATTTTAATTTTTATAGATAAAAATATGTAATACCTATTTGTAGCCATTTGCGAACGTATTATGCGTTTAGTAACTTGTGTGGCAATAAATAATAATACTAAGCACAACAATGTAAGCATAGAAAAGAAATAAAACGGTAAAAAAGGTACATTTTTAAAACTACCACTGTTAATGGCAGGGAATGTATGAACCAAATATTTTTATGGGCAGTAAAATAATTATGTGATACATCATTACAATGTTGTCTAATAATCTGTTTGGAGTAGATAGTACCGTTTGTGACAGTGAACGGTATAAAGCATATTATTACTAGAACACCATTTTAAACTTTCGACTTGCATCATCGATCTGGACAATTTAATTGGCTCTAGACGCGCACAGTACAAACATTGGAAGTATTGAAATATTATTTCACCTCTCCAGCACCAAAAGGGCTTTTTTTGCTTAGTTCTTGCTGCGAACAAGACTGACTTTCAACCTACACAATGGCAGATATTTTACTTTTATTTTAATTTTAGCGTAATAAACATGTATTTTAATATTTTCTTGCGATTATTTCTCGCCTATAATAATTTATTAAAGGCCCCGCCTCAAAAAAAGACATTCGGGTTCTTCTAGAGCACGTCCAAAAACCTAATTGCAGCTTCAATATCACTTCTTAATCATCATTTCAGCTGATATACGCCCACTGTTAGATATAGGTCTCCCTAAGGATCTTCAATCCTGCTCTGCCTGAATCTATAGGCGGATATTGCTTAAAATATTGTGTTTTGGCTATGAGGATTTGGATGATATTAAATATGGGTGCTTACTCTTCTAAGAATAAAGGAAAAGTCCGCTTCTTTGCTCTGTGATTTCAGTTATATAACTCATCATCGCCAAAAGAAACCACATACACGAATTTCGGTCGAAAAACGGTTGGTAGAGATCGAACCAGTGATTTTTAACCGACTTCCCAACAGGAGGAGGTTCTGTATTCGTCTGTATGTATGTTTTTTTTTTTATGTATGTACACCGATATCTCCGTCATTTCTGGACCGATTTTCAAAATTCTTTTTCTATTCGATAGTGTTTGCTCCTGAGGTGGTCCCATTGTCACCAAGTCAGGATCTGATGATGGGAAGCCAGGGAAATCGAGGGCAACCCCCAAATTTTATAGGCATGTACTAAGTTTTTCATATTTTTTCTAAAGCTATTCTAGCATTTGCGTCTGGTAGTCACCATCTCATGTTGATGAGCTGATGATGGAAGGTAAATGTATGTTCACCGATATCTCCGTCATTTGTGGACCGATTTTCAAATTTCTTTTTTTATTCCATAGTGTATACTCCTGAGGTGGTCCCATTGTCACCAAGTCAGGATCTGATGATGCAAAACTAGGAAAATCGAGGGCATCCCTCGACAAACAACGGAAAGGGAGGGCTATTCATATTTTTTATAAAGCAATTCAAGTATGATTGCGTCTGGTAGTCATGTCACGTTGATGAGCTGATGATGGATGGTAAAACTCCTTAATTGTTAGGAGTTGGTTGTTGATTATTTAAATATTAAGGGTACCTAAAGACCGATAGTTGTATTCTATCAAGTTATTCAGGTGAGCTGATCATAGAAGGAAAAACTCCTTAACGGTTAGGAGTTGGATGATAATTCTTTTAATATTATAGGCACGCAAAGACCGCTAGTTGTATTTTTTCAAGTTAATCAGGTGAGCCGATGATGGAAGGAATAACTCCTTAACTGTTAGGAGTTGGTTGATGATTATTTGAGTATAAAAGGTACCTAAAGAAAGATAGTTGTATTCTTTCAGGTTATTCAGGTGAGCTGATGATGGAAGGTAAAACTCCTCAATGGTTAGGAGTAGGAAGATAATTCTTTAAATATTAAAGGTACCTAAAGAGCGATAGTTGTATTCTTTCAGGCTATTCAGGTGAGCTGATGATGGAAGGCAAAGCACCGTAATAGTTAGTATTTGGATGTTAAACTTGTACAAAACTGTAACATTTTGTCACACATAAAACCACCTCTGGCAGTATGGACCATGCAGTGCCTCCAAATAGTCACAGGTTGCCAGCCTGTCGCCTACATAAAAGGGGCAAAACCCAAAAAGTAATCCGCCGAATGGCAACGCACTTCTAAGGTTAAGTGATTTATCCTTAATTGTGCAAGTGTCTATAGGCGACGAATCCACTTAACACCGAGTGGGCCGCAAGTTTGTTGGCCATCTCTTAATATATATAAAAAGACAACAATTATTCCACATAAAATACTAAAAATAGAAAAATAAACAACTTTTAAAAAAAAAGTCCAACCGACTTCAAAAAGTATAAAAATAACATATTATTAAAATGTGTGCTAGGTACCTACCTGCTGTACTATTTGAAGTCGGGGCCAAACCAACTAGGTATTCTATAGGTCCGCCTGCCACATCACACTCATTGATCACACCATCCCGCGATTGCGACCGACCGAACGCGCCAGCTTAGGTGATGAGAGGCTCTTGGTGCTGAACGATTGGCATGGCTTGGCACCGGGTTCAAACAGTACAGCAGGTAGGTACCTAGCACACATTTTAATAATATGTTATTTTTATACTTTTTGAAGTCGGTTGGACTTTTTTTTTAAAAGTTGTTTATTTTTATTTATTCTTCGGGAAACAGTTACGTTACGCTTCTCGGGAGGAAAATAATTACAACTGAGCGGGGAGAAACAGAAAGAAAGATAGGATAGGTGTGTGTTTGTGTGTGAGTGAGGGGAGTTTATCACTTTGAGAGAAAAGAGTTAAATTAAGTTATTTACAAAATTTATTAACAAAATAAAGAAGACCAAGCAAGACGCCACAAAACATACAATTATTATTTGTGTTATAAATAATAGTTCTGAGATCTGTATGAGACCAATTATATGAAGCGCTTAGTGTATCGTGACTTGTCATGTAGTTCCCTCTCCTTTTGAAAACCGACATAATAATCCTCTTAAGTGCATTAAGTTGGTTAATTAAGACATAATATTGTACAATATTACTTGGTATGCCAAGTTATGTTTCGTACGAGATGTAAGCGGAATAATTCGAATAGCTACGACGTGTATGTCATATTCTAAACTCCGCCAATTATGCGGAGCATGTCACGGTACATTCAAATTTCCTGAAGAGCCAGATTTTCACAATACAAATTATTTACGTGTTCTGTGAAATCCTATTAAGATTCATGTAGTGATTTCCGCTAAGCGAAGGTATACATATATGTTATAAAAACAAAAGCACGGATAAATTGAAAAATCACCATTTTGAAAATTTGTTTGTTTTACGCTGTAATTTTTTGGCGGATTTATTGTGAAACAAGCATTTGGCAGATCATTTTGGATAAATTAATCAGCATATTTCGAAAGTATGTGACGGTGAAGTGACCATGGAATACTTAATAAATGAAATTAAAATCAACGGTAGTAATAATTTTTCAGAGCAATAGCAATAAGATACGTCTGTCGCTGGTATATGTGTACCCGGAATGTTAAGATGAGAGTAAAATCTGTACTGGTTCTTGGCGACAGGCTGGCAACTTTCATTATTTTGAGGGCAGTCTATACTGCCAGATGTGGCTTTATGTGTGACCAAATGTCACCTAAAACTCCGCTCATGCATTTTGTGATTATTATCGTGAAGCTCTGTAAATTTAAAATCTCATATTTTTTTCATATTTTCAGCGTGTACGATCTTCTAAGGTAACCTGAAATATGTATTACCTACTGAAAACAAATTAAAGTCTAGTCAAACATAAAAGAAAGTTGTATCCAAGAAAATCCAGAGACAATAAAGCTGAAAATCGCTTGTGGATTTCGGTGGACAAATTGCTAGACAGATTACCTCAAATCGATACACTATTACTAATAACACGTTACAAAAATGGCTCGTCACCCAAAATATTTCACTGTGGTTAAACATGGCAGACAATTCCAGTGAACACGCAATTTCGAAGCTCAATACACCGTTACAAAAACATTGATTATGACGTCACAAGCTCACGTCATGCCGTTTAGTGCCAACTAAAGTATTAAAGCCTCCTTGAAGTTAAATACCACGAAACTATCCTAGGCTAGTCTGAATTAGATTTCTAGGTAAGTACGTGTCGCTGTAGTGTACTTGAATAGATAATTATAAAAAAAACTTTCTAACTTCTGTGAAATATGAAATCGTATTTCAAAGAAGTTGGAAAGGTTTTTTGAGTAGATTAATTTTCTATTTTTAATAATCAGTAAAGTATTTTCTATTTTTTTTTAAATAGGAAATTACTTTACTGGTACAGACTACACAAGACTGTCAAACATCTCCAATTGATCTTTACAGCCTTGGACGTGTGTTTTTAAGCCCAAAATTGATTGGAAAAATCTGACAGTTTGTAAGTAACTTGATGTGCTGTTGACTGTACAACATCAAGCCGGACTGCCGAGATGATTTATATAATAAGGGTCACAGCACATTATTCAATTCAGTTGGATGACTAAATTGCAGTGGACATAGAAGGCCGCACATCTATCCAACTAAATCGCACAACTAAATGATCGCATCCAACTATCGGCCGATAGCTTAGAGAATGGGTGTCTATGTAAGGACGATTAAATTTTGGAAGCACGCAATTTAGTTGTACGATAGTTGGCCAACTAAATTGTATGGTCTGCGTTATCTCTAATAGTATGACATGTAGGACATTGATTCAGCAATTTTTGTTCCGATTCCCATAAACTGCCAATGGGAGTCTCTCCCGAGTTCTTCTTGTAAACACATGTGATGAGATTTTTTTACTCAATAAAACCGTACAATAATTGTCTGGTACGTTATGTACAGACAACAGCACGTTAGGTTACCACAAACTATCAAATTTTCCCAATCGATTGTGCACTTTATATTGAACAGACTTAGGTTGAAAATCGTTTGGAGAAATTTAACAGTTTTGTATAGCCCGACGTGCTGTTGACTGTACATTTTCACTTGACATTGGCGAAATGCGTAATTTTTAATGTATCGCGATCGCCATTAATATAAAGAAGAAGAAGAATCTGCCCATGGATTGACAGCTAGGAAACTCAATAAACTTCTTAAGAGGCTCGCTTTAGGTGGTTGGATCGAGAGTCTGATGCAGAACGCCAGTACTTCTAGATACGACCCGTATAGTGAGAAGGGCCCTGTTGGCGACAGACACTGGCCACCGGCACCTCTTTTTTATATTCTATTTGTATTCCTTTTATAAGATTTTATATGACATATTTTATATTATATTGTTTTTACATCAGTCGAAAAATATATCTTGTACAGTGCGGTTTATGTTATTTTTTACAGTCACTGTATCTGAATCTACCAGTGGCCAGGACCCTGGTCTTGCTAACGACGGTGAAGCGCATTTTTGTATTTTTAAATGTCACATGTTTTTTATGTATATATTGTAAAAAATGATATTCGAAATATAATTTCGTGCGTATTTTGAATGTAATAAAATGAAAATGAAATGAAAAAGCTCTTTATTTAAATTGACTTTGCTAAGTACTTTTAAACTCGTCAAAAGCCCTACCACCATTTCGGCACGAATACTTATTATTATGCTGAGGTGTAGAAGAACTGGCGAAAGAAACTCCACAGCTTACAATTTCGTAAAGATTTCAAAACATCAATACAAGTCAATAAATAATTATCAATATAATTTAAGTTACATTTTAACATGCGTAAATTTTGGGCAGTTATTCCTCCCACGCATTTGGATTATTTATCTATTGAAAAGCTTTTCTATATAATTCAATTAATCATATTAATGAACTAAGCAATTTAAATTTCGATACGAACCAACATTTTATGTTATTGTTAGATAGGTACTTACAGATATTCCTTTCAATTGTGCTAAGCATACATTAATACAATGTATGGTATACAAAAAAAATCCAATAATGCATTAGTTATTTACACACTATTATTTACAAAGACAAAATTATCCTATTACTATTAATAAAAGTGATAATAATAATAATAATTATCCTTTATTGACACAAATAACATACACAACAATATTTGCATACAACCCAATAATGAAAACAGAAAATTGTGTACACCAAGGTACCAAATTTAGGCCTACACTATATTTAGAGTGAATGTCTAGTTGTTAGTTTTTGTTGGTTCACTGAAGGCTTACTTCTTTCTGGTTTGGCGTCCATTTTATTTAGGCAACTGACTGGCGACTTTTCATTATTTTGGGGCATTGCATAGTCCATCATACCAGATGTGATACTAACTAAATAATCTAAGCCTCTGCACAACCCCTTTGTGATTATGAGCGTCAGGTTTTAAAAAGGGAGAAATAATTTTATTTAAGTAGCATGCATTGTTCATTATAAATCGGAGTATTACAAGGCTCACCCAAAGCTCGGCTTGCTCAAAGTAAGTTAAGCTCGGTTATCCCCTCCAAGCGTATTTAACGTAGCCTAATAGGAAATGACATTTTCCGATACACTTGTTGCGCACGTGATATAGGTCTATTATTTATAAACTGACAGCTAAATTGTATCGCAAAATTTTCTAATAGTTGATGTAGACATTTAGAACCAAATTTATTGGGAAGATATAGTTTCTTCTTTTCCCTTTGAATGATTTTAAGCCTTATGAGGACTGCATACTCATAAGAAGGCTTAAGGTCACTTCCCAAGGGGTGCAGGAAGGTAAAATTGAGGCTCGGTTTGAGTGATCCAAGCGCTTGTCTGAATTCCACCCAACTAGTTGCATTATCTTACTTATGTTTGACGTCATCTCAATATTGTAGATAAATATAATATACATAATGAAGGAGTTTCTCCCGAGTTCTTGTTGTAAAAACACGTGTTGAGAGACTCAATTTAAAACTCAACCTACCGTACAATGTTTTTTGAGATTGGCAAAATGCGTAATCTTTATGTTCCCCAAACACCATTAATCAAAAGAATCTTCTTCTTTTGATTAATGGTGTTTGGAGAGAAGAAGAACATAATGAAGACTTCTCATAAACTCTATCCATATATTGAAATATTATGTCCATAAATTTTTGATTTTATGGTATTTTTTTTGTCTTCAACGAGTAAATATTATGTATACAGGATGGAGAGTTGAGATAGGGCATTAAGGGCAGATACCAGATCTTTGCTGTCACGAGAAAATGGTTTTATGATTCACAACTTTTTGAGTGATGACAATCGACATGCACAGATTTTGTCTTAAATGTACGGTCAGCGAGTATACGTATTTTTGACCAGTAAGTTCTCTGCGTAGGTATAATTTTTGCTATCTTAGCAAGTAATATCGTTTATATTTTCGTATCAGTTATTATTGACAAAATTGTGTAATATCTCAGACGGTAGACCTTTAATCTTTATAAAAAAGTTAATAAAGTCATAATTCAAAAATAATTAAGGTAAACATAATCTAGTTTATTTTGAGTAAATAAAACGTCTTTATAATAGCGAAATATTTTTATTAGTACGTAAATTAGAAACCTACATCTCCGTTAAAGGTAAAATACCACAATATAAAGAGAGCCCAGAATATAAGCTTATACGTTTATGAACTCGCGCCAAGTTGTTTTTTACTGATGATTGCTGGAGACCACAAATTATATTTACAACTTCAACGGAGATTTTGTTACAAAAACTTTAGTGAGCCCTTTATCCTGAAGAGCGAACTTTCCATTGAGGGTTTAGTCCACAACGCCTCGCTTTCCGAATCCAGCCGCTGCCAGCAGTCCTCCTAAGGTCATTAGGCCACCGGATAGCAGAGCATCCTACACTATGACTGCTTATATACTCTGAGAAACATAGACACAAGCGCAATTGCAGAATGTTCAAAATAGTCTTAGCGCGAATGCCAATTTGTGGTTTATCGATTTTGTCGCATTAAGTGAAACAAGACCTAACCTTCTGTGATACCTTTATTTAGTGAGAAGACCTAAGCCTAAGTGGGCGGGAATTTCAAATAACGTTATTTGTATAAACAGCCTTATTACAAAGTGAAATTACTAAGCGAGCGAGAATAAAATATTCAACATAACATTTGGAGCTGTAATAATAATATTGTTTCGAGGGACGTTATTTCTAATGGTAATTATTATACGGTAAGCACTCACAGATGCGATAAACAAATTGAAAGAAAGATAATGAAGATATTTTGTTGGTATAAATATTAATGTAACGGTTAGTCAGGATTCAATAACATTACAATTATTATGTAGGTACTTAGGCATACTCAACTATGCCATGTTAGACTTTGTAGTAACTACATGAAAGAGTAGCTATTGCTAGGCGGGCTCCTAAAGGTCTTAGCATATTTATCAACTCGGAAAGGGTACTATGTATGAATGAATAAATCTAAATATTTTTTTCTATGAAAAAGGCGGTACGCTTACGTTCTGTAGCCGTTACGCAGTCGTATTGCCTCTTTTTCAAAGAAAACGATGAGATGTAATTACATACATAAACATACCTACATACATAGACTGATTTCTCTAATTGATTTCTCTTTCCATCCACAACTGTTAAATTACTCTAATTCTAATCATAAAAATAAAAGTTTAGTAAGGAGGTAATTGTTATTTGAAATAATATTTGCAAATAAGTTTCTGAGCTGATAAGTGTGCTGCAACCTTAAATCGTATAAATTTTGTATCTTAAACACATTTACAATTTTGACAGTTAACAATGAGACTACCGACAAAAATGACAGTATATTTAAAATGAATTCAATTAATAAATAATATAATTTAATGATAGTACCTCATGATTTTTTAATTTATTATTTGACATTGATATTTTGACAGTAATAGTATTTTTATTTAATTTTGACGTTGATAATTTGATAGTAATAATATTTTAATTAAGTATCTATAATAGAATATAAGTGATTGCTGTGCCCTTGCAGGGTCATGATTTGATTCTCTTTTTATTGTTAACATCTGTTTAACATAACAACATGGTGCAATAAAAAACTTTGACTTTGAACTTTGACTTATGACTTTGACTATATTTTGAGGTATAGAAGATGTAGGGCAAACTAGATTATCCGCTGGAATTTGGAACGCTTGCTAAACGGGATAGAGTTATATTTGATAATCCGAATGCATGAATGAATCAACTTAATGTATTTACACTTTATTGCACAGCAAAAAATTCAATACATTATACAAAAGAAAATTTACAATGTGATTATGTAACAATAGGCGGCCTTATCGCAAAGTGCGACCTCTTCCAGACATCTTTAGGATGGACAGGATTTGCAAGAACAACAACTCAGAGGGAAGATCATGGCAGCCTTATCAGTCGAACCACTGCTGGGACACGAGGTCTCTCCTTGCCATCTAAGAAGATTTAGGCAGTAGTCCACCACGCTTGCCCAATGCGGATTGGTGGACGGAATATAAGGTGATCAATATAAGGGGTATTTATGCTGATTTATTAGTCGCCTTCTATGTACAGCTAATGGAGGATGTGGGATGATCCTACTTTACTCTGCCGGCATCACACGGCTTTAAGAGCCATTTCACCGATCGTAAGCGCTCGACTTTAGGTTTTTTACGCGCTGTACGCTTGTGTGCGCGTACTTGGCAGCGTGAGTTGAACTATTGTCTGCGAAATAATCTTGATCCTTAATGTTTTTTTTTGTATTGGTTAGTACATATTTATTGTGTTATAAAGATATTTTTTATAGATACCTATCTACTGTCCGTGTTTCATGATACTCATACTAAAGAACGTATTACAGCACAATAGTTATTGATCAATGAGAGATGGGTGAAGGTGGTGTTGTTATAGCGGCCACAAAAGCATAAAGGTATTCTGTAAATATTTCAAGTGCCTACCTATTATGGTAAGAGATATAGCCATATGACAGAGAGACAGGCACATAGCGGAGGCATATTAATCGGGTCCCGTTGGCACCCTATTTTATTAAAAGTTCCCTATGGGTAGGGAACTCTGAATAAAATTAAGAATAAATAAATATCATCCTCCGTAAAAAAATTTTATTGGTTAAATGGCTATGGTAACTAATGTGAATTTTTTGATTCCATATTACATCCATGGATATCGGGGTGATCCCAAGATATTTCAATGACTTATCGCTCTATTCTTAAAGATATATTACAAAAAAAGTGAGATGATATGTATTTTTAAAATAACCACTTGCTTAAAAAAAAGCCGTTACCCTTTAGTATTGAATGATGTTTGTGATTTCACGTACCTATATCCACGGATATCTACTTGATCTGTAGATATTTTTGATTTCTAAAGATTTAATCTTAAACAGATATTACGAAAGGCTTTGATATGGTGAATATTTTTGAAAAAAATGGTTGTCTTTAAAGTCTGTTTACGGACGATAAATTTATGTGTTAACGTAAATACCCATCGTGCTTCTCTATTGCATACTCTCCTCAGGCGGAACGTGACAAAGAATCATGTCTTTTTGTGCAGTCGGCTTTCGTTGATTTATAAGACGTTATCACGTCAAACTACTTCACAATACATCCACGTATATCCATGCAATCCTGTGATATTTTAGTGATTTTAAGAGTTCATTTTAATGACGAATTATCGTGGATTTCGGGATAGTTATGTATTTGTGTTTTATATGTGCAACAAATAAAGCAAATATCAGTGATTTAATATTCAAATCAGTTTGTTGTCGCGTTTTGTATCAAGGGAATTTTCACTAAATTTCGTTATCCATAATACATCCACGCATATCATTGCGATCCCGTGATATTTTAGTGGTTTTACGATTTAATTTAATAGACAAATTACCAAGGATTTCGGGATTATATATATTTTTGAGTTACGTTCATTTATTAGTTTTAGTGCAAACATAACAAATATCAGTGATTTAATATTCAAATCAGTTTGTTGTCGCGTTTTCTATCAAGGGAATCTTCACTAAATTTCGTTATCCATAATACATCCACGCATATCATTGCGATCCCGTGATATTTTAGTGGTTTTACGATTTAATTTAATAGACAAATTGCCAAGGATTTCGGGATTATATATATTTTTGAGTTACGTTCATTTATTAGTTTTAGTGCAAACATAACAAATACCAGTAAAATAAAATAATAATATAAAATCACAGTGTCATATAGCTTCGCTTTTTCTTCGTTCAATATTTTTGATTTCGATTGTAACAAGAAAACCACTTAGCTATTTCTACATACTTTCATCCCCTATTTCAATACATTCAACCTTTTTTACGAGATAAAAAGTAGCCTATGTCCTTTCCCGAGATCAAATCTATATTTGGACTAAATTTCATCAAAAACGGTTTAGTGGTTTAGACGTGAAAGCTTAACAGACAGACAGACAGAGTTACTTTCGCATTTATAATATTATAAGGAAGTAAGGATTGTGAATATTGCTTGCCTTACATTGTGCCCGGTGCATGGCAACAGGCTCGCCACCTATACATGGGGACCTAATCATATCTGGCGAAATGTGGGTGTTAACACCTCTGCCTATGCCTTCGGGGATAAAAGCGTGATGATATGTTTATGTGTATGTTTATAACCAGCTTCGTCATCAAATCAGCTTCAGGACATCATAATATTGCTCAAGTATATCGTTATTTCGGCCAAGTTGAAAAATAAATTATTTGCTTTTTTTAAGGCTGCAGAATTATCGCGTTTCCTTTTTTTAACGCAACGGTAATAACTATCCTTGTGACCCATAGCTAAAAATAAATAAATAAAAAGAATGTTATTATTATACAAACTACTAGTATAATTCATACCAACATATTTAATAAGTAACAAAACTTAAATCCAAAAACAAAACTCAAAATAGATCAAAACTATTTGTCGCAGTATGATTATGACTACTCGATACGCGCGAACGCATATCGGGACGCGGGAAAAAATAGCACAGGTCCTACCTGGACGGACGCTCGCGTCAGACTAATCGGAGCACGCTTGTGCATCGTGATTTATACTAATTTATTACACATTTCATATAAATATATTGACAAATTTATTGTTGATATTGACCAAATAACTTTAGAAATCAAAAGTCGAAGGAATATTGTTTATTTTGGGATAATTTTATTTTAGTTATTACGATGTATTTTAACCAAAATTGGCGATGAAATTATTATGTTAATGTTAGAAATTTGCCAAATGATTTATTTTTTTACTCATAAATGGTAATGAAATTCAAGAATCTATTTCATTAAGTACCGACTGGAACATATGTCCGATGATTCCTATATTTTTTTACGTTTATCATTTTAACATTATTAATAGAATAAGGACTTTGAAATTGAGTCTGCGAATGTTTTTCAGCAAAACGGTTGTGGGAGATCGAACATTACAAATTAATCAAATAAGTTTTAGTAATTTTGTTTCATTAAACGTCAACAACATAGATTGGCCTATTTTTATCAATTATTAAATAATATCTGGGTATTCCTTAAGATTGTGATATAGGACTCCAAAATCTCCGAAATTCGTGCAAAAACGTGAAATGGCTCTTAAATAGTACATAATATATTGTTAATAAGTTAAATAGCTAAATTATTAGCGGATCGTATTTAACTGTTCAGCAGATAAACCTAACCTAAACCTATCTAAATCCAGAATGATTTACTAAAAATCCTTAATGAGCGATTAAAAATTGATAAGTCGCCCATTTAATATTTTTAGTCGATTATTTTGGAATTCTTAGTTGCTCATATTTATACAAGTGAATTAATGTTTATGTGAAAAAAATAGGAATGAACGGCAAATTAAAAGGAAGTAGTGGTAGGCACTATAGTGACAGATAATGAAGACATTGAGGTTTTGGCATGCCTTATTTCGACTGTTAATGCATTCCACAAACTAACGGCATGTACTGTGAACGACTTGCTGTAAAATTTTGGAGACACAATAGTCTCCAGCTTCAAATTACTGGATGAACGCAAAAATCTTGGAGGATGGTAAATTGCTGTTTAAGATAGGATGGGAAAGGATTAAAAAGGAGAGAGAGGATATGTGCATTCTGACGAAGGCAACCATTTGAGCATCGTGGGAATATAAGAGACATGGTCATATTTGCGTAGGCCAATTAGGAACCTTATACAGAAGTTTTGAAGGCGCTCAAGCTTGTTAAGTTAATTCGGTAACGTCATGGTAGCAGACATCATCGCAGCTATTTTGATACGTGTGTTTAAGTGCATTCGAGAATGGCTTAGATTCACAATTCGATCCTATAATTTTTTTAACAGGAATTGTCATGTTAAAAGATATATCGGATCAAATCTATTGAAAACTATCGAGGAGTATCCCCCGAGTTCTTGTCGTAAAAATACGGTGTTGAGAGACTCTACTTTTAAATCAATCTACCGTACAATTGTCTACTGTTACTGTAAGTGCATTTTCACTTGACATTGACGAAATGCGTAAGCTTTATGTGTCGCGAGCGCCATTTATTTAAAATAAGATGACGAAAAATCATTGGGTCTCCTAGTATCTTTATATTCTAAAGATATTATTGCAAAAAACAATATTAAAATTATAAAATCCCATTTTTAAAAGTAAGTACAACGCAAAGTGCTAAGACATATATTTTATTTTATTAGCCATTACAGCCGTGATCGACAAAGAACCTTCAATGTCCGACCGTTAGCTGAAACAAAGTAATGTGTGAAGTAGGTATATTGCTCATGAAATTTAGCTTAAGGAAATTGCCTCTTCGGAGAACCCCTTCAAATTGTTTGGAGGGGAAAATTTGATAGCTTTGATAGCGAAAGCAGCAGAGTGATGACGCAAAACGCTTAAAGGTAGAGCGGAAAAAATATTTTCCAAGATATATTCTATATGGAGTTTTCCTGCCGAATATACGATTGGAATATGTGAAAAAATCTTCATGAAAAGAGGTTTTATTTCAATTCGTGTGTATTTAATAAGCTCCCAGGGGGTAATAACGTTGTATTGGGAAATAAAGCTTTTGTAATCATTATTTTAATGATTCCGTACCTACGAGTGCGATTCAATGGTTATTATTATTTTGTTGTTACTGGGCTATTTACGTCACGGCAACCTATAAAGATCTATTGTGACTAGCCTTCAAGTAATTCCTATAGAGGCCTTACATGTAGTCCCTTACGCACTGTCTAATAATGATAAGGTATTCCCAGCTTGGATTGTTTTGATATCGTCTGGGTCGAGAATGTGTCTCTCCAAATGTTCGTTTCTTTTCTGAATGAGAGGTTCACAAAAGCAAAGGATTCAATGGTTAGACCATTATTCGAACGCGTGGCGCTGACTTATGATTGAGCTGTATATACAAACGCAAACAAAAGAGAAACGCTTAGTAACAAGCACATTAATTAATACACCTTTGTTATATGTATTTGACAGGGGATTACTAACGTGACGTGTCAAAGCGAGGGCAGTTCGGGGTATTCATTAACTTTGATTAGTAATCACTGGTAATGGAAACTTGATGGTTATTAAAAAGTGGCCAGGAGTGTGGCGGTCGGTATGTGGTTTTTATTTGTACGAAAGGAGTCAATTAAAAATACAGGGTGATCAATCCAAATGGGTTAGTAGAGAGAAGTCAGAAACTATGAGAGGTAGTGAAATCTGTTTTTAGAAACAATGGCGTCGATTTTAGATTTAATAATAATGGCAATTAAATGTTTTTTTTAAACTTTCATACATAACCTAAAATCGAACCTGATCAAAATCTCTGTAAATATCTCTGTAAATAATGTTAAAAATTCAATATGAGTTTTCGTTGTTATTGTTAATGGTGTGAATCATAAGTCACAAGGAACACATTTTCGCTTTTAAATTTAAAATGTCGTAAGTAACGTAACCTTCGTGATATTTTCACTCGCTGCAAAAATAATAATAATAGAAAAAAAATCTAACTGACCCATTCATACTTTCGTACAGGGAATTTCCGTCGATAAAAATATTGTTAAGGCTTGTGAAATTATTTTACTACTCTTTGTCATCATGTAATAAGTGGCCTATAAGTAATCTACTAAGCAACGGATTACGGAATGCAAACTCGACCTGATTGTGCATACCGAAAATCCCGAGACTAGCCAAAGTGCAGTCCCGGTATTTTTGGACAGGGATCCCATGAACTCTGGATTCGGGATCCCGGGATTGTATTCTCTAATTGTAAGCGTCTTTAAGCTACGGTGCCCGCTTATAAGTGTTGATGACCTTGTTTATAGCGATCGGAGCATCCCGCACACTCAGGAAACAAAGAAAACGAGAAAAATCTTGATGGTACCATTTGTAACTTTTCTCATATGAATATTTAAAAAACTTTTCTCATATGAATATCTAAAATATGAATCTTATTTTATGAAAATAGTTCCAGCAGTTTCAGAGTTATGCCTATTATCCAACAAGTTACCTAATTCGTTGCTATTATCAAGATTTTTTTAAATATACTGAAACTTGTACATTTAAGTACTGTAATGTTTCATGCTGATTAGTTGCTTAAAAATCTAGTTTCACAAGTATAAATCTTTTATGAATTTACGATCTTATTTTTAAGTCGTGATGATTGTTCGAAAACAGGTAAATTAACGTTTATCGTCCCCTTAACGGCCTACGCGCTTGTTTAACTTTATTTTATAATAAGCAAAAGTGGTAATTACAACAAACTTAACCAAAACAGTCTATCATTCCAATTCGTTCAGTATAACTAACTCGCGGATTTAACTCGGACATTTATGACGCCGTTACGACATAGGTACTATAAAATAGCAAATAACTGAGTGAAGTTGAGCTATAAACATGAAACTTTGTCCAGGCCGCTGATTTGATGGAATCCTTGCGAGATCAAGTATGGTTCGTTAAGTTCCGAGTAACTAAGTTATGTAAGTAAGGCGGGTAGGAGGGAATCTTACTCACTTAAGTCTGTCATTCTAAAAAGGATTTTTTGGGGTGTAAGGCAGTCATTAATCTAAAGCCTTATACCGTTTGCAATCTTCTCAATCCAGTTTTTTAGAGATAAATTTATTTCTCGACGAGCGACTATTGTAATCTCTTCATTTTAGCTCATGAGTGATGTTTGAATAGGTATTTTGTCTCTGATTGCGTCATAAGCTAACATATGTCTAACAATATTACATCTTTTACATCTGATGTAAGTAACTATATCTCATCTATTAATATATTATAAGTATATAAAATTCAAAGTAATGACAGAGATATCAACGCACAGCCCAAACCGCTGAATCTAGAGACTTGAAATACCTTATACAGGGTAGGCATCCACTAAGAAAGATTTTTTGGAAATTCCACCCCTAAGGGGGTAAAATGACCACGCGGATAGAGTCGCGGGCGGAAGCTAGTCGTTATATACCCATCAGCATACAGGAACGAAGACCTGTTTCACACTCGTAGTGCTATCCCACGTGCCTGGGTACTTCAACCCGATCCCTCTACGTCACAGCATACGTAGGCCAAGGTGCGATCTCTTAGATACATCCTCAAATCTGCTTCTTCCCATCGACTAGAAGCCTGGATAACCCTGGATCCTTATTTTTAATTTGTACCTATAAATATGTATTTTATGCTCGATATAATGAGCATTCTGTTGAATTAAGTTCTATGCTTAATCACCTACAAAATGTACACAGGTATGGAAATAAATAAATGTTCTGATTCTGTTTCTTCAGAGACACTAGTTGATACTTAGACTTCCTCGCAGCAGATTATACATGTCGACTACAAACTCTCTACGGGAAATCTGCACCACTAAGTTATGGCAATATTTCTAACTCTTATGACTGAAGGCATCAATGTCCAATAAAAGTTTGTTTGGCACAAAAAATACGTAACAAAAGGGCGCCAAAAATTATAAGATAACCAATTTCTCAGAGAAGGTAACGGATGAGGCTTACTTCTACCTTATGAACACTTAACATCTTGTAAAAAAAGACCTATAGCTTCCTTATGTAAGAAAAAAAAACCACAATTTGAAACATGTCCGTCTTATATTATCATATTAGTTATTCTCGCGAATATCTACTATTTACTTTTATGATATTCATTTATCAATAACCAACACAGCCGAATATCATTCTGATACACTTGTCAATACTAATATAATGACTCAATAGCAAAATAAAATATATTTCAATACCTTTCTCATCGTCTCCGCGAGTGGATTTGCTTTGAAAGGGTAAACCTATACAAGCCGTTCAACTAGGGCGCGTCCTTACATGAGTACATATTTGCTATGAGATGAGTTGACACAGTGGGCGACGTACGGACAACAAAACCACCCATCAATATCCACGTAAAATATTGTGCATTTAAAAGTTCGCGCTTCCAATCTCAGATAAGTGACAGTAATTAATCTCGATGAGTCCATCCATTTGGTTTGGCGTAGCGCTTAGGATATTTTACAAAATAATAACGCTATTTCTGCTGACGGTATTGCTATCAAATTACGCATCTCATGTATAAATTAATATGCTTAAAACGCCAATCATTTCAAAAATCCATTGCCGTAATTAAAATTTGTGCTTTAATTTCAAAATGCATAGTTTGTTTTCCTTTTTTGAATTGTGTGATGACTTTCAAAAAAGTCATGGTACTTGCTTGTTATACTTTGTTTACTCGTAAATAGCTTATTTTAACATCATTATCAGAAAATTATGCCTCGATTAATTTTGAGCAGAATCCTTACATGCTATTAGAAATATCACAATGAAGGTAACCACACGTCTGACGTGCTTAACTATAAAGAAAAAAATAGTTAGGTATATTATTATATTGTGTACAATTTGCCGCAATAATAATATACATAGTAAACACTGATTGTTCTCACACTATGAGAACTATAACTTATTTTACCATAGAGTCATGATTTGTGTCACTGTGCACTTCAAACCATAGTACTAAAACCATATTTATACTTTATAAAAATTCTTAAGCTTTAATAGTATGTACCATTCTTTGCTGAATGAAATTTTGGATTTTATTAACTCAATTTTTAGGTCCTTGAGGTCCTCAAGCAGCGACCACGTACCGGGAGACGCAGCGTTGGTAGGTCCTCCACAAGGTGGACCGACGATCTGGTGAAGGTCGTGGAAAGCCGCTGAATGTAGCAGCGTAGAACCGATCGGGTTGGAGATCCTTAGGGAAGGCCTATGTCTCTCGGCTGAAACAATGATGATAATGAAACCAATTTTAAGAGGAATCGATGTATTGAATGACCTTGCAAAAGAAACCAACGATATATCGGGCCTTTCCAAGTTTACACAAAGATAAGCTTGTATTATGAGTACTCATTTTGCTCTAAGCTTGCTTGACTTTTCACTCGCTAACCAGCCACAATGTATTTACAAACCACTGTTCAACCGTCAAATATGTTTTTATTTATCCTAAATACTAAAATTAATAAAATTAAAGATAATACTAAAAAAATGTTAGGATTTAAAAGCTTCCTCCCTTTCTCCTCAATTAATCAAATTGCGTAAATTCACCAACTATTTAAAGAACGGTTATCTGAATCACTACCCTCATTTAGAATGCTATCGTTAGTGATTACCTGTCACCATTACAGACAACCTTACTCAAAGGGCGAAATTCACGTCGCGTTTTACGACGCCCATGAGTGGACTTGGGGTGATAATATTCGCGGCGGTTACCAAACCCCTCCATAAGTAAGAAGCCATAAAATGAAAACGGACACCAAGAGAGCAAACGTTTTCTTTTGTTTTCAATGATGAGAAATGGGGCTTTCTTTAGAAAAAACAACAATACAAACACACAAATCACAGTTAAACAATGTAGCACGAAACAGCGTAGAATATATTGTAAGCGCTTCACAAATGCACGTCTCACGTAACTTTGCCATGAAGTTAAAATAACGAAGCGCTGCTAGTCTTTTGCGGACGGTACTTTGACAGAAATGGGTCACTTCTCATCCTGTGCCCGCAGTTACCTGGACATAAAGCTTATAGCTCGCTTTCATTGGCGACGCTACATTTATGATGCCCCAAATAATTAAGGCTTTTTTGACTTAAGCGGCTTAACACGAGTCTAATTATAGAGGGCGCGCTTGTGTTAAATAAAAATAATGTTCAACAAATTGCCTACTTTAATCTTGAGCTACATGTAACACAGTAGCTTTACGTTTAGACCATTTTTTTTAATATCAGAGGAAAATAATAATAGATGAATATCAATCTATCCTAATACCAACTTTATGGAGCTCATTAAGAGCCAACTAGGCTAGGACCAGTTCCAATTTCTTTAGTTGATACTCGCACTGACTACTGCTGCTGATGCAATACGCTTTTTATCCACATTGGTGGTAAGCAATGATACAATCCGCCTGATGGCCTAAGGCCTTTAGACACTTGAAATACCAGGGTATCCTCCGTGCAAAGTAGTATATCTGGATTAGATTTAGAAACTGATACGTCGTTTGGTATATTAGAATGTTTCTCATACATGTCCATCAGAAGAGTTCAATCTGGAGCCGAGCCTAGAGTACGCGGTTTATGATTCCATTTCGGTATTGAGCCTTCCTTGCTAAAGTTTACGAGGCTTTATACTCTGAATTCAATGTATCTTATTCAGTGGAAATAAGTGTCATTTTTGCATTGTAACAGCAGTAGTGCCGCTAAGTAACGGCACGCTTATAATAATTATATTTTGCGGCTTTCATATACTGTACATGAGGAAATAATAGTAATTTAACACCCCTAAGGGATTGTAAATCTAAGTAATTTATATTAATAGCCTGAAATTTGGTTTAGTTTTGCTATATAAGTCGCCGTTTTGGGACCGATTCTAATTCTGAATAGAGTGTACTAAATCATAATAAATTGGAAACCCTCACTGTGATATTAACGATGAGTATGTTACTCGATGTTCGCTATAGTCGGGTACAATCAGGTTTGTATTAAGAGAATAAAAGAACCATAGGTGTGTGAATAAATTACCTACTTACCCTCAGTTGACTTAGTGCATTATCAGCTGTTAAGATGAACGGACGTATTTTAAGAGTATGAAGAAACAACAACCTTCTCAGTTTTAAATTGAATATTGAACATTTTGATTCCATTCAAATCTATTTCTAATGAACTTTCCTAAGGTCTTATATCCAGACTAATTTGCTTTAGTGGCATAGGTTACACGTAGGAAATTAGGCTGAAGAAAATGTTTATTATAATAGACCCAATTTATTTAACTAGCAAAGAAGTACACAAAGCAGCGTTTTATACTAAAAATCACCGAAATAAGCCTCAAATAAAATGTTGCGAAAATATAAAAGTTCCCGTGAATAATCACAGCCATTTCGTGCGCTCCCTGCCCCTCCCGTAATCTTGAAGTTATTGCGTTAGTATTAACGAGAGGAATAAACATTGGGGTGTTTTATCATAATGAGCGACTTGGTGACGAGTAATATCTGTGACTAAATTACTTCCTTTGTAATGGCGACGGCTCTAATGTCTTACTACGCAAAAGATGCTTTGTGAAGCCACTTACAGCAATGACATTAAAAGTAATTTGCGTAAACAAGAAATGTTGTTCTTTGACTGTCATAGTATGTTTAGTACATTTAGAATAGGGCCATTTATATTAAATTAATATTATGTGACAATGCATTGCGCTAATTCTAACTTTTTAAGGAATAATTTATGGAGTGCACTTTTCTTGTAGATACGCTTCAATTCTTTGTTATATGTAGTTTGTGACGATGTTAAAAAATCTCCCTAAATTTCCTTCCTTGTGCCATAATCTTACAGGTACAATGGGATACAACGGAATACTATATACATATAGTTGGATTGACAAAGTATTCCACTTAGCACCCAACTCACAAACATATCAACAATATTATAGACCTTGATATCTTCTTCAAAGGATAATAAAATGGACGAAAGGGCAATAGGCTTTTCGATTGCATAAAGTAGCCACCACAAGTTATTTTTTATTTTTATGCTTAAATTTACAATAATTTCGTCTTAGAAATAATGCAGTATTCTAACAACTTTAAGCTGAAGACACACCGTAGACGGGACGGGATGACGTCGACTTGTGCCGGACGAGGACGATACGAGTGTACTACGACGTCCCGAGCAGGACTATGCGTGTGACGTCATCAACGTTTCCTTTATTATAACGCTCAGTGTCACGCACATGTCAACGTTGACGTACCGTCTGCGGTGAGGCGTCAGCTTTATAAATACATAAAAAGCCTTTCTGCCATAGACCAGTACACCTAGTACCCTAGTACGAGTTTGTTAGTTTTCGAGCTCGATCAAACGTATCGTCTCTTTTCATACATTGCCCACTGGCGTCTCTAGCGTAAACCATTAGAAACAGTGGGCAATGTGTGAAAAGAGACGATACGTTTGATAGAGCTCTACCACTAGGTGGTAGACCCATATGTAGGGTCGTCTGGGTAGGCACCACCGCCTTTCTTATTTCTGTCGTGAAGCAGTTCGCTGTCTTTCGGATTGAAGGGAAAGGTAGCCAGTGTAATTACTGGGCATGGAGGGCATATCATCTTAGTCCCCAGGATGACAAACGCACTTGCGGTGTTAAGTGATTTACACTTAATATTGCAAGTGTCTATAGGCGGCGGTGACTACTTAACATCAGGTGGGCCGCAAGTGTTAGAATCAAACAACTTCAGATAGTTAACTTTTGTCTTTATTCTTCACACTTCACAAGTATCACTCAATACACATTAGGTTTTCACAATTCACTTCCTAATACCAAACCAAATAGTTTTTACTAGACATCTGTCTTACTCGAATGCTCGCAGTGAACTGGCTGCGCTGCGTTCTGGCCGTACCACGTGCCCTCCCCTCCACGCTATGATCACTACGTCATTTGGAGGGGCACTCATAGAGCAAGAACGCAGCGCCGCCGCAATCAAATCGAATACTTTTAAATTATCATGAATTATATTTATATTTATTAAGTCATAATTATGCAATGTATATTAATTAAACGCATTAAAATAAGTAGGTTTCTAACAGCTCGGCCATCCGTTAATTTAGCAAGTCCCTTTGCTTTATAAAGTTGATAATCAATAATACAAAAAATAATAAAAAAAAACATGATGTTCAGGACTACATTGAACATTTCAATACTTATCCTTTTTATTGTTTATAAATAGACTAACTTAAAAAAGCCTAAATACATGCGCCAAATATTAAACTAATTATTTATTAATTTATTTCATCATATAAATCATAATTAACATTATACAATTTACTATGATTATTAATCGAATAACCTATATCATTATTTAAGCACTTATTATCATCATTTGCGTTACAATGTTTATAATTTTCATACACATCATTCATTTACATCTTTATCATTTAAATTAATATTTTCATTATTCGGTTCACTATCGTTATTTATCAAATCATCACTATTGGCACAAATAATTTCATCGCTTGCATTAAGATGTTGATCAACTTCATCATCACTATTATTGTCATTATCGCTGCTGTCAAAATTAGTCGAGAAGTTTAACCAAGGTTGAATCTTATCTATGGCAACAATGGCCTCGTAGCGGCGATTATTTTTTTTTGTCAAAGGTGTGTCTTCGATTAAGAACCTATCATTTGGGAGTAACTTCATAATTCGATAAGGACCTTGATATTTTGCAACTAATTTTTTTGATTTTCCGTCGTTGGAAGTAACCATTCGTTCAACGCGGACCAATTGACCTTCTTTATACGTCTTACCCATTTTCCTAGTCTTATTAAATCTTAATTTATCCTTTTCTTGTTGTTCTCTAATCCTGTCCCCTGTTGTCTGTCTTAAACCTAATAAATCATCGCCAGAAGTTACAGTAAGTGTATCGTTGATCACGCTATTTAAGATAGCTTCAGAGGTATTTATTAATTTGCATCCAAATAAAAGTTCGCTTGGACTTTTCTTAGTAGTGCTATTGACTGTTGTGTTTAAGCCTATTTGTATATCGGGGACGTAATCATCCCAAGTCTTGTCATCCTTTCCGTGAGATTTAGTTGACAAAGCATCTAATATTGTTCTATTAAAACTCTCCACCTGGCCATTTGCTCTAGGTGAAGCCACAGCATTTAGGATGTGTTTTATGCCCGTTGTTTTAATGAACTTCTTAAATAAATGTGAGGTAAAACAAGCTCCTTGATCAGTAATGAGCCTTGTAGGAGTACCAAAATAACTGATATGCTCCCTCAAAACTCTTACTGTTGTCATTGCTTTTGTATTTCTTACGGGAGTAATATTAATATATTTGGTAAAGCTGTCTATTATAACAAGTAAATAGGAATTACCTCTCTTACTGCGCACAAAAGGACCCAAATGGTCAGCGTGTATAGTATGGAACGGGATTTCCACTTTTGGTATGGGGTGTAGCTCGCCAGTGCGGGCGCCACCTTGAGCCTTGTGGTAAGCGCATTCTAGACAGGCGGATACATATTTCTTTACGAAACGCCGTAATTTTGGGAACCAATAGGATCCTTTTATCCTAGACAAGGTTTTTTCGAACCCGAAGTGCCCTACGTCATCGTGGTTCATTTTGAGTAATTGCCACCTAACTGATTTTGGAACTACCCATCGGAGCTCCTCATTGACTTTACGGTAAACGCGATCGTTTTTTAAACAGTAGTTATTTAGAATATCTGCTATTTTCTCAGAGTCAGGGTTGTTGAGGATGTTTTTGATCGAATTAATTCCATCGTCCGCCAACTGTACAGTACTAATCCAATCATCTTTTTCCAACGATAATACATCTAAAATATGAGATTCCGTGATAGCAGGTGCAACTGGATTCCGACTCAGCGCATCTACATGCGCCATACGAGTCCCAGGTCTGTATTCGAAATTACAATCAAACTCTTGCAGTTGCACCCACCATCGCGCTATTCTCGGAACCAGGTCTCGCTTAGTCATAGCCGTGCGTAAAGGTAAATTTTGAAAGTTATTCCTAATAGGTAAACGCGAAATCTCACTAGAGAGGCAATAACGGCCAATGTTTCTAACTCGAATGAGTGCATCTTTTGTTCATCGCATGTAGTTTTTCGGCTATAGAATGATACCGGCTTTAGTACGCCTTCCGTGTTCTTTTGAAAAAGAATACCTGCGATACCAATTTTACTAGCGTCGGTATGCAATTCTGTAACCAAGGTCGGATCATACAACGCTAGAATGGGACGTTTAACTAGGGAATTTTTCAGAGTCTCAAAGGCAACATCATGTTTGTCAGACCATTGCCATGAAGAGTTTTTCTTTAATAAGTCTGTGAGTGGACTAGCTATAATGGCAAAATCTTTGACAAACCGTCTAAAGAAACTCGCCAATCCAATAAATTGGCGAACTTCATGCTGGGATTTGGGCACTGGAAAATTACTGACGGCCTCAGTTTTTCTCGAACCTGGACGTATGCCATCAGGCCATACTTCATCCCTAGATAATCGATTCGCTCATAAAAGAAAAAGCATTTAGATAACTTAAGGGTTAGTCCTCCTGAACGTAACAAGTCTAAAACCTCTTTGAGACGAGCTAGGCCTTCCGAAAAATTATGCGCTGGTATCAGGACGTCATCCATATATACCATTGCGTATTTAATTTTAGCTTCTGACAAGATTTTATTTATAGTGCGTTGAAAAACTGATGGTGCGTTTACCAACCCGAACGGCATCCTGAGGTACTCAAACTGCCCGTCCGGGGTGACAAATGCAGTTTTGTGTCTAGAGTCTTCCTTGATTGGTATCTGGTAATAACCAGAGGCCAAATCCAAGGTAATAAAAAAATTGTGCCCAGCAAGGAGATCTAATTGATCCTCTACCCTAGGTAGTGGATAATGGTCTTTAATGGTTTTGCGGTTCAGGGCTCTGTAGTCTATGCATAACCGTTTTTCTCCCGTTTTCTTTTTAACTAAAACTATAGGACTCGCGTATGGCGATGACGACTCACGAATGATGTTGGAGTCTAGCATTTCCTGGACCATATCTCTGACTAAAGTTCGTTCACTTTGAGCCATCCTATAAGGTCTATACACTATGGGATCTGAATCTATCAATTTTATTTCCATCTCTGTGACTGTGGTGAGACCTAAATCCTTTAAATTGCTTGAGAAACAATCTTTATACTTCTATCCTCTATGCCATGCAAAATGCAGTCCACTGCTTGGCTGCCTGTGATTTTACAGCGGTTCAACAAGTTTAGTTTCGAATAAAAATATTGCTCTAAAGGTTCCCCAAATCGCGCTTTTAAAGCTAACATTTCGGTTAAAAGGTCCGCATAATTTTCGCGACATGGAAATGAATTTATCATCCTAACTTTCCATTCAGCCCACGTGAATCGAACACTGGGTAAGCTTTGGTACCATGATTTGGCAAGCCCGGTAAGCTTGGGCAAAGCGTAATGAATTATCTCTCGTTCATCCCAATGATAAATCTCCGCGCATTCTTCTACCTTGGTCAACCAATCGACAATATTTTGATTCTTCGACAGAGGGTCGAATTCCGGGATCACATTATTTCCTGCGGTAATCTTATGGCTACCTGACCTAGCTATGTCTTTAAGAGCAGTTACAAATTGATTTAAAATATTATTGCTACCTAAATCTTGAGTAGAAATATTAAGGTCGTCATACCTTACTCGCTGTGTGGGTATCGGCGAACGGTCTCCTTTTGACCGTTCCGGGTCCCGTTGGCTATTCGAAAGTGTCTCGTACTCTGGTGTGCGACTCCTGGTTCGTTTTCTCGTATGTAGAGCATTACCTTTAGTCGACAGTGGCTGGCACTTGCCATGTCTTCTAAAAGAACGTCTCTCAATCTCATCACTTAGTTGATCAACTGAAAAGTTTTGCAGTCTAGATTGCTGTTGCTCAAGGTCATCATAAGGTCTACGGTCATTCATTTGACTTCGAGAGTGTTGCTCTAGCTCACCACTCTCGTATCTCGTGATTGGGTGTCGCTCTAGCTCACCACCCTCACACCTAAACCCTGAGCGTTGCTCTAGCTCACCGCTCATTGGTCTAGATATCGATCGTCGCTCCACCCCAACGCTCGTCAATTTTGATACCGAACGTCGCTCTAGCTCACCGTTCGTTAGTTCAAATACAGAGCGTTGCTTTTGTTCACTACTCAATAGTCTGGGTAGAGAACGGCGATCCATATCGTCAGAAGATCTGGGTTGTGAACATCGTCTCAACTCATTTACTAAAAGTCGTCTCCGGAGCGTCAACTCATCGTCACTATCGTGAGGTTCATTATCGTCCATCCTGAAACTCAAGTAACAGTCTTAGAATTCATCCAGAAAGTTTGTCTAACATAATAGTAAATAAAGCGTAGTGTAGATCAATCCTTTTTGAGTAACAGATAAGCTGTGGTATGCTGTTAAATGGAAGATATTAATTAACAGATCAATCTTCGAATAGACCGATCACACGTTTGAAAGAACTAAGGTGTTACGAATCCTTCTATACTCATTATGGACATAATGTTTAGTGAAATCTAGAAAAATTATCACTTACTAAAACGCAATACTCAGTAAATAATAGTAATACAATAACATAATCCATGCTATCGAATTATCTGGCCCAAACCAACTATTATTAAGAACGTCTGTGATACTTAGACAACCGACAATAATGTAATAGTTTAGATCTATCTATATATATTTTTAAACTTACTTAAAAGAATACATACACGACCATGACTCGTCAACTAGTAATCATGTCACCTAACACCTCAATCGTCTGATCTTGTGCGAGCCAGTCAGTATTACCATCAGATTACTACTGTCATTAACGCAGTGTATAAAATATAGATCTAATCATGTATTCTACGCTAATATTAACCACGAGCTCAGTCTTACTGGGATCAGTCTCATATCACCAAAAAAATAGCCCTGTCAAATAAGTAGGCACACCGTGATAGTCGGAAGCATCAATTAGCTACCCTACATTTTTAGAGAGCAGCACTGGCAAAGTGTATGTAGGTCAGAGGAAGGCCGCAATTCGAACCCAATCCCGGCGAAATGACCGCCTCATAGATCCAGGGAGTAGCCCTGGCAAAATGTAAGCCGATCAAAAAGCAGGATCGCAATTCGAATCAATGCCAATGAAATGACCACGTTGCGTTCCCAGAGAGTGGCCCTGGCAGAAAGCAACGTGTTCAAAATGGTTCTAATGCCTCTGTCAAGGTTAGATGATCATAGCAGTAACAGAAGGGGGAAATCTTAAAAAAAAACTTGAGGGTATATTCTATACCCTTAGAAAAGAAAGAAAAAAAAAATCAGAGGATAATAAAATAAAATCATGCATAAAATTATGGATTCGTTACTTACATGGGCGTAGAACGAGAATTATTTTTCGTCGAGATTCCCGCTATCCCACTTCTGAAGTTGTTAGAATCAAACAACTTCAGATAGTTAACTTTTGTCTTTATTCTTCACACTTCACAAGTATCACTCAATACACATTAGGTTTTCACAATTCACTTCCTAATACCAAACCAACATAGTTTTTACTAGACATCTGTCTTACTCGAATGCTCGCAGTGAACTGGCTGCGCTGCGTTCTGGCCGTACCACGTGCCCTCCCCTCCACGCTATGATCACTACGTCATTTGGAGGGGCACTCATAGAGCAAGAACGCAGCGCCGCCGCAATCAAATCGAATACTTTTAAATTATCATGAATTATATTTATATTTATTAAGTCATAATTATGCAATGTATATTAATTAAACGCATTAAAATAAGTAGGTTTCTAACACAAGCTTGTTAGCCATCTCGTAACATAAAAAAAAACTATTAAAACTCATACTAAGGCCTCTGAGAAAGGTGTCTTCTTTTCACTAGCTACGATACTTTCATACTCGTATCATTTTTTTTCGCTACATCTACTCTCAACACCGTACACAATTTCAAGTACTTTCGGCAATTTCAAGTACTTTTATCGAAAATTGTACCAAACCGTAGGAAAAAGTTCACAATTATTTTCCATTACGTCTCACCGCCTCGATTAAGCTAGCTGCACATACACATTTAAACATGCATGCAATCCACGCTGTCGACAACGTAACAGAATACCCTGTGGGAATCCGGAAACTGGACTCCCGCGGATCAACTTGTAATGGAATGTCATGCGTCCCGTCATATCAACCCTCGTGACGTTATAGCACGATATATGCGAGAATATATCTCCAAGACTACTTTGGCCTCGGCAAAGATTTTTTGCTGTTATATAAGAATATGACGATAACAAGAAAAACATGGACATAATAAGTGTATTGTGGTGTTTGTGACATGGTTATCTGTTACGAATTTGGGTTAGTAATAGTAAATAGATGCTCTTTATAACTAAGAAATGAAATGAAATGAAAAAGCTCTTTATTTAAATGGACTTTGCTAAGTACTTTTAAATCGTAAGGGTTCTTCTATAAAACTGGTTGTTCGAGAAAAGCGCTGAAAGTTTTTTTCTTTATTGGAAAACAAATAGCATTTATGTCGCATAAAATTAATACAATAAACATTTCACAATGGCCAAAATAGTTTCCACCTAAGACACCTACAATTTGATTTAAACAAAAGGATAAAGGTTTGGAGTAAACAAAAACAAGATAAAAACCAATACCTTTAACAATAAATATTTATTTTGTGCACATTACTCACGAGTTTATAAACTTTGGAATAAAAATTTTTGTTCATAAAAACATCGATTTTTTTATTACGAGACGGCAAACAAGATTGCGGTCCTTGTGGTGGTAAGTGGTTATCGTTGGCTATGGATACTTGCAATATTAAGGGTAAATCACTTAACACTCGAGTGCGTTGCCATCCTGGGGACTAAGATGGTATGCCTTCCATGCCCAGTAATTACACTGGTTACCTTTCCCTTCAATCCGAAACACAGCAAACTATATGCTAATATAGCTCTGTTAAAAAACCGCTTACTTGCTTAGTTAGTTTTACAACGCGGAAGACCAAATAAATGCCAATCTAGTAGCACGCATATAAGATCTCAAGATAATGCTACCCAAGAGGTGCGCAGTATCAACATGAGCGTTTAACATTTTGAAAAGAAATATTTTACTGAATTTTCGTAAAACTGCGCCATAAGATTCTCCTCGCTTTGCAAAACTATAAGTGTAAATGAAAAACTCTGTAGCGCTTTTAATCAAAAAATAATCTTCCTGTAATAAATAATTTATTTGCAAAGTCTGTTCACATTGCTTCAAAATAGGGCTGCAAAATACACAAAATGTGACAATTTTGACGTTAATCGAGTGCACGTCCTTAAAATAAGATTCTTGTTTTTCTTGTACATTAGTAAAATACGATTCGTTGCATTTCAACTGAGTAGAATCTCAATTTTAGAAGTTTTGGAGCGGATGCCATTTGATATTCTATGTTGGTTTGCGCTCTGATTTTCAGATAAGGATTGGCTCGTCACGTTTGGCGCAACACGTCTTGACATATTTCCCACACAACTGATGCTTTTTAAATTATTTCTAGAGCATGAACGACTGAAAAATATTTCTATAATAAGTTACAAAATCAGTCAAGATTACTGTCCAATCCTATATTAGGTTTTGTTATAGTATTTTTAATCGAAAAAAAATATTTAACCTCATCTAGTCTAACTTGAATGTCCAAATCTGAATGAATCAAAGCTATCAATATAACAACGCGGCCTTAAATAACAGTATCACATTCCGTGCTCAAAATTTCCAATAATGATAAAGACTCAAACTTGTTCGTTTGTAGCAACCGAAGCCTGTGTTTACTTAAGGCAAAGTTATAATGAGTTACTATGTTAATGTTTGTACCTACGACCGAAGGTTTCGTGACTTTCGATAAGAATCACGTTATCATGAAAATTCTGAACTGACTGCATTGTATGTTTTACTACGTTTCGGTGGGCCAAGGTATGTTGTGTGTGTGGTTTTACGAAATATTTTTATGGGGATGTGTTTCGAAAAGAAAATTGTGGAGTTAGATAAAATTTATTTTTGTTTTTGTATCTGACTGATTACACTGACTCTGTAAGAATGAAGCAATAAAATAAGTCTACAACTTCGATTATTGTTTTACAGTAACGAATAGGACACTTTTTCTCTTCCCACGGGTGTCGTAAAAGTAGGTTGAGGAAGATTGTGAACCCCGTGCAGACAATGGAATGAATGGTTACGAACTATAGCGCATCGCCTCTTTTTATTTTGAAAAAAGGCGATGCGATACAGTTCTCTTTCCAAGTTGATAAGTGTGCGATAACCTTTAATCACCCAAAACAGCATTTCTAAGGAGAGTTGGTTTCAGGCAGGGGACATAAAACTATGTAAAAAAATTTTAGTTTATAAGTTGGTGATTTCTGTAACTAGCTGGAAGATTCCCAAATACTAGAAAAAACTATGTGAAAAAAATCGACCTGCCTCAGGCGGGAATCGAACCCAGCATCTTGGGGCGGCTGTGATTTGGACAGCAAAAGCAGAGCCTCGGTGGCGTAGTGGTAATGCAGCCGCTCGAATTGCGGAAGATGCTGGGTTCGATTCCCGCCTGAGGCAGGTCGATTTTTTTCAGTGTATTTTTTCTATAAAATATTTACGCGTTTGTAAACGCAAAATTTATTCCATAAGATTCCCAAATATTATAAAGTAAATTATGCTGAAATATTACACCTTCCCCAAATAAGTTAGGAGCAGCAGTGTACGACAAAAAGAAGATACAAGATGTGCTTGTAGGTTGTATGGTCTGCTTGTAGGCTTAACAGTGGCTCTTTTATTTTACAACTCGCTGTGCCCGCAACTTTGCTCGCGTGTTATAATGTTATATAGCTTAAAGTCTTTCTCAATAAATGGACTATTCAATATAAAAATAGTTATTCAATTTGAATCAGTAGTTCCTGAGATTAGCGCCTTCAAACAAACAAACAAGCTCTTCAGTCTTATAATATTAGTATAGATAAATGGTGGTAAGTTAAACAGCAGCCACCCAAAAAAAGTTATTGATAACCAAAAATACCGCCATTTTTAATATTAGGTAATTATAAAAACAAGACACTGTGAGTCAGTTTGTGCGTTAATGCAGACTTTAAAGAAAGTTGTTTTCTGGCACTTCACCGGTCGCTGCCGAGACACGCTCGAATTGCTCGGTCGACACGCGCTTTGTTTTGGTCGCAGTTCTAACTTAACGTAAGAACACGGTATGGTGATCATCTACTAAAATTGGTCTTTGAATACATGTTTTGGTGTTTTGTATATATTTTTTTAGTAAGAGAGCTTGGGTTTTCAAAATATTTAAGTTTCCATTCTATTTTCTTCCTCCTTCTATACTGCTTCAAATTCTATACAACTTTAATGTTTCAACCTGTGAACCAACTAAATATCACATAAATCAGATAATCTTAAATTTACTTGATTTACACCTCCACAGTCTTCACAGCTAGTATACCTATCACCCAGCCATCGACCGTAATGTGAAAGCGAACCGCCACCATAACTGCATTTAACTCAAAGATATTGCCCATCATAAATTCACTTAGTTGCCTTGGGATCGTAAAGTTTTTACATCAGCTCAAGTTACAGTATTACAATGCAAATGAGTTCTGTAACTTTACTAGATGTCTCTTAAATCTTTGCGCTTTCACACGGCAAGGTCCCGTCTTGTGGGATAGCCTTTGGTAACATTTTGTTACATATAAAGCCTCATCTGACATTTTGTTACATATAAAACCACATCTGATTTTCATCCATCCGCTCGCCCAACTTTGGATCAGAAAGTTAAAAATCGGGAGTAGGTCTCCCCTTGACTTTCTCGTATACCGAAAACGACTCAAAAGTTGATATAAAATTTATATTTTGATGTCATACATGCATGTTAAATTTTGTTCACCCATCCGAGTACCGACCGCGCACTTAGTTGCTTAACTTTCGTGATCGACGACTCAAAAGTTGATACAAACCTTATATTTTGATGTCATACATGCATGTTAAATTTGGTTGCAATAAGTTAAAGCATATTCGAGTTATCGTGCTAACGCACAGACACCTAGACATAATTCCAAAACGGTTTTTTTGGACGTCCAAAACGTGTAAATCCATTAAAATCTCGGGGTCGAATTTTTTTACGATTACAAGATTTCTTCTAGATACTACGTATACGAGAAAGTAAAAATGAAATGAAAATTATTTATGTATAAAAGCAAAGCTTATACCACGACAATACGTTGAGGAAGCAGCGAGCTATCAATAGTTTAATCAGATCGCAGACGTTCTCTGGATAGTATGTCATGAACAGTGATTTCTATTCGATGTTTTCTATAAAAGTTGTCGTAACGGAAGTCATGCAATCCTCCTTAGTGTGTGAAAATACGGGGCAATATTTTATACGGGTATAACTCGTACTTCTGAAAGTAAAATATTATATTAGAGAAACTTAGGTGTATACTTTTCAATAAAGCTCTATTATAAAAAAAATACTTAGTCTAAATCAAAAACATTATTTATTTTGCTTCAGCATTTAGGTAATGAGTTGCCAAAGGAGATTGGTAAAATTGGGCCTAACCGTTACAAGAACGGGATAGTGATCAAAAATTATTATGTATTTTTTTAGAATTTACTGTAAAATATCAACATTTCGTTCTATGGGAGATTAATGTAACAAACAATAAGTGTTTGAACGATATTTATTCTACTTCCGCCATCAAGGAACAAGGAAAAATATTGCCAACAGTAAAATTGTATCATTTTTAATCGATTACCCTATTATATTTTTAGATTTTTTTTAATTAAAAATATTAGCTTATATATTATTGAATTATTGAAAAACTATTATTACGTAAAGTCTTTTCTTTTTCCTGAATCAAAAAAAAACCTGATGTTAATAATCTTAGCGAAAGATTAAAAATTAATCGAAAGTATCGAATAATCGATAATCTTCATAAACTACTTTTTAAGCTGGCAACAATAAAACAAGCGGAAGCGTCATTTTGTCATTTAATTATGATTTAAGTAGGTATGACATTTGGTTCGTTTTCCGGGTTGTTTATTTGTGAGTTTTACGCTTTTACGTGATTTTATTATGATTCCTAATTACTATCTTCGAAGATTCTCGCTACTAATTTTTGAGCCCTTTATGATTGTATGGTTTGATTGATCTGGAGGTAGGTATAGTATCTTTACCATACCATTATCTGTTAGTGTTTTATATAAAAATAAAAATATATTTTTCACAAATAAGGAAGGAGGAGGAGGTTGTGGGTCATTTTCTCGCAATATGCCTATCGAGATTTAATAAATAAAAGCCTATAAATAAGGTGTTAGTGCCTGCTAATATTTTTGGTATCTTAACTTTTAATATCTACATATCTTGCTAACCCCATAGAAAAGCATTACAATATTAATACTAAAAGAACGTGTATTTCTCGCTCTATAAAATAGTCCAAAAATCATCAGTGTAACGCTTAGGCCCAGAGTTCTAAGAAAGTTTACCATTCTCCTTTCAGAGTTGCCATAATGTCTAAAGACACTTTACCAAAACCTTACAATTAAACAAATAAAACGTTTAACAAACTGTAACCCGACCACGGAAGAAATGAAAGATATAAAATCTGTTACAATAGTGGTTTACATGGTAAATCGACAACTCCTTTTGTCAAAGTCAGTTAAAATTTAGTCTATGTTACGAGAAGCATGATAACGAATCGATAGACACCTTATATATGAAAATCGGATGAAAAGTGTAGGCGCTACGAAGGAACATACGTAAATGGTATGTATGTACGTACTACATACATACATAGACAAGCATAGACTGCTAAAATCATTACCCTTTCTTTTCGCTGCACCGTAGTCGGGTAAAAAATCATAAAGGAATGTGAGTCGCGTAAACAATATTTTCAGAAGTCACTTCTCTCATGATAATAATAGAGCTGATCGAATTACTTTTATGAAAGACGAGTTAGGTCTACCAGTTAATAAAGTGTGCAAAAGTAGATAGATTGTTAGAAAAAAATCAAACGCATTAAAAGAAGATGTTGACATAATCGAAACTAGGTTCCCGCCGTATACATTACTTAAGTATTTATTCAGTCGCTCCCTGTCAGTACGAACACGAGGTCGGAATGTCATAAAATGTGTTTTTATGGTCAATACAGAACTTACTTTTATCGCCTGTTTATATGTTGCTGAGAATAGATAGGGATATTGACGGATGTCGGCCATCTTATTTTTATTGGTTGAGATACATATCGTGTTTGAACAATAAGGAACTAAACTTCTTTGTTTCTTTGTTACGAAAAATCGACATGAATACGTTATGGGAAGGTATTTATCCTTCTTCTTTTTTTATAAAAAGGTCAATGACCACTACCACCTGATCGTGAGCAGAAGTGGACTGCATTATGCGAAAACAGCTAGTGCAAGAGATAAACCGCCGCGTTAGCCACCCTCACCTGCATGGTGCTTCTTCACGTCTCTTTTAAATGACCCAGACTTGTAAGAAGGATCCCTCCTTCTTGTGCTACCAGCGTACTACCACACCAGTGCTACCAGCGAATTCCATTTCTTGATTGTGCAATATTATGAGCTGACAAGTTTCTTAGTTAGTGTTGGAATACTGGCCACAGTTTGTCGGTGGCATCCACCTGAAGTCAGCACGCATAGTCCTAAAAAGGAAGGGAGACTGGGAGTTGGTCACCTTTTCCTCGCCGATGATGCTGGTCGCTCGTCGCTGCAACCTATCCAAAGCATCGAGCAAGTACTTGGCGGAGCCATCTCACAGTTGCGAGCTATGTTATACTCTACGCAGCACCGTACTTGCGTATTGTATAGCAAGCACAGTTGATCTTTTTTTTATGATCTGTACCAAATTTATTAGCGGTTGGTGCAATATTATATCACCATATCGCTCATAACACATACACCACATATCGACGCTTGAAAGGCAAAATTGACTAAGCGACATGGAGTTAATTGTTCAGGAGGACGACTTAAAGATTCATTTTTTAGAAAAAAAATCATAAAACTTCTTGTAATCATCTTAGAGGCGTAATTCTTTAAGCAAAAACGTTTCATAATGTCAGGTTTATCATGATATATGCAACTGTTAAAAATAATTAATAGTTTAGGAGTTAGTGGCGCTTAGTAAAATATCACCTGAAACTAGAAACAGGAAAAAAGTACTAACCGACGTACGTTGGTCATTTAACTGTTCGGTAAAAATGTAATATAGAAAAAAATATCTAATTGTCATCGGAGAAAAAATGACCTAACCTAAATTAAAAAAGTTAGAAAATAGAGGCAAAACTGCTCATATGTCATTTTTAGATTGAAGTGTTTAAGTGAATGTTACTGAAGTGTCGTTAGTTTTAGAAAGTTGGATTGTTTTTTTATTAGTAATTATTATAAAATTCATTTTAAAATGTATTGAGCTTTATTTATCAGTTACACAATCAAATTAACAATTAAATCTTTAAAAAATCAACATAGTATTTGGAATAATAAGATCATAAGTAAATTTTATAAGTCTTATTAATCACAATCATTTTAAATATGTGGAGACACAATCACAACAGTGATATTTTCAGCCAAAACCGATAGTATAGGCCAGAGTCTACGTGTGTCTTTATAGATCCCACACCGGAGACGCTGAGACAACTCGACTTTCTGAACATCTGAGTCGGGTGGCAGATGACGCGCAGGAGCAGTACTGGTGTTTTTGAGGGACTTCAATGCTCACCATAGTTAGTGGTTAAGTTCCTTCAAAACTGACCATACAGGAATCTCTGCTCATGTATTCGCTCTCACGCACGACTTGTCAAAACTAGTTGATCAGCCCTCTTCTGCTCAAGACCCATCCGGAGGGATAGCAGGTAGAGGTCCTTTTTTTGTGACGAGGAGGTTAAATGCATTTACGCATCGTCCCTGCGAGTTGGTGCCAACCGCAGGGGGTATGTGGGGCTCGAGGTAAAGGTGTTCCCTCACTACCCACTAAACATCCTCCCCGGCCTGACCTTCTTCTTGGGCGGCTCGGGATCTGTGCAAGCACAACTAGCATCAAGACCGCCCTAACGCCGCCGTCTAGGCAATTCTTGCACCTATTTATGGCCAGCAGCCCACAGGGGCTACCGACTGACGCCAGCCCCTGTGGGCCGCTGGCCGAAAAGGCTAGGAAAAGGCCTACCTTTTCCTACCCCTCCTCTGTTTACGCTGGGTGGGAGCGGGAACCTTATCAACCGAAACAACCTTCCCCTACCAAACGTCATTCCCCCCTCCGCGCAGACTTGCCAACCTCCACCTCTCGCCTCCACCTTCGCAAGGAATTCCGTCCTCCACGTCTTCAAAATCTCCTCCACCTCCCTCACGGTCATGGGCGTCCTATCCACACGGTCACAAGACTGCCCCTCCTCCTCCACCTCACCACCGCTGCAGCGGCCTCTGCGGAGGCCCGTCTCCTCGACGACACTCTTGGGCACCTCCATCTCCTCCTCGTCGCCACTTCCGCTGCTGCAGCTGCTGTCGGGGCTCTCGGTCCTGACCTCTTGGGCAGCTGGCTGGGCGTCCATGGGCTCTCCCTCCTCCTTCTGCTGGTGGCAGGATGGACCTTCGCCTCCACCATCAGGGCTCCCCTCCTCTCACGCCTCTTGGGCTCCTCCCTCTCCGTGTCGACCCTGCTAGTGGACATTGGGTGGGGGACGGATACCCAGGCATCCACCAAGAGGCAGCCTGATAGCCCCTATCCCTGGCGGTCCCAGGCTGCCTCTTACCGGCGGGGGGTTACACCGCGCACCTGCCATCCTATGTCCAGCTGGCCGACCAATATCGGCACAGGGGGCACAGTGCGGCAGCGCCCGACAGGTCGCCGCCTTGTGTCTCTCCTCGCCGCATCGGTACCACAGGCTGTTGCGGTCCCTCCCAGATGTACACCTCACCCCCGGGTGGCCGGGTGCTAAGCAGCGGTAACAACTCATGGGCCTCCGGTCCATGAGACGAACCCCCGCCGCACACCATCCTACCTCTACGCTGCCCTTCGTAACCAGGCGCCCAACTCCCTCCGCCGGGAGCGACACAACTACTGTTCCCCCGCCGCCCCGAAGGTCATCGGAGATAGCGCCCACCTTGACTTCTTCGAGGGGGCAGCCAGCCCTCAGGGCAAGGGCTGCCCTGACGTCCTCCTTTTTTTTGTCGGGGAGGTCAAATGCATTTACGCACCGTCCCTGCGGGGTGGTGCTAACCGCAGGGTATATGTGGGACTCGAGGTAAAGGCGTTCCTTCCATAGCCACCGCAGGGCTATGGAGGGATCGCCATACCCACTAAACATCCTCCCCAGCCTGACCTCCAGTGCGCTATTGCGGGACGGCTCGGGATCTGCGAACGTGAGCGCAACTACACCGAGACCGTCCCAACGCTGCCCGTCTAGGCACTCCTTGTGCACTAATTGGTGGCCAGCAGCCCACAGGGGCTACCGACTAACGCCAGCCCCTGTGGGCCGCTGGCCGACGCCGGCCTTATAGGCCGCCTCCTCACCGACGGCTGCTCGACGTTGCGCGTCCACCTGACGAAGACACCGGGAGCAGCCATCGGACCGCACCCGAGGTCATCGGGCGTGGTCGTGGCCCTGAAAAGGGTCGTCAGGAACTAGCCGTGGTGGGAAAACAAAAACAACTCGACGATGGCATGCGACTTCGAATGCCAAGCGGACACACTTGGCATCAAAAGCTGCATACCCGCCGAGAAAGTTTCCCCACCACGTTACCAGGGTCCGCCACGAGGAGACTTCCGGACGTGGACCCCATCAGGTAGAGGTCCTAGCCCCTCTAGGCTCATCTGACCACTGCCTCATATCCTCCAAAGTGCCGCAGGCCAAGCTTCCGCAACCGGTGGTTGCTAAGCGCCGGCTCTGGCATTAAGGGTGTGCAGATTGGGATGGTATGCGCGACTACTTTGCATCTGTCCCTTGGAAGCAACTCTGCTTCTATGAGAACGATACATCAGCTAGCGCCGCTGCCATTACTGAGGAGATGTATTGGGTATGGAATACTACATTCCACATTCCGATCTCATCAGTAAGGGCAGACGTAACCTCAGTTTCTACCGCGATTGTGCTGATGCTGTTTCACAGAAACAGGCAGTGTATCGCGCTTGGATCAGGGGTCGGGCTCTTAAAGCTCCTGATGTTGAATCACTGAAAGCAGCTTACAATAAGGCTTCCGAGTCCTGTAAGAAGACTAACATAAAAGCGGATGCACAGCGCGTGGCACGCATTGGCTACGAATTTGTGAACTCTGGCGTCTGGCCATGTACTTACTCGATGCTTTGGATGAGTTGCAGCATCGCTCGGTCCGCGTCATCGGCGACGAAGAGGTGACTAAAGATTTGAGCCTCTCCCATTGCGTCGCAATGTTGCGTCGTTGAGCGCATTCAATTGTCTGTACCATAGCGAGTGCTCTGAGGAGCTTTTTTCCCTAATCCCACCATCTCCCTTCCTTTTAAGGACTACACGTGCTCGTCTATGTTGTCACCGACAAACTATGGCTAACATTCCAACGCGAACTAAGAAATTTGGCAACTCGTTTCTTTGTCCCACAATCAAGAAATGGAATTTACTGCAAGCGCACGTGTTCCCTCCTACCTAGAATCCTGGGTCATTCAAAAGAGGCGTGAAGAAGCACCTTGCAGGTCGGCAAGGCGAAGGTGGCTGGCACGGCAGTTTATTTTTCGCACCAGTTATCTTCGCATTTGATCTCCACTTCTGCTTACCATCAGGTGGAATGGAGTCATTTGCTTGACCTTTTTATATTAAAAAGTAGAAACTAAAATTGAACCTTTTAAAAAATTTCTACGTTCCCCATTTTAAGAGTGCCGTTTTTCAAAATACTGTGACCACGTTTTCTTGGATCCATTGGTCTGAAATATAACTCATGCTTTAATACTTTCAATAATGCAAAAAAAAAACAATTAAAAATTAAATTGATTCGACTTATAGTTCTTAATTTCAATTGTCATGAGGTCAACCTATACGGAAGCGGTAGCACTACGCTAGACTATGCGCGCGTGTGCACTCTAAGCGACATCCTGTCGCACACTGGTAGTTCCTATGTTACTGTGAATCTAATTTCACTGTATGCGCATACGACAGTGCTCTGGTCATTTGTAGGTGTAACCATCATTTTATAGATGTATTACTTTAGGTAAAAGCCGCTGGAACCCCAGTATGTGTGGTGCCAATGGGGTACAACCAACATTTTGATAATCGCATAAGTTCAAGTAAAAGTTACCTAATCAATAAATTTGTACTTTGAAGCGGCAGGTAAAAATTTACTAACCGACGAAAAGTTGTATTTCTGAAATAGGCGAATTTAACTAAACGCCATAATGGCAAAAACAACAATCGAGCCAAGATGACGGTAGTGAAAACAAGAATGAATCTTTACATGGAAAAAATATACCAAATTCAATACAATGTATTTTCAGATACAAGTAAAATAAGCTAAAGGGAGAAATTATTCTACCAACATATATGTAAAAATTTACCAAGGGCAAAACCATCGTCGCACAATTATCTCAACGACCAATTTTTCGAAAGAGGCCGAAATTTCTGTCGGTTAGTAACAAAAAAAAAGTGATAATTCGTAAAGTCCAAAATGCAGAAGCGACATTAAAAGTCGTCGTAGGAAGGCGTGAGTTAGACCAAACGACGCAGAAAAATTAGGCGATTCAAACTGTATATATAACTCAATTTGGCTCAAAATGGCGCTTAGTCAACTTTTCCTTTCAAGCGTCGATATGTTAAGGTTCTTCACACATCACTTGCGGTTGCGTCGTTAGTTTGTCCACTGTGGAGGACAGCTTTCTGAACCATATCATGCGATGTTGGGTGTGAGTCAGGGCATCAGGGTCCTCTTCTCTTCATACTGATAATAGATGACTTAAATCATGGCATTAATTCAGAAATCATCTTGTCAGCTCTATGGTGATGATATGAAATTTGTTTTCATGATTGGCGAAGTCTCTGACTATGAAGTGCTCCAGGGAGATAGACAAAGTAATCAAACGGAACCACTATAAGAAATTTTATTTCAATGATTCCATTATTCAGTTTTGTCTTTCACTCCTGTCCGCAAACACGACATGATAATATGTATTAAATAAAGGGGTAACCGTTGGAATGAGTCGAGGAAGTGGCATTTGATTTGCATAGACCTTGGCATTTGTTTCTCTGCCGATTTAAACAAGCTTTGAAATACTTTTATGTCATTGTAATGTAACTTATTTCTGATCATAATTGTACTAGTTTGCTAAAAATTAGCATTCTTATCGTAAGTAATACCAATTACTTAGTTTTTAGAAGTTAGAGTAATAAAAGATATTTTACAATTATCGCAAAATTGAAGAAACTTAATTGGCGTGAGGTAATTTGCAATTTCTAATTGTCAGCCAATCGTAAACTTAATTATAAGATTACATTTCTGATATGAAGCGGTTTGTTGATTTTCTAAAAAACGGACTGCGAAAAAAAAGCCCCCTAATAACTATGCTGCGGATGGGCCTAATAACTTCCTCGAGAGTGTTCTTAGTTATTTCATAACTTAAAGTCAGCTTTCTGACAAAAAAAAAACTATATCGGAAGTGGATCATTCGTTTGGGAGTTTCGACGCCACAGGCTGACACACAGATATATTTCAAATTTATAAAACCCCACTTTTTGAGTCGGAGCCAAAAACAATCAGACTGCAATCAGGTCCGAACTGACCACGTTTCTTAGAAGTAAAAAAAATACTTTTAAATAATGGCAAATCATCCTCAATGTTTTGTCTCTATTGTTGGATCTAACGTCTACGTCAATCCGTGAAATAAAAAGAATTTAATCATTCTCAGCATTATATTATCACAAAGGGAATAAAAAGTTGACAGGAAAAATATACCGAATTTCTCTTTGAGTAATCACAAGCCATGGTCTGATTTAATTTGAAGGTTTATTTTTTCACTTTTTTTATTGTTTCTCAGGGAAGTGGTAATAGGTATAATGTTAAAAAACTAATATCAAGTTCCATTTCATGAAGGTCTGACGCCATAACTATCACGGCAATAATCCCCAAAAGGTTGAGTAGAACTCCAGATAGCACCATTTCAGTTACACATAAAGGAATATCTTTAGTAGGTACCAACTTCTTCCCTTAGAGCGCATACAGAGAAGGTTTTTTTTTTATAAAAATGTCAAGAAAAAGACTCCATTCCACCTGATGGTAAGCAGAAGTGGAGTCCAAATACGAAGATAGCTAGTCCGAGAGATAAACCGCGCTAGACACCCTCGCCTTGCCAACCTGTAAGGTACTTTTTCACGCTACTTTCGAATGACCCAGGATTGTAGGAAAGAGGATACACGTGTGCTGGCAGTGAATTCAATTTTTGATTGTGCGACAAAAAAACTTGTTGCCAAATTTCTTAGTTGGTGCTGGAATGGTTGCCACAGTTGGTCGGTGACAGCGTAGGATTAAGAGAAAAAAATGGTACATACGGTAGAACGCGCACAGTGACGCAACATCGTAACGCAATTGGAGAGGCTCATAATGGTTGGACACCTTGTTCAGGACTTCAAGTTTCCGTGAAGCTGTTTTTATCACGCATGCGATGTAATAAATAAGTGACCAAGTTAAGGGATACTTATAACAAGTATTTGTAAACTCGCCAAAAATTCAACTTTGAATCTTTGAAGTTTTAACGGAAACATTCGGTGAAGCGTCGGTGGCGTAGTGCGTAAGAGCGTCGCCTCCCGCCCGGGTGGCACTGGTTCGATCCCCGCCACGTAGCAATGTGTTTTCAAATTTTGAATTCATATGTACGTTTAATCGACGCTTTTACGGTGAAGGAAAACATCGTGAGGAAACCTGCACACACCTATGAAGAAATTCTGAGGTTGTGTGTGAAGTCAACCAACCCGCACTGGGCCAGCGTGGTTGACTAAGGCCTAATCGCCCCTAATGTGGGGTAGGCTCGAGCCCCTCGGTGGGGACATTATATGAGCTGTTGATGATGATGATGATGAACGGAACCATTCATCGGGAAACAGTTATTTGGCAAAGCATAATAACCACAATCTACTACCATAATTATTCATGTTATGGAAACGAACCCTAAATAAGAAATCAAATTGGATTTCCCAATATAACGTTCAATGACAGGGCATTAATAAACCATTGAAGCGTTGCTAGGAAAAATACTCATAAAATAGATGACGCAACAAAGCATAGGTAGCGAATAGAAGCGACACTCGGCGACATAAAGCAATCGTGCACAATACTATTTCTGCCTTGGACGCCTCCGTACAATACACGTCGTCCTTTTCAGGTCACTTCCAGTTGTAACGTGTTCAACAAATAATTACGTGACGGCCATTGTGCGAGAGCGTTTGTTTAATACTTACTGGGCTTCTGAGCGAGGATCGTAAACGGCTTTGTTTGTTTTGATCAGAAAAAAATGCATAATCCATGTGGTGTTATTTGTTTAGGCCTTATATCCGACTTTTTAATTTGTCTACCCGGTGCATTATTATGTTTACCACTTATCAAAGCTTTGATAGCATGATTAAAAAATCGGGAGTGGTCTCCCCTTGACTTTCTCGTATACAGGAAACGATTCAAAGGTTGATATAAACCTTATATTTTGATGTCATACATGCATGTAAAATTTTGGTCACCCATCCGAGTACCGACCGCGCACTTGGTTGCTTAACTTTCGTAATCGACGGCTTAAAATTGGATAGAAACCTTATATTTTGATGTCATACACGTATGTTAAATTTGGTTGCAATAAGTTGAAGCATGCTTGAGTTATCGTGCTAACGCACAGACACACACACACACACACACACAGACATACAGACAGACAGACATAATTCCAAAAAAAAATATTTTTGGACTCAGGGAGGTACAAAACGTGTAAATCCGTCAAAATCTCGAGTTCGAATTTTTTTACGATTACAAGACTTCCTCCTACGTATACGAGAAAGTAAAAACAGCAAATAAAAGTCAATGAATTGAATTCAGACCAAGGTATGTCAGGATACTCAAAACTCACGAGAAATATTTTTTATATCTTGGAATACATCGCTTCGCTTGTAAATTAAGTTCCAGGTGTGATCTATGAACAAATTAATGGTGTTATATATTAATGGTTAGTGTGTAATTTGTTGTTAAAATGTGATGTAATTTTGAATTCCATACTTTATGGCTGTGACATTTACTGTGCGTTTTTCACACAATTTTTTCTGCGGCATATCACAATACTACTCTGCTGTTGCAGATGTCAATAGGCGGTGATCACTTATCATCAGGCGAACCGTCTGCTTGTTTGGACTTTTCTGTAAAAAATACAATCATTTTGTGGTTATTAAATTTGTTATAACTATAAACTTAAAACCTGTCTGTCAAATGCACATAATATGTTTAAAGAAGAAGATGCAAGTTTGACACATGGCTAATGAGGCGCCTATGCACTGTATTGCATATAAGATTTTCGTTTTTATTTATAAGAAAAATCTGTGTAATACTTACTTATGAATTTAAAACATAATTATTTGTCACTAGTGCTTCATTGGCAATTTGTGAAAGTTTAGGATAATACCTACCGGTGGAGTAATTCTTAGAACCAGTCCAGTAGTTTTGAGTCTATTCATTACAAATATTTTTATGTTTTAAAAATTTGTGCAATTATATAGATAAAATCTAAGATACTACAAAATGTAGCAGTATAGATTAATAGGACATTTTTTCCCTTTGGAATTTTAACTTCTAAGCCTAGAAGTATCAAACGCGGACAACGCAATCCGATACAATAAAACGCAATACTAATAAAATACGTTTTTTGTTTCAGATGTGACATCGGCTTTGAAACTGGAGACATCAACAGAGATGTCGACCGCCGCACCAGTGCCGTGTCAAAGGACGATAATTGTGGGGGATTCATGGTGATTGCACAAAGTAAAATAGAAAAGATGTCGGTAAAAGGCAGTGTGGGTTAAAAAAGGAAAAAATGGGCAGCAAAGGTTTCGGGGGGGAGGTGGTCGGCTTTTTCCTGGCCGTTGTTTTCTGCATCGCTTGCCCGGAATATGGTGAGTACTGTTTTTCAAACGTTTCTTTTTGTAAAAATCTTTAACCCTCATTTGGAAGGTAATTTCATACTCTGTGAGCTTGAAAAGCGTTTCGAGACTACTGAGATTATTTTAAGTGAAGCTTGTACTGATGGCCAATATTTCCTTTGTAAATAAATTGGTAACGAGCGCTATCTATGGAAATTTAAGGAGTTTTCCACTCTACATGTTATTATGTTTTATGTTGGACAAAGTTCTTACATTATATAATCTACTAGGCACGAGTTGATTTGGTAATTTTTCATACTACTGCCCTTTATCATTGAATTTGGAGTAAAAAAATGAGACGTAATTATCAACATGAAAACTACCCTATCTCTTAAGTTAGAACAAAACACACATTTAAACCAAACCAAACAACATAACAAGAAAAATGTGTAAAACACTGTAACCTGACCACGAAATTGTTATAAAACGGCACTCACGCCCTTATTCAAAAATTGGTTGTCTGTAAAGTCGGTTTACTGACGATAGTTGAACGTGACAACGTCTTAAGAAAATACTGATGGAATGGTAGCATTTTTCAAAAGAAAAATTTAATTTCATTTGTTTTGCCGGCCTTACATGGAACGCCTCAGAGCGAGGTAACGCCGCATGCGTCATGTTTTTTCGTGCGTGCAGCCGGCTCTATCGAATTATAAGACGTTGTCATGTCAAAAACAATACTTATTTAAGTGAAAATCTATGCTACGCAAACTAAGGCTTTTGAGGTCTAATAGTGCGCGTGGACGCACAGGGCCATAAAAACCTATTCATAGTCAATACTTAAGTGGGGAGCGGCACTTTGCGAACTTTAAAATGAACGCACAACTTAGGTAGGTAGTGTTAGACGAAACTTCACTACCACGCTTACTGTCTAACTAGTCTGTGGAATAAGTGATTTGGTGGTAGCTCTAACTAGTCTGTGGTGGTAATTTTATAATCTATTCAGGGAGATCAGATTTGGTTGCGATAGTTTGTTACTTTGTTTTTAAAAATATTGTATTAAATAAAGAGTTCAGAATTAATTATTTTGGTTGTTTGTATCAGATATCAGAAGTGAAATCGATTCCACGTGCATTTATAAATGTTTCAGTAAAGTTCGTAAAAAAAAAAAACGGTGTATTACGACACCTTTCTTGTTGTCGTTCCAAGAACTTTGGTTAGACTTTAAGTTATAACTCTAGAAACAAAGACCTAAGTAATGGTGTTATGTTTTTTTTTTGTGTGTTCATGGACTCGTTGAAAGTGATTAAAACTATTTTAATAACTTATTCTTTGGTAGTGTTTTAACTTACATTATTTCAAGTGTTTTCAATAATTCTCATTAAATTAAGTTTAAGTTTTAAGATAATTGTGACAGTAGTGCTCAAATCAGATTGTGACTGAACTGACGTTGACGTGCAAGAGTAGCTGTCTCTCTTGTGATGCATTGTGGACTTGGTGAGCATATTCGATGTTGTTAACAATTTTGTAAAAGTGAAAGGACACTATTAATAATAAGTAATTAAACTGTTAATTTAATATTTGTATAAAAATATTCTGATTAATTTTGTTGATTTTAAAGAAATTTAATTAAAATGGGTCGTCATAAGAGAAGACATCCATCAGTTAGTAGCAGTAGCTCAAGTTCAGGAAGTGAACGAAATAAAACAAAAAAATACAGACAGGAGTTGAAAAGAAACAATAGTCGAATTGAGGCTCTAGAAGATCTTGTCCGTAAATTGAGAAAGACACAGCGCAATCAAAAAGAAGGCTCATTAGAAATTGTAGACCACCCTGCACCTACTGTTCGTTATGTGGGTCGCAATGATTTTATCCCAGATTTTGATCCCCAAAAATCTTCCATCTCAATAGAACATTGGATTCGAAATTTGGAAGGGATAGCGAAGATGCACCAATGGGACGAACGCACCTTAATTTGTAATTGTACTTCAAAGCTGCATGGCTATGCTAAAAGTTGGTATGAGAGGCAAACATCATATGAACTCAGTTGGAATGAATGGAAAGAAAATTTGATAAAAGCGTTTCCTTTTACTAAAAACAAACTTGCTCAGATTAGAGAACTTGTTAATAGAATAAAGTTACCCACTGAAAACCCTATAGAGTTCTATTATAATAAACTCGGTATTGGCATGTCTTGTCAACTAGATGATGACATTATTACTCAAGCTATTATAGGAACACTAGGTGATAAGCTTCTAGAAGTTGGAGCGTTGTCTGCGGGTTGTCAAGACACAACTTCATTGCTCAAATATTTGGCAAGTTTTATGAACTCAGACAACAGCGGTGAAATAACAAAAACAGCAACACTAAAACCTAGCACTAGTAGGGTGTTGAAATGTTTTCAATGTGGCAGGGAAGGCCATAAAGCCTATGCATGTCCCCGTACGAGAAAACCGAGTGATGATTACAAGAAGTGTTCCTTTTGTAGTAAACGTGGACATGTTGTAGAAAACTGTTTTAAAAAGAAAAATAATGAAAAGTATTGCTCCTTTTGCAAAATAAAGGGGCACACATTGGAAGAGTGTCGACGCCGACCTTTTCAAGATAAAACTATCAAGAAAGTCCAGTCAGTAAGTTCTAACTCATCAGATAAAAAATATTTTAAGACAGTGCTTATTAACGATTCACCAGCAAATGCATATATAGATTTTGGCAGTTCATGCAACATCATTAAACAAAGTGTGTGTGAAAAGTTGAAATTGGAGACTTCTGTCAATAATAGTATTGTGATTAAGGGATATGGTGATGCTTTAACATTACCAAAAGGAGTAGCTACAGCATTTCTAACTGTTGATGGTGTTAAGAAAGAGACTGAATTTTATGTTGTATCTGATGAAGTACAAGATTTTGATATTTTGGTAGGTCAACCATACACAGAAGCTTCAAACATTGTGGTTATAAAAACTTCTACACAACTTAATGTATTTGACAAAGAAATGGCACTTGGACTTACAGAGCTATGTGAAAAATTAGACAAGGTGTGCTTGTACCCTAATACTGCAGTAAGTTTAGAACCTGGGATTAACAAAATTTTTGTAAGAACTAAACCTACCGCTAGTGGTATCTTAAGAGTAAGACAGAGTGAACAAAGACAACCTAGATGTGAGAAGGATATCCTGGGTGAAGAAGTTGAAAGTGAAAATGGTCTGGCTATAATAAAACTTGTTAATATGACTAGCGAAGTGATAGATTTAGAAAGAGAAGAATGTATTGCTCGAGCTGATCTAATAGAACCCTGCGGTAATAATAATAAGCTTAATATAGGAACACAGTTATCAAATAAGCAAATGACTATTCTTGAGTCTTTACTAGAAGAATATAAGAGTTGTTTCTCAGGTGATGGTATGGAGCTTGGGAACTGCAATATTGAAATGACAATTAAACTAACAGAGGATAAAATAATCAATTATAAACCATACAGGATATCATTTCATGAGCGAGATATAGTTAGGAATATTGTTAAAGATTTATTGCAAGCAGGGATCATTGAACCATCCACATCACCATATGCAAGTCCTGTGATCTTGGTTAAGAAGAAGGAAGGGGGCCACCGCATGTGTGTGGACTACAGAGCACTGAACAAAATCACAGAAAAAGAGAGGTACCCCTTACCCGTTATTCAAGATTTATTGGACAGATTAGTGGACAAATCAGTGTTTTGCTGTCTGGATTTAGCAAATGGCTATCATCAGATAAAAATAGCAGCACCTTCCAGACCACTTACCGGATTTGTAACACCCGACGGCCATTATCAGTATCGTATGATGAGTTTCGGACTATGTAACGCACCAGCAGTCTTCCAAAGAGCTATGAACGAGATATTGGCTCCTGTTATTCACGACTGTGCTGAGGTATACATAGATGATGTGATTCTCTGGGGTGACAGTATAGAAGACTGTTTAGCTAATCTGAGAAAGGTACTTAAGTTGATAGAGACCGCAGGCGTAAAATTAAAACGGAATAAATGTTCATTTCTTAGTGAAAAAGTTGAATATCTGGGTCACTTGATTTCTGGAGGTGAAATTCGTCCGGCACCACATAAATTAAGTGCGGTAGCAGACTTCAAGACTCCTCAAAACGTTCACGAAGTCAGGCAGTTCTTGGGACTTGCGAGCTATTTTCGTAAATTTATTAAAGGTTTCGCGACTATAGCTAGACCTCTTACGCTGTTAACGAAAAAGGACACTGCTTGGAGTTGGGGATCTGATCAAAAGGATGCTATGGATAAGTTGAAGGTTTTATTAACATCTGATCCGGTTCTTACGATTTATAGTCCAAAACGTAAAATACAAATACATACCGATGCTTCTAAAGTAGGACTTGGTGGCGTACTCCTTCAATGTCAAGAAAATGGTGAGTGGAAAGTCGTTGCATATGCTAGCAGACAAACAACTGCAACTGAGGCTAAATATCACAGCTTTGAGCTTGAGGCGCTTGCTGTTGTCTTTAGTGTTTTAAAATTTAAAGTGTACATTTCGGGATTCAAATTTAGTGTCATTACGGACTGTTCAGCATTAAGATTAGCATGGTCTAAACGAGACTTGTCGCCACGTATCGCACGGTGGTGGCTTGACCTCCAAGAGTTCGATTTTGACGTAGAGCATAGACCAGGGACATCGATGTCACATGTCGATGCCCTGAGCCGAAATCCGGTACTTATACATCACATTGAAGAGAAGGAATTAATCAATGCATTACAAGACGAGGATGATAACATTCAAGATTTAATTGAGAATTTGAAATTAGAGATTGACGCTAAGAAAAACAAGAAAGATGGGTTGGCTAAGAATTTTAAGTTGGTGAATGGGTTACTATGTAGAGTTACTGATGGTGGAGCCAGACCAGTGCTGCCTAAGAGGGCTAAGTTACACATTATGAAAATTTATCATGACGATAATGGCCATTTAGGGCTTGAGAAGTGCATGGAAGCAATACAAGCTAAGTACTGGTTTCCAAAACTCAGGAAGAGTGTGGAGAAATATGTTAGAAGCTGTATAGGCTGCCAATTTACTAAAAAGCCTACTGGTAAGCAGCCAGGATTCATGCATCCCATTCCCAGAGTATCTATACCTTTTGACACCGTACATGTGGATCATTTGGGCCCTTTTTGTAAAAGTAATGGGAAGACCTATATTTTCGCGGTTATAGACGGGTTTACAAAATTTGTATGGCTTGAGGCTGTTGCTAGTGCGAATGCCAAGGGCGCAATAACAGCCCTAAGCAAGTTGAGTCAAGTGTTTGGCTACCCGATACGAATAGTGAGCGATAGGGGTACTGCTTTCACTGGAAAGGATTTTAATGAGTACTGCGCCAAACAAGGCATCAAGCATGTGCTGAATGCGGTAGCCTCGCCTCGAGCTAATGGGCAGGTTGAGCGTTTGAATCGCACGATTTTAAGCTCTCTCACCGCTTCTATGGGCAATGAGCAAAAAGGATGGGACGCCCACATTCCCAAAGTGCAATTGGGAATAAATTCAACGATTAGTCAAGGTACCGGCAAGTCTCCTCTAGAGCTGCTGTGTGGATTGAGACCGCGTCTAGCTGGCGAACTCCAAGGTTCAGTCTACACAAATGATTTAGTAAAACTAAGGGCGGATGCGGCAACGTCAATTATTATGAATGCGTCCAAAATGAAAGAGCGCTATGATAAAGGTCGACGTCAACCTAAGCCGATAGCAGTTGGTTCACTAGTGATGGTAGAGAGGAAAATTATGAGGCATGGTATAACTAGCGGGAAGTTGGTACCGCGATTCGCAGGTCCATACAAGGTTACTGCAGTATTGCCTAATGACCGATATGAGGTTACTTCAGCCGAGAGGGGCAAGAGAGCTTATAAAAATATAGTGGCTCGTGATAAGTTGAAGTTGTGGTATGCTAGAGGTAATAGCTCATCTGATGACGATGATATAGTTGGTGCTTGACTATATGCAAGTTTAATGGTTAGAATATAATATATATGACAAATATAAAAATTAGTAGTATTCTCTTATTCACGAATGCCGTAAGGGGCTCATATTCACGAATGCCGTAAGGGGCTCATATTCACGAATGCCGTGAGGGGCTCATATTCACGAATGCCGTAAGGGGCTCATATTCAGGAATGCCGTCAGGGGCTCATATTCCTGAATGCCGTGAGGGGCTCATATTCATGGACGCCGTTAGGGGCTCACATTCATTTATGCCGTGAGGGGCTCATATTCATGAATGCCGTGAGGGGCACATATTCATGGTTGCCGGGAGGGGCATATGGAGACAACTGAAATATGCATATGCGATAAATTCACACAGTCGATTGTGATTGCCGATGGGGGCTTAATGGTTAATGCTCATTTTCAATGTTTGGGTATTATTAACATTGCCGTTCGGGGCTCCAATTCATTATAGCGCCGTCGTCGGGGGCTGAAGCTGCGAAAGTCAATCTGATGTACCTGGAATGCACTGGGAAGAAGTACCCTTCGGGGACGAAGGATTTCAGGATGGCCGAACTGTTAGACGAAACTTCACTACCACGCTTACTGTCTAACTAGTCTGTGGAATAAGTGATTTGGTGGTAGCTCTAACTAGTCTGTGGTGGTAATTTTATAATCTATTCAGGGAGATCAGATTTGGTTGCGATAGTTTGTTACTTTGTTTTTAAAAATATTGTATTAAATAAAGAGTTCAGAATTAATTATTTTGGTTGTTTGTATCAGTAGCTAGCTATATTACTATATTACACAACGCACAGGCCGAGATGTCAAAAGCAGCGTCCAGATGTCAAAAGTTTATAGTTTGAAGCTCAGACCAATGATTGGTCTGAGGTTTGAAGTAATAAAACATAAGTACCTTCAACGATGTGAACGCAACACGGTGCAATGCGTATAGTTATCCAAGAGTCGAGAAACCTCATAGTAATGTTTGTGCTTGCGGGTGTTAATTTCCAGGTACATAATCTAAGGTTAATTTCAATAGAAATCGACAATCAAACGTCATTCTGATGTCAGTCGTAGTTCCATTTTTGGTCATTTTACATTGCTTAGCAACCACAACAAGATTTTATGTACAAACTTCAAATGAATTTAATTAAAATCGCTTACATGAAAAAATTCTCAGTATCCTCGTCTTGTTAAAGTGTGTTAAAATGTAGCATATGTTGCTCGAATTATAATAACGAAATGATTGACACCTCATTCATCAAAATCAGATGAAAAGTTTAGGCGCTAGGGTGGAACATACGTAAATAAAAACATACCTATTACCCTTCCTTTTGGATTCGCCGTAGTCGGGTAAAAAGATTAAGGTAGGAAAGAAAATAGTTCGCCCTACCTCTCTAACGTCTTGTCTCTACACGGTTTGAGTTGAACGGAATTGTAATAAGCCACACAATTTTTCCGCCACAAGAAAGTCGTGACACAGTTTCCACGCTGAAACACAAAACCTAATCTAAAGTCCAACTCCATATTGGTGTAAAACGAAATGCCTCAAGCTCCATCTTTGCAAGTAACAATGTCTAGTGTAAAATAAATAGCAAAGATCAAACAACTGTATTACGGAGGGAAACTTTTGTTACATTTCTCTTAGAATGAAATAGTTGTGACTTTATTCGCAAACAATAAACACATATCCGCTTTTATCCGCGGTAAGCCACAAAAGAGAATTGTAGCGTCAGCTCCGAGTCACATAATGTATTAAGACGCTTCCGCGGCTTGTTTGGTGACGTGGCATTGCTTTAGTTTTCCTATTTCCCCGGCATAATACGTTGAAGTTCAATAGCCAGGGACATTTGAGAAAACTGGTCAACAGACATCTTGGGTAGCGAGAGCCAACTAGAGAATAAAAGAGGTCCTATTTATAGTATTTGTATAGAAAATAGCGACGCCATTAGATTACCGTGGATCCACTCCTTTTTTTAAAGTAGGCAATGCTTTATGCACACCCAGTTGCAATAAGTGGCCGCCACCACATGGTTTTGTGGCACTCCAGGTTCGGACTCCGGTTACCCACTAAAACCTACTGTACTCTTCTTGTGCTAATTATCCGCTGCACGAGTAAGCGCAGTAGCGCAGGCGTTCACACGCTGGACAGCACTTGGCCTCACAGGCCCCCACCGGAAAACAGGTTATCCATCGAGTACTCACGGACAACCCTTCAGCGCCAGGGCGGTAATGGCGAATGCTAGAGCTCACCACCCCGGCTCTGCGGCTGGAGAGCCTCCGCCGCCCGACTCTTCGCCTGCTGCTTGGGTCTGTAGAGAGGTTGTCCTCTTGAGTCCTTTCCGTGGCCTGCTTCTGCAGCATCACCAGCTCGCAGCATGTCAACCATCGGCAGCGAGAGACCCTGTCCCACAACAGTGATGAGTTCACGTCGTTCTGCGTCAAAGGCTAGGCAAGCCTCTAAGGCATGCTGCGCCGTGTCGTCACTAGTCACACACTCATGACAGCGGGTATCAGGCTGCCTTCCAATCCTCTGCAGGTAGTAGCCGAAAGCCTCTTGGGCAGTTATCACCTGCACAAGTCGGAATGATAGCGAGCAGTGTGGTCGGGACATCCACTCGACCAGATAAGGCCGGATTCCCGTAATGGACCGTGAACCCACTCCTAGAACAAGCTGATTAGCTTAGTAAGAGGAGTTAACAGAATTAATATATATTTGCAGGACATTAATATTATTCTTAAATAATACGTGTTTAGAATTGGTAATTTAAAAGAAGGTGACATTAATGTAGATGGATAAAGAAGGCGAGGAATATCGAAGAAAAGATAGAAAGATTGTGTGAGAGATGATAAATGGAAAGGAAGTTCATGATGAGATGACGGCTTACCGAGATGTACGGAAGAGGAAATTCGAATGGAATTATTATTGTGAGCAGGAAAAATGATAGTAGATCATTGCAAAATACATACTTTTATGAATTTTATTATTGAAGCATACTTTTTAATTCTCTCTCACATTGCCACATTCTCTAAATACCGTCGGCATTACTCGTATTCTACTCTATTTTTTTTCGCGATGAATATCGTATACCTTCAAAATGCCGCATCCGTCCATGTCCAATGAATTGAAAATAAATGGTCAAAACACAAATAATTGATCTGTGTTGCTTTTAGCTGTATATAAAGCACTTTAATTGAAAATACTGTATATTTTTTTACTGTCATAAGTCTGTACCACGGTAATATTATCTATGCAGTATTGTGACTCGGCCCTGTCCTTGAAATAACTGGCTACGGCCGAGCGGGGCGTAAACACGCGGAAGGGCTGCCCGCCTACAGTATTTTAATTTGAAAGAAAGAAAATAAATTTATTGGCCTTCACAGAGCACGATATTACCTAATTATTAATAAACTATAACAACACATACATAAAGAAAAGAAACGTTAACAAAAACTAACATACACACATTATATACCTACCTACTATTTACTTTATATTTAATTTCTACATTTCTTGTTCTATGATTGTAAATATTTTATTTTACTTACCTATATGTAAAAAAATATGTTGCGAATGAAATAGGAAGTGTTCAATAAAATACATGTTTTTTTAGGTAATATTTAATAAAAAAAAAAGTTATAGATTTCAGACAAAAATATTTACGCCTTGACTGAGACGTAGGTACTATATTGTCACTGAAACACTTTTATTTTCAAGAAATTACATATTATTATCAACAAACAAAATATTGTTTTTTAAACTCCGCACAAATATCCCTATTTTATAGTTTTCCATCTATCAATTCCTGTCAACAATCCGTCTCTTTTCCAAATTACCTAACAACCTGCCAGTATACACCAAAAAAAATCCGATCACTACAATAGGTACCTACCATTTATTACTCTCGTAAATTATTTCTTAATGATATTTCATCATATTTAATAATATATGTAGTTAAGTTATATGTTGGTACATAAGTAAGTAGATAGCCTAGTCTAGGAAACTACCTACCTACGTATTATGTAGTTATGTTTTTAACGCGAGCGTAGGTAGGTTACTTGTTTGTGTCTTTTTTCACCCTATCCACTTATTTATATATTATTCCAGATTATGCCCGATGGAAAAATTGAAATACCTAAATATTAAAAACAAATTACGTACTAGTAGATAGGTACATAAAAAATATTGCTCTTTGCCATTTTGAATTATGTAGGTATCTACTTAATTCAATCAAATATTCACAATACAAATCGCACGTTTAAGCACGGCTAACTGCTTAAAAAACAATTCACACCGTTCGGTAGTCGCTGCGGCGCATTCGCGACTGGATGCCCACCGGGTGCCCCGCGAACTCGAGGCTCGTAGCATGACGCGCTTTACGACCGTTTGTATGAAGATAGAATACTGTATAGATAATATTACCGTGTCTGTACTTCATCCCAAAAACTTTATCCTTGGAACAAATCAGTTCTCAAACACATGACCCTATTAAACTGTTTGATTGGCACCATTACCCGCACTTTAAGTTTACATACGTCCTTCAGAACACTACCAAACTAAACACATTACGACTTTAAACACAAGGGGAGTCGCATATTGTTTGATTTAAGCGGTCCATTAGCTACCGAATGCTACCTCAAGCAATAAACCAGGAACGGCTAGGTGCGCCTCGCAAATTGTTCCCGAATCCAATTATGGAAGCAGCCCAAAATTTCGTGAGGCCACACCGTTGGGCTCTTTTCAAACTTTCACTAACAATTTTACCTAGACAAAACTAGTTTGTACCGGCCAATTTTACGTTGGATTCCCTTAAATGGTGATTAGAGAGGTTGTGGTTATCGGGAAACAAAGGTAAGTGGAATTTTGATTACTGTAAAACAAGTTCGGCGCACTCAATTCTGAGTGGTTATACTCGAACAGATATTAATGAACGCGTTTGAAGTTGTTTAACATTTAAGTTTGATAAGTTTGATTAACATTTAAGATATTTTTGCAGCATGCTTTTAAAAAGCACACAGCAAATGCAAAGCTAATGTAAATATGCTATGCTTTGTAGCATCATGATAATAGTCAGATTTTAATCCTGATGCGTTTTCTTTAAAAAAGGAAAAAATGAGAATAAACGTGGCGTCACATGTGAACTAGATAGAAGATTTTACAAGAAAATTATTAACAGAATGCGAACAAACATGTGTTTTGGTGGGATTTTTCATTGAAACTTTAAAAAGAAAACTATAGAGATAATTCCACTTAACGTTTTATCGAAGAAAAAAATACTTGAAGGATACTACTCAAAATACATCTTCAAAAAGATGCAATAAAATGAACTTGACCAATATCAAATAAAGGATTAAAATTTGTTATAATAAATTAAAACCCAAAGTTCGAGAAGTACCTTTAAAATTTTATCACGCCGACTCTACGTGTAATGTTCGTATAAAATTTACGAATTTAGTAAAAGTTTTGTTTAGAAAATTTAATTAATTCTCCACTCCTCCACTCGCAAAGGCGTCGAAATATATTTGAAAATAATATTTTAGTAATTTCGAGTTGTTATTTCTTTGCGCTTTTGTTCTTTTTTTATAAGCTATGAGAGCTTTTTCCAGTAAACGATTATAAATCAAGCTATATTTGGCAATGTAGTCGTGCGATGAAGAAACATATAAATTAAATAATATTCCAATTCCGGTCACGTTCATGCCCTGGAGAAGTTCATAACGGCCGGCTCGAAGCGGTATTTGTGTGAAAAAATATCCCATAACATTGGCAATAAGCATTCTTATTGTCAGGACTTAAGAGCGTTGTTTGTGTAGCCCATATTCTTGATGTTGGCTGTAGATTTGTTATGCGGCGAGAGTAGTTTAAAAACAACAATTAAACTGAACGTGATAAATATTTCTTGTAAAAGCTGTCAACTGTGTAATTATTACTTTATTAGTTTTGGGGTATTTTTCATGAAACGAATGACTAAAACAAATTATAATGGCAAAGAAGATACTAACAGAAGCATATAAATTAATTAAGTTATTCCTCATTAAAGGCCAAAGTCAAATCTGAAAGCTACGCTACTATATTTGATTTAACTATGAAGCAAAGCTCGTAGCAGAAGTCCACAGAAAAAGATATATGACTATGCATGGCTCTACAAACTTACATACATATAATCACGCCCATAATCCCAAAAGGGTTTGGGGAGAGCTTTAATTAACATTTAGTTACACACAAAACTACACCTGGCAGTGTAGGTACAGTATCCCAATATAGTGACAGTTTGCCAGCCTGTCGCCTCGACAAAAAGGGCACCAAACCCAAAGATTAATAATCGTTCAAAAAACAAACCAATCAAAGCCAACGACCAAGATAGATGCTACACACACAATCATGTCAGTAGTCCGTATAAACAGGTAACATTTCGTTACATATTAAGCCATAACATAGAGTATCCCAAAGTAGCGACAGGTTGCCAGCCTGTCACCTCATAATAGGTGAATAACTTAGGAATCATAAGAGTCAGATATTAAATATTCCTTTTTACCAAAAAAAACCGGTTCTGTGACTTGAAGTTTATATTCTAATACCCGTATTACAGATTGACACTAAGAAATCAATCATGTCTTGAGAATCATTTGTCACTTTCTATCAAGTACAAATAGATAGAGACGTACGACTCTCAGTACGGCGTTGATTCTTGAGACTCGTTCTTTCATAAGTCACACAGAACGTAAATCTGTGACATGAATTAAAGTCTGTATTCTAAGTTCTGAAGACAACTTATGTCTCAATACAAGGCAGTATATAAGATTAGTATTTTACATATATGTCACCGGAAGATAACGAGAACCGCAATTTTATAAATTTCCTAGGAAATTTATAAACTTAGGTACAGACAACAGCAGGTTGGGTTACCACAAACTGTCAAATTTCACCAATCGATTATGCACTTTATATTGAACAGTCTTAGGTTGAAAGTCGCTTGGAGAAATTTGACAGTTTTGTATAGCCCGACGTGCTGTTGACTGTACAATCAGATTTACAAAAAGAACTATTTTTACAGTTTTTGTAACTGTGATAAAACTATTAACACAGTTACAACATTAAAAAATTTACAAAAACACACGAGGAACCGGTTTCTTTATGTTCTGTGGCGAACAATGGCGGTGGAGAGGAAGGAGAAGGAACAAGTGACTTATTCTTGACTTATTCAACAAGAGCGCACATGACGTTTGATTATTGCTTACTTATTATTTTGCGCGTGAGTTCGGTAAGTTTATCAATTTGCAAAAATGTGGATGTAAAATAATACATTTACTCTCTCGATTAGAATCCTACGAAAGTTTATAAATTTCCTAGGAAATTTATAATTTTGCGGTTCTTGTTATTTTCCGGTGACATGTACTCATCTTATCTTCAAAGTGAAGATAATGCGAAAGTGGTACCCCTAAATAGTTCAAGGTAACAGTCCATTAATAATGTGCCCTCAAGCTCAGCTTTTGTTGGTTTATCGTCTTTTTATTGCCCATGAATCCAGAGTAAACAAGATTCAGAAATATTCTATTGAAGACGTATGTATGTCGACACTCTGAATAACCCTATTTCCACCGGAATTGAGATTAACAATGTAAATATGTGAAGGCTTGTGGAGGTATGCGAAGAGGGTTCGCTTGTATTCGCTCAAGGATAGCGGTCCTACTCAGAAGGAACCTATAAAATATATTGGTGTTCAGTGGACACTGTCAAGATGGTTATCGCTCGGTTAGGCATAGTACGTGAAAAAAAAAAATATTTTAATAACGAGAATATACATTTTTGCCCTTTATCCCTGTAATAGGGTTACTACAACTTATGATGTGCAAAATACGAAATTAGAATCTCGGAACATGATTTATGTATTTTTCAAATTATAAATAAAATAAACTACCATTACAAAATGAAAAATAAATTAAAAATCGGATATTGTTCTGAGTCCCTACCATACGCGCAAAACGATTTGCTAATTCTTTTATAATGCGAACAGCTAAGAAGTGGAACTTGTTGCCTGCTGATGTGTTTCCTGATACTTATAACTTGGGTGCCTTCAAAGCGAGAGTGAATAGGCTATTTCTAGGTAAGCATGTAACATCGTAAGCCATATCTTCGCTTAAGATCAGGTGAGAGTGCGGTAAAATGCTTTCCTAAAGTCACTAAAAAAGATATCGCATTTTAATTTTTTTAACTTACATTATCCTACATAGACAAAACAGACAATGATGCATATCTCTTCGTTGTTGTGCTTTTGATTTCATATTTGTTTAAAATAATATTTAAACTCATATATCAGTATCACAGTTGCACTCTCTTATTGAAAAACTAATAAATCCCAAAAGGGGTTTAGGGACAGAGTCCTAGGTTACAGTTTGTTACGCATAAATACACATCTGGCAACATGTGCCATGCAGCGCCTCAAAATAGCGATAGGTTCCAGGCTGTAGCCGTAGAAGAGACATCGAATCCAAAAAAGTAATAAAACTTCAGTGTACCAACAAATAAAGCCAGCAACCAGGACTGATCTGATCATGTTAGCCGAGAGACGCCCACTGGTAGACATAAGCCTCTCATGATTGCGTCCTGCGGCTGCGGTATGCTATAAAGCGCGATAATAGGTATAAGGTGAAGTAAATATAAAATAAAATACTTAATTAAATCAAATATTTTCAACTAAGTTTTCTTCCGTACTTCGGAAGGTACTGAAGCCGGTGGTTCCAGCTGATGTCGAAAGATAGAATTCGCTGCCATAAAATTGGTCTCAGGCAAACGGCCTGCCGTAAAAATCTGATGACGAATCCTATGGCAGTATTGATGATATCGAAATATACTGCACCCACCCCGAAATAATTGTCAGCAGTCTAGGAGAAAGAAAATTGAAGTAAATATATAAGTTACTGCAAAAAATAAAAATATAATCTCAGAGTGTTCCAATAATAATATTAAATGAAACGATTACAGAATCTGATCGAATATTTTGAGCGCGCCTTTAATATAATTTCTTCCTTATTTCGTCGCCAATTTTCTCGAATACAGCCTGACGGAAGTAAGTAGAATTACAATTTAACAATTTCCCACGTATCCCCAAGGAAAATACTGATATAAGTTCATATTTTACTCAGTAGACATATTTCATAATATTATTTAGCTTATGTTGAAAATATGGTTACGCATAAAACCAAAAAAAATACTGTATAAAACGTTCACTTTGTTTATATTTATGTGCGTTTCGTCGGTGATATATGATGCACTGTTTACAAGACCTGTTACGTAGTTCACAGCATAAGGAGGTTGATCGAAGTAGATTAACACTTTAGTACTATGTTATACCAACACCAGCGCTTGTGTAATATTTGCTGCCATAACGTATGAATAATTACGATCACAAGGTGCTACTCCTTATAGCTGCACCTCTATACTATGTTTTACTTGCACTTGTCCGTGATCTGAGCTCGCGAGGAGACTCTCATTCTCATTTTGGTAAGACCAGGTCACAGTTGAAAAACATCGGTTAGCTCGTGGGTTACCTGAGCGAACATTTCGCTGAACTGTCGCCTATTGCGCCTACTGCCGCATACACGCACACGTGCATTGTTATTTTCTACCACTAATTCTTATTTTGTATATTTGTGTATCCGCTTTATATGTATGTGTTAGTAAGCAAATAAAGTTTATTATTATTAATGCTAACCGTACTGAATTACTGTCCACCGACGAAGAGTTCACCATAGTAGGTTTAAAAAATACCTGTTCCCTCCGCAACCGGGTTCCTCTCCGTTTGCTCATAAAAGATAGCTGTGAAACTACCGTCAAGCAGATATCCCATCAACTAATTATTTAGATTTAAATTGTTAAATTGACGTTGGATTTTACGGCGAACCTTTAGGCGGTAGGCCAGTATGTAGGGTCGTATTGGTGGGTACCACCGACTTTCCTATTTCAGCCGTGAAACAGTTTATTGTGTTTCGAATTGAAGAGAAAGGTAAGCAGTGTAATTACTGGCTATGGAAGACATTTCATCTTAGGCCTCTTGATGAAACCGACCCTCCAATACTTAGTGATTTTTTCCTTGTTATTGCAGCTGTTTATAGGCGGCTGTATCCACTTACCACTAGGTGAGCTGTCAGCTTGTTTTCCATCTAGTTGTATTTAAAAAAATTGGGAGTGGTCTTCCTTTGACTTCTCGTAAATCGGAAACTACTCAAAAGTTGATAGAAATCTTATATTTTGATGTCATACATGCATGTTAAATTTGCAATATGTTAAAGCATACTCGAGTAATCGTGCTAACGCACAGACACACACATAGTAATTATTCCAAAAAGGGTATTCTTGGACTCAGGGAGGTCCAAAACGTATAAATCCGTCCAAATCTCAAGGTCGAATTTTTTGACGATCACAAGACTTTCTCTATACTACGTATAGGAGAAAATAAAAATCAACGGTGAAGAGTATTTCAGCAAACTATTCAGCGTTGGCGATCTTCAAGTTCGTAACTTCTCCACGTAATCTCAATGCGGGTTGAAGCAGAGCGTTCTTCGTTCATGCTTCCAACGGAGTCCTCGTTTCATTCCATGCTGGTAACATCTCCTTTTTGAAGTCGGTTAAAAAGCAAAAACCTAATCTTAAAACAATGGGTCAAAATACTGGGCGTATCCTTTATTGAATGTCCCCCACGTCAGCCGTATTGAAAGCACAAAATGCACCGTTGAATAATATATACCTCTATTTAGAGTTCGCCGGGAAAGGTTGGCTTTTTTAGCTGACTGTATATTTGATGCTCTTTCTAGATCTATTTTAGTCGTGAAAATGTCCCGAGCTTACACTAAAGTGTGTTTTCAACGAGTTTTATGCTGAAATATCTTATAAGCTGTATTAAAAGGGTCTAAAATTCAAAAGCTTCGTAATATATTAAACTTTTTCAAACACTTATCATAAAGCTTGTATAATACAAAAAGTTTTTTAATAACTTTTAGGAAAAGCAACTGCGAGTCAAAATACAGAGTATAAAATCAATTCTCAGTTTTAAAGCGTTAAATAAATCAAACCAATTAACTGTTTTATTCCTTAGTCTCTATGTGGAACTGTTATCTATTTGTACTAATATTATAAAACTGAAGAGTTTGTTTGTTTTGTTGAACGTGCTAATCGCCGATTCAAATTGAAGATTAATTTTTGTGTTATATATAGATAGTCCATATATCGAAGGAGACCGACTTTAACGTTAGCGAAGCCGCGGTCGACCACAAGTTTCATAATAAAAAATAAAAAATCTTTTTTTCGTTTTTCAATAATTTGCCTTTTCATTTAATAGTGGAGCAATTTCTGGTGTAATTTTAAAAACCACAAATACGTAATTTCAATTAACAATTTGTTTATTAAGGATGGATGCTCAAATTAGCGCTCCTCATAATTTTAGGTTGTAAAGTTGTATTCTCAACAATACAGCACAGCAGCAAAACAAGCAAGAACACATCTTTGTTTTAAAATTAGTTCTTCAGCAAACATACTATATTACCGCTAAATTACACAATTACGTATAGAACAAGAGAGTACCGCATTGTTATGTTACCCCGGGATAAAGCAAACTGTTTTCATATGTTAAGTTTAACACAATAATGGCTCGAATTGTACTGGAGCACTTTAGCTGGGACTCGGGCTCTGGAAAACTTTGGTACAAAACTATTTCATGGTACAGATGAGATGAGCTGCCTAATTGCGGTGTGGCTTTTAAGTTACTTTGGCAGATCAAGTAGTTATTATGGGCATTCTTGTGAGCACATTCCAACGGCAGTCATAGGTTTTGGTTTCAAAATATATTGAATACTAGTGATCGCTCGCGGCTTCACTCGCGTCAATATCGATTAAGGTGCCAAAAAGTACCCTATATCCCCGACCCAGTCAGTTCTGAATCTCGTATAGTAGGCTTTTACTGCGGGACCCGTGGGATTGGAAGGAGGTAGTCCTATCAATGACCGGGAACTATACTGGTACATCCAGTTCAAGGCTCTGACGTCACTTATTTACTGCCAGCTTTCTACAGTAGCTGGAACAACTAACTTGACTTCCGAAGCTGATTGAAAATCGCGTTGAGTCAATTAGTTACTTAACCTTTTCTATTACGGAGAACGCATATTGTGTGATCAACCTCCTCGATACTCCAACTTCTATAATCCGCTGTGCCCTATCTCCTATGCCTACTGCAATGTCTATATTTTGCTATCCCATTGTCAGATGTGTCAGACTACTCACCGCTTGTTCCCTTTGAGACTTAAAACAATAGACGGTGCGTGCACACAGCCGTCGTCATTACAATACATCATCAAAGGCTTTTCCGATTATCAATTCTGTTTCACTGCAATCCCGTATCGAGTCACGATTATCACTTTTATATTTCCATTCAATTATTTTAGTGGTAGGTAGTTGTCTGTTTAAACGCCTGCCAAAAAGAGACGTCTTATAAGTTTAACGTGGAGTTTTTCTCCCGAGTTCTTGTTGTAAAAACACGTGTTGAGAGACTCCATTTTTAACCTCAATCAACAGAAAAATTTTGGTTACTATAATTACATTTTCACTTGACATTGGCAAAATGCGTACGCTTAATGCGACGCGACGCCATTAATTAAGAATAAAATAGAAATACTAGAAAAATGCACTGAAAAATTCGACTTGTCTCAGGCGGGACTCGAACCCGCATCTTTCACAATCCGGGCGGACGCGTTGACCATTACGCCACCGAGACACTGCTTTTCACTGTCGAAATTTGTCAGTGCTTGGTGCTTATGTTTTTACGGTAAACATTGTAGCAGTGCATGGTAGCAGTGTCTCGGTGGCGTAATGGTCAACGCGTCCGCCCGGATTGTGGAAGATGCGGGTTCGAGTCCCGCCTGAGACAAGTCGATTTTTTTCAGTGCATTTTTCTAGTATTAATATTTACGCGTTTGTAAACGCAAAAAGAGAATTATTCCATAATGTAAGGTAGTTTCATCTTAACTGAGCGTCAAATATTTGCAAAAATATTTCTTTCGGGTCTTAGAAGTGCAAATTTCAAAGATTTGATGAAACAATGTTTACCGTAAAAACATAAGCACCAAGCACTGACAAATTTCGACAGCGAAAAGCAGTGTCTCGGTGGCGTAATGGTCAACGCGTCCACCCGGATTGTGGAAGATGCGGGTTCGAGTCCCGCCTGAGACAAGTCGATTTTTTTCAGTGCATTTTTCTAGTATTAATATTTACGCGTTTGTAAACGCAAAAATAAAATTATTCCATAATAAAATAGAATAGAAGTTTAACGTGTGTATCAGTGTGGCATCGTAGCTCACAAACAGATGAACCGATTTTGATATATTTTTTTTTTGTTCAATTTATTTTTAAATCAGGAGTCTTTTTCGTTATGATTCAAAAATATCTGCTTAACAGTTTGAAGATAATCAGCTCTTTTGTAGTTGTTGAAAAGATCTGAGTAACTTCCATAGGTCTCACAGATTTGAAATTTCGCAGTATTCAGTAGTGTAATTTCGCTTCATTGAGATTGCTGATGTTTGTGCATTACCTAGAATCAACAGTATATCCAACCCGTCGCCAAATTACAGGATGGTTTTCGTGTTTGCGCTCATTGGGTTGGTCTTAATGAATAGATAATAAATACTGTAAGAGAGGTAATTAAGAGTCTGTCCGGTGTTTTTGTTAAATTTTAAAGTTTCATTTGTTATTTTAGTGACATTAATTTTTAGAGCTTCCGTTGTTTAGTTGACAACATATTTTCAGTAATCGATGTTTGTAATTATTTCATTAAACATAATTAAGGTAACTGTTACATTCTCAACTGCATTTACTTCAGCTGTAACTCAAAATTCACATGAAACAATTTTAAATACTATTTTCGTGCCGTTGACGAATATTTTTACGATTCTATCGTCGGGCTAAATTCAAAATTTATTTGCTAATCCAAATTATAACTGTATAATTAATACAGGCTTGGCGAGATATGTTGTGGTTGCAATATTTCAACTACACTGCAGGTTTATATTAAAATGGAACGTTGATTAACTTGTGCAAACTAATTGAACACGGTCTACGCATGATGGAGCTTACAAAGCGATGACGCGTAAAATTAGACCAGAATTTAATCTAAATTCTAGTCATAGGTTAGACGCATTAAAAATGAATTGGCTTCACTTTGGTGCGGTATTAGATACAAACAGGCTGGAATTTCACCTAAGCCCGTATTACAGAATCACACTCAGGGATCAAACATATAATCTTGGGAATCGTTTGTCACTTTCTATCAAGAACAAAGCGATAGAGATTGGTTCTTGAGATTCAAACTATAATACCAGCCTTAGAGTAGATTTCAATTTCCATTGTGAGAGTTTCCAGTAAGACCCATGAACGGTTCGGTTTGATTAGTAGAAGGGCTTGTGATGCCGGTAGAGTAGAAGAGCATCACCCCATATCCTCCATTGGGTGTCGTAGAAGGCGACTAATACGCCGTACGCCTAACCAGCGTGCGGTATGGTCCATCAGTGGATTTAAAATCGTCATAAAAAAGGCTGGCTTAAAATAAGTTACTACCATCTAGCCATCTACCCTCCATCGCACACCTACCGTCTAAATCCAAACTGACCACAATTCTGTACCCCTGGGATCTAACCCGGGACCTCTGGATTTAATTACGGTGGGCAAACAAGTAGTAGGCCACGGAGTGGTTAAATTGAATATTAGATGCTACGCGGTAGCATCTAGTATTCAAGAATAAAAAAAAATTAGAATAAAAAAAAGAAAAAGTAAAATTACAACATCACACAGTGTCTTACTTTGTTAAGAAAATTAATATAATGACTTTATTTCACAGCAAAGATAATAAATACTTGAAAAAATTATCTGCCCCCTAAATCAGATATCAACTAACTTTGTCCACAATATTACATATTTAGTTCTAAAATCTTCTGTTCAGATTTTTCCTGTATAAATTTTAGTATAAGGTTAAACAAGGATTTCATTTATTAAAACTAAAACAATTTCCTCAACGAACGCTCGTAAAAAATAAACTTTAGCGTAGTTTTAATAAGAAATATAAAGATGTTAACAAATTGATCGGCCACCCGGTCTCAGCTTTTATTTAGATAAATTTTCTTCATTCCCTTACACTTTAAGCATTACCGATTCCAAGTTTATCCACTAGAAGCCTCTCAAGCGTGCTCGAATAAACCCGGGATAGCTCAGGATTTCACCCCAAAAAACCATTGATTTATGGCTATAGTGACTAAAGTATTAGACTCTGCTAACAAAATTAGATGTTGCTTTTTGTGTATCAATTTTTCAGTAAGAATGAAGAAGCCGTGAGATTCTATTTTATGATGCTGATTAAGTTTATACAGGGTACATTTAAAGATGTATGTTTCAAAGTTACATTTACTACTATGACGTATACAATCGATATACAAATAGAATTAATATAAGTTTTATTTTTCAATACCACTAGGTTCTATTCCGAACTGTTCTATTAAGAATTTTATTCTTAGAAAAACTCCTGGATGTTGTTCAGAATCCGCGGTCCAGCTGGCATCTGTGCCCTGTATTGCCACAGCGTATCTTCGAGGGAAAACAGTCTCGTAAATAGCGATTATTGTCTATTGTTATGGCGGTTCACAATTAAACACATAAAGACACAAAATATACAAGATTTTTGGATTAATACAGGTGCTTTCGCGGCGGTTAGTCATATAAAGGCGCTGATTGCTAGCGGGCAGTGTTTGCAATATTTTATTTTTCTTTTTACCAAAACAGATGACATGGTTCCGAAGAACAGATCTTTGTACGTCATAAAGTTACAGACATTCCATACTGACCGATCTAAATGTGCCACACTGTATATTATTTAAAATAAATTATATAGAAGAAAAGAAATGTAAGTTTAGAGATGTCAAGCCGATAGAGTAGAATAGCATCACCCCATATCCTCCAATGGGTGTCGTAGAAGGCGACTAATGGATCAGCAAAGGGGTATTGATCACCTTATACTCCGTCCACCAATGCGCATTGGGTTGAGCATGGTAGACTACTGCCTAGACCTCCTTCGATGACTAAGAGAGGCCTTGTGTCCCAGCAGTGGGTCGAATTATAAAGACTGTTATGATGTTGATGAATTAAAACTCAATGACATTCACAAACGTACAGATTGTTTATGTTTACTAAGAGTGAATTTGCAAGGGTTAAACTTCATTTAATTTGCTATATGCAAATTTCATATGCTTGATACTGTTAGGGGGAGTGGTCAGCAACGCCGACTGCACTCGAAGCGGTTCAATCTCGAGTCCTGATGGTTTTAGGGGTTAGAGTGAAGAATACGGACGCTTGTTCGCGAGTTAGTTAGTTATTTATCTGAAATGTTGTGTGTATAAAATAGGTAAGTTATTAGATAAGTTAAAATGATGTATCTGTTAGTACTAGCCTTGGAATTATCTGTTATGGTAGTATTAAGCTGGATAAATAAAAAAATTATTGGAGCACTCGTGTTGGGAAATGACCCCCACCATACAGAAAACTGTAGTTAAATAAAGTAGTCAAGTACATTACGGCACAACATCACAAACTAAGTAACGCGCTTAAACCCTTTGACATGTCTAAAAATCGACACTGAGCTCTCGCTTAACGTCTAATGCCATTAGTAATGCCGTTACTAAATTACAACGTTAAAATTTTGGCCTCATCTACGTAACGCCTATAATTACCTGTATTGTAACACATTACGGTGTAGGTGGAGCTAGCATTAAATAACAATAAAATCGTTGTTTTATATTTCGGTCGATGAGCACGGTCTTCAGAGTTCCACGGGGTAAATAGGGATAGGGTTGATAGGTTGACACCGTTTACTGACACTAAATGCAAACATCTAAGGGTAGGTCATTATACTTATTTCCCAACCATTGTTGTACGATATGATGCCCTCGATACAAAAATAGGTGTACTGTGTGTTTATGAATATTAATATAGCCTACTCAAAAAGGCTTCTTGCGAAAATATTCATCTGAACATGCATTATAACGACGATAAGGTACACAATGCCGTGCAAACTCTTCGTGACTTGAATCCCAAACATATTACCGATCTCAAGCTACTCGAGGGCACACGTGCGATTCGCTCATGTAATCCCCGACATCAATTCCGGATAACGGCTCCACAAAGAAGAACACTTTCGTATATAATAATATATTTACTTTCACATAAAGCTCGCCTTACTAAAAAACATACAAGAACACTTTGGCACACTTATCGCAAGAAACACACATTGTTTTTAAAAACGTCTATTGGCTCTACAAACACATTTTTATACGCGAAATTTTTTTATTTGTCGAACGTGGGTGTATGTATAAAGGTTTGTCACAAAGTCGATATTTGATTGTACTAGGACAATTATCAGTCACTCCAACATTTATTTTAAGCGATCCAGAAAATCGCTTGAATAAGGTTCTCTAATGTTTCCCACACAATTCATTGGCAAATTACCATTTCACAAGCAACATTTGTCAATGTTTCATTACGCAAACTAATGCCTTAACAAGGACATCAAAACGCAAACATGCATATGACAAGCAGTAACTTCTAAAATGCATTATTATTCAAATTTTTAAAAGACATACCGACATATCAACAAGTTACAAAAACCAAAAATGATATTTTACAAATAATTTGTTTGACTAAATTTCAATTACAAACTTTTTGTTTACTAAAATTTCAATTTGCTATTTTTGAATTAAAGTTTATTAATTTATAAATTACCATTAAAATATAATATTTATAATCTATTTTTCTTGTAAGCAAGTATGCAGCATGCAGGTAAGCATGCAGCATGCAGGCAAGCATGCAGCATGCAAGCAAGCATGCAGCAATACAAGCATGCAGCAAGCAATACAATGCTCCGCTCGCTTCGTTCGCTCCGCTATGCGTGGTCACAAGTCTAACCTAACCTAGGTTTATTTTCGTACTCATGGTTTTTCTTTATTGCGGGGGGCCTCAGGCCCCCCGACCCCCCCGAGCAGGGGGGCCCCCTGCACCCCCCTGCACCCCCCGGCAGGCATCCCGCAGGTAGGCATACAGCATCTCGCAGGCAGTCATACAGCATGCAATGCAAGCATGCATACACCATGCAATGCAAGCATGCATACATCATGCAATGCAAGCATCTATCAATAGCAAATTGAAATTTTAGTAAACAAAAAGATTTTTATTTACTAAAATTTCAATTTGCTACTTTTCAAATTAAATACCTACAGTGAAAACGCCCTAAAGTCGCTTCTGGCTGTGTTCATGTTAACCTAACCAGCTCGTCGCTTCGCTCCTCGCTAGCCTAAGAACAATTTCTGGTGTTTATTTAATTCTCATGTTTTAGTATGAAAATTTAAGAAATGATACGGTGCCATACCATACATTGCCTAATGTCTTTAGACTAAGTAACCATATTATTAAAGAAAAATTGGTCAATAGATCTTTGTCGTTTAACGTATTTTGTGTAAGGAAAAATTTACTAATGTTCTTTTTTAAAATCACAATATATGAAGCAATTACTTTGTGAGATGTAAAGTTTGTGAATCATAAATAAATGGAACGTTGATTTGCGAAATGATAACTTTGAATTTCGTTGCTTGTTATCTGTAAATTTGTTTAATAACTGTTGATCAACCAAAGGGGAACCGTTTAATATGCTATTGCTATATAGATATTATTAAAAATCACAACTAAAATTACCGCAGTTATTTGAAATGAACATTACAGTCTTGTTGGGAGCTCTTAGTAAAAGCGATTTTACTTAGAGATTTAAAAAAAATGTATTTTTGAAAAAGAGTATACCCTTTTTCAAAAATACATATTTTTTGAGATTGGTCCCAAATACGAGTGACAACGTTTATTCCAAATATTGGGGTTGCCACTGTCCTCATAAACTCACATTGAAGGAGGTTGTACACATCTTTCTTATCAAGAATAGTTTTTGTTAGTAGTTTTGATATAAAATACTGTCAAGAAAAAAAAACATTTCATCATCATCGTATTTTTTTTATATAAGAAAAACAATTACATTTCTCTAGAAGCAAACGCAAAGTCCTGTATTCCTTAAGCACTGAGTCAGCGTGAGATATTCCATGTGTTTCTTCCATGAGGATACTCTAACAATAGAACGAGTGTCAGCTATTGATTTAATTCAATGTTCCACATTTACATATTTTTTGAATCGGCCTAGTTTTGCCGCTCCCACGATACACATTTAGGCCGGGGAATATTTTATACTATGGAATTTTCGTATCCATAGCCTTAAAGTGAATATCTAATTTAAGATTTTATTTTTTGACCGTAATTGTTAGTTACTAGCCCTCCTGCCCTCCTCAAGCACGAATGTTTTGAATGTTAATTATAGATGTGGGGTAGTATCTTACATTTATGAGTTTTACATTAAAAATGTTTTTGTATTAAATCTAAATTATTTTATTAATATGAATTAGATTTAAGGTAATTTAAGGACCAATTAAGAACATTATTTATGCCGTTGTCATTATAATTTAGAAAACTAATATTTTTTAAATTATATCTTAATAATAATGTGAGAATGAAAGATTATAGAACGTAATGATTGCGAGATGTGTGACAGCTGATGTTGAACGAATGCACGAGCGAAAGAGGGGTGTGAGCGAGACGGAATACGAGGGGACATTCTGTGAGTTTTAGTTTAATATGTGTTTTAAAATAAACGTTTACAAGATAATTGGGGTTCTAGTGTTTTATTTTTGCATCCCGATATTCTACAATAATATAACACTAGTAATTAGTGACAAAAAGCGATAAGTTGCTATAGTGGTCTTTTGTGTGAATAACTAAAAACGCTGGCTAGGCACGTTAGGATTAGGAGGTCGATGACACGGCGTTTGTGAGTTCATCCCAACGATCGCAAAATCTTTATTCCCTGCTTCGGACACTAAGAAGTTGGCCCCGGCCGAAAGGATGCCTAGGTAGGCTTTAATTCGTCATTCTCTAAGTTTATCGTTTTAGTTTTAATTCGTGACTCGGAAGACATTGGGTAGTGGTGTCGGCTGTCCTGATCGACAGATTAACAAAAAACCGGCCAAGTGCGAGTCGGACTCGCACACTGAGGGTTCCGCCGTACAAACGTAGCGGTTTACAATTTATAAACTGCTGTATCTTTTGATCACGTTAACTTAGAAGTTTGATTTTTTCACTGCTTAAAGGGACAATAGACCTAGGTATTTGGTATAAATTTCAATTTGATACCTTTATTCGTTCGTGAGAAATAAGGTAGTAAGTTTCATTCTATTAAAATATTTTTATTATATTATATTCCTAAAAAAATGTGATTTTCGCAATTTTTCCTATATTTGCATTATATGACAATGCTTCATGCCAAATTTCAAGATTCTGAGTTTACGGGAAGTATCCTGTAGGCTTTGATTCCTTTGCGAGTGTCGGAAATTTGTTGAAAATATCGACATAATCGGCTGTATCTTTTGATTGGCTTGGCTTAGAAGTTTGATATTTTCACAGCTTAAAGGGACAATAGACTTGAGTATTTCATGTGAATTTCAGCTTGATACGTCCACGCGTTCTTGAGATAAAGGGTCTTGACAGACAGACAGACAGACGGACAACAAAGTGATCCTATAAGGGTTCCGTTTTTTCCTTTTAAGGTACGGAACCCTAAAAATACCTCGCGATAGATTAATCTAAGTAGAGTACCGTATGAAGCATCTGGAAACAGTCCCAGGTGGAGTGATTCTTATTTCTAAGGATACAGCAGAAAAATCCTCCAACTAACTTAAGTCTATCGTGAACTAAATATGTCATTTACAATGTTCAAATAAAACTCGCTAACTTAGCTTGGGTTGTAAAAAACTAGCATCGCTAATGTCTTTTATAAGTTATTACATCGTAATCGTCTGCCATGAAATAGAATCACGGCAGTATTACAACTGAAACTGAAAACCGTTAAAACTCAAATTACAGCAACTGCTAACGTAACGAGCCACAAGGTTTTCAAATTACAGAATATTAATTCAATATAATAATTTCAGAACGTTGTAAAAACTTTAAATGGTTTGAAATTAATAGTCGCTGCTCCGAAACTATGACTCCAAATGTGTACTAGTGAACTTGGAGCGTAGCTATAATTTTCGGAAATTATACAAGTTATAATACTTTTGTGGCTATAAATAAAAATTGGAATTTATTACAATACGCATAAAGAGTAATATGGCTCGCCCAATAAACATAATTAAGGTTTACTTAAATTGTGGCCCTACGGCCACGCAACAAGGCGATTACGCGTTGACCAAGTTAAGCATGTGATATGCTGATAGAAAATTATTTTTGTACCAAATTAAGGCTGTGATTTTGCTAGCGTGGAAGGGGTGTTTTTACTGTCGACGTGGTGGGGAAATATTTCGTTGTTACATTTCTATATCCGTAAACAAAACTGTGTTTTTGGGCAATGACCTTCTCGAAAAGCTCTGTTTTTAAAGTGGGCTGTACGAGTAGAAAAGTCTAAATAGATGATTTAATGTCGTCTCCGGGCATCAGTAACCGCTTGCACCGTTATTAAGGCAATAACAAGGTATTGTTTGAGACTATAAGGTACGTCATTTTACAAAATTAAGACGCGATTCTGCGAACGACCTAATGAATGTGATCTGTGATCGGCAGCGGGTTCAATGCACGTAGTTGTTGTAGTCGTTGGCCATAATTATGAAATTTCCCATCCTATGCCAACAATGAAAAATTTTAATTCCCATTTGGGATGACGGTCGATCAAAAAATTTAAGTGCGTTTTAATTTCGCACTACCTTATATTGGTACCATTTGTTTATGTATTTAGTAAGTACGTTCACAAGCTCACATTATTAAATATGCATTACATAATTTACGTAATAAATTACATAGGGTTTATTTATTACTTTGTGTAATTACTATGTATCTAATGATAAATAAAGATCTTTAATCTTTAATTAAAGATAAGATAAAGGTAAAATTATCCTGCGTTACCAAAAACAGATATAATTCTCAGACCAAGCACGTGCAAATTAATATACCTGAGGTACATCCTTAATAATCACTTTCTTAATATTGTGCAATCCAAAATCATAAAGGTGGAATGACCGATTTCATAAATTAACTCAATTCAAATGGCAAAGTTTACTGCAATAATTAACTGGAGCCCGTACATAATTCCCCTTGAATACCTAATACTACGGACAATAGCAATGGGATAGTAAACATGAAAGTCGGTTAAGCTAACACTATTAAAACAGCAATACAAAGGGTCATCGGAGCTTCGAGTTAATTTGAAATGCTGTTGGTCGAAGAGTCAGAGGGAAACAAAGATCTTAGAAACTAATTGTAGCTATTATATACATCCAGGATTGTTCAAAGTTAATTAGTCTTATCATCTGGTGAATCTTTATATGTTGTAGGGTTATTGCGAAATCCTGGTTATTAGATGCAGGTTTTCTTACTTTATAAAAAAAACTTGATAAAGCACAAAAAAAAACTTCAAAAACCAGAAACCCAAAACCAGAAGGCCAGCGTACTAATTAGAAATTTGTACCGATGTTGTTTGTATTAATTAATACTAGAATTGTCATTTCACATATTTCCTAAGCCATGTGATGCCAGCAGAGTAGAATAACATCACGCATATCCTCCAATGGGTGTCGTAGAAGGTAACTAATAGTTCAGCAAAGAGGTAATGATCACTTTATACTCCGTTCTCCAATCCTCATTGGGCAAGCGTGGTGGACTGCCGAAACCTCCTTCGATGACAAGGAGAGGCCTTGTGGCCTTGGGTCGAATCATAAAGGCTGTTATGATGACATTTCCTAAATATCCGCGGAATAGAACAGTATTTCTTAGGAACTGTATACCATTTCTGATTTTCATAGATTTCCTGTAACTTATGCAAAACTCAATATTGTTTAATGGATTGCTTTATATCTTTACAGAGTATTAAACTTTGATAATGGTTTTTCTAATTTCCTCTTATGAGAATAAAAGTGCGATTTGATTGTGACGTCAGAACGAATACATCAACTTTTCTTAGAGACTTTTTTGGACGTATAATTTATATTAACACATCTTTTTTATTATGTCAGTTGGTTGTCAGATAAGCACACGGTCTGCCTGGTGGTACGCTGTCACCTTAGCCTATAGACGCTTGCAATACTAACGTTACATTTGTTCGCAAATATCACGTTCCCTATTCCGTGTGTAGGGGTGTGTGTACTTGCATGTGCATCTTACAAGGCAACTAAAAGTTAGGTCCCGTACTACGCTTTTTCCCACATGCTACGATCCATATAATATATTTCTTTCCCTTTATCTACTCTCACGTACTTTTATATGCTGTGGTTTCAAGAACTTTTGATCACCACATTCCACCACCAGACTAGACCAGAACATAATTCGCTTTTAAATAATTTACAATTACGAATTTTATTTTATTTATAATTTTAGAAATGCTTTGAAAACAATTGTTGACAGACATTAAGGGCTCTATGCTTCAACTAAATTGTTGGGTCCATATTGGCTCACATAATATTCTAAATCCTATTCTTTGTCTTACTACCGATTTGTGTTCATAATAATCACTCTTCATAATTTTATTTTTCATACTTTTTTTATTCATACATTTTTATTACTACCAACGGAGCTCATAACAGTTAGTGATCATCATTTTTTTTATTAATACTGTTACTACCTTGTTGCTTACAAAAACAGTGCACTTCACCTGGTCATAAAAAAATCACCCTAACCTACCCATCACACAGCCATGAAAATGCATAAAACACTAGACTCGCCCAAAAATGTATGATTAATGAATTTCAATGATTATGTTTTATGAAGTTATGAAGAATGATCATTATGGTTTTAAATGGTATGAGAAATATTTTTGGACCTCCAATGATAGAAATTGAAAAGTTATGTAAGAAAATGCGCACCCAAATGGTTTTATAATTATTATTATTATTGCGCGTAACTGTGCAAAAAAGTCCTTTGTTGGTTTCAGAAATCAATTAACGAATTTTCATGCAGATATCCCGCATTCTGTAATTGAGTTTTCTACTGCATACTGAAAAACCGTTAGCCAATAAACAGTTCACCGAAAGATCCTTAGTCTTTACCTCAAATATAATATCCAATCATCAAGCCCCACACAGCTTCCATGGCAACACTGTTTGTTCCATTATATTAGTCGAGCCGACTAGGGACTTTTCTGCAAACCGCTCATCGGTGAAAGGCAACTTCATAATTATACAGCGGAGCTTTGCTGCCAATCTACATCAATTTAAGAAGTCTGTGTTCTCTAAACTTCTCTCCTTAAACCAACGTGTCCTTTCCAAAACCTTACATGTTGGCACTAAAGCCCAGACAAGCGTAGCGGAGTGTTCTTAAACAAATAGGATTCTTATAGCCTTTGAATTATAATCCCTTGTCTGTCGCGACAAATTTAAGCAAAATTGTGTTCTCATGTCAAATATATTGTTATATAATTACCATTCCTTTATTGTTAATAAAGATGTAAAGTAACAATACAAAATATTAATATTTTACATTATTATAAGGTTAGATAAAAGCTTTCTATTTTTAGTTTTACCATATTTATCTCTATGACGAATTCTAATTTTATTATGTAGGCTTACGATTTAGAGCTTAATTATTTGTAGCGAACATCTGTATTAAAGTCTACCAAAAACTAGACTCAACTTACTTGAAATATCTTACGAATTTACCCCAAGTAATCTACTTAATTTATTACAAAATTCTTGTTCTAGATAACTCTAAGGGAATTTTATGTTTTATCTTAATAAAATTAATGCTTTGCCTGCCAAGAGAAATGCTTCGACAGTCGTAACCAAATTAGTATAATTGATGACGGCCTATCAAGCCTACTTTCGTGAACAAGCGGAACATATTTCTACCACAAATAGTTAATATTATTCACTAATTTCGAATTCTTGCTCCGGGGAAAATTCTGAAGGAGTTCTGGGATGCTGCGGTAAAACTCGAAACTTCACCCGCAAATATGTTTACTAATATAAACATAGGGACTAGTAGACAAAAGCCAGCATAGTAAGAACGTTAAGAATGCCAGAATGTCACTGCAGATCATATCAGTGGTGCGCCCGCACGTAAAATGAAATTGCAAAAGCATAATACAGAAATTCTTTGGAAACCTCCGCTGTGTTATTTGGTATAACGTCGCATACTAAAATCGTGCTACGTAAACTTATTCCTTCAAATAATAATATGCTGCCGTTGCTTTCTTTCCTATTAAGTACACGAACCGAACTAGGTCGCTATACGTAGCTTGCGGTGCACCCAATTTTACTCTAATGAGCTTATGGTTTTTATTTCAGCTGTATTTTATCGCTGTTAAGCTTATTATAATCTTTTATTACATACAATCCTTTATAGCATACTATGTTCCATTTATTATGCTACACGTTTAGAACTTATAAAACCTCACAAGAAGTACCTACGAGTTATTTTCAAAGTGATTTAAGTACTAAAGTATTATTGGTATGTTACTTACGTAAAACTGCTAAGAGACTATTATTCAGCTTTTAAAAATTAAATCTTTTTATAATGTAAGGTTAGTTTTTACTTCTATTACACATAGCTTGCTTGTGCCCATGACTTTAGACGTGGATGGTGGCCTGGGAAATTGAAGTCGAAGAAACACATGACCAAAAACAGTCACTAGAGACTTTTATTTTGAACAATGGCCTGATTAAAGTGAAAGAATTTTATATTTCATTAGGTACTTGTTTCAGAGTAGTTGAGAAATAAACATTATTTCTATTTCTAATATTAACTACGAGAATTTTGTCACGCTTACCGTGAAAAATAACAGAGTTAACAATTAACGCTCAAACAATATCAAACACTAATTTCTCAACAATACCCCTTTCCAGACGTTCGCAACGATATTGTGGGGCCAAATTATTTACACCTCCGGCAATTATGAACGGAGCTATTACTTCAGTAGTTCTCAGTGCCTAGTGTAATTCTGTGGAAGTTTGCGCGGAGTCACGCAGACTTAGCCGACCCTCCCCTTTCCCCCTTGAAGTGGTGCGAGTCGATTAACCAAATTGTTGGGAATAGCGCACGGCATTGCGCCACTCTCTTCCAATTAGATTGGACGCACTGTGTAGATAAAAATATTAATTGCATCGATTCCAAGAAAAAGAAAGGTTTTTTTAGCACTCGCACTTCTTATTAAACACCAACTAATCGATGTATCGAACCATCCAAGAATATTTCGAGTAATGTCTCATTTCATTTTTATATACAGAAGTCCTCTTTAATCAGCAGTACTCGTTCTATTTTCTAAGTTACGGTTTATGTACAAAAGATAATGAAAACATGAAATATAAAGAGACGAATAATTTTACATCATTCCAACATTAGTATAGAAAAACAAATGCCATGTTATGTCTTTTTCGAGATCACGATAAGATTATTAGTAATATGTCCCCTGTATATTTACGATACATGTGTATACAAAATATCAAACAAGGACCCTAATCAACTTGAATCAGTATCGTATGTCTGTCAGATTGAATTTCTTCTTGTTGATAGTAGCGTTCCGTATTTAGTTCATTCCCCCATCTCCTCAAGTAATAAAGTTATAAAGAATTGAGGGATAGAAAACCTTGCTAGTTACGAAAATAGATATACCTAATGAAAATGTAATTTTCATTAAATACACATGTATTATAGTCTCATAGTAGTAGCAAGAGTCACATAATATTATCTAGCTTATGGAAACAATTATTATATGCATAACAATTAGGTAATTTTATTTGATACAAGCCGCACATAAGCATTTGATGGTTATTGGTATTTTATGTTCATCCAAAGATTATCTATAGGGACTGCTCATATTAATAATTAACCCGTGCACAGTAAAAATATCCTTTCCTATTTCTGATAATGTAAACTCTATTTCATTACGAAATGGTGCCTTATTTTCTAAGCTTTTTCATTTCATTTTATATTAGATGCAATCTAAGATGAGTTTACATTAGAAAACTGAAAATCTAAAAAATATTACTAAACAAATCAGCTTTTCTAATAAGAAAACATAATAAAAAAACTCATTTCCTCCAAAACAATATCGTTAAAACGAGTGTCCCGATTAAGCAACACATTCAGTATTCCGTCTGTCTTCAGAACGTTACAATCCTGAAGTCATTATCTATTAAACAAAGCCAATAACAAACCACAACAGACAAGATTAATCCATCGTGGTTCTCTGTAAACGATCAATACCGAGGCCAACGTACGTCATATGATTAATTAATCTGAATCCTCACATAATTAAACCTCACTGAATGTTAAACGTCATAAATCTTTCTCTGAATGCCGTCTTCGTTCCAAATTGAGGTTAAAAGTGGAAACCACAAAAGATGAGTTGCGCAATCAACGAAACGGAATAGAGAAATTAATGCTCTCAAACGGAAGACGCCCCTGTATTTGGGTCAGAGAGGGAAAATGATATAGCTTTCTTTCGGATCACTTTAGTTCGAAACAGCTGGTAAACATTCTGAGTTTTATCCTATAATTAACTCTTTGGTGGGAGTGGGAGGAATTAGGTACAGTTAACACTTGCTGAAAGACAGTAAATAAGATGAAATCAATACATGCCTATAACCATTTCAAAATATGCTCATAAAAGGCACACACAAAGAAAAAACAAATAGGGTAATAGGTGCCGCCATTATCTGCTTGTTGAAAAACTATTCAATCCACTACATTGAAACAATGCACAAATTTTAAACTATATACCTACAACTATTTGCTGATATCGAATTCTCATGATGATTATATATTTCTTTAATGTTCTCTACTATATCACTAACATTTCTTAAATTACGCAGTATAGATATAAAAGAAATCTTGAATCGAAAATGAAAAGAAATTTTAAAAAGTGTGGAGAGTAAAACAAACAACTTCGTTAAAAATAGCATTATTTTACTAAATAAGTGACATTCTCCTATAAATTTAAATATGTGAAATTCCTTAGAATAAATTCTTGCCTTCACGCCATCATCATAATTTTAGCTGAGAGAAGCCCACTGTTGGACAAAGGCCTCCCCCAATTATATCTAAGCCTATTGGTATTACGTTTCTCGTATTAAGCGGCTACCCGCGACCTTTACCACATCATCAGTATAAATATTCACTATAAATGCAATTTCGTCGATAAATTAATCAAAAACTACGCAAATAACACCTTCCTCTACAAAAGGCAAGCTTAAGAGCGTATCAGTGTTATATAGGACTATCATAACTAAGGCCATAAGACATTATGTTTCCAAACAAACTTCCCTAATTTAATGGAAAAGTTGCGCGACAAATTCTGGGAAACAGTACAGCGACAATATTGTCGAATCATCAGAAATTCATTAGGCGATACTGGACGCTATATACGAAGTACCAATTATATATGAAGGGAAATAGATTCCTATATTATGCGATGACCTGAAACAATAAATGACAGCGAACGTTGTTTGTGTCATAAAAAAGAAGTTGGAACTTGAAAATAATATGTAAAGATAATAATTATAATTCTCCAAACATACATTTTGAGGCATACGACAATAATATGATGAAACACACGAGATTATCACTTGCACGGTCCTATCTTGACCCTGTGCCCTTTGAATTCTGGTAACCTTTTCATCATTATTAATAAATATCATCTATAGTATATTAGATGACTGCGGCCTTCTATAGTTGACTCTCTAAATTAAACTGGACATTTCACTGTACAACAAAACACCCAACAACCATAAAATAGAGTCCATGTTATAACTTCGTTACACTCTAACAACTACATTATATGGAAATGTTGCTAAAGTTGTGGGTAAAATGATTCAGTAAAGAGAGCAAACATCTTATTATCCAAACGCTTGTTTGACTATTCCACTATAACGCTCGGAGACAAAGTTACAACCGCTTCAACGTTTACAAAAACAAATTCCTTCTTATCTGACCTAAAGTAGTATTCACGAACGTAATCTAACTTGTGTATTACGTATATTGTGCCTTCTTTCGCCACAATTTGGCTCGCTATCGCTGCGACGGCATTTCTCTCCAGATTTATGGGCACGACTCTTTCTCTAATATTGTTTACTTCGGTAATGGTCAGTTTTATTACTGTTATCCCTCCACCGCCTTTATTTTATTCGCCTACAACGTTATGGATTATCGATGGTTTAATATTGCGAGGTGCGGAATTGATCATTACAGTTTTATGAGTATTTAGAGCTTTTATTTCTTAGATCACATTGTTTATCTTTGGAAAGTTGTCTAACAAAATTTTATCATTAATGAAAAAGTTTTTAAGGCCACATTGATTTTCTTTGAAAACTGCGACTATTCGCAGATATGTTTACAGAACCCTATACGAGCAATAAACGTAAAGTACACCCTAGCAAATAGGCAAGTTGGTCAAGATGTGGCACGTTTGTAAATACGGCAGTTCTGTATTTTATTGCCTTCGCAGGTTTCGTTCTGTTAAGATATTTTTGTTTGGCAGTAAAAATATGCCTGGGTTCCCTTATAAAAATTCTTGTACCCTTTCCTGTTGTTTGCTCCTGTTTTGTTCCGTTCGATCTTGCGTCTGTAATATTCAATACTGACAATAACAACCCGCTGCGGTCCTCTACTTTATTATCATGTATGTTATTAGCATGCGGCAAAGGAAAAGTGGTAGCTATATCTGCCTTTTTTCTGTTGGGTGAATATTTTTCTTTTCTTCCAATAATGTAGTATCCTTTGAAGTAACAAGGTAAATTACTGTTGGTGTATACTTTAATATCAATTGATTCTGATACAAATTCAATTTTGGCCATTACGAGATAAACAAGTTCTGCCACTTATGAGCTTCTGTTCAGTAGTTTAACCTTTTTTACTTTAAGTATTTTTTCACGCTCCAGTTTATTTTTCTACTTCTTTATTTATAATAAACCAAAACAATTTTACTACTCATTCCTCAACCTTGGTCCACCTGCTTAGTGTATCTAATACGTGGGTGAACCACAGACACTTTTCTTGACTGAGGTGGACCGCGACCGAAGAGCGCGCGATCTTTATCTATGGCTATCTGCTTATTCAATAAAGCATTATTAGCACTCTCAGAACCGTATTTTTTTACTATGAAAAAGAGAATGTGCTACGGATTGTAGCCATTTTGTAGCCGCCATTTCGTAGCTACCGTTCGTAGCCATAGTGAAAAGAGACGGTTTCTTTCCAAGCTGAGTGTGGTATGACCTTAAATATGACAGTTTTATTACATCGGCCGCTAAATTTAACACATTACTGAACTTGGTATTAGCTATTAGTTTTAAATGAGTCAAATAATACCAATTAATACAACGGTTTAAATATAAACGTTTCATCGTGTTACCAAAATTTTATTTTATATCTAGTCTATAATGATTAATGTTTATTTACTATTATATCAATTAATATTAAGTGTGTAGAAAATAGTTGTGACGTCTGAGCGGAGAAAGGTTAATACTCAAAATACAATCATTGGATGTGTCTGTGCCATTTGACAATGTAGTTGGCATTGTATATAAATATCAGATCTTTACGCTCAAATAATTATAGCAAAAGAGAGTACTTGCGATATTTTGTAAAAAAAGTTCCCAAATTAAGTCTTTAATCTGATGTCATATTTTTAAATAATATTATTATAACTGTAGATCGTCAACGAGACGGTAGAAAAAAATTACGCAATATTGGATCAAGAAATCAATAAAAAGTGAACTAAAGACACTTCAGTATATGAAACCGTTATTATGGATTAAGTATAAACCTAAGATTATTTCATCTAGATTGTTCTAGATTAGGGACGGTCACATGGAGATTAAGCCTAGGTGGATTAAGCTGTCTATCTTCAACGCCACTTTGCATGGCTTAGCTCAAAATTCTGTTGCTACATTTGAATATTAGCAGGTATTAGAGCTAACAGTTGTTATATCTGATATAATATCATTGTAATTTCAAATGTAACTGTTTTTTTTTCGTTTTTCTGAGAGAATTTGCTTATTCTTTCTCAGTTTTTCAGTAAAGTAGGTCACTCTATAAATGTTAATTCTCATTGATATTATACGTATAATGAAAGAATTAAATATTCTATATGTCTTAATATATTGTATGATTACTCGTTATCTTATACAATCGTTTTTAATAAAGTAGATCGAAAGGCAAATGCCGCAATATATTTCTAGAATCATCGCGTTTAGTTTTAAACCTACTAGTTTGTCAGACGAAATTTTAAAATTCAGCTAAATAAATATTACTGTACGAGCAGCGGTTGTAAGGCGCCGCTTCCCACAAGTACATAGAGAGGGATGCTAGACCAGGTTGTAAGGCTGGCCAGCAAGGATATGTTGAAGGAAGGAGCTGCCCCAGGGAGGAGCCCTAGCAGGCAGCATGATAATGATAGGAACTGCCCCAGGGAGTAGCCCTGGCAGGCAGCAGCGGGGAGGTAGTGAGACCCAACACGGACGGTTGGAATCTGTTTATTGCTGTTTTACATTATGTTTATATATTAAAGTGATGTATTGTACACATAGAAAGGTTTGTGCATGTCTCTCATAGGTGTAACATGCCGAAGGTGCACGTAGCTGCAGATCCGTGGAATGTAGGTTGTTTCCTCGCTGCTGACCACGCAGCCGCAGAGTCCAATGTTCAGCTTGTGGCTCGAACAATTACTGATGCTCTTATATATATGATAGTTATAAAGGAGCAATGTGAACTGAAGATGGAGCCTAGAAATTTTTGATTATTTGATTAATTGAATTATATAGTAATGCTTTTCACAAGATAAATGATCCAAATGCGTGGGAGTAACAACTAAGCAAAATATACGCATGTAAAACTGTAACTTAAATTATATTGATAATTATTTATTGAATTGTATTGATGTTTTAAAAGTATTGCGAAATTGTAAGCTGTGGAGTTTCTTTCACTATTTCTTATTGGTATTGGATTTTTTTATTTATTTTTGGTATGCACACATTGTATTCTTATAGATATATTTATTAACCAAAGGATCATAAATGTATGCTTAGCACCTAAATTGAGCGAAATCTATTTAACAATGACCAAAAGTGGTGGTGGGTATCAAGACTTAAATTAATTAGTTCATTAATGTGATTAGTTGAATTATACAGGGTGGCCCATCCATAGGCGTCCAAAAGAAAAATTTAGAAGCTCTATGCTATGGGGTATCCAAATCACCCCCATGTATGTTCACCGATTTTTTGTAGTTTAGGAGCTAGAATTATTTTTATATTTATTTTCAGTAATTTTCTACCGACATTGGTTTTCCTTTCTTATTTTTTTTTTCCTTACGTTTACATATGTTTTTTTTGTGTAATTAATCATCATGATAGTAGCTAACACCTGAAATAAAGCGGTTTGGCTAAGCATTGCAGAACTTACATAAAATTTTAAGGTCTGATTTTTATGAATGATCTTCATTGTTACAGGTTCTTAGCAGATTTTAAGAATGCTTAGAAACCTCTGGCACCCCTTACTAATTTTTTTTAAGCCCTTAACATTTTTGACTACTGAACTCTAACAGTGATTTTGAACTTCAGATAAATTTTTTTGTAAGTTCTGCAATGCTTAGCCAAACCGCTTTATTTCAGGTGTTAGCTACTATCATGATGATTAATTACACAAAAAAAAACATCTGTAAACGTAAGGGAAAAAAAGATATCAAAGGAAAACCAATGTCGGCAGAAAATTACTAAAAAAAATCTAAAAATAATTATAGCTCCTAAACTACAAAAAATCGCTGAACATACATGGGGGTGATTCGGATACCCCATAGCATAGAGCTTCTATTTTTTTCTTTTGGACGCCTATGGATGGGCCACCCTGTATAGAAAAGCTTTTACAACATAAATTATTATTATAAATGAACCAAATGCGTGGGTGTAATAACTGCCCAAAATTTACGCATGTAAAACTGTAATGTTAATTATATTATTATTATCTATTGACCTGTAATGATATTTTGAAATCATTAAAAAATCGTAAGCTGTGCAGTTTCTTTCGCCATTTCTTCTCCATCTCAGCATAATAATAATTATTTCGTCCCGAAATGGTGGTAGGGTTTTGACGATTTAAAAGTACTTAGCAAAGTCCATTTAAATAAAGAGGTTTTCATTTTCATTTTCTTCTCCATCTCAGCATAACACGAATTTTGTCGAATTAAAAGTACTTATCAAAGTCCATTTAAATAAAGAGCTTTTTCATTTAATTTCAAACAAGTAGTTAATTTTGCTTATTTAATATTACATATGCCAAACGTATCTGTGGCCAGGATAATTTGTGTTAAACCTCAAACACACTCCACCAATTTCCATCCATGCAATGTTGTATCAGAAAAATTTGTTTACGTGATTTTAAATATATCCATTTCCGTTTTCTTCATACAGATTTGCCTTATATTTTGTTATGGAAATGGAATTTAATTTACCAAGCTAATTAGTAAATTTATTCAAATTTTTGCTCACCAAACTAGCGTGTTTCGACGTCAAGGTAAATGAATTACAATCATGTCGAATTTTAATAATTAAATAAACCTTAGGTACCAAACGGTCCATGTTTCCACCACGGTTATTCAAAACCACCAGTATTTGCCCATTAGCCAATAGTGTTACATTAGTCTCTCCAAATATATCTGAAGAAAGTGTTGAGCACTTAGAAAGAAAACATTGGTTGGCCAAATATTTGATCAGGTCTGAATACCGAAACTGAAGCTTAAGACAGCCAACTATTAAATTACCACTTGATATTTCGTATCGGCATCTAAAAGGCTTAACGAATCTTCGACACTTTCGCTTTACACTTAGAGCTGAAACTGCTTCGAAAAATATAAAAAGAGCATTTTCAATAGTAAGTTGTGTAGGTATAAGAGGGTTATTAGCTTGCATGTTCTTTATAGGAACGTTTACATTTTTATTTTTAAATAAGAAAATTTTCTGAGGGATTATTAATGCTAACATTAGATCAGAGGCTGTTACAGAAATAGCTTGACATTAACAATTCACCCTTATCTTATTTGCGTTCCTAATATCCATAGAGCTAGAACGCCTGGAAGTGTAAACATATTTAGCTCTCAAATTGTAATGTTTTTTTAATTGTTTTCATTAAACTCTGTGTTTTGTGGGGTTTTGCCCTGAAAACTCAATCTAAATTTGCATTCAAAGGAAGTGCGTATACCAACGACTGAATAATTATGTGCATTTCGACTTTATCAAATCATCGTAGCAGCAATCGAGGCCACGTAAGCAACGAGATATCACGAGAGTCATTTGCATTCCGACTGGTACCATTTTTTTATACATAAAAATAAAGCAACTGATCCGCTGCAAAACTTAGCTTCCCGCATCGAATAAAAAAACCTTTAGCACACCAAGGGCCCGACAGAGGTTATACTATTAAAAATATCCTCTCAGATTGAATTGTGAATCTAAACCATGATCCGCTTCACTCCACCAAAATCGGTCCAACCGCTCAAAAGAAATTCACTGACAAACAAACGAACACAAGACCAAGAAACAAACACAAGAAAAAGAATAAAGATACCTTAACTTTGACATTAACTTAGCAGATTCCTATTCATAAAACGCTACAGCTCAGAACAAGTTTTAACTTAGCGGTAATTAAGCGTAGGAGTGTAGTTAAATACTCCGATCTTAGATTACGTAATAGTAACAACCCGTCGGGGGCGATAATGAAAGGCAAGTAACCGGGGCGTACCCGAGGCACGTCCCACAGACGAACATCGAGAGATAGCAGTATTCCCCACGGATTAGATTTTACAGGAATGTATTTTGCAACCTAAATTAATGCGTAAACTGCAAATAGTAGATTGTTTAGCAATGGTGAAATGGAATAAATACCCACAGGTATTGAGATATAGGTCGCGTCGGTGGCGTAGTGCGTAAGAGCGTTGTCTTTCACCCGGGAGGCACCGGTTCGAACCCCGCCACATACTAATGTATTTTCAAATTTTGAATTCATATGTACGTTTAATCGACGCCTTTACGGTGAAGGAAAACGTCGTGAGGAAACCTGCACACACCTATGAAGAAATTCTTAGGTTGTGTGTGAAGTCGACCAACCCGCACTTGGCCAGCGTGGTTGACTAAGGCCTAATCGTCCCTAATGTGGGTAGGCTCGAGCCCCTCGGTGGGGACATTATATGAGCTGTTTATGATGATGATTGAGATATAAAGTACAAATACAAGGGAAGCGATCATTTACAAAATTCATGTTCCATTTTGATTAGTCAAACCTAAAGGATATTCAAGTATAAAGTAAAATATAATTACGTCAGATACTTTATGAACAATAAGGATGCTAATATAAAGTTTTGTGCGATCGAAGTCTTGCCAGCTGATATGTTCACTAAATTTACTACTGAGTTGAAGTTAGTAGTTCTACGAGCATACGGCTTCAGAGTTCGTAGATTAAGTGGGTGTGTTAGTAGGTACTGGCTATTAATAGTATTAGGTATACTATGTGTTAATCTAAGAACTGTCTGTTATGTCTTGATTGTCAATACAAAACTAACTGTCTAAGCAAAAAAGAGAGTATTAATTTTGTCCTGAGATGTATTTTGTTAAGCGTCCGGTTTGGATAACATTCACGCCACTTAAATTACCTATATACAATTTGAACTTCGTATTTTTAAGTTTAAAGACAAGTAAGACTTCACTTAGAATTAGATAGATAGAAATATTATTTCCTCCGATGAGTTTAATAAAAACTATAAGAGGAAAACTTAATGTCTATAAAAAATAATAATGCCAAAGCAACAGATTCGTGAAGCGCATTGCGACAGGATTGCGTAACACACGAGTGTTTAGGAGAAAACAAGAATAAGGAATGTCTTTTCCAGTTGTAACACTATGTCCGCCATCTCGGCCGTTATGACGTCACAGAGGCTGAAGTGATGTTCACTTTCACGTGATTGGTTCCACGTACCTTCCATGCGAATGAACTGGGATAATAAAGTTAGCGTGTTAATCTACAAGGGTCAGTACTGGGTTAAATTTAGGGTACCAAAGACATAAATTGAGTAAGGTTTGACATATCTTGACGGGTCCTTTAGTTCAGAGTGGTCACAGTTTGCGTATAGTCGGCCGAGAAAATGGTGTACTATAGTCTTTTTTTTTTAAAGAACCGAAAAATTTTGATTGCGTTGCTATTGTCCGCGTAATCAACATAAAGTCCATTTCACACAAAGCCACAAAAGACCGGCTTCTATGATAAATGTTTCACGAACAAATATTGTATTGTTAGAGCAGTTTATTTTTCACGTGTCTGCAGAAAGTTCATCAGAAGGAAGTGACGACGATACTTTTAAGATCACAAGAATTATTTATTAAGTTTTTGATTTATAAGTTCTATTGCATAAAATATTAATACTATATCCAATATTGTTTTGAACAAGGGCGTTGGCTCCGTCCATAACATGACCCATCTCGCTCTGTCAATATCGGAAATATGCGAGAGACATACTCAGTACTCGTTTGTTAAAAAAACAGACTATGGGTTTAATTAAATCTCCGAATGTTTTTATATTACAAGGAAGACAAATAAAAACCATTAGATGGGAGAAAACTGGATTATATCACGTACCTCTGTTTTATGAATTCTCCGATATTTCGGCGCAGTTTCATGAGCCATGGTCACGGATGAACTAAAGTAGTGGTGGATGAAGTCCAGTAGTGGACTTTAATTCATCCGTGACCATGGCGCATGAAACTGCGCCGAAATATCGGAGAATTCAAAAATAGAGGTACGTAGTACTTACTCGTATAAATCCCGTTTTCTCACATTTAATTGATAGTGACTACGTAAGTTTAAAACAATACAAAAACCATTAGCCTCGTCTTTGGTCTAGTAGGTCTCTACACAGGTATCAGATCCAAAAGCTTAGCATCCTAGTGGTACAAATTTGTGCCCTTTTTATTTTTGACAGGACTTATTTAAAGCACTTGACTATCTACCACTACATTTACAAAGTCAGTCATAAGAACGGTGTTAAGAGCACTGCTATGCTCCATCAGTTCACAGTAAGATAGCTTGTCCCTGAGTGGCTGAAGGTTCCAGCTCTATGACCAGATGTCATGATGCCCAATGACTTCCGAAAATTTGTGAAGTCCATTATTATATGAGTGAGGATGTAAAAATTAACTATTCTCATTTCTTTGCAGTATCATCAGCTCAACGCGAGCTCGGCAAGGGTATGCCAACGAACGCATCGGCCACAGCGTCCCCTGCCGGCTCGGCGGAGAACGCCATAAGAACCGGCGTAGCCATCGACTCCCCTCGACCCACGCCCCGGACTGGACCTTACTTCGACCTCATGGCATCCAGGAACGTCACAGCTTTATTAGGCAAAACGGCTTACCTGAATTGCCGAGTGAAGAACTTAGGAAATAAAACGGTAAGTTTTAGATATAGAGTATCTATTTGAGTGACACTTATTTCGTATTACCTATGGGTTTGACCTTCAGTAAGTTGCGAATTTGTACTCAATTTGGTTAGTGTTGTAACGTGGTACTACAACATTGTTATGTTAAAGCACCTCTTTTCCTATTCCCAACTTTACTGGCAATATTTAAAATAAAGTAAATAATTATGTCGAATTCATAATCATTCTTGATATTTGGTTCGGCTTCCCGCTAATGACTCATTATATTGCTGACCGTGTGACCATATGCACAGGATTAATTGTCAAATTACTAGGATCTCGCTCATAGCTTGGGCTTATTAAATAATACGTAGTAATACCTAATACCTATAAGTTTGCATGGATACTATCTACCATTATCTCGTTAGTAATATAAAACTGAAGCTAGGATTGACTGGAAGAGATCTCTATTAGAGAGTACCTTGTGATAAGTGCTGTTATTTGCCTACATGACTGAGTGATAGGTAGGTACTGGGTTATTGTGACCAAGCGGCGTGTACTATTTAGGAAGAGTCCTAATGTTTTATTTACCTACATGACTGAGTGATAGGAAATAGTTACGGCTGTCGAGTCAAATTTATGTACCGTCATTTTTTAAAAAACGAGTTTGGCAAATGATTTTTTTCTAATGACGGTTTTTCATTACAAAATTTTCCAAATTAAAACTTTTCTGAAATGTGTATTTGTCAAATGATTATTTATATAGTACCTAATATGTCTGCGAAATTAACGCCTTGTCAAATGATCAGTTTGTAAAACGTTATTTGGCAAATGATTAGTTTGTCAAACGTTATTTGTTAAATGATTAGTTTGTAAAACGTTAATTGTCAAATGATTAGTTTGTCATTCGTTTTTTGTTAAACAATAGAGAGCCGTTGTGTTGCAATGCAGGTACTTGAATGATTCTTTTCTATGAGGGGCTTTTTATGCATGATTTAGTCACTATACACGTATAAATAGGACTAATCTATTTCTAGACCGGCATATCAATAATTAACAACAAGGAAAAAAAAATAAAACAAAAATACCCTCCAAAGTGTACATAATTTACTCCGATGTATATGAAATTACACAGAAAAAGTTAATCGCTGTTCAAAACTTAATTAGCATCAAACATTTACCGGCTGACTCGACATACAAAGTCCTTGCAATATAAATTTCCACGAGTTACTTCCAAGGGCTTTCAAATTTTGAAATTAAATTTTTAAGGCTTACATTTGCAAGGGAGGCGTCGAGTTTTATGATTACGTAAACATAGATAGATACAAGTATCTCGTTTAGAAAGTATCGTTACATTAGCTACTTTGTTACTGGAGGTTAAAAAATTGTGTACGTAAAAATATTTCATATTTTCTTTTGTGGTTTATTATAATGATGCTTGAGTATTAGAGTTGTATGTTGCTCGCATATACAAATTGTGTTTGCCTTTATTTTTTTCACAGAATTTTTATTTTTATAATTATAGTAATAAGAAATGTCGTATATACACAAAAAAAGAGAAATCTAAATATATATAACTTAAAAGACTGACTGACATAGTGATCTATCTCTAGCCCAAACAACTAGACGGATCGGGCTGAAATTTGGCTAGCAGGTAGATGTTATGACGTAGGCATCCTCTAAGAAAGGATTTTTGGAAATTCCACCCCAAAGGGGGTAAATGTCCACGCGGACGGAGTCGCGGCGGTCGGAAGCTAGTAAATTATAGACAACAAAATTGGATGCAAGTTTGTACTTTGTCTTGTTGGTAGTGAAGAAAATGCGCTCACACTTTAGCCTTATCTTAACAAGTTAAGATGAAAGCAAATACTTCTTCGTAGAATAAAAAATGAATTTTCTTCTTCTTCGAATGGTTTTACGAAGTGGCTTCCGTTTTCTCGACATCTTTTGCGCTTGTTTTGCATCGGACTATGAGAAGAAAGAAAGGAAAAAAACGTTAATTAAGACTAAAATTAAACAGAAAAAAAAACATATCAATTATATACCTCAAACGTTCTCAAATGAATACTGACTGACTGACTGAATGAATGCCTGACTGACATATCAACGCACAGCCCAAGCTGCTGGGTCTAGAGATTCCAAATTTGGCACGTAGGTTCCTTATGAAGTCTAGGGGTGCACTAAAAAAGGATTTTTGGAAATTCTCCCTCTAAGGTGGTGAAAAGGGGGTGAAAAGTTACTATGGAAATCCGTCAGTATTGAAGCTAAATCGATAAAAATTGGTATTTATCTAATTATCTAATTTCAGGATTTTTCAAAATTCAATCTATAAGGGGGTAAAATAAGGGATGAAAGTTTGTACGGAAATCCGTCATATTTTAAAGTAATATCCATGAAAATCGGTATATGGCGCTTGGGTTAGAAGAAATAATAAGAAAATTTAAATGCTGCCCGAAGTAATTGTTCTACGCGGACGAAATCGCAGTAAGCTAGATCGCAAAAAGCTAGTACAATAATAAAATCCGTTATTAGAAACGGAACACTAATAAATTTCTAATATTATTAGAAACGCAATAACAAGATTTAAAACGCCTTTGGGCGCACTATTCATTTCCCTTTCATACTTTATAGGCTTCAAATAAGAAAAGAGATTAAATAAAGAGGGTATGGTTATATGGAATAGATCCCTTTGCCTTGTGAGATACCCAATTACTCTAGCCAGCTCAATCATCATGAAATCTACCCGGATGGTTCAGATAGTGAGCTCGGTATCTATTGACATTATATTACATGGCATTGAAACAGGGGTGGCTGATTCTTTTGCCACCTTATATCCTTTGCTTATGGGAATTCCTCGTATGCTGACGTCACTTGGTTGCGGACGTCGCGTACGAATAAACACTATAATCTATGTGGCACCGTACTGTGACACTAAGGCCACTAAGCTAGTTGGAGCGGTTACTATAATGTTTAACCCTAGATTTATAAGGTTTTCGCTTTTGTAATTATAAGCCAGTTCGAAAAATGAGGTTTCAATGTACCCTTTACAAAAAGTTTATATGAATGTATCACCACTGCTTAGGGTATAAGGATTGTGCAAAATAAAATGATTTTCAGTTATTATTGCAGTTTTCCACAAATAATTTAACGAGCTGGATGGTATAATGTTTGGTTTATTTCTTTAATCAACAGGTTTTTAGAAAACCTTCAACATTGAACAGTGGTTTGAGAGACTCAATGTTTATGAGCAAGGTTATTCTAGTAATTATGTTTCTGAATCCTAGATTCATAACCCTAGGCTTAACGCGATCTACATAGTTGTAAAAGGGCCTTTAATAGCCTTAGATTTATTCAATCAAAAATCAAAAATATATTTATTTTCCCATCACAATTTAGGATGTTACAATATAGTGTAGGTAGGTACATGTACATGGTTGTAGCCTAAATAGTGAGGGGCTGGTGCCTGAAATAGGTTTCAGAGTGAAACCTGTGCCACAGGTCACCAGGCCACACCCTCAGACCGCAATATGCATAAGCGATAGAAAAGTGAAAGAGTGACGGTATTATAACTAAAATATTTTTTATATTAGTAAGTACTAAGTAACAAACATAAAAAGATTAAATTAAATGATTTACAGAGAGTTGTGTAAAAAGTTACGTGTGTAAGTGTAGGTGTGAATGTATGTGGGTGTACGCTTATATGTGCTTGCGTGTGTTTTTGGGTGATTTCTATATGGTAGGTATGTAATAATAGATGAACTATTTTAGAGGTCGAATCAGCTTTTCAGTCGTCTCATAATTTAAGTTTTTCAGATGTTTGGTGACTATTTGCTTACATCCTGCCTTCATGAGAGGGTAGATGTGGAGTGATTCGTTAATTTTGTTGTAAACATAAGGGCCTAGAAAGCAAAAGAAATTTTGTGCTGATGCTGTGTTTAGAAGCGGTACGACGCAAATTTTGTTTTTTCTACGTTTATCCTCGAACAGTTCTGGAACATAGGGTACCTGTGAATGCATTCTAAGAACTATTCGGAGGATGAATGTTTGTCGAACTGTAAGTAGGTCCCAGTTCCGGTATAGGTCTGTAGTAGGGTGGCGATATGGTAAACTAGCGGCGACTTTCAGGAGGACACGTTGGGCTCTCTCCACTGTCAGGATATGCGTTTTAAAAGCACCACCCCAAACAGTTACACAGTACTCCAAGATTGAGTGAGCCAACGCGTAGTAAACAGTTTTGATGACTGAGCGGTCAGCAATGTGCCTGAGCGTTCTGAAAATATAGATAAGCTTACGCAGTCTAGAGGCTATAACATTAAGATGGGCCTTGAATGTGAGGGTGTGATCCAGTAAGACTCCAAGATATTTGATGCAGTCCGTTTTCTCAAGGATGGGACAGGAGCATGGGGCAATATTTGAATCTACATCACATCGGTGAGAAAAGATGCCAAGCCCTGATGGTGGGACCGAGTTAGTTTTTAGCGAAAAAGCGATATATTTAGTCTTCAAAACGTTTAGTGTTAAAGTGTTGCATCTAAGCCATTTAGTTACTCTGTCGAAACCCTGCTGAGCAAGTTCAAAGGCGCTATTCCAGGTATCGCCCTGAAAGAAGAGGGCAGTATCATCGGCAAAAGTGAAGATCTTACCCCCAGGGAACTCCATTTTGCATAGGTCATTTATGTAGACCAAGAATAAGATAGGACCGATTATACTTCCCTGGGGAACGCCATAGGTAACTTCAGCCTCCTCACTCACCCAGTGGTCAATTTTAACCCTTTGAGTTCTAGAGGTTAAATAATCTGAAAAGAGTTTAAGAGGTATACCTCTGATGCCAAGCCATTCCAATTATTTTATCAGACGAGGAATTGAGACAGAATCAAATGCCTTGGCTAAGTCGAGGAAGAGCACAAGGCATTTTTTCTTTTTATCTAAAGAAGTAACATTTATTATTTTATTTAACAGTATTTATTACTACGAAAACCGTATTGGGAAGGCGAAAGAAGGTCATTGGTTTCTAGATAGTTGACTAGCCTTTTGTTCATTATACGCTCAAGAATTTTGGAGATTGTAGGGAGTACAGATATTGGTCTGTAATTGTCAACAAGGTTTTTATCACCACTCTTATGGATCGGTTTAATTTGACCCAATTTGAAGGCTTGAGGAAAAACACCGTTAGCTATAGCCAAGTTACAAATGTGTGCGATTGGAGCAGCCAGTAATTGTGAGTATCTCTTTACTGTTGTGCTAGATATTTCATCTGCTCCCACCGCACATCTTTCTTTGAGTCCGTATATTATCTGTGATACCTCATACTCATCAGTTGGAGTCATCACAAAAGAGCCAGACCGTGTTTGGGATGATTGTTTGCATATGCACGTGACTAGGCCACACGGGGTGAACTCCCTTGCGAGTCTATTACCGACATTTGCGAAATAATTATTAACTTCATTGAGACTCTGGAGGGGATCATTAGAGGAAACCAAAGGCATTTAATTATCTGTATCTTTTTCGTATTACTTTTTGGATTTTTTTAAAATGGAATTACAAAAATTTCTATAACGTTTGTATGTGATCAAGAGAATGTCATTATTAGGCTCTTGTTTTGTCTTTTTAAGAAGCTTATCTCTCTGTCTCATACAGCGCAATAAACCAATAGTTATCCATGGTTTACAAATTATTTTTCTTTTTGGAGTTTTAAATTGTTTAGTACTGCCCTTTATAGCAATAGTTAGTTGGGTCACCAAGGAGTCGGTGGCGAGGTTGGTGTCAGTACAATCAAGGACTGGTTGGAAATCTGTATTTATGAGTAAACTATCTAGATGTTCGAGATCGGTACGCTGGGTTGTACGACTTCTTATAGCTAATTTATTTTTTAGGGTTATACTAATTGCTGTGCTATCATGATCAGTAATAGAGGAGTGGAAAATGAAACAAGTAGCTTCAAACTTAGTTTTGACAATGATATGGTCTAAGCAGGTACGGCCGTGGGTTGGTTCAGTATAACCGGGTAACATGGAATGACTAGCTAGCATTTATTGTAGGATGACAGCAGATCAGACAACCCAAAACTGTTAAATTTCTGTAATTTATTTTCAACCATAAAGCGTGCATTTGAAAGCGCAAAATCGAATGGGAAAATTTGGCAGTTTGTGATAACCTGATATGCTATGGATTGCTATTGGCTATCTTTATATCAAATCAGTTAGCTATACATATTTTGCTTGAAGGTACAATTTTGCAGGTTCATTCAAAATTATGGGCCTAGAACAATTTCTCCGCCTCTAATGTGTTTAATCTTTTTGCGGTGTCTTCTAAAATATTACGTTTCAACGTCTAGATTTAAATCTAATTACTTCTCTCAAAGCGGACCTGTTAACAATATTAGATACCATCAAATTTATTGCGCAGCAGTTTATTTTAATTTGTGTACTCCAAAATCCTAATAAACTGTTTGTTCTGGATGTTTGAAACAAATTAACAATGTTTTGCTTTGATATTGTGATTTTGAAGGCAGTTATTTTTGTCACAGTAGTTGGTACTACAAACGTAGGGTTTTTAACGATGAAAGTACCAAGCAAAGTTTATTTAAATAAAGTACTTTTGATTTTGATTTCATATTGAAACAAGCATAGGGGTAATATTTATTTATTTATTTTATCTTAGGAAGACCAACAGCTTATAAACTAAGAAGACATGTTAATAACAACTGAGGCCAATTAGAGATCACCACTAGTAAAACTAGGATTACTTATGTTACATTCTACACATCTTAAAATACATTAGCAAGAAACAGAACAACATATTACAATTATGCACAAAAATATTAGTTGTCAATAGATATATCACAATACAAATCGTTACACAGTAAAAATATCGATTATTATGCTGTTGTGAAGGAATCACTTAATATCTCGACCAAAAAAATTGTCTGCTTGGTGCCTTATTATTTCTATCCATCCCCGCACTCGTATTAAACAGATCCAATATTACGTCTCTCTTGGCAATGACGGCTGAATATGGGCTACAATATGAAATTTAGGCCTTACCTTTACAGCTTTATAGAGATTGGCAGAGAGAGAGAGAAAGAGACAAGCCTGTGTGGAGGTGAGCATTGATGCATTATAAAGGGAGCCCTTAAGCCTACACTTCGGTAACAGTCTCTAGCACTGCTCCTGGTTCCTTTCTCTGCAACACTATGGACCCGGCCTTCAACATAATCCTCAATACAGCCTTTACAATTCGACCCACTGCTGGGACACAAGGCGTCCCTTTGTCATCGAAGGAGGTTTAGGCAGTAGTCCACCACGCCTGCCTAATGCGGATTGGTGGATGGAGTATAAGGTGATCAAACCCTTTGCTGATCCATTAAACGCGTACTATGACACGCATTGGAGGATATGGGGTGATGCTACTCTACTTTGCCGGCATCACATGGCTCGCCATTCATCATCATCATCATATCAGCCGAGAGACGTCCACTGTTGGACATAAGCCTCCCTCAAGGTTCTCCAAGCCGAACGGTCCTGCGCTGCCCACATCCAACGGTTTCTGCGACCTTTACCAGATCGTCGGTCCACCTTGTGGGGGGCTACCAACGCTGCGTCTCCCGGTACGCGGCCGCCATTAAAAAACCTTTCCGCCCCAACGGCTGTCAGTTCTCATAGCAATGTGTCCCGCCCACTACCACTTAAGGTTCGCAATTCTTTGGCCTACGTCGGTGACCTTGGTTCTTGAACATGGCTCGCCATTACGGACACTATATTCTCATTAGCTTTTATTTGATAGAAAGTTTTAACATAACTGTCCTGCCCTAAAAATACAAACTCAGAGTCACACATACAATCACGCCTATAATCCCAAAGTTGCGCAGAGCCTTATGTAACATTTGGTTACACTTTTTTTTATACCACTTTGGTGGCAAACAAGCATACGATCCGCCTGATGGTAAGCGGTCACCGCAGCCTATGGACACTTGCAATACCAGGGGTATCACACGTGCGTTGTCGACCTAGCAAAAACTTTTTCACACCTTTCTTGAAAACACCCATGTTGTAGTCCTTAGGGAAAACCTCGACAGGGAGTTCATTCCACAACCGAAGCGTACGCGGAAGAAAATTTCTTCTGAAACGCACAGTACGTGACCAACTCGGTTCCAGTGTGTGAGGATGAATACCCTGCCGATGGCGAGCGGTGCGGTGATAGAAGGAAGCCACGTGTGACATAATGGTGAATGAAGTGCCTCAAAATAGTATAGGTTACAGCCTGCCGCTTACATCAAAGTACAGGTTACACTCTGCCGCCTACAAAATAGTACAGATTACAGCCTGTCGCCTACATTAAAGTACAGGTTACAGCTTGTCGCTTCAAAATAGTGCAGATTACAGCCTGTCACCTACATTAAAGTACAGGTTACAGCTTGTTACTTCAAAATAGTACAGGTTACAGCCTGTCGCCTACATCGAAGTACAGGTTACAGCCTGTCGCTTCACAATAGTACAGGTTACAGCCTGTCGCTTCACAATAGTACAGATTACAGCCTGTCGCCTCAAAAAACAACAGGTTACAGCCTGTCGCCTACATAAATAGGGCATCAATCTCAAAAAGCAACTAATAAGAACTTAACAACCAACAATTAAAAACCATATATAATAACCAGGACAGATGTTACACTATATGTATACATTATCTCAGCAGTCACTGAAAATAATAAGCATCAATTATAGCTACACTAAAGATAACAATACGCCTCTACTGTTGTTATCTGCTGAAATATGATACAGCATAAATATAGTCGTTCCATGACACGATGGATTGACAGAATTGGTTCAGAAGGCGTTTATGACGAATAACAAATATAGGAATATACCGTGCTGTTGCCTTAGTGCCGTCGGCTACTTTTCTTAGGTGAAATAAGATGTGTCAAAGTCTAAATAATATTTTTAATCGCCCGTTCATTAGTTCTTAAATAAACAAAATAGCTTATTACGCAAATATAAATGAAGAAGTTCTGAAGCACGCGTCCTAAATCAAATATAGGTGGGATGATAAGTACTTTGAGCAAGACCAAAGTTATTTACATTTCACAAACATTACTCGTAAGCTGCAAAATAATTTGATTTGAATACACGTTTAGTTAAGTCTAAATAAGAAATAATTTGGAACAAGTTATGTTACATTGAAAAGTTTCCGAAATAAACTTCATCAGTTTTCATCCAAAGAAAGTTCGCAATTATCAAACTTTATCTCCGTTCGTTATTATAATTTTACGTCAGCAAATTAGAATTATGTATTTAAGCGACAGAAAAAAATGTCTCTTTAATTTTAAATTTGACAAATAAAATATCTTCAAGTAAGCCTGAAAGGTTTTACAACCATTAGAAACCGAATCGAATTGTTTTACACTTACAAACATCAATAGCATCTTAAGCTATCTCGGTCACGATTTCCAATGTCATTCGAGTTGAATCGTTAAACCGACCCAATTCGTGTTTCATGAGTACTAAAACGCTCCAAATATAAACCTAGCGCTTACAGCTCCAGACATAAATATCTTAATAGGCCCCAACACACCTCGCTAACGGAACGGGCGTGAGGAAAAAATATACCATTCCCTGAAATACGAGTAGCTGAATGTTATTGTGCCGAGTCATGACGAAATTAATCTGCAAACAGGAGCTAGACGCACTAAAAGTAAGCACTTGTACATAATACAGGTACACAGCGAAGTCGAGTACACACGCTAACGAGTCCTCACTCCACTTGTCCAATTTACATAGGGGTGTATAGTGTACCACAAACTCCTCGCTTAAAATGAAACGCAACAATAGTACAATGCAACTTTAAGCTCTATTGTGAGCTCAACTTTATAAATAAAAGTCTCATTAGGCCGTGATGCCACATCTTCCACATAAATAACAAGTCTGCCTAACGAGATATCTCTGTTTCTTTCACACTGGTGCTTTGAAAAAGGGATGGGGCTGTCGGCTCAAAATGTTTTGGTCCGTAAATGGGACGGGAGATTATTTCGTCATAATGGGATTATGCAACTATCAGATTCTAACTTACATTTTTATGAAGTAGAGTACAGCTTTACCGAATAAAGTCGTGTGTTTAACTGGAGTCTTATGAAAGAACAGTAAATATTTTTTACACGATTTTAATCTTCTGTACGGAGATCAGGGTCTTTCGTCTTTCTACGTGTGCGAAAAGTTGATTAAATTCCCCATGCTTTGCGTACTATGTTTGCAAATTGAGTCACTATGCCCAAAATAAACCATAAATCTTATTTGATACTCTTAAGTAAATTAACTTGGTCTATAAGATGATAAGAACAGTCACCTTATGAATACTATCACAAGGGTATTGGAAACCAAGGTAAAGTTTTATTCTAAGAGGGAATATTGCAGACTCACCAACAGGTACATCTTCTTATTTTTATTGCGCGTTGCGGACAATCTTTCCCAGTGCTGAAACAGGATAGGAATGATCAGATTTCACAGGCTACAGATCTGTTAACTATCAAAAATCGCTATAGCACGTTGCATATGAACCACGATCCCAGCTATGAGGCACCTGGTCAGCCTCTTCCTTCCTATCCATTCTCCAGAGAGAGTCTAGCTAGGTGACAGACTTGGGAGACACCTGTCAACTAGATGCTTAAGAATTAAGGCCTTATATAAAGTAGTCAGATCTTTTTCAATAAAAAACTTTAATAAAATACGGAAATCCATAATTTTCTTTGTCTGTCCTGTTGTATTAAAATAGCCGATTTAATAATTCGCAATATACAATTTTTTAAGTGGGCCTTCAGGGCCAAATCCTAAACTATAAGGAATACCGAAAAATGCTCAAAGGAGTCGCGAACCTGATTTTGATGAAAACAAAAACTGCATCATCAACGTAATACCGAATGTTTTTTTCCTAAACTTGTATTCAAGTAATCTAATCATTAGCACTGATTTAAAGAACAGTGGCATTGAATCCAACTATGCTAATTCCGAAGTCAGCGCTGAGCAACATGAAGGCATTAGGAAGTCCATTAAGCTGTACTATCTCGCCGGACTTAGTAATGAGGCATTATTATCTTTGTTCTAGATTCAGTTAAGCCTTCATTAGTTCAATGACAGTCGTGTTTGTGAGACAGACGAATTATTCTACCCACATGACGAAGGGGATATAACCTCCGCCTTGGACTTAGGGCCCAGATAATACATAATTAGAGAAGCCTTTTTGACAAAATTGACAATCTTGTCTATATTGTGTGATAGGTTGTAATAGTAAAACTAGACATAGCTGTTAGTAATAACGATTTAAAAAAGTATTTTTTGACAAAGACGTTTTCTTTCAATTTCTTAGCAAATCCCACTAATAATATCAAGGAACATGTTTTGTAAAATTGTAAGTTTGTTTGTAGAAAATAATCTCTAGAACCATAAATCAATTTTGAAAATTATTTCAGGGATATTAAGAATGAACTTTCAAAGTGGAAATAGACTACTTTTACCCTGCTATACCTACAAATGGGAACAGGATACAGACGGGTGAAACCGCGTGCGGTTCGCTAGTCTGTAAAAAATCTTGGTTAACTAAGCAACAAACATTTGAAAAAAGTTGCCCTGTAAATCTTCACTTAAAATTAGAGGGAAGAGGGAACAATTCAGAAAGCAAAGTACTTAAATTCAAAATAGTTTTTTTAATATTAGAAGTAGGTACTTAGTTTACTATAATAGTTATAACTTAAAATTGAAGAATATAAGTGGAATTTAAATATAATTAATAGATTTTAAAAATTACCTCTCGTTCCTTTTAAAAGCTTCTTATTCTTTCTATTTTAACCTATGGGATACCACAGGGAATCGTCTTGGGGCCCACCTTATTTCTGGTGTACATAAATGATCTCTGCAACATGAAAATTCCAAATGCTAGCATATTCTCATACGCTGACGACACTGCCATTGTCTTTGCGGGGGATTCCTTGAATAATTTAAAATACAATGCAGAGCACGGTTTGGCTATGGTTGCGGAGTGGCTGAAACTGAATTTGCTGACGTTAAACACAACAAAAACCAATTATATTTTATTCTCGATCAAAAATACTTGGCCCGACTTTCCCGGTGGTGTAAAAATTCACAGTTGTCAGTCGTCACTAAACGCAAATTGTAATTGCCCAACTATAGAAAGAGTGAGTTCTGCAAAATACCTTGGAATCTTTCGAGGTTTACCAGAGACTTTCGTGGTTGTACCATGTTGAATTAGTTGCCGGCAGAATACGTAAATTAATGTGGATTTTTAAAACACTTAGATATGTAGCTAGTACAAAATTATTAAATCAGATTTATGTCGCGTTAGCTCAATCCATTTTGACATATTGTATACCAGTATGGGGGTGGTGCTGTAAAAACCAATTTCATTCAATTAGAACGTGCTCAAAGAGGACTACTAAAAGTTATGTATTTTAAGCCACGTCTATTTGCAACTAATTTACTTTATTCTATTACAGATTTACTGACAGTTCGGAAACTGTATATACTGCATGTAGTTTTGAAAAAACACGTGTCTTTAAATTATGACGCTCTGATTTTGAGTAGAGGAAGAAACTATAAAGTTGCTACAGTAAATGCTACAAAATCTAAGTTTGCTCTGTATCAATATAAAAATATTTCATCTCATTTATATAATAGAATTAATAAAACATTAAATATATATCCAATGACTTACCATAGCTGTAAACAAAAACTTATTAAATGGTTGAAAACATTAGAATATACAGAAACAGAAAGTCTATCGAAATTTGGATTTTGATATCAGGATATTTATGTGTAAATCACGCACCATTCGATAAAAGCACGTACACACACACAGGCTCGCGCACACACACACACACACACACACACACACACACACACACACACACACACACACACATACACATACCTACACACACCCACACATACAGCGGTTTCTGCTTGGTTAATATAATATCTATTGTTAGAAATGCTATATATTCTCGTTTAATATTGTTAATAATTATTAATTAATAAATAATGATTTATGATTATAAGCAAAATTATAATGTAATCTCATAAAGAAATCCACTAATTATAATGTAACTTCCGGTTGAGAGTTTTGGTAACGAGACCGCTCGACGTGGCGCCATATTGTTTTTTTAGCAGTCCGTTGTATCGGGTGTTACGGAAAAGTTTGGTTTCAATGTGACTAGCGAAAATAAAATGATTAAATGTAAAAGTGTTTCATTTTATTAGTTCAGAAGTGGGATTAAGTGTTACGCGTCCATACAGGTTTGTTGTTGCGGCATGAGACGGTGAGTTGCACAATTGTTGATTGTATTTTTTTTTCTTCTTCTTTTTACGGACAATGTCCATTTCTGGCCATTTGTGAACACAGTTATACACAAAAAGTAATTTTACCAATAATTTTATTTTTATTTTTGAGAGTATAACGTAACGTAAGTTAGTGTAAATGTGAATTTGTACAATTTGTTCTTAAAAAAGAATTTTATTTGGATTACACTTTCTCTGCCATTTAATTTCCTACTAGTGCGGTAAACATAATTGTAAAATCAAGACAATCAATTGATTCAGCAAATTCACAGTATTTTTTTAATAGTTTTCGAAGTATTATGAATTTACTTTTGAAGAGTTACGATCATTTAGAACATGATATTAATTAATTTACACTTTCAACATATTTTCAATATCAAATTAAAATATAAAAACATAATCGATTTTCAAAAGAATGGATTACGATTTTTCTATTGACAAAACACGACACTAAGCCGTGTCTGACTGAATGTCACAAAAACGTCATTCGCTTTGTTTGGTGGAAAGCAAAGGGATCTAGCCCATACAGCCAAAGTCTCTATAGAAAGTGGACATTCGCTTGGTAATGGGTGAACTTTGACATCTCTGTTTGTATAGGATATCTATTAAAATTATTACCGATTAAGCGAAAGTGCAGATAGGTGGGTTATTGAAGCCGATCATTAGTCGGTTTCCCAAACTATAAAACAGTTTCAATTTATTACAACTATTTAAGTTTATTTTAAGATTAAGCACCGAATAATTCTTCATTTTTTATGGTGTATGAAAAAAATAATAATAACTGTTTTTTTTTTGTTGATTATAAATTCAGAGATACATAGCTAATGTTGTTTTAAATGTGATTATATGCACCGATAAACATTTACGTTATTTTTCAGATAAAAGTCTCTTTCGGTTTTCCTTTTTATCTATTATCCAACCCTACTTACTAACATTTTTTTTAGATACCTACATTAAACTTGCATCTTCGTTTTTATGTCCATCTGTTAGTATCTAACAAGATTACAAGATTAGAATTGCTTTACTCTCACTGTAAAAAGTATAAGTATTTAAGTTTACAGTGCGATTCGTTATATTAAATCAGACATAGTACGAGTATATCTTCAATATATTTTAAAGTCTCTCATGTAATAAGGAATAAAGTGGTTGACTCTAAGTCATTGTGTTGTTTTGTAATATACTAATTTTATTATCTATCAGTATCAATTAGCAGTGTGTGTGAAGTTATAAGTCCGGTGTTTAAATAAATAAATATGTCCGATCGTTGCTATACTCCACCTTTATTAACATCACCATGTCAGGGTGGTAAGCGAATCAGAAAAAATAAAAATAAGAAACCGTCTACAAACCACGGTTATAGTGTACGTAATAGTAGACGAAGACGTCATGAGTCCAGTAGTTCCTCACGTTCTCCAAGTAGGAAGCGAGCTAAACCAGTCACAAGACGTCATAGACGTCGTGAATACTCGGCGAGTAGTTCATCGAGTAGCAGTAGTACGTACAAGTACGTTCCGGAAGAAGCTCCACGTCAACATAGTAAAGATAATTCTAGACGTTCACGTTCTCATACACGCTTGCAATCAAATTCTAGGAGCCGTCGAAATCGGTATAGTAGTACTTCCCGCTCACTATCTAATCAATCTTTACTCCAAACGCTAGTAACAGCTCTAAAGAGAGAAACCGCACCAGCTACTGGCTCTCACGTGGTAGGTGGTCAAAACGTTATCACAGATTTTGATCCAAGCTCTAAATCTCAAACAATGAACGACTGGTTAACTAAAATAAACGAGTCAGCTGCGGTTTACGGCTGGAATGAGAGGCAAATCATTTTTTATGTTTTACCGAAATTAACCGGTCTCGCTAAGAAATGGTATGAAGGGCTTACTAGTGTCAAGTTTAGCTGGGCAGAATGGCAAGAGAAGCTTTTAAAGGCTTTTCCTTGCGATGAAAACTACGGAGATACGTTGTCAGAAATGTTGAATCGCAAAAGCAGAAGAAATGAAACATTGGTTGAATATTACTATGATAAAATCATGTTGATTAATCGTTGCAAATTACAAGGCAGACAGGCTGTTGATTGCATTACTCATGGCATTTATGATTATAACATTAAAATGAATGTACAAGGGGCTCGTTATGAAGATCCCGAACAAGTATTAAACTATTTTCGCAATATTCCTACAAAAGCAGCCAATGATTCATTTCCAAATAGGCGACAATTAACTGATGTGCGGGAACGTTACAGCACAGATACAGCCAATAAGAGATCTACTGATTGGACATATGATCGTCGCAATAAAAATCATTCTGATATGGGCACAAATAAAGGACCAATTAAGACGGTTAGTTGTTATAATTGTGGCCAAGTTGGGCATACTGTTTTCAGATGTCAAAAGGAACTAGTCAAATGTAAGCGATGTCGCCGCTATGGACATCTAGAAACAAATTGTAACTCGAATTTTCCTAATAAATCGAATAATTCTAATAGCGTTATAAATCCTGGCAACCCTGTAGCTAGCAAGACCATATTGAATATCGGTGAGGGTAGGGACAGTAATCATAAATATTTTAAGCAGGTTCAAGTTAACGATATTACCATGAGAGCTTATATCGACTTTGGAAGCGAATGTACTCTTATTAGTGAGGAGCAATGTCAAAGGTTAGCTTTAGTGGTTGATTTAGGAAGCTTACCTCATCTGCGAGGTTTTGGTAATAATACAATTATCCCTCTGGGAAAAACGCAGCTTCACATCATTGTAGACCTGGTAGACGTTTATATAAGTGCGTTTGTTGTTCCGTCAAATCTGTTACCAGCAGATATTTTAATAGGACAATCCCTCACTGAAATTCCGTCCGTAAGAGCTTATAAGACAGATGAAGAGTTGATATTATATCAGGTAACTGCTAATAAAACGAACTCCATTACTTTGAAACCCATTAAAGATTACTCTATTCAAAAGGATACAATAGTAGAGGTCGAGACTACATCAAACTATACCGGTTTTGTTCGTATTATGACCGACACTAGGCGTGACAATGGGAGTGAATATTTAATTTTACCTGGACTATACCAACTTATTCACGGGACTGGTCGTATTGTCGTAATAGGTTTAGGCGATAGCGAAATCCATTTAGCAAAACATAAGGTTTTAGCTAGAGGCGTAGGAATCCCGCAGTCAGTATTAAATGTCGTGGACACTGCGCCTAATTATATAATGAACGTCCGGCAATTATCCGCTGAATCTTTACCCATAATAGACGAAGATATAAATGTTGATCCTGGCATCGCCTTAGACACTAAGAGTAGGTTGATTGAACTCATTAACCAATATCGCGATTGTTTTGCACTATCAACTAAGGAACTAGGTAACACCAAAGTTACGGAAATGCATATAAAGCTGAGTGATCCATCCCCCGTGGTGTATCGACCATATCGTCTGTCACTTTCGGAAAGAGAGAATGTGAAGCAGATAATAAATGAACTCTTAGCAAATGATATCATACGTGAATCTAGTTCAGAATACGCGAGTCCTATCATATTAGTGGCTAAGAAAAACGGTGATAGGCGTCTTTGTGTTGATTATAGGGCGTTAAACCGAAAAACGATCAAAGACAAGTATCCAATGCCAATTATCGAAGACCAGATAGATAGTTTGGAGGGACAGACGTACTTTACAACGTTAGATCTTGCTCAAGGTTATCACCAGATACCAGTAACTGAGGAATCGAAACATCTTACTGCGTTCGTCACGCCGGATGGCCACTATGAATATAACCGTATGCCATTCGGTCTGACCAATGCACCGGCTGTTTTTCAGAAAATGATTCATTCTCTGTTGAATAGGCACAAAATGCCGGGTGTTGTAGCTTATATGGATGATGTGATCATAGGGTCTAAAACAATAGATGAGGGTATCGAAAAATTAGAAGCAGTTTTACAAATATTGCGTGATGCTAATTTGTCATTAAATGTCACAAAGTGCCATTTCTTCAAAACTGTGATAGAATACCTTGGTTTTGAAATATCAGGCAATGGCGTTCGTCCTGGTTCTAGGAAAATTGACGCAGTGAGGGCTTTTCCTACTTCTCGGAACGTCCACGAAGTTCGGCAGTTTATCGGGCTGGCTAGTTTTTTTAGGAAATTTGTAAATAATTTTGCCACTATAGCACGACCACTAACATCTCTCACCAAAGCCAATGTGAATTGGGTTTGGGGAATTGATCAAGTTAAAGCTTTTGAAACTCTTAAAGATACCCTTACCACAAGGCCAGTTTTGACTATATATAATCCTAATCACCAGACTGAGCTACACACAGATGCAAGCAAGCTAGGAATAGGCGGAGTCTTACTGCAACGTGAGCATGAAAAAGCCCCATTAAAGGCAGTGGCATACTTTAGCCGTCAGACTAGTGCGGAAGAACAACACTTCCACTCCTTTGAATTAGAGACGCTTGCAGTTGTGATGTCTTTGAATCGGTTCAGAGTTTATTTGCTGGGCATATCGTTCAAGGTCATCACCGACTGTAACGCACTTAGAACCACACTAACAAAGCGAGATCTTGTACCACGCATACTCGCTTCTCGACTGCTTCATGCAGACTGTTTGAGTAGAAATCCTTTACCTATATCAGATGATACACAGACTCCTGAAATTACCATTATGACGATACGGGATGAACACTCATTAGCAACTGTTCAATTAGGCGATCCAAAATTAAAATTAATAAAATGCGTGCTGGATAAAAATTGTACTGAAGCTAAAGATGTTACTAACAATTTCCAACTTAAGGATGGAAAGATATACAGAAAGGTAGGTTTTGATTTAAAATATGCTGTTCCTCGGGATGCGCGATGGAAGATATGTCAGTTATGTCATGATGAGAGTGGTCATTTCTCATTTGAAAAGACAATAGAGAAAATGCGTAGAGACTATTGGTTTCCAAGTATGACGCGGTTCGTAAAGAAATATGTGCGTGCCTGTCTTGCATGTGCTTATGCGAAAGAACCGTCAGGAAAGAAGCAAGGGTATTTGCACCCCATTCCCAAACCAACGATACCATTCGAATGTGTCCACATTGATCACCTAGGGCCTTTTGTGCGCAGCAAAAATGGTAATTCTTATATATTAGGAATTATCGATGCATTTACAAAGTTTATAGTTTTACGCGCAGTACGAAACACAAAGAGTAAGACTACCATTCAGATATTGCGCGATTTTAGTGCTCTTTTTGGTTCACCAAAAATCATTATATCAGATCGAGGTACCAGCTTCACATCTTCAGAATTCGCTAAATTTATAGAAGTTTCCTGTATTAAACACGTAAAGAATTCTGTGGCTACTCCACGCGCAAACGGTCAAATAGAGCGGTATAATCGGTCTGTGCTTAGTTCACTAATAGCGATGAGTGTAGACAAGGATGATAGAAATTGGGATTGTAACTTAAATAAAGTGCAATGGAGTTTAAATAACACCCTAAATAAGGCTATAGGTAAGACACCTGTGCAAGTGGTTTTCGGAAAAGAAACTGTCAACTTATCTGAGAACCACTTGCATGACATCTCAGAGAATTTAGCAGCGACCGGAAATATTGATGAGGTGCGAAAGCAAGCGTCCGCTAATATTAATAAACAACAAATAGCGATGAAGACACGGTTTGACAAAAAAAGATGCGCTGCTAATTGTTACAAGATAGGGGACTTGGTTATGGTACAAAAGCATAATCGTAATATAGGAGAAAGTAATAAATTACTTCCCGCGTACAGTGGTCCTTATCGAGTGACTGCCGTGTTAAATAATGATCGTTACGAAGTGTCAAGTATTGAGGGATTCGCCGGTAGAAAATATAAGAATATATACTCAGCTGATAAAATTAAGTACTGGATTCAATTTAAAGCCAATTCTGATTCGGAACATGCAAGTGAAACTTCTGATTCTGAATAAATGACGTATCATCACCACAGCTCACATTACTAACCAAACAATTTTTACTTCCAAATCCAAACCTTATGTTCTTACCTATCCTTATAATAAACCGTAAAAAGAGTGGACGTTCGACATAGTGCTGAACAGTCTTGCATAATGATGTAATTGACAAGTATCGACGGTCGCATGGGACGAGGCTGATGCACCCTGTGCGTGTAAGCGGTAGCGCACAATAATTTTCGGGACGAGGCCGATGCACTCTATACGTGTAAGCGGTAGCCCACAGTATATTTCGAGACGAGGCCGATGCGCCCTGTGCGTGCAAGCGGTAGCCCACAATGTTTTTCGGGACGAGGCCGATGCACCCTGTGCGTGCAAGCGGTAGCCCACAATGTTCTTCGGGACGAGGCCGATGCACCCTGTGCGTGTAAGCGGTAGCCCACAATATTTAACGGGACGAGACCGATGCATCCTGTGCGTGCAAGCGGTAGCCCACAATATACTTACGGGAGGAGGCCGTTGTACCTGGTGTGTGCAAGTGGTGGCCCACAATATAATTACAAGAGGAGGCAGTTACACCCTATATGTGTCAGCGGTAGCGCACAATATAACTACATGGATGGGGCCGATGCACCTTGTGAGTGACATCTAACATGACCCACCTTGTGCGCGGGTGTAGACTCCACGATCAATATTATAGTGATAAACAGTGAATAAGTGATCAACGCGTGTGAATAGTGACCAAGTATAAATAAAATTGTGTACACTTGTCTAAAATTAATAGTGATTAGTAAGGCGAAAGAGAGTATAAAATATTGAATGGGGTCATTCAATTACTGAGGATGGCCGAATATTTGTTCAAATCTCTAGAGAATTAATTAAATATTTTGTTAACTGTAATTAATATATACTTTATTATTAGGCTTGTATTTGCATAATACCTTATAGGTTAGTCACCGGGGAAAATAACGATTTGTTGGTTATATAGTTACTTTTGTTACTTGTAGTGTGTTAATGTTGTGTTTGATTATATAAAGCTACGGATTAATAGACTCTATTAAGTTTATGTTTCATATTAATAATTGATATTTTTTTAATTATGCCTGAGGACAGGCATTTTGTCAGGATGGTCGACTGTTAGAAATGCTATATATTCTCGTTTAATATTGTTAATAATTATTAATTAATAAATAATGATTTATGATTATAAGCAAAATTATAATGTAATCTCATAAAGAAATCCACTAATTATAATGTAACTTCCGGTTGAGAGTTTTGGTAACGAGACCGCTCGACGTGGCGCCATATTGTTTTTTTAGCAGTCCGTTGTATCGGGTGTTACGGAAAAGTTTGGTTTCAATGTGACTAGCGAAAATAAAATGATTAAATGTAAAAGTGTTTCATTTTATTACTATGTTATGGAAGAGTGGCTTATTTCTGGTACGGACGCACTTCGCGTCTAAAAGAAATAGTCTACCTTTGTTCTTGTAATTGTAAGACCGTGTTTATGAATAAATACTTTTTCATTTTTTTTTTCATTTTATTTCATTTTATTAAAAAAAAGTCTTTTCATGATTTTGGCCTGAAACGGGGCTTGAACCTTTGAACTTTCGCGATCCAGTGAACTACACAGGACTGTGATCTTAATTCATTCGTTTTCAGGTCACGACTCTTCAACAATGGCATCTGCAGTTCTGTAGTATTTATTCATAAAAAAAACCAAATGTGTTACTTTTTAAATATTCCAAATCATGTCAAATTTTAATTTTCACTAAATATAGAACAAAAGTAGAACCATATAATATTAAATTTTAAATCGAGTCAAGTAAACAAGGATTCCTATAAATTTGAGACTATAAGAAAGGCAATGAAAACAACTACAGCATAATAGTAACTTATGTCTAATATTACACAGATACGCCATTAGGTCGCCCATTGCACAACACAACACTAACGAGCTAAGTTTATCACAACCTACATTTCTATATTGCAAAAGAGAATGTTATTACATTATTTTAAGCTTTATAATGACTCGACGGAAAAATAACGAGATTCTTTTATTGGTTTATAAATATCAATAGTTTCATCATAAAATTATCCTTTGTGTTTTTATTGTAATGGAAAATAAGCATGGAAATATGAGAGCATTTTAACATTTTTTTCTGTCCACAGTTAAAAACCATTTCTATTTTGGAATATTCCAAATTTAGATGAAACTCAATTAGTAGACGCCGATAATATTTTTTTCTTTTTATTGTGTGGCATACCTACTTCGCACACCATGTACTCTGATATCAAAACTTAAATATTTTGGTGATCCATCCGAGTATCAACCACGTGCTTAGTGGCTTAACTTGTGTGATCGTTATGAAAAACGCACGATCGCATAATCAACCTCCTCGCTGATGAGAGTGAAAGTGGTGGAAAATTTCCACTTAAATAAATAAACTTCAACCACTGGAACATTGTTTAGCTCAGTCATTATTATTTATGCAATAAAAGATCTATATTATAGTCACCAAAAAGTACAACTTAAAAAGTAGTAATATTGTGAATTAGTTTTATGCTATTATCGAAATAATTTAAGTACGTCATAAAATAAATTATTGCGTAATAGCATCATACATTTCTTCTCATTTTTTTATGGAAGTAACGTTAGAACTAATTTAACGCACCTACTTGTTTGTTGCAACAGTGTGTATGGAGTTACAAAGCTTATTTTAGCTTTGTAACGTATAAAGTTACCTACCGTAGGAAGTTTGCAGAGCAGCGTCGTGTTACCCTGACACCTTTGTTCCTACCTAATTAGTACGGTATTTGTTAGAAATTTAAGCCTACGGGTAATTTAAACTACCTTCGTACCTTCATAAGTTAACTACACGGTTAAGTCTATATAAATTAATATGAAATAAGTAATTATAACATATTTAGTTTTTACATTAGTGTTAATGTAAATTTTTTTCAAAAACTTTTATTCCTTTTTCTGGATGAAAGGTACTTTATGACCTTTTCTGTATCCCTGAAAATGTGCATACAAAACTTCACTATGAATAGTTGAGATACTTAGTAAAAGCGTAACAAACGAACTTTCGCATTTATAAAATTAGTAAGGATAACAAAAAAGCTATCAAGCTTGAACTGAATAACGACAAACAGCTGAATTCTCTTTCCGTAGTACACTGAACTTTGAACTTAATATTTTTGGGTCTTCATTTTCGTAGGACCCCGAACTGGTGAGATGATTTTGAGTGTAATGGTGCTCCCACAGTGCTATTAAAAATGTTTACGAACATTAGTAAACATTTTCTAAACAGACATATTTGATCACAATGTTCAATGTTATCATATTATGTAATGCGTAACATTAACAGTAGTAAACATTTCTCAACAAAATTGAGTCAACAAATTTTAATAAATTAACATTTGTTAGCATTTGTTTCTAAACAATTTTGTTTGTAAGAGTTCGGCAAATCCAGCTAGAGTTTTTGAAAAAAAAACTGTATACTAATCCAATGAGCAAATCTTCTTCCATTTACATGTCGGCGCTTTGGAACGCTAATCCAAACTGTGAGCGGATGTCATGTTTTCAAATGTTTAGAAATGTTACTAAACTTTTTCTACCAGTATAAAACTGAGGTATAAAAGCACTCAAAACTCTAACAATTCCTAACATAATGTAAGGATTCCTAATGTTTGTTAGAAAATGTATTAGTGTTATTATAGGTTAATAAACATTTTAACAGCAGTGTGGGAGCATCATATCATAACATCTCTCCTGATTGTTGATTCACTAAAGGTTCGTTACTTTAGGGTCTGATGACCCTTTTATGTAGGCAACTGGTACCGGGACAGATGTTATTATTATGAGCTACTACAAATAACCCATAGGTAGAGTTTCTACCGAGTTCTTTTTGTAAAAACACGTGTCGAGAGACTCAATTTTTAACCCAAATCAACCGTACAATTTTTGTTACTTTAGTTACATTTTCACTTGACATTGGCAAAATGCGTACGCCTAATGCGACGCGACGCCATTAATTAAGAATGGAATGGAATAGAATAGAACCCATAGGTAGAGTTGCTGCCGAGTTTGAACAACAAGTTCAATCAAAATCAAACAATCCACCGTACAATTGTGGGTGATTTTAAATACATTTTCACTTCTCGCGATCGCCATTCATTTAAAAGAAGGTAACGTAACCCATAGGTAACGTAAAATGTGGCTTAATGAGTAACCAAATGTTACTTAAGGCTCTGTTCAACCCCTTTTGGGATATGAGCGTGACTATATGTATATAATAGGTTGGGGAAAAAGTTTCTTCGCATTTTTTAAGAAAATTCAGAACATTTTTTAATATAGTTTATTTACATTTAACTAAAGTATGTAGGTACCATTTTGTTCAATAACTTTTTGCCATCTTGTAGGTAGGGACATGATCCCATTGCTATAGAAATTTTGGGACTTCTGGTCAAAATACCGCGACAAGTGGTTTTGGCAGTCCTCTCGTGATGTTAACCTGACACTGCCTAAAGAATTCTGAAGAGACCGAAACAGGTAGAAATCTGAAGGTGCAAGGTCAGGACTATACGGCGGATGCATTAATACCTCCCAGCCAAACTCTCTTAATTTTTGCTGAGTGGCTAAAGATGTGTGAGGTCTAGCGTTATCATGATGAAAAACCACACCCCTTCTGTTGATTAATTCCGGCCGCTTTCTCTCAACTTCTTGCTTTAATCTCATCAGTTGTTCGCAGTAGAGTTCAGAATCGATGGTCCTGCCTGGTGGTAACCGCTCATAATGAATAATGCCCTTCCAATCCCACCACACACACAGCATCACCTTGTTGCGAGTTAACCTGGGTTTCGCCACAGTCTGTGAAGCCTGACCGGCCTTTGACCACGACCTTTTTCGCACGTTTTTGTCGTACGTGATCCACTTTTCATCACCAGTTATAAGCTTCTTCAAAAATGGTTCGGTTTCATTACGTCGTAATAAACAATCACAAATGAGTACACGGTTCATAAGGTTTCTTTCAGTGAGCTCATGAGGTACCCAAATGTCGAGCTTTTTTGTGTACCCAGTTTTTTTCAAATGCGCCAAAACTGTTTTGTGGTCAATTCCCAGTTCTTCAGCTACGTCGTAACTACTGACATGCCGATCTTGCTCCACTTTTTCAAAAATGGCATCCATTTTATCTGTAATAGGGCGACCAGAGCGACGTGCATCTTTGACATCAAAATTTCCGGATTGAAAACGCTTAAACCAAATTTGTGCTACTCTCACAGACACTGCACTAGGTCCATAAACATCGCAAATTTTTTTCGCGGCTTGCGTTGCATTTTTACCTTTTTGTAGTAAAATTTTAAAATGTATCGAATTTTTTCATTAGATTCACTCATCTTGGCGGTACGAAAAACAAATGAAAATCACACATTTTCCTAATTTGAATTTGGAATTATGTTCTTTAAAATTTAAACTTTCAATGATACCAAAACCAGCCAGATACAAATAGTATAGCCAAAGAGATTTTATTACAAGTTTATACATACTATAATGCGAAAAGACTTTTTCCCCAACCTAATATTTAGGATAGTAGGCAGGGGATAGTAGCTTTTATTGTATAGGTTCCTAAGTACCAGCTTGTATTTCCTAAGAACTTAGACTGTCACAGCGATAATTTTTTAAGTATTGCAGAGTAAGATTCGATTAGAAGCCAGTCCATTATTGACGGTTTTTGTTTTGTTTCAGATAAACATGCAAGTGTCATGGGTGAGGCACAGAGATATTCACCTATTGACCGTTGGTCGCTACACGTACACTAGCGATCAGCGATTTCGAGCGATACATTTACCGCATTCAGAAGACTGGACTTTACAGGTGAGTTCCAAATAAAACTACATCTATAAACATGCTAGTAGGATCACTTTATAATTCTTTTCTTTATGTTATGAGAACTTATGTTCAATTCTTATTTCTCAAACATGCTTGTAAATTTGAGCATTTTTTGACAACTTTCTTCGAGATAAATAGAAGTTGCTGTACCTATTAGCCAAATACATGCGAGCAGCGGTAGGCAAAAATGAAAATCCATATCTGTCGTGCTTCAGCAGCCATATCTCAGAGGGCCAAATAAATTACTATCAGATTACTATGAAAAGTCATATCTGTCTTTTAACTTAAAAATGGAACGATCTTTTACTCCGAAACAGGTAATTAATCAAAGGTTTTTTTTATTTCGAACTGACTTGCAAATAGAAAGCTGCTTATTGGAAAAAAAAACGAAAGAACATTTGGCCCGTGAAAAATTATTGTTGCTCGTTGTTCGTTATTGATTTTCCGCGCATTATTTGAGAAAAGGACTATAGAAGCCTTCGCCACAACTAGGCCTTAATGGTACACGTTCGTCCATCAATACCTCTTTTGCTGGCCAATGCTGGCGCTGGCGGCATCTTGCCAAGGCACACTGCTACAGCGGGTGACCCGGACCTAAAGAGACCCTAAGCAACACTGGTTCACAGAGAAGAATCTTCTAGTGGTTCGCCTTACAGGCTTGGGGACTTATCAAAATCTTTGCTTAAAGACGATGTAAAGGCCATCTGCCAAAAAAGGTGTATTTCACTTCCCAGGACGTGTGCTAGGAATTCGAGTGACTTATCTGCTGCGCCATGCATTCTGTTGTTTTTTGTTTTATCATAAATATAGGAAGAAAAGTCCTGACTGACTGTCTGATCAACGCCCTGCTATATAACTTGAACCTAGATACCTGAAATTTGATCAGATGTTCCTTTTATGATGTAGAAAAGGGATAAGAACAGATTTTTCTGAATAAATTAAAATGCTGCCTTAAGTAACTATTTTCGTTTCGGGCAAAATCTATTATTATAATATAGTAAATAGCACGAGTATGAGCGCCACCGCGCACTTGTGATTTTTACTCGGCCGATAATTTACACTATCGTAAGATGATTTTGATTAAGCTATCCACCAAGAGTTTAGTCTTGTGCTGTAGTTGGTCGGTAGTAGGACGATCGTAACACGATTTTGATTAAAATATTGACTGAGAGTTTGGTCTTGTGCTGAAGTTGCTCGATAGTTGGGCGATCGTAAGAGGATTTTGATTGTGCTGTTGTTTTTCGATAGGTGGGCGATAGTTTAGTTGAATGCAGTGCATGCGCTCGCATAGTACCTTATACATATTACGGGATCGCCTGATAGTTTCTCGATAGTTTGATTGAATAGGCATCGGTTTGCAATAGTTCGGTCGTAAGATTTTTTCGTAGAATGCGCGTACTATTATATTGCTCCATACTGATTCTCTTATCAATCAAACTATTGGTCAACTAAAATATCACAAGTGTGCGGAGGCGCCTATTATTAAAAATAAACGAAAGTTAAATTGTAAATGTGAATTTTCCGAACGGATTATGATAAAATATTGCCTTCCAATAATTGAATTCAATTCGTGTTATTGTCTATTTCAAATATCGTACAATATATGTTGCAGTATTATGTATTAAAAGAACTCCAATCAAGCGATGTCGCAATATTATTCGTCAATAATACTTTGGGTTCAATAAACTTTGAAGTGCAAACTCCTTAAAACTTACTTTTCACTCAAGACAGTTTGAAATATGGATTTTCCTGTTATATCGTGAAAATATAAAGTTATCGAGAGGTTGCATGCAACTTGCATTGTTTATGTATGAACCCAAATAACAAACTTCCTCAAAAATATCAGTTAAAGTAAAAAGGTGATCACTTACCTATGTGGGTGGTGGTAATTTCTTAGATTTGTATTCAGAATTTGTAACATTAATATTTATGTGGTTGATGGTAGTGTTTCAAGTACGCATGTCTATCTATCGACATCTTACCTAAGTTGTATAGTATCTAAAGTCAAAGCGATTAACCTTTTAAACCCTCGGTTTGATATTAATGGCTGTTTCCTTAGCACCCGACTGTTGATCGATAAAATAATACTTGAAAAACAAACCAACACTTTTTACAAAGATAAATGATACAAATACACTCAAAGCAATTTTATAAATGACTAGGCGGCAAACGCTGTTCTGCTATTTTTTTTCTTTTTAGTGGTGTGAAATATACTTTATGACCTAATTGTTATATCTATCAAACAAACACAAAAAAATCATAAAAAGCGGTCGAACTGTTTCGAATGAGTTTGAACACATACACCATGACACGAAATTATAATGTATAAGCAAAAAAGTGATTACCAACAAATCATTTTCGGATGAATCCGACAGAAACGGTTAATATGTTAAACTAGTCTAATTTAGACTTAAAAAACCATACAAAAACTTACTTACATTACTTACAGCATTAAGAAGAGGCATCTGAGGTTCACTTGTCCAGAATTCCCCTAATCTTCCAAGTCTTATCATTTCCTTAGACCTTAAAGACGATGAAAATATTGAGAGGAAACGCAGGGCTCTGGCGGTTAGAGGTAACATGCTGGACCGTAGATTTTCTCGTTGTACTGAACAAGTAAAGGTCACACTATTTAAAGCATACTGCCAAAATATGTACACGGGAAGTCTATGGGTTGGCTACACCAAAAAATCGCTGGACACCCTGCGCGTACAATACAATATTCAGGATGGTACAGCGCCTGCCCTGTTTCAGTAGTGCATCGGCGATGTTTCCCGAGTACCAAATTGACGGTTTCGCGGGTATTATCCGCAAAAAGACCATATACTGAACCGCAGAAAGGGACAGTCGCAATACCATCCTGAAAACAATAGCGGATTGATATACGTCGCCACTATGGAGGTGTCTGGTGCAGAGGGTGATTGTAGAAACACGGACACCTCTATAGTCGACCTCATCAGTCGCCTATCTGTTCACTTATTTCTACTTTTATTTAAATTTTAAATTTAGTAACATGGGCTTAGTTTTTAATTTGCATTTTATTTTACTTTTGTACTAACATCTATGGACCTATTTTAGTTGTCTGAAATAAAACACATTTTATTTATTTATTTATTTCAGCCGAGAGACGCCCACTGTTGGACATTGGTCTTATAGCTTCTTTTAACCAATTTTCTGACGAAATTTCAGGAATTCCAATTGATACCACATAACATCAAAACCTCTAGCTCCTCTTAATGTTCACCCCAAGTAGCATTGTTTCGTTACAAAATTTTCTCCCTGAATATTTAACAAACAGAGATAGGGCAGTGCAAAATAACCGTCAAAATGTTATAGACCTCCCGTTTGAGGAAGAATACACAAGACAGTCAAATAATACTATTTTTTGTTAGCGAGAAAGGTCCATGCCCTCCTGTACTAGATTTTACTTCTCACTTCGAATTTACCTGTCAAACGTTTTGAATATTTCACAGAAAAAGAAATAATTTTCATAAATAATATTCTGTGAATTGAATCAAATATCGTTACTGTAGAATACCATAACTAACTTCATTTCCAGTTTACCCGACAAAACTAGGGAATTCCCCTATTTGATTCGTGAAATCGAATTCAACATCGAAGTGAGATCTTTACATAACAGCGCAACAGAGCCGAGCTTAAAAGGATATGACGAAGGAAGGGTGGAATTTGCCACGAAATTGTTTGCCAGTCCTACTCGTATCGATTGGTCTTGGATGCATCTTACACTTCTTGCGTTCAGCCAAGCAAAAAATGCTTGTCTACCCTAATTTTGATTTATTTTGTACATTTTTTGAAAATATATTTATTTGTTGTTCTTCAAATGTCATTCATAAAAATAAGTAAATTTGTTACGACTAAAAGGGGCTAACGTATTTTAATACAAAGACCTACAATTTTCAAAGATGAAAACTTGTTCGGATGAGATATAACGAATAAAATTGAATAAAACTCTGAAGCATTCAATGATAATTTAATATTAATTTTAGCTTCATTATATAAGTATTATTCCGTGTATTTACCTGAAGTAAAAGTCTTATTTTGTTTCAGATAAAATACCCACAACACAGAGACTCGGGTATATACGAGTGTCAGATATCGACTACTCCGCACATGAGTCATTTTATACATTTGAACGTTGTCGGTAAGTAGAGTAAAATATAACAATAGATAATAAAATATAGAGATAATAAAATAGAGCATATTATGGTTAGGTCATATTGACCCTTTGCAGTTCGGCCGTATCTAACTTCTAGTGCCGGCGATACACTACAAACGAAAGGGGGCCTTAACTACAGCTACTGAGAAGTGTGGTTAAGTCGCACTTTTAATATATGAAATAGATTCGCTTAAAAACATCACGGATCATAATGACACCTAACAGACGCCAAGTTAAGAAAACCTCTGTAATATTAACTTACTGCATCATTGTATGTAAGTTGTTTTGTGTTCCGTTGCTTCCGCTAAAAATGGACTGTTTATTTGAGGAGGGTTTTGTGAGTAAACTACATAACAAGAAATAGTTTAGGTTTAATATACATTACAGGTGTTTAGTTTATTTGGTGGCTGACATAAATAAATATATAATACAATGAATTACAAGAAGCCAATAAAAAGCCTCCACATGTAGTCGGTGTTACAATAAACATTGGTACAATAAACATTATAGGTGTCTTCTTAGGGTACCTAGTAGTGCAATTATTGAAATTGATCTGATTATGTTCGAGTAACACAATACATTTAATACTATTGGTTGCGCTACTTACCCGTTGCCTTAACTATTCGTTCGGTGTATTTTAAGCTAAGTTCAGGTGGCCGCGTCACGATCAGCGTTTATTCTCAAGCACTACATAAATACATTATACATACTGTCCACATGACAGCTCTAATCACGCATTCATCATCAGCAGCTCATATATTGTCCCTACCGAGGGGCTCAAGCCTGCCCCACATTAGAGGCGATTAGGCCTTAGTCAACCACGCTGGCCAAGTGCGGGTTGGTCAACTTCACACACAGCCTAAGAATTTTTTCATAGGTGTGTGCAGGTTTCCTCGCAAAATTTTCCTTCACCGTGAAAGCGTCGAATAAACGTACATATGAATTCATAATTTGAAAACACATTGATACGTGGCGGGGTTCAAATCGGTGCCTACCCGGGTGGTTTGACAACGATCTTACGCACTACGTCACCGACGCTTTTAATCACGCATTATGAATTACAAGAAACCTAAATGACATGATATTTTTCACCTAAATGTTAGGTGAAGTATCAGACCAGAGAACAGAGAACCTACCATTTAGCGATTACAACCTAGCGTCTTCTCTATTCTTTATACTATATTGGTTGCAAGGCATAGGTACCTATGCTTTTTCTTTATTTTTACTTTCTCGTACGTAGTATAGAGGAAGTCTTGTGATCGTCAAAAAATTCGACTTCGAGATTTTGACGGATTTACACGTTTTGGACCTCCCTGAGTACAAAAATATTTTTTTTTGGAATTATGTCTGTGTGTTGTTGTTCATGATAACTCGAGCATGCTTTAACTTATTGCAACCAAATTTAACATACGTGTATGACATCAAAATATAAGGTTTCTATCAAAATTTGAGCCGTCGATCACGAAAGTTAAGCAACCAAGTGCGCGGTCGGTACTCGGATGGGTGACCAAAATTTAACATGCATGTATGACATCAAAAAATAAGGTTTCTATCAACCTTTGAGTTGTTTCCGGTATATGAGAAAGTCAAGGGGAGACCACTCCCGACTTTTTTATACCATATTGGTTCCAAAGAAGCGCACAGTCCGTCTAATAGTAAACAGTAGCCCATGGTCACTTGCAATACCAGGGGTATCACACATGCAATCTTTAAACGAAATCTTTCAAAATTAAAGAGTTAATGTCGTTACAGAATAATTAGAACAACATAAATGCTCATGAGACTAATGAGGTAACAAGATCAAATACGAACTCCTTACTTAATTTAAAATTCATTAAAGTTTGAATATCGTCTCAGACTTAAGCTGACTAAAGCCACGTCACAAAATTTCGTTAAGTTGGGAATGTTTACGTTCGTCGTGTTTGAACAAGTCGCTTAATTAAGTGCGGTGTATTAGAAGCACGCACGCAAGTTATAGCGTCGAAAGAGAAACAAAAACCATGGGAGAACTCCCTCGCAAGTCTAATTCAAATTCTAAAGAAGTTGACGCTTTGGGAATGATGTAAGTTGCAAAGTGAAATCATGGTGTCTTCATTTTATGGTGTTTTATTTGACAATTTTTACACAGCGTCAAATATTGAATCGACATACTGCACTTGATTTCGACTAAAGCCGGGACCACAACCTTTACGTACCTTCCGAAGCACGGAGGAAAATCCAGTAGAGAAAATTTTGGTCACCCATCTGAGTACCGACCGTGCACTTGGTAGCTTAACTTTCGTGATCGTTGCAAATAGCGCACGACTGATTTGCCATTGACCTCCTTCCAACTGTACTCCTAGTATAAGTTTTCGAGCTTGATCAAAGTCACTCTTCATATTATACATTGGCCAGAAGCGCCTTTGTCTTTGCTTCCCCACTAACACACAAAGCTAATGTACATGAATACAGACACACATTCATGGCTCACCCGCGTTAGCCTGATAAAAATACCATATAACTAATTGAGCTATTGGAAACACGAAAAATATTTTTTCTTCTGTAGTACTGTTTTTTCTATCATACTAGAAAAGTGTGGAGCATAATTTGTGAAAATTTTAGATTCAGAATTCATATTATTTTTCTATTTCAGAGCCAACAACGGAAATAATTGGCGGTCCTGACCTCTACATTGACAGGGGCAGCACTATAAACCTGACCTGCGTGGTTCTATACTCACCAGAGCCACCGGCATATATATTTTGGAATCACAATGATGCGGTAAGCGTACAAACACGGTTCTTGTAATACATAAATATCAATCTATTGCTCTGTTAAACTGTAAACGAAAGACAGAAAAATAATCCTGTTTAGATAACACAAACGGGATTCAAACCCGCCTACTTTTGTGATCCGGCCGAATGTTCTTTCCTCTGAGATCCACAAGACTGATGAATCACGATGAATTTTCAAACATTATAAATCATGCCAAATAAAATTAGACACAAACTTCAGTGTTTCAAAAGTAAAGTTGGTGTGTAAAAATATCTATTCTAATCTTAAATATGGCTCCGCAAGCTTTTAGCCAATGTCGAGTGAAAATAGTTATTCTACACTAAATTCTACGGTATGTAATTTGAATTAACAATGGAGTCTCTCAACACTGTTTTTACAACAAGAACCCGGGTGATACTCTTAAAAAACCGGCCAAGTGCGAGTCGGACTCGCACACCGAGGGTTCCTCGGTATAAACTGCTGTATCTTTTGATCGCGTTAACTTAGAAGTTTAATTTTTTCACTGCTTAAAGGGACAATAGACTTAGGTATTTGGTATAAATTTCAATTTGATACCTTTATTCGTTCGGGAGAAATAAGGTAGTAAGTTTTAGTTTATTAAAATATTTTTATTATATTATATAACTAAAAAAAATGTGATTTTCGCAATTTTCCTATATTTGCATTATATGACAATGCTTCATGCCAAATTTCAAGATTCTGAGTTTACGGGAAGTATCCTGTAGGTTTTGATTCCTTTGCGAGTGTCGGAAATTTGTTGAAAATATCGACATTATCGGCTGTATCTTTTGATTGGCTTGGCTTAGAAGTTTGATATTTTCACAGCTTAAAAGGACAACAGACCTGAGTATTTCATGTGAATTTCAGCTTGATACGTCCACGCGTTCTTGAGATAAAGGGTCTTGACAGACAGACAGACAGACAGACGGACAACAAAGTGATCCTATAAGGGTTCCGTTTTTTCCTTTTGAGGTGCGGAACCCTAAAAATATCATCGTGTTGTTGAATGTCATACGTCGGCTTGTGACGCAATTAGAAACGAAGGGCTTGAATAAATTCATCGTGATTTATCAATCCTCTGTAGCTTAGAAGAAAGCATTCGCCCACATCGTGAAATATCGCTTGTTAAAGTCCCATCTCAGGCTTAATCATGACATAATTTTTTTCCTGTCTCTTGGTTTCTATTTAATTTGGTATCAATTTCAAATATTTTAAATCATGCCAAAATTCAATACTTGACTTTCTTAAAACTACGTCACTAATGACCTCATCATTATTTAGCTGAAAGTAGTAAGTCAATATCAAGTGACAGACCCCTTCCATGAACAAGTTTTGAAGCTTCGAACTCGAACAACAACCCAATATGAAGTATTAAGCCAAAGCAAAGTTTCTTAATATTCCAATCCTTTCATTGGGAACAATAGGGTGCGTCCGTGATTGAAAACTGATTTTGAACTTAACATTTTCCATGTTTTGAAGTCAAATGGAAATATCGGAATATAGTTTACTGGCTTCCGCACGCGACTTCGACCGCGTGGATATTCGAGAAAATCCTTGAGACCAATAACCAGGATATAAAGTATTTTATGTTTTAATTCCATCAAAATTCGATCAGCCGTTTTTACGTGATTACGCGGGTCCTCCCTCACCAAGCGCGCTGCCTCGCATTTTCCATAATTATGAAGTCAAATGGAAATATCTGAATTTAGTGTATTAATAATATTATGTGTCAGTTTATATAACCCAAAGCCTTTGTTGACCAAAACAACAGACATACGTTGTTTATAAATATGGACACATGCTTGTTATCGTTAATCACAAATTGGGGACATTGTTGGTATATATCTAATAATTAGTAATAGGTCGAATATTTCTTTGTTACCTTACTACCAGGAACAATTAAGCCGGAAACATTTTTTTACCCGTCATACGTGTACTACCAATTGACTGACAATGTGGCTATATTATTCAGGCCGTTGATTCAGTTTATCAGATCATAATAATTTTGCCCTGCTCCCAATTTATATGGGGTCCATCAATATGTCTTGATATCGACATTACTGCTTAAGAATTTGAAATTAGCAAATAAAATTGAACATCTCGAGTCGTAAATAGAACTACACATTAGTTCTATTTACGTCTTGAGATGTTGAACTACTATTAGTTCTATTTACGTCTTGAGATGTTGAATTATCAGAAGGAAACACCGCTTAATGAGCTTAAGAGATCAAAAACGATTTGGAACGTTTAATTAAAGGCTGGTTTGATTTGGTATAGCGCAAGCTGATTTGTAATTTCCTTTGCAGATAATAAGCTACGATTCTCCTCGAGGAGGCGTGTCGGTTGTCACAGAGAAAGGAGAGACAACCACCTCCTTCCTTCTCATTCAGCAAGCGAGGCCTTCAGACTCAGGGACCTACCAGTGTAACCCGAGCAACGCTCAGTCCAAGAGCGTGGTGGTACACGTTTTAAATGGTGAGAAACATTTCCTTTTAAATCGACAACAGCAACAAATTCCGTATGCTCACGAAAAAATACCAAAAGAAGCTATTTAAAAGAAAAGTATAAAGAAAGAAAACTGTTTCGCTTACATCATTCTCCTTTCTTAGACTTCTGTCTAAATTTAATATTTTTCCCATCTGTAAATTTCAAAATCACTTGTCACGATTATACGTTAAGGGCAATCCAATCTGTTTGATAAACGACCTCCGTGAGATAGCGGGAAGAAAATACATTTTCGAAAATCCGAGAAAAGAATAAAATCTGTGGATAAAAGCTATTATCATTAAAACAACGATAGCAATAAATCAAAGAAATGAAACGTTTGCTCTAAATGGTGGCGTTAATACTTTTTATTAGCCACCGCCATATAATTAGCTGTTGTCGCTGGGGGCACCGTAAAATTTATAATACACTGTCCTCTGTTTTCATTTCCATTTCGTAAAACGGTTTGAATCTTAGATTAAAGTCTGAGACACTGGCGCTTGCCATGGAACTTATAATGATTCCAATTTGTAGTTTGACAACGTTCTTACGTAATTAATTCCGAAGTCATATTATAAGTTTTATTAAATCAGATCCAGTTTCAAAAGAAGTGCATCTAGCTGCATTCGTTTAAACTAAGTTTACACTCAATTGTTTTTGTCTGAGTATCCCTCTTTGTCCGTAGGATTTTCTCTTGGAATTTTCGCTCAGTGTGTTTGAATTTTGTGATGTTGTTGAGAGCAGTTTTAATTTTTGCCAAAGAAGCAAACTCCATTTTTCCTTTATCAGGAGAGTACCCTGCGGCGATGCAGAGAGGCGGACAAGCGTTCGCGCCGACTTCGCCCGCACACTGCCTGGTTCTGATCGCTTGCCTCTTCATCACGCTGTCTTGACAAATGCCGACAGTCTACAACGTGTAAATAAAAGGTCGAACGTATTTGGCCGCTTATATTGACGTTTGTGAAGACCCCAATCCTTAAATCTCAGTTTATTCCACAAACGTGAATGTAAGCAGCCAGAAAGGTCCTCACTATATTATAGTATGGGTTGTGTTATGTAAAATATAAATTTAAATAAATCCCAGAGCAAGTAGCTGATGCTTGTTTCGTATAGAATTTGTATATAGTGTACTATAAAACTAAGCGTGTTTATTGTGTTACTTTATTCTGTGGAAATAATTAGAAAGAGTCACCTTTATTCTTTAGCTCCAAACTTCGAAGTCCTTTAGTGAAACCGATAATGTTTTGAATGTAGAAGCAAACAAAAAATCTTACAAATTTTCAAACCACATGGGTAGACTTTGAAATTATTTTGCGATGATGAGAATCAAAACTCATGTTGTTACAAGTAAAAATGTATTAGAAAATGACAAAGTATTATAAACCTTTGAGAGGAAATAAAGATAGTGACACAGGAATGTATAAACAGCTGACAATATTACGATAAAACACAAAGATTAGAAAGAGGACTGTACATAATTTATTAAAAATAAAGATATACGAATCATTCTATCTAGCTTTATTGAATCTGTGTTAAGAAATGTAAATTGTAAGTAAGAAAATAGAGGTTAAATTGTGTATTAACCCTAGATAGCTAACCTTCTGGTGTACTCTTTAAAACTGACCATCCGCCGAAACGACGGGTATTAAAAAAAATAGTTTTTTTTTATAAATCCACTTAATTTATTAGCTTATAACATTAAAGCAACTTTACTTAGACCTCTAAAAAAAGGAACAATTTGTCATAAAATATTTTTTCTTGCATAATCAATTAAATAAAGACATAATATTCAGTATTTTGCCGTTACATGGCATATCAAAATACTTACAAAAAATTAATTACAATATAAATTACCTACTTTTTAGCGCATTTACAAAATATATACTGGCACTAAAACTGACGGTAAAGCTAACCATCCGTCGAAACGACGGGCAACAGTTACGTATCTCAAAAACCATAACACTTACCTTTTCGGTGTATACGCCACGGCAACGACCTCACTAGCAACTGAGTTGACTAGCCGAAACACGGTATTCGGACGCATCGTTAAAAAGTGACAGCTATATTACTTTACGCTACCCGTCGATACGACGGAGGTTAGCTATCTAGGGGTAAAATAATGTTGTAAATATGACACTCGGAGAACTTATTTGAATTGGTTTTGTGTCTAACAGAGAAGAAAAAATGTTTCCTATTGATACTCAACTGGTCAAAGTTATAATCTATCTCAGAAATAATATAAGTAATATTATTTCTGATGTGGACTGGACCGGTGAAACTCAAAACCTGTTAATTAAGTTCTTGCAACCATAAATTATATAGAATAAGAAAATAAAATAATAAACGTAATTAGACATAAAGATATATAAATTTTACAGGTTAGGTAGATAAAATTCTAATTTGAAATTAACAGATGTTTGTACTTCACTGTTCTTCCCTGTTGCATCTTTCCAGATATAGATTACGAGCGTTTTGAAGCCTATTTTCCTCTTATTTCGTAATAAATCAAACTGTCAACAACATCTCCGTAAGATTTATTTTTGTATCAAACTGTTATTTTATTCGTTCAAAATAGATTGTTGTTCCCCGTCCCAAATCTAACAAATCTCGTGTGAAAATTGAGATTATATCGAAGTGCTTTCTAGACAGATACTGTCGTTAAAATCTTAAATGATAATATATTATTTGATTTTTATATCTAAAGTAGTTGTACATATGCTACAGTAATAATGCTGAGTCAGCAAGCATCTTCGATGTGAACTATGACGGTGACTTTCAGTAACGTGTTTCTCTTGAAATAATTATATAATGACAGATCTTGATTATTATAACCAGTTATTATTATGTCAAAAGTTTATTATTGTATACAAATAACAATAGTATTAAAACTTGTTGTATGTATAATGGTATCAGGTGAAGCGGGTCGCCGCACATAAAATACATGTGTAATAAACATTATAAAGAAAAACAATAAAGTTTTAAAAAAATAATTGACTTTCCTTTATCGAATCAAACTCTTTAATCCTGTTTATGAGATGTCTCTCGCATCCAACAAACTATTTTTATAAGAAACTAAATTTTTATTGTTATTATTTTATTATGATTGATGTAACCATATTTTTCCCGAATTAGAATCGATAGAATTGTGATGATGTATCAGATAAATGACGGTCATATTTTCAGCGAAGGAAACTGTGGATAATGCATTACAGATTCATGTTACTTCTGAAACTTTTTGTTTACACACGAAAGTAAGACAGAAAACAATGTTTGTTGGAGTAGGAAAAATGGGGATAACGAAACGACCCTAGCTTCGTCTTATGAATATCTAATCGCTCCGAACAAAGATGAAAGATGTCTTCCCTAATTCTTAAGGACTTATTTACTTACAAGGTCGCTTATATCCAGTAAAGCAGCGTTTGGAACGGCTGGTATAAATTGAGTTGGAGCGACGATAGGGTGAGATGTTTCGGACATGTTAAACGATGTATGAAATAATTTTGCCGAGGTAGCGAGCTCAATTGAAGTGTGAAATTTGGTTACTGTTCAGAATTTGAAATTTTAATTTAAAATCTTGATTTTATGGATATTGGAAATTATACTTAAGAGATCATGTTTAGCTTACTTATTGGTTTCGTTTAGTTAATTGGTATATACAGAGATCAGTGACTAAAAACGAAAATATGGAAAAAAATGTGTTTTGCCCCTAGATCAGGAACTCTGATTACCGCAACTTTAATGAAATGATCGATGTAATCGAATAATAATTATTTTGTAATAGCTGACCCGGCGAACTTCGTACCACCTAATAGTCGATTCTTAAATTTTTTTAAAAAACTTATTATGCTATTCTAGACCCGGTGGTAATAAAATATTTTTTTTTTCTACTTTTTTTAAATTTTATCTCCGTAAGAACCGTCCTCGTACTTCAAGGAATATTATAAAAAAAGAATTAGCGAAGTCGCTTCAGCTGCTCTCGAGATTTGCGCTTAGCAACATTTTCAGCGTTTGCTTTTGTATAATAGATTATTTAATGTCATGGCCATTTTCTTGCTGTGGGTGCAAAATACGACAATACGACTAACGACGTTTCTGAACCCTGTACTGATTACACATAACTTGTAAAGTGGTGACTAAACCACCTACTTCTTCTTTTTCTATTCAAATGGGCGGTTTCCTAAACTCTACGCCTATTTTGCGTCGGAGGGTGTGAGTTGGTACACTCCAGTAATCGTAGCTCCATCAGAAAGTCGCCTAGCGCCTTGATGTTACCTAACAAATGTATGCTGCTCCTCGGCAAGCGGGCTGGGTATCCTGCCACTTTTCTGCACTGCAGACCGTGAGTAGCTGTTTCTTCCTACGTCATTCAGGATCTGCACAGTGGGCTGTCTCTTACACTTTTATTAAAAAGATGTTTGTTAAAGATGCTATGTCCCGACATGGGACCTGTGAACAGGCGTAACTGTATTTTAGCTTTAATAATTTCGTAGACAAAGTAACAAAAAGAAACGATGTCGAATTTCGGTAAGAACAAAATGTGTGGGATTGACTTGGACAATCATAGCTCTAAGTAAGTTGGAAGCGAAAGCTAAGATCTTGTAGATAACCAAACAATATGGCCTATGGTGATGAATTTCGATATCTTATAATTATGAAACGATTGCCACTTGTCAGAAATCTTGCAATATTTCAAAAGCAGTGAACGCATAATAATGGAAGTAGCCCTTTCATACTATTTGGACCACGTCTCTCGGTTTTATTATTCCGATACAGTTCATCCGTGACCATAGCGCATGTAATTGCGGAATAATAACAACACCGAGGTACGTGGTACAAATCTCGTTAACATAAATGACCACGTAAGTTTTAAACAGTACTTGATGTGATCTACTGGTACTTTAGTTCGCAGTCACTTTTGAAATATTGCACGATTTCGCAAGCTTTATTTTGTTACATGTCACTTACTCGAGCACTTAAATTAAAAAATAATCACGGCTCCAACGAAAAAAGCGAACACATGATTACTCGAAAATTTCGACTCAACCGTAATTTACTTACAACGGTAAAAAATACGTACAAAAACTCCCGCCATATTAAAAACCCATTCCCCGACTTGCCTAAAGCCGTTAAGCAGAAGTTTAGCTAAGCCCGATCTTACTTAAACATGAATATTATCATTATTGCATCTAATATTTTCGGCACGCACGTACATCAGGGCCTAAATTACCGAGTGGCACGACGTGGGGTGAGAGGCGTCTATCAAACGGGGTGGGTTTGCGCGTAACTTAGAATCACGCGATCTTCCTAGCGAGTTCGAATGTGATAGGGAAAGTTTATTGGAAGTTAAGTGTATCGGCGTGTTACAGCTTTAATTGACTTCGATGAGTTTGCGTGGTCTATATTAGACTTCATTTAGGAATCATACACCGATACGATCGCTCGTAGTCCCAAGTGAGGGTAGACCAGAGCCTTAAGTAATATTTCGTTACGCATAAAGCCACATCTGGCTATATGGTTCATGTTTAAAATTGGCACTAAACCAAAAAAAAAACAACCTTCAGTAAACTTATATAAAAGCCAATAACCAGAACAGATATTACACTCTAAATCATCCCCTATTTCAGCCGTAAAACAGTTTGTTTCGGATTGAAGGGAAAGGTAGCCATTGAAATTAGGGGGAAAGGAAGGCATTTCATCTTAGGCCTCAGGGCGACAGCGCACCTGCAATATCAAGTTATTGTTTCCTTGTTATTGCAGTTTATAGGCGACGGTATCCACTTACCACTAGGTGGGCCGTCAGCTTGTTTGTCATCTAGTTGCATAAAATATAAAATCTCAGCAGTCCGGGTATTCCCGTACCTGAAACCAAAATTATTAACAACAGGGTGACAACCTGTCACTATTTTGAAGCACTACATCACGGTAATCCAGTATGGTACCTTCATATAAACTGTCGAAACGCGAGTCATGCCCAACGTGACGTGAACCGAGTTTACACACCTGGTACACACTCGGTACAACGACCGGTCGCGAATGTTACCGAGTGTGTGCCGAACTGATCACGTCGGCATGACTCGCGTTACAACTGTTTGTTTGAAGATGAAATACTGGATATATATGTCGTGGACCAATCGTATAATTGGCCAGAACATGAATGTGCGGCATAATATCATGAAATGCTACTGGACCATAAAAATCTCGACCATATTGAAATTGATAAAAAAGACTTTAGAACTTAAACGTTTTATTATTCGGATCACTTCACACACCGTTACAGAAAAAGTTTTTACCATGACAAGAAGGAAGCATACAAAGTGGTGCCATCTGGCGTCACAATATAAATGTAAACAGGCAAACAATAAGTAGCATACAGCCAGGAATTTAATTATAAAATTTTATCCATCAGACCACTGGTTGAGTAGCCCATTATCTAAAAATGGTAGTGGTCAGAAGCGATCAGTAGGTTCAAGGTTATTTTTTATGACCAAGCGAAGTGGACTGTTTGTGGGAGAATGACTATAAAAATTGTTTAATTTTATTTTCGTAAAATATCTCGCTAATCAAGTATTTTCCACACGGAGTATAAGGTGATGAATTGGCGCCGTCGTGGTGGAGTGATCAGTATAGCCTACACATCAAGCGGTGCGGGTTCGAATCCAGCAGCAAATATTTGTGTGACGAACACGAATAATTTTGTTTCTGAGTCATGGTTATAAACAACATGTAAATTAAATAACCAACAGCTTGAATACAGGTGGTTTAAGATCGGCTTCTGAGTTGATTTCAAAAAAAAATTTTTTGAAATAAACGATTTAAAAAAAAAAGTATTTTTTAAAAATAATATTGAAATCAACTCAGAAGCCGATCCCAAACCACCTGTATTCAGGGTGTTGGTTATTTAATTTACATGTTGTATAGGTATATTGATTTAAGATTAATTTAAAAAATATCTAAAATTATTATCTATATTCAAAATGCCCGTTATCTAGTATCCATAACATAATTTCTTAGAGATACTTACTTTGGGCTAATAATTGGTGTGAGCGTAGAATTATGTACATTATTATTACATTATTATATCAATAATTCCCTTTGCTGATCCATTAGTCGCCTTCTACGACACCCCACTGTAGGATATGGGATGATGCTATTCTACTCTGCCTGCCGACATCACGCACAACCAAAATAGCATAACATAAAAAACAACCTGATATTAGTTTGGTCACCACAATGGTCCATCCTGCCAGAGACTCAAGATGGTGAACTGTTTTGGAAATGTGAGCGGTAAAAGTTTGTAAAAATATCTCATCGGGTGTTAAAGTTCAATCTTTAACATTGTGAGGCATAAATTCGTCGTGGTTAAACAGTCCTGTGTAGCTCAGTTAGAAAAGCAGTTGCCCAGATTGCAAAAGGTCGCGAGTTCAAGTCCCGTCTCAGCATTTATCCTTTACAGAATATTTTTTTCCATGTTTTTCGTTAATTAATTTGGTGTAAATTTCAATCCTACGTAAAAGTATGTTTTAATAATTCGTTTAAGCCTTCCAATATCGAGAAGAATCTTTATAAAGATATAAAACTTTAACCAAACGACCATGATAGTTATGACGACTGATTGGATAAGGATGTGTTGGATAGTCGATTTATTGAGGAAGGCTATGTAATAATCGACATTAGCCGCGGTGAATACTAGTTTACTATATAAATAATGATGTACCTATATTTTTGTCGTTCTAGTATCCATAACACAAGGTCTTTATCATATTTAATTTGGGCTTGTTACTTGGTTTGAGCGTGGAGTAATAATTATAATATTAATTAGACTCAAATGCCTACGCTTAAAGAGAAAGGTGGTGTCAAATATTCCACTTGAGCTAGAGATGTCTTGAAATTAGAAGCACCGTCGTTTTCATACATGTTTCATTTTAGTTTTGTCAGGAATTCATGTTCTGGCTGTCTAAGGACAGGCACTTCGATGATTGATAATTTTATTCATGTTGAAATTTGTTGCAAAGTGAAGATTTTAGTTTTGTTTCTAACACTAAATATAACTCAATATGCCTAGCTCAAGCAGGAACTATACGTTTTGTAAAACTGCTTACTAAAAGAATAAACTTAGTGCATAGTATTTTAATTTAGAATTAGTATTTTTATTTTAGAAAAAAGTATGGATATCAAAAATACTAAGTCCAAAAAATCTGGACAAACGTCAAAAGAAAAGTAAGGATTTCCAAGCATAAACATTTCTGCGTAACAACTACTTCATCTTTGTATCGTTGAAGCCTGATAAAAAGGATCCTCCGTGCAGGTAAGCTAACCAATAAAATACGATGTTTTATTTGTATAAAACAGCGCCTAAACTAACTTGAAGTGAGGATACAGACGGCATGAAAAGCGGAAACTTTAACACGTAGAGCAAGATCGATTTTATCGGATCCTCCTTGAAGGTCATTACATTTTATGGCTCTTTGTTCTCAGTTTTTACCTAATACTGATTCAGATTTACAGATGTTTGGAAATTATTTATTGTACCCGACAAATCCATTAAAATTATACTAAAGAGCTAATAAAATTATCTCATGGTAGAACCTTATCACGGTAAAGGAAGTGAAATATTTACTGTCTTTGTCAGTAAATCAGTTTGATTAAGACAAGGTCCCGCCATGAGTCAGGATTTCATTTGCTCGATCGTCATCATCATCATCATCAACAGCTCATAATAATGTCCCCACCGAGGGGCTCGAGCCTACCCCACATTAGGGGCGATTAGGCCTTAGTCAACCACGCTGGCCAAGTGCGGGTTGGTCGACTTCACACACAACCTAAGAATTTCTTCATAGGTGTATGCAGGTTTCCTCACGATGTTTTCCTTCACCGTAAAAGCGTCGATTAAACGTACATATGAATTGAAAATTTGAAAACACATTGGTACGTGGCGGGGATCGAACCAGTGCCTCCCGGGTGGGAGACGACGCTCGTACACCGACGCTTTGCTCGATCGTACAAACAATCAATTCCAAGCAGTATGCTCAAACATTTTTGACTTGTTAAGACTTTGCTTACCATTCCGTATTAGACGAGCGCGCGTAGCGGTGTAAGTTTTCCCTTCAAAGATACCAAAAATATGTTTTAAAAATACCACTTATTGAGTCCAAGTACATACAGAAAGTTCTTATTTGTTCGGTCGTATCACTTAGTTTGTAGATCGTGATGAACATATTTTGGAGAGGCCCATGACAAGCGAGGCTCTTGCGGGATTGATCTTTTTTTTTTATTCTATTTTAATTTAAGGACTTTTGTCTATTATGTAGACATGTCAGTCCTATCGTAACCTAACCACACATTTAACAGGTCTAAGGGATTGATCTTAGGGCGTACGATGTGGAAATAATCACTCTAAGTATGCGCTATGCTGAGAAAATATTTTACTTCCAAAAATACGGATATCCCATTCTAAAAAAGCGTATAGTCCAGCAGTAATACGTAATTGAAATTATCTGAAACTCATAGAAAACATTATATTATTTACTATATTTCAGTGTAGATATCACAAATTAAATAAACCTTACTTTAGCCACGAGATACAACTTAATCCTGTATCTATCTATTCCAATCACGTTAGAACTTAAAAGTCTCACTAAAGTCAAGCATTGAATAAATCTAAGTATATCTTTACTGCGGAACCATTTTCTCACTACTCATAATTAAAAATTAAACATTCATTTGTAGGTCACAATATAATCGACTGTTGTAATTCGTGTAATGAGTGCCGCATAAGTCAAAACGTAACCTTAGAAGTAAGTTAGCAGCACGACATTATTATCCGTACCAACTATAGTAAGTCACGTCATTTGCAACTATAATGAATTCTGCTCAGACTTGGAACTGAGTAAATAGGGCAAAGTTTTAAAAGATTACGTTACGTTTCTGTAATTAAAGCTTTGTTGTGGTATGAATTTCAAGGCGGATAACTTGAGCCAAATATTTGGACTCGAAATTCAAAGACTTAGTTACCTAACTGACAGAGCGCGATGAAAGAAAAGAAAGTTGTTTTAATATACTCAGTTATATAAATGATGAATGAATTGGACTGCTGGCAGCGGCTGGACTGCTGGCAGCGGCTGGATGCGGGAAGCCCAGGACAGAAAAAGATGGCGTGACATGACGGAGGCCTACGTTCAGCAGTGGACGGACACAGGCTGTTGACTGACTGATATAAATGAAGAGAAATCTGAATTCGTTACAATGCACTGCATTTCTTTTGAAGACCACTGACTGAACTGGCTTTAACAAGTTAAGATAAGAATATGATGAGCCACCAATAGATCACTGCTTCATCGCGTATCAGCATCGCGGTTTTATGACTATAATGCGAAGAAAAGAGTGATGTATGCCGAGGAGTACAAAAAGAACTAAGTGAGCTTAGTAAAACCCACCAAAAAAAAAAACAAATCTTCTGCTCGGTAGGTTATAAACGTTATAGAATCCAGAGTAACCATATCATATTATTTTTATATTAATAACTAGTCAACCACGGATATTCGTCCGTACAAAAGTAATTTTCAAAAATGTGAATTTTAAGTAAGCATTGCAACTAAAGATAGTGAAACATATACTTTGTAAGTAGTCAACGTTAATTGAATGGGAGCTGCCATGATTGCATTACTGTCTTACATAGAGAACTCAATAGTCCTGAAATTAGCGGGAATGGAATGCATCAAGCACGACGCCCGGGGCTTCCAGGTCGACATAATTGCCCGAACCCGAAGCCATGGTTAAATTAGTTTGCGTATCGAGCCAAGCGACAGACGTGTAACTACGTGTAATACTGACTATGCATGATTTACATGTGGATGGACATGAAATAAGGCATGTTTTTCACTATCATGCATCACGATTACTGAGGTAGGGATCTTTGTGTGTTGCATTCGGTTTATATACTTAGGTTCGGTTTCATAGATTCTGATTTGGAGATTAACGTCAGTTAAATTTGCTGTTTTATATGGACTATGTATATCACTAGGAATCTGTGAAACAACCCTTACATTTGTAATAAATTAGAAAATGTCAATTTCTTGATTAATATAATTAGTTAAATCACTTTTGCATTTTTGTAAGCGATTAATCAGTATTTATGATATTTTTTATTAGTTATTATCAATGCAATGAATATTGAGTATGATCATTATAATATTAACAATTACTTTAACCATAATTCCAAATTATATTTAAAAAATTACAGTAGATAATACAATAGTTTAGGCATATAGATGCTGCAAAATGGACTTCATCATGCGTTTTGGACAGTAAAAAATCTATCCCATTTGTGATCTTAAGCTTCTGAAGGTGCTTAAGATGACTGATGATTTTTTATGTGATCGCAGCCCAGTCTTGACCAAGAAGTGCATACTCTACATAGGTAAGTCTATAATCTAGCCACATAAGTCTGTTATGCAAACACTTGCCCTTAAGAAACATATAAATAGGTCAATCGTCCTCATTCTCCCCTAAGCGTTATGCATAATATATTTTCAGCGCAACCTTTTCCTACAAAGGTATACACTATACAAAACTCCCACAACTCGTCAGATACCAAAGAGCCGTCCGAAATAATGACCCATCGTCCACTCTCGCCGAGCCTATTTCCTTATACCCACAAGTCGCGTTTCACCAAATTGGCCCGCGTGACTTGCTGTAGTAGGCACCGCATTAGTACTCGGGTACACTGAGAGAAATCTAAGACTCAAGTTATAAAATATCGTAAGACTTTTATGGAATATAATTGTTTTAAAAGTTTTTTATGTTTGACTAGGAAGCCTTCATCTTACCTGATGATAAATGATGATAAGGCTGCAAACGGAAGTGATCTTCACCTGGAACTCTCAACCACGAAGGGACTGTCTTTCCTCTCATTAGGAACACACTAATGCTACAGGCGTAATAATGGCACTTCTGGTGATCGTATTTTTCAAATATTTGTGTTGCATCCCTATCATAGTACATTTCTGTAATGAAAGAAATGCAGCTGAAACATTTGACAAATACCAGCCCTGTGAAGTTTAAGCATTAAACATATTATAGTAATTAGACGAAATTGACGAAATGCCGTTTTTGTCAAGACAACAGTGACACCAAGTAGACCAGCATCTACCAAACGAGTTTATGGTAGTTTAGGGGCGTTATCTCTCACCTCTCGTCCCGCGTCCCCCTCACCATTACCCTATCTAGACGTGCTCGTTGGCTGACTGTTAGAACTTTTATAGACTTTGCTAATTATAGATTTATAATTACTTACTTTATAGATTGGCAATGAATCAACTAAGTCGAGACCAAAAAGAATGCACCAACGTGTCGTGAAAAATAGTACTGCAGACTGACAGTTGCCGTCTTTTCTACGTGACTGACAGGCAGACTTAGTCCGCCGGCGTAGACATGAAATGGTCTATCTATCTCGTTCTAATATACGTGTTAGTATGTTCTTTCTTTTTCTCATTGCCCATCTTCCTATATCTCTGGTGCTAATACTATTAACAGTATGGTTACGGCGACTGAGTTTGATAAGTTGGTCGTAGCTAGGCAGGCTAGCCAGGTGAACTTAACAGTAGTCCTACTAGCAACCAATCTGAGTACACATTTACCGTCTGCGTGGAAACCAGCGGCGGAGGCGGATTTTGTTTTTCAAATAAATTCCATCAATTTTCTATTTTACTGGATTTTAATTGTGGTTAATCCCACGGCAACATAATTTCATAGTTTTATTATATTTGTTGCAGTCAAAACTCATAACCAGTCAAAACCACTTTTAACTGCAAACATCAGTTAAAAGTGGTTTTGACCGATGCCATTTTTTAATTTTTGACTAAATTTCGTAGTCGGAAGGGATTTTGACCGGTTATGAGTTTTACTGTAACATATTAGAGTCCGTCACTTAAAATATGTGATATGATCAAGAAGGTATCGTTGGTTATATCATATTGTAACCAAGACTAAAAGTTCTAACTTCATGTAATAAACATAACAGGTAGGTACTAATGTTTAATCTCTGCAATAACAAATTAATTATACTAACAATCGAAAATTCTAGCTTTCTGTTCTCGTTTGTCATCATCATCAACAGCATCATCATATAATGTCCCCACCGAGGGGCTCAAGCCTACCTTACATTAGGGGCGATTAGGCCTTAGTCAACCACGCTGGCCGAGTGCGGATTGGTCGACTTCACACACAACCTAAGAATTTCTTCATAGGTGTGTGCAGGTTTCCTCACGATGTTTTCCTTCACCGTAAAAGCGTCGATTAAACGTACATATGAATTCAAAATTTGAAAACACATTGGTACGTGGCGGGGATCGAATCAGTGCCTCCCGGGTGGGAGACGACGTTCTTACGCACTACGCCACCGACGCTTACACGCCACCGAAGCTTACACGCCACCGACGCTTACTCGTTGATCTCGTTGTTCTCGTTTGTGAATGTTAGCAAAAGTCAAAACAAAAATGCGTACAGAAATAATTCAATCTTAAAAAAAATTAACTCCTACGTTGATCTGATTTAAAATTGGAATCTGTGTCAATGCACTACCTGTGTACCATTGGGTTAACAACAATTCGAAATAAAACTCACATTACAATTATACCCTCAAGTTTGACCTGACCTTTGTGCGATTACATCAATCACCCAGTGTATTTAACCCTAACAATCGTTTCGGGGTCAAAATAATAACACGAACTGATAGCATCCGCCCCCGGCAGCTATAAGTTTTTAGTTTTAAAATACCTTGATAGGCCTCTGTGGCGGCCATGTCATAGATTCCGAATTTTTACTGTTTGCCAACGTAAAAGATAACTAGTTTTGTATAATTTTATGTTCGTGCTCTGAAAGTATATTATTAGTGATAGTTCGCTTTATGCGGAATGGTTCTTACAGTGTACAGTTTCATGTTTCACTTTCATGATTATAAGAAAGACGAAATTCTTTTGCCGTTTTCTAACAAAAGCTGTAGGTGAAACTTCGAACCGCATAATGTCGATTGGTATAGTTTCAGTTAAAACCCCTAAATAATGTTAAGTTCTCTTCAGACTTACATATCTCTAGATCCAGAGATTTAGGCTGTGTGTTGATATGTCAGTCAGTAAGTATTCATATAATATTTAACCTAGATTATGGAAACATTTGAACATATCCTAAACGTCTCCTACATAGTTGTGGTAGCCGTATGGAAATATAAATGTACATGCGCACTGAATCGGGCTGAATTATTAATTAACTATCGTATTGTCGTCGGGTGTTTGGATATTATATGTATATGCTTGCATATACATATAATATTCAAACACCCGACGACATATTTTGATATTATTGACCGATTGGAAATAAGGAAAAGGAAATTTGAAACAGTTTTTAATTGATAAAGCATACTATTCAATTAATGAGTTTTTAAATGACGTAAATATTTAGAATAGATAATTAATTAATTAATTTTGCACACCACATAGGTAAAATATGGAGAAGCTTGTATCATAAATATAACACTAAATCTTTTTGTAATAACCCATATTTATGCAAATAAAGATATTTGTGTTTACACAGTCAGGATTTTATATTGTACTGACTAGTTATAGGTTTCTGTCTCAGACAAAGGTTTCTGTTCTTATTGTTTGACATTATTAACATGGTTACAATTTTATTAAAGTAGGATCGACATTGAACATTTTATAATTAGGCATTGACATGTGATTTTTTATATTTTTTGTGTAATGTAATTTTATTTTATTGTAATTTTGTTATATTGGCATGATTTTTATTATTGATTTGGTGGAATTAGTTATTGACACTGGCCCTTTTTATCTGTACCTTTGATATGTAATATTTACTACTTATAAAATTGTACTGACACTGTAATTTAATTGTCAGTTTTATAAAATTTGCATACCGGAAACGGTGGAATGTACTGTTTCTTTTATTATTGTTACACCTTTATATACGTATGTTCTGCAAATAAATCATTTGAATTTGAATTTGAATTTGAATTGATTTATTTGGATATTATATGTTTATGCTTATTTACGTTGCAGTTACATTGAGAAAAAAAATCCAATGTGTGAACATTGGGATTTTTTTCTCAGCGTAACTGTAACTCGTTGGGGATAAGAATCACAACGTGTAACAGTGTTGGGTTGGGTTGTGGTGTGACTTGATGGGAATAAACACGAATTTGTGGTTTAGAATGCAGATTGCACATCATTCAACCAAATACACAAAAGAAACAACAATCACGAGTTAATAACTGTATCAAATTGCACAAATTACATGAGACAGGACAACAAAATAAGGGTGCATAATTAAAAGGGAAACAAAATCGTTATAGTCACGCGGGCGGTAGAACGACAATTAGTTTGGAACCAATGTTCCATCACCAACGGAAATTGTGTTACGGGCTAAATAGACACGGAACAATGGCCAATTTTTTTGACAATTAAAGCCAATTTCAACACTTTAAAATAAACATTTTCGTTAAACTTAGTTGTCTATTTTACTTCATAAGAGGATAGTACGGAGAGCATATCTCCATACCAATGGGAAAATCTTTTTATGATCCCTATTTATTAACCGATCTTCATTATATTTTAGAATGTTCTTAATATAGTACAAAACTATGTCAAATCGACGTGCTCGTCGTATTGTAAGACACAAATGTGTGGGAGACTTAAAGTAATTTATTATAAATTTACACAGAGTATTATAATAATTTATATTTTTTTATATTTGCGAACTTAACAGCTTATTCTATAAATAAACATCTATAGTAATAATATAATACATTGCTACTGTACAGCATTCCGGTGGGGTAGAAACTATTTCGTGTATCAAAATTAGTCAAGTTCTGCATCAAACCAAATATAACTAATGTTTACAATATAAGACTCATAAGCCAAAAACATAATTCCATGACTTGCACTAACATAATTTTAATTTTACTGTAATATTAAATAATGCAGTCGTACAGTTCAATGTGAGAAACAAAAAGAAAAAAAACAGTATTACGATTGGCTATTTCATTAAATGTTAATAGAAATTTCGTTAATTTAGTAAAGAAAAATCGGGAGTGGTCTCCCCTTGACTTTCTTGTATACCGGAATAGACTCAAAGGTTGATAAGAAACCTTATATTTTGATATCATACATGCATGTTAAATTTTGGTCACCCATCCGAGTACCGACCGCGCACATGGTTGCTTAACTTTCGTGATCGACGGCACAAAATTTGATAGAAACCTTATATGTTGATGTCATACACGTATGTCAAATTTGGTTGCAATAAGTTAAAGCATGCTCGAGTTATCGTGCTAACGCACAGACACACACACACAGAGACACACAGGCACACACATAGACATAATTCCAAAAAAAATATTTTTGGACTCAGGGAGGTCCAAAACGTCTAAATCCGTCAAAATCTCGAGGTCGAATTTTTTGACGATTACAAGACTCTATACTACGTTACGAAAATGTTAAAAAAAGTCAATGTGTTGGTAAGCGCAAACCTCGAGAGCGGCTGAACCGATTTCGCTAATTCTTTTTTTATAATATTCCTTGAAGAACGAGGATGGTTTTTACGTAGAAATAAAATTAAAAAAATTATAAACAAAAAAATATATAAAAAAAAATGCATAATGTAATTGTTGACTACCTTTTTCTGCTATTCAGGACACCGGGTCTGGAATAGCAGAATAATTATTAAAAAAATTATATTAAAGAATCGACTGCTAGGCGGTACGAAGTTCGCCGGGTCAGCTAGATTATTACAGCAACAGAAGTATTTAAAAAGAACTTCTAAATTCGAAAAAGATGACGATGAGTTTGTAAGGATGGATCTTCATCATCATCAACATCATCATTTCACCTGAGAGACACCCACTGTTGGACAAAGGCATCCCACAAGTATCTCTTAATCGAATAAATAATAAAAATTATGCTCACCTTTTTATTTGCGAAATCGTAATAAATCAATATTGTGTTGTCAAATTGACGAATCTACTATTTTGATCATCTATAGCCAACATAAAAATTAGGAGAGTTAACAGCAAAATATCTAGTTAAGTGTAGCTTTAATTTCAAAAAGTAGATTTGTGCTACTGTGTCCTCTTACCATCAAACCTGCAGTATGTTCAGATTGCTACTCTTGTAGTATAAAAACATGTATATTTCAATGAGAAATCAATGTGAAATCAGACTAAGCTGTTACAGTCCAAAGAGATCCGGGAGCAAATTAGTCTCGCGATATGAATACACAATTCACTGACTTATTAATTGTTTTACAGAGAGCGCAATCAGTTGACCAATTAATTATTTATTCCAATGGCTGCGATTCAAACTGGATTTTACTCGAAAATTCTACTTTTACATTACATTCCAGGTTATTCAATTATTATTACTTTGAACTCGTATAAATGTCAAAGAAGAATGAAAGCTTTTACCATGACAAATTTTTAGAGAGAGCGTCATATACAGTAGATCCATCTTGTTCGTATATAATCAATATTTTTACACTTGAGAAGGCAAAAAATAATTTACCTTGATTAATTGGATAACTAATTCCTAGAAGATGTGTGGTAAGAATATTTTATTCATTAAAATTACATAGCATAAAGTTTATCCATGAATGTAGATAACAATCAATGATTAATGAAAAGTATAATAAATATCAACTCATAAGTAAAATATTAAAAATCGTGTAATGATTAAATTAATAATCCAATATTGATAAACTTTGACTTCTTAAGAAATAACTTTTTGAATTCCATGGTAGTTGTATTTGCATCTACGCAACCAAACCCTTAAATAAAAATGTGTAAACAACGACCCCATAATTAGTCCGAGAATCGCCAAGTATCGATTCATGTAATCGTCCCACGGATCAAGTCGATTATACTAACACGTTAGATTGCCTTCTAGTGATTAACCAAATCGTACGGAAAGCCCTTGGTTTGAGCCAATCGACCCTCACGTACAGAACGGTCAGCTCTCGATTTTCATCAACCACCGCACTCAATTGTGAATTTTATTTCTTTTGAAATAGGAGCGTTTGGCCCATGGCGTTAGTGCCCACTTGATCCAGTAAGGATTACATCAACTTTCTCTGAATCGATCGCAAGCTTACAACTTCATTGATTGTCTAAAGTTTGGAGCCCTTAAGTGGAGGTGTCATTGTTTGTGAAATGTGATTTTGATCGCTATATCCCTTAAAGTAAGATAATTTATTAATGGCTCTTGAAACTTCAGTGAACAGGTTAGATATTTAATTGAATCTTGTAACACACGAAGCCACAAGACAAGTGTCTTACTTAGCGATAATCGCTTAATCAATTTTATATGAGAATTTCGTCCTGTCTTTGTCTCGTATCCAAGAGAATGCTTGTGTATTAAGAAGAAAACGTTGGTAAGAGTTTTTCCTTTGATGCTTAAAGTTATATTATGTTTGAGAGTTGTCAAAGCCGTTTCATTTAATTCTCTTAAATAAAATTAAATATGATTACGTCTCGATTTAAGTATGTGTTTTTAAACAAAGTATGACAAAACCAATAGAATAGTAACTAAAATTTATTGATAACTATTTATTTTTTTAATTTAACTATTGATAATATTGAATAAGTAATGAATTATTTATGGAAGTTTATATTAAAAGGCATATTGTGTATTCAACGAAATATTTATATGTTTTTAGTCTTACAGGCGATAACACTACATTGAAATATCTTATCCTATTCAAAACAAAGTAAAAAGTTTATTCTGCTCACATTTACTAAGACGAAGATTGCATCTCATAAATATTTCACAAATGACTTTATGATTCAATCCGCGATAATGGTTGAGATATTAATTTTCTCCCCTTGCCTTACGAAGTTGTAAATGTCAAAAAGAATAATGCACAATCGTTAAACTCACGGAATCTCTGTAAACTGTTGAAGTCGGGGACAAAACTAAAAGGAGGGGAAAGATTGTGACTTAAATAACATCGTGGGAGGGTCGGAGTTCATAATAAAGGAAAAAAAACTTTGTGATAACAAAAAAGATTGGAATCTATTCTGTTCTTGCTAGAGTTTTAGATCGCGTGTATACGTAAACCAAACAAGATGGCTGCCTTGTAACACGTGTGTTATTAGCATGCATGTCGATTTTTATGAGAAAAATGTTTTCAAAAAGCTGAACGGGGTCGTAGAAACATGAGACATGTTTTCCATTAAAGGATATGTGAGACCACATTATTTCTTTACAAACTTATTTATATTATCTTGCTATAACGATACGCTTTGATAAGACAGAGGTATACGAAGGGAAGTAAAATGGAGTAATCATAATAATATTATTATAATTGCTAAAGTATATGTTTGCTTGAACATAAATATTCAGTAAGATCTTAACTACATCTTGAATGAATGAACACACTGTGACTAATAAAGTCGACTAAGCCATTCTTTTTGGTCTAATATTTTATCTAAATATTATCATTATTAAATTTCTTTAAACAAGAATCAGAATAGTGAAGTTCAAAAAACGTTTACAAGATTTATTTTATAAAAAGTAGGTTTTTTTCTTAGTCCCGCGACTGATTGATCGTTCGCACACACTGAATACAATTAAAGTACTTAGCTGTTAATTTAATAAAACCAAAAATATTGAGTAATTTTTAGTGCAACATCTGTTGTTGGCGTTTGTTGGTTGGTTGTATTGAAGATTTAGTTTTTTAGGTTTGTTGTCCCTTTATGTAGGTAACAGGCTGGCAACAAGTCACTATTTTGGGGTACAGCATGGCCCATAATGCCAGATGTGGCTTTATGTGTAACTATGTTACCTGAAGATTTGCTCAATTTATGCGATTGTGAGCGTGAACCAACCTGTATGTACAGAGTGGTCTGTGGTGGTGGAGGTATTTGCAGTCCATAGACCGCAAGGGCAGCGCATGAACTTGCTAAGCAGTGTCCACTCTTCTCAGTGTTTGTGGAATTAGGGTGAAGATCTCTTCCTTAGGCCTAAACATCGGTTACTTTTTGTGTTCAACCAAACCTTTCTTATAACAATATAATATTATACACCCTGGCAGCCTTTTTAGACATCTTTAAAATGTTAAAAATATTTCAGATAAAAGATAATTTGTTGGAGCATGGCAATTTATTATTAATAATATTATTATTATTGTAACATCTGTCCTGGTCGTTGGCTTTAGTTAGTTTGCTTACTGAAGGATTGTTTGCTTTTGGGTTTGGTGACCCTTTTGTGTAGACGATAGGCTGGCAATCTGTCACTATTTTGAGGATACTGTATTGCCCATACTGCTAGATGTGGCTTTTTGTTTGATCGAATGTTACCTGAAGCTCTGCTTGACCCATTTTGGGATTGTATGTATGTTATGTAAGTATTATCACAGTGTAAATACGTATTAATATTTTATACGACAACTATCGGCAAATTTATATAATTATCATCATAACCGCTTTTAAAATTTGACCCACTGCTCGTACCTGGGACACAAAGTCTCTCCTCGTCATCGAAAGAGGTGCAGCAAGCCACGCTTGCCCAATGCGGATTGGTGGACGGAGTATAATGTGATCAATACCCCTTTGCTGATCCATTAGTCGCCTTCTACGACACTCATTAGCAGATAAGTGATGATGCTTTTCTACTCTGCCGGAATCACACGGCTAATTTAAAAATATATTCGTTATTAAGGGTAAGCTTACCGAAGTTTGGTTGCCTAATAGTTATTGTTAAATTATTAAAAATAAGAGCAGTCACTTATAATTGAATATATAACATAACTGTGAATTGAAACCGGCCACATATGTAACATACGTCACTCTCGTCATATATATCTCTCAAAATATAGTATTGTAGCTTGGTAATTGAGACAAAAATACAAACAAGTGATCTACGTAATTTTCTCTCAATCACCAATATTAGAAATGAAGGTTATGAGAATGTTATAAATAGCTGAATGTTATAAAAGGCACTTCATCTGCGAGTGACCAATTTTATTATTATTTGTATTTCGGCTGTATTTCCTTCTATTTCTTCATATTTACCTAGTGTTTTGTTTAACATACGCAGTAAATTTTGGTGCAGCAAAGTCTCAAGTACCCAAAATTTTAAAATTTCATTCTTTTCATTTTGATTTTTATTTCAATTACTAGCTGTGCCCGCGACTTCGTCCGCGTGGATTTCCTATTTTTGCAACATTTTTCATTGATGCTCAATTCCTATTGGTCGTAGAGTGATGCTATGGAGGTATATAGGCCTATATCAGGGTTTCCCATACTGCGCGTCGCGATGCCCTGGCATCCCAGGGTTCGCGGTTCTATCCCGGGGGCGGGCGTAGTGAGACGATCCACATAGAATGTCTGTCTAACTGCTATGCGAGCTAGTAGAACGAAAATAAATGTAGAGAAAGAAATGAAAGTCGCAATTTCAAAACTTGAGCCCGGATCGACTGTCTATGGCGGGCGAAAAAACGAACACAGCATCTTTCGCAATCCGGGCGGCTGCGTCCGTTTTTTTCGTTTTTGTAGGTATGTACTTAACTTTGCTGTTACTATAACGGGGGGAGGGCTCGTAAAAATTGCTAAGGGCGTCACTATGAAAATAAGTTTGGGAAGACCTGGCCTATAGTCTTCCTCGATAAATAGACAATCAAAGAATTTTTCAATTTAAATCAGTAGTTCCCCTTTTTAGGGGTCTGTACCCAAAGGGTAAAACGGGATCCTATTACTAAGACTCCGCCGTCCGCCTGTCGATCTGTCACCAGGCTGTATATCATTAACCATTATAGTTAGACAGTTGAAATTTTCTGAGATGACGTAGTTCTGGTGCCGCTATAACAAAAAATACTAATAAATAGAATAAAATAAATATTGAAGGGGCTCCCATAAAATAAACGTGACTTTTTTTGGTCGATTTTGATAACGGCAACAGATAGACGCTTAAAATATTCACAGAATATTTAGTTATATTATTCACTTTAAAAATAAATAATTAAATTAAAATAAAATTAATATTTAAGTTGGCTCAACAACAAACGTGATTTATTTCTCGGTCTCAATAACGATAACAGGTAGAAACTTGAAATATTAACAAAATATTTAATTTTAAATTCAAATAATTTTCGGACAGTTTTGATAAAATCTATGGCACGGAACCCTTCGTTCACGCATCCGACTCCTTCTAGGCGGTTTTTTTTTTACTATTTTTACAGGATGTCTCTGATGACCTTCTTTGAGTCACCAGGGGTTTTAGTAAAGGAGAGAACCTCGGTGGGTCCTCAAGCTTTAAGGTCGAATCACTCCAGAGAGGATTCCTGACCGGTGAGCTAAGGCGTCTGAATCTGACGGGATCAGTAGTTCCTAAGATAAGCGCGATCAACCAAAAAAAAACAACTCAGTATAGATGCGTGCGTAGTACTTGATCATTATTTAGCTGCGGAGTTATGTTAAAACTATGATATCTCTGAAGATATTCATTGAAATCTAATGATCTAAAGAACAATTTTGTACAAAATTAAATACTTGTGATGAATAATGTATTCATTTTGATAAGGAATAATATCATGTTTACAAAAATACCTCGCATCTTAAGCATTATTTTAGAACAAAATTTATTAACAAAAATAGGTTATAGCGAGTCAACCTTATGAGATAGATAAATGCTGTCTGTAACTTGTTTTTAGAACTTTTAAAGGAAAATAATTCTGTCATACATAATTTTTGTGTAACTTTAAATGTTTACGCAGCGCACGCAAAGAAATCTCTGAAAATCAAATTTTTTTATTTTCCATTTATTTCAAACTATGATATTTCTTAAGATATTCATTGAAATCAAATAAAGTCATGAACAATTTTGTGCAAAATTAAATACTTGTGATAAATAATGTATTTATTTTGATAAGGAATAATATCATGCATACAAAAACACCATCGCAGATAATGCATTATTTTAAAACAAATTTGATTACCAAAAAGAAAGGTTATAGTGAGCCAACCATAAAAGATAGATATATGCTGTCGCGGACTTTTTTTTAGAAAATTTAATGGAAAACAATTCCGTCACACATGATTTTTACGTAACTTTAACCGTTTACGCAGCGCACGCAGTGAAAGCTTTGAAAAGAAATATTTTTCTCCCGTTTTTGCAACATTCTTCATTGATGCTCAGCTCCTATAGGACGTATCGTGATGTTATATAGCCTATAGCCTTCCTAGATAAATGGACTATCCAACGAAAAAAGAATTTTTCAATTTGAGTCAGTAGTTGCTGAGATCTTAGGGTTCAACCAAACAAACAAACAAACAATCAAACAAACAAACAAACAAACTCTTCAGCTTTATTATTAGTATATTATTAGTAGAGATATAGATTCCAAATAAATTTAGAACTCAAATTATTCGCCAAGTTGATAAAAACTATAATTTTACTAATAATTCAAATGTAGCTTATAGGATAATCCAGTTACATAGAAGAGAATTCGAAAAAAAAAATTATAGCCTTTTCCTTTTAAATTACTGAATGAGCTGTTAGGACTTTGTTGCTGTTATTTGATTGGATCTAAATGCTGTTGAAATATAGCAGTCGTTGCAAAGGAGGGAAATAATGCCAAATTGTCGATATCAAGACAAACACCGATCTCAAATAAAAAGTAGTTATTTTGCATATAATAAGACAGCCAGAACATGAAAACCTGATGATATTCCTTTGTAAGTGACGCGTCAATTACTATATTTCAACTCCAACCAAGGGTTGAAGCATCAAAACTAGCGAAGGTTATTCATAGTGAAATCGCCATTGCCCTAATAATTTTTTCCAACTTTTCTTTGTTTCATTTCGAGATATTACATATCTCCTACAATAACGATTCCTTGGCCATTCCTGGACCCTCCGTTTCAGTCGTTTTATTTGAATACATCTGGGAGCGATCTTAGATTTGATATGGGGGACCCTTTCATATAGCCTTACAGTAGCGTCATAATTTAATAGCTAACATGGCAATTTCGAAATCAACAGGGGAGTAATGTTGAAAGTTGTTTGATATCTGCAAACGATTTTCCAGATATAAAACTTAATTGGTTATGTTTGAAAGCGATCTTTTGCGTTAGGGGAGTGTGCTTGTAATTTTTCAATCTCTTTTGAATTGAAGTTTAAAAATAGTATTCAGAACTTCAGTTTTAATGTTCTGTACTGACGTATGGAATTTTTTATACAACGATTCCTATACATGGCCGGAAATAAAATTTATCTATGTTAGATTTGGGAGATTCTGAATTCCACGTAATGGAAATGTTGGAGTTAATTTTTCGGATTTTTGACGGGTACCTAATTTAAGGTGGTAAGTAATTTATCAAAAATCGTAGAATACAGTCATGTCGTGACGTCTCGTGTTACACGGTTTCGTTTTTGTTAAATCACAGTCAATATTATTTATGTCATCATTTTTTGTAGCAGTGTTCTAATACAATAAACTGTACTCTAAGCGTATCACGACGAAGGCGCATTAAGCGATACGGCAACTTTCGTAATCTGTCACGAAGTCACCAAGCTCTAAAATGTATCAACAATATTACGGGTACTTTCCGATTCCCTTTCTTTTTTACATAGTGTTCCATAATTTAGTGTACTAAATGTTCATAAGGACCAAGTGGCCCCAATCTCTTCTATTTGCTCTATTGGATCAATAGCTGCAGCTGTGATAGCGAATCGCATGAATATCAATAAAAATTGTTTCAATTTAGTCTATTTTTGTGTTTTGATTTAAAGAATAATAATACTATTTGTTTCAATATTTCCCGTCCCTTTAGAAATGTTGCGTGGATCTTAATAGAAAAATCACAGAATAACGGTAAAAACTACAAATCCCTAAAGCTTGCTGAAAAGCCAAAAATTAAATGTTGAATATGTCTCTTCTAGGTTACCATAAAATTTGAAGTCCCTTTCATCGTCCAAGACCAACTTCACAAGCCAGTTCCATCTCCGCGGATTATGGGACGAAGTAAAGATTAATGGGGATACAGAATTTTAATACAATTCCTGCATTTCGTTCCGCTTCTTTGTGTACGCAAACAAATGTAGACAGTAAACATAAGAGAACAAATATATTACAGAATAAATTGTTTAATAAATGCTGTTCCGTTAAAATGATTAAGGCGTGTTCTTAGTGGCGTTTATTATTTCGTTGTTTCGGGCTATTTAGGTCACTGCGACAAGATATGTTGTAGTCTCCAAGTATCAACCTTAAAATTTCTTCTTAGGTGTGTGCAGGTTTCCTCACGATGTTTTCCTTCACCCAAAATTTGAAAACACATTGGTACGTGGCAGGGATCGAACCAGTGCCTCCCGGGTGGGAGACGACGCTCTTACGCACTGCGCCACCGACGCTTCCAAGACAGAAATACACGCGTGGAATTATATTAAAAGTTGTAGATAATTATATCATAGGCGCGCGCGCTGTTAAGACTCGTAAATGGCCTAATTGGGACGCATTGCTATCAGTCTGTGTCGAGTGCAGTCACGAGCCGGCCGTGTGCTGATACTTGTGTTCTTGCCAACATTTATTCGTGTGTGTTCCTGTACAATTGTCCATTCTACTAAAATGTCACTCTATAAATTTTATTCTATGCACAAGAAAACATATGAAAGTTTTATTTAAAGTTTATAATATCATTGCAGTAAAAGTTGTCCTATTAAATATGTCCTAACTCTCACATCAAGTTAAAACTATCATACGATACAAAAAAAAAACATTAGATAAACCTACAGTAGGTATACTGACGATATTTTAGTCAATATCAGCCGGAAGTGTAACCGGAGACGGGGCTCGTCACGTGACCTCGGACTTTCGACTGTGATCTGCCAAAACTGACACATCATATCAATATAGGTATCTCAAGCGGGCAACTCATTTATCATATAAAATAGTTATCAACAACATAAAAAATCACAGGAACTAACATGGATAATTGTAGCATGAAAATTAATTTAAGTATTTTTAGTTGCAATGGCAACACTCTTTCTCTTCTGTTTCCGCCCTTGACAATCGTGGATGGTTCTGGTAATTAGCATGTTAAATAATTAATGCAGTCCTATAAATCTAATTGGCATTTTTATTGTAACGTGCTAAGGTGGTCCTTCGAGTGGACATTGACTAAGTAAATAAGTGCTACAGTGTTTTCTTCACGTAGTGGCTGACCTATTGGGCCGCGTGTATTATGCCGGTGCGTACCTAGATGCCGGTGCGTGGCTTCCATTCGACTCTTGATAGACATCCCTTATTTTTGCACAGAAACAAGCAAGTCTCAAGATCCGTTTTGGTTACGTTCTTAAGTACAATTTACGCCTGATGGACGGCCAATCGAAAAGCGATACCGTTACGTTCCCATTCGAAGTTGATAAGTATGCTAAGATCTTAAGCCGCGTCGCACCGCGTGCGATGTGTAGAGCTCCTTAGATCGCAACTCAGTATTTTTGCGGTGAAAGGATATAGACAGCCATTAGAAAAAAGGGTACTGCAACCAAGCTCATACACGGAGTTTCGACTTTATAAAATCATAAAAATTGTATGAAAAATTGGTATGAAAGAGGAAAGTAATATAGCGTCATATCTTTATTGATTAAATTAAAAGTTATACTAATCAATGATTAATCTTCAAAACGGATACTTGCGCAAAAGAACAAGTTCTCGACGTTTAAATTTTGAATTAAGAATGTGTCTTAACGAAAAATAATATTTTTAGCATATTCGCAATTCAAATTACTAAATGTTACAAACTGTCAGTAATTAATAAATGAATATAATTGCACACCGCTATGTTTGTCCCCGAGTATGATTGACGAGGTTCCTTTTAAAAACCGGTGGGTAGTTGCTATCGCCGGAAGAAGCGATCCATCAGTGGGCACAAATAAATTGACAGTTTAATTTGTGTTGTGCGATCTTCGTTGTCTTAGAGCTCATTCCATTAAGGAATTGACAATATTGGAACAGAGTAAGTAATATGTATTTTAAAATTATTTCGAAGAGAAAACGTTCTAAAAAATATTGTAAAAAAGAAATACAGAAGATGTTTTTGTTAATTTTTTGTTAGATGTTTTTTTAGGATGATGACATACTTTTTATTACATTACATTTTTCCAATTTTAGTTTATCAAAATATCTGCTGCAAATAAGATTTGAAGTGTGGACTTCAAAATGTTTTTGTTTGCAATACGTTTTCTAAGTAAATGCAGGCGACAAGCTAGCAATCCATTACTATTGATGTACTACATGACCCATATTGCCAGGTGTGGCCTTACGTATAACCAAATGTTACTTACGGCTCTGCTTAACCCTTTTTTGGTATAATGAGAATGATCGTGTATAAGTATTATCCTCCACAAGACTAATTAAAATTTGCAAACATAGTACCATATTTATGTCAAATAGATAGCTCTTTTTTGAATTATCATAATTTTATTATACAAGAAAAATAACGTCTTCCTTCTAGTTTGAGTTCTTTGTGGACAACTCCTCCAGGTTGAGTGTCAGAAAGTCTTCTGAACCTCGTCTTGGCGATCACCATGAAACTCGGTAGCTGCTCTTTCTTATGCTGGGGCCGCACTTGCGCCTATCGTCCCGAAGTAATGCGTGGCGATACTTCGTACGATACACGCAAGTGCGGCCCGAGCAAAGTGATCGCGATAAAGCATGTGGCATTTCTTTATCGTGCAATAATCCAAGATGGCCGAAATCATTTCCAGACGTGTAAATTGCGTAGTATTATTATTCTTCTTTGCGTTTAACTATGCATAATCACTTTCTTTACTTCTAAATTGTGTGCTAATAATTACGTAATGCATTTATTATAAAAAATAACTCAGCTGTATCGTATACTTAGTCACCCGTACGCGTCTGAACTAATGGAGAACAACCTTCGAAATTAACAACGCATGTCTGACCACGCAGCGCGATAGGTTAGCGCGCTAAAACCCTGACGTACCGCCTCCCGGCCGATAACGCACAAGCAACTCGAATATTCGTGACGATAGCCGATAACGGCCGGTCACATCTGCGTGTATCGTGTCCTAGCACGAAGCTTCGTGACGATAGGCGCAAGTGCGGCCCCAGCATTACACTATCGTCGTTCAATTACTTAAACTGTCATTCTACTTGACTTTCCTGAAGCCCTATTTACTTTATGTCAATTTATGATATTTGGAACAACAAAGGTACAAGGTCGTATCCTGACTACACTCTGGTTTCTATGTATTTAAATGAAAACTCTTCCGTAGCTATCTACACGTCGCATCGCCTGCATATAAATACACATAGAAACCAGTAGTGTTGCGGCAGCACGTTGCATGTTGTTCGTTACCTTAACCTTAAAATTTTCAAAATGAATATTTATTTATTAACCGTATTACTTTTTAATTTCACGAAACGCGCGCTACCAAGTTCTTTAATTTCTGGTCCGATTTAACCCTTCACCAGGAAACAATGCCTAATAAGCTCAAATCCCACTAGCTCGTGTGATCCCGAATTTGAAAGTCTTTGCATTATGCATGTTTTCGTATCACGTTGTGGCGTGTCAACTGGTAGTCGTGTTTTGATTATCAAGTTTTATAACTTGAAACTGAAGTAAATGTGTTTCTGTTTTAAATAAGAATCAATTTATGTACACTATTGAATTTGTTTTATTTCTATGCAATTAGAATATTTTTTAATTTTCAAATTAAATTTATACATGAATATTTTAAATTACGCCGCTTACACTACAGTAATTGTGACCCGACTTAACTACCATTCTACCATTTAACGCGTCTTAAATAATATTTCAATTATAGCTACCGACGGCAAAGGCTATTAACTATTTTATTGTCTATAAACATTTATATAAAATTAAATATTTAATAGCCATATGCCGGAGCTATAATTGAAACCCCAGCTTTGAACGGATGGTTAACCTTAACGATTTATAATTCTAAGCCTTTTTCTTGAACCACTTTATCTATTGATAAAAACGCATTGAAATCTGTTGCGTATTTTGAAAGTTCAAAGCGAACGGACGGAAAGGGCGATTTGTTTTATAGTAGGTATGTATAAAAGACACGTTAAATGGTCAAAACTGTTTAGTGATTAAAGATGTTAAAGAGCCTTATGCCGTAGTGTTTTACTTCCTTTGGTTTCAAAAGTAAAGATGTCGCGTCCTATACTAAATTATTTTGGATAGATTTTACAATGTGTTATGTTTTTTTTAATTAAATTACAGCGTGGGTCCTCTGGCCAGTAGGGCGAACTTCGAAAGTTTCTAGAAGGCTGGTGTTTTCCCGTTGTCGTCTAGTCTTTAAAAGGATCGAGTTGAAAGGGTACAACTGATAGACGTTAAAGTGTGCGGTGACGTGAAAAACAATACATAAAAATACAAAACCGTGGAACCCACACGGGTCAAATCGTCAATTAATATGAATTTTTACTCTAATACAATCAAAATAAATAAGTATTCAATTTAAGAATTATAAAAATCCCTACTACCATAAAGACCCTTTTTTATATTACGAGATGACAAACAAGCTTGCGGCATACCTACTGTTAAGTGGTAACCGTTGCCTATAGACACTTGCAATATTAAAGGCAAATCACTTAACACTGCAAGTGCGTTGCCATCCTAGGGACTAAGATGATATGCCCTTCATGGCTAGTTGTAATTACTAGGCATGGAGGGCATATCATCTGGCTACCTTTCCCTTCAATCAGAAACACAACCAGACATATGGGTCTACCACCCCAGTATCCCTTCATGGAAACTGGAAGAGCTAATGCTCTTCTAACGCTTTGACTTCAATTCTTGTATACCGGAAACGACTCAAAAGTTGATAGAAACCTTAAATTTTAATGTCATACAAGTACGTTAAATTGTGGTCACCCATCCGAGTAAAGAAGGCGCACTTGGTTGCTTAACGTTCGTGATTCACGACTCAAAAGTTGATAGAAACCTAATATTTTGATGTTATACATGCATGTTATGTAATTTGGTTGCAATAACTTATCTTATTATCTTATCTTATGTAGGGGCCGTGAGTTTCCCCACGGTGCACTTCGATCCAATGGGATCTTTTGTGTCTCCCCAGTCTCGTTCACTCTTGTCGCTCCTTGAATAAGCAAGCCATTAGTCTAACTATATCCATGGGCTTGAAGAGCCTGTAGTCTTCTGGCTTTGGGTAAGCCAATCCCAGGATATTTAGTCTAGTCCTGGCTATGGAATCACAGTCACATAGTAGGTGTTCCATGGATTCCTGGTTATGCCCACATGCTCTGCAATTTGGTGTTGTCGAAATTTTCATTTTGTTGAGCATGTGGTTTGTGGCGTAGTGCCCTGTGAGTCCACCCAAGATTAGGCGGGCCTGTTGTCTGTTGCCTCCAAATATGGATTTACTCCATCCTCTTAGGCATTCACCTAAGAAGGATTTGGAGTGTTTCATACCAGGTGACAGTTTCCATTCCATACAGTGTCTTTTGAAGACGTGGTCTCTAATGGCTTTGCTGATGTAGCATTTGGATAGGGGGATGAATGGTTCAGGGCCTACTAATGGGGTTTCTGATTCTTTCCTTGCCAGTTCATCAGCTTTCTCATTGCCTCGGATCCCCTCATGTCCTGGGACCCAGATTAAAGTTAAATGCAATAAGTTAAAGCATACTCGAGTTATCGTGCTAACGCACAGACACACACACACAGATATGTCTCTGTGTGTGTGTATGTGGGTTTTTTAGACTCAGGGAGATCCAAAACGTGTAAACTCGTCAAAATCTCGAGGTCGAATTATTTAACGATTACAAGACTTCCTCTATACGAGAAAGTAATAAAAAATAAACTTAATCAAAATTGGATCATCTGTTTGGGATTCACGATGTCACAGACAACACAAAGATACACAACAAACTTAAAACATCCCTCTGTTGTGTCGGAGGTTGAAAAGCAAAGCGTCACATTGATTTACACAAGCGCGCAACCGTAATCGGTGCGTGATACAAAACGCTTTATTTTATTTGTCATCTAAAGTTTGTTTTGACAAAATTCAAATACAACTGATCTTTCCCACACGTCCCCTCCGCTTTGTAAACGTGCGGACACGGTGTCCAAAGTCACTTTTTGTATACTTTCCCTGGAAAGATACGAGTCACGCATCCCTTGCTGTCAACGCGTTTTTATTGTTTTTGCGCCTTTTTTCTTTAATTACTTAGGGGCGCCGGTGAACAAAGAATGTTTGTTGAGATACAAATTTCGCGCTAGGATTCCGGAGGGATATTCATTTAATTTTCCGTGGGATGAGGGAGTTTATTTAATATGTTTGGGGCATATACGTGCTTTTAGAAAAATAATAATATTTGGAGTCACGTGAAGAGTTTTGTTTCTGTCGTGATCATTCACAGATAACAATTTATTTAATTATTTAATTAATTGCTCTCTTATTAAAATTTAACATTCTTTTAGCACTATTGACATCAAAACATAGTAAAATAATCTATAAATTAGTAATAATGATATCTATTATATAAATATTTACTTAATTAATAGACTATGACAAACATTGATATTTATTTTATTTAATTGCTCTCTTATAAAATTTGACATTCTTTAAGTACCATTGACATCAAAACAAAGTTAAATAATTTATTAATGATAAATAATGATACCTATTAAATATATTTACATAAATGATAAGCTATGCACTTTTATTTGAAAAAATCTACCCTCTCCTCGGCTCATCATTTATATTGCTCTGCCCATCAGGGTCCATAATAATAATTGTGCCTTTACTGTAACTACTTAAGAACCCATGTAAAAAATATGGTATGCAATAAAACATTTGAATTTGCAATATACATTTTTCTTGTATAAAGGAGACGGTTCATCGTGGGCCTAAATGTAACAACATGAAATATACTTTATTTAAACCCTTATTGCATAGTAGTTATATGTTTTAAAAAAAAAACAGATTTATCCGCAATCTAAGAAAAGAGAAAATCAGGTTTAAAGTTAATGATAACGAATGAATCGAATAACATGCAGTAATCGATTACATTTTTTCCGTGATAATAGTTTTACGTCGGGTAAACTATAAATAATATTTTTGCCACACTCTCACGCACATTAATCATCAATAATTACAATATATCTTGTCCTAAACAATAGGAGTTTCATAAAATGAATAACTATCTTTAATCGATTATTCATATCCGTTTTCTTAAATACTTTGGGGTCAGCGCTGTAAAAAAAAAAAGAAAATGTCAGATGTCACTCGACTCTCTTTAGACATATACTCTCTAATCTGTGCTCGACTCATTTGCTTCGTTTTATTCGCTACATTTTGAGTGTGCTCTTATTGTTTTTCGATCTTTGCAATTCAATACGGACATCAGTGACCTGATTTTTGGAGGATTAGGATTGTTACTTTTTGGATTTGGCGCCTCTTTTATGCAGGCGACAGGCTGGCAACCTGTCACTATTTTAAGGCACTGCATGACCCATACTGCTAGATGTGGCTCTGCTCAACCCCTCTCTGTACTATGAGCATGATCGTATGTATGTATTATTTGTGTATGTCCGGTTTACCACAAGCAGCTCAGATCAACTCTAATAGATTTAAAGTCTATTACATTAATCTAAAAAGTGAGTAGGTAGGTACCGAACACCAAATCTCCAGTACCTAATATAAACTCAATAATCTTTAGCAACATAAAAATGCTTTAATATGAAAAAATATAGGACTTTATAATGTTATTCCCTGAAAAAGCGCTCTGTTTCAACATCCGATTTTCATAACCCCACTTTTTATAATCTTTAATTTCTCAGATCTCAGATTGCCAATATTGGTCAAATTTTCAGAAACCGTTTAGTGTCCTACTACCTTTCAAATAATACCACTTTCACTGTGTTACACCCTAGGCCCAAGGTTCTATGGAGGGTGATCCGTCTCCTTTATAGATTATTTGAGAAATTCTCATAGAATTAAAGTCAACAGCTGTGACTTAATTTGATTCAATTAATTCCTTCTTTCTTCCTCGAAATTCTTTTTTATCTTGAACACGGAACCTTTTGGTCCGTATCTGTCTTCGTGGTTACGATCATAGCATACTTATCGTCTCGGAACCGTGGAATGAACCTATTTTTACCATGAAAAAAGAGGCGATGCGTTAAGGACCTCCCCGAATCCAAAAATACCGTTTTTGGAATTAGTCTGTGTGTTAGCACGATAACTCCAGTATACAACTCCAGTAAGGTTTCTATTAATTATTGAGTCGTTTCCGGTATACGAGAAAGTCAAGGGGAGACCACTCCCGATTTTTTAAAGAGTATCAGTCACATAACACCACTAAAATGTATTGTTATTTGACTGTGGTCTTCTGTAAGGTAGTCCATTGGGGCGTTCCAAATTTGAGCAGAAGTCTACTGCGCCCTACCTCGACTATGCTAAGTGTTTTCGTGTGATATAATTAAACGAAGAAACACATTATAATTATATGCGTCTGTCTGTAAAGCCTCTAAAGCTCCGCAAGGTTGAGGGTAGGGTAAGGGATATTACGTTATACCCTGATATATTGTGTGTGTATTATTACAGTCAAAGTCAAAGTCAAAGTCAAAATTACTTTATTCATTTAGGTACAATTTGTACACTTATGAAAGTCAATTTTGATGCCATCGGTTCGAGAGTCTACCAGGAGGCCTTGTTCTGAGAAGAACCGGCAAGAAACTCAACAAGTTTTATCCTCCCTTTACAGTTTTTATAGAATTGATTTGGAAAGAGTCATAATTCACATTGTCAAGTCTTTAATAATTAATCATAATAATTTATTAAAATAAAGACTAATAATTAAACTTAAACTAAAAATAAAAAAATATATATAAAAAAAAAATGTGATTTAAGACATCTTTCCTTACAATCTTGTCAATTAGAAAATTAAATTTTTACACATATTGATATCTCACTAGATTACAATGGAGAATCGAGCACATTTGGATGTGTCCACACATTTTTGTCATCTATATATTCCTGAACTTTATAATACGCTTTCTTCATTAAAATTTGTTTAACATGAAGCTTAAATTTATGTGACGGAAGTTCAGTTACATGATGTGGGAGTTTATTATATATTAGACAGTAATCTAATCTTTTTAACAGCAAAAGCAGCAGAGCTAAGTCTTCCTGATAGGGTAGTAATATGAGGATTCCATTGTAGACGTGAATCTAAAGTTATTCCTAAAAATACTGTTGAGTCAACACATTGTATAATTTCTTCGTTAATTTTAATATTTGTACTGACCTGCTTGACATTTGGTAACGAAAATTTTATACATTTAGTTTTAGTTGAATTTAGTAACAAATTATTATTAGTAAACCAACACATTACTTTGGAAAGGGCATTATTCACATCGTCAACATTTTCTGTTTGTCTATTTAGTTTGAAAATAAGGGAAGTATCATCTGCAAATAATACCGTCTCACATAAGTTGCTTACATAGTAAGGCAGGTCATTTACATAAATCAAAAAAAGTAACGGACCTAATATCGAACCCTGCGGCACGCCCATGAGCATAGGGGCCCCTGAAGACTTCGCTTTATTTATAACTACTGTTTGTAATCGGTCGCTCAGGTATGATTCAATTATTTTTAATGAGTTCATTGAGACGCCATAATGTTGTAATTTGGCCAATAAGGTTTTATGTTCTACACAGTCGAAGGCTTTGGACAAGTCACAAAAGACACCTAGAGCATCTTGTTTGTTTTCCCAGGCATCAAATATATGTTTCATTAACGCAACACCTGCATCTGTCGTATTTCTACCCTTAGTAAAACCAAATTGTCTGTCATGAAACAGTTTATTCAATGTAAAATGAGAAAGCAATTGATTGTAAATAACTTTCTCAAATATTTTACTTAACGCTGGTAAAATGGATATGGGACGAAAATTAGTGGGATCACATTTATCCCCAGACTTAAACAAAGGTATAATTTTACTACATTTCATTAAATCGGGAAAAACCCCATCTTCAATGCATTTATTAAAAATAATCGTTAAATATGGGGAAATTACTTTAATTATTGATGTTAGAACTGTAACCGATAAACCCCATAGATCTTCCGTCTTTTTCTTATTTAAAGATTTAAACGTTTTTATAATGTAATCGTCATTAATTTCATAAAAGGTAAAAGAAATATCACATTTATCAACACTAGATTCTAGAAAGGAAACCGCAAATTCAGTAGATGAATTCAGTTTACTAGTGATTTTCATGGGAATGTCTGAGAAAAAGGCCTCCATAGCATTTGCCACTGCTTCATCCGTTTTTACCATTTTACCATTAATATTAATTTCAAAAGACCTATCTTTAAATGACGTTTTTAGTCACTGCTTAACCACTAGCAGATCGGATGCTTATCCATCATCTCTATTATATATAAGGCTGGTTTCATGGCGTCGGTGGCGTAGTGCGTAAGAGCGTCGTCTCCCATCCGGGAGGCACTGGTTCGAACCCCGCCACGTACCAATGTGTTTTCAAATTTTGAATTCATATGTACGTTTAATCGACGCTTTAACGGTGAAGGAAAACATCGTGAGGAAACCTGCACACACCTATGAAGAAATTCTTAGGTTGTGTGTGAAGTCGAGCAACCCGCACTTGGCCAGCGTGGTTGACTAAGGCCTAATCGCCCCTAATGTGGGGTAGGCTCGAGCCCCTCGGTGGGGACATTATATGAGCTGTTGATGATGATGATGATTTCATAGGTTTTGATTAAGTAATAACCTTTTTTATACAACTAAATGACAAACAAGTCGACGGCCCACCTGGTGATAAGTTTATAAGTGGATACCGTTACCTATAAACAACAGCAAAAAGAAAAAAACACTTGGTATTGCAGGTTCATTGTCATCTATTGTTTGTAGTATTTTGTAATTTCTCTCTTATATGTTCTGTGTGTACCAATAAATAATTTATTTCATTCTTTCTTTCTTTCATCTTGAGGCCTAAGATGAAATGCCTTCCATTCCCAGTAATTACACTGGCTACTTTTTCCTTCAATCTGAAACAAAGCAAACTGTTTCACGACTGAAATAATCGAGATACGTACCCAGATGATACATGTTCTCAAAATATGAAAAAAATAAAAATAAATAAAAAACAGGCCTACCATCTAGCTAAACCTGCAGTTAAATTAACAGTTGTGTACGAACTATCTATTAAATAAATGGTAATGTAATGGGAACTTAATCGAAAACTGTAAAACAGGCCCATAATATTATGAATAAATTTAAAATTACTTCCACTGCAAAATATAAATTTAAAACAATTGACTTTAATTCTCATCGTAAACAATAACACTATTAATTACTCAGGATTTTACGACCGGCTAAAGAACCGATGTCCGAATTATTAGTAGGCCACGTACAGTTAATTTAATATCCTATTAAGTATACGAGAGAAATGAAACGGCACCTTATATATTAAATTAGTTTTAGATAAGAGTCATAGACTATACGTTAGGAACAAAAGAAAATCAAATTTAAAAATGTTGTTTTGGACTCTAACGTTCTTCGAAAGTTGGATAATTGGAATTTATAATCTTTAAAGTTGGTGACGTAGGACCATTTTTGGTCCATAGTCCCGTGTCTCCCACATAATATCTCACTGACGTTTGTGGTGCTGTAAGTAGGTAAATATTGCAGGAAACTACTCGAGATATTTTAGGTAAACAAGTAATAAAAGAACAATATCATCAAGGTCAAAGCCATGAGATGCCGGCAGAGTAGAATAGCATCACCCCATATCCTTTGACGAGTATCGTAGAAGGCGACTAATGGATCAGCAAAGGGTTATGTAAGAGCAGATCGCGGCGGTTGTAAGGCGCCGCTTCCCACAAGTAAATGGAAGGGATGCTAGAGCAGGTTGTAAGGCTGGCCAGCAAGGATGTTGAAGGAATGTGCTGCCCCAGGGAGTAGCCTTCAGCTTGTGGCTCGAACATATGACTTGATCACCTTATACTCGGTCCACCAATCCGCATTGGGATTGATGGACTACTGCCTAAACCTCCTTCGATAACAAGGAGAGGCCCTGTCTCCTAGCAGTGGGTCGAATTATAAAGGCTGTTATAATGATGATAGACATAAATACGCATTATTAGGGATAACTCAATAACTACTCGTCAGATCTCGTTCGAATTCAAATGGAACCACATGACAAGCCCCAGCTTTCGATTATAAAAATAATTATCAAATTCGGTATAACAAGTAAAAATCTATTAGGTAACACACATTAAAAAACATACAGTTGAATTTAGAACCTCCTCATTTTTTTAAAGTCGGTTAAAAAACAATACTTACCAACCGTCAACGGTAAAAGTTCTTACTCTAATGGTAAAAGCCAGAAAAACCGTGCCTTTTTATAAAATCATTACATTTAAAAACTCATGTTGGTAAATCCTACGATTTACTCGTAAAACCTATGATTTACTAATTTACGGACATGTACAGAAACATATTGATATATCGTATCACATTTATCAGCTCGGAACCGTATCACATTTTTTAACCATGAAAAAAAATATCAAACAACCGCCTTCAAAACTGAAACCAGAACTAGAAATTATGATTAAAAAATCTAAATGCTTTTTTGAGGTTAGTCCCAAAAACAACGTTCATTCCAAATATTGAGGTTGGCACCGCCCTTAAGAAAATATTTCGATTTTTTAAACAAAATTATTTTTTCACAGTTATTGAAGGCATTTTTTTGGCCACGAGATGGCAAACAAGCTTGGAGCCCACCTGGTATTTAGTGGTTACCGTCACCTATAAACACTTGTTATATTAAGCGTAAATCACTTAACACTGCAAGTGCGTTGCCATCCTTGGAACTAAGATGATATGCCTTCCATGCCCAGTAATTACACTGGCTACCTTTCCCTTCAATCTGAAACACAGCGAACTGCTTCAAGGCCGAAATAAAAAAGGCGGTAGTACCTACCCAGACGACCCTACATATGGGTCTACCACCTAGTATTTTTTTTTCTAGTGTTGTAAGTAAGTATAGAAATTTTCAGCAAACTATCTCGAGATCTTTTAGGCGAACAACACACGATATCATCGATGTCAATTGAATAGGCATTATAACTCAAAAAGTACTCGTCAGATGTCGATCAAGTTTAAATTGAACCACATAACAAGCACCAGCTTCCAAACGTTAAAAGAATCTTCAAAATCGGTACACCCAATTAAAATTTGTGAGGTAACATACATAAAAAATACAGTTGAATTAAGAACCTTCTCCTCGTCGGTTAAATGAGGCGATGCGCTACCGGTCTGTAGCCGTTTCGTAGCCGCCCTTTCGTTAGATGGCAATTGAACGGCTCTTTATCGAAATCAAAGGTTCCTTTTCCGAGCTGATAAGTGTGCTATGACCTTAAATTGCCACCTATCTGAGTACAAATTGCACATAACAACGTACAACCACATTAGCATCACTCACATTAAACTGTAAGAAATAAGATAAATAAGTTACGCTTTATAATGTGGTATGACGTAAAATACGTCTGTTTGCTTAAAATATCTCAATACACACATTCGTTTCCCTTATGACTTGATTAACCGTTAGAAGGTGACTTACTGCATTAGCATAATGCCAACTGATGTCAACTCTAACCGGCGCCGCATTTACATATAATTTGAATCTTCTCTGCGAAAGCGGTAGATGTAAAATTTCCTTTATTTCTGACGTTTTGTGCGTGTAAGATCTTTTTCACTTCTCCAGCAACAAAATACCTTTTTTGCTTCGTAAAATCTGTAAATTTTGTAGTAATCCTACTTTAAAATTTTAATAATTATTTTAAAATAATAAACGTGTATTAAAGTATTCTCTGGTTATTTTCACCTATGGATAAGCTGAAGAGGTGAAAAGTTGTAAGTTTCACACGAGAGCAATTTTTTTGCCTCGTGCCTATAAATCAGTCACTGCACTCAGTAGTCTATTTATGAATTACTCGCTATACTCATGATTCAATATTAGATTAGTTCGTGATTTGAAGTCTGCACTCGCAGTAAAAAATAACTTTTATACTTATTGAACAAACAACTACTAAATTTTAATCTTCTGTTTTACTTATATATTTCTATTAAGTAACTATAATTCTAAAAGTTCCTGTCAATTTAACAGTGCGAGAAAAAGTATAATAAAGTACTTAGTCTAAAGCTATCTCCACGGCCCTATCTGTTTTTTTTTAAATTTACTAAAATCATTTAAGTGGTTTAAGCATGAAAAGCAATCAAACTTACTTTTGCAATTATAATCGATGATATGTCAGCTATTGTCATCATTATCTTAACGCAAGTAGTGTTAATAATGTTTTGAAATTGAAAAACGCTGCGCTTGCCCAATGTGAGTCGGTCCTTACTCTATTAAATAAACTTCACTCCATCAAGCATTCAGAGATAAACATAACAGATTATCTCTCATTTAAAAGTAACACGATGTTCGCCTTAAAATTTCATATTTCGCCAGGAAAACTCAAATCTTTTTCTTTGACAAACCATTTGAATTTCAAATATTAAAGTCCTCGCAATACTTTCATCACATCGAAAGCTGCCTATTGTACTCGGCAGCTGAAAAGGGGAATTGAAAAACTACCAAATAGAGGTGTTAAGCGTTCACTAAACACACTTTTCCGCTGGGAAATTTTTCAGTCGGGTTGTTAAACTGATTACCTCGGTTCACTCGTTGACAATGGCGCTTCCAGTAGTCATAATTACATTTGCATAAAGCTCACAATCGTTTGGCATTATTGTTAGGACGAGGACAACTGGATTAGGGGACGTAAAATTTAATGAGCCATACTGATAATAGCTACGACTCATTAGATATTCAAAGCGAAGTAGTTACGACGTTCGTGTACGTTTGGGATTTAGAATGCTGCTATAGGTCATGGACTGCGGAATGACGTTCATGCTTTCGAACTTTGATAATTATATTTTTAGAATAATGAGGTTTCATTTTTAGAGGATGTGATAATGGAAGCATTTAACTACCGCTCTTAAACGGTATCCATTAGGAATTACAATAGCGAGTACTGCGATAATTACGATAATTATTTCAATAATTAGCTAGGTTTTTCATTGGACGTTGGCCTTTATGAGGTAAAAAGCGAATAAATGTAAATATTAAAATATGTTTTTTTGATATTTACACAGCTTAGAATTATTTTTTGATATTTACACAGCGTTGGCCAACAGTGGCCAACAATGACCATTTGAATAAAATTGCAATGATAAATTTTCAATCTGGTCTCTTATATTGTTTCGATTTATTCCTGTCTGTTTTCAATCAGTTTTATGAACCTCTCAGATATATATTATAACTTAATTATATCCAAGAATAAACATCTTTGAAAACTATATACATTTAACCCCTTCAGACCTAGATTAGTGTTTAGACTTAAAAAATATTTCATTGATATTTTTATTTTTGAATAGGATAGTTACATTGTTTTTAATGATTTTTTTTTTATATTTTGTTAATTTTTGAACAAATGTACCTACAAATTTTTGATATAACTTCGTCTTAAAAATGTACCGAATGTCATAAATAATTTATATATTTCGACTCTGGTAAGAGCGCTTCATAATAACAGTATTTTTAAACTATGTCCATTGAAATGGCCACCAGGTCCGAAGGAGTTAAAAGGAGGAAAGATAACCGGATTTTTTTTGAGGTTTTGTTATATTTTTTGGGCTTTTTTTAAGGTTTTATTGGACTTAGGTACTAGTACAAGTTGCCTAATGTCTGTGGCCTGCATGCGTCTCAGCCGGATTAGCCACTCAAACTTCATCTACTGAGTTTTCTCCCATATTAAGATTTTTTTAAAACAAATCCTGACACTGTTGTTGACGACTCCGGCAGATGTTTGCTTCCACCTTTAGCATTGTCATCACGTACCACTGGGTCAAATAAAGGCCAAAGGTTTCTAGAAAAGGGTGGGACGCTAATTTGTAAGTGCTATGAATATTATATTTGAGTATTGAACGCCGTGCACCGCGCCAGCTCACGGCGCAACTCTCCACAATATTTCCGTGCCAGTAATTTCACACTTCTGCATAAAAAGATGAATGATAATATTGATGTTCATCATAATCATCATAACAGCCTTTATAATTCGACCCACTGCTGGGACACAAGACCTTTCCATGTCATCGATGGAAGTTTAGGCAGTCATAGTTTAGGCAGGCACCACGCTTGTCCAATGCGGATTGGTGGGCGGAGTATAAGGTGATCAATGCCCTTTGCTGATCCATTTGTCGCCTTCTACGATACCCATTGGAGTATATGGGGTGATGCTGTTCTACTCTGCTGGCATCACGTGGCTAGTACAAAATTATGTATAGGTGCAAAATTAGCGGCAGGGAAACACTGTAGAGCGGCTACTGCCACGGTACGACCCCGTATCGTTTCAAGGCGACGGTGCCGTGCCGTGGTGATAAGTCTAAACCCTAACCATTACCGTTTACGACGTTTATACGAAGCCCGAACAAAAAAAAATCTTAATCTTAAAGTATATATTAAACATCAAGCATATAATTATATTAAATAGAACAGAGCCACGAAAAAAACAGCCCCTTATTCCTAAAATACAGAGTGAACAATTCAACATACTTTCAAATGCAACACGCGATACTATTTATGCTGAGTACAGGTGCAATGTACTGTTCAGAGCTGCATTTCAATTTCAATTATCATTAGCTACCCCTCAATTTGGTAACAAACACGTATTCACTTTTCTTTTGTTAACATGAGTTGAAATTGATTTAGAAAATTCTAGTTTTCTTCGCCGCTTGTTCAATTACTTCTATTATTATTTATTGCCCCTAACAATAAGCTTTACGGTTTGACTTGTGAACTAATTAGAAGTTTCATGTTTCCTTTACAGTTTCTCGTTTCGATATTTCTTTGAAAATATATTTATTTATGAGAGTTTTTCTGGGTAAAAGCGATAAAGAGGTACCTCCATTTGTTTAAGTTTTCAGCGTCTATAGGCTTAGAGTTTAGTTGTACTGTTTACTATCGGGCGAATCTTGTTTCACTCATTGTGACAAAAAAAAAACATTGCCGTCTAGGGACCGCCGAAAGAAGCGAAGCTTTATAATATAAAGCGTAGGAACTTGTGGTAAAAAATATATTGTGTAATGGTAGTAAATCTGACGCTCTCGTATAACGGTAAAATCTGACACCTTAGAATGGCCAAGCCGGCATTTAACTTGTGACAAGTGTATGTGTTGTGGGCCTAAATTACCGCCACTTCGCCTTCCGATAAAGTCGAGTGAATACGTAACTCAGCGATTTGACCGATCTCCTTTGCGGCTGTGCTTAACTTTCATTGCTTCGCAGTCCCTAAGACGCGCGCAATGAATAGTTTATATTACGGCATGCTCAACTAGAACCATGTTATGTGGTACGGCCGCTGATCGCGACACTCGGTCTTCCTATGAACTCGACGATTCGACCGATCTCCTTAGATTGATATATCTGTGAATAGAATAGAAATAAACTTAATTGCACATTGACATAAAGATAGTACATTTTTATAACATTTAACTATAATGCACATTGGGCGGCCTTCTCGCTAAAAGCGATCTCTTCCAGGCAACATTAGGATGGATAGGAATTTTACATAAAAGAAAATGGGAAGATGGCGATGTAGACATGGCTGACAATTTAATGATAAACATAAATACTAATACACTACTTATATCAAAATACATACATTATTACATAATACAAACCTATGTAAATCAGTTATAGCGACAAATAGTGTACCTTTACCAGTTTTCTAAACGTATTCAAGGAATGTGCTCGTCTTATTTCGACATGTAATGCATTCCACAGCCGAGTAGCCTGCACGGTAAATGATTTGTTGTGAAATTTAGTGATGTGCATTCATGTCGCCAAACTTAGATTTTCCGATGATCTCAGAAATCGGGCGTTAGCACGCATAGTGACCGCGGTACGAGCGCAGCCACTCTATGCGCCCTGCCCAAGCGTCCGTATAGAAGCTTCGCTTGAAAAATAGGATTAATCGTTTTAGCGTTGCCCTGTAGGTATGTTATAAGAAAGTATAACGCCGATACTACACGTTGGCAAAGCGAGGGTAACTAGCACGGAGCTCTCTCGCACTAGTTATGTTTGCATATCATTTGGATTCCATTTCTACTTATCATAAGGTAGGATAGAAGTATTTACAAGAGTTATTTATCATCACAACAGCCTTTTTAATTCGACCCACTGCTGTGACACAAGGCCTCTTATTGAAGGAGGTTCAGGCAGTCCACCACGCTTGCCCAATGCGGATTAGTGGACGGAGTATAAGGTAATCAGCACTCCTTTGCTGATCCATTAATCGCCTTATACAACCATTGTAGGATAAGGGGTGATGCCTTTCTACTCTGCCGACATCACATAGCTAAGAGTTATTTATAAAGAAAGTGAAAATCTCAGATAGGGAACTTTTTACTATGAAAAAGAGGCAATAAGCTACTTGTTGACCAACCCGCACTTGACCAGCGTGGTTGACTAAGGCCTAGTCGCCCCTAACGTGGGGTAGGCTCGAGCCCTTCGGTGGGGACATTATATGAGCTGTTGATGATGATGATGAAGCTACTTTCCGCAGCGTTTATAGTAAAAAGAGGCAATACCGTTGAGTTCCCATTTCGAGCTGATAAGTGTGCTATAACCTTTACTCGTATCTAGTAGCCCAGATCTAGCATGTCTACGTCATCCGTAGCTACTCGAAGCAATCCGAATAACAAAAGAAATTGCTAAAACAAAATAATCCCTAAATAAAATGCAATCCCGAACAAGTCTTCACTGTAAATACGAGTATTTGTTGAATACTCGGGCGCCTGGCGGGCGTGCAGAATCTGCTTTATTTGAATAATTTGATTAAGCCGAGCCGCGGTGTCAGAACGCTCTGTCCAACAGTCCTTACGCTATTACAATAAGGACTATTATCTCACAGAAGAAAGTCCTGAATAAAACCTTATCGATCGGAGCTCGAGATGATTGCGGCCTTATTTATTTATTTTAAACGTTCTCAGCTCAAGACTGTGGTTAATAAAGAATATAATTAAATGTCAGCCGCCCAGTTCGAAGTGTAACTATTTATATAGTATATAATTCACATAAGCACAATAATCATTTTATAGTGATATAATATAACGTTATACACTACATAGTATATAACGTTATATACTAGAAGCCACAAAGTATATAAGTCATGGATGGGTACCCACATAACCTAAGTACTAACGAAAATAGTCATACCTTGTTCTCCGATGCTTACACCTCGCCGGCCCAAACGCAACTGAGCTGTCGCTTCGCAGCGGCCCTCTTTTATACAACCGACCATGTGGCGTAGCTTAGCCACGTGCTATTCAAACTATGACTTTTATTGTGTTAAACTGTTAACTATTATTATTTTATAATAATAATCTAATCGAATATACTAATATTATAAACAGGAAAGACCTGTACGTCTGTGACGAATAAACTCGAAAACTACTGGACCGATTCTAAAAATCCTTTCAGCATTAGAATGGTACATTATTCCTGATTGAAATAGACTTTATTTGATCGTAAATTTGCGTATAATCTATCACGCGCAATGAATAGTTTATATTACGACATGCTCAACTAGAACCATGTTATGTAGTACGGCCGCTGATCGCGACACTCGGTCTTCCTATGAACTCGACGATTCGACCGATCTTCGTAGATTGATATATCTGTGAATAGAATAGAAATAAACTTAATTGCACATTGACATAAAGATAGTACATTTTTATAACATTTAACTATATTGCACACTGGGCGGCCTTATCGCTAAAAGCGATCTCTTCCAGGCAACCTTAGGATGGATAGGAATTTTACATAAAAGAAAATAGGAAGATGGCGATGTAGCAACCTACTGACAATTTAATGTATAAACATAAATACTAATACACTACTTATACCAAAATACATACATTATCTAGTAGCCCAGATCTAGCATATCTACGTCATCCGTAGCTACTTGAAGCAATCCGAATAACAAAAGAAATTGCTAAAACAAAATAATCCCTAAATAAAATGCAATCCCGAACAAGTCTTCACTGTAAATACGAGTATTTGTTGAATACTCGGGCGCCTGGCAGGCGAGCAGAATCTGCTTTATTTGAATAATTTGATTAAGCCGAGCCGCGGTGTCAGAACGCTCTGTCCGACAGTCCTTACGCTATTACAATAAGGACTATTATCTCACAGAAGAAAGTCGTGAATAAAACCTTATCGATCGAAGCTCGAGATGATTGCGGCCTTATTTATTTATTTTAAACGTTCTCAGCTCAAGACTGTGGTTAATAAAGAATATAATTAAATGTCAGCCGCCCAGTTCGAAGTGGACTTCGCGAAGCCTTTAGAGTTTCAAAATGATAGCTCGAATTACAATGGACGATGTATGCGAAGCAATATTACAAAAATAAAAAGTAAACTGGTTTATAGAAATAACATTCTTGTTCAGTTGCGTGATGACTTTAACGTCAAAGGAGAATTGAGCAGAAATGCAAACTGAACAAGTTTTGACTGACTTTGAAGCGGCAAAGATAATAATTTCATACTAGGTTGTTTGTTACGTCAATTTAATGGTATGGCAGTGAAATGAGGTAATACTAGATTATATTCATCATCATCATCGTTTCAGCCGAGAGACACCCACTATTGGATATTGGCCTCCCATAAAGATCTTGAAACGAGGGGTCTTGCGCTGTTCGCATCCAGCGGCTTCCCGCGAGTCTTAGCAGATCGTCAGTCCACCTTGTGGGGGGCCTGCCAACGCTGATTCTAGGTCGCCACTCGAGGACCTTTCTGTGCCAACGACCGTCAGTGCTCCTCGTAATAATTACATTAATCTTCAATATTGATAAGGCAGACAGTACAAGTGAGTTGCAGCCTTCAACTGCAGAGGTACTGATATCTCGTCATTATTGTCGGAATGCCTGCAACATTATTATTAAATCGTTATTAACCAGGTTCACTTCAAAATAAGTTCTACCACCAACCAAACTCTGTGTATCTTATTCCGGTGGTCGAACCACCACACCAAGTAGAATACATAATTAAATCGATGTATTGTTAACGACGCCATTCGATCGATACCGCTCTCTCATTCGTTCGGCATTCATAAATGGTGTTTACGTATTTTGGTAACGACACCCCGACTTTTAATGAGGGGTGTTCTACATTCGATGTGATGAATTCGTACATAATTATTATGTTCGGAAGTCTTGGTAGCCGCTGCATTTTTTACATCGCTGCGATGCGTTGTGGTTGTATAGCACGATAGTCACTACATGGGTTTCGCTATGTGGTCTTTTTGTGATTGCTACAACGCATCGTAAGAGTTTTCATAATAGCCATAACACAAATTTTGCGTTGTGGATGTTTGACGGTGACGCATTATGAGCTGTTTTGCAATATTTGCTCAAATTATTTATTTTTGACTTCGTTCTTCTTCTTTTTAATTAATGGCGTTCGCGAAAAGATTACGCATTTCGCCATGTCAAGTGAAAATATACTTTTAATAACCGACAGTTGTACGGTAGATTGAATTAAAAAATGGAGTTTTTCAACACGCGTTTTTACAACAAGAACTCGGGAGAAACTCATTTTATTGGCAAAGCAAAGATTTTCTTCTTCTCCTTTTACGCTAATGGCGATCGCGACACATAAAGATTACGCATTGCGCCTATCAAGTGATGCGGTAGATTTGACTTCGTTATCTAAGTTTCCCGGCATAAGTATTAATGATTTTAATTTGCACTATTAGGTATGTGTATAGAAAATAGGTAGGTAGTAGTCGTAGAGGTACTTGATAGGTAATTATGTTCCCATATTTTGGTTATGGGATTTCCGTTTGAATAAATGCGGTAAGAAGACATTATTATAATTACGGCATTGTTCATAAATGATCCATAATCGTAATATAGCAGGTAAACTCCTTCCGACTCCTTCATTTTTAGTGTAAGTAACAGAGACAAAACACATTATTAGCCCCTAATAATTAATTGTGCTCGCTTAGTAACGGAATAAATCTTTTATGTTGGGGAAGTAAGAGGTGCAATAAATTGTGTCGGGTAGTGAAATTTGCTCATGATAATATAATTTAATTATGCACATAACAAAAGTAGGTGTTTGAAAGCATATCAATTGTTATTTCCTTGTAATTTCAAAAGACATTATCTAGTGTGAATATAATCAAGTTTAAGATAATTTTGAAGGGTATATTTTATTTTTATTGTAATATATTTTGCATATGCCGATAAGATTATATTTATCATATGGCTATGGTATTGTCTAGTGGATTTTTAGGCGGAAAACATAGGCACTTGTTTGTATTAAAATGTTTTTAAAATATGATGAAGATTATAACTTTTAGAATATTTCTTTAAGATACTGAATAAATTGTATAACAAGTCTAGCGAGTTTTTAGATGTACACTATATGTCATTAGCAAATCTAAAAAAAACATTAATAGCCAAGATGTAGATAGATGTAGATGTTATCACAGATAAGATATTTTATTTTTCTGTCTTGTATCTTTTTTGTTACTTATAAAATATCATTACAGTATGTACAAATAAAAATCATTTCAAAGCATTCTCAGTAACTGTAACTAGTTGCATGCGGTGTATACCTATAATTGATTGTGCAATTAGTTTTCATCTAATTAACTAGCCATAAGAGTTTGTATTGTTGTAACAATCGTTGGTATACCTAATAAATAAATAAATAAAAAAAATAATAAGCAAAGGGCAATCAAGTTGAGCTCAATTAAAATATAATATCAATCACACTTAATAAGGTTCAAAATACAAATCTAGCTTTTAGATTTAAAAGACGTTTGTCTTTTAAAAAATCATTTTTTCGTTAAAAGAGCTCTCTGTAACTAAATTAACTAAATCTTTACTTAGAAAAAAGGGACTAATTTATCAACATAATTCACCTTAATAAATAAAGTTCCCAATTCACCTTTCTCTGTAATAAAATCCTTAGGCTTGGAAGATTATGACGGCACAAAACTTACTAATAGCGCTCACAATAAGAAGTGGAGCGGCAATCATCTCCTAGGTATTGTAATCTTTCTAGCTGCACGTGTTAGTCGTTACTCTTGCCTAAAGGCTGAGCCCTGGCAATAATAGTAGCTAGGATTAGAGATTTGTTAATATCGCAACGGTTTCAAAAAACATACACAAATTATTTATTATTTTACCGTTTGACGACATCGTGGTAGAGTAGCCGGAAACGCTGCACGCACATCAAGCGGTCCGGATTTCAGTTCCGGTAGCGACTTTCATTTTATTTATTTATGACGGCGCTATGATATTATTAAGTTCAATTGTAATTTACTTTGTTATTTTCATTAGAAATAGTCTACGTTGGATTGCGACTGACGTCAGCGCCGAACGAGCTATCGTACGATGCGACGTAATAGTGGTGGGGCGAGCCTTTGTTGTAGCGGTGCGCGCTCGACAGAGCTCAGTCTGGTTTGAGGCGTCACCGAGTGCGGACGTCTCTAAGTTGTATTAGGAATGCTTGTGGAGGCTATGCCCGACGGTTGTGTGAATAGTTAAAGGTAGTGGAGGTGAGTGTGTAGGTAAACCTACACACTGGGTCACAATCCCAGGCACTACTCTGGTTTTCCTCTTTGCAATAAATAGACTCGGCATTAGTATGTGAGATCGTGATTCGAGCTAAATCTTGACGACATCCCCGACATACATATAAGTTTATTAAGCTAGATAATGGGTGTGAACGCGGGAATTTATTATTATTGTGATTTTTGTTTTTTTAAACTCTCAGCATGAACTGTCTGTTACTAGTGGTCGGCCACAGCTTTACTCGCGCCAATGATGGTTACCTCTCCAAAACGTATCCTATGTCCTTTCCAGGGATTATCTCCATACCAATTTCAATCATCAAAATCGATTCTGTGGTTTAGTCTTGAACGCGTAACAGGCAGACAGATTTACTTTCGCATGATGAAATGTTACATATTTGATTTATTGTCTGTTTGAGGGGTACCTTATTATTTATTAGGGTGGGTCACTGTAGTACGGCGAAATTTTTTTTTTAATTTTTTGACTTCTAATAGCAATTAAAATGTGTTACATGATTATATAAACTAAAATAAAAAGTTTGGATAAAATTGGATAATATCTTTTGCCTCCGGATTGACCTTTAAAAACGGAAAATATTGAAAAAAATAATACATTTATTAATCTCGATGAACTACCTATTACTTGTTGTAAGTCTGGTCGTAAATAATAAACCGGAATTCTAAACACCTATTTATTATTGACAAATGATTATACAAGCTTAATTAATAAAATAACTGCAATTAATTACTATTTTAATTTACACAAAAATCCTTCTTACTGTCGAATTTTGGCATGAGTTTACGAGACTCAATCTTCGCCTTAATAAAACCTTCGCGTGCAGATTTTGTACACAAACTTCCTGAAGCTTCTGTTACTGTTTTGACAGATCTCTCAACTGCTTGAGTATGGCAAGGTAATCGCAAAAAGATTATTTTATTGTCCTCTCCTCGAGCCATGTAAGATTCAAGTTCTTCATTAGAAACTTGTTTCAGGATTGGTGGTTCTGTAAGTTGACTTTGCCAGTCAATTAAATCATAATATACTTTAGCATTCATGTTAATGTCTGGAACCTGAAATAATCTTAATCTATTAGTTTTTTGAGCTCGCGCTTTTAGAATACGACGGAGAGCCAATTCTCTTATATGTTTTTCAGAGTCTGATAACATTGCTAGCAATAGATTTTCAGGGTGGGCAAAGTAGCTGTTACGTTGTATTACTGGATCAATGATAGCTTTCAATTCTGTCGATAAGTAACGAGACCTAGAAATTAATTCCCATAAATGTCTTCCTCCATCTTTGCAACTGGGGTGGCTTTTAATTTGAAACCATGTAGGAGCGTATACTTTGACAACATACGTTGCTAAAGTAACAAGTTTATCAGAAGGATATGATGTTGTAACATAAAGCCGAAGAACTCTGTTAGCTCGTGTGAGCCACCTTGCATGAGACATTTTTCCAGGTGATTTGTGACCTAAATCTTCAGGGCAAACACCGGATATAACAGCTGATACTATTCGGTATAAATATAATTGATCAGAGCTAAGATTTTTCGTGTCTATCAGTGGCATATCACCTGGAATATTTTTAAATGTGACAACAGCTTTTTCTTCGCAGTTTTCCAAGGCTTTTCCGATTTCGCCAGTAAATGTTTTTGGGCCAGACGTCGTACCATCAATATAAGAAAATAAATGTCTAAAGGGCAATTCGTTCATATGCAACAAGCAAATGATCCACTGTAAAGGTCTTTTTAATGTTTTTTCCATTAAACTTATGATTCCACCAAATTTGCCAACGTTAACATTTGTGCCATCACATCCAATAGCCAACAAATGGTCCAGTGACACATTTTCAGTTAAAAAGAAATTAATAATAGCGTTTTTTATGAATTTTGCTGTTCCAGCTGTTGGGGTGACGTAGCCTAGGTATTTACACTCTGGCTCCTTAATTAATGAAATATGTTCTTCAACTATTAGTTCCCTATAGTATTTCCCGCACCTTTTCTTGTTAACTAATGTTTTATCTTTTCTACCGTCAAAGTACAGCGCAGGTATTTCAGAAATTTTCTGTTTCTTAATGATGTTTTTCCGAGCTTTGCTTCTTTCTCTTCTTAATTTATTTTTATCAATAATTGGCATGTTAGTTTCATGTAAAACAACGGAAGCTATAGCAGCAGCTGCTCTGTCAGATATTCCATACCGGTCGCAAGTTTGAGATAATGTAGTATAATTTACCGACACAGTCGATTCCGGCTTAACTTTTTTCGTTTTTGGTTGAAAGTCTTCGAAGTCGCTTGATGTATCACACGCTGAAGACGATGAACTATTATTAATAAGAGGTGGTGTTGTAGGCAAGACATCGGTGCTGGTTTGTTTGTGAAAACTTTTTGTCATTTCCTGTCTGAGTTTACGTTCTAAGCTTTTTTGATTTTTTTTTGTTACAGCCACATCCGTGTTACCTATTATCATTTTTCTTGAAGATCTTTGGTCGATAAGAAAGTTTTGTTCATTATATGGAACTTTCTTTTCCTTAGGACAGTTACATGCAGAAAAATCTGGGCACTTGCAGGATGAAATATCAAATAAAACTTTGCTGGAAGCGAGGAAGTCTTCTAAACGCTTATTCGGTATTTTAGGATGAGATTTCAATAAGTTTTTATACTTAAGATGATAAGCTTTAAGCATTTGTTGGACTCTTACACGTGATACAGTTGGAAGAGATGCTTTATTCCACAGGTTTGCAATTTTGTCGACGACAATATCAGAAACTTCTTGAAAACTAGGTTCCTTTTTGGTATTTTTTGTCATTTTAAAATTAAATCTCGTCCATTCGTAACATTTCATTATTTCTTCGTAGGTAGGAAGCATATTGTATTTTAAATCACTGGTTTTGCCAAAAATAGGACACTCCCACGCTTTTCGAGTACGATTCATTTTGAAATAATCAGAGTAACACCACAGGTAACACCTTTCTTCTAGCTAAGTACAGCGCGACTGAAACAATCGAGTTGCGGGTGGAATTTAAAGTATTAACACTTACCCTCAAGTATTTTGTTTAAGTATCCTTATTTTTGGTACGGTATAATATGAACTTATTGAAAAGTTAAGTAGTTTTAAAATTGTAAATAGTGTATTAAGGTATGTTAGCAACTGTTTAAAAATGTACCAATTTTCGATATTTGAAACACAATCCGGAGGCAGTTACACTAAAAATATTGCAGTGATATTTTAAACATGGCATATCAACAGTATTTAGCACAATATTATCGCTATTAAAATTCAAAATTTAAAAAAAAAATTTTTTGACCCACCCTATTATTTATTTGGTATTTGATCTGTGCAATATGGCACCATACAGATAGCAGTACGGTGAGGTTTTGAAATGGTTTTATGGCCAGCCACCTGCTTGTTACCAACCCTCCTTGGGAGTGCTGTTGTAGGTGGTTTAAGGTACACACTTAGCAACTCGCAACTCGGAACCTTATCGACTCTTTTTACCCGACTACGGCGAAGCCAAATGGAAGGATAATGATTTTAGCAATCAATTTATGTATGAACAATGATATTATGCAACAAAAGCAATGATTACGTATCATAGTAAGTAAGCCGAAATTATATTATTTAACTTATTTTTATCATTGTAAACAAATTGTATTACGTAAGTACTTATATTAACCTATGAGTTATATGGCGCCATGGTTGCTATAGTAATGCTCACGCAATTGTCTTTTTTGTTCCTATTGGATTAATTTTATTGCCATCCCTTTTAAAGTTTTTCCAATGTAGTGGCATAAAGGTAAATATTATTTTAGGATTTAGATCATATTTTCTTCCTGTTTTGTGAGCGTGTAACGTATCTAATACTATAATATCATTGTGTATGAATGTATAATTCGACCAACAAAGGCTACATTTTAACCGACTTTAAAAAAAGGAGTTTGAGAATTCTTTGTAACCGATTTTAATTCAATTCCTTTGAAGGTTGTCCACAAAATCTCATTGTGGTTCCTAAGCAACACGAAGATAGATTAAGTAAAATATAAGCTTCTTGCTAAGCAATGTGAAATGCCAAAAAATAAAAATGTAACTACAACAGTCATGTCAAAATGATGCTTGATCGTCTATTTCTATTGAAATCGAGTGCAGTTGATTTTACCTTGTGAACGCAGATTTTAACAAATTTTTATTCCATTCTTCTTTTGCGTAGTCATGTGACAGTGTTTTACACATTTTGCTTATAGCTATCAACAAGAGGCGATGCGTTACGGTCCCCAGCCGTTTCATAGCTGCCGTTTCGTTCATATTAAAAAATAAGCATTCCCTTACCGAGCTGATAACTGTGCGACCTTTACTAGTCACCACGCGATTGACCCCTTGGTGCGATTACCTGCACGGGGATCAGAATCTACTTCAGTCGGGTTTTACAACACCTGATGATTTTAAAACCTGTGAGATCTCTATTTGTTTTAGTCTTTTAACATTCAGAAATAGTTCAAAATATTGATAGTCTAGCTGTATCAGAAAATAATATTAAATAGTCTTCCTCGATAAATGAACAATCCAAGACAAAAAGATTTTTTCATTTTAAATCAGTAGTTCCTGAGATTAGCCCGTTCAACCAAACAAACAAACTCTTCAGCTTTATAATGTATAGGTATAGATTAGAAAACTAAATTGCTACAAAAATTTCGCTTGTATTTGATGCTTCAATGAAAAGGGAGGTCAATAATAATTGTTAAAATAACCTTGTCTTAATTTTAATTGGATTACGCATTCCAGTTGGTAAATATCAACTATCGATGATATGTGTCTCTAAATTTAGACATCATTTAAAATACCTACATAGTCATGTTTATCTCCCATTACCACAAATTTGATCCAACCAATTTTCAATAAAGCCTGGCTAATATAAATCTAATAACAGAATTTTGAGCACCTAAAATGCTTGTTGATTCCCAGTAAATTAGTCTGACCTGATTGACACAGAGCTGATAGAAATTATTAACTCCAAGAAATATAATAATTACGTAATATGTAACTTATTGGAAAATTTGGGAATTTTTAATCTTATAAAATATAAATTACGTGGTACGTTGTTTGTCCACGATGGACTCCTTAACTACTTAACCGATTTTAATCATTTTTTTTACGATTTTAATCAAATTTGTACGCCGTGTGCAGTTTGATCCAACTTGAAAGATAGCACAGTTTTTAATTTTGATAAGTAGTCCTATTTTTTTAAACTGCAATTTTAATGTTAAGGACCGTGGTATGAAATTACGACAGCAACGTGTGGCCGGGACAGCTAGTTTACTTATAAATTGATACGAAGTATCTTTTCACAATGATTATAATATTTAAACCCCGAAATAGAATACAATAACACATTTCTGTAATGGTCCATCCACACACATAAAGGCCATGTCTAGCGTACACTCGTTCTATGAAAGATCGTCGCTGACCTGGACACGGAAATGTTTGAACGAGTTCATGTTTTTTTTTTATTATTTATTAGGTTTACCAACAGCTATTACATCAGTACTTACTAGCTATTACTTCACAAAATATGGTCTTAAACTTAATGCAGAGCTAAATAAAGGTAAACACTTCATGCAATATAAGGTATAAGTAAGGTAAATTAAAATATTAAAGAATTAAAGAAATTATGCTACTGTAATACAACTTAAAACTACACCTTAATGTTTATGAATGCTATGCTACATTCTAGTTATGGCTTAACATTTATAAATGATTTCTAAAAGGAGCTTAAGCTATCTGCGTAAACATCCAAAGACTGACTTCGGGTTCGAGTTCATATTAATAATATTAATTGAAGTACACAATGAAAGTTTTGACAACCACTGACTGAAGACGGAATTCGTCCCGTCCACGTCCTCGGCATAGCACGGACGTGTAGATCTAGTTAAATTTGGTCACATAAATATTCTATGCTGTTCTTAATTGATGGCATTCCCAAATCTTAAAGATTATGCATTTTGCCAATGTCAAGTGAAAATTTAGTTATAGTTGCAAAAAATTGTACGGTAGATTTTGGTTAAAAATGGAGTCTCTCAACACGTGTTTTTACAACTAGAACTGGAGAAACTCCTTCATATAAATAACTGTAGGTATATCTGTTGTGTCTGGTATGATTGAAAGACTAGATATTATGATAAATAAGCAGGTTTACTGAATTTGCTACAGAGTTTCTTGTATCATATAAAATACGCGCGCCCACGAGCGATGTTTCGCCCGTTGCTAGCTCAGTGGCGAGTGGGGGACCACCGCCCGCGCTGCTTGTCGCCCGCGCTTCGCACCGTTGTGGAGCGTCACGTCACGATGTCTTTAGTCATCCATCAGGGTCGCGTTAACAGTATCTGTTCATTGACGGTCCAAGACCACTTGTCAATAATAAAATACCAAAAACTTAAAAAAGTTTTTCATGTCATTAAACATAGCTAAATATATGACGACTTTTGCTCTAAAGTGGTATATACGGTAACCTAGAACGGTTTGCTCCCGCAGTCACGCGCGATCTCGAGAAACAGTGAGCCGTAAAGAGAATGCCTGAGACCGCACGATAATTATCCCTCTTCGCATGCACTGAGCCTTACACACCGATAGAATTAAGAAATCATTATTGGAATTCAGTCCTCTGTAACTTAACGATACTTTGCCAAGACGACTGCTTCTAATTTGGGCAGATAAATCCATTGCGCCATTCCTGTATCAAAGTATATAGAATTTCAAGTTTATCGGTCGCCCTTGTAATAGCCCTTATACAACCTGTACAAGCCCCCAATTACTACTTTCACCCAAAATAACTGACTCAGATTTAGATCAAAAGACTAATTTAAGAGTGAAGTATGCAGAGCGGCGTCAGGCGAGCGATCCGACAAAGTCCGAAGGTTACGGTAATTTTACACGAGACTGACTTGAAATTTGTACATGTTAAAGTCTGTATCGAGACGAAATAAACAGAACGCAGAAGGTGCGTTTTATATGTTACGCATGCGAATAACACACGCATTATGTTTAAAGAGTACACAGCGAATCCGTTGAAATAATGGTAATTGCCGTATTATACGGTAGAACGAGCACATAATTTCACAGATTTTTCATTACCTTCTTATAATAATATACGGCAATACAATTTTAATTTGAATTAATTTATTAAAATATTGTTTATGTCAATTCCAAACAAACATAGAATAACATTTTAGTGTAGACACTTCGCTAATACAGTCGTGAAAGTACTTGGGAATATCTCTGCAAACATTAGGAAGTACAGACGACAACACAGAACAGGCTACCTAAAACTGTAAATTCTTTTCAATAAATGTTCAACCTTATCCTACATTGACAGAGTTTAAAATCTATTCAAGATAGACATTTTATGGTAGACTGATGTGCCGTTGTCTGTACGTAAAAAACGTTTATTTATTTCACTGCAGTATGAACGGATTTGTAGCGCTCTGCAGACGTTTAATTCGTTTAAGTTTACGAATGATTTTGAGAGAGTTACAGAAATCATAGGTTTGATAAACCTAGCACTACTTAGCAGCTGTCACTGTCAGCGTAAAAATAAATCTAGAGAGATTTAACTAGGGAAAACCACGCCAGCAAGTAGCAAGTGGCTGGTTGGTTAAAAGACTCATTATCCGCCGGTTCGCAGCCTTATCGCATAAAAGATGCAAGCATCATTACAAACTGATAATATTAGTAGTTACACGGTGAATTAAACATATACAGGACCTTGCCTTCTGATTTACCTTTATTTTGTGCTGACGACCATATTTTTGGTTAGTAACAGTGCCCTAATTTATACTTTGATTATATCGAATAGCCAATGAACTTGATTTCCATTGAACTCTTAGAGAGGTTTTATTTTTCTCGTTGAAAGTAACTTACATCCTTTGTAATATTTAAGCAGTCCTTGACTGGGTATGACCAAGGCCCTCGCAAAGTTATCGTACGAAGTAATGAGGTAGGCAATGAAAAATAAAAAGAAAGTAGGTAAAAGTTATATATTTGGCAATCCGTTGCGAAATGTAATAAGTAGTAATTTCGTCGTGGTGGAGTGGTCAGTATAGCTGGCTTCACATCAAGCGGTCCGGGTTCGAATCCTGGTAGCGGCAAATATTTGTGTGACGAACACGAATGTTTGTTTGTGAGTCATGGTTGTTTATAAATTTATTTAAGTTTATTTATAAAAATATCTAAAATTATTATGTATATTAAAAAAAAAATGTCCGTTATCTAGTATCCGTAACACAAGTTCTTAATGATACTTACTTCGGGCTAGATAATTGGTGTGAGCGTGGAAATATTATTATATTATATATTATTTATTTGAACAAGAATCAATAAACATTTTTGAAAGTCAGATAATCTTCTGATTGTGCTAAGTGGTGTGCCTAAAGAATGGTACGTATCTATTGAAGAACACAAAAAAATATTTAGAAATAAATAACAATAAAAATTTCGTCTGGCATAGAACTTGAACCACACTACTACACTTGAACTATGAATGAGTCCGGAATAGGTAAGATGCAAGTCATTTATGAATTTTATTATAATCCAAATGCTCTAACATAAAACAGAATCCAAAAAGGAAAAATTCTGATTAAAAGTTTGTGTCAATTCACACTTCGTAAAGTAATTCATGAATTGCAAAAGAGGTCGTTCGTTAGGATATAATTATTAAATACATACAAAACGACGCCGTCGTGGTGGAGTGGTCAGTAAAGACATCAAGCGGTCCGGGTTCGAATCCTGGTAGCGGCAAATATTTGTGTGCCGAACACGAATATTGTTCATATATTTATTTATGTTAATATTCATAAAAACATCTAAAATTATTACGTTTGTGAAAAAATTTCGTTTTCCATAACACAAGTTCTTAATGATACTTACTTTGGGCTAGATAATTTTCGTGAGCGTGAAAAGCAAAAAAAAACTACACATAATCTTAAAGGAGTTGAGCAGAGCCTTAGGTAGCAAATAATAGCTTAGTAAGCATATCGTCCGTGAAAGAAGCAAAAAAACATTGCAAAGGAATATGTGAAGAATGAAGATCTCTTCATATTTATAAAAAAATGTCCTCGAGTCAATCAAGCTAAAAAAAAAACTGGAAGAGTCGTATAAAGAGGTCTGACATCAGTCAAAGTTTTTCTGCAAATGTGTTAAAGAATATATTTGATTCACATCTTGTACGTTTCAATCTTTGTATTTGATGTGATTTAATGTCATATTCAGGATCGCGTGGAAACTACTAGTTCATGAAGCTTTGATAGCGTTGGATATACGAGTATGTTATTATTTTGTTACAACACAAATGCGATAGGATATGATTATGTATAATAAAATTTACTTCGATTTTTGGATGAAAAGGTTATGAAGTATGAATAACTGAAGAAAAGAATCGATAAAGCCGCTATAGACCATTCTACTCTTCGTAATGAAAGCAATGTTCTCACGAAAATATACAAAACAAATAACAATTCCAGGAAAAATTATACAAGCTTAGAGATTTATCCTCAAAAGAAATTAGAATTTCCTTTAGCAGCACTGAGTATCAAAGTAGACCACCGAACAATGAAATTATTTCAACTGTTACAGATTAAGTTAAATTTTAAAGTTTTAGGAATGAGGATAAATGAGTACTAAATATAGGAAGTATCAAATCTTAAGCAATAAAAGGAAAATAAAACAATGGATCAAAGTCAATCATTATGGCTTGAATTAACTAGTTGAAAGTCGATATTATGAAAGAAAATCACATTCACTAAGCCTATTAGAAAGGTTTTGAAGTGGAGAAACATTTTACCGCAATACAACAAACAAAATTCGAATCCCTCAAAGTCAAAGTCAAAGTCAAAGTCAAAATTACTTTATTCATTTAGGTACAATTTGTACACTTATGAAAGTCAATTTTGATGCCATCGGTTCGAGAGTCTACCAGGAGGCCTTGTTCTGAGAAGAACCGGCAAGAAACTCAACAAGTTTTATCCTCCCTTTACAGTTTTTATAGTATTGATTTGGAAAGAGCCATAATTCACATTGTCAAGTCTTTAATAATTAATCATAATAATTTATTAAAATAAAGACTAATAATTAAACTTAAAATAATATATATATATATATATATTTAAAAAAAAGTGATTTAAGACATCTTTCCTTACAATCTTGTCAATTAGAAAATTAAATTTTTACACATATTGATATCTCACTAGATTACAATGGAGAATCGAGCACATTTGGATGTGTCCACACATTTTTATCATCTATATATTCCTGAACTTTATAATACGCTTTCTTCATTAAAATTTGTTTAATGTGAAGCTTAAATTTATGTGACGGAAGTTCAGTTACATGATGTGGGAGTTTATTATATATTTGTATACATTTCCCCATGAATGAGTGACTAGTTTTATGAAGTCTGAAACTTGGAACAGCAAGTTTATTTCTACCTCTTGTGTTTAAATTGTGATAATCACTTTTCTTCAAAAATGTATGTAAATTTTTATGAACATACATAATGTTGTCATATATATATTGGGAAGCAACCGTGAAAATATTTATTTCTTTAAATAACTCTCTAAGCGAGTCACGAGGTCTTAATTTATAAATGGCACGTACGGCTCTCTTTTGTAATACAAAAATGTCTTGAATATCAGCTGCTGATCCCCACAGCAATATACCATATGACATAACACTATGGAAGTAACTGAAATATACAAGTCTTGCCGTCTCAACATCAGACAGTAATCTAATCTTTTTAACAGCAAAAGCAGCAGAGCTAAGTCTTCCTGATAGGGTAGTAATATGAGGATTCCATTGTAGACGTGAATCTAAAGTTATTCCTAAAAATACTGTTGAGTCAACACATTGTATAATTTCTTCGTTAATTTTAATATTTGTACTGACCTGCTTGACATTTGGTAACGAAAATTTGATACATTTAGTTTTATTTGAATTTAGTAACAAGTTATTATTAGTAAACCAACACATTACTTTGGAAAGGGCATTATTTACATCGTCAACATTTTCTGTTTGTCTATTTAGTTTGAAAATAAGGGAAGTATCATCTGCAAATAATACCGTCTCACATAAGTTGCTTACATAGTAAGGCAGGTCATTTACATAAATCAAAAAAAGTAACGGACCTAATATCGAACCCTGCGGCACGCCCATGAGCATAGGGGCCCCTGAAGACTTCGCTTTATTTATAACTACTGTTTGTAATCGGTCACTCAGGTATGATTCAATTATTTTTATTGAGTTCATTGAGACGCCATAATGTTGTAATTTGGCCAATAAGGTTTTATGTTCTACACAGTCGAAGGCTTTGGACAAGTCACAAAAGACACCTAGAGCATCTTGTTTGTTTTCCCAAGCATCAAATATATGTTTCATTAACGCAACACCTGCATCTGTCGTATTTCTACCCTTAGTAAAACCAAATTGTCTGTCATGAAACAGTTTATTCAATGTAAAATGAGAAAGCAATTGATTGTAAATAACTTTCTCAAATATTTTACTTAACGCTGGTAAAATGGATATGGGACGAAAATTAGTAGGATCACATTTATCCCCAGACTTAAACAAAGGTATAATTTTACTACATTTCATTAAATCGGGAAAAACCCCATCTTCAATGCATTTATTAAAAATAATCGTTAAATATGGGGAAATTACTTTAATTATTGATGTTATAACTGCAACCGATAAACCCCATAGATCTTCCGTCTTTTTCTTATTTAAAGATTTAAACGTTTTTATAATGTAATCGTCATTAATTTCATGAAAGTTAAAAGAAATATCACATTTATCAACACTAGATTCTAAAAAGGAAACCGCAAATTCAGTAGATGAATTCAGTTTACTAGTGATTTTCATGGGAATGTCTGAGAAAAAGGCCTCCATAGCATTTGCCACTGCTTCATCCGTTTTTACCATTTTACCATTAATATTAATTTCAAAAGACCTATCTTTAAATGACGTTTTACCAGTTTCTTGGTTTATAATTTTCCAGGTGGTCTTAATTTTATTAGCAGAATTTTTAATTTTATTACTAAGGAAGTTTGCTTTTGCAACATTACAAACCCTTTTAAATATTTTAGAATAATTTCTGACATAATTTATAAATGACTGGTCTGTGGACATAGACTTTTCATAATATAAATCATATAATTTTCTTCTACTAACATATATGCCTGGGGTAGCCCAATCACTAAATTTCTTTTTTGAGTTAAGTGAAACAGTTTTTTGTTTAAATATGCTATTAAATTCTAAATTTATTTGATTAAATAAATTTTTGTACATTTTATTTGAATCATCACAATATTGTAAGAAATGAAGTCTATGTTCAATATTATTTTCGAAAATCTTCATGCGACTGTCCGTTATTGGTCTAAAAGTAATTTTTGTTACTAGATTAACATTACGGCGCTCAATAGTGATTTTCTGTCCACTATGATCTGAGTTTACACAGTTGAGTATAGATTTTTCAAGTATATTACAATTACAGAAAATGTTATCCAAGCAAGTAGCTGTAGTAGGGGTGATTCTGGTAGGTTCAAAGAAAGCATAATAAAGATTAAAAGATCTAAATAAATTAATGAACCTATTTGTGTATGGACTTGGTACTAGAATATTTAAATTGAAGTCCCCACAGACAACTATCTTCTTGTTATTGCTACAAATAATATTTAGAACATTTTCCATTGTAGTTTCAAACAGATCATAGTTTCCAGAAGGGGGTCTGTATACACATACAATTATAAATTGCTCAAATTCCACACATGAAATTTCAATAATTCGTTCAATTGAGTGCTTAATCACATCTGAACGTTCTTTATATTTAATATTGTTCTGTAACAAAATTAAGGAACCACCTCTAATGGCAGATTCTCTAGTGAATGCACTTACAATGTTATAACTTTCAATACAATTTAATAACTGAGTTCTTTTTAGCCAATGTTCTGTGAGACATACTACATGTATATTTAGACTCTGTAAGAATAAAGAAATTTCTAGTTCCTTTCCAGATAAGCCTTGAATATTTTGGTGAACTATTTTAAGTGAGCTATTGCCAGAGGTGTCCTCTGTTGTCTTACTAATTAATTTAAATATTGATTTTGTGCTGAGCTTATCTGTGCGTCAAAGTTAGTTTGCTCAACAGGAGCAATTGTTATATTATTATAACTAACTTGCTCAAAAGGAGCACTGTCAGAACTACAATGCTGTATAGGGGCATTGTTACACCGTGATGGCCCAATAGAGGCAATGTCAGAATAAGGTTGCTCAATAGGAGCTGTCCGTACAGCCAAATTCTTGGCTGAAGTAGATATAGAAAAGCTTAGCAATTTTGCTAATTGTTTTTTAAAATAATTTGATAGAAAAATTCTATCTCTTGTCAAATAATATTTTTTGTTACGATTATTACATGTCAATTTATTAATGTCAAAAACATGTATTTTGTCTTCATAATATGACAAAGTATCTAATTGTATGTTTAATTTATATCTAATTTCATTTTCTGACTGTGGCAAACTATCGCAATAAGGAAATGTAAACATTACAATGCTTTTTACATTTAATTTCAGTAGGTAGTCATAATATTTTAGTAATGATCTTTTGTTTACATTATCCCTATTTCCTATAAATAAAATTAAGTTATCATTATTTTTGAACTTGTATTTTGTAACCTTCTCTATAATATCATCATAACATAAACCTGGCATACAGTAATTTATCACATTTTGCCCCAGCTGATTCATTAATAACAGGCCCAAATCCTTTCCAACTTCATCACTAAATATTACATAATTGTCTTTTATTTTTACTGAGGAACTGTTTTCAATTGTGCTCATAATAGATTGACTGAGTTGTTCAGAGATAGATGGCTCACACACCGACATAGACCATTCAAGTTGATCCAAAGCAATCAGGCCAGGAGCTGTGGAACAATTTTTTAAATCACAAGATTCCTCAAATTTTGGGTTGTTCATAAGGTGATTTAGTGTCAATGTGTGGTCCCTCATACCTCTTTTTGATACAATATATTTGTTTGATAAGGTAGTTAAAGATTCCTGTAGCAAACTAATTTTCTTATTTAATAACATTATATTGCTGTCATATATTTCTTGATTTTGCTTAATTTCATTAGAATATAGTTCTAGTTTATTTAATAACATTATACGTTCTTTACTATATTTCAAATTTTTATGAAAATAGTTATGTTTCTTAATTAATGACTTGTTCTTTCTAATAAATTTATTTATTTTTAAATATTTTTTTATTTTATTTTTGCTGCATTCAACCTTGACCACTGTGTCAGATGTGTTAATTGTGTCATTACATGTTAAGTTGAAAGACACCGCAGGATTTATGTTGTATGCAGCAGAAACCATTTCCGGGGCATTACTAACGAGCTCCTCGAATAGACTTTGGTTCTGGGAGGCTGTCCAATTTAATTTGTCGGTTTCTAAAGAATTAATGTGATTATTTGCCTCTTGTAAACATTGCTCCAATTCAGTGATGCGCCTGAGGGCCTGCTCATACTCATCACTGCATTGGTCGAACCGGTCTACTAAAGATTGCAACTTTTCCTTTTCATCCGTAACTATCAAATTTTGAGTATGCAACTCAGCCATTTCCTTCTTAAGTTTACTGTTGTTGTCTACCGCCTCTAACAGTTCCTTCTCACTGTCATCCCTTTCCCTAAGTAGTTGTTTAACTAACTCCTTGGAAGCCTTTAATTCCTGCAAAACCAGGTGGCACTCCTCCTGGCGAGCTAAGGCCTTACGAGTCATCATCTTTAGATACTAATAATATAACCGAAATCAATAGATAATACCCAAGAAGTAGTAAAAACAACTAAAAATTGAAGTTACTTATGTCAAGTAACCAACACTTCTAATATCAACAAAGTCTAAAAAATTAATGTGTTCGAATGAATAGTCTACTTTAAATAAATTATAACAAAGTTTTACTCACGTGAAAGGGAAAACACTGATTAAATACCTTTGTTGTGACAATTCAAATTGTGATGAATCACTCGCCGGTACACACTGTTCTTAAATTACAAATTACGCACAATTCGATGTCACTAAACACTAATACAAATTAGAAATTTTATTAATACGGTTTATATTTAGTGAATTGAGGAAATGGGGCCGTAAATAATAATTATTTTTAAAATAAATTTAAGGAGCAAATTGTAACAGCTGTTTGCGCTAGTGTTGCCACAGAGAAAAACTTTAATAAGAAAAATAATAAGAAAAACTTTAACAAAGCTTTAATCATTACTTTGACGCGTGAAGTTCCTACGCACGTAGCATCTACGGCGTAGCAACGTAGCCAGCTACGGTCGTAGCAATCAAACAATCTAATGGTCGGATGCCATGTCAAAGGAATTCCATAAAATGCGAAAGCTGGAAATACCTTTACGAAGCGAATGGTAAAAAAAATCTTAAGCGGAGGCTCGCGTGACCGAACGTGGTCAATGAAATTTCGGTCGACCAATGTACACATAAAAATTATTTACTTCGGTAACCGTTTAAATCCGTTATTTGATTACGGGTAAAGAGAGGCCCTTTTAGTGGTAGTAGAATCGATTTTTTGGGTTAAGTATTTTTTAATGGGATATGAGACACCGTGTCTGTCACTGTGTACACATTTAGGCGGCTTAATCACTTTACACGCTACGATAATTTGTTTGAAAAGTTTGTTTTTATTATTACGTAGAAAGTAACTGAAAAAGGGTTTCAATGACATGAATACATTTACGAGCCGTAGTTTTGAGACATTAATTAATATGGAAGTAATTCTCACTTACAACTTAAACTGCTTTCCGAAGTACGAAGAAAAATCGAAATGAAACTATTATTATTGGTCCCCCATCAGAGTACCAACCTCGCACTCAGTGGCTTAACTTCTGCGATTGTTATGAAGAATTCATGACCACGGCACCTTCTCAAAACAATCGAGTTCAGATTTTTCCTGTTCATGCTGCCTCTCTTTTTATTAAAAAATAACATTTGTATTAATGAAATTATAAAACCAACATCTTCCTATGCTCCAAATTGTTCAAATGCAAATAGCGAACGTTATATTGAATCTTAAACAATACTCTCATGACTAAATAGCTTTATCGGTGGGATCTGGTGCTTGCAACTAGACCAAAGTTTAGACACAGGGATGGTTTGAACAACGTAGACCAACTATGAAACTATTCCATTTGGGATACACCTAATACGGAGTTCCAAAGGTTTTGATGTAAATGTAATTTCGCGTGGAGGATTTAGACAAAGTTTTGGAGCGTAATTTATTCTGCCTGTTATTTTTATGTTTTGAGTCTTTTATTTAGTTTTGGGTTTTTATTTTATTATAGGAAATCAGGAGTGAAAACTGTTAAAAAAAAAGAAAACTTATTCAAACTAAAAATATTAATTTTACAAAGGAATACTGAATCACAAGGATGGATAATTTCTACTAATTTTACATTAAATTAACAATAATGGGAGCAGCACTACGTCCGTTCCACTCGAAGTCCGCTAGCAAATTGCGCGAGCGATTTTTTTTTTCTCTCCCCTGACCCCTCACTGCTTTCCCTTACCTTCCTCTACTAAACACCCCCTTTCTGCCTATTGCCAAAGTGGCTATAAGGCTATCGGAAGCAGCCATCCACTCATGAGAGATGGAGGTGCACACGCTGCCCTAGACATATAGACTAGGACATATGCGTGGAAGTGCGTACGGACACCATAGCGGGGCCAAACGCATGTGTGTGAGGGGACTGTTTACGCAGTGGCGGAGAGCAACGCGACAAATCTGGGTTGGCGCGAGCGATCAACGGCTGCGCCTTATATAGGCACGGCCGCCATTGCTCACGACACTTCTCGTTTCGTTTCCAACATTTTTATAATAACAAATTAGCTCAATACAAGTAAGGTCCTAAAGTAACAGTATAAACAGACATTTTTAAAAACTAGACGTACCTATGCTTTTCTTATACTAATGATCTCAAAGCTGGCAAAATTTATTTACCTCATAAATTTATAAAATAAATAAATCTTGCTACCAGCTTATATTTCTTCAGGTCCATTTCTATATTTCTATTTTTCTGATAATATTAGATAAATAGAGTTGTATAATTCCTTATGGGTATTATGTAGATCATAAAACGTACATGAAACTCATTACACGTACATTCATTAAATCACAAATAATGTGCATAATAAATATACAATAATTTGTCATTATAATTTTACAAAATGCCATTACAACTTTAATAAAAGTAAAACCTATTTGGAGTCACGCAAACTGGTCGTCAAGGATGCACTGTGCAGGTTTTCGTCGACAATATTCACAGAAAATCGTTATTATCGGGAATCACTCTATTGAGTGTTTTTATGTTGCGTTAATGATTTTAACCTCTTATTACGGTTTGATTACGCGATTTGTTTTCTGCGAGTTCGCACATGTTAAAATTATATTTTATCTAAATTATTCTAGTATTTATTTTTTATAAGAAAATAATAGTTTAAAAAAACTAAAAAACACGTTTTTATATTAAATAGGACAAAAAACTTTTTAGTAGTAAAAATAACTTTTTAGTCAAAAAAAATAAATGATGAATGAAAAGTATCATTACTATTTTTTAGAAAAAAACATGGGGTGCTCAATTGAATTGTACCGATCGAATATTTTCAAGAACAAATGTAATTGAACACCCCACGCCTTTCTCTAAATAGTTTTTATACTTTTCGTTCATCAGTAAGTTTCTATACTAAAAAGTTATTTTTCACTTTTTAGTTTTTTATTTAATATAAAAGCGTGTTTTTTAGTTTTTTTAAACTACTATTTTATTCCACTTTTTAGTGCGAATTATAACATAACCGCCGATGAAAGTACTTACTTAAGAACAACACCATCTAGTGACATATAGCTGAACTAAGATTCCAACGTTTAATTTATTAGGCCTAGCGGTTCTAATCAGGATAATGGGATATATACAGGGTTACAGGAAAAGTCGTGCTAGATCCGTTAAGGGCGTGGAGTACCCATCATTTGTGACTTATTTCACTATGAAACACCCTACCCTAAACTTAACCCATTTCGAGATATTCGACTTTTAATTTTTTTATTGAAAATTGCCGATTTTTAAGCTTCTAAATTAAATTTTGTTTATTTTGTGGGTCCTATTATTATTATAATTGCATGTTTACATGTGTAATAAGATGCTATAGGATGTCAATTATTAAAATAGTGTATAAGTTAATTGAACAGGCCGTAGTAGACAAGTTAAAGTTAAGAAATGAAAACAAATATTAGAAAGTTCATTTTTCTCTAAGGGATATTACAAAAAAATAGTATGGCAGTTGTTCGGCAGATGTGTTTAAAAATATCTACGTTTCATCAGCTAAATACACACATACACATGTAAACATGCAATCATAATAATAATAAGACCCACAAAATAAACAAAATTTAATTTAGAAGCTTAAAAATCGGCAATTTTCAATAAAAAAATTAAAAGTCGAATATCTCGAAATGGGTTAAGTTTAGGGTAGGGTGTTTCATAGTGAAATAAGTCACAAATGATGGGTACTCCACGCCCTTAACGGATCTAGCACGACTTTTCCTGTAACCCTGTATATGGGATATATGAAACCTGACCGTTTAAAGTGGGTGAAAATCGAGCCGAAACGAGTCAGTTACATACAAACATACAGGAGTTACAAACATACAGGTGAAACTAATATAAGCTTGTTAAAAAGGTCAATCTAATGACTCCATTTCACCTTAAGGTAAGCAGAAATGGCATCCAAATGCGAAGATAACTAGTGCGAGAGAAAAACCGCCACGCTAGCCACCTCACGTTGCCGACCTGCAAAGCGCTTTCTTCACGTCTCTTATGAATGACCACAGATTTGATAATACAAGGATATAGGCCAAGCCGGCGTTTAACTTGTGACAAGTGTATGCCCTGTGGGCATATATTTCCGCCACTTCACCTTCCGATAAAGTCAAGTGAATACGTAACTCAGCGATTTGACAGATTTCCTTTGCGGCTGTGTTTAACTTTCATCGCTTCGCAGTCCTTAAGATGCGCGCAATGATTAGTGTACATTACGGCATGCTCAACTAGAACTATGGTATGTAGTACGGCCGCTGATCGCGACACTCGGTCTTCCTATGAACTCGGCGATTCGACCGATCTCCTTAGATTGATGTATCTGTGTGAATGACCCAAGATTGTAGAAAGTAAGTGTGCTGGCAGTGAATTCCATTTATTGTATGTACGACACAGAGTTGCCAAATTTTTTAGTTCACAGGGGAATGGTAGACCAGCACGTGTGGTCCTTTAAAAGAAGGGATATGGTGGCATTAGAGAAAAAAGCTCCTCCTGGCACTTACCGTGGTACATACAGTAGAACGCGCTCAACGACGCAACATCGCGACACAAGTGGGGAGGATCAAGATGTTTAGTCACCTCTTCGTCGCCGATGATGCGGGCCGCGTGACGCTCAACCTATCCAAAGCATCGAGTAAGTACTTGGCGGAGCCATCCCACAGGTGCGAGCAATACTCCACTTATGACCGTACTTGCGTTTGTATATCAAGTTCAATAGTCAGAGTTTCCGTAAAGTTGTTTTGAAATTATGCATTACAATGTCTCCACCAGCACGGAGCCCGCCTTCAATATGCCGCAGGTGTTTTGATAAAAGGGGCTAGAAATATTTTAAGTCCTCACAAAAGTCATGTACAGCTTATCTTGAAGACATAACAACCCTCGTATTATCATAGTTGTTAAACGCGGGTCTGTCATAAAAACACATTACCTTGGAATGCTAACAGTAGACTTATTCTAATTAGCACGTCAGAGATGATTATGCCAAGTTCGTAAATGTTAATTTTTCGGCAATAAACGGTTTAGCCTCTTTTGCTTTTAAGGTATACATTTCAACGTAATGTTGGCGTTCACAATTGTTTGTGTAAATAAAAAGGTGAAAATTTAAATTAATATACTTTATTTTTCCTTTTATTTTCCTATTTAACGAACCTCGTCTGGGTAAAGGTTTACTATTTCAACCATTTCAAAGGTTAATGTCAGCATTTTCGCGAATTTGCTCGAAATTAAACCACATTGTGTTATTCATTTTGGGTAGAACTTAACAACTTGGTGCTTTGTATATAAATTATTTGATGAAATTTGAGATTTTGTTTGGCTTATTGTGAATATTAATGATACCAAATGCAAACTTATCAGATGACTTTGAGACTAAATTCTTAACTCAATCTAGCGTAAAATTTATTATTATAGAATTACGGCGAAATCATTAAATAAGAGAAAAAGAACTAAAATGCATTGTTTTGTTATTTTTTATTGTCATAAAATATCGAGATTTTTTTCAGTGCATTTTTCTAGTATAAAATATCGAGTTCAGCATTTTCTTCTTCGTGCATTGACTGTTTCCGCAACTCGACGACTTTTGCATCGGAGGGTGAAAGGCTAGGTCATTCCAGCCAGCCCAACTCTTCCGGGAAATCGCTCGGCGCCTTTTCGTTATCATTTGCTATTAATACTAGCGGACTCGACGGAAAAAAATATTTTCTAAGGCTCGAATTGTGGATCTAAACCATTCTCGAATCTATGAATATAATATACTTAGTCCTAGAAAGACAATCTGCGTTTAAAAATGACGCATGTGCGTTTAAAATATTGATCTCTTGTTCTAAATAGTTCAAATCTGTTGCTGAGCGTTTAGGGCATCTCACTAACACGATGCCTATACATGTCGAGTGGGGCATGTGTCACTGGGGTAAGTTGTGTCACTGGGGTAAGTTTCATCAATTTTGAAATATAACGACTGCATGAGTCATAATGACTCACATCTTGAAGCTGAAACAAGCTATTTAGCCCCACCAATACATTTAATTTTCTAGCTCCTAAATCAGATCAATGTTGAAAAATTTAAATCGCCCACGATCTGCTTAATTGCGAGCCAAATTTATTAAATGACATACCACAACTTTTCATTGTCCCATTTAGTTTTTAAATGGGTTTTTGCGAAAAGTGGTAATTTTTGACATAACCCCATTTTATAAATAGATTTTTGACATAAACCCATATTAAATAGTTTTAAGTTGTTTTTTTCTACATTAAAAATAAACATACGAAGTATTAATTGTGGTACATTTAGCGTGGAAACATAAAAATGGTCAGGATTATTCAAATCATTAAATAAAACAACACATGTTGGCTATTTAAAACTCATGTGTCAACTTAACGGATTTAAAAACACACAGTAAATTAATGACAATAAATTCGTTCTATACTCAACCGTTTTTCCGCTGGGCCGCATAGTCACTTCTGCTACACTTACCGAGCCGCAATAATATAACCTACACTGTACAAAATAACAATATCAAGAAATTTATAGGTAAAAGTAATTAAATCACAATAAAACGCAACAATTTTACGACCATTATCCATAAAATACTACTGCTAATTTAAAAATACTATAGCAGGCTTCGGGCCGCGTAGAATGGGCTAGTGGGCCACTTGCGACCCGCGGGCTGTAGGTTGAGTATAGCTATGTCTGAATTCCTTTTAAAGTTTGAGGATTTCAGACACATTCAGACAGACGCACGGACTTAGCTATAAGTAAGCATAGATAAAAGAATTGCTATTATTTTTATCGACTGTACTTATTTTAGCAAATGCTTCTAGTTATTGGCCGTAAACAAACTGAAAATTCTGCTCGTATACATATAATATTCTCAGTCATTTAATAAATTGTCTTTAAAGTCTTGCACAGTGCACTGAACTTAAAACTGAGTCGTTAAAGAGGCCATCTGAGTAATAGAACGTACGGCCACAAAGGGAGCGCTCTTGGCTACTCACTTGTTCGCTTTCTTGGCGTTCTCTCAGTGGCACTATGTAATGTGTGGAGAGGACTGATAATTTAATCACTTTGAAGTTGGAATTCTATAGGGTAATATTCGTGGCCTCGGTGTCTTTGGTATATGATTATAGAGCTAAGATGGAAGCTTACTGCACCCGGAATCAAATACCGAGGCATTGAATTTCTTATCATTCATAGTGTCCAAATACAGTAATGCCTTATGGAATAATTTTATTCTTGCGTTTACAAACGCGTAAATATTTTTAATACTAGAAAAAATGCACTGAAAAAATAAACTTGCCTCAGGCGGGAATCGAACCCGCATCTTCCGCAATCCGGGCGGCTGCGTTGACCATTACGCCATCGAGAGACTGCTTTTCGCTCTTTTCTAAGATCCGAATGAAATATTTTTGCAAATATTTGACGCCCAGTTAAGATATGAAATTACCTTACTTTTATTTTTGCGTTTAGAAACGCGTAAATATTTTTAATACTAGAAAAAATGCACTGAAAAAAACATTTTTTACAGTAATGCCGTTAATTTATGGTGACAGATTTTGTTTTTGGTAAAATGTTGGTAGGTGGCAAAGCCTAGTTCAATCAAGCCACAAAGCCAACGCCACAACGACCACTCCTATGCTGCTTGCACCTAGGCGTGACCAGCAACCTTAATCAGGTCAGACACCTTGTTGCCTGCCCACACAGCGTAGTCCGTTGCACGGTGGCCACTTTTCGGTCCCATCGGCCATCTGTTCGCCGAGCAATGTGCCTCGCCCACACAATTCCATGGATTATGTCGTACCCTTTGGTTCTTCTGCGGATCTCAGAAAAACCAAGCATAGCCCAATCCATTGCCCTTTGGGTGACCTTGAGCATTTCCATTACCATTCACCAATCTGAACACAAATTTGTGTTTCACTGTGGATCAAAGCAGAGATCATTGGATCTAATTACCGTAGGCGAACCAATAGACTCTAGTGGTAGCAAATATTTTTTAAACTTATGGTTTCCTGCATAAAATTAAGTAATAATAATCTAGCCATAATTCTGAACTTCAGGTTGAAATATTTTTTAACCTTTATACAATTTTCAAATATTAATTGTGTCAAACTGAGGTAATATTTTAGACAAAAATATAGGTGACACAAAAAGAGTTCGACTTTGAATCCACTTTAAGCAATATTGATTCATCATCCACTTTGTCACAGTTAAACCAATGATTTGATAATGTCATTCCCTGGAGTATTCAATGAATACAAATTCAATTACTATAGTAGAAATGAAATAGCGTCTCTGGGTCCTTTGCGTACCCTTTTATATTCGGCAGTGCTTCAATATAAGCCTGCGCTAAGATATCTGATCACATCGGACCGAATTGAATAGAGGCAACACATTTTCAAACGAACCTGTCTCTGAACTTCATATATTCTTTGCTGGTTTGAATTTAAAAGAGAGTTTTTATATGTTTGTATAAGTTTAAGGGATTATCTGAAGATGTTTGATGTTGATAATTTGGAATATGTAGCTCCTTTTCTACGTGGCTAGAAAAGATTTTTTTTTTTCGTTTTGATTAATGGTATGTACTAAAGAAAAGCTTTTCGAATATGAATACGTAAATTCCACTACAAAAATATTTCTTATTTTCGTTTATTGATAGCGTCTTGATGCGATATTACACGGACCGAATTATCAAGATACGCGCTTTTATCGTCTCTTAGCACAGACGATTCAAGGTGCTCTTCGATTTGACTATATTTACTCATTTATTGGATATTGATCAATAAGACAAAAAATAGAGATAACTTTAAAGTTTTTCTCATGTAGTAATGTTTATTCGATATTTTTTTAAATGGTTCAAAAAGAAAGTATTTGCTTTAGCTACAGAGGAAAGAAAAAAAAACACAATAAAAATATTACTAGTGGCTGTGTGCTCTTAACAGGAAGTGAAGGTGGTAGATCCATACGTAGGGTCGTCTGGGTAGGTACCACCGCCTTACTTATTTATGCCGTGAAGCAGTTTACTGTATTTCGGATAGAGGGAAAGGCAGCTAGTGTAATTACCGGGCATGGAAGGCATATCATCTTAGTCCCCAGGATGGCAACGCACTTGCAGTGTTAAGTGATTAAACCTTAATATTGCAAGTGTCTATAGGCGAGAGTAACCACTTAACACTAGGTGGGCTGCAAACTTGTTTGCCATCTCGTAGTATTAAAAGCAGTGACTTTTAAGAAAACTTTAAAGTAGTAGAGTAAGAGTCTGTTTTATAGTAGGAGAACCCTTTTACCTCGACATTTAACACACATTACTCTTTTTGTTAAAAAAAAGTAAAAAAAACTAACTAGAAAAATTAGAAACGCAAAAATAATTCCAAAATAACACAGGGTTCATCTTAACTGGACGTTAAACATTTGCAAAAATATTTATTTCGGATCTTAGAAGTGCAAACTTCAATGATTTGATGTCACTGTTATCATAAGAAGTATTAAGTACTGACGAATTTCGCTGGCGAAAGTAATTTCCCGGTAGCGTAGTGGTTGACGCAGCCGCCCGGATTGCGGGCAAACGCAAATATTTTTAAAATGTGCAAATACACTTGTATTTGCACATTTTAAAAATATTTGCGTTTTCTTTAACGTAAAAATAATTACAATTAACATCTAAAAAATTATAAATGAGTAAATCTGATATGCGAGTGTAGTGACATGCGATTTTGTCATATTACAATAGCTAGTTTGGGGCCCTCAGTTGAGAGTTTGTGTTATGATAATTAGTAAATTTATTATTTTTTATAGGTATGACTGGTACATTTATTCAATTACTTGCTTCCAAACGTTGCTATAAATGAAAATTCAATAACCTCATATGGGCAGTAAAAACCAATAACCGTTGTCTTTTGATATAATAATAATATATCAATTTGTAATTTCTATAAGAATTATATTAGGGACGTCTAAGAATGCTTTGTTGTTTTCATGTCAATAAGATACAATTTTCTTTATTTTTCCTGTCAATCACGTCCCATTTGCAATAATTTAATTTGCTTTTCGATGAAATATTAAATTTCTTTTGTTTAATAAAGTACTAAGTCGTCGATCATGAAAGTTAAGCAACCAAGTGCGCGTCGTACTCGGATGCGTGACCGAAAATTTAACATGCATGTATGTCATCAAAATATAAGGTTCCTATCAACTTTTGAGTTGTTTCCGGTATACCAGAAAGTTTAGGGGAGACCACTCCTGTTTTTTTTTTTCATTTATTACAGCGTCTTAGCTTGCGCTACCAACTTACGTAGAGATGATGAATGGTCACGTGATTTAACGACTCTCGTATACTGGAAAGTACTCAAAAGTTGATAGAAACCTTATATTTTGATGTCATACCTACATGCATGTTAAATTTGGTTACAAGTTAAAGCATACTCGAGTTATCGTGCTAACGCACAGACACACACACACGTGATTCCAAAAACAGTGTTTTTGGACTTAGGGAGGTTAAAAACATGTAAACGGTCAAAATCTTGAGTTCGTATTTTTTGACGATTAGAAGAACTCCTCTATACTACGTACACGAAAAAGGAAAAATTACAAATTACCATTTTTATCTACCACTTAAGTAACAAAAGGAATACAATAATTTAACCAACAGCCTAAACAATTCAAGAGACAGTATCAAATAACACATACGTTTCCGAGACAACTTTTTGCAAGTTGTGACAGGCGAAACCTTCGCTGTGAACGTACATTGTTTTATTAACATTTAACGCCACGTTTATTAACAATTTCCAAATTACTTGAGTCTATTGTAACAAGTTTTCAGTCAGTAGTTAATTAACGTGAACCACAGCCCTCTGTGTCTAGCTTCGGCGGTGGCAGAGGATAAAGGAGACAGCGGCTCATTAAATATATAAACATGTTATTAAAATGAAATATATTTGCATTAAATGGCATTACGTAAATTAATATTGTGGCGTTAGGGTTAATGTACTTGCATCACGATTTGATGGAAAATTATAATTGATTTTAGTACCTGTATGTATATATCGTAAGCTTTTAAAATACATATTATGACCCGGACTCCACTAAAGCTGAGAGAAGCTGTGTTTTAAACAACCAACAGAAATTCGTTATTCACATATCTTGTCTCTGCTCAGCTTCAGTGGATACCACCGACCGGAGATGTATCACATTTGTATAGCGCGATAGAGCTAGCGACTGAACGCAGCGGAGAAGAGAAGTGAGCGGCATGTAAGGAGTAGCTCCGCTAGGTTTCTCCGCTTTGATGCAGTCCGGGCCTATGACGTCGGCCAATCGTACAGTTGGGCACATTGCATTCGTGTCAAAGCCCAATAAAGTCACGCACAGTGCACCGCGCTTGGTCATAAAAAATAAACCTGCATCTACTGATCACCCCTGACTACTATAATTTATAGAAAATGGGTTACTCAACCAGTGGTCGTGGTTTTTATGGTCCAGTAGAGTTTCACGATATGCTGGTAATATATATCGATATCACGATCTTCCCAACTATACCATCGGCCCACGACTGCTGATATGAATAAGAGTGTAACATCTGTGCTAGTGATGGACATAGCCGTGTGATTCCGGCATAGCAGTGTGATTGCCGGCAGAGTAGAATAGCATCATCCCATATCCTGCAATGGTGGACTACTGCCTAAACCTCCTTCGATCTGTACTGTTTGTTGTCTTTTGTTTGTTAGTTCTTGAAGGTTTGTTATTTTTTGTCTTAGGTACCTCTTTTTGTAGGCTGGCATCGTGTCACTATTCAAAGGTACATGACACATATTGTCAAATGTGAGTGAGCGTGACACAATGACGTAGGAAGAATTCGCGTGACAATAATTGTTACCATGGCTGTGTAATGCCGGCAGAGTAGAATAGCATAACCCTATACCATCAATGACTAATGGATCATCAAATGGGTATTGATCACCTTAAACTCCGTCCAGCAAACCGTTTTGGGTCGGCGTGGTGGTCTACTGCCTAAACCTCCTTCGATAACAGTGAGAGGCCATGTGTCCCAGCAGTGGGTCCAATTGCAAAGGCCGTTGTGATGCGATAATAAATGTTACCTAAGGGTCTGCTCAACCCTTTTTGAGAATATGGACGTAATTTTATGATAATAATATGTTATGTAAAAATATCTTCACCTTGGTCTCAGTTTATTTGGCTCAGTGCAATATTTGTTATCTACCACACTGCTTTAGCTTATGGTCGGTCGCCTGCAAAATACCTACCCTCCATGGGAATGTTGTTGTGGTTAGAAGACTATGATGGTAGAAAAATAAAATCAATTTAGTTACCAAGTAAAATTAAAATGTAAAGAAAAATCTATTGTCTTCCAATTCACAAACGAAATTTCGATATAAAAAAATATGTGTTAGGCACTCATATTAATATTACTTTCTGTTTAAATTATATTGTATTTTTTTCTTTAATGACTTTAATTAAATATTATTACGATTTTACAATATCTATTCTCTTCCCAGACTGGTCTTCAGACGGATAATGATGTTGTTTTCCAAACATAATTTAGGTTAATAACAATATCCTAAGATATATCGGTTAATGGTCCATAGTGACAAAGTGATAGGGGAAGGTCAGAAGCGCCGTCAAGAATAACATATTTTTGTTTTGCTATTCTAGACTTGCCTCTAATGCTATCACGAATATCAACTGGCATTGATTTAGTCGGCATCGCAAAATAGTCGTTATGAACTGATGCATAAAGTTGTGTTAAAATCGTACTTGTTTGGTGACGAAAAAAATATTATTATAAGTCATAGTTATAGCATTGTTTTTAAATTAAATATTATTGAACGCAATAACTCACTCTTACTTCAAAAAGTGCTATCATTATAATGAACGGTTATCATTAAGGGAGGCCTATGTCCAAAAGTGGGCATCTCTCGGTGAAAGTATTGAGATGCAGTTAAGTTTATTCCTATAAGATTGTCGTACGTTTCACTGATAGTAGAAGATCCGAACCTATATCGACCTTCACCGAGCTGATAATAGAATGAAACATATTTTATTATTAATTTAGTATATTAGAAAATATATTAAAAATGGGTTGTCTAAAAAAATCCTGGACAGACTATTTTTAATTATTTTTTGAAAAATGATTTTTAAAAAAAAATGAATAAAATATTGCAACATCAAGATAATAAGAAAATTTTGTCCTGACTGATAGTAGAAACCGTATAGAATGTGCAGGCATTGGGTTGTCTATTATTTACCTGCGCGAACTACTGGGTTGTCAGGTATGAACAGGTATGTCGATATCAGTTACTTTCACTCGATTGGATAATAGAAAAAAATATATATCATCATAAGCGCGCGACAAAATTTTCTTATTATCTTGATGTTGCAATATTTTATTAAAAATCATTTTTCAAAAAATAATTAAAAATAGTCTGTCCAGGATTTTTTTAGACAACCCATTTTTATTATATTTTCTAATATACTAAATTAATAATAACATATGTTTCATTCTATTATCAGCTCGGTGAAGGTCGATTTAGGTTCGGATCTTAGACTATGAGTAAAGGAAGACCTGTATTCAGCAAAGGATCCTATAAAGACTTGATGATGATGATGACTATTTTTCGTGTGCAAACTTTTACAGCAATCAAAAATTTGCCAAGTGCACCTACGATTTAAATTATCGCCCGGAAACTATAAGCGCGTTTTAATTTTATTGCCTATAATTTAAACCATACAAAGGCAATGAGCATTCGCGTGGGAGAATACTACGGTTCACAAACAACTCGCCAAGCGAAGGGGTTACGTTTCAACGGGCTTTCAGTGCACATCCGAGAGTCCTTATTGCATTGTCATAAAGTCCACAACTCCGTAAACAACGCTCCAATCGAAGCTGGTCATAATAAAGGCTGGAATATGTCGGCAGATCGAGAGATAACCTCGTGCTGATTGTGGTGAACTTGAAAATTGTGTTTGTACAAAGCAAGATTTATTGGCCATTGGTGCGTGCCCAATTCTCCAAGTTATTTTTGTCTCTCGGAATCTTCAGAGGGCGCCTAACTACTTTCTGTTTCCTTGGGCCGACCAAAATTTATTACGTAAGATAGAGGCCCAACGCTTAGCAAAACCTAGATTGATAGATGATCTTGCTTGCATTACGACAAAAGTTTCTGTGGGGAAAGGCGCGATTTTGCTGCAGACAATTTGTGGTGATGTAACTTCTTTATTTCTTTTGTTTTTGGAAAATCTAAATGTATTATCTTAACTTGATTTTTATGGGAATCTGATTAAATTAGATAACTTTCCGATACGTGCAAATCCGAAGTAACGTTTACTTTTTTTATACATACGGGGACATACATTGTAACCAAACCTTTAGAGAAACAACAAAGGAGAACTTACAAACAGGGTCTTGCCAAATTTTGAACGAATATACCTATAAATAAGAAAAACATAGAAAACAGTTCATATATATTTATTTTTTATTCTCATATATTTATTTATATTTACTATCAAATATTGTGTTGTTATCAACTGGATAAATGACACCATATTTTTATAAGCATGTTTTGACACTCTGTAATTGGCTTAAGTGTTGGTCTACGTAATCTAATCTTTAAATTGTAATACAGATGTTGAGTTTCTTAATAAAATAAATAAATTATAGCGTATATTTTGAAAAAAGAAGTGTGAAACTAGACTTTAGAAGTTTCTTCCGAATTCTTGTTGTAAAAAAACGGGTTGAGAGACTCCATGTTTAACCAAAATCTAGTGTACAAAATTTTTGTAACTTTAATTAAATTTTCACTTGACATTGGCAAAATGCGTAATTTTTAAGATGAGCGAATGCCATTAATTAAGAATAGAATAGAATAGACTTCTTTATACAACAAATCATTACCTATGAAAACATTTTAAAAAAATCATTTTAGTGTATTATAAAAATCTTGAAAAAAGGTCCTTCAAAATAAGAAAATTACATATCTCTTATACTAATGGAGTTATTTTCATAAATATTATTCATCTTGTAGTTAATCAATTATTCAAATAGGTCTATTTATTTTCATGGATTTGCTGCTAAATCCTGTACGACGTGCGACCGGAGATTTCAGTCGTGGGAGTCTATCTGCCAGAGTGCAAGGCTACCGACGCTTCTAATATGAGAATAAGTAGCATGAAGCTTGTGTTCTGTAACACCTCGCATGTTATGACCTAACAAACTTTTAAATATGTGAATAAAGGGACAGATGCTCACCTTGTACAGTCGACCAAATTGAATCATGACCCACCTTAAGATCATTTTCCTACAGTTATTATATACAAAGTAGGTTGAATTTCGCTTGAACATACATATCTTAAGTAACGAACCTGTTATCAATTTATTAGACACTGACAGTCACTGACAAGGCTATGATTAACTTGAGCACTACAATCCGAGCTCTTCGTTCTGCCAAATTGGCCATTATACGATTTGTTTATAATATTGTCTAAGATTTTTATTTTATTCAATCCAATTTTGTTTTATGACTTTTAAAATTTTTTTCAGACTACTACTTGACATCTGACACATAACGTCATTTTATTTTTAAAAATATTATAGTTTTTCGTTTTTTTCAGTAGTGAAAAGAGTTTAGTTTATGAACGACATCTTATTTAAAATTCTAATTGAGACTTTAGTGGAGTGACAACAAAGATTAAAATTGCACAGATCTCTGACCCGAAATGACGCATTTTTATTCATATTTAAAACGTACTAAGTGCAACACGCATGATAGCGAAGAAAACCTAACTAAATTTATGATTATAAAGGAATGATCGGCCAAGTGGGTCATGATTCAGTTGGTTCGACTGTACATATACGTGCGTCTCAGCCGCTGCTGCTCCGTTCTAGTCGCATGTTTGTGCAAGGACACTACGGTCGCGCGCCCGCGACGCCAAAAGTGAATTAATCATTGTATTTAGTATGAAAAGTACAAAGACTTCCCATCTGTAAGAACCATGAGTAGGTATACCTACAATAGAAAATTACAAAGGAAATGTCCAAGTTCTTCCAGCGGAAGAACAATTAATAATTCAAATTCTTGACTTGGATGATCTAAACAATGACTGCGAGCTGACAGGACAATATCAAAGATTTCATATTACATTTTCCGGACAACGTCGCTTATTCATCCGAAACTCGCCAGGGTTCATAACTAATCGAAAATTATAACTTAGAGGTAGTATAGCTATGGGAATTTTAATTAAAATTTGTAGGGAGGTTTTTCGTCAGACGCCCCTGTAGATTATTACGAGGCTTATTATTTTAAGGCTCGGCTAAGTAATCAGCCGTTTTTATCTGGACCTACATAAATAACGTCACCGGGGGTTTAATGGACCACGATGCGCCTAGGGAATGACTGCTCGCTTTAAATATTTATAAGAGGGACAAAAGTGCCCACCTGAATTTACAGACTTTCACTTTGTAAACGTGCCGTGTGTAATAAGGAGAAGCTGCAAGAACACACATGTTGACTTAGAAGCAAATTGGAAAAAACCACTTTACGTGGTGGACTGAAGTCTTAATATCGTGTAGTCTTCGAGGGTTACTAAGTGGGTTTTTTCCTGATTTAATTATTACAAGCAACCTTCGCGTTTTCACGTGTATTATGTTAGGTTTAGTGTGGACTGAAATAACGTATAAATGTTCCAGTATGATGTTTAGTGTTTTATTTGGTAGTATGAAGAGTTTTCTAGTTTTTAAGCAACTTGAAATGAAAAGGCCAATCACCCTAGTTCCAGTCACACATATTTTTATCATTTAACATGCTTGCCCGCGACTTCGTCTCCGTGAATTTCCCGTTTTTGCAACATTTTTTTATTGATGCTCAACTCTTTTTAGTCGTAGAGTGATGTTATGGAGGTATATAGGCCTATATCAGGGTTTTCCAAACTGTGCGTCGCGACGCCCTGGGGTGTCGTGTGTATAGCCTTCCTCAATAAATGGACTATCCAACGCAAAAATAATTTTTCAATTAAGAATTTAGGGTTTAACCAAACAAACAAACAAACTCTTCAGCTTTATTAATAGTATAGAGTATAGTATAGATCTATGAGGTTGAGTATCGCGCAGGTTATTTCTTATCTCTGTTTATTGCTCTCCAATCAAAGCAATATTATGGAAATTAAGAAAAAGTGAATGTGCAAAATTGCTTAAATTGACACAAGCACAAGGATATAAACCTGGACTAAAAAGAATCTCGACATACGATACTGCTTGATAAATCCGAGAGTAATACGAAATTATCACTTGGTATCACTTGACTATTGGTACATATTGTTTTACGAATAATAATAGCAACGTTATGACAATGTGAGACAAAATGTACGCCATTGCATAAATTAACCAATGAAATGCATTTTGTCTCACATTTTGTCTTGGAAAGTGTAAAAAGCAAGTAGAACCACTTCCGTGGTCTAGAAGTTTGCCCACTGGAATTAGACCCAGAGGCCCTGAGTTATTTGTGGTCTACCTGTCGCGTATTACAATACAATACAAGCCACCTGAATATACCTTGGTATAAGCGTAGAAATATATCATATATTATTATTATATTAAAATTATAGCTGCCTAATAATAGCTAATACCATGACGAGTGTTCTCGTGATCTTTTTCTCGTATCTCACTTTCTGCATCCCTTCTATAGATTTGGCGTACTAATTGACTAACTTACATTGTCAACGACAAATTGTCGCCACCATTGCGACGCAAACTAAGAAATTTGGCAACTAAATTTCAATGTCATAATCAAGAAATAAAATGACCTGTCAGCTCACTTGTCTTTCTTATTATCCTGGGTCATTAAAAATTTATGTGACGAAGAACCTTGCAGATGCATGGCGACCGTTGCTGCGTGTCGCTAATATTATCACTCGTACATCTTGAGGCTATTTTGAACTCTACTTCTGTTTATCGTAAGAATTCATATTTATTTTTACATTTAATTTAATTTCTAGAGAGCTTGATGATGACCTATGCTGTACCAGTGTTGCACGATTTAAAAGCGCCATGTCTGACTTATATTTTAAATAGATTACCGTATTTTTGAATATCATAAAGTATGTGTCATGTTGAAATAAATTTTCTACCAAAACGCAGGTTCCATTTTGAATTGTACACTGTTAAGTATGTTATATTCGCATACATACAGTATTCGGTTTTCATAGCTGAATTTGTTTATTATTATCTCGTAGTTATATGTGGAAACTTGTAATTGGCCTTTTTATAGTTTATAAGTTGGCAATTTCTGTAACTAGCTGTAAGATTCCCAAATATTATAAAGTAAAATAAAAATAAAATAAAATATTATGGAATTTTGTATGTATTGAATATATTTTGTAGTAGCACACTGAAATATCAAATTACAAGGTGGGGATGTTGTCTAAGCAATACATTATATTCTCTAAGCCTGTGAAAGGTCAAAATTGTTATATTCGGAAAATGGCCAACGTTCCACTTCAACACAATAGAAAACACAGAGCAGTTAGCGAAGTGTTTTGTCTGGATTCCCAGCATATTTAAGACGAAAAGCTAACCTACATTAAGTTCGTTGATATTAGTATTAGCCAGCTGGAAGTTAGTTGGTTGCACAAATAGTGGTGGCTTGGCACATAACGGCAACAACAGTGATATTTTATTGATTGTGCAGTGATAAATGTCCGCGCATCATAATTCGTGTCGTGTGCATCATAATAGCCGGTCACTTTTTTTTTAATTTAATTTTTATTCAGAACTTGAAAATATGAACTAAAATAGGTATATTAGAAACGATGAATATCAAAATAATTCCAAGAAGCTGCTATAGAATTACTTTGTCTCTGGCTTATTAATCTAAATATATACTGGGTGTAAAAGACATGAGCAGTCAAACGAAAACCACGTATTCTATACATCAAAATAAGACATATTTCAAAAAAAATATTGCTGGGAAATGATTTTTATTTTTTGGTGTTACAAAAAATTGCAAATTGTATCGCGCAATGTAAAGGACTCAACTCGCACGCAACTCGCAAAACCGCGATAATTTTGCTTGACGCCGGCCCCGGTCGTTAGTGTCCGTGCGCATCGAGTGAGCTACATTGAACACTAACGTTTTGAAGCCATTTTTTGTTATGAAATACTAAAAAAAATGATAATGTTTCTTTAGACAATAATTAAGAAATAACGTATAAAATACGTTTTCATAAAAAAATGAAAAAAAAAATTATGACTTTGACCTTCAATAAAATCGTAACTATCAATTTCCCAGGTATAGTCTAAAGGAAGAAAAATATTATGACGGTGAGCAGAATACATGGTTCTCGTTTGACTGCTCATGTCTTTTACACCCTGTATAACTCAAAAGTGACTGACTGACATAGTGGTCTATCAACGCACAGCCCAAACCACTAGACAGATCGGGCTGAAATTTGGCATGCAGGTTGGCTAAAATAGGATTTTTGAAAATTCCACCCCTAAGGGGGTAAAATATCCACGCGGCCAAAGTCGCAGGCGGAAGCTAGTTCTACAAAAGATTTAAAAATAATTAAACAATTTTAAAGTTACCGGCAATCCGACATCAGGATGGCTGGTCGCCTACCCCGTCTAAGCGATAAACCACTTTGTCCACCTGCTTGGACGGTTACTGCGAGAGTGGCCAGTCAGTACCGATATTAAAGCACAAAGAGACAATCTTGACGTATATTTACACAAAAAGTGATGGCTCATTCGTGTTTGTGAAATAAAATCCCTGTTGGTAAGCGATTATGTCATATCACTTTATGGTAAGTGATATTAACCCTAGATCCTTCTGGTGTACTCTTAACCATCCGCCGAAACGACGGGTAATAGAAAAAAAAATCTTTTTCATGAGATAACTTGATAGAGCTTTTGATGTTAATTATAGTTATTTAAAAGGCTTACCAATAAAAATACACTTTATAAATCCACTTTATTTATTATGTTATTAAATTATGGCAACTTTACTTAGACCTCCAAAAAAAAGGATAACTTTTTCATGAAAGATTGTTTCGTCCAAATTCAATTAAAAAAAGACAAGTATTTTGACGTAACATGGCATATTAAAATACAAAAATGTAATTACAATATAAATTCACCTACTTTTTTTAGCGCTAGTATAAAATATATACTGGCACCAGCTCCGTATCTCAAAAACCATAACACTTACCTTTTCGGTGCATACCCCACGGAAACGACATCACCAGCAACTGAGTTGACTAGCCGAACCACGCTATATTACTTTAGGCTACCCGTCGATACGACGGAGGTTAACTATCTAGGGTTAAGGCCGAAAGAGAAAGCGAGGTTCACTCGGTATTCTGCTACGCTGAAGGACTACCTATTTTATTATTGATTGTCGGTTCACAACGCTGTTAACAGAAAATTTGAAAAGCTCTTAAAATACGAAAATAATACGGAAAGTCATATAAAAGGTAGAGAAAAGTGGTAAAGTACAAATGTGAGTGTGAAAAAATGCATAGCGCGTACAATTTAGCCTGAATTTAGTGCCCAACAGTGTTAATGCTACCTTCATACTGTTTACGCGCTTTTCTATAGTCGTAATGTTTTGGCTTCAAGTGAACGGTTACATGCACTTATTTTGATACTGGCACTATGCTTCACACGACCTCCTTGGTAGCAGCGTGCATGTAGCCCAAGGAGCTTGTACTAAAGAATGGAGTCATTAGACAAAGTAACAAAGTGAAGGCAAAAATTTTGACAATACTTGACATTTCAAATTTCACATTTCTCTTTCTAGAAATTGTCGTCATCTCTTTCTAAACACGACTACATAGAAACAAGATTTCCCCAGTATTTCGCCATCTTTCTAAAGCAAAAGTAGAAAAGTAGCTAAAAACTTAACATATTGTATTCAATTATCAGTATTTATTATCGATGAAAGAAATTAATATAATATATTTACTTTTAATGTTTAGGTTTGTATTTTATTTTGAAAATCATCATTGTGGTTCTTTCTATAACTTATGGGAAATGAAAGGATTTATGTAATGGCAGCACTCTATTCATGTGTCAATGTCCCGAAATCTCAACATGACATAAATTGTCGTAATTGACATATTCATAAATATCGACTCGCGATTTTGGTACGGCTTTTTACATTTTAATAACTATAAATAGTGCAAAATGGTGCATCGCTGTATAGTTCGTGGTTGCAGAAGTGAGTGGTATCCAGGATGCAGTCTGAAATTTCACTTGTAAGTGTTATAATTGCATATTGTTGTTCACCTAAGTAAAATTGGTTTTTCACATGTAATTCCATATGATTATCGTTATTGGGCGAAACTCCATAGGGGAAAGTAATTTCTGATACTCGGCTTTAATACTATCTGAATTTAATTAATTTTCATACATAAATTACTTATTCAAATATGTGTAAACAAATTGACTAGGGTGACTAGGATTTCCAGAATTATTATAAAATAATAACCTTTTTCCTTTCAGAAATGGCAATCAAAATTGATATATATATTTTTTTAAGTCTTTGAAATAGCTGTTATATAGATATATATAGATTATATATATATAGTTTATAGATTATGTATATATATAATACATAAATCGTTATACCCACTTTTGGTTGGGAACGTTTATTTACAAACAAAACATGTAATTTGTGCAATGTACATACATTATTTTAATTGAGAAACATATTCAAAATGATTGATTGGATTTTACCAGTGTAATAGTGTATTTTATCTTTCACATTTGCATCTACTAACATGTAACGCAGAGTGCAATATGCACAGTGACCTCAAACTTCACTCGAATTTGGGTTAGTAAAATTGACACAGCATTAATAAAATTGTGACTGTGCTATTCAAGCCTATCAAATGATAGTTTTTAATATGCTAATTACAAGTTAAAAGTGCCTGTATACATAAAATTTTCTTTTCTTTTTAGATTTTCGAAAGACCCTAGGCGGAAATTACACTATCTTCGCTCTTATCCTTTTGACTTCGTAACTGCGTAACAGGTACAGAAGGTTGATATATATATACGTAGGGCGTTCAATTTAAAGTAAGAATGAGGTACAAATTCTTTGAAACCGAATAAAGTTAATACGGGCTATTCCAAATACATGGTGTGATACGTTGCGTACCGACCAACTTTACATAGGAAATCCTTATCGTTTTATGCATATTTTTTTAATACTGGTTAATACATGACAAAGTTATAAACCTTGTCATACGTTAACCAGTATTAATCGAGTTACGAGTACAAATGATTCTTTTACATCTTTTACCGGTATTCATATTTTTAATTGTTGGTCTCATGATAGAATAAAGTCACATCTGCATAATTCTTTCTTTATAGTAGAGCGATTTTAAGTTTGTCTTGTACAAAATTAGCTGTAACTTTCTTCTTAGTTGTTTTACAGAATCGATTATTTTGCCAATCATTATAAAGTATTATGAAACATCGATTGATATGAAAGTAATATATTTTAGGTCAATATTTTGTAATTTAGAAGTATCTATGTGAATATGTAACTATATTCTGCGAATATCATTGTATCATATAATAATAAAAGATTTTGTTCTTTTAAGTATCAATATTATGTGTATATATAACTTTGTTTTACATAAATTCTTGAGTCACATATGTAATATATGAATGTTTAGATTGTTATTTATGTTTAGATTTAAAATAGAACAGTTCTTGTGATCAAGTTTTTATTTAGGAATAAACTTAGTGTGTTACAGAATTTATAAAACTACCACTACTACTACTTTATTTATTTTTAATAACTACCCAAAATATACGCATGTAAAACTGTAACTTAAATGAAATTGATAATTATTTATTGACTTGTATTGATGTTTTGAAATCATTACAAAATTGTAAGCTGTGGAGTTCTTCGCCGGAGTCTTTCGCCATTTCTGCTCCATCTCAGCATAATAATTATTATTTCGTCCCGAAATGGTGGTAGGGCTTTTGACGATTTAAAAGTACTTAGCAAAGTCCATTTAATAAAGAGCTTATTCATTTTTATATTTCGCTAATGTTAAGTGTAAATTTACTTATAGTAACAGACAGTTGTATGGAAGATTAAAACTAATTATTATGAATGTTAATTCTTTGTCATGATAAACTCAAGAATATTTTAAACTTTGAGTACTAATTAATTTTATTAACTTAACGAAGTCCAAGATTGTCCGTAATTATTTTTTCTGCTATAGGCACCCTACTAGAAAGAGACAGAGCCTCTCTAGAAATGTCAAGAAATGTCAAGGGTTGTCAAAATTTTTGCCCTCACTTTTTTCATTTGACTAATGACTCCATTCTATAGGTAATATAAGCTCCTTGATGTAGCCTGTCACGCGGTTGACAAGTCATCTCCGGCACATGCCAAAAACACATTCATTCGCTGATCGCATAAGAAGATGAGTCTCGTGGTCTTCTACCGTTTTTCGCCATCCGCCGCGCCTCATCATTTTGGGCATTTTCGCATCATTATACATACGTATACGCGCTACATCGCCGCGTCACCGCGCCTGGCACCTGAACGTCTGCTGCGCCGCTGTTTGCCGAGGAGTGGAGAGCTAGCTTCAGGTAAGTGCGTGTGACTTGTTTATTTGTTGCCGAAATTTATTGCCTATAGATAAGTGTAACGCATCCGCACCATCACATACAAAGAAATATTATTTACAAGCACCAAACAAATCTACTCTCAAGGTACATGTGACGTCTAAGTTACTTACAAAGGTAGGGCACGTTTTACATATACAGGCACAGTCGTCTAGGCCCACTTTTCAAAATTAGGTAGTATCGAAGCACCTTAAGACGCAATATTACAACAGGCGAACTTACTACAAGTCCTACCACCACCAAAAGCGTTCCTCTTTTATTAATTTACACTATATTGTACAACAACGATTTCCTTTGTAACTGATTTTGGCTCTGTTACTCCAATAATATGTCAAAAGTCGGTGTTGTGTAGATAAATCTATTCTTAAACATTAATGGCAGCACCAAATAATTTTCAAACTCTGTGATTACATTAGGCTCGGCGCAAATGGACTACCGACCGGACATTTGCAGCAGTGGCGGAAGCGGGCCACAGCCATCGGTGTTCGAAGCCACCAAATTTTATAACCTCTGCTGCGCAGTCTTCCATAGACTCCGAGAGGGAAAGATTGTTCACTCTATTGATAATAGTATTTTATATTATCTTTGTTAATATACACAATCATGCAATCAGTGTATCACAGACACTTTGATGATACACAATATTGTAGTCAACTTAATAATCATTGGTCTGAGTAGTCTACTATTTTTTCGGTTCTCGTTGACTTTACGACGTCTTTTCTTAAAATAATTACCTAGTCTTTGTTATTTACTTGAGTTTAGAATAACATTCCAGAAGTTTTTCATCCTTAATTATCTTAATACCTTAACTTTTTTCTCTTGACTAATTATAGTTAGGAAAACAAGGTATTTAGACGAGATAAAATAATTTGAATGGTTTGAAGATTCCAAACAAAGATTTTATTAAGAAACTTCTTATTAATAAAAAACAAAGTTCAACTACTTTGTATTCCATACACCACAGAAAATATTGCCTTATGGCATTGTGATAAAAGCTATGTTTGCACAAGAACCACTAAGTTGTTTCGTTACGTAGTTGTTTCGTACCAAAATTCGCCCACAAGATATAAGATTTGATAACGAAAACAATTTAGCCCTCGAACAAAATGTCTTACATCGCATTCGCCTATTTTTATTTATATAGCTGTCATTAGAATGGTATCAAGTTCTTTGTTATTATAACAAATGAAGGGTGAAATAAAAACTCGGAATAAAAGGAAAAATAAATAATAATAAAAGAGTTTGTTATCATTAAGAGACAACGAATCGTATTGGTAATGATTGGGAATATATTAATAGGACAGATTGTATTTTTTTTAAAGGGACAAACAAGCATAGGGTTTATCTAATGGTAAGTGATCACCGCCGCTTATGAACATTGGGAATACCATAGTAATCGCAAGTAAACGTGTTGCCGTTCTTTGCCAGTTGATTTCACAGTTTTGTGGCCCGCGACAGAAAACGTGACGTCGCCAGGCACGACCGCGGAATACAACGGCTTGTATAACTCCGAACAAATCCTCAGAACACTCCCCGTGATACAAGCGATAGAGGATGCAGAGTGGTGCCACATCTTTACGCAATGCCATACTATCAAGCCGATCAGAAAGGGCTGGTTCGTTGATGATTGGAGCCGCTCACCTCTGTACCCAGTCAAAGAGAAGAAGTTGGTACTGGGGTGCCCCATCCCACGGAAATGAATGTCAGCATATCGTTCTTGACTTCAATGATTCTGATGCTGGCTGACATACTGGATACCATTAACAATATAATCTCTCCCTAAAAATTACATTAAAGAGACGAAGATATCATGGATTTATTGTGAGGGTGTCAGGGTCCATATTGCAGAGAGAGGAACCAGGAGTAGCGTCTGGAACTTGCGACTGAACTATATATGCACATTTATCAGTTCGGAAAGAGGCTATTGTTTCTGCCAAACCTTTAATTCAATGCAAATATCCATGGTCTAATCAACAAATCTAACAAATTTTTCATTGGTTTTATTTGTGGTTGCGATTTTTTCCTGCTCGGCAAGCTCCCACCATCTTATCAAAGTGTGTTGCCATTTTAATCTTAACTGCATTGATGTGTTCACCCTGCGTTCATTGTGTTCAGCCTGTTATCCATTCATGTGTTCAGCCTGTCATCCACAAAGAAACCAACATTCGGGGAGGCACATTCTCTACCAGACTGACATTAAAATGATCCAAACTTGGAACATTCTAACGTTTTTAAATAGTGCCCAGCTAAAGGCCTAAATAGACTACTTAGTTGTTAGTCTTTGCAGATCTTTTTAAGTCGTAGTGACCCAATTAGCCCATAACTCACATATATTAATCAATTACCTGTATTCTGAATGGGCTGAAGGTCGATGACGCTAGCATCCAACTACATCACGTTTAATCAGTTGAGATGAAAGTAAAGTCAAAGATACAATGGTAATACTTTCTAAAGATATTTAAGTAAAGTAACAACTAAAGTGGTGTGAAAAAATTACAGAACCACATTTTTGCTCTCCAAACTGCAGAACGAGTAGGCTGTATATTAAAAACCTATTTATCGACACCTAACGCCTAACGACCCATGCAGTTCTAAGCGGGGCTTAATGATGCATCGATAGAATAATCTCTATCGAGAATATCGGTCGCCATTGCAAAGTGGCTTTTGAATAGGGATGGCGAGAGTAATTGAAACTTCATTATCTATTATGTGAAAAATATGTACGGAATCGAGTTAGGTAATTTGATTACTTGTTTGCGAAATTTTTTCCTTCATTCACTAAACATGGTTTAGTGAATGAAGGTGAAAAATTCGAAAAATTTTACTATTAGGTGGTGTTATAAAAAATATGATTTCCTTTTTAGAATCAGTAAGCTAGTTTGCTCATTACACTTGAGATTGAGGGCTGCAATTGATTTTGCATGAGCAGAGCTCATTAGTAGCTAGTGTGATGTCTGGGGTTGAGATAGTTAGTAAAAGAAACACCCAGCGCCCACAAAAAAGAATTTAATATAATAAATAGGGCGTGGGAAAATACGCCCCCTTGATCTGTACCCCCTTGGATGGCACTTACCTTATGTCCGCTTGGTGTTCGGCGAACTGTAGCCAGCGGTGTCCCGCTGGAACCTCCTTTGTAGTGGCTCGCGTTCGGGAGCGGGTTTTAAAAGCAGCCAGGTGTATCCTCCATTTGGTGGCCTCAACTTGGAACTTGAACTTCCAAGCGTGTCTTTGTACGGTAACTTTGCACCAGTACCTTGCACTCGAACTTTGGCAGTCATACGCATGTTTTCAACACACTTAAAGGGCAAAGTTTTTTTATGCTTAATAGGGAAGCTCTTGGTCTTCATCTTCTTAACAGCCTTTATAATTCGACCTACTACTGAGACATAAGGCTACCTTGTCATCGAAGGAAGTTTAGGCATTTCCACCACACTTGCCCAATGCCGATTGGTGGACGGAGTATAAGGTAGTCAATACACCTTTTCTGATCCGTTAGTCGCCTTCTATGATACCCATTGGAGGATATGGGGTGATGCTATTCTACTCTGCCGGCATCACACGGCCAACTTCACGGTGGTCATTATCTCAGCTGATGGTAAGTGACGATAAGGCCGAAGATGGAATCTAGTGTCACCTGGAACCCAACCACAGAGGGACTGGCTATCTTATCATCAATTTTCAGAACATAAATTGCTGTTAACATTATTATTATCGCGACAGATTTTAAATAGATAGAGGTAGCAGCTAGGCAGACTTGAAAGTTTTTAAGTTTTATCACGAACCAAACCGAGTACAAATTGGTACTCCCATCAGGATCTTATTTACAGTGAACCACTGGACCACAGAGGGGGATAAAGCTAAGTTTTAAAAATTAAAAAAAATATGTAGACAGGCACGAATGAGTCTCAAGAATCAACGCCGTCTTGAGCGTCGTGCGTCTCTTTCACTTTGTGCTTGATAGAAAGTGACATAAAATTCTCAAGACTTGATTGATTGCTAAGTGTTATTCTGTTATACGTACGGCATGGCCTTAAAAAGTAATTGTCATACTGCGCATGTGCCTACGTAGTGGAAGACATTAATGGAAACATTTTAAACAAAATTAATTTAAAGAAGTCTAAAATTTTATTGCTATCTAACTAAAGACAATGTGTAACATAAAAAGAAGTAGAAAATTGCGAATACACTAACTATGGAAATTTGGAATACCTATAAGTTATTTGCCTTTTTATGTCCGTTAACTAAAGTCTTAGAAATAACATAAAATATCAAATATGTGGTAATTTTTTAATGCTTTAATACAATTATAGTAGCTCGTTGGTTCGCAAAAGCATCAAAAACATCTATGGATTACCGCATAAGTGCCCATTGCAGTGAATTTTGCTAGTCTTTTTATATTTCGTTAATAGCTCAATATGTGCTTCTAGGTTCAAATTGCGCCCTGGTTATGTTCCAATAAAGGAGTTACGACGCTTACATGTCTCTTTTAACGAAAAATTACCTCTGTCAATGGTAAGTTTATGTTGTTTTTAGTTGGCACTCCTGTCGGTACCTAGTATTTTACGAGCGTTGATCTCTAGACAGCTGCTATGCGTGTTCCGTAACCTGAAGCGTTCATGTTAAGTATTGTAGTGTTTCTGTAAAGAATAGAACATCAATTTTAAAACTGCAACATCAAAAAAAGACAACTTATTTTGCTGACAGCGCTCTAGAGTGGTACATTATCTATCCACAGCCCACACTCTTCCACGAGGTGATGGTGCCATAGGAGACTCCAATGGGACTTTTTAAGGCACGCCATTGATTTCTTCGACTCTTCTTTCCTAACTACTGCCGGCCATTCTACAGCCGGTGGTACTGCTAGCAACTACAGGCATGTGATGTTTGGTATACCTTGTTGCTAGGTAATTGGCTTCTTCTTCTTCGAGCGTGCTAAGTATTTCCGCAAAAGGCTTGGTCACTCCAGCCAACCCAACTTTTCCAGGATGTCTCCCAGTGCCGTGTGGACGTGGGCTATTTTTTTAGTTTTAATAGGTCTTCTGCATAGATGACTGTCTGTTATGCTTAGATTGCAAAGGTGTTAATTAAAATTGCCTAGACCAGTCCAGTGTGCTTACTATCATAAAACACAGTGCAGACAGAAGCAAAGAAGTTGCAGATGAACTAGGCAGGACGGTGTCCCGATCCCCGCCATTTGGTGCAAAGTTAGAGTTTATTATAGAATGAGTCTATTATAGAATGAACAAACCATCATCATGCATTAACCTTTAGTCTATATTAATTATAGTTGCAAGGTTCCCCCTTGCATATTCTTATATTTTATTGTTGGTAATTCTGCTCTAGCTTGTAAATTCTTGAAGGACTTGCCATTATAGGTTATGCATGATGTCTGTTGATACACTTTACCTTTGCACCAAGTGACGGGGATTGAAAGACTGTCCTCCCAAGTTTATCTACATCTTCATTGCCTCTGTAGGCGCTGTGTTTTTATACATTGAAGAGGCAGCGAATCTCCCTAGAAAATTTTCTAGTCAACGGGTTGCATACCCAAAGGCACCTCTAAAACTTGCAAGTTAGTGAAGGTTCTTAATTATTTATTGTTACTTTATTGTTATAATCGGCCATTCAACAAAGAGGAACAATTCTAGGTAGGTCTTGCGCCCTAGTTACTATTACTACCCCGAACTGAACTCCACTGTCCACTCCACTTTACAGAATACCACAGTCAAATAACACTACATTGTGTGTGTTGTGTTTCTGTTGATGAGTAGGGTTGCCAGAGTTCTACAGGGTAGGAAAGGGTACTAGGGTTACAATACATCAGTATTGAAAGAGTCTATAGTATCTACGGTGGCTGCTTGCCATCAGGCAGGCCGTATGCTATATACGCTGTGGGTAACTTTTGTAATTACTTTGTATGATAGTTTGATTAATAACATAAAAAAGTTATCGACACTTACTAAACGTTATTGGGTTGCATAATTAATACTCAAAAAAAAAACTATGACGTGGATGCTCCATCGCCAAAATTAAACAAAATAAAATATTTTAAATAAAGTAAATTAAAACAACAATTGAGTCAAGTGTTACTTGAAACTCTTTAACATAAATGTACGTAGATTTTTACGGAATCAATTTGATTTTACTCAAAGTAAGTTCTTGAGACCCAAGTTAAACTTTCTTTGAGATTGTTAGGAAGTCCTAAGCAAATGTGTACCTAACCTTTCGCAACTCTTTTTCAGAACAAAAACAACTATTTATCTTCCATTTTAATTGTCGAATTTCGCAAAAAAAAAATAGAATTTGGTGTTTTAGTTTATTTAGTTGTAGCTCGATAAAGCAAGGTTTTACGTCAAACTTTTGATTCGAGATATTCGATCGTGAATTCTTGTTCTGTTACTAATGAAAACATTTCATTTTCATCATCATTGCGAGGAGAACTGACGGCCGTTCGGGCGAAAAGGTTCTTGAATGACGGCCGTGTACTGGGAGACGCGACATTGGTACTGACGATCTGGTAAAGGTCGCGGGAAGCAGCTGGATACGGGCAGGACCGTTCGGGTTGGAGATCCTTGGGGTAGGCTTATGTCCAACTGTGGACGTCTCTTGGCTGATTGAATGCTTAGCTACCACTTATTCTGACCTGACTGCCCCACTGAGTCACTGGAAAAGAACATACAGTCATGTGCCTAGTGCGCTGGTGGGGCGTAGGACCTTGAACTAACTTGTTAAAGTTATTAATTTAATAATGAATATAATTATTTCAGCTTCTGTGTAGTTTATCATTTGTATTTTTAATGTTATTATTATTTTTGTTTCATTGTCATTTTAATTTAATATATTTTAATTTTCATTATTTGTAATTTGAAATATAATTGTCACTATAATGAAGATAAATTGTTATTTAATTGATATAGATTAATACTAGAAAAATTTGTTTCACTTATATGACATTGCGATTTAAATTTAATTTAATTATATTTTTTTATTATATTTATATATTTTTATTCTTACTCTTTGGTGAGTGCTCTTCCAATCGAGTTACTTTTGTCTCTGATTACGTCACAAGCTCTGATCCAGATAGCAAAAGTTCTAGATCTCGTGTTCAAGCCCCGTCTCAACCCTTAAGACAGATGTTTTTACATTTTTTCCGTTTTTATTGAATTCGGTACACATTTCAAAATTTTATGTTTTCATAGAATTATCAATATACACGGCTTAATTTTGATTGAAGAAATCAGCCATTAATCCCACCACTACACTACATATATTACATGTTAAATCTACAGCATCTAATGGTTAAATATATCTGAACTCACTCGTTATTATATCTGAACGCTAATATAAATGTTTTTCTCGAAACCAACACAACTCCAATATCGCTGCATATTCAACCACATTCCCTTTTTATTTAAATCCATATTTGCATATTGTTGTTGTTCCCGCTCCTGTTTATTGGGTAGTTTCCGTTGAGGTTTTAAGAGTAAACAAGTTATTGTGGGCATACATATTTTTACAAGGAATTGGAACACAGCAGAATTACCAATAATTACTCAAAGTTTATACAAAAGTAACACTTGCATCAATTTATAAATATAGTAAATTATAAATGTGTTAAACATTATGCTAATCAACTCCGCCTGGTCATAAAAATAAACTTACCAACGATATGCTATCTCTGTGTTCACATTTCACGCTCAAGTGTATCTCTGTGTGGATCGATTATGCAAACTAATATTCATAGAACCGACTCTTGGCTTTTTGGTAAAACGCGCATCGGCGTATGGTATTTCGATATACAAGTGCTGTTTAGCGCTGGTGTAAATCTCTTAGGTTCGTTTTTTAATACATTTATATAATCACGCATATACAATATATAATTGGATTGTGAATCCAATCCAAGGGGACGGGCAGAGCTTCAGGTAACATTCCGTTACACACAGAGCCACATCTGGCAGTATGGGCCATACAGTACCCAGTAATATAGTGACAGCTAGGTGCCTGTCGCTTAGTTGGGTCATATTGACCGCGATGTTTTTAAACCCGTGTATTTCAAACATTTAAAGTGCGATGCTATCACGCTTTTTTGAAGTAAGATCTATAAAAAATTGTATTTGGCCTTTCAGTTGAAAATAAAGAAAGGGTCATTTTAGAATATCTAGAAATTTTACCCTATGGGATGAAAGTTTATATGAGATTTCAGTTATTTTTATATTAAAATCCATAAAAAAGGCAAAATATACCAAAAATCACATAATTTATAATATTTAAGCTCATTAGCAGCGAAAATTTTCAAAACTTTGAAACACGGTGGAACCCTAAACATTATTGTTTAATTTTAATATTATTTTGGTAATCTGCAGTCAATTACGCAAATTTCAAGAGGTCTTACGTTAAGAAAAGCCAAAAATGTTTTTCCCTAATGGGGATGAAATAAGAGATGAAAGTTCGTATGGAAGTTGAAACAAATCTATGTTTACAATAGGTATCTTTATTGGAAACATAGTATTATGATTATTGAAAAATTAATACCAAAAAAAAATCTTACCAATGTAACTATTCCATGAGGACGAAGTTGCAAGAAAAAGCTTGTATATAATAAACGTGATAATAAGCGTGATACTTGTGAGTAAATAGACATTATACAATCCAGGGAGAAACTCAGTCTTTGTACGTGGAACATTAGGTATCTGCTTAACGGGAAGGATTTCGAAGATTTATTTTTATGTGACTCAAATTCAAATCACAGGAACGTCCTTGCAATAAATATTACTTATAATCACGCTTCTCAGAAATTCCTCGTCTTACCTGAGGTGATATTCAACTTTTTCCAGGGAACTATTAACGTTTCTCGTTACAAGTCACGCTTAGAATGCGTACGTGGGTGGAATGGGAAAGTGCAACCCTTTTTCCAGAAGGCTGCGCACACAATCCGATGAAAGGACCAGAGTGACGGCAAACATAGGTCACGGATAGATATTTGTCGGTGAAATGCTCGTGGATTTTTATGAGCTCTTGATATAGTTCTTTTTTATCTTGAGGAATGGTTGTCATTTTTATATTATTCTGGTAGAGTAAAGACAAATTCTACTTATTAATTGCTGTTGCCTGAAATCACTTACTGCGAAAAATTTAATAGTAGATTGTATAACAAGCGAGCAAAATAGTGTTTTTATGGCGAGGGATTCAAAGTACATCGCCCGAGGGAAAAATAGTTTGCTCTCGAGTTATATACTGTACTTTTCATCCCCTTTCTATGAGAAAATAAATAAGAGACGCTGTTATGTAATTAATGAATATATTTATTTAAAAGAAGACATGTGAAATGAAGTAAAAATAATTACAAATTTATATTTATATTGGATACGCTAGCGCAATTATTAAAAGTTATTGTCACTGTTTTATTTGGGCTCAATATTGTTGTCGATTTATTTACATTTTGAGTATTTGTACGACGTTGTTAGCTTCTATAGTTATTGTTTTAGGAGTAAATGCATTATCACTTTCATAACTCGAGGTAGTAGAACTCATTATTTTTGCAAAATATAATAATATGTACTGAGGTAACAAGAACAGAAAAGTAATTCGCGCGCTTTTGTTTTTTTTTTTAGTTATAGTGCGGGTCCCCGTGCCGTGCAGCCAACCAGCCAGTAATTCACACAATTTGCGTTCGATTTCTATGAATGATATATGTTCTAAATTCAAATCACTTTTACGCCTGCTAAAAAGTTCTTATCGGAAAAGAGCTATTTTGTTCCCACTTATAGCGGAACAAAGCGACACTTTTCGAATAGAAGGGATGAAAAAAAATAACAGCCATCAAATAATATAGTGTAGACAATTAATCAGTCACTATCGTTTTGCTATGCGCTTGGTTTCTCCCGAGTTCTTGTAAAAACACGTGTTGAGAGACTACATTTTCAACTCAAATTAACCGTACAATTTTTAGTTACCTAATTAACTTTTCACTTGACATGGGCATAATGCGTAACGTAAATGTATCGCGACGCCATTAATGAAGAATAGAAGAGCTATGCGATTGACTTTGTCGTAGTGGCTACAGGGCTATGCTTAAAGAGTGCTGTAATTAGTCGTTATTGTGACATGCACAAATAAGATTTTTGGCGATAAGGTCACATGTGCAATAAATATATTTTCTACAAAACAAACAATTACCCCGACCAGGATTTGAACCTTACCTATAGGTTCGGACACTCCCCCACAAGTCAAGCGTAGTTTCACATTATTAACATATACGACTATTCGTATACACTAAGCAAACATACTGATCACTCTAAGTTGACACGTGAATTGGAAGTGACTTTCAAAGTTTTCACGGCTAGTGTCAAACTTTTAAAGTCTCTATTCGTGTCACTGATTTCTTGCTAAAACGAAAGTCGTGTTGTGATCCTAACGTCCTTTTCAAGTTTCTGAGTGGAATAATAACGTCTAAATAGTTTAATTACTTTAGGTCTAACTAGAATATTTTGTATTTAAGTCGCAGTTGTTTTAAGGTCACTGGGTCCTTTCAAGGACACTATATTTCTAAATAGCGCTAAAAGACTTGTCAGCTCTGTCTCTGAAAAGAAAATATTTATTATCTACTCGAGTTCGTTGAGAAGTCGCTGTTATCGTTGTATAGTAAATAATCCAGACGAATATTCTAACGAAGTATTTGTTATTGATTACATCATAATATTTATGCGTGGTTAGCGTCGATCTTATCTACGTTTCTACAATGTTTATTTGAATACTATTTAATAGCTCTCATTGAATATTTCTTTACTTTCTGCTTTTTGAACTCCATTTATTTGTCATTAACCTTTCTTGCCATCACTGCACTTTTGCTTGTTTTGTCATTGTCTTATTCAGTTCTAATTTTCTTACTTATATAAATATCTAAATTTCTTACTTATATACATAAATATCTAACTTTCCATTAGTTATCTCCTTACTAGAAAAATGCACTGAAAAAAATCGACTTGCCTCAGGCGGGACTCGAACCCGCATCTTCCGTAATCCGGGCGGCTGCGTTGACCAATTACGTCACCGAGACACTGCTTTTCGCTATCGAAATTTGTCAGTGCTTGGTGCTTATGTTTTTATGGTAAACATTGTTTCATCAAATCTTTGAAATTTGCACTTCTAAGACCCGAACGAAATATTGGGGAAAAAGTTTCTTCGCATTTTTTAAGAAAATATAGCGATTTAGCAAACTGACGGTTATTTATAAAGTAAGGGTTACTAATATCTGAAATTAATTATGTTTTCGAATGAATTTAATATTTTTACTGGCAACACCGGGAGTTCAAATGAACGACGGCGGAAATAAAACAAAGTAACTGTGTATAAGTATTTCATTTTGACGTCATTATTATCCTTCTTGGTAGATAAACCCTAACAAAAATAAATTTAATAACACCAATTTATGTCATGACATGAAAAAAATTAAATTAATCAAACTGTTGTGGCTTTGAAGGTTGTAATTAAGTCACCTTTTTCTTACACATGTCTTCGTTATTGGTTTTCATTGTAATTTTGTATAATTATCAAAAGGAAATAATGGTGAGAAAGTCTGTGAACAGACGTTTGAAGACAAATATCACCTTTATGTCTCGTACAATATGTTGTATATTTTTTAATAACAGCGGTACAATAATGTGTGTCTTTTTAAGTCAGTGGAAAAATTAGATCCGGAGTGTATGTACTATTTAAATTACCTTGCTCTTGTTTTAACTTCGCTGGACCGTCGTCATCCTTTCATGTTCTAGAATTAAATATTTTTTCATCCCACCACCTCGGAAAGTGTAATTTTGCGCTTCGAAATCTGGCTGGAAAATTCTATTTTATTCGCTTGAGCGGCAAAGTAGATTTGAATTTAGAACATCACATATAATGAGTACTCAATATAATTGTAAATTCAAAACGTCATTAAACCTATTTAATGTAACCTCTATGGTGCCAAATTTATGATTAGAACTTTTTAAATTGTGAAAAAATTCTTTTTCATTTTGTCATTTCCTCGCTGAGGTGGGATGAAAAGTTACGTATTGCACTCGAGTGGAAAGATTTTTCACCTTGTGCTCGTTTGTTTCCCTCGCTGACGCTCAGGATTCTAATTTAGAATCACTCGCTGCGCTCGTGATTCAACTTTAGAATCCTTCGCTTGCTCGGTCATCCAAATCGAGCACGCGGTTAAAAAGGAACTTTCCACTCTTGTATAATAAATAACTATTGATAATTTAGAATTGATACTAAAAATGTATAGATTTAGCAGTAAGCACATACATATAAATACCCGCATGTAAGATATACATGCGAGCTTAATTTCTGCTTAAGCAGTGATAACTTTTAAGTAAGAGGTGAATTTCCACTAAGGGATAATTTAAAACTTTTGTTTCCTATCCTGCTCTAAATTTATTTAGGGTCAGCGAAGCGTGTCTTGTTATGAACATACGTATTACTAGGTTTTCTTTTTCGGCAGATGCTCAAACACAAACAACAAACAACTTATGTAGTTTAAACGTTGCGAATTCATCGACACATGATGCCTCCACGTTCCCGCCAACAAACGTTACCGGATATAAATTCTCGGTTGAAAAGTTGAAGGAGTTCAACCCTCCGGCTGTCTTGTCATGACCAAGAGGCGAAGTTTCCGTGGTTACATGCTGCGTCTGATTTATACTTGGCTAACTTTGTTTGCTCTCGAGGCTCAATTTGTTCACGACTTAAAAATAACGGGGTGTCTCGAGGGTGTGTGAATGACTATGCTATCTTACCCGCATCGCAGCTGAATGGTGGGCGAATATCTACGTTATTAAGAACAATGGCAAACATAGTCTTATCTCACATTGTACCACGTAAACCGCTTTCTCGTGCAATATACACATGCATTGTGATCGACAAAATCAGAAATTGGTAGAAAATAAAATATCGCTGTCGCGCCGTTTATAGTTATTGTATAATACAATAAATGATAAAGATAATTTATTTGTCCGAAGCATGTGTACATAGGTGTTAGGTTTAATTGATGAACATGTCGTACCTTTGCGGTATACAAATTGTGAAATTAAAATGAATTTAATAAAATATATTGATATTGTATATAAATACAATATGAAACACAGAATATCGGTAACGAAATCAATAAAATTTATTGAAACTTCAAAATTGATAGACAGCATATTTCGGATATACTGTTATAAAAAAAACACAAATAAGGTTTTATATCACAACACTTCCCCATGAAACTATGTCATAATCTAACAGTATGATGACGTATTGCTCGATCCCAAATAAATTGCGACCAGGTAGAAGAAAGAGACGCAAAAAATAAAATATTGTACTCTTGAAAACTTTGGGCTAGAAAAATATAAATAAATAAAATGACAGAGGTCCAAGGATGTTGCTATAAATTACAATACAAATAAGATATTGAATATGAATAAGCATCGGTGGCGTAGTGCGCAAAGACGTTGTCTCCACGAGACACCGGTTCGAACTCCGCCACGTACCAATGTGTTTTCAAATTTTTAATTCATATGTATGTTTAATTAACACTTTACGGTGAAGGAAAACATTGTGAGGAAATCTACATACACCTATGAAGAAATTCTTAGGTTGTGTGTGAAGTTGACCAACCTGCACTTGGCCAGCGTGGTTAACTAAGGCTTAATCGCCCCTAATGTGGCGTAAGCTCGAGCCCCTTGGTGGGGACATTATATGAGCTGTTGATGAAGATATTGAATGACTTACGTTACGCAAAAAAATAAAATTGTAGATCATTGTCTCGTCACTAATTATTTAAATTAAACCAATCCTTGACCCACTCCCTTCCCATGATTACTAATGAAATTTCTAATTAATTTATCTTTATTAACTTATTATATTTCTTAGTTCCAAACAACAAAGTGCTTGATATTAAATTGAATCCGCATAGAATTGTCTTGAGGGAGATCTGAGATGGCCTCCTAACGATATAATATTAAAAGAAACTGAAACGAGACTCATATTAAATTAAACTCTAGACATCTGTTGTACACTGCTGGTGCGATTCGGACAAAGATTTAGCATTAATGAAAATTTCAATTTTTAATCTCTCGCTATTCAAATTAGGCAGATTCATCGAGAAGTTTGGGGCGAAATCATGATGTTAAATTCTTCTTGTTATTCAAAGTTTTTCTTTTTTAATTACCATGGTTACTTTGAGTTTCTTCTGACTCTGAACCTTAACCTCTCTGAACCGTACTGATCACCTCATTTATATACAATATACTTTATTGTCTTATGGCTATACAAGCGATTTCTTTCAATGATTTGTTAAATAGGAATGAAAAATGATTTTTTAACCACGAAAACACAAAGTTTTCGAGCAATTAAGTTCTGAATTAGTGTTTGTTATGGTGTTATTAATTTATTTCTAATCGTGACTTCCCTAATAGGTTACCAGACAGATCGGAACGACCCGATTACTCGGTAAAAACAAACTCCTTGACGGCTGCAGCATATCAATAATAACTCTAAGATTTCCCAAGTCAGCTGTTGACACGCCAATTTCCTTTATCCACCATTCTCGAGGTATAATAGTCTCCCGGCGAGAACGACACTTAATTTCCACCTGCTAATGACATAGCGTGAAACTATGAACTAGTCAATTCCTTCGAAGTCAAGCGAGGCGAACGTTACCAGAAGAACCTAATGCATTTTAAGACTTTCAAGTTCCTAGAATATCGAATAAGTATTGAACTACGTTTTCTGCACGACTAAGCATAATATTGCTTTCGGGGAAGTGATCATGAACTGGAGTCAAGAGTACCTACGCTTGAATATACCATAGTAAGATGAAGGTTTGCGCAAAATTTATTTGCATTACATTGACTACCTATCAAAATATTTTTTTTTTATTCTACGAGATGGCAAGCAGTCTAGCGACCCACCTGGTGTTAAGTGGTTTCCGTCGCCTACAGACACTTGCAATATTAACGGTAAATCACTTAACACTGCAAGTGCGTTGCCATCCATTTTTTTGTTGACGGGGAGGTCAAATGCATTTACTCATCGTCCCTGCGGGGTGGTGGCAAGCGCAGGGGATATGTGGGACTCGAGGTGACGGCGTTCCCTCCATACCCACTAAACGTCCTTCCCGGCCTGACCTTCAGTGCGCTATTACGGGGCGTCCTCCTGACGAGGACACCGGAAGCATCCATCGGACCGCACCCGGGGGACTTTGGGCCCGGTCGTGGCCCGGAAAAGGGCCGTCCGGAACCAGCCGTGGTGGAAAAACAAAAACAACTCGACGATGGCATGTGACTTCGAATGTCAATGGGACACACTTGAAATCAAAAGCCACACATCCGCCGAGAAGGTTTCCCCCCCACATTACCAGGGTCCGCCACGAAGAGACTTCCGGACATGGACCCCATCCTACTCACTACATTCATCATCATTATCATCATAGCAGCCTATGTAATTTGACCCACTCATAAGGAAAAAAATTTTTTAAACACTAAATTGAAGATAACCAGTTGGCTAACGTGTTGGTGATAATTTGAAGCACTCTTGGCGAGCTACCTACAATGGTTGTAGGCGTTTTTTTCTTTGCTTCAGTAAATTCCAAATTGTTACATTCAAAATTTTATCATCATCAACAGCTGATATAATGCCCCACCTCGGGCTCGAGGGGCTCGAGCCTACCCACATTATGGGCGATTAGGCCTAAATTTTATACAAGAATAGAATTAAACTTTATTGCACATTAATTAGAATAAAATCAATCTTATATTTAATATGTTACTAAATAATCTAATACTGCTGCTTAATACAATTAGTTGTCTATTTAAAATTTAATACAATGATTAAATTTTAATGTAATATATATATAATAAAATGTCAACAAATACCTATATTAAGAATTGTAAAGGGAGGATAAAACTTGTTGAGTTTCTTGCCGGTTCTTCTCAGAACAAGGCCTCCTGGTAGACTCTCGAACCGATGGCATCAAAATTGACTTTCATAAGTGTACAAATTGTACCTAAATGAATAAAGTAATTTTGACTTTGACTTTGACTTTGACTTATAACCAATCCACGAGAACTACTGCCGACAAACTGTTGCACAGTTTGGCAGAATATTAAAATGTCTAATGTTATTTTTATGGTAAAATAAATAAAAAAAAACATCGACACAAATATTAAAGATTACATACATGTCAATAATTTCCATTACAATGCAAAATGGCCGGCCTTATCGCTAAGAGCAATCTCTTCAATATACAAGAGCAAATATTCGATGTGAGGTTAATAATATGAGCACTTGACTGAAGTCAATTATAGCGAATTCCGTAATAAGTTATCAACGTATTCCTCGTCACTGAATATGTAATATCATGTTTACGGTACGATAACCTTAATAATGATCAACATTTAATCCTTAAACTAAAGATCCTCCTAGAAACAGAAGGTAATTGCCGGCAACAAGATAAATTGCTTATAAAATTCCGGGAACTTTTGTTTTATAATATACTTCTCTACTCTCGCCAATTATCTAGCCAAAATTAAGTTTAATTAACAACTGACTTAAGGATATTAGATAACAGACTAATAAACGTACATAATGAATTATATAAATATTTAATAAAATAATATTTAAACAGCTTATGAACAAAATGTTTGTGTTTATCAGACAAATATTTTCTCCGGCCAGTTACTGACCCCTCCAATATGTCGTCACGTAGGGGCGATTAAGTCAACCGATTGGGTTGGAGGCCTATGTACAACAATCGACGTGTCTAGGCTGACATGATGATGATCATAATCGGAGCAAGACTCACTAAAGGTTAATCTCATTGTAGCTTAAATTTCGCCGAAATAAAAGTAATTGTTAGTAACATTTAGAACTTATAGCTATGTTAAAGAGTGCACAATAAACGAATCCAACAATTTATGATATTTATTTTACGGGAGGTTCGTTGGCGTGATGTGGATAGTGGTCTAGTGCTTCTAAAACGGTCCATCAAAGCAATCCTCAACAGTTTACAAAATGCTGTCATGTAGCTCAAGTAAAGAATACTACATTTAATTTGAAACGTAGTAGCGTAAATCCGCTGTTATCAAGCTTACGATAAGAAATCTTGATTGTAAATTGTCTCAAATGTTAAACAACACTCAAGGTGTTTGGATGTGAATAAATTCTCATGGATATTTCGTCGTATTACTGATGCCGATCACGGGACCTACGATTTATTCCGCGGCACGTCCAACTTATCTGTCGCCCGCGGCGAATCAGCCTGTCTCATATATCTGTTCATGTACTGGCGTGAGAAATTGTTGAAATTGCTCACTGAGCTGTAAAATACGCAGCGTTGTATTTACATGTTCTTCTGTGTTAGTTTCGCGTTTAGACTACGGGACCACTGAATCGTATCTGATTAGGATAATGCGAGAGAGACAGCTGCCTTTAGCGAACCAATCTCTTAAGTACACTGACGAGACAACTGAAACGTGTTGCTACGATGTAGATTAGGATAAGAAGGCAAAAATCTAACACAATATTGTAAATGGTAGCGTTTTTTTGTGAAGTACCTAACATTAAATAGGTAGGTAGGTACTATAGAGAAACAGCAGTGTTTAAGTTGGTGATTGACATATTATATATATTAATGGACGCTTCATTGCATAGGGCGTTTTCTCCCACCCGGGAGGCACCCGTCACTTACTAATATGTTTTCAAATTTTAAATTCATATGTACGTTTATCTCGACCAACCCGCACTTGGCCAGAGTGGTTGACTAAGGCCTAATCGCCCCTAATGTGGGGTAGGCTCGAGCCCCTCGGTGGGGACATTATATTTTATGAGCTGTTGATGATGATGATGATGTACGTTTAATCGACGCTTTTACGGTGAAGGAAAACATCGTAGGAAACCTGCACACACCTATGAAGCAGTTCGGTTGTGTGTGAAGTCGACCGACCCGCACTTGGCCAGCGTGGTTGACTAAGGCCTAATCGCCCCTAATGTGGGGTAGGCTCGAGCCCCTCGGTGGGGACTTTATATGAGCTGTTGTTGTTGATGATGATTGATCAATAAACGAATCTGTACGTTTCTCTCAAAACAACTGCCAAATTAATAGATCTTAAATACTTATTTCGGTCCATTTATCAATAAACCCTGTCATAACATATTTTAAATTTTATTTGGCAATTCACAAACTACATATACGTTGCCAAATGTATTTCGTTTTAGTTTAAAACACTTACCTTCATAAGATCGAAACCATTTCGCCTATCACACACTCGATTGCTTTTGATACTAAAAGCCAAGTAATTTAAAAGTTTCTTCCCAGGAAAATTACTTTCGAACAAAATTTCGCCCCTTATCAAATTCAATTCCAAAACTATCGGACCCACAAACTTTTTCCAACTATTGCTTTTGGACTTCATGTTATAAATAAGTTACTTTATGGATGTTCTTTTATGGGTTTTGGACATCGTTGTCTATGATGAAAAGGACTGGTCATTCATTGTACAGTCATGTACATACAGATTAATGTGGTGTTTTTTTAGTGGCCCTCGAGTGGAGGCCATTTTATTAGGTAGCAGTGGTCGGCAAACTTATTAGCCAAAGAGCCAAATATGAACATTACAGCAATTTAAAAAAAATGGTAGCCAAATCTGCTTGTTGCGGTAACTTTATTACACTAAATCAGTAGTACACTAAATAAAAGTAAGTAAATATAGTATAATATAGTAGTAAATTTCATGCTTATTAAATATTTGTTAATGCGAACACTCAATGCAAACAATATGCTTTGCATCAGTTTTTTTAATGAAATTATTATTGCGCCTTTCGTGAATATTTGCGCCAGAGCCACACTTAAGGAGCCAAAGAGCTACATGCGGCTCCGGAGCCACACTTTGCCGTCCACTGAAGTAGATCAATGCAAACAACTCTTGCTATGGGATCTACATTTAAATCGCGAAAAAAATTAAGCTGTACGATACCAAAGTACAACACCTATGCAACCTTAATGTTACCTATGTATTATTGTTATGACAATAATTATAATATTTTTATCAATAATTATTAAATTTATTAGTTTTATTTGGCGTTGTCTCCCACCCGAGAGGCACCGGTTCGAGTTCCGCCAGGTACCACTGTGTTTTAAAATTTTTAATTCATAATGTACGTTTATTCGACGCTTTTACGGTGAATCAACATCGTGAGGAAACTTGCACACACCCATGAAGAAATTTTTAGGTTGTGTGTGAAGTCGACTAACCTGCACTTGGCCAGCGTGGTTGACTAAGGCCTAATCGCCCCTAATGTGGGGTAGACTCGAGCCCCTCGGTGGTGACATTATATTATGAGCTGATGAGGATGATATTTATATTTTATATAAATTCCTTATTGTATATACAAAACTTGACAAAACATAAATAAGAAAGGATGTAAGTGAATGTACAAAGGTAGATCTCTAGCAGAGATCTCTTCTAGTCAATATTATAAAAATGCATATTATGCTGGGATATATAAAACAAACAGATCATGATAAAATAAATAAAGTGTAATAATAATAATATAAACTACATACCATGCATAAACATTAAGTAAATATAATTTTCCTAATATTAAATACATATAATCCTATACATACATACACATTATGTAGATAAATATTTTATACCTAAGATAGGATAGCGAGAGCTCTATCAACTTATGTTTGAATGTAATGATGGAAACACTCTCTCGAATTTCTATCGGCAAACTTATTCCACAGTTGTGTAGCCAGCAAATTCAAAACTTGCCAAAAAAATTTGACTTGGCTAGAGCTCGGACAAGGGTTTTAGTAATACAAAACGCTTAGTCTTTTATTTATTTCATATCTATTAAATCTCTACATAAGTCCACTTGGTACCAATCCACTTCACAGCGTTTATTTACTCCGAAACCGCCTGAGAATTACTATTGAGAAAGTTGAAGAGAAAAAGAAATGTTATTCTCCGAACTGTATTGAAAACAGATACCGCGCAGATCAGTAGCAGTTTATAAATTTTCATAGTGTTCATTGGCAAACATACGCGTAAGCCTGCGGAGTTAGGTCACAAGTTAGGTGGCTAACTGTCGACCCAGTTTTCCAGACATCGATAAAAGCCCCTCTTCCTATTGAAAATAGGTAACCTAGCGCTCTGTAACCGACTCACTCTTGACACGGAAAATGGAAGTCAAACATACCGTTCTGACTGGCTTCACATCTTTGGATTAATATGAATTTTAATACCATCTTTTAAACCGAATTCAATTTGAGGAAATGGAAGATTTTTGTTCAGCTTCAGTGGGTTTTTAGTTCAGTTTTAACTTGATATTTGTAGTTCTTGCTGGTTTACTAGCTCTACTGTTTCAATAGTATTTTATCAAAGTAGTTATACTACATATTATAACACTTTTTATTTGTAAGAATTATACATACATACCGTTATAATCATGCTCATAATCCCAAAAACTTAAGCTTTAGGTAAAATTTGGTTAAACATAAAGCCACCTCTGGCAGTATGAGCCATAAAGTACCCCAAAATAGTGACAGAATGCATGTCGCCTACGTTAAAACTATTAAGCTATAAGCAACTTAAGCAGGGTACGAAAGAGCTATTATTAGTGCAGTATGTATTTTACTAGTACTTGAGAAGTGTTGTAAATTTTTCTTTAAGTATTATCGGTACTGAAGGTTGAATTCGTGAACTCCTGAACTCGGCTCTCTAATCGGATCTTACCCTTCCAATTGAACTGTTGCTGGAGCTTCGAAGTTTCACCGACAAAATATTGCGATCTATACTTCTTCGACATTAAAGGTGAAGATCTACTGATAGACTATATTTTTGCAATGTTGACGATGATAAGTAGAACATTAGTACCTACGCGTTATGCTAATACGCCGCCGTTTCAGGTAAATACTCCGGAAAAAATAAAATAAAATGAAAATAACTCATAAGTTATAAAAATCGCTGAAAATAACACTAAGTGATATTTCTTACATTATTGCGCCACGAAAATAATATTCATAACAATGAGAGTAAGAAATATATTTAAACAACATTCCCTATAAAAGTCTGATATTCAAAGAAATGAATGAAAACAAATTTATATTTATTACTAATATCAAGTTATATTGACCGAAACCAAAGAAAAGTGGCGGGCAGAATTATTTACTCTTCTTTTTTTAGTCTGGCATTGATGTTTTCGTTATATTTATTTAATTAAATATAAGATAAACACAGCTACTAAAAATATCAAAAGCACGGTGTGTTTATTGAGGAATTGGGAAATATAATATTTAGCAGAATACGTTATTTAAGGTCATGTCAATTAATGTTTTTATGATTCAATACTCGTTTTATCTCGATCGTTTACTATTTTTTTCATTTATACAGTTTTTAATTATAATTATGTATTAAAGTTATCTGTATATTAATAAGTGAAGATTTTTTTATGTTAAGCGCTTGGCAGACAAGCGTACGGCCTGCCTAGTGGTAACCTATAGACGCTTGCAACCACTGAAGTGGCACTCGCTGCCAGCCCTAATCCCCTTACCGACCTTACTCACCAACAGAAACACAACACAAAAATGTAGTCTTATTTGACAGTGGTCTTCTGTAAGGTACTACCCCAGTTCGGGCTGCTCCAGATTCGATCGGGCTAGTCCGTCCGAAAGAAAGAAATCTTTGAAAGAAAATCTTTGTACACCTTTTTAAGCATATTGCGCTGAATTATGGAGGAGTGTGATTCGGCATAATTAAAGTTCATAATATAGAGAAGTGCAAAGAATTTTTTTTTCCACCTCTCCAGTACCAAAAGACCTCGACTTCTGCTTCGTAAATTCTCGAAGCAAAAACGGTTTTTGCTGCGAGCTCTGAACAAGATAACGTTCAATAAAATTATTTAAGTAATCTTGCTTTTAATTTTAATAATTATTTTTAAGGTAATAAATATGTACTAAAGCATTATCTTGTTTTTGGACTCCTTAAGAATCGATTTGCATATATAAGGGGCCCGGTATGAGAAAAATGTGAGGAGTAAAATCTATCGATGAATGACCTCGAATGACCTCGTTACGTTTTTGGTGCGCATCCTATGTCGCGCAACTTTCTAATTGTCAAAACACGGATGACAGCAGGTGCGCCATCTCACCTGTCTCGGAGTAAACTCCAGTCGTGCGTCGGAGCTGCCACGCACAATTTTTTCTCACCTATAACAACGTTCTTTCTGGGAGAGGTGAAAAGTTGTATGATTTTTTTTTGTCTCGTGTCTTTAAATCACTCACTGCGCTCTGTAGTCTATTTATGAAATAAAGAAAATAACTTTGCTCACTTGTTGACCAAATAACTATTGCTGTACTTATAATATTTATTGTAGTAAATATTTGATTAGAGAGATATTTGAGTAAAAGATTCGGCACTTTTAGCCGATTAATCAGCGACCCGTAAAAATTAAAATTGTTGGTTCACTGAAGCCTTACATAGTTTTTGGGTTTGATATCCTTTTTATGGAGGAGACAGGTTGGAACATGTCACTATTTTGGGGTACAACATTTTGGGGTAAATGAGCATGTTGTTATGTTTATGTTATTTTATTTTCATTTATGTCCAATACGTTATTAACCTTTGAGAGTGAAAAACATTATGATGAATTGGAAATAAATGAAAACAAAATACTTAATACCTGTGTAGCCCGTACACGGTAACGCGTAAGGTTTATATTTAAGATTAGATACTCTAACATAAACACAGATTTTATTGTACTACAGTATCATAACCAAGATAATAAATTGATTTACAGTAAAAAATATAGTGAAATATGATCGAAGCTACGATATCATGATCTTATTCACACACTACATTGCTTTGATCATGTTTACGGAGCTTTTCAAATCTTATTAAGTATTAGGAATAGTATACTACAGCAAGGTTTACTGTGGGGTGTACTTCAATTTGATCTTCTCTAAGGTACAGATACAAATAATAAATTGTTTATTGGTATTTTATATTACAGTGTTGGTTTTTACAAAAGTAAGTAATAAAAGGTTAAACTATTGAAATTGACTAGGCTAAGCTTTTGCTTCAGTTCCTCACGACAAGCACTTCAAGTCATTCAATTTCTCTGCACATAAAATCACCAATTCACTAATTGGGTACAGAAAATCTCAACGCATCGTACATTTCTGTAAAATATAGTACGGTGTTTGTAAATAGACCCAAAATTAGCACTACTGTATACCCGCCGAGTAAAGGCTACAACGATAAACCAAACATGCATCACGCTAGACTTCACTGATCAGCTTAGCTGGTCAATCAAAACAGTCTCTCCGCTGGCTTTCAAAACAGCGCCCGATGATAGTAAAGTCACCAACCATTGTGTAACTCCAACGACTATAATTTACCTTTGTGAATGCTAAATTGGATAAGTGGTTTTGCAGGAACACTGAACAACACAAATTATATGATTGCGAACTCGATATACGAGCAGGTATTAATTTTTAATTCCTGCTGTAGGCACTTCTGGTTTGAAGTTTGAGTTGACCTTTCATTTTCAAAGCAACGCTGTGCTATCTATTGCCATAAACATATTTTTCCTAGTTCGGCTTAAGACAGTTGTCTCGAAAAATGTCATGTTAAGTTCCGGTTGTAATTGCCGTTTTTTACTGAAACCGCATTGAGTCACCAGACTCATTATAGCCCAATCCCAAAAAGTGGGGCGCTTAAAGACTTTAACTGATATAAATAAAAAATGAATTTGTTACCTATTTCATCTACTCTGGATGAAAATCGAAATTCATAATTTGAAAAAGTGTGCCTGAAATGTCAAAAGAATTTAAATAAAGTAAATAAATATAGACAGGCTCTATCATTTGCATGTCTGTTCATTCATCATTCAACAAGACGCTTGTTGAATGTTCGCTAAAGAATGGAATCTATCCAACAAGCTAGAAGATCTGGACTATTCTAATAACCTTTGAATATTGGCTCACAGATGCGGCGATACACAACTCAAGCTGGACAACCTTCGAGGAAAATCAAAGAAGACGGGACCCGAAATGAACACTTAGAAGACCCAGGAGTTAACACGCGACAATATATTTTTCATTGCCTAAGCTGTAAAATGGCTCCTTAAATTACTTGTCTCAAAGTATGAATTAAAACTAAAAATATTACTGCAAAAGATAAAGTTTCATAAGCCAAAGTTGTTGCGAAAATTACAACTGACTAGCATAGTGTCCATAATCATTAAGAGCATTAAGTGCGAAAGTTTGTTATGGACTATTGTTTAGCCGACAGGCGCATTAAGTCCAAAAGTTGCATTGTGGATATCAGAACAATGCACGTAGGTATGTACTAGTTCTGTAGCTTGAGTGCGAGTTTAGTACGTCCGAGTATCTAACTTGGTTAGCTTTATTTTGTTGTGTAATCTGAGTAGGTAATGCATTGTTACGGCTGGAGTAGGGTTACCATTTAGAAATTTGAAAAGTCCGGACAAAAAGCCTGACAGTTCAAAAAAGTCCGGACATTTTAATCCGCAGAAAATGCAAACATCAGGTACGCACTTCGTAACTGTAGTATGGACTTGGTAGCTAACAGTCGCTTTTAGATGCGTGGGACATTATAATAAAGATAAAATAAGTAAGTTTTATTACTCGTATTCCACCTAAAACAAAAAATCCGGACAAACTAAAAAGCCGGACAAAGTCCGGACAGAACTCTAGAAGTCCGGGCATGTCCGGATTAATCCGGACGGATGGTAACCCTAAGCTGGGGGGACCAAAATATAAAGACGTAGAGAAAAGAGTGCACTGAAAAGTAATAGCTCAGCATGGAATATTTATATTAACAAAGGGGACAAACTACTTACAATAAAAACCGAAGCAGGGAGAAGACCCAGAATACGGATCGCAATATCAATACAACCAAATCTAAAGTGAAGAAGGCTTCACCAGCAAAGCCTTCTCCAGTTAGTTGTTATACACTTCAATTAGACGGTGAAACTTAAAACATGGCTTATCGTTGAAAATTCTTAGAAAACTTTGGATGCCTACAAGTCGTTAGTTGTTGGCGACTGACTGGCAGACTCCTTTTTATAGTTTGATTTGACATTTTTTAAGAAACAGGTGCCATTTTCTGTCCAATATGGTTATCATATTTTTAAGTATATATATACTCTTTATTGCACATAAAAAGTTTCAATATTAAAAATAAAAACAATGGTTACAAGGACGGACTTATCTCTAAAAGAGATCTCTTCCAGTCAACCCATGAATGTGTGTGTGAGTGATTAAATCAACTTAGGGGACTGTACGTAGTTGACACATTTTAAATTATTATATTTTCTTCTTTTAAAAGGTATCGTGTTTCGAATATAAGCGCCTTCACATATTTCAAATAAGTATGTATATGTTACAGGCCAAACCCGATTTTAGAATAAACTAGTTTTACCTAGGCCAAACCAGTTCACTAACCTACCCATCTCAGCCAAGGTGCATAAAAAACAAGACTCTCCCAAAAAAACTGTGCACTCCGCCTGGTCATTAAAAAGAATAACCCTAACCTACCCATCACTCAGCCACTAGATATCTCCAAATCACCTAAAGGACTAATTGGTTTGGCCTAGGAAAAACTAGTTCGTCCTAAATCAGGATTTGGCCGGTAACATAATATATATAATAAAGTAACCTCAAAGCGTTGCCTTTATTTATTTTCCGTCTTTCTAATATATTACTATTATCTTTCATTCGACACCGCTTCGTGCTAATTTATATTGCATAATGAAGAAAAGAATTCCTGTCAAATACCATTTTTAATCGAGTGGATACTTTCCCCGTCTGCTCCCTGGATAGTAAGGCTACATCTCAATATTCCAGATGTATCTAAAATCGAGAAACAGTACTATGGTAGCGTTCTGGCACACAGAGAATTTGTAATAGGATTACCTCAGACCAAATCGGACACCAGTCGCCCTGCCTGAGCGAGTCGAGGCTCAAAATTACCTCAAAACCACGGCATTACTACCCATTAATAGGGTAATTTAAACACAGTTAACGTTCGTATGCTCGCGGGGTAGCGTTTAAACCTGCCTTTATCACGTATAATGGAGGATTTAAAGTGTATTTTTGTTCTAAATGCCAGACTGTCTACGTATATCGTGTTGAGAGCGGAAAGGGCATATTCAATTTAAATGCAGGAACAGTCCAGAATGTATAAAAAGTCAGCCCTTTGATTTTCCTTGTTCAGTAGTAGGAAAAATATAAAATAGGTTTGTTTTGAGTTTATGCTTGCTGCTGGAAGTTTATTTATGGTCATCAAAATAATAAGATGAAGGTGAAGCGAAAGAAATATGTTAACGTAGCAAGTGCTTAATACTGAATTTCAGCTTACGTTAGGAAGTACCCTAAGAATTTTAATGATCATCAGCCAGATAGTGACGACATCGGGGTTTTTTAAATACCGTAATAGTGGAATCGCGGTAATCCGGCGATGTCAGATTATCGAATTTGTCGGATTATAGAGTACTGCCTAAGACCATCTATAGTTCGGAAATTTGTGAATAATAGTACCTTGTAATCCGACAAATTAGAAATTAAAAAATCTATTTAATTAAACTATAAATCATACTACAAAATTATGTTTGTGGAATTTAGTAAATTAAAAATATACTAAGTAATATTTTATTAAAAAAATAAAATACGGTGTCGCGTACAAGTTATTATACATTATATTATTGATGATTTGCAGATTTTTTTATATAGGGTAACTACAATCAACAGTGATAGGTGTGTCGGATTACAAGGGGTGGCGGATTAGACCGGGGACGGATTACCGCGGCTCCATTGTATCAATAAAATCTAAAGTATATATCTATAGTATATATAAGCTATGCAATTAAAACTTTATATGTTTAAGTCCACTACTGACATCATAGCCCAAGAATTTGGTTTACCTGGTATAATCCAAACCCAAGTTATGAGGGTTCAAGAAAATGACGAAAAGCTTCGAAAAAACGTAGGTAGTGCTTGCGTTTCGCTTGGCTCGTCTTGGCAGATCTTTTAATTCAAAATTATAGTTTACCGTTGAAAATTTAGTTAGAGTATTAAAAATTTGTAGAAGCTTGATTTTACAAGTACCTGAATTAGATAGTAATTATATTTCAGGTGCTTCGAGAATCAACTTCAAGAGTACGCATTTTGGTAGCTGTAAAGCGAGATAATTAATTGTCTGGCTACCCTCCCTTTGATATTCTGTAATGCTACCTAAAGGAAATTGTCTAAATAAACCTTTACTTTGGGTTCTATTAAATTTTAAGTCTTAACTCATTTTGAGTGTTTTTCTTTTGGTAAATTTCAAAAATAAAACGAAACAAAAAATTCACACAAAATTGACGCCTTGATAAAAGAGCGTAAGTAATATAAAATCCTCTGACCTCTACAAATAATACAAGATCCTTTGCACATCTTCTCCGTGATAAATTAAAAAAAAAACCTCATTAAATACATCATCCTCGGGTTGTAAACATCTTTATAGGCAACTATACACTGTAATCCAAGCTTAGAACAATTTAATTAACCTGTTTTATAACTTCAATGTCGGAAAAATAACAAAACTAAGACATGCGTTGATTAAAACCAAGATTACCGTTACAACTTTTTAGTAGTTATGTTTATTTTTATATATTAAAGCTGACACCACACCGCGGAAACAGATGAGTCTTATAAAGTCCAATAACTCACAAAATCGCCACAGTGGAAAGCACCAGCGTACTTAAGTAAAGGTTAGTAGGTATTTGCAAAGAGCAAGAATTGTTTTCCTCAATTGTTTCGTTTAATTGTTTTGTTCGTTTCAGATAGTGTTATACGAGTTAGCCACTTGCTCGAGTAACCCATTACGTGAGATATACAGGACTGGAGCAGTCGTTAGATAAAGTGAATAGCCAACTTTTCCCATTGAAGACACAAGAATAAACTTATCTGTTTTCGTAATGTAAACAAGTATATAGTGAGCAGAATATTTTTTTATAGGGAGGTCGAAATAAATGACTCCACTCCACCTGATGGTAAGCAGAAGTGGAGTCCAAATGCGAAGATGGCCAGTGTGAGAGATAAACCGCCGCGGTAGCTACTGCCGTGTTATCGACCTGCAAGGTGCTTCTTCACTCCTCTTTTGAATTACCCAGGATTGTACGAAGAAACACGTATGCAGGCAGTAAATTCCATTTCTTAATTGTGCGACATAGATATGAAAAATTTCTTAGTTCGCATTGGACTGCTAGCCACAGTGCTTTCGATGTAACGGTGGCATCGTAAGCCAGCACGCGTAGTCCTTAATAGGAAGGGAGCTGATAGGATTAGGGAGAAAAGCTCCGCAAAGCACTCGCTATAGTATAGACGATAGAACGCACTCAATGACGCAACATCGCGACGCAATTGGAGAGGCTTAAGATGGTTGGTCACCTCTTCGTCGCCGATGATGCGGATCGCGCGACGCTGCAATCTATTCAAAGCATCAAATAAGTACTTGGCGGAGACATACCACAGGTGCGTGCAATACTCTACGCAGAACCATATTTGCATTTTATAGCAAGCATAGTTGATCTGGCGTGAAAAAACGCCGCACCTTGTCCAGGACTCTGAGTTTCCGTGAAGCTGTTTTTATCACGCTTTCGATGTAATCTTCTGGATTTAAGGCACTGCGAACCTCCATACCGAGCAAGGTGATACTGTTCTGTAGCGTCAGTGTTGTTCCGTGAAAAGGGGGAAGGTAAATTAATCATAGAAGGAAAACAGATGATAGCAGAGATTGTAAACGATTACAATGCCGGAGTGTCACTAAATACTTTTTAAACTATCCGTATTCTCTAACCATTGCTGATATTTTTAGGGCTTTCGATCAGATTGGGTTAGAAGCGTGATCTTCGGCCGGCAGTGACCGAAGAAGCGTCAGAAAACCATCTAAGAATATGTACCGATGGACAATTAATTATAGGACAACATTTTGTCGGCTTAATTCTATTGACTCCACATTTGTCCGTCAAACGTTCTGCAAATCAAAAGTAATTCAGACAACTAAATGTCTGGCCTAGGTTTCGGACTTGTCAAAAACGGAACGTAATACCATTGGTGTAGCTCAGTGCCAGTTAGTAGGTTAGAGTATTACCGTCCTGTTTATCTTACCTTTTGAAAAACATGGAAAGGAAATGAAAATGAATGTATGTTACTGAGCCCAATCTGGGATCGAGTAAAGTTAAAATAGGTTGCTTTTCGAAATCGAAACCAGCACGTGTAACATTTTGTTCAGTAGCTTTTCTTTAATTATTACGCATAATATTTGTTGGTGCTTCCGTATTCTAAACACATTCATTTTTGTATTGTGATGAATTCCGAAATTATTCATTCGGATATTTTCCATATTGTTGACGTTGAAATTGGTGGACAAAAGAAAGTAAAAATAGAATGTAGCATTTATTTCCCGTTATTTTAGCTGAAATCTTCAATGAAACGCTAATACCCACCACCCAATAAAACCGAAACAAATAATATTTCGAACTCATCTTCGAAAGATAAAAATAGCGCCAAGCAAAAGATGCCTGTCATAAACGACACTGTAATTTAGTGAACCAACACCGAACATCTCAAGTTCCCATGAAACTCCAAGTCCAATATAAAGTTTGTCAATATTTCCGTTGTATCGAGCTGATGGCCGACACTCATTGATTGGGCTGCTCGTTCAAGCGAAAAATAAAGTTGAACTACAGTCTACACTGTCCCAAGGGAGAGGTGGGAAAGCGAATTATATTAGCACGAATCACGAAAGTTACTTTTGCTTACAAGGTATACTTACAATGTTTCAGTAATAAAGTGAGCTTGCAAATCTAAATTTAGTTTATAATTTATTAATATCATCATTGGCCAACCCTGTTCTCAATTCGGATAAGACTTAAATTAATTTTTATTTTCCGAGAAAGTTAATCGAAGAGATTGAGAGCAAATTTTTCAAATTAGACTAAGTTTTTAGGTATTTGTTCCATAAACATTTCTCAGAATCGTTTTACGGCTAGTCGACTTGACCTGACGTCAAGATTTGGAAATTTTATTCTTAGTGAACACCCGTCAAAACTTTAAAAGGACGATTATTTATTACGAAAACTTGATACGAAACCCGTCTAGTTTAAGTGATAGCGTAAGTTATTGCTATCACAAAAAAGGTCATGTCTATAGTAAGTATCCGAAATTGTCAGCTTAAGAAGCGTGACGAAAGTTAAAGGAGTTTGGAAAGCTTTAATAATTCATAAAACGTATGAATAGTGCATCCGATGCGTTTGCCCACTTTGGTGTCCATTCGATCCTTCCACTAATATTCTTAAATCTTATGTCTAAAGCAGCACTTGCACCTCCCACTTTCCTGAGCGGGTGGCTGCTTCCGATAAAGTTTTAGCCACTTTGGATGTTTATTATCAGGTGGTATTTATTCAGTACAAGTCTGACATAACCGCCTCGTGTGCTACCGGGCCTACACAGGTATCCACAGATTCACCGCCTCACTCTCCACATAGAGTAAAAGAAGACGATCGTTATAGCACCGAAAGGTTTTCGTATTATTGAGATAAACTTATTAGCTTCACAGCGTAAAAATATAGGGTGGTTCGATGATTTTGTAGTCGAGGTAAACGCTGATTTTGTCTAGACAGAGTGCAGTAGCCATACAGTGGACCAGCGTGTACCAAACGAGTGTATGGCAGTTTGGTGGCGCCACGCGCCCCTCTCGTGCCGCAACTCCCTACTGATTGCTTTGTCTAGGCGTGCATGTTGGCTGACTGTAAGAAGTTAAATAGACTGTGGTAGCTTCATATTTATTTTCTTCATGAATAAGTTAAGCAGAGTCTCATATTTGTAGCAAGTCGGTTGTTTGCGAACAGCAATCCAGTAAACCAGACAGAGATCCCTAATAAACCACTTTTAATTAACGTGTTTTGTTATTTGATAATACAATAATAATTAATCGATAAGATAAATCTTAATGTTTCCATACTTTTATCGTACTTAAGTACTAAATAAGCAATTATTATTTAAAGAGCAACTTATCGGAATAACATCGAAAAATAATCAAAGAATTAAAATTCCTTTTACAAGCTGAGCTCCAGTCAATGACTTCGCATTTTTTCGTCCTGCCTCTAAAAGCAAATGTACTGTGCCGTTAGCGTAAACCACCGAACTAGAGGGCTATTCAAATGCACTAGCACTTTTGGGAATTGCTCGGTCTTTTGCTCTTGTTGAGTAAGCCCCATAGACCTTTGGAATGTATAGGCATTTGAATTTGGAGTGTAATATTATTGTACATAATAAGAGATAGAGGTATAGAATGTCAATATTCAAAAATTAGGTCTCAGCAATTTCAAAAGTTTGAGTCTGACGACCGGTTGCATCGTTGCATCAATATACCTTTGACACTTTCTTAAAAACGGACATTTATTTAAACACGGAACAACCCATTCCTATCAATTATGCTGCCTTTTACGTTACTTTTTGCATTATTCTAAAACATAAAACTTGGTGAAAGTGGTGTACTATACTTAGCAAGTGTACTTCTGTGTACGTATTTTTTTTTTATACAAAGGTCAAGCAAATAACTCCATTCCACCTGATGGTAAGCAGAAGTGGAGTCCAAATGTGAAGATAGCTGGTGCGAAAGATACACTGCCGCGCTAGACACCCTTGCCTTGCTGACCTGCAAAGTACTTCTTCACGCCTCTTTTGAATGACCCAGGATTGTAGGAAGGAGGGAACACGTGTACTGGCAGTGAATTCCATTTCTTGATTGTGCGACAAAGAAACGAGTTGCCAAATTTCTTAGTTCGCGTTGGAATGGTAGCCACAGTTTGTCAGTGACAACGTAGACCAGCACGCGTACCTAGTCCATAAAAGGAAGGGAATTGGTGGGATTAGGGTGAATAGTTCCTTGGAGCACTCACCGTGGTACAGACGGTAGAAAACGCTCAATGACGTAACATTGCGACGTAATTGGAAAGGCTCAAGATGTTTAGTCACCTCTTCGTCGCCGATGAAATTATACCTTTGTTTTAAATATAGTAAAGAAACGCTTGCCCACTGCAATCGACACATCTGTTCCCATAGCGAGAGTTCGCTTTCCTTTTATTAAGACATCTACTATTAATACTAGAAAGGAAAGGAAGACGCTGGGTTCGATTCCCGCCTGAGGCTAGTCGACTTTCCTGTCGAAGTTCCTCTCCAATGCAAAATACCTGGACGCTACTTAAATAATGTTGGATTAGAGCCAATGGTTTTGTGTCTGCTCATCGTTGACATATACCATAATGTCCAACTGTCATGACAGTCACAACTCCATTAGGGGATACCCGCTCTAATAAAACATTTGTGATAGATAATACCACGCGCCGTTATGTATAAAATCAGAGAAAGAGGTGGCGGAAAAAACTACCTCTAAGAGTTATATATAAAATTTCTAAAGGATGTCCTTTATGTACATGAAAACACGAAAAACCTCTCGCAATGGTATTTCTAAGTAATAAAAGTTCGATTTGAAAGTAAAATCAAATGGAAATTTAAAACTGCTATTCGGAGTTAATGCTGAATCGCATTAGAGTTATGTCTGAGAGAAACATTAAATGACTCCGTAAAGTAAATACCTACGTCTTGATTGACGAAATCGAAGTAATATCGTAAAAGCTAAGATCTTTATTTAACGTTTCAGTAAAATTGTACAGGCGTGCATTTCTTACGACCTTGAATGTACGAAATCAAATCTTAACGCGTACCAGCGGATACCTCCTAAATTGCCTATGTAAATAGGAGGTGAAAAATCATTGAGGGATAAGAAAAAATACGTTTCACGTTCGCTCTAATTCCACGTGGAACATCAGATGTCAAGGACAATTTTGTCATCGTTCTTTTCTTGTTCAATCTTTAATAATTTTATCCGTTTCTTATGGTCGAATCTATTCTCAAGATAAACGTTAGTGTACGTACAGTTAATGTTTATTATTTTATGTCACAAACGTGGGCGTATCTGTGTCTAGATACAGAACTATAGTCGACAAAGTTCCCGATGTTCCAGTTAGCAAACAGAATCCTTTGTACGGCTGACCTGCCAATGTCAAGCACCGCCTATTATTACTCTGGCCGCATCGTCACTGTGGGGTGGTGCCAATCGCATGATATATGTGGGACTCGAAGTTAAGGCGTTCCCTCCATACCCACTAAACATCCTCCCCGGCCTGACCTTCAATGCGCTATTATGGGACGGCTCGGGATTTGCGGTCGTGAGTGAAACTACACCAAGACCGTCCCAACGCTGCCCGTGTAGGCACTCCTTGCACCAATTGGTAGCCAGCAGCCACTCCTCCACCGACGGCTGCTCGACCTGGCGCGTTCTCCTGACGAGGACACCAGGAGCAGCAATCGGGCCTGAAAAGGGCCGTCCGGATCTAGCGTGGCGTGGGAAAACATAAACAACTCGACCATGGCATGTGACTTCGAATACCACTTGACATAAAAAACCACTCATCCGCCGAGAAAGTTTCCCCACTACGTTACCAGGGTCCGCCACGAGGAGGCTTCTGGTCGTCGACCCCATTATTACTCTGGCCAATAGAATATTACCGTAATATGGCGCAGCCAATAATGTGCAGCGTTTTCACTCCGCTTCCCATCCACGCAGTTCGCTATAGCGTGGGCGATGACATGGTCTACTCTTATTGGCTCAAACCTATTGCCAGGCGACCCACTCCTCCAATAGGAGGGCGGGTCACTGTCTATCAGACAGATTAGGGCATCACAATTATCGCTTACAAGTGGTACACCGATAACTTTGTCCATTATAAATACTCAATGTCTCTGCGTTTGTCAGTACGGGATTGCTCAGTGCCGGCACTGACTCACCTATTTAAGTCAAAGTGCAAGTCAGAATTTCTTTATTTATTGAAATACAATTTGTACTTATTGTTTTTAGCTTTTGCGTTGCTTTATTTCCTCGGATAAATATATAGGGTCGCGCAGAAAATAAACAAGGTAGGTTGAAATATTATGTATCTTCACTCGACGTTTCGGCTGCCTTGATGCAGCCGTGCTCACGAGTGAACTGACATCGCTCGCTATGTTCATTCGTGACCACGGCCGCAACAAGTCGGCCGGAACTTCATGGTATTTCGAGACCTACTTTGTGCGCATCTAGACTCTAGATCCTGTATAATTATACGAGTGTACAATTTGTACTGTTATGAAAGTAATATTTCATGCCATCGATTTAAAAGTCTACCAGGAGGCCTTGTTTTGAGAAGAACTGGCAAGAAAAAACTTGCTGTGTAGTTTTTTTTCTCCCTTAGTAGTGATTTGTTTTTATCGTATTCCCGTATTATTGACCGAGAGAGTAGATTCAACATATTAAGATATCTCAGGTCCGGCATCTACATGTAGTTAAGGTATTAAAAATTAGCTTAATATTTTAAGATTACGGTCTGAGATTTTTCAAGCTTCTTTCCATATCTAGTGCTCCGAACTCAAATAGCCAATAGCGCTGGGTCATTCATTAACTTTTAATACATTAAGGTCACGTAATACAAGATGCATCGTTCCAGTGAGACGCTCTTCACGCGTGACCCATTACACACACTCGGTACCCAGGAACAGCTGACGTAAGTGAAATTCGTCCAATATGTTTACATCTCTACCGGGAAGCAACGTTATTGTGGCTTGTTTGCGTCTTGATTTACAATATCTAATTCTGGAATTCGTAGTCAGCAGTTGCTTCCTTGAAGTTTATCCATGTGGTATGAAACTACTTACTACTTTTGTTAATTTTAAACTGAACTAACTAGAGATAACATACCTATACCCTCATGACCAGTAGTGGGATATACATATAGAAGTTTTTGATGATGACACCACTTCAATTTTACCAGTATTTCAATCATGAAGATGGGCTTAATGGGTCGAAATCGCCTGGAATCAATAAGTTTATATGGCGGCTTAAATAAAAGTTGTACCATGATACATCCCGATACTATTAATGTTGTGTGTGTACAGCAGGTTCGAGTGAATAGTGAAAGTGAGACCAATGGTACGGGTGAAAAGCGTAGTAAAAGACAGAAAAAGGGTAGACAGATTCGTCTGCCAATAAACATCAACTCGTATATCACTTCAGTTCATCCGTGATGAAGGCGCATGTAACTGCGCCGAAATATCGGATTCATCAAAACACAGAGGTACGTGGTTTAAATCCCGTTTTCTTTCATTTAAGTAACTGATAATGGTAACAGTACCAAACTTTTTATTTCCGATTGAATTCTGAGAAGAATTGAATATGTTGTTAAAAGTCGTTTAAGGCCTAAAGTGGTTATCAGTTTAATTCATAGACATAATTCTATAAATATGTTTAATTAAATTTTTATTTATTTTTAAATTTCTTTTTGTTTTACGTAGCTTTGTTTTGCTCTGTTTGTTATACGTGTTCTTGGTGGAAAAATAATTACTGTATAAGGTTGAGACAATCATCAACGAGACTGATTTAAATACCTAATACGTCTATCAGAATGGTATAAGTATCAACATATTAACGCAGACCCGAAACCAAATTGATAGCAGGTCAAAAACACGAATATCAAGCGATCACCTATAATAATGTCATAAAATCCAATTAAGCTAAAGGATCAACGAAGCTTTGAGCGAAGTTTGCTTGAGTAATTATCAAAATGCTTGTACTAAGCCCCATCTATAGGGAGTAGAAACTTACCGGACCGAGAAACTTTATCAATATTTACTGGTCTAAAATTGGAAGTGGACGGATTTGAGACAAACTCCGAAGATGGTTGGGGAATTTAGATGGAAATAAATTGGGAATTTAAACATTTTAAACTTAGTATATCATGTGAACTAAGTTTCAAAATAATTGAAACTAACTTGTTTTTGTATTAATTTACACCACTGGGTGGATGGACTGTGATTTACCAAAACAAATGCACATGCAGTGTACATTTTATTTATTTAAATTTTCTATTATCATTTTCATACCCTGCTACCGATTTATTTGGGGTCGGTGCAGAATGTCTTGATATTGAAGATACTGCATAAGGATTTGGCATTATATTTTTACGGCCGTGTGCCTGACACCAACCCTCCTTGGGGACGACTGATATCTTTCCACAACACCAGGGACCACCAGATTAACGTGCCTTCCAAAGCACGGAGGAAAATCGATTTGGAAAAGTTTCGGTCACCCATCCGAGTACCGACCGCGCGCTTGGTTGATTAACTTGGTTGATCATTACTAAGAACGCACGACCTCGGCGCCATCGACCTCCTCCTCCTCCATTATTTAAATTTTATATGTCAACAAGAAATATAAGAATTTTTAGATCCAAACAGATCAATAAACATATTATATTAACCGTTTCCGAGTTCTAATAGCATCGTAATCAGATCCAGGTTGGATCCATAGGGGTCTAAGAAAACTCAAACTCAAATTTGTTTATTCACTTAGGTACAATTTGCACACTATGATATTCAAGATTGATGCCATCGGTTCAAGAGTCTACCAGGAGGCCTTGTTTTATTTATTTTTTTTTTTTTTTAATCATTTATTGTACACGAGAATTACAAAAATAGGAAAAGTTACAAATTATAAATAGTACAAAAGGTGTGGCTTATTTCTAAAAGAAATCTCTTCCAACCCACCTGTGATAGGAGACATGCTGAGAAACGTGGATATCGCGTGTACTTATAGAATAAATAGGTATATTACTAATAAAATACTTATACTAAATATATGAATATACAATACATATACAAATACATACTATACACAATTTCAAATATATATATTTATACAAATAAATATTATAATACGTGAACATAAAAATATAGGATAAATATATATATATCAATAAAAAAGAAAGCTGAAGGAGAACAACATAATTTAAGTTAAGGAGAGATAGTGCTCTTTTACTTTACGCTTAAACACTGGAAGAGAACGTATGTCGGGTACTGACGGTGGTAGTGCATTCCATAATTTAACTGCATGAACAGTGAACGAGTCCTGAAAGAAATTCGTGCGGAAAATATTTGTAGGAAGTTTGAGAAGGGTACGGAGATGCGATCTGCAAGAAACACCAGGAGGATGTGCAAACTCAAAACGCTCGCGAAGATATATAGGAGAAAGTGGGTTATATAATACATTAAAAAGAAGAAAAAGGATGCGCGAATTTCTGCGAAGTCGGATAGGAAGCCATTTTAATTGTTGACGGAACTGTGAGACATGATCGTATTTACGTAACCCGAAAATGAAGCGAATGCATAGATTTTGCAGTCGCTCGAGCTTGTTAAGGAGCTCCTCCGTAAGATCCAGGTAACACGCGTCAGCGTAATCTAAAATCGGGAGAATTAGTGACTGGGCTAAGGCAATTCTGGTTTGAAGTGGTAAAAAGTATTGCAAAGATTTAAGGGTGTGGAAAGAAGAATACACTTTGCGACTGACTTCATTTACTTGGTCCTTCCAGTTCAGGTTGCTATCAAAAATGACACCCAGATTTTTGGCTGATTTGGAGAAAAGAATTACTGTGCCATCCAGGGTCAAAGGTGACAGCGTATTGAGATCCAGTTTATTAATTAAGTGCTTGCTTCCAATTAATAGAGCCTTCGATTTTGACGGATTGATATGAAGTCCGTAAGATTTAGCCCAGACACATATATTATCCAAGTCTTCGTTGAGACTTGCAGTGGCAATATCAATGTCGGAAATAGGAAAGTGGCGGTAAAGCTGCAAGTCGTCCGCATACAAATGGAAGCTATTAGAAAGGACATGGGAAACTGTGTTGATAAAGCAGGAAAAGAGGAGAGGGGAAAGTATACCCCCTTGAGGAACTCCCGTAGTCAAACTGCACCAGCTGGAAACTTCGTCATTTATTCGGATGCATTGGGAACGGTAACGAAGATAGGAATCAAACCAGGAGACAGCATCAGGCGTAATGTTGAATGAGCTGAGGATGCCAAGAAGAATATCAAAGTCAACTCCATTGAAGGCGTTGCTGAAGTCGAGAAGTAAAAGACAGGTGAGAGACTTTTTCTCCATGGCAAACCTGATGTCGTCAGTTACCTGGATGAGAGCACTGACTGTGCTGTGCCCCGGTCTGAAACCAGATTGGAATGGGCTGAGGAGATTATTAGATGATAGATATAGGGACAGTTGATTGTGGGATAGGTGCTCGAGAACTTTGGAGAGAAAGGGCAAAATAGAGATTGGTCGGAAGTCAGACAGAAATTGAGGATTGGGGACTTTAGGTAGAGGAATGATGTGAGCTTGTTTCCAAACGGTAGGAAAACAATTGGTAGAAAGAGAAGAGTTGAAAATGTGCGTAAGGATAGGAGAAAGTTCAGTAAGCAGAGGAGAAATCATCTTACTGCAGATTTTATCACTGCCGCAGGCAGATGATGATATCGCCTGAATTGATTTTTTCACATCATCATTGGAAACAGGAGTGAAGCGGAAAGGAGTACATGACGGCTTAGGAGCATCCGACAAATGACGTAAAGTGTTGGCTTTGATGATGGTATCTAATGGGGTGGACGAGGACGCAAAATGTTTATTTAGTGCCCCACTATCAATATCAATGCGTGAACTAGGCGATTTGCCTATACCGACAGATTTAAGGAATCTCCATACCTCCGAAGGTGACTTACCATGCAATGATTCATGGAAGTACCGCCTCTTAGCATCTCTGCAAAGTCGATTGCAGTGGTTTCGCAATAATTTGAAGCGCGCTAGATTTATGTCACTAGCGAAACGTTTGAGGCGGCTTTTCGCCTTGGCCCTTTTAGCCATTAACTCCTTAATGTCAGATGTAAGCCAAGGCGCTGGGTAGTGCTTGACTCTAACGCGTTTCACTGGAGCATGTTTGTCAAACAGACCCAAGATGCGGGTATTAAAAGCATCAATTTTGCCATCCATGTCGTCGTTGGTGACAACATCTGTCCAATCCATTAGGGATGCATCATATTTTAGGGCATCTAAATCCATGTTCTTAAAACTACGATAGTCACGATACTGCGACTTTAACTTAGGTGGACGAATCTTATAGGATAAATATATTAGGTCATGGTAAGAGAAAATCGCGGTAAGTTGACCATGCGCAGCTACTTTATCTAAACAGGAGACAATCGACAGGTCAAGGAGAGATGGAGCGCAGTTTGGGGAAAAGTGTGTAGCAGAAGAAGGAAGGATATGCAGGTTAAAAGAAGTGACAATGTCCTGAAGGAAACGAGAGCGAGAATTGTTTTTAAGTAAGCAAGTGTTAAAGTCGCCTAGTAGAAGTATATCAGGGTAAAGAGGACACAGATCACTAAGCGTTGAATCTAAAGTTGAAAAGTAATCAATATTAAGATTTGGGCTATACAATACTCCGAGTAGTAGTTTTTTATAGTTAACAGTGACTTCAATAAATAAAAACTCAACAGATTCGCTGTACAGGCTAGGTGAAGAGACAACAATTTTATATGGTAAATCTGCCCGCAAGTAAATAGCTACTCCACCACCGCCCTTTCCAGTTCTGTCATTCCAAACAAGAATATAACCTGGGAGAGAGTATGATGTGGACAAAAGAGAAGGTTTTAAAAATGATTCCGAGACAAGTATAGCATCTATACATGTAGCAGAAAAAGATGCCAATAGGTCATAGTGATGAGACGGAATACTCTGTGCATTGATATGCACTACATTAAAAAGATTCTGGAAACTAGAGAAGGCGGACGTTAACTGTTCATGCAGCGTCAAAGGAGCAAAACCATCAGCACTTTGAAAACTATCAGAAGAAGAGCATGAGAAAAAACTAGTATCTAATATATGTTCAACATTATCCATATAATAAATATAATATATATATATACATGTATATAAATAATATAAAAATTAAATAAAAATTAAATGAGCAAATATATCACGACGATTTCTTACTTCATTACAGAAGCCAGCACCCACCACAAACAGACGGATAGAGAGACTTACAAATTATGATTATCTTAATTTACATCTGTAATTAGTAACTAACAGATATGCTGGTATATGTGAAAAATAACAAACAAACAAAAAATATAAAGAATATAAAATCACAAAATTCTATACTTGCACGAACATTGTTAACACGACAAAAAAAACAACTAGATAATTTCCCACAAACATTGCGAAACCAATAATAGAAAAGCGACTCAATAAGCATATACCCCTGGCCAAGAACCACGCAAAAAAAAAAAAAAAAAAATAATAACTCGGTCAAAAAGAATCTTCAAATTCTGTACATCCAGTAAAGAGAAAAGGAGATAAAAAAAAATCAGTTGAATTGAGAGCCTCCTTCTTTTTGAAGGCGGTCAGAAAGAAAATATTGCGATGTAAGTAGGTAAAGAAAACAAAATAAAAGTAATAAAAAAAGAGTATGAGCTAGATCCCTTTGCCTTCCCCAGGAATATAGTTTGAGAAAGAAAAACTTAGTGACAGTGACAGTTGGTTAAATTACGGAGAAAAAAAAAAATCTACAGAAAAAAGTTTAAATGATGTTTAAACGGGTAGATTAAATAGTGAAATTAATTCTAGTGGTACAGACTGTGGGGGTGGCTATGAGAATTTCAATACATGCTGTGGGTAGACACTAGGTGTAGACATCCATACAAACATATCACTGCAAAAACGAGATGTGAAGATGCACTATTTGGATGCCTTAGAGGCAGCCTTCGTTGTTGCCTTGGATGTCGTCACTTTCCTCTTCTTGATCAGCTTATCAGTTGGGGACCCAGTTTCGCCAAATTTCTTGTCTTCGCTGTCAGTAGAGGTAGATGGAAATTTCAAAAGTATTGGTTGTAACTGAGACATGGCCTCCACTTTGACTCTGGTGTTGTTAGGGAGAATAATGTAAATAACGCCTTGCAATGTCCAGCATTTATTAACTCCAAAGTGTTTACGTGCTGCTAGAAAGGTATTGTGTCGCGCCTTAGTTAGGAACTCTGAGACAGTGATGCCAGACCCCTTAAACGAGCTCTTATTTTCCCAAGTCAGAGAGCGATGTTCGAAATTACCAAACCTTACTAGCACAGGCCTAGTTTTATTGGGGTTAACGCCTCCAAGCCGGTGACAAACATGTAAGTCGGACTGTTTTATATCCGTCAACTTTAATTGGTTGGTTAATATTTTAAGGACGACACTGTGCAGTTGTTCATCTTTACATTCAGGTAATCCATGAAACAGCAGCACCTTTCTACGCATGGTGGTTTCATGCCTATCATAACCAAGAGACAGGAATTCCAGCTGGTTTTTAATCACTGACAGTGCCTTCCAGACAAAGTCCTTAAATTCGAAAAACTCACGTGTCAGTGTTGAGATGTCAGTTGGAGCACTTTTGGTGTCAGTGGTGGCCTGAAGCAGCTTGGCCTCGTACTCCTGCATCCGTGACTCAAACATTTTCTGGAATTCTTCCATATTACTTGCAATACTGCTGTCCATTTTGAATGGTGATATGTGGTGTGATGATAACAATAATAATTATAGATTTATAGTGATTATTTTAGTAGTGGTGGGTGCAGGCGTGAATTTAGAGGTAATTAATGCATTTATATTTAAATATAATTCTCTTTAAGTATTTTAATTTTCAAAATAAATTGAGAGCAACAATGACATGTATTTACTTCACGACTACCCACGAAGAAAAAAAAAGAGTTCTGAGGTGACCTTGTTCTGAGGTGACCAAATTTATGGTCGTCTTAGTTGAGGGTAGGGCTTGTTTGAAGCCCGCCTGGTTAGCTACCATCATCTTATCAAAGTCTGCCACTATAACATTAGTGTTAGCAGTTAATAATAAGAGAGTCCCTTAGTTGTTGAAAACTCCTGGTAAAGCTTGCTTCCACCCTCGGCATTAAAATCGGTGCAATACAACATAATACAACCTGCAGTAAAATACAATATGGTGTGATATCTATAAAAACGGGTACAAGAAATATAAGAAGGACGACTTAATAATAATATTTAACTCAATAATAATATAAAAATAAAATAAACTAAAGAGAATAACTCCTAACTTGGTATTTGAAGGAATCCGGTGTCCGAATCCTCCTTACATGCAATCACTTACCATCGAGTGAGAATACGGCCAAGAGCTTTTCCGTAAAGCACAAAAAATGTAATATTGCTTTCGTTATTACCTCAACAACCAATCACGAAATAAATACTAAGCACTCCTGAAGTTCTAAAAATACCTTTTATACGTGTTCTCTCAACCATTTGCGCCACAAACACAAAAAGATAAGTAAGCATGCAGCTTGATACGAGTATAAAATGTTTACGTAACACACTTCTTTATGCTACTAAAAGTACATTACTTCGATAAATAACAAAAAGAGTATGAATAAGAAAACGGATTTCCTAATACTCACAACGTGAGAGGGATTCGTACAATATTCATGTATTTTTACCTCGACCCAATTTTGTGAGAAACTTTTTCATAAAAGTTTTTGACCATCGCTGTCTTGACGCCCCGTTAATTTTTATACGAGTTGCGCAAAGTATGCTGTTCCGATTGCGTCATTGTTACAATTCTTTGATTGGAAAGTTAGGAAAGTGTATTGGGAACAGATGAGTCGGTAGTATGAGAAAGAATTCGGAGCTATAAATTGTGGAGTTTACATAAAGACAGGTAGATAGAGACTGAACGATATAAATTGCAATCAATAAAGCTTTTAATAACTTTCGAGTATTGTAACTTTATTACTTACATTGTGTTTTTACAAAAGTTCAGTAACTATTAAAGAATATATTAACTTGCATGGTATATCAGAATCCCTTTCCAACATTGATTATTTTGCGAAATTATATTAGTAGCTAATATTAAATATTTCATGACGAAATAAATTTTAACATACTTAAAATTAATAATCGTAATTAAAAATTATAGACGTAGATAGGTATGAGTATTAAATTATTGCTTGCACTTATTACGTTTATTTATTTTGTTAACGTGTTATTTTAGTTTTGGAACATACTCGTGTATATCGTCGTCATAACATTTTTAATTTACTTACAACAAGAATTAATATCATGGAATAATTTTATTTTTGCGTTTACAAACGCGTAAATATTAATATTAGAAAATGCACTGAAAAAAAATTGACTTGCCTCATGTGGGACTCGAACCCGCATCTTCCACAATCCGGGCGGACGCGTTGACCATTACGCCACCGAGACACTGCTTTTCGCTGTCGAAATTTGTCAGTGCTTGGTGCTTATGTTTTTATGGTAAACATTGTTTCATCAAATTTTTGAAATTTGCACTTCTAAGACCCGAACAAAATATTTTTGCAAATATTTGACGCTCAGTTAAGATGAAACTACCTTACATTATGGAATAATTTTATTTTTGCGTTTACAAACGCGTAAATATTAATACTAGAAAATGCACTGAAAAAAATCGACTTGCCTCAGGCGGGACTCGAACCCGCATCTTCCACAATCCGGGCGGTTCATCGACTGAATTTTCCGACTGAGGCAAGTCGATTTTTTTCAGTGTATTTTCTAGTAAGAATTAATTACGTCAAATTAAATTCAAAAACATTATTACAAGATTGAAACAGTATCAAAGGAACAATATCTAAAACTCCAATTGTCACAGTTGCCTGTAACACAAAGACCCGACTAAACTCTGAGCGCACTCCCTGATCTCACGCTGACATAGCAAACCCATTAATCTCCAAACCTAATGGGCTGCACTCCTGATCAGCTTCAATTTATAGCTTCGATCCTTATCGCCCTGACGTTGAAGTGGAAAATATTTTAAAACCACACACTGAATTCGCGGAATCGCAAAATTTGTAACTGATGGTGCTATTTTGCTGCACGCGTTATTCGAGTCCGGAGCTCGATCGCATTATTTTCCATACAATGAGCATTGAATTGCTAATGTTGAGCGTAATGCACGTGCGTTTAGCCATGACAACGGATTGCAATTCCATGTTTTATAGCCAGTTGAATGATTACATTCGCTATTTTAATAGCACCATTGTCGAAATTGCGCAGGTAGCTGGTAGGTATTATCAATTGAAGGGGTTAAATGCTATATATTTTATATATTTTTATATACTTTATATATTTTACCCCCATATTAAAATTCTCATCTATTCTATTTTGCTTGTCACCATAAGATACATTATTCTAATAAGCACATCAATTTTATAAATAATATTATCTTGCTAGATATACACTTACAGCCTTCTTCATAAACACACAATAAACCTATTTTAGTTATTACCTTGTTAAAAAGTGTTTTTTCTCATTCATCTCGTGCCAGACAGACAGAGGCAAACAATTTTTAAATCTCTAATAAATTTTAAGATGGCATGGCAATTTTAGTAGCATTTCAATTGTATCAATAACACTAATATAAAATACACCTAATTGCTCTTTCAATCACAGTTTAGTACGTAATTTGACAAATTATTTAATGTCAAGAATAAATCAAACTGAACCAATTATATTATTTATAGGTATTTTTATTTATTAAATAATTGTGTAATTTTCATTTCATTAATTACTCATTCAAATTACCTTAAAAATATTTTTGCAGTTCGTTCAATAGGTGGATATATCAATCATGTAAATAAAATATATTAACATTTGAGAATTTGGTTTATAATTATGACGTTGTGAATGATACGTACTACAGTTTTGGATAGTTTCATAGTGTATCAGCACTTTTTGTTGATCTGTCACCAAATTTGTAGGTGTCTTCTAAACAGGTTTTCATATTTCATACTTCACAATCTGACGTCATCTCAACATCCCCAACTCCAAACTCAAACTCTATTTCCCATTTCATCTTTCACACACTATTTTCTCGTGTTTTCATCGTGTTTTAATAGACTGTACATAGATTGGAACCCTCGTGTTTTCATCGACTGTACATAAATTTGAACAGTGGTTTATTTGGAAAATTTCATAATTGGACGTAAAGACGATTTGACTAAATTAAATTGACCGATAACATATTTGAAAAATTGCCAATTTGACGGTAGTCACACCAACTCAAATGTAGTGGAAATCGATTTGTCAGTGTAGCTTTATTGATTTAATTTCATCTACACAAGCTGTATTCATGTTAACGAGTAATCTGAGCTTACAATTAACAATAACGATAGACATTTACTAAATGTAACATACACACCACACACAGAGATAAAATCAAATCGCCCAAGCCATCGTTTGTATGGGATTAAGTCATGAAGGCCATCAAAGTAAATTACGTGACTGTATCCCGCGAGCAAATAGGTTATTAGCTAAATCTTATTTACAGTTTGCGATTTGCAGTGAATTGTAAAGGGCGGTTAGAGGTAAGTTGGAAAATTTAATTAAGACTACCAGCTTGGATACAAAAATTATTTCAATTGTGTTTGGTATTACGTCCTCTTTTCCTGTGATTCATTCCTGTCATTCATGGATAAGTATTGAGACGGGACATGAACCCGCGACCTTTCGTTATGCGGTATCCGGGCGACTGCTCTTCCAATTGAGCTACACAGGACTGTTTCACTACGACGAATTTAGCCATTTAATTCGTTTTTTTTATTACGTCATCAAGCTGACGTATACCTAACAATGTTGCAGATCTTTAACACCCGATGAATAAAAAAAAATGAAAGTCATGGCAGTGAACCATTCCGGGTCGGGTAGTCGTCCCGATCACTTGTGTGTTGATTTACATTACTGATATTGCTGACAAAGTGCAAGCAAAATACTGTATTATTTTAGCCCTCCATCCACTAGCGTATATTCCGTATAACTTGTCCTCATGAGTAAACATGTAGAGAATCATCGTAGGGATAAATAAAACCGTTGAGGCTACTAACTAATATCATCTCTACATGCTTTCCTGCGACTTTCTATGTAACTAAATCGAGGTTGTCGCTTCGTGCAGTCGCGACGGGAGGGATAAAAAGAGTTTTTCACGCTTTGCCCATATACTAGAATTCATTCCTCATAGATTGGACATTCCGGCAGGAATAAACGATAGTGGATGGGGGGCTATTGTCTGCCCAGTTTAATTTTGGGCGTAACGTATTTTCTTAGAACGAATGATTGTTATTCATGTGATTTGCCTTATGTATCAAGTCAAGAAAAATCTTTAAAAACTCATTTGAAGATTGTCTTATAATGAAAAATGTTAAATGCTCGCTTGCACATGGATAGACAACCTAATTGCTTTAACGTTAGTTAATAAAAAAATATTTGCCAGCCACTTATTTCTTTCCAGCTACTGCTTTCAAGCAGTTTAAAACAATTACCACCGTTCATTCTCCACAAAGTTGTGTTTATCCTTCACTACAAAATCTTGCTAGCACTTAACCAAGTTCAGGCAATCAAAATAAAATGCCAATAGTCTGTCGACGTCGTTGGATTTTATTAAGTGCCTTTTACTCGACAATTCTACGGGTGCTGTAAAAAAATTACGTGAACTGGTGGCAATTTCACCGTACAAGAATTTTATATAACAATCTTACAGCGATAATTCTATGATAATACTAGGTAGTAGACCCCTATGTAGGGTCATCTGGGTAGGTTCTTATTTCTGCCGTGAAGCAGTTCGCTGTGTTTCCGATTGAAGGGAAAGGTAGCCAGTGTAATTACTGGGCATGGAAGGCATATCATCTTAGTTTCGGAGGAGTATGATAAGGAACACCGTGACACGAGAATTTGCTATATTAGATAACTAATATATCATGAAGAAGTTTCACTTCATACGTGTGTACATTATTACACGCACACACTTTTTTATTATTTGTTTTGAGAATGGATACCATGAATTATGTTTTGGTTTCTCTTTGCCCAAATATACTAAAGCGAAGTCAATTCTTACGCATGTTTATTGTTATGGGAAGATGAATGTGACGACATCACAAAATATTGTCAACGGCTGACATTACCCCTCCGCTCAAGAACCCTAAATCTCATAACACAGAAAAAGGTTACGATAATATATCGCATTCTCTTCATTCCGCTAAGGTAGATATTTCTTAAGGGGATGATAAATTCTTGCAACCTTGTTCATACATATTACGCGAAGCATAAGAGTGAAAAAACACACAGAAAATGAGAAAACTGTTGATTTACTTAACAAGATGCTACTTTTTCTCCCTTTTTCCCTTTTCTCGTATTTAAATAATTAAATAATTTACAAGATAAATAAAATTTTATGAATATAAATAAATTTAAATTCAAACTTACACCAAATATCTTGTAAGCGTGTGTTTGAATTAAAATTTATTTATTTTCATAAAATTTCTAGCCCAAAGTAAGTATAATCACATATAATATAAGTAACACTAAGAACTTGTGTTGTGGGTGCTAGATAAGGACCATTTTAATAAACAGAATGATTTTAGATTTTTTTATTAATAAACTGAAATAAATATATAAAGAACCATGACTCGTCAAGAAATATTCGTGTTTATCACACAAATATTTGCCGCTACCAGGATTCGAGCCCAGACCGCATGATGTGTAGGCAGCTATACAGACCACTCTACCAAGACGTCGTCAAATAACTCCAGTAGTTTCAGAGTTATGTTATTTTATTAGGCAAGACCCGTCTTTAAGACGTATCTCATCATCATCACAGCCTTAATAATTCGACCCACTGCTGGGACACAAGGCTTCTCCTTTTCAACGAAGGAGGTATAGACTGTAGTCCACCACGCTTGCCCAATGCGGATTGGTGGACAGAGTATTAGGTGATCAATATCCCTTTGCCGATCCATTAGTCGCCTTTTACCACACCGATTGCAGGATATGGGGTGATGATATACTACTCTGCCGGCATCACGTGACCAAAGACTTATCTAATACACTAGAATATTTGTATTTTGAAATGTTTTCATACTGACTTATTATTTAGGTAATCTAATTTCACTCCTTTATTTTTTTACTCGCTAATTGTTAACACATGATAACTGTTCGAAAACCTGTAAAAATTGCATATTAATACTTGTCGTCCCCTTAACATTATCTCCAATCTCCGACCTTAACATCGCAATGTTTCCTATCGAATTATTGTATCAAGAACGGAACCAGTCGACCATGTGTCTATTGACTCCGTTTCGGGCTGAGATCGCTCTTGAGACGAGTGGATAGGCTCAATGCTCTTTACTTTGTACCAAGGACCTCAGCGGAAGAGCGAAAATGAACACTTCTGTTCTTGGGAGCATTAATTGAAACGATATTTTCATTTACCCATAAATAAAATACAAAACAAGTACATTCCTTCAGACATTATAAGTTGAACAAAGTGGCTTGTTCTGAACTTGTATTGAGGATACTGAATGACGAACAATATTTGTTGGTTAGTAGGACAGTTTTAAATTAACGTTACTAGGTGGTAGACCCATATGTAGGGTCGTCTGGGTAGTCACCACCGCCTTTCTTATTTCTGCCGTGAAGCAGTTCGCTGTGTTTCGGATTGCAGGGAAAGGTAGCCAGTGTAATTACTGGGCATGGAAGGCACATCATCTTAGTCCCCAGGATGGCAACGCACTTGCAGTTTTAAGTGATTTACCCTTAATATTGCAAGTGTCTCTAGGCGATCGTAATACTTAACACCAGGTGGGCCGCAAGCTTGTTTGCCATCTTGTAGTCTATAAAAAAACTATCAAGCAACCACCAACTTACCGAAGGCAACCATCAATACAACCACTCTAGTTGTGTTCTCGAATTCTTGCGCGTTGGGTTGAGCATTGGGCTGGGCATTTATTGGTCATGTCTTGCCAAACCTAAAGTTTTTAATTCACATTGGCTTTTTGTACAAACAATTATGATAAGGGCGGAACATTTTCTCCCTTCTACACAATATTCGTTGCTGGTAGGATGACTCCTCGGACGACTTCGTATAGAAACCTCCTCGGACGACTTCGTATAGAAACTTAACTTAGATAAACAGGCACTATGGTATTAGGACATTATTACAATACTGATATTCTGTGATGGATACTAATTCATAATTGGCTACTTTCCTCTACTTATTAAGTAATTACGCGATAATATCTATGATCAAAAGTGAGAGACTCTTTAAAAGTTAAACGACTTTTTACCTAATTCTAATACGTAAAAAAAGAGCTTTAACCAAATAAAATTTTCCAGCTTCCCAATATGTTAGAACAAAAAGAGCCAGCCGGCCGGCCGTCAAAAGCGAGGAAGCTTTGATATTGCGATAAGCGAACACGTTTTGCTGGCTGAGTGCTCAAAATTTCATTTCCACCTCCTGTCAGTGGCAACGCATGTTAACTTTACACGTGAGATAAACTTTCCATTTCGACGGTTGAGTGCTGGCGGATCTGTAACTGTGTATTTTATTTAGAGCGTAAGATAAAGATAAGTGTAAAACAATAACATTTTTGTTTGTTTGTGGATTACTGAAGGTTCAGTCACTTTTTGAGCTAGACTTCGCTTTTAACCAGGGAGGTTTTTTTAATGTTATTTGGTTGACAGACAAGCATACGGCCTGCCTGGTGGTGAGTAGTCACCGCAGCCTATGTGAGAGTAAAATAATTAACTAATGTATATGTATTGTGAAGCCAATATAAAAATGGAAAATGAACAGTAAAGGGAATCCATGGGGTAGGGGACTTGAGCTTCTCTATAGAGTACCCCGTGGAGCTATGATAATCAACAGCTCATATAATGTCCCCACCGAGGGGCTCGAGCCTACCCCACATTAGGGGCAATTAGGCCTTAGTCAACCACGATGGCCAACTGCGGGTTTGTCGACTACACACACAACCTAAGAATTTCTTCATAGGTGTGTGCAAGTTTCCTCACGATGTTTTCCTTCACCGTAAAAGCGTCGATTAAACGTACATATAAATTCAAAATTTGAAAACACATTGGTACGTGGCAGCGATCGAACTGCATATATGTAGATGCTTGTAACACTGACGAAAACTCAAAAAAAAAACTATAAGTACTTAGCAAAGTCCATTTAAATAAAGAGCTTTTTCATTCATTCATTCATAACCCGTGGAGCTATGGCAACCTAACTCACCAACAGTAACACAATACCTAGAAAGATGTAGTGCTACTTATAATACTATAATAATAATATATTTCTACGCTCACACCTATTATCTAGCCCCTATTAAGTATCTTTAAGAACTTGTGTTATGGATACTAAATAACGAACAAATATACTTAATAATCTAGATATTTTTATAAACAAATTTAAATAAATATATAAACAACCATGCCTCATGAACAAATGTTCGTGCTCATCACACTAACATTTGCCACTACCAGGACTCGAACCCGGATCGCCCGATGTGTAGGCAGCGTTACTGACCACTCCACCACGGCGGCGTCAAATTTCATTTGACTTTGGTCTGATGGTGGGGGCACTACAGTTCGGTTGCTCCCCTAATCCAGTACCCTAGCTGAACTGTTGATGTGGAGAGATTTGTGATTGACCAATTAATTAAAGCTAATCAGTGGACAGTTCCCACTATTGGATATCTCTTTGAGAGCACTGTGACTGCCGTCGCTCAATCTGGACAATAATAATATTTTTTCGCATAATAGCTTTAAAACTATCCATCCCGCATCGTGGACAAAACCGCGACGCAACAACGTCTTCAACGTTTGAGTATTGAATAGGAATACAAACAAACGAGTAAGATCGTCCGATTTCGCGAGAAAGCACGTTGAAAGTAAAGCACTGCACTTATCTCTTATCCAAACGCAATTACGACGAGTTTGCGTGGTAGCACGCAGGTCAAATACAGATTAGAACGAATAGCAACACCTTAGCGTGCATTCTGTATAGTGAGGTCCGAGAGTATACATTATCCTTAGTCCCGAAATGGTGGCAGAGCTTTTGAAGATTTAAAAGTACTTAGCAAAGTCCATGTAAATATAGCGATTTTTAATTTCATTTCATTTCATAAAATTGCATTTGGTGACAGAAATTAACCGATGACAACGAATATTGCATTGCTTACGAAATTGAAAACAGTACCCATAATTTAATTTTTTAATATAAAAATTCGTAACTATATTTATACTGTATATTTAGGTTTACACTGAAATATAGACATTTTATAGTGTTTACTTCTGCCTATAAATATATGCTATGAAATAAACTTTAATTTAGTTTTATTTTATAGATTTCGCATAAATGTTTTGTCAGTTACCTACATAATTTTTTGCTAACTACCCGCTCTGTTTGAAACAAGACTAACTCGAATAAACAAACTTACATAACATTAAGAGACAATTACCGCGTTACGTCATGACTTTCACGAAAGTCAGCAGTTTGTAACAGTAATTACAGTGGAGTTTCAATTGTTACAGAATTAGACGCGTCACTGACTCAGTAAACAAACTTTAAATTATGATTTGTACCATGTTCGACCACACAGTTTAGAAACTGCTATTTATTTAAAACTCCACCAACTTCTACCACGAGAATATTATTATACCAACTGGCAATCTTGATCAGTTTTAGCTACCCACATATCATACTATCACTATGAAAAGCCTTAAAAGGGTTGAGCAGTTCTTATGGTAACATTTGGTTACACTTTAAGCCTCATCGGTCAATATGGGCAATGCAATACCTCAAAATGTGAAATGGAATTCACTGCTAGCACACGTGTTTCCTCTTGCAGGTCGGCAAGGCGAGGGTGGCTACCGCGGTGGTTTATTTCTCGCACTGACTATCTTCGCATTTGGACTCCACTTCTACTTACCCTCAGGTGGAATGGAGTCATCTCCTTGACCATTTTATAAAAAAAAAATAAGTAAAAGGCTACATGAAACAGGCATCAAACCTAAAAAGTAACTTAGCTTTCAGTGAACCTCTACTCCTGCACACTAAAACATAATCAGCAGTCTGGGCATAGATACAGTTTTTGTGTTTATAACTGAAATAGCAATTGAGATTTAATTTTCTACAAAAATTTTGTAGGATAACCGAGGAAGGATCATGCAACACTGACGACACGTCGTGCTTGCGTTGCGTTACGATGTGTCAAGCCACGTAGGAGTAAAATAATAAACCGACATTTTGGGTACACCCCAGTGTGATGCTGAAGCTCGTTACAAAATACCTGTATACTACTCTAATTGGGTTGAATGAGTCACACCAACACATCAAAAGTTTACTATAAATGTTACTGCATTTAATGCGCGTACTCGTGCCAATAATAATAGTTTTTGTTTCATCGAAATCGGGCCAGTATTTCTTAAGTTACAGCGTTGTAAAGTTTCACCGATTTATTAAATTTGCCTTCCTTTGCGTTCCCGTAAAATGACGTCACGGTGCGCCAGTCATGTCCGATTGTGGGTGATGCAGAGTGTTTACAGGAGGTTTACACTCTGTAAATTTGATTTGTAAAGTGGTTTGCACTTATTATTTTCCAACACATCAAAAGTTTACTATAAATGTTACTGCATTAAATGCGCGTACTCGTGCCAATAATAATAGTTTTTGTTTCATCGAAATCGGGCCAGTATTTCTTAAGTTACAGCGTTGTAAAGTTTCACCGATTTATTAAATTTGCCTTCCTTTGCGTTCCCGTAAAATGACGTCACGGTGCGCCAGTCATGTCCGATTGTGGGTGATGCAGAGTGTTTACAGGCGGTTTACACTCTGTAAATTTGATTTGTAAAGTGGTTTGCACTTATTATTTTAAGTGTTTGTGTTAACAGTTACTTTAAATATTATTGTTATTAAATTTATATATATAGGGTGGAAAAAAAGACCGTGGTTGGAGGAAAAGTACCTTTAATATTGATGATGGCAAATTTTACTGAAAGGAAACATTCCTTTATTTTCAAAAATAATTAAAACTGCATTTAAAGATTTTTGAAAAATCACCTGCTGGAGCCGGGAATCTCACCGGTGAAATGTGAAAAAAGAAAACATCCTGTATTTTATGTTACCAACCGAAAGAGTCATTCATAAGGATCAATTTCTTTAAAACAACATAGTATCTTAAATTAAAGAAAGACCAAGATTTTTTTTTCACTTTTTGTTGCGCCGTGACGTCACGCGCTGGCGCGGACGCTTAGTCGGAGTTTGCCACGGAAGCCGTACTTTAACGTTTAATATCTCAGTCAGTTTTGAAGATAGGAAAAAAATAAAAACAGTTTCTTTTTTCTCGAGTTACCTACTTTTTGGATATGCTGATAACAAAAAATGTTGGTGTGACTCATTAAAGCCAATGGTTTTGTGGCTTCTCACCGTTGACATAAACCATACTGTTCAACCGTCATGACAGTCACAACTCCACTCGGGGTTACACGCTCTTATCAAACATTTACAAATAAATCCACGCGCCGTTACGGCCGTCCTGCCTCTTCACACGTCTTCGTGTGATACAACAACACAAAACAAACAAGTCACCAGGTGTATGTTCGGCTGTAAGATAGGTCATTCTGATCGCATTTATAAGATAATGTTGACTCGTAACAGTAGGTACCCCACAGGTTAATTCATCATCACAGCCTTTTTTATTCAACCCACTCCTGGGACACAAGACCTCTCCTTGTCATCGAAGGAGGCTTAGGCAGCAGTCCACCACGCTTGCCCAATAAGTATACGCCTTTGCTGATCTATTAGTCGCCTTCTACGACACCCATTAGAGGATATGGGGTGGTGCTATTCTACTCTGCCGGCATCACACGGCCACTAATCTCAGTAGTCCGGGTATAATTAATTTGATGTGGGCGCTACACCTATCAATAAGGTTGTAGATTTTACCCACCACCTACTTACCCCTATTAGGTATCACCATAGGTCGTAATGTTGCATTTTTTATCTCGCTCGCCTAACAATGTTTGCCCAATGCGGATTGGTGGCGGAGTATAAGGTGATCAATACCCCTTTTGGTGATCCATTAGTCGCCTTCTACGACACCCATTGGAAGGTATGGGGTGAAGCTATTCTACTCTGCCAGCATCACACAGCTGGCCACAGGTTAATAACTCTGTGTCAATTTACTACGCCATAAAATATACTGCGCTACACAGCACTCGCACGCCACACAGGCCCCTGCGAAAAGGCTACTGGACCATACAGGTTATCTCAGGTACACAGATTATCTTGCCACACAGGTTAGGCAATAGGTACCTATTTCATACAGATTTCATATTACAAAAGTATATTTGTGAAATAACAAAAATAACCAATTACTCCTCAATCGTCAAGGTCATTTACATACAGAAAGAACGACGCATATTGGTTCATATTGTTTGTTCCAATTATCTTTTATTTCACTTTTAATAAAATAATGTTTTTCCATTACCCAATAATAGGAAAAGTGCTTCGAAATTGTTATCCACAAATCGGTTCATCGAACTTTTTGAATAAAACGCTAGATTTCTGATTTTAAACCGAACGCTTATCAAGTGAAGAAAATTTACGATGTCTGTGCAAATCTGGAGCTCATAACTCATGCGCTTGCCACACATACTGATCAGGGGACCGTGAGCGTACGGAATATATCTAACCCAACTTCAGGAAGCTGTGCCTATAACTTCACACCCTGAAATATTTAACACTACCTATTAGTATTATGAAGACGAGCTTCTCAGCCTTTTGCTTGAATATTTTAAGAAAGGAAATGAATGACATATTTCGAACTGTTTTAAAAATATTTAGCTGGAAACCTGTCACTATGTGGAGGCACTGCATGGCCCATACTGCTAGACGTGACTTATAACTAAATGCCATCTAAAGTTTTGCTCAATCCTTTTGAGGTACAGCGCGTAATATTATGTACTTGTATATATTAGGGTGACTTAAATATTGAATCATTAAGAATTGTGACCATCTGCAGGTGTTTATATATAGAAGCTAAAGAAGAGAATAAGAAGCTAAAGTCTTATTCTCCTCAGCTAATATTAAAGAATAGTTTGAACCTGTTTTGTAAAAAATATTAACACGAAAGGTTGAAGGAAAAAAAATAGTCTTTGAAGATTTTAAAAACAGGTACTGTTAGACTAGAATATAACTCTCTAAAAACGCCCTTTTTTTAAGTAACTTTCTCATGGTCATGATTTTATTTTACAAAAGTGGGTATGAGAGAAAATGCTGACATATTTTTTTATACAAATAGATGCCAAACAAGCTGACGACCTGGTGGTAAGTGGAACCGTCGCCTATAAACACCCGCAATAACTAGGAAACAATCACTTGGTATTGCAGGTGCGTTGTCATCCTGAGGCCTAAGATGAAATGCCTTCCATGCCCAGTAATTACACTGGCGACCTTTCCCTTCAATCCGAAACACAGTAAACTGTTTCACGGTTGAAATAAAGAAGTCGATGATACTTACATACAGGTCTACCACCTAGTAACCACATATACTGCATAATTATATTCTAAGAGAAGGAAGACAGAAGATAAAATCTATTTCATAATAGTCTATCTATGTAAATACTGTGATCTTCTAAGGATTAAATGTGGCTCCTTCCTCAAGTCGGTTCAAATTAAAGCGACTACTTCGTTGTGCCGCACTTCTCATAAAATGTTATTACACTCAAGTGCTAAGACTATCAATCAGACATGTTGTGTAATCTGTAGAATCCATTCAGCCAACTAAAACAATCGCAGCTGATATATATTGCGAATGATCTGTGATTAGTGTTTCAATGTCCCCAGCTAATTTAACTCGATCAAGCCCATTAGTAATCGAGCAAATGTACAATGTTGGAATTAACGAGCATGGGACAAAATTTGCAGTAATGTGCTTAATGCGGAAATAAGTATTTATGTATTTGGAAGCTCGATTAATTGATTGCCAAAATTGTCACATCTCGAGCAATGAATTGAATTGACGATATGCAAAATATTATATTTATTGCATTAAATATTTTAAGTTTTTATAAAAAAATGTTTTGAAATGTACATCATGATTAATTTAACACATGACACCTTTTAATTATTTGTGAATGGAATCTTTTTAAATTTGGATCTCACCGCGTCACCGCCGCGGCCGCTGCTCCATCCCGCCGAATTTGAGAGAATACTCACTGACTAAATACAGTTCTATTTTTAAAATTCATTCCCGCTCTAGGGAAGGAAGCAATTAGGTGCTATAAGTTTTTCTCAGACAGTGGTGGTAATTAGCGTATTTCACCCAATACTCAGATCAAACAAACGCTACTTTTGGAGTATAAGAAACTTGAAACTGGACAGAATCTGCTTTGGACAGAAACCTCCAGATAGCATATTTATAAACAACAAACGGATAAAAAATATTAATTAACATTTAGTCAATTATTGGTACTCTACACAAGAGCGGGTCGTCTTAACCAATCTAATATAGTAAAGTCACCAATAATAAACCTGCTTTTACTTTTAAAATTTTTTCGTTTTTTTTCATGACTGCTAATCATCGTGACTGTTGTTTGTGGCAATTTTCAAATGTTTTTTTTTTCTTGAAGTAAGTAATTTTTTTTTAAATTTATTTAAGGCAACAAACAGTCATTTACAGTAAATAGTAATATTACAATAAGTATTACATTAAAAGACCTACAGTGCCTATAATGAGATCATGAAAATTTTCGTAATTATGAGCCACTATATGGCAGGACAATGGGTGCGACTTATCCGTGTTATACTTACATTACACTGTCATGATGTGATGTTACACAATAAAATAATTTAACAGGTAGGAAATATAAAAAAAGACTATTGATGGTACCAGTTAGCTACTTGCCAAACATTGAAAAACAGTACATTAAAATTTTTCTAATGGCATGTTAAATAAATCGATTTCAGTAAATTCTTTGTTGTAAATGTTAGTGGAACGAAACAAATACGAGTTACGCGTATAATTTTTACGATAACGAGGAGTAACAAAAAGTATGACTTTTTTTTAATAATTTTATGAAATTTTATATAGAAGGTTTTGGGGGAATCCTGGAATTCATTCTTCTATGCCATCCTTCGACAGCATTCGTGATTCAAATTTTTTCATTCTGACAGCTAAAAATATCGGATGCGATTTTTCTCGGTAAATATTCATGGTCATTTGTTTTATGAGCAAGCGGAGAGGTGGATATATCAAGTCTAATCTACTAATACTATTTTAAAATTCTGAAGTCTCAGTAAGAATATATGGAATAGGGGACAACTTTGACGCCAGTGCTTCGCCAATTAGAGGTAATATAGTCAATTATATAGATAATTTTTAAAATTGGAACATTGAAGTGTACAATCGGAGGACGGCGTTGTTGTCTGCTACACAGTTTAATACTTCCTGCGGATTGTTGTCCATCGTGATATTGTTTCTGTTTCAACTTTTTGTTTCCAATAAAGCATTTTTGATTTTTATATTTTGATTGATTTGAATCCCTCAGCTTATTGTAAATTCTATATGTAATGCATTTTGGCCCTATGCTAACTTTATATCACCATTTAACTACTTCACATAGGTTTTCTTCCCGAAATAGACGACATGCTCCTGGACCCCATAATTTTAAGGTCACACCCAAATGGTTCAAACAGTTATTTCTTGTAAGACCAACGTATCCTAGCGTTTTGATTACTTTTGATGTGATAAAATACAGCGTTTATTCAAAGAGATCGTGGTGAAAGCAAACTTTGAGAAATTACTTACAAAATATTACTCACAAGTATCGTAGATGTTACGTGGCCTAACAAATAACTCGTTCTAGTTATGAGTAAGGGTTTTTGTTGTTTACAAGAAAAAGGGTCTTGTTAAAAATAATCAAATATAGAACACCTTTTCATGAACTCCTTTGTTACTGTAGCTGAGGTTTAGAATACAAATAAGTACAAATATGTTTATTTAATTTTTCTACCTGCTTCTGTGGTTTTATGGCAGCCAGATACTCAGTGCTTTACTCGTCACATAAAAACATATTGACTGCTAATAATTTTTCCTATTAAAATAAACATAAAAATAAACCTTAAAATAAACTTTTACAATTTTTCACATTAAAATTAAACACGCTAAGATATTGACAACAACATACATAGAAAGAAACTGCTGACTTTAATACTTACGAATAGTTTTGCTTAGGTGGACAATAAGACACTAACGATGGTCTTTTAAGAAGCCATAATAGCGAGGAATAATCCCATAAATATATTCTTTCGAAATTATATTTCTATTTATGGGTATAAGCAAGTTGCCAAGGGTTAGTATCACTGATTAGGAGATAATTATTTGGCAGTTAAGTTTTGTAATGGACTATTTGGCAAGTTTACGCTAATGGGAACTACTTGGATACGGTGAAATAAACCCTTATTCTTAAGTAACGTGAAAACTGTCTGTTTCATAAATATGCAGACCCATAAGCAATCTTATTGTAAAGCTTATTTATTTGCAAACTAGGCTAGCTTATGGGACAGGAAGTAGTAACATTCACCTGCGCCGAACGCTGCAGTCTGCTTTTATATAAGTCAGCTCTGATTCCGTTCATGAATATTTCATATATCTTCCCACGGCTACTGAATGCTCGACCTACGATCACTTCGAACTTGCTGCATGCATAACACTGAGCGACGCAACTCTGAAAGAATTACAATTGAGTTTGATTCTAAAGTAGTTGGCTTGCAAAATATTTACGTTTGAAACTGTTTTAATTGTTAACTAAGGGAGACTCTAGTGAAATTGTCGGTGACGTCAGGATTTTTCGCCCGAAATGACAATCAAATGAAAAAGGGGAACCAGGGGTAGTGCCTGGGACTTGTGACCCAGCGTCTAGGTTTACCAGATCCATTTCCTTTGCAACAAAATTCACCTCCACTACCCCGCTTCTCTCTCTGCTATCACACACACGCACACGCACGCACAAAAGCACACACGCAGACCCGCACACACACGCGCACGCACTCGAGCACGCGCTCACGCACTTGGGCACAAACACACGCACACGCACACACGCACACACGCATACGCATACACACACGCACATGCACACGCTCATACACACGCACTTGCACACGCACACACACACACACACGCACGCACACACACGCGCACACACACACACACGCACACACTCACACACACACACACAAACACACACACACACACACACATATGGAATAATCGATATTGAGTTACAAAATTAGAAGAGATACAACTGAAGCGAATCTAATGGAACTCCTACAGTCTATTGGAAGAATTGCTCGTTGGATTGTTATCGACATCTCATTCCACAATTTATGCGAAACAAACATTTATGGCTCACGAAACAAGAAACAGTACGGATCACCTGCATCAGACGCCGTGTGCAACACAAGGTTTGATTCAATGCATGAATATTTCATATAATGTTCCCGTGGCCACTGAATTCCGCGGGTCACCCTGAAGTTTCGAATCAACTGTGTTTGCTATATGCATAACTTTGTCATAACTTTGATAGATGGGAACCGAAGAGCAACGTTGCGCTGTGTGAAATTTGTAACAGAGGAAATGTTTTACGTGGGATATATATCGTATAAATATAACTTTAAGCTCACAATAAAAAATAATAAGTACTTCCACTAATCTTTCTAATTCTCCTACCCTGCTTCTTACTTATTTGAGGTAGGTGCAGTTTGTTTTGATATCGACAATACTTAGTGGCCTTGGAGGGGGCCCTGTATCAAACTTTACCCAAATGAAGGGTAAAGGTTAAAATTTCTCCCAAAAGAAACAAAATATATATTGATCACTGCCAGCTTAACTCTTCTGTAAGGTGAATGTAATCCGCAGTCTTTGTTTAAAAATCATCTACATATAATATATAAAATTCAAAGTCCTGACTGAGATATCAACGCACAGCCCAAACCGCTGAACCTAGCGACTTGAAATTTTGCACATAGATACCTTATACAGTGTAGGCATCCACTCAGAAATTCTACCCCTAAGGGGGTAAAATGTCCACGCGGACGAAGTCGCGGGCGGATGCTAGTCATAAATAAAACCGTAAATTACCGAAGAAAAATGAAACTTTACTCTTGTATTACCATTACGAAGTCCTTGTTGTCTTATCTCTTTCTACCTCGTGTTGTAATCCATTAGGGCGAGTATTGTGCGCGGTATACAATGCGTTCATTGCAGTGTGACATTACGCAGCGGTGACGGCGCGAGAGGTAACGTACCGTGACTTGTCGAGCACCATCTTTTGGATGTGAGCTTTTTTTCCTTGAATGATGTAATCGATAGAGGGGTCAGCGTTACTCTTTTGTTTTAATTTTCTCTGCAAACTTTAGGCGACGCTTAAGTTTACAAATATAAATGCTTGGTTTGATCTATTTTTTTTTTATGTTTGCAAGAATAAACCTATGGAAGCATCTCATTTTATTAGCACAATAATTAATAGCGGCTTAAAAACTTTATTCACGAACAAAATACGTCATGCTACAAAAGAGTAATGTTTAATTTCTCTTCAATTTGTGCGAGAACTACACGTGGTAATTAAACATGCAGCATACGTGGTCACGTGAAGGAAACGACGAGCATTATTAACAAAATGTAAAATCTAATTAGACGCGAGTTAAATCCGTAAAAGTTGTATTATTTTCAAAGTGTATACAACAAATCTTAAATTATATTATAAGGTTTGCATTCTTCCATGAAACAAATTTTCGTGCAAAATCGGTTGGTATCAAAGAATTTGTTAGCACATATTTGCCCAATAATGATAGTCACATACAAATCCACTCGTAATCTCGGACTTTATCGATGCCTGTAATTTTACCTCCTCCATCCCGGCGCCTACCAATAAAACAATGTTCCCTAAAATATTTTTCAATGAACGTACCTACTCCTTATAGCTCAAAGTATTTTGTAATTAACTCCCAGGCTCCGATTTTCACTTCAGCGAAATTAATAGGCTCGGACTAATTATCTAATCCAAACACAAGGTTAACTGGCATCAAAGAGATATCGCCTTTGGTCTAAACTTTCGCATAACTTCCAAAGTAAATTAGGTTGAGAGGTGGAAAGGAAAATTATGTTTTATAATTACATCCTATATTGGTGTTGATCTTGGTAACATGAGTAGGGTTTGATTTACTCGTAAGTGGGGGAGAACAAGATTTAAGAAGGATAGCATGTGTGAAAGATGATAATGGCACAGAAGTGCTTCAAAATAGTGACAGTTAACCAGCCTATCAGCTACATTAAAGAAAGAAAAAGGGAAAAAAATATTAAAACATTACAAAAAAACTGCAAAAAAAAACAACAAAAAGGGAACCAAATCCCAAAAGAAAGAAACTTTCTAACAAAAACCAAACACCGGGATAGACTTTGCAGTCTAAATAATCATCTCGTCTTCACAGCCTTTATAATTCGACTCACTGCTGGTTTAGGCTGTAAGTAGTCCACCACGCTTGCCCAATGCAGATTGGTGGACGGAGTATAAGATGATCAATACGCCTTTGCTGATCTATTAGTCGCCTTCTACGACACCCATTGGAAGATATGGGGTGGTGCTATTCTACTCTGCTGGCATCACACGGCCACTAATCTCAGTAGTCCGGGTATAATTAATTTGATGTGGGCGCTAAACCTATCAATAAGGTTGTAGATTCTACCCACCATCTACTTACCTCTATTAGGTATCAACATAGGTCGTAATGTTTTGCTAGCATCTGTTGAAGTGGAGATAGATACCCTAAGGGAGTCGCTGCGTTCTACAACTACGAACATAAAGCAAACCTCCAGCAGCCGCACCGCCCCAGCACAAGCTGGGCAATGTTACTGCAGACCTTTTCCTCAACCTCAACAGCCCTCGATGATGGAGCGAGATATTGAAGGACCAGCCTCGACTGGTATCAGCCAAGACAGCGGGTGGTAAAAACGTCTACATCATAATCAATACATGAAACACTAACGTATTGCACAAATGCACAGAGCTATAAGTAAGTATAAGTTCACAACGTAGGTGGTTTATGAAGCGCATAAACCCTTAGAATAGCGGTAGGAAGCCTTCTAGGTATCGAAGGTTCCAGAAAGCAGGAAACCAGGAACAGCAAGCACGCGTCTGGCCGAACCGCTATTAATTCGTAGACGCATATTGATTATTAGAACGCAGCGTTTAGTCGAAAGATCACTCTTATCAATTAAAATGTGGGTAAGTTTTAACACATGCATTGAACGGAAAGTTTTGAATGCCAAGATGGCATGAACAGATGAACATAATAAATAATTATGGACGTGTTGAAGAAACTGAGCAAAATGGAACCACAAATAATAAAAGGATTTTCCTCCGTGCTTCAGAAGGCACGTTATGATAGTGATCCCGGCTGTTGTCCAAAAAATGCAGCTGGCCGTAAAATCTAATGATTAATTCTATAGTTTATTTAATTTAAAGATTTATTGCAAACTTTACAGCATTTTTAAATCTATAAATTCACACTTATAAGTACCAATGTGAATTAGCCAATTATAAAGTTTGACATATTAAATTTTTTATACATAACACACTCGTTATTCCAATGTTAATCTAATTTAAACAAAAATCCAAGCTTAATAAGATAATATACTTCACTCAAAAAAATATAATAGGCAAAACTGTTGAGGTGTCGGTGTTAGTATGTGTGATGTTTTTGTAATGTGTATTGTGTGTGTGTGTGATACCAATGCAATCTGCTCCGCGCCACCAACGTGAAACCAGTCATGTCACATTGTGAACTTGGTGAAGGGACTTCAGCACCACATTACTGAAGGCTTTACGGGTCAAGAAAAAGATATCGGCATCTCTGAACGTGTCATATGTTCGCACTATTTTCTGTAGCACCGAGTGACTAGCATAATTTGTACGAGCCGGGCCAATAGCCAGGCAATGCATACGCCTAGTGCGTAACAGTATACAGGGTGTAAAAGACATGTACAGTCAAACGAGAACCATGTATTCTATACATCAAAATAAGACACATGTTAAAAAATAATTGCTGGGAAATGATTTTTATTTTTTGGTGTTAAATAATATTGCAAATTGTACTGCGCAACGTAAAGCGCTCAACTCGTACGCAACTCGCAAAACCGTGATATTTTTGTCTGATTGCGGCCCCTTTCGTTTGTGTACGTGCACATCGAGTGAGCTACATTGAACGCTAACGTTTTGAAGCCATTTTAAGTTATGAAATATTAAAAAAAAAGAATGTTTCTTTTGACAATCATTAAGAAATAATGTTTAGAATAAGTTTTCATAAAAAAAAATATGACTTTGACCTTCAATAAAATTGTAACTATCAATTTCCCAGGTATAGTTTAAAGGAAGAAAAATGTTATGATGGTGAGCAGAATACATGGTTTTCGTTTGACTGTTCATGTCTTTTACACCCGCTATATTTGATAGCAAGATATACGGCACCGACTCCAATTAAGTTGCGAGCTGGGTAGGAGTAAGAGAAGAGCATTTCGTCTTCAAATAACAATAGGCGTTACCTTAGATTAAAGCAAAAGGGAAGATACGGCATCCTCCTTATCGCATCTTTCAAAAGCAGGCCTCGTCAACTACATACACAAACTATGCTGAACGTGTCGCTCTCGCACGACTCTTGCATTTTTTATCTCGCTGACTTAACAATGTAGCTGAGTCGTAGTATTATAGACGTAGGCCATTGGTCTCGGTTTTGTAGGCACACGCGTGTTACTTGGGTAACGTATCTTCCCTTTTTTGCTTTAATCCAAGGGCGTTACTGATCCCATACCTACATACACAGTTACAAATTATTTTGCGAAGCTACCCAGTTGTGTTCAGATTAAAACATTATTAACATTAATTACGTTTTATCTACCACCCATGCTTCAAATTCTTATTGAAAGATTCTGAAACAGTTAGCTTATTGCCAACATTAAAACTACCAATGTCCTAATAACCATTATATCATCCAAACAGATGATATGATGTTGTATCACAGTGTGGCTGTCTTGTTTGGTTCGAATCACGGCACTGCACGCATAGTCAACTCTTGCCTCGGTCTGCCTCAAATAGGTATGCAGCTAAACCTAATATGCCTATGCATCCAGTCAGCATACCTATAATCCAACTTGCTTCACGTGAGTCTCACTCTCAATGGAAACCTAAAATTGTAAAGGAAACTCCTAGTGTACCAACCTTCCCAATATCTTAAATATTAAAGTGTGTTTTAAGTGTTTGCACTACAGCAAAATATTTTCAAGGCTCTTCACCATTTATCCCGCTTAAGCATATCCGATTTTGTTTAACTCAGTTTATCAAAGTGAAAGTTTAATTCGCTGACTTCGTTTAGACTTTGATGTTTTTTCGTTTCATTTATTCCTTTTCGAGTCAAATAGTATGCCTTTGGCAGTTCAAATGATTTTTAGCTGAGCGCAGTATTTATCGGGAATAAATTAGATGAGGAGACCCATGGATAAGTAGGGCGTTTGATTCGAGCATGAAATTTATTGTTTCCGGGAATCGTTTTTCGAACCATTAAGGTAAGAAGCCGCCTAGAAAAAAATTCGGGAAACGGCAATTTAGGAGCTATTTAAAATAGGTTTAAGGGCTGTTTGTGACTGAGGTTCATTTCAAATAGGCTTCGAAATCAATGTTATTACCAATCAAGATACATTATAATCTCTAACTTAAGGAGTTACATTAGGTATACCGCTAGTATTCCGTATAACTGCGACCGTGTCCACTCATCGGTTGGACTGAATGACATGGTATTGTCCTGATATGTTGATAATAATATATACTCCCTAGGTTTTCTATCGTGTAGGAAAATCTCTGCTCAACGCTTCACAATATAGGCTGATGAGATATTTTAAATGGATTTCTTTGTTTTTACGGCGTAAGACTTAAGTAAGATGGAAGTACCAACCAAATCGAACATAATTTTGTTGAGGATCAAACTTGTAACCTTCGAAAGCAAAGTAAGCCACAAGAGCAAGAGCCGAATAAAAGATAAAAGTGGTTACCTAAGTTATTTCTTTGCAGTAACAAATAAAGGTAAACTCAGCATTACCAAAACATAGTATTATGGATACCTTTGAACTTCAATTATTAAATAATTAGACGCATGACGTAGTATAATAGATGAGGTGATTTGTCACCACTGAGGATGACCTAAGCTATTAATTATTGCAATAGTAGCAGCGTCACATCGCAACATTAGCTAAATCGCTATTACTGGCTAATAATGGAGAATTGTCAACGGCTGCCAAGCGTGCCGGTAACGGAAACCACACCTTTAATGTAAACAGCACAGCCTTAAGTAATTATGGATTATTTATTGTTACAGGATCGAACGAATATTTCAAAACAGATTTGTTTTCTGTTTGAATGCCAACCTGACAGAAGGATTTCTCAAAATCAGATTGAAAACTAATGGACTGCACTGCAGCGACCGCATTCAGTCAATGTTTACATTGGTACGTTCGACTTTATGTACTCGATAGCAATAAGCATTCGACTGCAAGCAGTACCATATCGACACTTCTTTTCATATTGACCGTATATCATTAGTAAAATACGTGGACATACAGACAACTTTTCTGGGTCTGGCGTCTACGGTGCGCAATCAGATTCTACTGCAGATAACTGCATAGCATAGAGCTAAATGCACCGACTGCGTGTGGTTACTGTTATTTAGTCTGTGTTATCAGAGTTAAGATTAAATAATAACCGTCTCCGTAATCGGTTTAAGTTAGTGTATAATTGCTTGCTTGTGTGTGTTCAATTTTGTGCTAGATTAGTGTTAGAATAAAATATTTTCATTTCATTTCATTTCATTTCATTTCATTTCATTTCATTTAGTTTCTTCGCCGCTTTTCTAGGTGGATAGAGCTACCAGGACCAGAAGTTTATCGTGCCTTTTAATACACGCAGGATATTGTGTGGAAGATGACAAACCAAAATCTCATGAAATTTTGGTTCGTCATCTTAAGAAGTAATTTCGATATCAATAAATTTTGATCTGTGGCCACCGTCTGATTAGTATTTCACCATAAGAATGACGTAACAGCATTTTTGTGGTCAAAAGTTATGACAAGACAGCCAATCAGTCACTAGTTGAGGGTTCCTGTTGACTTGGCCCTCGTTTTCATCAGCTTCGCTCATTTATAGAAATTAGTTTGAGGCCTTAAAAAATGTAGAAACCAGAGCAAAGCATTCCAAATTACGCTTGCGTTATGCAACTAATAGATAACTTCATGATTTAAGTCCCAATAACAAACTATTGCAACTAATTAAATGAATCTTGTTACTACCGATTGTAGATTATTAATCCTCGGTTGATTGTTACATAGCGCATTCGAATCATCATTGTATGAAGCACTAACACAGACTATGAAGCAGATATGACATCTTACAACTTACTTCAATATTGAAATTATATTAATAACTTTGGAATAGCCTTTGGTATTGTAACACCTGACCTCTGCTTGGAATACTGATATTGTTATCATTTTTTTTCTATAAAATGGTCTAGAAATGGACTCCATTCCTCAAATGGTAAGAAGTAGTGGAGTCCAAATGCTGAGATTGATAAGTAATGTAATGGTCTCACTAGCCACCCTTCAAGGTGCTTCTCAACACCTCTTTTGAATGACCCAGGATTGGAAGATGGAGCAACACGTGTGCTGGGAGAGAATTCCATTTGATTTTCAATTGTCCGTTTTAGTTCAGGACTACAGTTTTATAGACTGTACCATATGGCTCATTGCTAACCATCCATCAGATTGAGCCTGTAAATGGCTATGACTCCATCATGTACATAGATACTGATGGAAAAAAGGTGAGTAATAAAAACTATTTCTTACTTTGAAACTTTTAAAAATCTATAGGTATTAATGAAATAACGACTACTTTTACGGTTTTAACCCTTGACTGGTTTTGTGGGGCTTTTTTCATATAAGATTTTAGAATTATGTACGAGTGTCATTTAAGATTTGAGAATTATGCACGAGTGTCATTTAAGGTTTTAGAATTTTATATAGATAATATAAAATTCTAAAACCTTAAATGACACTCGTGACTAATGACATATATAGATTTTATAAGATAATATTAATGATAAATTTTGAAAATTATTAAATCTGATTTACGAGTATTTGGAAAATAAAAATGTGTAACGGGTAAGTGCTCTTGGTGGCTGCGAAAAGAGAACTGAAGATTAGTAATTAATATCGGTAAATGAGTAAAAAGCTTGTTAATCTCGTACGTATTCCCGGCAAGAGTTGAGACTGAGCTAAGATATAGTGGAGATGAACATAAGCATGATCTTATAAAACTAGAACAAGCCGATACAATCATTTATTTTTATGACTGACATATATAATTGATTGATTTGTATTAGTTACCCAAATTATACAAGGCGATGTTAAATTGATCTTAACTCTATTGGTCGTAACCATTACTCGTAGCACAGGCAAAGTGCCTTTATTTTGATGTGCTTTGGAACATAATTCGGTTAAAGAGAATTCCTAGTATTTCATATATTCAATGTAACCATACATACATAAATTGTAGTCACTCTCATAACTCCAAAACGGTTGAGTGCAACTAAAATTATTTTTAAATGCACAGAGTTGGCGAAGGTTTTCGAAAAAATCTTATTGATTGAAGTCCACAACGAAGATAAGGACTTAAGTTTTTTATATCCACAATACAATCATTTATAATGTTACTTTTAATTCTGATAAGTTTCCTACGTTATGAAATTAAACATTCTTTATTTTCAATCCCAAATGTTCTCCAAGTATACTAAAATAACTTAGCGTTTCCATTTAAGACAAAATTCAATTGTAAGTGAACACAATACTCCTTCTTGACATCGAAAAGCTATATAATAACTTGCTAAATTCTGAATGTAAAGATACGGCATTTCCCTCTAGGCAATCTCCAAACATTATTTTCCGATAAACGAGAATCCTACTAAATGGCACCGCGAAGCAGTAAAATACAATATACAATGTCAGAAAAGGTCGTTGCCACGTGTTTTTTTGTACTCGTATAGACTTCGTGTGTTGTCACTTTATTGTTGTATTCCAACTTTACTTATGAACTTGAATCACGTCTACTTGAGGCAAACTTTATTAGACCCTGAGATATTACTGACTCAATCTTAACTGATTGGAAGTTGAATTTTCGTTGTCGTAGTCTACAAAAAGATTTTCTCGCTTACGCAGTAAGTATGGAATAGTCAAAGTTAACTGAACAGTAACAATTCAGGTTTTTAATTAGAAAGTGATCCATTATTAATTTTGATATAGATTGGAAATCCGACTTCTATTTTGATAATTATCAGAATACCCAAACAAAAGCCCAATTAAAAGACAACCGTGTTTAAATTTAAATTATTACATAATTAAAAGATATTTAACAATATATTTCTAAGGCAAACACCAATACCAATGTAATGATTTGATCTGTCATAAAGCAAAGATTTTTATTACATAACATGAAATATTACTTATTATTTAATGCATTTATGATAAAATATCATGAATATATATTTTTTTACAATTGGTATTTCACAATTTGCATTAAAATTATATCAGAAAAAGAAGTGATCTCATTAGCGATAAAAATATGTGTTCAATATGAGATATCGTTAGATTACAATAAGGGCATTTAGTTAATACCCCAAAGAATATAAAATAAATGAAAAAAAAACTCAATCAAAATCGGATCATCCGTTTGTGAGCCTCGATGTCACAACGATATAATACACAGATACATAAGTTTAACACTTATAACACCCCACTTTTTATCGGGGCTTAAAAATAGCTTAACGTAGTCAATGGACCATTTTATGACAAATGTGTGAGGCGTCAAAGAGGCTTAAAAAATTGTCTTCCCATAAAACACCGAATTCATACATAATTTACTTTGAAATTGTACGTCCTTATTAATCGAACGGTCTCCAACTCATTTTCGGTCAGCCATTTTGTAAAGCGTTCTAATTGTGAAGCTCTTTAGAAAGTAAATTCGCCTCCATTTGTCCAAAACTTGATTCATCCTTTTGTGACTGTTGAATGCACGTACAGGATGGGGGGTGATTTCGAATCTCTAAGAAGACTAAGTTAAATTACTTGGAAGATAGTGGTCTATAATAGAGTTGAATCTAGTTAAAACTATTGTCGTTTTATTTTGAACAATGGCGTTATTGTCGCGAGAAATAAATCTGGGATAACTAAGGATTACTATGATTATTATCTTAAAGTAGAAATGTATTTTCATTATACTTATTTGGTATTTTATTTCTGTTTTCTTTAGTTTGTGGAAAAACTTAAATACGAATATGAGTTAACGTTCTTGGTATAACTCTTAAGTCTAAATACAAAATGGAATTACGAACTTACTATTGAAACAATATCATTTTTAAACTAACAGATGCGAATCGATCCGTCGTTATAGACATTTCTTGATGCTGATTGCTCTTCGATACCACCAGACCCACAATGCGTCGTTGGTTTGTATGTTATGATTGTTGATGTTGATGATTACAATCGTATATATGAAGACTGCGTTTAAAAATACTGTTTAAAAAGTCGTGACTTATGTTCTTGGTATACTGTGATATTAGTACTATTAGTATATTACTTGGTATACTATGTCTTCTTTCAAGACAATTCATCATTTCATCACAATCACAATCTCAGTACAGTCACGAGCAATATTAATTATGTACTCACTGTTGACAATTCAGAACCTTAATTTTTTACGCAGTGAAAGTCACGTGCTGTCAAATCTGAATTATTGCTAATGACTTAACATAGTCCTAAAAATGTATCCGCATCTTTCTACGTACAGAAACAGGACGTCACATACATAAATGTAGGTAATTTCTTTTTAATAAACTGAAAAGTATTAAAATAATCCCTAGGGTGGAAACTAAAACCAAGAGACCATTGACACTTGTTATATGGAAAGCAGACCTGAGAACGCCACTAAAATCTCGGGTTTAGGCTAAGCCGTACATGTCATGTCGTTCGGGATAGTTCAGTCACATGTCTCACACAGTATAGCGCGAAGATTAAACCGATTGGTTGTATTATTTTCAAATGTCTGGAGCTAAAGAGGCTATTCCCCACCCTCACCATTGGCTTCTTTCCCACTAGCGACGAATGGGAAAAATCCCAGTTCTTGACTGTCTCATTTGTAATTCGCGGTAACGATTGAACGACCAATCTGATTTTTCCAGTGGAAACAACGCTAGTGCTGAGGACTGTATAAATTTAGAGCTGAAGTAGTTCTCGGTCACTGATTGGATCCCTTCTCTTCCCATGGGTGTCGTAAAAGCCGCAGAGCATGGTACCAAGAGGTCACTCACGCGGTGGCAAGTATTACCTAGAACAGCATTCCTAATAAAACTATGTCTAAGCCTATAATAGCAGTATGGTAACTTATTCTACCAGCCCCAAATAAGTTGGGATTAGACCACGCAAAACTGCGAAGTTTCTGCAATTAATTTTGAATCTTAAGCGTGTGCATAATAAAGCGCAAAACCTATTGGGAAAAATTGACAGTTTGTTGTACCCTGATGTGTTTTTGACTCGACTATAAGCGTAAGTTGAAATTAGATGCCTAATCCAGGAACATGATAGCTACAAATTGATACTTGTCTACAAATTCGACCTACAGTATCCTTATTATGTAAGCTTGCATGCCGTCAACAATAATAGGTAAAGTATCACTGTGTTCTAATTCTAACTGACATTTTTTGTTTCATAAAAAGGTCAAGCAAATGACTGTATTCCGCCTGATGGTAAGCAGAAATGGAGTCCAGATGCGAAGATAGCTAGTGTGAGAGATAAACCGTCGCGCTAGCAACATTCGCCTTGCCGACTTGCAGGGTGCTTCTCCACGCCTCTTTTGAATGATCCAGGATTGGAAGAAGAGTGAACTCTTATGCTGGCAGTGTAATCAATTTATTGAGTATGCGACATAAAAATGAGTTAACAAATTTCTTAGTTCGCGTTGGAATGATAGTCTAATTGTCAATGGCACCGTAAGCCAGCACTCGTAGTCATTAAAAGGAAGGGAGATGGGTGGGATCCTCAGAGCACTCCCTGTGGTATATACGATAAACGGCAAAACGCATTTATTATGCAAGCAAAACGTGTGATGCCTTTTAGGGATAACTAATCCTTGCAGTCGTAACTAGTCTGTGACCCTGAACGTTGTAAACTAGGCACGACTTGGCATCAATCATGTCACAGTAACGGCCACCTGTCGATTCCGAGCAATGCGTCTTCATCGAACACGGGACGTTTACTAATCTGTCCCTAATCTAACTGCGGTATATAATGATCTGTCTATGCTGCAGTTTCATACATTTGAAAGACTATTTATTATGCTGCAAGCTCCCTCTTCTTACTTTATTTTGGGATTGGGACTTAGGAGTAGTATCATCATAAGAGTCATACATGACTTACAGTGTGGCGCAAAGCACAACAGTGAAATATTGCTGCCTATCGTTTATAGGTACGAATAACTCAAATTATGACTTGGTGATGATTTCGTAAACTATATTGCAGTTGCTATTTGCAAAGACTATTTACTGTGCAGTAGAATGTATGATACTATCATAAAATAATCGTTAAATCGCAGTTGGATTTTTCATACATTGCGTCCCACCTAGGTATATGTATACACTATGACGAACAAAGATGGCAGTGAAATTATTAGAAATTGACATTCTGATATCTCCTCATTGTATACAATGAATTTCATAAACGTGAAAATTAGTCAATACGGCTCAAGATTCTACACGGATTAGTACAAGACTCACACTTTACCCGTTATGTCCACTTATCTAACCTTTCAACTGTAGTATATACTCGTAGTTACCTCATATACTCATGACAAATTAGCGGCCAAATATATTATTTGTTAGCAGTCTGTATAGGTACGCTCTATCCCGCGTGAAAGAGTAAATTGCACCCGAAAGAGCGTGCATGTAAAAGTTGAAAGGGAACGGAAAGAGCACGAGCCAGCGTGTAAATTGCACACACTGTAACACGCGCCAGTTTCACGCAGTCTGCGTTTTGCGTCGCATCTAGCGACGTCGCTCTAGCGTGCTGAACGCGGACGCAAAACGCGTCGAGCCAGCGTCGCATCACAGTATATCAAGAACAGTAGTTTATCTGCGGGCTGTCGGCGAGTTATTAGCCTACTCTTGCGTTGACGCTAGGGTTCGTAAATGTGCCGGGCGGGAACGAGCGGCGAGCGAATGTGCAATGACATAAAAACGCGCGATCACACCGAGACGGCGCGTCCCGCACTGCAGCCACCTTATGCCCCCATATTTTTATGTCAATGTGTGCGTCACAGTGCGTGCGTACACGCCGCCGAGTATGCATGCACACTTCTAATGGATAGCTTCCAGTTTGTATGAAGATGTATTACTGTTCTTGGTATACTGTGGTCGCATTCATGCGTGCAATCGTGTACGCGCGCATCCTGAGAACGTGCGATAGAGTGTAAAGGCAGCTATTACTTCATAATTTTCATTTATTACACGTACAATTAGCTTTCTCTCGCAAAAAAAAATAGTAGTTTATGCCACTGTCATATAATGAAGGGTATTAAAACACGAGTGTGAGTTTATGAAACGAGCGCAGCGAGTTTCATAATAGTAACGAGTGTTTTAATACCTGTGTTATATGCAGTTGCATACACTACTTTATCTACACTCATACATAAATTCAAATAAAACAACAGAAAAGACAAATGTATGGGTTAGATCCCTTTGCCTTCCCGAGTATTTAAGAAAAATAACTGTATCATAATGAGTCGAACCGGTGTTATAATGGTCATTATGTTACAGGTTGTTTTTTTTAATTTTAATTTTGATTATCTGTATTAAAAAGTATGTCATTTTATGTTCACCTTTGATATCGTAATTCGAATATTATGACATGAGTGTAGATAAAACAATATTAAGCAACAAATCCATAACACACGGAATTTTAATTGCGCAGTTATGAAAATTACAACATTAGGTATAAAGTTACACCATTATGAACTTTGACATTTTCCTCGAATTTATTATTACGTGGTTGAAGTAAATTAATTTCGGTGGCAAAATATATTACCATATTAATTTACCATGATTGCCGATTTTCTTACTTCATTAGTGACTACGCTTGGTTTTAATAACTCTAGAAATTATTTCTAACCTTATTGCGAGGTACAAAATCTTATAATTAGAATTACTCGTATCATAAATTACGCTACTAAGAATCTTTTGAAAAGCATAAGAAAATTAATTCGATAGCGAAGGTCAAATATACTGAAATGTATTGATTTAACCAACATAATAATAGGTAGCAAGTAGGGCTGAGTTTTAAACTATAGAAGGTTATTAGGTACTTAAGATAATAGGTATTTAGCCAGTGAACGCATATAAAAGATAATTTAGCATTGTTGATGACGGTATTTATGAAAAATAGAGTAACGGCTAAAGGCGAGTCCAGATTAAACTTTTGGTCTCCGCTCGGTAGATATCTACCGCGAGACAATTAAAATATATAGTGACTGAATATTATTAATCATCCACAGATTATCAAGTTGTAAAACTTATGCCACAACTTACACGTCAACATTGTTTAACATTGCTGTATAACATTGCAACATAAAACAAGACAAATATTGTCCACACCAATAAAACAAAACATGTTATAAAACATAGCAAAACATGTTATAAAACATAGCAAAACATGTTTTATAACATGTTTTGCTTGATCTAGTAGGAGGACTACACACCACCTTCCCATGGCCTGACGCAGCCTTACATACAGGCCGAATCACGGGAGAGTGCGCTGCTACTTACCGGAGGCTCTGGTTTCACAGCGCACCTTAATCTCTCCTACAAGTTATTCTTTATCTATCGCCCTTTTCCTTATAGTCCTTCTACCCTTTCTGGAGCGGACATCACTCGTACGCCTTCGGTGTCCTCCAGGTCGTCCAAGCCCACCCGAAGTGTTACCGCTAGCTCCCACTGCCCAGTCTTCTGCCTCTTCAGTTTAATTTCGTGTGGATAAGTCATACAATTTTATAAAATTAATCGGCTGATGGTCAGAATGCCTAACAGCATTAATCCGCCATTTGTATCCTTTTGTGTACAATGAAGTTTAAATAAATAAATATCTAAATGACATATGACATTTCAATGAATTTACCATCTTGACTAAAATTTTGTTATCGAGAAAAGTTATGAAATGATTTATTTGTAATATCATCTTTTTATCGTCTCACCAATCAGTAACAATCCACACCAGTCAGTAAGAGCATTTAGATATCATACGAACATTTACAGACTTATGCGACTGCTTACAATTGGAAAAGATATAAATTTAACTTGGCGTATTAATAAATATAATTTATCACTACTCTCTATTGCCTCCTTCAAATCACTTCCACACAAAAACCACTGAATTCTGATAGCACAGAACCTCAACATCATTAGTAAATTATTGTTAAGTAATGTCTGTTTTGTGCTGTTCAGTGAATAAAAATAACGTGACATTCCAATTAATTCAAGCATATTATTAGTAGATAGCAGCAGCCACGAGATTCTAGACGGGATACGAGAATAGCTACGACGCATATTATGACGAAACGCGTGAAATTAGGCGTCGTCTGCGTCTTCATACACGTGTAGACTTTATAACGGGAGGTAACACTGTTAAACTAGTTATTTTCAGAATATAATTAAACCTCTTTAAGGTGTGAAATATTAAAGTGATGCGTATGAATATGGGTGGGGATAGATACATACACAAATAAGAAAAGATGGTTAGACTTAGGTTAGGTTGCCAACTGATAGCTGGTCCCGGCTACATATCTGCCGAAGCAAGGAGGAAAAATAAATAAAATCAAAGCTGAAATAGCCACCAGTGTAGCCATCACCCGCTTACTGATTTATTTATCTAGACGCATTTTTTTGATTCTTCCGATGCTTTTCAAAAGCTCTGGGAACACCCACCACCACCGTTAGTATCCTCCGAACCGTTAATACGGCGTACAGCGTACACCTTGTCTCCGAAACGTCTTTGGTTTGGCCGCTTCACCAGTGAGTCAGACTGAGACTTAGGTAGGGGGACAGATGGCGAAAACTGCGCTGAGTTTCACCCAAGCCACCCTAGGCATCACTATTGGGAACGGGAAAAAGGCCCTTTTCAGGGCCGGTGGAGCCTTGTGCTCGGTGGCAACTAATCCCGCTGAACAGCGGACTCGAATGAACAGTGCACCGGTTGGGCCCGAAAGGGCGGGCACAGTTGGCTTCCCAGTGACAAGCGATATGTTGCGATCCCGGGGTACTGTCGTAGTGTGCCTTGGCAGGATGCCCGGAGAGGACGTTTAGTGGGTTGGGTGGGAACGTCTGTACCTCGAGTCCCACATACCCCTGCAGTTGCATCATACTGCAGGGATGATGCGTAAATGCATCTGATTTCTTCGATAAAAAAGGAGGACTATGGTATTAGGGCAGTCCTCAGACGGGGATAGCACGAACGCTCTAGGGTCTAGAGATTAATCTGTACATAGTCTTCTTCTCAGGAAATATTAAACCCGGGTCCGCTGCATCCAATCCCAGTGGGTGAACCACGAGACACTTAGGCGGTACTTGCGGAGACGGGTAAGGTATAAGCATCACGGCATAATACAAGTATCTAGCGGTAAAAAATATTGGTAGACCCAATTCGTTAACAACCACCGCACTCGCCACTAGACATGCTAAAACAACAACGGCTCTGAAAAACTAATTAAGGGCGAGTAAAGAGAATCTCCATTATTTAACAAATGTTATATTCCGTCCTTGTTCAGTAGTGCGACTATAGACATTATAATGGACGTTCAATCACTAAGCCTTAGTTTAATTAGATCTTCTAAGTGAAATTTATTACAGCTCTTTTTCTTAATTAAAATCTTGATGTACAGTGGATAGCATGGCTAGAGAGACTGTTAGTTTAAAAATCCTTCATAATGACGCAATTCGGTAAATTAATTTGGTATTATTTTCTAAGCTCTCAAATAAACTTTTTTGTGTTTTGATGCATAAAAATATAAGTCCAATAAATTTTACTCAAGACTTAGAAAAGTACGTTTCGATTTGAATTCTATGTCTGTAGCGCATTATGTATGAAGCTTCCCATCTGTATTACCTTTATATTGTGACACTATGATATGTCTATGAGCTTAAATCATGTAAATTAAGTACTACGCAATAACCTAATGTAGGTTCCTAAATTTGATCTACATAATCGGCGTAATACTGTACACGTAGTGCCTCATAGGTATAAACAGGTTGTTTCAAATAATAAGATACTAATTGTAAGCGCGGTATGCCCACAAATCACAAGCAACCACGTAATCAGCTTAATTTACTCGCGTACAGTAATTAATAGCTTAGACCGTGATATTACACGGCCGGCAAAATAATATCACCCCATATGTCACTAGCTAATTTGACATAAACTGGAGGTTGAATGCATCGTGACCCCTCCAGTTCTACATAAAGTGGCAAAGTTACGCTGAGATAGTCTTTTTGACTCACGATGTTTTGTATTTGTGATAATGTTCCTTATATGCAGCGGCCACACATCAGCTGTATAATTGCGCCAATTTAATGAATTGCAGTCAATATATTTGACGCCATCATGGTGAAACGAGTGGTTAGTAACGCTGCCTATACATTGGGCGGTCTGGTTTCGAATCCTGGTAGGAGCAAATGCTTGTGAAATAATACCAACATTTTTTTATGGGGCATGATTGTTTTTATTTAAGTTTTCTTATAAAATTATCTAATTTATTATGTACCAGTATTAAAATTTGTTTGTTATCTAGAATCCACAACACATGTTCCTGATGATAAATAATTAATTTGGGCTAGATAATTGGGGTGATCGTGGAAAAAAAATACATAAATATATGAATCTGAGTTTGGTCACAATGTGAACAATTAACTTTTTTAAAACGTCATATCACCGTCCAATGTTCAATACACTGTCGGGTTTTGCAATGAATTCAAAGTTGTGGGGAATGCGAGAGGAGTACGCGCGAGTATGCTGGCGATAATGCTGGTCAACACAGTTGGTGAAGCCATTGTGTGGTGCAATGGCTGGGTTCAATAATAGCCGTTACAAATTGAAGCTAAACTTGCACGCAAAATTGAATCCAATTTCCGCGAATCTAAGGCAAAGAGATGTAGTCTATACCGAGAGATCTAGATCATTAACATTGCTTACGTGTTAAAATAGTCCACTTTAACTGAACAAAATCCATTCCAAAATCTGTTGGTTCAATTCTAGAGGATATAAAATAAAACTAACGCCAAAAAACGTGCCACACTCTATTTTATTGATAGATTTTTCCATTGATGCCTGACGTAAATTTTTCGTTGGAATTTTTTTATTGAAATTCTCATTGTTTATTCACCTAGGAATAGACAATGTGAATTTGGCCGCGTGATGCCAGCAGAGTAGAATAGCATCACCCCATAGCCTCCAATGGGTGTCGAAGAAGGCGACTAATGGATAAGTAAAACGGTCTACATACGACGCGCTATACCCGGTACAGACATGTACAGGGGCGCTTCTCCCCGCATCCGCCACGACACGATGTGCCCGAGCCGAGGTCCGAGCCTTTAGAGGCACCCTCAGGCATGTCGCTCCCTACCGACACGGACGCCCTAGGGACGCTAGGCGGTCGAGAGACTCCCCACGGGGGAGATGCTCGGTCGCCCAGTAATCCCCTAGGAACGTTCGACCTACAGGCTTGAGGACCCCCCAAGGTCTTCACCTTCTTAAAAACCCGGTGACGCAGAAAATGTCATCAGAGACAATCTGCAATAGATATCAAAAAAAAAAAAGAAGATCAGCAAAGGGGTATTGATCACCTTATGCTCCGTCCGCATTGGGCAAGCATGGTGAACTACTGCCTAAACCTCCTTCGATAGCAAAGAGAGGCCTTGTGTCCCAGCATTGGGTCGAATTATAAATGCTGTTGTGATGATTGTGATGATTCACCTAGGGAGTACTTGGCAAGAAATTTATAGGGACAGACTTCATAGTGGCAACTAAGTACTCAGTTGTATTTTATAATGTCATATGCATCATACTTACTGGTGGTCGCCGCTATCGAAAGAAAGCTGTTGCTTCCAAGGAGGGTTGGTGACAGGTCACACGGCCGTAAAGCCTAATACCACTAGCAGCAGTTTTGTATAGCATTATTGTCAATTTGAAGATAAACTGCAGTGACACCAAATAACTTACGAGCAGGGAAGGAAAAGAAAAGAAGATACATCATATTTCTCTTTTTCCTTTCAAACTTTTATTTCATGCATAAAACCCATTTGTACACATTTTATGCACTATTGAAATAAAAATGTTACTGCACGCCAAGAAACCGCACTAAACACTTTAAAGCTTTGTAAATATTAGGGGTTTAAGTATGAAATTGCCGTTTTGTATAGAGAATTTACCGAAAATTAATTTTTCCATACAAACATATTTGCCATTTTTTAAGGAACCGCAAATCTAAATTTTGTGTAATTTTGTGGATATGTTTAGACAACATTAAGCTATAGGATACTTAGAGAAAAAAATTGATAATTTATACCTGTAAAAAAATATTCATATTTTTATAACGGAGACGGACACCTCTTAGGACGAGCTGTTTTTGAAGATGTATTTCTAGTGAAAAAAATAAAAATAAGAATAAAATTTAATGCATAAATATATGTTCTTGTAATGAAGTTTAAAATAGAAAAAGAATAATGGACATAGCTATTGTATCAAACGAATTATACACTAATGAATAATGAGGAAAAAATCGGCAATTTCATACTTTAACCCCTATTATTTACAGTTAGATGTCAGGTAACAATATTATTAATTGTAATTCATAATATTTTTGCAAGGATATGTCTAGACAGAAAAAAATATCGACTTACTTATTTGGGAAGTTATCTTTAAATAGTGTTTAAATAAATAGGTATAGGTTAAATAGTGTTTAATTAGAATTATACTGTCTTCAAAATTAACTACAGGCAATTAAAAAAATATATATCCCGATATCTACGGCCGACCAGGGTTCCACCCACCAGCGGCCTCTTTTTCGTCATATGTCTATTTCCGATGCCAGTTATAGATCCGTCCGTCGTACTGGAGTGGTCAGTATCGCTGCCTACACATCAAGCGGTCCGGGTTCGAATCCTGGTAGCTGCAAATGTTTCTGTGACAAACACGAATATTCATTGACGAGTCATGGTTTATTTAAAAAGATATATAAAATTGTTATGTATATTAAAAATTATCAGTTACTATCTAGTATCCATAACACAGTTCTAAATGATACTTAATTTGAGCTAGATAATTGGTGTGAGTTTGTAAATATATTTTTATTACTATTCAAACTTTATAACATTTGCGATCGAGTGTTTTATTTTTAGAAAGCGCTGCATTGGTATGCAATACATTCAAAATCAACTATCGTAAAGCATCTTATCAATGCAGTCAATTCTAGTATTCTAAATACAAAGTATTTCGAAGATAAAAGATAAATCTTCGAAACGAAGCCAAGCACTCAGCGGTTTCGCTGAACCTAATAGTAAAGTAGGTATGTCTGGCGCTTCACTATTTCAATTTTCAAGTTCCAAGTCAGACAATAATTTCTAAAATGTACGTAATAATATTTCGTGTTCTATGCGCTCCAGTGTGCAAGTACGTGGAAAGTTATAATATATCTTGTTAATGTTATTCATACATCTTGTGTCATGTGTTCCAGACTTTTATGAATTCGAACTCGTTTTGATCATTCTGTATTATCATGCATTTTGGACGTGGATTTGTTAGCTGCAATGAATTTGTCAACCTCAGTTGAATTTTCACTCTAACTGTAAGAATAATAGTGAAATGCTTTCGCTTTTGCCATTTATACCATTGTCTTTGCTACAGGCTTTCATAGTATGATCCCTGAATGGACGATCCAATAGATCACAGAGGCGGTTAAATAATGATATATGAGTGTGAATTTTGTATCATTTTCATTAAAATAGTCCCAGAGCGCCTTATACTACTTTCTCAATCACAGAATACCCATTATACAAAAGCACAAACTCCCACGGGAAAATATTGCATTATATTTAAATCGACTTTAATTCCCTAACTTTACAAAGATAATAAAGGGATACCCTCAGGGGATTTTCCGGTGTCGGTTTGTGAAGCCATGGTGTATTGAACAAAATTAATTAAATGTTAATTGTTTCCAACCGCAGCAATTTTATTTCCATTCATCAGTTTGCCTACTGGCTTTGTTATTATGAGAGGAACATGCCTTACAATTTATGTACGCTAATGGAGCCCCAGGCATGCTTTGGAAGACTTAACTTAGAAATATACGTTACGTTAGACTTTCAAAGCTAGATTGTTTAGTTCGTACCTACTCGTATAATAAAATATTTGTTATTCAATATATATTATATTATATATAAATGTTTTAAATTTTCAGTACACAGAACCAAAATGAGGTTTGGTAAGTAAAAATGCTTGTAGTAATAAGCGAGACTAACTGTACATCCCGAAACACGGAAGGTTCGAAATCATGAAATTTGTGATTCTGCTGCCCTAATGATGATTTCAGTAAGTAAAGAGATTTAAGTGAAGTCATATCAAGCAATTTTGGTCTCAATTTAAATGTTCTCCTCTTAAGCTATGTCCAGACCTGTGTGAACCGTGCACACTACGCGCCTCGATCGGCTATTGGACGCGTGCACGCCTGTTCGCAGTTCGCGTGCAAGGAAGTATCACAGTAGCAACAAACGATTCACTTAAGAGCGTGCATTCATCGAAGTACCAATGATATTTTTTTCGCTGTTTTGTTGTTAGATACAATGTCTAAGTATATGTGATCACGTGCATTAAAAGCATGCATTAACCTTTTATATATAAATACTTGCATTCGTCATTAAAACATCAGTATTTAATTACTTATGTATGACATAATAATATGACCAATTATGTCGATAGCAGTTTTATTTTCCAACATTGTAACCAGTGTTCCCAACACTACTCAATCTTGCAGTTCCTACCATAATCTATTCACGAAACCTACTCTTCTAGGCAGGTTTTTTGAAATTGTAATATTTTTACATACCGTAGTAGATAGTTGAACTTACTTTCATGTGCATCAAATTAAATTGAAGCTTAGCCTGAAATGATGTTAAAATTTCACTACACCGTGAGTACGCTGGGTTTTAATTAAATGTGGAATTTCAGAGACACGACGAGAACATTTTTACTCACAAAGGAATTTTGAAATGGATTTGTAGTTTTTTCTCTTTTGCGTCTACTAGCATTATATTTTTATTTATAAAAGTAAATAGGAAAATACTGATTTTTGTGAAATATTGAGTAACCTCGTTAATATTTTATTTGTACAAAAATAAAAGACATAACAGGAAATAATAAAGAGTGTGTTATGCTTTTCAAGCTATGTGATAATAAACGTTTGTACTACACCATGATGTAACCAACCAACAAAGCAATGAAGGGTTAAAAAACTCCAAACCTGTGAATATAAAAAAGAATTGCATTTTGAACGAATAAAACTTGGCATAAATATTAACTGTGTTTTTGGTCTGGTATTTGAATTATACAAATTAGATATTGCATATTAAAACAAAATCAAAGTCGTTCAGGAATAAGCGACGTGTTCGTGAAATATTCTTCTTATACTTTTATACTCTATACTATTTTTATAAAGAGGAGATATTTATATGTTCGTAACAAATAAACTCAAAAACTACTAGACCGATTTTGATGAAATTTGGTACAAATATATATTAGTTGTTGAGAAACCGTATAGGCCTTTTATCCTCTGTTTCATCCTCACACAGGTCTAATTTAAAAACATTATTTATTTATTTTTACCTAAATGCCTAAATTTCTAAGTTTCATTGTTTTATCTTCAAAAATAACAAACTTCCATACAAACTTACATCCCTTATTTCGACCACTTCAGACCTTTTTACTTTCTCGTATACGTAGTTTATAGGAAGTCTTGTACCTAATCGTCAAAAAATTCGACCTCGAGATTTTGACGGATTTACACGTTTTGGACCTCCCTGACTCCAAAAGTACGGTTTTTGCAATTATGTGTCTGTGTGTCTGTGCGTTAGCAGGATAACTCGAGTATGCTTGAACTTATTGCAACCAAATTTAATATGTATGTATGACATCAAAATATAAGGTTTCTATCAACTTTTGAGTCATCGATCACAAAAGTTAGGCAACCAAGCGCGCAGTCGGTACTCGGATGGGTGACAAATATAAGGTTTCTATCAACTTTTCAGTCGTTTCCGGTATACGAGAAAGTCAAGGGGAGACCACTCCCGATTTTTTCACAATAAAAGGTGAATGCACATTTAGCCTAGCTGAAGGCGCCGAATGAATCGAATTTAAGTCGAACGCCCCGAATAAATCGTTGCACTGTAATTATAATTATGTTAATAGCATGAATGCGAGCACATTAGCCGAGTGCTCCGCATCACCCGCGCCGAATCTGGTGACGTCTGATCTAAATTCTGGCGAAAGAATTCTAAAATGTTGCGTTCGGTTAAATGTTCGTCCACCTAAAGGTAAATTGACAATCTAATCTCTTAAAAAGTTAATCGTTATTCACTTATCACATACCTGACTTCAAGATGACTGATAAATGTGTAGGGCGCAATTAAACCATAATACCTACTTGTATGTGTCCAAAAATATTAATATTGACCAAAGCAAAGTGCCACTCGCATTCTTTGTCGGAGTGGTAAGTACACCTAAGGACTACCTGACTCTCCTCCTAAATGGGATATTATTGATAAAACAGGTCTTTTATATTCCTAACGCGAACCTTTTTCAATGTAACGCACGCCCTCTACGGAACTAATGGCGAATTAGATATTAATCCAGAAATATTACCAATATTGAACACTTGTTCTCGTGTTTTGGGAGCGACGGATCTTTAAAACTAAGGTCGAGCTCTTCTGGAATGTTTATCAGATGGTAATAAATATATTGTAAGTGAAAGAGCTTGTAGTAACTTTACGATAGGCCGTAATATATGTCAGGACTCTAGAGGAAAAAGGAGCGCAATATGTATGCAGTGTCTGAGTCGTAAAGTAAGAACTAACATGTTTTTATAAGATGGTTTTTGGGTACTTTACATTCATAGTGTGATGCTAGACACAACTCTGTCTTGACATTTTAGTAAGAACATTGTTTCAACTGACGGCGATAGGTAATAGTAAAATTGTCAGAGCTGCACTGGGTAGGGAAGGGAACTAACGTTGGGAGCGTGCCAGTGCTGTGAGTGTCTATAGGCAACGGCAACCACTTAACATAAAAAAAAAATCTTTAACTTGTGCTTCATCTCGCCTGATGGTGAGCAGGTATTAATTATACAGAAAACCGAAGCTGACATGCGTATTACACCAATTTTTGAAAACTGTTTTAAATCAATCCTTAGATCATATTTAACCAGTAAAATTTTTAGTTATTTTTTTTTATAAAACCAAAAATGCCTTAAAACTTAGTTTTATTTTCGTCTTTGAATTTTCGCGCGGAAACGTTAGCCGCCATGCTTGTTTGGCCCGGGACGTCGCACTATGGGTGGGTCCCTAAGAGAGCCATGCCATAAATATGATTTTGAAAATTCAGCGCAGGTTCACGTATTATACCTTAAACGGTAGACAAAAGACTAATCTACTATAATATACAATATTTATACTTCTATAGAACCGTATTTATACTTCTATAGAACGTGAAAAAAATATCATTAAAAACACTGAAAAAACATTTGTTGAAACTGATTGCTGAATTATAGTTTTTCAGATTGGATTTTACAGTAGAAATCTTATTTGTTTACATAAGTATTATACCTTTTCAGAAAGCTTAAAACGTGTTCTTTAATATAAAAATTCACAATTATAAATTCAATTATATATAATACCACTGGAGACGTATAACTAGTGATGCGGAGTTTTTTCAGTTCATTCATTTTCAATAAGAGTTTTCGCAGTTGCCGAAATTTGCCGATGTTCTGTTATGTATCTTATTTTGTAGTAAATATAATACAGAATAAAGGGCTAAAAAAAAATTTGCGGTTTCGGTGCATAACAAGTGTAAATATCTCAAAATGTCTAGGTATGTTTATCTTCTTTTTAGAGTGCAAATGAAATGTTTTGAATTATCGTGTAATTGTTTCGAAATACCGTAAATTATTGATAGTGGTTCGTGTTTTGATAAGATATGGAATATTTAACACAATATTTTAGTTCGAATACTCAAATCATTTTGTTATAAAAATAAAAAAAAAACACTAAACCGCATAACATTTGATATTTTACGAAACCATTTTGCACGCGTCTTAAACCAATATTTTTATAAAAAACCGGCCAAGTGCGAGACGGACTCGCACACCGAGGGTTCCGCCGTACAAACGTAGCGGTTTACAATTTATGACGTATTAAATCAAATTACTTACTAGATATCGTTACCTTGTAGGTTTTGATTCCCTAGCGTGTGACGGAAATTCGTCTAAGGTGTCGGTATAAACTGCTGTATCTTTTGATCTCGTTAACTTAGAAGTTTGATTTTTTCACTGCTTAAAGGGACAATAGACTTAGGTATTTGGTATAAATTTCAATTTGATACCTTTATTCGTTCGTGAGAAATAAGGTAGTAAGTTTCATTTTATTAAAATATTTTTATTATATTATATAACTAAAAAAAATGTGATTTTCGCAATTTTTCCTATATTTGCATTATATGACAATGCTTCATGCCAAATTTCAAGATTCTGAGTTTACGGGAAGTATCCTGTAGGTTTTGATTCCTTTGCGAGTGTCGGAAATTTGTTGAAAATATCGACATAATCGGCTGTATCTTTTGATTGGCTTGGCTTAGAAGTTTGATATTTTCACAGCTTAAAGGGACAATAGACCTGAGTATTTCATGTGAATTTCAGCTTGATATGTCCACGAGTTCTTGAGATAAAGGGTCTTGACAGACAGACGGACAACAAAGTGATCCTATAAGGGTTCCGTTTTTTCCTTTTGAGGTACGGAACCCTAAAAATGAATTTTTTTCTTTAGGACCTTACAGGGTTACCATTTTTATTATTCTTGTGTAAAAACCGAATAATATAGATGAAAAAAATTCCTAATTTTTGTTGTTTTAATGTTTAATTATTTTTTTTTGCTTATTAAAAATAAATGTATAGTAACAAAATGTATTTCATTTAAAAGTGTATATATTCAAGAGTCCAAGAAAAAAAAATAATTAACATATCTTAAAACCCAAAGAAGTTACAGATTTATGACACGGAATCGGCCCGTTCCACCCATAGTGCGTCGCTCCGTTAGTGAACAGAACAACTGAATTTCAAAATCAACACATAACACGATAAAATCTACTTAATTTACTAACGAAGTGACGTCACGTCGCATTCCAATATGACGGACGGCGTTTTAAAGATTTTATGGACAGATTAAAAATGTCGATTTTTAAAATTAAATTATAATGTTTAAATTGCGTATTTATGAATAGATATAATGTTTCTCGTTTTCTTTTTGCAATATCCTTACTTAATATTATAAATGCGAAAGTAACTCTGTCTGTCTGTCTGTCTGTCTGTCTGTCTGTCTGTCTGTTAAGCTTTCACGTCTAAACCACTGAACCGATTTTGATGAAAATTGATACAACTATAGATTAGATCTCGGGGAAGGACATAGGCTACTTTTTATCGCGAAAAAAAGGTTGTATGGGTTGAAATAGGGGATGAAAGTTTGTATGGAAGTTCGTCATTTTTGAAGATAGAACCATGAAACTTTGAATTTAGGCACTTAATAAGACAGAAAGAAATATTTGTTCTAAGATTTTTGAAATTTTGACCTGTATGGGGATGAAATAGTGGATGAAAGTTTGTATGGGACTTCGTCATTATTAAAGATAAAACCATGATACTTTGAAATTAGGGACTTAATAAGAAAGAAAGAAATATTAGTTCCAGGATTTTTGAAATTTATAACCATGTGGGGATGAAATTGGGGATGAAAATTTGTATGGAAGTTCGTCATAGTTAAAGATATATGAAATAAAAATCCAATCCAAGATGGCGGTTGTGACTTTTTATTATAATATCGATATGGGTATCATTTTCGTGGTTTTCGGAGGTCCCGTACACCATCCATTTTGAGATCCAAGATGGCGGACGCGACTTTTTGACAAAATGTCAATATGGGTGTCATTTTCGTGGTTTTTGAGGGTCTCGATTCCGAATACGACATCTATTTCGAGATCCAAGATGGCGGACGCGAATTTTTAACATAATGTCAATATGGGTATCGTTTTTGTGGTTTTTGGTGGTCCGGATTACGAATAAAATATCTATTTCAAGATCCAAGATGGCGGACGCGACTTTTTGACAAAATGTCAATATGGGTATCGTTTTCATGGTTTTTGAGGGACCGGATTACGAATAAAATATCTATTTTAAGATCCAAGATGGCGGACGCGACTTTTTGACAAAATGTCAATATGGGTGTCATTTTCGTGGTTTTCGGGGGTCCCGATTTCGAATACGACATCTATTTCGAGCTCCAAGATGGCGGTTGCGACTTTTTAACATAATGTCAATATGGGTATCGTTTTCGTGGTTTTTGGGGGTCCGGATTACGAATAAAATATCTATTTCAAGATCCAAGATGGCGGACGCGACTTTTTGACAAAATGTCAATATGGGTGTCATTTTCGTGGTTTTTGAGGGTCCCGATTCCGAATACGACATCTATTTCGAAATCCAAGATGGCGGACGCGAATTTTTAACATAATGTCAATATGGGTATCGTTTTCGTGGTTTTAGGTGGTCCGGATTACGAATAAAATATCTATTTCAAGATCCAAGATGGCGGACGCGACTTTTTGACAAAATGTCAATATGGGTATCGTTTTCGTGGTTTTTGGGGGTCCGGATTACGAATAAAATATCTATTTCAAGATCCAAGATGGCGGACGCGACTTTTTGACAAAATGTCAATATGGGTGTCATTTTCGTGGTTTTCGGGGGTCCCGATTTCGAATACGACATCTATTTCGAGATCCAAGATGGCGGTTGCGACTTTTTAATATAAATTCGATAAGGATAAAATTTTCGTGGTTTTCGGAGGTCCCGATTCCCAATACAACAACCATTTTTAAAAAGACCCAAGATGGCGGACGCGACTTTTTAACATAATGTCAATATGGGTATCATTTTCGTGGCTTTTGAGGGTCCCGATTCCGAATACGACATCTATTTCGAGATACAAGATGGCGGTCGCGACTTTTTAATATAAAATCGATATGGGTGTCATTTTTGTGGTTTTCTGAGGTCCCTATTCCTAATACACCATTAAACTTGATAGGCGTATCAGTTTTGTAGTTTTCGGAGGTCTCAAAATGGATGCTGTATTCAGAGTCAGGATTCAGAATACAGCATCCATTTTGAGATCCAAGGTAGTGGACGTGACTTTTTAGCTTAATCGCTTTCACGCCTAACACCTAAACCGAATTTATTGAAATTTGATACAAAAATAGACTGAACCTCGAAATGGAATAAAAGCTACCTTTTTGTGAAAAAGGGAATGAAGGGGCTGAAATATGAGATGAAAATTTTTATGCGATTCCTCAGTATCGAAGATAAAACCATGAAACGCAAATATTGTTCTAGCGTTTTTGAAATATTGACCCATGTGGGGATGAAAGGTTGCGTGTAAGTAGCAAAGGATGGAAAAACTTAAAACGGTAGATTGTAAAAATGCCATTTACTGTAGTGCACTGCAGTTTATGTGTGTTTTTTGCATAATAAGTACCTACACAAAAAATGCTGCCTAAAGTAACTATTCCACGCGGACGAAGTCGCGGGCAAAAGCTAGTTTATCATAAAAATGCAATTTTATATTTTATCTTTCATGGTGTAAAATACCCTATTGCTCCCAGAATCCTCAACGATCCCTACCATCAGATGGACGTATGCTTGCTTTAAAAATTTGTATCACAGTGGGTGGTGTTTTTCTGAAAGTCACCACAAAATACCGATGAATGCTAATACGATGCTACAAGACTGCGATGTTCGAACTAACGTGTAGTTCGAAAGATCTTTACAGCGATACTACTGAACTTTGATGCACGTTAGTTCGAAAGATCTTTACTGCGATCCTACTGAACTTATGAACTTCAAAAAATATATATGAATTATGGTTTCTTATTGTTTAATTTTTATATCAAAGCAAGACGGTGTTAGAAAGTCATATTTTTAATTATAATGCTACACTGACTAGCGACTACATATCATTTACCAATAAGTTTATAGGTATAACTGGAAGCCACCAATAAAAAAGTGAAGATAAACAATTTGTACTGGAAACTTCTTATTTTCTATTCGTCTCTTTCTAACCACTAGAGCTTACGTACGTTCGTCATTATATTATATTGCTTGTGTGGTGGGTTAGAAAGAGTTCAGTAGTATCGCAGTAAAGATCTTTCAGACTAACGTGCATCGCAATTTTGTAGCATCGTATTAGCATTCATCGGTTATTTGGTGTGTCGACTTTCCGTATTTGAATCCTGTATCCGGCACTCGCACAAAGATGTCATGATTTTTTCGTCAGTTCGTCTTACCACATGAGACCCTGATACCTAAGACCCTAAAACTTTATACTTTATATAACCAATTCATAAATTCTGGAAAGGTAAAGCGTCATTTCAATAATTATTAAAGTTTTATTCTCAGACAAAATGTACAAAAACAGCCTTTCGGCGCCATTTTGCGTAAACAAACCCGACAGTATAAATTATGAATTCCCTCTCACGTAGTTTTTGTTTGGAGAAAGGGACCTTGTATTTAACTGTTGTGGAATTGAAACCTTTTTGAACCAACACATTGGTAAGTCGCGTGACATAGGTGCCTTACGTAATAATTTAACTATGGAAGACAATAGGGTTGGAATTTATGTTGAATTTATGTTATTTATTTTTCTAGGCTAATTTAGGTAGGCACATTATTTCGTTATTTTTTTTAGAATATGGAATTTTAAATTAAAATCTATGGAAGACTAAAACTTATGTATTGACTCTTATACCTACTAACCACAAGATTATGTTAGAAAAATTGTCAAAATCCTACCGCTAACAAGCAAAACTGTGGGTTTATAAATAATTGAAACCCAAATGTGAACGAATTCGATTTATATGTCTTGAGCACAGATTATACGTTATTTTTAATCTCCGAAGTGATGATAAAAAAAAATCTTATTACATCTCGAAAATCGTGGCAGTTAAGCCAAGTTACAGTTGAGATTTTTTTTTATATTACGGGATAGCAACAAGCTTGCGGCCCACCTGGTGTTAAGTGGTTTCCGTCGCCTATAGACACTTGCGATATTAAAGATAAATTACTTAACACTGCATGTGCGTTGCCATCCTGGGGACTAAGATGATATGCCTTCCACGCCCAGTAATTACACTGGCTACCTTGAGATACATAATGATTACAAAGGTGCCTAAAACAAAAGCGACAAATGTGTAGACTTTTTCCAATGATTATTTTTATACGCTCTGTCCAACTATTCTAATCTTGTTTTCTTGAAGAAAATGGATTAGAACAAGATCTGCCCTTCAAGTCTAAATAAAACTTTGGTCGAATATATTTTTGTCAAGGACAAGTTTTATTATAACACCTAATAATAATACAATATTTTCACGCTTACACCCACTATCCTAAATTAAGTATTATTGGTATTATTTAGAACTTGTGTTATTAGGTAACGGACAAATATTTTTGTGTTGTACTTCCTGACATGACATAGGAGGTTTCCCTAATATCTTTAAACAGTAAAAATTATTCAGTATTTTTTTACTATTTTTTGTTTTGAAATTTTCTACCTAGGTACTGTATCTAAGAGATACGATGGTCGTGCTGAGTGCTGTATACTTTAAGGGAAGTCGGAAACTGGGGAATATGAGTAAAAAATAGTAGATATTCTAAATAATTTTATAATTTCCAAAACAACTCAGAATTTTTAGTTATTGCTAGCCCGACAGTCATATTTCTAAGATCTAGATAGTAGGATATTCCAAAACAGGCGTAAAAAATAGTAAATTTTCTAAGCCATTTAATACCATTAAAAAAAATATAATAACACGGGTTTCTGTGAGATCATGCTAGGAAGTATCCTTCTCAGCACGACCATCGTATCTCCTAGATCTAGTAAGCAGAAAATTTCAAAACAGTGGTAAAATAATAGTAAAGAATACTGACTATTTTCTACTTTCCATTGCAATGCAGGAAGTACAACACATATTTTTACATGGGTACTATTCATAAATAAATTTTAATGAATATGCAAACGACCATGATACGAGTGAATAACACAAAGATTTGCCCTTACCAGCTAGCGTTATGTTATTAGCCTCTCCATTATGACGGCGTATATATATAAAAAGAAAAGTCCGGACTGACTGACTGATCAACAGCCCATATCCTTGGACTTAGGGAGCTGAAATTTTGTTGATTTGTGTTTTCAAAATTCAACCCCAAAAATGAGGTATAAGATGACAAGGTCTGAAACGAACATTTTTTTGGGTATTTTTTGTGATTATCAAAGATAAAACCATGAAACTTTGAATTCAGGCCATTGATAAGATATAAATAAAAAAAACATGGTTACTAAAAAATTAAGTACTTACCCTAAAAAAAAATGCTGCCCTGAGTAACTATTTAACGCGGGAGAAGTTTTGGGCAAAAGTAAGTTCATAAAATTACATGAAACAATTATAAATACGTAATATTTCATCTTCATAATAGAAGTTCTCAAGTTGTACCTACGCTGAATTTCGAAGTTCAATATTAGCTTCAAGATTCCAGCGAACGGAGCAATTGCGAAATTAAATTAGCAATTATTACCTTAGGGCTAAGTTTGTAATAGTCAGACAAGTAATAACTGTCAAATAAAACGGAATACTTCAATGAAAGATCAATCACTTCTATCATGAAGTGTGTAAGCTTAATAGATTATCAACACACTTGCTCGTAAAACCGCTTTTACTGCAAATTTTCAGTGTCGTAAGGTAGAAGTACGTAATGTCGACAGTGTCCCAGTACTCGTCAGTTTTCCAAAAAATGCAAATATCACTGATATCTTACCACACAAAGCACTATTATTGTTGGCAACACATTCTTAGAAATATTTAGCATAATTATAATGTGAACATTCTTTTGAAAAACATATGGCGACTACAACACACGCGTTCGAAGGTAAGCATTGCCGATTTTTTAATTTTTTTGCTAATTTAGGTACTGGAACTGACGTCTACCAGCTTATGTTTCTTCCTCTTTCGTGCAGTGTTTTTTATTTACAGGGAGAGTGCAAATACTTTTTGTAATAGATAAGTAAATTGTCTAGCAATATAACCTATAAAATTAATCATTTTTAATATTTAGATTATGTTTTTTGTAAGTGACATATTTTGGGTCACAAAAACCGTCACATGAGCCAATAGCCGTCAGTTTACCCATTGATCTGACGATAATTAGGACACGCTTCAAGTATGAACCTATTTCCGTCGTCACAGGAATTTAGCTCTTATCACTATGGAATAAAAACTAAAGTTAATTGTAATTCTGCCGGTTACCAGGACACGTTTTAAAATTTGATCCTGTTTCCGTCATTAAAGTAATTTAGATTTAATGTGCCGGCAATACGATCTAAAGTTGATTGCAATCTGTCGGTAACAGGGACATATCTGGAAGTTTGAACATAAATCCGTCATTATATCGAATTTAAATCTTTATAACCATGCAATACGGACTAAATTAAATTAAATAATAGCTGTAGTCGTACAAAGTGGTTCGGGCTTTGGTTTTATGTGCATTAACTTATAATTTCGAGATTAAAATCGTTTCTTTTTTTTGAAGTCGGAAGATGCCAGTTCTTTAATTTTGAGTAGTTGTAAGTCGTATTGTTGTGTTCCAAGGAATTCCGTTTGGTGCGCTTGCTAAATCTGATATAAGACAAAACATTATTTTTCTACCGCTTTGCGCATGTTTTTTTGTATTAATTTTCAGGCATACTTAGGTAAATCAGATTGCAACATATTTATAATTGTGTAGTAACACATTCATTAATAACTCACTAATTTACTTACTTAATTCACTAATTAATTAAAACGCATGCGGGATGTAATTAGAACTAACCTCAAACACTCAATCATGGAACCGTACTCTACATCTCACCTACAGGCCACTTCAATAAAACTGGAAGACCGTGCTGGTAGCATTACGCTCTCCTCAATATACTGCCCGCCAAGTCATAGAATAACAACCCAAATGTTTGGTGACTTCTTTCAAACCTTGGGCCCAAGATTCGTAGCTGGTGGTGATCGGAATGGCAAACATACCTTTTGGGCCTTTCGCTGTACCAATACCAGAGGTCGAGAACTGAAACGTTGCATTAACATAAATCATCTTAAGCCGATCTCGACCGGTGAACCGACATAGTGGCCAAGTGATCAACAGAGAGTACCCGATCTTCTCGACTTCTTTATCGGAAAATATTTAAATACAGCTGTTGAGTCTAGTCTAGATGGATCTTCAGACCACACGCCAGTCATTCTGGACTTGGGCACTTGCCTATTTACACGAGAAACTTCGGAGACATTAACAAATCGTAAAACAAATTGGGAAGGTTTCAAAAGCTACATTGACGAAAACATTACTCTGTCAATCCCTCTTAAGGACCAAAATGAGGTGGATGAAGCCTGCAGATATATCAACAACCTAATTCAAGTTGCGGCCTGGATTAACACACCGACTCAAAATGTAAAAAGTATGATCTCTAACAATTCACTTGCCATTAAACAAATTATCCTGGAAAAGAATAGGTTAAGAAGGGTCTGGTCCTCGTCCGGAAGCCTCCTCGTGGCGTACCCTGGTTACGTGGTGGGGAAACTTTCTCGGGGGGTGTGGATTTAGATGTCAAGTCCCCTTGGCATTCGAAGTCACATGCCATCATCGAGTTGTTTTTGTTTCCCCACCACAGCTAATTCCGGACGGCTATTTCAGGGCCACGACCTATCATTTCAAGTGAAACAGGGAGAGGCACGACCAAATCTATACAGCATACAGGCAGGAGTTCCGCAGGGTTCAGTTCTTGGTCCAGTACTGTATAACATCTTCACTTCAGACCTTCCTGCCGTAAGACTAGGCGATGATATACTGCCACACAGAGACTGCGTGGAGTACCTGGGATTTCACCTTGATAGGAGACTGACCTGGAAGCAACATATCAAACAGAAGAGAGACCAAATGAATCACAAGTTCCGAAACTTACACTGGCTCATGGGGAGAAACTCGGTACTATCAGTTGATAATAAGCTTCTAATTTACAACGTAGTATTGAAACCAATTAGGACCTACGGCATCCAAATGTGGAGCCTTGCTAGAAAGACCAATATACTCTGCATTCAGCGTGCGCAGAATGGTATTCTTAGTGGTACCTTTGTGAACCTAATTTAATAATGTTTGTTTGTTAGAGTATAATAATGTTTGTTTGTTAGAGTATAATAATGTTTGGTATCATCATCATCATCATCATCATTTCAGCCGAGAGACGCCCACTGTTGGACATAGGCCTCCCCCAAGGATCTCCAAACCGATCGATTCTGCGCTGCCCGCATCCAGCGGCTTCCCGCGACCTTTACCAGATCGTCAGTCCACCTTGTGGGGTGGCCTACCAACGCTGCGTTTCCCGGTACGTGGTCGCCACTCAAGGACCTTTCCGCCCCAGCGGCCGTCAGTCCTCCTCGCAATGTGCCCTGCCCACTGCCACTTAAGGTTCGCAATTCTTTGGGCTATATCGGTGACCTTGGTTCTCCAACTCTTTGGGCTATATCGGTGACCTTGGTTCTCCTGCGGATCGCATCATTTCTGATGTGATCGCGCAGAGAAACTCCGAGCATAGCCCTCTCCATTGCCCTTTGCGTGACTTTGAGCCTTCTTATGAGGCCCATTGTAAGCGGCCACGTTTCGGTTCCATAGGTCATCACTGGCAACACACACGAATCAAAGACTTTCGTCTTAAGACACTGCGGTAGATGGGCCGAGAATATGCCGCGTAGCTTCACGAACGCTGCCCAGCCGAGTTGGATTCGTCGATTGACCTCTTTCTGGAAGTTGGACTTACCCAGTTGGACTGTTTGTCCCAGGTAAACATAATGGTCGACAACTTCCAGTGTAGAGCTTCCAACCTTTACAGGAGTGGGTGCGACATGGATATTAGACATGATTTTCGTCTTATCCATGTTCATTTTAAGACCCACTTGTTGGGAGACTCTACAGAGATCGTCGAGCATTGTGCCCATCTCTTCCAAGGTCTCAGCCATAACTACGATATCATCGGCAAAGCGAAGATGAGTCATGTACTCGCCATTTATGTTGATGCCAAGTCCTCTCCAGTCCAGAAGCTTAAACGCGTCCTCCAACGCAGCTGTGAACAGTTTCGGCGATATAACATCACCCTGTCTCACGCCTCGCTGGAGCTGTATGGGTTTTGAGTTCTGGTCCTGAAGGCGGACTGACATAGTGCCGTTTTCGTACAATGACCGCAACACTTGGATGTATCGATAGTCTATGTGGCCCCTCTGGAGTGACTGGAGTACGGCCCAGGTCTCGACAGAATCGAAGGCTTTCTCATAGTCCACAAACGCTAAGCATAATGGCAGATTATACTCTTCGGTCTTCTGTATAACCTGCCGCAGCGTATGTATGTGATCTATGGTACTGAAGCCTTTTCGGAATCCGGCTTGTTCGGGAGGCTGGAAGTCGTCAAACCTGCGTGCGAGACGATTCGTTACAACCCTCGAAAACAGCTTTTAAACATGACTCAGGAGCGTGATGGGTCTTTAATTCTTCAATTGGGCCTTATGTTTGGTAGATGTATGTTAAATATGAAGAGTATAACTAGAGTTCCGTATTACCTAAGTTCCTGAATTGAGAGACTGGTTAAGTAGGTACTCAGTAGATTACAGAAAATCTTTTATTTTTCTTAATGTAAATTTTTAACAGTAGATATATTTTTGATTGTTTATTAGATGTCCATATAAAGAGGTACATATAAAGTCTGAATTAATTAAAACTAGTTGTTTTATGTTCCACTGACCAAACTGCAGCTAGCACATTCTTTAAAATAATATGTTTCGGTTCAAAGCTGAGAAGTAATTTCTACAGTTTGTGAAACTTATCTGTAAGGGCGTAGAGTTCAATTTAATATCAAAAAATTGACGACTACTGGGTCATTTTGACGATTAATGGGACAAACCTGACGAGTACTGGTACAAATCGTCTTTTTTTCATATTGATGGAGTTTTATTATATTTCTTAATTATTTTGACTTAAAATTAATATTTAAATAAAAACTAAGATACATTTTGCACCTAGTCATGCAATACACCTTTCATTATCTGATGTACTTTAAGCTCAGCATCACTGCAAAGTCAGCCAAGTTCAGAAACTGACGGATACTGGGACGTTTACCTTAATGGGGTTCATTACGCATTAGTGCGATGTGCCATTGTGAACTTTTTTTAATTTTTCTCTATTAAGGGAAAGCAAAAGGATCTAACCCATATTGCCAAGTCTTCAGTATTGTCTTCTCTAACTTTGCATTAAAATCTTATCGCACATTTTCCACAATTATAAATATAATACACAATCCTGCCTGACACCGTCTGAGCACACCAAACACCCTATTTAAAAAAAAAATGGTAAAAATAAATTATGCTTATGAACTAAGTTCTTATTTTTGGAATAATAATTTCAACTCGCCAAGTTCGCCCTTGCAAACTATCACGTTGTGGACAACCATTTTTATGTATTTTATGTGCAATAAAGAGTATTGTTAATTACATATTAAAACTATTAGATTTAATTAAATAACCACTTATAAATAAAATAAAATTTAAATTTTACTCTCGCCCAAAACCTAAGGTACCTAAGCTTAATTATTTTTTTTTTTTTTTTTTTTTTTTTTTTCCACGCTCACACCAATTGTCCTCCAAGTGTGTTGAAAACAGTCGTATGACACTTGTGAGCACTGCTCATTTGTATCATAATCCACATCGGGCAAGCTTGGTGTCCACCAAGTGGTGGACAGAGTAAAAGGTGATGAATACCCCTTTGCTGATCCATTAGTCGCCTTCTACGTTACACATGGGAAGATGAGAGGTTTTGCTATTCTGCTCTGCCAGAATCACATGGCTAAACAAGTCTATCACATAATTACTGTCACATAATAGGATTTATTAATAATGTGCTGGCCGTGTGATGCCGGCACAGTAGAATAGCATCACCCCATATCCTCCAATGGGTGTCGTAGAAGGCGAATAATGGATCAGCAAAGGGGTATTGATCGCCTTATACTCCGTCCACCAATCCGCATGGGCAAGCGTGGTGGACTACTGCCTAAACCTCCTTCGGACTTCGTTCCACGGAGAGGCCTTGTGTCCCAGCAGTGGGTGGCAAAGAGGCTGATATGATGATATGATGAATTATGTGCAGTTAGATAGGTACAGTCAACAGCACGTCGGGCTATACAAAACTGATAAATTTCTCCAAACGATTTCAACCTAAGGCTATTCAATATAAAGTGCATAATCGATTGGGAAAATTTGACAGTTTGTGGTAACCCAACGTGCTGTTGTCTATACAATAACTAATACAAATAACAATACCTTATCTACACTTATACATAAGTACATTCAAATAAATTAAAAATAGGCTAATCTAACGTTTTCCGAAAAAGAGTGTTTTTATATTTTCCATATCATAAAATCTTCATAACATTTTTATTAATTCTTCGGGCAACAAATGAAATGAAAAAGCTCTTTATTCAAATGGACTTTGCTAAGTACTTTTAAATCGTCAAAAGCCCTACCACCAAACTATTTGTTACCTCAGTTGTTTTTTGCAAAATATCTGGTGTAGTCAAATTTTCTGTATGTCTTTGCCTTCCCGTAGGAAGAGGAAATTTAAAAAAAAGTTGTTGAAACTTTTTTTATCTGTACCTCCATTTGGCTGTTTGAAATACTTTACAAAAGTTTGTTATTTTTAAGAAAAATAAATGTTAAGTATTGAGGCAGAACGATGTTATAATGGTGTATGTTACAGCCTTGTTACAGCCTATTTTATTTTCAATTTGATTATGTGTATTAAAAAGTATTTCATAATAAGTAATGTTCATTTTTGAGATCGTAATTCAAATAATTCACTTTTTCCCGTCGTTTGCCAGAAGTGCTCACTAGACATTTGGTTTCCCCTCTTCCTATAAACTGGAACGTGACAATTATCGAAAGCGCAAACATTAACCCAGAAATACTTCAAGCACCGATACCAAAACTGGCCACGGGTCAGTTAAACTGATATCCTTAATTCTTATTGAACGTATTGGGTTGTCAGTTAATTTCACAGAATCAATAAATGTTTAGAAACACTTTGCTCACGAAGTGAATATTTCATAATGAAAACCCGTGACATAGAATTGTCTATAACAAATATTTAGATTAACTATTTTTTTTTATTGCTTTAGTATTACAGTGAAGTACAAATAATTAATATATTTTTTCTTGAAACGTGAAACCAATTTTAACATTAAATACCTATAAAATACGTTTATTGTGCTCCAAGCACGAATGTTTGAAGGATTCGGTATGTAATCGTATCGGGAAAGCAGAAAGCACTTTCTTAAACTACGAAAAATAAATTCTAAATTTTAAATCGGACTTATTAACATTTCTTGGGAAATTGTTTTATTTACAATTCCTTAGGAAATCATTATAAAACATACTTAATTATTGTATTAAATTATTTTAAATTAAAAACTTCAACTTTAATAGCTGTTGTAAGCTTAGATTAAAGTTTTGCTTTAATCTAAGGATATAAATAAATATTTCTTAAGGGGTTTGACCTTCTTGATGTTTGAAAATGATAGTCTCAAAAATCATATTTTTTTCGACCCAAGTTTATTCTCTAACAATAACAACGTGAAAAGCTTTTCGTATTCTTCGATAGTCAGCCTTTGTAAGTTTCAATACCGTATGTCAAAAATCAAAAGAGTAGTCTTCGAGCAAAGATAACTACAGCGTGAGATATTGTAAGAGCCGCTAAGAAGGCTAAGGAGAACACCAGTATTGTAATGATATACCTAACCTATCTAATTAATAACCCATATAAGTAATCTGTAATAAGGTGTTTGTGTACGCACTCCTCCGAAAAGGGGAACCCATCACTTTATCGCAATTAACTTCAACGATTTTCATTTCCCATAAAACTATTCGCAGATATTTTTATACAATATTTAACAACTCCTAGAATCAGGTTACATCGCATTTCATTTCCTCGAGTAGTTGTTATCTACAAGTTCATTCCATCGTAATTTTTTTTTCTATTTTATTTATTTTATAGAAATAATGTTAAATCATTATTTTCTTACCCATAATTTTGTTAAGTTTCAATTTGCAGAATAGTTGAAACATCAATTTTGCCAAGGGGACACACTTGACATCAAAAGCCACACACCCGACGAGAAAGTTTCCCCACTACGTTACCAGGGTCCGCCACGTGGAGGCTTCCGGACGTATAAGGTAGGTTACAATACCTAAAATATGTCAGTACTAGGTGGTAGACCCATATGTAGGGCATAGAAAGGCGGTAGTACCTACCCAGACGGGGTAGGTACCACCGCCTTTCTTATTTCTGCCGTGAAGCAGTTCGCTGTGTTTCGGATTGAAGGGAAAGGTAGCCAGTGTAATTACTGGGCATGGACGGCATATCATCTTAGTCCCCAGGATGGCAAACGCACTAGCGGTGTTAAGTGATTTACACTTTATATTGCAAGTGCCTATAGGTGGCGGTGACCACTAAACATCAGGTAGGCCGCAAGCTTGTTTGCCATCTCGTAACATAAAAAAAAGTAAGTAAAACAAAGGAAAACGTTAAAAATAGCCATGAATCTACATTTTGACCGGTTGTAAGTTTTGACTGTAACAATACTTAATGCAATAGGTATCTATCAGCAGACGGAGTGACTATAATGCATAGAACATTTGTGAACCCGAATAGATGGTGCAATTAGTGTGAGTAGCCGCACCTACGGTTACGTAAATGTCACTCGTGTGCAATAGGAATTGGTTCTATTATTGAGAACTAGGATTCACTTCGAGTAATTACTGTAAGATTCCCAATCGCAAACGTTTCATAGTACTGTTAATATGTCAATATAGATTATTAGACATAGGTGTTAATTCCTATTCTCAAGACAAATTGTTTAGCAAGTTAAGAATTATGAATATGAACATTATTCTTTGTACCTATTACATTTATTCTTAATATTTCAGTTTTGTAGATCCTGCCTTCTACACTTTATCTTACGTGTAAACTCATCAACATTTAGTTATATATTTTTATTAAAAAGGTCAAAAATTTTATCGAACATCAACACTTTGTTTCCTGACAACTTGTATAACAAAAAAAGCGTAGGAATTTTCAGACACGGAAAAGCTGACTTTTCTTTTTGATGAACTTATTCAGGTGTAAAAATATTAATTTTTTCTCTGGGGACGTTTAATATTTATATTTAGATCACAGTTTATCATTTTCCTGGAGCTAATGGGCGAGTATTGTTTATGGCTGAAGTTAGTTTAAAGGTTTCCAAGTGTTACTGAGCAAAATCCGATGACAAAAAGTTAGGTAGGTATATGTTTTCAATAATTTTGTAACAATCGATAACCTTGTTAAAGAATGTTACTACAACACAACAACATAAAATCATTCTCATCGATCAATTCGGTTAATTGAACGTTAGATTATCATTATTTATGTCAAACAGCACACACTTCACTGTAAAAACCATCTGCGGATAGCAACAATTTTCGTAAAAAAGACGTGTAGATAAAAATTAAGTAGGTATGTAAAAGAAAGAAAGAAATACATTTATTGACCAGCACAAGACGAAAACATACATTAAACCACAGATATATCAATCTAAGGAAATCGGGCAAATCGCCGAGTTCATAGCCCACTAGGCATTATTATTATTATTCTTAAATAAGGGGCTGAGGCGGTATCTCAGAGCACTTCGACCCTATGGGATCTTTTGTGCTTCCCCTTTCCTTATCACCCATCCCCGCCAACATCGAAAACACTTTGTATGAGTTTCACGATGTTGGCGGGGATAAGGTCTATAAAGTCCTCTGGTTTAGGGTAAGCTAAACCTAGGACCCTTAGTCGCCTGTTGGCTAGTATGGGTTACCTGGTATAGGCGAAGTCCAAATGCAATAATAAAGAGTCACAGCTTTTGCATTCCTTATATTAGCACATATACACAGATAAATTTCACAGCACAAATAACAGTTCAGAAGGAAGAAAAGAAATGAAGAAATAGTGAAGAAAATAAAGCAAATAGTAAGCACTACAATAATTAAATAAAATTACTACTAAAGCGCGCGAGGGTAAGCAGAGAGCGACAGCGTTAGCATCGAGCAACATAGATTTCGCGCCGGGCTTCGGTTCTCGACTGGTCTCCGAATATAAACGAAAAGTATCGAGCGCTTGCCTCTGCGCCGACGTCACGCGGCCTATTGTTCGTAAATGCCGGTTTATGTGGTTTACGTTTCCATACTACTACGCTCGGCAGGCATATCATCAATCCGTCAAAATATTCGGATGAGATTTGTAATAATACTATTTAGTGTTTATTTTGTATAGATATAATTATGTAGGTAATATATTATGTAGTAATAATGTAATAGTGTTTGTAATGTAAATATTAATACTGTAAATATTGTGTATAATAAATAAAAAAATATTTTTTTAGTAAATACAAATTTATAATATTCTAGTGTTAATTATTAAGTGTAATAAATGTTAAGTAAATAAATAATTAAGTAAATAAGTGTAAGTTACCTACATCACTCCCCTCCAGAGACCGTGCCTACGGGCGATAAAAATCCGGGAATTTTACACGGCGCCCCGAACGCGTTGTGATAACAGGGGGAGAAGTTTTATTAGGTACTAAGTTATTTTTAATATTATTATTACTAGTTAAAGAAATGTCATCAGATAGCACATAGGCTGGTTTTAAACGGTCTATTGATACTATGATGTCTTTACCCTTTACATGTATTTTAAAAGTTTTATCACCTCTGTCGATAACGACATAGGGGCCATTATATGCTGGTTGAAATCTACCGCGCATAATTGGGTCTTTGATAAAAACGTGACTGCAAGTTTTTAAATCTTTATAAACAAAAACTTTACTTTTGTTATGATGTGAAGTCGGAACTGGTTGTATATTCTCAGCGAAAGATCGCAATCGAGCAGAAAAATCACGAACGTCAGTGGTGTAGCAGTCTGTTTTATGACCGAAAAATTCACCTGGCATTCTTAACGGCTCGCCATACAAAAGTTCGGAAGATGTAGCTTGCAAGTCGTCTTTAAAAGCGTTGCGTATACCGAGTAATACTAAAGGGAGTGTTTCTGTCCAATTAGTATCACCGTGACAGGTTATGGCTGTTTTCAGGTGACGGTGAAAACGTTCTACGAGGCCATTACATTGAGGGTGGTAAGATGTTGTCTTTCGGTGCTTAAAACCAATGAGTTTCCCTAGGTATTGGAATAAGGCCGACTCAAATTGTTTTCCACGATCGGTAACTATATCCGTCAACCAAATCGGGACACCCAGCCTGATATGAAGGCTTTAGCTACGGCTTCTGCTGTAATTTCGGTGACTGGGACAACCTCAGGCCATCGCGTAAAGCGATCGACTGCTGTCAAACAGTACCGATAGCCAGCAGATGGAGGTAAAGGGCCGATAAGGTCCAAATGAACATATTTGAAACGAGCCTTCGGTAAATCAAGTGTGCTCAATGGTGAACACACGTGACGGTTTACCTTAGCACGCTGACAAGCCAAACATGCCTTAGACCAGTTTCGGCAATCCTTCCGCATGAAAGGCCACACAAATCTTTGAGCAACGAGTTTAACGCTAGCTCGGGCACCTGGATGACTATAGCTATGCAAGTTATCGAAAACTTGCTTGCGTAGCTGTTTTGGGACATAGGGCCTAGGTGTCGATGTACTAACATCACAGTACAAAAGAGTACGGCTTCCAGGGATGTTAACTTTCTCCAGACGAAGAGAACTATCACCTTGCAGTAGTTCTTGCAACTCAGGATCTGACGTTTGAGATGCAGCTAGGGCTTCAAAATCAACAGGCACCTGAAGTTCTTCGACGCGAGAAAGAGTGTCAGCCACAACATTGTCTTTTCCGGCTATATGTTTTAAATCGGTAGTGAATTGGGATATGTAATCCAAGTACCTATACTGACGAGGCGAGCAGTTACTCTTCCGTTCGTGGAAGGCATAACATAACGGCTTGTGGTCAGTATATATGGTAAAATGCCTTGCCTCTAGCATATGCCTAAAATGTTTAATACTCTGATATACAGCAAGGAGCTCCCGATCGTACGGAGAGTACTTTTGTTGTGAAGGGCTCAACTTGCGTGAGAAAAATGCTAGGGGCTGCCAGATGTTATCTTTGTATTGTTGCAACACTGCGCCTATTGCGACGTCAGAAGCGTCGGTGGTTAGAGCTAACTTAGCCTGGAGATCAGGATGAGCTAATAAGGTTGCATTACAAAGGGATTGCTTACAAAGTTCAAAAGCTTCTAAAGTGTCTCCGTTTAGCTCGATCGGATGTGAGCCTTTGAAGGAGCCAGTTAATAGGGCATTCAGAGGAGCCTGCATTTGAGCGGCGTTTGGCAAAAACCGCCTATAAAAATTTATCATGCCCAAGAATCTCCGGAGTTGCTTAACCGTCTTGGGAGCGGGAAAATCTTTTATAGCCAGGACCTTGCTCTTCAGAGGCTTAGCACCAGATGATGATATTGAGTAACCTAAAAATGTTACTTCGGCTTGACCGAAAACGCATTTGGAGGTGTTAACAAGAATGCTATAATCTCTCATTCTGGTGAAAATCTGACGCAAATGAGTCTCATGTTGCTCCTCAGATTTAGAATATATCAAAAAATCATCTAGGTAAGGGTAGCAGAAATCTAGGCCCCGAGTCAACTCGTCAACAAATCTTTGAAAAGTTTGGCCGGCATTTCGTAAACCAAAGGTCATATAAGGAAACTCATATAGCCCGAAAGGTGTAGTGATCGCGGTTTTCGCAATATCATCTTCAAATACGGGAATATGATGGTAGGCTTTGACCAAATCAATCGTTGAGAATATAGTACAACCAGAGAGACTATGGGCGAAGTCTTGTATATGACGAATAGGGTACTTGTCGGGTATAGTCCTAGAATTAAGTAATCTATAATCACCACATGGACGCCAGCTGTTATCTTTTTTAGGTACAAGATGAAGAGGCGACGCCCATGGACTGTCAGAAGGACGAGCTGTGCCATTGGCTAACATAGCGTCGAATTCAAGCTTAGCTATTTTGAGTTTGTCTGGAGCCAATCTACGCGGAGAACATGCAACTGGAGGGCCTGGAGTGGTGCGAATATAATGAAGTGTGTTGTGTGTGGGTTTGTGTGGTATGCCAGCCGGTCGTGTAATTTCAGGAAACTCACCCAGAATGTCATGAAACCTGCCGGAACCAGTCAAGACCTTCACACTTGAAATTAGAGTGTCTGAAAAGGAAATGGTAGCTATAGCGGATACATTGGTTGTACTATCTACTAGGCGCTTATTTCTAATATCTACGATTAAATTATAAAATGATAAGAAATCCACACCAATAATTGCCTTGGTAACATCAGCTACAATGAATTGCCATACATAGTCTCGACGAAGTCCAAGGTTTAAACTAAGTTGGATAGAACCATAAGTGTCTATAGTGGTACCATTTGCTGCACACAACTGATAATTAGTCTTCGCACGACGCTCTCGAAGTGAAGAACGCGGTATGACGCAAAGATCACTCCCTGTGTCCACAAGGAACTGGACCTTCGATCTTCGATCAGTCACGAACAGGCGGCCAGTTCGAGTTGGGCAATCGTCAGCCGCCATTACCGACCGCCCTTGGTGTTTTCCGAGTGGAAATCGCAGGGACTGAGGCATTTGTTGGCCTTGCTTCCGAATTTGGCATGGTACCAACAAAGGGGTTGCTTTCTGTAGCGGGAATCGGAACGACGAGAAGAATTTGATCGACCGCGATAATTATGTCTGGATCGGTTACGGGATCTGCTTCTCTCCGTAGTAAGACTCTGCACCTGGCGGGTAAGCTCTGCGATCTGTCTGCTCATTTCCTCTAAGGTATTCGCAGTATTTGGAGGAGATCTCGAAGTCGATGCAACCACTGGAGTTGGAGGTGTGATGTCCTGAATCCGATCAGCAAGGTCAGCAAGAGTCTCAATTGGCGAGGTACTCTGAGAGGCTATGATCTGCTGCATACTATGTGGTAAGCGACTCGTCCAAATAGTTTTGACAAAATCCTCAGGAACGCCGGGTCCAGCCAAGTTTTGTAGGTGCCTTAGAAATTGGGACGGCTTTCTGTCACCAAGCTCTTCGTGCATAAGAAGCTGTTTCACCTTCTTCTCCTTAGATGCTGAAAGTCGTTTAATCAACTCGCTCTTCAATTTCTCATATTTATTATTGGCCGGCGGAGAAACAATTATGTCTTCAACTTCGGCTGCGAACTGGTTGTCCAGTTGAGATATGACGTAATAAAATTTGGTCGCATCTGCTGTAATATTCGATATTGCAAATTGACCTTCCAATTGCGCAAACCAAATTGCAGGTTTGTCTGGCCAAAATGGTGCAACACGAACTCCAACACGATAAATGTCGGATGGTGCGGATGGTGCTGTGGACACGCGCACTCGAGAGTCACCGTCGTCTTGCCCTGCGTAACGGGCGGGACGTTCTCGTAATACCGTCTTAGCGGAATCTTCACTATCACTAGTCATCTTCTTAGTGTGAACAATTAGGGGTCACCAGTTATGGGTTACCTGGTATAGGCGAAGTCCAAATGCAATAATAAAGAGTCACAGCTTTTGCATTCCTTATATTAGCACATATACACAGATAAATTTCACAGCACAAATAACAGTTCAGAAGGAAGAAAAGAAATGAAGAAATAGTGAAGAAAATAAAGCAAATAGTAAGCACTACAATAATTAAATAAAATTACTACTAAAGCGCGCGAGGGTAAGCAGAGAGCGACAGCGTTAGCATCGAGCAACATAGATTTCGCGCCGGGCTTCGGTTCTCGACTGGTCTCCGAATATAAACGAAAAGTATCGAGCGCTTGCCTCTGCGCCGACGTCACGCGGCCTATTGTTCGTAAATGCCGGTTTATGTGGTTTACGTTTCCATACTACTACGCTCGGCAGGCATATCATCAATCCGTCAAAATATTCGGATGAGATTTGTAATAATACTATTTAGTGTTTATTTTGTATAGATATAATTATGTAGGTAATATATTATGTAGTAATAATGTAATAGTGTTTGTAATGTAAATATTAATACTGTAAATATTGTGTATAATAAATAAATAAATATATTTTAAGTAAATACAAATTTATAATATTCTAGTGTTAATTATTAAGTGTAAAAAATGTTAAGTAAATAAATAATTAAGTAAATAAGTGTAAGTTACCTACAGCTAGTGCATCGCAGTCACATAGTATGTGCTCCATGCTTTCTTCCTCCTCACCACACATTCTACAGATGGGCGTACACTTGTCACAAGTTAAACGCCAGCTTGGCCTATCTTCTTGTATTAATCTGTGATATAAAAAGACTAAACTTAATCCTAATTTATGATTATAAAAACTAACTTATTACAAAAAAGGAACGCTGTCGAAAAGAAAACAAATGATATTTGCCTTATGTACCGATTTTCCGCGCTCTGCTTATTTTGTATTAAGGGTCTGTTAATGACTTTGATATTCGCTATCAATCCTACAAATCCAGTTTGACTTTCCAAGACAAACGTGGGACGTTAATAAAACTTAGCCAGTATCAAACTAATCCATTGCCCACTACGCATGTAGGATTTGTTTCCGATGAGTCAGCGAGGCTGCAAGCGATGTGATTTGCGGTCGGGACGGAGTAAGCACATTTTGATTGAATGTCGGCACGCTGACGCGAACGGACAGTTAGATAAGGTGCTTCGATGGAGTTGAGAGATTTGGGAAATTACTTTTTGAGAATCGCTTTTGATCTGGTCGCTCGCAATTTGCTAATGGAGTAATGCTATCAAATTCCTGTTTACTTAAGGAGATTGAAGAAGGTGATAAAACATTTTGATATTAAATGGCATGCCCTGTTTTTTTGAAACTAATAATAACCAGATTGTGGACCGCTCGATGGTAAATGATCACCGTAGCCTCCTATGTAGGCTCGCAGTACTAAGGTATCACTCTGCCAATTCTAAACCTATTTCGTACTCCATGTTGTCTTAAACTTCAATACAAATAGAGCAGGCATCATCATAACAGCCTTTATAATTAGACCCACTGCTGAGACACTACATCGAAGGAGGCTTAGGCAGTAGTCCACCACGCTTGCCCAATGCGGATTGGTGGACGGAGTATAAGGTGATCAATACCTCTTTGCTGATCGATTAGTCGCCTTCTACGACACCCATTGAAGGACATAGTGATGCTATTCTACGCTGCTGGAATCACATGGTTAACAGAGCAGTACTAAAACGATAAATTTACTTTCTGTAAGACAGAGGTAGGAATACTTTCTCGGAACCTGAGTTCCAAAATGGAACATGATCTGCTCAATCTTTATCTTAATATTTTGTTTAAAAATGAATTGAAAATAACTATACTAAACATAACATGATTTAACTATGGATTAACAGGAAGATTTCCTTTTCTACGGTAATAGACTTATGTCACACAACACAATGTCACAATTCCAATTTCTTGGAGTTATAAGTGACAAGTTATAAAATATTAGTTGCACTTTTTCATTGCGATATTTATTTAAGTAGCGTAAGAGAGCGAGAAAATTATGGAGCCAGACTTTATGATAACGGAATGAATCCTATAAAATTGACACCATAATATTGGATCATTAAAATATAAGTATGCTCACTATGAACCTCATGTTGTTTGTTTTTTTTCTATTTATTTAGGATTACAAACAAATATTATACACATTTGTTAGAAAGGCAGCTTTTTACAAAATGGTATTACTCAGAGACCAATCAGTAATGGTATCCTCAGATATTTGTTTGCAATTTATTTTAGTATTCATTACTCCTAATCAATATTAACTTCATAATCAATATTAAATCAGCCTTATAACACAATGATAAATATAACACCTACTAATTGAATACTTCCCTATTTACATATACATATATTACCTTAATCGTTCGCTTATTTCTTCCACGAAAAGGCGCACCAGAGCCGAGGGTCGTTAGAGGTGTCAGGCGCTCCAATTTCTTCAGTCTCGAACGTTTTAGAGACTCCAATCGGTGTAGAGACCCTCCCGTGGTAGATATTCACCGATTAGAAATAATTTGAAGGATTTTTTTGTAACTTTTGACACTTGTAATATTAAGGGTAAATCCACAAATATATCAATCTAAGGAGATCGGTCGAATCGCCGAGTTCATAGGCAGACCGAGTGTCGCGATCAGCGGCCGTACTACATAACATGGTTCTAGTTAAGCATGCTGTTATATACACTATTCATTGCGCGCGTCTTAAGGACTGCGAAGCGATGAAAGTTAAGCACAGCCTCAAAGGAGATGGGTACGAATCGCTGAGTTACGTATTCACTTGACTTTATCGGAAGTAATGTATGCCCACAGCGCATAAAGTTGTCACAAGTTAAACGCCGGCTTGGCCTATCTCCTTGTATTATTAAATCTGTGGGTAAATCACTTAACACTGCAAGTGCGTTGCCATCCTAGGGACATAGATGATTTATGCCTTCTATGCCCAGTAATTACACTAGCTACCTTTCCCTCCAATCCGAAACACATCGAACTGCTTCACGTCAGAAATAAGACAGGCGATGATACCTACTCAGACGACCTCACTTAAGGGTCTACCACATTGTACGCTAGACGACCCCACCACCAACGTCCTAGCCTTCTCAAAAACCATGGTGGTACTTAGAAGGACATCTGTCGCCATAAGTAGTCCTTAAAAATGGTTTCACATTTATAACTCTGACACTGGCTATATTTACGTATAAAAATGTACAATTTTAAACCTAAAAGCTGTATTAATAAAGCTTATCAATAAAGCTTTATCAATAAATCTTCTAGACTAAAACTATTAATAATTTCACTTTAAATACTAATCTCTATCGCTTCTGTAAACATGACAACAATTGAACGATTTATAAAATAGCTAAGTACTTACATTAGTTTCTAAAAATCTTTTGTAGTTTCTAAGTTATTACAGCCATTATTACCAGTCATTTGTTTTTAGTATTTTGAATATTATAAAGGCCTTACAGAAAAATGAGTTCATTTATTATTAAAGAGAGCCTTAAGTCTGTGTACCTTTTACAGAAAACGCAAATATTTCTTGCGATATTTTTTTTTAATAAAACGTCTGTAAATATGCTAGAGGAATATGGAGAGATGAATATGGATAGAATAATGAGGAAGAAAGTAATGATTTTATGGAAAAACGCCTCATAGTGCAATTTTAATTGTGAAAATTAAATTAAATGAAATGAAAAATCTCTTTATTTAAATGGACTTTGCTAAGGACTTTGCTAAGTATGCTGAGATGGAGACGAAATGGCGACAGAAACCACACAGCTTACAATTGGGTAATGATTTCAAAACACAAAACAGGTCAATAGATATAATTAAAATTACAGTTTTACATGCGTAAATTTTGGGCAGTTATTACTCCTTGTATTTAGGTTTGCAGTGAAATTGTTTTATTACAGAGAATACAAAAAAAGAATGAATCTTCATCTCTTGTTATGTTATCTCATTACAGTAAAGAAAATTATTTCCTTTTATTATGGGAAATTAAAATGAATAGCGCTAAATGACGATCAAATTGATTAGCAAGGTCTAAGTCCAGAAGTGCTTTGATATAGGCTTTTGTATGTTTTTTTGTTAGAGGACCAGCATGTATGGCCTGCTTGGTGGTAAGCAGTGACCGTAGCCTATAGACACTTGCATCACTGAAGTTACACTTGCGCACTGTCAACCATAGTCCCCTGCCTTACCCCGTAGAGCTTTGTCAAACTTACTCACCAACAGAAACACAACACCACAGAAATATAGTGTTATTTGACTTTAGTCTTCTGTAGGGTGAAGGTATTACAAAAATACGATGATGATATTCTTTGTATATGTCGTGGCCCGATTGTATAAGTGGATAGATTATGAAATGCTTGGGCATATCGTCTACCTGCCGATCACATAGATACTTAGACTCCTACAAACAGTCCTCTTCGCTTGGTCATAAAAAAAATCTCGATGCCACTGATCACTCCTGACCACTACCATTTTTAAATAATGGGCTCCTCGACCAGTGGTCGAGATTTTTATGGTCCAATTGCATTTCATGATATGCTGCACATTTCATGATCTGGCCAATTCTACGATCGGGCCACGACATTATATTTCTTATGAACGGATTCCGTGACCTTCTAATATACGACTGCCCGAGTTTTATCGAAGAATAAATCATTTTTACGCCTCCCTAATGAATGTATGCTTAGTGATAATAGAGAAATTTATAAAAATATTTAACAATCCTTTTCCTAGGGTTTCGAGTATACGCAAGCTGCTTTTTACTTAGTTGGTAGGAACTGTACCAACTTTTAAGGACATTTGTAATAATTAAGTGAAAAGCAATAGCTTAAAATTGCACCAGGTGACGCAATTTTAACAGCGAGCGATATTCGACGTACGTAGGTAAAAACCGATTAGCATAGCAAACATCAACTACCAAAAGACATTTATTAGGGCCTGGACAAAGGCAACTTGGCAACAACTTAGGCTGGTCACGATCACAAGTGACCGTTGAAACTATCCTGTCTAGGCCCAAGGCTATTAAATTAATGATAATGTAGAGGGCCAGGGGCGCTCAACTGTTGTCATTATTTGCACGTGTTTCAGATGGGATGCGCGCTTATTGGCGTCGTATAAGAGGCGTTGTTTAGATCACGTTCGATATTAAAATTGCTTTAATAAGACTCGGTCTCATGAATATCGATTGTCGATTGTTCTTAAGTATGAGATTGTTATCTTCGTCTAATAGAGTTATGTTTCGTATTAATAAAGTTCATTAGCTGACAAGCGCTAGCGTCAAGGAGTGACGCTAGCGTTTGTCAGCGTCGACGTTCGATGAACGTTAGATATACAACATGTAAATTAAATAACCAACACCCTGAATACAGGTGGTTTGGGATCGACTTCTGAGTTGATTTCGAAAATTTAAAAAAAAAATATTGAAATCAACTCGGAAGCCGATCCCAAACCACCTGTATTTAGGGTGTTGGTTATTTAATTTACATGTTGTAGATATAAAGGACAATCTTATTGTAAGATGGTCCTCTATTTCCAGTATAATATAATGTACTCTTTGGTGGATGTTTACGCTTTGCTTCGCAAGCTTAACATATTATTTTTGATTTGTGATTATAACTGAAAAAATATCAGGCTATTTTCTATAGGTAATAATAGCACAATGGTGAGCAAAATGTATTGTGAGCGATTGCATAAGTGAGAGGTATCCAGCGTGGATGTGATTTTTCGCCGACACCGGCCACACGTGTGCGGCGTCTATACAAAATGTATGAAAAAGCGTGTGTACTGCTTGTCGCTGGTCACCAGAGGTTGTGGTCGCTGACCCATTTGCGCGGAGCCTAAGTTGACATTGCCACATTGCTTTTGGGCATGATTGTATGTATAATTATTTGTATGTACTCGTATATCACTTCCATATCTTTAAGTCAAAGTGGGTACGTATTTTTAAATATTGTGTATTTTGAACATCATGAATCCATTGTAGATGTTTGTTTAAACGTCCATCATTTTAAGCTCACAAATATTATATATCTTTTCTAAAAATATAAAATCATACACACAAAATTTTAAATCAATTGCATGTGAACAGACAACTCAACTGACTAACAGAAAATAAATAGGTAAGGCATTTGGATCTAAAACGCAATTGAATCTATTGATTTTATCTTATTAGCCATAACAGATAAGATCACAGGTAGAATTACCACTTTTAGGCCGGGCTTAGTAAGAATTTGATGCTGCGTGGAAGTTTTTGGCTGTTTTTTCTATGTTCTCAGTCACGGTTGCTTACGGCCAGGGGAGAAATTTTTCGACATTGCTAAACGAGAGTTAGGCGCCACGCTTCTATAGTTTGAGTTCGAACACGTGTTCTGACAGTGAATTCGATTTCTTGATTGTCAAATGAATGCGTTGCCAAATTTCTTAGTTCGCGTAGGAATGTTACCCGCTGTTTCATGGTAACATCGTAAGCAATCACACGTATATTGTCCTTAAAGGGAAGGGAGTAGGTGGGATTTGGGAAAAAAGCTTCCGAGAACACTCGCCGTGGTATTAACGGTAGAAGAGGCTTGAGATGTTTAGTCACTACAACGCCGATGATGCGGGTGGTGCGACCTTACAATCTAACGAAATTATCGAGTAAGAACTTGGCAATAGTCTATACAAGACCGTACTTGCGTCTTGGATAGCAAGCGCAGTGGGCCTTGTTCAGGACGCTGAATTTCCGTGAAGCTTTTGTTCCGTACTGAGCATGGTGATATTGCTCTGTAGCGCCAGTACTGTGTTCTGAAGAGAGGGACGCTTTTTTTGGCATTAAAGTCAACCAAATTCGCTACTACCCCATTTAAACCCTGCCATTTATACCCCGTTTCTGTCATTACGAGTTTTTGTTACATATACTCGCTTACTCCATTAGGTAATCGTAAATCTAGGCAATAAATAACGCGCTACTAAGGGCACTGCCTTTGTAAGGTACGTAATCCTATGTTGATCAACGAGGCATCTACGTGACGTCATGCTTCCGCCCCAGAACGACCGATCCAGCGCTGCGACTAAATTAATGCTCTGCGGGTTTAATTGAGAGCCGTTTATGTCATTTTAACGTTGACAAATTTGGGACATATTTTGTGACGTATTGAAATAAAATGTAATAAAAGGAATAATGGTAGTCATAATTTTGTTCTAAAACCTTTTTTTTGGTGTTAGAACGTATAAATAAATCGTCGGCTCTGAATCACATCTGTCCAGCTTAAATGAAGCGACTGTAATCTTGTTAATACAAATTAAACACATTTTGGTAAGTAAAAAATTGGGAGTGGTCTCCCCTTGAATTTCTCATATATCGGAAACTGACAAAAGTTGATAGAAACCTTATATTTTGATGTCATACATGCATGTTAAATTTGTTTGCAATAAGTATGCAGTATAGCATGCTCGAGTTATCTTGCTCACGCACAGACACACACATAGACATAACGTTATTTTTGGACTCAGGGAGGTCCAAAACGTGTAAATCCGTCAAAATGTCGGTGTCATTTTTTTTGACGATTACAAGACTTTCTCTATAAATTTCAAATTTGTCTACACATACAATTTATATTTCGGTCAGTTTACCAAAATGTATGGAAAATCTCAAATTTAATTTTGATACCGTCGTGGTGAAGCGGTCAGTAACGCTGTTTACACATCAAGCGATCCGGGTTCGAGTCGTAAGGGTACCATAATTTTAGAACCCGGACCGCATGATGTGTTTGTGTGATGAACACGAACGTTTGTTCTCGAATCATGGTTGCTGTTTGTATATTTATTTATAAAACTATCTGTCCACATGTTTATTAAGTAAACATACCAGCCCTGTAGCCTCGACACCTTAACAAGACGAATGTGATGAAGGTGATGATGATTTATTTTTCTCTTCATGTTTATAACTAGCAATTATATTTTTAGCTTACAATAGAAAACTCGTATGAAAAGTCCTTTCCTTTACAATATCCAGGCTCGAATGACCATTATGTACAAGCAAGTCACTGCGGTTGTAAGGCGCCGCTTCCCAAAAGTACATGGAGAGGATGCAGAGCCAGGATGTAAGTCTGGCCAGCAAGGATATGTGGTATTAGAAACTGCCTTAGGGAGTAGTAGACTCAACGTGATCGGATGAAATCTGTTTATCGTTGCTAATAATTAACTTTAGATTATGTGATAGGTTCTCTGACAGATGTAAATTGCCGACGGCTGCTGATCCGCAGAATTTATTTATTTACCTTGCTGCTGACCACGCAGCCGCAGAGTCCAATGTTCAGCTTGTAGCTCGAACAGTGAGCATTACCTCAGCATTTGGAATATCATAAACCGGCAATAGAGCTTATGCCTTCCTTTAACAGGGAAAATTATTTTAGCCAATGCAATACTTTTTTATGCTCGCAGGTTAGCATATGGTCTGTCTAATGGTAATCAATCAGAACCTGAAACCTCTATAACATGAAAGTCTAGCAACCTTACTCACCGATATTTTTTTTGACTGACTACTGCAGATTGTGCAGACTCTTTTGATAAGCATGTAATATTTATGGATTTTTGGATAGACATTGTCATATATTATACATATATTGAAAAATGGATTAAAATGGTAAAGTAGAAAATACATAGTTTTATCTTAAAATATTGGTTTTAAATGATTTATAAACCACTTAAAACATTGTTCTAAAGGCTCGGCCCTCGGCTCGGGCGCCTCATGTCGTGGAGGAGGTGGGGAGAAGCGGCCCGGTAAGTACCGCTATACCTGGTACAGATAAGTTCTGTACCAGGTATAGCGCGAAGTATGAAGCATAACACTACGAAAATATAGTAATTTGATTAGTGACTGGACGGACATATAAGGTGGAGATAATGTTCAAACCCAAATTCGACCGGCTAATTGTGTATGCTCTACCTAATATAAAGTTAGTAGGTCTAAAAGTTCATGATATTTTATTGTTCCAATAAAAGTGATTTGCAGTTGAGAAGGAACCAACTGATTAAAGATTGTTTCTTTCCACGGAAAACTCATTACACCAGTTTTCCTCATTTAAAGTTTTTGCTAGCTATGAGTAACTGCTTCAGCGGTTAGTTGCCTTATTTATATCTGTCTAAGATTGACCAAGTTTTGAACAAAAGTGGGTGGACGAGTTTCGCTGAAATGAAATACGGAGGGGAAACTTTTGGTCTAGGCATGTTTTACACGTACGGTCAGCAACAGAAGTAGTTTGCACTTGTGTACCTTGTCATAATGATTCTTCTTACATACTTCGTAGTGACTATTACTGCAGAAGCACTGGCATTGATATGAGAAAATGCTGTTTTTTTTTTGTATCAAAAATAATACCTGTTTAATTCGTGAACTGAAATATTTAATTCTAAGTTTTACCTATGCTGGAAGAAAGGAAGCAAATTCTTACAGAAATTAGTTTTCAAATAGTTAACCGCGTTTTGTTCATGCCTCAAAATGGAAATAAAATTGAAAATATTTATTTTTCACAAATTATTTATCTTTAAGTTAAATAATGCCTGTAGTAAAGGACGCCGCGCCCTTATGACACGTTAATTTCAATGTGTTATCTATTAATGTATAATTACCTCAGCATTAGAATTTGGACGAACGATCATAACTTACCATCAGGTTAGTTGTATGCTTGTTTGCTACACTGGAACAATTCTGATGACGCTGTGAAAGTCATGCGAGGCCGACTGCAATAAAAATTACTACACTATTTGTATAAAAATAAAAAAGTGTCCAAAACTAAAAATGGAGGAATAACAATTTTATGTTTACAAATATCTAAATGTTTTTTGAGGTCGGTCCCATAGACTATGTTTATTCAAGATATTGAAGTTAACACCGACCTCATGTCACTTATCGATCGATCTTCGATGTCACTTAAATACGTATTATTACGAATAACTCAAAAACTACTCATCAGATGTCGCTTAAATTTAAATGAGACTATATGACAAGCACCAGGTTCCAAATATAAAAAGAATTATAAAAATCGGTACACCCAGTAATTAGTTTTGAGGCAACACACATAAGGATGAAGCGTCGGTGGCGTAGTGCGTAAGAGCGTCGTCTCCCGGGAGGCACTGGTTCGATCCCCGCCACGTACCAATATGTTTTCAAATTTTAAATTCATAATGTACGTTTATCGACGCTTATCCAGTGAAGGAAAACATTGTGAGGAAACCTGCACTCACCGATGAAGAAATTCTTAGGTTGTGTGTGAAGTCTACCAACCCGCACTTGGCCAGCGTGGTTGACTAAGGCTTAATCGCCCCTAATGTGGGGTAGGCTCGAGCCCCTCGGGGTCCACGCCCGGAAGCCTCCTTGTGGCGGACCCTGGTAACGTGGTGGGGAAACTTTCTCGGCGGGTGTGTGGCTTTTGATGTCAAGTGTCCCTTGGCATTCGAAGTCACATGCCATTGTCGAGTTCTTTTTGTTTTCCCATCACGATTCTGGACAGCCCTTTTCAGGGCCACGACCGCGCCCGAAGTCCCCCGGGTGCGGTCGGATATCTGCTCACAATGTCCTCGTCAGGAGGACGCGCCATGTCAAGCAGCCGTCGGTGAGGAGGCGGCCTATAAGGCCGGAATCGACCAGCGGCCCTCAGGGGCTGGCGTTAGTCGGTAGCCCCTGTGGGCTGCTGGCCACCAATTGGTGCACAAGGAGTGCCTAGACGGGCAGCGTTGGGACGGTCTCGGTGTAGTTGCGCTCGCGTGGGCAGATCCTGAGCCGTCCCGTAATAGCGCACTGGAGGATGTTTAGTGGGTATGGTCCCTCCATACCCTCTAAACATCCTCCAGTGCGCCTTTACCTCGAGTCCCACATATCCCCTGCGGTTGGCATCACCCCGCAGGGACGATGCGTAAATGCATTTGACCTACCCGACGACAAAAAAAAACAAAAACAGGCTCGAGCCCCTCGGTGGGGACATTATATGAGCTGTTGATGATGATGATGATGATACATAAAAAACATACAGACGAATTGAGAACCTAGTCCTTTTCTTAAGTCTTTTAAAAATAAAGGAAATGCCTCTACTACGCGGTAATCGTAAAATTACCAAACCCTGTTGACACCGAACTCTAAGAGCTGTTATGCAATCAAACTTCATCCTTGCCTTACACTCGTCCAACCAACCGATATCGATGCAAATGCGCCATAATACAGCGCGCAGCGTCGAACGCCGCGGTATGTGTGTAATTGAATCCGAAGGAAATTGCATTCCGAAAGCAAAGTTCAGATCTCGCCAGCAAAGTGGTCGAATCGAATGTTTACAATGCTCCACGACATTTTCCCGCTGAAATTTTTACTCTACGACCCAAGTTAGAATTTATAGACGAAGATATACCGTATCGGAACATAACATTTTACTGAAAGACGTTAATCTTATGCGAGGTTAAATTGAAAATTTAGATAAGGTTAGTATAATTTATGGCTATTCTTAGCAAGAACTAAGTCAAGGCCATTCAACTTAATTGCTTTTATAATAATCTATGATTCCTAGATTTGTTAGTTGGGAATGCATGTGAGCGAAATGCTACGTAAATTACAAAAACTAATGTGAACCTGTAATATTTTAGTAAATTGCATTAATAATTTTAATTATTAATACCATATCATTTCTTTTAGAGGCCAAGGTTCGAACTATAATGTCGATTTTTGATTTGTTTTTTTATTCGAAGAAACAAGAAATTAAATAAAATTGTTATGTAATTTTAAATATAATCTACTTTACTATTTAATGTACTTATACTTTTCTTAATGTCTTTATTAAACCACACGTAGTGCAACTACACAATACGCAATGGTTTTTCTGGCGTAGTCAGTGTTCGGACTCATAGCTATGCCTGTGCTAGGCAAGTCTTTTTGTTTGCAGTAGTGTTTGTTTCTGATTATTAAGTTACTATCCCTTTCATATAAATGGATATATTATACAGTTCTTGACGTGATTACGATTGAGGAGTTTCTAATTAAGGCCACGTCTTTATCCCGCACGCTTTTTCTTTTACTTCTTCGACGTACTAGATTATTGTACAACTCGATGCCTTTGAGTCTTTATTACATGGTAAGAGTTAGGTTGGGTCATTCCAGCCGGAACAATATTTCGGAGATGTTGCTTAAACGTCAACCATTGCCCAAGCAATGAGCGCAATGGGTTATTCACTGCGTTGCATGGATTTCCATTTCCTACAATCCATTAACATACTTCTTTTACACAGTGCTCACAAGTAAGTCAAAAGTACCAAATATTTTTTACAACTTCATAACAAAAGATAACAAGATAGATAAAGTTGGTACGCAGTTCGTGAAAGAATTACGAGGCTTGCTCTAGACCGTGGACGTAATTTCAAAACTCATTTACATAGTTTAAAAGTTGAAATTTATCTACTTATGCCTCAGTGGTACGATGGAACTTTTGTGTTTTGAATCGGGCGCATTGGGAACTTGCTTATTTATTCATTAGCTGCCGGGAAGCGTGACAGAGGAGTAAATGTGGTTTTCGAGTATTTTAGGGATCAAAGACTGGGTAAGGCGAAAGTCAACGCTTTGAAACGTCAATCATTTAGAGCTTGAATTCTGTATTACTACAAAATAAAATGTTCATAACGAATAAATCAATTTATATGCTTAATATAAATTAATTTATGTTTAAATTTGCTTCGCATTGGCTGGCGGTTTGAAAACATTTAATTTCAATGTCACATTTAAAAGGATAGTGATAAATCTTATTTGGCTTCTTTATCTCGCCAAAACTCAGAATACAGATTGTTCTGTATTCCGAGCGCCAAAATAAAAAGGTGTAATTATGATTTTGATAACGTTTTATTTTATAATAAAGAACAACGGAAGAAATATTAGTGCTATATAAGTTACACTGGATACCTAATGTCCAGATAAAAAAACCATCAGATCTTTATGAGCTGTACTAAAAGCACAATATATCTTATGAGCCACATTATGACGAGGTGAATCCAAATCACTAAATTAAGATTATTATGAATATTTATTTAAACTATAATGCTTCTGATGATAGTATGGTAGCGACCGTAAATAATACTACTACTGCAACACTACTCGTGGATGTCTAAGGCGATTACATATCTAATAACTACCGACAGTTTCCATGGCAACGGTAGAATTTTGACATATTTTGATATTTTGTATAGGATATCTGCTAAGAGCAAAGGATATCTGTCAAAATCTTATCCCTAGTAAGCAAAAGAGTAAAGTGCTAAGTAATTGAAACCAGCCATTAGAGTATCCTTAACTAACGTAACTCCACCTATCGTCATTGTTACCTCGTATGTTGAAGGGTATCCAGCAACAATGGCATGCTCGAAGAAGGTTGACCTCTCTTGAAAAACTTGTTTAATTACACCGACCCCAAGCATAATTGGCAAGACTGATGAATATTGCTTCTGATTATTACCGGTCACTGCAATACCCGCTTGACAATTCCCGAGTTAGCATCTCTTGCCATAACCTCCGTAAAGTTCTTAAACATTAGGTATACACAGAAAGAATGATGATACATTATAAAACAGTACTGTCACTAAACTGCATTCTAGTTCTAAAAGTACTTCTCGGAAGTACTTTCCCAAGGCTAGTAAAAATTCTAACTCTAATATGAGAACATATATTATTGTAGATACTGACCCATCGTTGCAATATTTTATCAAAACTACTGATCAGCGTTCTTCAATATTTAAAAAGCTTATTGGGATACTCTTGCACGTCTTCGTACATTTTACAGTAGCATGCCTTCAGATGTCATCATGGCTGAATCCAATATTTACCAAAAGTCACAAGAAGCCACTTTCCATATAGATGTTGTTCTAAATATATGTTAATAAAATTACATCGAGAATGAACCAGCGGCAGTGTGTGCGTTGAAAGTTTGACGTTAACAGCTCTATTATTAAACCTAGTCGGTGTTATTACAAAAACTTTCTTTATCATGATTTGAACCAGACTATAACTGTAACTTTGTTTACTTATTAAAGTCAATTTCCACATAAAAATCCTATTAAAACATTTGACAGTAGAATCAAAAGTAATCCGAAGAATCCTATCGGTTTTGTGGGTTTAACTTTAGTACTGCAATAACAGTTAAAGGTTTTGCAATAGTATTCGGTTGTAAGGAAGTTTTATGTATTCCATGGCTTAAGTCTGGATTAAACCTAGTATACTTAAATTTAATCTTACAAATTAATTGAGTGCGTTAGTTAGGGCCGGTATTTCAATAGTAGCTTATCTTGAATTGATCCTGGATTTAACATAAGTACGACTTATGTGTATTTCAATGTAGGATTAAAATTAAACGGCACTTAAACTCCACCTTAACTAGCCTTAATCTAAGCGGAGGATTTCTGTCACTTAAGTTCCGATGCAGGATTGTCATCTGGTTACTTTAGAAAAAGTTGCTTCATGATAATTTATTTTTGACCCTTAAAATGCAACACACTGGTTTGGAAATTATGGCTAATTGTGCTAATATTGTACCTATGTAGATAAGTACACGAATTAATAAAAGACCATCCTAAATAGCATTTATTTTTGTGTTATGTACTATGTTAATTTGTTTTTTATGTATTTTATAGTAACATTTTAGAAAGAGGGCTAAAACCAAGGATACACACCCCTATAGTACAAGTACCCAAGGCTGTAAGCAAGAACGCCGTTTAAAAGAACCTTTATAAAAAAGTTAATCTAGGCATTATTTTTAGTTTTACATATAATTGTCACATTTTTCAGTTTAGTAAATAAAATACATTATATAAAACTATATAATTTATTTAATTATGCTCTAACAAATTATTAAAATAATGAATGTATGGTACAACATGTGAAGAAACATTCTGGCTGCCTCTATAAAATGGATCTACTGGCACATTGCTAGTCTCCAAGATGGCCTGTTCAATGACTGGTAAATTAGCAGGTGGATCACCGTTATTAATTTTTATTGCAATGTTATGCAGTATAGCACAAGCTACACATATATGTTGCACTTTTGTAAGTTCTAAACGAAACCAAGTGCTAAAATAGGAAACCTTCTCTTCAGAACACCAAATGCCCTTTCAATGGGATTTCTTGTTCGAATTTGTGCTTCATTAAATAATTCTTCTGCAGCTGTAGTAGTATGTGCAAGTGGAGTCAGGCAATAATTTGTAACAGCATAACCACTATCTGCTAGCAGAATAGATTCATTGAATTCTCCCCCTTCAAATCTCTCTTTCACCAGACTATTTTGAAATATTCTTGAGTCGTGTGCTGATCCGGGCCAACGAGCAACAATATCTTGAATGATCAAATCAGCTGTACAAATCGCTTGAACATTCAATGAAAAGAATTGTTTTCGGCACCGAAAAGTCTCAGCCTGTGCACCACCTAAAATGAAATAAACAACAGTTATTTTATATGCACCTATTACAAAATTAAAGGGAAAATATTGTGCCATGACAAATAATAAACAGCAGCACAGATTTTTACATTAACTTTTATTTTAATTTAAGCGGACAATTGACTATTGCAGTTTAATTTCTTTTCCTAATAAGTTACTCACCTGGAGATTCAAGTTTTATATCTGTGCAGTCTACAGCTCCAATCACATTTGGAAATTTCGAAATACAATAAAATTTCTTTTTAATTTCTGCAATATTTTGGTTTGTTGGCATTGCTATATACTTTGAACGTAGTTTTACAATTGCTAGTAACACTCTCCATATATGTTTCCCAGCCGTTGACTTGTGTATGCCAATAAAATCGCCATTGCACAGTAAAAAATTACCAGTTGCCAGAAACTTCAATGTTAGCAATAGCATTTGTGATGGTGTTAATGCTTTATTTCTGAAACAAAATATTATTCAAATAAGTATCTAGGATACTAGAAGGAATCTATAAGTACATAGACACCCACAGATATTCTTGCGAAGTATTACCTCGTAGTAGGCCATTCGATTTCTTCTCTAATCTGTTCGAGCACAACATATGCAGTACTTTTTGTTAAACGAAATCGATTGTAAAATTCACCTTCATCCCATTTTTGGAAATGATTCTCCCTTGTTCTGTATATTCGCACGCGTCGCGGAGTCGTAGAAAAATTTATAAAATTTATAATATCCTCATCATCGCTAGAACTTGAGCTGGAATTACTGAAACAAAAAAAACGTTAGCTAATGGCTATTCTTATTAAGGTGTAAAATGGTAAAGAAAGTATTGAAAAACGTAAGTAGCTACTTACGTAATATCATTAAATTGTTGAGACCACTCTTCATCCATTTTTGCGTCGTGATTTGATTTAAAAGATTTTAAATTGTAATAATATTTAACAATAAACACGCTCCTTATTTTGCACAAGTGTCACGTTTCAGTCAATGTCAACCAAATGACAACTAAAATCATAGACAAATGACTTATTCTGTTTGTTATGTTGCAATATTGCAATTAATCTTAGATTAGTTATGGTGAGGAAGATCCGGATTGAAATACGGTACTGTCGCTCAAAAGTGAAACTTAGCTTAAATGTAGGAGTTAACTTAAGCATTAAGATAAGGTAATATTGAAATACCGGCCCTTAGAGAGCTAAATCAAAAACTCGGATAAGGAGTACTGCATTTTTTCTGGGTTAATACCTACTTTCACTTATACACTTTGAAAAGGTTGGTTGTGTTTCGATGCGAAGGGATACGCAGTCAATGCAATTACAAGGGGCTCCATCCCATTTGGCAAATTTCCCATTTGGATAACCTTATATTAAACTTACTAAAGACTTGCTCTTAGTAGAAATGTTATATTTTATACCTTTATCAATGATATTATATCTTTTTCAAGATAATATCATTGACCTTCATTTATTCCCATTTGGTACCTACAGTTTTGATAGAAAGTTTATATGTATTTCTAAACCTGATGTTTTCTGTTCTCTGTCAACACACCGTGTTCGCTCGTTCTTATGATCCCGGTTCATTAAAAAAAGGCAATACAATGTATGTTTTTCTAAAAATGTTGAAATATTGTTGTAGTAGTTTTAAGTTAGTATTTAAAATATTTTTTGTTTTTATTATTTTATTGTTTAAAATTATTATTATAATTTAATATTAAATAATTAATTGATACGATATCTAGAAGACTAGTGAAATAATCGATTTCGTCTGCATTCGCTTCATCGTGTAGTTTACCGACAGTATAAAAATAGGTCAGAGCCATTTTTAAGGTTAGAATCTTTTCCTTACTACAAAAACAACCGTACATTGGAGTCAATGACTCATGAAACGATTGAGTTTAGTCGTGTCTTTCCCCAAATTCTACAATAAACGTTAACATCACGTTGTTGTTGGTTTTTTCTTGATTATTTGGTGCATTTCAAATTGAAGGAGAACTCTTTTATAAGAATAATACTACTATTAGGTGCTGTTGCCAAGTCTTTTCAGTGTTAGTTTTTGTAAGAGAACAAACTGTTGTACAATTTGTGTTACCTACATATAAGTTTACATGGTTTCAAAGAAGTTTCTTATTACTAATTATACAACCAGCAACGTTATCCACATATTACTATTAAAGAGTAATATGCTTTGCTATACACTCATATTATTATTTTTGTGAAATGTGTGTAGGTACTGGCAAAGAATTATAAAAATAGAAATGACAAAAAAAAACGACAAATAACAAATAAAAAGGTTGAGGCTTGCAGTTTTTTTATGTTACGAAATGGCAAACAAGCTTGCGGCCCACCTGATGTTAAGTGGTCACTGCCGCCTATAGACACTTGCAATATTAAGTGTAAATCACTTAACACCGCAAGTGCGTTTGCCATCCTGGGGACTAAGATGATATGCCCTCCATGCCCAGTAATTACACTGGCTACCTTTCCCTTCAATCCGAAACACAGCGAACTGCTTCACGGCAGAAATAAGAAAGGCGGTGGTACCTTCACAGACGACCCTACAGATGGGTCTACCACCTAGTTGCAGTTGCATAGAAGAAAGAAACCTAAATGGATAAAAAAGTAAATCTTGAGCAATAAAACTCACTGGCCTAAAGTGGGAAACTTACGATCGCTCCAAACCATAATATAACGCCCAGCCAAAATAAGCCAAAATCATTCCGTGTGTTCGGAATCTTACGTGGCTTGAATGGAGTGACGAAATTTTTTTAATATCCAAACAATTTGAAATACATTACGCTATCGCTCCAACAAATCCGCGTGCTCGTGTGTATATCTGTATCTTTACCTTTTTGTACGAAAGTTGAAAATTGTATTGTTATATATCTGTATATTTACCTTTTAATACGAAAGTTGAAAATTGTGTTGCTATATATCTGTATCTTTACCTTTTTATACGAAAGTTGAAAATTGTGTTGTTATAATATATATCTTTATCTTTACCTTTTAATACGAAAGTTGAAAATTGTGTTGTTATAATCTGTATCTTTATCTTTTTATACGAAAGTTGAAAATTTTATATAGCTTTGTCTTTACTTTAAATTAATCTTTGATTGAAACTGTCATATTTCACTCGTTGATTATTTGCTTGACATAAAGACCTTTTAAATATTTAATTTAAATTCCACTTTTCGCATCTCAATTTTGTACTTTCATTTCATTATGAGATACCACCACCCATCCGTAAAGTTTAAAGCTCGACACTTCAGATAAGATAAAAAAAAAAAACATTACCCTTTTGGTCCCCGCTCGGTAAATATCTACCGCGAGACAGCAAAAATCAATTGTGTCTGGATATTATTAATCATCCACAGATTCATACAATAATATGATCATTTCATAGTTTAAATAATTAGTATTAGTTAGCTTAGTATTTTTACTAATTATTTTAACTATTTTTATTAATTTGCTAAAACAATTTAAGATGAAAAGCATCCTCGTCAAGATATAAAACAATTATAGCATCTACCAACTGAACTAAAACAGAATTTTGATATGCAATTTTGGATTTTATTGGCTGTATTTAAGACATTTTATGGCAGACCCTGCAATGTGAATTTCTATTTCAAACTTTGTATAACGCAAAAATGTTTAGAAAATTTTATACCCCTTAATCTGAAACGAGTGTCCCTGTGAGGATGAAGTTGAACCAGCTTAAGCGTCTAATTCTGGACGAGATAGACGCAGCCAATTCTTTAGATTTGTTGCCTTCAACAATAAAATCTCAATCGTAAACTCCAGTGCTCGCTCCAATCCGTTTCCAAGATTGCTTGTTTTGCGTGGATCTCATTCCCACCCTTCTTATTATGTCGTAACGTTTCATTTTATGACCCCTTGAAACGGGTAATAATATTTTGAGTGCACAGAATTTGCAATTTACCAACTCATTTTGCACGCTTAATACGTGAGATTATAATGAGCTGTAAAATGTAAAATCATGAGGACATCTAATAATTTTGCAGAAGCATTAATTGATAATTCCTTTTAGATGTGTAATTTCTAAGTACTAGAAGATGCTCGTTTAATAATAATAAAAATAAAATTCAAATATGTAGGTATGTAAATTCATAGCATACATAAATCGTTAATTACGTCGCTGACTTCACAAGGTCGGTATTAACTTCGCGTTCGAGAAAAGTAAATTCAAAAATATTACGTTCGTATCGTTGGACACTCGAACACGGCCTGTAATGATCGCTGGGGCCTCGAAACTTGGTCACCACTCAATAAAACGTTCCTGATTATGTCGATAATCAAAGGCCCATCCAAAACTCCCCGAAGATTTGCTAATGAAGGCTCTAACAAGGAAAGTTTTTTCCTTAGAGGATATCGAGTCTCTTCTTCGACCAAAGGATCAACATTTTGACTTATACTCGTTATTAGGTTAAGCTGAACTAAATAAATAAGGGCGTTGAAAAAATCTATGAAAATTATCATATCACAAAAATAGATTTCGTAATCATTATATTAACAAATAAAGAATTTTCGTATTAATTTACCAAAAATATAATAATATGTAATAAGACTTTAATCTCTAGTTATAAATTAGGTGTCAATGGGAAAATAACTTTGTCTGTATATCTGTTTCGCTTTCACACCTAAGCTACCAACACTATTCTGACGAAATTAAGTATGGAGATAGCTTCGGATCCTAGGAAGGACATAGGATACCTTTTGCAATAATCGCCATTGACGCGAGCGAAGCCGCGGGCGAATACTAGTAAAGGGGCCCTGATGAAACTCACAGCCCCATTATAAGATAAGCGCAAAATGCTTAAAAGGAATTACAAATTCTTCACATATTTAAAAATTGATATTTGAATCAATAACTAATAATGTACGTTTTTTATGTTATGTGCACACAAGTATGCAATCCACCTGCTGGTAAGCTATCATCGCAGTCTATTATCATTAATTGACAAGGCCTAAGATGGGGCGAGCTTCACATCAGGTGAAACGGCCGATAATTTTCCTATCAATATAAAAAACTAGAAAAAAAAACCGGCCAAATGCGAGTCGGACTCGCACACCGAGGGTTCCTCGGTATAAACTGCTGTATCTTTTGATCGCGTTAACTTAGAAGTTTGATTTTTTCACTGCTTAAAGGGACAATAGACCTAGGTATTTGGTATAAATTTCAATTTGATACCTTTATTCGTTCGTGAGAAATAAGGTAGTAAGTTTCATTTTATTAAAATATTTTTATTATATTATATAACTAAAAAAATGTGATTTTCGCAATTTTTCCTATATTTGCATTATATGACAATGCTTCATGCCAAATTTCAAGATTCTGAGTTTACGGGAAGTATCCTGTAGGTTTTGATTCCTTTGCGAGTGTCGGAAATTTGTTGAAAATATCGACATAATCGGCTGTATCTTTTGATTGGCTTGGCTTAGAAGTTTGATATTTTCACAGCTTAAAGGGATAATAGACCTGAGTATTTCATGTGAATTTCAGCTTGATACGTCCACGCGTTCTTGAGATAAAGGGTCTTGACAGACAGACAGACAGACAGACAGACGGACAACAAAGTGATCCTATAAGGGTTCCGTTTTTTCCTTTTGAGGTACGGAACCCTAAAAAAGATCTTAGAAGTGCAAAATTCAAAGATTTGATGAAACAGTGTTTACCATAAAAACATAAGCACCAAGCACTGACAAATTTCGACAGCGAATGCAGTGCCCCGCTAGTGTAATGGTTAACGCAGCCGCCCGGATTGCGGAGAATGCTGGGCCAGGGCCAGGGCCAGGTCAATTTTTTCAGTGTATTTTCACATTTTTAAAATATTTACGCGTTCATAAACGCAAAAAAATATTCCATAAGATTAAAAAAACGTCATAGCACCTTTTATACCTCGACCCACTGCTGGGACACAAGGCCTCTCCTTGCGAAAGAGGTTTATGCAGTAGTCCACCACGCTTGCCCTATGCGGATTGGTGGTATTTTGTGCTTCTTTTCGTGTTTTTTTTTATTATGATTTGCAGGCCACACCATTTCCAATACCTTATCACCAGGCCATATACTGCTTAAACGTAAAAACCACTCAGAAATGAGCAAACACCGTTCTAGCTCACTAAACCCATCAAATTTGATACAAATTTAATTACAGTGACGTCAAATTATTACAAAATCAACAGCCGACGCAAACACGTCACACGCTATGAGCACGAAATTCCAAGTACTGGAGTAACAACACATGTAAGCAGACACGTATGCTAATACAAACTCCCCGTCACTTTCCAATAAAGTCGGGGTAAATAGACCCTTGCAAATAAACAAAACCCTTAGCTAAAATAAATAAGAGGCCCAAACCTTCTAGGAACTTAATTAAATAGTGCACAACACTATTTATGTAGTTCTGATGACGTAAGAACTTACAATAGAATTTGGACAATAGCTGTGTTAAGGTTTCGTCATAGTTACACTGAAAAAGTAAATTTCTAAACGGTCTGTTTGTAGTGTGAGTATGTTCACGTATAATTAAAAAATACACAGTATACAATACACACAGTTCATGCTGCTTGTTTGTGGATTGCCAGTTGAAATCGGCCTGTACGAAAGTCTCGAATTTTTAAGAGATTGGTAAATATAATTTGTCACTTTAATACTATCTAGTAACAACTTTTCTTTAGTCCTTATTTTCTTGGCCTTTATCTGACCTGATACTAATCTAAAAAAATAATTATAATATTATAAAACTGAAGAGTTTGTTTACTTGTATATATGATTGAACGCGCTAATCTCAGGAACTACTAATTCAAACTGAGAAATAGTTTAATGTATTAGCTATATAATTATCAACATTAATGTGAACGAAACTGCGGGGGGCCACTAGTTGCTGATAAGGTTAAAGGCAAGCGTCATCAGGAAATGTCAACCACTAATGAACTATTGTTGTCAACGCTATTCTTATGACGTCAGAATTTAATTTGATGGCGGTGGCAAAACCCACATGGGCTTTAGACAAGCTCTACCACCATATCCAAAACAAACAAACCTAGGAACATAACTTTAATCGGTAGACGAACACAATCTCAGCAGGTGCCGAAAATTTCACCAGCCTACAGGATTTTTTGATAGTGTTTAAAACAACCTAAAAAATGTTAAACTGAAAATTTAACACTTTGTTCAATTATCCTTGACTGACATTGTCAAACCCAAACCTCTTTATACATTTGCTAAACCAATTTTTTCGAGGAGAAAATATTACAATCAAGATTAAGACGACCTGTCAACCGAGTGTGACGGAGGTCGCGCGAAACAACGTCTCAGGGTCACTGTGGATCAAGTCTTTGAATGTGGATCACACTTCGAAGGATTTGATATTTTTTGTGAAGCACCTTTCTATCACGCCTCGTTGGAATTTCGAGAGTTATGTTCGCTGGCGAATGTCTGCGACGCCGCCGTTATGTTTCTAACGAAGTGTTTTTTTTTATCTTAGATCTGATGTTATAATTTTATGAATGACTTTATTAATAGATATCCAATTTCATCCAATTATAGTGTTATTTCACAAGGCGAAAGAATTCAAAATTCAGTAAGGTAATTACAAAAATCTTGAAGGTGATGCTCTGCCTTTGCAACAAGGTGTCCCGTGTTCAAATCCTGACTGGAGTAAAACTTGTTTTTATCTAATATATAAAATTCTCGTGTCGCGGTGTTTGTGGTTAAACTCCTCCGAAACGGCTTTCCCGATTCTCATGAAATTTTGTGTGCATATTGGGTAGGTCTGAAAATCGGACAACATCTATTTTTTATTCCCCTAAATGTTAAGGGTAATCCACACCTAAATTTTATTTTTTATTTTTTGGACGAAATTTTTTGTTTTTTTTTTATTGTGTGGCATTAAAAAATACATTAAACCCTAAATTTTTACTTTTTTATCACCAACCCCTATTTTTTATAGCCATTTTAGTAATTTAATCATTTTTGTAAGGCAAAATAACGTTTGCCGGGTCAGCTAGTTCAAAAAAAAAATCAAAAATATTTTATTTCATCACAAAACCAGGTATTAACAATGTTGTGGTGACATTCCTACTAAGTATAAAGATACCTGTATCAGGAAGTCACCGCTCTTCCAATTCGTATTATCACTAAGGTACTTAAATGAAATATCTAACAAAATACAAACAAAAAAAAAAAAAAACAAATCAGAGCAATATAGAATATAAAATTAAATTATTCTGTGTGTGTGTGTGTTTGTGTGTGTGTGTGTGTGTGTGTGTGTGTGTGTGTGTGTGTGTGTGTGTGTGTGTGTGAGTGAGTGTGTGTGTGTGTGTGTGTCTTAAGTAGATATATTATTTTAGCGCTTTAAGTAGATTTTCTGTTTGAGAATAATCAAGAGTCTTTAACCAGTGTATGAGGGTTTCCTTGCATTGATAGTAATTTAAAGGGTAAATGTTGATATTTTTATTAATCTTATTATATAAAAAGTTCGACTGTCCTCCATACTGTTTGAATGCAAAAGCCGAATTCAAAAGTTTAGTAGGTACAACAATATCTTTTCTCCTCTTATTTGTGATACTAGGGTCATATGTAAGCGATTTATGTATTTTCAATATCGAATTTAAGATATATAATTTCCTAACAGTCAGTACGTCACTATGGGAATATAAAACGTCAGTCGATGTCCTATAGGGCAGAAAGTGCATAACTTTTAGCAATAGCCTTTGTGTTCTTTCCAATTCCAGGAACTTTGTTTTAGTTGCTCCACCCCAAATAGGAATGCAATAACATAGGATTGATTGAGCAAGTGCAAGGTAGATATTTTCAAGTAACTCTTTAGTGGTTACATGTCTGAGTTTGCTGAATATCCACATGACCTTTCTAATTCTAGCAATGACCATATCTATGTGTGAGTGCCATGTTAACCGTTGATCGACAAGAACACCCAGGTATCTAGTTGTGTTAACTTTTTCAATAAAGTGGCATGAACATGGGACAGTTGCATTTTGAGGCTTTTTACAGCTATGTATATGTAAACGGAAGTCATTGTTTGGTTGTGTTCTTTTGTCTATGGAGAAACATATATAATTAGTTTTATTTATATTAAGTGTAAGGAGATTTTTATTAAGCCACTGTGAAATCCTATACAAGCCTTCCTCAGCAGTATTGCGTACTTCTGTCCATGTGCTTCCAAAAAATACAATGGCTGTGTCATCTGCATAAGAAAATATTTTTGCATTAGGTAATTTGAGGTTACACAGCTCATTTATATAAGTTAAAAACAGCGTCGGTCCAAGTACACTTCCTTGAGGAATGCCATAAGAGACAGGGGCCAAATTACTGACATAATTTCCCAATTTTACCTGTTGTTTCCTGTTCTCTAAATAACTAGTAAACAACCCAAGTGGAATGCCTCTGATGCCATAACTCTGAAGTCTGTGTACAAGAATGGGGACAGAAACAGTGTCAAAGGCTTTCTTAAGGTCTATAAATACTGTTAGGCATTTGTTCCCACTGTCAATGTGTTTAACTATCATAGAAGTTAGTGCCGTAATAGCGTCTTCAGTAGAAATCCCTTGTCTAAATCCGTATTGAGTTTTAGAAAGTATCCTGTACTTATTTAAGTAGCTGACCAATCTGGTATTTATAAGTTTTTCAAGAACTTTAGAGATGGATGTCAAAACAGATATGGGACGATAGTTACTTACGCTACCCCTGTCACCACTCTTGTACACAGGTGTTATTAAAGCTTGTTTTAGGGAGTTTGGAAATACACCTTGTTGAAAGCAGAGGTTAGTGAGGTGGGTTAATATGGGAACTACTATGAGATGTGCAGACTTTAGAAATTCAGTGGGTATATTATCCCAGCCAGGGGAACTATTTGTTTTGAGGCTCATAAGAATGGTATGAACTTCTTTGTGTTCAGTTTCGAACAATACAAACGAATTCAACTGTACCGTTATATCCAAGTTATTACTAGCTTGATTCTTGTTGGAACTAGCACTTAGAGGAGTATTTGAGAAAAAAGACTGTGAATTATTCGCTGTGCATTGGCTGATCAAGTTATTTGTCTTATTAGTCTCAGCTAATTTACGACCTATATTAGAAAAATAATCGTTAACGTAGTTAATTGACTCATTAGCGGAAGAACTTATGTTAAGCAAGTTGGTGTTTGATGTTGTATTCGGTTTTAAATTAGCTATATTTTTTATACACTGCCATAACTTTTTAGGGTTATTTTTAGTTTTATTTAGTTGTTCTCTTTCATATCTACGTTTTAATTTCTTAATTAGGTTGTTAATGTAATTGCGATACCTTCTGTACGTTATCTTAAGAATTTCATTTGCAGGGTCTGAACGTAATCTTTTATGCATCTTATTTCTATTTGTGATACACCGTAGAATGCCCGGTGTTTTCCATGGCTTACTAATTCTTTTATTTCTGTTTATTTTAATTGTTTTAGTATTTTCTTTTAACGCTTCTTGTATTAAGAAAATTAATTTATCAGTTAATTCATTCGGATCGTTCTTTTCTAGTAGAGAATATATGTTTTTATTTTCTAATGATTTAATAGCCTGATCATAGTCTATCATTTGCTTAATTTTTTTAAATAAGTTAGTTGATTTTAAAATATTACTAAGTTTTAATAAAACCATAGAGTGGTCTGTGACAGTTGTTTCGAGTACAGCGATGAAAGCTTTTTTCTTGTTGAAATTCAATTTTAGTAAAAAATGGTCAAGACAACTTGTCTCTCTTGTAGGGTAAGTGTGGCCAGGGAGAAACCCATGCATAGACAACATATTTAAATAATTTGTTCGATTATTACAGTCCTGAGTCTGTTCATTCTGTTTTGGTAATAAATTTATATTTATATCACCAGTTATTATAATATTTTTGTAATTATGGAGGGACTCTAAATGCGCATTAAGCGAGTCAATAAAACTTTCGGCATTAGCATGAGATGGGGAGCGGTATATTCCAATAATAACTAGGTCCTGAATGATAATTTGTAAACAAGATGCGTGTGTGAGGGTTATTTCTGTAGCTGTAGCTTCATATAGGGTTTTTACAAATACCACTACACCATCATTTTGGTTTATGTGATTGCTTGTAATAAATGAGTCAAAGTTTGAAAGTTGAGGAACTTGTTTCCTATTGTTTAATCGGCATTCTGTGAGTATTTGCACGTCAGTTTCAAAATTGAGTTGTGACAATGTAATTTGATAGTCATCAAAGTTGCTGTAAACACTTCGAATGTTTTGTGTAACTATAACTAAATCTAGACTACTTTTCTGTATATGATTGGGCAGCTCAGTAATTTCGCATTTAACAACTTTTGCCATTTCAATATTATCGATTTCGTTCGCATTTAAAGCAGAACTAAACATTATTAAAATTTAAGACTAGAGAAGTCGACTTCAGATATAAGTTATAGGAGTCATGTAATTTCCCTAAGATGTCAGATATAATTTTTAATAATAAAAACGTAAAGTTATAAATAACATGATGTACGCTAGTTGTTCTACTTGAAGAACATTGGGTATGAGTGTTATGTGTGAATGGGTTTGTTGAGTGCATATTACCATAGTCTTTAATTGTAAAGCGCTTAATAAAGGAATCTTCTGTAAGCAAATCAAATTTGCAAGAGATTGGTGTTATGTAAAAGTATGTTGATGTATGCCTGAAGTGTATGTTGTTGTGTGTGCTTAAATCTAGATTACAAAATTTTGAGTATATTAAATAATTAGGGCTATGTCGATACTTTAATTGTCATTCCCCATTTAAATTTTGAATTTGCAGCTCATTCTTGATTACAATGATACGGGAGTCTTCGTCTTTTCTCAAGTACACCTTTCCATAAGATGTCCAGCAGAACTTATAGTTTTTAGACCTTGCTACATCTCTGGCTAAGAAGAAGAGACGAGATCCCTTTGCTGTCAATTGCTCAGATACGAAGATGGGAACGTCCTCATTTGTTTTGAATCCCAGGTGTTTTGCTCGTAGTTTTTCCTTGTTTCTAATATTAAATAGTTTACACTTTTTCAAGATTTCAGTCTTTAGAATGGTAGAGTGTGTTTCTAGTATGATTGAGGTATTATTTGTTTCCTGTTTCCTTCCTGGTATTCTATATATATCACGTATGTCGGACTTCTCCAATTTACAATCGATATTTGAACCCAACTTGCTTATATAGTTTATCAGAGTCTCATTTGTTTCGTTTGCCTTTTTTGGGACATTTTTTATTTCTATACTAGTTTTACGGTTATTTCTTTGAACTTCTTCCAGCTTATCCTCCAAGATTGTAATATATTCTTTGTCTTTCTTTAATTGAGTTTCTAATGCTACTACTTTTTTTTTTAAGTCATCATTTTGACTCGACAGAAACGCTATTGAAGTTTCTATGTTTTGGTTTGATTGCTTAATATCCTTTAACGTGGGATATATTGCTTTTAGTTCGTTTTCATTTGAAGTCATAAATGTTTGTATCAATGATTTTATTTCTTCTTTAAAATCATGGAATTCTGTATGCAGTTCTTCGTCTCTTTTCCTTTTCATGCTTTGTAACATGCGATTAGGAGGAGTAATGTTTTGGCATAAATTAGATTCCGATAAAGATTTATCCATTTTGTTAAGAATAGTAATAGCACAGCAATGAAAAAAAACAAGAATCTAAATTATGTTCGCAAGTTGCAGCTTGATAGGATTGAACTCGGGCCGCTTGGGTTTATAGTGAGTAATGTGGCACCACGCCAACGACAAGATTAGTGGAACGGGTGAAATAGCGAATAATATTCTAATAAGCCCCGACTTGATTGTACCAGCTTCTGTAGCAGTGTCGTAGCCGTGACGTAGCTGCTTACCGTAGACGCTGGGACCGGTTCTGTGAGAGCGAGATTGCGCTGTTTTTGTGAACTGGTTGGAGCGGGCAGCCAGATGGTGTCAATCACGATTTTGAGCACTGTTACAAGAGCGTAATAACTGTATTCCTTTGCACGGTAATATTAAATTACGAATAAAAACTGCCGCACGTCTATTCACTATCGTATCTCGGACGGAAGAGAGTTATTATATAGAAATACGTAACTTGCAATTTATTCCTCCACCAGTATGTATAAAAAGGTTCTTAATTATACATGTAATTTGATTAAGGCGATCGGCATGTGAGCGTGGGCATATTATTAATATTATAAAATGAGGTGGATGCCCACACAAATTAATTTTGATTAAAACAACCTTGTGGTGATAATAAAACCCTCCCTGTTTCAAAATCCTGTAGAAGCTTTAAATATTCAAACTTCGATCGAAAACAATAGAATTACTAAAAATATTACAACTTCCTATGAAATATTTTTAGTAATTCTATTGTTCTCTTATTCTAATTATCGAGTGGTTATCTTCAATAGGTTCCTGGAGTCCAGTTCCTAGGGACAGAAAACACCAGGTCCAGCTACCACAAAATCACACACTTCTCCATTCGATTTTAAGCCTAAATGTGCTTAGTATTAAGTGCAAAATGGTTTGGAAAATGTGGTAATGTCGTGCTGACTCATACATTTCAGGGCTCTATGGTGTTAATGATTTGATTTTTTTATAATATTTCCGTTTAGAATTTGTAGATTTCCTTCAAAATTGGGTGAAACACAAACTCCTTCTGATTTTGCAATTTATTTCCTCTATCGATATCAGCAGTGAGTCACCACAGATAGCAAGACATACAGAACCGACCGCAAATAATTTAGAAGCAGAGTAGAAGAATGAATGATGTTTGATTTTAATTTGTAAACCAAACACACTACCTCGTTTTTTTGTTGCACAATCGAGGACTGGAATTCACTGCCAGCAGACGTGTTCGCTCATTCCTACAATCCTGTTTTCCTACAATTCCAATTCATTTAAAAGAGGCGTGAAGAAGCACCTTGGAGGTCGGCAAGGCGAGGGTGGCTAGCGTATCGGCTTATTTCACGCACTAGATATCATCGCATTTGAACTCCACTTATGCGTATCATCAGGTGGTTTAAAAAAAAAGTTCGATATCAGCTGATGTTTTGCCCATTCATAGCCAAATTAGATAACATTTCGAATCGTCAGGTAATCCCGCAAGCTAATCCGCTAAATCGATACCAAAACCAGCTACCTGTAAATCCTGCTCTAAACAATTAAAGTCGTGTCACCGGGAAATTTCAAGCAGTCAATATTGGCAGAAAGGAAAATATTGCTTTTAAATTAAGAACGTCAAACGAAAGTGATACGGGTCTTTGCGGGAGATCCTCACCTAAAGTTCATTCTTTAGTCAATCTTCATTTTTATTTGACAGGTGCGGTAACGCCTCAATTTATTTGATCCCTGAGAACGACACCAACATGTTCATCAACATGTTGAGTTTGAGTCTACATACTGTCGACTCAAAGCCGGATACTCATGTATAAATACATACAAACGTTCCACTAGTAACGGAGGCTTTTGAAGTAATCGTTTTTATTTTATTTTAGTTATTGCTAATGGGTACAAATTAGTTCCCAACATTGTAATTAGAATATTACTACGAAAAAATACGTTTGTACTTAATTAAAAGTTATATTTTAAAATTTATTCGTAAATAAAATAAATTACACAGTTCATCATCAACAGCTCATATAATATCCCCACCGAGGGGCTCGAGCCTACCCCACATTAGGGGTGATTAGGCCTTAGTCAACCACGCTGGCCAGGTGCGGGTTGGTCGACTTCACACACGACCTAAGAATTTCTTCATAGGTGTGTGCAGGTTTCCTCACGATGTTTTCCTTCACTATAAAAGCGTCGATTAAACGTACATATGAATTCAAAATTTGAAAACACATTGGTACGTGGCGGGGTTCGAACCGGTGCCTGAAGAGTGGGAGTCAACGCGCTTACGCACTACGCCACCGACGCTTCACTAGACACAGTTACACCACAGTAATGTTAAAAGATAACATACCGTGGTCACACAAACAAAATATCGGTACACCATACAAGTAGGTATTAATAAGCGACGTATTTATACTTTATGTAATCTTAGCTACAAACAGCTAAGTATTTATTAATCCAAAATGTCTGCCCTGCCCATCTAAATATTAAAGTCATCACTGACTTGCAGTCAAAAAAAAATATTGCTGAAGTACAACAGCGAATGTTTGAACATAAATATCTAAGCATCAAAAATTATTGGTACGTAAACCGTACCTACACAATGTTCTGTCATCTAAATAAATTATAGACAACATTGTAACAGACTATCAGATGTTACAAAAATAGTACAATCGATACTAGAAATCCGAACGTCTCCGAATCTAAAACAAGTGAAGACGAAATCGGGATTGACATTTGCACTTCGAAATTGAGTTCTGTTGCAAGGGGAGAATTTTACGATACACAGCGTGAAGTATTAGTTGATTACAATAAGCTACCATTAAATAAAGTAAGAAAATACATATGTTATTATGAGTTACAAATAAATTCACTTTAGTATTATCACAGAACTATAGTGAATTTATTTGTATTTTACTAGGTGGTAGACCCATATGTAGGGTCGTCTGGGTACGTACCACCGCCTTTCTTACTTCTGCCGTGAAGCAGTTCGCTGTGTTTTGGATTGAAGGAAAGGTAGCCAGTGTAATTACTGGGCATGAAGGGCATATCATCTTAGTCCCCAGGATGGCAAACGCACTTGCGGTGCTAAGTGATTTACCCTAAATATTGCATGTGTCTATAGGCGGCGGTGACCACTTAACATCAGGTGGGCCGCAAGCTTGTTTGCCATCTCGTAACCAAAAAAAAAGTATCAATGAGGAGGTCGATGGCGCCGCGGTCGGAACAATCACAAAAGCGTAGTTACCGACTACGCGGACGGTACTCAGATGGTTGAATTTTTTTTTTATTTTACTCCGTGCTTCGGAGGACACGTTAACCTGGTAGTCTAGGCGATTGTCGAAAGATAGCAAACGTTCTCAAGGAGGGTTGGTGCCAGGTAGCAGAAGCAGCCAGCCGTCAAAATCTAAAGCCAAAACCTATATCAGTTTGTCGACGTCGATTTAAATATTGGGAGCAGGTTAAGATAAATATTATTTAAGTACTAGCTTTTGCTGGCGACTTCGACCCCGTGGGATTAAAATTCTAAAAATCCTTATATACGTCAAGTCATATACCAATTGTTATGTATTTTACTATAAAAATGACGGATTTCCCATACAAACTGTCATCCCCTGTTTTACCCCCTTAGGGGTTGAATTTCGAAAAATCCGGCTATCCCTTGCTTACGTCATAAAAGGAACCTCTGGGCAAAATTTCAGCTAACAAGGTCCAAGGGTATGGGCTGGGCGTTGATCAGTCAGACAGTGAATCAGGACTTTGCCTTTTATATATATAGATTAATGAACTTGTATGTTATTTTTTTACATATATTAAGGCTGGTTTCAGAGTCATGCGTTTTAACAGCGCCGTTCAGACGAGCGCGCTTGAAAATGCCCTAGTTTCATATAGTGGCGCATTAAAAAGCGCGCGCATCTCAACGGCGCTGCTCAAACGCGTGACTCTAAAATCTCTTTATTCCATGTCAGTTGAGCTACATGTGTGTACGTGTAACTGTGTAAGTACTCGCGCGAAGCTTTTTTACCGGCCCGAGTGCGTTCTTTGCCAAGCTACGTCTTCACTTTTTATTTGACCTGAGGACTGTGGGTACCGAGCGCTCAGGCACTTTACACAGAATTGCATGTATTGGTCTACACAAACAGTCATAGCTAACCCACGTGTGTGATAAAAGTACTTAAACAAAATCTAAGAAGTTGTAGGCACAATAGTTTTGTTAAAGTGTCTCAACAATCGACGTTACTAACAACTGTCTCCGCTTTCGGCATTGTTTTACGCACATCAAATCGTGAAGTAACACGTTGGAGATGGCAAATGATTTATTTTGGCAATAAGTGTCGTGTTGAGCTTCGCCATTATTGACCCTACAGACGACTGACATGACTGACTAGGATGGTACAAGTGATGAGCGGTAACTTAATTATTTAATATGAACCAAAATGTCGTTTTGTTGGCCGTAGGACTACTACCCCAAAAATGTAAATTGCTGTCGTAAAAGGCGACAAGATAATGTTGACCTGACGAATACCATCTATCGCAATAGGTCAACCCGTTTGGTGGAAGGTATCCACCAACAATAGCCTGGTCGAGGCGGCTTGACTTCGGGCAGGCGGCTAGTCGTAAATTTCCTGAGTAAATCTTGTTTATAATTTTTTTTCACATTTATTTCGTCTACTCTTTTCACATTATTTAGTCTTTGTCCTGACTCCAAAAAAAGGGAGGGAGAGTTGAATTAACTTCAAGATAACCACCTCTTCTTTATACGATTGGTTCACTGGTTGCTCCATACCTCCTCATACATCTCATAGAAAATATGTGGCCGTAAGTATTGTTTCAAAATGGAATTGCTGTGTTATAAAAAGTAATCCAACCGTGCTTTGATCCAGCACTATGCAACTAAAACAGAACTGTAATAACTTAGCTGCTTACATGACCCATTGAAATTTATTGTATATGTCAGTGCTGCGTGATCATCATCATCATTTCAGCCGACAGAGGCCCACTGTTGGACACAGACCCCCAAGGATCTCCAAACTGGTCGGTCCTGTGCTGCCCGCATCCAGCGGCTTTCCACGACCTTTACCAGATCATCAGTCCACCTTGTGGGCCTACTAACGCTGCGTTTCCCGGTAAGTAGTCGCCACTCAAGGACCTTTCCGCCCCAACGGCCGTCAGTCCTCCTCGCAATGTGCCCTGCCCACTGCCACCTAAGATTCGCAATTCTTTGGACTATGTCGGTGACCTTGGTTCTCCTGCGGATCTCATCATTTCTGATATGATCACGCCGAGAAAATCTGAGCATAGCCCTCTCCATTGCCCTTTGGGTGACGTTGAGCCTTCTTATGAGGCCCATTGTAAGCGGCCACGTTTAGGTTGCATAGGTCATCACTGATAACACCCAGGAATTTAAGTTTGTCATCTTGAGACACTGCGGTATATGGGCCGAGAATATGCCGCGTAGCTTCCCGAACGTGGCCCAGACGAATTGGATTCGTCAATTGACCTCTTTCTGGGAGTTAGAGTAACCCAGTAGGACTTCCAACCTTTACAGGAGTGGGTGTGACATGGAAATTCAACATAATTTTCGTCTTATCCATGTTTGTTTCTCTAGTTTTAATCTCTAGTTATAAATTAGGTATCTATGGGAAAATAACTTTGTCTGTATGTCTGTTTCGCTTTCACACCTAAGCTACTAACACCATTCTAATGAAATTAAGTATGGAGATAGATAGAGGATACTTTTTGCAATAATCGCCATGGACGTGAGCGAAGTTGCGGGCAACTAGTAAAGGGCCCGTGAGGAAACTCAGAGCCTCACCATAATATAAGATAAGCGCAAAATGCTTAAAAGGAATTACAAAGTCTTCACGTATTTAAAATTTGATAATTTAATCAATAACGAATAATATAAGTATGTTTTTTATGCTAGCACATAACATAAAAAACACAACCATGCAACCCACCTTGTAGTATTGCGCCCTAAAGGTACTCTAATACTACTGAATTTTGTAAAGTGTGCCTAGATGTGTACTACATGTGTAAAAATGTGTCCTACCTTTTGTAAATAACTTAGTCGATACATTTACCTTGAAAATAGATTTATTTCATCCTTGTAAATAACATTTCTCTGTATAAAAATAGCTTTAACACTGTTTGGCACTAAACCGGTCATATCCGACTAAATTGTACGCGCTATGCACTTTTTCACACTCGCACTTGTATTTTACCACATTTTCACTACTTTTTATAAAACTTTCTGTATTACTTTCGTATTTTAAGAGCTGATTTCTCAAAATTTTCTATGTTTGTTTACATGGCTGACAATGTCAATCTCGTTTGGCAACCGCTTAGAACATGTTATTCTTTTGTTTTCATATTTTTCTAAGTCCCGGACGTGCCCTATTAATTTAATAAATTCTTATAGTACCCTACCGCTCTTTTATTTCTGGTAGGTACTCTCTACAGTCTCTTGCTCCGTAACCTTCAGTTACGTGACAACCTGCTGGTAAGCTATCATCGCAGTCTATTAACATTAATTGACAAGGCCTAAGATGGGGCGAGCTTCACATCAGGTGAAACGGCCAATAATTTTCCTATCAATATAAAAAACTAGAAAAAAATAGATCTTAGAAGTGCAAATTTCAAAGATTTGATGAAACAGTGTTTACCATAAAAACATAAGCACTACAAGCACTGACAAATTTCGACAGCGAAAGCAGTGCCCCGGTAGTGTAATGGTTAACGCAGCCGCCCGGATTGCGGAGAATGCTGGGCTAGGGCCAGGTCAATTTTTTCAGTGTATTTTCACAGTTTTAAAATATTTACGCGTTCATAAACGCAAAAAAATATTCCTTATGATTAAAAAAAATCATCATAGCAGCCTTTATACCTCGACCTACTGCTATGACACAAGGTCTCTCCTTGTCATCGAAAGAGGTTTATGCAGTAGTCCACCACACTTGCCCTATGCGGATTGGTGGTATTTTGTGCTACTTTTCGTGTTTATTTTTTCGTGTTTATTTTTATTCTGATTTGCAGGCCACACCATTTCCAATACCTTATCACCAGGCCATATACTGCTTAAACGTAAAAACCACTCAGAAATGAGCAAACACCGTTCTAGCTCACTAAACCCATCAAATTTGATACAAATTTAATTACAGTGACGTCAAATTATTACAAAATCAACAGCCGACGCAAACACGTCACACGCTATGAGCACGAAATTCCAAGTACTGGAGTAACAACACATGTAAGCAGACACGTATGCTAATACAAACTCCCCGTCACTTTCCAATAAAGTCGGGGTAAATAGACCCCTGCAAATAAACAAAACCCTTAGCTAATAAATAAGAGGCCCAAACCTTCTAGGAACTTAATTAAATAGTGCACAACACTATTTATGTAGTTCTGATGACGTAAGAACTTACAATAGAATTTGGACAATAGCTGTGTTAAGGTTTCGTCATAGTTACACTGAAAAAGTAAATTTCTAAACGGTCTGTTTGTAGTGTGAGTATGTTCACGTATAATTAAAAAATACACAGTATACAATACACACAGTTCATGCTGCTTGTTTGTGGATTGCCAGTTGAAATCGGCCTGTACGAAAGTCTCGAATTTTTAAGAGATTGGTAAATATAATTTGTCACTTTAATACTATCTAGTAACAACTTTTCTTTAGTCCTTATTTTCTTAGCCTTTATCTGACCTGATACTAATCTATAAAATTAATTATAATATTATAAAACTGAAGAGTTTGTTTACTTGTATGATTGAACGCGCTAATCTCAGGAACTACTAATTCAAACTGAGAAATAGTTTAATGTATTAGCTATATAATACTCAACATTAATGTGAACGAAACTGCGGGGGGCCACTAGTTGCTGATAAGGTTAAAGGCAAGCGTCATCAGGAAATGTCAACCACTAATGAACCATTGTTGTCAACGCTATTCTTATGACGTCAGAATTTGATTTGATGGTGGTGGCAAAACCCACCTGGGCTTCGGACAAGCTCTATCACTATATCCAAAACAAACAAACCAAGGAACATACTTTAATCGGTAGGCGAACTCAATCTCAGCAACGAAAATTTCACCAGCCTACACGATTTTTTGATAGTGTTTACAACAACCTAAAAAATATTCAACTGAAAATTTAACACTTTGTTCAATTATCCTTGACTGACATTGTCAAACCCAAACCATTCTATACATTTGCTAAACCAATTTTTTCGAGGAGAAAATATTACAATCAAGATTAAGACGACCTGTCAACCGAGTGTGACGGAGGTCGCGCGAAACAACGTCTCAGGGTCACTGTGGATCAAGTCTTTGAATGTGGATCACACTTCGAAGGATTTGATATTTTTTGTGAAGCACCTTTCTATCACGCCTTGTTGGAATTTCGAGAGTTATGTTCGCTGGCGAATGTCTGCGACGCCGCCGTTATGTTTCTAACGAAGTGTTTTTTTTATCTTAGATCTGATGTTATAATTTTATGAATGACTTTATTAATAGATATCCAATTTCATCGAATTATAGTATTTCACAAGGTGAAAGAATTCAAAATTCAGAAACGTAATTACAAAAATCTTGAAGGTGATGCTTTGCCTTTGCAACAAGGTGTCCCGTGTTCGAATCCTGACTGGATTAAAACTTGTGTGATTGTTTTTATCTAATATATAAAATTCTCGTGTCGCGGTGTTTGTGGTTAAACTCCTCCGAAACGGCTTTCCCGATTCTCATGAAATTTTGTGTGCATATTGGGTAGGTCTGAGAATCGGACAACATCTATTTTTTATTCCCCTAAATGTTAAGGGTAATCCACACCTAAATTTTATTTTTTATTTTTTGGACGAAATTTTTTGTTTTTTTTTTATTGTGTGGCATTAAAAAATACATTCAACCCTAAATTTTTACTTTTTTATCACCAACCCCTATTTTTTATAGCCATTTTAGTAATTTAATCAGTTTTGTAAGGCAAAATAACGTTCGCCGGGTCAGCTAGTTATTATATAGAAATACGTAACTTGCAATATATTCCTCCACCAGTATGTATAATAAGGTTCTTAATTATACATGTAATTTGATTAAGGCGATCGGCATGTGAGCGTGAGCATATTATTTATATTATAAAATGAGGTGGATTCCCACACAAATTAATTAAGACAACCTTGTGGTGATAATTAAACCCTCCCTGTTTGAAATTCCTGTAGAAGCTTTAAATATTCAAACTTTGATCGAAAACAATAGAATTACTAAAAATATTACATCTTCCTATGTAATATTTTAGTAATTCTATTGTTCTCTTATTCGAATTATCGGGTGGTTATCTTCAATAGGTTATTCTGGAGTCCAGTTCCTAGGAACAGAAAACACCAGGTCCACCTACCACAAAATAACAAACTTCTCCATTCGATTTTAAGCCTAAACTTGCTTGGTATAAAGTGCAAAATGGTTTGGGAAAAATTCACATTTTGTGGTAATGACGTGCTGACTCATACATTTCATGGTGTCAATGATTTGATTTTTTTTATAAAATTTCCGTTTAGAATTTGTAGATTTCCTTCAAAATTGGGTGAAACAAGAACTCCTTCTGATTTTGCACTTTATTTCCTCTATCGACATCAGCAGTGAGTCACCAGCTTACTCGTAACGTAGAGTAGGTTGATTATGATTATTTAAAACAATGAATATAGTATTTTAATTATGTTTTTTCATCAACAACGAGGGTTGGTGTAAGTGGTGTAATGTAGCAGTATGTTGTTAGCAAGAGATACTGAACCGATCCCAAATAAATTAGAAGCAGGGTAGGACAATTAATGATGTTTTTATTTTAAAATTCTAGACCAAACAAACAATGGTGTAAGATCTTGTTTCTTTGTTACACAATCAAGGACTGATCAATCAGCAGACGTGTTCGCTCATTCCTACAATCCTGTTTTCCTATAATTCCAATTCATTTAAAGAGGCGTGAAGGACTGATCAATCAGCAGACGTGTTCGCTCATTCCTACAATCCTGTTTTCCTATAATTCCAATTCATTTAAAGAGGCGTGAAGGACTGATCAATCAGCAGACGTGTTCGCTCCTTCCTACAATCCTGTTTTCCTATAATTCCAATTCATTTAAAGAGGCGTGAAGAAGCACCTTGGAGGTCGGCAAGGTGAGGGTAGCTAGCGCAGCGGCTTATTTCTCGCATACTTCTGCGTATCATCAGGTGATTTAAAAAAAAAGTTCGATATCAGCTGATGTTTTGCCCATTCATAGCCAAATTAGATATCATTTCGAATCGTCAGGTAAGCCCACAAGCTAATCCGCTAAATCGATACCAAAACCAGCTACCTGTAAATCCTGCTCTAAACAATTAAAGTCGTGTCACCGGGAAATTTCAAGCAGTCAATATCGGCAGAAAGGAAAATATTGCTTTTAAATTAAGAACGTCAAACGAAAGTGATACGGGTCTTTGCGGGAGATCCTCACCTAAAGTTCATTCTTTAGTCAATCTTCATTTTTATTTGACAGGCGCGGTAACGCCTCAATTTATTTGATCCCTGAGAACGACGCCAACATGTTCATCAACATGTTGAGTATCCGACTTTGAGTCTACATACTGTCGATTCAAAGCCGGATACTCATTTATACTAAAAACCGCTCTATTAGTAACGGAGGCTTTTGAAGTAATCGTTTTTATTTTATTTTAGTCATTGCTAATGTGTACAAATTAGTATACAACATTGTAATAATGTAATTGGAACATTACTACAAAATAATACGTTTGTACTTTAATAAAAGTCGGATTTTAAAATTTATTCGTAAATAAAATAAATAACACAGTTCATCATCAACAGCTCATATAATGTCCCCACCGAGGGTCTCGAGCCTACCCCACATTAGGGGCGATTATGCCTTAGTCAACCACGCTGGCCAAGTGCGGGTTGGTAGACTTCACACACAACCTAAGAATTTCTTCATAGGTGTGTGCAGGTTTCCTCACGATGTTTTCCTTCACCATAAAAGCGTCGATTAAACGTACATATGAATTCAAAATTTGAAAACACATTGGTACGTGGCGGGGTTCGAACCGGTGCCTGAAGAGTGGGAGACAACGCGCTTACGCACTACGCCACCGACGCTTCACTAGACACAGTTACACCACAGTAATGTTAATAGCTAACATACCGTGGTTACACAAACAAAATATCGGTACATCATACAAGTAGGTATAAATAAGCGACGTATTTATACTTTATGTATAATCTTAGCTACAAACAGCTAAGTATTTACTAATCCAAAATGTCTGCCCCGCCCATCCAAATATATAAGTCATCACTAACTTGCAGTAAAAAAAAATATTATGGAATAATTTTATTTTTGCGTTTAAAAACGCGTAAATATAATACTAGAAAAATGCACTGAAAAAAATCGACTTGCCTCAGGCGGGACTCGAACCCGCACCTTCCACAATCCGGGTGGACGCGTTGACCAATTTCGCCACCGAGGCACTGCTTTTAGCTGTCGAAATTTGTCAGTGCTTGGTGCTTATGTTTTTATGGTAAACATCGTTTCATCAAATCTTTGAAATTTGCACTTCCAAGACCCGAACGAAATATTTTTGCAAATATTTGACGCCCAGCTAAGATGAAACTACCTTACATTATGGAATAATTTTATTTTTGCGTTTACAAACGCGTAAATATAATACTAGAAAAATGCACTGAAAAAAATCGACTTGCCTCAGGCGGGACTCGAACCCGCACCTTCCACAATCCGGGTGGACGCGTTGACCAATTTCGCCACCGAGGCACTGCTTTTAGCTGTCGAAATTTTGCTGAAGTACAACAGCGAATGTTTGAACATAAATATTTAAGCATCAAAAATGATTGGTACGTAAACCTTACATAATGTTCTGTCATCTAAATAAATTATAGACAACATTGTAACAGACTATCAGATGTTACAAAAATAGTACAATCGATACTAGAAATCCGAACGTCTCCGAATCTAAAACAAGTGAAGACGAAATCGGGATTGACATTTGTACTTCGAAATTGAGTTCTGTTGCAAGGGGAGAATTTTACGATACACAGCGGAAAGTATTAGTTGATTACCTATGCTCCCATTAAATAAAGTAAGAAAATACGTATGTTATGAGTTATAAATAAATTGTCTTTAGTATTATCATGATCTATGGTACAATTGTCGGCTACTGAAGTACATTTTCACTTGATATTGGTGCAATGCGTAATCTTTGTGTCGCGATCGCGATTCATCATTTATAAGAAGAAGAAGTAGTATTATTACAGAACTGTGATAATACTTTTTATATTTTCACGCTCACACCAATTATCTAGCCCGAAGTAAGTATCATTTAGAACTTGTGTTACGGATACTAGATAACGGACATTTTTTTTATATACCTATTACATAATATTCTTTTTTTTTAGATATTTTTATAAATAAACTTAAATAAATATATAAACAACCATGACTCGCAAACAAATGTTCGTGTTCATCACACAAATATTTGCCGCTACCAGGATTCGAACCCGGACCGCTTGATGTGTAGGCAGCTATACTGACCACTCCACCACGACGCCGTCAATACTAAAGTGAATTTATTTGTATTGTACTATATAATAATGAGGAGCCCGATGATGCCGCGGTCGGAACAATCACAAAAGCGAAGTTACCGACTACGCGGTCGGTACTCAGATGGTTGAACAAACATTTTTTTTTTATTTTCCTCTGTGCTTCGGAGGGCACGTTAACCTAGTAGTCCCGGCTGTTGTCGAAAGATAGCAGTCGTTCCTAAGGAGAGTTGGTGCCAGGTAGGCAGCCAGCCGTAAAAATCTATAGCCGAAACCTATATCAATATTGTCTATGTCGATTCAAATATTAGCAGGTTAAGATAAATATTATTTATTAATGAATTTATTTATTATTTGTTTACTTAAGGCTGTTCTCAGAGTCACGCGTTTGAACAGCGCCGTTCAGACGAGTGCGCTTGAAAATGCACTAGTGGGTAGTTTGCGTTTTTTAATGACGCTGTCCATTGCTTCTTTTTTCGATATAACCTTTTGTAAAGTATCTTCAAAAGATTTACTTTTTTTACATGGTGGTGTGCGTGGCACTTCTGCAACGATCCTTTCCAGATTTTAATTTGTTATTTTTGCTCTTTTATGAATTCCTTCAGAGTATTCGACAAATTCCATCTTCCACTAAGTAGGAACCTAAATTTTTCCATGTTGAGATTTTAAACTTTGATCTTGTGAACTATTGACTTATATAGAATTCTGAAGTGTTGAGATTTTGAATCGTTGGTCTTACGGTGTTCATGTCTTAATTTCGATACTATGACTGTTAATATTCAGTATGTAACCCACGCTGTTGAATCACGCCGCTAGTTTCATATAGGGACGCATTAAAGAGCGCGCGCGTCTCAACGGCGTTGCTCAAACGCGTGACTCTGAAATCAGCCTTATGCCATGTCAGTTGAGCTACATGTGTGTGCGTGTAACTGTGTAAGTACTCGAGCGAAGCTTATTTTTGACAGCCTCAGTGCGTTCTTTGCCAAGCTACGTCTTCACTTTTTATTTGACCTGAGGACTGTGGGTACCTAGCGCTCCTGCACTGATGCACTCAGAGTTCCATGTATTGGTCTACACAAACAGTCATAGCTAACCCGCGTGTGTGATAAAAGTACCTAAACATAATCTAAGAAATTATAGGCAAAACAATAGGCAAAATAGTTTTGTTAAAGTGTCTCAACAATCGACGTTACTAACAACTGTCTCCGCTTTCGGCATTGTTTTAGGCACAACAAATCATGAAGTAACACGTTGGAGATGGCAAATGATTTATTTTGGCAATAAGTGTCGTGTTGAGCTTCGCCATTATCGACCCTACAGACGACTGACATGACTGACTAGGATGGTACAAGTGATGAGAGGTAACTTAATTATTTAATATGAAAAAATGTAGTTTCTTGGCCGTAGAACTACTACCCCAAAAATATTAATTGGTGTCGTGAAAGGCAACAAGATAACGTTGACCTGACCGAATACCATCTATCGTAATAGGTCAACCCGTATGGTGGAAGGTATCCACCAACAGTAGCCTGGTCGAGTCGAGGCGGCTTGACTTCGGGCAGGCGGCTGGTCGTAAATTTCCTGAGTAAATCTTATGTTAATTTTTTTCACATTTATTTCGCTACCTCAAATATTGTCCTGACTTCAAAAAAAGGGAGGGACAGTTGAATTAACTTCAATATAACCACCTCTTTTTTAAATGACCAATCATTTAAAAAAGAGGTGGTTCTCTAGTTGCTCCATACCTCCTGATGCATTTAATAGAAATTCTGTGGCCGTAAGTATAGTTTCAAAATGGAATTGCTGTGTTATAAAAAGTAAGCCAACAGTGCTTTGATCCAGCACTTTCAAACTAAAACAGTACTGTACTGACTGCTGACATGACCCATTGAAATTTTTTGTATATGTCAGTGCTGCGTCATCATCATCATCATTTCAGCCGACAGACGCCCACTGTTGGACACAGACCCCCAAGGATCTCCAAACTGGTCGGTCCTGTGCTGCCCGCATCCAGCGGCTTCCCACGACCTTTACCAGATCGTCTGTCCACCTTGTGGGCCTACTGACGCTGCGTTTCCCGGTAAGTAGTCGTCACTCAAGGACCTTTCCGCCCCAACGGCCGTCAGTCGTCCTCGCAAGGTGCCCTGTCCACTGCCACCTAAGGTTCGCAATTCTTTGAGCTATGTCGGTGACCTTGGTTCTCCTGCGGATCTCATCATTTCTGATATGATTACGCCGAGAAACTCTGAGCATAGCCCTCTCCATTGCCCTTTGGGTGACGTTGAGTCTTCTTATAAGGCCCATTGTAAGCGGCCACGTTTCGGTTGCATAGGTCATAACACAGGAATTTAAGTTTGTCATCTTGAGACACTGCGGTATATGGGCCGAGAATATGCCGCGTAGCTTCCCGAACGTTGCCCAGCCGAGTTGGATTCGTCAATTGACCTCTTTCTGGGAGTTGGAGTAACCCAGTAGGACTTCCAACATTTACAACAGTGGGTGTGACATGGAAATTCAACATAATTTTCGTCTTATCCATATTCGTTTCAAGACCCACTTGTAGGACATAAATCGTAGAGCTCTCGTACAGGCTGACGTCCGGGATATCGTCGGTATAGTGTCAGGTTAATTTGGGTCACGGTGCTGCCGGTGCTCGGTGCTGCGTTCGTGAATCTATAAAATAATATTGTCAAAATGTAAAATAGTCTAATGAGTTGGTAATATTATTGGAGGAAGTATAACTTTATACTCGAGGCACTGAAATACTGTATATTAGCATAATTTTTAAATGATAGAAGTACTAGCTAACCGGGCAAACCTTATTCTGTCATATATATTTTTTAATCTTTTTAGCGGTGCGAAATATAATTTACGTCCTATTCTCATAGCTACCAAATATAGGTACACAAAAAAAATCATAATAATTGATACAGACGTGTTCGGAGGAGTGACAAACACCGTCACACAAGATTTTTTTATAATAGATTTTTTGATACTGCTTTTGGCTATCGCTTTAATCTCATTACTTGCGCCATGATTCTGAGAGAAGTCAAGAGAAACAATGTTTATAACGTTTATTAAGCAAGCAGCTATGATTGACGTCCGCTTAATACAAAAGTCTCCCTTTACTTGTTATTATTTTCGCCTTGACTTTTTTCAATCATAATTACGAGAGTTGAGAGTGGATATTGTTTCTTCTTTCTTTCATTTTTTAAATTGAACATGGCAGGCTTTTATGCCACTTTTATTTGATCATTTGCATTTATGTTTCTAAGTGTTAATACATATCTTGTGGGAATATTGTTATAAACTTTATAGACGTTGTTTTCTAACATTTACTTTAATATAAATTCAAGATAGTTCAGTAAGTTAGCTAAATCCCTACGTCCACCCACGTACGGTACGGTTGGGATGTTAAATTAAATTTGTTCATACGGTACAAATTAATTTTGGTGCATGCAGAGGGTTACATGACTACTCTTAGTAAGAAACAATCTTTCACAATATTATCATAGTGAAATATTATTATTATAAGTGATTTTCAGCAGTTTGTCAGTCAAATAAACAAAAAAAAACAACTGCGTATAATATTTATTTCTTTTTTCGAATAAAACTACAAGAAGTTTTCGAATGGTAGGTAAAACTTCATCATCTCAACTCAGCTCATATATGTCCCCGCCGAGGCACTCGAGCCTACCCCACAATAGGGGCGATTAAGCTTTAGTCAACCACGCTGGCCAAGTGCGGGTTGGTCAACTTCACATACAAACTAAGAATTTCTTCATAGATGTGTGCAGGTTTCCTCACGATGTTTTCCTTCACCGTAAAAGCGTCGGATAAACTCACATACAAATTCAAATTTGAAAACACATTGGTACGTAGGTACGTGTAAAGTTTCATTAAAATCTGTTCACTAGTTTTTGCGTAAAAGAGTAACAAATCCACATCGATGCAAACTTTTGCGTTTATACTTTTAGTAGGATTATTGTGATAGCGTTCTTTATTTTTGTTGTTATGCAGTATATCTGCACAACTTTCTCGTTAATTACTCGTATTGCTTGTCACTACGCAGCGTGTTCATTCGGAGTCTGGATCCGTTTTTCTCGCTTTCGATAATGAACCCCGGAATTAATTAAAAACGTCATTTGCCGGCTTTGATTGCTAGTGGAGAGAAAGACTTCCATTTTAATTGCTTGTTAATGCAAATGGTATTTAAAAATATGTTTCACAATTGTCCTACGGATGTTTTGGTGTGTGAATTCAGTTGCATTTATTTTAATTTCTTGTATAAATATTGAAAAATGGGTATGATATTATAAAAATGTAAGCGAAGTTTTCCTTAAACTTGAAATTTATTAATGTGAAGTTTGTTTGAAGCAAGATTAATCGGTACTCGCAAGTTAGAACCTAGCAAGGCATTTAGAACAAGTTTATTTAAAGATCTTCCTTGCAACATTATAAAGGTAAGTTTTTCATTTTGTTAGTTATATTAGGGTTTTTTACTATTTATAATATGCGTGTTGTTTTAATTATTTCCTTAATATTAAGAGATAACAGCTTACTGAGTTTTTGCTGACTCTTCTCAGTAGAGTCAGTTTTCCGAACCAGTTTTAGCTTTGGTTTAGTAAAAAATATTATTTTGTTATGTATGAATGCAATAAGTTCTTAAAGCCTACGTCGAATAAATTATATTTGGTTTGATTTGATTGTAAGTTAACCACCTCCAAGGGCAACGTTGGAATTAGATCACTCTGGTTGGTACCCTTGCACCAGCAGACTTGAAAGAAGCCTTTAATTTTTTGAAATCCGCCTGGCTACCACAGTCATAATTATAAAAAAAAATATTGGCATAACATTAACAGCAATATTATGGATGAGTAAAGAGGCAAGAGACATTTTTTTGAGTAATTAAAGATTTAATTCCGGTGGGAGAACCCCTAGACGACGGCGGCGTTTAAAATTGTATTTCCTAATGAATAAAAAGTGCGTCGAAAATGAAATCCGAATAAAAGTAAAATAACAATAATTGCAATCTAAAGCAAAAGTTTCAAGTAAAGATAGTAAAAAAAAATCTATCAATATATTAAAAGAAGACTGCAAAACGTCAAAAAGTAACAATTTCAAAATCTAAAATCATAATATTTTGTTGATAACCTAAATTTCTAACAACATAGAAGTACTAATATCTAGTGAAGCGTTCATATTAAACGAGATACCTCTCATTACATTTCACACTCCACTGGCACGTCAACCCCAATTAATGGTTTAGAACCACTGAACAACTAAACTGGGAACAAGTGATTGGGATTATGTGAACACGACATCCCGAATATAAGTATCAATTTGAAATTTGTACAAAGAAATATTGATGTTTTTACAAATAAACTATATAAAACTGTCATTTATTTTAATATAAGTAAATGAGGGCTTGAGAAATATTTCAGATAGCTGCATACAAGCTATAACAATAAAATAATGCAATAATTTGCTGTCAAATTTTGATTTAAGTACTCGTTTTATTAAAAACAAAAACAGTTGAGCCAAAAGCCTTTAAATATTTGATTTTCGTTTTTTTCTGCTACATTTCGAATAGAGGTCACTTTATGCTCGATGTAACAATCTAGTATATTTTTCAAAGACTATATACCGGGTGGAATTTTGTAATGCCACCTGAAGGGAAAGTATTCTTAATACTGCAGACAGAAAATTTTACTCAAAGGAAACATTCCTTTATTTTTGAAAATAAAGAAAACTGCATTAAAATTTTTTTCGAAAATTTGCTCGCCACACCCGGGAATCGAACCAACTAAAATCTGTAAAATTATACTATGTGCTTTTATTGCATCGATCGTTAGGGTCTTTTATAAAGACGAAATCTCTCCAACAAACTTGATAATTGAAATGAAAGGAAAGCCATGAAAAAGGACTTATAAATTCAATGGGTCAAGTTAAAGCACTTTTACTCAAAGATCCATCTGCTATCTATGTTAGTAGTTAATAATTATCATTGACGTCATTTATAAGTACATAAAAGAAAGGGGATTGCATCTGTCCAATAATAGCTAAAGTTCACCACACAAAATATTTAGGCATAATTGTCGATCAGAACCTGTCATGGTATGCGCATACTGAAATGATCTCTGCAAGAATTAGAAAATTTATGTGGATATTTAAGTCCTTGAGATACACTGTCCCTTCCACCACTCTACAGGTCCCAACTTCTCATAAAAATCTCCTAAACGAAATATATATCGCTCTGGTACAATCTGTGATAACATATTGTATTCCTGTATGGGGAGGTGCACTTAAAACCCGTTTCTTATTTGTCGAGAGAGCACAAAGAAGCTTATTAAAAATCATGTATTTTAAAAAACGAATATTTCCTACTTCTGAATTATACAACTTATGTAATTTGTTATCTGTACGAAAACTATACATAGTCCACACTGTTCTCAAAAGACACAAAACAATAAACTGTGATTCAAATAGAAAGGATAAAAGGAGAAATACTAATATTTTTCAAGTGCCTATGACTAGAACTAAAACAGCTAGTACACAATATAAATTTAGATCAGCCATATTATATAATAAAATAAACAAAAAACTAAATATTAATTTTAAAACTTATCAAGAATGTAAAAGCATAGTAACTGATTGGATTAAAACTTTAACGTATGATGATACCGAATCGCTTTTGTTATAAATTATAATTGTATGCATTATGTAATATTGTCGTTGTGTAGAATGAATTATTTCTGTTCAAGTGATATGTACGTATATATGTGTATACATATATGTATGGGTGTGTGTGTGTGTGTGCGTGTGTGTGTGTGTGTGTGTGTGTGTGTTGAATTATTTGTATATGCAATGTTTGGCGGGGGTGGCGCGCGCAGTACTTAACAAACTTCACTCATAGTTTTTGGGTACCAATATTAAGTCTGTAAAGTTTTATTCAATCATTTTAAACAATGATATTTTATAAACAAATTATCCTCATTACAAACCCATAGCATGGACAGGACAGTCTATGCAAGCATAGGTACTGCTTTCTGGGTATGCGCTGCTCCGGTTGTGCCTTGTTTATGCAAATGTTACCTAATTTTTTAGTCTTTATTGTTATTATTATTTGTACTAAGTAGAATGATAATAAGTAAGCTTTGTTTAACTTTGTATAAATGTACTATCGCGGACATGCGTGATTGAGCACCCATAAGATCAAAATCGCTTGCGCACTCGTAGCAAAATGTAGTAAAATACCATAGTAAATCAGTTTACGCATCGAAGGAAACTCGTTTTGAGTTGCTTAATCATGGAGGTCCGCCACCTATTACACACTTGTTTGTTTCCTATACTTATTTTATTGTATGGAAGTGCTACGAAAGAGCGGGGCTGCCTGTCACAAGTATCTTGTAATGCTTACTAGGCAGTCTCAACCTTATTGTGATAGTGATAACGTGTATAACGAAATAAACATTTTTTGATTTTTTTGATTTGATTTTTTGATTAAAATGAATGAATTTGATAGAAGAATAAATTTCTGTATTCAAGAGAATGAAGCCCATTTCGAGCAATTAATTAGTTAGTTTACCATTTTATGTAAATAAATAAAATAATTAAGGGTTTCATGGCTTTCCTTTCATTTAATTTATCAAGTTTTATACAGAGACTTCGTCTTAATAATGGATCCTAACGATCGATGCAATAAAAGTACAGGATGTAATTTTTACAGATTTTAGTTGGTTCGACTCCCGGGTGTGGCAAGCGAATTTTCTTTTCAATAATAAAGGAATGTTTTCTTTGAGTAAAATTTTCTATCTACAGTATTAAGAGTACTTTCCCTTCAGGTGGCATTACGAAATTCCACCCTGTATATTGCGGTATCCGGACTACTGTGATGATTTTGAGTTAAAGTTAAAATTTCTTAATTCATTTAGATACAATTTGTACACTTATGCAAGTCAATTTTGATGCGATCGGTTCAATATGATCAAGTTCCACCAGTAGTGTAAAATCTATCCTGGTTGTTGGCTTTTCTTTGTTTGTTTACTGAGGGATTGTTACTTAAAGGGTTTGGTGTCCCTTTTTATGTAGGTAACAGACTGGCAACCTGTCACTTTTGGGGTACTGTATGACCCATATGCCAAATGTGGCTTTATGTGTAAACAAATATTATCTAAACCTCTGCTCAAACCCTTTTGGGATTATGAGCGTGAATATATTATGTATGTATTTATATTGCTGTTGGCCGCATTTTAAGGTATTCTAGTTATTTACAAAATATATCAGATGAATTTAACATATCGTTAGTTCATTATCTTTAAGTGCAGTGCTGTTAGTAAGGCAACACATTTAAATCTGACAATGTTTATAGCAGTGTATTCTTTCACAAAACGAAGCCCAACATTGTTATGAAAACATCTCGGCACGAGATAAAACAGTCCACCGTTTTATATTCCGCCAGATTCCATCGAAAGGATATGAAATAAATTCCGTGCATGCATGCTGGGATCGAGATGTATTTATGACTTTTTCGCCGATTTATTTTTACCAGCTTTTGCACTCATAAAACACTCGCAGGGAAAAACAAAAATAAAGCACTTTATAGGCCTTTAGTAGAAAACTGGAATTTTATTAGTTGATTTAATTTAATATTGACCGTGCCTGTGGTCATACAAAGTTATTCTCGGTTTGGTTGGTAAAGGGCTTGGCATAGAATCATCTTGTTAAGGTCTGTAGTTGCAACAAAGTGTTTACTGAATCGTTTTGTCGAGGTAGGGCAGAGCGGACTAACCGCTTGTGAGCTGGGGTACCTCCACCTTTCAAAAGTCCACAAGCAAATATTAACACTACATTTTTGTGGTGCTGTGTTTCGGTTGGTTGCCAGAGCTCCACGAGGAAGGGAGGAGGACTAGGGTTGGCAGTGTGAAACTATCACGTCAGTGCTACAAGCTTCTATAAGCTACGGTGACTGCTTACCACCAGGCAGGCCGTATGCTGGTCTGCCAACTAAATAGCCTCTCAACTGTCCAACCTTTAGATTTTAAAAAATAAAATTTGGCGCATCTGTTCCGCCATTTCCGAAGTACTTCCTTCCATTAAAATGACGATATCTAATGAAATCTGTATGGAGGTTGTAATATATACAAATGTTATATAATTGGAATTTTTATTTAATAGGCTTTCAGATGATGTGTGATTAATTATAGTTTTACAGTGAATTAGATTAGTAAATTGAAGGTCAAAGTAGGAAAAGTCTGGCGTCGGGACCGACTAGGAGATGATATAAAAAAATGTGTTATAAGACAGCTAATATAGGTATACCAGTGGTTGAGAGTACCGTGTATGGTGTTCTTACACTTTCGGCCATATCTAATATCTTCACTTGCAAGTTGCCATTTTCCTCTTTGCTGATGTGCATATTTATGTATGCCTATTTTAAAACAAACGGCCATCTGAATTATTGTAAGTCAATAAAGAGATTTCGATATAATCATAGAGTCATAAAAAACTCGCGATTACTTGCTATTCTATTCTACCGTAAGACGAGACGAAGGGCGTCAAAATATGAAAGCATTTTAATCGCGTTTAAAACAAGTAACGAGTTAAAAAAAGTATAACCTGACTGCGGAAGAAAAGAAAGGAATTAAATCGGTTAAAAACGGTTTATAAGGTAAAATCAATTCCTTCTATTGGGAAAATGTAGCCTTTGTTACCCGGACCATGATAACAAATCGATTAACACCTTATTCATCAAAATTGGATGAATTGTTTAGGCGCTACGGGTGCTACGAAGGAACATAATAATATGTAAATACAAACATACATACATACGAACATCCATAGACTGATAAAATCGTAACCCTTCCTTTTGACTTCGCATTTACAAATAGTAACTAACTTCATCGGCTTGTGTCGATTTGTATATATTTCAATGCTTATCACGAATGTACTGCTATGATTTTGTGATATAATATCTCGGATATACAGAAGAAAATATGGACGAGATGGTGCCTCCACACAGAGAAGTATAAAACTGATATTAACGTAATAAAAATAATAATTTAATTGAAGACATTGTTGAATAAAATTTCAATTTCCTCATCAGATCCCGATTATCTTGTCTGAGAGAATTATTATAAAGAGTTTGTGCTATGGATACTAGACAACGAAAATATTTTCTTTAATATACATGAATAAATTGATTTGGTTGCCGGCGGGGCTTATCTTAAGCCCGTTACCGATTTCAACTGTGACCAAATCGTGTAGGTATGTCTAAGGTATGTATTTATTAAAGACGTTGCTGTATTTATAAATAAATAAGCATTGCTTTCGTTCTGGGTGTAAGTGATATGATAAGCATCAATTCCTCGGTAAAAACAATGTGAACATTTAAATGAGTGTATTTATTTATTCATTATTTTATAAGACACGAAACAAAATATAACCACACACAATATAACAATACTTAAAATTAGATTATACTCTGGCACGTTCCCTGATCATGATCAATGACAAAAAAAAAATGGAAAAGGAAAAAGTACTCAATAATAATAAAATAATAAAACTTGAAGTTGAAATACTACATTGAAAATGACACTGTAATAATTATTACTACCATTAACTGATACCTAAGCCTAAATAATAAAACAATAATATATTTTAATATATTTTCACGCTCACACCAATTATCTAGCCCGAAGTAAGTATCATTAGGAACTTGTGTTACGGATACTAGATAACGGACATTTTTTTTAATAGACATAATAATTTTAGATATTTTTATAAATAAACTTAAATAAATATATTATATAAACAGCCATGACTCGCAAACAAACATTCGTGTTCGTCACACAAACATTCGTGTTCGTCACACAAACATTTGCCGCTACCAGGGCTCGAACCCGGACCGCTTGATGTGTAGCCAGCTATACTGACCACTCCACCACGACGGCGTCAAATATGATACAATAATAAAATAGTTTAAAATTTCAATTATCTCTAGTTGGATGTGAATTGTATTGTTCTTAAACCACTGATAAAATGTCTAGGATTTTCATTCGTACTGTACATATGTATGTGTGTAAATTTATATATTAAAGAAACAAACAAGTATTATCTTTCATATTCATAATGAATATAGAGAAGTCCACTTGAAAAGCTGCATATTAGGCTCTATCATAATTAAAATAGGGTTTTTTCACCAAGTATCAATTAGGTTTCAAGTGGCGGCAGTGTCCAGAGGCGGAGATTGGCATGGTAATTACGTGAGTTCCTCGCCCCAGTCATCCAAGTGGTATGTAATTTTCTTGGCAGGCAATTAGGTTTGTAGCTTACTGGAAAATGGGTCCATTGATTGGTTTCTTTGAAGCTAATATAAGATCTTTGTATCCATATGTGAAGTTCATAGGCGTACTAATTATTGTACCTACGTCTAGCCCACAAAGTGCGAAGGTGAGTAAAGGCATTTTCCATCAAAAAAACTAGGTAAAGACAGGCTCAATTGTCGTACAATTATTTTGTCTGTATTGCAGTGGCGAATAGAGTAAGGTGGGGCACAATGTTACAAAAAAAAAACAAATTAGCATATAGGAAAAAATTTGTTTTAATCAGCTTGTTTTCGGCATGGATATAAACTATAACAATCTCTCTTTCATGAATCAAACATGAACATTATTAGCAACTACTTAATTTAAATTGCAATTTGAATAAATCAGTCGATTGTAACACTGAACCCCGTATATGGGGTACTCTGTTACAGGGTAAGGGGCACAATGTTACAACATAAAAAAATAATATAAAAACTAAAAATGAAAAGAATGTGTATGCCGTATGCGTCCGGTTTCTTGCTCAGAACATTTTTTTTTCTTTTGAATATATCTTTGAAATGTCATAAAATTACAATGCTTTTCATTTGCTGCCTTTCGAATACTTACACCACTTTCTACCATTAGAATCGCTTTTGCCATATCTTTTTTACTTTAGAGACCGTTATCCGTCTTCCTTTTACGATTTCGCATTTTCTTATAATACCTAGAAATAGTACACAGAGGTGTTATATTTGAGGCTGACTGTTACAGTGTCACACAGTGCCCCGTAACACAGTGTCCCGGAGAGGCAAACCGAATAAAAAAGTCGAGTGAGTCTTATATGATATGTTTACAAAAAACTACTTAACAGTGATTTGTAACTAAATACACAGTAAATAGAGGAAAATCACCATCACTTACTTAAATATAAAACGCTGGCAAGAAATTAAAAATTTTTGAAATTATTTTTTCGTCGTTTGATCACACAAAAATTTTTTTTGTTTGTTATTTTTTGAGCACGGTACAAGCCTAGACTATGTTTTAAAGGTGGCTGCTTGTGAGCCTGATAAATGTACATACCAACATCATAAAAGTAAAAGACAGAGTCGGAGATATGTGCATTGTAACATTGTACCCCGTGTAACACTGTTACCACCTTACCCTACCAACAAATGAAATGAAATTTCTAAACCCCATCATTACGCTTACGCTGATAGATTATCAAGGTAGTGAAGATAATTGAATCAATCTACCTGGCCTTTATAAATTAAAAACAGAACGCGAAGGTAGTAATTCTAACCTCGCATCTATTATTTATGTGTTCAGCGGTATACGTCCAAAGGCTAACAAAATACGTTAACCTGTAATTCCGTAGATAAAGCATTTCCATTATATTGTTCACGTTTATTTTGTTTGCTCGGATAAAAGTTATTTACGAGCGCCGGGTTATGTATCCTACGATAAAATGTACAAGATGAAATTGTTTAGTCACTACCTACGTATTTAAGGAGCTCCGGGGAGTTGCGTCCGTTTGATCATTAAGTTGGAATTTATAACACTTATGGAAGATTGTTTTTTACGTAAGTATAATGCCAGTTCCTTATTCGTTAAGGATACCGGGTGAAGCTCGTTTCCACCCCCGGCCCTATCATCATTTACCATCAAGTGAGAGGAAAGCATAGATGTTCCTTGTAAAAGCATAAAAAATACTATGTATCTAAAGAGATTTAGGTACCTTTTTTGTTGACGGGGAGGTCTAATACATTTACGGATATGTGAGACTCGAGGTAAAGGCGTTCCCTCCATACCCACTAAATATCCTCCCCGGCCTAACCTTCAGTGCGCTATTACGGGACGTGAGTGCAACTAGACCGAGTACGTCCCAACGCTACCCGTCTAGGCACTCCTTGCACTTCCTCCACCCACGACTGCTTGACCTGGCGCGTCCTCCTGACGAGGACACCAGAAACAGCCATCGGACCGCACCCGGGGACTTCGGGCGCGGTCGTGGCCCTGAAAAGGGCCGTCCAGAATTAGCCGTGGTGGGAAAACAAAACTCAATTATGGCATGTGACTTCGAATGCCAAGGGCACACACTTGACATCAAAAGCCACTCACCCGCCGAGAAAGTTTCCCCACCACGTTACCAGAGTCCGCCACGAGGAGTCTTCCGGACTTGGACCCCAAGAGATTTAGGTACCTAACATTTGAATACACATAATACCTACATAATTATGTATCAATTCTTTTCTGTATAGTATTTAAGCAGACAAATCGTACACCACCATCATCCGCTTTTATTTATATAAATTTCCTATCCACCTTAAGGTTGCCTGGAAGATATTACTCTAAGCGATAAAGCCGCCATTGTGCAATACACTTAAAATGTATTACTTATCTTTAAACTTAAGTATCGATGTACACTAAAATTTCTATTCTATACAGCGATATTTAGGCCATGAAATGCCTCAATATTATATAGCGAAAGGTTGCCAGGCGATCGCCTACATGAAAGGGGTATCAAACTCAAAAAGTAACTAAAGCTTCAGGGAATCAACGAACTAAGTACACTATAAGGGCGAAAACGCTACTGACTTGAGGCGCCGAAATCGATGACATAGGTATCAAATCAGTGTCACCTTAATTACTTACGTGATGTGTCGCGATGAGCGGCGCCTCACTGCCAATTTCGGAGTTCCGATAGATAGGTATTATGAAAGCAGCTAATAAGGTCGTTTAAAACAAGTCCACCAGCAACATTTTCTATGCAAATATAAACCTAACCCTTTTCAATTTAAGGGATTGAACATTCTCTTCGAAAATCATTCAAGTGTGGTAATACAATTAACCGTCTGATAACTAATCCGTGTACTAAGATCTAACATTACGATCCTAATTAGACTTCCCCTTAATTGGCCTTCCGTGGACTTCAATGGATACCTTAATCTAACTATTGTTGATCTAGTTTAATGAATCAGCTTCTAATCAATTATTGGGTAACTATTTCAGTGAATAAATATACTGGAATTGTAGAGAGAGAAAGGCAGCCAATTTGGATCAAAACTATCGTAAATTTAGGATATTTTATAATTTTATGAGAGGAGGAAAGTAACTATTGTTGTCACATAAAAAGTTTAAGATTTAAAGATCCGTAATTGCATATATAAAATAGGTATAAAATATACAAAGATAAGACGAGAAGGTGAGCTTATCTCTAAAAGAGATCTCTTACAACCTTAGTATTAGTGAATAAATTGAATAGCAAAAAATTATTCTATTCAAATTTATAACATTTTTAAAGTTGATTGATAATATTGGAGTTATTTGTTTATTTTAGCTGAAAAGTGTTTTACTCATAGATATTGGAACTGTAGAGCGCAGATAAAGAGCATACTAAGGCCGTGCGATGCGTTAAGCGGGTGACCGGCGCGGACACCCGTGCGGCGTGCTGTTTCATGCCATCTCCATAGAGCAGCGCTGCGTCTCCCGTCACACGCGGCGCGGGCATCTCTAATAAACGTGTAATATACACGTTAGTATGTTCTCTATACAATCTACATAACGCGATAGATAGAGGAGACAATTTCACGTACACGCAGGCGGCCTAGGTCAAAAAGACAGCAATTTTCAGTCTGCCGGCTGTGCTATTTTTCACATACACTTGCGCATTACTCACACATTTTTGGTCTCGCACTGGTCGATTCATTGCCAATCTATAAACGACAGTCATCATAACGAATTCCTTGTTCCAAATACTTATATTGTGTGAGAGACGAAATCTCTTAGCTTTTTCTTCTTCGAGTGGTTACTCTGGTTCAGGTTAGCCTGGTGTCAGAATTTTACAAGTCACCAATTCTGGCTTCTAACGTGACTTGTGACGACTGCTATTTTTCACCAGCAGCTGGAACCAACAGTTTACAGCGTGCTTTCTGAAAAATGGAGGAAAGACGAGTTGAAAATTTTCAGTTACCCATCCGAGTACCGACCACATATATGGTACCTACTTACCTTAGCTTTTGTGATCATTAGACAGAATGCACAAACACGGTGCCATTAACTTCATCAAAAGGCCTAAGATCTAAGTGATCTATTCTTGAATTACATCGTCTTTACAGGCTACACGTTCTCAGCTACAACTTTATTTCTTGAGCTATTTTTTCAACTGCAACAATAAGACAAACAGCGGCACTCACAAAACTAAGGGACACAGCGAGCCACTGACATTAAAGTAAAAGGGGCAACTGGAATTGTTCCATCCTTTGTGGAGTCAAGCCGGTGGCCGATATCTCTCTTAATAGCTCACTGTTTACATTGCTCTTTGTTCTCTTGTTACGCTTAGCGAAACTTTTTAATGTACTAAGTAGGTTTTAATGAACTACCTTTTAATTTAGTTTTATTTCTGTTGCATTGGCTTTTACTTCTACAATAGAAATGCGGTTTTCGCACTTGGTATGGTGAGGCTTGGTGCCCCGCCCTAGGGCTGACTCCAGTCGGTTCTAGGGTCGGGCTGCCCAGAGGTGGCTCGGTGAAATGCTTCGGCAAACCCCGGGTCGTCTCCAGTAAGGGCATGGGGAAAACCGGAGTGATTTAGCAGGTATTCCCAGTGCCGTGGTGATCAGGTGCTGAGCGAGCCAGGCCCACGTCTAGCCAACGGTCCGCTGGTCCCCTAGCCAGCGGCTTAGGGTATCGTCTTTAAGCGGATTATACTCCGATAAAAAAAAATGGTCGCACTTGGTATGTTACGATACGGCTACTCAACCGGCTAACTTATATCTCTAAATGCCGGAACAGAAAAATTTTAATTGTGCCGGCAGACTTAGTGGGATAGCGGTAGCTAGCTTAAGGCCAGATTTGCAGGCTATAGTGATGTCAAGTTCAGCATTATAGCATTACAGCTTTTCACAGCATGGTGAATAGTCGTCGTGGTCAAGTTTGAAGTATTCCCCTACTTGGTATTTTACCAAAATAAATCACAGAATTTTTCAATAAACCCGCCAAAATCAAAATTCTTGGGTTCAACTCCCGTTTCAGTACTTGAACTCGTTATAAGAGGGGATAGGTGAATAAAACTGTCTCAACTTGATTTTGAAAATAAAAGTAACAAGTGCGTTTTATGTAGAATAGAATAGAATAGAATATAACTTTATTGCACATACATCAACCAATACAGAAATAAACACAGTAAAACAATGATTTGTACAAAGGGCGACCTTATCACTAAAGAGCGATCTCTTCCAGGCAACCTTAGGATGGATAGGATTTAAAAATAAATGCTCTAGGGAAGATGGCGACGTATAACAAAAAATATGTATATTTATATAATAGTATATACAAATATATCTATATAAACTACATATACGTTACATACAAATATTTAAATATATTTACATAATCATACGTATCAACTACCTAATATATATTTTATTAATAAACATAATAGACATGAATACATATACCTACTATAAAAATACATACAATTATACATATGTATACATGAATAGACATAGATACAAATTTATGACAACTGATGTAAATATAAAGATTAAAACAAATTAAGTATCACACAATGAAAGATAGTAATCTGCAACCAGCTTTTTAAAACTATTTAGGGTCTGAGCGCGTCGTATGCGGACAGGTAAAGCGTTCCACAATAAAACAGCTTGTACCGAGAAAGATTTGTTAAAAAATTTAGTGTAATGACACGGTGTTTCTAATTTTAAGTTTTCCGACGACCTCAAAACTCGGGAATGGGTATCATGAAGGAACCTAAAGCGGTCTTTTAAATAGAAAGGAGTATTGGGATGCAACAGGACATTATAAAGAAGGGATAGGATATGTGCATTCTGGCGAAGGCGAATAGGTAACCACTTGAGTTTAGCACGAAATTCCGAAACGTGGTCATATTTACGTAAGCCAAATATAAACCGTATGCAAAAATTTTGGAGTCTCTCAAGTTTATTTAATTGTTCTTCGGTTAAATTGGAGAAACTGGAATCAGCGTAGTCAAGGATTGGGAGGAGGAGAGATTGAGCAAGTGCAATTTTTGTAGTAGTAGGTAGAAAGTTTCGAAGTCTTCTAAGGGATCCCGCCGAAGCAAACATGTAGTAGATTTCCTGTTGTTGTTGAATAGTTTTCGTCACTAAAGACATTGGAAAATCTTTCTACTGAAGAAAACTAATCAAGGCTTTGCTTTCTAACGACACATACTGACACCCTGCTGACACCATATTGAAAACATTAATTCCAGGTAAAAACTTTGAAAACCAATAAAAATATAATTTTTGGTCCCAGTTATGGGTTTTCAAAGTTCGCAATAACAGGACACTGTCAAACTGGAGGAGGAGTATTACTCACACTTGTGGCATGGCTCCGCCAAGTACCTACTCGATGCTTTGGATAGGTTACAGCATCACGCGACCCGCATCATCGGCGACGAAGAGGTAACCAAACATCTTGAGCCTCTCCAATTGCGTCGCGATGTTGCGTCATTGAGCGCGTTCTACCGTTTGTACCACGGCAAGTGCTATGGAGAGCTTTTTTCGCTAATCCCACCATCTCCCTTCATTTTAAGGAGTACGTGTGCTGGTTTACGTTGTCACCGACAAACTGTGGTTACCATTCCAACGTGAACTAAGAAATTTGGCAACTCGTTTCTTTGTCGCACAATCAGGAAATGGAATTCACTGCCAGTACACGTGTTCTCTCCTTCCTACAATCCTGAGTCATTCAAAAGGGGCGTGAAGAAGCACCTTGCAGGTCGGCAAGACAAGGATGGCTAGCGCAACGGTTTATCCCTCGCACTAACTATTTTCGCATTTGGACTCCACTTATGTGTACTATCAGGTGGAATGGAGTCATTTGCTTGAACTTTTTATAAAAAAAAATGTTCCGTATTCAGTCTTAACACAAAAGAGAACGATCGCCAAAATTTAGCTACTAGGAAAAATATAGCTAAAATAGTTTTGCGTCACACGTTTCAAAAGGTTCCATTTCAATTCGTAAATGTCACAAATACGAAATTTACCCAAATACGTCGAGAAAGGGGACGGTCACAAAATGTACTACGCTTATTCACTCGCCATTTGTGCTTCTTTATTGGAATTGTACCTTTAAAACCCTTTTTCTACCTCCCGTAGGTATATAGCCTGGAACCTTTCCTTTGTATCGAACGCGTGACGTTTTGTATAAGTTCCTTTTGCGCGTTTTCAATAAGCGGTGCCTTATTTGCGTATTGCCGCCCCGCTCATTGTAAGAAATTCTGGGTAAATGTAGGTGACGAGTTTCTCAATGCAAGATGATAGATCAACAAGTGTGGTGTGTCCAAAAGTGAAAGGACAAGCGATTTTATGGTAGAACATTCGAAGGCCGTACTCAAAGCATTGGGCTTTTAGTCCAATAGGTATAAGTATAACAGATTGACTGTTTGCTACAAACCACCCTTATCATGTGTAGAAGAAAAAAAATTTACGATGTAATTTAATGTTTATTTGGAATACGATAATTTGAAATTTTACCCAATAATTTAATACGAATACCTACTGGGTGTAAAAGACATGAGCAGTCAAACGAAAACCACGTATTCTATACATCAAAATAAGACATATTTCAAAAAAAATATTGCTGGGAAATGATTTTTATTTTTTGGTGTTACAAAAAATTGCAAATTGTACCGCGCAATGTAAAGGGCTCAACTCGCACGCAACTCGCAAAACCGCGATAATTTTGCTTGACGGCGGCCCCGTTCGTTAGTGTCCGTGCGCATCGAGTGAGCTACATTGAACGCTAACGTTTTGAAGCCATTTTTTGTTATGAAATACTAAAAAAAATGATAATGTTTCTTTGGACAATAATTAAGAAATAACGTATAGAATACGTTTTTATAAAAAAATGAAAAAAAAATTTTGACTTTGACCTTCAATAAAATCGTAACTATCAATTTCCCAGGTATAGTCTAAAGGAAGAAAAATGTTATGACGGTGAGCAGAATACATGGTTCTCGTTTGACTGCTCATGTCTTTTACACCCTGTATAGAAACAAAATAGAATTAAATTTATAATCTAGAATCCATATCTTATTTGTTTTTTGACTGATTGTTGTATATTAGTAGCAGATAACATTACATTCGAGTCGGGTTTTTATCAACTATGAGGACTTTTATGAGAATGGTTGAAGCGAAAGAAATATATCAGTCTACAACTAGGGGAAAAAGGCGTGCTGGGACTTATACATGTGAAAATAACCTGGAGAAATGAGATTAAAAATGCGACATGTGATGAGTAACATTATGAAAACGAACTATTAATATTTCTGTCCTACATGCGTTACATAACTGTTGGTATATTAAGATTATTTATAATTTTAATATTCAAATTGCAATCTTTCGCCGTTAGACTACTGACGTGAACCCAGTCTTAGTACAAGCGTATTAGCTTTTAATAGTTGGAGTTGTTTAATATCAATGTATTAGCAGCACATTGTTACTATTCTTTTTTTTTATCTATTCTTTCCTACTTAGCAATTCAATAGACATAATATGTTACAAATTTTGCAATAGCAACCATCCTATCCCCATTTGTACCTTTATGGTGTACAATAAATTTGTTTTATTAGCAAGCAAATAGGATGGAACAAAGTGCATCTATTAGACGTTTACCAAGAAACAGCGCAACAGGGAATTGTATAATAACACATTCATGAAATAACTTCCGTTGCAGAACGCTTAAGTTTCATGTTACTAAATATATTTAGAGAAAATTATTATTAAACTGGTGCAAGATCGTCTGGTACTCAGTTTAACTGTTTCAGAAGTCAACCCTTCTGTCCTCCAACATGACCTGTTACGTAATGCCATTCGATACCAATAGCTCTACAGGCCTTCTTAAGCTCGGAGAAAAATCACATTAACCCTCCCTGTACCAGGTGACTAAAAGTCACTTTCCGTACTTGGTGCATGTGACATATCCCAAAATATTACAGTAAAATAATAGCAGATTGTCTTTTTTTAGAGGAAACTAAGTCTTTAGTAATTATAAATTTACAGTAAAAAAAGTCATGTGATGCCGGCAGAGTAGAATAGCATCACCCCATATCCTCTAATAGGTATTGATCACCTTATACTCCGCCCACCAATCCGCATTGGCCAGCAGTGGGTCGAATTATAAAGGCTGTTATAATGATGATGAGTAATAATAAAGATTAAGTAAAATTTTGAAATGAAATTTTGTGAAATTTATTTAAACATTTTATTTAATTAAAAATTATCATACAACCAACTTTTTGTTGCGTATGCAGTCATTATTAAATATTTCTTCATTTGATACATTAATCACATAAAATATTAATGGTGATGAGTTTTATTCCATTTAAATGCTTGACACGCATAAATTAAAATAAAAAACTTCAAAAATAAATCAGAAATTTCTGTTAATGCGCAGTTCTAGGTGGGATATGTGATGCCCACGGACGTTTTAGAGTCCTACTGACTTACTTAGCGACTACAGACTTAGCAACACTGATTGAAGCCGCAAAATTGTAATTCCAGCTACGGAAAAATCCAAGTTTGGCGCTCTCACAGTTCTAAAATTATTGCGTTTTTCATTAGACTGGGATATGTGATATGTCAGACCCCACCTGGTCCAGGGAGGGTTAAAATTATTTGAAGATCCATTCGAGTACATGTAGAAGTTCTGCGATCATTATGAAGAACACATGACCGAGGCGCATTCTTAAATTATTATTTTAGTGAATCCATTATTCATCTATCTTTTCTACCATTTCCTCATAATCCCTAGATGATTGAGTGAAACTTTAAGTAACGTTAGGTTACTAATAATGCCACATCTGGTAGTATAGGTTATACAGTACCTTAGAAATGTAACAAGTTGTCAGAATGTCACCGGCATAGAGTAACATCAAAACTATAGAATAATAAAAGTACTTACGTAATCAAAACCCAAAAAGTAACTAAGCCTTCGGTAAATCAACAATAAAAAGCGGACAAACATGAATCTTCTTTCTCTTAAAGCAAAAATAATGTTTGTATAAATAACTATTAGAGATAAGAACCCTATTAAAATTACCTAAAAGCCATATTTTCCATTCATATCCGACATATTTCCCTCAATAGCAAACATGAGTGAACCCGATACAAACATTATACCAATAAGCCAACAAAATATTTGTTCTGTCCATTGAGACCCGTCGACTTATTTATTGCTTTCATTTCAGTTCGATTGTGTTTTAAATTACTCGGGTGATTGTCAGATAATTTGCGAAGCGCTTTTTTTATACATACAATCATTGCATTACGTGCTACTGACGTTTCGGATATGTTTGGGAATCAATTTGCGTTGTTTTATTATTGTCTTAGCTACACATCGATCACATGAGAAAGGGATGAGAAATTGATAAATTTTAATAATTGTTATCAGCCCAACATTCGGCTACACGCTGAATCTAGCAAGCGCAAACACTTTGTACGAATATTGGCACAAAAACTGTATGGCGACTTTATGTATTGTGTGCCTCTCTGGGAGGTCCGGCTACACGCGCAATCTTATTTGCACGAACCGGATAGTGCGAATGTTTGGGAAGTTATACTGTACCAGACGGTACACGTACATGCTTAATTGTGCAAATCGTTTTGTGCAAGTTATTTACTTGACCTCTTTCTAAAAAAAACCTTGTAAAGAGTTTAAATTGGTGTTATCTCTATTGATATACTGGCTAGAAATAAAAAAAAAAATGTTTTCTATTAAGAAAATTGACCTAATCTCATTTCATTATTGATTCGTGTTGACTTTTAATCGTAAAGTGCACAAATATCTTCCTCTTAATGTCTGCGGCGAATATTGAAATGTAAAAATGGAAGGACAATTTTATTGGAGTTTCTCCCGAGTTCTTGTTGCAAAAATACGTATTGAGAGACTCTATTTTAAACTCAATCTACCGTACAATTGTCGGTTACTTTAAGTACATTTTCACTTGATATTGGCGCAATGCGTAATCTTTATGTATCGCAATCGCCATTCATATAAAAGAAGAAAAAAGAGGATAATTTTAAAATAGGTTCCAGTTTGTCCTACTGAGCAATAGGATGATATTGAGGTATAAAAATCTAGTTCAGAATAAAATCAGTTTTTATTATTGATACAATCTATAGTAGAAAAAGCAGAATTTAAATTTTATTTTATTATGTTAATATTGTCAGTAGATCATCGTAGAAAAAAGAATTAATTTGTTTTATTAGTAGAACAAAAACTGTACAACGTAATTGGAGTAGTCGGAGCGCTACGTCTTGGGATTGTTCTTCTCATGAAAATGTACATCTATTTAACAAAAATTTATATTAATTTAAGATTATTTATGAGATAAATATCGAAATTATCATAAATATCGGTCCATTATTATCATTAATTGGTGTGTGGATTTTTATTTATTATTAAATTAAGTAAAATGTAGTGACATGTGTAATAAAATTATAACATTTTAGCGTGCCAGTATTATTTAACTCGTGCAATTTAAGCATAACTGAGAAACTTGGGCAGATTGTAATATCAATGAAATAGATCTCCGTTCCTCTACCAAAAACGTATATAAACGTATAATTACAATAATCAACATCAATTTTGGACATCTGTTACTGGTCCCGGGTACCCTTAATTAAAATTTAAATAGATTCGTGAGTAAAACGAGACCTCGAAATTAAATGGATAATTTGAATCTTAATCTCGGGCGACCACTTCAAATAAGAAGTGTTTATTATTTCTATTAAAAACAAGGCAAAGAAAAAGGTCTTGGCTTTTTGATTTCCAACCTTTAATAGAAGCTGTTTCGTCCTATTAAAATTGTTTTTCGTTTCTTTCAAATAGACCTGCCGTATTTTAATTAAGCTTCGGAGAATCGGAGGAGAAAATTTCCATTTAGAGAAAATTGACGCCTTTCTGTCTTTTATGTTTATCGAAAGAATCGTCATTGTTATTTTTATTACAGTTTGAGAAAAAACCCTCCTCACGTGTATCTAAGATGTAGAAATGCTATCGAATAATTCTAATAATTGTCACTGATTCTCATTTTTATGGTATTGTTAACCTGGTACAGGTTAGTCTGTTGAGTTATTTTTACATGTCGCCATGTCTGGCCCCTGGTATGATTTGTTTTCTTCAAACAGCAGTCAAGACCTTTAATTCGAGTAATTCGGGGGGTAATTCGAGTTGAAACATTTCTCATCAGCCATCCGAGTAAAAACCGCGTACTTTAGCTTAAAATCTGCGAACGTTACGAAGGACGCAAAACCGCGGCATTATCGACCGATCTCCTTGAAGATTGTCACTTGCAGAATGGTCAGAATTCCATTTGCAAATACTTACAAAAATCGATGAATGTATTCGCGTTGTCTTCCCCTCGTATAATTAAGATAAAAAACATTGAAACCTTGAAGAAATTTAATAGTTTTGCGTAGCCTGATCTGCTGTCATCTGTGTGTGCATCTGAATCAAAAATTACATGCGGGATCCATTTATTTGTTCAACAAGTGAGCAAGGTTATTTTTTTCTGCGAGTGCCGACTTTAAATTACGAACCAGTAAAGTAGTATAAGTAGACTACTGAGTGCAGTGAGTGATATAAAGTAACGAGACAAAACAAAATTTGCTCTCATGTGAAACATACATCTATTCACCTCTCCAGCGAAAGGATTGTTATAGGTGAAAAAAAAAGACAATACTTTAAACATGTTTATTAGTAAAATTATTACTATTGATTTAGATTCATAGTTACAGTCTTACTTGGAGCTCACAGCAAAAAGCGTTTTTCCTTCGAGATTTTATGAAGCAAAAGACTTCCTTTAATGCTGAAAAGGTGAAAAATAATTTAAGTTTAACTTCGTTACATCTCAGATAAAGAAATATGTTGATATAAATACTGCTCACGGTTTGTGCGGGATCCTAAGCTAATTCACTTACTGTGCACGTAAAAAGTTTCAAAGTTTGTAGGTCTAGACTTAACTTTCTATGAGCTCTCAAACTTTCAGACCTTTACATGAAATATTAAACTGGCGCGACGAAGAAATAACAAGTTCTGAAGCTTTGCTCGCGGCTCAGTAAGACAGCAGGTAGAGTTTAGCGATTTAGCGAGTGAAGCAATATTAATGAGCGATTATTAGAAAACTTAGACTGGCTAAAGACTGGTTTTTCACATCAATAAATAAGCTATAGGACAACAAAATTAAAAAGACTTAGAAGTTATAAAAATAAGGATCACATTTAACTGGCCAGAAACCTACATAAATACTAACTAGGCGACCGTAAAAATAATTAATGTGCGACTAACAAATGATAAGCCGCCCATATAGTATTTTTAGGCGCTCATTCTGGATTTTTTTAGTTGCTCGGTTCATTCTTTCCCTAAAATTAAATGTAGTGATGGCGATATGTCGGCTCAAGTCGGCCCCTCAAAAATATTTTTTTATTTCACTTTAAATTTAATCCGTCATCCGCCTCTGCTTATAGCTCTACCAACATATGAAGCCATATTTTGTCACTATAAACAACCTGCGTTTTTTTATATTTTATTATTACGCTCGGTACCTACCGTACCTAAAGCGCCTGGAGCATCGCAACTTATGCAAAGAGTTCGGTTTAATACTAAAATGAAACTACGGTGAACAAGTTTTTTCCTTTGTCATAGTTACTAATTAGTACCGTTCGATGTTACGCTGAGAAAGTAAAGGAGAAAAATGTGATAAAATAGCCGTATTGTTTAAAATGTTATCGAGGTAGGGCACAGGGGACTAGTCGCTCGAATTTGGAGCCGGGTACCTCCACCTTACAGTAGACCATAGTTACATAACAGTGCATTTCAGTGATATTGCGGTTCTGCTGCTGAGTTAAGTTCTTTCTCGGCGGGTGTGTGGCTTTTGATGTCAAGTGTGTCCCCTTGGCATTCAAAGTCATGTCATACTCGAGTTGTTTTGACGTGACAACGTCTTATAATTCGATAGAGCCGGCTGCACGCACGAAAAAACATGACGCATGCGGAGTTACCTCGCTCTGATGCGTTTCATGTAAGGCTTGAAGTGCAAGCAAAAATCTATTAAACAAATGAAATTAAATTTTTCTTTTGAAAAATGCTACCATTCCATCAGTGTTTTCTTAAGACGTTGTCACGTTCAACTATCGTCAGTAAACCGACTTTACAGACAACCAATTTTTTTGTTTTCCCACCACGGCTAGTTCCAGACGGCCTTTTTCAGGGCCACGACCGCGCCCGAAGTCCCCCGGGTGCGGTCCGATGGCTGCTCCCGGTGTCGTCGTAGGACGACGCGCCAGGTCGAGCAGCCGTCGGTGGAGGAGTGGCTGAAGGCCACTAATTAGTGCAAGGAGTGCCTAGACGGGCAGTGTTGGGACGGTCTCGGTGTAATTGCGCTCACGTATTAGCGCACTGAAGGTCAGGCCGGCGAGGAGGATGTTTAGTGGGTATGGAGGGAACGCCTTTACCTCGAGTCCCACATATCCCCTGCGGTTGGCACCAATCCGTAGGGACGAAGCGTAAATAAACTTGACCTCCCCGTCAAAAAAGGGAGTCTAGGGTTGGCAGCGTGTAAGTATCACGTCACTCTTGCCCACGTCTATAAGCTACTGACTGCTAGTGCTAGCTAGCTAGTGACTGCTAACCACCAGGCAGGCCGTATACTGGTCTGCTAACTAACCTAATAACATATAACTATTTCGTTTAGACGAATCAGTTTTGGTCACGGATCTGAATATCAACCGCGTCAGTTGTTAAAGTTTTTGCCATCATCGTATCAGCCAAGAGACGAAGGGTCTCCAACCTAATCGGTTCTGCGCCGCCTGCATCCACCGGCTTCCCGCGACCTTTGCCAGGTCGTCGTGCTACCAACGCTGCGACTCCCAGTACGCGGCCGCCATTCGAGGACCTTTCCGCCCCAACGACCGTCTTTCATCCTCGCAATGTGGGGCGCTTTGGGCTATGTCAGTGACCTTGTTTCTCCTTTGGATTTCATCATTGCTGATATGATAACGCAGATTTTTTTGCCATACTTCCAATTAAATATCCAATACTCATTATTTAAATTCTCTCGTTGATTACGAAACTCCTATATTGTGCAGTAGTGTAGCATTGCTAAAAGGTACTCAAAATCATTAAGTTATGTAGTCAAATTATTGAATTTGACTACATAACTTAATGATTTTGAGTACCTTTAGAGAATTAAGTATAAATTAATTATAAACAACTCCAAGAAAAATCAAACCTGCTTCAAAAAGTATAAAACTACATAATTGAAAATTTTATGTAACCCCCGACATAAATTTATAGCTAAGAACCATCTCGATCACGTCAGCTTTCAAACAAAAAAAACGGTCTCTTCGTTTAGGTGCTACGATGCCACAGACAGGTCAAACTTATTACACCCCTCGTTTTGCGTCGGGGCTTAAAATCAAAAGATTATTATAGTTATTGTGTGCTATGTACCTGCTACACTGTTTGAACTCGGTGCCAACTTTTTGATTTTTACTTTAAACTAGCGCTCCGCCTGCGACTTTTTCTGCGTTGAGTTTTTTTTTAAACAAATATAGCTTATAGCCTTCCTCGATAAATGGACTATCCAACTCAAAAATATTTTTTCAATTTGAATCAGTAGTTCCTGAGATTAGCGAGTTTAACTAAACAAACAAGCTCTTCAGCTTTAAAATATTATTTTAGAATAGTCTAAATGATTGTATGACATTTAATTTTTGTCTGCTTCTTCCATTGGACATAATATTCCACCTTATAACTCATTTGGCGCTTCTGCACTGTACTTCGAGCCAAGACGCTTATCATCCGACACTAATTACAAACTTGTTCGGAAAGTTCACTTTCACTTTGCACAATGGGCCTGTGTTTAGAATCAAACTTTGTCCCCGCTGCCGAGCTCTCATCTTGAATTACGAGGGCTGTTTATCGCTTATACAGTATTATTTTATTAACTCATACTAAAAATAATACAAGTACCGCCTTTCCTATTTTAGCCGTGAAACAGTTTGCTGTGTTATCGATTGAAGGGAAAGGTGTTTAATTACCGGGCATGGAAGGTATTTTATCTTAGAGCTCAGGATTACAACGAATCTGCAATATCAAATGATTTTTTCCTTGTTAATTTAGGTTCGCAATCTCTGGAAAGTCATATACTTAGGTCCATCAGTAGGTATCTCTCGGCTGAAATAATGACTAATGGTTTACATTATGCAACTAACTACAATCGTGCGCTCAATGAGAGACCAACATTTTTTTGTGCTTTGGAACGCATATTTTGTTATTGGGTTCAGTTCTTGTAGGAAGATGTTTAATTAGTCGTATTTTTTTATTCCTGACAGGGAAGATCTTATTCTACAGCTTTATGCCAACTTTCCTTTCTTCCGAAATCTGTATTTTTTAAACCTGTCTATCCTTAGCACTGATTATTGATCCTAAGCTTACCTGAATGATTGCTTTAAGCGATAAGGTCGCTCTTTGTTCGAAACTTTTGTTTTATTATTTCTAAGACCCGAACGAAATATTTTTGCAAAATTTGACGCCCAGTTAAGATGAAACTACCTTACATTATGGAATAATTTTATTTTTGCGTTAATAAACGCGTAAATATATTTATACTAGATTTTTTTTTTCTAGATGCTTGTAGTCAGCTAGCTGGGACCACCAACTACAACTAGACCACAAAAGCGATCAAGCAAGTGATAATGATGTCTAAAACTGCGATTCTCAAAATTTCTAAACTGCCTCAGATTAACCACTACCAACAACGTTTTTCATGACGATGAGTCTAATAATTTGAATAAAATTAATAGAAGAGTTTTTGGCGCGCTGTCATAGCATAAAGAAAACATTCTGTTTCGATAATACTTGTAAATTGTTTCAGAGTGATTTAAGTACAGTGAATGTTATTTGAATGTACACGCTTTATTTGTTGAAGACCAATAAATATAAATCATTCAAATAAAAGTTTTATAGCGTTTATGATGTTCAGGGATATCCACTTCATAAGTCGCCACCGTGAAGCCTATCGCTTTATATTTCTCACCAAGCACTCCTGTGGCGAACCTCTTTGTATTTTATATGTTTTTATTTTGTATTCTTTTTTACTTTCAAACTTTTGGTGTTGTCATGGTGATGTGAACTTGTTATATTGGTTTTTCTATTAAAATAGTATGCTAAATTTAGAAGGCATCTTTATTTAATTTATTCATTTAATTTCTCAACAACTCCCTAGATTCATTATTAGTTAATTTGTGTGACATTTTAATTTATTTAATTTGTGACATCTATATAATATATTAATACAAATTCAAGAAAGAAGAAAATGTCTGCACATGTCTGTATGGACTAGATCCCTTTGCCTTCTCCTAAAAGAGAATTTAAAAATAATAAAAGGGATTGAATATGAAGACGGTAAAAAAGAACTGTTCATTACCTACGACAAAAATGGTAGAAGAAAATACTACCTAATCCTAATGACTACGTTTTCGTCAATAGCCCTGACCAGTTCTAAAACCTCACTAATACTTCACGTGTTTCCTTTTAAGTATTTATTAAGGATAAAATAAAAACGCAAACAAAGAAAACTGCTTTTACGGATAAAAGTTCTTTCCTGGAACAGTGCAAGTCACGCTCGACTTTTTCCACAGGAGCTGAGCAAACTATTAAGTACAGGCTTAAGTTTTTGGTTCTTTAAAAGCGTGCTACTTATTAGCTACTTGTTTGGGTGTTTTGAATATTTAAGTTTTATCACTTTCCTCTCAGGGAGCCGGATCTAGGAGAAATAGTTCTTAAGAAAAGCCTTGCTTCTTCGTGAATCTTCGAGATAGAGCTCTTCATAAAATAAAGTGTCCTTTGTAATGGGATGATCGTTAGTTGTATGTTTATAAAATTGAGACAGTCAGCATCGGGAGTAGATTAACATTTTAGTACCATGTCAGTTTGTTATTTGTTAGACAATTTAGGTTACTATGCAGTTCCTTAGCGGTTCCACAATCTCCGATTCGATATCGATATCAGAAGCTAGTGTCAAGACAAATGTATGAAATTTGACATTCCGATATCCAATATTGGGCCGGGCAATGTGAAAGTCAGCCATTTTAATATTATAAAGAGGAATGTTTGTATGTTTCTAACGAATAAACTACTGGACTGATTTAAAAATTTCTTTCAACATTAGATTGCAACATTGTAATTCAGTTTGACCTCTTATATTTACTAGATTTTCGCATTTTTTGAATAAATCCGTATTTATCTGTAGCAATGAATCCTCCTCATTTTAATATTATAAATGCGAAATTTAGTTTGTTTGTTTGTTGCGCTTTCACGTCTAAACTACTAAACCAATTTAAAAAAGTCTTTCACAAATAGAAAGAAAGGAGGCTAAATTATTAGCGAGTAACATAGATTTTTTTTTTAAATTAGAGAGCAACGCGAGCGATTCCACGGGTAGAGGCTAGTTATGTCTAAATGATTCATGCGACAAGCTATTTCTGATACTGACCGTTTTCTTTGAGACATGTTTCTACTCTTATTCATAGTCATTAGAATTGCATATCTCAATATAGTCCACCTAGATAGACCACTGGAAATTATTTTTCCTGTGGTTCACCAGAAGGTCCAATTATGCTTACATCGTAGGATTACAAAATAATAATAAGTATGTTAAAATGTAAAACCAATGCAATAGAGGCATCTGCGCGATGTAGTTAGGTCAACTGCACACAATTGTCACACTGCACCTTTGCAGCTGGAGCGGAGTTCAAATGCAGACAGTCTGTTTAGGCGTTGAAAAACCCGTTGGATATTAATATTTACGTAACCGAACATCGGGGCGATACGTATATCTGTACGGATTGGGAAAGTAATTTCCGGCACTCCTGCCGTACGATAAACATCTCTTATGGGCTTCATGTTTTGTGAAATGTGGAATACATTCTTTTTTAATATCGGCACGTAACGCTTGAAATTTTATTGGAATTTTTGGAGCGTTTGCGTGAAAAGGACGAGGCCGCGAAAATGTGCGACCGCTTTACTTTTACAACTCACTACGTCATCACGTTGCGAGTTGGGAGGAAAATTTAGAAATTTAAAGCGGTAATTGCGGTAAGTGCTTGTCATTAGGCAGACATTTGCGCTTGTTTCCCAGAGTTTTTAATAACTTGCAAAAATATATTTTCATGAAATACATAAATTGGTTTGAATGTTTATGTTTGACTAACGAAAGAGTGCTCTCGACTGTGTAAGCATTTACATAGATTACGAGATAACGTAAATTAATAGAGTCTATGGCATTCCATGCTTTGATGTCTTTGTGTACATACCACGGTTAATAAACATCCTCAAAGACAATACTTTAAAAACCAATAAGTACTTTGATTATTTCTACATCAATGGTTTGTATGCGGTTGCGGTAAGCGCGAGGAGTATACTTAACAACTAAATCCCTCTATACACGTATTATCTACAAGTATTACCATTACCAAGTACAAGAATTTTAATATTGTGTAATTTTTGTAACGAAAATGAAGTGTAGTTATATTTTATTTTTATTACAAAATAGCTTAATTATGTGATTGTGAGTAGTAATTTAATTATTTACTTAGCTTTATTGTTGTTAGTAATTTATCTATATTTCTAAATAATGTGTACTTATGTATTTGTTAATAATTTTAGTTCTTGTACTTAAAATAAGGTTGATATTGTTAGGGCTGCCTTTCGCGGTCAATCCTCCAAACTGTTCCAGGTAACTCTATTGTTTTTGTGATTCTGGGCCATAAATTTACAGCTATTTTTACTATATCGTCGCTCCATCTTTTGAATGGACGACCTATCATTCTTTTTTTATTAGGGGCCAGTTTGTAGTAATATGTTACCATCTTTCCTCGTTTTCAATTTCAATTTTATTGCTTAGCAATCAGTATCCCAATATTATAGAGAATTACTTGATTTATTATTTCATTTTACTTTACATTCATATTACACTGATATTATAGAGCTGAAGAGTTTGTTTGGTTATTTGAACGCACTAATCTCAGGAAGTAATTGTTCGAAATGAAAACTTATTTTTGTGTTGAATAGTCCACTACTACCACAACTACTACCTACCATTAATAAATACAAAAAGCAATCTACAAAAAACATTAAAAATATGTCAGTTATTGAATGTATTTTCATTCTGTAAATATTTGTAAAGAAAGTAATCTTCAGATTTTTATTTAATATTTTTTCAACAAAATGTATTATGAAGTTTATGATGAAAAACAGCAATTTTCCAATATTTTATTGTCACAAACGATACGTAATTGCCAAAGAAAATCAATAACAAAATTCTCGTATAATTTCCAGTTTAAAAGTTTCAACATTTTCGCTATTGAACAACTTACAGTGAATCTAAAAGTTTTTTACCTCATTTTGAGCTGATTCACAAGGCCTAAACTTAGTTTCTGTGAGAAAGTTTCAAAATTATTATATTTCAATATAATAATAAGAATAGTACTTCTATTGCTTGAAACATGAAACCGCTACCTTGCTTTACACGTTCTTGTTTAAATTTACAAAACTAAGCAAGGGTACAATTTATACTACAGTTATCAAGGTAGCAGAAAGTTTGAGAAGTAACAGAATGGAATGGTATGGGCATGTAATAAGAAGTAATAAGAAGACATGAGCATGCTACAAAGAAAGTCACGAGGATGAATGCAGATAGATATAGAGGTAGAGGATGACCGAAGAATAGACGGATAGACTGTGTGAAAGATGATTTGTCAAAGAATAAGGGTAATGATCGAGAAGGGTAGCCGACGGCAGTCAGCAGTAACGGCAGTCATACGGTAGTCAGCTGACGGCAGTGTACAACGGCAACAAACACTTGCTAGTGTCTTGTTTAAAAGTTTATATATCTAACACGAACACAAACACGTAGAACCTGATGGTATCCGTCCAAATTTAACTTTTATACTTGTAAACGATACCTTCAGCCTCACGCGCGACCGTCGGTTTTAGTGAAGTATTGCTTTCCTGCTTCACACTCGAATTTCTCAAGCGAGTGTCTCCCAGACGTTGCAACACAAAACTTTTAGTTCACATCGTGTGTTGACCCCAATATGTATGAGAATTTACTATAAATTTATGGTGCCGAAACCCGGGATCAACTGCTTGGAAGGCAACTATGCTAACCATTACATATATAGTCCTCCTTGACGTATTTATCAACAGCGAACCTGGCCTAGGCTAGGTTTGGCTATGTCGAGCACGAATGTGGCTTGCAAAGCCAAATTTAGTTTAATAAATTCTATTACAAGGCGCGCAATGCAACTGGCCATTGTTGTCATATGTATAATGATGGCTTCTGTTTGGTCTTATTTCTCATAAAGCTCCAATCGGCGCTCTTTGAAATCAGACACAGCTCCGTGGACAAGGCTGTGCCATCCACTTCTCCGTAGTGCAATTCTTGCCAATCGTCACAGGGGATGTTACATGTGATAAGGTGGCGTTTAAAAACATATCTGTAGCGTATATACTGATCACCAGGTTTGCGTTTTCACTGAACACACATAGAATTTAGAGCAAGGCAGGTTTATGATGATAAATGTTCAACGTCCAGGCTTTTTCTTGTTTAAATAAGTGGCGATCGCGACACATAAAGATTACGCATTACGCCAATGTCAAGTGAACATGCACAGTAACAGAGGAATTGTACGGTAAATTGAGGTTTAAAAAATGGAGTCTCTCAACACGTGTTTTACAACAAGAACTCGAGAGAAACTCCCAACACCCACTCATAACGTTGCATAATAATACCATTTCACACGCTGTACAATCGAAATGAATTTACGTTTCTCGGAAAGCGAATAACACTGCCCTTTGCTTCGAACTGTTATACTTTCTAGACCCGCACCTCCATTAAGTTCTTAAGGATTCCTGTAACTCAATCAGAAATTGAAATCGCTAATGGATTTTTTGTTCCTTAATTGAGTTTTTTATATATTTCAATTTCAAATAGAACGCTTTTGCCAGAAGGCCGTAATTTTCTGTTACACAATATTTAGTTACGTATTTCAATTTTCTGTTAAGTTGAGGAAATAAAATTTGATTTCGCGGTACAATAACAAAGTTTGGATGCCTCAGCAACCTCTTGATTGAGAACTTTCGTTGAAACGTAATATTATTTTCATTGTAATGTATCTATTATATAAAGATTGTTTTTATGCAAAAATCACTTGGTATTGTAGGTACGTTGTCATCCAGAGGCCTAAGATAAAAATGCCTTTCATGTCCAGTAATTACACTAGCTACCTTTACCTTCAATCTAAAACACAGTAAACTGTTTCACGGCTGAAATAGGAAATTCGATGGTACCTACCTAAACGACCTTACCATTCAGGCCTACCACCTAGTTTATTATCGGTTCGATAACTTTTATACAGACAATACATACATTCATATAACCACGCTCACAATCCCGAAAGCGGTCGAGCCGAGCTATCGTTCGGTTACACACAAAGCCACATCTGGCAGAATGGGACATACAGTACCCCAAAATAGTAGTAATCAGACAGACGCCGACACAAAAGGGGCACTAAGCCCAAAAACCGGCCAAGTGCGAGTCGGACTCGCACACCAAGGGTTCCTCGGTATAAACTGCTGTATCTTTTGATCGCGTTAACTTAGAAGTTTGATTTTTTCACTGCTTAAAGGGACAATAGACCTAGGTATTTGGTATAAATTTCAATTTGATACCTTTATTCGTTCGTGAGAAATAAGGTAGTAAGTTTCATTTTATTAAAATATTTTTATTATATTATACAACTAAAAAAATGTGATTTTCGCAATTTTTCCTATATTTGCATTATATGACAATGCTTCATGCCAAATTTCAAGATTCTGAGTTTACGGGAAGTATCCTGTAGGTTTTGATTCCTTTGCGAGTGTCGGAAATTTGTTGAAAATATCGACATAATCGGCTGTATCTTTTGATTGGCTTGGCTTAGAAGTTTGATATTTTCACAGCTTAAAGGGACAATAGACTTGAGTATTTCATGTGAATTTCAGCTTGATACGTCCACGCGTTCTTGAGATAAAGGGTCTTGACAGACAGACAGACAGACGGACAACAAAGTGATCCTATAAGGGTTCCGTTTTTTCCTTTTGAGGTACGGAACCCTAAAAATTAACAATCCTTCAGTAAGCAAACCAACTAAAGACAAACGAGACAGATGTAACATTCAGAATAATCTCAGCAGTCAGAGATATAAATATTAATATCTCTTTATAATAAAAATCTGAGTGGTCTCCACTTAACTTTCTCGTATACCGGAAACGACTCAAAAGTGTGTTGTGTTAACTTGTTAAATTTTAGTCACCCATCCGAATACCGACCACGCACTTGGTTGCTTAACTTTCGTGATCGACGACTCAAAGGTTGATAGAATCCTCATATTTTGATGTCATACATGCATGTAAAATTTGGTTGCAATAAGCTCAAGCATACTCGAGTTATCGTGCTAACGCACAGACACAGACACACATACAGACAGACACACGACATAATTCCAAAAATGGTATTTTTGGACACGGGGAGGTCCAAAACGTGTAAATCCGTCAAAATCTCGAGGTCGAATTTTTTGACGATTACAAGACTTCCTACGTATACGTTAAAATAAAAATGTGTGTAAATAACTCTTAGTCAAAAATATGAGATTGTCAAAGTTGGATTTAATTTTTTAAAATATAATTCAATTTATTTATTTATTTAACAACAATACAGTAGACAGAAAATTGTACAAATGTACTGCTACTGTACAATTTAGATGTCTTTGTTGTTAAAGTTATTTAGAAAAAGGTGTTACGGCATTTAAAACCCTGGAATGTAGGATCTTATACCATCAATTGTAAATGTTCGATATACTTAAGATTGTAGTAACGCTTGCAAGAAACGATTAAACAACATTTTAACAGAAATAACACACACTAAAAGTAGTTTCTTGTTAATATTCAAATCACGCAGTTTTATTTAATCATTAATAACAATGATACTTTAAAAACTAATTACCGTCAATACTGTAGTAGATAGCATAGCTATACAAACTCTTTGGTACTTTTGATATTTTAAAATTATTGTCTTTTATAAATTTGACTTGTCAATTTTGATTGAGAGAAAAATAAATATTTGAGTTGTCGAAAGCAAAAAGCATATTTTTATTTCAAAATTAATAAATTCATAATAACCGAGCCCAATAATTGGTGACCCGACCGACTGACTGAATCAGTGAGTATATTATGTGATATATGCAATACGGCAGAAAAATAATTTAATTTGCAGCTGACAAGTAAGTGTAAAATTAACTATTTTGGACAGACAATACCGTAGATATTAGCCCGATTAACAAAATGTGCACCACAGACGAAGATACTAAAATTGATTTGCAAAAGATACTTTTACAAAAAATTACCAATTTGGAAAACCGAATTGCGACCATGTCTTCTTCGACGCATAGAACTCGTTCGTCAAGTCGCGAATCGAATAGTAGCAAATCAAATCAGTTTCGCAGACAATTCAACCCCAATGGCAAATACTGTTATTACCACTTTCTTTTTGGCAAAGAATGCAAAATTGAAAAATGCGAACCTCCACGTACTTTTATCAATAAACAAAAACTACAACACACAACAGAATTAGCGTCAAACTCGGCTGTCAAAATTAATGTATGTCGCACATCTCGCCTTTTTATAACCGAACAAAAATCTGGATTACGATTACTGGTAGACAGTGGAGCCGATGTCTCGATAATACCTGCGACATCAAAAGACAAATTGGACAATTCCATAAAATTGTTTGCAGCAAATGGAACCGAGATTGCAACATATGGCGTTAAAATCTTAACTGTCGACTTGGGACTTCGTAGACAATTTCAATGGCCATTCGTCATCGCAAAAATTAACAAAGGCATACTAGGAGCAGATTTTATAAAACATTTTGGCTTACTTATTGATTTACGCAACAAACGTTTGGTTGATACTGTCACAAAATTAACAATTTCTGGAAATATTGCACCGATCTCAGAAGGAGACGTAATTAGCACAATGCACAAAAGTCACAATTACTACGATTTACTTATAAAATTCCCTGACATTACGAAACCCAACATTTTACCCACATCTGTCAAGCATGACGTACGACATCATATTATAACAAAAGGTGAACCTGTTTATTGCAAAGCCAGACAACTAGACCCTAAAACACTGCAAGTGGTTAAAGAAGAGTTCCAATTCATGCTTAACAATGGCATAATCAGACCCTCAAGTTCTCAATGGTCTAGTCCACTGCATGTTGTGAGAAAAGGAGATGGTTCACTTCGTCCATGCGGAGACTACCGAAGGTTAAATTTTAATGCACAAACGGTTCCTGATAGGTACCCAATTCCACGAGTTGATGATTTTTTTTACAATTTTACCTGGTAAGAATATTTTTTCTAAACTTGATCTTTTTAAGGCGTATTACCAAATTCCAATGAACGAAGAAGATAAATGCAAAACTGCCATAATAACACCTTTTGGTTTATTTGAATTCAATGTAATGAGCTTTGGACTTTGTAATGCTTTAGCTACATTTCAAAGATTTATTAATTCAGTTTTTAGAGATTTTAATTTTGTATTTGCTTATTTAGATGACATTTTGATAGCGTCTAGCACACCTGACGAACATAGACAGCACCTGACATTAGTTTTTGAAAGACTTAATCAATATGAGGTAAAGAATCAATGTGTCAAAATCAAAATTTGGCCTGGAAGAAGTAGAGTTTTTAGGTTTCCTTATTACTAAAGAAGGTACTAAACCTCTACCTGACAAGGTACAAGCTATATTAGACTATAAATTGCCAGATACTGTCCATGATTTACGCACGTTCCTAGGTTTACTTAATTTTTATAGACGTTACCTAAAGGATGCTGCTAAAACACAAGCGATTTTACACGATTATTTGAAAGGTTCAAAAAACGTGATAAATCAAAAATAGCTTGGACAGAAAATGCCAAACAAATGTTCGAAAAATGTAAAACTGATTTAGCAAATGCAGCTTTATTAACTTTTCCTAATGATAAATTTACACTAGCATTATTTACAGACGCATCAGAGTTAGCCTTAGGTTCAGTTTTACAACAATTTGAAAATGATAGTTGGAAACCAATAGCATTTTTCTCAAAGAAGCTCAACAATGCTCAAAAGTCGTATAGCACTTATGATAGAGAATTGCTTAGTATATATATGTCTATAAAACAATTTAAACATTACTTAGAAGGTCGTAATTTTATAATATTCACTGACCATAAACCTTTAACCTTTGCCTATCGTCAAAAGAACGAAAAAGCATCTCCACGACAACTTAGACAATTACAATATATTTCGGAATTTTCTACAGATATACGGCACATTAGTGGTCATGAAAATATTATAGCAGATACACTGTCTCGAATCAACACCATAGATGTTATTGATTATAACTTGATAGCCAAAGCACAAGTGAATGACAATGAACTTCAGCAACTAAAGTTGTCAAATTCATTGAAATTCAAACCATGTGAACTTAGCACAGGTGATATTTTATGGTGTGATATTTCTACTAACAATATTCGACCCTATATTCCACAAATTTTCCGAAAATCAATTTTCAATACAATACATAATCTTTCACATCCTGGTATTAAATCCACAATCAAACAAATAACATCAAAATTTATCTGGACAAACATTAATAAAGATGTTAAACATTGGGCTCAAACTTGCTTAGACTGCCAGGAAAATAAAATCATTCGGCATACTAAATCAGCAATAATAGCTTTTCCAGACCCAGATGAACGTTTTGAAGTGGTTCATATAGATTTAATAGGCCCTTTACCTCCTGCAGATGGTAATGTCTATTGTCTTACTTGTATCGATCGTTATACGGATTGGATGGAAGTCATTCCAATACCCAACAGTACAGCAGAAACTGTAATTAAAGCATTTAATTCAAATTGGATAGCTAGGTTTGGAATTCCTCATACTATAATTTCTGATAGAGGCGCCCAATTCCAAAGTCAATTATTTAAAAATTTTGCTAAAATGTGTGGTTCCAAAATCAAATTTACTACTGCTTACCATCCACAATGTAATGGTAAAGTTGAAAGAATGCATAGGACTCTTAAAACTGCTCTTAAAGCACATAAACCTATAAAATGGACAGACGCTCTACCAACAGTATTGTTAGGAATGCGTACTGCTCTTAGAGAAGATAAAAATCACACAATTAGTCAAATGGTATATGGCACTACTATCAAAGTACCCGGTGAATTTTTTGAGAAATCTCATGCTCAAACGGATACTGATACGTTTGTATCTGATTTAATGAAAATAATGGACAAGTTAAAACCACGCAAAAGAAATTTACATTTAAGTAATGACAACATTTTTGTACATAAAGATTTGTTAACTTGTTCTCATGTATTTTTTAAGGACCGATAGGGTTAGAAGACCATTAGAGTCATTTTATGAAGGACCATTTTTAGTTGTTAAACGTGATTGTAAATATTTTACCATTAATATTAAAAATAAAAATGTAAATATTTCTGTAGATAGCTTATTTATTAGATTTTGATAACAGCAATTTTACACAGACTAAACCTAAAGACATTATTAATAATGATACGCAAACCCCTAAAGAAATTATAACTAGAATAGGAAGGAGAGTTAAAATACCCGAAAAATATTATAAGTGATTTTTATTTTATATTTTTTTTTTAACAGTGATTATGTTTGAAAATTTAATGTTTATATTTATGTTATTGTTTGTAATTCTTGTTAACTGTAGTTTATAATAGTATCGTAACGCAGTTACTGGAAAGGGGGTAATGTAGTAGATAGCATAGCTATACAAACTCTTTGGTACTTTTGATATTTTAAAATTATTGTCTTTTATAAATTTGACTTGTCAATTTTGATTGAGAGAAAAATAAATATTTGAGTTGTCGAAAGCAAAAAGCATATTTGTATTTCAAAATTAATAAATTCATAATAACCGAGCCCAATAATACAAACGCATAGGATGGACAGTCCACACACAGCGCGATCCAGCTGATTTCAAGCAAACCAACTTCAGGATGTGCCTTACTTATATTACACGTTCTTGCGCTTTCGACGCAATTTATCGTTAAACTCCAAAGTGAAATCATTATCAATTCAATTTGGAGGGGTCAAGATATTAAGCTTTGTTATAATGCTCAACACGGCGTGAAATTTTTGTCAGCAAAATACAATCGAATTCATTGCGCTAGTTGGAAATAAACCTATTATATACGAAAGCTTTCTTCATTAGCATACACACGGGTGGAGATACAAAGCTATTTTAACTGTCGCATAATAGGCTCTCAAAACAAAGAGTCCCCGAAATTGAACCCTTGCGAAAATAAAGCGATATCAAAATTAAATTTTCATCTATGCAAAGAACGGTTGGGATCTAAAATGAGAATCTCCATATTAAAGTTAGGTAAACAGAGGGTGTTCATTTATTTTCGGGCACGGCCCTCGGAAATTGCTCCTTATTATTGGATGTCATAAATCATACCACCTACGGCAAGATACCCTGTTTCGACGCAAGTATAAGACAAAAAGTTTCTGTTATTAGAGCATTTCCAAGTTTTATCTACACTTTGTATCGCGTAGTTTTGTCTTGTTAGTCTTCGTATTTGACATCAATTATATTGGGAGCCACGTAGAAGTAACGACTGATCTTATTTCTATCATTTTTCTTGCATTGCTAGGAAAACATTGTAGAGAAAGTTTTATATTTATTTGATGTTTATTTCGTTGGTGGATGACATCTGTAGGATATCTGTGGGTGTTTTAACATTTATTAATGTTTCATAATGTCTATAACGCAACGAAAAATATAAATTTGTCTAAAAATATAATGTTAAATATAATCTTAGTTCTCTAGTATATGTCATGTATGATTCCTTCTTTAAATTGAATATTCGTGGGTCATTTTTGTATCATCAGTAAACGAAATTTATATCAAAATAGGCAGTGAGTTTCTTGCCTGTTCTACTCCTGTTAGACTTAGGGACGAAATGCTTAAAATTGACTTAAATAAGTATGCGTATTACTTATATAAAATAAATAAAGAAGTTTTGAGTACAAGTTAAAGACTTGAACTCAAAATTGAGAAGAATGAATCTTGACTATCGTCATTATCATTCCCGTCCGACTCGTAATGGAAATTTTCCCATCGTTTTTACGTACTCAGTTATTACTTAAGTTAAATTAGGCTCAAAACTCAGACTCAACACAACATTTGACAATTTGGCAGTGTAGAGCCACAAAAGCAAGCGTAGTTATAAGTGACCAGCCAGTGACCAGTCAGAGAAATCTTAAATTAATTTGTTTGCCTCATCATATCAGTATATATTATATATAATTCCCGTGTCACGATGTTTGTCCGGGATGAACACCGAAACTAACAATCCGATTTTAACTTTTATGTTCTCAATTGAGAGATAGGATAGTTTTTAACTTGATATTTAGTCCTCTTTTTTTACTGCAAATTCAATGCGTGACAGTAGTATGAAATTACCACAGCAACGCGTAGCCGCGACAGCTAGTATATTATACAAATGAGATAAAATAAATGGCCTTATCATCAAAAGAAACTTAGGACCTTAAGTCATCAAACCAACTCAACTTGTTAGTGACAAATAGTTCAAATAGACAATAAATTAGAATAGTATCAAATATTTAAACTTTATATCCTTTAAAACATTTAATTAAAACGCCAACAAACGCAAACTTGCCGAAACCGTAATGGACGTCGTAAACCTTTGAGAAGGAGATGAAACGTAATTACTAAGCGATAAGCACAAATGGTTTGAGACAAACTGTTTTAATTGTGGACTTCAATCTCAATTGCTTCGTTTAGCAATTTTAAAATGTTACATTATTTTAATTTACATGCAATTGGCTTTTGTCCACGGCTTCGATAACGATAATGCAGATTTTGTGCGTATTACATTGTTAGTACTTTATATCTTAATGGCTTACTGTCTCCTCATTTACAATACATTCATACTGGTACTGCTATAGCGCTCATATTTCTAAAAAAGTTTAGCAGAGCTTTATGTACGAGAAATAAAAACCGCCGCGCTAGCGAACCTCGCCTCGCAGACCTGCAAAGTGCTTCTTCACACCGATTTTGAATAACCCAGGATTATAATAAGTAGGGAACACGGATGCTGGCAGTGAATGACATTTCTTGATGGTGCAACGTATAAATGAGTTGCCATATTTCTTAGTTCGTCTTGGAACGGTAGCAACGGTTTATCTATGGCACCGTAAGCCAGCACGCGTAGTCCCAAAGGAAAGGATATGGCGGGATTAGCTCCTCAAAGCACTCGCCGTGGTATAGACGGAAGAAGGCTCTCAATGATGCAACATCGTGACACAATTGGACAAGCTCAAGATATTTGCTCACCTCTTTGCCACCGATGGTGCGGGTCGCCTGACGCTGCAACCTATCTAAAACATCATCTGTTTGGCGGAGCCATCCCAGCAGAGGTACGAGCAATATTATTAGTTAGGATGTCCCTAGGAATAAGGAACATTTTTATTTCACAAACTCAAAAGAGCCATGAATCAGTGCCGTCACTGATGCACATAGAGACAATATGTATGTACATATTTCTATATGTAACGTACCCACGTTCCTGACATTAAAATACTGTAGTAATAAAATTCTAGGAAAGAATTCTTTCTATTTCAACATCGTTGAAGCTAATTTTTCTATAATAGAAAGATTGTCAGTATTGAATCAATAGCATTTTAATCAAAATGTCTCTAGAAGAATAATCGGACCCAGATGAAATAAAGTTGCTTATTTAATTTCAATACTGTCCAGCTTAATTTGAAAAATAAACTCCAATAAATCTTCTTCTCAATTAAAAGCGCGCACCTTCAGAAATGTCTTATAAGGAGGGAACGCCTTCAATTTGCTTTTATTGTTTAAAAGAAGACTACAAAGCGAGGGTTAACGATTCCCGGGTCGGGATTCAAGAATGGCCGGGAATTCCTCCACTGAATTAATATAGTGCACGAGACTACCAATTTCAAAAGGAATTTTTCGCTTTTTCATTCCATTCTTTTTGTATCTTATCTAAATTATTGGTTAGGGCTCGAAATTTTTGCTGTTTCGATAGCCGATAAATTTGATTGAATTTTCGGGATGGAAAATCTTTGAAAGCTGCTCCGGTGTATTTATTCGTTTTTATGAAATTGCGATTCTAATATTTTGATTCAATTTAGTTGTGGATATGGAATTCTTTGCTAACACACGTGTTTCTCTCCTTCATTGAAGCCTTTCACATGGGAGCCTTTTCATTGCTAAGTAGCTGTAAAAGACATGTTGTAATTTGTGATGTTTTACAATGATTTTTTTTTTCATTTTTTCTTTCTTTCATATGGCTCATGCAAAAGAGGTCCAAGGCCAGAGTGGCAAGCAAGGCGCGTATATTAAGTATATCTCGCATCTTTGTATTGGAAGCCACTACAGCATACGGTCAGTCTTAATTTTAAATACTTATTATTGATTATTTAATATATAAAAAAAGGAATAAAAAATGTATATTTGCTGTGTGCAAAGAAGTACAACTTCTCTCGCACGCACAAGTACACGCACACATTTTTTTTTTTATAAAAAAATGTTCTCACGTATTTGAAAAATGTACTAATTTAAACAGAAAGGAAGAGGTACTGAAACGGGTCTTCTCCAATTGAGCTTTACAGGACTGTGAGATCATGACGCATTTATTGCAGTACGTTTCTGATACGTCATAATCTAACCCTGGGTTCTGAAAGATAGCGGGTTCGAATAATGACATGATTTTTCCAATCTACCCTATATTTTATGAGAAGTAGACTTCTCATAAAATATAGGGTAGATTAGTATGATAGTAGGGTAGACCCTACTCCCATTTTTTCAGCGTCGGTGCAATATGTCTTGATATCGAAAATACTGCTAATAGTGTTTGGCATTAGATTCCTACGGCATTGTGCCTACCCGATACCAACCATCCTTGGGAACGACTGTTATTATTCGACAGCACCCAGAACCACCAGCTTAACGTGCCATCCGAAGCAAGGATAAAAATCGAGTTGAAAAATTGTCGGTCACCCATCTAAGTACCGACCGCACACTTCGTGGCTTAGCTTTCATGATCGTTAAAAATAACGCATGACGGCGCCATCGACCTCCTCTGAATAAATAAATTCTAAAGTCCTCTATTTAGTATTTTCTCGTTCAGTGCCCTTAACGAATAAACAAATGGAAACCACGCTTTTACATTTTACCAAAATAATCCTAAAAATAAAAGTTCACTTAAAGCAACGCACGGACAAACTTTCTTGTCGCATCACACGAGAACTATTAGCAGGCTCGCTAAAAGCCCAAGTTATTTACATGACGAAATTATCTTCATCAGCGACCGAGGGGGAAAGTTGGAAAAATTAAATAGAATCAGGAGTCATTTACTCCCGAACACATTTCAGAAGTTTCTTTAATGAGTGGAGGGTTTGATGTCACTTAACTTCACGTGTCACGCTCACGAACCTTAGAGAAATTTCTACGAAAAATCAGGCTCATCTCAAAACCACAACAACAGTGATTGATGATAGTTATTAGCCGGCACAGACGCCGTCCAACAATGTTTTTTCCTCTCCTTAATTGCGTTTTGTCAACATCTTTTTTTACCCCCCTTGTCCCCCACAGTGCTTTGGAACGTTTTACACCCTTCGATACTTTAAAATAAATAGAGCCCTCTGAAAAATGCCACAGAAAATCTCCATAGCAAAGTTACTTCATGGGACTTAATGGGACTACATTTTTTTAACCTCAAGGGTAGAAAATCAGTACACATTCCACTAATGGTAAGCAATCATTGTTATCAAGAATCTTGTAACACGAGGATAAAGCTCTCCTACCCTAATATGATCGGGATTGTTCTGAATATTTCCTTTCTTATTTCTGCCGTGAAGCGTTCGCTGTGTTTCGGATTGAAGGGAAATGTAGCCAGTGTAATTACTGGGCATGGAGGGCATATCATCTTAGTCCCCAGGATGGCAAACGCACTTGTAGTGTTAAGTGATTTATACTTAATATTGCAAGTGTCTATAGGCGGCGGTGACCACTTAACATCAGGTGGGCCGCAAGCTTGTTTGCCATCTCGTAACATAAAAAAAAATAGTAACTGAAATTTTCACAAACACCTTCCCACCTTAGGCCCAGCCCTCTTTCAGTTGACCCGGGCGTGGGTATGTCGTCCCGTCTTTAACGCACACAGTGATTGCGCCAAGTACCCTGTGTGCGCTAAAGACCGACCTAAAAACACGTCAGCTTTAGTGGGTATACCCTGACTTGCAGGGTGAGTCCCACATAACTTTGTGTGGCCCCACCTGCCCTGGAGTATGCGTAAAGCATTTTCTGACGCAAAATGGGCCCAGACCTCTTTACAGAGTTAGTATTAAAGCAAAAGTAGTTCCACTGTCCGGGCCATGTGGATAAATTCAAGAATGACTTCAGCAACGTTAAACTATGCCAATGCCAGTCCACTGCTAAACTTACTGATGTTACGCCACAATCCACAATTGAAAGACAGTTTTGACGGAATTAAAATTTACTACAGAGTCAGCATTCATGCAAAAATCGTTCCACTGTCCAGGCCATTCGGATAGGTTCAAGAACGATGAAACTACCTTACATAATGGAATAATTTTATTTTTGCGTTTACAAACCCGTAAATTTCAAAGATTTGATGAAACAATGTTTACCATAAAAACATAAGTACCAAGCACTGACAAATTTCGACAGCGAAAAGCAGTGTCTTAGTGGCGTAATTGGTCAACGCAGTCGCCCGGATTGCGGAAGATGCGTGTTCAAGTCCCGCCTGAGGCAAGTCGATGTTTTTTAGTGCATTTTTCTAGTAGTATTTTAGAATATACAAATTTACTCACTCAGCTTTACGATAGTTGGAACGATTACGATGGTTGGAAGCCTTACGCTATTATAAAATTTAAAAATGATTATATTCACCTCCAAATCGTACTCCCCACAAACACTAACTAGAAATCCGTCTTCGATCTCGTGGGATTTTCACAAACCCTTTTCACATATCCCTACTGAATCTGCGTAACGAAAATAAACTTCTGGCTTGTGTATCTAACTTCAGTCTTTTCCTTTTGCAATGTAATCAGTCAGGAATACGGATCTGTATTACTTACATGTCTCGACTTTGTTTTATATATTCCGCATTTGGTTTTCCTGCAGTAAGATCAATACTAGCAATTATTTTTTAACCGACATCAAAAAAAGGAGCAGGCTGTCGATTTGACTGTATGTTCTTTTTACAAGTTACCTTATAACTCTTTACTGGGTGTACCGATTTTAAAGTATCTTTTAACGTTTGGAATTATTAAGAAACCAATAATTCGTTTGGAAGCTGGTGCTGGTCATGTGGTCCCATATCTATTCTATTTTTAATTACCGGCGTCGCGACGCATTAAACGTTCGCATTTTGCGAATGTCAAATGAAAATGTAACTAAAGTAACAAAAATTGTACGGTTGATTTGGGTTAAAAATGGAGTCTCTCAACACGTTTTTTTACAATAAGAACTCGGGCGAAACTCGTGGTCCCATTTAAATTTGATCGATATCTGACAAGTAGTTTTTGCGTTATCCCTAATAACATAGTATACTCACAGATAATATTATACTATAATAGGTATAACTAATAATGCCTATTTAATTGACATCGATGATATCGTTATCACTTTATTACTTGTTCGTCTAAAAGATTTCGTGATAGTTTCCTGAAAATTCTATTTAAACAACTCTAAATTTTTTTTGAGGTCGGTGCCAATTCTAATATTATTATTTGTAATAAATGTAGTAACTTGTATTTGGGACCGACCTCTAAAAATATTTAGATTATTTAAACATAATATTTTTATTTCTCGGTTTCTAGTGTTGAAGGCGGTTTTTGCATTTCAAAAATAATGTTTATGTTGAAAATTATATTGAAATATTCAAAATATACAAAAACACTTAAATGTATCATTACTTACGCTCAAAGATTGGCATTTAAAGTTTCTAAATCTATGGAACTACATGACTATAAGTTAACTTTCTAAGTAACCAAATTAGGAGAAATGATTTTAAAATTAATGGTCGTTTAAAATATAAAACTTCTATTCGATAGTACGTACCTACTTATTCCCTCCTCAACGTATAATTATTATCTTAATCGGTCGGGAATTTTGGATACCTTAGAGTGCAGTAGAATAGTTGGTAAATTATTTTATTAAGTATGTCTAATAATAAAGCAACTTCAAAGAAACTGATCTGTAATAACGTAGATAATAGTCGCACAAACCATACACCAATTATTGGTAATCATTACGTACTTTGCTTACTATTAAGAAGGGCGTCTCTTAGGTGTGTTTGTCTTATATTAGATTTCACTTTACTATAATATTCCCGTGATACAAGGGAGAGGTAGCAAAATAAGATTTCCATATTTCCTTCTGTTTACACTTCGCACACAGATTTCCTCCCCGCCGACTCGAAGTACGAATACGCAGAGCAAATAATTTAATTAGAAATTTATCACGGACCATTGGTCTGAGCGTGATTAAGCAAGGGCTTAATGAAATTCATGGCGATGTTTCACACTCAAATTGCGAGATAATCCGCCTGTTTCATTTATATATTGCTATTTACCTGCACAATAAAAAGTTCTACAAATGGAATTCATTTGTTTTGTAATGGAAAGCGAATTTTAAGTTTTTGCCTGGTTGGGTTTTATTACGCACTTATAAATAGATAATTTAATACCAGTATTAACAAAATATTTAATTGGAATTTAAAATTAAGTACCATCTAGAAAAAATATTTACGTGTTTGTAAACACATAAATAAAATTATTCCATAAGTACTATTTATTGTTAACAAGTGTCATTAAATCGACACATTTCATTTTCATTTTTTTGCAAAGATTGTGAGGAAATATTTGGAGGTGAAAATAAAGAAACGACAACAAAATAATATAACGAAAATATTTACTTACCACAGTTGCCTTCACCTTGTCGTCTGTAGGTCGGAGCAATTATGTTTTAAGTTTGTCTTATATTTGTTATATGGTAATCTACATTCACAACGAAAAAGCCCAATGAATTGCGAACCAGTTACGTGGCAGTAGGTAGGGCACATTGCGAGGAGGACTGACGGCCGCTGGGGCGGAAAGGTCCTCGAGTGGCGACCACGTTCCAGGAAACGCAGCGTTGGTAGGTCCACAAGGTGGACTGACGATCTGGTAAAGGTCGCAGGAAGCCACTAGATGCGGGCAGCGCAGGACCGACCGTTTTGGAGATCCAAGGGGGAGGCCTATGTTCAACAGTGGGCGTCTCTCGCCTGAAATGATGATGATGATGAAATTTATGAAACAACAAAATAATTGTTCAAGTAAAGATGTAAGTATGGGCTAGGCCTTATTAATGAAAGTAATATAAATTTATTTTACAAAGACGTTGAATAGTTCAATTGTTTCTTTAACGAAACACCTCAACGGGGTGAGAAGAAAAGAAAACAAGCAAGCGCCGCGGAATTCTTTGAATAACTATTTGAGAAGTATTTTCTGTAGTAAGTATATTAGGAGTTGTTTAGCTCAAAAACCCTTTATTCAGCGTATTATACCGCTGTAAAACGCAAAATGGAAAATCTTTTTACCTAACTACGGCAAAGCTAAAAGTTTCTACGTATGTTGCCCCGTAGCGCCCAAACTATTCATCCAATTTTGATAAATAAGGTGTCAATCGATTTGTTATTTTATTGCGTATAATAAAAGCTACATTTTTACCGACTTTAATAATATAAGGAATCAATTTCACCTTGTAAGCCCCAATTCTAACCGATTTCATTACTATTTTTTCTCCGAAGTAGGATTACAGCTTTTTAGAATTTTTGCTTGTTTCCTTTATACATCACTGCTGCTAGGTTAATGCTAAAATTCAGTGCTCCATATGAAAAAGATCCAAATGGGCGCGGTCGCGTGAAAAAAACAGGATTTGTTGATGACTCTGTCGGTTACATTGATCAAAACCGGCCAAGTGCGAGTCGGACTCGCACACCGAGGGTTCCTCGGTATAAACTTCTGTATCTTTTGATCGCGTTAACTTAGAAGTTTGATTTTTTCACTGCTTAAAGGGACAATAGACCTAGGTATTTCAATTTGATACCTTTTGTCGTTCGTGAGAAATAAGGTAGTAAGTTTCATTTTATTAAAATATTTTTATTATATTATATAACTAAAAAAATGTGATTTTCGAAATTTTTCCTATATTTGCATTATATGACAATGCTTCATGCCAAATTTCAAGATTCTGAGTTTACGGGAAGTATTCTGTAGGTTTTAATTCCTTTGCGAGTGTCGGAAATTTGTTGAAAATATCGACATAATCAGCTGTATCTTTTGATTGGCTTGGCTTAGAAGTTTGATATTTTCACAGCTTAAAGGGACAATAGACCTGAGTATTTCATGTGAATTTCAGCTTGATACGTCCACGCGTTCTTGAGATAAAGGGTCTTGACAGACAGACAGACAGACGGACAACAAAGTGATCCTATAAGGGTTCCGTTTTTTCCTTTTGAGGTACGGAACCCTAAAAATTAAAAGTACCTATTAAGCATTGAGATAAAATGTGAGTTATAATTTTAATAAATAATGTGAGTTATAACTTTTATAATTGTACTACTGTATGTTATGAAAATAAAAGTGAACCTTTTAATGATAAAAATGATATGGATGAGTGAGATTTAGATATTGTTTTGATATCAAATTTTATAATACTTCTTTACCTATAGCTAACACTTAGTTGAAGACAACATTGAAAATTATGAAAAGTATCCAAAATCCAAAAGCTTAGAATGTTCATAAGAGCATTGCAGATGTACACCATCTAACATTGTGGAAATAGGACACCTCATAAGGTCAGCATGGTTGGATTTGGCTTCGATTCAAGAATTATTTCAGATCAACGGTCACTGGTGTAGCGCATAAAGTTTTATTAGACCAAAGTAACCCTATCTTTAACTGACTAATATGATAATAATATCTTTCCACACTCAATTATCCCAAATACAGTTTAAGAACATGTGTTTTGGATACTAGATAACGTACAAAGATACATAATAATCAAGATATTTCATAAATAAAATTAAATATATAAATAATGCTATGTGATGCTGGCAGAGGAGAACAGCAGCACTCCATATCCTCCAATGGGTGACGTAGAAGGTGACTAATGGATCAGCAAAGGGGTACTGATCACCTTATACTCCACCCACAAATCCGCATTGGGCAAGCGTGGTGGACTACTGCCCAAACCTCCTTCAATGACAAGAAGAGGCCTTGTATCCGAGCACATGTTGTGATGATATAAACAATCACGACTTGTGAACGAATGTTCGTGTTCATCACTCTAACATTTGCCACTACAAGGACTCGAACCCGGATTACCCGGTGTGTGGTACAGTTGCCGTTGTGTTGGGGACATATTTTATTAAATTTGTAGGTTTGAAACTGATTGAAAAGCGTCACGATGATGTAGTCAAGTCGCTGCTGATAATATGAAAGAAAATTATATTTATTCGAGAAAAACGCGTTTGGTCATCATCTCACCAATAAGATAGCGGCTGATTCGTCCGCAGGTAAGCACCCACATCGATCAGTTACAATTAATAGGAGTATTGGAAGAAGTAGCTGCCAAAATTGCATACCAAAATTGGTAGCAATATTCTACTCAGAACCGTACTTGCGTCTTGTAAAACAAGCTTTGATCGAGCGTAAAAAAATCCGCACCTTGTTCGGACGCTGAGTTTCCATGAAGCTGTTTTTATCACGCTTTCGATGTAATCCTTCGGATTTAAGTTGCTTCGAACCTATACTTCTACTTGAACACTGTTGTTCAACAAAACAAATATATTAACATTATGATAAGTGACACCTTTCTATCATATTTCTTGTAACAAATAATTAAAAATTCGTTCTGATTGTCTAAAAATAGAAACTGTATTGTCAATAACAATTCACTTTCAACTTTACACAGACTACAATTTTTTTTCAATGATAAACAGACAATATACAATTTTCTTATTTCTTCGAAATACTCAGTATTTTCTTAGATCATTCATTTGAAAATTATTAATCAAAGCATTCTTAGGATTTGTTAATGAACAAAAAACGTTTTGAAATAATTTATTCTCGCTAAGACGAGCCTGAAAATCTTTTTTTTCTATTTCGTTTCATTCGGAGATTATTCTTTCGGCCGAATAACAATCATCTCAGATATCATCTTTATTAAATTATTATCTAACCTGGAAGGTTATAAATTAATTATATCTAAACGTTGAAAATTGTTTTATTCAAAGTCAAGTTAAAAGATATTAGCCAAATTGATCGCGAACCAATAAAATGTGCCATTAAACTGAAGACCTATTTATTCGCTATGTGATAGGCCCATATGTAGGGTCATCTGCGTAGGTACCACCGCCTTTCTTATTTCTGCTGTGAAGCAGTTCGCTGTGTTTCGGATTGAAGGGAAAGGTAGCCAGGCATGAAAGGCATATCATCTCAGTCCCCAGGATGGCAAGGAACTTGCAGTGTTACCCTCAATATTGCGTATACAGCCGACAGTAACCACTTGGGCCGCAAGCTTATCATTTATTCAGATTGACTTGATTAAAACATTTGACTTGGTGATAAAATGCTTATTTTAATGATAATATGATGGCAGAATTTATAAGGGTTGATTGATTTAAAATTATTTATCTAAGGGACATCAAGAACAAGGCATGTTGGGCACTTACAATATAAATTTTAAAGGTTACAATATTTTTTTTATTAATAATGCTAGCTGCTCTATAAGTTCGCTTTCGTATGTAACTTCTACGAACACGCAAAATCGATCCTGACTCTCCGAGTATAGAGTCTACGAGGAACCGTTATACTCAGTGAGTTGAAATCGCATGTGCGAGACCGTACGAGTCAAATTCGTACGAAAACGCGCGGAAATGTACGCAGGGCCCAATGCTATCGGCTGCAGATTGCCCTTCTCAGGGTCACCGTAGTTGATTTTGAGAAGGCGAAGTTAGAGTGTAGTTTTATGCGTATAGGTATATCTTACTATTAGAATGCAGAATACGTTAATGTGTCCATTAAAATGGAAAAAGAGGTTCTTACATTAAACAGATGAGTAGGTACTTATATATATATATATATATATATAAATCTATCCTAATTCTATTGTGAAATACCATTGATGACTATATTGTTTAGTTGTATTAGGATTTTTACATGAATTGATATATTGGAAAACCTGTTCAATGTGTTTCATTAGACGTGACGTGTAACGTGTATAACGTTAAAATTACAGTTCAAACAAGGGATTGATCAGAAATCTTTGTGCAGAATGTCCTATTTTTGAAAAAAAAGATAGAGAAAATTTTCGTTTCATAATATTGTAGTCATCAATGTCTAGGGGATCTAATTTCCCAGTAGTCACTGTCTTTATTTTCGATCCAAAAGAATTGAATCCAACCATAACACTAAAAATTTTAGTTACCACAAAGAAATTAAATGGTTTTATCGATATTTCGATCCAGTTACATGGGCCTCAGTCACGCGAGACAGTTTTGTAATTAGATTTCTAACCACGATAATGTATGTTAAGAACTGGTTCACAAAAATTCAGTCGAAATGAAAACCTTCGTTTAGTTGAAAGCCGATAAAATATAATGTGTTTTAAATGTACGCTTAATGCACAATATTTTATGTCCATTATAACTTTGAATGGGTCAAAATATTACGATTAATGTAAGTTTTAATTCGGACATAGTTTGTTATAGTAAATCAATCGTTGTTAGTGACTAAATAGTCTCTTCAAATGAGTTGTGTTTTTTATGCCTTAAGGTTTGCCTTTTGGTCTTCATCTTATTTGATGGCAAGTAAAGATAAGACCCATGATGGAAGCGAGCTTCATCCAGTACCCTCAATTGAGGAACAGGCTTTTATTAACTGCCAGAACACATAATGCTATTAATACTATTACTATGGCGAAGGACTTTGATAAGATGGTAAAATCTATCCGGGCAGGTTCAAACAAGCCCTGCCACCAACCAAATCAAATATTTTTTGATCCGAAAACCTCTGGATCTAATTCTGGCTGGCAAATCACTAGACCTTGGAGGTAGTTAAAAGTATAAAACCATATTTAAAAGTATCTAATTATATTTATTGAAGAGTGCTTGAAGTTGAGCTTTACGTCACTTGATTTGGGTGCAGGATAGGCAAATGAAGTGCGGTCTACTTATGTACTATTCACTTTATCGCAATTAACTTCAATAATTTTCATTCCCCATAAAACTATTCGCAGATCTTTTTATACAATATTTAACTACTCCTAGAGTCAGGTTATACCGCAATTTTACTCAGTGCTGCATGCATGCTGCGTACTTGCATGCACGATGGGTCCTTGCGGGCACAATACGATGTAACGTCACAACTATTATGCTGTACGTTAGATAAAATATAATTTTATATAGAACTGACCGCAACAGTTTTTTATCGTCAACACGCGAATACATCGTTCGATGAAAAGTTATTAAACGAAACATTATAATATTGTGTACCTGGCGTAAAATTTTGAAACATGCTTTTGTAAATTCTTCTTAACGGTCTATTGAAGTAACATTTTATATAAACTATTAAGTTATAAAAAGTTATTATTAACGGTCTATTAAATTAAGATTTTATATAAACTATCAAGTTATCGATAAAACTAATAAATGAAAAATATTTCTAAGATATTTTGGTTATCAGAAGATATTTTTTATGAAATTTTATTCGATAGTATATGAAACGGTAATCATTAGCTATTCCATTGATCAAGAAAAATATAAAGTAAAAATCGTGAAATACTTTCCAGTGAAATGACTAATAGGTTGTAGCTACTGATTACTAGGTGGTAAACCCTTAAGTAGTATCATCTGGGTAGGTGCACCACCGCCTTTCTTATTTCTGCCATGAAGCATTTTGGCGTGAAGATGCACCTTGAAGGTCGTCGCTACTGGCTATTACGACGGTTTACCTATCGCATAAGCTATCTTTGCATTTAATCTCCACTTTTGCTTACCATCATCTGGAATAGAGTCAAATGACTCTTGACGTTTTTACTAAAAGAACTGTCTCTAATCAGAGAGTTTCACATAACCCTGCCAGTGGATCCCTATCGCGACATGGTAGAACCTAAATCTTTTCCATTGTAAAAAATCGGGAGTGGTCTCCCCTTGACTCGAAACGACTCAAATGTTGATAGAAACCTTATATTTTGATGTCACACATGCATGTTAAATTTGTTTGCAATAAGTTAAAGCATCCTCGAGTTATTGTGCTAACACACACATAATTCCTAACACGGTATTTTTGGACTCAGGGAGGTCCAAAACGTGTAAATCCGTCAAAATCTCGAAGTCGAAGTTTTTGAAGATTACAGGACTTCCTCTATACTAGATACGTATACGAGAAAGTAAAAAGGACAAGCAAATTTGTTGAAGACTATGTGATTTAGAATATTTCTCTTATACCTACATACTATGTCGCAATGTACAAGACGCTACTCTATAATAAAGTGCTAAGCATTTGTGATAACTACCGCAGAATTGGAATTAATGACTATAATTAGAAGCAAGAAGTAAGTACCTATTTCCCTGAAATTAGTACGCCTTCGCGTACAACAGCACATCTGGATATAACTATCGAGAATACCCATTTGCACAGTAATAGATAAGGCCCTCTATAACGTTTGAACACTGTACGCAAATTGCTAGAATTTCTGGTACCAAGCACACATTTTCTCTACAATTGAATTTCAACAAATATGGTGAGGAATATTGAGAACGTTTCAAAATTTCATGTGGTGATGGCTGCAAGATTGTCATTCTTGAATGGACAATTCATCACACACAAGACAACACACAATACGACGGTACTTGTAAATAATCGGCATTATTTAAATGCGTGTTATAGCCATGTGATGACGGCAGAGCAGAAAAGCATCACCCCATATCCTTCAATGGGTGTCGAAGAAGGTGTCTAATGGATCAGCAAAGGGGTATTGATCACCGTCCATCAATCCGCATTGGGCAAGCGTCCATCAATCCGCATTGTGCCTAAACCTCTTTCGATGACAAGGAGAGGCCTTGTGTCCCAGCAGTGGGTGGAATTATAAAAGCTGTTATATTTAAATGCACATCAAAATATCTCGCGCGAAGGCATGGCTATGTTCGACAACTGGGGGACTATAATGAGAGAATGATCAAATTTGGTATTATGTCTTTGAGAGATCGCCGCAAGAGATATGATCTCCTCTATCTCCAGAAGATAGTTCATTCGTCCATTGGTGCATCAATGCAAAAATTACAATTACAGCTTCTATGTGATGCCATTGTATGCTTTCGGCTGCTAAACATTCCTATCGCATGCTTCTATCGTGGAAAAGATGCTTTCGATTTAAGTTACTAAAATTTTACTGAGAGTTTTTGCCTTACGTAATATACGGGTGTCATAAAATAAAACATTATTGTTGTGACTATTTAAACTTACTTTTTAATACAATTTTATTAGCAACTATCCTAGTTGACAGGCTTTTGTTTTTGTTTTTGCGGCCCCTTTAATATAGGAAAACTGACACCCAGTCATTATTTTGAGGCACTATGTGTTACTTACTACCAGATATCGCTTTATGTATTACTTAGTGTTGCCTAAGACTCTGTTCAACCCCTAACGAGGGCGATTGTAACTATGTATTACCAACTAAGGGCGCATCGCTTAGTAACGGGAGTAGTGAAGCCAAAGCCGTTTTGGGTCTTTTATTGCTAAAGCATAAAGTTGGCAATAATAATAAAGACAATGTTGCTGAATAGGAGCAACCACAAGTGCGGTTTATTGTGACCATCTGTCAATAGATAGGACTTCGACGGAACACCTCATGAATATTAAAACCGCCGAGCGCTGCTCTGTAGCTATTCGAAAAAAGCCATTTTAATAACAAAGAGAACAAGTTCAGTTATGTTTACATTATAATGGAAATGGAAACCAAACTGTAATTTGAATTTTCATGTAGCTGAATAAAATTAATGCTTAATTAAGTGTCACGTGCTTTAATTATACGATTTGAACGGAACGGTTTAATTCATTTTATACTTACAATGTTAATAATGGTTTAAGGTATTCGCTGATTGGGTTATTCATTAAAGCCCATTGTAAACGCTAAATTACTGTCGTTACAAATCATTTCATATCACAATCACTGAAATCGAGATTTGAGTTCCGCATAAAAGTTATATTATCAGTAATAAAGACGTGAAGACAGAATTTATTAAATCGGTTACTACGCCCGGATTATCTTTAAAAGATAAAAATAATCCATCATTTTATAAAACTTTGTTTTGTGATTCTAAATTCAAATTCTAACGGTGAGAATAAGAAGAATGAAATATATTTCGCAAAAATGTGGTATACAGTAACAGGTCTTACGTTAATAGTAGGTATATCAAGTGCAGACACATTCACCTAGTTTGGCGTACAAAATTTAACAACAAAATATTGTTAATATTTAAGTTAAAACAAATAACAAATACAATATATGTAGAAACGCAGTATTACTTATAATGTTTGTAATAGCATATTGTTTAATGAAAAATTTGCTAATTTTGGATAAGTCATATTTCGCAATTATAGCAATAGTAGGTATTGACCATCAACATTGAGCTATGCTGCGCTTTATTTAAAACCATGAAACAACTGGGCTGCACTTTAACAGTTTTATTGATTATACAAGAATGTATTAGGAATATTTGTGGGAGATAATTGGTTCGCAAAGCGCTGCGCGAAAACTCGCTTCGCGATTCCTGCTCTAGAAACATTTTTTTTATCAATGAGTCGGTACCAAGTCGCAATATTACGACCAATGAGGTTACGAAATAAATCAAGTATCAATTATCTCCATTTTAATAGCTGTATATTAGTATACTGGCCACCAAGTAAATAAATAAACTAAATGTATATTAAGCATTTTTATTTAGAAATATCAGACTCAATCGTAGCTATTTTTGAGAGAACCCTTTGGGTCACAGCTGGAGCCAGTCCAATCATCTATTGGCTATCTTAGTTTCCTTACATTTTTTTATTCTTAATTAGTTTTTAATCGTGGGAGGATTCTCCTCAATGCGACGAATTACAATAACACCTATTTTCTTGTACGAATAAAATAAGTACGGTAAAGCGAACAAATCAAAATCAGTTCTATTATTGACTGATATCGGTACGCTGATATTGGTACGTTGCGCAACATGAATGGACAAAGCGAAGAATGAGTACACGAGAGGAATTTGGTAAGTAGCACCAGCACAAAGAAAAGGTTAATGACAATCACGATAGAGGCACATTATAGAGACCAATAGTAATTTGACTCCATATTAGTAACGAATCTCGCTCGAAATCGACGCTAAGCATGCTTTGAACGGCAAAGCCGGCAAAACGGCCGTGTAAACGACGTTTGTATGTGTGCGTGTGCGCCGATTCATCACTATATACCGAGTCAAAGTACTCTATCGTTCTCTATTCTGTGGTAGAGGTATGTAATGAGAAGATTATCATTCGATTCGTCATCGAGTCAAGCGATCACCAGTCGTGTGACAAAGAAAGGGTTAAAATTAATGTGGATGGGTAAAGAGGGAGAGGAATATCGAAAATAGGGTGGATAGATTGTGTTAAGGCAAAGAAAGGAATTAATGCTGGGAGTGCAATTAAGAAAAGAGAACATAATATGCCCGCCCCAAATAAAATTGGAAGAGCGTCGGTGGCGTAGTGCGTATGGGCGTTATCTCCCACCCGGGAGGCACCGGTTCGAACCCCGCCACGTACCAATGTGTTTTCAAGTTTTGGATTCATATGTACATTTATTCGATGCTTTTACTTGCTTGGTTGGCAAAGCCTAATCGCCCTTATGTGGGGTAGGCTTCAGCCCCTCGGTGGGGACATTATATGAGATGTTGATGAAATAAAATTAGGATGGATGATGATAGGGTATTGTATTGCATTGTATTAATCCAATTGCGAATAAAACAATGCTGCCGAATTCCGAACGCATTCGAAAGTGACGGTAATCGAGCTTTGTGTTATGAATGACCAAGTGAGAGTCGCTTCTCAACTTAATGCTTAATAGAGACAGTCCAATGTTGCAGATAAACAATATCGCTTTATGTCAAAGATAACTTAGTACAAGTTGTGTTTAAGTTTCTTATCTTGGTAAGGATATTCAAGTTTGTACTGAATAACAACTTTGCTGTTTGTTACTAGATGTCGCCACTAAATAAGATTCCAATGTAAATCTGGTTTACCGACGCCTCACTCTCTCTCCTACAAACCATTGTACGCGCCATAAGTGTCTCATAACTAATAAATAAGTTTTCACTTAATTATCAACTGTTTTTCTTAATTGGAACGCTGCATTACTATTATTCATGGTCCTTCTTCGGAGTGCAATACAAATCAGCGAGTTCCACACTGTATTCGTTTGCGAAATTGAAAATTGTACGACCGGCGGGAACTGTGCTTAGCGAAAGCAGCCGCGCACACACAAAATGGAGACCGGCGACAAATTCGACGACGCACGCGGCGATATACTTCAAGAGAAGCTAAGGTTAATAAATATTAGACGATACGTAAAAGGCCGTATCACCCTTGTGGAGAATGAGCTAGGGGACATGAACACTGTGCAATCAATCGCCTCACTGGATGTTGCTGCTGAACGCCTAAGTAATCTTTTTACAAAGCTGGAGGACGTGAACCTGAATTTAGAAGCAATGGATCCGACTGAAAGTACTGAGGGTTCGAAAGTTGAGTGCAAGTGTCAAAAACTTCTTACTGAAATTCGTAAACGTCGTGAACAAATAAAGCATCGTTCCTCCATGTCATCGACGAGCGATTCTTCGTCGCAGGAGCAAGTACGCAAACCTAATCTTCCCAAGATATCACTACCTAAGTTTAGTGGAAGTTATGGGGATTGGCTGTCGTTTAAGGACTTATACGTCACGATGGTACACGATAATGAAGATCTTGGTCCCGTGCAGAAATTCTACTATTTGAAGTCGTGTTTAGTCGGCGAAGCCGCTTCATTAGTTACGACTTTGGAGTGTACGAATGAAAACTATGTTAAGGCATGGTCTGTTATTACGTCAAGGTATGACAATAAGGTGCTTATAGCTAATTATCACTTACAACATATTTTGTCTTTAAACAAAGTTAATGGTAAATCTTATACATTAAGAAAATTGTTGAATGATTTTATGCAATATTATAATTCACTGTTATCACTGAATATTTCTAATTTAGAAGACATTATTCTCATTCATGTTTTGTCTACTAAAATTGATTATAGTTCTTTACGTGATTTCGAATTGCAGAGAAGTGCAAGTGATTTTCCTAGTTTGCAACAATTTCTAACCTTTATCCAACAGCGCTGTCAAGCATTGGATATGTTATGCCGTGAAGAGGCAGTGGCCCCTGCAAAGCTTATGCCTGTAAAGAGCACTGCTCATGTCACTGTAGGCAGCAGCAATAATTCAACTGGTAAGTCAATTTGTTGTTTATATTGTAATAAAAATCACTCAATATCAAAATGTTTTAAGTTCACTAAGTTGGCTACAAGTGATAGAAACAAATTTGTGAATAATGCAAATTTGTGTGTTGTTTGTTTGTCAAACAAACATGCTACAAGTAGTTGTTCTAGAGACATTGTTTGTAAAAAGTGTTCGCAAAGGCATCATAATTTATTACACCTTGATTCACAGACATGTAATGTAACTGTAGCTTCCAACAAAATTATTACTGATTCCCAATGTCAACCCCCGACAAATATAGTAATGACATCTTCAGTGATTACACAAAATAAGTATACCTCTACATATCAGGTGTCTCTTCTGCCTACTGCATTAGTATATGTATGTGACAATGAAGGTAAGCAATATGAATGTGTGGTACTTTTGGATGTAGGAAGCCAAAAGAATTATATTAGCTCTGCATTTGCTAATAAGTTAAAATGTGTAGATTTTGAAGATACAGACCTAGCTGTGGCCGGGGTGGGAGGTCATACATGTAAAATAAAACGTAAGATTCCATTATCAGTTTATTCTCACTGTTCTGATTTTAAAATTTGTTCAGAATTTGGTGTGTTAGAATTTATTACTGATCCCTTACCTATGGTGGATGTGTCCAAAGAGGCACTGCCGTCTCTTATGCATTTGGATTTAGCGGACCCAAAGTTTAATATCTCTAAGGAGATTGATATGATACTTGGTGTTTCATGTTTTGCAAAATGTCTTAAAGAAGGCAAACTGGACTTGGGCCCAAATATGCCTACATTAATAAATACTGCATTTGGTTGGGTATTTTGTGGTGAAATATCTGTAACCGGCCAACATGTCACAAGTCTAAAGAGTCCTTGTCATTTGTCTGTGTTACATAATGACATTAAAAAATTTTGGCAACTGGAAGAAATGCCTAATCATCCTATTTTGTCATTTCAGGAGGAAAGATGCGAGCAGAGCTACTTAGAGTCAGTATCAAGGGGTGAAGACGGACGGTACCATGTAGATCTGCCAGTTAATAGAGATCTTCTTCCAAAGTTGGGTAATTCATACAATGTTGTTTTCTGTTGCCTTATGTCGTTAGAAAGGAAATTTCAAAATAATCCTGAATATTTTAAAAATTATAAAGCATTTATAGATGAGTTTATCGACCTCGGTCATGCCCATTTTGTTGATATAAATCCTCACAAAGGTAACCAAATTGAATATTACATGCCGCATCATGCTATAATAAAAGATAGCTCTTCTACTACTAAGCTTAGAATTGTTTTTAATGGCTCTCAACCTACGTCGTCTGGTTTAAGCTTAAACGACGTACTTCTTGTGGGCCCAGTGGTGCAGCCTGATATGTTTACCATACTCCTCAAATTTCGTACCTATATCTATGTATTTGCATCTGACATAACAAAAATGTACAGGCAGATACGAGTGAAATCTCCATACCAAACTCTTCAGCGTATTTTGTGGAGAGATAATCCATCACAAGATGTAAAATGTCTTCAACTCGATACTGTCACATATGGGACAGCCTCTGCCAGTTACCTTGCTACTAGAACTTTTGTGAAATTAGTTGAGGATGAAGGTGAGCATTATCCCTCTGCCTCTAATGCATTATTAAATAGCACATTTGTTGATGACATTTTACATGGTGAAAATAACCTTTCCTCTGCATTGAATACAATGAATGAATTGCAAGCATTATTAAGTAAAGGAAAATTTGAGTTACATAAGTGGTCTTCTAACAGTTCTGAATTGATGTCGCGGATTCCTCCTGATAGACGTGAGAAACGTCAATTTTCTTTTGAAAATAAAGAAGAGTTTTGTGTAAAAACTTTGGGATTAAAGTGGGAACCCTCCTCGGACAAGTTCCAAGTAGATGTACCCAAATATACAGTTTCAATAAAAGAATACACTAAGCGAAGGATTTTGTCAGATATTGCTAAGGTTTATGATCCCTTGGGTTTCATTGCTCCAGTTACTGTGTATGCTAAATTAATAATGCAGGAAATCTGGAAGGCTAATATTGACTGGGATCTCAGGGTACCTGATGCTATTCTGTTTAAATGGAAATTATTTTGTAAAAATCTTGAATGTTTGAATGTCATTTCAGTGCCTCGCTATATGCTTATTCCAAATGCAGAGAAGATAGAGCTTCATGGCTTCGCAGACAGCTCCACGAAGGCATATGGCTGCGTTTTGTACGTTCGCTGCAGTCATATTGAAAATATTACAGTCCACTTAGTCTGTGCGAAGACACGAGTTGCTCCTCTCAAGCATGTTACTTTGCCAAGGTTAGAGCTTTGTGCTGCACTGTTACTTGCCAAACTTATGAGCACTGTTTCCGAAATTTTAAATATTCCCTCTAATAGATTATTTTATTGGACTGATTCCATGATTACTCTATGTTGGATTAAAAATGATCCTGCTAAACGTGATATTTTTGTTTCTAATAGAGTTGCCCAAATACAAAGCTTGTCCCATAAAAGCAAATGGTTTCATGTCAAGTCATCAGAGAACCCTGCTGATGTGTCCTCACGTGGTATGGAGCCACAAGAGCTTCCCAATTGCAAATTATGGTTCTTTGGGCCCCACTGGCTTTCAAAGCCTGATTCACCTTGGTTTCATTCACCTCAAGTAATGCCTGAGGTTTCTTCAGACATTGAATTGACACAAGTTGAATCTGTTGTGTCAAGTGTGTCACTTCTTACCCAGGAGGAAAGTAAAAATGGTTTTCTTAGTTTATTTGAAAAATTTTCTAGCTGGAGTCGCTTAGTTAGGATAATGGCATATGTGCTGAGATTTATTAACAATACAAAAACTAAATTTAAAAACACAAATTTTTTAACAGCCAAAGAGCTCAAGCAGGCGTCCATTTCTATAATCAAATGTGTGCAGCATGCACATTTTCAAAAAGATATCAATGGTTATGCTTCCTCAAAGCATGGTGATGGCTCAAAGTCTCTTAAATATTTAAATATATTTTTAGATGACGAGAAAATGCTTCGCGTGGGCGGTCGTTTACGTCATGCTAATGTACCAGCTGAGCAAAAGTTCCCATTGCTACTACCAGCCCGCTGTCATATCACTAATTTGTTAATTAGGTATGAGCATGAGAGACTGTTGCATGCAGGAACGCAGACGACGTTATCTAGTTTACGAAGATTTGTATGGCCGTTGAATGCACGAAGTTGTATTCGTCATTTTATACATAAGTGTGTGCGCTGTTGCAGGTATAGGGCTGAAACTGCTTCGCAGATAATGGCTGACTTGCCTAAGTATCGTGTAACACCTTCTCGACCTTTTTTGTTCACAGGCATAGACTTTGCAGGGCCACTGTCGGTCAAGGTTGCCCGAATGAGAAAACCTATCATAACTAAAGGTTATATATGTCTTTTTGTTTGCCTAAGCACTAAAGCAATTCATATTGAATTGGTTTCTAATCTTACTACTAAAGAATTTTTAAATGCATTCCGTAGATTCATTTCTAGACGTGGTAAATGTGCTAAAATATTCAGTGATAATGGTACTACATTTCATGGGGCGAAAAATGAGCTTCATGAATTGCATAAAATGTTTCTAAATGATTTTAAGCAAATTGCTAGTTATGTAGCTTCAGAGAGCATTGAATGGCGTTTTATAGTTCCTCATGCAGCTCATTGGGGGGGGCTATGGGAAAGCTCTGTGAAACTTGTGAAACATCATTTAAAAAGAGTATTAGGAAATACCATACTCTCTTATGAACATTTGTATACTCTTCTAACACAAATTGAAGCTATTGTGAATAGTCGACCCATAACCCCATTGAGCGACTTAGATGGTGATGAACAATGTCTCACACCAGCTCATTTTTTAATAGGAAGCAGTCTTACTTCGTTCCCAGAAGGTGATTTCACAAAGTTTCCTGATAACAGGCTAGATATCTATCAACAAATATGTAAACTTCGAGAGAAATTCTGGAAACGATGGAAGACTGACTATTTGAACACATTACAGATGAGATACAAATGGTACAAAGAAAATCCTGAGTTAATGTTAAATACAATTGTATTATTGAAAGATGATAATCAACCACCCATGTCTTGGCCATTAGGGCGTGTTGTTGAGTTGTATAAAGGTAAAGATAATCATATTCGTGCTGCTGTTGTAAAAACTAAAACTGGTTCATTTTCAAGACCTATTACTAAAATTGTACCTTTACCCTTTGAACAAAACAATTAAATTGTAATATTATTTTAGGCTTTGTATCAATATAAAACTGTAAATGTATGTTTTGAGTTAACTCAGTATTATTAATTAAAAATGATAAATAAGTGTTATACCTGATCTGTGGCCTTAGTACGAGTTTGATCGAGCTCGCAAACTGACAAACTCGTACTAGGGGTACTGCTATCTCATAGTAACATGTACTGTAGATTTGTTGTACTGTTTTTTACATCATTATATCTGTTTTAGTATATAATAAATAAGCTATGATGTGCTTATTTATAAATTTAAAAATATTTTTAAGCAAATTGTAATACTTATTAATTAGTTTAATGATGCCAAGAGCACTTAGCTTATTTACTTAAATTTGTTAAACTTTATTGTTATTTTCATACTTTAAGAGCCTTAGGCCTTAGGGCATGTTTCACGGTATCTGGTTGGGGGATATTGTCATTATTTCGTTTGAAAATTTAAAGTATTGAATAATTTAAATGGGGCGGGTGTATGGTAAGGATATTCAAGTTTGTACTGAATAACAACTTTGCTGTTTGTTACTAGATGTCGCCACTAAATAAGATTCCAATGTAAATCTGGTTTACCGACGCCTCACTCTCTCTCCTACAAACCATTGTACGCGCCATAAGTGTCTCTTAACTAATAAATAAGTTTTCACTTAATTATCAACTGTTTTTCTTAATTGGAACGCTGCATTACTATTATTCATATCTTTTACCCAGGTTTGTAATAGATATCCTTACTGTGATTTTTCATCTTTATGTGATCGTTTAGCTAGTAAATATCGAATAAAATGCTTGTTATTGTACATTAATCAACATTTCAAACTGATGACATTTTGTAATACAATTGTAAAGTGAACTAATTGTTACCAGAACCGTAAAAAATTGAATCCGTAAAATCTTTTGTCGGCCCTTTTTGTTTGAAACGACTGGACCGTAAGTCATTAATATATTAAGGACGCTTCATGCATCACCCCGATTTCCTCAGAGGGCACTCCAAGCTGTAAGTATGTGGATTGGTTAAAATCTATCAATATTTGCATCACGTTTCCAATATCTGCCGAGTCGGTGTTATTTGGTTCATAAATTCTAAGGTTGTGTAATAGAGTCCTTTGCGTGTCGACTTTGTTGACAACCAATATTATATAGTCTGTGATAGTTCACGCTGAATATTATACGGGTAGTCGGACGATGGATTGGTCGCTAAGGAAGACACATTGGCTTGGCTAGTGAGAAGGGTTGCAAATGTTGAATTAAAGGAATATATTTTCATCTATTTCACATATTATGAAGAATATAAATTCACTTTAACGATGTATTCTTTCCGTTTTTATTTCTCTTATGCCTCTGGCTGGTGTAGCTTTATAAAAATTTTATCTTTATAATAATTATTTTTCTTTCGCCTATTTTCCATTAAATATTTAAGTGCACCATGAGGAATAAAGGTGACGGACCTCACTATGGCAACAAATAAGGTTTAAAGAAAGAAGAAAGTGTTTATTTCCTTATTATCTATAAACCAATCTCCTTCTATCAGGGATAAAAACATTTTACAATACAATGCCTTAATTTATAATGCCTATGCATTCATTTATAGTTGTTATTTTGCAACAATGTAACAACTTATCATTCAGAGGTCGGAACATTGTAAATTTTACTCCAATTACCGTTCATTTAAAGCCGTCACGTTTACAAAAATACGGTCAATTTACTCAATCATAATATAAAGAAACAAACAAAGAAAACTCATTTCTTAGGAGCATTAAGAAAACATAACACACACATAAAGTACTAACTTCATTGGAGTTGCTGCAAAATAGTATGGTTATTTATTTACATTTCTTGACCTTCTAAGAGTTTTCATCTTTGCCTATTAACTACGTTAAGTGCTTTCAAGAATGGTAGGAACCTTAAAATTAGGATTAAGTATAATTTCTACTTAACTTTTGAATCATATCTCTTTCTGAATCAATACTAGAAGTTTGTTGTAAAGGGAGGAACAGACTTGCTGAGTTTCTAGTCCGTTCTTCTCAAAAAAGGCCCCTGGTTAAACTCTTGATGGCATAAAATTTTACTTTCATAAGCGTACAAACTATACATAAAGCTGACGCCACACCGCGTCCATTTGCCACACCGCTCGACGTCGTAGTCTCGGGCGAATGTACAGGTGTAAGCATAGATATAGGAAACTGTAGATGAGCAATGTGAAAGAGAAAGGGCATACTAACACGTATATTAGAGTGAGATAGATAGACGAGACCATTTCAAGTACACGCAGGCGGCCTAAGTCAGTAGAAAAGACAGTAATTGTCAGACTGCTGTACTATTTTTCACGCACACATGCGCATTACTCACACATTGGTGCTTTTTTGACCTCGCCCTAGTCAATTCATTGCCTATCTATAAACGTCAGTTATTATATATCTAAGGGTGTAACCATATGTACGCGCTGTGACGTCGTCAATATTTTCTATCAATGTTCAGCGTTACGCACACGTCACCGTCGACGGCCCGTCCTGTCCACAGTGTGGCGAGACCTTTAAGGAATAAAGAAATGTTGAGTTTGAGTTCGAGATCCTTGTTAAAGTTGATATTATTAATTTTTTCCTATTGTTAATTAGTGTATCAAATATATGTATATTATGTAAGTATCTTATATTGTATATTATTCTTGACAAATATTATATTTATTTATTCATATTATGTTTCTACGTAGATATTTAGTGTATGTATTATTTTTATTTTAAATTAATTTCGAGCTATTTACTTAGTTGTTGCATCGCCATCTTCCCTTTGCTTTTTGTTTTAATCCTGTCTATCAAAAATTTTCGTGGAAGAGATCGCTCTTAGCGATTAGTCCGCCCATTGTGCATTGTAATTGAAATTATTGTTCTGTTCTAAAGGTTCAATTCTATTCTATTCTAAAGTTGCTTTGATTTCTACGTCGAAATCAAAACTTACACACATCTCCTCCAGTATACAATGCAGTAAACAAAAGATCATAATTTTCCTACCCTGCTCCCAATTTACTTGAGGTCGGTGCAGTATGCCTTGATATCGACAATACTGCCTATGGATTTGGCATTAGATTTTTACGGCCGTGTGCCTCACACCAACCCTCCTTGGGAACGACTGATATCTTTCGACAGCACCCGGAACCACCAGCCTTCCGAAGCACGGAGGAAAATCGATTTGAAAAATTTTCAGTCACTCATCCGAGTACCGACCATGCACTTAGTTGCTTAACTTTCGTGATCGTCACTAAGAAGGCATGACCACGGCGCCATCGACCTCCTCTCATTCCCTATTATATTAGATTATTATTTTCCTCTATCGTTCCCAAAATATATTAGGAAATTAAATTCGCACACACACGCAGCACATAAAAGTAAATGCACAACACACACAGCTTGCGGAACAAATCCAAATGCCTCATTTCCTTAACCCGACCGGGAATGAGTAAACATGAGCAAAATGAAAAACGAAAAGGCGGCTTGAGGTTAACGAACCGAGATTGTTTCTGTGCGACTCTTGCCAACAATGTCTGTATTTTTTTAACTGCGAAGTAAATAGGGATTAAATTATCTTGTTCATCCTGGATTTTAGCAAAATAACTGCTGCATGTCAAAGAAGGAGGCTTTTGATAAGAGTCACTGTTGAAAAAAATATTATTATGATAACCTATTTACAAATATGGTAGTATTGTTATTTTTTTTACTGGTAACATTCATTTGTCTTCGCCATGTCTGCGCTCTGTGTTAAATCGAATTGAGAGTAAGAAGAAAGTCAAATAAAAATTGAAGTACTTTTAGCTGTCTTTGTTCTAACACCCTCTCAATTAGCCATCTCAACATGACTCTTCTTTAACATTAATCAATTAATTTACACAGTCAATCCAACTTTTCTTCGCTTTTACTCTCGCTGTAGGTATACCCACAGAACACAGAAAGAGGTTAGAAGGGCTATGTGGGCGGGGCACGCGCGCCAGATAAACTCGTCATATCATGCTCAAATCGAAGTACTGCGATCGTGTTGCTTAGTTATTCATTGACAACAACGGATAGTGTATTGTAAAGCGCTGCGAAATAAAATTTTGAATATGCCTTCTTGTGCTGTAATTTCTTGCAAAACAAGAAGTCAGGTGTCAAATGTAACTAAAAATGGAATTTCTTTTCATCGGTTAGTAATAAACTTGATCATAATAAGTATATTTTAGTAAAAATCACCAAAACTTCGTCATGACGATAACTCACATATTATTTTTCAAAAAAATATGCATTACCGGCAACGTACGCCTGCAATTTTTACCACATTACTTAGAGCGCGTAATGTTGTACACTGAAATTGTCGGTGGCGTATTTTGACAATGATCATCAACGTAGTAAAAGCCGTTAGTGTCGTCCTCACCAAAAAAACGCACACATAGCGTTATATCGATAAATATATTTTTGTAATATTTGTTTAAAGTAAACAAAATTTTATATAAGTATGTCAGTTAAAATGCCACAAATTTGTTATTGCTATACAGACAGACTGTTTGGTAGATGGTATAACAAGCGTACACCTACTTTTTCTAACATATTCACATAAGTACTATGTAAGTATTACCTATAAAAGATTCAAAATTGTTAAATTTATTTAATTTTTACCATACAAATAGTTCGGTTAGTAAATCAAAATTTATAGGGAAATTCTAGATTAACTTTGTTATTTAGAATTTTTAATATCACCGTAATATTTATATGAGTGTGTCAACATAGATGTGCCAGCTTGTTATTCCATGTACCAAACATGTCGTTAGTTTTGTTATTTTGTGTTGTATTGTTGTTTTTAATAAAAGTTTTGATATATTACTGAAGTTTTATTTTACTTGTTATAGTTTTACACAATCACATTACATAATTTTACACAGTAGCTTTTACCATCAAAGCGCGGGCAATCAACATGACATTACTTTTCTTAATAGTTTTTTTGATGGTAGCGTTCGTACATACTACATAGATGCTGAGGTAGCGTCCAGATTACATTATATTACCAGTTAGGGCACCGCCGTGGCAAAGTGGTCAATAACGGTGCCTTCACATCAAGGGGTCCCGATTAGAATCCTGATAGGAGAAAAGATATACTTAAATAAACACATAGACAACCATGACTGGTGAACAAAATGTTCGGGTTTATCACACAATCATTAAATGATTGTGTTTGATTTTATTTAAGTTTATCTTTAAAAATATTTTACTTAGTATGACTGTATGTTTGTCGTTATCTAATATCCATAAATTTGTAATTATAGGTACTTAATTGCATATTATATAAATTACTAGATGACCCGGTGTACTTCGTATCACGGAGTGATACGAAGTACACCGGATACTTCGTATCACAATATTTCGTATCACAAACCGTCTTTTAGTGTCGGATCAATTTGGCTGTTGGATCGGTGGCTTGAATAACAGGTGTGTGTGATGTCGTGTAAAGCTCGCCGTGAAAGTTTTCAATCTCGGCCAAATGTATGTGTGAAATAGCACAATAAAGACTTTTTTCTATTTACATCCCAAACATTGACAACCATCAAAATAATCAATATAATAACAAAATTTTCTGAACGAACCAACAATGACAACCGTCAAAATATTAAAATTTAAATTAAAAAATACGCGATAATCTGAGTAATGTGGATATATGTTGTCGATTCAAAACCATTAATTTAATACGTCCTTCAATTCGAATGGACCCAAGTCTACCGTACCGAAGGGACGAACGTCAAATGTTTGACAGGAAAGTAGGCAGAACAGTTTATATGGGAAAATGAAAATTTTGTTTTTACTATCTTCCTCGCAATTTCCGTTGCAGACCCACCATACCACCGGCCATACCACTGGTGGTATGGTGGGTCTAAAACTATACCACTTAGAAAGTAGTGTTGTGAAAAAAAGTATTACGTGTTATTAATAAAAGTCTATCACGGGTGCGCATTTTCTAACATAACTTTTCAATTCCTATGATTAGAGGTCCGACCGGTCCGACAATATTTCTCATACCATTTAAAACCTTCATAACTTCATAAAACATAATAATTGAAATTCATAATATCATTAATCATACATTTTTGGGCGAGTCTAGTGTTTTATGCACCTACATGGCTGGGTGATGGGTAGGTTAGGGTTATTTTTTTATGACTAGGCGGAGTGCACTGTTTTTGTAAGCAACAAGGTAGTAACAGTATTAATAAAAAAATTATGATCACTAACTGTTATGAGTTTCGTTGGTAGTAATAAAAATGTATGAATAAAAAAAGTACGAAAAATAAAATTATGAAGAGTGATTATTATGAACACAAATCGATAGTAAGACAAAGAATAGGATTTAGAATATTATGTGAGCCAATATGGATCCGTCTATGACATATATATATAACTACTTTACTAATAAAAATTATAAAAAAAAAATCCCTATGTCAAAGCGGGATGAAGAAAATGAATTAGTATACTCAAATTGCACTAACTTGTAAGAGAATGAAAACGCGTCCAAGGCATGACCTACTGATATTTCCCTGTTTACTAACTGCATTTGTACATAGGTAAGTTATAAAATCGTCATTTACTTTTTGGTCATTTCGCCGTGTTTTAGGAACTGTCCCAGCCTTAAGTATATCTTGCAACACATTCAGTACACCCATTAATGTTTTGGTATTCTTGTTAAGTAAATAAAAACTAGCTAAATGACAGTTGATCTTGAATTAAATGACTCGCTCGTGATATAATAGATACCTAGTAATAATTAGTAATAAATACGTAAATAGACTATAGGCCAATATCGATAGCTCCTCCTGAATAATTTATGCTCATTGTAGTCCACAACACTATTTTCCCAGTGGTATAGTTTTAGACCCACCATACCACCAGTGGTATCGCCGGTGGTATGGTGGGTCCGCAGCGGCAATTTCTCCATGTTTTCTCATCGTTTAAACCTTCCCTGGACTACGAAAAACATTTCAAAACCATAATCAGCTAAATCGGTCCAGCCGTTCTCAAGTTTTAACGAGACTAACGAACAGCAATTCATTTTTATATATATAGATATCCTTTTAGTAACTATTTTTAAAAGATAATATATAAAAATATAATAAGATCATTATAAAAATAAAATAATTATAACTTATTTGTATTGAAATACATGTATGTACATTGAAAATTTAACTATAATTAAAGTGAAATTTTATTTTTGAAAGTTTAAAAAATCTTACAATATTTACTATCGATAACTCTTCCTTGTAGGTTCTTGTCAATCACTATATTAATGTACAGTGCAACAAACTTATTTTACTGATGGCGGGTGTCACTAGCGGTGAACAAATGTCAAAATGACTATGGGTAAATTGTAGTTCTAGTTTTAGCCACCGGAAAAGATAAGTTTGTGGAACCACGGACGTGTGTGATTGATTCATTTCGATTAGGCGTTCTCTTGATTGGCTGTGTTTGATGCTGCACGATAGGGTGAACTTATCTCTATTGGTGCAAAAGAAAACAAGAAAAACAAGTTTTGCGCAAAACCGGCTACAGCGGTTCTCCTACAAAAGATGTTTGTTCGCCGTTCTAACCTCTTTCTGTGTTCTGTGGGTATACCCACATTAATATTTTTGGCTACAGAGATTGTCACGAACTGGTGTGAAAGTGGACTGTAAGGAATAAAAAGGGGAACTCAAAGTAAAATATTATATTAATAAAACAAATCTGATTACAATAATACAAAAAACAGAGAAAAACATAGGACCGCGACCGTCAGCGATAAAAATTAAAAAAAATATAATGACAACATGGATGTCACAGACATCAAAGTAAGAAAAAGAATAAAACCTCACCGGCCTGATGGCCAGTTCGTAACAGAGATTTTAATAATAGTAATGTTTGTATTAAGCGCAAATTCAGTATTAATTTTGAAATCCTAATTCAGCTGAAACAAAGCATTTCGTAGTTTAACCCTGGACCCTGATCCAAATTTTTAGCTGACGTGTGTTACGTAAGCAAATATACGTAAAGCTGTAATCCCAACACTAAAGCTCGTCTTATTCATTGCGTATCCAACAAAATCCCTCGAAATACTTTGCCTCGATAATGATTCCTTTATTGCAGCACCAAACTCCCTAGCTCAACTTTCTTGATTATATTATCTAAGAAAGAATCTTTAAGGAAGAGTAAAATGGGGCTACTTGGGACCTCTTCATAAAAGACCTTTTGTAGAAAATCGACGCCGTTTCGAGATAAAAAAAAGCATTTCTTTATTGATGTAGTATGTTTACTAACGACTGGTTTATATGAAACTATAAATTGGAATACATCGACCATTTTCATATGATAAAACTTAGGTGACATTATTACAAGTTTTCAAACACATAATCTATATTTTGTTATAGCACGGTAACTTTGCAATGTGTATTATGTACCACATGGTATTTTACAACTACTATCTTTCGATATCTAAACCACAGAGTACTGTGTATGAAGAATCCCGAATGGGTTAAAATATCGACTGTGTAGAATCATGAATGCAGTAAATTGCAGTTGTGTGGAATCCATATTGTATGGATATTGATTTACTTAAGACTTCGATCAACAATTATTTTGTGTTAATCAGCGTGAATTTATTTATGTATTTAATTAGAATCGTACCAGAGCTACATTAGCTTAGTTTCCAAAAGCAACAGGCTAGATCGCAACCTGCATTAAATTCTATTACTCCAAGTTCTCGCGATGCTCTTAATCTTTGAGATGTTTCAATAGCCCATCGAGCCCCGGCCCACCCAACTGCGTTTAAAGAAAATTTATTAAAACCTCGCTACTGTGGCGACTTTATTAAACGAATCATCTTAAACGGCAAGCCTTAAATTCTTCTTTTGTTGCGACTCAAGTTGTTCAATCTCTCGTATAATACCGGTCTGGCCCTGAGGAGGTCTCACTTAAAGCCTATTGCGATTTGCTTGTCGAATAGCCGAGTTAACTTAGTTATCTGAGAGGGGAATTGAAAGAACTAAGTAGAAATGGTGTTTGAACGTGAACGGAATGAGATTTTTAAACTGATTCAAATCATATTCAAGGAGGATCTAGTATTGGTAAAATTCTATACTGCCTGGTCTTGTTTAACATCGAGTTGCTGACTTTTATATTCTTCTTCTTATCTTATTTGATGATCATTATGCTCATCCATATTATAGTTTAAAATTGCCCTTTGACATGCACCTTGATTTTAATTTAAACTGTCGTGTGTATACTATTATTATTATGTTCTGTAGATTTTTCCGTTAGTGTAATAAGTATATTTGTATTGTATTGTATGTAATTGACCTATTTTCTTACACGCTCTTTTGTTAATATTTTCTCTGATATTCAAAGTTAATGCTATTAGATTACTAATTTTAGATAGCACTGTATTTTTAAAGTACATTTTTATTTCTATCGCTAAAGAAACTATCTTGTAATTGATTATTTTTGCTTAGTGAATTATTGTTCTATTTAATTATATGAGGTAATTTTCAGACCTTATTTTTTTAAAATGTATTTCTTCCAGTTTGCTATGAAAATATAACAGATTTGAAAATAATTTCCGTGACATTTTCAGTTAGGGTAACTGAGAAATTGAAAAAAAATGTTAACATGGAAACTGTAGCTTATTTACAAAAATCTATTTTCAAAGCTCTGCGAATAATTCTCAGAATTTACTAAGGCATATCCAAGCTTCTACCACACAGGAAGTTTTGATATGAAGTTCAATTGATATATATACGACGCCAATGGTCTCATAAAACCTCCTTGCACATTTTTTTGCGTATGCTTACATTTTAAAAAACAAATCCTCTTAATAAATGCATCAAACGATGAATAAGCAGCTTTAAGATTCTGACAAATGTTCGTATTGATATTTTTATTGACGTGACAACGTCTTATAATTCGCTAGAGCCGGCTGCACGCACGAAAAAACATGACGCATGCGGCGTTACCTCGCTCTGAGGCGTTCCATGTAAGGCTTGAAGTGCAAGCAAAAATCTATTAAACAAATGAAATTAAATTTTTCTTTTGAAAAGACGTTGTCACGTTCAACTATCGTCAGTAAACCGACTTTACAGACAACCAATTTTTTTTTATTATATTAAGGGTGGAACTTTTGGTTTTTATAAAATCTGATAAAGGAGAAAGCGAGGTGCGAAAATCTCAAACAATTAAGGCCTGCGTATCTTAACATTAACTGTAGGGACAATAAAACGCGCATATAATTTTCGTTACAACATTATTAACCCGGGAGAACTCGCGCCTTTAAAACTCACACGAGCACTCGCGCGTAGAGCATTTTGCTCACGTTTTATAAATCGCCAAAAAGTATATAAATTATGGCAAACCTATTTAAATTATTACTTATCAATATACATAATAAATATGAATACTGACTGACTGACTGATATATCCCACAGCCCAAACCGCTGGGTCTAGAGATTCCAAATTTGGTACGTAGGTTCCTTATGAGGTCCAAGGGTGCTCTATAAAGGATTTTTAGAAATTCACCCTCTAAGATGGTAAAAAGGGGGAGCAAAGTTTGTATGGAAATCCGTCATTTATAAAGTAAAATCCATTAAAATGGGTGCATGGCCTTTCAGTAAGAAATTAAGAAGGAGGTATTTTAAGATTTTTGGATTTAAATGCTGCCCGAAGTAACTATTCTACGCGGTCGAAATCGCGGGCAAAAGCTAGTATATAATAAGACAATCATGTAAAATAAAATCAGACATTTATTTTTAGTATTATGCATTTGTGAAAGTACAACATTTTATTAGTAAGCATAGGAACAAGGACAAGCAGTTAATAAATCCATAGCAGTAAGGTATAAATTTAAGAAAACTCGCAATAGGAATGCATAGTTTGTTTACCTATGTTTTCTGGTGAGCGTAGTTCAAGATTTGAACGGCGCGTAGTAGTATGCCGGAGCCGCTTCTAGTTGCGCTTATTCAATGTTACTGCCAAGTCGCTCATTTAAGAATTACGGAACTACCTCCATTATTTTACTATTTTGTTTTGTTTAAAGATATTGTTTGTACGCCTTACGTAAGTTTAGATTTTACCCAAATTATAAATTGTATTTTCTCTGTAAGTGAATGCTATGTATTCTTTGAGAAATAAATATCTTTAACCCGATGTTCTATATTTTTTTTTAACAAACGAGTACTGAGTATGTCTCTCGCATATCTCCGATATTGACAGAGTGAGATGGGTCATGTTAGAGGTGGTGTTCTTGTTTTGTTTTGAGATTGTAAAGGCTTGTTCATATTAAATACTTTTAACTCATTATATTCGTTAAATTCGTTCAATAAAACAATATTGGATATAGTATTAATAAAGATAAAGATAATATATAAATGATAAATTTATGGACTAGAACTTATAAATAAAATTCTTAGGTATATAATACTTGTAATCTTAAAAAGTATCGTCGTCACTTCCTTCTGATAAACTTTCTGCAGACATGTGAATAATAAACTGCTCTAACATATTTTCTACATTATTGTCGACTTCGTACATTTTTATTCGATCTTGGTTATCACATGATTAACACGTGTTGACCACTTTTGACTATCCACTTTAGTTACTCTTTGTAACAAAAGATTTCGAACTTTATCGATTTAATAACTTTTATTATTTGCTGCTTGATAAAAGAGCACGCGGCACACAATACGTGTTTATGGCACTACATAGTATAAAACAAAGTCGCTTCCACCGTCTGTCTGTCCCTATGTATGCTTAGATCTTTAAAACTACGCAACGGATTTTGATGCGGTTTTTTTTAATAGATCGAGTGATTATTAAAGAAGGTATGTATAATACATGCATGTTTACATAAGCATTGCACCCGTGCGAAGCTGGGGCGGGTCGCTAGTTTATCATACAAGCCGGTCTCTTGTGGCGTTTGAATGAAACGGTTGATTACGTAGACCAATAGAAACGTAGTCAAAATTTTCTGTACTCGTTTCTTAAAAAATAGACTAAAGAATCAAAATCTAGAATCAAAAACAAACTTGACTCCCAACATTCACCGTAACTCCATCATAAAACTTGAAAAAAAGCCCCTAGAGCGTCCCAGTGCACCGGAATCTAATAAATATTGCACATGCCATACCCACTCGCTCTGTGATGATGACAAAAACAAACCGAAAAACACGGACCGTAACCTCAATCGCAAATAAAGACGCACGTAGACGGAAAGCAAAAAGGTATGACGTCGACACACTGATAGACGTACGTACAGTACCTAATCAGATTCCACTCGTAGGTGGTAGAAAGCCTGCGTGCTTTGTTAGGTGTTGTAGTATTTAAATCTATCCTGGTTTGAACTAAAATTTTGTTAGAAATAGGTTTAATTTCTATCTCGCCTTGGGTACTCATTCAAATTACAATAAATAGGTACATAACCTTATGTTTAACACTAGGATTGTTTTTTTTTGACAGTTTAGATTTTGGCGACCAAATTTCAACGAGATTTCATTACTATGACCAGAACATACTTATATACCTACCTATCTATAGTTTATAATAAATATTCAATTACGCACCTACCTTTTTCATTTTTTTCCAACATTGGCAAATCTATAAAAAAATTATACCTTAATAAGTATGAAACATACCAGGCGGAAGTCTTCATATTTCTAATATTCTATGTCTATCAATTGTTCAACGTTCACTTTTATAGTATACCTACTCAATGTTTCACATAAAAAAAACATATAAACAAACTTGCTGAGGTTTAGACATCGTTCTATTCTAGGTGTACAATCAGCTAAGACCCGATACAGAGCAAACACATTCATCATTCGAGCAAGTAAATCATTCAATAAGCTATTTCATGATATACATGAGCTGTTTTGTTCCAGCATAACTTCAGTTAGGAAACTTATTTCTAACGATTTCTTCCTGTCTGATGCAAGTTGATTTTAATTTTAATTATAATGAAATAGGATATTAACTTGAATCTGTCTACTGTATTAAGTTCGTAAAGTTAATGTTATTACTATAACGAAAGTTCCATTATTACTGTTTGTTATATCTTAAAGATACAATAGTTATTTAAATACTGCAACTAACTTATACTCGTATGTGGAGATTTGTAAATGGCATTGGATAACTTACATATTTATTGTACTGTTTAATATTTATTTACTTTACAGTCAAATATCATTTGACTGTAAATCTTCCAACAACCAAATAAATAAATAAATATAAAAGTGTGGACACCGCACATGCTTCATAGTAAAGTAGATTTCTTGTGTACATCACAAGAATTTCTTGTAATACACAAGGAAAAATTCTCGTAATGTGCCCGGTCCCATATAACTACTAGTGTAACCGAATTTCCTAAAAAGTAAGAAAATAATAATAGCACAGTCTAAATACAAATTATAGTGGTGCGACGCCTTTGAACTTGTGGAAGGTGCCGCTTTTGTTTAGATAGCGTGCAGTACACAGACATACAGTGGACCAGCGTGTACCAAACGATTGTATTGCAGTTTGGTGGCACCACGCGCCTCTCTCTTACGTACGTCTCACGATTACTCCGTCTAGATATCTTATTGGGTGACTATGATAACTTATATAGAATTATTTTTGCGTTAACGAACGCGCATTTTTTTTTTAAATTAGAATATACACTGAAGAAAGTCGACTGTCCAGGGCGGGAATCGAACCCAGCATTTGCCACAATCCAGGCGGCTGCGTCAACAACTATGCTACCAGGACATTGCTTTCACAGTCGAAATTTGTCAGTGCTTGGTACTTATGTATTAATGGTAACATTGTTTCATTAACAGTAAAAAAAAAAATTTGCGCGTTCATTAACGCAATAATATTTCCAAAATAATAAAAGGCAGGTTCATCTTAACTGGACGTCAAATATTTGCAAAAGTATTTCGTTCAGATCTAATAAGTGCAAACTTCAAAGATTCTATGAAACCATAAAAATATAAGTACCAAAAACTGACAAATTTCGACGGCGAAAGCAATGTCCTGGTAGCGTATTGATTGACGCAGCCGCCCGGATTGCGGGTCGATTCCCGCCCTGCCCACAGTCGATTTTCGCAGTGTATTTTAAATTAAAAAGAAACTTATACAGTCTATAATAATTAGTACATTCCGTTGTTACTCTTCTAATATACCAAAATTCATGGTTTTAGATATCTATAGGTTTTGGTTCCCTTTCGAGTGTCAAAATATGCGGCATGAGCGTTTTATATTGAATTTTAACTTGATACCTCCACGTCCCGAGAAAAGGTTTTCAACGGGGAGATAAAAGGATAACGAAATAATCACTAAGGGTTGAGTTTTTCCTTTTCAAAAGAAACCTAAAGAAGTACAAAAGTTATTAAAAGTTATAACCTCATTTCTCCTATCATTATACGAGTTTCATGAGGTGGTCAATAGCGTAGCGATGGTGTGTTCTTCATAACAATCGCAGAAGTTAAGCTACTAAGACCTTGTCCAGAAGAGCGAATTCACTGCGAAACATACTAAAGCTCAAGGCGCGATTTTGAAACTCGCGAGAAGCTTGTGGACGCAATGTATTGACCTCTATTTCGTCAACACGCGTTGTTTTTTCGCACGTAGAAATACGCGGCAAATTCGCTCTTCTGTACAAGTCTAAGACCTTTTCCAGAAAGGCTAATTCGCAAGCTTTGCATTGCGTCCACAAGCTTCACGCGAGTATCTTATTCGCGCGTTGAGATACAGTATGTGTTCGCGCGTAAAGATTCGCGGGGAATTCGCTCTTCTGGACAAGGTCTAAGTGCGCGATTGCTACTCGATGTACCTACCGAAAATATTTGAACTAGATTTTCCTCCGTGCTTCGGAAGGTACCTTAAGCTATTGATGATACCGGGTGCTGTCGAAAGATAGCAATCGTTAACAAGTCACGTCAGAAGCGAAAAATGGCGACTTGTAAAACTCTGACACCAGGCTAACCTGTTCCAGGTTAACCACTTGAAGAGGAAGATATTATTATGTTCCATTATTCAAATAAATAAAATTGAAAACTGTTAGTGGTTACGCAACCTTGGCGTAACCACTAACAGTTTTCAGCTCGCGGATTGAGGAGAATGCTGAGTTCGATTCCCGCCTGGGGCAATTCGATTTTTCTAGTATTTTTTCTAGTTTTAAAAATATTTACGCCATTGTAAACGCAAAAGCTATTCCATAAAACAAACTTGATTTAATAAATACACAGCCCGTACAATTCGCAAATAGAGGCGCAATAGTGATAAATATAAACAAATCGGTGTTACCACTGTCTGTCAATCTCGCTTGACAAATTGTTTTGCAAGCCTACAACAAATACAAGCCTGTTTAGTTAAAGTTATCATCCATTGAGCACAAGATATGTTTCTTCTATATATAATAATAATAATAATAATATACACCAGTAAGGGAGATGATATAGAAAGCCGGGGGCGCGGTGAAGACAAAATGTATGGCGCCCAACGAACAAATAAGTATACTTAGCGTCGCCGGCTTGTGCCCACTCGCCATACATTTCCACGACGCGTGCCCCGGCCGCGCGCCTGGGCTGATTTCTATATCATCTCCCTTACGTATGCAATAATGCAAACGCAAATGTTTGATAAAGATAAGTAAATAAATAACATTAACCAACTAGCAAAAGCCGCCAATCATGACAGATAATAAGTTACTCTTTAAAATATTTTAGTAGTCTAGCTTTAAGCTATATATAAAATTAAATATTTTTTTGTAATTTGAGTAGGTATCGTTAATGTTCGATGTGGACCACAAACCTATTCGCCGCTGAACTGCCGGCAGTTGTTTACATCAAAACCGAAAGCTGTTATCAGGAATAAGTCGCCGATATAAATCAACGGTAATCTTGTTTGTTGGACGACGTAACGGCTGTTTTTGCATTTGTATTTATAGGTAAACTGATCATAAAGTAAAATATCGAATATTATTGTTATGGCATCGTCGTTAAGTAATTTAATCTAGTTCTTAACATAATTTCCTTCCTCTGAAAATGTTTTAAAGTTGCTATTCCACACATCTGGGTTATTTCTGTCTTCTGACAGAAAGACTTTTACGGATTTAACTCGCGTGTAATTAGATTTTACATTTTGTTTTACTGCCCGACGTTTCGTAACACTTTTCAGCGTTCGTGGTCACGGGATGACTAAAGATGTAGGATGTCATATTTTATGAAATATGTAGTTAAATCTCACCGTCACTTTAATTATAAATTTTGAGTGTTCCGATTTACGCAAACGAAGCTCACGGTGTCATTAGGTCTTGCTATGTGGTAGTTGGCTTGAGTTTTCATAATTTTAATTACTGGATCCCAAGCAGGTGGTACGGCCAAACCATGTCTCTTGTCGCGAATGCCGCGAAGTTTCATAATCTGTAGAAATATTATTTTCGATTCGATTTCGATTAAATAAAAAAGATACTTCTCCGGAATGAAATTATTATCAGTAGATGTTGGTAGAAGAGACAGAAGTTAGCGAAAAAATTATCACAACTTACATATTAGCTAAAAAAATCATTATCAATATCGGTAAAAGAAAATGAACACGAGTTTTAACTATTTGGGTAGTTCTTTAATTTAAAACAAAATTTTTATATTATGTATGTGAGCATAATTACGATATGTAATAGCAGATTGTAGATATTATATATCATATACATAGTGTGTATGTACATATTATACATGCACGTTCACAGCAATATCCATTGTAATGTCGCAAGTATGCTGTAATTATTGACCAAACAACATACATTTGTACCATTACGCTAATCTCAAAAGCTTAAGGTGACATTTTGTTACGCATAAAGCCACATCTAGCATCATGGATCACATAGTTCAAACATATAGTTCATAAAGCCACATCTGGCTTCAAACATGTTGCCAGCCTGACGAAGGCATAAATAAGGCATCACACACAAAAAAGCAAATATAATCTTTAGTGAAATAACATACAAAAGCAGGACAGTTGTTACCATCTAAACCAGTCCAATGTCCATGTACTAATCTAATAACAAATCTTTAAATTAAAATTTGACGTTGTTGTTAACTTGTTATGCTCAAACGAATGCCCTTTAGAAATCTCGCGGAAGCGGGTAACAGTAACATATTAATCACTACAGAGTAAAGCATTTAAGTGGAGCAAGGCTGGAAATTGCCATTTAGAAAAATGTCAGGTAATTTGGACTAAGCAATTAAAGGGGGAAAAATGGCTCCATAATTATTCACCATTTCCTCCTACAGTGCATTAAGGGAAAGAAATGGATATTTTTTAAGGCAATTATAAATCTACTGCCTCTTGGCAGATTCTGACGAAGGAGCATAATAAAAGTTTTACTGTTGACTTGATAATGAATAATAAAAAAGATATCGTTGGTGAGTAATGGGGACCGCCCTGCAGCTAAATCAAAACCAGCAGGGTCACGGGAAAACAAATTTGAGTTAGCCTAACAAAATATTCATTTCGTCAGAACATAGTAAAGGAAAAGCCACAACGAATATTTATCCACTCTGTTTGATAAAAAGAACATAAAAAGTGTTATATTTCGTAAATTAGAATAATCTGGATTTTAAATATTTAATAAAATAACACTGAAACTTATACACGATAAAGTAGAAGATCAGCCAAAAAATTGTGTGCGTGTAACCTTTACGCGCGATTGAAGTAAAACTTCTTTGACGTAGATCACTGAAATGATTAAATTTTAACTGAAAAAAAATAAAGAGTGTTTGGCGGGTAATCATGGCGTCTGGATGTCAATCTTTATTTCGATAATTCAAAATTGCTTCGGAGTGGATTTTGTGCAGTGAAAGTGGTGTCGTTTTGTTGCATAAGCATCCGTGTTGACGAACAGTTATGAGGAATCATTGAAATAAAGGTTTTGTGTATGTGGCGTTGAGAATTGTATAGTGGTTGGAAATCCCACTATACAATTCTCATCAGTCACCACCATGAGGTCTGTACCATGCTTTTCTCGCCAAGCACTCCCTAGATGCATTAAAAAGTGTGGCACCCACATTTTAATGCAAAAATCAAGAAAGAAGATGAAACTAAAGACTTGGCTGTATGGGCTAGATCCCTTTGCCGTCCCATAACAGGGAAAACATAACCAAAAAAAAAAAAAAAAAATATGACAGATACTTACGACCAATCGAAATTACTATTTTTAAATAGCGGAAACTACACAGACTATAGAATACTGAGCGTTACTTCCGTTAGAAAAATCTAAGTTACCCCCTAGTCGCGCCTAAAGAAGTTTTACTTCAAAAAAAAGAACTAAAAAAAAATGCTTCGGAAGCCACGTTATACCTTAACGTCTCGGCTGCTGTAAGATGATTGAAGCTGTTAACAAGTTGCGTCTGTAATAGAATTGCCAATAAGTCACTTAGCTCTTTTTTCCACCGAATCCCAAGCCGCGAGGTGGTATTTCTCGTCTGGTATTTTTCGCTGATGTCTCTCCGCACGTAAGCCTGCGTGTCTGGAGTGTTTGGCGGGTAATCATGGCGTCTGGATGTCGATCTCTATTTCGATAATTTAAAATTGCTTCGGAGTGGATTTTGTGCAGTGAAAGTGGTGTCGTTTTGTTGCATAAGCATCCGTGTTGACGAACAGTTATGAGGAATCATTGAAATAAAGGTTTTGTGTATGTGGCGTTGAGAATTGTATAGTGGTTGGAAATTCCACTATACAATTCTCATCAGTCACCATCATGAGGTCTGTACCATGCATTTCTCGCCAAGCACTCCCTAGATGCATTAAAAAGTGTGGCACCCACATTTTAATGCAAAAATCAAGAAAGAAGATGAAATTAAAGACTTGGCTGTATGGGCTAGATCCCTTTGCCGTCCCGTAACAGGGAAAATTTAACAAAAAAAAAAAAAAAAAAAAAAAGCCTGCGTGTCTTTGTCCACGCTTGCCCCTGTCATGTCACTCCTCCCATGGCCTGCCTGGAGCCCACTATTGTTGCCGAACGAGATTTCATTCACAAGGCAACTTACAGTCGCGTTACGCACGAGTTTTATTGAATTTGTAGTTTTGAAACTGATTAAAATTTTATAAAACTAAATAAACTTTCTTCCTATCCTGTGATTGGCTCAAAGGTTACGACTATGAAGCAACTGAAACCCTTTTAAGTTCTGACATTTAGCTTTGGTATGCTTAATGGAAATAAATATGCTATATGATTACTCGTGTGACACTCAAGCATACATTCACACACCGACTCTCTCTTACATGACGCATCAAATAAATACATACAGACACATAGCCGTCTCAAATTTATTGGCGATACTATTATAACAGTTTGGCTATTGATATTGTAGTTCTTCACATAACCTTAACAAATCCCAATAGTATTGTACAACGATAGGAAGGTACTGGCTTCTGTAACACAGGTTATCCTATCTCAGAAGTCAGGGCTACATTGATCTCTGTATTGGTGATTGTTACAAATAAACATGTTTTAATTTTTCATTTTCATCCTTCTCAACTAAATTGGCACCAACAGTTACCAGGCCTGTCACCTCCATAAAAAATATCAGCCTCAAAAAGTTAGAAACCTTCAGTGAACAAACAAACGAAAGCCAACAAGCAGGACAGATATCAGAAGTCCAGAAAAAATACAGAAGAAGATCAGCTATATGTGTGTTTGTGTATTTTTATTTGTACTCAAAATTGGCCTAGTTCTTGAGCATTAGCCGGGTTAAGCCAGGGCGGGTTACCAGCCAGTCAGTATTATTATAATTTCGCCCGTCTAAGATGAAAAGAAAACACTTATTAGATTATTTTGTTTACTTTCTTTATTCATCACAGCGAACTTGAAAACAAAATTAGTTATGCCACGAAAACATTTTAAATGACAGCTTGCTCATAAAGGATAACCTAAGTAAAAGTGAAACGTTATATAAACGAAAACTCTACCTTGCGAACGGTGAATCCTCTCAGTATAAATTAGAACTTTTATCAGTTCTTGGTAAACTTTCAATGTAACCGAACCGTAATGGTTTACTTTATGGGGACAACGCATTTCGTAAATTAAGAGTATTCAAGGATGTTGGGGTGATAACGTTTTTGTTTTTCAAAGCGAGATCGAGTTTTAGTTATAGAAAATAATGTTTAATTATCTTTTCGCGTCTTATACCTTGCAAGCTTTTTTTATACTTTATCAACTTTTAAAATATTAAATAGTTTGTTTGCAAGGTTGGTACAATCTTTGGTAACTACTTACGTCGGTTGGTATGTAGACTTATTTGCCACTAACGCGAATAAATTATAACAGCTTTCAAGAAAGTTATAACACGACTATGAATACTAGAACTTGCGTTACTTGTCTGATGTATTGAATGTATTGGGCATAAAGAGTTTGTTTTTATATTGAAAACAGACGTTCCATATAATCATTTGCTCGTGTTGAAAAAAGTCTGGGGCGAGAAAGGGTATGATTGTGAAAAGATACTCTCTTAAAAGTACTGAAAATAACTTAATCGCAATGATAGGTTGTATAATACTTTACAAGCTTCATTTCTTCAGGAATCTCAATGAATCTCAATCATTCAAAGGAATAAGGCATAGTGGAATAGCTGCTCCAAACTTAAGTGTCTATCCTGAAGATGAAGTGATGTAAACGCACCTTCAATTTACAGAAGACCGTATAAAAATAACAATAAGTAAATATGCTTGTATAAGTATGTGTGTGGTGTTTTTACGACTGTTCGTAACATTGCTGACGACAACAGATCAAGCTGATTTTTTCCGATCCAAATCCGAAATCGGAATTTATTTAATACATATTCAACATCATTCTTTAGTCATAGAGTTTAAAGTCTATTGAAGTTTGTGGTAGCCTGATCTGCGATGGTCTGTACAATAAAGAATATTCAGTCAATCTTATTTTTCATAGTCATGGTTTAAAAACGTTTATTTTGTAACCAAAACAAATGAATAAAGAATAGGACAAAACGACTATTAGAATAGCTAAACTATTTCTGATGAAAAGTCTACGTCCACCTTAAGTATGAAGAAACCAGCAAAAACCTATGGCTAAAATTCCCCTATTTTATCCCAGTGTTGAGTACCGTTCTACCGCCAAAACAAATATTTTGCACTTACCCGCGCGGAACTACGTTGCACAAAGGAAACGTGTCCCGCTGCGATGTCTTCTTGCGTCTTTGCAGTTGTGGATAATATCCTTTCATATTTAATATTTTATAAGAGATATGGCACACGGGGTGTAGTTTTTTACGAGTCACCGCAAATCGAATTACATTTAAAATGCCTGGCTAGGGAAATTTGCTTAATTATTTGACTGTTGGCTGCAAAAGCTTATACAGAGTCCCTGGGGTTTAGTATCGAACTGCTATTATAGAACTTTTTATGGGAAAGCATCTCCCAGGGGAAGTCCCATTGCTATTTCTAGCCCCTGGGGTGAAATTGGAGAGTATGAAAAACGTCATTTTACAAATTTGCTTAAGACTTCTTCATCTCCATAGAATACTACCACAAGGATCTCCCACAAGGGTCTTGCGCTGTCCGTTTAAGAATTGTTTAATTATTATCGCTATTGGCTTCTAAAGTTTGTGGTTTCTACAGTTTCACTGGAGTTTTATGATCCTTTTTGTATCGAACTACTATTGAAAGATTTCTCATCCACAATCATCTTCCAGGCCCTCCTCGGTTGTTTTTCGAAGTCCCTAGTGCGATAAAAAAAGGAGCAGACTCGGAAGAATCTCAGTTTACAGGTTGAGTGATACTTATCAAAGGCAAGGTCTGCATATCCCATACGACATAATATTATGTGGTGTATGCGGTGAGCAGTTATCGTCCACAGTAACTTTCACTTGCATGCAACAAGGGGTTACTCGTGTGCTGTACCCCTAGTATGAGTTCGTTAGTTTTTAAGCTCGATGAAACGTGTCATCTCTTTTCATACATTGCCCACTAGCGCCTCTAGCGTAAACTATCAGAAACAGTGGGCAATGTATGAAAAGAGACGATACGTTTGATCGAGCTCGAAAACTATTAAAACTCATACCTGTATAACTTACTGACAAAATACCACTCTACTAAACTACTCGTAATAGTGTTATTTGACAATATTATGTACGGTGGAGGTGATGAGGTGGTCCCTGATGTTTACCTCAACCTACGTACAAATTATCAGACATAAAATACTGTGTAAAACGACGCAACCTGCTACAACACTATTTACCGGAATTTAGTTTTACAACACACAAACATATTACAAAATTTATAACAGGAAGAAGAGCTAGAATGTAGTTTTATTTTCCACTAAGTTTGAGAACACTGCAGAGAAATATTACTCCAGTTATGGCTCTGTGTATCTGTGATGAGATGCATAATTTCCGGACATTATTTTGATTCTTGCATGGTACAATGTTATTGGATCATTTTTCAAATTAGAATTTACTAATTTAAGATTGTATAAAAACTTACCTGATTATTTAATTTACGAGACTCCACTTCCGCTTGAAATGGGCCTCATAAGAAGCCTCAGGGCTACTCAAAGGGCAATTGAGATGTGCTATGCTCGGAGATACTTTGCGTGATCATATCAGATATGACGAGATCCGCGGGAGAACGAAGGTCACATCCCAAAGAATAGCGAACCTTAAGTGGCTGTGGGCAGGGCCCAGTACGAGGAGAACTGACTGCCATTGGGGCGGAAAGGTCCTCGAGTGGCGAATGCGTACCGGGAAACGCAGGGTTGATAGCGTTCTAGTCTAAGGAATATAGGGAGAGCACCAACAGCATCCTCAAAGTATTTGCTGAGAGGCTAGATGGACCACCCATGGGTAGATTTATCAAGTTGCATGTTACAGGTGCAGCTAGGTGAATCTGCCTATGGTGGCTGAGTGGCTGTGTCTATTTTTATTTTATTATTTTTACTAACATAATTTTTAAGTAATTGTAATATTTACACACTATTATTATTATTATTATTTTAATTGAATTGAATTTATGGTTCTATCCGTATATTTTGTTCTATCATTATAAATAAATAATACTAACATAGTTCATAAGCAATTGTACTAACAGGCTATGAGCCTTTGTAGTTTGATAATAAAATACTTTTTTTGTTTATTTAATATTATGGACCATGTGACAATGTTGGGCAGCTTCCTAGGTCAAACTTCCTTTACATAAATGGCCAGTTTCATTTCTTTTGTCGTCTTGGAAAGGTCGGTAACAACGAATGCCACCACTAGTCCTAAAGAAGTTGAACTCCTTGGATTTTTTTTACAAAATTCATACAGATCAGCCAGCTATGAAATCTTGGATTGTATCTCATCGCCAGGCACACATTTGGCAACAGTTCTAGCTTCTGGAAATTGCAACCAGTTTCAGTGATATACTAGCGGTTCGTGTCACAATATCTCTTTAACACATTCAAGTATACCGAGCCGTGTGGTTGAAATAACACATTTTTAAATAAAAAAAAATCTTTCGTTTTGTAGTTCCGCAAAACCGTTTTTCGTTATCTTGTTAAAGTGATTCGGGATAGCATGCGTTCGGACAAGATATTTTGGAATTTAGGCAAGAGATATTTAAAGTAAATGGGGGTTTTCAATTATCAAAATTACATTCATTAATAAGAAGTAATTTAAATTACTTATGTCTATTTTATTTTCTCTCTTCAATGCAATTAGAGAGAAATATCGTTTATTATCTCTAGATATCGCGGGCAAGAGAGTTCCGTACTGTACCTCAAATACTGTATAAACTAACTTTACTTTTTTTTGCTCATAATTATTAAGGTTGAGTAAAACATTTATTTTGCTCAACGTATCTTCTTCATCTTCGTTCTCTTGTTCCAATTTACTTTGGGTTGGTGCATCCCCTACACTGCCTACCGTCCTCTCTGGGCCGTGAAAAACATTGCTTGGCTATCAAACGTAGCCAAACTATAACAGTAAGGTAAATACTGCTATTGCTTTTAGCATGCCATGGCACTAATTAATAATGCTGGGAAATCAGTGGAATACTAAAGACTAGAATTCCTATTGCTAAAAACTTAAGCGGTGGTGGAGTGGTCAGTAACGCTGCTTGCACATCAAGTTGTCCAATCAGAATTTTATTCTGATATATACAAATTTATGATGAACACGAACATTTTTACACGTGTCTGGGTTGTATATTTATTCGACTTTTTTTTATATACAACTAGATGACAAACAAGCTGACGGCCCACCTGGTGGTAAGTTAAATAACAAGGAAAAAATCACTTGATAATGCAGGAGCGTTGTCATCCTGAAGCCTAATATAAAATGCTTTCCATGCCCGGTAATTAGACTAGCTACCTTTCCCTTCAATCCGAAACATAGCAAATTAATGTTGATAAAGATATCCAAATTACTATGTATATTTGCACGTTATCCAGTATTCGTCGCACAAGTGTTTAATGATTCTTAATTTGGGCTAGATAATTGGTCTAAATGTCGTGGTGTAAATAAAGTATAGTACTTATAACCAGAAACGCTGGTTTGACGACACGGAGGAGGAATTACTTGCCTCCGAGTGATTCTATTACTCGAAGGAGGAATTACTCTCTCCATCAAGGGTGCCGAGAACCGCGAGAAGTGGCTTAGGAAGATTAAGAAGACGAACCCTCGGCCCCTTTAGGGCACAACCGGTTAAAGCCAGGATGATAATGATGTAATTACAGTACTTAATATAAATATTTCCAAATCTCGTGTTTTCAGTTTTCATCTTTACATGAATATTTTCAAAGTTTAAAACACGAACAAATTCTCGGATTGCGTGCGAATAACTACTGTATAATGGCCTCCTGTTTGTGATTTCATTCCGTAAGTAATTAGGTACTGTAATCCTCTACAATTGCTCACGGCGAAATTAATTTTGGATGATGCATTGCAGCGAATGTTCTTTCTTTAATAATAATTAGATTCTATACAACATTCATATTATGCCTTAGATCATAGATATTAGTACGAACATCGGTAGTAATAAAAATCGTATTTCAACTCACATACAATCACGCTCATAATTCTAGAAAGGGTTGAGCAGCGCTTTAGATAACATTTGATTACAAATAAGGCCACATCTGGCAGTGTCGGCCACATAAGAGGCTTCAAACCTAAAAAAGTAACAAAACTTCAATAAACCACTAAACAAAAGCCAACCACCAGGACAGATGTTCCACTCTTATCATCATCACAGCACTATGTATTTAAAATTGTATTTAAATGTTGAATGTCTTATTTTTGTAGGTATTTTTAATATGTCGAACGTTCCTAGGGGATTATTGGGCGACCGAACATCTCCCTCTCGAGAGTCTCTCGACCGCCTAGCGTCCCTAGGCGTCCGAATCTCAGGGAGAGACATGGCCGAGCAGCCGAGGGGGCCTCTAAAGGCTCGGACCTTGGCTCGGGCACGTCGTGTTCCGAACCTAACACCGTGAGAGTCTCGAAATATAAGTTTTTTGCGGCATAACCGGCCGTATCTTTTTATGCGTTAACTTAGAAGATTTTTTTTCACAGCTTCAAGGAACTGTGTACTTAAGTATGCGTTCCCGAGATAAACGTAACCCCGATGATTGATTACGTAATTTAAATAAAGACTATAGTTTAATGATTTAATAACAAATTTAGTTTTCAGTTTTCCCTGTACTTGTATTATAAGACAATATTACTTGCCATATTTTATAGTTCTAGGTCAAGAGAAAATACCCTATGAATTTTGATGCCCTTGAGAGTGTCGAAATAAATACGGCCGTTTATGCAGTTTTTTTCCGCATAAACGGCCGTATGTTTTTTTTTAGTTAAATAAGAAGTTTGATTTTTTCACAGCTTTAAGGGACCGTAGAGTTGAGGTTTTAATTTCTCGATACCTCCACTCGTTCCCGAGATAAAGGTTCTTGCCAGACAGACGGACAAAAAAAATTCCTATAAGGATTCCGTTTTTCCTTTTGCGGTACGGAACCCTAAAAATGACAAACCCTCAGTGAATTAACAAACAAAAACCAACACCAGGATAAATTTTACACTCCGGGTGTAATAAGACTATACTTATTTCAATATACTATTTTCACATGTTGTAGTGAATTGACTTTATTCAAATTTACCTACGTCTTTCACATTTCGTACAACGGGCATTATTAGTTTATATTTGCTGTCTAACATAAATTATCAAGAAAAATAGTCGTATAAAGTTACTGTAAATAGGCAACAAAATATATCTGAGAAAATTTCCCGACCTACGCAAAACGGAGGTAATGCTCTCAAATTATCCGAACTTATAAAACCTATCTCGCGAAAAATTCACTACGCTGCCGGAGTAGAGTAGAGAAACTATGAACCATAAACTCGTGCTCAGGCAAGGGATAAAATAAAATGAAAAAATGCGGAATTGCGCAGCTCCCAAGACTGCTGGCAGTTATCTGGGCTCGTAAACAAAAGATTGTCGATGATTCACGTTCCACCGCCTCTTCTTGTTTGTTAAAGTTCGCTCCTATTATCTTTACATAAATTCCTTTAAAAGACCGCGTTACGACTCTTCCGTGCCTTGTGTGGTTTCGTATATGGCTTGCCTTTGTTCAAATAAGTTATTGTGACAGGCGGTTGGTATATTTATTAAGTATTTTTGTTATTTTGAAATGATAGCTCAGGTTCTTCTCAACTCAGATTGTGAGCGTATTTCCTATTTTGCTTCCCTGCTCCCAGCTTTGTACCGGATCGGCGTAAGTTTTTTTTTAATTTCAAGCAAATGTCTCCATTCCATCTGATGGCAGAAATGGAGTTTAAATGCGAACATAGCTGGTGCGAGAGATTAACCGCTGCGCTAGCCACCCTCACCTTACCGACCTGCAAGGTGCTTCTTCACACCTCTTTTGGATGACCCAGGTAGGAAGGAAGGAACACGTGTGCTGGCAGTGAATTCCATTTCTTGTTTGTGCGACAAAGAAACGAGTTGCCAAATTTCTTAGTTCGCGTTGGAATTCTAGCCACAGTTTGTCGGTGATACTGTTAACCAGCACGCGTAGTCCTTAACCCTCGGAAGGCAACAGGGGTGACCCGTCACCCCACTACTTGATAAAAGTATCAATATTCGGTTGGTATTGTTTTTGTATCTTTCTAATGCTCAATCTATTCTCTGATTGGAGTGGATGCAATCGGTTGCACGTGTCAACATGTCGCGGTAAGTTGTTGTTATTGTTATATTTACATGGCTGGGGTTACTTGTCACCCCTGTTGCCTTTTACGTAAGTATTTTTTTTTGGATTCTTTTATAGTTGTTTGATTTTTTAGCTAAAAATGGCTTCGACTTATGATTAGCAGATTCAAGACTACTTGCAGAGTGTTGTTGATGCTGGCTCAGATGATGAGTGAGTTTTAAAATAATGGGGTGATGCGTCACCCCTGTTGCTATTTATGTATGTAAAAAAGTGTTGCCTGCCGAAGGTTAAAAGGAAGAGAGATGGAGGGATTTGGGAAAAAGAAAGAAAAAAGTAGTGTTAAATAAAAGAACGTTACAGAAACACTAGGTAAGTAATCAATTTGCTCTATCCCACCTAATGGTACGAGAAAGTGGAGTCCTAATGAAAAGATATCTAGTGAAGTCTAGTGAGAGCTAAGGCGCGCCACACTATCCACCCTCACCTTTGCAAGATGCTTCTTTAGGACTCTTTGAATGACCCAGCAGTGTTCGAAGGTGCTGGCAACGTTTATTATTAAGTTAAATTAATATATCTTTGATGAAACCTTATTCAAAGTTCCTGTTTAATAATCGAAGCCGAATAGTTACTAATCCAAGCATTTACTTCAAAAATTTAAATACGATTTTTCTGTTCTACTCGTCCATTCCAAAGCAAGCTTATTAGAATCCCAGTCAAAAGTTCTGGATGCCGAGATTCGGAATACAGTCGAAAATGCGCCAATGCGCGAACGATTCTCGAAACTTTTGTCGAGTGAACTACGTGTGATCCAATTTGATGAAGCTGCCTTTTGTTTCCTTAGTTTCCTTTGGAGATGCGATGTTATTGCTACTGTGGAATGAGGTCCCCTGACAGACAGGGAGGTTATTGGAACGATCCAATTAGCTTATTGGTAAATTGGCAAAGCATTTGGGACTTGAAACGACAGAGATTTGGCATATTGTACAAAACGATTACTACAAATGAAACTTTATAACATTTCCGCCGAGCGCAGAGACTTGAGATAGCTCTACTGCATCTTTAACTACTTCTGCGTCCTTTTTAGCGAAAACTTTTGCCAGATTTGATCTGATTGCGACTCTTATTCTTTCACTCTGCATACTACCTGGGTATGGACTTCTTTATTTAAGGATATTAGAAGGGCTCGGACACTAGATTTATTCAAGAATCAAATTAGGTGTCATTTCTTAATGGCTAAGTAAAACTATGTAGTGTTTTTTTTCAGAATATCATTATCTATTCATTGTATTTTTATTTTCGTGTCTAATAACATTTTATTATAATAATTTGTTTCTATTTAAATGTTATTCCTATACCCACATTATCGCATCTACTGTTGTTTATTTATTAGGTACAGCTACAGATTACAAATTATGATTAACCAGTTGTGATTTAGACAATTCGAAATGTTTAAATTTGCATTCCGATTACAGCTATACACAGCACTTGATTACACTGCTTACAATTCATATTTTTAAAATGAAAGAAAAGAAAATTAGACAAAATGTTATACTAGCGCTCCACCCGTCCCCGTGTAATGTTTTTTGCAATAATTCTCAGCGAAAAAGTAACAATCTAACGGTTTTTAAGCCTATTCTTTACAAATATACAAAGCTTCCTGATTATAATATTAGTATTGATGACTTTTTTAGTATAGTTTTCTTTTACTGCAGGTTGCATGAAATAGATTGATGGTTAGCAATAAGGCCGCCTTTCGTTCTAACTTGTGTTTAATATTTGATTTGTAATTTGTATAGTGTGTAATTAACTTGTGTGCGTTGAGCTGATAGTACCGTTTGCGACTTGCTATACAGGTTAATCACTCTATTAGAACAGAAGATGAAGATACAAAGGGCAACTTCTCTCGCCTTTAGCAGCGATTGTCGCATAAGGTAATTTTTCAGTATTTCCATCAATGCGACGTGTTTCGGATTCGATAGAGGTTATTTTGCGTCGTAAATTGCCATCTAGTTATTCCACAGAAGTCCGTGATGAAATTAAACAAATCCTAAAACTAATTGGGCCCTTATTATAATTACTTTCTAACAAAGGGTTGAAGTTTTATTAGATAACCAGCTGCTGGTCTTTGAATTCAAATGTTACATTAGAAAACATCTTTTTCAGATAAGCGTGGTTCGTTTCCTTTGTGATGATTTTGTGGGTTTAACGTATCACTTGTGGGCATATTGTCCTTTGATCCTTCCATTCTGCCACAATGGATTTCTATAGCCAACGCTATCAAATAGATCACTTAACATGTTTTACTAAATACTGTTACTTATATTGAGAACAACTCTAATTTGTCTGTCAAATATACCATAGTACCAAGAAAAATCTAGTTTCAAAAATTGATTTATTTGACTGCTGGCTACGGGTGGGCTTCATAGGTACTTCATACTATAACTCTGTTAGTTATAGTTAATTACAATACATACATACATACGATCACGTTTACTGTCCCAAGAGGAGTTGGTAGAATGGGCCATCTAGTGTCTCCAAATAGTGACAGGTTGCCAGCCTGTCGCCTACATAAAAGAGACAGCAAACCCAAAGAGTAAAAATCCTTCAGTAAACAAACAAACTAAAACCAACCACCAGGTCAGATGTTACACTCAAAATCATCTCATCCGGTAAATAAAAATAAATAAGATAATTAAAATAAGTTAGTTACATTTTATTTATCTAATTAGTTTGTTTTAGTTTTATCTAATAATGCAGATAAACATCATCTGATAGTAAGCACTGCCCCGTGTGCACCTTTTATTAGCTTTTTCCTTATCCTACACCAGAAATCCAAAAATTAAAACGTAATTAGTAAGAAGTGACGTAAGATCAATATTATTAGATAAAACGCCGTAACTCTTGTTTACGACAAAACAAGTAATATTGGTATTAATCATACTTTCTCTAAGTTTAGCCGATTATTACCACTTGGACTTTTAGGCCATTCGTAAATAAGTTACTTTCCCGAATATGTAGAGCCCTACTGTTGCGATACACTGACAAATTCACGAAATATTCGCAGTTCCTTGTAGACGATATGCAATTCAATATTTAATATTGGGAACGGTTTCTAGCGAGATCTTTTCCTCCAATACATTTCAAAGTGACACGTATATGATATATAGATATATGTACGTGTGCGAAGTGTAAAATAGAGTTTGCTTGGATTTATATGTTGTAACTGAAGTTGTTGATAGAGAAGTTTCTGAATCATGATCTGAATAACTCTGAATGGTTTTAGTAATGTGTGATAGACTCCTTAAGTTGCTAAACACTCGAGTATCAAACAGATATAGAGGCAGTGATATTTTTAAAATTTATTTGGTTAAAAAACAGTGTGCACAATAATACATAAATTTAAATAAAATGTATAAAAAATATCTCATTGTGTCACCTACATATCAACCACGACACTATTTTAACATACAATGATGTTGTTGCTACTTATACATCTATGAAAATAAATATGTTAAAAAAACTTATGTTGCAGATTCTAACCTAGAAGATACTATTAACATATCAGATCTTACAGGCTACAGGCCGTGCTAGTTAATTAAATTATTATTAAATTAACTGTATACCTACGAGTAATTATTTTTAATAGAAAATATTTTTTTTCTATACATAATTTATTAACACGTTGACTGTCCCCATACTAAAATGACTGACCTCCCATTATAAGTCCAAGTCAGCGTTTGCAACAATTTCTCTCAAAATAACACAAAACACTCTCTTTTGTGTCTTCTTCTTTGTCCTGCCCTGCTTTATTTATGCTGATTTATCCTCATTTATTTATGCCAGTTAAACAGTTACAATAAAATTTATATAAAAGATAATGCTCATTGAAATTGAAAGGAGCTGTGTATCGTTAACAGTACACGGACTTGTCAGAGCTACGTGTCGAGTACTGTTTTCGGTACACAGGACAGATCGTGTCAATACTTGAAAAAAGTTTGTACCCCTTTTAAAGCATAATCCGTGCACCGAGGAGCATGAGATTTGGCATATAAGAAGTGAAGACAATTTAATTTACTTATGTTTAATAGTCTTAAAATAAATATGATTGAATAAAAGAATTGGTACTTTTTGCCAACCAACCGGCGACTAGTTCTTATTAATACAGATATGATCCTTCGAGTAGGTTCTGCTCCTAATTTATAATTTGGTGTCGTAATATGTCTGGACATCGAGAATACTGCTATAGTATTATTAAACCCACAGAATACAGAAAGAGGTCTGTGTTTTGTGATTAAACCGGCCGCCTGCCTGAGACCAACCCTCCTTGGGGACGACTGCTATCTTTCGACAGCGCCGGGACAACCAAGTTAACGTGCCTTCCGAAACACGGCCGAAAGTAGAGTTGATAAATTAGCGGCCTTTCCAACCAAGTACTGATCGCGCACCTTGTACCTTGTTAACTTTCATATTGACTTCCTCCGAGTTTAGACCGACCTAATTAAATTTAATAGTTTGATACACTAAAAAAGGCTAACTATATAGCTGGAGAGCAAAGATAATTATAATGATAGGAACTTACCTCAGGAGAGGAACTCTAGCAAATAGCAATTGAGGTTAGATCTGAGAGGGTTAGATTGAGAGTCAACTCAAAAGATTTTTTGGTCATTATCAAAGATAAATCCATTAAACTTTCAATTTAAAAGTAATCCAACCGTGCTTTGATCCAGCACTATGCAACTAAAACAGAACTGTAATTGCTTAGCTGCTAACATGACCCATTGAAAATTATTGTATATGTGAGTGCCGCGTCATCATCATCATCATCATCATGTCAGCCGAGAGACGTCCACTGTTAGACACATACCTCCCCCAAGGATCTCCAAACTCGTCGGTCCTGCGCTGCCCGCATCCAGCGGCTTCCCGTAACCTTTACCAGATCGTCAGTCCACCAAACGGGGGCCTACCAACGTTTCTATTTCTCGGCAATAATTTAATTTAGGTACTTGATAATAAATAAATAAAAAAACATGTGTATGATTATAGTAAAAATTTACGAACGCTAAAAAAATTAAAATGGCCCAAAGTAACTTTTCCACGCAGACGAAGTTGCGGGCAAAAGCTAGTTTCTACGTAAAAAGAAATTCCTGAACTATTGAGACATTTAAGAGTGTAGCAACTGCCCTGGTTGCCGGTTTTTGTTCGTTGGTTCCCTGAAGAATTGAGATTGATGGCAATTTATGTAGGTGACAGTTTGGCAATCTCCATTTGAGGCATCGTATGTATGACCTACAGAACAAATAATAGGGGTTAGAAGTCGTATCAAGCGATGTTGATACCAGAGCCAGTATCGCCACACGCGACATAATATTTTTTCAATTAAACAGTACATTTGTACTTACCGGTAAAAAAGAATGTCTCCATTAGTAAGATTATGAGTCTTAATTTGCTTCCTGCCAGTTAAAATAGCACAAGACGGTATTTTAGATTTATTTTTTAAATATTTTTCTTCTTCGAAAAGGTTCGAACATGAGTGTTTACTCATAACCAGCAGCGCGCGCGCCCCGCCTACTTACGACTTCTAACCTCTTTTATTTGTTCTGAGGTATATGACCCATACTTCTATTATTAATATTTATATTAATAGATGTGATTTTACGTGTAACCAAATGGTACCTTAGCTCTACTTAGCCCCTTTTGGGATTATGAGCATGATTATACAGGGTGTGGCGTAAATAGTGGTCCAAAGCCAAGGGTTCGGCGTACTAGGTATTCAACTATAACATACCACTATTTTTACCCAATTTTACCCAAGGGTTTATAGAAAAACATATTTAAACCTTTTTTATACTTTTTTTTACCCTTTTTCATAAAAATAGATGCAGTTTTCACAATAAACGTTCTTTTCTTATTCTGTTTTCTGTTTCTTACTGCTGGATACATTAGCTATCTTAAAAAAATACTATCTTTGATGTAAATTTTAAGATTTTAATGCAAAAATAGCTTATTCTTAATTTTTAACCCAAACTTTAACTTATCATGGATAATCAGACGCGATTTTTGCAAAAAAAATGTACTACACGCTTAGTGCCCATAAACTTTAAAACATGCCTACTAAATAACGATTTCAAAATGGTATTACAATAGTGGATCCTAATAATAAAAAAAAAGTTATTCGTAATAAAGAAGAAGTTCATCAAAATACTATGGAAATTTTGTTACGTTAATATTCATGTGAAATGTTTTAAGCACTCATAAAATGTGATTTAAGTTACTAACTGACTTTGTAAAACATGTCTCAGGTAAAAAAAAGGTCAATTGGTACCTCTACTTACTATTAATAAAAAACTCATTGTTGCGTCTGAGCGCAAGAGTACAGTCGTTGCTGCCAAGAGATTATCCGCTACGAGAAAGGTTTTGTAGAGAAATGCTGCGTAGGATTAGAGAGAACCCACAATTTTTTAATAAAATATTATGGAGCGACGAGTCATCCTGCAAAAAAGATGGATACCTTAACCTGCACAATCTGCATAACTGGCAGCTGCAGAACCCGCATCTCATAAGGCAAGATAGGTCGCAATACCAATTTAAAATAAACCTGTGGACCGGAATAATTAACGGACAAATAGTCGGTCCACATGAACTGCCAGACACCTTAAACGCAGAAAGGTACTTAAGTTTTTTGCAGAATGACTTACATTCACTGATGGAAAATATTGCTCCAGAAGTTCGACAGAACATGTGGTTGCAGAACGATGGCTGTCCCGCTCATTATGCTCTTAGTGTTCGAGAGCACCTCAACTCAAATTATCCTAATAGATGGATAGGGCGCTTAGGTCCAATATTGTGGCCACCACGCTCACCAGACCTAAATCCACTGGATTTCTTTTATTGGGGTTGTCTAAAAGAAAAGGTGTATAAAGAAAAAATAACGAGTTTCGAGCAACTGAGGACTAGAATCCAGACAGCAGCACGAGAAATCGAAGAAAGCGGGTTTGCTCGTCAAATCAAAAGATCATTTATCCGTCGATGCAGAGCGTGTATAGCTGCGCATGGAGGACACTTTGAACATTTGGTGTAATTTGTTAACATTATGTCAAAAACATTGATTGTTATTAATGTAACTACATTTATTGCTATTTTCGGCTTTATTTCACAAATTATTAATGGTTGTTTAAAATTGTTATGTACTCTTACTATTTCTAAATGTAGCAATTAATTAAGTATTAGCGATAAGTAAAGTATTCTTTAAAGTAACATCATAAATATTATACAACACGATCCTATTAATGTGTAATGCTAAGCGTATCGACGACTCTGGTGTACGGTAAAACTTGAATAAGTTTATGTTTACAACTAATTTAAGAAATCACTACTGTAATGTTTTATTTGAATAAATAAATAAATAAATAAAAATAATGACATCGCCATTATGTTTTTTATTTATTATTTCAATTAAGTTAGGTCTCAATCACTACAACTTGGTTGTTATTTTCGAATTAAATAGCCATAACTATTGCTAGGTTTACTAAATAAAAATTTTATTTAGTAAACCTAGCAATATTGTAGCATTTTAAAATGTGTATCTTGTAAGGATATTTTTGAATGCATTGCCATTGCCAGTATAGTACATTTTTTTCAAATAATGCTTTAATATTAACGTAACTAAATTTCCATAGTATTTTGATGAACTTCTTCTTTATTACGAATAACTTTTTTTTTATTATTAGGATCCACTATTGTAATACCATTTTGAAATCGGTATTTAGTAGGCATGTTTTAAAGTTTATGGGCACTAAGCGTGTGGTACATTTTTTTTGCAAAAATCGCGTCTGATTATCCATGATAAGTTAAAGTTTGGGTTAAAAATTAAAAATAAGCTATTTTTGCATTAAAATCTTAAAATTTACATCAAAGATAGTATTTTTTTAAGATAGCTAATGTATCCAGCAGTAAGAAACAGAAAACGGAATAAGAAAAGAACGTTTATTGTGAAAACTGCATCTATTTTTATGAAAAAGGGTAAAAAAATTTATAAAAAAGGTTTAAATATGTTTTTCTATAAACCCTTGGGTAAAATTGGGTAAAAATAGTGGTATGTTATAGTTGAATACCTAGTACGCCGAACCCTTGGCTTTGGACCACTATTTACGCCACACCCTGTATGTAGGTATGTTATTAAAGAAGGTGCTTTTCATAATCAGTGGTATGTGTACAGCTTTGCCTTATTTACGAGAACAACGTAGCTAAACAATTATTCAATATCAGAGAGTAACAATGCGAATCAATAAATTAACCAACATGAAAGAACCAAACAAAGTAAACAATGTGCCTTGGCGCTGTTCCAAAGAAACGATCGATTAGTACACCGACGCAGACGAAGACCTGCATTTACTAAATTAATAAAGTTTAGGCCACAGGTGCTGCGTTCGACCTTAGAATTCAAGTGCCTAAGTTGAACACATGCAAAACTTAGAAGCAATAGAACTGTAAATTACTTCGAAATAAGCGACGGCTTCTCAATGTTCGACGTTTAATATTTATAACCGGCAGTGAATAATTTAATGCACTGGGCCTGAGTTTTATCACTCTTGTATTCCACCACTAATCAACTTCCTTAATAATTAAGATATTGGATAGACGAGTCGAGAAGGTTGATTCGGCCGTAGTTGTGAGTTCTTTTAAACCTTAAGTGCGAGTGACAAAAAATTTCAAAATTATTTTCATCCATGATTCCGCAAGCTAAGTGTAGCTGATAAGTGCTGTAAGCAAGTTAAATCTGATTTTTTTTTATTTTTGTTGATCGAAGATAGCCTTCACGTGGTCACTGTAGGGTTCCAAAGGGTTTAAACCTGTGGAATAATTTTATTTTTGCGTTTACAAACGCGTTAATATTAATAATAGAAAAATGCACTGAAAAAAATCGACTTGCCTCAGGCGGGACTCGAACCCGCATCTTCCGCAATCCGGACGGCTGCGTTGACCAATTACGCCACCGAGACACTGCTTTTCGCTGTCGAAAATTGTCAGTGCTTGGTGCTTATGTTTTTATAGTAAACATTGTTTCATCAAATCTTTGAAATTTGCACTTTTAAGACCCGAACAAAATATTTTTGAAACTACCTTACATTATGGAATAATTTTATTTTTATTATAAATTTGTAGACGCAAAAATAAAATTATTCCATAATGTAAGGTAGTTTCATCTTAACTGGGCGTCAAATATTTGCAAAAATATTTCGTTCGGGTCTTAAAAGTGCAAATTTCAAAGATTTGATGAAACAATGTTTACCATAAAAACATAAGCAGCGTTAGAAAAGATTTGGTTGTATGTTTGTTCATAGTCTAGATTGAAACATACAATTTTCATCTCGGTTACAACGTTCCTGTGGGGTGACTTGGTACACTGCTTTAAAGAATAAAGACAACTCAGGGCAGTAATATGTATAAAGCAGTTCATATTTAGATTTTGTTTAATCCGTTAGCAAACAACGTAGTTTAAGTTAATCAACATCAAAATATCCAGTAAATTTAAAGGAAAGCAATGTAACTAAATTGCGGTAAAGTAGTTTCAGTTATTTTACGAAGTAACTTCTCAATTCATTTTTGCCTCATATTACTATGTGCTACTATGACTGAACTGTTGGTATCGTAAAGATATTTTTCAACTGCAACGTAAAAGAAGTGCCAAGTAACAATGTTTCCAGTTGTTCGTCAGTTGCAGTTTAAGCCAGTTTACGATTTCCACGCTTCAACTAAAAGTGGTCGTAATATCGTTTCTCTGAGTTATCTGTTTATGTAAGAATTAACGGCTAGGGTATTTTGTCCTGGATGTCTGATGTGAACAAACTCAAAGTATGTAAAAATGTGAACTGTGCATGAGCTATATTAGATGTGTTTCTAAATAAATTATTAGAAATCGAAAATTTTACCTTTCACGGTTTTCATAATCACAAACAACCCAATGTTCTCTGCATGTACAGTACAATAAATATTCACTTTTAGAATAAGTCACAGAACATACAAGGTAAGACATAAACAGTTCATAACATTTGAATAACACCTATTGCAGGTAATATCATGCGCAGAGAACATTCACTTAAATATTCTAGTGATGGCATAACCTAACCAAAGCACGATACGAAGGCATTCGATTTATTTCTAAAAGTTTCACTTATTATTAATTCACTTACATGAACTGCAATCCAATTTGGGATATTTGCAGACTGCCTGTTATACTGTACCCAGTCGCGAGGCTATTACAGAAGTTTGTGAATTCTCAACATAAGACCCGAAATTCTCTTCTTCGTTTACAGCGTGGCTTCGTTCCAACAACTGTTGTATTTTAGGAAATTCCCTAGAATGTGTTCAGGGAATAAAGCGGATTGAAACTGATTTGTAGAATAAATTTATTTTTAAAGGTATATACGCAAAGAATCAAATTTGAGTAACAGCCACACGTCTAAAATTATACCGCTGCAAAGACCTGTGGCTCGAATGTTACTGCTAATCTCGAAACCGCTGAACATATTTGCATGTAATTTTCACTCAAAGGATTTGAATCTTCCCAAGGAATTTTCGTAATTTAGAAATCTACTCAGCTTTTACAAAAGCTCTACAATTTGTATGAAATTGGGGAGAAATTGGTCAAATACATCAATCAAATACTTTTCATGGAATAGTTTAAAACTCATCAGTAAAATCATAATACCTATAAACTGCTCATGACTTCCAGACGTATTTCCAATTATTTGCTTGTTTCTACTACGATGACATGAAATTCTGGACGCTGCAATGAAGTAGCATTGACTTTGTTAAACATATCCAAATAATTACTTGGCAAAGGACATTAGCATCGTCTTAGACGATGTTCCTTATATAAATAGATACCCCACTCGACTTCCAATACTGACAAAATGACCCCGTTCTCAGGACCCTAGATGTTTTAAATTTTAGCAACGTAGCCGTAAATACGACGCTTTTTGTCGTAAGCTCCGAGCCAAATGCACACGATAACTTAACACCGAAAATTGAAGTTGGAGAGCGTAAAAACTTTTAAGAATAGCTGTAAAGCATGACAATTTAGTTTCTGGAAGATGCCACTTTTATAACGTTTATAGGAGGTTGATAGATTTATGGCTTGATAAAGTAAATCTTATATTTATTTTGGTACAGGCGCTGTTTGTTGTTTTATTATTACTGATGTTGTGAATATTCATTTAATTTAAGATATTATAGAATTGATACAGAGCAGTATCACTATGCTCTGTCTGAAGATTCACAGTGGCTTAAATCCCAAGGATTACATTGCAATTGTGATAAAAACGGCGATGGTTTAGATACGTCACAGGGTCGTACAACCCACATAATCGGCGACGAGGTGATGTCCAACCATCTTGAACCTCTCTAATGACGTCGCAATGTTGCGTCAATGAGCGCATTCTACCGTCTATACGACGGAGAGTGCTCTGAGGAACTTTTTTTCCAAATCCCACCATCTCCTTCTTTTTAAGGACTGCCTACGCTTGCTGGCTTGAGGTGCTAGCGACAAAACGTGGCTTCTATTCTATTTTATTCTATTCTTAATTAATGGCATGTCGCATTAAGCGTACGCATTTTGCCAATGTCAAGTGGAAATTAAGTAAAGTAACAAAAATTGTACGGTTGATTGAGGTTATTAAAGATGGAGTCTCTCAACACGTGTTCTTACGACAAGAACTCGGGAGAAACTCTCGTGGCTTCTATTCAAACGCGAACTAAGTTTGGCAGCCCATTTCCTTGACACACAATCAAAAATTGAAAGCTGAAGCCAACCCTAGCCCATATACACTTAAAATACAAATTGGTAACAGTAAAAGATAAATATAGTCTACTTTAGAAACATATAAATATAAGAATTATTGAAAGGAGTGTATGTAAAGTTTAACTGGGAACGCCGACCGGAAAATTTTACAGTCTGACCGTGAAAGTTTCAATCTTGTTTCAAACTTATGCCTGAGTTATGATTTAGATTTGTGAAGCCGCCTATGGAAGTGATACATGGCGCATATTCCAGTCGGAATCCCCGGGGCCAATACACAACTGTTATTTATGACTTGAGTGGAAAAGGCCCACGAGATTTCTCGTTGTAACTGCTATGAAAAGTTTATTAGTTACATTGAAACATTTTCGTTACAAGAATTACAAACAAACGATCATGATTATACAAACATTATTTAAAAGGTTTTGACCTGAATTTTTGTTTAATCTTATAAAGATAATAATGTGTTGAAGAGTTCAATTTATAATATACATGGTTTCTGAAATCTAAATCGAACTCTTTAAATGAAATATCAGTCCATCTTGGTGGCGTCTCTAGATCATGGAAAGAATTATCCTTTGGAGCCACCTATTGCAGTTACCAATAACACAAAACACAAAACTTGGTAAGAACCGCCGTGTGTTTTAATCACGTAAATTTTATTGTTCAAGAAACTGATTTCTGAGAATTTTGATGATATTGATGATTACAATTTCCTAGTGACAATCCTAAAAAACACTTTATACTTCATTAAAAAACGTAAAGCCATCTAAGAATACATTAGGAAGGGTATTCCATTTTACACACCAAAGTAAGTGGTATGGTAAGTAATAACGGCTAGCTGCCAAAACATTCTTTGTAATTATTACAAGCTCAGTGGGTATACTTTTAATAAGTATGGACTGTGGCTATAGCTGAACCTCCTTGTTCCTAGTACCAGTGGACTAAGTAGCTTTCAGTAACACAGTCAGAATATTGAAAACACACCCTAAGCTGAGTTGAAAGCGTCACTCGATAGAACAATTTATTCATTTTATAGTGTTCTTAAGTGTGCACTGCTCTTTACGTTCGAGCATTCGGAATTCTTCCGTAACTAAGTGGGACTCGGTCGTAGCATTTTGAAAGCGGATTGCATACCTAAGTGACGTCACAGGCACCATTCCTAGACTCTCTGGGTACGGATTTTCTTTAGCGAATAAAGCGAAATAAGTAGAGATAATGACGTGATTTGAATTTTTAAATAAAATCTTTGTTTATGATTGAAACTCATTGAGAATTTAATGTAAATATGTAAATACGTCTCACTGCATACATGTCGTGGCCAGATCATAGAATTGGCCAGATCATGAAATGCTTGGGCATATCGTCTACCTACCGATCACACAGATATGTAGATTAGACTCTCCCACAAACAGGCCACTCCGCTTGGTCATAAAAAAATAACCTTGAACCTACTGATTACTCCTGACCACTACCATTTTTAGATAATGGGCTACTCGACCTTGGTCGAGATTTTTATGGTCCAGTAGCATTTCATGATATGCCGCACATTTCATGATCTGGCCACGACATACATATAACATTACAGTCGGGCGTTCTCATGTGGTGTTTTTGACACGTCTGCGAAGTTATAACTTTGAAGATGCGTACAAATTGCAAAGTTTTTTATTCAAATGATATATTTATATACTTTCTTGAAATAATTTTTTGAATGAAGATAAAAAACTTTATTTCCAATTACTTTGGTAATTATTTCTCTCTATCTCTTTTAACCTTGGGTATACTGATACAAGTTATGCCGAAATCAAAATCATAATCATCTTAGAGCGGCCCTAATGTAGGTTTAGCCCTTCCTATTCCTTCCTTTGTCTAGAAAACGAATAATGGCGACAAACGATTCGATCACTGATTTATTAATAATATTTCCCAAAAAAATTGTTTAATTTATTATTTTCTTATTTGCTTCGAGAGATTAAAATTTCATTGGTTTAGTGTACGCTAAAACTTTGGACCAGATACAGTATTCAAGAAAATGTAGCTCGTAATAATTATAGGTGACCGTAAATTTTATCATTCGATTTTCATCCGCGCTTAGGAAGGCACGTTAATTTGATGGTTCTGGCTGTTGCCGAAAGATATTAGATGTTCCCAAGGAGAGTTGGTATCAAGCAGGTTGTAGAAATCTAAGGCAAAATCCTTTAGCTGTATTGTCATATCAAGGCATACTACACCGTCCCTAAGTAAATTAAGAACAGAGTAGGAAGAAAGAGAGGTCCGCTCTGGTGACAAGGCGCCCGTAAACTGCGCTGATCCCAGAGTGCCCCCTAAAGGGCTTAGGAGGGTACCGGTGGGTTTTAACGCAGTAGGACCACGCCGGTGAGTCCCGCACACGCCGTACGCCCAGCCAGCGTGCGGTATGGTCCGGATTTCCCACTGTCACAAAAAAGGAGAAAGAGAGATCCGGTCAGTTCAGAAGTCAAGTAATACAACACTATTCCTGTTCTGTTCTGCAACCTTACTCCCTTTTAAAATTGAAATCAAAACAATCTTTACTAATAATACGAAGCTGGAAGAGTCTGTTTGTTTACGTATTACTCGATTGTAATCTAGTCAGATATCAATATGTATACAATTTCTAATTGACAATATTGTAAGGGAAGATGTCTCAAATCACATTTTTATATAATTATGTATATTTTATTGTAAGTTTAATTATTAGTCATTACTTTATTATATTATCATGATTTATTGTTAAAGACTTGACAATGTGAATTATTACTCTTTCCAAATCAATATTATGAAAACTACGAAGGGAGGATAAAACTTGTTGAGTTTTTTGCCGGTTCTTCTCAGAACAAGGCCTCCTGGTAGACTCTTGAACCGATGGCATCAAACTTGACTTTCATTTGTGCACATATTGTACCTAAATTAATAAAGAAATTTGAGTTTTTGAGTTTGAGTTTGGTTGAATGGTGCTATCTCAGGAACTACTGATTCAAATTTAAAAATATATTTTTTGGATAGTCCATTAATCGAGGAAAGCTATAGGCTAACATCAACATGTTATTATTTCCCGACTACCACGCGAACGGAGTCGCGGGCACAACTAGTTGTTTATACGACGCACGCATTATGTTCTATTAGATCAGCACAATAATCCGTGACTGGTATCAGTAAACGGACTGAACTCGCTTGAACTCTTAGTTTCATTTGTTCAGCGTCGAAAAATGGTGATTGTGTAGTAGGGCATGAACCTACCCGGTCACCCGCTTGTGTCAAACTTTCCTCATAAATATTGACATCAGCCGCATCACTATTCATAGCATGTGTCTGCCTGAAGGGTAGACCTTTTTGTTGCTTCCATTCAGTAGCAGCTGACCTCATTTACTGGCTCCCAGTTTTTACTGGCAGAATTTAGTGGGCCCTTTCATTTTCCTGTTAGCGAAATGGTGTGATTTTTAATGGCCGAAATTTTATAAAATTGTGTTGGGTCTCTTCCAAACGCTTACAACACTTATGTTCGTATTATAGAATGAGTCTGAAGAACCAACGCCGTATTGAGCATCGTACGTCTCAATGCTTGATAGAAAGTGACAATCGATTCTTAAGACACGATTGATTTCTTAGTGTTATTTTGTTATACGGTCCTTAGTTGAAAATGGTTAGAAGAGACCACGCACTTGGTAGCTCGGCCTTCGTGATCGTTAAAAGAACGCATGATCGCGGTGCCATCAAACTCTCCCTCTGATGATGTAGGTAATTGATTGTTAGCTATTTTCAACCGACTTCTAAAAAGGAGGTTATCAATTTGACCTGTATGTATGTAATATTGTCAGAATTGCACAGTTATTCAGTTAGGATGTCTCAAAGGGGGTGCAGGTTAGGTTAGATTTGCGACCTATACGCGCGAGCCGAGCGAAGGGTCAGAAACGATTGTTTTCATATTTTTAATTACAACAAGTCCCAGTTCCATACTAAATGAAACCTAACCTTACATAAGTCCTACACTCTCTTTGCGACACCCGGACCGGTGAATTATCTTTTCAAGCACATATTTTTAAACTTTTCTTTGAATATCTAAGCAACATCGTTCCGATCAAAAATTTTACAGTCGATGTTTAATCTTTTTATTACTTTGTTTAGGATTGGAAATCGAACTCCGCTTTACGAGGTCGAAGTAATAAACTGACTTAATCGGAGGCGTTTAACGCCCTTTAATAGTACTAAAATGTGGTCGAAACGTTCCACATTGATAACTGTTTATGAATTTTTAAACTCTGACTGACGGCTCAATCAATATTGGTCTTAATATTTTATAACGGCGTTCTGCCGAACATATTTTTCCCATATGATACTTTTAAATGCCTTAGGTAAGGAATTATTTACTACCTTTTCAAACTAGAATTTCTATCGAAACTGTCACTTTTATAATGTCACGTAGTAACTAAGCATAATTTTGGGTAATTTTTGGACAAACGATCAATTAGGTAAATTCATTAGTTATTAAAACAGATTACTTCTGGTGACCACGTGTTGAGACACGAGAGGTCTTCTTTGTTGTCGTTAAAATAAGACTTCAGCTTATTCGTAGATATAAAATTATTTAACACAATATAAAATATAAGTATTTGTGCTACAAACTGCTTGTTAAAAATTATTGAGTAGAAAAGTTAATTTATTCGCTTTGGCGCGAAGATCGAAGCTCTCTCTTGCTGTGTTTTTTTTACGCTGCACGCACCGTCCGCCGTCAGTGTTGCCGTGCGTAAATATTGTTCTATTATGAGTTTTCAATACCACGAAAGCTGCAAAGTGGTACAAAACGTCGGTTTGGCAAAAATAACCAAATGTAAAATCCTAAAAAAATCAAGTTAAATCTTTATTAAAGGCATGTACGAGCGTATTAAAAGAGCATACTTTTTAGTGATTGTTTGGTTGATTGATAATAAAAACTGTAACAGTACGTGCCCTATGGTCCAACTCTGCTAGTATGGTCCACTTATCAAAACACGTTTTCCGTCACTATTTTATTGAGTTAATAAACAGCTTTAAATGGTATATAAAAGGCACTAATTTAGTGCCTTGATATAATATAAGTACGTATTATAGTAATAGGCCCAAGCCGAGGTCAGAGCGAGACCCTTAGGTACGTTAGTAATGATATTTTGTTCTAGGACACGGTCAGCAATGGAATGAATCAAAAATGAACCAAATGTCATGATGAATGATAATTTTGAATTTTATTGTTACTTTTTAAAAATACAACGAAGATGATGGTACTATAACATGGCAATGTTATAGTACCACGTTACAAAACTTTACTTCTGTGTGGCCATAAAAAAATTACTTATTAACTATCACCCACTCAAAGAAAAGCGGTAATTAAAAAAGAGTCAAATATTACTTTTGAACTCCAAGTTTTATTTGAGTAATGCCTAATAATATTTTCCCTGAGTTCCATTATTTAAGGAAGATCGTAATTCCACATTGATGACACTAGCTTTGTTGCTTAACAGACATATTCCAACCGAAATTCCTGTACTACCAGTTGGACGGCTGTGTACATAACCTAGACTTATGCAAATAAATTGCGGTCACCTACGACATCTAATTCAGATGCTACGCCGGTATCGAGACTCAGTGCTTGCTAATGGCAGCCAGTGTTGACTCGGACCACAAAAGGCCAATCGTGTTATGACCTTGTGTACTGGAACACAACATGGAAATTGTCAACAAATCAATACACTATTGACGACTTTTGACTTGTGATTTCGTTATAAATGAGTAAAATAGTTATGATTGGATGGATAAGTCATGTCCCGTTTCAGCAATTATCCATGATAGGATTTTTTTTCCATGTTTTTCATTTTCTATTTAATTTGGATCAATTTCAAACATAGCTCAACTTGAAAAATGCACTGAAAAAAAATCGACTTGCCTCAGGCGGGATTTTTTTTCAGTGCATTTTTCTAGTATTAATATTAACGCGTTTGTAAACGCAAAAATAAAATTATTCCATAACTAAACTTGCCAAACAAAAAATAAAAGTGTAAAATAGTGTTTATTGCGTCTCAAAAGGTAAATATGAGGTGAGCAGTATGAGCTGATGATGGTATTATTTTTATAATCTACTAGCTGTGCCCGCGACTTCGTCCGCGTGGATTTCCCATTTTTGCAACATTTTTCATTGATGGTCAACTCCTATTAGTCATAGAGTGATGCTATGGAGGTAAATAGGCCTATATCAGGGTTTCCCATACTGCGCGTCGCGATGCCCTGGCACCCCAGGGTTTGCGGTTCTATCCCGGGGGCGGGCGTAGTGAGACGATCCACATAGAATGGCTGTCTAGCTGCTATGCGAGTCGCGATTTCAAAACTTGAGCCGGGATCGACTGTCTAGGGCGGGCGAAAAAATAGAACACAGCATCTTTCGCAATCCGGGCGGCTGCGTCCGTTTCTTTTGTTTTTGTAGGTATGTACTTAACTTGGCTGTTACTATAACGGGGGGAGGGCTCGTAAAAATTGAAAAATTCCTAAGGGCGTCACTATGAAAATAATTTTGGGAAAACCTGGCCTCGATAAATAGACAATCAAAGAATTTTTCAATTTGAATCAGTAGTTCGCCTTTTTAGGCTTCTGTACCCAAAGGGTAAAACGGGATCCTATTACTAAGACTCCGCCGTCCGTCCGTCCGTCTGTCCATCGTTCACCAGGCTGTATATCATTGACCATGATAGTAACACAGTGGAAATTTTCTCAGATGACGTAGTTCTGGTGCTGCTATAACAACAAATACTAATAAATAGAATAAAATAAATATTGAAGGGGCTCCCATAAAATAAACGTGACTTTTTTGGTCGATTTTGATAACGGCAACAGATAGATGCTTGAAATATTCACAGAATATTTAATTATATTATTCACCTTAAAAATAAATAATTAAATTAAAATAAAATTAATATTCAAGGGGATCAACAACAAACGTGATTTATTTCTCGGTGTCAATAACGATAACAGGTAAAAACTTGAAATATTAACAAAATATTTAATTTAAAATTCAAATAATTTTCGGACAGTTTTGATAAAATCTATGGCACAGAACCCTTCGTTCACGCGTTCGACTCCTTCTAGGCGGTTTTTTTTTTACTATTTTTACAGGATGTCTCTGATGACCTTCTTTGAGTCACCAGGGCTTTTAGTAAAAAAGAGGACCTCGGTGGCTCCTCAAGCTTTAAGGTCGAATCACTCCAGAGAGGATTCCTGACCGGTGAGAATCTCCCTCGGAGGAGTCCCTGAACCTATTAGAGTCTCTAAGACGTCCGAACCTGACGGGATCAGTAGTTCCAAAGATAAGCGCGTTCAACCAAACAAAAAATAACTCAGTATAGATGCGTGCGTAGTACTTGATCATTATTTAGCGGCGGAGTTATGTTAAAACTATGATATCTCTGAAGATATTCTTTAAAATCTAATGATGTAAAGGACAATTTTGTACAGAACTAAATACTTGTGATGAATAATGTATTCATTTTGATAAGGAATAATATTATGTTTACAAAAATACCTTTGCATCTAATGCATTATTTTAGAACAAAATTTATTAACAAAAATAGGTTATAGCGAGTCAACCTTAAGAGATAGATAAATGCTGTCTTCAACTTTTTTGTAGAACTTTTAAAGGGAAATAATTCCGTCATACATAAATTTTGCGTAACTTTAACCGTTTACGCAGCGCGCGCAAAGAAAACTCTGAAAATCAAAATTTATTATTTTCCGTTGATTTCAAACTATGATATTTCTTAAGATATTCATTAAAATCAAATGAAGTTATGAACAATTTTGTGCAAAATTAAATACTTGTGATAAATAATGTATTTATTTTGATAAGGAATAATATCATGCATACAAAAACACCATCGCAGATAATGCATTATTTTAAAACAAATTTGATTACCAAAAAGAAAGGTTATAGTGAGCCAACCATAAAAGATAGACATATGCTGTCGCGGACTTTTTTTTATAGAATTTAATGGAAAACAATTCCGTCATACATGATTTTTCCGTAACTTTAACCGTTTACGCAGCGCACGCAGTGAAAGCTTTGAAAAGAAATATTTTTCTCCCGTTTTTGCAACATTCTTCATTGATACTCAGCTCCTATTGGGCATACCGTGATGTTATATAGCCTATAGCCTTCCTAGATAAATGGACTATCCAACGAAAAAAGATTTTTTCAATTTGAGCCAGTAGTTGCTGAGATCTTAGGGTTCAACCAAGCAAACAAACAAACTCTTCAGCTTTATTATTAGTATAGATACGAGTATATTAAAACGGGAAGAAAAAGTCTGTAACCCCTTTTCAAGAATATTGCGCGTACGACAGTGAGATTTGGCGTAATTAAAGTTTACAAAAACAAGAAGTTTATAGAGAAGAAAAATAAAATTTATGTATAACAAACGTGTTACTACAAATATGAATGTATAAAGGAGTTGGCACTTTTCTCGGCTAATCATCAGTTATAGGCAAACTAGTTAACTCTCACAATATTTCAGCCGAGAGTCACCCACTATTGAACATAGGCCTTAGGATCTCAAAGGATCTTGGAGATCCTTTTGGTCCTGCTCTGCCCGCATCCAACGGCTTCCCGCGACCTTTACACACGACCTTCAGTGAATAATAATTATGTGGACTATGATGTAATAAATATTATGCTAAACTATTAGTGTTTTTCTAGAAGGCTAGAAATAATAGTAAATAAATTAATAATCTTGAGTTTCCGCGTAACGTCTAACAATACGTATCTGAAAAGAGGATATCATATTAGATATTTATCGAGATTATTAAATTTAGATTCCCTTGGAACAGTCTAACTATACTATAGACTAATACAAAAAGTACACTATACACCCTTCTTTTAAAGTACTTGCTAAATAATTTAATTACAAGTAAAACACTTTGCATAGGTCTTCTGAGGCAGGATGTTAAGCACAGCAATAACACCGACTGCATTACCTCGCTGAATCACAAGACTATTTTTTTGTGTGAAGAACAAACTAGCCTGTATTCCGAGATATGATAGACACAATTTGAAAAGGTATTCGAGGCAAGCTGCAAACGTGTCATAAAAATCACTTATAATACCCCAATACAGAGCTGAAGAATTCAGTTTTTTTTTTGAAAATAATGTTCTCGAGATTATCCTAATTTAAAGGGTAAAAAATAAATAACCAGCTAATTTAGTCGTTTTCCTAGATGCTTGCAAAGCTGTTTTTTGTAACAACTTATAAATGCTACCATTAATGTTGCAGCGTTCCATACGCAATGCAACTTTGGAGATTTCCCACTACTTCCCAGCCAGAGAGGTACGATAGGACAAACAAGCTTGTTGCCCACCTGGAGTTAAGTTACCGTCACTAGACACTCGCGATATTAAGGATAAATCACTTAACACTGCAAGTGCGTTGCCATTCTGGGGACTAAGATGATATGCCTTCCATGCCTAGTAATTACACTGGCTACCTTTCCCTTCAATCCAAAACACAGCGAAGTGTTGTACGGTAGAAATAAGAAAGGCGGGGGTATGTACCTACTCAGACGACCCTACATCCCTAGTAAAAGGATTCCTATATTAACTTGGTTAGGTTAATATAGGAGAGATAAATGACAGGTTTTCAGCTTGCCTCAAGAACGTACTCAAATATGTTTTATCAGCTCTCTAGCTATTACTGTTTCACGTAATCGCTCTGCAATATTCCGAAATATATCTATGAGATTCTAATTTCTCAAGTTTATTAATTTATCTTGATATATTGCTAATGAAGATGATGCGGGCATTACCAATGCATTTAATATTTCTTTGAAATATTTCTTAATGAATTGGAATAGGTACTTAGTTCAGTGTGAAAAAATATGTAGGACGAAACTAATAATTATGACCTAAATCAGAAGAAAATAATAACGCTTTCATTATTCGCCTACTCGAAGGGTCAGGGGGGTGCTGCTGCTGTGCATTTATAATATTTCTTTTTTAGAGCTTCTTCCAATTATTTTTGTTTTCAATTCTCAGTGTTAAAGACGGTACGCTGGTACAGTCAAATTAATGTAAATTTCAATAAATACAATGCCAAAAAATTATTAAAATAAACTCTTCTTAAATAAGATGGCTGTCAGTTGACGTTGAAATTCAATCGAAACCTGTGCAATATAAAATTATTTGTGTGAACTTTAATCAGCTCCTCATTAAAATTAGACAAACTGGCTAATTTCATAATTATCAAATCATTTATTTGCATAGAAAGCAGTAAGGTGTATTATTCTAACAATAATATCCATGGCTACTCTCGTAGAGCTAATAGCATTTTTATTGGTAGTCATATTTATTAATAATTGGACAAAAAGATCTACTTTAGACGATGGTATTGGTAACCTATAGACGCTTGCAACAACAGGAAATCGCTCCCACTACTAACACTAATCCCTGTAGAATTCGATAAAAACTTACTACTAAAAAGCAAAAACTATTAGTATAGTATAGTCTTCTGTAAGATCGAATTACGTCCCCAGCACTCTTATTCAAACGGCTCTAAACCGCCGTGTAATTATTCATAAGTTCAAATAAAATACCTACATAATTTTAGTTTGAAGAAGACATGTCAAAAACTTGTGCTGTTTTATAGTTGAAATCTATATTCTCTGGACGTCGTTATTAAGGTAACAATATAATAGTAGCATTATTAAATCTTTTGTCCGCTACACATTTCTTATCGTCAGAATAACGACAAAGTTTTTTCAAGTTACAGTCGAAATTAAAACGTTATTTAAGTAACATCTGTTTCGACGGAAACAGAAAAAGAAACTCCAGGAAATTTGAATTTCAGGACGAGATCTTGTCCATCTCAAATGTAAATTATATTTTTAGATAGTTACGTAGCGCTCGCTGACATGGGGATTTCTCTGTTCTTTTAATGAGTTTGTGATAAAAGGGACACCTTTTTTACGAAATTATAAATAAATACAAAGTTAACGTGATTTGTTTTTAAGGTATTATAGGTTTTATTTTTGGAACGTTTTCGTTGGATAACCTTTCAGTTTAATTAATTCTGTTCTTTCATAAACGGCATTAAATCCTTATCTAGGAAGACGATGTGTAAAATAATAGAGGGAAAGAAAGTCATTGTTTTGCTTAAGGTTTGAGTCATTATGCTAGTCGTTTTGGAGGAATGGAGCGCAAGGAGCAGACATGAAAGGATACCTATCATGAAATAAGTACAGACACAATGTGTCTATGTGAACATTTTTTTTAACCTACTTAGCGGTATTATTTTAAGCAAAAATGTTTTTTTAAATTTATCTTACAAAAACCAACAGCTTATAAACTAAATAGACATGTAACTAGAAGCTGAGCCAAATTAGTGGTCCCCACAAGCAGAACTGAAATGTCTTACATGACACATAACTTAAAATACTACCTAACATATGTTGAAACAGTACCATAAATACGTAATACATCGTCGTATTTAATAATGCACAATATAGAGTGGAGTGAATACATTTAGATATAAGATTTTTTTTTTATATCTACTAATATTATCCAAAACTTATTTTGCTCAGACCTACCCCAGGTCAGGTCTTGTCTTTATAAATGTCACGAACATTCAGGTAGTAAAGAAAAGACTAATCGCTACGTATTTACAGCCAACATCAATATGAGTAAACTTTAGCAACTAAAGGTATCTATTACAATAATAACCTGGGCGAAGTTTGGGCCGTTCGCAATTAATAGTTTTGCAACAACTTGTATGCAGGTTAACTGAAATTGCAGTACTGCCAACTTGGATCATAAATTCCTTTGCTTTTGATTAAACGTGTACACAATTAAAACGAAGGAAAACAGCTGCGCAACCCGAAGTTTGGTTGAAGAAATTAATGTCATTATTAGTTACGACCTACTGCTTTCTTTAAGTGACTTAAAACTTGAATACCTGCATAAAAATTCTGTTTATAAAAATCTTAATGTTTTTTTGAAGTCGGCCCCAAATACAAGTGACAACGTTTATTCCAAATATTGAGGTTGGCACCGACCTCAAAAAAAAACGTTTAGATTTTTATGAACAGAATTTTTATTTCTCCGTTTTTAGTATTGAAGACGATTGTTTTTCATTTAATAATACTTTATTTTTCGCTTTTTAGTGTTTTAAGTATATAAATTTTCAGGAAACTACCTCAAGATCTTTTAGACACAAAAGTGATAAGATTACGATATCATCGATGTCAATTAAATAGGCATTATGAGGGATAGCTCAAAAACTACTCGTCAGATATCGATTAAATTTAAATGGAACCAAATGACAAGCACGAGCTTTCGTAGCGCTTTATTTTTACATCCCTCGGGAGCAAATTGAGAAAAAGAAGATTAAGTACCTATGTGATTACGCCAAGGCTCAGAGCAGAAAAACAACCGTTCACAATTGAGGATCGTGGAGCGATAACGAAACGAACTAAACAGCCATGTTGAAAGAAGACACACGCGGGCGCAGGACTTCTTGACAGCTGCGCCTCGCGCATTTTTAGTGGCAAATTCCAAGTGCAGATTCTTGTCCTATTCTTGTGTTTCATACAACTGGAGCCGTTGGCCAAAGAACCAAATTAGACGAACAGTCGAAACAATGCTCATAACTTGACGCCGTCGTGGTGGAGTGGTCAGTAACGCTGCCTACACATCAAGCGGTCAGGGTTCGAGTCCTGATAGGAGCAAATAATATATTTGTGTGATGAACACTAACATTTGTTCACGAGTCATGGTTGTTTATGTATTTACTTAAGTTTATTTATAAAATATCTATAGTAATATAATATACATATTTCCACGCTCACCCAAATCATCTAGCCCGAAGTAGGTATCATTAAGAACTTGTAAGTAATATGTATATTAAATTTGTCCGTTATCAAGTATTCATAACAGAAGTTCTCAATAATACTTAATTTGGGCTAGATAATTGGTGTGAGCGTGGAAATATATAATTAAAAATATATATTATTAAACGTAGAGTAAAAACTTGCGAATAACAGCTTGTTTCAGAAATTGCCTAAAGGCTACTAGTTTAGTATAAACCGAATATCGCCGTAGTTTGTTTGTGCTACTTAACGAGAAGCAATAGGTTTCCATTTTTTGTGTAAAATAAGCAAACTTTCAAATATTATTTCTCAACCGTCCTAATATTATTCTAAACAGCTAAGAAGTTCAGCCTCGCCTTCAAACATTATCTCAGACGAAGCAGTGTTGGTGAAACACTGGAGAATGTTTATACAGTAAACCAGTCTAACGCCTGTACCATTTAGGTACTCCAGTTTAGTAACTAACAGAGTTCAAGTTTCATACATTGGGTTCAACAAAGTTGAACATATGGGAGTTAGGGCTAAGACTTCGCTGTACAGGTCTTCGTGGGGTGATGCCCGCTCAACTTATTAACGTTGTTATTGAGACAAATTCGCTCTGAACTCCGAAGTAACATTGGCGTAAGTTTTCATCACCGTTTTTGTTATATACGCGCTCTCGAGATTTTAGCTGGTAACGTGAATTGCAGTACGAAAGTCGTCGCTTGAATATAAATGATATGTTGTAACTTGTAACTGTGTTGCCACTAAGATTAGTTGGAGTATAACTTTAATATGTTCTTGTTGTGGAATGCCTGACATAGCTGCTGCGTGGAATAAATATCTCTATTTGACTTTGTTTATTGCGCGCTTTGTTTGCACGATGAAGAAATCTTTTCTTCTGAAACTATGTGTTTCTTTAAGGTGTTTATACTTTCACGAACAAAACATTATAAATTAAAGCATTAGGACAAAAATTTATTAAACAGCTATAAGGGCAACAGCATACTTGCTACTTCTTACTTTGAATTATTTAAATTTTGATTCCAGACCGTTCACGTGAAAAGTTTGATAAATAAAATATCATTTTCCCTACCCAAGCCCCAATTTACTTGAGGTTAATGCAATGTCACTATGCTGCCATAGGCTTTGTCATAGTTTTATGTCCGTGTACCTGCCTGAGACCAAACCTCCATGGAAATGCTGTTGTGAGTGGTTAACTGACACCGCGCGAGTTGGTGCGATGCTCTGCGCTGGGTTCGGAATCTCCCTCAATCTGCTATCACGACACTCACGTGATGAACACGTAACTATTACCGACTGGGAACTACACCGGCTAAAATATTATTGCGAAATATTTTTAAGGCGAATAATAACTCAAAAGGCGACTAACTATTTTGTTACTAAAAATAGCTTTGCAGCGATTTAATATTTAAGATTGCTAAAAAGAATTTAATTATATTAGATTAGCTTGAGAATGCAGGGTTTATAAAAACTAAATAATAGCTGCTACTTTAAGGTAACAAACATATTAAACAGCGCCAATGCAATCATAGGCGAGGTACTATAAATAATGACACGGTGACTATAATATTAACAGTGGGATAGCAAGCATTGTATTATTGGACACTATACTCTTCCATACGTGTAAAGTAATTGATTGCCTAAATTACCACAAGTAAAATACCAATATGTGTTTCTGTGATTGGTAGGTTAAGGGATATTAATTTTATGACCAAGCGGAGTGCATTGTTTTTGGGAGTTTATACCAGTTTAAATCAAAACAAAGCTTACAACTGATTATTTCTACTTATAATTATAATTAAATGTAGCTGCCATCTTATTATATATGCTGCTATAATTTTTTTAATGCCAAATTCAGATTGATTGACAAATATATACCAATATTATTTGGTATATTTTATACAATAGATACAAGATGGAAAAAAATATATTTCAGAACTTGGCTATGATCATGGTTGCTTATGGTCATGAGTCCGTAGTCTATACTAATATTCTGTGTGAATTTGCTCCGTAATACAAGCGTGCCAGCGTTAGGGAGAAGAGCTGGGGTAATGGAGGTGAGTGTTATTACTAGGCTCATTTACATTGCAGTAACCTATACTTGGGTTTATAAGTCCCCTGCATCAAGTACTCCTGGCTCTCCTCTGGTTACACATGTACCTGAGACCATGTGTAAAGTCCGTGATTTAAAAAAAATCCTGACAATATGCCGACAAATATTATTACGAGTAGCATGTTTGTGAAGACCCTAATGCTATAAAAGTCACTTGTTACGACGTCAATTATTACTGACGTATATAACCGATGCTTTCATAAAATCTTTATTAATTTCAGTCTTGTAATCTCAATAAAATTTTCCATTAAGCCGTGTACATACATGCCCATGTAAATTAGAGCGATTTCATTAGATCCCAGAATAAATTAGAAGATAATATATGTGGCTATTCCCTCTGTACCCTCTTTGTTTGTAGAAGCTGGTTGCTTTTATGATGGGATAATAATTACTTGGTCCTCGCCTTGTTGTTGTTAATTAGTTTGAGCAGAAAATTATATAATTTAACACGTGAAGAGAAAATGTCTACTATTCTGTATTTATGAGGGACATAAATTTTAAAACCGATGTTGTATGTTTAAAATTAGGGTAATTTACTATTTATAATTATTATCTTTTAAAGAACAATGGAAGAAACATAATATATTTGTACATACAATAACGCTCATTGCATAGTATACATACCAAAAGAGTCTGAGAAGACTCTTAGGTGCAATTTGGTTACACATCTGGTAGTATTGGACATGCAGTGCCTCAAACAGGCTCCGGCTTGTCGCCTTCATTAAATCATCATCATTTTAGGCATCAAACCAACCAAAAAAAACAAAATCATCGGTGAACCAACAAACAAAAGTCAACAACCATAACACATATACCTTAAGTCAATACTGGGCAAAATGTAATTAAGTACAAATTAGCAATTACAATCATAAAATATTTAAAAAAAAAAATTACAAGAGTATTTAATTACTCCCAATACTGCTTTAAATGAACTCAGCAATCCGAAAAACTTTTGTGGAACTTATCACAAATTAAGTTGATGACGAATGCAAAAATGTACCCTGTCAATATGATTTCTAAGCTTAGCCATTGTATTACTACATTGTATTATTTACAGTCTAATTTAATGACATTAACCACAACATTAATTATGTTTTGGTTAATATCATTAAATTACTCACTTTTTATTGTCTCCGTAACAATAGGGCTTATAAAATAAAGCACGTTAGATTAGGAGAGAGCTGTACCTCCAAAAACAGTTAAATATATCCCAATAGAGGTAAACAAGCCTGAAGAAATAGGCTATTCAAAATATAATGCTTATTATTTTAATTTAAATCGATTCTATCAAAGTGAGGTCTTTAAAACAACCAAAATTTTGGTCGACTAACAAACATATCTAAAGATAAGCCGAAGTTAAACTTAGTCCTCTGGCGTTGCATTGAAATTGGACAGCCACTCTGCTGCTAACATTGTGGTTTTAAGTGGACGTCTATGGAAATATACTAAAATAACTACTTTGTGCTAGATGTATGCTAGCGCATACATTAAGTTCGTATGCGTTGAATATATTCCTTGAAATCTCGTTGCATTAGTATCCCGGATGAAAAACATTATGAGTATGAGCAATATAAGTTATTTAGATATTCTATTTTTAATATTATAGGTGGCATATAAGCATACGACTTGCCTGATTCTAAAGTGGCAATAGCTGGTCGTAAACTATACGCTTGCAACAAGATTAAATCAATAAATTTACGTACCTACTCAGTTTCACAAACATTATGAAAGTATAACCACGTCAGATACAGTAAAAGCCAAAAAGGTCTATAAAATTGCAGCATATATTGCAGCATTCATAATACCTGCAATGTTGGTATTATGAGGGAAAATATGGAAATGTATGTGTATTAACAGACTAATAATTAGGTATATAAAATAATTTTATGAAGATATAAAATATGAAATTATAGTGTCAATATTAATATCAATTTTGAAATCAAAATACAAACCCCTGAACACTCCATTACTTAGGGTAGTTACGAAAGAATTCTTAATTTAATATCGCCTCTACCAAGAATATTAATTCGTCCAAGGTTATTCTTTCCATTAGTCTAATTCAAAATAATTGACTGCTTTCGCTTCTTTTAAGTCATTTTCTTTTTCTATAACTGTTATCACAAAAATGGTTATTCGATAAAATGGGGATAGCCTCGAAAAACTTCTAGTAACTGGCAAAGTGGACTGTAAAAGACCAAGACGGCGCAGCGTTGGTCAGATCAGGTACGCTCCACTCTTGACACCAAACGGTATGATGCTTTCCACGCCACCTCAGACCGAAACAAATGCCGAAACGCCGTGAGAGCGACCCTCAGCATTGAGGAATACGACGCAAGGAGGAGGTAATCATAATAATGTTCTGATTATTATTCTGCAAAAAAAAAACGTAATTTGTGCCTCACTTGTCCAACACTATTAGTTGTATCAAAATGCCGAGGAGATAGAAAGGTGCAGTTTTTTTTCTGATACGGGCGCTTTAAAAACATGAAATTCGATGTAAGTCAAGTTGTACCCCTTTTCACAGGAGGCACTGATTTATAATCAACTTCCGTGTCATAAAACAGTTGGTGTCGCTGAAAATTTTATTGAAAATATTAATATCGAAAATTCGTTTTCCTTATAGATTTTCATACGAAACAGCAACTTCATTGGTAGAAATTTAATAATTATAATTCTTAAACGCTATTTTTAGATTAAAGTTCCGTCATAATTGGCACTACACCCAGTAATGGGAGAAGGATTGAGTTGGTTAAATTCCTTTTTATACGGCTGCTAACGCATTAAACGGATTTAAACCACTTTATCACGGTAAGCAAAGGCCGGATATTTTGTTGTTCGCCGGTTTCGACTGCATAATGGAACGGATTTCAATATATTAATATTTATAAGCCATTCGTTTGTTATTGGGCCGGTTGCTCCTACTGTGGTTTTAAGGCCGTTTTTACCAAATGTCTCTTTTTTCATTTCACTAATCTTTCCATTCTAACTTGACTAATGATAATGGCCAACTGGAAAGTCGGTCTTATGGTACGTAGAAAAATGTTTCTACTTTGGAAGTCTTTACAATTTCCTAAATTGAAACCATTTCTAATGTTCTTAGTTTGAAAGTGAAATTTTTCAATTGTCAGACATAGTCGAAATACCATTTAAAATGGAGGGATATTAGATTTAGAACTAATATTAACAAGAAAAAAATAAATATGAGTGTACTAACATCGTCCCTGTGATCTAGTGGTTTGGACACGAGCTAGATACTTACAAAGGTCCTGGATTCAATCCACGAGGAAGAATTTGAGGTCAGTTTGGTAGTGTCTATTCTCTTTTAGCCTCAACGTTAAATTTTATATGCAATCAAAATCTTACTCAATTCAATTAAAATTCAATAGATGGTGCTACAAGCTCCAGAAGGTTCGAACACTTACCGGAGATTTATCTTACCGATTTGAAGATGAAATTAAATGGGAAAGAATTAAAAGTTGCAACTTGCTGCGATCCACATTTCTGACTGGAACTTTTAATTGCCCTCCATCGTCCGGAGTTGAGATATTAATGTGTTTCCTGGGAATTTCGTCTGTGTACAGTTGGCGACTTGTATTAATTTGGTACTGTTATTTTGTTACCGGCTATGTTCAAGAAAGAAGATTTACATAGCATAATTAAAACGGATAAAGCAATAGTCTACTTGGAAAAAAATAGCTGAAAGGAAGGAATTTAAGTCACCATTTTATTTACCGTCAGAAGCATTTAACATTACCTAAAGGCAGATACGGTAGGCGAACTGTTTGCGGTTTTCCGTAAGGTACAAAAAATAAAAATTTGATTAAATCCAATTTAAATATACCCTCTATACTACTAGTATCCGAAAGTACCCGCACTTTTACTACAAAACAAAAGCTCACGTATATTCTAAGCTAGTTGAAGACAACCTTTTGTGCTCTAACCACGAGACTTTATACTTTACGGAAATCTTATTGCATTAATCTATCTCGTAGTTATGGCCATATTCTTGACGACTCGCGTAGTTGGATGAACTTCGCAAAATTTAAAGGCGCAGTGCAAGCTGAAGCCAGTTAGATAATAACGAGTCCGATGTGTTCAAGCATGCACTGCCGCATGTTCGAGTTTCGGTGCGTTCCAAGTTAGAGACAGACGTGATTTTTGTACCTTAGTTACTAGGTGGTAGACCCATATGTAGGGTCGTCTGGGTAGGTACCACCGCCTTTCTTATATCTGCCGTGAAGCAGTTCGCTGTGTTTCGGATTGAAGGGAAAGGTAGCCAGTGTAATTAGTGGGCATGGAGGTCATATCATCTTAGTCCCCAGGATGGTAAACGCACTTGCGGTGTTAAGTAATTTACACTTAATGTTTCAAGTGTCTATAGGCGGCGGTAACCACTTAACATCAGGTGGGCCGCAAGCATTTTGCCATCTCGTAACATTAAAAAAAAATTCTTTTCCCACACTTTCCATGTACCTGCTTATGGCGTATCAGCGCCGAAGTTCCTTTTGCAGAATCACATTTGCGTTACCAATAAGTAATGCAAATGTAATATTTTGATATGATAGATATTAGATACAGGTTTTAAGCATCATGAGTTAGTAAATACATAATTAAATACAATAAAGTTTCCCCTTTTTCACATAGAAGTAGTCAAAGACCACTTCACTTCATTAGCTACCATTATCTACGCTCATTACAATCCTCGTGTTTGGTCAGTGAGTAGGTACTTTTGACGCGTAGGTTTTTACTTTGGGATTTTTTCGAGTTCGCCTGGGTCTTTCCCGTCGAACATCTCCACTTAATTTAGATTCATATCGATATTTCTACATGATTAGACCATTTGAGCATCCCTTGCTCAACTTTTCTCACTTTGTCTTCTTTCAAACCACACTTCTCTCTTATCATGTCATTGTAACATGTCACTTAATGTTACTCCAGTCATGATCCTCAGGGCTCTCATTTCTACCACATATATTCTGCTTTCATGCCGCTTCTCTCCTAAGTACCAAACTTTCTCTTCCACCATACATAGAACCAGTACTCCATCATGCACAGCCAATTGTGCTTTTTCGGCACAATTTTTTAGTTGGGAACACCTTTCTGTAGCTATACGATTGATGACGAATAAAAAGTTCGCTGGTAATTGAAGAAACTTTAAAAATCTCGTAACCACAGGGTTACATTATATGACAATCTCTAAAGTTGAAATGACTACGGTCATAATACGGATGAAAGGCCTCATTTTAAAACACCTATATAGCTAGTTAAACCTAACCGCTGTAAGACCTCAGTATACATTGCCTAATATAAACTAACGGACGAAATGCCCAGTATTAAAATACCTCATAGTCGTTAGACCTAAGTATACAATGCCTGAGTTTAAATAACAAAACGGGCGTAAGGCCTAATTTTAGTAATAGGCAAAACTTAACCTTTTTTTGTTGACGGGGAAGTCAGATGCATTCACGCATCGTCCCTGCGGGGTGGTGCCAACCGCAGGGGATATGTGGAACTCGAGGTAAAGGCGTTCCCTCTATACCCACTAAACATCCTCCCCGGCCTGCCCTTCAGTGCGCTATTACGGGGACGGCTCGGGATCTGCGCACGTGATCGCAACTACACCGAGACCGTCCCAACGCTGCCCGTCTAGGCACTCCTTGCACCAATTGGTGGCCAGCAGCCACTCCTCCGACCTGGCGCATCCTCCTGGCGAGGACAAAGGGAGTAGACTTCGGGCGCGGTCGTGGCTCTGAAAAGGGCCGTCCGGAACTAGCCGTGGTGGAAAAACAAAAACCACTCGACGATGCTATGTGACTTCGATTGCCAAGGGAACACATTAATTGACATCAAAAGCCACACACCCGCCGAGAAAGTTTCCCCACCACGTTACCAGGGTCCGCCACGAGGAGGCTTGCGGACGTGGACCCCTACCGTTGTTAAACCTGTGCTTACAATGCCTTAGTTTAAATAAACTTACGACGGAATAGCACTTGAGGGTAGTTCTAATAGGTATAATACGCGCGAAATGAGCAAGCAAAGCGAACGTGCCGCGATAGCGGCCTGCGAAGCGCATGTATTTTAGATTATTTAAGATTTTCACCAATAAATTCAGACACTCACCAATAAATTCAGAGCCTCTCCATCTTAATGCAATGTCATTATACTGAGTGGTAACAATTTGCTTTGAATTTTAAGGACGTTTAATGTCTATTACATAAATTATTTTCTTTCCTTCCTTCTGACTTGTACTGCATTGTTCGTTTTCCTATTTTTTATATAATATTTAATACTTAACATTAAATATAAGATTACAAATTAACAAAATGCATCAATAAAATTTTGGTGTACTCTAGATTTGTAGAAATGGATACATCATTCCATATTCTAGGTGGTAGACCCATATGTAGGGTCGTCTGGGTAGGTACCACCGCCTTCCTTTTTTCTGCCGTAAAGCAGTTTGCTGTGTTTCGGATTGAGAGGAAAAGTAGCTAGTGTAATTACATGGCATGGAAGGCATCATCTTAGTTCCAAGGATGTCAACGCACTTTCTGTGTTAAGTGATTTACCCTTATTATTGAAAGTGTCTATAGGCGACGGTTACCACTTAACACCAGGTGGGTCGCAAACTTACTTGTAGTATAAAAAAAGTATTATGCGTAACTAATTTTTCATAATACAGGAGTAAATTTTTACATTAAAAAGTGTGCCTTATAGGTAAAATAATAAAGGCCTATAAAACACAAAGCATCCAAATGTGACTTGTTATCTTTCCTATCACATAGTATATTCAGTGTTGCCATCAACATAGGCTGTTGATGCCTATTTGTGTCTGGCATAGTAGGTATATCTTGATGAAAGAAACGGGACCAATATCTTGAGCGATTTCAAAGTACATTATCAAGATTTTAGTCATATTTTAACGTTCACAAAATCTATTCCAGAAATTTTCACAAAGTTCTGCTCACAGATCTGGTTAAACATCGCTCAAGCTATTGGTCCTGTTTTCTTTCATAAAGATAGAATGTGCAAAGACACACAAGGGCGTTAAAATCCTATGTTGCATTACCCAACGCAAGACTATACCTTCACTGCTTGTGTCTCTATCAGCGAGTAAAAGTTTCACAGAAGAGGGGATAGGGGTGTGAGATTGACAGCGCCTGTATGGCTCAGTGCTGCAAGCGTCTTCAAGCTATGGTGGTCGCTTAGCTTCAGATGGACTGTCTGCTTTTCGCCGCTCTTAGGCCCGTATTACAGAATGACACTCAGAAATCAATCATGTCTTAAGAATAGCTTGTCACTTTCTGTCAAGCACAAAGTGATAGAGATGTGCAACGATCAAGTCGGCGTTGATTCTTGAGACTCATTCTATAATACATGCCTTATTAATTAAGAAATTTGAATTAACAATTAGTAACAATAGTAAACATTCAAATTTAAACAATAGTAAACATTCAAATTTAAAAATGTTATTTTAAATTTGAATTTAAAATAACATTTTTAAATTAATACCATCGCTTGTAACATGGACCTACACATATGTTAGGAGCTTATTCCGACTCAACTTAGAAACGGCCAAACTTTCTCATATTACTTTCTCCTAAACCAAGCACATTATATTAAACACAGTAAACCTTACATTGAAACAATATCAAAACCAAAAATTAAGTAGGCAAAGCGCGAAAGAAGGGAGGTCGGTATAAAAAGTAATGACATTTAATTTCTCTTAAAGAAGAGCCGTTTGGGAAATTGATCTTAGGAAAAGTTTATGAAGCTTAATTTAGTATGAGGTCAGATATTCCTTTTATGATGACATTAACCTAATTTCAGTTTTGAGGTCTTGATCTATTCGATAACGTGGCTATAAATTCACGCTGAAAAATCTGTCTTTTTTTCATATTTTAACGATATCATATTTCAAAGTTGGTAGTTGGAGGTCATGGGTAATTGTATTTTTATTTAAGTTTATGTATCAAAATATCTACAAGTACTTAGAAAAACGATTGTGATTATGCGTACACGAACTGTACTGTTTTGATTACTTGTAGTTTCCGGCAAGTCAGTATAAAGCAATCCATTCGTAGTTGACCCGATAGTAGGTATTATATTCTACTCTGTGTACTGAAACAGAGCCTGCATGAAAACCATTCCATCAGTTGAGTATGTTAAAAATTTGTAAATTTTGAGACAGCGATTTTCATAATTATGGTGTGCTCATTTACAAGAATAAAGGTTGAGTGAAAGTAGATTGACGAAAAGGAATATATGAACCGGATGTAAGTAGAGATGTGGGACAGGCAATACCTGGAGAACATTTTGTCGATCATATCAAAAACATCGTAAAGAAAGGCTAGGTCAACAGCCTGCCTGACTCCAATCCTCCTTGCGAATTGAGTTTCACAGAGTTTCACAAGTCGCCATTACTGGCTTCTGCCATGACTTATTTACTACTGCTACCTATCTTTCGACAGCAGCTGGCTTAACGTGCCTTCCAAAGCACGAAGCTGCGCACTTCTTAGCTCAGCTTTTGTGATTGCGAAGAACGCACGACCGCTGCGCTATCTACCTCCTCATTACTTTCTCGTATAGGTAGTTTATAGGAAGTCTTGTAATCGTCAAAAAATTCGACCTCGAGATTTTGACGGATTTACATGTTTTGGACCTCCCTGAGTTCAAAAACATACCGTTTTTGGAATTATGTGTGTCTGGGTGTATCTGTGTATCTGTTTGTGTGTGTGTGTGTCTGTGTGTCTTTGCGTTAGCACAATAACGCGAGTATGCTTTAACTTATTCCAACCAAATTTACCTTGCATGGATGACATCAATATTTATAAGGTTTCTATCAATTTTTGAGTCGTCGATCACGAAAGTTAAGCAACTGTGTGTATCTGTTAGTGTGTGTGGTGTGTGTCTGTGTGTGTGGCTGTGTGTCTTTGCGTTAGCACAATAACGCGAGTATGCTTTAACTTATTGCAACCAAATTTACCTTGCATGTACTCGTATGACATCAAAATATAAGGTTTCTATAAACTTTTGAGTTGTTGTTGGCGCGGGTGGCGCCATCTGTCATTTCACGAAGACAACGTGGGGCACCCGTGTGAAGCGAGCTGCGTGAGCGCCGTGCAACATTTTCGGAGATCGCCGATTCGTGGCTGATTTCATTAGCTTTTTATAATTCGTTTCCTCCCGACCTATACGCAACATCATTTTTTATAATTTTGTAAAACATTTCGAAATAAACGATTTTGGTGGAAAAGTTTTGAATAAGACGATTCATTGACTCGAAACATGTTCCTTCTCGCCGATTAGCAAATTCAAGAAAGTTCGTTACCACGGAAGACGTTACCCGCGTGTATCAAACCAAACCGACGAAGAAGACACAGAACCAGGAGAAGATTTTACGGTCAGATCACATCCTTTTCCATCCTCCACCTATCGATTTGTATTAATATCGTGCTTTATTTCTCAATTCTAGAACAACGTGGTGCATAGTACCTACTACCTACCCATTTTGGTGCTACTACATTGAAGATATACGATTGTAAGTATCTTTTGCTTTCTAATTTCTTCCCAAAATGAGTGAGGATAAAAATATTTCGGGTAATCCGAAACTTAGTTTGCCAAAATCGAGGGAGGGTAGTAAATCTCCATCAAAAGAAATGCTTGCTTTTGATTATAAATTGTCTATTTCGGAGCTTAAAAAGCAAAGAGGAGTGTTCAAAGCTCGTGTCACTTCTTTTCAAAAATATTTATCGAAGATTAATAACGTAAATTTAGAAAAAAGTCAAATAGTTGAACTAAACTTAAGAATTTCTCATTTAGAATTAATGTTTACTGAATTTAACAAAGTACAGAATCAAATTGAGTATTCTTGCGATGAAAACGAAGTGTTTCCGCAAATTGAATACAGAGAAAATTTCGAAGAAGAATATTTCAAATATATTTCTATAGCTAAATCATTAACAGAAGTCGAAAATTGCCAACAATCTAGTAATAAAGGTATAACATCGCAAATTAAATTGCCAGATATCAAGCTACCTGCCTTTAGTGGATCTTATGATGGCTGGTTAGAATTTAAAAACTCGTATTTAACTATGATTCACGGGCGAACCGATTTAGATGAAATTCAAAAGTTCCACTACTTGCGGTCATCACTAACTGGTAATGCTCTGCAGGTTATAAGCGCGTTAGAGTTTACTGCTGAAAATTATATCCATGCATGGGATCTATTATTACATAGATACCAAAATGAACGACTTTTGGTACACAACCATGTCAAGTCTTTGTTTTCTGTGCAAAATATTACAAAAGAATCACCGTTATTAATTAGGAAACTCATAGATTCGATATTACGTAATTTACGTGCCCTGAAATCATTAGGGGAGCCCACAGAATCTTGGGACACCCTAATTATATATTTGATAGTTACTAAACTTGATTCTTCTACTGAAAGGGAGTGGGAGAATTATAAAGGTAACTTAATGTCGGGATTACAAAGCCAAGAATCTAAACGAAAATTAAAATTAGAAGATTTGTTAACATTTCTTAGAAATAGAGCGGATTTTTTGGAGATGGTAAACGTAAATAGTAATTCTCACAATAATTCTTTTTATGTAAATAAATCGCACAATCATAATTTTAATAAATCGATTATTAAACAAAATCACGATACAAAAGTGCCAGTGGCGGCGCAAGCACTGACCCATAGTTATGTAACCACTGGAAATAATAATTCGAATAAATTAGTTAAACGAACCCGCACCTGTGAAATGTGTCAGGGTAATCATGCATTATATTTATGCAGTATGTTCTTAAATCTATCAATTGACGACAGGTACAAATTAATAAACAAGAAAAACCTGTGTCAAAATTGTTTGCGCGGAGGGCATTCAATTGATAATTGTTATTTCGGCCCTTGCCAACATTGTAAACGAAAACATAATAGCTTACTGCATAAAGATTCACTTTGTGATAAAAATGAAAACACAACATCATTCGCGGAGCCGTGCAATAGTCAGGTAAAATCGACCGTATTGCATTCGTCATTAGAGTCACACAGTAGCGATCCAGTTGTAACGGTACTTTTATCAACTGCGTTTAGTCCAGTCAACAAGTTCAAAAACGTGAAAAATAGAGATAAAGCTCCTAAAAATATGAGCAATAGCTCATTGGATTCGGAACGACCTCTAGAAAAATGAGTTTTGAGGATTTTACTGCACGTAAAAAATTGCAATGAAAAAAAAGAGGTATTTACGTTTTTATTAATAACTCATAAACTATTAATATTTACGATATTTGGAAAAAAGGTCCTTAAAGAAGAGGAAATTTCCGAAAAAAAAGTCCCAGCTCCCGGAACTCTACCTCTATTATTTATAATTTTAATTTAACGCTGAAAATAGGGCTCCGCGCAGCCATTACGGCATGGGCGCACTGCCGTTAAAGACAGTTTCTTACATAAAATTATTTTTTATAGTAACAAATATGAATTTAAAAATTTAAATAAATTATGGTGTCATCCAGATACTTGAAAGAATACATTCCCGTTGGAAAAAATTTTTTAAATTAATTTTTCAAAAAGTTATGCAATTGTTAATTAACGAATTTTTTTCCTATCTCCGTTTTCATAAATGACGACATAAAAATTTAAATAATAAACCTATAAATTTTTGGCTCTGTGGAGCTCTTCTTATATATATACTTAACAAGATCCCGCGATAAAAGTTTATTAAAGTTAATTATTTTGTTTATAACAATTTTTTAAAGTTAACAAAAAATGAAAAGTCTAAGAAATGTTATTGAAATTTTTTTTTAAACAAATGTTATATTATTGCTGCTTTCTTATCCAACAATGGCATTAAGTAACATCGGAAAAAAATTTTTTACATCATTTGTTAAGAAATTGTTTATAAACAAATAGACAAGATTAATATTTAAAGAAATTTTTTTTTACCATTATGTTGTCTTGGCAAAATAAAGATTTTTAAAAAAAAAATTTTTTCTTAAATATTTTTTTTATTGTTTATAATCGTTTTTTTTATATTTCGATTGTTTAAATAATTAGTTAAGGAATGATTTTCTCTTTAAAAATCATAATTGGCATTTCTTCATAGGTAAATAGAAAAAAAAATTTTTTTTATCAATAATTTCATTGTTCGTTAAATTAACAATTTGTTATAAACAAATTCTAACTACCGTTATATTTTTTTTCTAGAGCTAAAAAAAAAATAACAAAAACAGCCATATATATCAAAATACTAAAAATCGTGTAATATTTAAAAGCGTTATAAAAAATAGAAAAAATTTTTTTTTAGTATTTTGATATATATGGCTGTTTTTGTTATTTTTTTTAGCTCTAGAAAAAAACTATAACGGTAGTTAGAATTTGTTTATAACAAATTGTTAAGTTAATAAACAATGAAATTATTGATAATTTTTTTTTTTTTTTTTTTTCTATTTACCTATGAAGAAATGCCAATTATGATTTTTAAAGAGAAAATCATTCCTTAACTAATTATTTAAACAATCGAAATATAAAAAAAACGATTATTTTTTTTTTAAAAATCATTATTTTGCCAAGACAACATAATGGTAAAAAAAAAAATTCTTTAAATATTAAACTTGTATATTTGTTTATAAACAATTTCTTAACAAATGATGTAAAAAAAAATTTTCCGATGTTACTTAATGCCATTGTTGGATAAGAAAGCAGCAATAATATAACACTTGTTAAAAAAAAATTTTCAATAACATTTCGTAGACTTTTCATTTTTTGTTAACTTTAAAAAATTGTTATAAACAAAATAATTAACTTTAATAAACTTTTATCGCGGGATCTTGTTAAGTATATATATAAGAAGAGCTCCACAGAGCCAAAAATTTATAGGTTTATTATTTAAATTTTTATGTCGTCATTTATGAAAACGGAGATAGGAAAAAAATTCGTTAATTAACAATTGCATAACTTTTTGAAAAATTAATCTAAAAAAATTTTCCCAACGGGAATATATTCTTTCAAGTATCTGGATGACACCATAATTTATTTAAATTTTTAAATTCATATTTGTTACTATAAAAAATAATTTTATGTAAGAAACTGTCTTTAACGGCAGTGCGCCCATGCCGTAATGGCTGCGCGGAGCCCTATTTTCAGCGTTAAATTAAAATTATAAATAATAGAGGTAGAGTTCCGGGAGCTGGGACTTTTTTTTTGGAAATTTCCTTCTCTTTAAGGACCTTTTTTCCAAATATCGTAAATATTAATAGTTTATGAGTTATTAACAAAAACGTAAATACCTCTTTTTTTCATCTTATTTTGTTAATAACAATTGCAATTTTTTACGTGCAGTAAAATCCTCAAAACTCATTTTTCTAGAGGTCGTTCCGAATCCAATGAGCTATTGCTCATATTTTTAGGAGCTTTATCTCTATTTTTCACGTTTTTGAACTTGTTGACTGGACTAGTTAGTTGAAGTGCTCGATGAAAATAATACGCGACACACGGCCCGTGCGCTCCTTGACAACGACAGTCAACATTGTTTTGTCTCGGAAGCATTTTGTAAACGAATAAATTGTACAAAGTATTTACAGTCCACTGTTCAAGTTTCTGGTGTGGGACAATCGGTCACACACTCGAATAAATTATACGATTTAACTATACGATCTAGAATAAACGATTTTTCTACTAATATTAATTGCTATGTTTTACCGAGTATCACTTCATACTTGCCGAACGTGTGTATTGATACTAAATCTATACGAATACCAGATAATATTGAGCTGGCAGATCCGAATTATAATATTCCTTCTGAAATAGATTTGTTGATAGGCGCTAATCTTTTTTGGGAACTTTTAAACGAAAACAAAATACGATTAACAAACGGGCCATACTTACTGGATTCCAAATTAGGTTGGTTAATCTCTGGTCCGGTTTACACGAATAGATTAAATTTTAAAAATAATATTCAATGTAACTTTATTCAAACTGTTGATATTGATTCGCAATTGAAAAGATTTTGGGAATTAGAAGACTTATCCCGAAACAATAACCTTACTAGTGACGAACGTAAATGTGAGGAAATTTTTGAGAAAACAACAAGGCGCGAATTAGACGGTAGATTATCCGTTCGTATACCACTGAAAAAATCTAGTCATTTGTTAGGCGATTCATATAATACAGCATACAAACGCTTTGTATCATTAGAACGGAAATTAGAGCGATTGCCTAAATATAAACGAATGTATTCAGACTTCATGCGAGAATATCGTGAGCTAGGTCACATGACTAAAGTAAACGAGTACAGTCAGTCACATTATTTTCTGCCTCATCACGGGGTATTTCGTGAAAGTAGCACGACTACCAAATTAAGAGTTGTATTCGATGCCAGCTGTCCTACTAGTAATAAAATTTCATTAAACGACATTCAATTTATTGGCCCTAAACTACAAAACGATATTTTTTCAATTCTATTGCATTTTCGACAATATCAATCGGTGGCTTGCGCTGATGTCGAAAAAGCTTATAGACAAACGCTCGTTCAAGCCGACCAGCGTAACTTACAACTCGTATTGTGGCGAGAAAATCCGTCGGATTCGATAGACGTCTACCAATTAAATACCATAACTTACGGCACTGCATCGGCTCCTTATCTTTGTATAAGATGCTTTCACCAAGTTGCACAAGAATGTAATGATGAGGTAGTAGCGCGCGTTATTCGAGAGGATTTTTTCGTTGACGATTTATTAACATCTCATGACGACCCTAAGATATTGATTGATATTTGTGAAAGGACGTCCTGTATCTTAAGAGAATACGGCTATCCACTGCGAAAATGGACGTTCAATGGTGACGTTACGGCGGCGACGTCGTCACGTGACTTAGTAATTGGCGAGCATACACAAACTAAAACGCTAGGTTTAGGTTGGTACAATAAAAGTGATGAACTTTATTTTACAACTAAATTAACTCCTATGGACATGTCACTTTTAACTAAACGCAAAATATTGTCATTGGTTTCACAAATTTATGACCCCTTGGGTCTCCTAGCACCGGCTATTATTGAAGCAAAAATTTTGCTACAAAAGCTTTGGTTATGCAAGCTTGATTGGGACGATCTAGTACCTAAAGACGTCTCATTAAAATTTAATATTTTTTATGATTCGATAGTACGCTATTTACATGAAATAAAAATCCCACGATTTGTAAGAAATGTTCACAGTCAACGAATAGAATTACATATTTTTTCTGATGCGTCGCAGGAAGCATATGGTGCTTGTGGATATATACGAATAATGAATAATATCTCGGTTGAAATTAAATTACTTTGTGCAAAAAGTAAAGTTGCACCTTTGAAATCAATTAGCATACCAAAGTTGGAACTTTGTGGTGCTCTGATAGGCGCACGATTATATAAGAAAATAGTTGAGTCGCTTAGCCTAAAATTCGATTCTATTCATTTTTGGACGGACTCAACAATTGTCATAGGGTGGTTGAGTATGGCTCAACACCTGCTTAAAATATTCGTACAAAATCTTGTCACTGAAATAAACGAATTAACAGGCGACGCACAATGGCTACACGTAAGCAGCCAGAATAACCCCGCTGACTTAGTGTCTCGAGGACTTAATGTAAAATTGCTTAAAGATTGCGAGCTATGGTGGCATGGCCCAAGCTTTCTATATAGTCGTAATTGGTCATACACTGATCAACTAACGCCAGTCTGCTCAGATTTGCCAGAGTTAAAAAATCAGATAGTTAATGTTTTATATACTTATTCGAATAATGTACTCGACTTTGACAGATTTTCAACATACAATAAATTAATTCGAACGGGGGCCTATCTACTTCGATTTATTCACAATACTCGTAATAAACAAACCGGTTGCTTAACTGTCGCGGAGTTGAGTGAATCGCAAAAAATGCTTTCTCGCTCCTCGCAGATGCAATCATTTCCTATATTATATAATAAATCTATACTAATAATAAAGCTGAAGAGTTTGTTTGTTTGTTTGTTTGTTTGGTTGAACCCTAAGATCTCAGCAACTACTGACTCAAATTGAAAAATTCTTTTTTCGTTGGATAGTCCATTTATTTAGGAAGGCTATAGGCTATATAACATCACGGTACGTTCAATAGGAGCCGAGCATCAATGAAGAATGTTGCAAAAACGGGAGAGAAATATTTCTTTTCAAAGCTTTCACTGCGTGCGCTGCGTAAACGGTTAAAGTTACGTAAAAATCAAGTATGACAGAATTGTTCTTCATTAAAATTTCTAAAGAAAAGTCCGCGACAGCATATGTTTATCTTTTATGGTTGGCTCACTATAACCTTTCTTTTTGGTAATCAAATTTGTTTTATAATAATGCATTATCTGCGATGTTTTTTTGTATGCATGATATTATTCCTTATCAAAATAAATACATTATTTATCACAAGCATTTAATTTTGAACAAAATTGTTTACGACTTCATTTGATTTCAATGAATTTTTAAGAGATATCATTGTTTGAAATAAACGGAAAATAATAAATTTTGATTTTTAGAGCTTTTGTTGCGTGCGCTGCGTAAATGGTTAAAGTTACGCAAAAATCATGTATCACGGAATTATTCTCCTTTAAAAGTTCTAAAAAGAAGTTTAGACAGCATTTATCTATCTCTTAAGGTTGACTCGCTATAACCTATTTTTGTTAATAAAATTTGTTCTAATATAATCCATTAGATGCGAAGGTTTTTTTGTAAAAATAATATTATTCCTTATCAAAATTTATACGTTATTCATCACAAGTATTTAATTTTGTACAAAATTGTCCTGTACATCATTAGATTTCAATGAATATCTTCAGAGATATCATAGTTTTAACATAACTCCGCACCTAAATAATGATCAAGTACTACGCACGCATTTTACACACGCACGCGGTTGAACGCGCTTATCTTAGGAACTACTGATCCCGTCAGATTCGGACGCCTTAGAGACTAATAGGTTCAGAGACTCCTCCGAGGGAGATGCTCACCGGTCAGGAATCCTCTCTGGAGTGATTCGACCTTAAAGCTTGAGGACCCATGGAGGTCCTCTCCTTTACTAAAAGCCCTGGTGACTCCAAGAAGATCATCAGAGATATCCTGCAAAAATAGTATAAAAACCGCCTAGAAGGAGTCGGACGCGCGAACGAAGGGTTCCGTTCCATAGATTTTATCAAAACTGACCGAAAATTATTTGAATTTTAAATTAATTTTTTGTTCAACTTTCTACCTGTTATCGTTATTAAGACCGAGAAATAAATCACGTTTGTTTTTATTTAATTATTTACTTTAAAAGTAAATAATATAACTAAATATTCTGTAAATATTTTAAGCGTTTATGCCGTTATCAAAATCGACTAAAAAAAGTCACGCTTATTCTATGGGAGCCCCTTCAATATTTATTTTATTCTATTTATTAGTATTTGTTGTTACAGCGGCACCAGAACTACGTCATCTAAGAAATTTTCAACTTCTTACTATGGTTCATGATATACCTGGTGACAGATGGACAGACGGACGCACGGACGGACAGCGGAGTCTTAGTAATAGGATCCCGTTTTACCCTTTGGGTACAGAACCCTAAAAAGAAGAACTACTGATTCAAATTGAAAAATTCTTTGATTGTCTATTTATCGAGGAACACGAGGTTTAGGCCAGAGCTTCCCAAACTTATTTTCATAGTGACGCCCTTAGGAATTTTACCACTTTTACGAGCCTTCCCCCCGTTATAGTAACAGCCAAGTTAAGTACATACCTACAAAAACAAAAACATAGCTTTTTTGAAATTATTTAGGCGTTAACGAATGCGTATATATTTTAAAATTAGAAAGTAGACTAAAAAAAATTACCATTAAAATGTAGCACCGACAAATTTTGACGGCGAAAGCAATGTCCCGGTAGCGTAGTGGTTGACGCAGCCGCCCGGAGTGCGGAAGATGCTGTGTTCGATTTTTTCGCCCGCGCTGGACAGTCGATTTTTTCAGTGCATTTTCTTATTTTAAAGACAGAGCTCAAAACCGGGCTCAAGTTTTGAAATCGCGACTTTCATTTCTTGGTCTACATTTATTTTCGTTCGACTAGCTCGCATAGCTAGCTAGACAGCCATTCTATGTGGATCGTCTCACGACGCCCGCCCCAAGGATAGATCCACAGTTTAGGAAACCGTGATATAGGCCTATATACCTCCATAACATCACTCTACGACTAATAGGAGTTGAGCATCAATGAAAAATGTAGCAAAAACGGGAAATCCACGCGGACGAAGTCGCGCGGGCACAGCTAGTTAATTAATAAAATTCCATTAAATAATTGTAAAGAATTTAATAAAGTGTTAGGTTTAAACGTATTTTTAGACGAGTATAAGATAATACGCGTGGGTGGCAGATTAGGTAATCTTTCTAGCTTAGAATATAATAAACGACACCCGATGTTGTTGTGTAGTAAAAGTCGATTCACTATGCTTTTATTTCAACATGAACATGTTAAATCCCTTCATGCGGGACCGCAACTTCTGTTGTGTACAATACGCGAAAGCTGGTGGCCGCTTGCTGGTAGGAATCTCGCCAGAAAGACCGTGCATCAGTGTGTTACTTGTTCACGTATGAGAGGCAAAACGTTGACCCCTATGATGGGAAATTTACCTACTGAGCGCTTAGATGCGAGTTTTCCTTTCATGCGTACTGGCGTTGACTACGCAGAGCCAGTCTTCATGTTAAACCGTAAAGGCAGGGGCGCTAGACTGATGAAAGGTTATATTTGTTTATTTATTTGCTTCACGACCCGGTGTATTCATTTGGAACTTGTAAGCAGTCTAACTACCGATGACTATATTCTAGCTTTGAAACGCTTTATTTCTAGACGTGGAAAACCTATAGAAATATATTCTGATAATGGTAAAAATTTTGTCGGTGCAGAAAAGGAATTTCCATTATTATATAATAAAAATTTCAATAAAATATTTGATTTCGCTACCAATGACGGCATTAAGTTTAAATTTATACCTCCATACGCTCCTCATTTTGGGGGACTTTGGGAAGCAGGGGTCAAATCGAGCAAGTATCATCTTAAACGTATATTAGGCAATGCGAAATTAACATACGAGGAATTCAGCACGGTATTGTTACAGATCGAAGCCGTCCTGAATTCCCGTCCTATATCTCCTCTGTCCGCAGATCCGTCAGACTATCTTCCGTTAACACCTGCTCATTTTCTTATTGGCCGACCTCTGACCACTCCACCTGTCGACGATATCACCGAGGTTCCCACCAGCCGCCTTACACGCTACAACCGAGTGGAACAATTACGACAACATTTTTGGAGGCGCTGGTCAAAGGAATATGTCACAGAGCTCCAGGTTCGCACGAAATGGAAGGACAATGTTAAGGATATTCAACTGGACAGCCTCATCTTAATAAAAGATGACCAACAGCCCCCTCTTAATTGGCGTATGGGGAGAATAATACGCATTTTCCCGGGACAAGACGGAGTGTCGCGCGTTGCAGAAATACGCACAGCAAGAGGAATCATACAACGTGCCATGACAAAAATCTGTCCGCTTCCTTCTCCGTCACCGATGAATTAAGAACGAAGTATGTACACTAATTGGAAGCCAACGTGAGGCTTCCAAGGCCGGCGGTATGTTGGCGCGGGTGGCGCCATCTGTCATTTCACGAAGACAACGTGGGGCACCCGAGTGAAGCGAGCTGCGTGAGCGCCGTGCAACAGTTTCGGAGATCGCCGATTCGTGGCTGATTTCATTAGCTTTTTATAATTCGTTTCCTCCCGACCTATACGCAACATCATTTTTTATAATTTTGTAAAACATTTCGAAATAAACGATTTTGGTGGAAAAGTTTTGAATAAGACGATTCATTGAAGTAACCCTGACTGTAGAATCACAAAAAGTATACGAAAGTCTGAGCTCGAAACAGTTGTCTATCACGAAAGTTAAGCAACCAAGTGCGCGGTCGGTGGTACTCGGATGGGTGACTGAAAATTAAACATGCATGTATGACATCAAAATATAAGGTTTCTATCCACTTTTGAGTCGTCGATCACGAAAGTTAAGCAACCAAGTACGCGGTCGGTACTCGGATGGGTGACTGAAAATTAAACATGCATGTATGACAGCAAAATATAAGGTTTCTTTCAACTTTTTACTCGTCAATCACGAAAGTTAAGCAACCAAGTGCGCGGTCGGTGCTCGGATAGGTGACCGAAAATTTAACATGCTGTGTGGCATCAAAAACTAAGGTTTCTATTAACTTTTGAGTCGTTTCCGGTATACGAGAAAGTCATGCAACTTTTTATTCTTTCTCTTCACGTATTTAGGCTATCGCTTTTCGATTTCGAACCCTGTGAAGTTACATGAAATTGGTCATAATTAAATTGATTCTCTTAAGTAAACTGGACCTTGCCGACGTAACCCTCAAATGCCTAACAAAACATTTTATCTGCAAACGTATAAGAATAACACTTCGTTTTAGAACCTATAGTAATGAAAAACGAACTTCATAACCAGATATTTATAAAAACATTAGCTTGAATTATTTTGATCCAAGAGCCAGGACGTTTTACAAGGTTAATATACGTAGTTAACTTACATTTAGGTCTATAATAAACATCATTTTCCTAACCTGATCCTAATTTATTTTTCGTCGGTGCAGTATAGGGTGCTATGTTCTGAGACCACCCCGCGGTGCACCCTGGGCAACGTCTGGTGCCTCCACAGACGGCTGACATCGGAACGGTAGGGCCCTTTTCAGGGCTAGCGGACCTTTGGGTCGTGGGTTGACCGGGCGATAGGCTGGTGGGCCGCCTTGAGCGGAACCGGGAGGTCGGTCGCTCCTGACACGCCTCTGCTCTCAAAGGTGGCGGATGGATGCGACCTCTGGTTTGGTAATCCGGGGTGGTCTCTTGGGAGGCAGCGCCGACCTGTCGAAGCCAGCGCCTGGTGCCTAAACGACACAGCTGGACCCAATCGAGCCTGCTACCTCGTGAGGGACTGGTATGACGGATTGCTACGGCCTTAGGTAGGAGGACAGATTGCCTACCTGCGCTGAGTTTCACCGAAGTCACCCTTGGCACCACTATGGGGGACGCGGGAAAAGGCCCTTTTCGGGACCGGTGGAAGCTTGTGCACGGTGGCGGCCGGTCTGCAAGACTGGCGGTGGCCCCGTCGGATAGCGGACAAGAATGAACTGTGCACCGGTTGGGGCCGGAAGGGCGGGCACAGATGGCTTCCCGGTGACAAGTGAATTGTCGCGATCCCGGGGTGCTATCGTAGTGTGCCTTGGCAGGATGCCCGGAGAGGACGTTTAGTGGGTAGGGGGAACGCCTGTACCTCGAGTCCCACATACCCCTGCAGTTCCATCATACTGCAGGGATGATGCGTAAATGCATTTGACCTCTCCGAAAAAAAAAAAGGGTCGGTGCAGGATTTCGATTTTTACGGCCGCTCCTTGGAAACGACTGCTATCTTTTGACAGCACCCAGGACCACCAGCTTAGAGTGCTTTCCGAAGCACGGAGGAAATTCGATTTGAAAAATTTCCGGTCACCCATCCGAGTACCGACCGCGCACTTGGTTGCTTAACATTCGCGACAGTTACTAAGAACGCATGACCGCGGAGCCATCGACCTTCTTTAGGTTTATAAAAATAAATCTTACTTAAGTCATCGGTTTGAATCTCAGATCATCTAAGTAAAAGGTTGAATGATTTGATTGAACTCAACGGCATCATGTCACAGAACACGTATTCGCAGTGATCATCAACGGCGGGTATGCGCCGCAATTGTAATATTACAGAAAAAAAAATTTGAAATATTTAGACACTCTTACACTGTAGGTACTAATACACAATCAAATTAAGTTGAATAAAATTATATAACAAATAACAAAGCCGAAACTTTATATTGTATGAAGGCATTTTGCAAAGTTAATGCTTATTTATCCTCAGAAACACGTCATATATTTTATAATTTAAAAAGAATCCCACGCGGACGAGGTCATGCAGTACAAATTTAATATACCTACCTAATGTATATAATTTAAATTGTCGATTTATTAGATTTTACTAATATTATAAACGTGAAAGTAACTCTGTCTGTCTGTTAAGCTTTCACGTCTAAACGAATTTAATAAAATAATTTTAATAAAATTTGGCACAAAAATAGATTAGACCTTGATATAGAATTTAAGTAAAATTTTGTTGAAAAAGGGCATGAAGGGGTTGAAATGGTATAAAAGTTGGTATGGGATTCCCCATTAACCAAGATAAAATCATGAAACATTGTATTGAAAGCACGTGATAAGAAGTAAAAACTATGTATAGCATATTTGAAATTTTGATACACGTGTGGGGATGAAATAGGGAATGAAAGGTCGTATGGAAGTTAGCAATGGACGGAAAACAAACAACGTAGTTCATAAAAATGTGTAAAAATATGCTATTTGCAGTAATTTACAGCCGTTTGTATGATTTTTTACAAAATAAATTCCATGCGGACGTAGTCGCGAGAGAATGCTAGTACTTACTTTCATAATTTAAGATATCTATAAAGCGTGAGTAATTTTTTAAAACCTCTCATTCTGATACAAAGTGATAGAAACGGCCGCTTTTTGTTTGAGCAACCTTTTCGCACTATTTCAAATATAAAGGAAGTGAACAAATAAAAGTTTTATAGTCAATAAATTGCCATTAGCCGTGGACTCGTGGCAATTACTCTCCTGGGAACAGATGTGGAGGGCTTTATTTAGCCATTATTGGTTTGATGGTTACAGCGCTTCGAAAATAAGTGGTAATATATCAAATTTGATTCATTTTATAGTGCACAAAAAGAGGAGAGGTCGGAATGATGGAGCGGTGGTGAAATGAGTTGGAGATACGTGTATACCTTTTTATGTGGGTAACACTGAAAGTAGGTAATATTTGTTGTCCTATTCATAAAAATGTAGAAATATGTGTAGGCAAACATATGTCAACTTGATATTTGAAATAGTATAATGTACAAATGAATGACATATTGCTTATATTGAATACGAAATATTTTCATAAAAAAAGATCCTCAATTGAGATGATATCGGTTGTTATTTTCGTCACAATTAAATGGCGTCGAGATAGCGAATAATTAATATGTTTCCATTTGTCACAAATGGGTAGATACAGTTGAGTTCTATGTATAAGTACATAATTATTCATTATAAACGGATGCAATATTCTTTCTTGTACGTCCCTAAGACATATAAGTAATTATGTAATAGATTAATAATAATAATATTTCCACGCTGACACCAATTATCTAGCCCAAATTAAGTATCATTAAGAACTTGTGCTATGGATACTAGATAACGGACAAATATGCATAATAATCTAGATATTTCATAAATACACTTAAATAAATATATAAACAACCATGACTCGTTAACAAATATTCGTGTTCATCACACTAACATTTGCCACTACCAGGACTCGAACCCGGACCGCCCGATGTGTGGGCAGCGTTACTGACCACTCCACCACGACGGCGTATAAGGTCTAGATTATCAAATAATCGTAATTTTAAACATTTCACATTACCTTAAAACTTTTTTCTTGTAATATTAATTCTTGACCGAATTGAAAAAAATACCAAGAATAGTCATAAAAACCAGAGACAATAATTAAATACAATGGGCGGTCTTATCACTACATGAACAATCTCTTCCAGACAACCTCTGTAAGAAGAGGAAGGATATGCGTATTAAGTTTATACAAAAAAAAATGCCTTTGTGTTTTGATTAGTATTCTGTTCCCGCCTGAGGCAGGTCGTTTTTTTCAGTGTATTTTTTCTAGTATTAAAAATATTTACGCGTTTATTAACGCATAAATTATTCCATAGTATTCTGTTAATACTCAACAAGACATTCGTGATGTTTCATCGTGTCTATTCAAAAGTTATCGGGAAAAAATAATTCTTTGTAGCCATTGTACCATTATCATTATTATATTTTTTTTTTTGTAATATTTTTACCTATCTATCGATGTGAGTGCTTATCACCGGGAATTGTCGAACGTAATAATATTGATCGACAAATGCATCTGTCCATTAAGAATATCTTTCAAATCAATGGATTATGTCGAATCCTGAAACCAACTTCTAAAAAAATTACGTACACTTATTATAGTTGATATTTTATTCATATTGTAGCGTATACCGCGTCTCTCATTTATCCGTACAGGTAAATATGCGCTGTATCGAATCGAAATCCTTTTGAACAAAGAAAAGCGACATTCTTGCATGTCACGAGTTATACGATTACCTATCTCAATAAACCCTCTTGAGAGAAGGACAGCGATCCAATTGAATTATAGCTGCGAGTTGTTCCGTGTCTTTCCTATTGTGTTCTTCTTGCTTTGAATTCGAAACATTTTACAGTCGTTAAAGCATTAAAGGAATATAATACAATTTAAACCTTTGTCGGGTTTATAAATCGTTTTCAGAGCATTGACGGTGAACTGAAAGGATTGGTTGGGAGAGCTACAGTGATAATTTGAACAGTTTGCTTGTAACTTCACTTTAGTGATCATGTACAACTTCACGTCAAACACAAACCATAACATACCAATACGATTGCGAGAGCTAATTTGTATAAATATCGGACCATATTTTTCCGTTAAATGCAACCGAGTGGTTGATCACACCATAACTACCAGCGACACTGTGATGCTATTCACACGGCATCGCGGTTCCTTCCTGTCGCTGCATATGTGTATAGATGTAGTAGTACGTGTGAATACTCCCTAAGAGTTGAGCAACAAAGGTCACAATGTGTAACTGAAGATATAAGAAGGAAACTCGGTGCTTCGGAATCGTAATTAACGTTGGTCCGTTAATACCTATCAATGTCTTAATTGGATTAGGAACAATAGGTTAATATCATTGTACATGACATAATAATAAAAGCTTTAAGAGATAAATCGAATTTATTACCTACTAGTGGTTGCCCGTAGCTTCGCTCGCGTTAATGTAGAAGCCTGTATATAGGCTTCATAATAACCGACAATAACGCGAATGAATATAAATGGGCTAACACAAAAATAATTTTTCAATTTGAATCAGTTGTTCTCAGGAGATTAGCGCGTTCAATCAAACATACTCCTTAGCTTTATAATATTAGTATTTATTACAGGAATTTCAACTACCATATCTATCGATCCTAATTAAGATTAAAATTAAAGCTTCTACTCTATATTACATAATTAACCCAAAACTAAATATTGCAATCAAAATTAACAACCTCTGTAATTTTACTAATATTTTAAGGTAGCTCTCTAGGGACTGTTAAAATTCCCTTTCAGAATAGTTGAACATCAAACTAGTGATCCAATAACACAATTACGAGACATCACCCTGTATAGTTAGACCTTTCTCCCGCTCGCCCAATAACTATTTAAATCTAGCCTAACTTGTTCCGAGCTTAGCAACTAATCTAGTTTACTCTTTAGCCACCAAATGGTGGTACGTAATTTATTGATGCCATTGTTCTTGTTTATAGCTGAACCTAAATTTACGTCATAGTAACGCTTTTCCACGTCGATTAGAGATAGATAAAACTACTTTTTCATATGTTTTTTTTTCTTAGACCTATTTATGACCGGTGGTGGGCTGCTCTCGCTTGATGATAATAACCAGAGAGTTGATAGACATATTTGAATAGGTAGGTGTACTACTATGTGACGCTGGTCGCTCTGGTGACAAGATATCTCCGATAAAAAAAGCTCTCCCATAAGGGCTTAGAAGGGTACCTGTGGGTTTTAGTGGAGTAGGACCGGCGCTGTTCCGCACCGGTGAGTCCCACACACGTCGTGCGCCCTGCCAGCGTGCGGTATGGTCCATAAATGGATTTCCCATTTTTCCCAAAAAAAAGGTTTACTATGTGGTAGAGCCATATGTAGGTTCGTTTGGGCAGGTACTACCGCCTTTCTTATTGCGGATGTGAAGCAGTTCACTGTGTTTCGGATTGAACGGAAAGGTAGCAGTAAGTAATTACTGGGCATGGCAGCCATATCATCTTAGTCCCCAGGATGGCAGCGCACTTACAGTATTAAGTGATTTATATGGAAGGTCGTTATTCTATAAAAACTTTCATCCGTTATTTCAATCACTTCAAGCCTTTTTTTCACTATTTAAGGTAGCCTATGTCCTTTCCCAACGTCTAACCAATATTTGTATTAAATTTTATCAAAATAGGTCCGGTGTTTTTTGAGTTTATTCGTTACAAACATACAAATCATTAAAAAATAAACATCGTCCATCCGTTCAAAGCCGGGATGTGCCGCTAGTGTGAGTTAAAAGCCAAAGGCCCCCCAGATAGTATATTAAAGAAACGTAATAAATTATTTGATTTAGACATAGAACACAGAGATACCTGTTTCTGTGTTCTGTAAGGACAAGCATCACCCATCGGAACACATTGATGTTGTAAACACTGCTGTTACATCGGTTGCATTCATAGATATAGGAAACTCTCGATGGGCAATGTGAAAGACAAAGAGCACTAACACGTATATTAGAACGAGATAGATAGACGAGACTATTTCACGTACACGCAGGCGACCTAGGTCGGCCTGTCAGTCACGTAGAAAAGACAGCTACTGTCAGACTGCAGTACTATTTTTCACACACACTAATCTATAAACATCAGTAATCTATATATATAAAAATATTATGTTGGTTTGTGTACTCTTCAAAAACTCAAAAAGTTCTGCACCGATTGAGTTGAAATTTTAACATGATATAAAATCCGCATCAAGGATTGTTTTTATCTATTTTTTGCATCAGTCACATATCTGCGACCGCGAGAAAACAGTTTTTTTTAACGATCAGCTGTGTACCAGTGACCGCGCCATCTGCCAGAAGCGAGGAAAACACTCGCTGACAACATTAAACTTATAAGAAATGTATTCTTTGTTTTGTTTCTCATTTCTCAACCATTAAATCACAATGTGCCACTGCGAAGCGTGACAGGGTACAGCTAGTTAATAATAAATCTTTGGTTAATTTAGACTTTAACAAGAAAGTGGTAGTTAGTAACTAAACTAAGCAAAACGAGTAATATTTTATTAAATTACACTTTATAAGCTCTAATAGAATCTAACGACCTTTGTGAGTGTTGATAAACGCTCATCGAGAAATCCCGGGAAAAAATCCTGAAATATAAAAAAGTTTGTGTGATGAATATGAACCAGACGAACGATTTACTTAACGAAAACCCTTCTTTCATTTTGTTTATTCAAGTCTCATAACATTTCATAAGCATATTTTTTAAAGTTTATTTTTAACAATTATACATTCGTATCCTCAAGGCAAGTTGTTGTTCATACATGATATCGATGTGACTGAAAAATATTATTATCATGTTTGGTAAATATTGTTTCATCAAAAGATTAAATTAAATTGTAACCTTATAAGTAATCCTTAACATATTAAATTAAAGATTATTTAATATATTATATGAGGGATTAACAATATAATATTACATATTAGTTATTGTGATGAATTAAAATCAATAATAATACCATACAGTAGGAGTAATATTTTGAAACTCCACGCTTAACAACGCAGTTACAACAAAAAATTTACGCTTGATCGCTGGAGTTGAAGCAATCGGTACTATATCATGATTATCGGTAAATGCATTAGTTATACGAGATTTACAAGCTATATTCGACACAATAGGCTTTGCGTGCAACAATAGGTGTTGATTTGTATGTCGACTCGCCGCAACCACTCACGTGCCGCAAATATCGTCTGCTATTGTTGAAAACTGACTGCGGCGGACAGAGTTTAACGGCTAATGGTGGTTATTAATTTACCAAAGAAAAGAAGGAATAAAAATTAATACTATAAGTATTTTTTTATTGTGGACAGAGTGCTCTTAGTACGCATCTCACCTGATAGCATGTGATGATAAGTAACACAAGAATAGTTATTTATTCAATAAGTGAACAAAGGTATTTTTTTGTTGCGAGTGCCGACTTTAAATCACGAACCAGCAGTGCTTCAAAAATAGATTACTGAGCGCAGAGTGAGTGACAAAGAAGAACACAAAAAAAAGCTCTCATGTGAAATATTTAACTTTTCACTTCTCCAGCGAGAAAATTGATAAAGATGAGAATCCTACTAATATTTTAAACGCGAAAGTTTGTATAGATGTATGGGTAGATGTCTAGATGTGGGTATGTTACTCTTGCACGCAAAAACTTCTGAATGTATTTTAATAAAACTTTACAATAATATCGCTCATACATTAGAATAACATAGCTATAATTTATACTGATACTGCGCAGACGAAGTCGCGGGCAGAAGCTAGTATTTAAATAAATGTTTATTATGCATAACTATTAAAAATCAAAAACTAAATTACTGCCATTGTGTAGATTGAACTTCTTATATAGTAGAACTCGCATCAAAAACCATTGTTGCTTCGAGATTTTACAAAGCAAAAAAGTTCTTTTGGTGCTAGAGAGGTGAAAATTATATTAGTTTGACGCTGAAAAATTCGCTCGATTCACCAAATGAGCGCCGGCCTCTGACGTAAGCACAGAGGGTCAAGCCAAGTTGCCAACCGATTACGCCAAACGTTTAACGAAAAGAATATAATGTATGAAACTGACATATTACTGAGAAAGCTCTATGGCGACCGCCGTGTCAGATGTATGAGTAGTAGTCAAAAATTGTCATTTCATTCGATAGAAACCTTAATAGAAACGTATCGTTTGCCACTTGGCTATGTCCTATTTACGTAGAAAAGCAAGAAGTTTACATATTTATACCATTTTAGTGTAGTTAAAATATTAAGTCACAAAACTGTTTCATCCAGTTGCTCTTTTTCACAAGAAAAATGGTAACTGGATGAAGCAGAACAGGAGATTGCTCAAATTGGCCTAAGAACCAATAAAATATTGGAATATTTGATAATTCTTGTTATAATTTATGCTATAATTAACAGTCATTAGATTCTAACGGACACTTCTGCATATTATATTCATTTTAAAAAGGACTTTATCATTCTACCGTTTTAGAAACCATAAGATTACCTTTTTAATGGCTTTGGTGTTCTAACATACAGCCAAAGATTTATCGAATTAGTTAATTTACAAAAATACAATCTCTTTGGCAGAGATTGATTAAAATGAAATTACATTTTATTAATCAATCAATAACAATATTATTATTTTCAACATTATTTACGCTAAATGCAAACTTGCAAAGCCAAAAATAAAGGTGGTAGTCGCCACCATGAAGTTTATTGTCATAAATTTTTCGCCAAGCACTACCTAGATACGTTAAAAGGTGTTACACAATAAAAATGTTTTAATACAAACCAAAAAAAGAAATAAAACTACTGAAGGCATGGCTGTATGACCTAGATCCCTTTACCTTCCCCTAATAGGGAGAATTTTAAAAATATAAGGTGTTTTTAAAAATATAAATTTGTTGTTTGTGTTTGTTTACGGTGTTCGATGCGATTTTTTATTTCTAACTTTACTTGGCCTTTCGGACAACGGACTTGATATCTTTTTGAACTACGGACTTTGTAAATGAGTTTTTGCATGATTTCCCTAGTTTACTTACTAGTTTATTTTTTTATTATTTTACATTTGTTTGGAAACATAACCTCAATATCAGTAAGTAGTATGCTAATAATTAAGTTCTCAGAAGTGTCCGTCAATAATCAACATTTATACAGTCATTTACTTATAATTTTGAACCTAGAAAATAATTTTTCATGATTGTTGGTTCTTAGGCAAAACATGTATAGGATCTGAGCAATCTCCTTTATATTATTGTGGGTTAATAACATAACAAATCTATGGATGATGAAAAATCGACCTGCCCCAGGCGGGAATCGAATCCAGCATCTTCCACAATCCGCGGAATCAATAAAGCAGCCGCCCAGATTGCGGAAGATGCTGAGTTCGATTCCCGCCTGGGGCAGGTCGATTTTTCTCAGTGTCTTTTTTCTAGTTTTAAAACAAATCAAGATTAATACGTTCATACATCTTCTTTTACTTCTTAATAATGCCTTCACTTCAACATTTGCCAAAGTCCAGTGAAAATTTATCTAAAGTAACAATAAACTAACTAACCACTCCATTAAAATCTACTTAAGTTTTATACCTACTGTTCGCTCTCCAACTATACAGTAGAAGCTTCTTGTTCATTACGAGGTGGTGGGAGCCTGATGACCTGTACTACAGATATATAAATATCTATCACAGGCGTCAGTCTCACACAAACTATATTTATATAGCTCCTTACTACTATTGTAACTAAAATTCTATACATGTGTTTGTGATGAGAAAATAAATATTATTATTATTATTATTATAAACTGTTCGGTAGACTGAGTTAAAAATAGTCTCTCGACACGTGAACAACAAGAACTCGGGAGAAACATACATTCAAAAATCCCAATTTTAACGTAACTACCATTCTCGAATACAATTAATCAAACGAACTAAACCTCAATCAAAGTTGCGAGACACCGAAATACGTTCAAAAGTACGGATATTCGGAATTCCCAAATCTACCCGCATTAAAACCATTATTTCGGAAGAGCGTTTGAACAGTTAAATGGGCAATAAAATCGTGTTACGCTACCTCACACACCGCTGGAGACTTACCAAACAGTCAGGAGCATAGCTACCTACAATTGTGCAGGAAATTATTGAAACACGTTACAAGTTCGAAAAAGCGACAAGTCTAAAATACTGGACGACAGTAAATCCAATTTCGCTGGTACAAAAATGCAGATAGCCCGCCCTCGTTAGCGGTCGCCCGAAAATATTTTTAATTTTCCTTCCTACTTTTTGGATACCCGTCCATTGTGACCTTTTCAGTACCTCGCTTTTCAATGCGGATTTACATTAAAGACTGAAATAATAACAATATTCGGTATACCACTGGCTTTTCTGAGCTTCTGTTTCAGAAGTGTTTTGGTTTTCTCTTTATTTGTTCTGTCTGCTTTGCTTACTGCATTGGCATTAACTGGCGCTTTGGATTTTTTGTACATTGTGTTAGTGAAGCTGCTAGTTAAGCTAAACGTGTTGGGGTTTGTTTTCGCACAAACAAGAATGATGTAAGAAAAAGAGACAGTCTCTTTTAACCATTATGAACAGAAATCTGACGTATGTTTTAAGAAACTTACAAAGTTTCTTATAGATTTCTGTTGAAAGTTAGAAAAACTACATAAAAAATGAGTGTGCCTTATGCCACATGGCTGAAGTAAAGCTTCTATAGCTCCATCTATATGTATGTGTATACATATATGTATGTATAATATATGCACGTATATTCAGAGTCTGTGTCACTTCCTGTCATAATTTGTTATTATTTACTAATTCTTTTACCAAACCTATGTGAGACTTTATTCATTTTTTAATGGAAACATCTAAATAAATTACATGAATTACGTAAATAATAATAAGGTTTCCACAGATATGATGTGCAAAAACATATTTTTTCATATCCGTCTTCGTACAATTTGAGTTGCCTTGCTGTGTGGTTTTATACGATTGACATTAGAGTATATTTTATTTGCAAATGTTACTATACCATAATTGTTGAAAAGCTGCGCCACGTAACACAGAGTTCAAAGTCAGATTTATATACCAATCTCGTATTTCCAGTCGTCTTTCGATTCACAGTCAGATATATCTTGCCTGTTGGGATCTAATTCATGAGAATAAATATTATTGAGCAATCTCTAAATCAAGGAAGCGAGGAAGCGTCGGTGGCGTAGTGCGTAAGAACGTCGTCCCTTGGCCGGGAGACACTGGTTCGATCCCCGCCACGTACCAATGTGTTTTCAAATTTTGAATTCATATGTACGTTTAATCGACGCTTTTACGGTGAAGGAAAACATCGTGAGGAAACCTGCACACACTTATGAAGTAATTCTTAGGTTGTGTGTGAAGTCGACCAACCCGCACTTGGCCAGCGTGGTTGACTAAGGCCTAATCGCCCCTAATGTGGTGTAGGCTCCACAGCCCCTCGGTGAGGACACTTATATGAGCTGATGATGATGATGAATCTCTAAATAACATATACCCATCCTGAAGAAATACTTCCACATTACAGAAGACCGCAGGTAAATATCACATCGTTTTAGTTGTGTCAGGTGACAGTCAATAAGATTTCCTGGTGTTGAAATCTCATTGGATACGTATGATTGTTAATCTAATTAAGGTAACGAAATAATAATAAAGCAAAAACTTATAGATACGCCAAAACTATTAATTATCCCACTAAATGAAAAGTTAATGGGGTCAAAGCCTTGGAACTCTAGTGAGTACTTAGTAGTAGTAGGTTACTTGTATAATAATTTCAGCACAGTTTTTGTCAAAATGTACACGAATATGTTCAAAAAGTTGCTAGGTTATAAAAATATGTTTCATAAATGCTTCTTGCTATTATAAGAATTTAGAACAACATAAACTGTTTAATCATTATAAAACTGCATCTGACTCGCACTTGGCTGCATCATCTAACATATTAACATATTATCGCTATAATCTTATGTCTTGTGTCACACGCCACTATCGGCATCTATTCAGAGGTGTCGAGTCGCAGGTACGTCTCGGACTTATCTCGCCGGTGAATAATGCCCACGGGCGGTGATCGACGACTGACGACATTTCTCGTTGGATTCCGGGACAACTTGGATTTACTCATCCCTTAAGTAATCGGTAAAGTATAAATGAGGATTAGGTATAGCCGAAAAAGAGGTTTTGTTACATCTCTCTAAAAGCTGCAAAAAGCAGGCGGTATACGTAAAAAATGAACCAAGTGAAAAATATTATCAATAAAAGAAAGGGAATGAGAAAAATAAGGATTGATCTGATAAGGATAACAAAGAGATAGGTTTTTTAAAACCAGGAATGTTCTAAAAGTTCCGTTGTTTTCCGCATTTCCTGTATTTGGATCGCTCGATGTAATTTAAGAGTTCCCATTTCGTATGAACTGAAAGGCATTCCATGAAATGGAACTGAGAGTTGACGACAATGCAATGGATTTCCATGCGATAGCGCGAATTTTCTCCCGTCCGACCACAGCGCACATATCGGATTCGCATATCCGAGGGACTCGGACGAATTTTAGGAAATAGCGTATAGTTTTCGTGACTTTCGTTTACTCGTACGGAAGCGCAATAACAAACTCTTGCAAATTGTAACAGATAGAAGATGTTAAAATCAAATCGGTACAAATGGGCGCAGGAGAAAAAAGGCTTATCATGCTTGATGAAAAGAATTTTCTACATTAAGGCCTTGATCTCACTTAGGAGCACCGCACATCGCAGGTGAATTTTGTATGCGTGTATCAGGATCAGCGAAGTAGTATTGATCACTTATACTTCATCTACCAAACCGCATTGGGCAATCCGTGGTGGACTACTGCCTAAGCCTTCTTCGATAACAAGGAGAGGCCTTGTTTCCCCGCAGTGGGTCGGATAAAAAGGCTGTTGTGATGGTTGTGATGATCTGTCCTGCTTTTTGGCTCTTGTACATTGTTTCACTAAAGGTTTGTTAATTTTGGGTTTAATGTGCTTCTGAGCTAGTGGTCCCAGCTGCTGTAAACCAATAGCAGTCTTTTCGTGTCAGGCAAGTGGGTGGCTGTAAAAATAAAGTCCCAAAACGTAATATACCTACAAAAATCGACGAAATAGCATCTACTTGATCCCCGTCCGACTCCAACGCCCTAGAGTCCCTAATCGGTGCAGAGACTCCCCCGAGAGAGATGCTCACCGATCAAGAATCCTCTCTGGAGTGATTTGACTTACAGGCTGGAGGACCCACCTAGGTCCTCGCCTTCACCAAAAAACCGTCACAAAAGTAACGCGGAGAAGATCATCAGAGACATCTAGCAAAATTATAAACCACCAAAAATAAGACAAATGCATTATTTACAATCTTATTTTATTGTCAAGGCACAGCAGAGTAGCTTTGGAGCAGTCCGAACAGGGGTAGTACCTCCACATTAGAGAAGACCACAGTCAAATAACACTACATTTTTATAGTGTTGTTCAGCCGCCAGAGATCCTCAGGGTAGGGAAGGGGACTAAGGTTTGCAGCGCGCGAGTGTCACGTCAGTATTGCAAGCGTCTATAGGCTACGGTGGCTCCTTACCACCAGGCAGGCCGTATGCTTGTCTTCCAACCATCTGACACAAAAAAAATATTTTGCCAATCCTGCTCCCTTTTTTTGGGATCGGTTCAGTATGTTACTATTGACATACTGCTACCTACTTTTGCACTAACATGTGTCGCATAATACTCTAGGCCCATTGAATCGCAATTAGTAAGTATTTTATTAGTAATATCATTTCGTCATATTATTTATATTAAGTTTTACTTGTTTTATTACGGATTAATTATTATTATTATTTTATGGAAAAGGAGACAAACGAGCCGACGGTTCACCGGATGGTAAGTGATCACCGCCCATGGACATTTGCAACACCAGGGGACTCGCAAATGCGTTGCCGCCCTTTAAGGAAGGAATTAATTTTATTGTTACACCTTCAACCCCTTCCCGTCCTTCTTGTTATTTCTTTCCATCCAAAGGTTGCCAGGAAAAAAATCGCTTTGAGTTATTCATTGAACTATGTCTGTATTATCTACTTTAATTTTGGTGTACAATAAAGCTTATTCAGTCATTCATTCTTTGTACTCCTAAAATCAGCATTACAGTCATAAACAGTGTGCAAACAGCCTTAATCTAATACTTCCGTAACCCTTTTCATCTCCACAGTAATATGAGCAAATAAAAGTCTGTTTTTATAAAACCGAGTGTACATCCAAAGCAGACGGTGCGCTTGACATGGCTTTGTTGTCTGCCCCCCGTTTCTTTGTCGTTCAATATCTGGGAACACCCGGTTAGCGAACAGATCCGTCTGCTATCGAGGCTCGTGTTGTTGGATTCAGCGCTTTGTGAGACTGGTGTCGAATGTAAGACACGGTTTAATGTAAAAATTTATTTGTAGTGAATTTCTTAACTTAAAATATAGTTTTTCTTTAAGTTCATTAATGTTCAGGTCAGCTCGGAACCATCTTGCCTATTTTTACTATGATAAAGAGCCGATGCGCCACGGACCGTAGACGCTATTCCGTAGCGTTCATAGTAAAAAAAGATAAGTTCCCTTCTACTTCTGTCGTGGAAGGTTCAAATGATATCCTTCTTTTTTTATTAGAAATATTAGCTGAAGAACATACGCGACTCTTAACGAATGGATTATGTGGCTTAGCTACGTAATAATTTTGCCCTGTGTAAAAAATATATTCGTCATTTTAGCAGAGTGATGCCAATTGTTAGATGTCCAATGCTCAAGGATCGGTCTTGCGTGGCCCCCATCCAGTGGCTTCCCGCGAGATCGTCGATCCACCTTGTGTGGAGGGCTTACCAAGACTGCGTCTCTCGGCACGCAGTCTCCAATCGAGGATAACAGCCGTCAACACTCCTCGCAATGATCCCTGCCCATGTCCACTTAAGGTGGATTTGATCTATATTTGAGTGATCCTAAGCATGGAATAGATTTTTTTATATATTTTGAGATGGCAAACAAGCTTGCGGCCCACATGGTGTTAGTGATTGCGTTGCCATCCTGCATGGGGACTAAGATGATAATATGCCTTCCATTACTAACGTGACAACGAAAGTGTTTGTGTGAGTTTCAATTTGAAATAGGTGTGAGTCCATCCTAAAATTCCCACACAAATATCCTCTCTTCAAGATGCCAACACTTCAGGTAGGCAATAACCACTTACTTTAATGTCCCCAAACTGCAGCCAAGGCAAGACACCAGCCGATACCAATTTAACGGACAGCGCTCTAATAATATTAAAAGGAGCTGGCAACTTAGGAAAATTAAAATTTTCCGCTGCCGAGAGGGTGAAATTGATATCATAATAATTTATGCCTCTGTAAGCGATGTTTTCATAGCTATTTTAAGGCGCTCTTAACCTAAAAAAAGATTAGAACGACTTTTATCGTCACCGCATTAACATTTTATATCTAATTTCTGAGATTTTTCTACAATTACTATTTTACTGTCTCGTGCTACCGGAATTTAAAGAACTATTTTCAACGAACAGCGGTAAAGTTGAGGGTTAATAAAATAGCTATTTGGAGTTTTGTAGTCTACAATGTAAATTTATGAAGCTTGAACAGCGATGAATGAACTCTAAGGAATCTAAGTAGCCAAGCCATTTGGAAGCGAATAAAGTAAAAGTTCTACTTCATATTATGTTTAAAAAATCATATAACAATTCAACGAGTTTTCAAAGAGACAAAGTATCCAGTTGAAGTATCCCACCGGTGAGGAGGCTTATCAGTTACCAATTCTTTGCAGGTGAATGAGCTAGCCTTAAACTCGATCCTTGCTTTCTTGTTTTGTGTTTGTTGAGGGCATTGTATTCTTGATTTTAATTGTTAAGTTGTGCTCGTGTTATGATTGTACTCTATTGTTATATGTGTGAATTTTTGGCTTACAATAATCCATCTTGTTTAATATATAAAATTTATAGTTGATTCACGAAATAAATAAAAATCGGGAGTGGTCTCCCCTTGACTTTCTCGTATACCGGAAACGACTTAAAAGTAGATAGAAACCTTATATTTTGATGTCATACATGCATGTTAAATTTTGGTCACCCATCCGAGTACCGACCGCGCACTTGGTTGTTTAACTTTCGTGATCGACGTCTCAAAAGTTGATAGAAACCTTATATTTTGATGTTATACATGCATGTTAAATTAGGTTGCAATAAGTTAAAGCATACTCGGGTAATCGTGCTAACGCACAGACACACGCACAGGCATAATTCCAAAAAAAATATTTTTGGACTCAGGGAGGTCCATAACGTGTAAATCCGTCAAAATCTCGAGGTCGAATTTTTTGTCGATTATAAGACTTCCTCTATACTACGTATACGAGAAAGTAAAAATAGGTATATTATTTTCGCATGGATTTTCACACCTAAAAGATATATTTATCTTAGACAGGAAAGCAATTAGCCTTCATATCACCCGACAGTAAATGATGATAAGGCCGGAGGTAGAACGACGGCTTTCATAACAAAACTTTTTATATGATTTTTAAGTATTTCAATAAATAAACGACTCCCATTCCTTGAGAGCAGCAAAATCCACTCAGTGAACTAGAGGTAAACCCAGTAAAAAATCGGTCACTTATCCAAGTATCAACAGCAACAATCAACTTAATCAACAAAACGAAAACCTCATTACTCCAAACTATCCAGACCGATAACCCCCATAAGCTTAAATTTCTAACGTTAGAAAATAGACCATTTATATATCATTTACTAAGTTTATTCATTTGTTATTATATTATGTAGCTAACTTTGATTAAGAGTGCTGTGTTAGATTAAAAAATATTTTAATAAAAAAAACCGCCTTCGAAACTAAAAAGGAGAAACAAAAATTTTGTTTATAAAAATCTAAAGTTTTTTGAGGTCGGTCCCAATTACAAGTGACAACGTATAATCCAACTATTGAGGTTGGTACTGATCTCAAAAAACAGTTCGATTTTTATAAACAGAATTTTTATTTCTCCGTTTTTAGTTTTGAATGCAGTTTTTTATTTAAAACTAATGTATATTTTGCTTTTTAGTGTTTTAAGAATATAGAAATTTTCAGGAAACGATCTCGAGATCTTTTAGAGAAACAAGGAATATAACTATTACGATATCATCGACGTCAATTAAATAGCCATTATTAGGGATAACTCAAAAATATTCCCATTTAAATTTGATCGACATCTGACGAGTAGCATAAGAGATGTCGATCAAATTTAAATGGGGTACCATTTAAATTTGATCCAAAGCTTCCAAAGGGTGAAAGAATCTTCAAAACCGGTACACTCAGTAAAAAGTTATGAGGTAACAAACATAAAAAACAGAGTCGAATTGAGAACCTTTTCTTTTTTGAAGTCGGTTAAAAGATATTGGAAACTACAGGTTAATATAACTATTCTGGAATATGTACATAATAAATGACGATGAAATATACGCGGAATTTGAAGTAGATAAGGGCAGTCCGTCCAGACTTCCGACGGGAAAAGGTAGATGGTGGAATAAGGTTATGTAGCTCAAGCGCACACGCCCGAAGTCCAACCTAAAAAATACCGACACTTTGCAACGATGAACCAAACTTTGCAGATTAATCGAGTTAAGTCAAATAAATGGGTAACCTTTGCCTTAAAATCTTATAACAGAAGCCACTTTGTTTTCAAATAATGTTGTCTTTTAAAAGTGTGCAGAAAATTTTGCTACCGCCTTAGCAACCATGAATTTCAGAAACATTTTTGTTTAACTTTAAGCACACTAAAATATTAAAGCGTTACGAAGTACTAATGTAAGCTGCCCACGCAACTGGTTCCAACCGCACTGCGGATTATATTCGTGTTTTTAACTAAATAACGGGAATTTACTGCGACAACAATTTAACGATACACCGTATAATCTCAGGGATAATTTTAATGGATTTTCTAAGTCGTTATAATTTTTTATCAATCTTTATTCGGCCAAAAACGAGGAATTATCTTTCTAATCGCATGTAAGGCCTTAATAAATATTTAAGTTCGGCTTGTAAATTTGAATAGGGTCGACAGAAAACATTTACGAAGTTTCTCCTTCTCGTCGCGTCGTGGGATTCAAAGATTATTATTTATGTGGGTTGAAAAGCAAACTCTTAAGAGAGGTATTATTATTATTTGTAAGTTTGTGGATCAAGTAACCTATAATAAGACTTTATTTTATTTAGATAAATCAGGTCTTGGACCACATGCACGATACTGTTCATGCAACCAGACAGGCTACCAAAACAACTACAATGACTTCTCATGCATTCGCAGAGACTGGTCATGAAAATAACAATGTGACATTGTTATTCTTCCACTGCTAGATCAAATGCGCTACTACATTTATTTATTTATCTGCAAATAAACATGCAGGCTTACAGAATGCTCCAAAGCGCCCACAAGTCTAGTCAAACATTAATAAAACAGGAATACAAATGTGATAAAATATAACTATCTAAACAATTTGTGCCAATGATTGATGAATGTTCAAAGAGAATTCAATAAATACATAAGTCAATATAATAGAATTAAAAATTAAACATGTCAAGAGATCAATAAATCTCAATAAAATAATTATGATTTACATTAGCATGTGGTTTGCCAGTGCGTATACTCTGTCATGGAGGTAACCCAAACTATCAGCAAACATAGATATGTTTGCTGATAGTTTGGGTTACCTCCTTGGGTTGGATATAGATGGGGTCCACGTCCGGAAGTCTCCTCGTGGCGGACCCTGGTAGCGTGGTGGAGAAACTTTCTCGGCGGGTGTGCGGCTTTTGATGCCAAGTGTGTCCGCTTGGCATTCGAAGTCATATGCCATCGTCGAGTTGTTTTTGTTTTCCCACCACGGCTAGTTCCGGACGGCCTCTTTTCAGGGCCACGACCACGCCCGATGACCTCGGGTGCGGTCCGATGGCTGCTCCCGGTGTCCTCGTCAGGAGGACGTGCCAGGTTGAGGAGCCGTCGGTGAGGAGGCGGCCTATAAGACCGGCGTCGGCCAGCGGCCCACAGGGGCTGGCGTTAGTCGGTAGCCCCTGTGGGCTGCTGGCCACCAATTGGTGCACAAGGAGTGCCTAGACGGGCAGCGTTGGAACGGTCTCGGTGTAGTTGCGCTCACGTGCGCAGATCCCGAGCCGTCCCGCAATAGCGCACTGGAGGTCAGGCCGGGGAGGATTTTTAGTGGGTATGGAGGGAACACCTTAACCTCGAGTCCCACATATCCCCTGCGGTTGGCACCACCCCGCAGGGACGATGCGTAAATGCATTTGACCTCCCCGACAAAAAAAAGGGTTGGATATAGATATATCGTCGTGCTGAGCAAGCATGTCACCCAAAAGTCTTAAAGCACGATTGTTTGGTGCGTGGGGTTCACGCCGTGTGCGTGAAGTTGGCTTGTTCAGAAGACGCGGATACCGACGAGGCGCAACCATCCCCGCCTCGTCCCGCCTAAGTCGGGATGGTGTTACTAAGCATAGCCTCTCCAAGATTGAAGGACTATCTACATGAATTGTCTGGTTGATCACTCCAATTTAAGATAAAAAAATCTTCGCGATTTAAATTTTCTTTAACTCCCATCACGCATTAGCACAAGTTACTATCAAGAAACGTCAATGTTAAAACAAGCCGCCACATTGGACAACTACAAATGCATTATAAAACTCAGCAAAACGTTACGACGTTCGATGTTTCCACTGGTGATAAAAATAAAGCCGAGAGAATCTTGAGCATAAAAAGAACTTGAAACTCCAAATGAGTGATCAAGTGATTTCGATGGTTGAAATTATTATAACAATCTTTAAAAGACTCACAAGTGTGACTCTCTCGTTTTTTTTATCATTTGTCTATTGGTTTTACAGAACTGTAAGTACTAAGACATAGGTTTCAAATGCCTACTTGGGTACTGTTTGTGGATGACACCCAGCAATAAAATGGGCATGTCAATAATGATTAATACAGAGCATTTTTAACAATTGCATCACTTACAATATTGTATATGTAAACTATGAGTAATTCCACAAAGCTTAATAGAACGACACTATAACGAATACATATTATTTTCGGAATTTGATGTTTGAAAATAATTGTTTGAATGATGTTACAAGGAGTATCAAAAATAATTAAAACTATCTAATTAATTAAGTATATTTTTATCTTGTTCGCAGACATGCCAGTTGGCTGATTGGAGGTTCGTTGCTTCCAGATAAAGACGTGAGCCAAGACCATGTTCTTTCTAAGACTAGAATTTCGCATAACTCGTCTTAATAAGCAGGGATTGTAAAAAAATGCAAATTGATTATTTTTAATTTAATTTGCATTGTCTGCTTGTTTCATAAACATGGTATAAAATACTATCACAGCGACAATTTCTATAAAGCTAATATAACACCCTGTGTATTTTCGGAATTTATTACAAAATGTGCTAATGAAACACCATCGCCTCTCAACCAGCAAAAGCTCTTTGAACTTCCAATGCATATTAAACAGTTATTTAAAATAGGGCTCTACGATATTTAACTTTTAAAACTTTCGTAATTTACGATTTATTTACGCCTGCTTACTGAACATGTTGTATAATTGAAAGTATTTTATATTTTTTTAAAGTTGTTTAGGATTTTTCGTTTTAATGAGAAAGGCCTAAACAAACACGGAGTTTTTAATAGTTTTGATTACTTGATTAGATCGGAATTTGGTTACTTTTCTTCCTGATTGACGCAAATCTTATGCCCTGTCATCTATGTATTTATCATCATCATCGTCTCCTTCCTACATTGGTCTCAATTTATTTGGTTTTGGTGCAATAAGTCACAATACTGCTAAATGTTTTTCCATAGTGTTATGAAACCAACCCTCCTTGGGATGCGTTTACTCGCCACCGCTTGTGTGACCATAGGATTCAAAAACTACCTCAGTCCAATTTTACGACATCCACGGGGTGAAAATGGTAGTCTTATTCGTAACTAGGGACCATACCGCGATCACCTTCATCTTTATTAAGCTATATAATGTAGAACAGAACAGAACGGAAACAAATCATAACCTCTATTAGATACAATAGCATACCCAAAGAGAGTTTATTTTTATCTTTTATTTTTTAGAGGCTGTTATCTTAAAACAAAGAGAGTTGGGAGAAATACTTGAGATCAACAATCAAAATCCAAAAGATCGAAACCATATTTTTATTTATTACGAAATGGCAAAGCTTGCGGCCCACCTGGTGTTAAGTGGTTACCGTCGCCTATAGACACTTCCAATATTAAGGGTAAATCACTTCACACTGCAAGTGCGTTGCCATCCTAGGAACTAACATGATTATGCCTTCCATGCCCATGATCAACGATTCAAAATCTCAACACTCTGTCAGGCAGGCGGCAAGTCATAAAATGCAATCCCAAAACGAATAGCAGAATTTCGATAACTAGATATGCTGAAACGACCTTAAACAAATTGAGAGCTTGGGAAAAACAGATGCTAAATTCTTTTTCTTCTAGTGCCTCTTCAGTGCTGGTGGTTGGCCGTCAGCTTCTTGTATTCCTCTCTGTTAGACCCAAGCCGAAACAGTTGTTCAACGGTGGTAATGCCGGTCCACTCCCTAATTTCGCAGCCACGATTTTCGTCGTCAGCGCGTCTCTTTGATTCTAAAAGATGCTAAATATTTCACTGAATTTTTGCTTTTGAGGAAGCGTGACTGTAATTCTCTTGACATTTCTCTGACGTTTGCAGTCTACGGGTTGTTGATCCACAGCGATTTGCAGCAACACTTAGCACCTACCAATATTGATATACGGAAGTTCGAAAACGTCAGTATTTAGGAATACAATTTCTTGAATGAGTGTTTTAATAACAAATATTAAACTGGGATTAATTTTTCTCTCCGCAACATACAAGCTGTGGGCAAATAAATTTTCGGACAGTAGCTGTAGGCTTTATTGTATTTATAATAAAGAAATTCATCAAAATTTGGAAAATTAATCAAGACACAGGCAAAATTCCGTTTGAAATGTCATATCTCATAGCGTTCCAGCCCAGACAGGGAGAGGCACTCCGTTAAATTAATGTGAATCCACATCTTCCTTCATAATATACGTGTATTAAAAACATATGAGGCGTCAAAGACTATTCATCGAACTATTTGTAGAAGCCCCATCCATGTCATCATTATTATAAAAAAGATGTTATTATACCGTAAGGCATGATTAAGATTTAGGCCCCTTTCTGACCGGTTGGTCACATTTTCGTTTCGATACCGGTATTCTTTACCGAGTGCATGTAATTATATGAAAGCCTTCTGAAAGCATTAGTTTGGTACAGATCCCGTACTGAACGCATACACGTGGAAGTAACAGAAATCGACCAATGGTGTCATAGCCGATCGATTTTTGTTGTAATAGTATGTAATATCTGTCACTTAGTAATATAATAAGACGTAACATGCCAATTTGATTTTGAAATACACGGGAATCATCATCATCAACAGCTCATATAATGTCCCCACCGAGGGGCTCGAGCCTATCCCACATTAGGGGCGATTAGGCCTTAGTCAACCACGCTGGTCAAGTGCGGGTTGGTCGACTACACACAATCTAAGAATTTCTTCATAGGTGTGTACAGGTTTCCTCACGATGTTTTCCTTCACCGTAAAAGCGTCAATACGTGGCGGGGATCGAACTAGTGCCTCCTGGGAGGGAGACGACGTTCTTTCTTACGCACTACGCCACTGACGAAATGTTTGGGAATGATTGAGCTAAAAATTCGAGATTTTATTACTTTTCGTAGACGAGGAAAATAAAAAAAATATAAGTTCCATGCACATGCGAGTATAAAATTCTAGTACCTAAATTTTATTTTTATATCTTTATTTAAAAAATAGATTCTCAATTTGTGATGATAATAGGTGTGAGATTGAAAATATCAAGAGTAGAAAATTTATTTCTCCGAGAACCAATCTTAAGATAGGCATAAAAACATTAGCAATATATCAGTATTCAACTAAATCTATGGAGGCTTTAAAGTGGTGAAGTGTGGGGAAACCAGTTGGCACTGCGCCCACTCCGACCGCGGCCGTTACTACATTCTTTAATATTTTAATACTTTGCATAATGCATCGCATTTCAACGCCGAGCTCTGGACATTGTGACAGACAAATTTAATCCTGGCGAAATCAAAAAGGCTTTTAAATTTAATTACAAACTCTCATCAGGATTTTGCTCGTGTGGCTTTTAGAACTTTTTCAGGAATGACGTAGGTACGTTAGCAACAGATTTTATTGTCGGAGTATATTGACACCAAAAAATATTCAGAAGCGTGCTTGACTTCACTCTGTAGGGATTACTCTAACTTAAATATTGGATTAGGTACCTAATACTTGCAAGAAGTTAAGTGATTGTAGAGTTGTGTACGTACAAGTTGAACAACTATTTCATACTCTGTGTTTAAAAAATCTAATTTCTATTTTCCTAGAAACATTTATTTTCCTGTGCCAAGATTTTTAGTGTGTAATTAAAGTTTCACTGAGGTATAATAACGTGATGCAATTCTTAGAATTATTAATTGACATTCCCGAAATGTATGTTCAGATAATATACTAACAGTACGTATTTAGTAATTGGCAAAGAAAATATTTTCTAAATTTGAGTTATTAAAAGTAATTTTCCAAATTAGCAAAAAAGATATAAAGTGGAAATTGGAAAAAACAGCTATAAGTATAGCTATATGATAGATGTGAAAATTATAATAAAAAATTATTTTGTGCTTTCTATAATACTTTTTGTAATGTTCAAAACCAAATATCGAAATCTTAAACATAGTAAAAATTACACAGCTTTCCGCGTCTGCCTTTAATTCTCTAATAGCGAGTTCGACTATGTAAACGTTCATAAGTGAGATTCTTTCTTTTCTTATTTTGAATGATCAACTCATTAATTATTATCTTGTCATGTTTTAGTGTTCTTTTTACTTAATCACACACGTGCGAAGCAGTGGCAGGTCGGTAGTTCAAATTTAAATTTAAATCCAATTATAATATACATATAGAAATCGGCTAAAGTGAAAGAATTTCATCTAAAAGATTCAGATTTACGGCACATTTTGTACCTACTTACGTCGTAAAAAGCGTTATGTAAAAATACTTTCCGTGAGTTCCCTTGATGGTTCAAGTCATAACTTACGTCAGCTGAAGCTCAAAACGTCGCGAGGTCTCCTCAAACGCAACTACTCAACGCGTCGGAGAAAGGGTTCTAAGATAAATGTTCGGATTTAAGTGAAAAAGGATATTCTATACAGCGCTAACAGGAAAATAGCCTGTTAAATAGGATGTTCCCGGAACTCATTTTTATTGCTGACGTTTTTATGCTTATTGTGGGAGTCGGGGAATATATTATGGAAATAATATTATATAAGTACATACTATTAAAACACAATACTAATCTGAAGCGTTTTGGCTGTGTTAACCTGATTGTAATCGAGTCATTAAGAATCTTACTAGATTAGTCATCTCCCTATTTGCTTAGTTGTCAAAGTAATGTTTCTGTCTCTCTCGGGCAGTTCCCTTCACGCGGGCTAACTATGTGTACTCTATTGTGGCGCGGTGTGAACTTTGTATAATAGACATTAAATTTCTTAAAACTGTGCCATGTGATGCCGGCAGGTGCGATGTAATGGTGGCAGAGTAGAATAGCATCACCCCATATCCTCCAATGTGTACCGTAGATGGCGACTAATGGATCAGCAAAGGGGTAATGATCACCTTATCCGTCCACGTCCACCAATCCGCATTCCGTCAGTCGTTGTGGACTACCGCCTAAACCTCCTTCGATGACAAGGAGCGGCCTTGTGTTTCGGTAATGGGTAGAATTATAAAGGCTGTTAAGATGATAATGAACTGAAACCTGAATTATGTATTATCATTTGCCAGTAAGAGTCCGTCGAAGTTCGTCAAGCAAGCTACCATCTTATCTCAAAATACGTCGCCATGAGCATTATTGTGTCATAGTTAATAATAAGATAGCAAATCCGTTGAAGTTTTCAGATGAAGCTAGAACCTTCGGGTTTTCCGTCAATTAACATCAAGTGAGATGAAGCTTTGTCAAAACATTAATTTTTCCAAATCATTACTATCAGCACTGTGTGATAGTAATGGTGTGAAATATTTGAAATTACGCTGAATTTATAATTTTAAATCAAAACGATTTAGAATAATAAATTCATAAAAATATTATGAGCTCTAGTGTCTGAGTAGTTGGACCACATTTTTTCTAAATAAATTGGATTTAAACAGGAGAACCAAGGTCACTGACATACCCTAAAGAATTGCGAACCTTAAGTGGCAGTGGGCAGGGCACTTACGAGAAGGACTGACGTTAGGGTGGAGAGATGGCGACCACATACTGAGAAACTTTGGTAGCCCCCCTACAAGGTTGAATGACGATCTGTTCAGGCTTGCGGGTAGCCGCTGGATGCAAACAGCGCAGGATCGACTGGTTTGGAGATCCTTATAGGGAGGCCTATATCCAACAGTGGGCGTCTCTCGGCTGAAATGATGACAAAGATTTGGTTAATTTGACTGTATCTACTAGTCGTTAAACAAGCTAGTTTATACATTTATTAAACATAATAAGTAACCTTAGCATTATCGAAAACTTTTCTTCTTCTCCCCAGGACAGTAAAAAACATAATGATAATAGTCATGATATTTTATGAGGGTATCAGCGAGTATATCAAAATTGTAGGGCTAACGTTAAATGATCAGTGAATGCCTGAAAAACAATTTCATTGGTTGGGAAACATTACCTGTCTTCTCTGTGTCGGTACAGTAATCATTGTTGGTGTTCTTAAGCAATATTTTCTATTCTTCAACAAAACCAACATAAACATAACAGAATTCACAGTCTGATAAACTATCCGACTAAAATATGAATCTCGCCGCTATATAAAGTACAAAGTTACCAGCATTCAGTGAACACTTTCATATGCATGACAATAGGCGGCGGAACAATGGCACATTTTTATCAAGGCGAAACATCAGTTTTAGGCACGAAACACATTATTTCACTATCAAATAAAACGTCCACTCGAAGAAATGTTGAAGATTTTTCTCGTCGACAAAGCCGTGTTTTTCTGACATTAAATAGCGGGCACGGACTGGCTGGTATATAAATTTTGAAGAAAAATACAAAAGGTGCGTTTTTCAGCAAGTTTCGTTTCTTAAAAGAAAGGAGCGACCCTTGAAGGCAGGTGGGACGAAAATTTATTATCTCCACTCAACGAACGTCCGGGATATATGAATAAGTCGCCGCCACTGGAAGTGAGACGGTGGAAATTTCACTTTAAATTTATTTGACCTAGCTGTTCAAATGTTTTATCCTGGCGTTTGTTTCTTTATTGTGCAGTTTTGCATTTAATAATATGAAGAGGAGCTGAAGATATTCGATCTGCTCCGAAAATAAAAAATGGTAAATACAATATATATGGAATACACACACACTTATACCACTATTTCGCCTTATTCGTTGTAAGTTTTTTTAATCAGCCTGCTTGACGGTAAACCGTATTCTTTATAGCTTAACGTTACCATAGCTTCTAAAGTCTTTTTTATAAAACGCAAATGATTTCATTTCACCCGATGGTAAGCAAATGTGGAGTCCAAATACGAAGATAGCTAGTGCGAGAGATAAACCGTTTCGCTAGCCACCCTCGCCTTGCCGACCTGCAAGGTGCTTCTTCACGCCTCTTTTGAATGACCCAGGATTTCAAGAAGGAGGGAACACGTATCCTAGCAGCGAATTCCATTTCTTGATTGCTTGAAACACCAAGGTGTCATTCTTAAGCTGCCTACCCCGTGAAGCTATCAGCTGGGTCTGGACGATCCAGTTAGATCTCTTGTGCTTCCCTTTTTTGCACCAGCCGTTGCTTGAATCAATGTCTATATAACGCACACCCTGAAAATGGTTTGCTTGGAATTGACTTCTAAATTGATCACGTTTTCTTTTAAATTTCGATTTAAACTTGACCAAAAAATAATTGATATACATCCAACTAATAAGTAAATAATTCTACAATTTAAATTTGATTTTATCTTTTGGTACTAAAATTGAATACAAAAACTATGCGATATAAACAAAAATCTATCACATCACATCCATTGTAAAATAAAAGTTACTGTAATGGATTCATTTGCATATAAGTAGCAGACTCCTTTCAGGCTGTGCGTTATTTTATTACATGTTGTATATATATGCCAACAATCTAACTATATCAATAGATTTGAAGAGCCTTTTGTGTTCTTACCTTGGTTTTTTAAGTTAGGTAAAGTTATATTGTAATTAGATGTAAGAATTACTTATAAACCATACATCAAAGTGAACACTCGTCGTTTGCATTGCTACTCCCAGATGTGGGGACATGCAATGTGGGAACATATTGCATGTCAAAGTATACCTATGGCCCTCCTGGTGGAAGACAGTCACCAGTCTATAGTCACCGTAGCAGGTGGTAGCAGTGCGCGAATGACTCATCGGCTCGCAACACTAAGCCGTCCCCTACATAAGTAGGCCACTGGCAACCTTGCTTGCCGATAGAAATATTATACCACAAAAATATGGAGTTATTTGACAGCGGTCTTCTGTAATGTACTGCTCCAGTTTGGCCACTCAAATCTTTTCTCTTCTCTTTTCTTTGCTAGTCCGCTGTAGAGTATAGTGGAAAAGCCTTCCTTTCCACCTGGTGTTAAGTGGTTACCATCATCTACATACACTTGCAATATTAAGGATAAAACACTTAAGACTGCAAGTGCGTTGTCATCCTGGGGATTAAGATGATATGCCTTCCTTGCCCAGTAATTACACTGGCTACCTTTCCCTTCAATCCGAAACACAGCAAACTGCTTCACGGCCGAAATAAGAAAGGCGGTGGTACCTACCTAGACGACCCTACATAATATGGGTCTACCACCTAGTATTGAAATTGAAATTTTAATGTCACTTCCAGAAATTTACTATTAATTAAAAGTATGAAAATGACAAAATTGTTCAGCTAAACCCCAACCTTACGAAGGAACATTACGTAAAAGGCATCTTAAATGATGTTCAACTTTAAATACATTTAGTGGTTTTGACTAATACTCGTTAATTTTGTCCTGAGAAAGACACCACCACGAAGGTGTCATCAACCTGCTGGCCCACTCCAGTCAGCAACGTTGTCTACATTGTAGCAGTCCAAGTTTAAATCCCAGTAAGAGACTGATATTTGTGTAAAGAACTCAAATATTTGTGAGTTATGATTGATATTATATTTAAGTTTAATTGCAAAAAAATAAAAAATATTTCTTCGTTTACTAGTAGCCGTAAGTTGTTAATCATACTCGTTGGGCTGGATAATTGGTGTGAGAGTGGACAGATATTATTTTAATATAGTAATAATTAAGTCAGTGATCTTTAGAACAAAGTTATATCGGTTAGTTAACAGTCTCACAAAAACTTCAGCTCTTAAAAATATACAACACTTTCTTATTCAGTGCCATAGAATAATTACCTACAGAGCTTTCACTCCCTACGTTCAATCTCCAGATGGAGTGAAGTGTTTGCTGAACAAACTATTCAAATATCCTACACGTCATTCATCCACTATTCAAAGCCGGCATTCGAAAGGTTGACTGAAGTTACAAATTGAATTCCTTGACATGTCTATCGATATAGGTTATATTATTTTACTTTTCATCAAATTCCATAATATTTTTTATTAGAAATAACTTAATCAGATTCGCGCGACTTTACCCGGACTGATGAGTTGATTTCGAGTTTAACATTTATCCCGGCTTTTGCATTAGATTCTTTACTAAAGGATTTTCATTACAATATTAATTATTACGTCGATAAGAAATCCCGCCAAGTGCGAGGTGCGCTTTTGTATTGTCGCAGAAGACAAAACGCCGGCTGTAATTTTGGTAGGAGGCTTTGGACCAAAGAGGACTAATGTGCCGCCACTATGAGAACTGTATATTTTTCTCAGTACTCTTACTTTCTGGGCATGCCTCGTAATTAAAATTTTTCATACATAGCTAATAATACAATGTGCTTAACAAGATTAGAGATTCAGTATTTAGCCAAGGAATACGTACAATTTTCCTTCCCGTCAGAATAAGGCAAGTTAATTCAAAAAATATCGTTATCATAGAAGAGAAAAATTAGAAGTATCTTCACCTTAAATAAATCAAAGAGAAAGCTACAAAGGGCAGTCCACTTAATACTAATTTAACCTCGCGGTTATCTGTGCACTTGACGATTATTTTGATCTAGTGGTTTTTTAAACAGTTTCCTATAAATTTAAATTAAAGGATACTGATCTTCAATCATCATAATAGCCTTTATAATTCGACTCACTGCTGGGACAAAATGCCTCTCCTTGTCATCGAAGGAGGCTTAGCCAGTAGTCCACCACGCTTGGGTGATGCTATTCTACTCTGCCGGTATCACATGGCTATACAATACAACTAAAAACATGTTTTGTTCAAAAGTTCTTCTGCATATGAACGTGAATTTTGTTCGTTACTTGTATACTATCACAACTCTAAAGTTCCCTGAGATATTCATAACCAGTGTACGAATCTACATTTGCATATCGACGGTCCCTAAGTATAATCCCAGATCTGGCACTTGCGTGATTTTCAGTTTTTTGTTTCTTTGTCTTCCTAAGCAGTAACTCTATCGGTTTATGCAAGAAAAAAGTGAAAAAGTTCAATAATTATAATTTTTTCGAAGTATGTTAAATGCTATAACTGAAATTTAAATTATATTTTCCGTCGTAATGATATCGAAGTACCACAACATGAATGATACGTCGGGGCGACAATGCACGAGAGGCCTCCTGCACACCGCTTGTGTCAGTTACGAGCTTTAACTCGGAAGGCGCAGTCACATCGCTCATGCTGTAGTGGAATCTTGCCGAAATGAGCTATACAAGTAAGAAAATGTTCAAATCCTTTAATATACCTCTTCTAGACCAGGAAATAAGTGATTATCCACTTTAGAAACGTAAAGATGGTATTAGGCCACAATCGGGTAAGTTTTTTTTTGAAAATATTTAATGTCCAAATAATTCATACTTAGCTTTATAAACTTTTGCAATATTATTTGTACATAAAAGTATACAAAAATGCTTTGTTTTAGTCATTAAGTATGGCATCGCTGTGTTTCAGTTATATAAGTGAATATCCCATGTAAATATCACGATATGACAGATAGTTTATTATACATCGGTAACCAGATTGTTGTTAAATTAATATGTGGTAGTTATTTAATTGTACTTGGGAAATAATATTGCATTTTTCGAGTAAATGGTAGTTGCTTAATTGTACGTGGGAAATAATATTTTATTTTAAGAGTAAATGGTAGTTACTTAATTGAACGGCGTGGGTAATACAATTATATTCTTTGGGATACTAGGTAGTTACTTAATTGTATATGTGAAACATAATAGGATCCTATTATTTATTATTTAGGATAATTATTTTGTTTATTTTTCAGGTCCACTAGATGATTCAGTTGCAGGTTTTGAAATTAATGAGCCACTTGATACAATTTCTCATACTGAAGATATTATTGCCCTTGAACCAGATAATTCTAAAGATCATGTTAATGATAACATAAGTTTGTTTTCTCCTTCTATTTCAACTATAGTAAACAACATGGATCTTACAATGACTACCAACTTTAGTTTGTTATCTGTAGCAACAGTTATCACAGTTGACTCTTCATTGGCACCAATGATTGAATAATCAAATAAGACTGATTTAGAGTTTGATATATCAAAGACACCGGCGTCTAATATAAAAAGCACTGTCATTACTAAGCAAAATAGCCGTAGAACCCATATTAATACGAGCAAACCCTTAGTCTCTTCTTCTACTTCTATTAATTCTGCAATATCTGAATTGAGTTTGCCTTCAGTATCCACAATTACTAACGCAGTAAACTAACCTTTAGCTAAAATACCTGAAGAATCAGTAAATAGTCCCCACATAGCAGCATTGATTTTCGTCAAGGTTTTAGGTTATAGTCAGTTGAGTCTGTATGAATTCTTTATCAGGCAGATTTTTACGTCTTCTATTTTGGGTCCAAGAGACTATCAAACGACTGTAACCTAAAATCTTGAGCAAAATCAGTTTGTAATAGAAAATATCGGGATCTGAGGGGCCTATTTAAATATTACGAGATGGCAAACAATCTTGCGGTCCACTTGGTGTTAAGTGGTTACCGTCGCCTATAGACACTTGCAATAATAAGGGCATATCACTTAACACTGCAAGTGCATTGCCATCCTGGGGACTAAGATGATATGCCTTCTATGCCCAGTAATTACACTGGCTACCTTTCCCTTCAATCCGAAACACAGCGAAATGCTTTACGGCTTTTTTTGTCTACTTTAAATCTCTCTTATTTTAGACCACAAAATTTTATCGTTGCTATCATTTTTTGACCAATTTGTGCCATAGAGTAATACTTTTAAGTTAAATACATCGTCATTGGACACTTCCTTTACATCTGCTATGTAGGGACTATTTACTGATTCTTCAGGTATTGTAGCTAAAGGTGAGTTTATTGCAGTAGTAATAGTGGATACAAAAGGCGAAATCAAATCGGATATTGCAGAATTAATAAAAGTAGAAGGAGAGACTAAGGGTGTGCTCGTATTAATATGGGTTTTACGGCTTTTTGGCGTAGTAATGACAGTGCTAATGCAGTAAACTCATCTATTTAAGATAAGAATGACTGAATATTAATGCTCCTATTTATTTACTTTTTTCTAATTTAAAAATAATGAAAATATTTTAGAAATTTTGTAATTTTACTTTTGCAGTATTATTGACTGCAATGTTACATTTTAACTAGATAATAATATTATTCATATAATAAATAAGAAGTTCGAGATTTTAAATTTTTTATTATATGTTATTTTGACATCTTATTTACATTTGATGTATCTATCTGTTTCGTCTTTAAAAATATTTTTACCATAGTTATTTCATAAAAAAAACTGCTATTTTAATTATATTGTTAATTTAACTTTATTTTAATTTTAAATTAAGCTTACTGTTTACACCGGTTTTTGAGACTGATTTATGATATAGGTAATATCATAAAAAAATTATGATTGTTATGCTGATTGGGATACCTAAACTAATAAAACATAATTTAGAATTAATCGTTGTTATTCATTTGTCTAATCCCGTATCTGTAAATAAATTAATAACTTTTCCGGCAACAAAATAATTAAATACCATTTACATCGTTTGTCGTTAAGGAATTCTCCATTTAAAATGCAGTATGTGCCACTTGAATAATTAAGTGGTTGGTATGTTCCGAAGTAAAGATGAGTAACTGCAATATAACATATATATAATATTAAAATTCAAATAAAAATATATTCATAACATTCCTACATGAATCTTCTGTTTACTTGCCAATTCTGGAAACCATTGGTAATATACTTTAAAAGTTACAGATCAATGAACAAATCTAAAATCTTTGAATCGCTCTCCTGTAAAATTTACTATTTTCAGTTATGTGATTATACTTAGGGACCGTCGATATGCAGCCAAGTTTTCTTGCCAAATATTTGCTCCCTTTCCCTTTTTAAGGCCACCTTTTCAGCGGTCTGGCATTCGATATTGGTTCGCATGTGTGAATACCATCCTCGAGGAAGTATTCGGTACACTCTATTAATATCCAGGGTTCGGGCACGTCGTACACCCACGTATTCCGTCCACATATATCAATTCATATAAGTAGATGCTGCGAAATAACTTCATAGCGCTTTCGAGCGTATCGTTTTGTTGAAACTGTAATAATCTTCGAATGATATTCAATCCGTTTTATAAAGTAGAAAGCGGAGTATATCGATACCTCCGGAGTAAACCATTGTATGTTCAAAACTAGGACTTTACAGGAGAGAGATTCAAAGTTGTAGTTATGAATAAAGTCTACAACTATAATTGTATTTAAATGAAATTTCGTTTGAAGGCTTACAATTATTTTCTTATTAATTCTATATTAAAGATTTTATTAAATTATAGCTAGTTTTTGAGATATTGCACATACAACACTTTATCAAGGAATAATATGAACGCCTACTATGTTATGTGTACTTTACAACATTTTACGTTGGACTGACAAAGGAAGATTCTATTGTATCTACTACATACTATAATTTACGTGGTTGTAAATGGACAAAAATTATTGTATGTCTACGATATCAGAACAAAAATAAATGAAATAGCTGTTTTACTTTAAAAATCAAATTTATTTTAATACTTAATGTGTAGCAAGTTAAATAAAATATGAATACTAGTCACATTTTTGGAGGTAACTTTAGTATTAAAAACTTTAAAGATAGATAACAAAAAATAGAGATTCTCCTTAAAATTACCAAAATAAAATCTTTTTTTTTTCATAAATTAACACAGTCACTATAAATCAGCAGCGTAGGTATTTTATAAAATATTATTTGACGCATTAACGAGTTCTGAAGCTTTCTGTAACCACGAAATAAGCAAGAATAATCCCACTCCTAGTATTCCGAGTACATCTCATCCTTCCCCATACTGCAGTATAAACCATTTAGATTATAATTGAAATAATAACTTGCGCCCGTATTATATCAAAAAAAAAAAAGAAAATGAGTTGCCTTTCGAAGCTGCAACTTCAACCAATACTCCTGAATTTCAATCGGAGTGTTCAACTCCTCAAGCAAACACTCCACTGCCTTGTTTTTCATATGATAGCCCTCAGCCTTAATCTATAATACGTTCCAGAAAAGACAAGGGTAACGTTAGAAAGTGGCATGTAAAAGACTGGCTAGATGTCAAAAGGAAAACTCTCAGAAATTTTGGTAAGGAATATGTAACCAGAAAAGAGATTGTCAAAGCCAAGAAGCTTATATTTAAGCAAACAGAGAAATGGACCCGCCGTGTTCTTGCCGCATGTAGTGTTTCGATAAACTCGGTCAAGAACAAAGACAGAAAATTTTTGACAAGTTTTAGAGTTTTGGCAACCGACACAAACTATGACTTATCTCAACATATTTGACTAATCTAGTCACAAGAAAAGTAAAGCGAAGAACGTTTACACATTTTATATCAAGGCGCAAATTTACACTTAAATACAGATTGCCAACTTCTTCTGAGGATAAAATCATTAATTGCGTTAATTTGTGTAAAAAGATTTTTTAAAATACCATGAAGCATAGTGATTTTTTTGAGTTTCGCTCACTTACCTGTTTTAGCAGTTTCAGTGTTTGAGATGGATCGCCGACGCAAGCTCGTACTTCTTTTATTTTATTCCAGTGAACATTTTCCACCTTAATATTTTTCGTCCTATTCTGGTCCGCTAAAAATGAGCGAAACTCGAAAAATCACTATGCGTCATTTATAAAAATCCTCTTACACACATTAAAACAATTAATTATTTAATCATCAGAAGAAGTTGGCAATCTGTATTTGAGGTTAATTTTCGCCTGGATATAAAATATGTCAACGTTCTTCGCTTTATTTTTCTCGTGGCTAGATTAGTCAAATATTATGTTGAGACTAGTCATAGTTTGTGTAGGTTGCCTAAACTCCAAAACTTGTCAAAAAAAATCTCTCTTTGTTCTTGACTGAGTTTATCGAAACACTTCATGCGGCAAGAACACGGCGGGCCCATTTCTCTTTTTGCTTTGACAATCTCTTTTCGGGTTACATATTCCTTACCCAAATTTCTGGGAGTTTTCCTTTTGACATCTAGCCAGTCTTTTACATACCACTTTCTAACGTTACCCTTGTCTTTTCTGGATCGTATTATAGATTAAGGCTGAGGGTTATCATTTGAAAATCAAGGTAGTGGAGTGTTTGCTTGAGGAGTTGAATACTCTGATGGAAATACAGGAGTATTGGTAGAAGTTGCAGCTTCGAAAGGCAACTCATTTTCTTTTCCGGTATAATACGGGCGCAAGTAATTATTGCAATCATAATCTAAATGGTTTATACTGCAGTATGGCGAAGGATGAGATGTACTCGGAATACTAGGAGTGGGATAATTCTTGCTTATTTCGTGGGTACAGAAAGCTTCAGAACTCTCAAAAACGTCATCTTCATTTAATTTTGCAAGTTCGTTAATCTCGGATTATTTAAAATCGATTGGAAGTGGAGATTCTGTAACAACAATCAAATACTCAATTAAATTGATATTATACAAACTACTTTGAGAATACAAATTATACATTATTTTCAAAATCCGCTTAATGCTAGTTTAATTTTTGCATCACTTGCAACGAGCAACATCTTCACCCTCATCATGAACTATCGCTAGTTAAGATAAGAGCCAATCAATGGTCAGTGCTCCATAAAATAACGTAGATTAAGTAAGATTAGCCAATAATCAATTATGTTTTGCTCCAACAATATTATGACGTAGTCGTAAAAAATTTGTATACGTAATTTTATAACAGAATAAGTATCTAAAACTTTGAACTTTGTGAGCAATTTCAACGTAAAATATTGTAAGTTTTAAGTATTCGCGACGTAAAATGTTGTATGTATTTTTAAGACAAACTTTGTTTTTTTCAATTCCGATGTAAAATACTACATGTACTACTTAACATTCTTTTATGATTAGTCTTCCGACGTATCTTGTTGTATGTCAACTTACAATACCAATTAACACTAGATTTTCCCATGTAAAATGTTGCATATATCACATACAACATTCTTGGTTGACGTGGATATAAAAAATCTTATAAAATACACTACTGATTTCAATACTACTTACCTTGCGTACTTCTATTATTAATATCACTAATGTTATCGAAACTGGCATGTTCCTTTGCGAGAACTTGCTGGTTGTGACATATTTCAATTGATTCATCATTTTCATCTCTTCTTACGGCACTAGTATTGGCCAAATCATATAGTTTTTGAGCTCTTGTTTGAATTTTCTAACGACACATTGTAAAAGAATGTGATAAAAACACGTTTTAGTATTTTCTGCAATAATAACCTACTGTATCAGTTTTTCGTGCGTACGGTTGAAGCGCCCGGCGTGAACTGTTTCATGTATCACATGCAATAGCTCTCTGCGCCGCGCGCGCCGCTTCCCGCACCACGTACTTTGTTGTATTGCATTTTGCAACACGCTACGTGGGGCACATTTGAAACATATAACAATTTACTTCTCATAACTCCTGGTAAAATTGACATTTTTTAAAATCTGTTACAAGTAATCAATAAAATACATATAATTGTACCTCTTTATGTTAAAAAACAGAAAATGCTATTTTGTTGCTTACAACAATATACGCGGGAGGTATCGATATGTAAGCTTCGTATATTAATTACAGAGCACATACATACACAGATATAACGCACACATAGTCACCTTTGACAGACACGGAATCTCAGAACGGGTTCCTAGAATAACTCTCCAAAACTTTTTAAATTCTATCGCTTCTTAATACGAGACACGACGCTGCGCCGACGTGTTCTATTGTGCTTCCTTCCGTTTTATTAAGGCACAACATAAAGAAGTCAGCAGCATATATCATCATAAATAGCTCATATAATGTCCCCACCGAGGGGCTCGAGACTACCCCACATTAGGGGTCATCCATAAATTACGTCACACGTTAAAGGGGAGGGAGGGTATCACCAGAATGTGACATTGTGTGACACGGGGCAAGGGGGGTCAAAAGCTTTGTGACGTTACATGTAAAAATTTAAAGTACTAAAACGCGAAATTTATATGTGAATAAAAAAATCTAAAAATTTTCGAACTCGATCTATATTTTTAATACTTTAGCACTCTCGCTATGAGATTATCTCTCTTGCAATAACAATCAACTTCTAGAGCGGCGTTGTAATGCAAGTTAGACACAAAATTCACGAGAGTTCTGGTAAGGGTTTGAGTAGGTTTAAGAAAAAAAAAAGAAAAAATTAAAATAACTGTTTTCTTTTGATTATTTCTAAATACATGCATAAAATTAAAAAATGTGTGACGTCACATCAGGGGGGAGGGGTTCTAAAAATGTGACAACCTGTGACAAGGACGGGGGGAGGGGTTAAAAAGTCCTAAAATTCGTGTGACGTAATTTATGGATGGCCCCTTAGGGGCGATTAGGCCTTAGTCAACCACGCTGGCCAAGTGCGGTTGACTTCACACACAGTCGAATTTCTTCATAGATGTGTGCAGGTTTTCTCACGATGTTTTCCTTCACCTTAAAAGCGTCGAATAAACGTACATATGAATTTAAATTGGAAAACAAATTGGAATGTGGCGGGGTTCAACCGGTGCTTCCCGGGTGGGAGACAACGCCTAACGCACTACGCCACTAACGCTTCATAACCCACCGAAGCAGAGTGTATGAAACCGAACAAGCCCTTTGCCTTCTTGAAAACCCAGTAACAAATGCAAAAGGCTTCTGCGATCAACATCAACATTTATATCAGAAACAAATATGTGCTAACGTTTACATCAGTAGCGTTAAGAGCTCTTTTACACTAGTGATTGTCCATGAGGTCCAGCGTAGGTGTTCGATGAACGCAGCACAGACGCCGCGACGACGCGACTTGTGTGCCGCGTTTTTTCGACATTTTCTCTGCAGTAAATTGAATGCCTATGGCCGCCAGGAGTCTTAACTACATGACTGTGCAATTTAATATGTAATCTTAGAATAATTCATTTTGGAACTCTATAAGTTAAGGAAAATAAAGCGACTTTATTATTATTATTATCAAACTGAATGCAGCGCTAGCGCTCCGGATGCGCTAAGCATATGCCGCGTTACTGCGGCGTCATTTAGAACAGTATGACGTCTACGCCGCGCCAGCACAGCGTTTACGCAGACGTCGCGTTATCAGCATTACCATTAGGAAGAAATCCTGCGACGCCCAAATTAACAAGAGAACAAAGAACAAAGTTATATGAGTATTCACTCATATTTTTAAGATAAAAAATCACAACGAAAAATATAATATGTCGATAATTAGCCATGAGTTCGGCATCTTATGACGGATTTTAATAACATAAGTACCGACAGTTTTGCTAGGCAACGGCAGGATTTAGACATATTTTGTATTGGATACGATGCGCTAACATTCATGGAACACTTACGCTGCACAAACGCTAGTGTGAAGGGACTGTAACCATATAATTATTCCGGTAACATTACTGCAACCTGCAGTTTTTGATACAGAACTCATATCACAAGATCTATTAAAAAATCAACTTGGACAGGGAGCTTCAATACCAAAAACTAAGTGTTCAACACTTAGATGTTGACGTTGATCCATGCTTCATAAGGTTTCTACTTGGACGCTGCTTCATCATAACAGACTTTATAATTTGACCCACAGCTGGGACACTAGGTTAGTGTCCCAGCAGTGGGTCAAATTATAAAGTCTTAGACTTATGCCCGTTTTCACCAACCAGTCCCTAACGGATTCTTAAGTAGGTGTCACTTACGCTAAAGTAACTCCTAAATCGAGTACCTTAATAAATTCGTTTTCACCATGCTAAGTGTTACCTATTAAGGTGGCTCTTAACTAAGGGACAGCTATGTTTTTTTTTTATGTTGTTACCATTGTCGATGCTTTATCGATAAAATAGATAATCATCAGTATCTTTAAAATTAAACGCTAAGAAATCAAATAAAGATGAAAAATGTTATGATATTATTATGTTACATATTTTAGTCTATAAGAGTATATAAAATACTAAATTATGATAAATTTATGTAGCTTTAGTAGGCTGTGCGCGGTTTTACATTTGCTCCATTTTTTTTAAATGTTAATGTCAATTGTCAAAACTACGCGCTAATATTATTGTGTTGTGGAATTATGGTTGTTGTTTGTGCGATTGAATAAATTAAAGTAGGTTCCTCTTTTGAGAAAATAAAATATCTATATTTACAAAATGGCTGAAAAAAGGAAGCGCAGTCAAAATTTTGGGGTGGAAGAAAAAGACAAGCTCGTCAAACTGTTGGCATTGTACAAGGATACAATTCTAAACAAGAAAACTGATGGTGCTACAAATGAGTCTAAAAACAAAGCTTGGATTGATGTAACCAACTCTTTCAACTCGTCTTCAACCATCTACAGGTTAGTATCAGTTCAAATTGTTTCGTACATTTTAATCCCTATTGCAACTTTTGAGGTTATCAAAAAATACCATGTTCACTCTAAAAGCTGTTACTGAACATTTATAATATCATATTTATTATATATCAATATGCTTTTGTAAAAAATATTCTTTTGTTACAGAAATAAAGATTCACTTATAAAGCTTTGGGATAAGATGAAGACTGAGAGCAAGCTTTACTACCAAAGCATAAAGAGGTGCAATACCCAAACTGGAGGGGGACCTTCAGATGTAAAAATAGATCCAATAATGGAACAAGTCTGTGCTCTTCTTGGCCGGGCCTGCACAGGCATATTAGGAGTGCAAGACTGTGATTTTATCATAGATTCACAAATTATTGAAATGGAGGAGCCACCAATTCCTTCAACCGTAATTTTAGAAAATGAACCAATTCTAAATTGTTTTTCACAAATTGATTCATCTCAGGATGAAAATATTACTGCAGACAAAGAAAATTTCAATAAAAATGATGGCATTTTGCAGGAAGTAAGTAAAATATTGTTATTTTTCGTTATAATTCTGTGTCCTATCTTATGAAAACTACAAATACTTATAATTTTATTGTTTCAGAACTTTATTATTAATAAGACTCCATTGTGGTCACGGAGACGGCCACAATTGTCAAATATAAATGAAAGAACAGAGGCCCTCTCAACCCTCTGTAGTAGTTATTCCAATGTGAATAAAAAAAAGGAAGATATTGAAGATCTTAAAAAAAAGCTTCTACTTGATGAAATAGCTTTTAAAAAAAACCTTTATGATCTGCAACTGCAAACTGCAGCGAAGGAGTTGGAGGCAAAAAATCTGGCTGTACAAGCTGCAGCGAAGGAATTAGAAATAAAGGCTGAGGTGTTAAGTCAAATAAAAGGTAATAAATATTTTAATGTTATGGTTTTCTCATTATGTAATTTTAATTCCTTATGTTATCAAAATATTGTGTCACTAAATTGCGTTGAAAACCGAATCGGGGGTCAGCACTGGTAGTCGTCTGAGGCATATGACCATTTTGTATTAACTCTTCCAAATTCGGGATACTTCCATCATTTATAGGATCTTGCTCCTTTCTTATAATACATATATTATGTAAGATACAGCAAGCCATTATAACATTGGTTGCAGTTGAAAGTTTAAGGCGAATACCCACTGCTAGCACAGGAAACCTTCTCTTGAGAACTCCATATTGCCGTTCAACTGTATTGCGCGTTTTGATGTGAGCTTCATTATATTTATGCTCCCCATGTGACACAGGATTCAAGTATGGAGTTAAAAGGTGACACTGAAAATATTAAACTTATTTATTTTTTTGCAGGTGGGGCTATGAATATGAAGAATTTGTTTGGTGTACCACAAAAAGATTAAATGTGTATTGTGGTTTATAGTAATACGTTATGTAAACAAATTTTTGATATTATACTGATTAATTACAATACAATGGTTTCATTGCTGTTCATTTTAAGTTTATGAGTACCTTCAAAGGATAACCACTGTCACCTAGGAGATAGGCAATACCATAGGATCCCGTTTCAAACTTTCTATATCTATTACTGTTTTGGTATATAGTACTATCATGAGTTGATCCTGGCCATCTTGCAACTACGTCAGTGATCAACAAATTGGCATCACAAATTGTCTGCATATTTATAGACATATAGGACTTCCTATTTCTAAATAATTCTGCATCATCACCACCTAAAATCATATTGAATAATTAAAATATTGTATCCACTTCTACCAGCCATGTGATGCCGGCAGAGTAGAAGAGCATCACCCCATATTCTCCAGTGGATTTCTTAGAAGGAGACTGAAGGATCAGCAAAGGGGTATTGATAACCTTATCTGTCCACCAATCCATGTTGGGCAAGAGTGGTGGACTACTGCCTAAACCTTCTTATTCTTCGATGAAAAAGAGAGGTCTTGTGTCCCAGCACTGAGTCGAATTGTAAAGGCTGTTATGATGATGATCCACTTCTGTCGGTCAACAAACTAAGATTTAACATTTAAGTATTGAGTCGCTTTAATAATTGCTAGAGACCAGATGTCCAGAAAAGTGCCATTGTATAATTTTTGTTTGTATTTACTGTCGGTAACTATAATATCTATTAATATCTTACCAGGCGATTGTATTTTGATGTGGCTGCAATCTATGCACCCTATAACATTTGGGAAGCGAGCTATTCTATAAAACTGCTCTTTTACTGTTGAAATTTCCTCCTGTGATTCTGGAAATACGATAAATTCCTTTCGCAAAGTTACTATGGCAGCAGCAACTCTACTTATTATGCGACTACTTGTAGCAACGCTGACACCGCCTAAATCCCCCACTGTCAAAAGGAAATTCCCAGTGGCAAAATACCTTAATGTGCACAGTAACTGGTTCATTGGAGGCACGGATTTATTCCTGAAAATTATAAATACCTACACCATCTTTCATGTTTATGAAACCTACATAGGTAGGTATTTGTTGTTAGGAAAGGTAGGTACTTACCTGTTATCTTTATACTCTAGGATGTGCTCTATTTTTTCTAATAAATATAAAACACTTTCTTTAGATAACCTATATCGAGCGAAGAAATCCATGTCGTCATATTTTTCAAAGTCCTGTGATCTTTCACGGTAAATTCGTGGTCTTTTTGGCAATCTTTGACTCGAAATCATTTCCTCAGTTTCGAACGCTTCTAGACTCTCAAAAAACTGATCTAAATTACTGTTCATTGAAGAATAATACACGTACTTTTAATAGTAAATTATCACACGAATGCTAAGTAAGGTTAGGTAACCGATAGGGAGCGCAAAATCGGGGCCTTAAATATTAAGAGTTCCTTAAGCTTTTAGGTGATACTTAAGGGTTGGTGAAAACGAATTGTTTTGTAAGAGTTCCCTAAATACCGCTTAGGGGTGCCTTAAACCTAAGAGACTGTTGGTGAAAACGGGCATTAGACACTCTTCTTGATAACGAAGGAGGTTTAGGCAGTAGTCCACGAGGATGTCCCAATGCGGATTGGTGGACGGCGTATTGTGATCAATACTCCTTTGCTGATTCATTAGTCGCCTTCTACGCCACCCATTTGAGGATATGTGGTCTGCTAGCATCACGCTGCTTGTCGATTTTTAAATAAAAAAGCCCGTTAAATTTCCTGTTTCCTCTTCAAGCTCAAATATATCAAGGGAGTGGTTTATGATTTCAAGCACACGGGCTCCGACAAATTAATTATTAACAAACCCGCTTTTCGCGCCTACGTCTATCTCGGCTTACAGAACAATAATTACTCATTTTACGCTTTCTTTAGATGTTTCACGTGAAAGAAAGCTTGATTAAATATTTAATGTAGGTAGTACTGAATTTGTTTTTCTTATTATCTTAGTACTTAAAGCGCTTATTTATACTGACTTGTACCGTAATGAAAATGGAACGCTTTTTGAACTGATCCCAGTTTCTTATTATAAGTATTATTTTAGATCCTATTATTTTTTTGTAATCAAAGGCCTTGTAACAAATTTATCAGTTATCATTATTTCTACAAAAATGATTTTTGGTTATATTACTAGCTGCGTCCATGACTTCTATTTCCCGTTTTTGCAACATTTTTCATTGACGCTAAGCTTCTACTAGTCAATGGGTGATGTTATATAACCTATAGCCTTCGTCGATAAGTGGAATATCCAGCACAAAAAGAATTTTTCAATTTGATTCAGTAGTTCCTGAGATTAGCGCGTTCAAATAAACAAACAAACTCTTCATCTTTATTTTATTTGTAAGTATAACCCATAAAAAAAATTTTTCGTTTGTTCTAACAAACTTATGCGACTGGTGAGATTTTTTAAAATTTGGTTTGAACCCGGACTACCAAGATAATTTTGAGTGTAAGGCCCGGTCCAGACATATGTGACGCATAAAGGAATTCATACTGACACATTATTAAATAAAACTCTGGATATATTTTTCTTCCTGGTATATTAATAGCCACGTCAATTAATATTTTGGGGCAGGTATTACATTTCCTTTGTAAGTAAATAACAAAAGGGCATCTGTTCCTGATTCGGATAATAAGGAATCTTTTACCCCTGAAGCTCTATGCAGGTTACTTGATATAGTGATAACTGAGATGTGTAGGCCTTAACACGATTCTTGATGTCCACATTTCCTATGATGGTTAGTTCTACAATCATTTAAAAAATACGCTCAAACTAGTGTATTAAATATACTTCTCAAAAACTGGGCGCGCTCCAACGCGCTCAATAGACAGAAGCGATACTTGGCCTCTGGGCAACAACTGCTTTTATGCATCGCAAGTCAGGCCTCATATGGAGTACCTACTGCTCTCATTTATGAGTTGGAGCGGTATTAGGAACATTCATCACGATACGAAAACTAGCTGTAAGAATTGTTGACGATCCTATGCTCACAACCGGTATTAAATTCCTTGGTCTTAGGACAGATTTTACCTCATTACAATTTTGAATATTTTCTTCTGACTCGAACGCCCTAGAAACCACTCGGTGTAGAGACTCTGCGGAGGATGCTCGTTGTCGAGAAATCCTCAAACGAGATTTGCATTACAGGCTAGAAGTCCCACCTAGGTCCTCGTCTTCTTCAAATCAACTTTGATGAACCTGTGAAGATTACAGTCGACAGCAATAGTCGTTCAAACAATATTGAATAATCGAGTGTGTTCTGAGCTTCCTGCCTGCGACTTGTCTTTTTTTTTGGTTTTCGTGCCAAATAAAATAAGAAACAAAATTCAATGTTTTTAAAAAGGTCATTACATAAAACAGTTTTTATGTTTTCTGTTGTAAAGGTTATAATTATAGTAGACGATTATAACCGTAAATGTATAAATATTGTAACAGCTTTCGAACCTCATAAATAATAATTATATTAACGCTTTAATCCATCTTTTAGCTTATTCAAAAGGAGGACAATAAAGTCTCGTTCGCAAAATCCACAGAAATTTATGGCCGCAACAATATATTTCGATTTGCTTTTATGTTTATTTTGAGGTGTGCGTTGAAAGTAAAATAAATTGAATCTGGAACGTTCCAAAGACCTCTAAGGAGTTTGATTTAAAACTCTTTGTTAGGGTGGGGCGAGCGACGTGGCTCTACATTTTCAATAGGAATTGAATCCTGGCCATTGCAATGACAGGTTCAAAACGACAACTTTTTTAATATTAATCATAAATCATAACTAATATTATAAATGCGAAAGTGACTTTGTTTGTTTGTTACGGCTTCACGCCTAAACTACTTAGCCGATTTTACAAATTCTTTCACCAGAAGAAAGCTACATTATCAGGGAGTAAAATGGGCTGTATTTATTTATTTTTGATTAGATACGAAAATTATAATTATTTAGTCTTTTTTTTATATTACGAGATCGCAAACAAGCATGCGGTCCACCTGGTGTTAAGTGGTTTCCATACCCAGACTACCTTTCCCTTCTATCTGAAACACAGCGAACCGCTTCACGGCAGAAATAAGAAAGGCGGTGGTACGTATCCATACAACCCTACATATGGGTCTACCGCCTTAGTTTTTGACGTGCGCAATATCATTTTTTTATTTGTTAGACAATTTAGGCCGCTCTCTCACGGTTCGGCAAGGTTTCGGTGCGGTGTGTATGCAGCAAATGTCTTACCGCTGCTTTACGGGCTAGTCTTGCACACGGCGTCTGCATGCTAATTGCATTTTCTTTATTAAGTGGTGAAGAGTCAACGAGCTAACATGTCGTCTGGTGATTCATCAAGCGATGAAGATATTGTTGTAATATACAATTATTTGTGAATGACACGAAAAAAGAAGAAATATTGGGTGCGTCCATATATTCGACGCAACTACATTAGTAGATTATTTGTAGCATCAAAAGAATTGCAGGAAAATGACGAAAAATTCAAGTCAATGTATAGAATGTCAAGAACTTATTTTATTGAGCTAGTCAGCCTCGTTCTACCATTTTGTGCGGGAAACAAAATCGGCACGCGCTCTGCAAATGTCGAGCCTCGACTGGATGATGATGTTGCGTGGCCGCATGTCGAACGCATACCGCACCGCGCCGATGTCACACCGACTTGTGTGGAAGCGAAATATAAAATGTATGGCGCAGCAACCAATCGACATATTGCACGCATACCGAGCGCGATTTTTGCCGCTTGCTTGCAAACCCGTGAGAGAGCGGCTTTAGATTACTATGTTACTATTTAGATCCCTTTAACACTTTATTAAACATGCGCTGTAATTTTGTTATTTGGTTGCTATGGAGATCCTTTTGACACTCAACATCGCTGACTGCCAAGGAGCTTATACTAAGAAAAATATAAGCTCCTTGCTGACTGCTGACTGACACCGCTGATAGCAAAACTCCTTTGGAATTCTGTTGTAGGTGGTTTAAGGTCATAACACACTTATCAGCTTGGGAAGGAAACGCCTCATTTTTGCAACGCTATGGAGCGGTTTTGGATCGTAGGGCATCCGATCCCGATCCGATCCGTTCCCTTTCCGAGCTGATAAGGGTGTTACGACCTCACCACCGCGCGACTGAGCTCTTAAGTTCATGCACTGTATACGCCAGCTAACGATTTAGCGATCAAACTAAGATTGTCCTATTGTTAGCAATTTGAAAATAATGATCACAAATTCCTCTTTAATAGCAGGAGGTGAAAGAACAGTGGCCTACGTGAATAATCCCAGGAGCGCGCCTGTTTTGAATGGCGAGGCCCCGATATGACCTATTTTACTTTAGCTGTAGATAACGGAGAGCATACTAAAACAGGTTCCTCAATATTTTTCTAATCAGTTCACTTTTTTCTTGCAAATCAAATTAATTTGATTTATAAGTAAGCAACTGTAACAACATATTAAGTTATTTACGGAGAATGCACGTCCTTAAGTTTAAGAGTGGATTAGTGGGTCACCCAGAAACACAAAACCACTAAAATGTTGTTTTAGTGGACTGTGGGGTTCTGCACCTACCTATCTGGTTTATGTCAGTATAACGAAGAACCCTCTATGCACTAAGCAACCTCTATGTGGCGTAGAAGTGGTGCGACGAATTCGTTGTGCGGATGGTCTGTGACAGAAAATGCAGCAATATTCGATATGTCCCGCTGGGAACGTTTGGAATACGTGATCTTTTGATTTACGATATCGTGTGTTCATACTAGAACATGTTTCATGTCCGCATTCGTGTTCTTCAATAGGATTTATGTTTGTTGAAAGAGTTTGCAAGTTTACTATTTAACTTAATTTTACTCTAGATTGTATTTAATGTGGTGAATTAATAAAGGAGGCGTTTCCTTGGTGCTTACCAGTATCCAATGCAGGATTCACTGCCTCCTTACCTCGAGGTCTGGAAGGTCTATTTTCTGTTGGTCATCTCTGTGTGGGAACGGGACTGAAGGAAGGAGAAAAAATAGTTAGTGCAGTTCTTCAACTTTAAATGACCTTTTTTACTTAACTAGGAAACTTTAAGTGATCATCTCACCTGAGATTAGGTTATTATGAGCTTTAACTGGAACCCTCAACCAATGAAGAGAAGCCTATGGGCTATTTTACTGTTAAACATAGACCTCTGCCAAAGATATCCAACCTAATAGATACTGCGCTGTCCTTATCCAGCGGCTCCTGTGAGCTTTCCCAGATTGTCGGTCAACCCTCATCATCATCATCAACCGCTCATATAATGTCCCCACCGAGGGGCTCGAGCCTACCCCACATTAGGGGCGATTAAGCCTGAGTCAACCACGCTGGCCCAGTGCGGGTTAGTCGACTTCGCACACAACCTAAGAATTTCTTCATGTTGTGCAGGTGTCCTCACGATGTTGTCCCTCACCGTAAAAGCGTCGATTAAACGTGCATATGAATTCAAAATGTGAAAACACATTGGTACGTGGCAGTGTTTGAACTGGTGCCTTCCGGGTGGAAGACAATGCCCTTACGCACTACGCCATCGATGCTTCATCTTCGGTCGGTCAACCATATGTGCCTACAAATACTGCGTCTACCGGAACGTGGCCACAGTCGAGGAGCATTCCGTTCCAATTGCTGTCAGTCCTGCTTGCAATGTGCCTTTGACCTTCGGTATTTATTTTTATTAACACTCAGGTAATTTAAGGGAAGGCTTCCCACTAAAAAAACTGTATCTACCTATCATCATAAACCATTCATCATCCTTATTACTTTCTCGTATACGTAGAAAAGAGGAAGTCTTGTAATCATCAAAACAATTCGATCTCGAGATTTTGACGAATTTACACGTTTTGGACCTCCCTGAGACCAAAAATACCGTTTTTGGAATTACGTCAGTGTGTGTCTGTGCGTTAGCACGATAACTCGAGTATGCTATATCTTATTGCTACCAAATATAACATGCATGTATGACATCAAAATATAAGGTTTCTCTCAATTTTTGAGTCGTCGATCACGAAAGTTAAGCAACCAAGTGCGCGGTCTGTACTCGAAGGGTGACCAAAATTTAACATGCATGTATGACATCAGAATATAAGGTTTCTATCAACTTTTGAGTCATTTCCGGTATACGAGAAAGTCATGGGGAGACCACTCCCGATTTTTTTTCTAGCTAACCACCTTCTTGGTCTAGTGGTTCATCCACCGGAATTAGATGCAGAGGTCGCAAGTTCGATCCCCAGGTGAGTACAAATTTGTATTCTATTTGGTCGGTGGTAGGACTTTTTTTAAATCGGCCTGGATAGCTACCACCTTCTAATCAATTTTTTTACTCACGCTTTAATAATAATGTTAATACTTTTATTGTGTCCATTGATGATAGGACAACCTGTAGTTGAGGATTTCAGGTGACGCTCGATTGAATCTTCCGCCTTGTTATCCGTTACGTCACTTGAGATGAAGACCTTCCCTGTCAATAATATAAAACACACCCAATCTTAATTGGTACTTCGAGGTCGTACTTGAAAACTTCACAATGTCGAATTCATCCGCAACATCGTTAAATACTCGCAAGTTAACAATTTTAGTTAGCTCCATTGATACTAGACCAAGTGTAGGTACTTCAAATTGAATACTCGAATGCAACGAACTAAATTCCTATACGAGCCGAGTGTTTCGTAGAGAATATTTTTGCCATTCCACCGATGAGGAGCAGTTTTGTCCCAAAAGCGCAGAATTTATTGCCTAAGGCGTATTGTTTGTAGATACACATATTATAAGTATTCTGAAAGCGGTGTTGGATGCTCTCCAAGCAATAGCTAGTCTTTGAGCTATCCCGGGAATACAGGGCACATTTTTGCTATGCCATTTTTAACCCTTTTGTTATGCCTACTTTTACCAATTTTGTTTTAGCCCAATAAAATAATGTAGAATAGGTATACAAATTTAATTTCACAATATAGTTTAAGCTTGTTCTGTCATACTAAAATTATTTTAATAACAATATCCTTAGCCTATCTATTAGAGCAAGTGTCATGTGACCGGCTTATACGTTATGGGACTGAACATAAACTTATTACCGGATTCCAGGCGCTCAACAGCTTAAATTCATCCTCAGGATTGAAATTTTTGTTTTCCTTAATTTCACGCCACTTTGTACCAAGAATGGTGAGGGAAGCGATTAAGAAAAACAATGGAACACAGATCATTACTGGAATCCAGTAAAGTTTATGTGAAAAAACCGGGGTAAATAAAAGCTGTGCCGTGAAGCCATGATACGTCCAGATACTACTAGTGTGTAGACAGCAGTTTCGAGTGAATAGTGAGACTTAGAACAGTAGTGCCGAGCGTTGTAAAATATTTTGAAAGAACGAAAAAGACAGATTTGTCTGCAAATAAACGTCAACTCGTATAGGACTTCAGTTTATCCGTGATCAAGGCGCATGTCATCATTTCAGCCGAGAGACGCCCACTGTTGGCCATAGGCCTCCCCCAAGGATCTCTAAACCGGTTGGTCCTGCATTGCCTGCATCCAGCGGCTTCCCCCAACTTTTACTAGAGCGTCAGTCCAACGATGGCATGTGACTTCGAATGCCAAGCGGACACACTTGACATCAAAAGCCACACACCCGCCGAGACAGTTTCCCCACCACGTTACCAGCGTCCGCCACGTGCCCACTGCCACTTATAGGTTCGCAATTCTTTGGGCTATGTCGGTGACCTTGGTTCTCCTGCGGATTTCATCATTTCTGATATGATCACGGAGTGAAACGCCTAGCATAGCCCCCTCCATTGCCCTTTGAGTGACCTTGAGCCTTCTTGTGAGGCCCATTGTTTCGATTCCATAGGTCATCATATCACTGGCAACACACACGAAATAAAGACTTCCGTCTTAAGACACTGCAGTAGATGGGCCGAGAATATGCCGCGTAGCTTCCCGATCGTTGCCCAGCCGAGTTGGATTCGTCAATTGACCTCTTTCTGGAAGTTGGACTTACCCAGTTGGACTGTTTGTCCCAGGTAATCAGAAGCGTTTCATACTAACTGATAGCTTACTCGGCGCTTTATTTCAGCGCTCGTCTTTGATTTCTGAACTCCTTGATGTTAGTAAAATGTATGGCTTTATCGTAAAAATGTTGGGCATTTTGAAATACAATTTCTAAAACAACTCTACACTACGCGTTATTAGGTTTAATTTGTGTTTCTTTAATCCGCCATCGCCGCACTTCTGCGCCACGTCTCTTCTGTATAAACTGCACGTAAGCTACTTCCTCACTCCTTTGAATGACACAGGACTATAAAAAGGAATTATCAAAATACTTAATCCAAATAATCGCGACGAGCTGAAAGGAACTTCTGAACAGCTTCAAACAAAACCTGACACCGACTCCATTTCGGTGGTCGAATTTCTCCAAACAATAAACAAGAGCGGTAAAACGAATGAAAGTTATCAGCTTTTTAAAGCCCTTCAAATTGTTATTTAAAACGTCAGAACGACGCACTTTTGTAACTAAATACACATCAAAAAGTCTACTTTACTCTGTGGAGTTTCTCTACGCGAGTGAACGTAAAAAGGTTACGAGGGACTTTGAATTAAAGAATATTTACATAATTTAAGCAACGCAGGTGTTGTAACAGCCGCTTCTCTTTAAAAGGGTAAAAAAGCCACCCCTACATCAGTTTTCTTCGAGCCTTTCATCCTACTCTGATTTAGGTAAAATATTAATCTTAAATCAAGATTAATATAATTATTACACAGTTTTTAGTAAATCTAAATTTTACACACTAATGCTATTCACTCTATTGACACTGTGCTTTTTTATGTTAAGTGGGAAACTCACGATCGCTCCAAGGCATCACTCCAAAATAAGCCCAAATCGTTCCGTATGTTTGAAATCCCACGTGGATTGAATGGATTGACGAAAAATTTTAGATATCCAAATTCATCACTCCATCGCTCCAAACCACTCGTGTGCTGTCCATTTCGTGCCATGTCAGAAGTTGCTGCTTAGAATGAAAGTAAATTGGAGTGACGCAAATGAGTCGATCGTGTGTTTGCTAAATTTTTTGGTAACATCCACATCGTGGCGACTGACGGAAATAGAGGAATTCAGCCAGCCGCACTTTGGATGCATTTTCATACGAGACTTGTGCCAGAACACCAACTATCCCGACTCTCTCACGAAGTTTATAAACTTATTTTCACAATTAAATATAATAATTAAACATAACATAAAACCTTACTATAATTGAGTATCTATGCAGGGTGAATTTTTCAAGTTCTATACTATAAAGAATATCGAAAACTGCTCAAAGCAGTCACGAGCCCGATTTTGATGAAAACAAAACTGCATCATTGGATTAATTGATAAAACAATGATCATTACTTCAACCAAGGTGAAATATTTTATTAAAATTAAAAAAATTCCTTTAGTTTCCCGTATGTCATTACTTCCAAAAATCGATATTTATTAACAACACTATCGAACGGTGTAATAATACAGACTGTCTTTATTTTTCAAAATCATTGGGTTCGAGTCCTGGCTAGGATTATTGATGTTTCAAAAACCGATGATGCAGGTTTTGTTTTCATCATAATTGGACTCAGACTCCTTTGAGCATTTTTCGATATTCCTTTTAGTTTAGGATTTAGCCCTGAAGGCCCGAAGTGGGCCTTGTATCCTGTGTATTTTTTATTACTTTTACCTTTTTAAACGATTTTAATTTCATGCATATTCCTCATTAAGACGATTTAAAAGAACATAAAGAACTTTTTGATTTTTATTTGAGTGCGTACAGTGCATCTTCTATGTGAACCATATTCTCTGTAATCTGTCATGTGAACTAGTCGTGCGTGTTAGAGAGAATATGTCTAAGTCGTGCGTATTCGACGAGTCGGGATCGTTCGTACGAGTGAAATTCGTACGAAACGCATCCTAAGGGAACTAGCCCCTCCTATATTCTGTGAGGTAGCCATGGAACATAGTACCTATTCTATGTTCGGAGGGGCTAGCCGAACCGCTCAAAGATTTATTCTCGTCAAAGAATCTGTCCGTATACCAAAGCGAAAACGCACCGAGGTAGTTAGGAAGGGGCCTAATGAAAGCCGATTTATAATCGGCCTTCGTCCTCTAAAATCTTTGGGACATATATTTTTTAGCAATTGAGAAGAACGAGCCCAATAAATTCCAACTCCATCTAATAAATTTGCTTGACGCTGGGTCTAGATTAGTACGCCCTTTATAGCCTAACTCAATTCATGCTAATAAAATTGATGGAGCTGATTGTGGCCTTCGTACAAAGGGACTAACTTACCCGACAATTATCACTTCAAAGTGGATTGGACAATTTCTGGCAATTTATTTTATATACTACATAGCTGCCACTAAAGGCTGTATAAGCTCTGTGTTTTAAGACCATAGAAAGGTTTTTTTTCATGTACGCTTATATTATATATATAAACAGAAATTGTGTGTTTGTCCGTCTATATTGAAAAGGCTCAAAAGCCGCGGCAGCAGCCGGCGAAGCGCCAGAAAACCATTCAAAAGATCCACTCCAACTGTCGATACAACGTGCCATCGATGTGGTGTATTTGGATACAGAGACCGTCAATGTAGTGACTACCGTTGTCGTGAACTAGACCCATATGATAAAACAGCATGATGCGAGAAAGGTAGGATTTGGTAGTGTATTGTTTATACACAGCAAAGAAGCCATCAACTGTAGTTGTTCATTCCTGTTTACACTCACTAATTTATCTCTGGTATGAGAAAGTTGTAAACTGTTCACTTATTAACACCATGGGTAGAACCATGTTCGAAAAAATATTACACACGTAACTGATATTATAATGATTAAAACAATTAAGCTATATACTTTGAGATAAACAATAATAAACCCTTGTGTAATCTAACGCAGCGATATAATTACGCCTCATTATTATTGTATATTTGATGTCAACTTAATGATATCCAGCGTAAGACGAAGCCAGTAACACGGTACTCTCATTATTGTGGCGCATGTTCATTATAATAGTAAATTAAGGCATCTAATTAGGATATGTGTCTCGTAATGTTGTAATACGAGGAATGCTTCGATTTAGCGTGCCTTAATCAAACGTCATAAGTCACCTTAGACAATGTCCTTTCTGGAACGATCTTGTCTTTATTGTAGATCATCATCATCATCATTTTAGCCAAGAGACGCCCACTGTTGGATATAGGCCAGCTCCAAAGCTTTCCAACCCGATAAGTCTTGCGCTGCCCGCATCAGCGGCTTGCTGCGGTCTTCACCAGATCGTCGGTCCACCTTGTGGAGTACTACCAACGCTGCGTCTCCCGGTACGCGGCGGTCGCCACTCGAGGACCTTTCCTCCCCAACGGCCGTCAGTCGTCAATTGTTGTGTAAGCGCGTTGTCTGTGTTCTGGCAATCAACGTATTTCTATTCTTTCTGTTCTATTCTATCACGTAATCATGTTTCGTATTTTAGTTTTGTTTGTGACTTTAATCAGCGAACATTGAAACACCGCAAAAACTAGATTATTAATCATAGGAGCTTGAAATGAGTTTGTGAACAAAGGAGACTAGTGAATTTTAATTTAACAAATTGCCACTCTCGGTAAGTCGCGGCGAAGCAACTGCAAATAAACAAGCCAGCGTGGCTGTTTATACAAAAGATAAAAGATACGGGAAAACTTGTAACCCGGTTGTTTGGCCACGATAAGAATTTACGCGCTACTCTCACTCAAGTCAGTATAAGTTTTCTGCCCTATCTCCTTGTGGTGCTTGTTTTGGTAATCGATCGACCTACAAAGAATTTGAGGGTCTTCTTTCTACATCGACGATTTTGGTTTTGTTTGTTGTGAGCTTGGAAAAAGACTTCACCTCTTCAGCACCAAAAGAGGTATCACTGCAAGTGCGTTTGCCATCCTGGGGACTAAGATGATATGCCCTCCATGCCCAGTAATTACACTGGCTACCTTTCAATCCGAAACACAGCGAACTGCTTCACGGCAGAAATAAGAAAGGCGGTGGTACCTACCCAGACGACCCTACATATGGGTCTACCACCTAGTAAATTGGTGTTCTTCTGTTGCTGATTAATGTACGTCACTGTATGGATTTTCATACAAAGAATATTAAACCACTGGAGTTGAGGCGGTGCACAGGTCAGGCACAGATCCTAGCTGCGTTCTCTGCAACACTTTGGACCCGGAACCCGCACGGTAAATCTATGGAATGCTAAGAATTTTTGTCTTTATTTGGTCATTTTTATAAATAAACTTAAAGAAAGTTATAACAACCATGACTTGTCAATAACAAACATTTTTCTCTACCAGGATGAATACGAACCGCTTTATGTGTAGAGAAGAATTTCTAGACGAGTGGTCAATAAGTGTCAGTAAATGAAAATAAAAAAGCTCCTTATTTAAATGGACTTCGTTAATGTACTTTTAAATCGTCAAAAGCCCTACCACCATTTCGGGACGAAATAATAATTATTATGCTTGGATAGAGAAGAAATGGCGAACGAAACTCCACAGCTTACAATTTTGTAATGATTTAAAAACATCATTACAGTCAATATCAATATGAATAAATTACCTTTTTAAATGCGTAAACTTTGCGGGCGTAAAAAACTAAACAATATAAATGTAATTTTCTCATACATTGCATGTTACAGCATATGGCTGTATTTATTAATTATAAATACTTACTGACGTTTAACAACTAAACTTTATCGAGCACTCAGATACAATAACTCTTAGAAATAAGAAAATTATTCAACAAAGAAATAATGTCTGAATTAATAAAAAGGTCCTATAAGACGAAAAAGAATAGGAAATTAAACTTCTAGACATCTTTTTCTTTTAGCAACAAAGTCTAGTAATAAAGCTACCTAATTTATAAACCGAAACCAATTATGTTTTAGGTTCTAACTTGAGTTATTATTTGAGATATAGCATAATTATTAATTAGTTTCTCTATTGAGAAAGTTAAATGTAACGCCCTACAAAATTTTGAATAAGACTTATTGTATTTAATCTCGTTAATGCTTTATCCATTTATCAAAAAAGTGACAGGCAATCGACTAGACTTGTAGAACGATAAAGGTGGACGTAAAGAAAGGAATTTTAAAATTCTTTTCATGAAATCTCGCATTTCTGCTCGTGTCGAATCGTCCGAATCTGAAAGAACCTCAGAGGGCCTAGACAAGTGGAGATTCGATTGCCTTGAGCGCTTAACAAAAAGGATATAACGTATGATACTGGCATAAATTTGAGAAAAAACCAGGGTGATCGTCATCTCAAATGTAAGGAACGACTTGTATCGTTTGCCACTCGTCTAGGCCCTCAGAAATCCTAGATTTGGCGCGGGTGATATGGATGACCCGGCCGATGTGCTCGCATTCATTATAGAATAGAATAGAATAGAATAGAATAATCTTTATTGTACACCTTAACAAAGAACATCAGTAAAACAATATTAATATAGTAATTGCACATAATTTTAAGAGTAAATATTGTAAGACTGAAGTGATTGAATTAACACTCTCAGACCATACTGCACAACTACTTCAATGCCCTATAAGTAGCATTCCACTCTATAAATATTGGAAAAAACAAACACGTGATTACTGCAAACACAATATCGCAAAGTTTAAGGAGAATGTTTGAGAGACTTTTCATTTATTGAAATCTACAATACGGAGGATTGCAATCATGCATTTAACTATTTCATGGAACACTTTAAGCTTTTTTATGACTTGTGTTTTCCCTACAGATATATTAATATACCTATATTACAAAAACCAAGATGGATTTCGCGCGGAATAAAGCTTTGTAGTAAGAAAAAAAGACAACTCCTATGGTACTCAAGACATAAGCCATCAAAAATAAATAAACAAAAATACTTAAAATACAATAAAACTTTTAAAAAAATTATCCATCTTACGCAATTGACACAAAATAATTATAAAATAAAAACATCTAACAATACATCAAAAACGACATGGAAAATAATTAATAATACTAGATTTAATATACCTAAAGACTACATACCTCATATTACATTAGATAACAAAACCATATTGACTGATCCTAAACTTATTGCTGACCATTTTAATGACTATTTTATTCACGAAACCAATTCCAAAATTCAACAAGGTATAGATAATCCTCATCAAATCTGTACAACACAAAACTCAATCTTTGTCGCACCATGTTCACCATTTGACATCTTAAAAATTATCAACAACCTTAGGAATACAAATAGCGTAGGTTATGACGGCATCGCAGTAAAAATATTAAAAGCTGTAGGTAGTGATATCTGCAACCATTTGTCTCATATTATAAATTTGAGCATTGACACAGGTGTATATCCAGAATGGCTTAAAGTATCGGTTGTTAAGCCATTACATAAAAAAGATGACAAAGATTTAGTAAAAAATTTTAGACCGATTGCACTCATACCGGTAATATCAAAGATATTTGAGAAATATATATACAGTGTAATGTACACATACCTAGAAAAATATAACATATTATGTAATGAACAGAAAGGGTTTCGTAAAAATAAAACGATCAATATGGCAGTTTTTGACTTTTTAAGAACAATAATATTTAATGTTGATAAAAGAAAACCTGTTTCTGCAGTGTACTGTGACATGACCCAAGCATTCGATTACGTTGATCACAGTATTCTTTTAACCAAACTTAACATGTATGGCATAAGAGGTAAAATGGGACAATTAATTCATTCATATTTGACTAATCGTGTTCAATACACTTCTATTGCGCGGATCAATATAAAAACAAAAAAAGAGGAATATTTCACCTCATGCAAAAAAATAATTCGATATGGAGTTCCACAAGGTAGTGTACTTGGGCCATTACTGTTTATTATTTATATCAACGATCTACCTAAATCAATTAGACATCCCATGACGCTCTTTGCAGACGATAGTACAGTATCAATTACATCCAATAATTTAAACGATTATGAATCCGACATTTATGAATCTCTGACATCAATAATACAATGGTTAAACAACAATAATTTAAAGATTAATTTAAGCAAGACTCAAATCATGCAATTTGGACAACGTAAGACTGCTTTAAGATTTAATAATCTCAATAATATGGTAGTAAATACAGAAAGTGCTAAATTTCTCGGCTTAATAATTGACAGTAAACTTAATTGGAAAGCTCATATCGATTATATAACCAAAAAGATCAGTAGTTCATCTTATGCACTATATAAACTCGCACCTATTGTTAACTCGGAAGCGTTACTTACTGCCTATCACGGACTGGTAGCTTCAATTTTAAGATATGGCATCATATTCTGGGGCAACTCTACAAATATAGATTTAGCATTTAAAATGCAGAAACGATGCATAAGGTCTATGTTTGGTCTGAAAACTACGGATAGCTGCAGACCTTATTTTATTCAACAAAAAATTCTTTCACTTCCGTCACTATATATTTTCGAAGTGGTTGTGTATGTAAAGTCTAATCCACATGAGTTTCCTCGTCTAGCAGACATGGTTAGCCGCAATAGACGTGATAAATATAGACTCCAATCCCAATCTGCTAACACAACTTTATTAAGAAAAAGCGTCTTTTGTATGGGGCCACAATTATACAATAAAGTACCAAAATCCTTTAAAGACCTTAATATAAATAATTTTAAGAAAAAAATGAAATATTTATTGATTGAAAAATGTTATTACAAAGTAAGAGATTTTCTTGATGACAGATTGGAAAGTTAACTTTAATTTGACATCGTCTTATTTTACATATTAATTTAGTATTATTATTTGACATTGTGGATATTATTTATTTGACATTTATAATATATTTTTTTTTATTCATGATTTTAATTGTAATATTTGACATTTTTAGTTAGGTATTCAATTCGTAATTTGACATTTTGTTTTAATTTTTTAATGTTTAAATTTTTAAAATATATTTTTTGTACACCTTCCGAGGTAAGACATGTTGGTACCAAAATGATAAGCTTGTAAATCTTAGCTATGTATAGCATACTCACACATGTTTCTGACAAATAAAATTATCTTTATCTTTATCTTTATCTTTAATGTACAATGGGCGGTCTTATCGCTATATGAGCGATCTCTTCCAGACAACCTTAGGATGGACAGGAAAGATTAAAATTACTAAAAGAAGCTGTTGGTGTGGCAAGACTGGCAAGTAAATAAAATAATGAAAGCAAACTAAATACCTCTAATACCTAAGATTATACTAAATACACACATATATATACTTACATACAATACAATATATACATACAATATAGGTATATGAATATAATATATACATACAATATAATATAATATAAACAAGGAAAAAACTTCACATTGTAAGGTAGTGCTTTTTCACTTTGTCAACAAAAGTATCACGTGATTGTGATTTTCTTATTATAGTGGGCAATGCATTCCATAACAGTGCTGCTTGAACAGTGAAGGATTTAGCATAAAATTTGGTGGAATGCATTGGGATAGCTAAACGTAAGTTCTCCGATGATCTTAATGTTCGAGGATGAGTATCGTTGACGAATGTAAAACGCTCTTTGAGGTACAATGGAGTCGCTGGGTTGAAAAGGATGCTGTAAAGTAGGGAAAGGATATGAACATTCCGGCGAAGACGAATAGGCAACCAGTTGAGTTTACGGCGGAAATCTGAAACGTGATCATATTTGCGGAGTCCAAATATAAATCTTATACAAAAGTTTTGAAGCCGCTCAAGTTTAGCTAGTTGCTCTTCAGTGACATCAAGGTAAGAGGAATCAGCATAGTCAAGGATAGGCAAGAGGAGTGATTGGGCTAGCGTAACTTTGGTCGCAGTAGGAAGGAAATTGCGGAGTCGTTTCAATGACCCAGCGGACGCAAACATCTTACGACTAATTTCCTGCAGCTGAATAACCCAAGATAAGTTTTGATCAATGTACAGTCCCAAATTTTTTACGTGATCTTGGAAATTCAACGTAACACCTCCAAAGGTAACCCTAGGTACTTCCGACCAGTCAATCTTGCTGCGCATTTTACTACTACCGACTACAATAATTTGGGTCTTACTAGGATTGACAGTCAAACCATATGATTTTCCCCATTGAAAGATCCTTTCTAAATCGGTATTTATTATATTAATGGCACTGTTCAGTTGGTCTACCGGAGCTTGAGCATAAATTTGTAGATCATCTGCGTAAAGGTGGTAGGTAGAAGTCAGCTGGCAAGTGATAGATTTAATGTATATTGAGAAAAGTAATGGAGATAAAACGCCGCCCTGAGGTACCCCAGCGGAAATGTTGCCCCAAGAGGAATGCAAGTCATCAATACATATCCGCTGTCGGCGTCCAGTCAGGTAACTGAGAAACCAATCAATCGCCGTAGGAGATATGTTAAGTGAGCGGAGGATACCGAGTAAGATGTCGAAGTCTACGGTATTGAACGCATTACTGAAATCAAGTAATGTTAATACAGTTACATTGCCATTCTCCATACCGTATCTTATGTCATCTGTAATTTTTACCAACGCAGTGGTGGTACTGTGTCCTCGACGAAATCCAGACTGGAAAGGGTTAAGGAGTTGCTGGCTTAGAAGGAATAGGTTGATTTGGTTATAAACCAATCGCTCAAGCACCTTGGCTAGGAAAGGAAGAATTGAAATAGGTCGATACTCGGAAAAGGACTTTGGATGGGATTTTTTGGGCAGAGGAATAATTTGAGCGTCTTTCCAGGCAGTTGGAAAAACTCGACTAGAAATGGAATAATTCAGGATATGGGAAACGACAGGGAGAATTTCATCCAGGACAGGAACAACCATCTTACGACTTATGGAGTCACAGCCCACTGCGTTAGAGGTAATCGACATTATGCTTTTCTTAACATCACAGTCGGGGAATTGATTAAACAAAAACGAGGAGTGATCGGGGACGGGAAGAGAAGAAAGATAGTCTAATGTTTTCTTTTTGATAGTACCATCATAATTAGGTACAGTAATAAAATGATTATTTAAAGAATTGATATCTAAAGTACTAGAAGGTGGAGTGGAGCGTTGTCTCCCAATCCCCATAGATTTCAGAAACTTCCAGACTTTGGCTGGATCTTCGTTTTCTATAGACCGATGGAAAAAGCGGCGTTGAGTATTCCTACACACCTTGTTGCAGTGATTACGGATGGTAGTGTATTTTTCCCAGTTTGATGGTGTGGGACGACGGTTATACTTCGTTTTAGTAACGGCTTTCTTAAGTAATAAAGATTTAATTTCGTCGTTCATCCACGGTGATGGTAGATGTTTAATCTTAACTGCCCGTATAGGTGCGTGTTTGTCGTAAAGATGTAATAAATTATTGTTCAACATGGAAAGTTTCGCATCTATACAAGTAGACGCAAGAACTGAAGACCAGTCGATATTTCGTGCGTCTAAGCGAAGTTCCTCAACGTTCATGCTAGCAAAATTACGCTGTAAAAGGATTCTGGGCTTAATTTTAGGAGGGCGGATTTTATAGGAGAGGTAAATAAGGTCGTGGTACGAGAAAGCATCAGCCGGGAATTGGCCGTGCTTGGCAACATTGTTGGCTGAGGAAACGAAAATAAGGTCTAACAAAGAGGGAGTACAGTTGGGAAAGTGATGGGTGGCATTCAGAGTTGGGACATGCAAGTTATTTGATTGTAAGAGAGAATAGAGCGAGGAAGAACGAGAATCATTTTTAAGTAGGCAGGTATTGAAATCACCCATAATAATACAGTGATTGTACAAAGGAACTAGATTTTCTAAAATAGAATCGAAAGAGGAAAAGAAGTTAATGTGAGAGGAAGGAGAATAGTATACACCGAGAAGAACTTTAGTGTGATTCAAAATTAATTCGAGAAAGATGTGCTCGCCAGCGTTAAGTGGAGGTGGTTGTGGTGACATGTCAATGACAGAAAGAGGAATATGCGCTCTAATATAGATAGCAACACCACCACCGCCGCCGCGCACGCGATCTATTCTAACCAATTTGAATCCAGGTAAAGAATATGACTTAGAAGGGAGACAGGGCTTTAGCCAAGACTCTGAAACAAGTATAGCGTGAATGTTCTTACAATCAAAGCTCGCTAGTAGATCGGAGTAATGAGCCGGAATGCTTTGAGCGTTAATGTGGACAATGTTAAAATTTGAACGAACATCGGAGAAGACGGTATCAAGGCTATCAGCAAGCGAAGGAAGACTTCTAAAACTATCATCTGAAATTTCACAGTCACTATCACTATCACACACACTATCACAGCGAAAAAAAATCATCAATATCAGCATCTAAATCCATAATGTGATTAAAATAAAATAATAGCTAAATAATAAACTAATGAATATATAGATATATTTATATGTAAAACGAAAATATAATAAATATTTACAATACAAAAATATTAATAATTAAAAAAAAAAAAAAAAAATATTAAATAATAAAAATCAGATAACTATCTGTAAAGGGCAACAAAACTGTCCACCCGCCAGTTTGATATACAAATAAAAACATTAACAGCTAAATGTAAGGCTAAATGGAAACATTCCCAAGTCCCAAATTAATTATAATAGTAACTTATGATTATGCATAAACAATAAAAAAAAAAAAAAACACTAAAGACATGGCTGTACGGGAGATATCTCTTTGCCTTCCCTTACGAGTGAGAATTAAAAACTACAGAAAAAGTAAAAGTCATAGTGACAGTTGACAAGTGAGTGAGTTATAGAAATTCCTACGTCATTGATAGAAATGGAAAAAGAAATACAAAAATATTTTAGACAGACCAAAGATTAAAACATAATAGACAAAGTGACAAACAAAATTAGATGTTATTTAGATGTGGGTAACTTTTATGTTAGTTATTTTACTTTTACATATTGAGATTTGGGGTAAATTTGAAAAAAAAATTAACAAACGACGGAAACCAAAAACGAGCACGACAATGACTTTGAAAAGACAAGAAGGTGAACACGCTGTTATTTTTTGGTGGTAGCTGTACGTTTGGTCTTCGGTGGCACCCTTGAAGAAGCAACCGGTTGGCGGACCTCGGGTTGAATGGCATCAAGATCGCTCATTGCTGAGATCTTATACCTTTTGCTATTGGCACCAACAACATACACACAACCGCCCCTTGTCCAGCAATTAGACACTCCGAACCGCTCCCGAGCCGTCATGAACACCTCGTGACGCATGCGTGTCAAAAACTCGGACACAGTTATTCCAGTGCCTTTGAGGCATTTTTTGGCAAACCAAACCTTGTCCCGGAGATCAGTGTTAACAAACTTCACCAGGATCGGTCGGGGCTTCTGGGAGTCAAGAATACGTCCCATCCTATGGCATCGCTTAATGTCATCCGTAGTAACACCAACCTTCAAATCATCTGTGATGGTACCAACGATGACCGCACTCAAATCCTCACCTTTCTTCTCTGGGACCCCATGAACGAGCAGTATTTTTCTTCGTCCCTGCATTTCCAATCTATCCACACTGCATGCAAGGAGTTGGAGTTGCCTTTGAAGAGTACTCAGGGATTCCATCATAAACTTCTTGAACATTGCGAAGTCAGCGGCAAGTGATCCGGGTGTTGTGCTTGTGGTAGATGTTTTGTGGAGCTCCGTTTCAAACTGTGTCATGCGGCTATTAAACGTTGATGTCATGTCAGTGAACGACTGCTTGAGTTCTTCCATTTTAGCAGTGTTATGTGGAAAGTGTTTGAAGAGAGGAAATAATACTAGGCGAGTAAGAACCTTATGTTACCATGTGAAAGTGAACATAAAACTTGTAAAATTATTCTTGTAATAACTTAAAATAAAATTTAAACACGAGAGCAAAATTTTTGAACTGCCACCTACAACCGCTTTTTTTTTTTTTTTTTTTTTTCATTTTTTTTTTTCATTTATCATTATATTTACATATAATTACAGAATGATGATTACTTACATGAAACGATTTCTTCCTCGCGTTCGATTCTTTCAGTGCGGTTATGTGTGAGAGGTCTCCTTGACATCGATTCGATTGGCGCGTTCGACGCGGCTAAATTTGCGTTCACATTTTAATTTTCGTATCAGAAAAAATCCCAAATATTAATTATATTTTTCGTTTCAAAATTTAAAAACGTTTCATGTTAATATTTTTTTTTAATATCCCACTCTGGTCTGTGTTCTGTGGAGAATGCAATGACAATGTTCTCTGTCATGTGTCAATAACGTGTATTTTCATGAGATTTTCATACAAACTTTACTTGTTACTCGGAAGCTCCACATTTGAAATATTATTATAACTTCTATCATCATCATATCAACCTTAATAATTCGACCCACTGCTGGGACACAAAGCCTCTCCTTGTCATTGATGGTGCTTTAGGCAGTAGTCCACTGGTTATTAGTCCATTGCTAGAAGGAGTATGAGGTGATCAATACCTCTTTGCTGATTCATTATGTCGCCTTCTACGACACCCAATGGAGGATATGGGGTGATGCTATTCTACTCTGCCGGCATCACGGCTAACTTCTATATTATAATATTATTACATAATAAAAGCGTTACAAAGCTAAGCCCTAGAATCGAGACTCATTCAATTCCCGATGACACCAAATGTTGCTTAACAAAAGATAGACACGAACTTGAATAATATTTTAAGTCTTTCAACGCTTATTAAAATGTTCAGGCGACCGTCTCTGTTATTAACGTATTACCTTATATTCTACGTGAGTTAAAGTAATGTGCTACGAAGTTGTGAGTAATTGAAAACCATTTATGTACGGTCTCAGTCAACTCCTTGAGCGAGTGCAGTCCGTAACACAAAGAACAGGTTGAATATTGAATTTGTAATGGATTTCCCATATTAAAGAGGAAAGTTCCACTCTGGTAGTGGTTAATTTCGAAGAAAGCTCTTTTAAGTGCATATTCAATTTGTTTAAGTTCTTGTGATTAAAACGCAACTAAAACATTAATTTCAGTTTAAAGTACATACTTTGAAGTTTACCTTTGGTTTTATTTAGCTAAGCGCTGTGTGTTATCATCAGTCAACAACGTTTACTATGGAATAATTTTATTTTTGCGTTTACAAACGCGTAAATATTTCTAGTGTTTTTTCTAGTATTAAAAATATTTACGCAAAATAAAATTATTCCATAAAGTAAGGTAGTTTCATCTTAACTGGGCGTCAAATAATTGCAATAATATTTCGTTCGGGTCTTAGAAGTGCAAATTTCAAAGATTTGATGAAACAATGTTTACCATCAAAACATAAGCACCAAGCACTGACAAATTTTGACAGCGAAAGCAGTGTCTCGGTGGCGTAATGCTTCCGCCGGATTGCGGAAGATGCGGGTTCGATTCCCGCCTGAGGCAAGTCGATTTTTTTCAGTGCATTTTTTCTAGTATTAAAAACTTTTACTATATTCACTTCAAGAGGTGTACCAAAAAATGATGTCTTAGGCCTCTGCTTCGAATCTTGCGGGCAGCGGCGGCGGCGCGGGAGCGGAAGGATCTTATGGGTAATCGCCCGCTCCCGCGCCCCTGCCGCGCCGCTGTTGTCGAAAGTAGATCAATTTGATTTTACTATAAGCCCCGCTGCCCGCAAGATTCATGGCAGAGGCCTAAAACTTCTCCGTTTTTAAAAGACCCTTTTCATCGTCCCTACCGTACGTTATTTCAACCATTTATATTCTACAATCTACATTGACTCGGCATGGACTCCTACGCCTTACAAGACCCATACTCGACACAAGCTCAACCCCAAAAAAGATAAAGCGAACAATTTGAGTTTCATTAAAGCGTCACGAAACTTCAATCGTCAAATTTGTAATTATTATACAACTAGTGCGGCTTCGCTCGCGTTAATCTCGGTTATTATATAACCTATATAATAATAACCAACAATTAGCCTTCCTAGATAAACGAGACTAAAAATATTTTTCAAATTTGAATCCGTAGTACCTGAGATTAGCGCGTTCAGCCAAACAAACAAACTTCAGCATTATAATATTATAGTATACATAGATATATAAAAGAACATGTTGATTGTTGAGCGTGTTCGACGAATTGCAGTGCATTGGCTCCAAATCCAAACCAGAAGAGGCTCATTGAAAAATCTGAAACATATTATTATGACCAAAATCATTCAGTAGACAAAATTCCCCTCTGCGTGCTAAATTGTTTTACTAAGCCAAGATAAGCTAACGACTCACTAAACCACTGGTATAAGCTAAGCTCGCGTGTTGATTGATTGAAGATAGAGGTTCCAGTCTTCCTAGTGAAGTTGCAATTAGAAACCAATTAAAATACTATCCATATGGAGGAGACAGTGAAACAACGTGGTTTACATGGAAAACAATTAGTTTAATCGCTTGTTTCACTGCTTGTTGCTTATTCGAATTGCTGCACTTTCTGATTCTAAATAAATTGAATTTATTTTAGGTAGCTCGTATTAAAATCTCTATTTTATACAGTCGGACGTACAACCGACCACGTGGCGTGGATTAGCCACGTGCTATTTAAACTACAACTTTTACTGTGTTAAACTACTAATTATCATTATTTTACAATAATAATCTAATTGAATATTGAGAACAAAGTGTTTACAGGTACTTGTTCAAAAATAAAAACCTCAATGAAATAATTTTTGAAGTCTAAACACTAATCAGGTCTGAACGGGTTAAAGAGGAATGATTGAATAAACTCGAACCGATTTCAAAAATACTTTCAACATTGCAACATTAGTCCTGAAAGATATAGGCTATATTTTATATTAAAAATACAGGCGTACGAAGTCGTGGGTGGAGCGCTTTTAAGGCAATATTAAGCTTTCGGTAATAAATTATGTAAAAAAATCATCTTATATTTTCGATGCCTATAGGTATTGTTCAAATATTGGTAATGGAGAGATGGAGATGGAGTACAATAATACCGCCTCATAAGTTGCATATTCCATGTACTTTTTACAAAATGAGAAGACTATTCTGACATTAGCAAATAAAAATCGGAAGTGGTCTCCCCTTGACTTTCTCGTATACCGGAAACGACTCAAAGGTTGATAGAAACTTTATATTTTGATGTCATATGCACGTTAAATTTTGGTCACCTATTCGAGTACCGTACACGTGCGCGGCACGTGGTTGCTTAACTTTCGTGATCGACGGCCAAAATTTGATAGAAATCTTATATTTTTCTGTCATACACGTATGTCAAATTTGGTTGCAATAAGTTAAAGCGTGCTGGAGTTATCGTGCTAACGCACAGACACACACACAGACATAATTCCAAAAACGGTATTTTTGGACTCAGGTGGTTCCAAAACGTGTAAATCCGTCAAAATCTCGAGGTCAAATTTTTTGACGATTACAATACTTCCTCTATACTACGTATACGAGAAAGTAAAAATGCAGAAAGTTTAAAGTTTTGGTCTCTTGGTGGCACTAAGAGACAAGAAAAGAATATAATGTAGAGACCGGTCCAATCTTCGTTAAAAGTCGGATATAAAATAACCACATAAAACGCATAATCCCTAAGTGATAATTTATGGGTATTTGAAATTAAATACAGTCATGATACTCAAAATATGACCAACAACTAGCAAGGGGATCGTAGAAGTACAAAAATTGGGACTCTATGAGACGTAAAAGGGGTCCACGGTAATGAGGAACACTTTTAGAGAGGTCGCGACCTTAATTTTAGAATCGATAACTGAATTTCTTTATCAATACACGAATTTAATTAATGCTCGCACCTTTAACGGCACATGACCTTCGTCGTGATGCGTCCACCCTAGTATTTTTATTACCAAAACAAAAAACGTTTTCATGACGTTGTCCGCAGATATAATCAACAGCCATCTGTCTCGATTCTCGTTCACATTCATCTCAATATTCCGGAATAAAGTTCGTTGACTCATACAGCATAGAATACAATATCGCGTGTACCTCGTACAATATTGGTATCTACGGAGTGTATTTTGATTTGTGTGTTGTTGTTGAAAGCCTAAAATTTAACGTAGTATGGAAGACTGAGTTCTATATATGTGTCACAGCACATCATAATAATATACATCTGTGTTAGAAGCCGTCTAAAATTTGAACGTGAGAATTTCATATTCGGCGTTAGTATATTTAGAATCCAGTCGGTCGCTAGGGTGTAAATATAAACTAATTTTTGTTGGAGTTTACTCCTTAAGAATCGATTTGCATATATAAGGGGCCCGGTTTGAGAAAAATGTGAGGAGTAAAATCTATCGATGAATGACCTCGTTACGTTTTTGAAGGTCAAAGTCATAATTGGTGCGCATCCTATGTCGCGCAACTTTCTAATTGTCAAAACACGGATGACAGCAGGTGCGCCATCTCATCTGTCTCGGAGTAAACTCCAGTCGTGCGTCGGAGCTGACACACACAATTTTTTGTTTTACAGCTACAAGTTGTTGATGTCAAGGTGGGTACTGAACACCACAGAATATAGATATAAGAGGTTCTATGTTCTGTGCCGAACACGTATTTTTCCAACATTTTTATTGAAGTTTCTAGAAATACAAATTAAAATATCATGGCACCAATTACTTGCGTAAAGTAGTAAGCTAAAAGTTGAAACAACTGTAACCCGGTGGCGAAAGAATGAAATCGGTTAAAGTAAAATCTTTAATCGATTGTTAAAGCCGGTTAAAATATAGTCATGTAGTCAATTGTCACCTTATTCATCAAAATCGGATGAATAGTTTAGGCACTACGGAGGAAGGGTCCACGTCCGAAAGCCTCCTCGTGGCGGACCCTGGTAACGTGGTAGGGAAACTTTCTCGGCGGGTGTGTGGCTTTTGATGTCAAGTGTGTCCCCTTGGCATTCGAAGTCACATGCCATCGTCGAGTTGTTTTTGTTTTCCCACCACGGCTAGTTCCGGACGACCTTTTTAAGGGCCACGACCGCGCCCGAAGTCCCCCGGGTGCGGTCCGATGGGTGCTCCCGGTGTCCTCGAGCAGCCGTCGGTGGAGGAGTGGCTACTAGCCACCAATTGGTGCAAGGAGCGCCTAGACGGGCAGCGTTGGGACGGTCTCGGTGTAGTTGCGCTCACGTGCGCAGATCCCGAGCCGTCCCGTAATAGCGCATGAAGGGCAGGCCGGGGAGGATGTTTAGTGGGTATGGAGGGAACACCTTTACCTCGAGTCCCACATATCCCCTGCGGTTGGCACCACGCCGCAGGGACGATACGTAAATGCATTTGACGTCCCCATCAATAAAAAAGGAAGGCGCTACGGAGGTACATACGTAAATACATAACTTTGTAAATAAATACAATACAATACACTTCCTTTTGGCTTCGTGAAGTCGAAAAAAGGCATTATCCTTTTGGTCGCCGCTCGGTAGATATCTACCACGAGACAGTTAAAAACAATTGTGTCTGGATTTTATTAATGGTTTACAGATCAATATGATTTGACTATTCATTAGTGAACAAAAACATAATAAATTAATCATAACTTATTCACGTGTCTATCACAGTCATCAACAACTAATATTTATGTTATATTGTATGTATTTATTCATTAGTTGAAGAATTATTATAATGTATTCATTTATAAAATTATATGCAGTTAATTATGCGAAAATATAATATAGGTACCTAAATTTAATTTTAATAACGTGTAATTAAATAAAATTGTTTCGAATTGAAATATTATGTTTATAAGGTTCAATTAGGTATATCCATTCTTCTTTTTATATTTATAAAGTTAATATTTGGAAACCTGCAGGCGAGCCTTTGGTTAACATGAAGGAGGGTGATAGGCTAATATTAGACCATATAACGCTACCTACACAATAGGCAGTAAGTCAATGCCTATGTACCCAATTCCCTGTAGTCTCATAGGCAATTTCTATCAGTTGAAGTGTTGTGTAGACCTTTACACGCATCTACGAACGAACCTTAACGAGAACGAACTAGAAATACTTCTAAGTGATGCATCCCGAAGCACCTATATGATGTTTGTTCAAGGGACTACAACATAATTTAATCAAACTTTACTTTAATCAAACATCACAATAACATATATTCTAATAATATAATATTATACGCGAAAATTTGTATGGATGTATGTATGTGTTTGTAAAGCCGCTGCTCCACTACGGCGCACGCGGAGCATAATGTCCATGCGACGTTAGCTGCATGTCTCCGCTTGTCAGCCAACGTGAGTTGACGTTTCCACTACTAATAAAATTCATAGCCGCCCACGGCCACGTAAACCACGAAAATAGCAAGACACACGTGGCGCACGTGGGGCCTTACAATAGCACTATGCACTCCACGTAGCCCTGGGTGTGTTTCAATATTCGTGACCCGATAGTCCCACGTAACTACCGTTCATAGCGTCCGTGTGCGTAGCGTGTGTAGTGTGTGTTCGCAAGGTTGATCTGTGTGGGTGAGTTATCCGATCAGGGGCCTTACCACTATCTTAATAAAAGCTATTTAAATTCCATATGGTTGAGTATAGGTTCGTAAACTGAATCGTATTATTTCGTACCATCATCTTCATATTACTGACACCGATTAGAAAGAGTATGTCTAAAATTACTGATTAGCGTTTACATGCATGGAACATCGAAAGAATGAACGAAAGTTGTCGCTGGTCTGTTTTTTTTAATTCTCCCTTTTTTTTAGGGAAGACAAGAGGAACCAACGCCCATAAAGCCTCGTCTTTAGTGTTTTTTTTTCACTTTTTTATTTGTATTATTTGAATATAATTTTTGTTTATTTTATATTTAAGAATACTTTAGTTTCTTTGATTTTTTTAAGACTTTTCACAAGAATTCTTTACACAAATAGATTGAATGATACCACGTTTGCGATTCAACTCTGAACTGAATCGCTGTCAAAAGTAGCGCCAAAACTGAGTCGCGTAGATATCGTCATAGTACAAATTAAACGATTCTATTCAGTTTAGGTCTTAAATTGGATCGCGATAGTCGTAAAGTAGCAGTACACGCTTGTAGTAAGGACATTATTTTATGTTTAGCGTGTCTGTGGGTTGCAGTGGATGTTATTACTACCATTTTCATACAATGTGTGGCTTGATACACGTGCGGAGCTTCTCCATGCGCCGCAGTATGGTCTTATATAATGTGGAGGTACCTAAGATTAAAGCAAAGAAGGGAAGATACGGCCATCCTCCTTATCGCATTTATCAAAAAGTAGGCCTTGTCAACCACATAGACAAACTATCACTCACACTCTGTCAATGAAGGTTACGTACAGCATCGTTAAGGTGACGAATAGTGCCAATCGAGAAAGCGAGATAGAATGATCACTTACTACGTAAGCGCGAGCGAGCCAGTGAGTCTCGAGACGTCACTACATTACAAAGTAGCGTCAGCGTATTTTTTGTTTCGTTTACTCAAAATCTCCGAATATTTATTTTCTAATAGGAATCTTTTTGAAAATATTACTGTTTAGTCTACTTTTACGTGAAACGTTATTCATTGAGTTCATTGAGTGATTTGTGCACTGTATAAATACACAGGATGGCATTTTTTAAGCTTTTAGTAATATTTCTTTCACAATATAGCACGCACCATGCACGTACTAACGATTCACCATTCTATTGAAGACTGAGACGTAGTAGGGTCATTGGTCTCAGTTTTGTAGGTACACGCGTTACTTGGGTAACGTATCATCCTTTTTTGCTTTAATCTAGGAGGTACTAGCCCAATTTCAAGCGGCTTCTTCGTCTTTCTTGTCCGAAAAGCTTACAAAAACACAAAATTAATGGCAGGGGATGAACTCCTTCGTAGATGTGCTAGTAATATGTTTTGTAAGGTATAGAGATTGGTTATCACCCGGAGGCGAGCGTACAACAATTTACAACGCTCCTCTATCTCTCTGATGTTAGCTAGAAAGTGCTCAGGTGGCTGTTGTCTACAACGAGATTTATTGTAACTGCATGGTAGTAATATAGGCGTATTGTGCAGCCTGCAAGCGGCCTGACACGTAATTTGATTACAAATATCGTCGTAATTTGTTATTGGTCATAAAATGAACTAATATTCTGATTTTATTATTCTCCGTATGATTCCGGCAGAGTAGAATAGCATCACCCCATATCCTCCAATGGGTGTCGTAGAAAGCGACTAATGGACTGGCAAAGGTGTAGTGATCACCTAATACTCCGTCCACCAATCCGCATTGGGCAAGCGTGGTGGACTACTGCCTAAACCTCCTTTGATGACAAGGAGGGGCGTTGTGTCCCAGCAGTGGGTCGTTATAAAGGCTGTTATGATGATGGTAATCCTCACAAGAAAGCTCCCATACAACTAGTTTTTGCAAAATATTATATTATTTTGAGGCTGACACTAATTATCTATCCCAAATTGAAATAGTCTGAATAAGTTCTCTTCCGATTTGGACGCCCTAGGCACGCTAGGCAGTCGAGAGACTCCCGAGAGGAGATGCGCCGTCGCCCACAATCCCTTAGAAACGTTCGACTTACAGACTTGAAGACGCTCCAAGATCTTCGCTTTCTTTAAAAAAACCAGTGACGAAGGAAATGTCATCAGCAACAACCTGCAGTACTCAATAAAAAAAAGTCTGTATAAAAATAGTTATTACCATCACTCCACACAAAACGAAGATACCACAAACGCTAGGCTCTGGTTTATGAGCTTTACTTTAAAAAGGAGATAAGAAGAGATAAGAAGTTTCTAGAACTAATTCTGACTATACTGTCAATATCGTGTTACTGTTCAGTGTTTTCGAAGTTTTGAAATTGTATCATTGCCTATTTAGTGGTATTAATTGTATTTTGAAATATTTTGAAAATTTTTATTCAAATTATATTTTATATTTTAATTCATACTAAAAGTAAATACATGGATGATTTTGGTTAAATTATTATAATTTTAAACTTATTTAAAGGTAAATAAAACTTCTCGTAAATAATAAAATACAAAAATTATTTATTTACACTTGTCTACTTATGTTAGGTATAATATTTACAATTACATACATTGAGCAACAAAACCTAAACCAAGTTCCCACTTTTGGAAATTACATAAAGCATTTTAAAACGATCCGTTTATACAACATGTAAACTAACATGTTGTATATTGTTCCGATATTCCTTGTAAACATCACTTTGGAATGAACAGCAAATTTCAATTTATGATTTTGAAATTTATGCTTATAAATGTTTGGAGTTTAGTCTATCTGCGGTAAGTGTAATTACAAAAATCGCTACTATTAATATTGCGAATAGCTTTCGAAATAATATTAGTAAATTATATAAACCCATAAAATATAGGGCAAGCTAGACGCCAAATATAAACTGACTTCTCAAATACACTATAACCAAAATTTTATCGTTTTGGACAGTTATTCTGAGTAGTATGTTCGCAGCACTGACCAAATAAGTGTATAGCGTGATGAACGCTTTGTACATATCATTACAATCTCGTGAGTGGTAACTAAATATACTAAATTTATATAACCCTAATAGTCTATAATTACTTTGGTGAGTCATTCGACTTGAACACAAGTCGATGTTAAGAGATACCTTAACCGTATACCGATTTACTATTTTATAAAGCAATTATTAAATTATTTGTCATGTTCTTTTCAACTAACCTAATGTGAAATTTGATGGCAACTGCCTCCTAATTCGCGTAGTATCATAAGCTTAATAATTAATCATGTTTCTTCATGATGTTACTATAATATTTACTTTGACTGGTATATAAAACGCAGACACTAAAAGTATCATCCTCGAAAAATATTCGGTGACATTACGACTCCTTTGGGTAAAATATGTTTAAACACTGAGTCATCCTAAACTTCAGATTTTCATCAACATATAGTTTATAACTTGTATTAATTCAAAGGAACTAATAGTACATTTTTGTCATTATTAGCCACTGGAGCATATCGAACATTGTGAATAATGGTAAAATTACTAACATGTTTTGCATCTACGAATAGAAGAATGTTCTACAATGCATCGCTGACCATTCAAGTATTTGAGGAAAGAAAGTGATACCCTCCTCAAATACTTCGATTTTCTTTGACTAATTTCTCGTTATTTAAACCCTTTTCGAAACCTTTCGGTACTAAATTTAATATCAATGGCCAAAGGAACAATCTTTTGTTCCATTTATACTATGTTTCTTTACACAGCGCTACGACTCTAGTCTAGATTGACTAGTGTTCCTTGAAGAGTCCCGGGATTGGTTTTTCACAGCGTTGTCACTCAGAACTGGCTGAGCTGTAAGAAAACAAGAAATAATTAAATAATTTCTAACACCACTTTACTAAATTAAAATAGGAACATATTCTTACTTTAATTTTCGAATTGATATTTTGTATGTAAACATTCCAAGGGACGCAGGAGGATAATTATGTTAAATATTCAAAGGTAGATAACTTTTAATGAACATAATAACAGTTCCTAATGATACACTGAATACAGAAAATCGAAAAATGTAGATACTCAATAAAAATGCATCAACCAGAATCAGATATAGAATTTTACTGAATTATTCAAAACTACATAATCATACAATAAACTTGATACAAAATGGTACCTATTTTACTTATGACAAAGTTTCCTCTTCAAATATAAGACAAAAATTCTGTCAACTTTCTATAAATTTCAAGATACAAATGTCATTATATGAAAAATGCAATAATTACCAAACATCCTGAGTAGAATTTTCTCGATGCCATGTATTGGAGATTCGAACGTTATACACAGCAGTCCTCCGAGAACAAAAGTGAATCCTATATGCGATACTGATGAGTACATCTGAAATGACGATAATGTTTGTGACATTTAATTATAATATACAAGTATAGAGGTCTCTCAGCATACATATTTAAGGGGATGAGAATATTAATTTATAGAAAATGTATATCAATTCCACGTCCCTTCCCATCCACGTTTCTTGGTGCTTGTGGTGGTTTTGTTTATTTTATTGATAACTTATTTTAGTAAAGCATGCAGTCCATAGAACAAAAAAAACATTCAATACAAATGCATGTTACTTGTCAGATAAATACGACAGAATCGATAAGTAGATGAAACTGACAAATTATTGTGTTTTTATCCCTTACTTTAAAAATATGAAATACTTAGGAGCTAAGAACGTAAAAAAATATTAAAATCAACGTTTAAAATATATAATACAATACTAACCACGTTGACGAACGATATGTGCAAAGGATGCCTCAATTGACCGACGTACGCCAATTCAATTATACCATTCACCAAATATGCACTATATGTCAGCCTCGAGAATGGCACCAGAAATTTCCACGTGAGAAGTGTAGACAGGATACCTGTAAAATTGTTGAAATTTGAAATAGATACCTCAGTAACTCGGTGAGAATATATTTTGAAATACATTGCTACTGAAACTGTGACGGGCTGCATGATTGAATAACTACGCCATTATAAAGAGGATTGACCATTTGCTTCAACTTCAATAACAATTTACTAGGTAGTAGGGTCGTCTGGGTAAGTACCACCGCCTTTCTTACTTCTGCCGTGAAGCAGTTCTCTGTGTTTTGGATTGAAGGGAAAAGCAGCTAGTGTAGCAACTGGGCATGGAAGGCATATCATCTTAGTCCTCAGGATGGTAACGCACTTGCAGTGTTAAGTGATTTACCATTAATATTGCAAGTGTCTATAGGTGACGGTAACCACTTAACACCAGGTGGGCCGCAAGCTAGTTTGCCATCACGTAGTATAAATAAATATATTTGGTCTGAAGCCAGCAGTAGAATATTACATCTCTAAATAAACATACAATCTAAAGTGTTAAGAGGAGTTTTAGGTAAAATTTTAGTTACCGGTAAATTTGCATCTGGCAGTTTCGGCCATGCAACTTAAAATAGTGACAGGTTGCCAGCCTGTCACCAAATGAGCATCAAACATAAAAACTAACTTAACCTTGAGTGAACCAAGAAAGGGAACCCCACCACAGGACAGGTGTTATACTTAAAAAAAATCTCAGCAGTGATAACTAATTAAAGTATAAAGTACTAGAAAAAATATTTAAGCGTTTGTAAACACAAAAAATATATAATAAAATTATTCCATAAGTATAAAGTATTTTCGAAAATTACAAAGATTTTAATGCTTTTATAGATACTTCACTTTTTACTTCATTTAACTTTAAGTTCTTAATGATACTTAATTTGAGCTAGATAATTTGTGTAAGCGTCTTCGATTTAACACTTTTTTGCTTTAATGTAAAGTTAGCGTGGAAAAAAAGCAAATAAAAAGATAGAAATTATGAACATTTAGATAAAAGTGTGGAGAGGTCTTGGTTCAGCAGTAAATATTATTTAAAAGATAAGACACGCATTTAAAGTTATGATTTTCAATTAGAACACTAACGCTGTATCTCTTTAAACAATTCTTTGTAACAATTTGAGTTCACTTCTAACATCAAAATACATTCATTAGAAACAAAAATCAAGTCATGCACTGACTAACCTCCATTTCCAGTGGCACATGCTATGATCAACCAACCATTGGAGATGCCCCAGGCCAGTTTGTGCAGCGAAGTGTAAGCTGCTGATTCGATTCTGTCGTAGGTGTACCAATCCTGGTAGAATATACTGACACTGAAGACCGCAACCGTGCCAAGGATTAGGCTAATGACCCAACCGAAGATTTTGAGAGCTCGAGACAGCTCGTATCTGAAACAAACAGTTACGTACGTGATAACAATTCAATTCACAGCATCGACATCTCAAGAAATAAATATAAAAAAAGAATAATACATTTGAAATCTACATCAAATATTATTTTTAGATTATTGATTATACAAACTCAAACATCAGATTTTCTCTACGATTCGTTCATTCCACGTGAATAGGTACCTACTCATGGATGAGAGCGTTAAAAATAAATACGATTTATTATTTGAATTGCAATTAATCATTCAATAATTTTGCTGAGAAATACACTTAAAGAGTCGAACTGTTTGTTAATTTTTAAAATATCAAAGTCATCTGACTCTGATATTTTAAATCGATAATCAATAAACAATTTTGATCATTTCACTACAGTGAGCTTGTATTTAACAAGCTTAAACAAATTGTGCATTTGTTGAAAGAGTATGTAGATCATCTTCTCATTACATTAACATTGCATACCAGGATTTAAGAGTAAGATATTTCGCTTAAAGTCAAGGTATAATATTAAATGAAAATAGGAAACAATTTCAGAGTACCTAATCTCTTAATTTTTGAAGGAATTTTGTCGGTTTGGTGAATTTTACAAAATAAATGTAAGTACTTACTTTTCTGTTTGGATCCGATGTAAGATATACCCTGTAAGTAGACCCATGAAGTAGGATGTCATCTTCATATGAGTTTTGATGTATGCCACATTGAAGTAGTAATTGGATATAATGTCTGATAACTCTCTGAAATAATATTGTAATAAGTACTAAATTAGTTGTTTTGGTACATTATTCTCAGGAGGTTTATCAACACCATTCGCTAAGCTAAAGCTATAAATTTTTCGTGCATCTTCGTTCATAAAATATCACATTATGTTTTTAGTTAAAAGTAAGGGCTGGTTTTACTTATTCTGATTAGGCAGTTGAATTGACTGTTTAGTATGGGTTATCAGTCAAACAAACACTAATGAAAACTTACTAAGAACCTGTGAAACAGACCATAAATCTTATATCTAGAGTGGTGTTAAGTTGTGTGCAATTCTTGAGCGTCCCAAGTGTAGGTTACTACAAGCAAAATGGATGTCCACGGTGCGCAATATTGTGAACATATAAGAATATCAGTTCACCTGATTAGGCAAAATTTTTTAAAATCTCGGCGGTACCTACATTAAGGTTGACAGTTATTATAAGCATTATTGTACACAAAAATCACGCACCATGGCAACCACTTCTACGACCATCTTATATGTTCCATAAACTTACTTCGCGTAAACCATAAGAGTTGGATCCAAGCTATCCTTGTATGTAATGATGGTAGGAACCAAAAGTACAATGAAAATTGAAACTCCTAAGATAGTAGGACCAGCCCTTCTCCACCTCCATAAGCTGTATATAAATATGGGGGCGATGATAAAAAGCTGCGTGTCAACAGAGAGATACCAGGACTGGAACATGCACTGAAAAAAAAACATAAATACAAAACCTAGAAAAATACAATTGATGAAACGCGAACAACTACCTTATTTGTCAATTTAAGCGTGTAATGATAATAAATTATTGTACGATGAATAAGTATGGCGTGAAATTAAGGGAAATGTGAATTATGCGTTTTAATTGAATGCTTATTTTAAAACGCATTTTCGTTACAAAGAGCTTTCATTACAATAAAACATTGAGTCAATCTTGTAAGTCAACCATTTGTTGTGAATGACTGTTTATTACCTTAAATAAATAAACAAAAAAATATTTGTAAAATTATATTCTATTGTACATTTCTCTTTGAAATTAATAATATTATTTTATTTATAGCAGTTGGCAACTTACCATAGTGTCTGTGTTAATGTAATTATTTATGTATAAAATATTTGACCACCACGATTCCTCACATCGCTCCTTTTCAAGCAAAATTTTGTTTTTCCACAAAGGCCCTTCTCCGATTTTGGGGAACCAAGTCATGTAGAACCATAAGACTGCCAAGTAAGACGGTGTAAGCCTAAAACAACACGAGACCGGGTTAATATTATTGTGATAAAGGATATCATGATGTAGGGGCTGTATCTCGTAATAAGCAACTTATATTTGATATTGCAAAAGAAAGAGCGGATTAGCCGATGCATCTTTCAACCTGAGGATAAACATAAAATGAAGCAGCCAAACAAGACATCCTTCGTAGTATTATGGCTGTGGTCCACGCAAAGACAAAATCTCTAAGCATTCCCTAGATTCACCGTGCGCACACAACACAGAGTGCGGGTGCTGAGTCCATCGTGTTGCAGAGATGGAGCCAAGAGTGATGTTAATGAGGCCTCATTATAACACCAAAATAACGATAAAGCGCACAAATGACGCCCAAAATCAAAAGGATTTGCAATTAAGGCTGTAATTTCACAATGTGGGCTCAAAACTGAATAGTATGCTGAACATATTGCAATCGAAAACAGTGGTTACAACTAACTCAAGATTAGAAAGCTTCGTTGATCCATCTGCATTGATCAATGCAAAATTTTGATCAAGACCGGAAATTATAACACTGCACAAGCTCTCAAACCGGCATCACGCCGGCAGAGTAGAATAGCATCACCTCATGCCCTCCAAAGGGTGCCGTAGAAGGCGACTAGTGGATCAGTAAAGGGTATTGATTAGTTTACACTCCGTTTATCAAGCCAAAATGAATAATTTGTTTGGCAACCCTAACAATTTTTATGGTTTCTTAACTAGAGTCACAAATAGATTTAATATCTTCGATAGCTACTAAAGCTACTAAAAACATAACTTCTAAATCATATCTAAATAGTCACAATGACATGGAACTCGTCTATATATTTATTGTATGAGTTTTTTCACATTACGTTTTCGTTCTTACATTATAATTTAAAATGGATTTAAATCAAAAGTGGCCACTTATGACAAAAGTCTAATTTATAACTAAACGGAACTATGTAAATTTGACTTGTATTAAAAGGAACGCAACTATTTTAATTTTTTTCAAAATTGACCTCATTTAGAAATTATAAATGTAGGTACTGGTGGCACTAGTTGGCTCATGTCAGCTCCTTAATTAAAACATGCAAGACAGCGTGGTTGAAGAGCCGTCGCTGTGTTCATTATGAGAATAGATAGTAATTAGTCAACTTAGTGGCCTGACACAATTAGCCCGTAATTATAGCACCACAGGACGTAACTAGCAATGGCCATGTCACCTCACATCGAGTGTGTCCATATTATTGACGAGGAACAGACTTCGATTGTGTAACCATCCTCGGCAATGTACTAAAGCCTACTATACATTTTCCCAATAGTTTGCATTAAAACAACAATACAGTCCAGGCAGTAAACGAAAGGATATGCAGAAACATAGTCAATTTTGTTTCTGAACAAAAAAAAACATTAGAACGGCAATGGCGGACTCGCCACTGGCACATTTAGTTTGCCGTTTAGGAATAGAAGAATAGTTGGGAATAGTAATTAATTAAATATTTTAAAGTAAGAACGCGTTTCGCAAGGTGGGACGTCAAGGATAGGATTTAAGACATTAGATGCACGACTGCCGCGCATAATATATCGATAGAACTGAAATAAATCTGAATAGAATTTTATAAAAGTCTAAGTTGTTTCACTCAAGAGTTAGGAGCTAGATTATCCAGGCGGTCGTCACAGTACCTAGTACTAATACATACTCCTATATAATTTTAAGGTTGCTTCTTTTAAAAGCACCGCTTAATATTCTAAATAGATTACTGAGATATTTTACGACGCCAGAATCCAGTAGAGGACACACGGGAGCTGGCGTCAGCCACTGTTAAATTTAACCTCAGTTGTAATAATATAGAACTTAAATTGAGGGTATTATTTGCTCGTCAATAGTTGTGCAAATCGACCTGACCTTTTTTTAGTAACTATTTCGATGTAATAATGACTTACCTAATATACCGAAATATCAATATAGGTAACACGTTCAGTTTTCCGCGTTTTTTATCCAGCTCAATAAGAAGTAGTCTGCAGAAGAGAAAAGCACTCAGCATCAAGAATGTGTCCACCAACAACATGCTGTTCAGAATCAAACTGACGTAGGGACTGCGCAAGATCTGGAAAAAAAATAGAAGTAAGTTAATTGTTACGTTCACGGCGGATTAGCCGCCAGAATTTAGAGGGCCTGAACTGAGGTACTTACAGGACTTACAGAACACCGCAGTCTAATAACTCTACATTTTTGGAGCATTGTGTTTCCGTCGGTAGGTTACCAGAGTTCCATGACCTAAGGGTTGGGGTTAGGGCTGGCAGCGAGGAAAAGACTACAAAGGTACCATTCAGACCGAGTACCGGGTCGGACTGGAACGGATGCGTACGAATGCCACGGACTTCATCCTTTTTGATTCACCACTGCAGATTGTCTCCGACATTTTCTGCGTCACCGGGTTTTTAGGACAGCGAAGACCTTAGAGGGTCCTCGAACCTGCTGGTCGACATGCCCGAGGCGAAAGTGCCTTTAATGGCTCGGACCTCGATTCAAGTACTTCGTGTCGTGATTGTGGCGGGGAGAAGCACCCCGGTACATATCTGTACCGGGTATAGCGTGACGTGTGAAGACCGGATCTTCCGGACCGGAGAAAAACTTTCGGGTAAACTAAGTTCTGCGGCATATGCAGCTAAAACTATTAGGCGGCTAACTGATGTAGATACTGCTAGAATGGTTTATTTCGGTTATTTTCACAGCATAATGTCGTATGGAATTCTTCTCTGGGGGAGTGCTGCAGATATTAATACCATCTTTGTTCTGCAAAAACGGGCTGTTAGAGCAATCTATCAACTAGGTCCGCGTGACTCCCTCAGAGAAAGGTTCAAGGAGATAAATATTCTAACTGTGTCATCACAATATACACTGGAAAACTTACTGTATGTGAAGAAAAATATTATGCATTTTTCTCAGAAATGCCATACGCATAATGTAAATACTAGGAAGAAACATGTTCTGGTTGTATATAAAACTCGTCTCCACAGAATAAACAATTCCTTTGTGGGCCAATGTATACGTTTTTACAATAAACTTCCGATGAATATTAGAGATTTGATTATTAACAAATTTAAAAAAAATGTTAATTCTAAATTATATAAAAAAAGCATATTACTTGATTATTTAAATGATCCAAATGCGTGGGAGTAAAATCTGCCCAAAATTTACGCATTTAAAATTGTAATTTATTCATTGATATATCTATTGACTGTAAAGATGTTTTGAATTCATTACGAAATTGTAAGCTGTGGAGTTTCACTCGCCATTTCTTCTCCATATCAGCATAATAATAATTATTTAAGTAAAATAATTATTTCGTGGAAATGGTGGTAGGACTTTTGACGATTTAAAAGTACTTAGCAAAGTCCATTTAAATAAAGAGCTTTTCATTTCATTTCATTTCGGAGGCAGTCCGTGTCAATCGGAGCCGTACGTGCACCACGGCAGCCGACAGCGGCCGCCATGCGTCACCGCCAATCTCCTTTGCATTCCGCAACAGCCGTTCGTCTCCGAACGGAACCGACGAATGCCGATAGAGCTAGCTATCTATCGCAGAGCCTGTCCGGAGCTGTTTGTAGCTTTTCGGATCCGTCCTCAGCCGTTCAGTCATCGCGAAATGTAAATGCGACGGATATATAAACTTTAATTCCAATTTACTTTGCCGCATTGTAGAATGCCGTCCAGCCCGGCCCGATGTGAGTCGGTCGATCTGCATCGTACCTTAGTATTACAATCGTCTAAATTCTACAGCGACTACTTACTGTCAGGCTGACCGTATGCATGTTAAGCACAGTCTATCATAAGTAGATGAAATATGTATAAACTATCATTTGTACAAGTTGAATTTTGCTATGATCGATATAACAGAACTTTAATACAGGCAGCAAAGTTAGCAAACTCTCGTGTTTGATCGTATGTATCTATTTTACGCCTCAACTAATATAACGTTTTACTGAACAAACTTGTGAAAGTTCAAATTAATATTATTTCAAAACATTGGCGAACGAATTCTACGTTAAGCATGAGTTCGCTGCATGACATCACAATATTGACGGGGAATTATGTCATGAGCCGAAATCACTCTGTATGTTGAATATTACAACTTAAAATACTGTGTAATTTTTGCACTAATCGAATATTAGTGTGGCTTCAAAAAAATAGTTAATAATAAATCCTCACTGATATTATAAATGCAACAGTTTGTTTCTCATTACTAAATTTCTCAACCCATGATCGTGAAATTTCAGAAACTTGTCAGGGATCCAGAAGAAAAGGTCTGGAGAAAATACAAAAAACATAACCGTGAGCGAAACCGCGGGCAAATATTGAAAGAGTACGCTAAAAATATTACGTACAGATAAGAATAATAATTCAATTATATAAATAGATAATAAAAATCCATAAAAATACAAATACTATGTATGTTAGTAGCGTAACTGATGAAAAGGTACGATACAGCAAAACTGGGACTTTACACCACTTACCACTTCGTTCACCACTCGATTCCGTGCTCGGTATCGAGTTGGTTGGATCAAGCAGGTTGGATGTTCGATACGTGAATCCAACCTGCTGGCGATCATAAGCAATAAGAATTCTAATAGGGCTGCCCCGTACCCTGCGCTTTTATCCTTTAAATGCTCACAACCCTAAAAACTTCACTCGCGCATTGGTTATTATTTTATCCGTTAGTATCAGAAGTAACAAAACTGGACCTAAATATTGCTATAAATACAATACATTAAGTATGCGACGGAACATCCCTAAGACGGATTTTGTGTTCGATTTTATAGAATACAAATTATCAATACGAATACAAACGATGATTTCAACCTACACGAGCACGTTGACTGTCCAGGCCAAATCGAATTAACTCCTAACGTCCATTAGTGCTTAATTTATTTTTTATAATAAAAACTTGTCGAAACATTTTGATATTTATTTACTTCATTATCTAGCTATCTAGATTAGACGTCCTTGCGATATTTTTTAATGTAACTGAGACGTTCATGAAAATAAAAGACATTGATTTCATATACCCACTTGCGTCACATGTGATGCATGAACGTGGGATTGGGTATATAATTGTATCATATATGATGCAGGGACAGTTGACCTGCTAGGAAAGATCATCGTACTCATTTTGGCTTATTTTTTTCCTTTCCTTGCTTGTTTATGTTATCCGTGTTACGTGCCAAACTAATACAGTAAAGTATAGTTTTTATAAAAAAAAAACGTGATAGTTTTTATGAGTATACTTACATTATCCCAACCGGTGGCATCCATAACAGGTCCTGTACCAAGAAACATACTAGTGTGTCCTGCCAAGATAAAAGTCATGGCCAAACTTTTGATCCCCGAGATGCATTCGAGTCCCAAGTCATGGTTCTGCTTCGTCGAAAGGATCTTCTTCAAATTGTTGATCACGGAAAATGAAATTATGAGATCGTGGAAAATTGTGCTTTTCTTGGTGCCACAGCTCAAGCAATAAATTTCGTAGAGTGTGCTTATTAAAAGTATACCAACGAAGAACAGTATGACAGATCTGAAACAAAAACATAATTGTTGATTGTGAGTCCTCCGTAATTTACATTGAACTATGACCCGCGGGCCTACTTGATAGCAATTTGATTTATTTAAATAAGACATTAAATCCTTTTATGTAATTATTTTTAACTCCATCCGCATTAAATAAAACCACCGGCCGTTATGAATTTCGTGGACAGTATAAAATTACAGTCACGTGCCGAACGGACGTCGTCTAAATAAATCTACTTCTCATATACTAAGACAAATACACAATATCAATTAATTGATAATGTATTTTAATATTATCAATAATATATCGCATGAAATAACAGTTTTTGTTACCCGAAGTTTCAGGCGATTGCTTAGGTAAAATATGGTGAGCCATTCATCACATTATGGAAGGGACGCGTGCTTAAATTAACTATCCATACTAATGCTTTGCATATAATAGTGTTTGCACTAGGCTACGAATTGATAGGGGAGTGACCGCTTTGCTGGTTTAAGTTCGTCATACCGTGGTCATACCTGCTCCATGCTATATTTTCAACGAAAAGTGTTTACAATAACTTCACAATAAATTGTCATGAAATGTTGAAAAAAAGGTTTAGAAATATTACAAATATGGTACTATTTTTATCAATTCCGGTAAATTTCCCTTTAGTCAATTTAGAACTTTATTTATAACACACCAGAAAACCACACTGAGCCAGCCATGATATAATGAAGAGCCACATCGTCCCACAATATGTGATCAATCACAATGCGTCAAAGTTATTACGCTGCTATAATAAAGAAAAGTAGATCTAAAGCAGCCTTGACTCTATTTAAAGAGACATTGTTTAATGATAAAAGTTTTAGATGAACGAAACATTTTTAGCTCACCTACACAGCTCGTCTGCAAAATTTTGAATAAATTTTCTTGTCACATTTTAGCCCGCATAATCTCTTATCTTGTAACAATTCAATAAATGAAACCTTTTGTGCGTAAATTTCAATCTAAGCCTAACTTCTTTTGTCTAATAGAATCATCATTTGCCAACCAGGTTACCCATTTTCATTGGGATCGGCGTATTATTGGCGATATTTGTACTCACATGCTTCTAATTCAGCCGCCATCTCAACATTACTTCTTAACACACTTATATTAGATTCACTTGTATGTTTGAAACTCCTGTATGTTTCTAACTGACTCTTTGGGCTCGATTTTGACCCACTTTAATTTTTGACTTTCCTCTCACGTGAGATGGTAAATGACGATAAGTTTGAAAGTAGAAGCGAGCTCAACCCAGAATCCTCAACTACTTATGGACTCTCTATCTTATCTCATAATTAGCTAGCGCACACAATAATGCTGTTAATTCTTGTAGTATGATGTTGAACCTAACTAGGGGTGTAGTGGCTTGAGTCCGTAGGTATAACCCATTGATACACGTATCTACCGGGTGGTGCAAAACGATCTACATACAGACGTCGACCCACAGTCGGCGATAAAAACCTGACATTAGCTGCCACAAGCCCAGAGGAACTAAAAAACCTCTAAAACTAGTGGACTCGCCAATCTGCACTGGCCAGCGTGGCGTTTTAAAGCTAGAAACTCTCAAGAAGCAAAAAAAAAAAACAAGGAAAAAGGCTCTCAGTCCCCAGCTGTCCAGTGGGGCCCAATTACTGTAGGAGGCAGAGAGCCCTGCTGGACAGAGGCTGCTAAGAATCTCTCGAACGGGAGAAGGGCACAAGACCGAACGAATTAGCTTGCGAATGAGGAGACCTATGCTCAGCAGTGGGTGAAAATGGGTTTAGAAGAAGAAGCTACTCAGGAGGCCTTTATATCAGCCTTACCACCAACCAAACTGAGTACAAATTTGTACTCCTCTGTATCTAATACCGGTGGATGGAATAGACCATGGAAGCGATAAAATTTTAATAACGCTGTTGAATACTAGCGCCTATGAACTTGTAATTGCAAAGTTGCTTACTGTCGCGTGATTGGTCTTATTTCGTTGCCACTTGAAATATAATTGTATTATTGAAATGTGAATGTAAATGATTTCTTTAAAAAAATATGGAAGAAGAACTATATTCCTTACTTTTTTTATAAAATGTAAGATACTAGCTCCAAAAGTTTTTTTTTTTTGTATCGTGCAATAATTACAGAATTCCTATAAAAGATGAAGCGGGCCAAAATGGTTCTTGACACACCTGTACATTTTTATAACTTACTTTTTACGCTGTTTACCTTAGCCATGTGATGCTAACAGAGTAGAATAGCATAACCCCATATCATTCAATGGGGTTGAAAAAGGCGACTAATGGATCAGCAAAGGGGTATTGACCACCTTATACTTCGTCCACCAATCCGCGTTAGGCAAGCGTGTTGGACTACTGCCTAAACCCCCTTGGCTGACAAAGAGAGGTCTCGTGTTCCAGCAGTGGATCGAATTATAAAAGCTGATATAATGATGATGATGATATTTACCAATGTTAATTTTTTATCGCAACATAATTTATTACAAAAATACTCACAAATAAACAATGTCTCTGGTAGACACGGTCACTGGTTCTCTAAAATAGCAGTCTCTATCTGTGACTTCGACTTTTGTGGTGTTGCCAACGGTGCGTAGAATGACGTCACTCACGAAGTCTTGGACAGCTTTGGCGTCGCAAGTGCTGGGTACGCACACGGCCCAGCGTAAGGTTTCACCGCGGCCTGTTCGCGTCTGGAATTAAAGAATAATCAAAACGCTAAAAAAATCGCACAACCAAGAAAAATTCAATGCTAACACTAGTCACTTAATGAACAAGGAGTGCTACACACGTTGACGAAATGTAGAGAAGCAAGCCACACTTATGATGACTACAACCGCTCTGTCAAGAACGACACAAATATATTAAGAATAAACTACAGCAACATTTTTGCTCTTTGCCAATTCTGTTCCAATTCAGTAAACATTGATTTAAGTGCTTTAATTATTTGGATTAAGCGCTAATATTATGTATATACTGATCATAACATGTAAAGTAAATTTACTTCTTGGTCTTTCGATTACTATTTGTTGAAACTACAAACCAAACCTTAATCATTTGCATGCATATTTTATACCTACATCAGAAGTCTTTGATCGAACATTTATCCCTGTTTGTATAATAACAATATGATCAAGCTTATGTACTGTATTTTTTCAATAACTGTATGAGTATTAAAACAATGCGTTACTTCATAAAGGACCTATTCAAAAGTAGGTACATCGTATCAAGCTTTACATTACTATTTGATTTTGGAACCTGGATTGTAAAACTTAGCCTGTACTTGATTGTACAAAGTAATTACTATAGAGTAACAGAGTTTCGGAAGAAAATAAAAATTGTACCTATATTCTAGACAAAACTACCAATAACTTAAATGTCACCAGGTCAAAAAAACGTATAATTATTGACCTCTGTGGGCTGATTGTTGCGCTCTCTGATGCTTTTGATTGCAGAATGGACTTCCCATCACCTTAGGCGATCTAAAATTTTTCACCAAAAATGTATAGCTTCGAGGCCACTTTAAACGCACAGATCTACGTTTAGCAGTCAATACGGTTGTCCCTACAATTTTTTCTACCCAGCAATCTACATAGGGCGAGCAGTATTCGATCTGCAATCCTTTTGTGTTTTTATATTTAGGAAGGCTTTGACCAGACACAGAAAACCAGTTTCTGCCATGAAAGCAGGTTCATTCAAAGCTTCATTCATTATCAATGGGACATCGCAGGCTAATGATGATAATTATGTTGATTTAGAATCACGATTCTCATCACAATTCTAGATAAATCAATATCAAAATTAATATTTATTATTCACTTGAATAGAACACCTACATACCTTTCTAGAACCACCTTTTTGAGGCCATTTGATTGTCGCCAGGCAGTATTCGCCCTGAATAGACATCCCATCATCAGTCGCGTCCTTGATGTCCACGCACTCGTCGAAGTTGCCAAGGTGGTAAGACGACCCGAAGAGTAAGCCTTGTGGAGATTTCGAAGAGGCGTCGAACACTGAAACGTAAATAACAGATCATAAGAAAGACTCAGTGTTAGTTCAGCATTGTTCAATATTCATACACTAATATAAGCTGCTCGGAAGTTCTAAATGAACGCGCCTTTGCTTATAAACGGAAGAAAAAATATTTCAACAAGATCATATTGTTAGGATGTGGATGGTCCGTGGCGCAGTAGTGCAGTCTTCGAAACGATCACAAAAATTAACCGAGGAGGTGAGCGGTTGGCATTCATATAGATCACCATAATTTTCCCGACTCGATTTTCCTCCAGGCTTTCCGTGGATCCGGCTACTATCCAAACAAGTCGTTCCAAACAAGTCACATCTGAGGCCAGACATGGCGGTGTGTAAAACTAATAACACTAAATACATTAGGCTAGCCTGTTCCAGAGTGAACACTAGATAATAAAAAAGTTAATATTGTAGCTCTGTTTTTATCATCATCAAGAGCTCATATAATGATCCCACCGAGGGGCTCGAGCCTACCCCACATTAGGGGCGCTTAGGCCTTAGTCAACAGAATCAGAATCAGAATCAGAATATCATTTATTGCTATTTCTGTGTACATATTGCAGGTAATTAGGCATAGAATTAGACACAACAGAATGCTCATATCGAGCATGCAATACTTAATTAAAGGTAAAAAACTTAAAATTAATATTGCTTAAAAATAAATTAAATACTTAAAAATGCAACTCATACATGTTTAGCAATAAAATATTCGCTCAGGTTATAAAACACATTGTAAATCAACCACGACTTCAATTTTGACTTGAATTTAGGCATCTGCAACGCTTTGATCGCTGAAGGCAGATTATTAAAAAATTTTATACCTGTAGCCAAGGCGCTCTTATGATAAATGTAACTATTTATATTTGGTACACAAAGATCATACTTATATCTATTTCGAATATTTGTACGTGTGTCGGCTTTATTTGTGAAGTATTCTGTATTTGTTTTTATAAAAATGCATATTTCAAGTATATATATGTTTGTCAATGTTAAATAACCATTGTCCTTAAAAATGTTTCTAACCGTTTCATCTGTATACATGTTATATATTATTCGTAGGCACTTTTTTTGAAGAACAAAGGTTGACTGGACATTAACAGAGTTGCCCCAAAAAATAACTCCATATGTTAACAATGGATAAACTTGTCCATAATATGCAGCCCTTGTCACTTCTACAGATGTTGTTTCCGCAAGTATAGAAAGAGCATAACAAGAGGAGGATATTCTTTTATTTATATTAGAGATATGTGCCTTCCAGTTTAAATGGGCATCAAGAGTTACACCTAAGAAATGTATTTCGTCTACTGCATTTATTGTTGTATCGTGTTCAGTAATGTTTAAACTATAGGGTATTGTTTTATAATTTCTAAATTGTATATATTTGGTTTTAACATTTAGATTCAATGAATTTAGCCAATCAATGCATTTTTTTAAAACATTATTTATATGACTTTCAAAACTGCAACGATTTCTTTGGATATCCGGTATAAATATTGTTGCATCATCAGCAAACAATACACACGAATAATTTATAATATTAGGTAATTCATTGACATATATTAGGAACAGAATGGGCCCCAGAATACTGCCCTGTGGTAAACCTACAGTCATCTTAATGGGTGCAGACTTTACTTCGTTGAAAGTTTTATTTACACTGTCAAAGGAATCCACAACTGTTGATTGTTCTCTATCTTTTAAATAACTTTCAAAGAGTTTTAAGGGCAAGCCTCGTACACCCATGTTATCCAACTTTCGTAACAGGATTTCATGCACAACACAGTCGAATGCCCTCGACATATCAAGGAACAATCCCACCAACCACGCTGGCCAAGTTCGGGTTGGTCGACTTCACACACAACCTAAGAATTTCTTCATAGGTGTCTGCAGGTTTTCTCACGATGTTTTCCTTCACCATAAAAGCGTCGATTAAACGTACATATGAATTCAAAATATGAAAACACATTGGTACGTGGCGGGGTTCGAGCCGGTGCCTCCCGGGCGGAAGACGACGCTCTTACGCACTGCGCCACCGACGCTTCTTCAGTATTTATATTACACTGATGATGATGACATATAATAGAATTAAGGTACAGTTTTTCTTCTTCTTGTAATCCAGAAACAGGAGAACTCTTACAAAAGATCACAGCTCAAAAACCATTTAGTGGTTTTCCTGTTGTGTCTGCAGCTCGTCTCAATTGTATTAGGTGCAGCTAGATTATGGAGAGTTCTTAGCATCAGGCAAGCCATATGCTTATAAGCTATTGCCGTATTTTGCATATTTTGAAATCCGTAATATTGTTTATTCATTAAAGCATCATTAGGAAACAGTGCTGCTAAATTGTGATAGCGGTAGCAATACTAAAACATAAAAGCGACCTTTATATAAGACTTAATTTCCTAAGGACAATACAAATGATAATTTAACAGGACTAATTCAGATAAGAACACAATTGAAAACGTAGAGATTGTACTCTGATACGGCAATCAGCGTTGAATAAAATGTAGGAAAATGATAATTAAACATTCTTTGGTGACATAGGAAACCAGATCTCATTATGCGCAGGAATGTCAAAATTCTTCCGTCTGTGTCACTGATGAGATGAGCACTGAATACAAAGTGATTTGATTGTAAAAGCGATCAATATTAATGGATTCAGCGTAAATTCACCTTATGATGAATTCAGAGGCGTAAACAGTTAAGGAAGTTATGTAAATTATATACATAAATTCATTGTTGATATTGATTGTACAAGAAAAAGCTCGGAATTATTCTTTCGCGTTGGTATTTCCATGTAGATCCTTATATATTTGATTTTGTACCTACCTTAGTCTTGTACGACTTTGCTTTTGAATACAGTTATTGTATCTAACACAAAATTGTACGAGATCAATATGATAAGAGACTTCCTGGGAAAGATGACCTGGTTTTAATTATTGCATCTACTATCTGACACACAACAGGTGCAAATGTTGTCAAGTTGCGGATACAGCCAGTACTAAAAGAAGATGGACAAAAATTTGTAATGATCATTAAGAGATGTTATCAAACTTTTAAAGCACCGAGTGATTAGGATAGGACATCTTATCATTATTGTACGGTATTGTACAAAAATACTAATAAGTCCGGAAAGTATTTGCGTGACAGAGTAACAAATACACGTCCATACAAACTTTCGCCTTTATAAAATTATATTAGTAGGATAGTTCTTCAGTGTTTGAGGGTTCCTAATAGCTCACTGCCTTCTCTTCAGCATTATTATCTGGTACTATCAGGTGAGGTAATGGCCAAGAGGTTTCCCGTCAAAGAATATAAACATAACAATAATCTCGTTCGCTTCTATCCAGAATATTCTATTTTCAAAAATATTTTTAATGAGGAATTATCTTACCCTCCAAAACCTTTTACAACACGAAAACACCGACAATAAATCAAACATTTTACAAAATACAAAGACAAAACAATTCGAAGCCGGAAAACGGTTTGATCCTTGCGTTCGTCCTCGCAAGCGCTACAATGGTTTCCCGGTACGAAACGTTTAATGAACACGACATTTTATTGAACTCAATACTGTCTCTTTCACAAATTAGATTCGTTCTTCTGCTTCTGACAAAGAATACGCGTTATGACATCAACGATTATTTTATCCGTAGGTTTTTCTAGGGTTCACTTTATTTTATTAAACTTATTGAACATATTCTTTTTAATCTTGTTTGATTTTGTATGATGTTAAAATTATGACCAATTGAACGATGTGGGAGGTTTGGAAATATACCCTACCTATATGATACCGCCCACCCGTGTTTAAGAAAGCTCAGCATTAGGAATATGGGACGATTTTCATCCTTCCCGATTACCTTCTTTATTTTGTTTCGATCGATCTCATCATTCATCATTTTCCAACCCTGCTCCCAAATTCTTTGGCCGGTACAGTATGCCTTGATACCGACAATACTGCTAATGGATTCGGCATTAGTATTTTTACGGCCTGAGAATCCTCCTTAGGAACGACTGCCACCTTTCGACAGCACCCGGGACCACCACGGAAGCACGGAGGAAAATTTATTTGAAACATATTCGGTCACCCATTTGAGTACTGACCGTGCACTTGTTTGCTTAACTTTCGTGATCATTGCCAAGAATGCATGACAGCGGCGCCATCGACCTTGTTTAGTTCGATCTAAATTACCGAAAAGTTAATGTCTGAACTTTTATTGAAATATAATATTCGGGTTCGCCCGCCGTTACTAGATCCTGTAGCAGGCCTTAGTTTCGATTCACAAGGTGGTAAAAATTTTTGCTCGGTCTGGTCTAATAGGAGTAAGTTTAAGTTCACTTGGTTAGTCACCACGATCTTATCAAAGTTCATGGCTATAACAATGTTTTTATCAACCTTATTGTGTACCCACAGGTAGTGTTAAGACAGACAGTCCCTCTGTGATTGAGGGTCTCAATTGCTTCGACTTTCAGTCGTATCGTCACGTACTTCATCAAGTGAGGTGAAAGACTGGAGCTCCTTATTTTTACATCTTTTGCAAGAACGTTATTAATTTCCAGTTGGTGACCCTACATACGAGGAGGCTGACACGAGCCAACTAACGCCACCAATACATTTCATTCTATGACTTCTAAATACCGACTTGACTAAATGAGACGCCGCCGTCTTGGTAGAGTGGTCAGTAACGCTGCCATCAAGCAGTCCGGATTCGAGTCCTGGTGCACGAACGTGCTGTGTGATAAACACGAACATTTGTTCACGAGGCATGGCATGGTTGTTTATGTAATAGGTTGGGGAAAAAGTTTCTTCGCATTTTTTAAGAAAATTCCAAACATTTTTTAATATAGTTTATTTACATTTGACTAAAGTATGTAGGTACCATTTTGTTCGATAACTTTTTGCCATCTTGTAGGTAGGGACATGATCCCATTGCTATAGAAATTTTGGGACTTCTGGTCACAATACCGCGACAAGTGGTTTTGGCAGTCCTCTCGTGATGTTAACCTGACACTGCCTAAAGAATTCTGAAGAGACCGAAACAGGTGGAAATCTGAAGGTGCAAGGTCAGGACTATACGGCGGATGCATTAACACCTCCCAGCCAAACTCTCTTAATTTTTGCTGAGTGGCTAAAGATGTGTGAGGTCTAGCGTTATCATGATGAAAAACCACACCCCTTCTGTTGATTAATTCCGGCCGCTTTCTCTCAACTTCTTGCTTTAATCTCATCAGTTGTTCGCAGTAGAGTTCAGAATCGATGGTCCTGCCTGGTGGTAACAGCTCATAATGAATAATGCCCTTCCAATCCCACCACACACACAGCATCACCTTGTTGCGAGTTAACCCGGGTTTCGCCACAGTCTGTGAAGCTTGACCGGCCTTTGACCACGACCTTTTACGCACGTTCTTGTCGTACGTGATCCACTTTTCATCACCAGTTATCAGCTTCTTCAAAAATGGTTCGGTTTCATTACGTCGTAATAAAGAATCACAAATGAGTACACGGTTCATTAGGTTTCTTTCAGTGAGCTCGTGAGGTACCCAAATGTCGAGCTTTTTTGTGTACCCAGTTTTTTTCAAATGCGCCAAAACTGTTTTGTGGTCAATTCCCAGTTCTTCAGCTACGTCGTAACTACTGACATGCCGATCTTGCTCCACTTTTTCAAAAATGGCATCCATTTTATCTGTAATAGGGCGACCAGAGCGACGTGCATCTTTGACATCAAAATTTCCGGATTGAAAACGCTTAAACCAAATTTGTGCTACTCTCAGAGACACTGCACTAGGTCCATAAACATCGCAAATTTTTTTTCGCGGCTTGCGTTGCATTTTTACCTTTTTTGTAGTAAAATTTTAAAATGTATCGAATTTCTTCATTAGATTCACTCATCTTGGCGGTACGAAAAACAAATGAAAATCACACATTTTTCTAATTTGAATTTGGAATTATGTTCTTTAAAATTTAAACTTTCAATGATACCATAACCAGCAAGATACAAATAGTATAGCCAAAGAGATTTTATTACAAGTTTATACATACTATAATGCGAAAAGACTTTTTCCCCAACCTAATATTTAAGTTTATTTATAAAAATATCTTTACTATTATGTATATTAAAATTTGTCCATTATCTAGTATCCGTTACACAAGTTCTTAATGATACTTAATTTGGGCTAGATTATTGGTGTGAGCGTGGAAATTTATTTTTATTATTACTATCTGATCAATTTTGAAAAATCAGAATCGGCCATGATCTAAATTCAAGCTAAATTCATCTTTTCATTGTTCCGTTTAGTTTTTAAGTGGATTTTTGTGATAAGTGGCTACTTTTGACAATTTTAAGTATAACTTAATGAAGGAACGTAGACGAGTATAGAGTAAATCGATAAATATAAGACGTGTACTTTGTGATCGTTGCGGTTTTACGTTTTTCAAAATTGATCTGTTTATTTTATAACTTTTTTAAATATAAAAAACCGCCTTCAAAACAAAGAACAAAAAATCTTTATAAAAATCAAAATTTTTATTTGTGGTCGATCCCAAATACAAGCGACAACGTTTATTCCGAATATTGAGGTTGGCGCCGACCACAAAAAAAATATTTACATTTTGATAAACAAAATTATTATTTCTCCGTTTCAGTTTTAAAGTCGGTTGTTTTTATTTAAAATATAGAAATTTTCTGGAAACTATCTCGAGACAAACAAGTAGTATAACTATTACGATACATCGATGTTAATTAAATAGGCATTATTAGGGATAACACAAAAACTACTCATCAAATGTCGATCAAATTTAAATAGGACCACATGACAAGCACCAGCTTCGAAACGTTCAAAGAATCTTCAATATCTGTTCTAGTAAAGAGTTATCAGGTAACCCCCTTTAAAAACAGTCGAATTGAGAACCTCCTCCTTTTGTAAGTTGGTTAAAATTAAATGTAATAGTGGCGCTAGCTGTCTCGCTTATGTTTACAATTACTATTTTTATTATATTTATCATACCCGGCGGCGAACGATAAGCTTTTTTCTCCGAAAAAAATAAGAAGGTTTAAAGATTAAACCCTTACAATATAGACACAACATAAGCTGAATATGATATTATTACTCTGACTTTTGCACAAAACGTGGGTAGAACGAAGACTGACAGCTATCAAGATGAAAGTGTAATAACGGAGCGTACATCTGTCCGTATGTCTATTACAACCCGACCCTGTTAGTGCCCACACCATCTGATAAATAGTTCTGATACCTAAATATTAGGGCCGTAATCAAAATGACATTAAAATTTAGACGAGGGGTTTCTGTTCACGGTTGGGTAACACGTCGTCTGATTACTCTGTGTGCGCGATATGTTAGGTTTCATTAACTTGCATGTTAATTATTAATTAAATTATATATTTCACGCTCACACCAATTTTCTAGCTCAATTAAGTATCCCTAATCAAGAAATGGAATTCACTGCCAGCACACGTGTTCCCTCCTTCCTACAACCATAATAAAATAATAATTAAGATTATTACACGATGGAGCCAATAATATTATTTTATGTATTTGTGGTTCTTACTGCGGTTTCACATAGTTTTAGCTTATGTAGCTAAAATTATGGACCAAATGTACTCAGACGGGTGAAAATGACGATGATGAGTTGTTAAACAAATTAAACGGTGCCAAATAAAATAATAGGCTAATTTAATACAATATTTAGAGCTAAAATAATGTCGAAAAGTACCTGGATATATAAAGTTGTTCTAAAACTTGTTGTCTTAAACAAAGCTATCTCAACTTTATATTTCTCATGCGTCGACCACATTTCCTCATGCATCTTAATACTTTAATTCCCCTCCAGCTTAATCCCTCGTCTCGAGTTAAGCAGAAACAAGGCATAAAATATCGTTACCAAAGTTTATATTAGAAAAAGTTTATATAGCACTCTGCATAACGTGTAACACGTTTCTAAATACAACCCAATGTACAGGAAGATAAAGGTCAGTGCATATAAGTTTACTTAGCGGAAAAGCTCGTTCTATACACTTCTTCCAGAAGAAGATTTTTGTGTCAAAATTTTTGTGGGAAGTGACTATTTTATATTTATATTTTTATTTTTCTTCTCACAACCCTGTTCCCAAATTCTTTGGGGTTTGGATGAATCATTAAGAGCGTGCATTCATCGAAGTACCAATAATATTTTTTTCGCTGTATTGTTGTTAGATACACATGTCTATGTGACCCCATACACACATAGACATTCATCGCAGAGCGATAAGTCCGATCCGGGGTGTACGATCGATAAATGCCCGCGAGCGAGGATTTAGACCATTTTTCATTAAATTATTAAAAATGTCTGAGTGCATTAAACAATGTTATAATATCAGTATTATGTCTAACATTATATGTATTTTAATATAATAAGTACATCAAATGAGTTTAATTTCAAATACATTGTAAAAACCGATATTAAAATTTACCAATTTATAAATATTTTCAGTATCCCTTTTTAATAATAGGTTGGGGAAAAAGTTTCTTCGCATTTTTTAAGAAAATTCAAAACATTTTTTAATATAGTTTATTTACATTTAACTAAAGTATGTAGGTACCATTTTGTTCGATAACTTTTTGCCATCTTGTAGGTAGGGACATGATCCCATTGCTATAGAAATTTTGGGACTTCTGGTCACAATACCGCGACAAGTGGTTTTGGCAGTCCTCTCGTGATGTTAACCTGACACTGCCTAAAGAATTCTGAAGAGACCGAAACAGGTGGAAATCTCAAGGTGCAAGGTCAGGACTATACGGCGGATGCATTAACACCTCCCAGCCAAACTCTCTTAATTTTTGCTGAGTGGCTAAAGATGTGTGAGGTCTAGCGTTATCATGATGAAAAACCACACCCCTTCTGTTGATTAATTCCGGCCGCTTTCTCTCAATTTCTTGCTTTAATCTCATCAGTTGTTCGCAGTAGAGTTCAGAATCGATGGCCCTGCCTGGTGGTAACAGCTCATAATGAATAATGCCCTTCCAATCCCACCACACACACAGCATCACCTTGTTGCGAGTTAACCCGGGTTTCGCCACAGTCTGTGAAGCCTGACCGGCCTTTGACCACGACCTTTTTCGCACGTTCTTGTCGTACGTGATCCACTTTTCATCACCAGTTATCAGCTTCTTCAAAAATGGTTCGGTTTCATTACGTCGTAATAAAGAATCACAAATGAGTACACGGTTCATTAGGTTTCTTTCAGTGAGCTCGTGAGGTACCCAAATGTCGAGCTTTTTTGTGTACCCAGTTTTTTTCAAATGCGCCAAAACTGTTTTGTGGTCAATTCCCAGTTCTTCAGCTTAGGGTTGCTGAGGATTCCTCTTCCGCTTCCTCATAATGCGGAAGTTCCGCAATATTTTGAGTTCCTCAACCGTTACCGCATCCTAATAAATAAAAATAAAAAATCCTCCTACGCTATCGCTTCCTCAAAATTTAAAAGGAAATATAAATACTAGCGGAACCGACAGACGTTGTCCTGTACACACATATTTTATTTTATTTTTTTCCATTTAAAATCTTAATTTAAACAATTTCGTATACAGTCGCACATTAAAACCACAAGGTTTGTGATGGAACGACCTGTGAGGATATAAATTTTGTTAAAAATTAAAAGAATATTTTCCAGTGGATGGTATAATTATATTATATATTTCATATAATCCTCTTCCTCATCAGCTTCCTCATCCGCATCCTCCTCCTCAAAAAATATCCTCATCCTCATCCGCATCCTCTAAATTTGTGCTTGACACTTCCTCCTCCTCCTCCTCTTCCTCATAATCACTTCCTCAACAACCCTACTTCAGCTACGTCGTAAGAACTACTGACATGCCGATCTTGCTCCACTTTTTCAAAAATGGCATCCATTTTATCTGTAATAGGGCGACCAGAGCGACGTGCATCTTTGACATCAAAATTTCCGGATTGAAAACGCTTAAACCAAATTTGTGCTACTCTCACAGACACTGCACTAGGTCCATAAACATCGCAAATTTTTTTCGCGGCTTGCGTTGCATTTTTACCTTTTTTGTAGTAAAATTTTAAAATGTATCGAATTTCTTCATTAGATTCACTCATCTTGGCGGTACGAAAAACAAATGAAAATCACACATTTTCCTAATTTGAATTTGGAATTATGTTCTTTAAAATTTAAACTTTCAATGATACCAAAACCAGCCAGATACAAATAGTATAGCCAAAGAGATTTTATTACAAGTTTATACATACTATAATGCGAAAAGACTTTTTCCCCAACCTAATATGTTATCTCAATTTTTTACTTATTTGAGCTATATAGTGGTTTAGAATAGTATATTTTCTATTGGAAAAACAATTTTTGTAAAGTATTGTTTGCCATTATAATGCTGGTATTTCATCTGAAAGATAACTACAAACTTCATTTACGTAAAACTGCGCTATAGGTTTCATCTTGCTTCAAAAAACTATTAGTGTAAATTAAAATATCTCTCTATAGAGGTTTTAATGAAGAATTAATCTTCCTATAATATTTAATTTCTTTGCAAAGTGTGTTCACATCGCTTCAAAATTAGGTCTGAAAAATCCAAAACATGTGACAATTTTGACGTCAATCGAGTGCACGCCAAACTCAATTTTTTTAGCATCAGGCAGATCGTATGCTTATAAGCCACTAGGGAAATCAGCTCTACATGCAGTTTCTTCTTCTTTGAATGTGATTAACCCTAGTAAAAGATGGTTGATAGAGCTTTTGCAATTCATCATTTTTCTGTCGGACATCTTCTGCCAGATATGCGGATCACCAGCTTCATATGCCCTCTGAAGAACGGAGGAAAATATACTTGAAAAATTATAATAACTCGTCCGACCCCATATACCCAACGACCAAGTTATCATACTTATTTACTTAAGTTTTGAGATATTGTACGATTATAAATTGTCCAAATCCGTATTATTTAAAAAAATTAACAAATATGTTCATCCACAATGTTCCTGTTCTTTTAAAAAATAACTATTATCTCCATCGGTAATCGATTCGAAAATGCCCTGAAATGAATTCAATGAAAATTTTTGACCTCTCAATAACGGGCAAGATAGCGATTTTTACATTATACTATAATTAATTATAAATAGTAAACAAGTAAACCTAAAGTAATAAATAGTAAAGTTGCTTTTTCCGCGGCAATAAATCACAACCAAAATGACATATAAGCACTTATCAAACAAATTATATTATTATTTCGGTATTAGGGAACAGAATATCGTTGTTATGGAAACTTGAACAAAAGAGATTTATTACGCACACTCGTATGTACCGCAGAAAGAATATTGGTAACCGATTGTGGCGGAATTAAATGGAATTGGTAGTCAATGTAAGTATCGATTACTTGTCTACCTGTTTTGAGGTTCAATTATTAGTTGCTAAACGATGATGTTGTAATTTTTTGTAATTAGTTGTTTATTCAACATCATACTCTCACGCTTATAATCCTATAAAGGGTGGACAGAGCTAAATAACATTTGGTTACACTTAAACCACATCTGGAAGTATGGATCATGCAATGCCTCAAAATAGTGACACCTTGCCAGCTTGTAGTCCGGGCTGCATAAAAATATTGTGGGTTGTTCCACATTCAACCAGCGATTTTTTCTACCAGAGATATAATTTTTCACATTCTACCGGTTTCTATTCCATTATTCTAACAGCAAATTTGTTATATCCAGTTTCGACTGGCAGTTTACTCCTTTTTCAACCAGTAATAAATATACTTGTATGCTAAAACAAACAATTTAGCTCACAACGTTTATCTTTCGGAGATTATGGATAAGTATAGATACTAAACAACAGCAATTTCAAGCATTATATTAATATAAGTAGATATTTTTAAACTAATATTATTATTATATGCTAGTCTTTGTACTCGTATATTTTTTTGCAATAAAATATAGCCTTTGTTACTCATTATAAAAGTGGCATTCTAACTGTGAAAGAATTTCTAATATTGGTCCAATAGCTTTTAAGCCTATTCATTACAAATATGCCTACAAAAAAATCTTTCCTCTTTACATTATTAGAGTGCGAAATAAAAAAATACTCAAAGCTAATTATAATCAGATTATCTCAAACACAAATCTCATGCTTCTCTAAAATTTCATATTTCTAGATCATTTTTAAGGCTTCCTTCGTGGTCGGCCCAAGCAAGACCCTTTATAACGCGAACGCGTAGTGTATCAAGATGAAATTAATATCAAACACAAAAGCCTACAATCCATCGCCACAGAGCATCGTAGGTCTTCACTATCAAAAGATTTATGGCGCGAAATAGCAAGAGCTATCTTGTACAAGAAAAATCTAAATTACGACAATCGTATAAGTATTTCTGATTCTATAAAATTACATAACTGGAACTTTGAATGGAACCCTTGTAGAGGAGGTGGATGGTCGGTGGTGCGTTCTTCGTAACAATCACGAAAGATAGGTAATCGGATTGATGTCCGAAAATTTTGCAACTCAATTTTCCTCCGTGTTCTTTTTCCTTGCTCCGTGAAGGTACGTTGGGCTGGTGGTCCCGGGTGGTGTTGAAAGATAGCAGTCGTTTCCAAGGAGGGTTGGTGTCAGGCACATGGCCGTAAAAATATAATACCAAAACCTATAGCGGTATTATCGGCTTGATCCCAGAGGTTCACGAGTCTATTGTTTAAAAAATAAATACTTGAATTCACAAACGGGTCCATGATATTTTAAAATATTAAATTTTTCTTTCCCTGTGAGTCCATAAGAATGTTTAGTACAGTCAATCAATAAAAACTTGGCTAATAAGTGACACTACCTTTATTATTTTATGACTTAAAAGACAAAGAATAGATTCGTGTAGGCCACTCCGCCTGCAGTACAGCGCAGCACGGCTGGAAACGAGATCCAAGATGGTGGACGTGACATTTTAATAAAATATCCGGGTATCATTTTCGTAGTTTTCGGGGGTCCCCATTCCGAATACAACATCTATTTTGTACAACATCTATACTGTACTGACCCCAAAATAAATTGGGCGCGGGCTAGAAAAAAAATCAAAAAAAAAAATGTACGGAACTACGTGTGCTAACCCAATTCGCGCTTCGTCATTGACACTAGAGAATTTGGCCTACTATGTGTCTTGAAATTAATGTTGATAACTCAGTAGAAATGGTTAATATTTAAAAAAAAAAAGGTTTAACAAATGTCTCTAGCTGATTGTAAGCGGAATTGGAGTCCAATTATGAAGATGGGGGGAGAGTATATACGCTCCGCAATAGCCTCCCTCACCTTGCCGACCTGTAGGGTACTTCCCGCCACTTATGAAGTACCCAAGGTTGTGAGGAGGGAATACGGGAACATGTCATCATCATGTCAGTCAAAAGACGCCCACTGTTCAACATAGGCCTTCCGCAAGGATGAATGATAGTAGGCGACAGAGTGGCAACTTGTCACTATTTCGAGGCACTGCTTGGTCCATACTGCCAGTTGTGGTTTTATGTGTGACCAAAAGTAAAGCTCTGCTAAGCCCTTTATGGGATTATGAGTTAATTGTATATATTTATGAATCCTTCTTTGTATCTGCCACAACATTATTCAACATTCTGGTATATATTTATTGTAAAAGCAATGTTTTTATTTTAACCATCTGCTCGTTTAGAATTCACAAAGTTTGAAGCGGATTTTAGTCGAGTCAACGATAAGGCACAAGTAAAGACACGAGGGTTGTCTAGACACATTAATAAAGTTTCAACGAACTCCGATAAAAAAAATTGACGTATCAGATATATCTCTTAAGTTAAGAGCTTATAAGAAATATGAAAAAAAAATCATGAAATCATCAGTAGTGTATTGATAAGTATTGGTGACTTCATGTCTTTTCTCATTAATTTTAAATAAACATAGACTTAAGGAGAATTAAAATGATGTTAATAAACATGGGCTTAAGGAGATTTAAAATAAAATGCGTCTGAATGGACATTTCATTACCGTACCGTAAAGGATATCTGAATCGGAACTGAGTGTAGATGTAGCACGGGGAAGACCTAGGCAGACGCTAATCGACGAAGAGGAAAAAGCATTCGAAACCGCCGAGCATGTACGAGGACCGTTATGAAAATAGATACCACATAAGAAACGTGTAAGGATCGAAGCAAGTGGTAAGAAGTGATATCTGCGGATCTTTATGTATGTATATATGTAACTATTAGCAATTAACTGGTATTTGTAAGGTACTTATACTATAACACTGTCCGTACTGTACAGTTACGGAGAGAAGATCTGCATTTTATTATGTACACAAATATTATCAATTTTATAAAAACTACTATTAATATTATTTATTTTATTTATACATCTTTCAACTTTAAGAAGGAACCGTACCATGCGAACATAAGAAGTTGTAAGAATATTATTTTGTTTCGTGGACCAAACATTTTCGAACTAACCTGCAAGTAGGTATTTAGTAATTTTCGCAGTAACCTATTCTGAAATTGATAAGGTATTTTAAACTTGTGTGAAAGGATTTTGGGATAATAAAATGGGTATATTTTTAACACTATCATTATTGCCTTTATTACATTTAAAATACATACAAAGTTATATTTCTAAATATTAAATTTTTACACTAAAAAATATAACAATTAAAAATGCAGATCCCCATAGGTAGCAAGACCAGGGTACCGGTGGTTAAGGATCCAGAGACATGAACCTTCTCTTGCATGCATCTGACTCTTGATCCAACCACCCAACGCGAGCCTCTTAAGGTGTTTGTCGATGCTCTTGATCTCTAATATTATTGTTGTTAAGATACTAATATTAATACTAGAAAAATGCACTGATAAAATCGACTTGCCTCAGGCGGGACGATTCGATTTTTTTCAGTGCATTTTTCTAGTATTTATATTTAAACGCAAAAATAAAATGATCCCATAAGATACTAATATTTATGTTTCCTTGTGCAAAACTGTTCCATAGAGTCAAGTGAAAGTAAAACTTAAATTTTAGCGTTACGACTTCCCACTTTATTCCGTTGTCTAATTTTTCTTATTTATTAACATTAATTGTCACCTGGACTGCTGACATGATTTTGGCGACCTGTCACTATTTAGAGCCATTTCATAGCCGATACTACCAGGTGCAGCTTTATGTGTAACAAAGTGTTAACTAATGCTCTGCTCATCCCGACATGGGATTACAAGCGTGACTGTATGTATGTATTAACATTTGCAAAGTATACAAGGAGTTAAATTACAGTTTCGCGAATGTTCTCTGCTTAAGCTGAAGAAGACATCTCAATAACCTTTCAAGGAAAAAGTCCAACGTCAATAAATATTATTGCATTTCTCTCCGATCTCCCCAGCGGAGCGGATACGTTGACATTAGCAGTCCCTACACTTATCCAACCTTCACTCGTCGCGAATGCCTAATCAGACATTCGGGAGCGAATTCAAAACGCGACTGCTTGCACTGTGGTAATGACCCGAATTGTGCAATTTTACGCGCCCTAATTAAGGCTCTGGTTTATTGAACTGACTACTCGTACGTAAATACATTATTGCTTTCGTCCAACATATTCTTGACAAATTGTGTAAATAGTTTAATTGCTTTTCTGTTTTTTTTACATCCGTTGATAATATAATTAATAATTTTGCCTTTATTGTAATAGCTGCTAGAGCTTTCGTATTCCAATGACTCTACAAAATTGCCTCAAATATTAATACATTAAAGAACTTTTTGTATTTCTATTTGCATATATTTCAGGTATCTATTGATGCATCTTTGCTGAACCTTACCTACTACATGCTTCCATATCGAACTTTTACCGCATTTCAATAACAAACTATTTTTGTGTACATTGGAGGTCATTTAAAAAAGGCGTGAAGAAGCACCTTGCAGGTTGGCTAGTGCAAGACTTTATCTGTCCCCTTACATTTGGACTCCGCCTCTGCACACCATTAGGTGGAATGTAGTCATACTAGATCTTTATATATAAAAATAAACCTGTGTGTGAACTTTTTAATTATAATAAAATTACAAGCCTTTATCACAAAATTACATAATAAAGACTGATGTTTTCTTTAACATTTTATTTTATATTCCGCGCAATACGAACGTGTGACGTCTACGATTCGGAATAAAAAGCAAAATCTCCATGTGTGGCGCAGCGTAATATAAATACCTGTCACGTTCCTACCGTCGTCAGTCACTGTTCATAGTGACATTATAGATGCAAGAAACCACATTTATAAGCCCCTATTTCCTCTGCATAGTGTAAGTGATTTCATTTGTTTATTAATTCACAGTAGGCGCAGATTCTTGTCGCTTACGCGTTGCAGAAGTATACAGGATAAGTACAACAAAACTCTGGTAATCGGTATCAAGCGCCTATTTCATAAACCAGACAATTCATTCAATTCATAAACAATAAATTCAATGGATTCGGCAATGTACTCCAAATTGTCATAGTAATTTACAATTGTCCCGTTTGTGAAATAAGCACCTGATTGTGAGATTCGTCACATTCTGAGCTGTTTCTACCATTCTGGACAAATAATTTTTACAACTCATTTCTAAGTCGCACAATCAAGAAATGGAATTCTCTGCTAGCACACGTGTTCCCTGCTTACAATCCTGGTTCATTCAGTTAGAAGTTAAGAATCATCTTGCAAGTCGGCAAATCGACGCGTGACGGAATAGCTAGTGCTGTGCATGGTAAACGGTAGAGGACTCCTAATGGTAAGATTAGATAGTGCGTAGGATAATATATTATATAATCCCAGAGGGTCCTAATGCTAATATAGATAGTGCGTGAGGGAGTATATTATATTATCCCAGAGGGTCCTAATGCTAATGTAGTGCGTGGGATAATATATTATATTATCTCAGAGGGTCCTAATTCTAAGATAGATAGTGCGTGGGATAAATCTCATAGTCCTAACCTAATTCTAAGATAGATAGTGCGTGGGAGAATAGATTATATTATCCCAGAGGGTCCTAATCACAGAACATAGATATAAGAGGTATCTATGTTCTGTGGTCCTAATGCATAGATAGATAATGCGTGGGATATTATATTAATCCACGCACTATATATCTTATCATTAGGACTCCTCTACCGTTTACCATCAAAAGGAGTCATTTGCTAGATTTTATTTATAAAAAAATATGTGTATAGTGACGATCGCCTTACTGGAGTACGGCTGCGTACCAAAAGGTCTCCGACTTCAATAAAGATAGGCATATATTTAATTAACGAACAAAAATATAATTATTCTTTGTGTGCTCTATTTCTACAACAGCCTGTTTTGCATCAGAGAGTGAGAGGCGAATGTCTCACCTCATGAGTCATGATGGTTTATATTAGATTTAAGGTGATGACAAAGAAATATCTAAAGACATTGTGTTTGTCCGGTACATCTAGAAATTAAAGCGCAAGTTGTCTCCATGAAACTTGGACATCATCATTTAAGTCACTGTGTTGGCTAGTTCCATTAACTTCTCCAACGGATATCCTCATTTCAGTGCCCTTTCATAAAGAAAGGTCTGAGGTAGAGTTTTATTAATTTACTAGATAGTAAAGCTAAAGTTCTGTAAAGCTATATTGTTTAAAGTCTCTGAAATTAATTCAAAGAAAATTTCAAACGGTCTAAACATTTAATAATGGTCAAAGAAATTCTTCGAATTTAGTCTCAGAAATAAGACACCTTTTTAATATAAATTTCCAGAAATCTACCAATTAACTTCGTAACTCAAAAGTTTTGAATACATATAAAATTTTCAGATAAACTTATAATTATTTATTCGCGACAAACGAACACAACAGTTATAATTTTATTTTGTTGTTGAAATGTAGAGATATATAGTTTAGTTCTCAGAGTATTCTTGTTTTAATTGCCTCCGTGGCCTAGTGGGTTGCCCACCGGGTTTGGATGCAGAGGCCCCGTGTTCGATCGCCAGGGGAGTAATCATTAGTGCTCGGTTGGGTAGGTGGCAAGACTCGTTTAAGACTTCTCTAGCAACCAGCATCTTATCAAAATAATAAGAGCGTTAACCATAGATTTACAATTACTGACGTTTATAGATTGGCAATGAATCGACAAGGGCGAGACCAAAAAATGCACCAATGTGTGAGTAATGCACATGTGTGCGTGGAAAATAGTACAGCAGTCTGACAGTTGCTGTCTTTTCTACGTGACTGACAGGCTGACATAGGCCGCCTGCGTGTAAGTGAAATGGTCTCGTCTATCTATCTCGTTCTAATATACGCGTTAGTATGCTCTTTCTAGTTCACATTGCCGATCTAAAGTTTCCTATATCTATGGTGTTAACCGCACAATTGCGTTCCAAAAGTTAATATAAGATAGTCACTCCCTCCGTAGTTGAAGGTTTGAATTGCTTCCACTTTCGTAGAAGGTACAGTTTTTGCCAGGATTTTTTAAAAACTTCCTAATGGTGAAAGGTATAGATGGCCTAAAGACTTCGCTTTTACCATGTTTCCTGTTCCCCTCAGTATTGGAAAACTGGCTGCTAAATTGTACTAGCTTTGTAATTTATAAAAAAGTCATTAAAAAGGTTTCATTTAGGTACCTGCATAGCTAGTGAAGAATACTGCCTCTTGGTAGGATACACGAAGCTGATCCAATATAAGAGCCAGTTCGAAATTCGCTAACAGTATTTATTCCGATTATCAAGATATCATTCACGTTATCAATTATATTTTAACACAAAAAGACACATAAACCAATCTAATAGGTTGGGGAAAAAGTTTCTTCGCATTTTTTAAGAAAATTCAAAACATTTTTTAATATAGTTTATTTACATTTAACTAAAGTACGTAGGTACCATTTTATTCGATAACTTTTTGCCATCTTGTAGGTAGGGACATGATCCCATTGCTATAGAAATTTTGGGACTTCTGGTCAAAATACCGCGACAAGTGGTTTTGGCAGTCCTCTCGTGATGTTAACCTGACACTGCCTAAAGAATTCTGAAGAGACCGAAACAGGTGGAAATCTGAAGGTGCAAGGTCAGGACTATACGGCGGATGCATTAACACCTCCCAGCCAAACTCTCTTAATTTTTGCTGAGTGGCTAAAGATGTGTGAGGTCTAGCGTTATCATGATGAAAAACCACACCCCTTCTGTTGATTAATTCCGGCCGCTTTCTCTCAACTTCTTGCTTTAATCTCATCAGTTGTTCGCAGTAGAGTTCAGAATCGATGGTCCTGCCTGGTGGTAACAGCTCATAATGAATAATGCCCTTCCAATCCCACCACACACACAGCATCACCTTGTTGCGAGTTAACCCGGGTTTCGCCACAGTCTGTGAAGCCTGACCGGCCTTTGACCACGACCTTTTTCGCACGTTCTTGTCGTACGTGATCCACTTTTCATCACCAGTTATCAGCTTCTTCAAAAATGGTTCGGTTTCATTACGTCGTAATAAAGAATCACAAATGAGTACACGGTTCATTAGGTTTCTTTCAGTGAGCTCGTGAGGTACCCAAATGTCGAGCTTTTTTGTGTACCCAGTTTTTTTCAAATGCGCCAAAACTGTTTTGTGGTCAATGCCCAGTTCTTCAGCTACGTCGTAACTACTGACATGCCGATCTTGCTCCACTTTTTCAAAAATGGCATCCATTTTATCTGTAATAGGGCGACCAGAGCGACGTGCATCTTTGACATCAAAATTTCCGGATTGAAAACGCTTAAACCAAATTTCTGCTACTCTCACAGACACTGCACTAGGTCCATAAACATCGCAAATTTTTTTCGCGGCTTGCGTTGCATTTTTACCTTTTTTGTAGTAAAATTTTAAAATGTATCGAATTTCTTCATTAGATTCAGCCAGATACAAATAGTATAGCCAAAGAGATTTTATTACAAGTTTATACATAGACTTTTTCCCCAACCTAATATTTGCATTAGTTATTTGACGTTTTCAGAAAGTATACGCAGCAAAACACAATCTTTCAGTAACCGAAGATCTCGTCAACAAGATAAGTATGGAACATATTCATATATATCTGCATATAGTAACGTCACAGACGTATTTGCATAAGCAGTAGTACAGTGCATAACGACGGAGTGACAATCGATTAATCCTACTGGTTCAAGTAATCATCTTCCGGTACACTGACCCGTCATTTTTGGACAAAGCTATTGTATTCGCAAAATACGTTCTGCTTGTAAGCGATGTGTACCGCAGGGATTCCCAAGGTGTGCGTCGCGACGCTCCGTCTTGAGGCAATCCACATAGATTGGCGAGTGATTCGAGCAAAATAAATGTAGAGAACAAATGAGAGAGACGATTTCCAAACTAGAGCCCCGTTTGGAGAAGCTGTGCTCCGAAAAGCAAGCACATGTCTCATTAGTAGCTAGCGAAGAAAGTTAAACAAATACCTCTTTTCTTATATTGTTCTGTTTGGTTTTTGTAGGTATTTATGTTATTTGGAGTTTTTCGGATAACATGGCTATCAAGGGCGTCACAATAAAAATAAGTTTAGGAAGCCTTGGTGTGTTATATACGGGTGAGTTTTCTGTTGTATATTCTTAAGAAAGTTGCAAAATATTCTATCTATTTGGAAAATTTAAAAATATAAGCATTATTGAAACCATACTTCTATACCCGGACTGCTGAGATATGGCTGAGATGATATTGAGTATAACATCTGTCCTGGTCGTTGGCTTTAGTTTGTTTACAGAAGGATTGTTAGTTTTTGTGTTTAGTGCTCCTTTTGGTAGGCGACAGGCTGGCAACCTTGTCACTATTTTGGGGTACTGTTTGGTCCATACTGCCAGATATGGCTTTGCTTGTAGCAAAATGTTACCTGAAGCTTTGCTTGACCCCTTTTGAGATTGTGACGGTTGTTATATGTATCAGATTTTTTCCATACTTGGCAATTATGCTGGGTTTCAATAACTGGGTTAAAATAAGTATCAATATCTTTCTAGGCATGAGATTTTGACAGATATCCTTCACAAAAATATGTCGAATTTCTACCGTTACCAAGAGAAAACCTCGGTAGTTATGTTATTTCACCACCACGACCCCGCCGTCGTGGAGTGGTCAGTAACGCTGCCTACACATCAGGTGCTCCGGGTTCGAGTCCTGGTAGTGGCAAACGTTAGTGTGATGTGCACGAATATTTGTTCACCAGTCATGATTGTATAAATATTTATTTAAGTTTATTTATGAAATATCTAGATTATTATGTATGTTTGTCCGTTATCTAGTATCCATAGCACAAGTTCTTAATGATACTTAATTTGGGCTAGATAATTGGTGTGAGCGTGGAAATATATTATTATTAATATTATATTATAGAGGAGGGCAAGTACAACAGTTTTTGCTCTGCGCCGGAGAAGCATTTTGCCATATTACCTATATCTTCTATTGACCTGTAATGATGTCCTTACAAGTTTCCTTTTTAATAAAAACTTCATCAAATGAATCCATTCTATCTTATAGTAAATACATAAGTATGGTCCAGTTTTACTGACCACTCCACTTCAGACGGCCTCCATGCTTCAGTAACTACGCTGAATCGTTGGAATATTATCAATTATGCCTTGGTACATTTTACAACACATGATCAACCTTTCGTTTTTTTCGTTTACTTCTCGAATTCTCGACCAATGACAACGAGCAACGTGCTCGGTGTACTAAATTTGTACACACCAAGTCCACGATACCTAAACCCCATGCATATCAGCTGAAGTCAAAGCGAAAAGGCAATGTGACGTAAGAATCATTAATAAAAACTATGAGTCAGTTATTGTGTTAAAGAAACTAATTTGAATTTAATAAGTAATATATTTGCTATTATGTGAGCTTTACAATCATTATTTATTAGGATCCGAATCGTTTTTGTCCAAAGGATAGCTGGAAAGCTAGTGGACACGATAGCATCCCTGGAGTTGTACTTAAGAATATGCAGTGGTCTCAGTATTTACTTGCCTTTATTTATCGGAGTGTAATCCGCTTACGGACGATACCATATACCGCTGGCTAGTGGACCAGCGGACCGTTGGCTAGACGTGGGCCTGTGCAGGGGTCGTCCAGCACCTGGTCACCACGGCACTGGGAATACCTGCTAAACGACTCCGGTTTCCCCCATGCCCTTACTAAAGACGACCCGGAGTTTGCCGAAGCATTTCACCGAGCCATCTCCGTGATGTATTTACTTGCCTATACCAACGCTCATATTCTTCCAGCGTCTCTAAAAAAGGGAGCCATTCCAGTCCCGGCCATTTATTGACCAATAACTGTCATATTACTACTATGCACAAGCATGGAAAGGATCTTCAACAACCATCTGGCATGATAGCCCTGGAGGTGCATTCTCTGGTTAACGGTCATCAGTAAGCATTTAGACCAAACGATGACGAGTGATCTAAGGTGAAGCTGTAAACAAGCGGAGAAAGTCACTGGTAATTTGCGTTGACATCTCTAAAGCTTTTAACAAGGTTTGGCATAAAAGTCGTCCGGCGTAAGGGCTGCCTGTTCAGCTCTGTACTTGGGTCAATCAATCAAATCGTTTATTTGCACAACACCGCGAGAGTCAAATAAAACAGTCAAGTCTTTGACTTTTGATCAACTTTGATCGTGGTTTTTTCGGTTTCAGTTCAATTGGAAGGCGCCACTCCAAAGCTTGTTGACTAGTTTGCATGTCAAACTTATAAATAACCCACGTCTCCCCATCAGTAACAATTCGTTTCATGAATGTTGGGTCGGAATTGGCTCATTCTAGCATGTTCTTAGCTACTCTCATGCGATTGAGTTTTTGAAGAACACTCAGGTTTTTGGGACTAGCCAACAAGTTTCATACCCAAGTGATTATTTATAATGGTACGGATTCACTCGTGATATACAGAAAGTTCGGCGGCTATCTCTCTCAAAGTTACAAAAGTAGTACAAACTGCGGCATTTTTTCACGCGCATCAAACTGAATAGCAAATACTCATAAACAATATGCCAGTATATATCATAAAAGTACGATCTAGCAAATAAAATAGTAGAACCTATTCTAGATTTCCGATGGCAAAGATGACATTCTACTTAGGTCAGGGCTTTATTTCCATAATAGTACTTATGTACTAAAAGTACGACCATAAAAATCAGTAAAACCCGGCCATAATTGTGTTAATCTTGCTAGGGAAATTTCTCTTTGTCATCAGTCACAATTAATCTCAAATTGAGATTTCCCACGATAACAATGAAGTCCTTTCTGCGTAAACAAAGTGAACGATCTTAGTCATCGCTGAACTTGATATGAGTAGGTAGCGATGTAACAATTTATTGCGTGATTAGAGAGTAAACTTTCCGATCTATAAAATATCATGCTATAAGATTATCGGAGGTTTATTTATGAAAACTGGTCAAACCAGCAGGTTTGACGCCAAAAGTGCTGACTGACTCTTACTTGAAAAATGCACTGAAAAAAATCGACTTGCCTCAGGCGGGACTCGAACCCGCATCTTCCACAATCCGGGCGGATGCGTTGACCAATTACGCATCCGCCCGGATTGTGGAAGATGCGGGTTTGAGTCCCGCCTGAGGCAAGTCGATTTTTTTCAGTGTATTTTTCTAGTATTAATATTTACGGGTTTGTAAACGCAAAAATAAAATTATTCCATGACTCTTACTTTACCCGACTAACGGCAAAATCGAAAGGATAGGTTATGATTTTGACTGTCTATGTATGTATCTTTGTATATACATATTATCCTTCGTAGACGTAAACTATTCTGGTAGGAGTCGATTTGAACTTGTAAACACCGATTTGAAGTGATTTCATTCCTTTCCTTTTCCCGTAGTCAGGTTACATTTTTAAAACTTTGTGCTTGTATTCAATCATTTCAACTACTTACTTCTTCTCTAGATAATACAAGCCGAAGACATAATAAACTGTACTGACTAGATCGTTTAAAACATAAAACTTTTATTTCGGTACCTCTTTTCAGTTTTGAAGTCAGTTTAACTGGTTTTTTTTCTGTTGTAATTTAAACAACATGCCTAATGACATGTTCTTTTAGAATGACGCTGCTCGTTTTCTTAGTGACTGATATACACTTAACTGTCTATCTCAAAAACTACAGAACCGATTTCGATGACACTTTTTATTATTTAGACAATTCGGGGCGTCACTACGACCTATAAAGATCTATTGTGACTAGCCTCCAAGTAAGTCCCATTGAGGCCTTACATGTACTCCTTTAGCCGGGCACTGTCTAAAAATGATAAGTTATTCCTAGCTCGGATTGTTTTGATATCGTCTGGGTCGAGAATGTGTCTTCCCAAATGTGGGCTTCTTTTGTGAATGATACATTCACAATAGCACAGGAGAGACTTGCACAGATGCTCAAGTTGGACTAAACCTAGTCTAACAAAAAAAAGAATGACTGAAATCCAACTTCTAGTTTTTGAGATATGTGTGAACAAATCTACAAGCATACAGGTAAACAAACATCAGACATATTATACATACACTCGTGAAATTTGACATATGTGTTTAGAAGCCGGTATTGACTAACAAAATGCAAAAACTGTGTAATTCGGACAACATATATAATAGGTTGGGGAAAAAGTTTCTTCGCATTTTTTAAGAAAATTCAAAACATTTTTTAATATAGTTTATTTACATTTAACTAAAGTATGCAGGTACCATTTTGTTCGATAACTTTTTGCCATCTTGTAGGTAGGGACATGATCCCATTGCTATAGAAATTTTGGGACTTCTGGTCAAAATACCGCGACAAGTGGTTTTGGCAGTCCTCTCGTGATGTTAACCTGACACTGCCTAAAGAATTCTGAAGAGACCGAAACAGGTGGAAATCTGAAGGTGCAAGGTCAGGACTATACGGCGGATGCATTAACACCTCCCAGCCAAACTCTCTAAATTTTTGCTGAGTGGCTAAAGATGTGTGAGGTCTAGCGTTATCATGATGAAAAACCACACCCCTTCTGTTGATTAATTCCGGCCGCTTTCTCTCAACTCTTGCTTTAATCTATCAGTTGTTCGCAGTAGAGTTCAGAATCGATGGTCCTGCCTGGTGGTAACAGCTCATAATGAATAATGCCCTTCCAATCCCACCACACACACAGTATCACCTTGTTGCGAGTTAACCCGGGTTTCGCCACAGTCTGTGAAGCCTGACCGGCCTTTGACCACGACCTTTTTCGCACGTTCTTGTCGTACGTGATCCACTTTTCATCACCAGTTATCAGCTTCTTCAAAAATGGTTCGGTTTCATTACGTCGTAATAAAGAATCACAAATGAGTACACGGTTCATTAGGTTTCTTTCAGTGAGCTCGTGAGGTACCCAAATGTCGAGCTTTTTTGTGTACCCAGTTTTTTTCAAATGCGCCAAAACTGTTTTGTGGTCAATTCCCAGTTCTTCAGCTACGTCGTAACTACTGACATGCCGATCTTGCTCCACTTTTTCAAAAATGGCATCCATTTTATCTGGAATAGGGCGACCAGAGCGATGTGCATCTTTGACATCAAAATTTCCGGATTGAAAACGCTTAAACCAAATTTGTGCTACTCTCACAGACACTGCACTAGGTCCATAAACATCGCAATTTTTTTTCGCGGCTTGCGTTGCATTTTTACCTTTTTTGTAGTAAAATTTTAAAATGTATCGAATTTCTCTATTAGATTCACTCATCTTGGCGGTACGAAAAACAAATGAAAATCACACATTTTCCTAATTTGAATTTGGAATTATGTTCTTTAAAATTTAAACTTTCAATGATAGCAAAACCAGCCAGATACAAATAGTATAGCCAAAGAGATTTTATTACAAGTTTATACATACTATAATGCGAAAAGACTTTTTCCCCAACCTAATACATACAGGTCGAATTGATAACCTCCTTTTTTATTTCTACGTCGATTAATAATATCAATCTTAATATCTGGGTTATTCAACGCAAGGTGCTTTTGTAGGTTGCTAAGGCAAGGATGTTATTTGATATTAATAATATTATCTTTCAAAAACCGAGTGGCCAAGGATTACTGTTACAATGTCTAAAACGTATTTATTATTAATTTTGAAATAAAATGTCAGCGAACAGTGTTTTACCAAAGACAATTTACGCTAGTAGATTTTTTCGAACTTTGTCACATTACAGAATATTGCTATAGTATTCTTATTTTAACTGAGGATCGTGACTCCATGGCTTATTATCAGCCTTGCGCCTATCTGGAAGCAATGCGACATTGCTGAGACTCTCCAGCTTTGCGGAGATTCAATCTGATCTTCGAGCTATATGTATTTTACTAACATCACAGGACATTCTATTTTTGGAAATATATATATATCTTCGCAAAGTAGTAGTATCGGGTTAAAATTTACTACAAACGGATTTTCTAAATGTTCAATTTACGTCGCAGTTCCCTTTGGAACAATCTAACACCAAGGCATTGAGGTCATCCGCAATCAAATTAGATATGCACTCCACGTGCTACCGTTAACTTCGGCTCTAGAAGGTAATTGGAAACCAACATTCAAACATCCATGAGCCACTTCTAGAACATTCTCATAAGAAGCAAAAATTGTTACCACCCCAGAGTTGTTTTGATGGATTCTGGTAACAGTTCTCTTCTGAGGAGGAAAAATAATTTCAGGGCATATTATTCTTAATATTCAGAACGAAATCGTGTTTCTTTTCAATGTAATCCTTTTTTGCGTAGTTATAACTTTTTACATCTTGTAATCTTTATTTTTTTTAAAATGCTTAGAATGCCTTGAACAATAAGATACGAAAAATAAATGAAAATGTTATCACAATCGTACGGAAAATTCTGTTCCCAACACCACTTATTCTTTCGCGTATGTGACAGGTTTTCTCATTGATTACTAAAATGCAGTACTAGTTTTCGATTATTGTTATAAAAACCCTGTACAGCAAATAACCTTAGATCGAACGTGCGATAACATTTATTAATCTTAATGAATTTGCAATTGTTAAAATTATACCTCTAGTTATATAATTATTGCGATTCCACTAACTGTTGTAATATATTTCAAGGAAATAATGACAAAGGATTTTATTTTATTTATAAGAATATAATAAGCAAGGATGACCTAGCGTTTACTGCATTTAATTTAAAATGTTTTTATCCTTGAAACAAAGCAACGAATAGGGTCATTTGTTTTCAATGTATTTTTAATTGAAAAAAATAATTTAATTTATTTTTTATTTATCTTGCATTTTGTGTGTCACCTACATTCGATGCAGTCGGAGAAGAGTGGTCAGTAACACTGCCTACACACCAAGCGGTCCGGGTTTAAATCCTGATACAAATGTTTGTGTGATGATTACAAACATTTCTTCACGATTATAATAATAATAATTATTTCTTGATGATTCATGGTTATTTGTGTATTTATTCAACTTTATATATAAAGAACTTATAAATTTTAATAGTAAAATACATAACAATTGGTACCTATATAGCTTATCGGCTAAAAATTAAGAATGATGTATGTTACAATTTTTCGAATTTTAACCTCAGTTTTATTTACTTATCCGTTATATAGTTATTATTGGTTGACTGGAAGAGATTTCTTAGATAAGTCTATCCTTGCAAATCATGCCTACATAATTTGCAAGGGTAAACTTATCTACGTAAGAGATCTAAGAGAGAGAGTCAACCATATCTGTCAACCAGTTACTCTGTCGTTATATTTTATGTATTTTCAAGTGCAAAAAAGAGTATGTAATAATGTCAATACATATTAAAAGTTCAACGACCAGATAAGAAGATAGTTAATACATACTTCCTTCCCTCCCGAGCCCTTAAGAACATTCTATGACGTGATCCTTTCTGTGGACTTCATTGAACCTTAAAAAATAATAATCTGTCTCATCTTCGACCTTTTATCCTAAATGCGGGATTTTCACAAATCGTCCCAATGGGTCATCAAATATTTACTTTGTTCTCGCTGTGATTTTAAGGACATTCCTAAAATTTACCAAATATTATAAGGGATCGCTTAGAAGTTGAAAATGCTGGTACCATATTTGTCAGTTCGGGTCTGGACTTATTAATCTCGTTATAGTCTAACCATTAACCATTTAAGTCTCATTTATTAAACGACACAATTGTTTATTAATTTTTATGCTATAGAAAAGGTAAGCAAGCAAGAAATCATATGGCTCGCGGCCACTGTAACCTATAGATGCTTTCCACATCTTGAAGAATGTCCCGCGCGCTACCAATTCTAACTTCATCATCCTCTACCCCCCGGAAGTCTAGAAATCTTTCTTCTGGATAAAAACTAGTGACCTACTAGGAGTTTCACCCAAGTTCTTCTTGTAAGAACACGTGTTGTAAGAGTTTTATTAAACTTGCACTGTTCGTATGTATTATATGTACCTATGTAAGTTGTCCGTTAAAATTTGCAAGCCATTTTTCGACCATTTATTGGTATTTGATTGAAATTTTGCACAAACGTTCAGTTTGTATGACAATGCATGCTAATCTAAGTGACGTCATTCTAAATCCAATATGGCGGACGAGTTATTTTTTGTGCACTCCCTTGATATAGGTATTAAATGAAAGGGTTTTTCTGAGAATAATGCGAAAAATAAAATTACACTTAATGCAAAATGGCGGACTGGCTAAGATGGCAGAGTAAGTAGGTACTTATTATTTAACAGTACCATCATATGGGCATCAAATGAAAGGGTTTGCTGAGAAAAATACGAATGAACGAAATAAATTAATAAAAAATAAATTACTTTAAAAACATTTTGTGTAGGTATTTATTTATTTCCATCGTCGTTCGATCTATCGTTTATCTTCTCTTTATAGATTATAGAATCGATCTGAGCTGTCTGATCTACACAAGTAAACCTCGCGACAAGCTTTTGTTCACATATAAATTGTGTACTAGATGTGATGCCAGCAGAGTAGAATAGCATCACCCCATATCCTCCAATGGGTATCGTAGAAGGCGACTGATGGATTAGCAAAGGGGTTTGATCACCTTATACTCCGTCCACCTATTCGCACTAGACAAGCGTGGTAGACTACTGCCTAAACCTCCTGCGATGACTAGGAGAGGCCTTGTGTCCCAGCAGTGGGTCGAATTATAAAGGTTGTAATGATGATGGAAGTGTGTAATGTAATAACATCACGGGTTTAATTAAATTTTAAGTTTATTTTCTTGTTTTCAAACCATTGAAATATAAGCTGGTTTTTGACGTGACAACGTCTTATAATTCGATAGAGCCGGCTGCACGCACGAAAAAACATGACGTCATGCGGCGTTACCTCGCTCTGAATCTAATTCTCTAATTTGAATTTGGAATTATGTTCTTTAAAATTTAAACTTTCAATGATACCAAAACCAGCCAGATACAAATAGTATAGCCAAAGAGATTTTATTACAAGTTTATTCATACTATAATGCGAAATCTATTAAACAAATGAAATTAAATTTTTCTTTTGAAAAATGCTACCATTCCATCAGTATTTTCTTAAGACGTTGTCAAGTTCAACTATCGTCAGTAAACCGACTTTACAGACAACCAATTTTGTCTCATGAATGTCGCCATGAGCCATGACTGTGAGATGCACTTTGTACGTCAGTGTAGAGATAATTTGCACTTGTGCAGCGGAAGCGACAGGATGGCAACCTGTCACAATTTGCAGGATGGGAGCTTGATGGGAGGCACTAAATGGCCCAAACTGCCAGATGCGAATACAACCTCTTTTGGGTTTACGAGCGTGATTGTAATACAGGATGTTTGGTACCTACATGGCGAGCGGGCACCTACCCATAGTACCCATCTTAACATAGTCATTTAATTAAATATTACTATATAGTGCATACTAAAAATCGTGTAATATTTAAAAGCGTTATAAAAAATAGAAAATTTTTTTTTTTAGTATTTTGATATATATGGCTGTTTTTGTTATTTTTTTTAGCTCTGGAAAAAAAATATAACGGTAGTTAGAATTTGTTTACAACAAATTGTTAAGTTAACAAACAATGAAATTATTGATAAAAAATTTTTTTTTTTCTATTTACCTATGAAGAAATGCCAATTATGATTTTTAAAGAGAAAATCATTCCTTAACTAATTATTTAAACAATCGAAATATAAAAAAAACGATTATAAACAATAAAAAAAATTATTTAAGAAAATTTTTTTTTTTTAAAAATCATTATTTTGCCAAGACAACATAATGGTAAAAAAAAAATTCTTTAAATATTAAACTTGTCTATTTGTTTATAAACAATTTCTTAACAAATGATGTAAAAAATTTTTTTCCGATGTTACTTAATGCCATTGTTGGATAAGAAAGCAGCAATAATATAACATTTGTTTAAAAATTTTTTTTTAATAACATTTCTTAGACTTTTAATTTTTTGTTAACTTTAAAAAATTGTTATAAACAAAATAAATAACTTTAATAAACTTTTATCGCGGGATCTTGTTAAGTATATATATAAGAAGAGCTCCACAGAGCCAAAAATTTATAGGTTTATTATTTAAATTTTTATGTCGTCATTTATGAAAACGGAGATAGGAAAAAAATTCGTTAATTAACAATTGCATAACTTTTTGAAAAATTAATTTAAAAAAAATTTTCCAACGGGAATATATTCTTTCAAGTATCTGGATGACACCATAATTTATTTAAATTTTTAAATTCATATTTGTTACTATAAAAAATAATTTTATGTAAGAAACTGTCTTTAACGGCAGTGCGCCCATGCCGTAATGGCTGCGCGGAGCCCTATTTTCAGCGTTAAATTAAAATTATAAATAATAGAGGTAGAGTTCCGGGAGCTGGGACTTTTTTTTAGGAAATTTCCTCTTCTTTAAGGACCTTTTTTCCAAATATCTTAAATATTAATAGTTTATGAGTTATTAACAAAAACGTAAATACCTCTTTTTTTTCATCTTATTTTGTTAATAACAATTGCAATTTTTTACGTGCAGTAAAATCCTCAAAACTCATTTTTCTAGAGGTCGTTCCGAATCCAATGAGCTATTGCTCATATTTTTAGGAGCTTTATCTCTATTTTTCACGTTTTTGAACTTGTTGACTGGACTATAGGTAGAAAAGAATAGACATCTCACTTGTCTACAAAACCTTTTCTCAGTTTTAATATTAAGTTGAAAACAACTTTGTTAAAACGTTATTTAATTAACAACGTATCAGAAAAATCTCGTTAAAAGTCCCACAGTTTCCACGGATCAGTAATTGTTTGCCCCGGAATGTTTTTAAACAAGCTCATTATGAAACCAGAATTAAAATTACATACTTGCTATATTCCTCATTGAATTAAGGATTACCTTTGTTGGGCAGTGAGAGTTTTGGAATTGAATTTCAACCTAAGCCAGCGCGGCTTATTGGTTGTGGCTCCGGACATAGGCCTTTGCTTATTTACTGTAATACATGATTACATGTGTTTGGTCTACATGTAGCAGTATAAATATATTTTAAATTACGGGTTATAAATATCATCAAAAGTCAAAATCCGAACCACAACCACACATAACTTCTCAACAGTCTGTTATTTCTAGGCTTTTCGTAAATCAAATAGACATCATTAATAACCGGAAATTAAATTTATCAAAAATCAAAAGCTTATGACAACGTATGAGCATATTCTAATAGCGTTCAAGATTATCGCGTCTCCAGCGATAACTTATGCGCCGGTGCTTTCGCTAAATCTCCGAAGCAAGTCACGTCAGGGGTCTTCATAGCACCTTAAGCCGAAGTTCAGAATAAGCTGTGCTTTAAGCATATGATAGCAGAAAAGCAGGGAAATCAATAATAATATTTGCACGCTCACACCATAGCTCTAATTAAGTATTATTAAGTTTTTTTTGTAAAAAGAAAAATGGTCAAAATTAGTCATGTATTATTGGTTCACAGGTGACAAGAAGAGAAAACGAGGTAGACCATTTCGTCGGTGGGTTACGACATTAAAGCCATAGCAGGCACCACCTGGACAAGAATAGCTAATGATAGAGAGAAATGGCGACAGTTGGAAGAGGCTTTTGTCAACTAGTGACATACAGACAGGGAGTCAATGCATGTTAAGTTTAAAATGTGAAAGTTTATTATAAATAACTAGCTGTACCCTGCCACGCTTCGCAGTGGCACTTTGTGATTGAATGGTTGAGAAATGAGAAACAAAACAAAGAATACATTTCATATAAGTTTATTACATGTTGGCGACTTGCCACCACATTGTCTATAGTTTTTTGATTGACGTTGATGGCGGTTGCCTAGTTACGGTTGTTATTTTTTCATTACTATTGCAGTTGTCAGCGAGTGTTTTCCTCGCTTCTGGCAGATGGCGCGGTCACTGGTACACAGCTGATCGTTAAAAAAACTGTTTTCTCGCGGTCGCAGATATGTGACTGATGCAAAAAATAGATAAAAACAATCCTTGATGCGGATTTCATATCATGTTAAAATTTCAACTCAATCGGTGCAGAACTTTTTGAGTTTTTGAAGCTTACACAAACCAACATAACATTTTTATATATATAGATGTAATGTAAAATACTGTCTGAATAAAGGCTATTATTATTAAGTTTCTTTTGTAGATATAACATTAATTTTAAAAAATATACAGGGTGTGGCGTAAATAGTGGTCCAAAGCCAAGGGTTCGGCGTACTAGGTATTCAACTATAACATACCACTATTTTTACCCAATTTTACCCAAGGGTTTATAGAAAAACATATTTAAACCTTTTTTATAAAATTTTTTACCCTTTTTCATAAAAATAGATGCAGTTTTCACAATAAACGTTCTTTTCTTATTCCGTTTTCTGTTTCTTACTGCTGGATACATTAGCTATCTTAAAAAAATACTATCTTTGATGTAAATTTTAAGATTTTAATGCAAAAATAGCTTATTTTTAATTTTTAACCCTAACTTTAACTTATCATGGATAATCAGACGCGATTTTTGCAAAAAAAATGTACCACACGCTTAGTGCCCATAAACTTTAAAACATGCCTACTAAATACCGATTTCAAAATGGTATAACAATAGTGGATCCTAATAATAAAAAAAAAGTTATTCGTAATAAAGAAGAAGTTCATCAAAATACTATGGAAATTTAGTTACGTTAATATTAAAGCATTATTTGAAAAAAATGTACTATACTGGCAATGGCAATGCATTCAAAAATATCCTTACAAGATACACATTTTAAAATGCTACAATATTGCTAGGTTTACTAAATAAAATTTTTATTTAGTAAACCTAGCAATAGTTATGGCTATTTAATTCGAAAATAACAACCAAGTTGTAGTGATTGAGACCTAACTTAATTGAAATAATAAATAAAAAACATAATGGCGATGTCATTATTTTTATTTATTTATTTATTTATTCAAATAAAACATTACAGTAGTGATTTCTTAAATTAGTTGTAAACATAAACTTATTCAAGTTTTACCGTACACCAGAGTCGTCGATACGCTTAGCATTACACATTAATAGGATCGTGTTGTATAATATTTATGATGTTACTTTAAAGAATACTTTACTTATCGCTAATACTTAATTAATTGCTACATTTAGAAATAGTAAGAGTACATAACAATTTTAAACAACCATTAATAATTTGTGAAATAAAGCCGAAAATAGCAATAAATGTAGTTACATTAATAACAATCAATGTTTTTGACATAATGTTAACAAATTACACCAAATGTTCAAGGTGTCCTCCATGCGCAGCTATACACGCTCTGCATCGACGGATAAATGATCTTTTGATTTGACGAGCAAACCCGCTTTCTTCGATTTCTCGTGCTGCTGTCTGGATTCTAGTCCTCAGTTGCTCGAAACTCGTTATTTCTTCTTTATACACCTTTTCTTTTAGACAACCCCAATAAAAGAAATCCAGTGGATTTAGGTCTGGTGAGCGTGGTGGCCACAATATTGGACCTAAGCGCCCTATCCATCTATTAGGATAATTTGAGTTGAGGTGCTCTCGAACACTAAGAGCATAATGAGCGGGACAGCCATCGTTCTGCAACCACATGTTCTGTCGAACTTCTGGAGCAATATTTTCCATCAGTGAATGTAAGTCATTCTGCAAAAAACTTAAGTACCTTTCTGCGTTTAAGGTGTCTGGCAGTTCATGTGGACCGACTATTTGTCCGTTAATTATTCCGGTCCACAGGTTTATTTTAAATTGGTATTGCGACCTATCTTGCCTTATGAGATGCGGGTTCTGCAGCTGCCAGCTATGCAGATTGTGCAGGTTAAGGTATCCATCTTTTTTGCAGGATGACTCGTCGCTCCATAATATTTTATTAAAAAATTGTGGGTTCTCTCTAATCCTACGCAGCATTTCTCTACAAAACCTTTCTCGTAGCGGATAATCTCTTGGCAGCAACGACTGTACTCTTTGATAGTGGTATGGGTACAGTTCATGCCTTTTTAGAATTCGGTTCACAGATCTGGTAGAAATGCCGGTTCTGCGAGATAAATCACGGATCGATGACGTTGAATCTCGAGCAATCAAATTCAATACCTCTCCGTCATTGTACACCCGAGGTCGCCCTTCGCTCGCACCGCCTACGCCTGTTCCAGGTATCCTTCCCTCAGTGTAGGCGTTATGGACTCTCCCAAAAACCCGATGGTCCGGATGTCTTCGATCGGGATATCTCTCTCGATAAAGTCGAGCTGCTGCTCTACCGACGCCTCTGCATTCGCCGTAAATAAAATGCATGTCAGCATATTCACGCGGTGTGTATTGAGCCATTTTGTATCCGTCACTGCACAATAACCTTGTCCAAATCGTTGAGCAAATCAAAGTCCAGAAAACGTAGCCAGTGTCGTGAATATCACCAAAACAACAAGTCCAATCGGAAAGTCAATGTAACAGAGTCCAGGGAGAAAGCAATAACAAACGGCAGAGATAAACAGAACACACACGAAACGCAAACGACGCACGAGATCGTACTGAATCATATCGAGATTTTTGCTTATGTTAACTTTATTAATAAAAAGGATAGCAATAGTAAACCATATTCTTTCTTTGTCGCTCGTATGGTGAGCATACCGTCGGGGTGCCCGCTGGAATGCGGGGTGCGGAGGTGCAGGTAGCGCTCAGACGCAACAATGAGTTTTTTATTAATAGTAAGTAGAGGTACCAATTGACCTTTTTTTTACCTGAGACATGTTTTACAAAGTCAGTTAGTAACTTAAATCACATTTTATGAGTGCTTAAAACATTTCACATGAATATTAACGTAACAAAATTTCCATAGTATTTTGATGAACTTCTTCTTTATTACGAATAACTTTTTTTTTATTATTAGGATCCACTATTGTAATACCATTTTGAAATCGTTATTTAGTAGGCATGTTTTAAAGTTTATGGGCACTAAGCGTGTAGTACATTTTTTTTGCAAAAATCGCGTCTGATTATCCATGATAAGTTAAAGTTTGGGTTAAAAATTAAGAATAAGCTATTTTTGCATTAAAATCTTAAAATTTACATCAAAGATAGTATTTTTTTAAGATAGCTAATGTATCCAGCAGTAAGAAACAGAAAACGGAATAAGAAAAGAACGTTTATTGTGAAAACTGCATCTATTTTTATGAAAAAGGGTAAAAAAAAGTATAAAAAAGGTTTAAATATGTTTTTCTATAAACCCTTGGGTAAAATTGGGTAAAAATAGTGGTATGTTATAGTTGAATACCTAGTATGCCGAACCCTTGGCTTTGGACCACTATTTACGCCACACCCTGTATATATAAACAAGATCACTGTTGTTAAATTTATAAGCGACAACAAAAGATTGAAAGTACGAGACAGTGCAAATATGGAACTATCGATAGAGGTCGATAACAAATTAAAATTGACAGTAAATTCTTAAAGAGAGAAAAGGACGCATGCGTTTGTCCATCGATATAAATTTCTATTGACAATTTTATGCTTGCACCGCAGTTTACATTTACATAGTCACATAACGATTAATAAAACGGAAGCCTCAATTGTTCAAATGTATACTAATAATAAAAACCTGAAGAGTTTGGTTGGTTGGTTGGTTGACCACGCTAATCTCAGGAACTAAGAACTACTGATTCAAATTGAAAAATTCTTTATAATTTGGACAATCCATCCATTTATTGAGGGAAGCTATAGGCTATATAATAATACTAGATAGTAATATAATAATAGATATTAACGTGAGCGAAGCCTCGGCCAACCACTAGTTAATCTAAGGGCGGTTGCAGATTGACGTTTTTATTCTGCGCGTGTACGGTCGTTTCTGCTGCATGTTTACACGCGAGCTGCATTTTGCGCTTCAAAAAAGCACCGGACTCGCGTACGCGGGCTGATTCCAACGTGTCCGTTCGAACTGGTAGTGATGAGTCAGTAACAACATGGATTATACGAGTTTAAGTGCATCAACGCTCGCACGAGGTGCGTGTGTGGTACAGGGCGCGCCTATACGCGTCTACACGTGCTTCCAAAAACGATCTTATACGCCAACCACTCTAGGTACCTATTTCACAAGTTGCCAGTAAATTTTCGTTACGGCTTAGCTGACAGATAGCTCATATAATTGTCCAGATATCTCCAAATCAGACCCTGTGAAACTAGCCCTAAATACCATTAAATACGAACGATAATTATCTTATTTCCATGGCAACGCTCAATTCTACAAATCAAGCTCAATTTTGTAATCTGATTCCTATTTAAAGCTACCCAAGCTCCCAGAGTTGCGCGAAAAGTATTTCTACTGCCCATTCTTAGTGACCAATTTTCTTCGACAGACGTACCATTGACTTAGAAATCCAGTGTTTAGAGTAAACCCACATTATGTCGTTATTACGGCTATCGCTCTAACGAGCACAATGAAGATAGAGCGAACGACTTAACTTAAACCATATAGCTTCTTAGACATTCACTAGAATTCAGGAATAAACAAGGTTGGTCCAACGCACAGTATGAAATAGAATGAAATAGACACATACATTATTTATTTACAAGAAACATGGTACTGTCCGCATCATCAACACTAGCGCTTGTGCAGTAAATAAATAAAGTAGTTGTCACCATTATGTACGAATTTATGAAAAGGTACTAGAGTGTTACTAGAACTAGATTACATGCTGACTGTACAAGACAGTTGTGAGAAAGTAATTATTTAGGCTGGAACATGTTTCGCTGAATATTCAGCATTCAAATTCGTTCATATCATTCCATTCAATTTTGATTACTTTCACTTTCTGATCCGATAAGGGTAAAGTAACAGTTGCCGATGATATAGCGGATTAAAATTATTCATCCTTTAACTATTCGACTGACAAAAGTATCTCTCTTCAAGAATATCTGTTAAACTGAACGAGTTTTATCGATTTTAAGCCTATAGCTCTGCTCAACCCCTAGTTACGAGCATGATCGTATGATGTATCGTCGATTACGTTGAATTTTACCAGAATTTTACTGTAAATTTTTATCAAAAGTGTTTAGTTATGATATAGTCAAACTTCTGTTCTCTGTTACTCAAACTGAAACAAATTCAATACGTCATGTGAATTGAATAAAATTTGAATTTTAATATGTCAATATCCATAAATATATATAAAAAGCATTATATTAACTGTAGGTAATTATACTGTACTGCGTAATTAGTACTAACTACTGTGTTTACTTATTTCAATCAATCACAATTAAATTAACCTCACTATAGTATTTTTAATGTCAAAAAATAAAGTAAAAGAGTATCTCACATGGGTTAAAGGGTAAAACTCATACATTCCATAAATTCAAATAGAGCTGAAAATTTCAGCCAATAAAAATTACGTGATGCAATCATTCAATATTTTTTTTAAGATGAACCATTTCTGAGTTAGGTATATTGATTGGTTAATCGTGCACATTATCAAGAACACAACTTTTCCAATGCTTTTTTACTAATCATACACAAACAAGTTTATTTTATTTATTTCTTATCAAGTGCCTACCTTCAAAGTTTCATGGTTTTATCTTTGATAATGACGAAAAAATACCCATCTTGATATTCAGCCCATTTCCCCTTTTTAAGAGGTTTCAATGTTAAAAAGCCTGAAATACGTGCTTTCTTATCGTGTTTTACCCCCTTAGGGGTAAAATTAAAAAAAAACCGGTGTTATACCTTGTCTACATCATATAAAAGCAATCTCTGGGCAAAATTTCAGTTATCTAGGTCCAAGGGTATGGGCTGGACGCTGATTAGTCGGGATTTTCTTTTTTGAATATCATAAGATAATTATCGTGAGTAACTGACACAGGTCTGAGCGGTTCAGAATGTTGATGCAGAACCGTCTGGAATTTACAGTGCTTATAGGTAGACACCTCACGAAATTTTTCTGCATGTTAATTTGTCATGTTTGAGCTCATGGAATTGGTCTTAACTAGTTTAAAGAAATATCGATAGATCGTGATTAGTCTCGCAATAAAGCAGAAGAGAGTTTTGAAGACAAAGTGAGTGGTATATGTTACTTGTTATTATTTTTTAAATAAGCATCAAAATAATAGGAGGTCGTAGAGACCACGGTCGTGCGTCCTTAGTGACGATCACGAAAGTAAAGCTACCAACTACGGTATCGGTACTCGGATGGGTGACCAGAAATATTCAACACGATTTCCCGCCGCCGTTCTGAAGGTACATTAGCTGGTGGTCCCACGTGCTGTCGAAAGATAGCAATCGTTCCCAAGAAGGGTTGGTGTCAGGCACACGGCCGTAAAAATCGAATGCTAAATCCTTTAGCAGTATTGTTGATATCAAGGCATACTGCACCGACCCCAAATAGATTGGGAGCAGGGCAGGAAGAAAGAAAGATTTGTATTCAAAACAAATACAGACTACCGAGATGATTTTGATTGGGTAACATCTGTTCGTGGTTGTTGGCTTTTGTTTGTTTGTTTACTGTAGGATTGTCACTTAGGGAAGGAGGGGTGAATGCTCATGCATACCCTAAGGGCCGGCCCGTTATGTCAGACTCCTACCGACTAAACACCCCCTTATTGCCTAGTGCAAAAATAGCTATCGGCTGCTAATATGGCTATCGGAGTCACTTTTTAGGTTTGGTGACTCTTATGTAGGCGATAGGTTGGCAACCTGTCACTATTTAGAGGCACTGCATGGCTAATACTGCGAGATGTGGCTTTATATGTAAACGAAATGTTATTTAAGGCTGCCCAGCCCTTTTGGGACTATGAGCATAAAAAGTATTGATGGAGCGTTGCGAGGAAAACAACTGATGCTGGTATAATAAAACTACACCTCGTCCGTCGCCGTGTACTTGCACAGTTACACGCACACAGACGTAACGAAATTTCGCCCAGCCTTATACTAAAAAAGCCGGCTCACACATTACATATATATATATATATATAACCAGCCTCATTTTTTTTCTATCCTCCCTCTATACTTTTTGACGTGACAACGTCTTATAATTCGATAGAGCCGGCTGCACGCACGAAAAAACATGACGTCATGCGGCGTTACCTCGCTCTGAATCTAATTCTCTAATTTGAATTTGGAATTATGTTCTTTAAAATTTAAACTTTCAATGATACCAAAACCAGCCAGATACAAATAGTATAGCCAAAGAGATTTTATTACAAGTTTATTCATACTATAATGCGAAATCTATTAAAGAAATTAAATGAAATTTTTCTTTTGAAAAATGCTACCATTCCATCAGTATTTTCTTAAGACGTTGTCACGTTCAACTATCGTCAGTAAACCGACTTTACAGACAACCAATTTTTTAAATGGTCTGAGGTTGTATCAAAACTTAATTAAATAACATTATGTTTAAAGTGTTTGACGCGGTCATTACGTACCTAAATCATACTCCAACGTCATCATCAATCAATGTTGAGTGTTTGTCAATGCAATCGTAAGTCAAAAGTGCTATTGAACTTTACACCTTAATATCTTAGTGTACCTTAGTAAATATGTAAGACATATTTGCAGATCATAAAATAAAAAATCTCAGACAGTACGCAAAATGTAAATTTTAAGTTATAAAACAAATGTTTGTTTTACACACCTCACGGGTTTTCAAATGATTCAACATTTTCAAACTTGTATGAATTGAAGACACGTGTTTGTTTTTGATTACACGCCAAATTAAATTGTTCCTATTTTTATCAATTCCTGTATCGACCTAATTAAACATTAAGTCAGGTCGATGTCGCAAAAGTTAAGCAACTTACTGTGTGGTTGGTGCTCGGTTATATTACCAATTAAAGTGACGGTAGATTTAACTATTTCATAAAATATGACAACCTACATCTTTAGTCATCTCGTGACCACGAACGCTGAAAAGTGTTACGAAACGTCGGGCGATAAAAACAAAATGTAAAATCTAATTACAGGCGAGTTAAATCCGTAAAAGTTGTTTTATTTACAATGTGTAGTGCTCGCGCAAATCTCAGAGAACATTGTACGAATACATTTATAAATAAGTATAAATAAAAATTGTTATTCAACATTATTATAATCACACAAATTAATGCACATTCATTAAATTACAAGTAAAGATTTGAGAGTTACAATGTTGTTAATACAAAAGCTAATAAAATTTATTGAATAGATTAGCATTAAAACTTTGGTACATAATCAAACATTGCTCCTCGATTTGTAATATATTGAACAGTGCCAAGAATTCCTGATTCTATAGATTTTATTGCCTCTAACAGGAGTACATACATTTAACTATCTTACTCAATAACTTCGAACCTTTAACAGAAATAATATTTTACGTTATGTTCTATTATAAACGTGTAATGTAAGAGCACTTGACATTGTACAAAGCCCTTGACTTCTCCCGCGCCGTTGAGTAAAATGCTCTGAAGTGAACCTAAATAACGGATGTAACTATTCTCGTCATTCCTTCAGTGAACCTTAATTTACCCAATTACAAGCTGTTTTCGATTCCAAGTAATGTAGAGATAATACGAGCTATTTCTAAAGCGGGTGCGCATTTTCTTACATAACTTTTCAATTCCTATCATTGGAGGTCCGAAAATATTTCTCATACCATTTAAAACCATAATGATCATTCTTCATAACTTCTTAAAACATAATCATTGAAATTCATAATATCATTAATCATACATTTTTGGGCGAGTCTAGTGTTTTATGCACCTACATGGCTGGGTGATGGGTAGGATAGGGTTATTTTTTTTTTATGACCAGGCGGAGTGCACTGTTTTTGTAAGCAACAAGGCAGTAACAATATAAATAAAAAAAATATGATCAATAACTGTTATGAGCTCCGTTGGTAGTAATAAAAATGTATGAATAAAAAAAGTATGAAAAATAAAATTATGGAGAGTGATTATTATGAACACAAATCGGTAGTAAGACAAAGAATAGTATTTAGAATATTATGTGAGCCAATATGGACCCTTCTAAAGCAAAGTCCACTTGAGATGACGTTGAAAGTCTTTTTATGACTTTAGTTTTTGTATTTGATTGACTCTGGTAAGTTTTGATAAAGTACTACTAAAACAAGGAAAGAATGAAGACATTAGTGATCCCGTTTTTAGCACTGATGATATTGTTTGTCGCCATGCAGTAACGCCTACAAATTAAGCGGTCTATGTTCGAATCCTGATTATGGACAAAGTGATGAACATATAAGTTCATCGATTGTGGAGTCTCTTTCGCCGTTTCTTCTCCATCTCAGCATATAATAATTATTTGAGTAAAATAATTATTTAAGTAAAATTATTATTTTCATCCCGAAACATTGAACCTGGGATCCAATCCAATTCTCGAGAGCGAAACACTCGACCACGGAAGCTCATGTAAGTCTTAAAACATTTTAAACTTGTCAATTAAGCTATTTTATTAATGTTTCCCATGTATCACGTCACTTTGGAGTAAGACAACAGTTGTTACATAGTAAAGATTAAAAAAAACTACGGCGTTAGGTCACCTAGTAAATAAGACTTTCAATTCTCCTGTAAAATCTGGACAGAAATTATTTATGCCACTAAAACATAAGTGACCTTATCTATATACTGATATAGCTTAATTTCGCAACCAAACCAGCCTACCGTCTACTTCTGGGTCATTGCCCTATCAGAGCCGACTCGACTGGATTAATTTGTGCAACATTCGCTTAAACGAAAGCGTTAGATACTCTATTACCTTATGACTTATTATTTCTAACCCACAAGAATAACGAAGGGATAGTGTGGGGGAATGTTATTACACACCGTCTTTTATAAAGTCAAGCCAAAACCGGTGATTTCACTTGCAGAGGCTATACACTACGCTCTATCTTTGACTATTCACTTAGTACGTTTTTTCTTTAGTGTGTCTGTCATAGATAATCTCTTGTCGATTGTACCTAACTACACACCTTTGCAATTGAATTGTTCTGACTAATCGATTTTGCGTCTAGACTGTTTTTTGCAGTTATAGGTAGATATCTAAGGGATTAGAGGTAGAGCACAAGATAAAGAGAGTCGAAAAGTAAAGCTTAATGCGCGGCAAATCGTTTATCGATAAACAGTGCTTCTGTAATTTTAAAAGAAGTAATAAGTAGTAGTCACATACGAATAGCCGCTGAAATTTTAGCACCCGACTGAGTCAGTGCCTCCACCTTAAAGAAGACCGCACTCAAATAATCTACATTTTCGCTGTATTGTGTTTCTTTCAGCAAGTTTGTGATATGCCTTTGAGTGGTCTTGAGCCTTCTGCCTTCTTTTTATTTTGTGATTTGATTTTGTGTAGAAGCGAACTTTTTAGCTGAGAAAAAAAAACAATTAAAAACAGTTCTCCAATACCGAACTAACTTTTTGTTTTAAAGGATTATTTCTTCGAAACTTTATGATATCTTTCTAGCCGGCAATAAATCATTCTTTTATTTCTACTTAAACGTTTCGCGACAGTGATATAGCATTAACTTAGGACAGTGGCAGTAAACCCAAAATTTATGTAAAGATAAAATGAAAATATCAACATTAAAGTTTAGTGACAATTTTTTTATATTTTAATATTTACTAAAAAATATTGTTAATGATTTGTGAACTGCACCAATAATAAAAACTTTGTTTCCAATAATATTAAATGAAATACAAAAATAACAAGTCTCGTTGAATTGTAATTGGAACAAAATCAATATCGTCAATCTGTCACGTCTCAAGGCGCGTAATTTTCGCAATGATTTACTAAAACGCACGCGCGTCATTCCGGGTCTCGAGTAAGTACTTGTGTATAAAAATGTTAAGTTCGTTAAGTAATGTAAGTAAATTTAGTTTTTGTGCGTTGTATTTCATAATTCAGAATAAAAATAACAAAAAGTCAAGACAAGACGTAACAAATAAAGATATGACGTTTCAAACACCATGATTTCGTGGAACGCTTTTCTTTTCAGGAAAGATACATACGAGTGTTTATATATAATATTTACAGTAGCAACACTGTTAATATTCTCTCTGCCATCACACTAATTAAATATATATGTACTTAATTATAGGTGCCCCAAACTAAGTATGATTTAAGTCGCGAAATAACTTTTGCGTTTACAAACGAGTAAATATTTTTAATACTAGAAAAAATACACTGATTAAAATCGACCTGTACTTACGGCTGTTATTATAGTTTGCGCCCCGAGCGCAGAGGAGATACAAAGTATGGCCGCCCCATGGCCGCCCTATAAACGAAAAATTTGTGTCGCAGGCGCGCGCCCTCTAGCCATACATTTTCAGGGCGCAAACTATAATAACAGCCTTAGAACTACTCACAAATATCCTAGACATCATATCTGCCTCTGTAACAGACATTGAGCTTACATCAGTAAATATAAATTTAGCATCAATATCTGCTGATACACTACCATATTTGTATTAAATAATGTTTTTTTTGATGATGCAGCATAAAGTCGGTATGCTCACCTTGTTATGCAAATATAAACCTTAATCATTATTGTGAATTTTAATATCTATTGATTCACTGTCAAGGCTAACAGACTGTGAACATTGGTGACCTCAGACCATAGAATCATTGGTCTGAGTTAGTGACAGCTAGTATAACCAGACATAAACCAAACTTAATTGGCTCCCTATTCGCCGGCGCAGAGACTTACACGTTCTTCTCCGTCCTATTTAAATAATATTTTCTCCTTCCGGTCGTATTCGTTATGTCGTACGTTACGATCATCGTCTTCTCTCATTTTAGATATTCCTACCCACTCCACTGATTTCCTTTCATATTCCTTCGCTGTGCAATGATGTCCGTTTGTGGAATTCTTTACCTGAGCATATAAGGAGGGCTCGGACACCGGATTCCTTCAAAAACGAAGTTAGGAGTCATTATCTTCATGTCTCTCAATAGTTTATTTTATATATTTCATTATCTACTTATCATATACTTTTTATATTTATTTATATTATTCTTATATTTAATGTTGTATTACATATTATTATTAATTCCTACTTCTTGCACCCGTTTTTATTGATATCACACCATATTTTCTTTTACTGCAGGTTGCCTGGAAGAGATTGCTGCTTAGCAATAAGGCCGCCTATTGTACTGTCCTTTGTGTAAACTTGTTTTGTACTGTTATGTTAAATGTGCAATAAAGAATATTAGTATTGTATTGTATTGTATAAACTGCTCAGCGCAGCTACCATTATTATGCAACTGTAATGTGTTACATATCCTAAAACTACTTCATACGCTTACGAATTCTGACTTTCAATTTGATAAAACGGAAATAACCCATTATTGAATACTAAAAATGGTTTGTACCCAGTATACTGAGAATATTAGTATTTTTAGAAAAATTCTGACCATAAATTGTAGATCTGCATTTAATAATATACTTGTTCGCGACGATACATCGGGCCTGCGTGGTGGATTGACCAGCGAGGAAAAACAAGTGACTGCGGGGTGACAGTTGTTGTTTCGACTCAGCGGCACAGCGCCAAATTAATACGTTTCTATAATATATTCTAATTTCATTGCAAAGTCTTACATAAAGTTCATGATTTTAACATCAAGAAGGCATTTTATTTAGTTCACCTCTTCGTGAGCTGAACATACTCTTTAGTGCATTTGTAAAATAAGAAATGGTAATATAAAAAAATGTAACAACGTTTTAAAAAGTCGGGAGTGGTCTTCCCTTGACTTTCTCTAATACCGGAAACGACTCAAAAGTTGATAGAAATCTTATATTTTGATGTCATATATGCATGTTAAATTTGGTTGCAATAAGTTAAAGCATACTCGAGTTATCGTGCTAACGCACAGACACACACACACACAGACATAATTCCAAAACTGGTATTTTTGAACTCAGGGAGGTCCAAAACGTGTAAATCCGTCAAAATCTCGAGGTCGAATTTTTTGACGATTAAAAGACTTCCTCTATAAGTACTACTACGTATACGAGAACTTGAAAGTAAAATTACTTTCACTTTCTAAGCACGACATAACTAGGGTTGTTATAAAAGGAATATAAATTCCATCTGACACCACCGATGATGTGAGGTGGAAAGAATGCCCCAATTCGAATCAATATCTGTGTTGAACAAAATTATGCTACTTCAAAGGCTTTAAGTTCTACTGATATAGGTACAACTAATACGGAGTTCCTTACTCTACAATACTACTTCCTAAGACGGTCAACGCTCTAACCTTGTCAACAAACCAGTTTTCACTAATAGAATATCGCACGCAGTACTTAACTAAACGCGGTTTATGTTGGAGTAATCTGCGGAAATCACTTAACCATAAAGCTGAACTATTTACTTACTTATTACATTTGTTGGATTACAGTTGTTTTTTCAAATGTCAAACTTAAACTCGTGATATTAAGAGGTCGATGGCGATCATAATGATTGCAAAAATTAAAATACTAAGGGGTTAGAAAAAAAAATCTACTTGCCTCAGGCGGGAATCGAACCCGCATCTTCCACGATCCGGGCGGCTGCGTTGACCATTACACCACCTAGACACTGCTTTCGCTGTCGAAATTTGTCAGTGCTTGGTGCTTATGTTTTTATGGTAAACATTGTTTCATCAAATCTTTGAAAACTGCACTCCTAAGACCCGAACGAAATATTTTAGAACGAAATATTTCAGTTAAGATGAAACTACGTTATATGATGGAATAATTTTATTTTTTGCGTTTACAAACGCGTAAATGTTACATAGAAAAAAAACTAGTAATATTTACGCGTTTGTATGTTGCCATAAAAACACTGACAAATTTCGACAGCGAAAGCAGTGTCTCGGTGCCGTAATGGTCAACGCAGCCGCCCGGATTGCGGAAGATGCGGGTTCGATTCCCGCCTGAGGCAAGTCTATTTTTTTAATAATATTTACGCGTTTGTAAACGCAAAAATAAGATTATTCCATACCAAGGGGTTGTTATTCAAATGGGTGATCAAAAATTTTTCAACTTGATTTTCCTTTACACTGTTGAAGAGACGTTTTATAAGGTGGTAGTCTCGGCTGCTTTCGAAAGAGAGCAGTGGTAAAAACAAGTTACGTCTGAGGCTCGAAATAGGAACTTGTAAAAGAACTAATTATACGTATAAATATTTTACCTTTACATTCTGGAACCAAATGTTGATATATTTTTTATCCTACGAACGCGGGAAAATACCTGACTGTTTATGTTCATATACATACATGAACATTGTTTGTGCGTCAATGCCGGCACTGAGCGCTCTCGCAAACATGCAAAGACAGTGTGCTTGTATAATAAAATTTATATTTTATATTTAAGAACCATTTCGATCACGTCAGCTTTGATACAAATACAAACTAAACGAAAATCTATTTATCTATCATCGCATTTTGCCAATGTCAAGTGAAAATGTACCTAAAGTAACAATAAATTGTACGGTAAATTGAGTTCAAAATGGAGTCTCTCGTCATGTGTTATTAAAACAAGAATTTGGGAGAAACTCCCAGCATTCTTCTTCTTTTTCTTAAATGGCGTTCGCGATATATAACGCATTTTGCTAATGTCAAGTAAAAATGCACTCATAGTAACAGACAATTGTACGGTAGATTGAGGTTAAAAAATGGAGTTTCTCAACACGTGTTTTTACAGGAAGAACCCGGGAGAAACTCCACCGATCAATTCGTTTAGGAACACAGAAAAAAAACAGACACGTTAAACTGTAGGTACTAATTCATTATGTTTAATATGTTTTGTGTCTAATCTCGCCAAACAAGTCAATCGATGCTCCTAGTGACACTAATCATAATTCGAATAAAACAAGCGCACGTACTGCTAATTAAATATATTGGTACAAAACTTATCTTCGACGGAGTAAAATTAATATTTTTCTACCAATTATTGGAATATTCGAGTTCGCGTTACAGCGTTATATTTGATCGTAAAACGTGCCGTAAAATAAAGATAGCGATTGTGTGTCAATGTGCATTACTATGTGCTTACAAAATTTGCATTTAATGTGTTTAGTTCGCTTCCTATGTGTGATTTTTGTGTAGAAAAATATATTTACTTTGCTAATCGTGGCGTGTTCCGCTCAGCAGATACATTACACGATTATTATTAAAAAATATACATAATAAATACCATACATTTATGTGGTATGATATTCATTCTCGCCGCCGTTATGGTGAAGTAGTTAGTATCGCTGCATACTCATCAACCGGTCTGGTTTCCAAAATCTCCTGTGTGATAACTCATATTTTTTTTACAAAATATGTTATATAATCCCTATTTATTTCTTATCACAACTATCAAAAGAAAAAGTTAGAAAATATACAGTTGTCATCTATATTTTTAATTTTAACTGATCTTATTAGGTAATTTTGTCAGTCGACCGTTTTTATGGATTTTCTCAAAATTGACATTTATACACATAAGAGGTCATAAAATCGCAATGACGATAACTGCCTTGCCTTTTTTCAGTAAAGCTACAAACTTTAATCACCTGTCAGGGCTATTAATATTAAGCGTTATCGAATCACGTTGAAAAAAGTATGGTGTATAACATAATTATTAAATTTTTTGCCTTTAAAAAAAATTAAACTCACTAAATCCCAATTGATTTTTATACATTCAATACTACCATTTTAAACATGGTAGGTGACATCGAACTAAATATGCACGTCAGTTTTTAAATATATGAAAGCATTTATAAAAAAATATAGTCAACAAAATAGATTATTCTCAAAGAACATAAAAACGGCTTACGTTTCAAATTTAGACGGTTGGAAGACCAATATTTTTTCTCATTAATCATATTGGATCCCTTTTGATATTACTAAGCCTGCCTTATTTTAGTAGCTTTAATATTTTATAAACCAAAAACGTTACCCTGATTAAAAGATCGAGGAGAAAAATCCAACCAGCGGCCATAATTTGTTTTCATTTAGTCATGTTTTTAAAAAATTAAGAAAAGAGAGATGTTTTTAATGACTTGCTGTGGCACAGAACCACGGGTTTTAAGTCATTAACTCGACCCCTGATATTATGTGTGCAAAATTTTATAGTGATCTGTGGAAAAGTTAACTCTACGGGAAATATGAGGGAAATATCCCCTAGTTTGTCATAGAGGCAGGCCATCATCCTCGCCTGCTTAAAAATATCCAGCGACGCAAATATGCGTTCACTACGCAAATTTAATATTCTTAGTAAGGATCTCATTTGGACCAATAAGTTTGTGAGCGATTTGTGTTCGTCGCTCTCAAACGAATGATCCTATTTTGATTTAAGTAGTTTTCGATTTTTTGACGTAGTTACCTACTACCGAAGTTCGGTGGCGTAGTGCGTAAGTTTCTCCGTAGTTTCGGCGTAGTTGTCTCCCACCCGAAAGGCACCAGTTCGAACCCCGCCACGTACCAACGTGTTTTCAAATTTTGAATTCATATATACGTTTAATCGACGCTTTTACGATGATGGAAATCATCGCGAGGGAACCTGCACACACCTATGAAGAAATTCTTAGGCTGTGTGTGAAGTCGACCAACCCGCACTTGGCCAGCGTGGTTGACTAAGGCCTAATCTCCCCTAATGTGGGATAGGCTCGAGCCCCTCGGTGGGGACAATATATGAGCTGTTGTGATGAGGTACCTACGAGTAAACTAAACCTAAAGCGATTAAGCTTACAACAGAGAGTGCTCAACATTTTTCGTCAACGTCGAAAATCGTAGACAAATGAATTCAATATGGAAACTTCGTTTACGGCCCTAAATATCTCATTATCTAAGATGAGAAGAACTAGGCCTAAAACTGTGTACTATAGATATGCTGATGTTATTATCAATAGTAAAGAGGCGAAAAAAACTTCCTCAATTAGCGTAACTGGTTTTATTTTTATTGTAATGTATTTGCAGAACAGGTTTTTTGTATGTGTACTCGCATATTACGTGACATTTGTTATGTTAGGTGACATAAGTTTTCTTATCGAAGATAGGCTTATGACCTTTCCTGATGATAAGGCTCAAAGCTGAAGCGAGCTTTACGCTAATACGGTGCTGACTATCTTATTTTTAGCTATCGGAGCATCTCAGAATAGCATTAACACTATTATTATGGTAACAGACTTTGAAAAGCCGACCAGGTGGACTCATAGGTCAACTCATTCCCATCTTCCGACCTTCTCAACTCCCCTAGGTTGGAAGTTGGGAAATGTATGTCCCGTTTTCCAACCTATCGCAGGATGGGTAGTGCGCATGTATTTTCTGAAAATTATTTGTTTCTTTTCAAAAGTGCATAGACTGGAGTTTAGTTTTACATTGAAGTTTCTTTTAAATATACGGTAATAAAACAAGATATGGAGTCGTAGTATGAAAATAATTTAATTATATTTTTGATAATATTTCCTATCCCCTCCATTAAAAATTGACCAAAAACTTTGTAAATACCGGTCAACATTTTCCGTAATGCTGAAGGTTGCCTTGAACCTAAGGTAAGATAACACTCTTGAAACAAAAGGTGCTCTCTTAGGTGCTCTAAATGAAGGATTCGTAAAACCCAAAGGTTTGATTTGTGTATCACTAATTATATTGCAACCTTTGAAACATACAATTCCCAACTTCCACCCTGGAGTGGAAGATAAGGTTGGAAGATGGGAATAAGTACATAGGTCCTACTATTAACTAAACAGACCACACATTTGTATCCTGAGGATCGCCCCCGGAACATCTGTAGGAATATTTGCTAACTTTTTTGACACGTGAAAGTGATAATCACCGAGTGAATTGCATTCCATTACTGTTTTACTTGACACAGTATTATGGCACTTGTCGTGCAGCAATAGATATGGATTCACTGGGTGATCGTCACCTTCATCTGTCAGAAAAAGTTAGGGAATAGGCCGGCTGGATCTAATTTCGGTGGCTAGCCACTAGACCACTGCGGCGTTCAATTGAAAAGGAAATAACAAAAAATAATTTGAAATTGAAATTTATGTGAAATATTCAACATGCTTGCAAATTTCTTGGAGCTGTAAAACACTACCATCAAAGAAAAGACGCAAAAATAAAGGCTAAAGGAAATATGCGACACCAAAGGATATGTTGTTCCCATATGACTATTTATAAAGTTAGTGGTGAAGTTTTTTTATGCATTCCGTAAACAACAAAATAGCGGATGTTGGAAGCAGTCTTTTTTTTATATGTTCTATTTGAAGCTACTAAATAACTGGTCTTATAAACAAAACATTATCTCCAAAATTAAATTTTGTTATGATTGTTCGGTCGAAAAACAGAAAAGCAACATTTATATTTGTGCCAAAGTTGTCTACTATAATAATGCTGTCGTGATAATATTGTTTTCTCTCTCTGTTTTAACACATTTGAGATATAATGAAAAAATATTGGCTTTTAAATCTTTTTTAATAAGACTAAAGCCTGCTACTTTTCTTAAATTTTCTTAAATTTCAGCGTCATCTTTTTTACTCTTAGATCTACCTTATAAGCAACTCGAAAATAATTAAAACATAAAATATAGTACTTTTAACTACCTCCATAGTTTAGACTTTAGAGGTTGGCTCTCTGGTAACAGATCCAGAGGTCGCGGACTCGATCAACAAGGAGTTCAAACTTGTTCTTTATTTGGTTAGTGGTAAGATTAGTTTTAAGAAAGAAGTTATCTCAGCATAAACCTTTTCTTTTCCAATATATGTAATTTAGCTTTTGTTAGGTCTTCCTCTCTCTATACTCATCTTCACCTTCCTTAACATATCAGTCTATAACATTAATTATAATGTCAAGAACATTGTTATATCATGGCAATTAATAACACATGTCTAGTCTTGCTGGATGAAGCTTCCGGGTAAAACTCGCATCAGTGTCAAAACAAAAAACATCTAGACTCGATAATATAATACATAAATATTACATATAGGTACATCATCCTTTTTTGGATAATAGTAAATGAGGAACGTTTAGTATTTTATCTTTTTTTTTAACTAATATAGGTACTTACATTTTGAAGAATCGCTATAATTCACACTTTTTATTTTTAAATCGTTATTTTGGGTCTTAATCTATTTCCTCCGCTGGAATGGTTGAACATCTCTTATGGGAAAACGGAAACGGCATCTAAACTTTACATTAAAAAGGTTTCGTAACCATTTTTCAGATATTACCCGATACGGTCTGCGTTAAGTTTTTAAAATAGCTGTGTTTTCATTTATTGTCTGTAGTTGTAAATAATATTTGATCCCATAAATACATAGTAACCAGTATCTTCGTCTCTCATTATAAAGACTGCTTGGTACAAGCGGGTATCTAACGATGCTAACATATGAAATACCATAGTATTTACATGACTATGTTAGCATCGTTTGAAATTTCTTTCAAAAATTAATTTCAAACTTCTTCATACAAATAGCTCGGTCAGTTTGACAAAATGTGAAAGAAATTTCACAATTAGAATTTTTTATATAATTATGCGATTTACATGAATTTTATCATGGGTAGGTTCGTTTGTTATTCCAAGTTACAAAACACTCTGTTTTAAAATTATTAAAATTTATTAATTTACTTCACCTCAACTTTATTTATTATGCCAGAATGTCTTAGGGACTCTCGGTTAATAAATTTGTTATTTTATAATATTTTTATAGCACATTGCTGATATACAGCAAATCGAATTCTGATCCACGGTAGAACGTTATCACATTAAAGGAAATGACATATTTGCTGTATTTCCCAAGTAAGTAAGTCAGTTTAATAATGACAAGATTGTACCATGGGTCAGGATCAAGTTTTGGATAAAAAAAATAACTTACTTTTCAACGCCCATCTCTTGTTCAGAAGCAGTCCATCCAGGAACTTGAATCCTTGCTCCCGGCATGCCTCGTCCTTTATATTCGAAACAGCTGACGTCAAGGATAACAGATCACTCGCCAAGACAACCGAAGACGCGTAATCTGGAGACTCCTCCACAAAATCCACGTTAGGCCTTTCTTTCCTACCCTCATAAACGTCATAGGGCTCTGTATCATCATTAACACTAACATTCGTAACTAATCTATCGATATTGCCGAGTTTCGAAACCAATTCACTGCCAAAAGTTTTGTTCAGTGCAGCGATGTCTATAGTCCTATTCGCGTCTATTAATGCTGAAAGTTGTCTTAGCACTTTCTGGTCAATGTTCGTTATGTTTTGTGGTATTTGTAGAGCGGCCGCGCACGCGAATGTAAACAAGGTTAGACCGATCATGGCGGTACGTGCGCATGCGCCGCGCTCGCTAACCAACTGATAGAACCTTCAATGACGACCGTAACGTCCACCGTGACGTTTAGCAACCTTACTTGCAGCCTTATTGCACATTGTCCGATCACTATACTTTGATTAAATCACAAAGGACGTCTCTCCTTTTGTAGACGTTTTCCTCAGATTTTCCCGTAGAGGAAATAAACCAATTTATACGAAATACCTGCGGTTCATCTCCTAATAAATAAGCGCATCACTATTATTTTCATGAACATTTATACATCAATTACTTAATCAATTAGCAATCTGTATTAAATTTTGAACACTATTGTTGTGGAATAATTTTACTTTTGCGTTCACAAACGCGTAAATATTAATACTAGAAAAATGCACTGAAAAAAAGACCGCCTGAGGTAAGTCGTTTTTTTTCAGTGCATTTTTCTAGTATTATTATTGTGTTCATAAAATTTTACATAAATCTTCTCTCTCCTACCCTGTTCATAATTTATTTGGGGTCGGTGTAGTATGTCGATAGCAAGACTATAGGTTTTGGATTTACTATTTAAAATCCTCTTGCATGGAACTTGCAATCCTCTACGCATGGAAAAGGTATCTAGGCAGCTCACACGGCATCAGCAAATATCCGCCGGGACATACAAGCATACACCAGCTTCGTTTTGAAGGACTCTTCGAGCGTTGTGCCAGGATAGTTTAGGTAGCTTGTGTCAGCAGGCTGGAGTATTTGCGTCTCCGTTAGAATGCAGGTCGTGCTGACTCGAGATGTGGACAGCATTGAGGTTACTGTGGAGTCTGCGAATGTTGCAGAACTCGACCTTAAACGGAGTAGAGGGTGGGGGTGTGCACCGCTGTGAAACCTGAGTGTTTGTTTATGGATGCCATGTTTTAGGGAACGGGGAAAGAGACGTGAAAAATAAGTGAATATTGCCGCGACAGAACCGGCCGAAACGGGGAGGCTCGCCGGGGAATTGCCTAGAAAGGACATTCGTCGTTCCAGACGGAAGGGCCCCCGTACACCAAAGGACCCCACGCCCCGGTCACGAACCGGCACGACGACGGTCCACCCCGAGATTATGCGTGGCATGATAGGACAGCCTCGCGAACTGGTGACACGTCAATACATCGTACGATGTTTATTTATTGATTTACCAACATTAGTTTACACCAGTACATAAAAATAGAGAATGCTATGATGAAAAAAGGTAAGTGCAACAAACACTTAAAGGTACATCTTGTATTATAGCAACATGAACAACAATGCTTATTAAACTACACAACTAAAGAATAAAATACAAGTAAAAATATATAGTTAATACGTCGAATTTTACCCATTTTTCCATCCGCACCTTTGCTCTATTCCATACAAGATTGCCTTCACTAGCTCTCCAACAGAGTATCAAATATCATTCGTTTTAAAATTATTTAGTTAGCAATAAAAACTTATTAGTAAAAACTTAGTCACCTGTGACCACGAACGCTGCAAAGTGTTACGAAACGTCGGGCAATAATACCAACATGTAAAATCTAATTACACGAGAGTTAAAACCGTAAAAGTTATTTTATCTATACATCTATACATATAAATAAAATTGGAGTGTCTGTTTGTAATATTGAAATAACCGTTTTTTACTACATGCATATGAATATACATAAAGTACATACACCAAAATAACATTTTTTAAAATTTTTGTCTGTCTGTTGATCCGGCTAATCTCTGAAACGGCTGGACAGATTTTGACGGGACTTTTTTTGGCAGGTAGCTGGTGTAATAAGGAGTAACTTGGGCTACTTTTTTTTTCTTTTGGTAAATTCTACGCGGTCGAAGTCGCGGGCACAGCTAGTTTACAATAAAAACTTATCTATCTATACACTTCCCAAAAGCTGAGTAAATAAATGGGTCAAATTAAGCTAAGCAGTGACCTGCAAAAGCTGAGAGAAAATTTAAGTCTAATCTTGACCAGTTGCTACCTGGACGAATTGTTTTAAGAAAATTTATTTCTCGGTCTCCGAATACCTCTATCTCAAATTTTACTAGAAATTATTTTCTAAGTAACTTGACTTCTCGAGTGGAATCAAATGAACAAAGGCAAGAGTCAGGAATTAATTAATATTTTCAAGTTTCCCAAAAATCCAAGCGAACTTCACTGACTCAATTAGAATTATAATTGTTCTAATTTGTTTTTTCAAGTTTCTGTCGCGGGAAAGGTTATATTTTGCAAAGTAGACGTAACCAAACTCACTCCAATGTTTTCTTAGATATGCGCGAGCACTACTCATCTTAATCCTATGTAGGTATGGATGTATATGTAACTCTTTCACGCTAACACTACTGAATGGATTTTAATGAAACTGAACAATAATATAACTCATACATCAGAATATTATATTATAGGCTATAATTTATGATTCTAATCCTGCGCAGACGAAGTCGCAAGCAGAAGCTCAAGTGAGTTTGTTTGTTTGTTATGCCGGCACTTCACATGGCCATTATTTGTCAAACATTTGTGCTACATATCTATCATAGTACAGTCGAACCAACTGAATCATGACCCACTTGGCCGATCATTCCTTTAGAATCATAAATTTAGTTAGGTTTTCTTCGCTATCATGCGTGTTGCACTTAGTACGTTTTAAATATGAATAAAAATGCGTCATTACGGGTCAGATATCTATGCAATTTTAATCTTTCTTATCACTGCACTAAAGTCTCAATTGGAATATTAAATAAAATGTCGTTCATAATCTAAATTTTTTTCACTACTGAGAAAATGGAATAACTATTATATTTTTAAAAATGAAATGACGTTATGTGTCAGATGTTAAGTAGTAGTCTGAACAAATTTTAAAAAGCCATATTTATTTGACACTGTCAGTATCTAACAAATTGATAACAGGTTCATTCTGGTTCGTTACTTAGAAATGTACGTTCAAGCGAATTTCATCCTCCTTTGTATAGAGTGACTGTAGGAAAATGATCTTAAGGTGGGTCATGATTCAATTTGGTCGACTGTACATACAGAATGAAAGAGATGCAACACTAATGTTTGGCAAATACGACCATGTGAAGTGCCAGCATTAAGGCGGGTCCAGATATGATCATTTGCCCGATCCGATCAGCGTATCCGTATCACGTATCAAGCCCCGTATCAAGTAGTGGACGCCTCGATTTGCTGCGTATGACAACCGTATGAAACCGTCATGACATGGGACGGGCCGTATCATAACGGCGTATCAAGATCGCGTATCATGATACTCGTATCATCACCCGTCCACATATGCCATCATGATACGCGTCGCGGCGATACGGATACGCTGATCGGATCGGCAAATGATACATTATGTATCATTTATCTGGACGCGGCTATCACGCCTAAGCCACGGAACAGATTTTAATGAAATTTGGTATGGAGATAGCTTGAGGTCCTGGAAAGGATATAGGATAAGTACATTAGGGCGCAATTACCGCGTGAAGGGTGATCGCCAATTGTAAATAAAACAACTAGATTCAACTTGCGTGTAATTGGGTTTAACATTTTGTTATTATGCCCCGACGTTTCGTAACGCTTTGCAGCGTTCGTGATCACGGGAAGACTTAATATAGTTTGTCTTATTTGCTCAAATAGTTAAATCTACCGTCATTACCTTAATTTTATTTCACACTATTTCAAACACATTTCAAAAAAGTAAATAATATTTTCAGTTTTGTAATGCTCAGTGACTTTGTTACTTTTCTTGCCTTAGTTTGTGTATTTGTGCAGGTACTCTTTTAATGAAAAAGATATTTTTGAAGCGTGAAATTTCATTTTCGGCATTATTTATAACATATAGGTATTATTATCAAAATTTAAAAATGAGCCATCTAGGTCAAAGGGAAATGTTAAGTTGTTTATTTATACATATCCTCAGGAATGACTTCCGAACTTGTGTCTGAGTACTACTACGCATGCAAATGCTCTTTTATATACTTTTTATTTTTATCCTTATCAGACTGCAATAAATAAGTACAGGCAGTTCTACTGAAGCGTCGGTGGCGTAGTGCGTAAGAGCGTTGTCCTTGTCTCCCACCCGGGAGGCATAGGTTCGAACCCCGCCACGTATCAATGTGTTTTCAAATTTTGAATTCATATGTACGTTTAATCGACGCTTTTACGGAGAAGGCAAACATCGTGAGGAAACCTGCACACACCTATGAAGAAATTAGGTGTGTGAAGTCAACCAACCCGCACTTGGCCAGCGTGGTTGACTAAGGCCTAATCGCTCCAAACGTGGGGTAGGCTCTCGGTGGGGACATTATATGAGCTGTTGATGATGAGTTCTACTAGATTCATCATCATCCTGTTTGCCGAGAGACGCCCACTGTTGGACATTGGTCTACCACCAAGGATCTCTAACCCGACAGGTCCTGGGCTGCCCGCATCCAGCTGCTTCCCGCCACCTTTACCAGATCGTCGGTTCTACCTACTAAATCAACTTGTCGATAATTACTTTCTGAATTATATATTAAATTATGTCAAAGTCTCGATATTTCTAAACTACTATCACTAGTAACCTATTATTTATTCTAATTATTGAAAATACAATGAGTAATAGAAATAACCCACTAACAGAAGTATGTTACTTATATGATAATGAATCAATTTCAGTCATTTTTTTGAAGGCAAAAATGTATAATAAATATCTATAGAATCTAGCGGAATAGCGTATTCAGAAATATTAAACGATAAAAATGTGTGGACACATCCAAATGTGATCGATTCTCCATTGTAATCTAGTGAGATATCAATATGTGTACAATTTCAAATTTCTAATTGACAATATAGTAAGGGAAGACGTCATAAATCACATTTTTTTACATATTTTTTATTATAAGTTTAATTATTAGTATTTTTCTATCATATTATTATGATTAATTATTAAAGACTAGACAATGTAAATTAGGACTATTTCCAAACTATACTATGAAAACTGTAAAGGGAGGATAAAACTAGCTGAGTTTCGTGCCGGTTCTTCTCAGAACAAGGCCTCCCGGTGGACTTTTGAACCGATGGCATCATAATTGACTTTTATAAGTGTACAAATTGTACCTAAATGAATAAAGAAGTTTGAATGATTACCTAATATTGATATATTTAAAAATTTTAGGACTTATTTTTCGATTGTCAAGAAACTTAAATTTTTTATATCATGAGAGTGATGAAGAGACAATCGATCCGCCTTATTGTAAACATTTACTGAAGCGTGTAAAAGATACAAATTACCAATAGGAGACACCTTCAGAGTAAACATTTCTGATAACAAATTAAGTCAATCACTGGTAACACAGGCATATTTAATTCAAGGAAATGCTAACACAACATGCCTAGTTTACATAATATTGTGAGTGTTTGCGTCTATGCAATAGACCTATGTTCTATGAATAGAGCTTTGTCTGTGCAAAAGCAAGATCTATTAACAAGATATCGAAATGCGTTCAGAATATTCGTATGACGTTTTAGTAAATTATTCCTTTCAGCTCGTCAACTCTTGGCTTTCATTTCAGTCTTCTTTCTACTCTGGACCCAGGTTGTCCCAAAAAATATTGTCGAGCGGAAGTCCAGAGAAAGAGGACCCCTTGGGGTCTCCGAGTCACCCCCATGTTTTACTAAAATTGTGTAAATATAACATACAATAACGGGTCAAATTGATGACCCCCTTTTTTTTAAACTCTGAAAAAAAGGACATCCTGAATATCCCATAACCACGAGAATTTTTGGAAGTGTAAAATAAGAGATTCTGTCGATGCCGCCATTTTTCGCAACACTGCAGCGAGTCCACGCAGGAGCACAGCTACCCGGTGTACTGAATGAAGCAAAATCCAAAATCGCCGCGGGGCGTGGCGGCGGCGGCGCCGTCGTCGGCCCTTTGCTTGCTTACCGGGCGTTCTTTCCGTTTCACACCAGTAGGTGTGTGATGCGTAGTACATTTTGTATTTCATTCTTGCCTTCCGGTCTTATGGTCTTTTCTAGGTAGCACAGAACGACCGGTAGGTATGGAGTCACGCTGCGACCGCCCGCCGCGTGCGCCTGACCTGCGTCGGATACCACCGCGCGAGTTACTCCTTGGTGCGATGGTATGCAAGGTGTTGAAAAACTCCATCTGTCGGCTTTTACTACACCCCACACTATTAATCGAAGATTTAAATTTTAGATACACTCTTGCCACCCTGTCATCGAAGTTTGTGAACATTGAAAATAAGTGATCTCAATCATTATAGCCATGTGATGACGGCAGAGTAGAAAATCATCACCCCATATCCACCAATGGGTGTCGTAGAAGGTGACAATGGATCGGCAAAGGGGTATTAATCACCTTATACTCCATTCACCAATCCGCATTGGGCAAGCGTGGTGGACTACTGCCTAAACCTCCTTCGATTACAAAGAGAGGCCTTGTGTTCCAACAGTGGGTCGAATAATAAAGGCTGTTATGATAATAACTTACTTGCGCCGATGTAAAAGACCCATCTCTCTCGACTTCTCTCGGTGTAGGAGTCATATCCAAAGATTTAAACAAACAAACTTCAATATTATCTCAAGTTATTATTAAAACATAGAATCACAATATCATATTAGGAGCAGTTTTGCTTTGACTTTTTTTCTAGGTAATAATAGCCAGAACTTACGTGAAGATGTGGACTACGGAGTTACAGCTTACCTAGAAGTAGCCTATCTATTCACTGACTTGTAGGGTTATAATGTTCAGGGAACACATCAACAGATAACGAGTTCCATTCACACAAATTGTTATATATTATTATTAGGTATTGTTCATATTAATTTAGTTTTAGCTAGTGCCTTGCGACCTTGTAATGAAGAATTCTGATCACGAATTATAATTAGCGCAGATAATTGAAATGCCGACATTACCCGCGAGCCTCAACAATAAAGATATTATAATAATGCCATGGTCAAGCAAATCCAAAGAGTCACATCGTGATGATGAGAATCCTAATATTACGTGCTGACAAGAAAAATAGAGTCCTCGTTGATGGTCAAACCTAGTCTTAATAAAACTGACTTTTATTGATTTTACAAAGATAGCAAATATGTTATTTCCTTTACTAGTCCCTACCAAGATTCGAACCCAGCCTGGAATTAACAGACACCTACGCCGAGTAATGGCAGGCGGAACGGCTCTCCATCATCATCTGCAAGACGTACTTTATACGATAAATATACAGTACATAATCCATTGAAATAATAAATTAAGAATAAAATGTAAAAACATCGGTCTGACCACATTTAATTTTGGAATCTATTACAACGAATGTAACAATTTGTCAAAAGTGTATCATTATTCAGACAATGTAAGAAGCTGCCATTCACGAACAATCGTACATAAATTTATTATGTATTTATTCAATTATAAAAAATAAAATAAATCAAAAAACAAAAACAACACAGTATTTGGCCTTCCACATGGTAAATAGTTTTCTATTTTATTTTAAAATTAAATCTGTTGCGGGAAATAAATATTTGTTATTCCTTTTTTTACGGAAAATGTTTTATACGTACCAAAGCGTTAATAGGGCCACTCTCGGACTATGTGAAAACGCCCTTTGCGGCCATACCCACTAAAACCGTCAGTATCCTGAACGCGCATACCATACAGTACTCTACGCGAGCAACACGTAGAGTTTCCGTAGAATTTGTTATTCCTATGCCAACCAGTGACGCCAATGATGCCGTATTCAAGTTTACTTACCCACTCACGCACGCAGTGATCCGAAATGAGTGTTGACCTTCGATAGATGACCTCGTCACCTCACTCTATCTATCGATACTTAGGCTGATTATCCAGCCACTCTACTTCTGGTCGATCCAAATATGGTTGCTTTACACCCTATATCTTCTAATTCGCATGATTGAGAAGTTGGTGATTTAAATTATACTTGAATTGTATTATATCAATTTTATAATTCAAGAAAGGTAAATCAAAGTGTATGAGCCATTACGGTGTTACAATACCATGATGTCTTAGACAGGGACACGCGATATCGCAAGAACGGCAAAGAACGTGTTAATCAAACTGCGTACTTTTAAAGTTTGCAATTTTAAGTTGATCCAAATTTCTTATATTACTCGGTAGAAACAAATTTTCGTAATGTCTAGGTCAAAACATTTGAATTGGAAAGTTCAAATATAGTGTACAATTGAATGGATCAAATAAATTACAGGAATTCAATATCCTTTAATTTTTTTTGAACGGTCTTTTATATTATACAGAGTCGTATTACTCGCAGTAAATAATGTATTCAACTCCATCATTTACTTTTGACATAGTTTAAAAAGCTTTAAAAAATAATAATGATATGAATTAAAACAATGACTCATTAGAATAAATTAACCTTGAAAGAACACGATATGTAACGCATGATAACGAACCGTAAAAATTTAATATGTAATTTTCACATAAATATTTGAACATAATCAATGCTCTACGATCGATCTCACTATATAATTTTTTAATATCATAAGTAAATTTTCACATTTAAGTCATATTGACTAGCTAGGCTATTACAGTAAGTAATATATACAGCTTTAAAAGGCTTGCGTGAATTTAGTTTGGGATAGGAAAAATAAATGATACAAATTAAAGGGTGTTTATTCAATAAGTACAACAACGCTATCTAGAATATCTATAATGTTGAGCTCCATATCGACCGTTACCACTCGTTGTCCATTCCCATTCATCTAGATCACGATCGTCATTTCTTGAAAACGATCTTCTATGAATGTATACGTCTCTTTCTTCCCAATCATCTTCCCCACCTGCTTCTTCTGCAATTATTTCTAATTCTTCGTCTTCAACCATCTCTTCCTCTACTCTTTCCTCCATTTCCTCGTCTTCCTCTTCCTCCAGTATTTCTTCCAAGCCCTCATCTTTTCCCCTTTGCATTTCGTACTCTATTTCTACTTCAGGAATTTCTTCTAAGAGTTCTCTGTGAGCTAAAAAATGCTGTTGATTTCTAACCTGCTGTACTTCAGGAACCCCTTCGGTCGATTCTTCAGACTTTTCTTTGACATCTTGTTTGTCTTCTACTTTTTCGGTTTCGGATTCTTTACCAGGTCTTTTAGTGGGACATGCAAACATTTTATGTAGAGACTGCATTGGAATGACGAATGTTAAAGTTAATATAACTGATACCAAAAGTACAGCTGATACCTCCTGGGCGTCGAACTGTAACCAAAGATAACAAACGTTTAATTTATATTGAATAAATTAACAACTCAGACAGAAAGAAAACATAGATTTTGATAAAATTATTGCAGCAATAATAATATATTTTAAGTCTTACCAAAGATATCAATGTGAATTCAGAAGAAGATCTAACAATCGCAGCTTTGGTGAGGAAAATGATGAATTGTGTCAAATACAACGCATATGAGAGACGGCTGATGAAGGCCAAAAATCGGCAGCACAGGATCCGTGATAGCCATTCTGGGAACATGAAAAATATACTTCAGTTTAATATATAACAACTTTACAGAAGCTGCATTGAGAAAATGAATGACAACATGTTTGAGATTGAAGAGCACATTCATAAGCTGTTATATTCCTTGATACATTACTTCGAAGTTCTATTGATTATATGCTTTATTAATATTAATTCCACATTTCAGATATTAAATCTTAATGAAGCATATGCCACTTAATTTAGATTCGTAAATTATATAGTGCATTCGTATAAAAAATAAAGGTCACGCCGTGCTTATGTTAACTCATAGAATTGCCATAATTCAATTCTCATAACGTGTAATATTTAAAATTTTATGTTACATAATGCAAATTTATAAATAAGACGGATATATGCTTGCTTTTATATGCTTTTATGTTTTAACGATAGTAAAAGGTATTCTTTTTCCAGTTCACTGCATAAATATAAAATATACAATATTTTACAACCTTTAACAGTGCTCCGAACAAATTTTAATCACCTGTTTTTGAAGCCCCTTTAAATAATCCACATTTAGTAATACTTTAAACTTTATAACTAAGGTGGCAAAGTAATAAATTATTTCATGTTCTATATAATGATCCTAGCATTGACATAATTAAGTTATGGAAAAAACGTTACACTATAAAATGAGGATATAGCAATAATTAATAATGTGTATAATATTAAATTCTTATTTGAATTTGTATACGAACTCTATAAAAGTATTCAAATATAAAGTTCCATTAAAAACAAAATGTTTTGCTTAAAAAACATTATTGATACTTACATCGAAGCAGTAGAAATATTGACGGTTAAAAAGTATTTAGCAAAGTCCATTAAAAAGAAAGAGCTTTTTGATAGATTGACTTACCGCATTGCCCATTGTGTACAGTGTATATAACCCAAGCTATGGCAATAGACGAAGCTATTGGTGCTAGGGATGCATACTGAGCTGCGAAGGTTGCGTGATATTTGTACTGTGTAGAGCCTGCATCGAAGCCAGCCCACCACACAAGACCCCACAACGTTGAGCTTAGCAACCATCCAATGGTCAACATAATCTGAAAAAGATAAGCGACACAATATTACTGTCACTGCGTACTGGTGAGAGAAAGCACTATAGTAGAGAGTTTATTTGATTTGCGTATACACTACACCTCTTAAATAAATGTGGAACCCAAATTCACACTAGTTAAATTCGCAAAAATAGTTTTATTTCTTAAGGGAGTAACCGATATTGGACCGGCTCCTGAATTACGCTAGCTTTGTATTTCCTACCAAATAACAGTAGTATTGTTCACTAGTTATGTTGATAAAGTGAGTCCACAAAGATACTACTACTACTACTAACACTCCGCCATTTTGTTGTTATTTAGTTCGAAAAGTTGTTTATTCTTAGATGGATAATTGTATGACACATGCCATTAATAGGATAATTTTGTTTGTGTTATGATATTGTTTATATAACTAATGTATTAGGTATTGGTTTTTTTTTTTTTTTTTTTTTGGTATGCACACATTGTATTCTTATAGATATATTTATTAACCAAAGGATCATAAATGTATGCTTAGCACCTAAATTGAGCAAAATCTATCTAACAATAACAAAAAATGGTGGTGGGTATAAGACTTAAATTAATTAGTTCATTAATGTGATTAGTTGAATTGTATAGAAAAGCTTTTACAACATAAATTATTATTATAAATGAACCAAATGCGTGGGAGTAATAACTGCCCAAAATTTACGCATGTAAAACTGTAATTTTAATTATATTATTATTATCTATTGACCTGTAATGATGTTTTGAAATCATTACCAAATTGTAAGCTGTGGAGTTTCTTTCGCCATTTCTTCTCCATCTCAGCATAATAATATTATCGTCCCGAAATGGTGGTAGGGTTTTGACGATTTAAAAGTACTTAGCAAAGTCCATTTAAATAAAGAGCTTTTCATTTCATTTCATTTCATTTCATTTCAGAAAATTAGACCGTTACATTGATCATTTTTGACTAATAACATATTACCTCATTTGCACTTCCTCTAGAATTCCTTCTAAACCTCGTCAAGAATTCCTTTTATACCTCAAACCTTAATGCCTCATACATAACATTTTAAGCTTATTTCTATAAAACCTCTCTGTAAACTAAGACGTACTGTGGATTTCTATCCTGCTGTATTTTGGTGCTTCTACCAACTTTTTCTACAAATACTCCTTTTGTGGAAAAATCAAATATTTACCCAAACAACAGGATTATTAATCATTGCAAAATGAGAATGGTGCGAGAACAGAATCAAACGCTCAAAAACACAATTCAGTTTGGACTTTAAAATATTATCTACTTCTGTGTGAAAAGGCAACGCGGAACTTAAAGCTAACAAGATGTCAATAATCCAATCAGGAACAGTAGCCCGGCTAGCCATATTTTCCCGTCTCTATCCTCGTAGTAGTTGATGGAATTCTGTCACACACAATGATGGACGCGTATCCAAATTGCCGCTGCCATAAAAATAGAGAAAACAAAACTGCATTGCGGAGATCCGTTTGCATCGCTTTATGCACTCCACATACCTTTCGATTTTGGATATCGGACCCTCACTTTTGTTGACATTTTGCTGTAAATTTGGTTGATGTAATGGTCGACAACGCAGTCCTTTGCATTCATTTTGAGAATCCAGTCTCTTACAATCTTATCTGATCCTTGGTATAAACCCATTTCATAATTGTATAGTTTGTAACATTTAAATTGTGGAGAAAAATAAAGAAATTTATTATTATTATTTTGAGAATCAGTCTTTCGTTCGATATCGTATGGTGTGTGGGCAGTTTTTAGTTTATAAAGTAAAGCCGGTTCATCGTCCGTTAACCATGGTAACAGTTTGGGACTATTTTTGTAACATATTACTCATTTTTGAATAAAAAAGTTACAGTAGTCCTTTAATAAATTTCACGATCAATAAATCTAATCTCTATATCTTTGATGATGTCGGTGAAAGTTTACAATAAGTTACCTGACAATATTAAAGAAGTTGAGAATATTGATAAGTTTCGATTATTATTAAAAAGTTATCTCACCGATAAATGTTATTATTCGCTACAGGAGTTTTTTGATGATGTATAATAATAATAATAAATAATTTTATTTCCATGATCAATATACAGTTAATTTGTTATAATTTGTATTACATTTAAAAAATTAAGATTATATAAATTCAATCCAATTCACTTAATTTTCAATTATTAATAAATTTGATGATGTATAACTATAACTATATCCTTAATTAGCTACTTAAATGTTATGTCTTGCTACAATTAATTATTTTAAATATTATTTTAATTTTATGATTGCTGTGCCCTTGCAGGGTTCATGTTTGTGTCTTTAAAAATGTAACATCTGAATGTACAACATGAAAATGCAATAAAGAATACTGAATACTGAATACTAAATATTTCTCTAATACCCAAAAGAATAAAATACGATATCGTTTTGTAAAGTACTCTGTTTGTAGTTTTTCATCTCTATATATCTATACATAATGCATCTGTTTATTGTTATTGCTCTTTTTAACCGACTTAATAAAGGAGCAGGTTCTCAATTCATATTAATCTTTTTATATGTATGTTCCCTTATTACGCGAAGATGCCTGGAACGATTTGGAAAATGCTTTTTTTGTTGAATTTGTTTAAAGAATCTATCTAATTAATAACTACAATACCTACTACTCAAAACCATATATGAATAATATATTTGCCAATAGGTCACTCGTCTTTACTGGTGTCAGGCAGGGGCCCAGTCATAAAACTTTGTCACAACATATAGACGCCTTGAGAAATATGTACCTATTTACGTAGACTCATTTGTAGAATGTACGAAAATTATAAGAAACTCAGACTTAAAATCTATAATGCTTATGAAAAGCACTTTTTTAACCGCGTTATTGTGGCAGTGACGTCATACTCGTTGAATCCTGGTTGAATCCACATTTTTATTAGATAATTTAGGTTGTATGCACATTTTATCTTGTGTATTAACTTAATCGTAGCTATATCAATATTAATAAATCTTAATATATATAAATCTCGTGTCACAATGTTTGTCCTCAATGGACTCCTAAACCACTTAACCGATTTCAATCAAATTTGTACACCGTGTGCAGTTTGATCCAACTTGAGAGATAGGATAGTTTTTATCTTGATAAGTAGTCATTTTTTTTTTACTGCAGATACAATGTTACAGGTCAGTAGTATTAAATTACCACAGCAACGCGTGGCCGGGCAGCTAGTTTACTATAAAAAAAATACTCTGTCCACCAATCCACATTAGACAAGCGTGGTGGACTACTGCCTAAACCTCCTAAGATGACAAGGAGAGGCCTTGTGTCCTAATAGTGAGTCGAATTCAAAGGCTGTAAAGGTCTAATGATTAAGTTACAGCAACTTGTTAGAGAAAAATATAATTATTTTACAGTAGGTATAATGCTTAATGCTAACAATTTCACTCTGCCTCCAAGTTTAAATATGCCTGACAGATCCTTCTCTTTTGTAGTATGGTTAATTTAGCTTAAGTGAGAAAATTATATTTATTATTTTAAAAAAAGGCTTACAATTTACTGTGTTAGTAATTAGTAGTTCCCATTATTGCTTGCATAATATTTGTAACATAACATTGAAAAATATTATATCTATTACCTGCAAGTATTTAAAATTGTCCTTCCGCCAATTGTATGGTAAAAAAGTCCCTATTAAAACTGCATAAGGTGCTGAACCATATTAGCTAGTCATCCTTTATCTACCGTCAACTTTGCGCTAACTACTTCTAATTGTGCACTTATAAGAATATTAACGTCATCATATAATTAAACCCTTATGTATAACATGAACTATGGGGTAACAATTAGAAGCAATTGAAGTGTGTTTTGATTATTTTGTTCTTTATTGTATCCTGTTAACTTTAGCTAAACCTAGGAGTAAATAAAAGGTTAGTGTAATGTAAAATGTAGCAATCTTGATAAATTTTGTAATCATCATCATCCTCATTACAGTCTTTCTTATTTGACACAAGGCCTCTCCTTGTTATCGAAGGAGATTTAGGCAGTAGTCCACCACGCTTGCCCAATGCGGATTGATGGACGGAGTTTAAGGTGATCACCCCTTTGCTGATCCATTAGTCGCCTTCTATGACACCCAATGGAGTATATGGGGTGATGCTATTCTACTTTGCCGGTATCACAAGACAATTTTGTAATACTTAAATAAAAGGTTACTAAGTTATAAGCACAATGTTGTATGTAATATAAGACCTAATCTGTATTTACACTTAGTTTGCAAAATGAAACAATATTATTTCACCGATTTGTATGAAACTTAACTAATATACGAACGTTTTATTTTTCTCTGTTCTATATCTAGACTACTGAGATGTTTTGGAGTGAAACCTTGTTCTCGGCTTTTGTTTGTTAGTTTCGTGAAGGTTTGGAACTTTTTGGATACTGATGTTGCTTTTATTTATGTGACATAATGGCAATCTGTCACTATTTTGAGGCACTGCATGGCTCATACTGTCAAATTTGGTTTGATTTGTATAACCAAAAGCTACTTACAGCTCTGTTCTAACCTTTTGTAAATATCAGTATGATTGTATGTATGTAAGAATAGAAATAAACCATCACCCACTGTCAGAGATATGCAGACACAAACACAGAGTAATTGAATTGCACTAGCCTCACGCGTCTTCGACTACATCGAATTTGAAAATAAAATAGAGGTTATATTGCGCAGAGAAAAATAAAGTAAAATCAGCTCAGTAGTTATTGGTTCTAATTTATACAAACACACAAACATACAAAGCTTTTCTCTTTATAATATTAGTGAAGAGTACAAACATACAATGATACAAACACAAATTGCCAGCTACAAGTTTCATAACAAGGGCATCATTGGTAAAATACACTCACACACACACACACACACACATACACGCACACGCGCACACACACATACACACACACACGCACACACACCACACACACACATGCACCACACCCACCACAAATACACCATAATATTAGTATACCTCATAATTATATAGTACCTACTTACTTGCATTAACATGTAAGAATTATGTTAAAATAATTAGTTTGGCATAATGTTTGAAACAATAATCTGGAAGAGTTAGCGTCTGTCACACAGTTTTATTATAAAACTAGCACAGATGTTAACGACTCACTCCGTCTTTAGAATGTGCCTCGCATAAAAAACAATATCATGTTTTGTAAGACACCATGTACTTTGCTTTGGCTCAATAAAGATTTATTATTATTATTATTATTATCAAACCCATTGTGTGTAATTAGTATGATTAGCAAAAATGAAAAATCTAGCATTTAGTAAGATTATTGGTCGTAATCGATGTTGAGGAGCAAAAAAACTTCACGGACATAAGTCTATTTCACAAAAATTATAGGAGAAAATATATCAGCGCTAGTATATACCCACTAAAAACCCTCGGGTACCAGATAATGGTCGGAATCTTTACTGCTGCAATAAAAACTAAGTGACTCATTACGGCGTTCGTGAAGACAAAATCTATCCTACCGAATTACTCCACCATCAGCGTTTATACGTTCCTTATGAATGACTGGCGTATATGATCACGTCTATATAATACATGTTTACTATTGAACGTATTTTTGGAAGTTCCAGGCCCCGTAGAGAAATTTGTTTTTGCCCTAAAGGAAGGGTTATGATTTTAACAGTCTATGTATCATGATTGTATTTACGTGTGTTCCTCCGTAGCACCTAAGCTATTAATCCGATTTTGATCAATAAAGTGTCCATTGATTTGTTATGGTCAGAGTAACTTAAGCTACATTTTAGTAGACTAGCAATAGCAGGAGTCGATTTTACCGTGTAAACCCAGATTTTAACCGATTTCATTTCTTTCCTTTTTCCGCAGTCGTGTGTTTTAAACTTTTTGCTCGTTATGTCCGTAGTTGGGTTACAAGATTTTAACTGTTTGCTTGTTTTATTACAATTGGTAATATATATTAGAATAATAAAATAATATATTTCCACGCTCACACTAAATTATCTAGCCCAAATTAAGTATCATTAAGAACTTATGCTATGGATACTAGATAATGGACAAATATACATAATAATCTAGATATTTCAATTTGCGTCGGCGGTAAGCATTTGCCCAAAATCTCACCAAATAACTGACAAGCTAAGAAGTAGTCCAAGATGATCCTTGTGTAATGGTACTTTCTAGGATTACATGCTAACCTATTCAAGGGGTCCAAATATGAGGGAACAACTCGACGGGCAACGAGGTAAATAGGTACTCTTGATGTTTGCATAATAAATGAGTTAGAGTGAAGCTTGGTTCGGAAATTATGATTCTCCCGCAAATATATTTACTTCCTGCTATAAAAGTGACTTCACTAGATAGTATAAAACAAAGTCGTTATCCGCCGCCTGTCTGTCCCTATGTATGCTTAGATATTCTACGCAACGGATTTTGATGCGGTTTTTTTTAATAGACAGAGTGATTCTTAAGAAAGATTTATATGTATAATACATGCATATTCACATAAGCATTGCACCCATGCGAAGCCGGGGCGGGTCGCCAGTCATCAATATAATTCCAATAAAATTTAAGGTAGTCCGTAGTAACATACTCATTATCTTTTCTGAATACATGTGCATACTATGACAATCGGTTACCTCTCAATGATTCTGCCACTTATAAATTACGTCTTAATCAATCGTCACATTATCTATTCTTGTTGCCCTCGATGCTAATCGGTAGTGGTTATAGAAGTTCGTGTGTGGCCGGTGGCCATTATAGACCAGATTTAATTATGATGGAAACATTAATGTTAAATTTTTCAATAATCTTGTTTCATCTTGAGTGCCATAATAGTAGTGCCAACATAGTAGGTACCCATTTAATTATACCGTTATCAGCTTGTGTAAATTAAGTTGAAAATTGAAAACACACTTAAAGATGCTAATTTTGTCTTAAGATTTACGTATATAAAAAATAGATTCTCTCATTTACATCAAATAGTGGACATCAGGCAATAAATCCTGTAAGTTACGTGGAAATCGTACTATACATAAAACGTGATAATTTTATTTATACAATAGAACATACATAAATTTGAATGATTAAATAAAAGTAATCGAACATACGTTACGTAGATCTGACTTTAATTTTTAAGAAACGTATAATAACACCTTTAAGGAGATGAAAGATTTAGATGAAAACTCTTAGGATTTCCCGTGCGGGTGCCGGGTCCACAGTGTTTCAGAGAGGAGAACCAGGGACAGTGACTGGGATTTGTGACCACCAAGTGTATGTTTAAAGGTCCCTTTTACGATGCCTCAAAACCCTCTTTCACGTAAAGGGTACATCCACCTAGCTGGTACACCCCTAGTACACAACTCAACTGCATACAAACCAACGATGTACGTACCCACAACCATGACGTTGCCATTTTTTGCTAATCGGTTTGTTATATCAAAGTATTTTATTACTTTTTATGTTGTGCGTGCTGGTTTCTAAGAAAATAGTTCATAAGAATACAATATCTCCATCATAAGTCAAATAATATAGCCGGGAGAGATTGAACATCACTGTCCGAGAAATTCTGTCCCGTGACTGCATGAGCTGACCCTCTTCCGTTGTCTTTGTACCTGACTACAATTCTGGGGTCGACAGATAAAAGACATAAGTCAATATGGGATTCATAATGACTTATGTGCTTTAGTCTGCCGTCCCAAGAATTATGTCTGCAAAATTGTAAATTATTGAATGTGTTTGAAAAAAGGTAATAAACTTTTCTCGTTCTTCTTTCTTGTAGTTGATTGACATTGTCTTCCAAATTTAAAAGATGTTCTGATGTGGCAAATTATCGAAATCAATTGCTAGCGCGATTTCTCGTTACCTTTCGCCTTAACCATAAAGACCCATATTTTACGAAAACAATATGGTAACTCACATGTTACAATTACTTAAGGCACATTAAAAGGAGCCATGCAAGCATGCAAGAAACACAGTGAGAAGATCTTCAAATTGCGACGCTGAATTCTAATTAGCTATTTTAATTACCTTGCCGTGTACGGTTGGCTTCCTCAAAACTAATCCCAGAGTGAGGCCAACTAAGTATGGCGTGGAACGGTGCAGTGTAGAAGTGTAGCTGAGGCGCGCCGTTCGATACAGCTGGCTGACACTGCAAGTTCAGAATAATTATGATTTGTTGGAGATTCATGCATCAATGTTCTGCCTTAACTCTTCTGTGGCGAGCGACACTGCTATGCCATGGAATCGTAGACACGCAATATTTGAAATGGTGCAAAACAACGTCCCCACAAAGGGTTGTGACGGTGCCGATGGTTTTTAGTGGGTATTCCCGGGAACCCCCGGGAGAGTCCCACACACGCCGCACTGTCTAGCCCACAGTGCGGTACGGTCCGTAAAGTATTTTCCATCGAAAAAAAGGGGGTTCCGTAGAATAGTCATCAGGGTCCCACCAAAATCTGAATCTCTGAATGAGCTTTGCCTTGGTGTTAGGAGTGAATACCCTGAAATAGCCGAAAAGGCTATCTTAACATTGCTCCCATTCGTCACAACGTATTGTTATGACACAGGTTTTTCAGCCTACGTTTATACAAAAGACAAATACAGTTCAAAATTGGATGCTACCCTAGATATACGCATACAATTGTCGGACATAATACCGAACTTTAAAACTATTATTCATAAGCCAGTAAAACAATTTCATTCTTCTCATTAAAACTTTAAGTAAACAATAAGGTTATTTTTACGGAGTTCGTCAATAATTTCCGGCAAACAAATGGTCGTGTACCAGTCACTATCCACGGTACGACGATTCTCTGAAACAACAGTAGCCACGTGTCCAGTTTTATTAAAAATTTTAAATAAAAAAAACCGCCTTCAAATTTAAAAACGGGAGAAATAAAAATTTTGTTTATAAAAATCTAAATGTTTTTTGAGGTCGGTCCCAAATACAAGTGACAACGTTTATTACAAACATTGAGGTTGGCACCGACCCCAAAAAACATTAAGATTTTTATAAACAAAATTTTTATTTCTTCCGTTTTTAAATTTGAAGGCGGTTTTTTTTTACTTAAATTTTTTATTTCTGCTTTTTAGTGTTTTAAGTACTTATAGAAATTTTCAGGAAACTACCTCAAGATCTTTTAGACACACAGTGATAAAATTACGATATCATCAATGTCAATTAAATAGGCATTATTAGGGATTACTCAAAAACTACTTGTCAGATGTCGATAAAATTTAAATGGGACCCCATGGGACTTCCAAAGGTCAAAAGAATCTTAAAAATCGGTCCACCCAGTAACGAGTTATGAGGTAACAAACATTAAAAAAAACATACAGTCGAATTGATAACCTCCTCCTTTTTTGAAGTCGGTTAAAACAAGAAGCAATCATCCGCTTAGATGCACTCTTCACGCGCGCCGTTAACACATTAAGAGTTAACGTTAGATTACACATTTCTTAAAAAAAAAATGTTCTTATTACTTTAATTTCAGTATTGATTTGTAATCATTTGATATGGAGTTCCTTAAAATAAAAGGTATTCGGTTGGAGTTCCATTCTCTTTAAAGTTTAGGAACCCCTTTTTTGCATCAGAAAATGCTTTATGCATACTCTGGGGCGCCAAAGTTATGTGGGACTCGCCCTTTCAGGGCATACACTTAAAACTGACGTGTTCCTCTAGGTCGAGGCTTTTACGCCCACAGGGTACTTGGCGCAATCACTGTGTGCGTCAAAGACGGGACAACATACCCGCACCCGGATCCACTAGGGAAAGTGTAGGAACCCCTGCTCTAGTGCATTTAAACCATCATATATCATGCTTCACGGAGCACAAATCTTGAACCCTTTATCATTACTTAATCTCTTTTTCTCTTACCCTGCTCCCCAGCGATTTGGGGTCGGTGCAGATTTCTTTTTAACGACATTACAGCTATAGGTTTAGGGTTATATGGATTATTAGGGCCGTGTGCCTGACACCAACTCTCCTTGGGAACAACTGCTATCGTTCGACAGCACCCGGGACCAGCAGCTTAACGTTCCTTCCGAAGCACGGAGGAAAGTTGAAATTTTTTGGGTCGCCCATACGAAGAACGCAGAACCACGACCTCCTCTCTTCATTCAATAGGGAATTTTAAAAATAGGTATACCTCTGCATTAAAACTTACTGCATGAATACTAGAATTTATCTGTATAAATTGTAGTATTCATACAGTCAGATACATATTCCTTTCAAAAGTGTCCGCATCAACTCAATTTCTCGCACGAACGAAACCTGAAACTAGTCTGGCAAAGGCCTTGCGAAAACCCATTTTACGAATGTAAAAATAACGTTAAATTTTGTTCAAACATTTTAAAATAAAATCATGAGTAAGACCGGAGTATTTTTGAAAACCAATAAAAACCAAAGTCGGGCTTATTTTAACGAGGTTACTCAATCGTGATGTATTTCTGAGAGAGATTCGAGTATTTATTTAAATTGGCAATAGGTTAATTACTTTCAAGAACAGATTGAGTTCTTAGTAATCTTTGAGTAGTAATTACTAGGTAGCTTTGAGTCATAGTAGACTGTGATATGGAATAGATTCGGATTGCTTTACGGCTGTCCTTATTTTACATCGAGTGTCTGTGACAATCTTAATACCTATACTATAGTGTTATAAATTCACGGAAAGGTTGAATAATGCATCATTACTTTTGAAAAATTTGTTTCTCAATACAAAATGAAATATAGACTTTGTAGTCGATATCCAGATTTCCAGCAACGAAGGGTCCTTGAATGAATGACCGATCAGCTTTAGTTTTATGTGTTTTATTTAACGCAAAAGAAATATTTCTTTTTCCACACATACATCTAGGTATAGCAATTGGTTCTTTTTTTTAATCCTGACAGGGAAGCTCCGGGTCTCTTCCTTTATCTAACCTTTTCTTTTGCGACGGAAAAGATTTTATATCTACCCTAGCTCTGGGGCCGCACTGGGGTTATGTGAGACTCTCTGGGACTCCAGCTACCCACTAAAACCGCCGACGTTCTCTACGCCCCGCTTGTCGGTGTGCCTCACGAGGAACATTGTATACGTCCGCGATGTCAGCTGCGGCTGGCTCCATCAGGCCCCTACGGTGGTCAAAGAACATCCCGAGAACGCTTGGGATGTTCTATCAGCTTCGAGACGTGCAATGCGAGCGACGGGGCCCTATGCCATCACTCGCTTGTCTCTATTCAGGCGGGTGGAGGGCGAATATTCGCCTCCTCCTGCCAGTACGCCTCCTGCGGATGGGCTCTGCTAAGGGATCGTCCTTCCTAGCTCGTTCCGGCACTCGAACTGGTTATCTTCTCATTTACTGTCGGAACCCAATAATGATATTAAAGTTAATATTATGGCGACAGACATTGATAAGAAGATGATAACCAGTCAGGTGTTATTACCAACCAATTTGATTTAAAAGACGAAGATTTTTTTTATCTGCTCTACGATACCTCTCTTCTTGACAGAGCATTTCCACATTATCCAATCCGATATTGGTATCGGAAGCCAACGATGTCGGAGCAAGAAAATTTATGAAATTATGTCCGGTCCGATATCCGATACATATAATAAATAGAGAAGTATGTGGCTACTTGAGTGTGTTCTGTTGTCAATGAACTTCAAGAGTAATGTAAATGATATTCAAGTTTACCTAACGCCGTGGTACGCCAACATGGTCAGCCTGTGGTCTTGAACGGTGCTGTATCTGGAGTAGGTAGCGATTCCCATTATAGCAGGTATGAGGTATTTGGAGAAAGGCATCTCCGACTGGATGGCCCACACGATCAGGACGCCTAATATCGTCAGCTGCATGTCCAAAGCCAGTTGGTGGGTTTGTGGAGCGCACTTGAAATCAAACAAAAAAATTAAGGTCAAATACTTTATTTCTTAACAGAATACTAGTGGTCATCCATGGCTTCGATCGCCTTAATGTCGGTTATTATATAGCCTATAGCCTACCTCAATAAATGGACTATCCAATACAAAAATAATATTTTAATTTGAATCAGTAGTTTCTGAGATTAGCGCGTTCAACCAAACAATCTCTTCAGCTTTATAGTATAAAAGTATAGATTAGGACAATTTGCACGCATTTGTACCAACAATTTATACAAATATATTAAACAACTATAACTCGTGAAAAAATATTCGTGTTCATCACACAAACATTTGTCTAAAAATTACTATTTTTTCTTCAACAGGTTCACAGAGCTGTCGCTTTTTAACACATTTTATGTAAGGAAGATAAAACCAAATCAAAGACTGATTGTAAAATTGTTACAATAAACCTTAGTAAATAAATGAAAACAAATATTCCTACAGACCAATATTCATTAAGTTATAGCTAAGTTTTTGATGAATAAAATTGCTGAACTAATTTCATTATATTCTTGTTTATCACTCAGACATCAAATTGATGTTTATTACTTTAATTTCCTGTTTTATTTTTCCCAGACGCTAGTAAAGCGTCAATATTACTCGGCTGAATTAACGAAAGGAACTTACTAACTAAAGAGGAAATATTATCTTTCCTTTCCCTTTGGGTTTGATGTCTCTTTTGTGTAGGCGACAGGCTGGCAACCTGTCACTGTTTTGGTGTACTCACAGATTTAATAAAACAAGGAGAAGACCAAGCCGGCGTTTAACTAAAAATATATCGGAGTATGAATTATAAATAAAGAATTATAAACTTGCTTCGCAGTCCTTAATACGCGCGCAATCAATAGTGTATATTACGACATGCTCAACTAGAACCATTTTATGTAGTACGGCCGCTGATCGCGTCACTCGGATACAGCTCGGACTTCCTATGAACTCAGCGATTTGACCGATCTCCTTTGCGGCTGTGCTTAACTTTCATTGCTTCGCAGTCCTTATGACGCGCGCAACGAATAGTGTATATTACGGCATGCTCAACTAGAACCATGTTATGTAGTACGAAGGCTGATCGCGACACTTGGTTTTCATATGAACTCGGCGATTCGACCGATCTCCTTAGATTGATATATCTATGGGTGTACTATATGTTGTCCCATACTGCGGAATGTGGCTTTATGTGTAAACAAATGTTACAAGCGCTGTTAAACCCCTTTTGGGATTATGAACGTGAGCCTATGTATGATAATATGTTGTATGTATATGTGAACAATTCAATATCAGGTCAGGTCAGGACAACACCATTGCTAAGATGCCCATTTACCGAAACCGAACCGAACGCACCAAACGAATTGAACAAAACTAATTTTAATTTTTTTTATTATGGAATCCTATGAAATCTCGCACACCTGCCTGGAAGAACACCAGATATCCTAGAAACATTCGGATGACGTCACCAGATTCGGCGCGGGGTTTGCGGACGAGTCGGCTGATGCGCTCGCATTTATTCTATTCACATTTAATTACAAGTTAAATTTCTTCGGCGCGTTCATTCCTTTCGGTGCGGTTATGTGTGCGAGGTCTCCTTGACTTCAATTCGTTCGGCGCGTTCAGCTCCGCTAAATCCACTTTTAATAGAGTGTATTTTCTAGCAGTTCTTTAGCCAAGACGTTTTTTTTCAAAAAAAAGTTTAGAGAAAATATAAAGCAAAACCAATTGTTTTATAAATGCGATCTTCATAACACTTACCATATCTTCGAAACCGAAGTAATTCTGCACGTAAAACAAGTTCCACCACCAGCCTTCTTGGCACACCTCTGCGTTCTTAGTGACGAGGGTCCCCCACATTGGACCTTCGGATGTTAGGTCCCATACATAGGCGTAAAACAACACTACAGCTAGAAGAGCAGGAGTCAACCTGGCGAAAGAAATAACATATTGAAATACTAGAAAAAATACACTGAAAAAAAATTGACCTGCCTCAGGCGGAAATCGAACCCAGCATCTTCTGCAATCCGGGCAGCTGCGTTAACCACTACGCCATCGAGGCTCTGCTTTCGCTGTCGAAGTTTGTCAGTGCTTGGTGCTTATGTTTATCAATTTTTTTCAGTGTATTTTTTCTAGTATTAAAAATATTTACGCGTTTGTAAACGCAAAAAATATTTCATAATGTAATGTAGTTTCATCTTAATTGGACGTCAAATATTTGCAAACATATTTAGTTCGGATCTTAGAAGTGCAAATATCAAAGATTTGATGAAAAAATGTTTACCATAAAAACATAAGCACCAAGCACTGACAAATTTCGACAGCGAAAGCAGAGCCTCGGTGGCGTAGTGGTTAACGCAGCCGCCCGGATTGCGGAAGATGCTGGGTTCGATTCCCGCCTGAGGCAGGTCGATTTTTTTCAGTGTATTTTTTATAGTATTAAAAATATTTACGAGTTTGTAAACGCAAAAATTACTCTATATTTAAATAATTTATTGAAGTGTGGAGAAAGTTGGAGTTGACGATTCTTTATTTCCTAGCCGGCACTAGTCACGTACAAGGAAATAAACTCCAATTCTCTTTAAGTCGTTTGTGACTATAAAGGTTTCGTAGCAATAAATCTCACTATTATTTTTTTATCTTTCAAGCAAGCATACAGCCTGCCTCTTGGTAAGCAGTGACCGTAGCCTATAGACGTGACGTGACACTCGCGCGCTGCCAACCCTCGTCCCCTTCCCTACCTCGCGGAGCTCTGGCGACCTTACTCTCCAACAGAAACACAACACGACAATAATGTAGTGTTATTTGACTGTGGTCTTCTGTAAGGTGGAGGTATACCCTAGTTCGGGGTGCTCCAAATTCAAATAATTTATTCAGGTGCGCATTTTCTTACATATTTCAATTCCTATCATTGGAGGTACGAAAATATTTCTCATACCATTTAAAACCATAATGATCATTCTTCATAAAAAATTTAAAAACTACATATTTAAAAACATATTCATTTAAAAACATAATATCATTAATCATACACTTAAGTAGATGGTTATTGGGAATTCTGTCCCACCTCCATTCGCTCGGGCTCACGCCCTCACTCACTTCGGTTGTACAGAAATCCCAATAACCATTTTGTATGCTAGAAACCTCCTGAAGATCATGCAACAAACACATTCTAAATTGGTGTGGAGAGTGGAGTCTGTGCTAAGATCACGCACTGAACAGACTCCTAACCTAACAGGTGTTGGCTGAGGGAACCATGATAAGTATCCCTCTGCGAGCCCATGGTAAGATCACGCACCAACACCTTCTAAACTGTTCGGCTGGAAGCACCGTAGTTAACTCCCTGCGAGCCCGTGGTAAGATCACGCACCGAACAGACTCCTAACAGGTGTTGGCTGAGGGAACCATGATAAGTATCCCTCTGCGAGCCCATGGTAAGATCACGCACCAACACCTTCTAAACTGTTCGGCTGGAAGCACCGTAGTTAACTCCCTGCGAGCCCGTGGTAAGATCACGCACCGAACAGACTCCTAACAGGTGTTGGCTGAGAGAACCATGGTAAGTATCCCTCTGCGAGCCCATGGTAAGATCACGCACCAACACCTTCTAAACTGTTCAGCTGGAAGCACCGTAGTTAACTCCCTGCGAGCCCGTGGTAAGATCACGCACTGAACAGACTCCTAACAGGTGTTGGCTGAGAGAACCATGGTAAGTATCCCTCTGCGAGCCCATGGTAAGATCACGCACCAACACCTTCTAAACTGTTCAGCTGGAAGCACCGTAGTTAACTCCCTGCGAGCCCGTGGTAAGATCACGCACTGAACAGACTCCTAACAGGTGTTGGCTGAGAGAACCATGGTAAGTATCCCTCTGCGAGCCCATGGTAAGATCACGCACCAACACCTTCTAAACTGTTCGGCTGGAAGCACCGTAGTTAACTCCCTGCGAGCCCGTGGTAAGATCACGCACCGAACAGACTCCTAAACTGTTCAGCTGGAAGCACCGTAGTAACTCCCTGCGAGCCCATGGTAAGATCACGCACTGAACAGACTCCTAAACTGTTCGGCTGGAAGCACTGTGTTAGAGTAACTCCCTGCGAGCCCGTGGTAAGATCACGCACCGAACAGACTCCTAACAGGTGTTGGCTGAGAGAACCATGGTAAGTATCCCTCTGCGAGTCCATGGTAAGATCACGCACCAACACCTTCTAAACTGTTCGGCTGGAAGCACCGTAGTTAACTCCCTGCGAGCCCGTGGTAAGATCACGCACCGAACAGACTCCTAACAGGTGTTGGCTGAGAGAACCATGGTAAGTATCCCTCTGCGAGTCCATGGTAAGATCACGCACCAACACCTTCTAAACTGTTCGGCTGGAAGCACCGTAGTTAACTCCCTGCGAGCCCGTGGTAAGATCACGCACCGAACAGACTCCTAACAGGTGTTGGCTGAGAGAACCATGGTAAGTATCCCTCTGCGAGTCCATGGTAAGATCACGCACCAACACCTTCTAAACTGTTCGGCTGGAAGCACCGTAGTTAACTCCCTGCGAGCCCGTGGTAAGATCACGCACCGAACAGACTCCTAAACTGTTCAGCTGGAAGCACCGTAGTAACTCCCTGCGAGCCCATGGTAAGATCACGCACTGAACAGACTCCTAAACTGTTCGGCTGGAAGCACTGTGTTAGAGTAACTCCCTGCGAGCCCGTGGTAAGATCACGCACCGAACAGACTCCTAACAGGTGTTGGCTGAGAGAACCATGGTAAGTATCCCTCTGCGAGTCCATGGTAAGATCACGCACCAACACCTTCTAAACTGTTCGGCTGGAAGCACCGTAGTTAACTCCCTGCGAGCCCGTGGTAAGATCACGCACCGAACAGACTCCTAAACTGTTCGGCTGGAAGCACTGTGTTAGAGTAACTCCCTGCGAGCCCGTGGTAAGATCACGCACCGAACAGACTCCTAACTACCTAATGAATCAAAACTTTACTAGCTCTCTGAATCTCTCTGTCTCTTTATCTATCGCTCTAGAGGACACTACATACTTACTACTTATACTTACTTTGTTACCTTTGTTTTGGTACAACCAACCATTATTACCTCTTACGTACCATAAGCTATCATATACAAGTAAGTAGATAAACTTGTATGTGATTGCTTATTACCTTCAATACCTCGAGTACATTAAGCTACCACATACACATAAGTAATTATGTATGTGATTGCTTATTACCAAGTCGTCATACTATCTCTAAGGGAGTGGGGAATATGGGAAGCATTTTTAATAAAATTTTATACATGATAAAATTCTACGTTTTCTGAACATCGCTGTTGTCTTGCAATAGGCAGTAACCCACCCTCGGCTCTGAAAAAAATATATAACATCAATTTAAAACTTTTGTTCACATGATTATGTATATAGCAACAAAATGCTTTTTGTGACAGTGGAATACTTACAAATTATGTAAAGCAAACTCTTTGTTGTTATAATCACCAACACATGACTCCATTATCGAGCATGTATCCTAAAAATAAAATAAAACAAATTAATTTATTTCTTTAACTAGTAAAAAAGAAATAGATAATATATGTCTTTTTCATAGTCATAATTATGAACTTAAATATATTTAGTATTCGGGGCTATATGAAAATATTTTTAAAAATTATTTGTATTTTCTAAGCTTTTAAAAATTATTTGTATCGACTAACAGACACCTTCCTTTTTTCGACCTCAATCGAAAGAAATTTTGAAAATATAATTACTTATAGGATTTTTAAATTTAAGAGAATATTCTTTCAATGACTCGTTTTAATGTGTCTGTATCATCGTCCTCACAAATTTATTTCTTATACCTTAAGCTCATATTTTTCGAGAAAATTTAAAAATAAATATTTTAAAATCTCTTTAAGAACCGATTGAGGCCGAATAAAGGCTGTTGTTTGTTAGTCGAATTTTTAGTCAAACTTTTTCTAAGTCCCTTGTCCCAACATAGTATCCCGAAGGCTACCCTTGAAAATTTTAAATTTACAAAATTTTGCATTACTATTAGGTACGTAGGTAGTTAATTAATTTAAGGTAATATGATAAAACTATTTCAATATTATAAAATATATTACTACCACGTGGTGCACTTACGAAATATATTATATTATCAATTATCAATGAATATTATACTATATTGATGAAAAAATTAAATTTACAAAATTTTGCATTACTTATAATTAGGTAGTTAGCTTATTTCAGATAATAAGACATATACTATTTAATCAAAACATTATATTACTACCACGTGGTGCATTTACGAAATATTAGCAATGAATAGTATACTGTATTGATCAAAAAATGTACTATTCTGGTTTTTAATTTATAAAAAATAGTTTAAAATAATAAAAAAAAAATACAGATTAAATATTTTAAGAGTTTTTCCTAAAAAAAAGAAGAAAAAGAAGCAGAAAAAAATTATTTGCACTTACCTTGTGTTAATACATTTCACAATTTTCTTCGATTATTATTACTAACATTTGAAATTAATTTATTTTAAAATAGAAAACGTTAATTATTAATACACTGAGAAAGCACGTGGTTGATAGCTAGTTAGCGATTTCGACGCCGTCCCAAATGCAATGGACGAGAACGTGGGAACTGTAAGTCGAGCTTCGCTTGCGCTCCCCCCGAGTCCCCTACGTTACAAAGTCTGAGAGCTTAGGAATATTTTGTCAACGCAGTAAGACATATCAAGAAGTAAAATTATAATAATATATGAATATTAGTATTTATGTTTAGTTTTCATATACGAAATGCTCATAAGTAACAAGGAAAAATTCTGATATTAAATATATGAAATTAAAAATTCTATTCTAATTTTACCTTTGTTTTCAGTCATAAATTTCTATTTTTCTATCACAAATAAGAGCATCTCGTCTTTTTTTTGGGTTTCTTAATTATTTTCTATTGTTATATGGATTTTAATAAGAAGTACCTAATCATTTATAAGAATATTTCTACTCGCACAATTACCTTAAAAGCTGGCTCTCAAACTATAATAGTGATGTTAAAAAATATATACATATATTTTACTGTTTTCGATGGTCTTTCGATTCTAAGTAAATCGTTCGGCCGGAAGCACCGTACTCGATATTTCAATACATTAGGGTTTAAGTTAACGCAATGTTTTCCTATAAGTAGGTACAACAGAATAAATATTGGTGCGACATTCCTCCTGCGGTACTTAGTTTGTTTTTCTTTGTTTCAAATTATTAACTTTTAACTACTAATATTTATTTACAATATACGATAATAACTGGTGCTCTATAGCTGGTGCCTAATTATTAGTGTTATAATTAAATTACTATAGTGTTGGATATATTGTTAAACGATAGAGCAGAGTCCTCTCATATTATTCGAATTTAAAAGAGCCCTTCCTTCAAAAATCTGTAACTTTGCGATACTATAAATACATTTATTATTATTATATATTTATTAATACCTAATAAAATAAGTAAAAACGAAAAATACGGAGGGATCATTTATAATATCCACAAAACTGAAATAACATGTCTTGAAAGTTTACTGAGTACCTACATTATATTGAAAAAGAATTTAGATAGCCAAGTGAAAACAAAGGAAAATCAATAACTATTTCTAAAAACATTAAGTAAAACAATAAATGTCAGAATCGGATCGATAGTTTAGTATACTAATCGGTTAATAAATTAACTCGTTGTTTGTTTCTATTGGAACGTCCTTATGCAAGAAAAAGCAAGCATAGCGATTTCGCAATTAGCGGCAGCAGCTAAAATTACAATGTAGTAGAAATAATAAAATGTTATTTATAATATGATGTATTGTAAAATGACTTATGTGCAGCTGTCGATTTCAAAGTAATAATTATTTTATTTCAATTGCAGCAAAGTTGAGATTCAGAATTAATGAGTCATTCTGTGGTATAATAGTAATAAGTTAATACTGTTAAACTCCTAGAGACTTTATTCTCTATACAATAAGAGTCACAAAATGTTCAAATTTTCATAAGAAAAATATTATTTTATATTTTAAATAATTTATGAATTGATGACATCAACATTTTTGCTACATAAAAACACCGACAATAGAGGAAATTTCATTATTTTCACAATTCACTTCGGTGGTTCACCATAATTCTGACACCATCATAGTGCCCATCAGTACCTGCCAGTGCTCACCAGTCACCATCAGTTTTTATCAGTGCTGTATTTCATCAAAGATAATCTGCCTAAAATGTACGTAAGTACCTTTAGATTTTTTTGTACTAATTTACTTTATTTTCCACAGATGGATCGACAACACAAGTGTTCGTTATGGAACAGTCTTATGAAAAAACTGTTTCATAACGAACACTTGTGTTGTCGAGGATAGCACTTATTGTCTACATTATAGATGGTTATGAAATTAAAAAATGTTGTTTAGGTATTTGTGTTTCAGTGTTTTAACTGTAAGCGATACTTATAGATAAATTATTTTAACAGGTCTGATTCCGAGTTTGAATCCTCTGTGTTCGAGGCGCCCGCAAAGAAGAGCACAACCAAGTCCTCTTCCACCACTACGAAAAGGAAATCGGTTGCTGCCAAGAGTGTCAAGCCACGCATTCGTCGGACATCGACGGAATCGACGTCATACGAGACTGTCTCCTCTCAGAGGTACATATTCATAAATTATACCATAGTTACACACCTACTATCTCATTACATAGTTATTATATACTGAAGTCCTATACCACGTTATTTTTATTAATAATATTAACCTATCGGTGGCACCGGTTTACCAATGTTTACTTTCTGCCTAAGTAAAAATACTTTTACTTGTTTCTTAAAATATTACATATCCTAAAATAGTATCTGTAACTAATAGTATGTAACTATTTACGCTAACATAATGTAATGAACTTATTTTTTTTTTACAGAGTAAACAAGAAACCACGCACTGACTTGTTTCACATATTGCGGTCAGAGGAGGTCGTTAGCAGCCAACCCAAGCAGCGTGAAGTGTTCACGTCAAGCTTCTCCAGCCGGGTCTCAACTGGTACCTCTCGTCGGACTGCAGTGACGGCTGGAGACTATGTCATAGACCTCAAGGTCTATAATAAACACGACTATTTGACTAATCCGACTGATGTCAGATACAAGACCGCGTTAGTATCCGTCAAGCTACAGAGCGACGACCAGTCACCTTCGTGGGAAGCTGTTCAAGGCTTCTTGAGCCAAGCCTGGAAGGACTTCGAACACTCTGAGCCCACACACTACTCAGATAAAGTTAATTTTAAATAATTAAGCTTATGTCAATTAAAGGTTTCATAATTATATCTTTATTTTTTTTATATTAGTAGGTTAGTAGGTATTATAAGAACACGAATACTTTTACTTAGGTTACTGATAATATACCTAATATTGAAGTATTTTGTGATATTAATTAAATAACATGCCTTTCTGTACGACGTGTAACATATCTGTACAGAGTAAATCATGGGTAGGTCATTTGAGAAGTAATTTGCACAAGCAAAATAACCACTCAATAAAACACAGCGATGGTGTGGAAATCATAACATCCGCTTTTCGCAATCGCATATTAACTTATAAAATAGTAGCAATCAATGATTACCAACTAATGTCTGTTGATAGATTTTTTGATGAAATACGTAACAAAATAAAGTCACTCCTAGATGAATTTCTTATTAAACACATATGTGTGAAAGTCAATTTTGAACTATTTGCAACATTTCTGCAATTTAAAAATAACTCACAATCAATAAAATCTTTTGGTTCGAAAAATAAACTTTTATACTTTAATTACAACTTCGAAAGTTTTTATTTTGAGGTAGTTAATTATCTAAAAAAACGTATCGAAGAATTTGAGCACCGTGACAGCGGCTGGGCATTTTTAAACAATTCGCACGTTGAGGTCAATCTAAATAAATACCAACCACTCGGAGGTTCTAGCTTTATTGAATTGCCTAAATCAATTCAACTCAAAAAGGCATGTTTAAATATCAATAATAAAGATCAATACTGTTTTTTATGGTGTGTGTCAGCTGCTCTCTATCCAGCTAAAAAACACCCAGAAAGAGTTACATCTTATCCAAATATTTTTAAACTGTTTGATATTTCTGGAATGCGTTTTCCTGTCACTTTTCGCGACATACAGACCTTCGAAAATAATAATTCGAATATTAAGTTTATAATATACGGTTTAAAAAATAATAAAACTATAATAGGTCCACTGTATAAATCAGACTTTAATAAAAAAGACAACAACAAAATTATACATTTGTTGTTACTCGAAAATGGCAATATTGCACATTATTGTTTAATTAAAGATTGTTCCAGACTTTTTCGAAGCCAGGTTACTTCACATCACAGCAGGTTGTATTTCTGTGATTTATGTCTTATATTTTTCAAAACACCAGAAGAAGTCGATTGCCATATATGTAGTGGTGTAGTGACTGTACTACCGGAAAAAGGTTCAGTAATTCAATTTAAAAACTTCGATCGTAAACAAAACATGCCTTTTTGTATCTACGCTGATTTCGAATCGATGCTACAAAAATCTGATATTGACTGTACCGCCAATAACAGCAACACGTCTACGTTGCATCAACATATACCGATCGCGTTCGCGTATTATATTGTTTGTTGTGACGATCCGAGTTATAATCGGTACGTATCGTATCGAGGGCCTAATTGCGACCAGCGGTTTGTACGCTGTATATTTGAGGATGTGAAAAAAATCTATGAAATAGTGAGCTCAACCTCTCCCATGATATTTAGTGAGATGGACAAAGCAGATTTTGAGAAATCAACACGTTGTCACATTTGTGGACATTTAGTGTTTTCAGACAAAGTCCGCGACCACTGTCATTTGACGGGACGATACCGTGGAGCCGCACATCCCTATTGTAACTTGCAATATAAACGTCCTTCATTTGTTCCCATATTTTTCCATAATTTGAGTGGATACGATTGCCACTTATTTATTAAGGCATTAGGTGAGAGGTGATAAAAATAATCCCAAAAACTAAAGAAAATTACATTTCTTTTACTAAATTTGTACCAGTTGCCAATAAGAAATTTTTTCAGCTCCGTTTTGTCGATTCATTCAAATTTTTGGGTACCAGTTTAAGTCAATTAGCTGAAACTTTAAAGCCAGAAGACTTTAAATATTTAAAAAATCACTTTCCTAATGACCGAAAATTTCAGTTGCTCACTCGCAAGGGTATCTATCCTTACGAATATATGGACTCATGGGAAAGGTATCAAGAAAGATCCCTTCCTCAGAAGGAATGCTTCTATAGTGCACTCAATGGTCACGGAATTTCTGACGAGGATTATCAACATGCTCGTTTGATATGGTCGACATTTAATATTTGTGATTTAGGAAGCTATACAGATTTATATTTGAAAACTGATGTGCTTTTACTAGCCGATATTTTTGAACATTTTAGAAAAACTTGCAAACAACATTATCAATTAGATCCAGCTTTCTACTTAACTGCACCTAGTTTGTCTTTTGACGCGATGTTGTTGAAGACGGGAATACAGCTTGAACTTATTGATGACTTAGCTATATTACGAATGTTACAAAGCGGTATCAGAGGCGGTGTATGCCTATGTTCTCACAGATACGCTAAAGCAAATAACGTATTTTTATCAGATTACGACCGGTCTAAACCTAGTTCTTATATTGCTTATATTGACTGCAATAATTTATATGGACATAGCATGTGTCAGTTTTTACCATTATCTAATTTCAGATTTTTAGAACAACACGAAATTGATAATTTAGAAGTATCTGATATTCCATCAAATGCAGATTACGGTTTTATTCTTGAAGTCGATTTAGAATATCCCAAACATCTGCATCACTTACATAACGACCTACCGTTCTGTCCCGAAAAATGTATCCCGCCAGGTGGAAAGAATCATAAACTCGTTCCAAATTTATATGACAAATTCAATTATGTTATACATTATATACATTTGAAAACCTGTCTAAAACATGGTTTGATATTAAGGAAAATTCATCGAGTGATCAGTTTTAAACAAAGTCCATACTTAAAACAATACATTGATTTAAATACAGAATTAAGACAGAAAAGTAACTCAAAATTTGAACAAGATTTTTTTAAGCTTTTAAATAATAGTGTGTTTGGAAAAACTTTGGAAAATACTGAGAAACGTGTTAACGTTTACATGGTCAATCAGTGGTCAGATCACAAAAATGTTACCAAAAAAAGGAAGAGCGCACAACAACTTATTGCTCGGCATAATTTTCATAGTTCGACAGTATTTACAGACAATTTAGTTGCAGTGCAATTGAAGCCAGAGCAAGTCATTTTAAACAAACCAATTTATATAGGTTTTACCGTTTTAGAATTATCAAAAAGTCATATGTATGACTTCCACTACTCTGTAATTCAACCTTCTTACAGTACGAACGTACAGATGTGTTACACAGATACTGATAGTTTTGTATATCATATATATACATATAATTTTTATAAAGATATAAAAGAAAAGTTCCTAAAATACTTTGATACAAGTAATTACCAAGAGACAAATAAGTATAACTTACCCATACAAAATAAAAAAATCCCTGGTTTGTTTAAAGACGAAATGGGGGGTAAAATTATTTCTGAATTTGTAGGCCTTCGTTCTAAGCTATATTGCATAAAAACTACAGATAACACAATAAAAAAAGCAAAGGGAATAAAAAAAAATATTGTATCAAAATTCGATGTAGCGGACTATGAAAAAACACTGTTTAAAGGTGACATTGTTCGTAAAACCAACGTTTTATTCAAATCCATCAAACACGAAATTTTTACGTGTGCTGTGAATAAAATAGCTTTATCTGGTGATGATGATAAGAGATTGATACTGAAAGATAAAGTTTCTACAAGAGCATGGGGACATACTAACATACTAAATTATTAAAAGCCTTTTTCAACATGTGTATCCTCACATTATATTAGATAATTGTTACTTATAGTTAGTAGTATAGTTTTATGTTGATTGTATGTACTCGTATTATTGTCTAAGAAAATTAATGAAAATGTATGTCATAATTGTAGAAAAGAAAATTTTATTTCATAGTTTATAAAAGAAACATTTTATTTTATTATAAATAAACGTATGTAAATATCGATGAATTTATATGACGCTGTTTGTACCTACTTACCTACATATAAATGGAATAAAAACTAATAAAACTAAATATGAATTATTATTTTTGTTTTCTTTTTTCAAATGAATAGGTACCCAATATTTGATTTAAATAACGGTAGAGTCTTGTTACATTACTTCAAGTAAGTAGTTCATGCTCAAAAATCATGTCCTAACATGTTCATACAATAATGCAATTCGACCCATATCGTAACATATTGCACTGTCAGCGTTAGGTTTTCACGAAAACACACACCACAACACTTGTTCAATGAATATCTATATAAATGAGATATTTTTATTAAATAAATTCATTTTTATTTGAATACAAAACGCGGTCAGTCGCTGTCATTTGACGATATTATGGTAAGTTCGTTTGCACATTTAAGATTGTGATGGATGATAATACATCAATTTTATACGAATGTAGCCATCTAACAAAAAATATATTTCGTTTCAGAATACTCCACCGCCGTCCCCAGTTTTGGCTCTACCAGATGACGAACCCCAATATCTGAGGTCAGCATTTTATCAACAAGATGCTCAAGACTTGAATGTATTCCTTGAAGCAACCAGTCACTTTGAACCAGAGAATACACGAACGGAGCCTTTTATTAAGAAGTTGAAAAAACACCGCAAGAAAAGATGTTATCTAAAACATTTCCACAACCAACAACACTCATTTGTTTTAAAAAGTGCACCAAAAAAAGGTAGATATTTAATTAAAATTCAAATTGTGGACTTAGAAGCATCAGTGCCTTGTGACTCTGATGAAGATAACACGATGGTGCGTGCACAATACGTGGTTGAAGACCACGTTGATGGCATTATGGACCAGACTGAGTGTCTCATTAGTAATATCTCCAAAAAGTTATGTGGATATAGTTATAACAGTTTTTAATTGATTATCTGCTATTTACTTTAACATTAAAGCTCTCAATTAGGGTTGATTTATGTGTGATTTATCATATTCACACAGAAACACCTAATGAGATACACTAAAATATGCCATAAGCTTATAGTTCAGCTATGTAAAAATTACTGTATTATGTGTAAATTAAATAAATTTAATGAATTATTATTTTATTGTTTCATTTTCTTAACACTCAATTGGTTATCTAACTTAGGATTTCTCTTTTATAAAAAAAACAAATAAATAAATGTCATATTTATTTATTAAAAAAAGAAAATCATTTTTAAATTACAGACATGTGAAATAACTACTTCCAATACAATACAATAGTTAATAATAAAAAAATTAAATACTAATGTTATTATCTACACACCACTTTCTTATACATAATAGGTTGGGGAAAAAGTTTCTTCGCATTTTTTAAGAAAATTTAAAACATTTTTTTATATAGTTTATTTACATTTAACTAAAGTATGTAGGTACCATTTTGTTCGATAACTTTTTGCCATCTTGTAGGTAGGGACATGATCCCATTGCTATAGAAATTTTGGGACTTCTGGTCAAAATACCGCGACAAGTGGTTTTGGCAGTCCTCTCGTGATGTTAACCTGACACTGCCTAAAGAATTCTGAAGAGACCGAAACAGGTGGAAATCTGAAAGTGCAAGGTCAGGACTATACGGCGGATGCATTAACACCTCCCAGCCAAACTCTCTTAATTTTTGCTGAGTGGCTAAAGATGTGTGAGGTCTAGCGTTATCATGATGAAAAACCACACCCCTTCTGTTGATTAATTCCGGCCGCTTTCTCTCAACTTCTTACTTTAATCTCATCAGTTGTTCGCAGTAGAGTTCAGAATCGATGGTCCTGCCTGGTGGTAACAGCTCATAATGAATAATGCCCTTCCAATCCCACCACACACACAGCATCACCTTGTTGCGAGTTAACCCGGGTTTCGCCACAGTCTGTGAAGCCTGACCGGCCTTTGACCACGACCTTTTTCGCACGTTCTTGTCGTACGTGATCCACTTTTCATCACCAGTTATCAGCTTCTTCAAAAATGGTTCGGTTTCATTACGTCGTAATAAAGAATCACAAATGAGTACACGGTTCATTAGGTTTCTTTCAGTGAGCTCGTGAGGTACCCAAATGTCGAGCTTTTTTGTGTACCCAGTTTTTTTCAAATGCGCCAAAACTGTTTTGTGGTCAATTCCCAGTTTTTCAGCTACGTCGTAACTACTGACATGCCGATCTTGCTCCACTTTTTCAAAAATGGCATCCATTTTATCTGTAATAGGGCGACCAGAGCGATGTGCATCTTTGACATCAAAATTTCCGGATTGAAAACGCTTAAACCAAATTTGTGCTACTCTCACAGACACTGCACTAGGTCCATAAACATCGCAAATTTTTTTCGCGGCTTGCGTTGCATTTTTACCTTTTTTGTAGTAAAATTTTAAAATGTATCGAATTTCTTCATTAGATTCACTCATCTTGGCGGTACGAAAAACAAATGAAAATCACACATTTTCCTAATTTGAATTTGGAATTATGTTCTTTAAAATTTAAACTTTCAATGATACCAAAACCAGCCAGATACAAATAGTATAGCCAAAGAGATTTTATTACAAGTTTATACATACTATAATGCGAAAAGACTTTTTCCCCAACCTAATATAACATTTTTTAAAGCACAGTATTTAAAATGGTTAAAACAATTATATGAAAATATATCTTTACAGTAGAGTTCAGTTAAAGTATTTAAATTAGGAATGCCTGTGTTACTTATATCTAAAACATTTTTATGTTGACATAACTCTTGCACCCACTTAACTTTTTCTTCGCCTTTTACAATGATTTTTCTTTCTTTGAAGTAGGGTATAATAAGCTTTCTAAATTCTCTGTAGTCAATATAACCCTCACTCCATCGGTATCCTCTATTTCTTTCTATCCACCAAACATGTTTTCTTTCTTGAAGCGTTAATGTAGAGAATGGATAGGGTGGTTTTATTAAGAATACTTGAGTATGCTCTTCAGTAGCTATAACTAATTCTTTAACAATAAACTCATGTTTTTCATTTTTAAAACCCTGCACGTCCACTATGACTGTATCCTTATTCATGATATTTTTTTTACAATGTTACTTAAGGGTTTGTATTCGAATATGCAATCGTTAAAAATGAGACAATATGCAGCGGTCTGATCCGGTATTTCTTGATCAGTTTCGATTTCAACTCTCACGTCTATAGAACCTTTTAGCATTTCTTGTTGACGGGAACAATCAATAACGAACAAAGGTGCAATGTCTTTGAATTCTTTTAGGCTCAATAAAGGTTCAGGTCTACGTCCATAATAAGACTGTTGAAATCTGACATATTCTTCATATAATAAGCTAAACTTGTCTTCCGCAAAACTAATATTTAAGCTTTCATAAGGAAAATATCTAGAATTTAAATATACTTTTACGTCGCGTACATTGCAATGATCAAATTCAGCCATTGATAATCCAGCTATATTTTTTCTATTAGTTTGAAGTGCAAGAATAACAAATCTTGGTTTTTCTGTTTGTGATGAAGTCTTAATAGACCATGTATGCTTCCGTGTTTTTGGTAACAAAGGATATTCATAAAGATCCCAATTTCTAAATGCTAGAGTTATTGCTCGATCTTTTTCTAAATGCTTCAGTAAATTAATCCTCTCCCGATCAGACACTTTTACATGAGGTACACGCCATACTACTTTATTGATTACAATATCATCCACAATTTCACCCTCATTTAATTTTAAAGCATTGAGGTTGGTGTTACTTCTTAGTAATACCAACTCATGTTTGCAGTTTATTATAATTTTATTATAATCTTCTGCGAATCCTAAGATTTTGTTTAAAGGTATCGAAGCTGAGAACATACCATCCTTAACATTAGTTATGCCAGTAGTGGACCAACCCCAAACTTTCGCAGACTTAGATTCATTTTCATTTAACGACAAATAAGATTTAATAGTAGCAGTAACACCAACATTTTTAATTTTGTCTATTTCAACTCCATTTAATTCATATCGAATGTCTTGAAATAAAAAAAGCACTGGATTATTTACAAAATGTACATTTGGTATTTTTGTTTTAGTAGTGCTATCATACACGCTAACCTTGCCCTCAATATACAAAGTGCTGAGGGAGGGTAGTACGTATAAGTCTTGTTGGTTGATAGGTATTCGTATTTCATCGTTCTTGTTGAAACTTGTTACGTATGGTTTATATGAATGATATTCGAAACTTTCAATGCTGTTATCGCATGAAGTTGATTGGGATACATTTAAAATGTTCATTTTAATAAGCCTACTAGTTTAAGAAATTCCTTGTTAGCTTTTGTCAGTTTTTGCTTTATCTGTGGAGGTCTTTCTTTTTTAACTGCTCTCTTAGAACTGATTTTATTACAAGAGGTAGTACAGTTTTTATTAAAATTTAACATTTTTTCTTAAAATGTAAATACAACTGTACCTCTTCACCTCGTAAATTAATTTGCTTATTTTCAGAGTCTAATAATCTTATATTGACTGCACTTATTGAGGTTTGGTTAACAGGAAAATATATTAAATTCTTGGGTATTTCAATGATTCGATATCCTGGTGGTACGTTCGGCACAAATTCATAAATAATGTGACTTGCTCTTCCATTCACGAACGAACCACTTACAACATCACATTCTATGCGCACGATGGTTGTTGATAAAATGTTTACTGGGTACTGGGACTCGCTACTTATATTAGCCTTTACTGTTTCCGTACCAAAACCCAAAACTTTACCTATTGAATCACTTTTGTTAAAGAAAATGTCTTTCGAACAGAAAATACTTGTCTTCAAAGTATTATTATTACAAGATAATTTCAATGTGGTATTTTTTATATTATTTCTCAAGTAATCACAAATATCTTGAAGTTCATACGATCCTTCAGGTATCTCAATGACTTCATTGTCACCGTAGTAGAACTTGTTATTTCGCTTATCTATATTCGGTATGGAATTGAATGTCGAAAAATATAAAAGTCCACATTCATATTCTCCATCTAATTGTAAGGTTGGTGAATAATATGTTGTTAAGGAAGCTTCTTTTCCGGTTATCGACACAGTGAAAGACATTTTTCTAATGATAAACATTTTACTTTGTTTCCTTATTTAAATGTATGTTCCAGAAATCTTTTAAAAATTTTAAACAAAGATGTCCACAGTTTACTGATCCGAATCTCTGATGTTGTATATAATTGTAGCACATAGGAGTCCCTTTTAAATATTTTAATAGTTCTAATGGTGGTTTCAAGTTACCAAAACTATCAAAATATTCAGCATAATTGAATTTCTTAACGTAGGCTACCCAATGCGTTCCAGAGTTCTCAGAGCTGTCCAAGTTGACTATCGCACACTCTATTTTTCTTGGTTTTAGCGGTAAGGTATCTCTCATAAAAACACCACGGAAATATGGAATGGTCCTTGCATGCTCTAATATATCCAAATTAGTTAACGCTCTTCTGGGCAGCCGACGCATCAGTTTTTTGACGGATTCAAGTATAAACCTGCTCCTTTTTTATGAGGTTTGATATATACCCCTTTTCCAAGAGCGACCGCTTCCATCATTCTATTATGGCGCTCAGATTCCTGAAGATTTTTTTGAGAGGCCTTATAGTCGTTTACAGCTTTTGCTATTCCTGCTGCTCCACCCGCTAATGAACCCAAAGCTGACAGTCCAGCAAAAATTGGAATCAAAGGTAATATTCCACCACTTTTAGGAAGAGGAATACAACGTGGTAAACGAACACCTTTTTTATTAGTGAATAATTTTTTCGCAGCTGCATATGCACATTTAATAGCGACATGATTGTTTTTCGATTTTAGTTTCTTTATTTTAGATTGAATTTTTTTCACAATTCCCATAAATGAGCGTACACCACCACCAGCTTTGAGTTTTGCTTTCATTGCATTTTTTACAATCCACGAAGCAATCTTTTCTCCTTTTTTAGCATCTTTAGATTTTAGTCTTCTCTTAGCCATGTTCAAAAGCTCCAAGTCAGCGTTACGTCGAACGTTCAAATCGTTATTGTTATAAGCAATGTCGTGATACATACAAGCGTTGTCCAATTGGTTTATTCCTCGATCGCCTCTTAGTAAACGTTTTTTAAGTTTTGTTCCAGGACCACAATATTGATACCCAGGTAAGTGTAATTCAAAAGGTATTTTATTTATTAAACTGTTAATGATGCCGCTTCCTTCCTTCATTGGTACAGGCAAAGTGATTATTATAGATCAATAGCATCTTATATATATATTAGAACACCAATGAATTTTTTTCAACCCAACTATTTTCATTATCTTTGAGACCTAACCATTTCACAAACAGTTTATTTCCTTTTCGTTTTATAACTTTTTCGATCAGGTAAAGGTCTGGATATTTTGTTTTCTGTAATTCATATTCATAAAATGATCCTAAGATTCTTTGTTTATTCTTATCTTCTATTTCATAACTTGGTGGATTGGTTTGTTTCACTTTTAGCACAGAGAATATTTCCGTTGACCAATTAGGTGTATAACCTTTATAAAATTCTCCTTTATATTTACTGATACGAACATGATCACCAACATGAAATTTAGAGACCCAAATTTTCTTTTGTTTTTGTGCTCTAATAATATTAGATCTAACTAACAACTCATTGAATTTATTTACTTCTTTGGGTTTAAATTTTGTTATACGATGAATTGTGTTGTTATAGCATTGTACAGTGGTTTCCAAATTTTTCTCCAACCATTGATATTGACCACATAGGCTGAATAGTTTATAAAGTTGACATTTTAATGTTCTTATTACTCGTTCTACAATAGACGCTTTCTTCACCGAATATGTAGAATAATGATTTATTTTATACTGGGTCATTAATTGCTTAAACTTTTCATTATAAAACTCTTTCCCTCCATCCGTTTGCAGATTTTTTGGTTTTCTGCATGAATCAGCTAATATGTATTTCATTGCATTCGTCACCTCATTTTTTGCTTTAGATTTTAGAGGATTGACCCATACATATTTCGACAAAGCATCAATGACTACTAATATATATTTATAACCTTTATTGAATTTTGAATACTTTTGGAAGTCTATTAGATCAGCTTGCCATAAATCATCCATCGCTTTTATAATTGTACATCGACGTGGGAAATTTTTTCGCACAGCTTTATGAAGTTCATCAACAATGTTTTGCTTACTCATTTTTGGTTTGTTTTATCTTGTATTAAATTATCTATTTCAGTTTTTGTATAATAATCGACATTCATACGATCTGAAAGACCTTTTTCTATAACGGTTTTGAAACGATCTAAAACAATTTTTTCTAAATTGTTTAAATAATGTTTAACATCACTCGAAACTTTTTTCAATTCTTTTTCCATGTGTTGGATTGATTTATCCAAATATCCTTTATTTACAGCTTCGTCGTCTTTATCTGGAGGTAGCAAACCTTTCAATCTTGATGATTTTAAATCGTAGTCTCCTGTTTCTGATTTTACTAAAGAAACGTTGTTAGTATCAAATAATTCAGATAATCGTAAACGCTTATGAACGTGATTACCAAATTTGTCTATATTCATTGCAAAGCCAATGCTCATCAGGTGCTTACTGTAAGTATACTGCTGAATTATTCTTATGTAGTTTCTTTATATTTTTTGTTGATGATACCGGCTTCGTATAGTTCTTCAATTATTGCAATAATTTCATTATCTAAACCAGTATTACCTGCATCTCGCGATGCAAATAATAATTTAAGACGATCTACTAGCTCGTTTGGGTCATCCCAATAAATTAAATCAGTATTTTTTTTCACTTTTTTCAAGAGTTTCAATCCTTTCCCCAGTGGTAGATTCTCAGTACTTGTACTTGCACTTCTTGAGTATTTAAATAATGGTTTGATAATGTGTATATATTTGTATCCTTTGTTGCTATTTATGGTCTTAGTTGAGTCAAAATTACGTCTATGAGCATTCGTGTCAACCAACAATATTTTATAAATTTGTAAATCTTCTTCCGTTATCACATCCATATTCGGTGCTTTTTTAAATAATAATTCTTTTAAGCCAAGGGTTTTGTTTACAATACGATTTCCAATTCGCCAGGTACGATTTCGGTCAAAGACACGTGTTTTACCCAGAAAAAGTTTTCCACGCTCAAGTTTAACACCGTATGGTACATTTTTCTCAATTTCAGATGACCCAGACCATATAGACTGATCTTTTATGCTTGGTGACGATTGAAAAGACTTAAACGACTCTTCGCTTACGTTATGATCTACAAAAGGTGAGACAGTAAGAGTTTTGTTCGATTGGTGAGTACGAGCATCATCCAAGTTTTCCTCATCACTAAGAGGTCTTTCAGAGTCTTCGTTGGATGAATACGACTCTTCACTCTCACTGTCCTTATTTTTCTTCATTATAGGTTTATAGTCAAATTCTTCTTCTTCAAATTTTTCATCGTTTTTGTTTACTAATTGATTAAGGGGGTTTACTATAGGTTGAAAAATTGTTTCCAGAGCCATGTTGTTAGAATTTTTTACATCTTTTATCATTTTCACCTTCCTTTTTACTGCTGCTGCAGATTTTACAATTTGTTCTTTAAGATTTCTTTCCATGTTTAGAATTCTACTCCTTTCGAAATCACAAATGAAAGTGATAGTTAACAACGTTACAATCACTTATGAATGTTAATCTAATACTATAAATGTATTAAATTGTAAAATGTATTAAATTGTAAAATCTGCAGCAGCAGTAAAACTGCTGCAGATTTTACAATTTGTTCTTTAAGATTTCTTTCCATGTTTAGAATTCTACTCCTTTCGAAATCACAAATGAAAGTGATAGTTAACAACGTTACAATCACTTATGAATGTTAATCTAATACTATAAATGTATCAAATTTCATTCTGTAGCATCCTTTGTTTCGTTCACAGTCCTTATTTATTACAAGATAACTGTAAGGTTTGGTCCAAACAGCAGAACACATTTCACGGAATTCGGACCACGACATGTCTGAACCTACATGCTCGTCATAGACGTGTTTTAAATTTATATCATCTTGTTTGAATAAAATTATTAGATTAGAATTGTCCCTCACAAGCTGTTTTGGAATTTTAGAATAAGTTTGATTAATATAAAAACAATCAATATTCTTATGACGGCCCATAGCAAAATAATCTCGAATGTTGTTTTGATTTTCACAAGCAACATCATCAAAAATAATAATGGAGTCTATCAAAGCTTCATGAGGACTCAAAATCTCACTATTGTGGTTGTATTTGTAAAATGATGTACCAGGTACTAATTGTAGAACGTCTTCCAGAAATTTATACTTAGGTTGGTACAAAGATTTTGAATACACATACAAATTACGGAAGCGAGGACCGTTTCTATGCAATAACAAACTAATAACTAAATTGGTTTTTCCACAATTTGATGGACCACAAACAAGACAACGAATAGTGTTAGGTAGTAAGTTGCCATGACGTTTGGCTTCATTAGGTAATATTGGACTAAGGCATTCTAATTTTAAAGATTCCTTTTGTTTTACAAATTTCATAATGAATTGTTAACTTATTTGCAGTGTATGAAAGGCGCACACACAATGACTTCAAATTCTTATGTATTTATATTTAAACATCCTGGGCCATCAGCTTGTGATGAATAACTCTGTGTTAGTGGACATTACCTTCCTGAGAGCTCATGATAACGTTAGTGACCTATACTGTTCGACTGGAAAATTTGTAGGAAAGTACGTAATGATCAATAGCATACATAATGGGTATTGGGTATTCTGTACAACCGAAGTGAGTGAGGGCGTGAGCCCGAGCGAATGGAGGTGGGACAGAATTCCCAATAACCATCTACTCACTTAGTTTTTCCTAATATTCGTTTTCATATATTTTCTATGCTAATGATCGAAACTCATAAATCTCATAATCATTCGAATAAATAACTATAATATTCATAAATGTGATTTATTCTCGGAGTGTACTGTTTTTGGGCGAGTCTACTGTTTTATGCACCTACATGACTGGGTGATGGGTAGGTTAGAGTTTTTTTTTTTAACCAGGTGGAGTGCACTGTTTTTGGGAGAGTCTAGTGTTTTATGCACCTTCATGGCTTGGTGATGGGTAGGTTAGGGTTATTTTTTTATGACCAGGCGGAGTGCACTGAAAAAAATATATATGTATTTAAAATGGTCCTTAGTAGTAACAGTATTAATAAAAAAAAAACCAGCCAAGTGCGAGTCGGACTCGCACACCGAGGGTTCCGCCGTACAAACGTAGCATTCCCTAGCGTGTGACGGAAATTCGTCTAAGGTGTCGGTATAAACTGCTGTATCTTTTGATTGCGTTAACTTTGAAGTTTGATTTTTTCACTGCTTAAAGGGACAATAGACCTAGGTATTTGGTATAAATTTCAATTTGATACCTTTATTCGTTCGTGAGAAATAAGGTAGTAAGTTTCATTTTATTAAAATATTTTTATTATATTATATAACTAAAAAAATGTGATTTTCGCAATTTTTCCTATATTTGCATTATATGACAATGCTTCATGCCAAATTTCAAGATTCTGAGTTTACGGGAAGTATCCTGTAGGTTTTGATTCCTTTGCGAGTGTCGGAAATTTGTTGAAAATATCGACATAATCGTCTGTATCTTTTGATTGGCTTGGCTTAGAAGTTTGATATTTTCACAGCTTAAAGGGGCAATAGACCTGAGTATTTCGTGTGAATTTCAGCTTGATACGTCCACGCGTTCTTGAGATAAAGGGTCTTGACAGACAGACAGACAGACGGACAACAAAGTGATCCTATAAGGGTTCCGTTTTTTCCTTTTGAGGTACGGAACCCTAAAAAGGTTGGTAGTTAGACAAAGAATAGGATTTAGAATATTATGTGAGCCAATATGGACCCATTTATTCGCTATCTCTAAACAAGTGCAACATGACCTTTATACGGGGCTAAGTTTTTTATGCTTTTACTGGGTAGCTCATTGCTTTCATCTCACGTGATGGTAAAGTGATGATAAGGATGGAAGCGAGCTTCACCTGCCCGCCTGGCATGACCACCGAAACACGATATAGACAATTATCGCGTTGAACTGTCAAAAACTATTGGAGGACACTGTAAAGAAATCTTTGATGTTGAACCATTGTTGAAATCATCGTGCAATGAGAACGCATAGTAACGATGACGCTTAGCAGAGCAAATTTTAGCAACCCAAATATTTCTGCTTAGATTACAACGGTGAATGACGTAAGCTGAAGCACCTATAAATAGGCAATAGAATTAAATGAAATAGAAATTCATGAACATGGCTGTCAGAAATTCGGTCCATTCATAAAATTCAATTACGGATCAGTTCCATTCAATTTCCTTTATTAATAACTGAGATCCATTTTCAACTTGATTTATTTATGTTTGGAAAAGTAAATATGCTTAATCGGCTTAAGTAAATTATGAATATGGAAAGTGGACCCTCCACTTTGAGAAACATACTTAACGCGTGAGAATAATAAATCCTTCAAAAGGTCGCCTTTTTTACTAAAGGTTTTCAATAATCATTGCGGAAGAGAACTCTTCGAATTAAGTCACCTTTAGCCAAGCTTCTGCCCGCGACTTCATCCGCCTGGACTCATCAGATACGGAACCTTTGAATAAAAGTTTCATGGTTTTGTCTACAACAATGACGAACTGCCATTAAAACTTTCATGTCATATTTCAACCCCTTTAAGCCTTTTTATAGCCTGTAGCTTTATCGAAGCTGTATATTTGTACCAAACTTTATCAAAATCAATTCAGTGTTTTAGTCTTGAAAGGGTAGGTAACGGCGGGCATAAATTGTTTTCCGGTGATAAGCGAATTGTCGCGATCCCGGGGCGCTATCGTCGTGTGCATTGGGAAGATGCCCGGAGAGGACGTTTAGTGGGTAGGGGGGGACGCCTGTACCTCGAGTCCCACATACCCCTGCAGTTGCATCGTACTGCAGGGATGATACGTAAATGCAATTGACTTCTCCGATAAAAAAGGCGTTATTGTGTAATAGAGATACAGAGTTACTTTCGCATTTATAATAATTAAACTACTCCCTAGTTTAATTATTATAAATGCGAAAGTAGGGATTAAATGTTTAATATATTTATGATCATTCTTTTATATTTCGTACAATATAAAATTGTCTGCGTGAGGTATGAGTTTGAATGTTTATAGTTAAATTGGTTTTTAAACCTCGATATACAGGATTTCGAGGTTTTCAGTTTTAGCCGTTTAGAACTAGATGTAGCCACTTACTCTTGGTTAAATCTAGTATAAGCCGATTGTTTTCGGATAAAACTAGATCTGACCAGTATCATTCCGGCTAGAACCCCAGTGGCTATGACATTAGGTCTAGCCCACGCTAGCCGATATCGTGCTGGCTACAACTTTTCCGATAACATTATTTTCCGAACGTACTACTTATAGATATTAAATACTAGCATGATGAAAGAAACACAAGAATTCTAGACAAGCACGAGGAGAATAAATTAAGATAATTTTAGTTTATTGTTATTTCACACCAGAGTCGCGGAGGAATGTAAGGCCCATTTTAATGTGCTATGCACATCTGTTCGCATACGAAATTTCATGGTAATTACAAAAAACTCTATTCTAGTCCCTATCAATAAATCAAAGAAAACAACATTGCAGTCTTGGAGGAAAAAAGTAATAAAACAAGATATAGAATAAATTATGATTATATTTAGAATAAATTAAGCTTATTTTCTATTTCAGAGAAAAATAAATTTTAGCTATCATTATGATTAGGTGAAACTAGACTGTTTACACAACAAACCAGGATGACAACTTTGCAAAATTTGTACATTTTAGTGTTTTAAAAAGAAACAGTGCTACACGGGTAGAAAAGGGGACTAGAATTGGCAGCGCGCGAATGTGTCTATCGTCGTATGCTTGTCCGCCAGCAAAATAACTTAAAAAGACGAAGCTTCTTAAAGCCCTGGTGACACTGTAAAGGCTTTTCAGGCGTTTATAGCGTCACCAGGGTTAGTGTGTCAAAAAATCCAGAAATAGCTATTCCTTTTCAATTTGTATCAATTCTTACAATACCTCAGGTATCTGGAAAAGATCCTTCTCGGGGCAGAGGTACCGCTGTCAGTGCGGTGTGCTGTCAACGTGCCACTCAGAAGCAGGAAGCAATCGGTGAACACCCATCCTGCTCGACACCACGACCACAGCGGAGAGCTTACTGTCTGAAATAATAAAGTTGGTATTCATATAACCATTTCTTTCTTGGGCAACCCGGCATCTTCCGCAATCCAGGCGGCTGTGTTAACTACAACGCCACTAGGGCACTGCTTTCGCTGTCGAAATTTGTCAGTGCTTGATGCTTATGTTATGGTATGGTAACATCGTTTCATCAAATCTTTGAAATTTGCACCTCCAAGATCTATATAGAGAAGGAGAAATATTTTTGCAAATATTTGACGCCCAGTTAATATGAAACTACCTTATATTATAGAATATTTTTTGCGTTTACAAACGCGTAAATAGTTTTAAAACTTGAAAAAGCAGCGTAAAAGGTGGCGTAGTGGTTAACACGTCTGAGGCAGGTCGAATTTTTTCACTGTATTTTTTCTAGATTCTAGTATTACTGATTTGTGTTATTGATTTTTTTATACTACTGTTTTTGTGAAATAAAAAAGACAAGACCGAATTATCACATAATGGAGCATTATAAGAACCTCTTCATTTTAACAAATTAGTATGCTCTTAAAAAAAATACATGTTTTTTTTTTATTTACAATTTATTTTTTTATATTCGTTGGTTTATTTTGATCTTACAAATGTGTGTTGTATAACAATAATGTGAATTGTAAGTTAGTTTATAATAGAGTCTCCTTCAAAATACGATACAGCAAAGATTCAATGAAGCCTGATTGCTAAACTTTCTACGTCCACACTCGACAACAGACAAATTGTGCTAACAAATTAAAATATTACAAAGGACAAAATACTGTAGCTCGGGGCTTCTCAAAAGTACCCAGTTAGTAAATTGTTTCTGAACCTTATAGTAAATTAAAAAAATATAGTTACTCTTCAAAATATAATATCACTAACAAGCATTATGTTGAAGAGGCATTACTTTATTCTCAACAAAACAATTGTGATTACATTAAATGTTCACATAATGTTCATGTCCACCTTTTACAATTGATTCGAATTTAGAATGGATAAAACAAAACTTCGTAATTAAAAGTTTAATATTTATTTCTCACTTTGGCATAATACTTGATTTTCATTTTCATTTAAGGGCGTGCACTCGATTTACGTCTAAATTGTCGCATTTTGTGAATTTTTCAGACCTAATTTTCAAGCGATCTGAAGAGACTTTGCAAAGAAATTATATATTATAGGAAGATTAATTCTTGATTCAACCCACTAAAGAGATATATTTTAATTTACACTTTTAGTTTTTTAAAGCACGGCGAAACTTATAGTTTACGAAAATGCAGTTTGGAGTTTCAGATGAAATACTAGCATTATAATGGCAAACAATGGTACTTTTAGAAAATTGTTTTTCCAATAAAAAATATATTATTTTAAACCACTATAGAGCCCAAATAAGTAAAAAATTGAGATAACATATTAAAAAAGGAGGCCAAAAATATTTATAAATTGGTAAATTTTAATCAAGATTTTTACAATGTATTTGAAATTAAACTCATTTAATGTACTTATTACATAAAAATATATATAATGCTAATGCACTAAGGTATTTTTAATAATTTAATAAAAAATGGTCTAAATTCGAGCTCGCGGGCATTTTTCGATGGTACACCCCGGGTCTTCCCAGCTAGTTGACTTATGTCTATGTGTGTATGGAGTCACATAGACATGTGTATCTAACAACTATACAGCGTAAAAAATATTTTTGGTATTTCGATGAATGCACGTTCTTAAGTAGTTCAATTTGAAAGTGACTCATGGATTATTTCTTTTTTTCAGCCGTGAACCCGAAAACGCTGTAGATCTACATTAACATACATACATACAATCAGCACATAATCACAAAAGGCAGTATGGGCCATACAGAACATGGTTATTGGGTACGATATTCTTATTTTTTCAGCCATCCCGAAGTGAAAAATGAAGTTAATAACATGGAAAATGTTAATAATATAATTCTTGCAAACAATGCTATAATGTTGTCAAAGTTCGATCCCGCCTTGATCTCATTAGAGTTTTGTCATTTCATTACAGAATGTTAAAACATGAGTCATTTGGACATCGCGCACACGCACAGCAAGCCAACGAAACAAAATTGGCCGTGCGCCAATACTAACAAATCGGGTAACACTAACTGACACAGATTATTTTAATTCAGTTGTTTCTTTGTTAAAGGAACTTTGGAATAAAACAAAAGCGATCAGTGTCGTCCAAATTGTAGGGGATTTATCAACATTTCTTAAATATTTATTGTAAACATTTTATTACCCTTCATACATATAGGTATAGACAAAGTGTTATTTCCTATGTAGCACACAGTTGTCAGGCGGAAGCCATCATACTAGCGTCAGACAAAAATGGGCCTACCAGTCAAGGTCATTATCTGGCAATTATGAATACAGAATAATTGCCAGATAATGAAGCGTCGGTGGCGTAATGCATAAGGGCGTTGTCTCCCATCCCGGGAGGCACCGGTTCGAACCCCTACACGTACCAATGAGTTTTCAAGTTTTGAATTCATATTATGTACGTTTAATCGACGCTTTTACGGTGAAGGAAAACATTGTGAGGAAACCTGCACACACCTATGAAGAAATTCCTAGGTTGTTTGTGAAGTCGACGAACCCGCACTTGACCAGCGTGGTTAACTAAGGCCTAATCGCCCCTAATGTGGGGTAGGCTCGAGCCCCTTGGTGGGGACATTATATGAGCTGATTTTGAATTCATATGTACGTGTAATCGATGCTTTTACGGTGAAGGAAAACATTGTGAGGAAACCTGCTCACACCTATGAAGAAATTCTTGGATGTTTGTGAAGTCGACCAACCCGCACTTGGCCAGCGTGGTTAACTAAGGCCTAATCGCCCCTAATGTGGGGTAGGCTCGAGCCCCTCGGTGGGGTCATTATATGAGCTGTTGATGATGATGATGATGATAATACAGAGTCTTCTGCCAATGTGTAATGGTATGACTATTCGTTCAATTACTGCAGAAGAAATGTTATCGTGGCATCTACGCTGCGCTAACGGTCATAGAACGCCGACGCTGGAGAAACGATAAGTGTGAAGGAGCTTTAAGCAAGCGGGCACTTACCCATGCTAACATAGTCATGTAAATGCTAAGAGGTTTAATTCATAATAAAAGTCCTCAATAGTGACCTTGAAAAATTAATGTAGTCAATCGCAAATATACCATAACGCAAAACACAATAAGATTACAAATATAAAAACTCACTCATATTGACTACAAAAATGTAATTAAGAATACATCAGAATTTATAACTACTCGGTATCGCCATTGAAATAGAATCAATTTGATATTAGTGACTAACGAATGCGTACCGTACTGTCGTCATTCGACATCGATAGAATCACAAAGGCGTGTTTTACATCACTAGCGGCATAAACAATTATAGTTGTGCAGATGCTCTGAATAACCACGGCTAAGGTCGACTCTCGGTCAGTGATATTATACGCAATAGTCGACGATTTTAGGTCAGGTCTACGTACGAGTATGTGTGCTTGCTGAGATGAATTCAGTTTAAATAACCGCTCACCGGAATTGGATCCAAAGGTGCTGGTTTCGATTCCCCGGGATTAGGTACCTATTTGGGTTCCATTATGTTGGTGGTATCGCTTTTTTATGTCATTGGGTTGGCTGACAAGCATACGGTGGCATTTTACTAGGTGGTAGACCCATCTGGGTGGGGTCCACGTCCGGAAGTCTCCTCGTGGCGGACCCTGGTAACGTGGTGGGGAAACTTTCTCGGCGGGTGTGTGGCTTTTGATGTCAAGTCCCTTTGACATTCCAAGTCACATGCCATCGTCGAGTTGTTTTTGTTTTCCTATCACGGCTAGTTCCGGACGGCCCTTTTCAGGGCCACGACCGCTCCCGAAGTCCCCCGGGTGCGGTCCGATGGCTGCTCCCAGTGTCCTCGTCAGGAGGACGCATCAGATCGAGCAGCCGTCGGTGAGGAGGCGGCCTATACGGCTGGCGGATTGGTGCACAAGGAGTGCCTAGACGGGCAGCGTTGGGACGGTCTCGGTATAGTTACGCTCACGTGCGCAGATCCCGAGCTGTCCCGCAATAACGCACTGGAGGTCAGGTCGGGGAGGATGTTTAGTGGTATGGAGAGAACGCCTTTACCTCGATCGATAGCCCCTGCGGTTGGCACCACCCCGCAGGGACGATGCGTAAATGAATTTGATCTCCCCGTCAAAAAAAAAGGTCATCTGGGTAGGTACGAGTACCACCGCGTTTCTTATTTCTGCCGTGATGCAGTTCGCTGTGTGTTGGATTGAAGGGAAAGGTAGCCAGTGTAGTTACTAGTCTCGGAAGGCATATTATCTTAGTCCCCAGGATGGCAACGCACTTGCAGTGTTAAGTGATTTACCCTTAATATTGAAGTGTCTAGAAGCGACGGTAACCATTTATCATCAGGTGGGCCGCAAGCTTGTTTGCCATCTCGTAATATTAAAAAGAAAATACGGTCTGTCTGGTAGTAAGCAGTTACCGTGGACTATAGATGCTTGCAACAAGGCGACCGACAAGTCCAGTCAAGGTAAATAGTATTTCGACAATTTCGACAATTGTTTATGAGCGATGTGGTCTGAAAGACGATATAGTGATAAGAATTGAGAAAGGGATGTTCAAATGGTTCGGTCATGTAGGAAGGATGTGTGAAAGTATATTGACGAATAGGATATATGAATCGGAAGTAAACGGAGATGTGGGCCGAGGAAGACCTAGGCGAACGTTTATCGATCAAATTGAAGATGTCTTAAAAAAGGGCCACGAGACGAATTTTTGAATCATTCGGAGTGAATGTTAAATTCATGCACGGAAGCAAAACGTATACCAAATTAGTTTCTATTGCTCCCAATTTTACGTATTTTTGAAACATTAGAAATAAGTGTCGCCCTAAAATTCGTTTATCATTTTTCATTTCATGCCGAAAAAATAAAAACCGGAATGCCATAGATCGTTGATTTTTGGAAACCGGTAATGAGTTACGAGGAAATCGAACGTAACTGTTATAATGTCACTGTCAGTCATTTTATTTTCTACTGGTAGAATCTTAGACAAGTAGAATATTGGAAACGAGTGGGTCGGACCATGGTCGGACCACTCGTTGCAAAATTCAGAGTATGAATATTCAAAAATAGCGATTTTAGGGATTCGCATACGAATCTTGCGATTTCATACACGATTTGGAATACTAATGATTCAAAAATGCGTCTCCAGGTCACAAGTACTCGAAACCGTCGATCATGTATGAGAACAGTGGTGGAAGTAGATGAAGCAAAAAAAATAGTTAAGGATCGTAGCAAGTGGAATCAAGTGATCTTTGCCTACCACCATAGGTAAAAGACGTGACTTTATGTATACAATTATGTATGTTTATATTGTACGCGTCTAGACAACACATAATTATCAAAGCGCAAATACAATACGTTTGCTTTTTACTCTTTTAAACTAGTCATCTCTTACCCAGAGAAAAGAAGCGAAAGAGTTTTTCACTCAAAGAATGGCTAAAAGAATTTATCATCAGAGTTTGTTGATCAAACACACATCTATAGAATCTTTCTATAGGTGTGTGTTTGATCAACGAACTCTGTGAGTCTGTATACATGAGTCTGTATACAAATATATGATATTTGGGGTTTAAAATTAAACACGATCACGCTCATAGTCCCAAGAAGGGTTGAGCAAAGTCTCAGATAACATCTCGATACACATATAGTCACCACTGGCAATATAGCCCATGCAGTGTCTCCGAATAGTTACAGGTTGCCAGCCTGTTGCCTAAATAAAATGGGTACTAAACCCAAAAAGTAACAATACTACAATAAAAACAAACAAAATCTCATACCGAGGACAGCATTCTGGGTATAACAATTAGTTGCTTAGTTATTACACTTCTTGTATACCTAAATGTATTTGAAATCTGCTTATAAATGAAAGAAAACCGTAAAAGCACGTATGTTTGTTAGCCTGTAAATAAATAACAAAACTCTACCAACCGAAATTCCTCCTCAAATGTTCATTTAATTATATTCATATTATCTTATTTACTAGCGCAAACAGAATCAATTGAAAGGTGAAAGTTCAAAGAATAATCACGAAAGAAATTACATTAAAAATTGTATGCTTAAGCTCTACGGGAACCGAAATATTTTTTATTCCGTATTATTCAAGACCTCTTCAATGATACCCCACTCGATTGAACTTGAGGAAACCTCTCTTCTCATTGTACGAGTGGACGTAAAACGGATGTATAATTTTCATGCTCTCATTTACATCTTTTTGTGACACAATTGATCTCAGTAGATAGTAGGTAGACACAATATACTCGAATTATTGAGTATGTTCCTTTAAATTGGTGCGAGTATGATCGGCGAAATAACGAGAGAAATATATAGAATCAAAGTGAAATCTATGCGTTCTCGGAGGCAGTTTCGCTTGTCTTACAGAGACAAGTCATGGCGGTATAAGTGCGTTTTCGCTGCTGAGGTGCGGTACAGACGACAATTGATGCTATTATTACGGTTTTTAGTGCTAGCGATTTTGCTAAGATAACGGTAGCAGGCCAGCTGGACATACAGAGACAACATCAACAATTCGTATCGGTATTACCTACTACCAAAATTTTTCATTCACTTTCCCTTTATAAAGACCACGGAAATTTATCAATAGCAAAACTTTTTAAAAGAAAGCTAGTCGTCTCTCGATGTCGAGACGTCGCTTTAAGCGAGTTTCGTTCATAAGCATCTAGTTTTGCCCTCAGGGGTCTCACACAAGCTTCTGTTATTAACAACGTAAGCAATTAGGAATACTCGGATTGTAGCATTAGCAAACTTAGTATAAGTAGTTTCCTTAATTTCATTTTAAGCAACAAAAGCACACTTGAAACAGATGTCACAAACAGTTAGAAACTTATCTTTCTTTAATTATTTTAAACTGGAGTGCTTAAGTATATAGCTTTTAATATAGTCTACTATTAAATATTGATAAGAATTAAAAATAATAGTAAAGGGCCCTTATAGGGAGATCTTGTAACTAAGAAAGTGATTAGCATGAATGTAAATAGCATAGGGAGAGGAATACTGAAGAACTGATGGATATACTTTGGGACTAAAGGGACAATTTCCTTTAGTCCCAAAGTCTATCCATCAGTTCAATTCAGAGGTGATTGAGAAGAATAGAAACAAAATAAATATAGCCCTATTTACAGTAAGATTTATCTGTCGCATTATTCGGAGGGTATTGATCGCTCTAGGACTTAATTCACAGGGTTTTGTTTTTATATCTTCATAAAGAAAAATCGGTGTCATTTTAAAATCCACATTTTTTGCCTTACATTTTTGGCCCAATTTTGGAGTCAGCGCCGCCCGCCCCGTCCAGACGCGCGCGCTTGCAAATGCACTAGGACAATGATGATGACTAGTGGATAGTTGCGTTGACGGCGCGGCGGTGCTGTTCAAGCGCGTGACTCAAAAATTGGCCCAAAATTGTAAGCAGTTTATTTTAATGCGATTATACATGTTATATTTTGCAGTGTAGAAACGTGTTAAATAGATTCAGTTCATATAATAATGTAATTTTGGGCTTTTCTATGTATGACAGATTACAGATTATGAAAACAACTCGAAAGGTAGTTCTAACAAAGCTCACAACGGGGATTCAACAGAGGTAAAATAAATAATTAAGTTAAGTATAAAATACACTACTCTGTCTATTCATTAATAAACCTTAATCTAATTTCAACAAAACACCGTGTTAGGTCTGTGTAAAGAATAGATATTCTCACCTCAGTAATCTTCAACCTGTTGGTGTAGGGCATAACAGCGACTGGTAGAAACTTATGAGCGATCAGCAGTGCTATAGTAGCCAGGCCACGAACGCCGTGGATGCATGCAACTTCATCATCAGTCCCTGGAGCCGTCAGCTTTCCAATTGATCGGTATAGCGAGAAAGCGTTTAAAACACCATCTGCGAAAGATGTCTGTAGATTTAAAATTTGACGCGATGCATGTTTAATGATAGCGGAAAATAAATATACTAAACGCTTATGTGTTCTAGTATTTTGCTTACAATATATAATTTGCACTCAGTTTAATTAATGTTAGGGCTTATTTTAAGTCGACTTGGCTACCGCCATCTTTTCAAAGTCAGTCCTCAGTGGTTGGCTATACCATTTCTCATAAATAAAAGTTGCGGAAACTTTTAGTTCAGAGACTCAAGTATATAATATTTCTGTTTATGTAGCTAACTGCGAACACCATACTTAAATAAAAGTTTCGTTATTAGCAACGAGTTTCACTGAATTTAATTTAGAACTTGTTGCGCGGAGAACTTCGGTGTAACTTTGCTACAACACAGAACTTCCGCACACTTGTCACGATCACTTTGAAGTGAACTTCTATATATTTCTCACCTTTCTTTCCTTTTATATCTACAGCTTCTTCTTCACTTGACGCGGCTTTTTCATCGCTTTCTTCTTTTTCCTCTGCTTCATCGTTCTGCGGTGCGTCTGACTTTCCTCCAGCGAAACAGTCTTGAATAGTTGCAATAACCACCAACAAAATGATGACAGCATAGAAGGATCTACAAGAGAACTACCAGTTAGGTGACGACAAAGTGAAATTTAGAATTATTTTAAAAGTACGAGTATAAAAATAGATCAAAAGAGCTTGTAATTTCTTGAAACACTGATCCGTATGTCAAGTAATAAACTAATTTCATGGTTCCTATTAAATTATCAATTCATATGTTTCGCAGTGCTAAACGGTCTTTTCTAGAGATATTACTTCCACTGCGCACAAGGATGCAGTATAAAACCGCTACCTTTTTGCTATATTGGTTTTTGTCTGTGAGTAATGTTTCCATAGCGCTGCCTTCCTGGTCTAGTGGTTCACCTACTTGAAGTCATTATGGAGCCCATATTGACTTTGTGGAAACTTAGCACTTACAGGGTTATTATAGTAGGCAGCTCCAGCCAACTGTCCCACCAGTCCTCTCCTTGTTCCGAGTGACAGTCCCTGGGATCAACCTTGACGCGTACCACCAGCCCGCTGGTGTGCTGATAGTGCTTAAGAGCGTCTTTGATGACCACTTCCACATCCTCAGGGTTGCAAGCCGTAGGCACACATATGCCCCAGCTCAACGTCGAAAAACGCGGCACGAAGTGACCTGGCTAAACAAATCATGATAAAGCTTAGTACTGATAACATTGTCCACTTTATTTGGATTTCGCCACCTCGAAAATGCTGACGGTTGTCCATGAGTTATTTTTTATCTTTAACAGGAATATTCTTGGTCTTTACCCCACCTGATGATAAGTGATGAAAGAGCTGAAGGTAGAAGCGAGCTTTGATTGAGGGACTATATTATCATTCACTGGAGGTATATTATCATTGACTGGAGGGATATTATCATTAACTGGAGAGATATTATCATTAACTGTTGGAACTCATTGATTCTGTTAACACTAACGATGGTAGTTCCTAGTTAGGAGACTAAAAACTAAAACTAGAACATACACTGAAAAAAAGATCGACCTGCCCCAGGAATAGAACTTATCTTCAACTTTTCTAGTTTTAAAAATATTTACGCGTTTGTAAACGCAAAAATAATTCCATAATGTAAGGTAGTTTCAACTTACTTGGACGTCAAATATTTGCAAAAATATTTCGTTCCGATCTTAGAATTGCAAATTTCAAAGATTTGATGAAACAATGTTTACCGTAAAAACATAAGCACCAAGCACTGACAAATTTCGATAGCGAAAGCAGTCCCGGTAGCGTAGTGGTTAACGCAGCCGCCCGGATTGCGGAGGATGCTGGGTTTGATTCCCGCCTGGGGCAGATTATTTTTTTTCAGTGTATTTTCTAGTTTTAAAAATATTTACGCGTTTGTAAACGCAAAAATATTTCCATGACTTTAAGCTAGTCCTCCCACAAATCAAAACGAACACAAATTTGTTCACCCTCGGTATCGAACCCAGGGTACCTCTGTATCAAATTCCAATGGAGCTTCAGTAGGTGAATAAAGGAGTACCTAGTCATCTTTCCAATGCTCAGCAAATTCCAATACTCGAAGAATGATTTTCTGCCACCCGGTATAAAAAAGCAATCAATATCTGCACACTTTTTTAATGCTATTCGGTTGACAGAATAGCATACGGTCTGCCTGGTGGTAAGCAGTCACCTAAGCCTATAGACGCTTGCAACACTGATGTGGTACTCACGCGCTGCAAACCTTAGTCTCCTTCCCTATCTTGTGGAGCTCTGGCTACCTTACTCACCAACAGAAACACAACACCACAAAAATTTAGTGTTATTTGACAGTGGTGTTTGTAAGTCTTCTCTTCTACTTTTCTTTACTTAGGTGTCCTCGTTTATTCTTGCAATAAAGTATGAAAATTCCATATTTTTTGTTACTATACGTTATGAGATATAAAGCTAACTACTTTTAACAAAGAGTTTCTAATAGAAGTACCACTCACATCATCAATCCGGCTCTTGATTAAATTCTTGGCCTGAGCCAAATGAACTGGTAACTCCAGTTCTGGATGCTCTGCTTTCACGTCCAGCCTGGCCAAGCAATATTTTCCCTGAACCTTGACCACGTTGCCTGACTCCAGCTGAACTCGAGCACGACTGCTCAAGCATTGGTCAAAGTCTCCTAACTGTATGCCGTTACCTTGAAGCAGCCCCGAGGGAATTTTCGCAGTAGCGTCGAGCACTGAAATAAATATTTAATCGGATTAAACACAATTACATTTCTGTGCAAGTTCAGTCCATTTTTTTATGACAGACAAATGACAAAAAATAATAACTAATATGTATGTTGATTTAAATAAATCAACTACTAAAAAAGAAATAAATTAATGACATGCAAATATAAACTACTCATATGCTCAGAGTTTAATTTTGTAAGACAATTTCTGCTGACGAATAACTTCCCAAAACTTAATAAATATGCGCTGTAAACTTTAACGTGTAGGTACGAATTGCTGCAGAAAATGAATTACAGTGGCAGTGTGATAAAAGGAAGCCATTAACACCCCGTGTTACGGTGCCCTAAAAAATAACTGTATATTGCTGTCTACGGGGAGTTCGTCTACGGTGAAGGTCATCACGCGACTGTTGTGTAAATACTGTGCAGCTTTAAATGCCAACGTAAGTGCCTTTTCCATGTTAAAAATTTTATTATACAGTAATGTCTCCTACTAAATAGTAAAGAGCACTCGCTGAGTTTCAATAAAATCTAAAGACGGTTTTGCTCGCTATATAGTCGTAGGATTATGAAAAACAATCAGGTATGTCAAAATGCCACTGCCAAAAACCAAAATCATCACTGGATAAACGTCTAATAGTACGTGTACATGTTGAAATTATTTTTATTTGGTATATACAATTAAAATTTTATTACTTATTACAATGATGTCAACTGATATTATCCTTGCTCAGCTAACGGGTGAATAATTAATTAGCTTTTTATTTGTTACAACTGTTGCCGAAATATCTGAACGCTTGCCAACAAAAAACACGCAAACCTGCACAAAATTCGCTTTGTATTCAAGTTAATGTAATAAATCGAGACTGTCACGAAAATATTCAGTAAAATAACCAGCTACTGTAAAAATATTACATGCTTCTAATTTAATTACGTCATGTGATTAAAAGTATCTTGGATTTTTTTATTTCTAGAGTAAAATTTAAACAATTTAATATAATTATACTTATTATCTAAATGTCTTTTGTGTATAACATAATACGCCTTTTTATACTATGAAGTACATATATTGATTATAGATATAATCATGTGTCCTGATTTATAAATGATGGGTTACCAAAATATTATCTTTTTCGAATCAAAATGTTACACGAGAAAATTTATTATTACTCACGAACAAGAATAAGAAATATATTGTATTTAAAGACAATTACTTACTGTTGAATGCCCATATTTTCGTCCCTCGTAATTGCCTCAAGACAATTTGTCCGTGACGCCTACATTCAGGGTTATGAATTCGCGAGAAATTCGGCGCGAAAGTTGGAAAGAATGCATAAAAGTCCTCAAATTCACTCTGAAGTAAGTTTCGTCGTTGCAAAGCATCCGTCACGTGCTTCAAATGGCTTTCACTCTTAGGAAACATTTCGCGACTGTCAAAAAGCATTTCTTTAGACGATTTATCCTTTTTTCCGTGCTCTTTTTCGGGATGTTTTTTGTGTTCGCTCTCAGGTTTATTGTTCTCTTTAGAGTTGGTTGATTTCCCTTCTTTTTTCTTTAACTCTGGCTCTAATTTTTTTTCTATCTTAGGTTCTTCCTTGATTTTGTTTTCCTTTTGGTCCAGTGTTTTTACTTTAGGTACTTCTTTGTCTTTCTTCATTTCTGGGTTTTTCTTTTCCTCACTTACTTTAGGATGCTCTTTTTTTTCTTCCTTCTTCGCCGAAGGTGTTACATGTTGACTATCGGCTTTAATGTCCGTCTTTGTTGGGGCATTTTTGATAATTTTTGTATCGGGAATCTTTTCTTGCTTAATTTCAGTTTTTTCCTTTGGTTTCTGTTGACTATTATCGCCTAATTTTTTCGAATCTTTATTATCAATTTTATCTTTTGTACTTTTAGCAACAGTGGAACTGAGTACTTTAGTATGAGTTTTTTCTACTTTAATTTTGAGGTTTTTCGCTTTACCATCTTCGTCATCATCGTCATCATCATCACTATCTTTGTCATCAACGTCTAATTTTGATTTTACATTTTTAACTTCCTTACTCCGATCATTAGGCGGTAAACTAACTTTTTTAATTGAATGTTTAGTTTTTTCACTACTGTTGTCATCTTCATCTTCATCATCATCATCGTCATCCTCATCTTCGTCATCATTTTTTAGTTTTAGTATTTGTTTGACTTTTACATTAACTTTTTGTAGCACAGTTTTAGGTTTTTCTTCCTCATCATCATCACTGTTATCATCGTCATCTTCATCATCATCATCGTCGTCATCATCATCATTTCCACTGTTTTTTTTATGACGTGCGCCTCCAGATTTAGTTTGTAATCCTTTTACTTTCTCTCTAGATGTGCTAATATGGTTTTGAGACATGATTTTTATATTTTTCTCAGCATAATCATCATCATCGTCGTCATCGTCGTCATCATCATCATCATCATCGTCATATTTTTCATTAGAACCTGTTCTTGAATTAGATCGAGTGTCAACTTTTTGTTTAGTATCTTGATTTTTGGTCAAAGTTTTAGTTTTGAGACTTCCTAACTTAAAATTAACGTCATCATCGTCGTCATCGTCGTCATCATCATCATTATTGCCCAGAGTCAGTGGTTTTTTGACTTTTACCTCTAATTTTAATCCTGTAGCACTTTTTTCACTTTTACTTACACCTGACTGAACTTGCCGCTTGATACCTATTTCACCACTACGGAATTCCACTTCACTCTTTTTATCATCGTTCACATTCTTTAATTTATCACTATTTTTATTATTCCTATCCGCTTGTATTTTCTCTCGCGTCACTTTTTTCAATTCCTCGTAGCGCGACGCACTTTCAGTTTTAACATTCTGTAGCTTCTGGCCAACCTTGACTTCGTTCACGTCACAATCGTCACATTTTTGTTTCTTCAATTCTGTTTTGTAGTCTTCTAGGGTTTTAGGTAAATCACGTACACGGAATGCGGTAATCACTGTTGCTAGGATAGGTATGCAGATTAAAATTAGAGCTAACGTCCATAGGTGGCGCGCCATCGCAGACGCGTCGATCTCACCGCGCCATCGTCCGTACAACTAAACTTTTCACCCACAAACCCAGTTTATTTCTATCACACACTTGAAACATATCTCATTGACAGGACTGGAGGGAATTTCATTGATGATTTGTTAGGGATCGTATGATTTTGGTTGATTTTTTTTTGGTAAGGAAAGGTGCGATTCCCAGGAGTTATATCGAGTGGACTGGCGAGCGAGCGCAGTCGATGGCATACTTCCAAGATAGGAGTAAAAATAGTGCGGCAAAGGCGATTGTCCGGCGCTCGGGCCGAAATGACGACGATGGATGGCTGCACAGATTGAGTGTGATAGGTCAGCATTGTAGGTTAATTAAATTATTTACCTTGAAAATTGAGACAGCTTTATTAATTGTTTCGTAACAATATTTATCACTGTATTGGTTTTATGGTTCCTAAATAAAGTTCGAGTTGCACTCCGCCAGTAACTTCGACCGAGTGGAATTTTAAAAATATAAAATGCAGTAAGTATTTATGTTAGGTACTCAGTGAAAATATAGCATTGTATCGGTAATCGAATCTTAAAAATAGCTGAAATAGCTCCAATAACTTGTGCTTATTAATCACAAACTTACAAATCTTTTCTTTCTTTACTTTAAATCACTTATGCGTTTATTTATAAAATTCTTTTAATTTTATTTGCTTTTGGGAGATCTACCTACATATCCTACCAAAAATCCTACTAATGTTATAAACGCGAAAGTTTGTATGAATGTATGTGTGTCACGCAAAAACTGCTGAATGGATTTTAATGAAACTTTACAATAATGTAGCTCGTATATCAGAATAACATCATCATTTTGCTGACCTGCTCCCAATTTATTTGGGGTGGGTGCAGTATGCCTTGATATCTACAATAGGTACGCTTAAGTATTTGGCATTAGATTTTTACGGTCCGCAGCCTGCCACCAACCCTCCTTGGGAATGACTGCTATCTTTCGACAGCACCAGGGACCACCAGCTTTACGTGCATTCTAAATCACGGAGGAAAGTCGATTTGAAAAATTTTCGGTCACCCATCCAAGTACCGACCGCGCACTTGTTTGCTGAACTTTCGTGATCGTTACTAAGAACGCTCGACCGCGGCGCCATCGAACTCCTCCGATATATCAGAATAACATAATATAGGCTATAATTTCTATACTAAGTGCAGAAGCTAGTCTGCCCCATCATAAAATGTGTATGGTTATTGTAAATTCTCATGTAGACAACAGCACATTGAGTTACCACAAACTGTCAAATTTTCTCAATCGGCTATGGACTTTGAATCCAATATATTAAGGTTGAAAATCGTTTGCAGAAACTTGACAGTTTTGTATAGGCTGACGTGCTGTTGACTGTACATATTGGGGCGGCACGAACTCGGACCACTTGATGAGTAGCAGCGATACCTACTGATCACTCCATCACGACGCTGCCGTAAACTCTTGCACTATCCGAAAATATATTTAGAACCTAACTATCGTTGCAAGATAAAATGAATTCTTTTTGAATTTAAAATCGAGAAAGATATAATAGTAATTTTATTTTAAAAGACTAGAACAAAATTGATTGAAAGACGAACTTTCTAATCCAGTAAAATTATTTCGAAACCCGTAAAGGATTTTGAGGTAGGTATTTCATCTAATTTACCTATATTGTAATATATCGGTTTAGGGATCTCTATCTAATAAAAAATATTAGTTATATTTTATTTTATTCTTCACAATACGTAGATAGTCTACTTTAATAGGGATTTAAAATTAAAAATTAGATGGGATGTGAAGTAGAGTAATTTTTGATATGTCAATACCATGTAGTCATTACAAGAGGCAGAAATCAGGCCGAAATACACAACACGTTTTCAGCGAAAATTGTCAACTTTCACTGATAAAATATTTTTAGCAAAAAAATAGGACAACCGACTTCAATGCGTACAAATTTAAACTAAAAAGTAAGAAATAAATAATATTTTTATGAATTAGTTGAAAAGAGCGTCATAGAAAACCAAGGAAAGTATTGATACACATTTATAATTCTTTATTTATAATTCATACTCCGATATATTTGGAGCCGGTGCCAGCTAGCCAAGGAGGATAGTGTTTGCAATTTTCGAACTTCACGGAGCGGCGGATTATTTCTTATCTTCATCATTCATTATTATGTATAGTTAATGGCTTAGTTAATGGATTAATCAAGTTCGTATCTATTAGGTAAGTTTATTTTGCTTAGGCTGGCACCGACTCCAAATATATCGGAGTATGAATTATAAATAAAGAATTATAAATGTGTATCAATACTTTCCTTGGTTTTCTATGACGCTCTTTTCAACTAATTCATAAAAATATTATTTATTTCTTACTTTTTAGTTTAAATTTGTACGCATTGAAGTCGGTTGTCCTATTTTTTTGCTAAAAATATTTTATTTTATTATTTTTAGTGGAAATAAAGTATATTTTATTGAAAACGGATAGGCCTACTAGGCGCTTATTAAAACTTAATGGAAACTTTAACTAACAAGTTTTTTTTTGTTATTACTGATTTGTTCAAAAAGGGTCGAATTTATATCGATACAATTTATACGGGCCATCTCTGATCTTGACGTACCTAAAAAAGAATCATTAAAATCGAGTCGTAATACTCATAATTGACGAAGTAATCAGGTAACAAACACAAAAAAACAGTCGGATAGAGAACTTCCTCTTTTTTTAAAGTCGGTTAACAAATAATATCACGTCTCAGACCTATAGCTCATTACAAATGCCTGCCATTCATTCAAAATGAATGGTAAGTTAATGAACTATGAACCTAGTTATTTAACTTAAGTTCATAAAATAATTTGTCATAGTTTATGTGTTGACTATTGGACCTACTAACCAAAATTTCACTATTGCATATTAGGTAATGGCAAGTTGAAAAAAAAAATTGACATTATTTTTGTGTTCGTGGACGATATTATTGTTTCATCCCCAATGAAATTATCATTTTAACAAAAAAGTACTGAACCAATTTCGGTATAATTTATACGGGATCACCTTTGGAGTATGTCCTTCCTAACGAAAAAAGAATCTTCAAAATCGATTCATAATTGACGGAGTAATCGCAGAACATACATACAAAAAAAAAAAAAAAAAAAACGTACAGTCGAATAGAGAACCTCCTCCTTTTTTGAAGTCGGTTGAAAATGCATCAAAAGTCACAATCAAATAAGTAGGTATTGCTAGTATCACTAGTATCTTCCAGCAAATAAAGCCTTTTATGGAGTAAAATCTTTTATTAATAAAATTATTACGTTGTAAGCGACTGTTTTTTTATAAAAAGAAACTTCCATTAACATTAATATTACTTATTTAGGAAACATTTATTAAGGCATGTAGCATATTATGCACTTTTTAAACTATAATTAACGCCTTTGTGATAAATATTGGTTGAGATCAGCTTATTTGCCGGTGTGATGCTTTGCTTACAATAAAATAAAGGGTTAGATTAATTTCATGGCGCATAAGCTTTTTTTTAATATCTAACAAAATAAGATATCTTAACACCTTGTTGTCATAATATTTTAAAATAACTAAAAAAGGTGTTTTTTTTTACTTTAATGATTCCTGACCCTCTCAAAATGTATAGGACTTGTGTATGTTTGCTACTTCTGGTAGGGCTTTTGACGATTTAAAAGTACTTAGCAAAGTCCATTTAAATGAAGAGCCTTTTCATTTTCTGCTAATAGATTATCTTGTTGACTATCGGACGATACCAGTTGCTTATTCATGTCAAGGCGCACAATTGTCCCTTGTTTATGAAGGAAAAGGCGAAAATTAAGAAAAAAAATCTTGTAATTTGGAGGGAGGCCCCTTTCCTTGCGGTATTTCTACCGATTAAATTGTCCATAGAACACTCTCTTAATGTTTGATTACTACTTCTCCGTATACACTAAATAGGTAACTAGTTATTTTGACAGTGTATTTTTTTTGTTATTTATATTATAAGTCAGCGGCAGCCTCTTTATAATGGCTAATTCGTTACATAGTTATCTCTAAAAGTTTGAAGGAGTCCAGAGACGTAGCAGTTTTTGCTTTTCTTGATCGAACATAAATTGCACACAAAAACGTATCAACGTGCTCAGTAGTAGCAGCGTAAGTTTAATATGGTGGTGGTGATGGTTAGTAACACCTTTTACTTTTAAGTGAGAAGTTCTTGATTAAGATTTTTTTTGGGGTGCTTATTTCACTTTGCGGCGCGATTATAATACATATAAATAAAAGTGGAGTGTCTGTTTGTTATATTGAAATAACCGTTTTTTACTACATGCATATGAATATGTATATATAAGGTACATACACCAAAATAACATTTTTTACAATTTTTGTCTGTCTGTCTGTTCGGCTGTTTGTTCCGGCTAATCTCTGAAACGGCTGGACCGATTTTGACAAGACTTTTTTTGGCAGGTAGTTGGTGTAATAAGGAGTAACCTAGGCTTATTTTTTTTTCTTTTGGTAAATTCTACGCAGACGAAGTTGCGCACAGCTAGTATAATAATATATTTCCACGCTCAAACCAATTATCTAGCCCAAATTAAGTATCATTAACTTGTGCTATGGATACTGGTATACGGACAAATATACATAATCATCTAGATATTTCATAAATAAGCTTAAATAAATTTATAAACAACCATGACTCGTGAACAAACATTCGTGTTCGTCACACAAACATTTGCCACTACCAGGACTCGAACCCGTACCGCCCGATGTGTAGGCAGCATAACTGACCACTCCCCACCACGATGGCGTCTCAGCAACACAATGTATTTATTGTGGAATAGCACTGTCTTAGAAAACTAAGTCTTTGAAAGCTAAAGAAAACTTCTTAAGAAAACTTCTGTCGCTAACACATTTTTCACTGTAACTCTAGTGCTGTAAATACAGGGTTATTTTAATTACAGATTAAATTGTAATGCATCAACAACCTTCAAATCATTTGAAGATCGTCAATACAAAACCTTTTCTATGGAAGCAAAACTGGAATCGCGAAGAAAAAATCTACTGTTCCATACATTTCCGACGAGCTCGTTTGTAAATTTGTATGGAACAGCTTAAATATTTTTCGCGATTCCAGAGTTGCTTCCATAGCAAAGTTATGTTGATGAGATCTTCAAATGGTTTTAAAGTTGTTGAAGCTTTAAAGACTATAAATAACTCAAAACAAAACCATGTTCCCTGAAATAGAGTAATTTGTAGCATCGCTTTGTGATACAACTTGGGATCAAAGGTCTGAGGGCGCCGATTGTTCACTCTTGTTCTATTGAAATCGATGTCCCCGCTCTTGTTGTGTCCCAAGTACAGCATATATTATATTGTAATACTACTAGCCTTCACATCTTCACTGTTAGAATAATAACAATTAAACTTGAACGTTTTTACAATAATTAATTAGGTGCGTTCGTATTAGCATTTCCACGTTAGTGCGGTACATAACTTAGGTTATTATTCCATTGTTATTAATAGAAACCAACTTTAAATAATGATGTTTTTTAGAGGAGGGTAACGATGTCGATGGTGCTACTGTCATGTTTTCTTCAGTACTACGCACGTCTCTATATAAACGGAGAAAAAGAAAATGAAAAAGCTTTTCATTTAAATGGACTTTGCTAAGTACTTTAAATCATCAAAAGCTCAAAAGCTCTACCACCATTTTTATCCAATCTTTAAGTTTTGTGTGTAGACAGCAGTTTCGAGTCTTGGAAAGAAGGTTTTTAGTAAAAAAAAATCGGGAGTAGTCTCCCCTTGACTTTCTCGTATACCGGAAACGACTCAAAGGTTGATAGAAACCTTATATTTTGATGTCATACATGCATTTAAATATTGGTCACCCATCCGGGTGCCGACCGCGCACTTGGTTGCTTAACTTTCGTGATCGACGGCTCAAAATTTGATAGAAACCTTATGTCCAATTTGGTTGCATGCTCATCATGTCAAAAGCATGCTTGAGTTATCGTGTTAACGCACAGACACACACACAGACATAATTTAAAAAAAAAAATTGGACTCAGGGAGGTCCAAAACGTGTAAATTCGTCAAAATCTCAGGGTCGGATTTTTTGACGATTACAAGTCTTTCTCTATACTACGTATACGAGAAAGTAAAAATAAAAGATAAACGTTGTAAGAGATAACAGACAGATTTTCTGCCAATAAATATCAACTCGCATAGGAGTTCAGTTCATCCGTGAACATGGCGCATGTAACTGCGCCGACCAAAATAGAATTTGAAATCCCGGTTTCTTTCATTTAAATGATAGTGACCTTGTTAGTTTAACGATACTCAGTTTTACCGGTACCGAACTTTTCATGGACTTTGCTTTTTAAAAAATTAATCGATAGTGCATGAGTCATAAAAATTTACTGCAATAAATTTCAATGAGTCAAGTTAAAACCAGTCAACTACACATTCAAACTCAAAATACGGGTCAATGCCTGTAAAATTACCCTGTATTTTTTTATTGTGTATTTTTTACGTTACGTACCTAATTAAACGAACCGCTATTAATGTTCAATACAAAAAACTTTATTAAAAAAAACTGTCGTCAGCCGGACTGGTTGTATGCGTTACACGCCCACATTTTGGCCGAATCATAACACTCGATCACATCCGCAATAAAAATATTTCTTCAAATCAGTTATTAATGCAAATTAATTGTATAAAAATCATATATTTACATAGCTCCAACATTATGCATGTTCTGTTTGACCTATAGTTTATCTACAAAAAAAAATTCACGAGCTATTTTTTAGCTTCTGTCGCAACAATCACTATTTGTTCGGTACCTAATTGATTTAAGAATAATTTCTCTTCTATTGTATCATGTCTCCATCTCTATAGATCCAAAAAATGGCTTCTTTATATTTTATATTATAACCACCAATATAAATATATAATAAAAAATTCAATAATTCAATAGCATTAAATTATTTTATAAGGGTGGATCCATACAGGTCTGTGTGGTGTGGATCCATCCTTAAAATTGGCGCGCCACAGTGGAGGTGCTAAAGTTGATTGATGATATCAGGCAATGCCTGATATCATAAAAAAAATACTAAAATACTAATACTGCGTTACTCCTTTAATTTTATATTAAAACTGCCTAAAAATAACTTATTTCTCATTCGATTCAATCATCAATTAATCATTCGTCATCATCAGTGCGACCACGGAACGGAACTATATCGATAAACATAATTTGAAAGATACTGCCAGATTTGTGTTGCCTTTATGCCTGCCTTTATGTTACTTAAGGCTCTGCTCAACCCCTGATGAGATTACGAACGTGTTCGTATATACATACGAAATTATGAATGTAAAATTTGAAAGCGAAATTGTACATTATCGACAAAATCGACTAATTTTACAGATACTGTTAGAGAAAAGTACAGATGCGTTTATCGATCGATATCAATAGCTGGCACCCATGTGAATACTTTTGCAAAAACTTTTACAAATTTAGAAATACTCAATTTAATTTTTCAAAAATCCAATGATGCAGTTTTTGTTTTCATCAAAATCGGGCTCGCGACTCCTTTAAGCATTTCGTTATTCGACATTCCTTATAGATTTGGTCCTGAAGGCCCACTTGAAAACTTCACCTGTATAATAAAGCCGAAGGTGCAAGCGAGCCAATATTGGGCCAGTACCCAATATTGGACCAGCTGATAAATTCTGCAATTCAAACTCCTAAAAAAATGCTATAACGACGTAATGTTTTAATTAAGTAGAATTCCACTACTGCGCTACTAACGCTCCGCCATTATGTTCTGGCTCGTGAAGAATAATACTGTTTTTTGGTAGAAAATAGAAATCTGATACAATACAGGAGCTGGTCCAATATGAGTTACTCTCCCCTATGTGTCACGGGACTTTTTTTTGTTTGTTGACTAACCTTCATCCACGAACACTTCTTTCTGTGTTTTTAGTAACTTTAGCTGCTTTCAGTTCTGTTATGATAATTTGTAGCGAAAAATCTTATTCACCTCTCAAACATTAAGATTTTGCATACAAATGAAATGACAAAAGCGATCTAGGTGACTTTCCAAGTTATTTGATCTGATTTCGCTACAAAGTACAGTTGTGTATTAATGAACCAAATTAATAAATATTAGTAACAAAAAGTTGTTTCATCATCAAGTTTTTAAATAGTACTTATTAGTAATTTGCAATGCAAGCATGACATTATCGATGAAATATAGGTAATCTTTCTCTCTTTACAAAATGTCTTTTAGATTTTTATCGAATATGTCGAATATCGTTTTTCAGGATATCCGTTCTCAGGATGCTGATGAGTGAAAATAAACTTAAAAGATACCTAAAGTACTTTATCAGAAACAAGTAAAAACTACTAATTTATTTGTCACCAAAAAATCAGATACTCATTGTCCTAATTCCATTGACCTAATTCTGATTGTTTTTTTGCTGAATTGCTTTTTTACTTTCGGAATCCCTTTCGGAATACAATGCTGTTAAAATGTGAAGACTAGAATTAACGTGCTGAGTTTCTCGCCCATTCTTCGCAGAACTTCTCCGGGTAGATTTGCTTGATTGAATCTTAGTGATTTTTTTTTTTACTTTGACTTATTTTGATGACTGGACCCTGAGATTGAACCCATGAAGAGAGTTAATACATTTATCGACAAAATATATTCGATTGACAGAATTAATACCCCATCTTAAAGGATAGATCAAGTCAACATAATTTTGGAAACTCTTATTGGATCTAACGAGGTGGAAATGGCATTGTTCTACATATGAGTTACACCGATTTAGCTATGACTTGACATCTTCAATAAAAGAGCGTATTCCTTCCAAAGGCCGACAACGCATTTGCGATTCCTCAGGTTTTGCAGATGTCCATGGGCGGCGGTGATCGCTTACCATCAAGTGAACCGTCTACTCGTTTGTCCTCCATTTCCATAAGAAAACGTTGTTATTCCAATATAAAATTATATATAAAATTTTGCTTAATCTGATTATGATACGTGACTTGTACCTTGTCTCTCGAAATTATGTTGAACTATTTAACGGTGTTATTTTTAATGTATTAGAGTCTGATTAGAATATATGGAAAAAAATATTGACTTAACTTGCGAATATTATTTATTTATCCTATGTATTTTTCTTATATTTACGGTGACATTGTTGATGATTCACATTGTGACGCCAGTAAACCGGCTTAATGCGCATGTTTTCTTCTATTTGCACCTGCAGAAAAAAAAGTCATGTGACAATTAACATACGAAAATATATGAAAAATACTTACAAAGTAATTTATTAGACAAATAATATAAGCTATAAAAATAAATAATATAGGTAGTAATGTAAAAAGAAATATTTTCTTTAGTTAAGGGGAAGTTCTCAAAATTCATCAGTCTCACTAAAAGAAGTAGGTGATGATGAGACCGAAGATGGAAGAGAACTTCACCCTGAACTCTAAATAATTGAGAGATGGGCTACGAAAAACATTGTATTATTAACGCAGCGTTGGTAGGTCGCCCGCATTCCCGGTACGTGGTCGCCCCAGCGGCCATCAGTCCTCCTCGCAATGTGTCCTGCCCACTGTCACTTAAGGCTCGCAATTCCCTGGGCTATGTCGGTGACCTTGGTTCTCCTGCGGATCTCATCATTTCTGATATGATACGCAGAGAAACTCCGAGAATAGCCCTCTCCATTGCCCTTTGGGTGACCTTGAACCACCTTATAAGGGCCATTGTAAGCGGCCACGTTTCGGTTCCATAGGTCATCACTGGCAACACACACGAATTAAAGACTTTCGTCCTATGACACTGCGGTAGATGGGCCGAGAATATGACGCGTAGCTTACCGAACGCTGCCCAGCCAAGTTGGATTCGTCGATTGACCTCTTTCTGGAAGTTGGACTTACCCAGTTGGACTCTTTGTCCCAGGTAAACATAATCGTCGACAACTTCCAGTGTAGAGCTTCCAACCTTTACAGGAGTGGGTGCGACATGGAAATTCGACATGACTTTCGTCTTATCCATGTTCATTTTAAGACCCACTTGTTGGGAGACTCTACAGAGGTCGTCGAGCATTGTGCCCAGGTCTTCCAAGGTCTCAGCTATTACTACTATATCATCTGCAAAGCGAAGGTGAGTCATGTACTGAAACTTATACTATAATAACATATTTAAGTACGATGGTAACTTAAAAAGTAACTAACAAGCTTGACGGAGTTCAGTCTCCGTAGGGCCCTAGTACTTCTGGAACAGCATAGTTCCAAATGTATATTTTCTTACAAACATTAACTTATCAAGCAGGCAAAATGAAATATTTGTCACCAGTTCTATAACATTTCTGATAAAAATGCAAAAATATGCATTTCTCACAGAAACCTCCGGGGAAATCCAAATTACCGGTGACTTACGTAACAGAGTGTCGCGTGATACAGTAAAAGTCGTATTTTGACCAATCACCCAATGTTCCGAATAATTTTATTCAGCGCAAATACTTTTATTGTCCGTCGTCAAGCTATCCGAGTGCAAAAGAACTATTACAATTTCGTTTCTAAGTTTATGTAGCATAATTTATATTGTTAGAAAGGTATACTAAATTAAATAGAAAACAAAACACCAGGTACAAAATCCATGATAAAGCCTGAAATGGGACTGGAACCCGGCATTATCATGAGGGGACTTAGAAAAGTGGTAATCGTTTCATAAATTCATCTTCTAGCCATATCTACAGCGTCTTAGCTTGCGCTATCAACGTACGTAAATGACGATTGGCCACGTAATTTAAGGCTCTTAAGCCGATTGGCGTATCAATCGCATAGATTTTATTCTTATCGAACTTCGCTATCGTTTTAATTTTTTGCTTTACCTCCGGTTCCAGGATTATTTTCTACTCTTTCGTTTTCTATAGTCTATTTTTTTAATAAACGAGTACCGCAAAATTTTAACTTCGATGCTATTGGTACACGTAATCAAAATAAAGTCCGTTTCACACAAACGCTACAAAAGACCGGCTTGTATGATAAATGCACCATGGACAAATATTGTTAGAGCAGTTTGTTATTCACGTGTCTGCAGAAAGTTCATAAGAAGGGTCCTTGTATTACTAAGATGTTAGACCTTCCTAAGGGTAATACTAATTTCTTCCTGCACTCCTTCTCGTTCCGCGCTGCTCAGATGTGGAACTATCTTCCAGCCTCTATCCAGGATAGTGTGTGTAATTATTTATATGTATTTTATGTAGGTTTAGATCTTATTTATATACTTAAACGGTTTTATGTTGTTGTGTATTGTTTATTACCGCTTTTTCCTGCTTTTTTTGCATCTACGTCGCCTACCCTATTCATTTTTACACACATTCATGGGTTGACTGGAAGAGATCTCTTTTAGAGATAAGTTCGCCCTTGCAAACTTTGTAATTGACAATTTATCCTATGTATTTTTAAATGCAATAAAGAGTATATATACATATAATATTAATACTATATAAAATATTGTTTTGATTGAAGGCGTTGGCCCCGCCCCTAACATGACCCATCTCACTCTGTCAATATCGGAAATTGGTGAGAGACACACTCAGTACTCGTTTGTTAAAAAACGGACTATATTTAATTTGGTATAAGTACATTTCAAACATTATTACTCATTACAACTTAGTAAAACTTATAGCAGCATGTCGATAACAAGGCAGGAGTTTAAATTTCAATTAATTTTAATGGGTGCTGTCGACCTCCTTCACCGTTTCCCTACCCTGTTCGTTTGGTACAGTATTTCTGGATATCGACAATAGTGCTTATAGTGGGATTTGGCAAGATTTGGCATTAGTTTTTTACGGCGCCTCGCGCGCGGTCGCCTTGGGAACGACTGGTATCATTCGACATCATCATCATCATCAACAGCTCATATAATGTCCCCACCGAGGGGCTCGAGCCTACCCCACATTACCTTAGTCAACCACGCTGGACAAGTGCGGATTGGTCGACTTCACACACAACCTAAGAATTTCTTAAGGAAAACATCGTGAATACATAGTTTTCCCTTGTCTGTGTTTTCTGAGCGTGCTAGAAAGTGCGGGAAGCTCTATGAGCAAGGTGGCCACCACTTCATCAACACCGATGACGCTCGAGCCTACCCCACATTAAGGGCGATTAGGTTTTAGTAAACCACGCTGGCCAAGTGCGGGTTGGTTGACTTCACACAACCGAAGAATTTCTTCATAGGTGTGTGCAGGTTTCCTCACAATGTTTTCCTTCACCGTAAAAGCGTCGATTAAACGTACATATGAATTCAAAATTTGAAAACACATTGGTACGTGGCGGGGATCGAACCAGTGCCTCCCGGGTGGGAGACGACGCTCTTACGCACTACGCCACCGACGCTTGTTGTGTTGTGTTACTTAAATGCAATTCTGATCTCAACTCTACTTTTAGGATCTTGGACAAAATACTTGTTTTACTATTATCCTGTGACAGATACACCCACTGGTCTGTAAGTCGCAAAATATGTAAAAAGAAAAACAAAACTGCGGACTGGTAATAACTATAAAATGTCGTCAAAAAAAAGCAAAGAAGACGAAGGTTCGGTTTGATCCGGGGATGTAACGAGACCACATTCGCTGCGTGCTAATTTGACTTTTATGTCGCTGGTGTAAAATGTTTATTAAAATGGCATGGATCTTGTTCTAAGTGTAGAAACTTGAAAGTATAAACAAGCCCTTGAATGCTGTAAGGCCACTGACTGTCCTTGGCCCTTAAGAACTGTTTCCATGGATGATGGTCTAACATTAAACATATCAATATTATATTAATCTATATGTATTCTTCTATAACTATACTAATAACAGGAAATATTTATATGTTTGTAACGAATATTCTCAAAAACTACTAGATAAATTTAAAAAATTCTTCCACCTTTAGAATGCTCAACTATTGGAATAATTTTATTTTTGCGTTTACAAACGCGTAAATATAATACTAGAAAAATGCACTGAAAAAATTTTTTTTCTAGTATTATGCTCAACTATTCCTGAGCTATATTTACATAAGCTACTTTTGGCGGGGGAAGGGGTTGAATAAGAGCTGAAAGTAGGTATGTATGGAAGTTTTTCATTATCAAAGATAAACCATGAAACTTTTTTAGGCACTTGAAAAGAAATAAATATTTGTTTTACCGTTTTTGAAATTTCTGTCCGTATGGGGATGAAATATATACCTATTAGTACGTATCCGAATATGTTCTTAGAATTAATTATTATCTAAGATAAGGTGGCACATTAAGCGTACACAATAGTTACGAGAGCCAATTAAAATATTACAGTTAATAAGCAAACATTACATTTGCGACAGTAACCCTTAACACCAGGTAGGCTGCAAGCTTGTTTGCCATCTCTTCATACAAAAAAAATCCAAACATCATAAGATAACATCAGGGAAAATAAAATGGACGCCTATTTTGACAAATAGTCCATACAAAACTGGTACTTTACCTGACATATATCTCCTAATCTCCTAACCGGAACCAGTGAAACCAGCCGTAAACCAAATGTTAAAAAATAGTGTAAAAAAATTTAATATGTAAAATATCTATCACAATTTTTTGTAACTAGTCTTTTAATTTTTACTACGAGGACGTTGCAAAATTGCAAAATTGGTGACCGAATAAAGATTGTTATTTTTTTAGTAAAATAATATACGCGAATGTAAATATCGCGAGTCCGTGGACACGCGACCACTACGCGTACAGCTATTTGCAGTTGATTACTTGTTATTACAGGCTTAGATTAAAGCAATAAAGGGTTACAGGTAATTTTATCGATCTCTAGGATTTAAGGACTCTATTGAAGCTGACCAATTGCCACTTCCTTCACATAAAAAAATCGGGAGTGGTCTCCACTTGATTGTCTCGTATACCGGAAACGACTCAAAGTTTGATAGAAACCTAATATTTTGATGTCATACCTGCATGTTAAATTTTGGTCACCCATCCAAGTACCCACCGCGCACTTGGTTGCTTAACTTTCGTGATCGACGGCTCAAAATTTGATGGAAACCTTCTATTTTGATGTCATACACGTATGTTACATTTGGTTGCAATAAGTTTAAGCATGCTCGAGTTATCGTGCTAACGCACAGATACACAGACGCACACACAGACATAATTCAAAAAAAAAATATTTTTGGACTCAGGGAGGTCCAAAACGTGTAAATCCGTCAAAATCTCGAGGTCGAATTTTTTGACGATTACAAGACTTCCTCTATACTACGTATGCGAAAAAAAAAATTGTGTGCGTGTAACCTTTACGCGCGATTGAAGTAAAACTTCTTTGACGTAGATCACTGAAATGATTAAATTTTAACTGAAAAAAAAAAATATGACAGATACTTACGACCAATCGAAATTACTATTTTTAAATAGCGGAAACTACACAGACTATAGAATACTGAGCGTTACTTCCGTTAGAAAAATCTGAGTTACCCCCTAGTCGCGCCTAAAGAAGTTTTACTTCAATAAAAATATAATTAATCGTATCGTAATCAAATATAGTTTAAGTCACTCAAGAATAATGTAGCTTGATCTTAAGCTTGAAACTGGTGAAAGAATTTTCTAAATCGTTTCAGTAGTTCTAGATTTCACACCACCACTCACTTGATCAAATATAAATTGCATCGCTAGATATTTTGAGAAATAAAGGTACGTCTTTTGGGAAAGCGGAGTGCATTGCCCATGCAAGTTATTTTTTTCTTGTTTCCAAACTGACTGCAGGTAAAAATACACTATGGTACATTATTCCTTGCCTTTCCAAATCTCTAAACCGGCTGTAATAACGATCCTTCCCTTTATCCAGTAATATATTTTTATTAATGTTGGGGAAACCGAGGTTGCTGGACTGGCGGTTACTGAACCCTTGCAGATCAGCTAATGTACTCTTTTACTTGGGCCAAAGTTTTTTACTCTTTCAATATTCAATACTTTTATTGCTTTTCCACAATGTTAGTTAAGTTCTTAATATTATTTAATGTAAGTACATCATGGGCCCTGTCGGGCACAGCAAAGTAGAAGAGAGGAGGTAGATTACATATCTAGGGTAATTAATTGAACTAGCAGAATTTAATCCTGTGAGAAATTTACGCAATTTATTTATTGTGTTGTTATTTTGTTTATGTGTATATTAGATTCTATATTCAATTAAATGTGTACATGTCTAATTATTCTCTTTTCATTTCTATCTTTTTCATAAAGCTTTGTCTCGACCAACTCTTGTTTTGGGTAGCTTGCTTCACACATAACCTAAAAATTTCTTCATAGGTGTGCACTCCCCATCCACTACAGAGGCCCCTTTTTCTGCCTGCCTAGCCATATTTGATATGATCCCGCGAGAGCTACTTTAGATACGCATTCCAATACAGAACTTAAGTAAGTTCTAGACAAACCGAGGTCTTTCAATCGTCTATAGGGATTTAGTTGGTAACATACAAACCAATGATATAGCCATTCCTTCTTCATTGGTGTGTTAAATCAAAGTATTTATTGGTTTTTATAGCGTGATCTTTGGGGATGTTTGTTTACAAAATTGGCAAAAATAATAAAGTTTTATGACAATAACTTGTAGTTTCAGAGCTGTGTCCCTTTTTATTTTGGTAAGACCTGTTTTCAAGATTTTTTAATACACTAACTAAACCTTAATTGGTTGTCTTAAATTTACAAATTTTTAAAATGTTCTCATACTGTTGTGTAAATAGTCTAGTTTATCTAGTTTTCAAACTGTACGCTCTTATTGTTAACAAAACAACATGCATAATGACATGGTTTTTTTAAGGTTTATGTTGGTAAGCCAACGACTCGTTTTCTTAGTGACTGATACACATTTAACTCTCTATCTAAAAACTATTGAAACGAATTTTGAAATGTGTTTTGACGTGGATAATTATACAAACATATAGACGTACATTTAACACAGTCCCGCCGGAGGCAAGTCGATTTTTTTCAGTGCATTTTTCTAGTAATTTATATGTTTTATTCTTCTAAATAGACTTATTAAATATATAAACGAACATGACTCGTGAACAAACGGCCGTGTTCATTACACAAACGCTTGCCTCACAGATATATCAATCTAAGGAGATCGGTCAAATCGCTGAGTTCATATGAAGTCCGAGTGACGCGATCAGCGGCCGTACTACATAACATGGTTCTAGTTAAGCATGCCGTAATATAAATAAACTATTGATTGCGCGCGTATTAAGGACTGCGAAGCAATGAAAGTAAAGCACAGCCACAATGTAATACAATTTGTAAGATAGTAACGCATAATTTTAAGCGATTATGTTTTTATGAATAACAGTCTAATATTTGTTTAAATATGTTTTTTAACTTAAATATATATTAAAATAACTGATTCACTGCAATGATTGCATGTTACAGTTGAACAGGACGGCATTTTGAAAGAAAAACTGATATTTTTTTCTGACATACGTACTTTATCGGAAAGCGAACTAGCGGCAATGTATGCCCGCTGGGCATACGCTTGTCACAAGTTACACGCCGGCTTGGCCTATCTCCTTGTATTATTAAATCTGTGGTTTGCCTCTACCAGGACTCGAACACAGACCGCTTGTTCGTGTTAGGCAAGGCAGTGTTACTGACCACTCCACCACGACGGCGTCAATAATAAGACACTGGTCTTCTTCTTCGAGTAGTTCTCCTAGTACAGGTTAGCCTGATTATTTAACAAGTCGCCAAGTCTGTTATCTGACGTACCTATATACAGGCTGAATATTTCAAGTGGGCCTTCATGGCCAAATCCTAAACTACTTATAAGGAATATCGAAAAATCCTGAAAGGAGCCGCGAGCCCGATTTTGATGAAAACAAGAACTGCATTATTGGATTTTTGAAAAATCAATAATCCTAGCCAGAAATCGAACCCTAATTTTTTGAAAAAAAAAGACAGCCTGTATTAATACACCAATCGATGGTGTTGTTAATAAGAATCGATTGCTGGGAAGTAATGAAATACGGGAAACTCATGGAAAATGTAAGATTTTAATAAAATATTTCTTGTTCCACCTTGGTTGAAGCGATAATCAAAGCGATTATTGGCGTTGATCATTATTTTATTATTAAATCCAATGATGCAGTTTTTGTTTTCATCACAATCGGGCTCGCGACTCCTTTGAGCATTTTTCGATATTCCTTGTAGTTTAAGATTTGGCCCTGAAGGCCCATTTGAAAAATTCAACCTTTATAAATGTTTCTTTGTTAAATTGTTTACGACGAGTTAGAGACTACTTTATTGTTATCCTACGCACAACACACGTGACGCGACGTGCTTTCGTTCTTTGAAGTTGAATTTTTTTCTGACACCCATCCGAGCACCGACCGCGCACTTGGTAGCTTCGCTTTCGTGATCGATACGAATAACGCACAACACGGTGCCATCGACCTCCTCTGGCCTGATAATGGTTACAGCATTTTTCTTTATTATGAAGTTTTTAACAGACTTCTTAATAGGAGGAGGCTCTCAATTCGGTTGTTTTTTTTATGTATATTATGTAGACCGATTACTTAAAGATTTCTGATCCGATTTGAGTGACTGTTTTTTATTTAATGGGAGATACTTGCTATTTGGTCCCATGAAAATTTAATGTCGTTTGGCCCAGTAGTTTTCATTTTATGGGTATTTTTCTTTACTTGGACGGTGGAATTTTCCTCCATACCACAGTCTACTCATATAAGTTTTATTTTAATACTTATTTAAGAATAATATGTACTTACACGAAAATACAAATCAAATATTGATAATTATCATTGTGGTTTATTAGTCCAATATTGCGACGTCTTTACCTATTTTTACTTAGTACCAAGAAGCTTATATTTTACTTAGTACCTACATACACAATTTGAACAGCGACAAAGAATTAATCAGGTAAATTAGTTATGCAGAATAATAGAACTTACGGTTATGTTCTTAATAAGACACCAAAGACTAATTTATTTTGATAACAATTGTATATTAACGAAAAAGTTATGTAATTTGAAAGTAATATATATATTTTTTTTTAAATGTAAATTTTCTACATGTTGAAATCTACAATTTTTTTTTTCAAATGGTTTATTCGGTCCTCTACCCGATACCTACTCTATTAATTTCTCCTTTAAACTCCCTGAGAACTTTATAAATGTACAGCATTATGTTCTTTGACTGCAATTCATTAACTGTCTAAAAAATCATCAACCAAACATTCGTACTCTTTACTTACTCACTTATTTAAAAAATCTTTGTTTCTTAATTATAGCACAGATAATATTATGCTGGGGCCGCACTTGCGCCTATCGTCCCGAAGTAATGCGTGGCGATACTTCGTACGATACACGCAAGTGCGGCCCGAGCAAAGTTATCGCGATAAAGCATGTGGCATTTCTTTATTTGCACGAACTATCGTGCAATAATCTAAGATGGCCGAAATCATTTCCAGACGTGTAAATTGCGTAGTATTATTATCCTTGCCTTTAACTATGCATAATCACTTTCTTTTCTTCTAAATTGTGTGCTAATAATTACGTAATGCATTTATTATAAAAAATAACTCAGCTGTATCGTCTACTTAGTTACCCGTACGCATCTGAACTAATGGAGAACAACCTTCGAAATGAACAACGCATATCTGACCACGCAGCGCGATAGGTTAGCGCGCTAAAACCCTGACGTACCGCCTCCCGGCCGATAACGCACACTCAACCCGAATATTCGTGACGATAGCCGATAACGGCCGGTCACATCTGCGTGTATCGTGTCCTAGCACGAAGCTTCGTGACGATAGGCGCAAGTGCGGCCCCAGCATTATACTATATTAAAGTTCACTTTCAACATTATTATTATCCTTCGAAGAAAATACCTACACAACTTATAAATAAAGTAATTTTTATCCATAATATCCGCCGACTAGATCAACAGCAGAAATAGACAATGATATTTTTAAACCGTATGTTAAGTTTGATTGATTGATTCCTTTATAAATTCGTTTTTAGTTGGTGCCCCTTTTTTACAGGCAAAGGGCTGATAACCTAAATCTACCTAAAACTCTTCGTAACCATCCCTTTATGGGGTTTTTTATGGGATAATCAAAATCCATGCTAAAATGTCTTATTACAGTTAGGTAAAATTTTACACTTAAGAAATTAAAGCCATCGGTTCACGACTCTACAATTGTACCAGGTAACATTGGCGTCTCACTCACCAGTAATTATAAATCTATAGTTTCACTAGTGTACAATGGGAAACAGAGCAGATTAGAATATGACCACACATTTTTGTCATCTTAATATTTCTGAACTTTATAGTCCGCTCTCTTCGGTAATTTAATGTGAGGCTTAAATTTATGTAACGGAAATATTAAGTACATAATGTGGGAGCTAATTATATATTTGTATACATTTCCCCATGAATGAGGGACTAGTATTATGAAGCCAGAAAGCTCAAATCGCAAGGTCATTTCTACTATAGTATATATTCGTACAAATAAATATGAATATCTTAGTTTGTATAAGTATTTACTTAGGTACCTATTATTATTTTAAATTGAACGATTCATATTTTTACAGAGACTGTTTGCAAGAGCATTTACTAATTCAATATTTAACCTTTGCATAAAAAAGTAATCGTGGTAATTAGGAGGTAAAACAAATGACTATTTTCTTTTATATGGAGCACAGACCTGATATTGTTGGTTTTAGTGACACCTGTTTACTCCATAATCTTAATTTTCCAAAGTAAATACCTAAATACGTATTAAACAGAGGGGACTTACCTCGCATCAATTATTTGATTATGCTTTATCCATTTAATTCTGTTTATATTTCCTGATCGAACTCTCTTATTTGCTCTTGAGCGTATACCGGAACATAAGTACACTATTCACAACAAATAAGTAAAAATATTTGCAATTGCTTTACTTTATAAAGTTTTGAAAAATAATTACGAATAATACATACTTATAATCACGCTCGCAATCCCTAAAGGGGTCGAGCAGAATTTCAGGTAACATTCGGTTACACACTCTCGCAGTACCTATGGACCATACCTAACGTGACGTGACTAAGTGACTATAATTAAGTTTTCACTTGACATTGTCAAAATGCATAATCTTTAAGATTTACGAATGCCACTAATTAAGAATAGAATAGAACAATCCTTCAGTAAACACATCAACTAACGCCAACGAACAAGACATAGTCCGAGTATGTATGCTGAGATGATTTTGTTTTCTGTTATAGATTTCTGTCAAGAAAGTACCGGGAAAAGATGTTACAACTATACGTATATTATGTTATTATATTTTATTTCAACATCACTTCTCAGAAAAAAAGTAAAGTTACATCGGAAAAGAAACATCGAATAAACAAAGTTTGGATTTAAAGTTATCGATGTTTAGGAGCGGCGAACAAAAGTACGTGTCGCAAAAACAAGACATTGCACTCAGTTGCATTATCAAGTCATCGATGTCATGTAGAGATTCGCTGATTACTGCGTCGAAGTCACGTAGGGGACTCGTTCCTTCCACTTCATACCATCAAAATGTGGTCCAACCATCCGCAATGTGGCCCAGCGATATTTTAAATAGCAGTGTCAACCGCCACCACTGGTGCCAGTTTTAGTGGTGTTCGCTGGGAATAAACCCGAACCGCCGCCGGTGGTGTTATATGATTTGGATTCCCTATCCTTTTTTATACAATCTGGATGTATTGTTTAAAATAAAATAATTATCGTTTATTATCCTTAAAATTAAAATAATTATTTAGATTCCTCAACAATAAATAAATAAAATAAGTGTCATTCTGTCTGTCTGTCGATGCTTCCAAGAGGCAACGAGACTGAGAAGAAGCATCAAGAAACTCAGCCAGGATTTTTTCAACTTTGTCTTAAAATCTAATACATAACTGTCTTATATCTAACTTATTTATAACTTAAAAGTAAACTGGTGGTGCGATCACGGTAGTGTAAAGTGCAAGAAATGTCTATTTTATATATGTCGTGACTCAATCGTATAATTGACCAGATCATGAAATGTGCAGCATATCATGAAATTCTACTGGACCAAAAAATCTCGACCACTGGTCGAGTAGCCCATCAACTAAAAATGGTAGGGGTCAGGAGTGATCAGTAGGTTCAAGGTTATTTTTTATGACCAAGCGGAGTGGACTGTTTATGGGAGAGTATAATCTACGTATCTGTGTGCTCGGTAGGTAGACGATATGCACAAGTATTTCATGATCTTATACGATCGGGCCACGACATATACGAGTACAACACAACATAAACATACAACCATGATACATATCGATATGATAAATAGTAATCGTAAACTGTGAAAACATGAATATAAATTGAAATAAATTTAGCCTTTAAAAACAGCCAGGCCTTTAGTGGCCGGCAAAGCGCCGCGCTGTTGAGGGTGTACCGTGATGGCCAGCGGCGCATGTGATGTGCAGCGGTACGATGACGCCGCGCCGTGCCGTGGTGACGGCGCCGCGCTGGCTGTGGTGATGATCCAAACCCTAAAATGGTACATCACACCAAACGATCACTCCAAAATAAGCCAAAATCGTACCATGTGTTCTTAGGCGTGGAGTAAAGAAAAATTTTAGATATCCAAACAATCAGAAATCGGTCACTTCATCGTTCCAAACTCAAAATCCACGCGCTCGGGCTCGAGTTCTCCACTTAAGACTTGCTTCCATCTTCAGCCTTGACCGTCTGGTGAGATAACTCTATAACTCTATAATAACTCTCTTTATTTTGTTCTCTCACACAGTACAGATGAATGTCCTGAGGATCGCCAAGTAAAAAAATACCCTGAAAGCTCAATAGGATATTTCTCTATCAGCCGGGAACAGTTATAATACCTACTACGCATGTTCGAATGACGACTTGTTTTACCCTTACACCAATTATCTATCCCTAAATAACAAGTTGGACAAAGCAGTTGGACCACTGCCCCGGACAGAATTTTTCACTGGTTCGAGATATTTATATTTTTCCGATTTTCCTTCCCAACAAAAGATGTGAACATAAGGAAAACTATACGGTTTACCCTTGTTTGGTATAACAACGTTTGCTCGAAAATCGTTTCGTCTAATTTCAGTTGCAATAAAGTCATTTCGCATAATTATTCATTTGACCGAATATTCAATTGGTAGAATTTTATTTAGCATAATTATTTATTTGACATAGTGTCATTTCACCGAATTTTCATTTGCACTAATTTTATTTAACCTAATGTTTAATTGGTAGAATTTTATTTAGCATAATTATTTATTTGACATAATGTCATTTCACCGAATTTTCATTTGCACTAATTTTATTTAACCTAATTTTTAATCGGTAGAAAAAATGCCAAATAACTAATGTCATTTTATTTCTCTGTTATTTAAAGTGAGTAAATAATTATGTGATGTATATCAATGTGAGAAACGCCCTAAAGTCGCTTCTGGCACTCGCCGGCCGCTGCCGCGGCACGCTCGCTTCGCTCGCTCGGCTCGTGCGCTTTGTTCATGTCAACCTAACTCGCTTGTCGCTTCGCTCCTCGCTAACCTATTGTTCAATTGAACATTCGATGAAATGAAAATTGTACCACCTGAATAATACATCAAATGAACATTATACTTTTTGATCAATAGCGCAAATGTTGTTATCGCAAATGAACATTCGATGAAATGAAAATTATACCACCTGAACAATACATCAAATGAACATTATACTTTTTGATCAATAGCGCAAACGTTGTTATCGCAAATGAACATTCGATGAAATGAAAATTATGTCTATCGATATTATACAAAGTGATTATTTTCTTAAACGTTGTTCGAAGAAATGATTTTCGACTAAGCGTTGTTATACGAAACAAGGGTGAACCAAACTATACAATATATTGTGCAGTTATTAATAACAAACACTTTTATCCCAATTAACTGATAATCTATCGCGATATAAACTCAAAGAAATTGTATTTAATTTCGCATGTTCTCAGAGCAGCTGACGTATATTTCCATTTTTCCCTATTCAAAACTAGCTTACTGACCTCCCTATATGTCGAAAGTTGAATGACTCAATCAATATCATACGGGAAAATCCTATTATTCCTTTTCTTTTTTTAATTGAGTGCGCGTGATACGTATTATTTTGTTAAAACTAAAAATAGCTTTCAATGCTCAGTGAGTGGGCTTGAGGTTAAACAGAATAAAACCTTTTCAAATACCCATTGTATGGATAAGAGAGATAATATAAGTCAGAAAATAACAGCATGAAATTGCCTGTAGGTACTGCTGGTTTAAAGTGCATTGAAAATATCGGAAGTGGTCTCCCCTTGACTTTCTCGTATGCCGGAAACGACTCAAAAGTTGATAGAAACCTTATATTTTAATGTCATACATGCATGTTAAATTTTGGTCACCCATCCGAGTACCGACCACGCATTTGATTGCTTAACTTTCGTGATCGAGGACTCAAAAGTTGATAGAAACCTTATACTTTGATGTCATACACACATGTTAAATTTGGTTGCAATAAGTTAAAGCATACTCGAGTTATCGTCCTAACGCACAGACACACTCAAAGACATAATTCCAAAAACGGTATTTTTGGACTCAGGGAGGTCTAAAACGTGTAAATCCGTCAAAATCTCGAGTTCAAATTTTTTGACGCTTACAAGACTTCCTCTATACTACGTATACGAGAAATATAAAAATTGGACAGTTTGTAATAAGCTGATGTGCAACCGTTTATATCGCTTACAATTAAAGCGTTTTCGATACCAGAGGTTCACCCTTGTTTGGTATAACAACGTTTAGTCGAAAATCATTTCTTCGAACAACGTTTAAGAAAATAATCAGTTTGTATAATATCGATTGAAATAATTTTCATTTCATCGAATGTTCATTTGCGATAACAACATTTGCGCTATTGATCAAAAAGTATAATGTTCATTTGATGTATTGTTCAGGCGGTATAATTTTCATTTTATCGAATGTTTATTTGCGATAACAACATTTGCGCTATTGATCAAAAAGTATAATGTTCATTTGATGTATTATTCAGGTGGTATAATTTTCATTACATCGAATGCTCAATTGAACAATAGGTTAGCGAGGAGCGAAGCGACGAGCGAGTAAGGTAGACATGACAGAAGCGACTTTAGGGCGTTTTCACTGAATTATTACTGAACTGAATATTCGATACGATCTTTCGACCAAATCATTATTAGTCTAGTTAAACATTAGGTTAAATAAAATTAGTGCATTTGAAAATTCGGTGAAATGACATTATGTGAAATAAATAATTATGCTAAATAAAATTCTACCAATTAAACATTAGGTTAAATAAAATTAGTGCAAATGAAAATTCGGTGAAATGACATTATGTCAAATAAATAATTATGCTACCAATTAAATATTCGGTCAAATGAATAATTATGCGAAATGACTTTATTGCAACTAAAATTAGACGAAACGATTTTCGAGCAAACGTTGTTATACCAAACAAGGGTAAACCGATACCAGAACGTGCAGACAGGTGAACTCGGTTTGTGTGAGAACGGAGATCAACCCCAGTCGCTGTTAGACTACCGACGTGAACTTACTCTTAGCACAAACGCATTAGTCATTTGGAGGGGTTAATAGGATTAATATTAATGTATTAACAGCACATCAATAATATTCTTTTTAAAAAATATATATAAACCACTAATTTGAATATGGCTCATATGGCACTGAATTAAATACAGACTATAAATCAAGTAACAAAAATGCGTTGAGTACTTTCAAAACAAATTATTAATTATCTATACGAGGACACATAATACCGCATTAGCACTTCGTCTCAAATGCAGTTTTAAGTATCAACTACAACTTTTACAGGTATCTGAAAATATGTTTTGCAAAGCAATACCTAGTTGTAGTGTAAGTTTCTCTGCGTTATCATATCAGAAATGATGAGATCCGTAGGAGAACCAAGGTCACCGACATAGCCCTAAAAATTGCGAACCTTAAGTGGCAGTGGGCAGGGAAACTTGCGAGGAGGACTGACGGCCGTTGGGGCAGAAAGGTCCTTGAATGGCGGCCGCGTACTGGGAGACGCAGCGTTGGTAGTAACGTTCCACAAGGTGGACCGACGATCTGCCGAAGGTCGCGGGAACCCGCTGAATGCTTGCAGCGGAAGACCAATCGGGTTGGATATCCTAGGGGGAGGCCTATGTCCAACAGTGGGTGTCTGGTTGATATGATGATTAGCGCCCCTGGTGGAAATAAGTGCAAATACCGTTTCCCATACAAACTGAGCTCATAGCGCAAATAAAATAGAAACTTTGATTATAAGAAAATCGAGAGATAAAAAAGCGTCGGTGGCGTAGTGCGTAAGAGCGTCGTCTCCCACCCGGGAGCGCTGGTTCGATACCCGCCACGTACCAATGTGTTTTTCAAATTTTGAATTGACATGAACGTTTAATCGACGCTTTTATGGTAAAGGAAAACATCGTGAGGAAACCTGCACACACCTATGAAGAAATTCTTAGGTTGTGTGTGAAGTCGACCAACCCGCACTTGGCCAGCGTGGTTGACTAAGGCATAATCGCCCCTAATGTGGGGTAGGCTCGAGCCCCTCGGTGGGGACATTATATGAGCACTTGATGTGTTGATGTGATTTATGAGATAGCTAGATTATATCCAACATTTATATATACATATATTTGTACTTAATGGAATAGAATTTAATAATTATATTTACAAATTTAAAATTAATACATTAATTTAGTAAATAGGATGTAGAAATTAACACAATTAAACATAAGAGCACTTAACATAATTGTTGTTAATTAATACAAAAAAGTTTCAATTTAATTCCTTAGTGTCCAAAAGAAAAAAAAAACATATACAAGTTTCTTATAAAAAAAGAAGACGCGAAAATTTCAAATTTCCCAATGGCCATTGTCCAGACTCAATCGGGTTAGTGTTCACTAATGGTTCAAGAACACCGCCGGCCGATATACGCGACGGATCCGACGCACGCGCATCATTGTGACACCGTCATGGCCGCGCGCGCTTGCCTCTTGCTCGCGCTCCTCGCCGGAGCGTGCGCCCGTGAGTGCATAGAACTAACCCTGCCTAACAACCCTATATTGACGGGCTCGATATTGAACAAAACTATTTTGACAATTTCCACGAAAAACGAAAGTTCAGATGAAGTGCGTAGGGTTAACGTGCTGCAACTGTGGGACAGGTTCCCAAGAGTGATGGTGCCGACCAATGGGACCAGTGAGCAGTGCAGGCGGGACAGTCAGCTATTTCTGGACAGCCTGGAGCTCCTTGAGCTGTGGGCGTTGAAAAGTAAATAACTTTTTTTTTCCTGTCTATCCTTAGCTTAAGGTTTTCGTCGGTGTTATGATGAAATTTTTATTCTCTATAATATTTAAAATTCTGTACTAAAGATGTATTCTTTAATTTAATCTTGTAACTACAATAAAAATCGTTATTAATTACACACTCCAAATTAATTACAAAATTAAAATTGAAATTTCAAAATTATACAAAAAAATATTTAAGTACTATTTTTACACGATAACAGAAATAAGTAATCCATTTCCATATCATATTTTAATGCAGGAAAGTCATCCCAAAATGTCTCAATATATTTATATTTCACATGAAAAAGTTCAGTGAGATTAAAAATCGATTGATTTACTGTAATGCATCCCTAACTTGTAAAAATGAAGTAATGTAACAAACAAGTAAAGTATTAAAAAGCTCATAAAAGAAGTACGATATTACTTAATGCCTTCTTTTTATATTTGCGTGATTTAAAACGTATAATTATTATCTAATTTTATGGCTTTGCATACATTCTTGAGAAAGGTCGATGGTGCGAATTATCGATGATCAAATCAACTTTTGCAACACGATAACATAGACCTCTAAGTGTGGTTTGAAGGACTTAATAATGAATTTAATATTATAGACAGATAGAATATTCTTTATTGCACACCAGTTAATATTCAATACAGATAGAAATCAGTAACAAAGACAGTGCACAATAGGCGGTCTTATCGCTATACAAGCGATCTCTTCCAGACAAACTTTGGATGGACAAGAAAGACGTAAAATAGTATGTGGGGAAGTTGTGTGTTTGAAGAAAACAAATATTTCTACATAAATAAAGAAATAGATTGAATTCAAATTTGTTAAGTAGCTTAGCAAGAGCAGTAGGGCACAACTGATAATTCGCTCAAATTTGAAGCGCCCTAACTGAAGACAGCATAATAATAAATAATAATAAGGTTGCCAGAGCACCACTGATAGTGTTAGACTTGGTTGTTGGCTTTTGAGTTAGATTGTTTACTAAATAATTGTTAATTTTTGGGTTTGGTGCCCCTTTTATAGGATGTCACTAGTTGAAGTCACTGCATGGTCCATACTGGCAGATGTAGCTTTATGTGTAACAAAATATTACCTAAGCCTCTGCTCAACCCTCAAAATGATCATATGATCATCATCATTTTAGATAAGACCCTGTTGGACATAGGATCTCCAAACCGGTCGGTCCTGCGCTGCCCGCATCCAGCGGCTTCCCGCGACCTTTACTAGATCGTCAGTCCACGTTGTGTAAAATTTCAATTTTCTAATTGACAAGATTGTAAGGAAAGATGTCTTAAATCACATTTTTTAATATATGTATTTTTTATTGTAAGTTTAATTATTAGTCTTTATTTTTTTATATTATTATGATTAATTATTAAAGACTTGACAACGTGAATTATGACTCTTCCCAAATCAATACTATGAAAACTGTAAAGGGAGGATACAACTTGTTGAGTTTCTTGCCGTTTCTTCTTAGAACAAGGCCTCCTGGTAGTCTCTCGAACCGAGGGTATCAAAATTGACTTTCATAAGTGTACAAATTGTACCTAAATGAATAAAGTAATTTTGACTTTGACTTTGACTTGACCTTGTGGGGGAGTCTTCCAACGCTGCGTCTCCCGGTATTCAAGGACCTTACTGCCCCAACGGCCGTCAGTTCTCCTTGCAATGTGCCCTGCCCACTGCCACTTAAGGTTCGCAATATTTTGGGCTTCGTATTAGTGATCGTAGGTATCTCTAATCTCTAAGTAGGAATAGGAAATGATTAAGCAAGTTTATGACAAGCCCGCCAAATTAAAATCTATCATTTTACAACAAGGTTATCCTGACTAGTGTCGGAAGCGAAAATTTAAAGGTACCACTTAAAAAATATAGCTTCCTAATTGCTAAGTTGGGAGTGGATTATGACTATTTTGATAGACGCTTACTTTAAAGTGCAATCTTTGTCCTAAGCAAATACCAACAGTATTTCCTTGTTGGATTACTGAAGAGTGCTACTTTTTACTTTCTCGTATACATAGTATAGACGAAGTATTGTAATCGTCAAAAAATCTACACTATTACACGTTTTGGACCTCCCTGAGTCCAAAAATATCATTTTTTGGAATTATGTCTGTGTGTGTGTGTCTGTGCGTTAGCACGATAACTCGAGTATGCTTTAACTTATTGCAACCAAATTTAACATGCATGTATGACATCAAAATATAAGGTTCCTATCAATTTTTCAGTCGTTTTCGGTATACGAGAAAGTCATGGGATCAAAGTCAAACCACTCCATTTTTTTGGGTTTGTTACCCCTTTTGTGTAGGCTACAAAGGCTAGCAAGCTGTCACTATTTTCGGGTACTCTGCGGCCCATACTGCCAAATGTGGCTTTATATGTACCAAAATATTACCTAAGGCTCCGCTCAAACCCTTATAGGATTACGAGCGTAAACGTATGTACGTCCCCACCGATGGGCTCTAGCCTACCCCACATTAGGGGCGATTAGGCCTTAGTCAACCACGCTGGCCAAGTGCGGGTTCGTCGACTTCACATACAACCTAAAAATTTCTTCATAGGTTGTGTGCAGATTTCCTCGCGATGTTTTCCTTCACCGTAAAAGCGTCGATTAAACGTACAGTCGAACCAACTGAATCATGACCCACTTGGCCGATCATTCCTTTAGAATCATAAATTTAGTTAGGTTTTCTTCGCTATCATGCGTGTCGCACTTAGTACGTTTTAAATATGAATGAAAATGCGTCATTACGGGTCAGATATCTATGCAATTTTAATCTTTCTTATCACTGCACTAAAGTCTCAATTGGAATTTTAAATAAGATGTCGTTCATAATCTAAACTCTTTTCACTACTGAGAAAATGGAATAACTATTATATTTTTAAAAATAAAATGACGTTATGTGTCAGATGTCAAGTAGTAGTCTGAACAAATTTTAAAAATCCATATTTATTTGACACTGTCAGTGTCTAACAAATTGATAACAGGTTCGTTACTTAGAAATGTACGTTCAAGCGAATTTCATCCTACTTTGTATAGAGTGACTGTAGGAAAATGATCTTAAGGTGGGTCATGATTCAATTTGGTCGACTGTACATATGAATTAAAAATTTGAAAACACATTAGTACGGGGGTTCGAACCGGTGCCTCCCGGGTGGAAAACAACGCTCTTACGCACTACGCCACCGACGCTATATATTATAAATACATAATACATATCATCTAAATATCTTCTAGTAGATTTTCCGATTGAGAATCACATTGTAACTTAATTACAAAACGCTTTAATTAGTTCTTTACAAATTGCCTACTAATTAATATTCCCTGCACCATCATTAGTTTCGCAATGCTCAAGAATTCCGCGACACACATTTAAATGCAACTAATGCACTCTTTGGAAGTAATTGTTTTACCTTTAGTCATTATTTCGTCTCCACGTATTTTATTTTATCGAGGTAACATTTGGACAGTCAGCATCAGAAGTTAATTAACGCAATAGTACCTCCTTGTCCTAATTTAAAATTTAAAAAATAATCTATTGTACTTTGTACATAGGTAGGTAAAACGAAAGCTAACGGTCCCAACTAAAGCCAACGGTCAGTTACACTCAAAATCATCTCGCAGTCCGGGTAAACAACATTAACAGTAAGTAACATTCGGTTACATGAAAATGAAAATGAAAATACCTTTATTTCAACAATCACCAATATCCAGTTGACGTTATGAATGTGTTCAGATATTATTGGTTAGCTGTATATACAACATGTAAATTAAATAACCAACACCCTGAATACAGGTGGTTTGGGATCGCTTCTGAGTTGATTTCAAAAAAAAATAATAAAAGATTTTTTTAAATACCAAAAATAAACAAAAAGTACCCAGAAAATATTGTACAATATTTTCTGGGTACTTTAAGTTTTTTTTTTTTTTTTAAAGTTTTTTAATAAAAAAATCTTGAAATCAACTCAGAAGTCGATCCCAAACCACCTGTATTCAGGGTATTGGTTATTTAATTTACATGTTGTATAGAAGTTATTGAGCCGCATCTGCTCAGATATTATTTAAGTAATGAATGTTCAGATATTATTGGTAACTTTTAGTGTATAGAACTTATTGACATTTTAGACTGTTCAGAAGTACTTGGTCACCTTGACTGCTCCAATATATCTGATGGCGACTGTACTGTACATTTTAGTGTAGCCCTGACTTCTGAAAAAGTAAACTTGTGGTACAGAAGCCAGTTTCTTCCAAATTCATATCACAAAAATTATTGGGTTACATATAAAGCCTCAATAAACAGTATAGGCCATGTAGTACCTCAAAATAGATACAGGTTGCCACACTATTGTCTACAACATCCCAAAAAGTAGCTAAACAAACAATAACCAAGAACAAGAAAAGATGTTACACTCTAAATCATCTCGGCAACGCGGGGTGATTGGTAATTATTAGTGGCGGACCCGTAAGGGGAGATAGAAGAGAACAATACTAGACGATTTCACTATGGGATGTACTATTCGAATACAAACCGTTTCTGAGATATTAATTATTTTATCAATACAACCAATCAACCTGTATAATTACCAGGAATGTGTTCCTATAGGATGAATTCATTGCTTCGTAAATATAGGAAAACAAAATCCAAGTGAGCGAAGCCGCTTGCAATAGGGTTACTGCCCTGGGGCCTCCAGGTTTGGGGTAATTAGAGGCCTCCGTTCCTTCAGTGGCCCAGGTCCACCAGACCTCCAATGCCGGCCCTGGTTCCATCCACAACTGACAGGTTTTTGACTCTTATTATGTAGGGAATAAAGATTCTGAAATGTGAAAAGTGTATATATGGTATAACTGGTGACTGTACACGCCTTCTTTTTGTTGATTGAGTGAGATTAATCAAACACGGATTCCGAAATTAATGCGACGTGTTAATTTACTTTCCGACACATAATATGATATTGCTTATCAATTAGAACTTTGATGTTAATTCGTCTCAAGAATTTGAAATAAGTTTAGTAAATTATTATGAAATTGTTAATTTTAGATATTATTGATATTACCTATTGTTTTAATGACTAAGAGAATGTATTAAACTTGAATCACGTGATAACTTAAATAAAATGTAAGTTAAATATAATTTATCGGCATTATAAAAGTGAATTCTGTCTGCACTTGTAATTGTCATGTTTAGAAGAAGGATACTGCATGTATTGTTAGGTGCAAATAGTTATAAGCATGATGTTAATGTTGAAAATAAATAAAAATAAATAAGAATTTGAGATCTTGCCTCCCCAAAAAGCTATGATGGCAGCCATAGATGTATAAGAAACTATAGATGGGCAATGTGAAAGAGGAAGAGCATACTAACACTCATATTAGAATGAGATAAATAGAGTAGACCATTTTACGTACCCGCAGGCAGCCTATGTCGGCCTGTCAGTCACGTAGAAAAGACGGCAACTCTCTGATTGCAGTACTATTTTTCACGCACACATGCGCGTTACTCACATTGGTGCATTTTTTGCTTTCCCCGTAATCAATGCATTGCCAATATATAATCGACAGTAATTATAAATCAATACAACTTCTACATAAAATAATTTACATTACAAAGATATAAACTGTTTCCATTTCTTCTTCTTTACATCCTTTCAAGCGACCAACAAATGACCCAAAACTGAATTTATATTTTATACATTCGACCCCCTTACTCGTATTACCATGTATTTATGAACCCGTTAAATTATAATATTAATATCTTGCACTCATTTCTTTTATGAATTTATAATTGCTGAACCATTTTTCATTATCTATCTTATGTATATTCTATCAAAGCCATCTAAACTTCTCTGTAATATTTTAAAATGTTTTTAGGGCACTTTTACTTCAGCTAATAAAATTTTAAGTAGGGTCTTTGAAAAATTCTATAATAGAATTTAATCATCTGTATGATCTAGAGTTTGCCGACTGCTATCAGTAATTTGTGCTTGGCTAATGCTTAAGTCCACCTAGCTAGCTACCAACTTCTTGTCAAGATCTTCCTTCGTTATAATAATGCCCCTTTCCACCATCAGACGACCATGCGCGGCGAGGGCCTTTATTTTGTCGATATTCCTTTCATTCCCGAAGCGATGTGCTGTCGCTTTCATTATTCGAACAGCTACGGAGTGGAACTCTTTACCGAGCTCCGTTTTCCGGACCAGTATAATCTGGACATCTTCAAGGTCACAGTGAACAAGCGTCTTCTAGGCGAGCGTGTACCATCATAGGCGCCATCATTGCTTTCTATCAGGCGTGATTGTGATCAAACACCCAGCCTTTACACATAAACTAATATGATGTTGTATTCTTGACCTGTTACTTCAAAGATCTCTCATCGAGGGTTCCAGATGAGGCTGGAAGTAACTTCATCCTCATCTTTATCTACGGCCAAGTGAGATAAATACGAAGAGTTTTCCCGATAGTATGATTGTTATTTTGTGTCGGGCTTTGAGGAGGTAGCTAGCCAGGCAGACTAAAAGTAAACCATATCGTCCACCAAACTAAGCCCAAATTGGTACTTCGCTGGGATCAATAGGGATGATTGGGTAAACCACTAGAGCACAGAACCGATTAAACTCTTTCTCACAATTTGTTTTCATTATTTCAATAAATTAACTTGACTTAAATTACCATCTTTCATGCGTCATTAGAAACTTGTTATTTCAATTTGTGATTCCCATGAATGAATAACTTGTTTGTCATCATCTAATTCTGCTTGGCTTTGGATGAGGTTTGCACTTATTTGATGCTGGGTCGAAGGGCAAGTTGCGAAATTAACGAGTCACCTTGACCGAGAGGCTTGGCTTGAGTGACCGCAAATGGTTTTTTATTATGGTTTTCAAAACAATGAAATTATATAGGAAGACTCAAATTCATTTAGCCGACTACGGCTAAGTTCATCAGCTGGAAGTGAATTATCAGTAATCATTCATACGCTAATTTAAACGCTATCAATTAACCTGTTTATAAATAATTGAAATAGAAATACAGTGGACAAGCGTTTTGCAGGGCGATGTGGGATTATCGAATTTGTCGGATTATAGAGTCCCTTATAGAGACGTCATTATAGAGACCCTCTAAACACAAATCCACATGCAAATGTCATGGTTTCCCTCCAAACACTCACCTCGGAACCCTCAACTACCCGATGCCCGATCTTAATGCTGGCACTTCACATAACCGTATTTAGCAAACATTTGTTCTGCATCTCTATCATAATATATACAGAATGAAAGCGATGCAACACAAATGTTTGACAAATGCGGCCATGTGGAGTGCCAGTATAACACTAACTACACAACATTACAGTGCTAGCTTTAGGGACATTGCTGAGACGCTGCTAAAACTCGCGCCAAACTTGTAGTTCGCTCTGAAGTTGTTTCCGCTTCTTTCGCACAGCCGTACCACCTACTAACAAGGTTCAATTTTGATAATGCTCAGGTTATCGCCGCGTGTTAAGAGTGAACTAGGAATTTGGCGCGACTCTACTCAGACGAAAGCTCTATACCAAACACACAAGAAGGAATAATCGCCTAGGTGCTTCACTGCTCCACGATAACTATTTTCACTACACGTTACTATAGGCTGCACGTAGACGTGGTCAACATTTTCAGGCCATTGTAAAGACACCATGGTGTGAGACCCTCGTGACCTGTAATACAGTCTTCACAATACGGGCTATATGATGCCAATAAGTATAATACTCCTACTAAAGTTGTATAAGTGCCTAATTGTGAAGAGAAATAAATTTATTTATTAATATTATCATTATTTTGACGTCGCAACTCGTAATTTTTACTAATCATATAGCTTGGGCACAGATAATATAATACTATACTAGTAGGTATCAGTTTTTTTTACACATCAGGGTTTTAGCGCGTAGCTTAGTTCGTGATGGCGGGCGTTGTGCCGTGAGTGTAGACAAAGCGCATTTTTAATTCTAAAATGCATTATTAAAAATAATTTTAAATGCAGTTATAATTTTTTTTTTAATTAACAGGTGGAGGAGTAGCATTAGAAATCAATATTGCGAGCAGTGTAGAGTATTATCTTTACTGTAAATCATTGATTATTCCAAACGATCGATCAATTGCGCCGAACTGACGAATATTCTCGATAAAAGATTTATTTTTAAAATATTTTATCTCACCAATTTGCCATAACTTGGGTTGAAATAAATTAAAATAAGATTCTTAATTACACTTTCAGCTATAAAGACTAAATGAGTTCTCAACGTAGTCGTCGGCAAGGGCAAAATCAAATTTAGATTTTACATAAATTTTTAGGTATCCCATAAAGCACCCAATCGCGTAAAGTCATGATTTATATTAGTTTCTGTAATTAAGTTGTCATTTTTATTTAAATTTGTATCATAATAACGAACCTACTAATAACTTAATCACAATATTTTATATGATATCCAAAGTTCAATAAGAACGTTTTCAGTTTAAAAAGATACTACTTTTTACGTTTGTTCGTAAACCCGTGTGTGGATGAGTGACAAGTTGTCTGTCGCTTAACATACATGTGTAGCATTGGTACTTTTTAGACAATGAATAATAAAATCCGGTACCTACGGACAGAGTGGCACGACACGGCGCGGTACGGCACACTTCGGCACGCTACGGCATGCCGCGGCACCCCGCGGCACGTCGAGGAACGCCGCAGCATACTGAAAGATCCCGCGGTCTACATTTAAAATTAAATGTTGATATCTTGTCGTCCTATTAGTGTAAAAATAAAAGAATTTCAGTACTAAATTCAGTTCAATAGTGTTGAAAATGATGTTTCCACTAAAAAAAATCCTTTGCCATGCCGTCAGTGGTGGCAGCACATGAAAACGTATTGTGATTTTCATACAAAAATATACCTACTGCATCAACTATCCAATATTACACACATTTTAATTACAAAAATTATCAATATTCAGATTTAACTAGATAGTTTTTGTGACATTAAAAAATCCTCGTATGCGTTGCTGCTATTCACAACTGCAACTTAAATGATGGCTGAAGTTAGTTATCAGTACTAATTCATGACTCAAAAAATATATAAAACCCGGAAACATACATCTCACGGCTAAATTCGAGTACACGTTTCCCTTGAGACACTTAAACCTAAACTTATTTTTTTGGTCTGGCAACTTTCGAGTACGAAGGTTGATCTCCCCCTTCTTCCGCCTTACGTTTAATATTCAAAAAAGGAGTTCTAATCTAAATGCTATTAATCTAGGGGTTATTTATCATTTATTTTCGTTTTATAAGCCGAGGCGCACACTGAACGCCGTTCCCGAAACATCCGTATATAGGGCTGTGAGGGTAACGATGGTTTTGTTGTTTACCGTTTTCTTTTTAACAAAAAAAAAGGTTAATCACTTACTATCAAGCGAATGATACTAATATTTGCCTACCCTACTACCAATGTTATTTGGGGTTGGCATAATATTTGAACATTTGCAATAAGTTTGTGTAAGATTCCATTAAAAAATTCTTCAGCTTACAAACTGTCAGCAGCCCGTCTGTCTATAACTGTAAGTTTGTTAGTCATTTTAATCGACTAAACAGGATTACCTAGATATTATGTTAGTAGATTAATTATTATGCATTGGGGTACAATCAATGTATACGCTATTAGTGTTTTAGCATCACACCACAATCATTATTATTAGCCATTTCGTTCAAACGGCGCGGCCTCAAAATTGCTCTTAATTGGTTAACCATTTCGGACTTCGTAATTTAGCAATATTATAACAGCATTCAACTTTTAATTGAAGATACCAGAACCTATATTGAGCAAGCGATTAAACATCGTAATTCACTAAAGCTTTTCTGCAAGTCATCTAAAAATATTTTCACCTTTAAAATTTAAACGAAAATTTTTGTGTTATTTCAAGTAACCTATACACCAAGAGCTTCTAAGTTTCTCCTTCTTTCTTCTACCTTGCTCCCTATTTATGTTAGGATCAGAACAGATTTTTTTTATACTACGATATAGCAAATAAGCTTGCGGCGTACCTGGTGTTAAGTGGTAATCGTCGCCTATAGAAACTTGCAAAGTTAAGAGTAAATCACTTAACATTGCAAGTGCGTTGGCATCCTGGGGACTAAGATTATATGCCTCCCATGCCCAGTAATTACACTGGCTACTTCTTCCTTTAATCCGAAACACAGCGAACTGCTTCACGACACAAATAAGAAAGGCGGTGGTACCTAACCAGACGACCCTACATATGGGTCTACCACCTATATAGTTAATATATTATGTATAGTATGACTTAATATACGCATGTAACTCACGATAACGATAGAAATACTGGATCACTATTGCCTTTGCGGTTTCGCGAGGTGGATGTCACGCGCGGTTTTTAAGTCGACGTGTCGACGTGCCATACAGGAACTATAGATTAGTTCCTCTTTTAAATAAGATCACTTTATCAAAGTGGGATTAGACTTCTTTGTAAATGGGTATTTTATAAAGCATGATAAAAAAAACCTACCAGCTTTAACGCACCATAATATATATTGTTTTATACTACAAGATGGCAAACAAGCTTACGGCCCACCTGGTGTTAAGTGGTTACCGTCACCTATAGACTCTGGCAATATTAAGGGTAAATCACTTAAACTTAGAAGCTTTTGAAGAGAAGATCGGCGGCTTCGCGGTCTTGCTTTCTTCGTAACGATACCGAAAGCTGGTATTCTAAAGAATTGCGTGTTCGGTATTCGGTTGGGTGACCGAAAGTTTTTTAATTCAATTTTCCTCTGCTTTCCCGGTTGCTGTCGAAAGTAAAAAACACATGGCCGTAAAAATATAATACCAAAACCTATAGCAGTATTGCCGGGTGCATTTCACTATTGGCATGGAAATACATAATGTTAATTGTGGGACTAGGAAACAACACTTGTTTCATAGTTATATCCCATTATTTCCATAACGACAAATCGCAAATGGCAAGAGCTTTTCACAATACATTATGGTGTATGGTATTTGATGTGTTTCGGATTGAAGGGAAAGGTAGCCAGTGTAATTACTGGGCATGGAAGGCATATAATCTTAGGCCCTTATTACAGAATGACACTCAGACGTCAAACATGTCTTGAGAATCGTCTGTCACTTTCTATCACGCACAAAGTGATAGAGACGTAGGACGCTCAAGTTGGTGTTCATTCTTGAAACTTATTCTATAATACGAACATTAGTCCCCAGAAAGGCAACGCACTTGCAGTGTTAACAGTTAATGTGCGTTGAACACAAGCCACGCAATGAAGAAATAGTTATAAGTATAATTCTCCGTCAGAAAACGTGTTCTTATCCTTCTTACAATAACTAGTTATTCAAAAGAGACGTGAAGAAGCACCTTTTAGGTCATCAAGGCGCGTGTGGCACGCTATATTCCTCTCCACGTCTCTTCCCCGTCAGGTGGTACGGAGTCATTTGATAGAATTTTTAACAATAAAAAGAGGATGAAATACTGGAAAATGACAAATTTTAACAATCTACAATTTAAACAGGGAATCAGCTTTGCATACTTGATTCAAGTTCAAGGCAAAGATTATTTATCATTTGCAAAACCACTTTTACCAAACCAGTATTAAACAAAATTCCAGTTGACGTCTACTATTCGGAAAAAGAAAAATCGGGAGTGGTCTCCCCTTGACTTTCTTGTATACCGGTAACGCCTCAAAAGTTGATAGAAACCTTATATTTGTCACCCATCCGAGTACCAACCACGCACTTGGTTGCTTAACTTACGTGATCGACGAATCAAAAGTTGATAGAAACCTTATATTTTGATATCATAGATGCATGTTAAATTTGGTTGCAATAAGTTAAAGCATACTCGAGTTATCGTGCTTACGCACAGACACACAGCCATACAAACACACAGACATAATTCCAAAAACGGTATTTTTGGACTCAGGGAGGTTCAAAAGGTGTAAATCCACCAAAATCTCGAGGTCGAATTTTTTGACGATTACAAGACTTCCTCTATACTACGTATACGAGAAAGTAAAAAACACAGATTTTACCGGAAGGTTATGCGAAGGCCTAGGACAAGCATAGTACCTCGTCGTACCAAACTAATAAGAAATTTAAATATAAATTAATATATTAATATAAATTTTAAAAGAATATAAAACCTACTTAGGTTTAAAGAAATTTATTTCTCATAAGAACTTACATATAACACATGATAGTTCACTTAAAATGAGATAAAATAGCTATACATACTTCTAAAATACATATTGGCGCAGCGCAGTTACCCCGTGACACAATAAACGATTTACGTGCAATTGACACATAAAAAAAACTAAATCACTATTTTGGTTGGTACTGTCCTGACTCACTGTTTATTAAACATTCAACATAAAATACACAGAAAACGCACATCAGAAATACTCGACCCAACTTAACTACGTATGTACTACCTTCATTCTCGCAAGTATCCATTAAATAATTTGCGTTCGACCGGTTTCATGCGGAGCATTAGGCAAGTAATGGAGTGGCCTGCAGAGAATATTTTTATAAGATTTTTATTTATTTTATTATTATAACTTTTAGAAAACTAAGTGCTCAATGTTTATTTTTATTAATCTTCAACAGTGTGAAATAACATTATAATCTCTACTTTATTACAAAATAGAATCCTTTTCTTTATTTTTTTGTCTATCCACCTATACTAATATTACAAAGCTGAATAGTATGTTTGTTTGGTTGAACACGTTTATCTCAGGAACTACTGATTCAAATTGAAAAATACTTTTGTATTGGGTAGTCTATGTATAGAAAAAATAAATAAAAAAAACTATAGCCCATATAATAATCGACATTAATGCAAGCGAGAATTAGTTATTTATACGCAGATTTTTTTTAGATGATTATCGTTTTGTAAATATTATGTTTGGAACTTCCTTAATACTAAGGCTATAAGGTCGATAGAGTGAATTAATAAGTTAGCAATTAAAAACAAGAAATAATTTTAATTATAATGAGCCCTTCTTCAATATTCTAATCAAACATTTATTGTAACACAAATTATAGTATTTTATAGACTATTTTTTGGACCGTAACGCATAGATGACATTGTAACTAAGCCAAATTACATGGTTCAATTTCAATTCAATTTTGCTTTCAATTACATTGCTTCAATGTCTTTGACGCCTATCATCAGCATTCCATTTGTCTTAAAACAATAATCTGAACCTACCAATAATAAGTGGCGGGCATACTTTTTCGTGGGGCAATTTCTAAGCGTCAGAAATACTTATATGTTTTATATGCATATTTCAGCCTCAAATCGATTTATAATCCACATAATATTAATATGACCGACTATGAATTTTTCAGGGACACATCCATGGGCGAACCGTAATTCGTTACCACAGCCTCGCGTGTAACGAGCAGCCTAGCTAATTGTATCATAATGTACTATAATAAATACAGAAAGTGTAATACGCAGGCGAGACAAGATTACTATATTATGTAACAAAAAGTGAAAAAAATTATGCACTTATAAGTAACGGCCTAGGCCTAACTGGTTTACCTATACTTGTATAAAATTGTTAGTAGTATTGCTAAGTTCACGGTTAGATTTTTATGTGAGAGGTTCATGGAAATCCATTAGCACTAGGTCAAACTAGTTTTACGTAAAATAGCCGGTATTTATTATACGGGCGTATAATGCGATCCGCCTGCGACATATACATATCTGTTAGTACTATTTTGTTGTTATAATTTAACTAGCGGTCACCTGCGGTTTCGCTCGCGTTAATCTCGGTTAACTCGCTAAATAGTATCCTATGTCCTTAATTTCATCAAAATCGGTCTAATAGTTTCGGAGCCTATTCAATGCAAACAAACAATTAAATCTGTCTTCTTATATAATAAAATAGATTATTAATATAGATTAGCGTTATTATTATGACATAGCCAAAAGAATTGCGAACCTTATGTAGCAGTGGACATATTGCGAGAAGGCCTGACAGCCTGATACTTTCTTTCATTTCAGACTTTTTAGCTTACCTAATGTCAAGCTGTTGTTAAATCGGAAGCATGTGGTCAAGAAGCTTATATTTTACTCTATCTTCGTGCCTGTGGTAAATGACTTTTGTGGGTGGATAAATGACTTCTAAAAAACACACAACAGCTTCAAGAATTGAAATATCTAACATATTTTACATTTAATTCCTCGCACTTTATGCTTCTTTTAGGATTTAAATATCGTGTTCAAGACATAAACCAATAAGACTTTTTTATTAGCCTGAGGTTCAAGATCCGCAACTTTTAATATTCATGACACCTAATCAGTTTTACTTAAATCTGAGTCGCCAACGAGTTTCATCAAGGCTACCATTGTTTCGTGCGAAATACAAACTGGTTAAAATAATGCGAAACTTTTACTACTTTTGGGTACTTACTACATACTGGTATAACAAATTAATGTGTGTGGGCTTTGGCTGTGTTTAGATATGATGCACAATTGCAAATGCATCGTGTCGTGTCGTCACGTCAGTGCAAGAGCACTCAGTTACAGTAAACGTCGCAAACATATCGGCTTGAAAAGGGAATGCCTCTTTTAGGGTTCCGAACCTCAAAAGAAAAACGGAACCCTTATAGGATCCCATTTTTTGACTGTCAAGACCCGTTACCTCAACGAGTGGAGGTATCGAGTTGAAATTAAAACTATATACTCAAGTCTACAGTCCCTTGAAGCTGTGAATAAATCAAACTTAAAAAGTTAAAGAAAAAAAAATACGGCCGTTTATGCCGCAAAAAAATACAATTTCGTACGGAACCCTCGCTAGGCGAGTCTGACTCGCACTTGTCCCGTTTTTTTACTATGAACGCTAGGGTATATCGCCATCCTGGTGAGTAAAGGCTCTTACACGCACGTTCTTTCGCGTTCAATTTGCTCTTACACGCACGACAGAGCATATATGTAAAGGCTGCTATTGTGCATGCGTCACAGTCATAGCCCACCCATGCTTGTGAGATAAAAATACTACCTATATATGCAAATGCACACAACAACCCAGTTTGATGATGAATCATATGACGAACAGTAACAATTAAAAAAACCTTAATTTAAATCTTAAATAAATTTGGAAAAACCATTTTCTTATTACGAGATCTTTAGTTTTTGAAATCAGCATCCCACTAGCTGTCATCCTGGCTTTTCTATTCTTCTATTCTATTCATTAGCCGTGTAATGCTCGTAGAATAGAATAGCATCATATTATACTCCAATGGGGACTAATGGATCAGCAAAGGACTCCGTCCACCAATCCGCATTGGGCAAGCGTGGTGGACTACTGCCTAAACCTCCTTCGATGACAAGGAGAGGCCTTGTGTCCCAGCAGTGGGTTGAATAAAGGCTGTTATGATGATTCGATTCCTAACTAGTGCTCCATCCATCCGCGACTTTTTTTTAACGAACTGTAATATAGCAAAGCCTTCCTGGATAAATGGACAATCCAGCACAAAAAGAATTTTCAATTTGAATCAGTAGTTCCTGAGATTAGCGCGTTTAACTAAACAAACAAACTCTCCAGCTTTAATATATTATAAGTATATTATACGTATAGATTGGCTTCGCGAAACAAAAAAAGATTACGCATTTTGCCAATGTCAAGTATAAATTTTGTATAAAGTAACAATAAGTTGTACTGTATTGAGTTAAAAATGGAGTCACTCAACACACTCTACTTTACGCTTCTTTATTTGGAGTTTAATTTGATAGAAAAGTCCAGAAATATTACCTACTATTTTAGTTATTAGGGCCGACTTGTTAAAATAAATATCTAATATTACATTTAAATAATTAGAAAATTCTTCCTTATTTCCTTTAAGTAATAATAGTTTCACAATTATACGCCTCTTACGACATTTTCAACTATTTACTTAAATATATATCTAGTAACATCTTGAAGGTTCGCACTCCCTTCTCGTGGGCATAAAGAAAGAAACATAATTAAATGTAAATTTGTATCACTTAAAGGTTAAATCAAAATAGTAAGTGTGGTAATTAGCTGTCAGCCTTTCATTTCGCACATACTTACAGATCTGTAACAAAGTAACAATAAAATGTAATTAAAAAAAATTACAGGAAAATAAATATTTCATCAAAGAGCAAATTACTGACAAAAACGACTACTCATAAGCCATAAGATATTGCATATACGTGTGTAAATACCGAACACACGTATATGCAATATCTTATGGCTTATGAGTAGTCGTTAAAAGTAATAAGGCAGCCGAACTATTATTACTACGCGTGTGCTTTTACCATGGCCTTTATTCAATATTGGGATTAATTTAGAAAGATAAAGATGATGAAACTATTGTTGTAACGCGATGTATATATACCCAGGATACTGAGAGAATGAAGTATCTGTCCTGGTGGTGGACTTTTGTGGCACACAACAGGTTCGTTTTTTTGGGGTTTGATGCCTTTTATGTAGACGAGGCACTGCATGTCTCATACTGCCAGCTGTGGCTATATGTGTAACAACTTACCATGTTTTACCTAAGGCTCTGTTCAACCACTTTTTGGATCATGATCGGAATCGTATTTATGTACGTACAGTACCTATAGATCATGGCACTCCTTGCACCAATTGGTGGTCAGCAGCCACTCCTCACCGACGGCTGCTCGACCTGGCGCGTCCTCCTGGCGAGGACACTGGGAGCACCCATCGAATTGCACCCGGGGGACTTCGAGCGCGGTCGTGACCCTGAAAAGGGCCGTCCGGAACTAGCCGTGGTGGGAAAACAAAAACAACTCGACGATGGCATGTGACTTCGAATGCCAAGGGAACACACTTGACATCAAAAGCCACACACCCGCCGAGAAAGTTTCCCCAGCACGTTAGGGTCCGCCATGAAGAGTCTTCCGAGCGTGGACCCCATATAACAATATCCCTAGGGATATAAAGCGACATATACAGTACCTATATTTAATTACAATATCTAGCACAAATTATTTGTACTAGATACCTGAGTTGAGTTTTGCTTTATTCCTACTAAGACATTGACTAACACTTGTATATATGTGATGTTCTCAACGATAGTACAAAGAGTCATCAATCTGATATTGCATAACAATTTCACATTAATGTGATCAGGAAGTACCTAGTTCTATGTAAGTGAAAAAGTAGTTATATTATGTGCTACGATAACATATTGCTACTTACGCACAAAGATACGTTTAATTTTACATTACTTATATTATTTATTTACATTGTTGAATGCTTTTGATATCCTAATAATTAAAACTGGCAACCATGCACTTGTTCATAAAACAACTAATTTAAAAAACATTAACTAATTGCCTTTAATATAAAAATAAGTCACGTTTGTATATAAATTTACCTAATATCTTTAACGTCTTTGTATTTATTTTGCACAGTCAATATTAATATAATTTCAAATTTAATAAAAGAATACCAGGCATATTTTATAATATAGACTATTTAAAAAACCATTCTCGGAGCCACTTGAACACATAGGTACAAAAAATTTCATGAAAAGCTGTTTACGAGGAGAATAGTGAGTAATAAACACACCTAATATTATGTAAGTTATTTTGTATCAAGTTTTATAGGTACTTTATCCATAGGTACTGCAGGCTTATAATGTAAGCATTTTTGCATAGACAAGAAGGATGCCAAAATTGTATTTAGCAGTATAATATACATTATTGCCCCGGACAATTTACAAGTATAGGCACGTTCCGTGTGTGTTATTTGCCACTGTATTCTTATCAAGACTATGCGATCAAAGTAGGTATCTTACGAACTACAGAGTTGGCATGTCTTCATCGTGCTAAGTAAAGTTGAATAAAAAAACTTGTTAAGATTTGAAATTATTATAAATAACTACGATGCAATTTAACTGATAGTTTTTCAAGCCTTATATAATTTATATCAGCAGCTTTTTAATGTTATTTAATATATTATAACATTGCAATATTAGGAGTGTCTCCCAAGTTCTTGTCGTTATTACACGTGTTGAGAGACTCCATTGATATTTCAATCTACAGTACAATTTTAGAGTAGAATAACTATTTCCACTCGACATTGGCTGAATGCTGAAATAATAAGATTAACATTGCAACTTTAGTCACGTTCGTAAACCGAACAAAATTCTTCGTAAAGTTATTAGTCTATTCGGTAGAATCTTCAAAGAGCCCGCTTGATCTTGTCGTTTTAAAATGTGTCTACAGCGAACTTCTTTGGACCCATAATTAAATGATCAATCTTTCTCTCTTAATCTGAATTTCGTATTTATATCTTCAAACCCAATGAAGATTCTACAGCAATGTTATTTACCCCTAAAGCTGATGCTTAAAGGACATCTTAGGCCCCAAGCAAAAAAGCTGACTCGCAATACTTGTTAACAGTGAGTTATCATAAAATTACATCACATGTCATTGAACCTCGCATCTTGAATATATATTCGTGCATCGGTACAGTACACGTTGCTCTCTGACTACAAATCGCTTCATGAGGTAAAACTGGAAAAAACTAACTCAATCCGTTAGATGACATCGAAGAGGCGCGAAAATTATTACGAAATAATGAATTGTTTCATAATAACTTCACTTCGTATCAATCAGATTGAACAACTAATTTTGATCGGAGTGGCCATCTATGACTTAGCGACTATAGAATATGATAAAGCAGAACTTGACTGTGACAAATTGTAAAATAATATACGTTTGTTCGATCTGCGCGACACATAACAGAATTATGGCGAAATCCTTCACGTTTTGAACAGCATAATAAGATTTTGTTATTAGTCATTCTAAAAAAGGCAAGAGTAGTGAACGTCGAGGTAAACCAGAAGATCTAGAAGACTTGCACACTGTTATACTAGTGACAATTTGTTTGCTTGCTAGCTTTAATTAGATATCTTTCGACATTGACAATTATAACATAAACGATAAAAATATAATAGCTATAGAAATAATATCTAAGTTAATTCTTAAATAGACTGTCACATATCAAAAGCGAAAAATAGTAATACAAGAACTTGTGTTGCTAGACGCAACACAAGTTCTTGTATTACTATTTATAAAAGGAATTTCTTAACCCTGAACAGATTATCGCACCCGGGGGTGCTTGTGAGTTGGAGAGTAACCCATCTATAATAGCAAACCCAAGGAGAATTGGTGTCATGTAGGCAGTAGCGCAGTAGGACCGCCAAGGGCACCAGCCATATAAAGGGATGCCACTGGATACAAAAGGGAGTCAAAACATGGGCTAAAAACCTCGCCCAGGGCGCCTGGTGCTAAAACAAGCACTGCAAGACAGGTAGCCGGTCATAAAGTCCAATGCCAAAACCTTTTTCTTTTCAATCCGAAACACAGCGAACTGCTTTACGGCAGAAGTAAGAAAGGCGGTGGTACTTACCCAGACAACCCTACATATGGGTCTACCACTTACATCAGTATATCCATAACATAAAGACCTTTTGCACCGATCTCAAATAAATTAGGAGCAGAAAAGTGAAAAAGATTTACGATTCTTCGAAATTAATTTCTTCGATGAAAAGATCGTACAGGAAAATAAAAACGATATTGTTGTATAAAGTTTTAATTCCATTTATATATTTTTTAAACTGAATTTCTAGGGACTAACAGTTTTTCAAAAGCTTAATATGTTTCTTGCTTAGTATTTTCAAGTTTTTGAGTTGGTCACCTAATGATAATAGTACTTACAGACAGTAAACAGAAGGCAGTAACTTTGTATAAATAATAAGAATAGTCTTATAATCCATAAGTTACTGCATATATCATTGTTTAGATATGACACTATATTATCAACCACCGTAGTTGTAATAGGTTGGGGAAAAAGTTTCTTCGCATTTTTTAAGAAAATTCAAAACATTTTTTAATATAGTTTATTTACATTTAACTAAAGTATGTAGGTACCATTTTGTTCGATAACTTTTTTCCATCTTGTAGGTAGGGACATGATCCCATTGCTATAGAAATTTTGGGACTTCTGGTCAAAATACCGCGACAAGTGGTTTTGGCAGTCCTCTCGTGATGTTAACCTGACACTGCCTAAAGAATTCTGAAGAGACCGAAACAGGTGGAAATCTGAAGGTGCAAGGTCAGGACTATACGGCGGATGCATTAACACCTCCCAGCCAAACTCTCTTAATTTTTGCTGAGTGGCTAAAGATGTGTGAGGTCTAGCGTTATCATGATGAAAAACCACACCCCTTCTGTTGATTAATTCCGGCCGCTTTTTCTCAACTTCTTGCTTTAATCTCATCAGTTGTTCGCAGTAGAGTTCAGAATCGATGGTCCTGCCTGGTGGTAACAGCTCATAATCAATAATGCCCTTCCAATCCCACCACACACACAGCATCACCTTGTTGCGAGTTAACCCGGGTTTCGCCACAGTCTGTGAAGCCTGACCGGCCTTTGACCACGACCTTTTTCGCACGTTCTTGTCGTACGTGATCCACTTTTCATCACCAGTTACCAGCTTCTTCAAAAATGGTTCGGTTTTATTACGTCGTAATAAAGAATCACAAATGAGTACACGGTTCATTAGGTTTCTTTCAGTGAGCTCGTGAGGTACCCAAATGTCGAGCTTTTTTGTGTACCCAGTTTTTTTCAAATGCGCCAAAACTGTTTTGTGGTCAATTCCCAGTTCCTCAGCTACGTCGTAATTATTGACATGCCGATCTTGCTCCACTTTTTCAAAAATGGCATCCATTTTATCTGTAATAGGGCGACCAGAGCGACGTGCATCTTTGACATCAAAATTTCCGGATTGAAAACGCTTAAACCCAATTTGTGCTACTCTCACAGACACTGCACTAGGTCCATAAACATCGCAAATTTTTTTTGCGGCTTGCGTTGCATTTTTACCTTTTTTGTAGTAAAATTTTAAAATGTATCGAATTTCTTCATTAGATTCACTCATCTTGGCGGTACGAAAAACAAATGAAAATCACACATTTTCCTAATTTGAATTTGGAATTATGTTCTTTAAAATTTAAACTTTCAATGATACCAAAACCAGCCAGATACAAATAGTATAGCCAAAGAAATTTTATTACAAGTTTATACATACTATAATGCGAAAAGACTTTTTCCCCAACCTAATATAACAACTTCAGAATAAACCCCGTTAATCCACTTATGAGACGCTAAACATAATTTAGTGCATTGTGTCAAAGCTGCAACTGCAGTAGGTCATTCTAATAATTTATGCTTTAAGTTTTGAAACTCAATTTAATACCTCATAACAGTGTCAATAACGGTACAAAATACATCTATTTCTATACAGAAAAATATAAATCGTCAATCAATAATCGTTTGAATCGATAAATATTACTTATTATATTTTTGTAAACCGTCTTACAATAATGGTCGCACTCCTTTCTAAAAATGGAATTTAAATAAACACTTAATTGACAGCAAATAATCATGATATATATATACCCATATACATCAAATAACACGGCATCAGCACGCTTCAGTGCGCCTTTGTCAAAACTACGATTTAAAAAAAATCCTTATGCAAATTATATCGTTACAAAACAATAAAATCATTTCACGTTCAATTTGAATTCTTCGAACAATGATTTACATCCATCAGACCAATTCACTTACGATTGTCAATACTAAAGAACGTGCTTTGATTAATAAGAAGTATTTGTTATTATTACAAAGAATCCAGGAAAATCGAGAATCTTCTACAGTAGAAAGAAGCTTCTGATCGTTATTATTCTGGATTAGCAATAGGCCTAGTCAGGTCAGATAAGGAATTCTATTTCCATGTCGCAATTAAGGATCTGACCATCTAGCGCCACCAACTTCTAAGTCCGATCAATTTTGAAAAATCTAAAATGACCACGGTCTTTTTAAATGCGAGTAAAATTTATTGAATAACATTACAACTTTTAATTGCTCCGTTTAGTTTTGAAATGGGTTTTAGCCATGGCCTCTATTGACTTAAACGCATTTAAAGGCCTGACCATCTAGCGCCACCAACTTCTAAATCCGAGTGATTTCGAAAAATCTAAAACTGCCACGATCTTTTTAAATGCGTGTAAAATATATCACTGCTTTCATTGCTCCGTCTAGTTTGAAAATGGGTCTAAGCCATGGCCGTTTTTAACTTAAACCCAAAGAACGGAAAAGGCTGTAGGTACAGTCATTCAATAAATGTTAGACGTGTTCTATACAGGGTGTAAAAGACATGAACAGTCAAACGAGAACCATGTATTCTGCTAACCACCATAACATTTTTTTTCCTTTAGTCTATACCTGGGAAATTGATAGTTACGATTTTATTGAAGGTCAAAGTCATAATTTTTTTTCATTTTTTTATGAAAACGTATTCTATACGTTATTTATAAATAATTGTCCAAAGAAACATTATCATTTTTTTTAGTATTTCATAACAAAAAATTGCTTCAAAACGTTAGCGTTCAATGTAGCTCACTCGATGCGCACGGACACTAACGAACGGGGCCGCCGCCGTCTGGCAAAATCATCGCGGTTTTGCGAGTTGCGTGCGAGTTGAGCCCTTTACATTGCGCGCTACAATTTGCAATTTTTTTTAAGACCAAAAAATAAAAATCATTTCCCAGCAATATTTTTTTTGAAATATGTCTTATTTTGATGTATAGAATACATGGTTCTCGTTTGACTGTTCATGTCTTTTACACCCAGTATAATATTAACTATTTAAGATTTGTCTAAATTAATGTTGCTTTAAAATCTTATGTGACGCTGGTTAGCGTGTGTCAGCCGAAGCGTACTTATGTAGTTTTATAAAATCTTGCGGATCACCACATACGTGTTCTTGGATGTTACCATACGCTCTGGTTAACAAGACGTTTGTACAGAAATATTCCGTTTCATATTTATTTTATTTGCTTAATATTTTTCTAATATAGCAACTAATTGACGCATTCTTAAAATTCTTGCACCAGTATAGTAACAACAGTATAAACGGTGTCGAAAAACCAGACAGACATAATATATCATCAAAAAGAAATTGAGTAGTTAATCACAAAGTAAATGAGCCAATGAACATTGAACCCAGGGTAATTTCTTTTTTTTTTATTCGAGTATTTTAGTTTTAATTTAAATTCCACTGATGATGTGAAATCTTCAGCGGCCTCAGCTGTCGATTAGCACTTCAGTACCATGTCATATCAACGCAAACGATTATGCAGTAATTGTTGCTACAGTATGAATGATTATTAGGAGAGTGTTAATCTACTTTTAAGGCCGACCGTCTCCCGAGAATTGTGAAAACTACAAAGAAACTGTAGACGATTCTCCAATAGAGTAAAGTTAGCGTCTAATTGCCACAAAGCAATATCCGAAACTTAGCATTCAGCGCTCGTGCCAGTCGTCCAATTCCAGCCACGTCAATGTCATCCTTGGTTGGACGCATTTCGCATTCGTCGCGTGCATTCACTGACGTTTAGCTAACTAAGCTTAAAAACCGGCTTCAAAACAACCCTGACCTTGAACTTCCGAAATTCAGATGCAACGTTAGGTAATTTCACCAGATGTGGATATCCGCGGAGGTCAATTTCGTAAGCATTCGGACAAGCAAGTTCGAAAACTTGTTCTTTAATTTTCCAAAATGTTTATGAATTGCAAAAGGTTTATTAAGTGTTAATGACTGATACGTGGTTTTTGGTGTATTTATCTACAATTATTTTACACATTGTTATTTATTGATTGATTTTTTAAAAGTAAAAGCTGACTGGAGTCATTTAAGTCCAAAAGCATGTTTGAAGAAACCATCCATAAAACACTGACTGAAGCCACAGTATACCAAGAACAGTAATATAAGTCTTCATACAAACTGGCCGCTATCCATTAGAATGTGTGCGTGCGTACTCGGCGCCGTGTACGCACGCACTGTGACGCACACATTGACATAAAATATGGGGGCATAAGGTGGTCTCGGTGTGATCGCGCGTTTTTATGTCAATGTGGCACACTCGCTCGCCGCTCGTTCCCGCCCGGCACATTTACGATAGCCCTAGCGTCAACGCAGAGTACGCTAATAACTCGCCGACAGCCCGCAGATAACCTACTGTTCTTGGTATACTGTGCTAAAGCCTTCTTGTTATATTCAGTGAATGTAAAGTTAATTTTTTTCTACAAGCTACTGTAACATAAGTTCACCGACCGGCACATATTTTTATTAAGGAAAAATATCATAATCATTGAAGAAGATAAAAAAGGACTACATAATAATCCGTAAGCAAGTACTTATTACAAAAATTAAATAATTAAATTATAACAAGTATAAAAAACTAACGACAATATTCCAAGTATTTTTATACTTTATGGCTAAGTGAACTAATTTATTTTTTACTAGCGCCCTGACCTTGAATATTGGTCCAGTAATTTTTGAGATTATTCATTATAAACATACATACAAAACTTTTCTCTTTAAAATATTAGAATAGATATATGGCATGAATAGATAGTAAAATATTAGTATACATTTTGCATAAGTGAATGGGCCTCATGATATTCTACCGAGGAGACGTAATCAAGAATTTCCATTCGTTTCCGACTGTGAACAGGGCCCAGACAAGTGGCAAACGATATAAATCGTTTCTTCAAGTAACAACTTCAACTCTAACATTTGATGTGATGGTCGCCATCTTTCATTAGATTATACCTTTTTCTAATTATTATGTCAGTGTCATACATAATCATTTTCGTTAAGCGTTTTTAATGCAATCTAGGCCCTGAAAACATAAAAAAGTTAGGTAGTGAAAATCTTAAATACTCGACAGTAGATCGTTTTGAGGTTTCTAGAGTAAAAGCTAGGAAAAAAACAAAAGACGCCTAATAAAACCTACATGTGTAGGCGAACGCCCAAATGGAACTGGTGCAAAGACCTGCTATAAAATTCTCAATAGGTCAGGGTCGTCAAGGTTACACGCGGATGCTGTAATCGAAGATGTTAAAACAACAAGCTGGTCTCGTTATCCACATGAATGATTGTAGAGGTCAGATTAATAGGGAAAATAGAAAGCCTAATGATAGAATTAATTCCCAAAGAGGGTTGCGAGTCAGGCAGGCCGCTGGCCATAAAAAATTAATACCAAAACCTATAGCCTCGATATCAAAACATGCGCCACCGACGTCTTTGATTTGAATTGGTAGCAAGCAGGGTAGTAGAAAGAAAAGAAAGCTTAACGAATAAAACCGTTTTTTACTTTCTCGTATACGTAGTATAGAGGAGTCTTGTAATCGTCAAAAAATTCGATCTCGAGATTTTGACGGATTTACACGTTTTAGACCTCCCTGAGTCCAAAAATACAGTTTTTGGAATTATGTCTGTGTTTTTTAGCACGATAACTCGAGTGTGCTTTAACTTATTGCAACCAAATTTAACATACATGTATGACATCAAAATTAAGGTTTCTATCAACTTTTGAGTTGTCGATCACGAAACTTAAGCAACCAAGTGCACGGTCGGTACTCGGATGGGTGACCAAAATTTAACATGCATGTATGACATAAATATATAAGGTTTCTATCAACTTTTAAGTCGTTTCCGGTATACGATAAAGTCAAGGGGAGACTACTCCCGATTTTTTTTTGGTGTAGCGATAGGATAGCGCTATCTTGTGGAGTTAGTGGTCGGCCTAAAAGCTCCTTGGCGGCTTGTCCGCTGTTCCCTAACTCGACTAATTCATATGGGAACAGTTTTTTTCTGCTCTGTGGATAACATAATCTATATACTTGAAGCAAAAACTTTGTACCCCTTTTTACGAAAATTGCGAGGACGGAGGAGTATGAAATTTCACACACTTATGGTTTATATAGAGAAGGAGTGCAGAATGCTAATATTTGTTTAAAATTAAGCAATAAAATTCATTAAATGAATAAAAAAATATTACACACTCTACCATGTATTTGAAACACACGCAAATATACTCTTTTGTTTATTGGTAAAGTCTGAAACATGATTGTGTTTTTTTTCGTTTTTTTTATAAAAAGCCTTAGTATATTTTGTCTAATTTTGTGTGAAATTTTTAACGCAACCGCACTTTTAATCAACCAAGTCCTAGGTCACCTAAACACTAATTTGTATTAACTGTTTCAAATTTAACGAAAATAAAATTAATGTAAAAGCTCAGTGTAAAAGTTACTTTAATGCGGGAATTTTAATCTTGATTTATTTTCATATTATGGAGATCAAGTTTATGATGAAAGTCATTATAAACATCAATTTACATTGTTAATTGGATAACGCCGTCCTTGCAAAAGGTTTTCAAGGTCTAATGTTGTATTTAAATTAAATAAATCTAAAATTTTGAAACTACAAAAAGTACTTTTTATTGACAAGTCAGTGTCAAAAACATAAAAAATAATTGGGAAAAAAGGAAAAGAGAGAATAAGGCAACACCGTGGGCAACACCAACTACCGATCTGGCACGTCTGGATCGGATGGCGTGTGCGCGCATGGCGTCGCGTCGGATGTTCATGTGTGATTCTGGTCTATAGAAAACAATAGGTTAATTTGTTAGAATAAAAATTTTAAATGTAAAATTTAAAAACTAAATTAGTTAATAATCATATTGTTAACCTATGTTTCTTAGATTAATTCCATTGTTTGTTTGTTTTTTGTTTTGGCTTGATCGTATTCATTTATATACAACATGTAAATTAAATAACCAACACCCTGAATACAGGTGGTTTGGGATCGGCTTCTGAGTTGATTTCAATAAATTCGATCCCAAACCACCTGTATTCAGGATGTTGGTTATTTAATTTACATGTTGTATAATGTCCACTATGCATGCCGTGGCGACCAGTAAGTAAAACTGAACTTAGATTAAGTCCTAAGTTCCCATGTACCTATTTACTTTTGTGTGTGTCCAGTTTAAGTTGGTTGCCCTATTAAGTAAATGAATAAAATAAATAAATAAATTGATTCGACTGAACACGCATCGCGTTTCATCGGGTCGCGTCGCGTTTTAATAATGTGTCCTTAATCAAACAAAGGCAAGTAACTTCACCTTCTTTTCCAAAAATATGAAATAAGTTTTACTAATAATAAAAACATTTGCTTTATTTTAAAGAAAGATTTACTTAATATCTACTTAGGTATATTAAGAAAAAGTTTTATGGATATTTGAAAAGAAGGATGTAAGGAGTAGTTACAACCACGCTCATAATCCTACTCATAAGGGGTTGAGCAGAGCTTAAGGTAACATTTGGTTACACATAAAGCCATATCTGGCTTTTACTTATGTTAATTTAAAACCTTTGGAGTACCTAGACTAGTTCGGATTCTTTTTAGACGAGTCAGAGCAAGTTTTTAATTTGAAGTAAAATAGTTGCTGATTCTGTGATTGAGGATAAAAATTGAACTATGCATGCACCGACTCAAGCATTCCATTTAAATAAATGTTAAGCTAAGGTCATACATTTTTGTATGTTCAGCAGACGATGAGGACTTCAGCTGTACTTAATGTAGAAGAATTTAGGACAACATATTTTATTAAAAAAATATTTTTTTCAATGATTATGCTAGGTTTTTATGTAGCAAAATATTGAATAAAGAAAGTTAGTAAGAGTTATTTACATTAACTTAAATGTAAATTTACCATATTATGTACTCGAATTCGACCATCGTGTTGGGACCAGCATACCGTCACAGGCGCACTTCTTTTGACCCTCATACTCGTAAATGCAAGAAGAACGTTGACAGCAAAATAATTTAGATTTTTATTAGATTTACGAGACTAAAAGAATATCTGAACTCTTATTTGTAAATCGTCTATCTACCACAGGATAATTATGTATAACAATGTCCTAAACGCTTATTTAAATCCAATTTAATCTCGATTCTGAATAGTGTCCCTTAATCAACATTTGACCTTGATAATTATAACTGTATAAATCATTACTAACAAACAATTTGCCATATAATGGACTAGTAACTAATAGAATCATCGTCCTAATATACTGAATACTAAATTAAACAAAAGCTTTCAGTAGCAATCTGATTTCACCTCTATCAAGATATGATTAGTACCTAGTTAGACTTGATGAAGTCCCAATAGACGCCAATAGCCGATTAAGGTGTCAATAAGTGCTGTGGCGTAGTGCATCAGAGCGTTATCTCCCACTCGGGGGGCAAAGGTTCGAACCCCGCCACGTACCAATGTGTTCTCAAATTTTGAATTCATATGCACGTTTAATCGACGCTTTTACGGTAAGGAAAACATTGTGAGGAAACCTGCACACACCTATGAAGAAATTCTTCGGTTGTGTGAAGTCAACCAACCCGCACTTGGCCAGCGTGGTTTACTAAAACCTAATCGCCCCTAATGTGGGGTAGGCTCGAGCCTCATCGGTGTTGATGAAGTGGTGACCTTGCTCATAAAGCTTCCCGCACTTTCTAGAACGCTCAGAAAACACAGACAAGGGAAAACTATGTATTTGTCTTAACAAATTGCTACTTTTTCTCATATGATTATTTAAATAATGAAATCTTCTACAAGTTGAATATTTTTTTATGAAAATAGCTCTAGTAGTTTCAGTGTTATGTTTTTTGTTATTTTGATAAAACCTATTTTTAAGATTTTTATAAATTTTTAAAAATGTAAAAATATATAGGCTGTAATTTATTCAGTTCAAGAATAAATAAGAAATAATTTAGTACTCCACAAATACAAATACAGTGATCCGTGTCGCAGTATTTCTGAACCGAACAAAACGACTTTTGCCTGACTGGTTACCTTTACGCAAAACTACTTCCAACAATGTGATTTCGGAGTTAGACCAGGAAGGAATTTTATAACATATAGGGTGTACGAAACTAAGTCATTTATAAGTGATTGATGCCTTCCGACCGAATTCGGTCATGGTCCTTATTATAGGATTAAGCAATGGCTCTGACTACAGCGGGTAACTAAGAGTAAGCGTGAGATGAATAATTTCTTAATTGCATACATTATTAGTATAACAAATGTCTACACGTGTCTGAGATGAGAATGCTACGATGAATGTGTGTAGTAACAAGAATGGACAAAGTGAGGAATGAGATATTAGAGGAAGTTTGAAAGCAGCATCAGTGGCAGAAAATTGGCATTGAACGGTCATCATCTAAATATACAGGGTGGCCCATCCATAGGCGTCCAAAAGAAAAATTTAGAAGCTCTATGCTATGGGGTATCCGAATCACCCCCATGTATGTTCAGCGATTTTTTGTAGTTTAGGAGCTAGAATTATTTTTAGATTTATTTTCAGTAATTTTCTACCGACATTGGTTTTCCTTTTTTATTTTTTTTTCCTTACGTTTACAGATGTTTTTTTTGTGTAATTAATCATCATGATAGTAGCTAACACCTGAAATAAAGCGGTTTGGCTAAGCATTGCAGAACTTACACGTGAACCGATGGCATCAAACTTGACTTTCATAAGTGTACAAATTGTACCTAAATGAATAAAGAAATTTGAAATTTGAGTGATCTATCAACGCACAGCCCAAACCACTGGACGGATCGGGCTGAAATTTCTCATGCAGGTATATGTTATGACGTAGGCGTCCGCTAAGAAAGGATTTTTGGAAATTCCACCCGTAACGGGGTAAAATGTCCACGCGGACGAAATCGCGGGCGGAAGCTAGTAATTATATAATGAGAAAAAATTATGAGCATATAACAAAGAGAGTAATGACAATGAGTGTAGGATAGACTGAGGAAGTTGATATGACAAAGAAGAGCGTTAATGTTGAGATGATGGCTGATCGAAGAGCATAATATTATGCTGACCACAGATCTGATTGGCAGCAGGGCAAGCGCATGATGATAGCAGTATAAGAAATACATAAAGAAAGATAATATGGTTCTATTTTAAGAGTGGTAGCGCGCATTGATTTAGTCGCTCGAATTTGGAGCGCGAATTGGGACATCACCTTTACCCTACAGAAAACCGAAGTCAAAGTCATAAGTTCTTTATTTAAATAGACTCAATTATTAAGTGCTTTTAAATCGTCAAAACGGGAATATGTATGAGAGAGAGAAAAATTTAGGTTTTTTTTTGTTTGTTTATGTTACGAGATGGCAAACAAGTTTGCGGCCCACCAGATGTTAAGTGGTCACCGCCGCCTATAGACACTTGCAATATTAAGTGGAAATCACTTAACACCGCAAGTGCGTTTGCCATCCTGGGGACTAAGATGATATGCCCTCCATGCCCAGTAATTACACTGGCTACCTTTCCCTTCAATCCGAAACACAGCGAACTGCTTCACGGCAGAAATAAGAAAGGCGGTGGTGCCTACCCAGACGACCCTAATTGACTTTTGGTATGATACTAGTAATAATGATAACTTTAAGTGGTAGTCAAGAACTCTAAAAGTCCTAAAATCTCCTAGTCTCTAAAACTCTGAAGTCAAAAAACTCTACATTTCTATCAGTGAATAAGATTGCCAGACGGCAACTGGGGTCATGTGGTAGGTTATGGGAATAGGGTTGGCAGCCCTTTAATAGCCAGGTAAATAATATTTTTGTTTCCCTTTTTTCTCCCTTGGGAGGATGTCCGGGACTCCTTTTAGCACAGTTTTTAAATAAACTTTTAGTTAAATTGACAATGTCAAATGTAAATAAACCACGTCTTGAAAACATTGTATTTTATTCAAGATTTTATCCCCAACAGCTGGAGTGACACCTTAGTATTGCAATCGTTAAAGGTGACTGCCAACTAGGATACCTGTCAATTAGAGACTTATGGGAAGTTCGCCCTACAGACTAGAGGACCTACCAAATTCCTCGCGTTCTTAAAAAATCTCTGGTGATACTGTAAAGGCCTTCTGAAAAATAGCAAGCAAAAATTTATAAAAAACTGTAACCTGACTACGAAAAAAAGGGAATGAAATCGTTTTAAATCGGGTTTTACAATGTGAAATGGACTCCTCCTATAGTTATAGTCGGTTAAAACATACTCTATGTTACCCGGACTATAATCACAAATCGATTGACACCTTACTCATAAGAATCGGATGAATATCTTAGGCGCTACGGAGGAACATACAAACATACATCAAAGACGCTAAAATCATAACCCTTCCTTTTAATGGAATAATTTTTGCGTTTAAAAACGCGTAAATATCTTTAATACTAGAAAAAATACACTGAAAAAAATCGACCTGCCTCAGGCGGGAATTCTTTTGACTACGCAGTCTGATCTTTCTCTTTATAATGCTAGTTTAGGCATTGTGATGCCCTTGATAACAGAACCGCTGTACACATGGAGGCGACCTTATAGGTGATTGATGCCTACCGACCCCTTTTCGCCATGGCTACCACTATCAAGCCATAGTCCAGGTTCGGGCATATAAGCGCCGTTATATGACTGAAATTTATAAGTAGGTAGTCATAAATAATACTATAATACTATCGGTATACATTTACGCTACTCTGAATTTAGAATTCAATGGTGAACTAAATAAGTAAACTGCCTGAATCGTTGTCAAATTCCGAAAAAATGGATTTGTTGAGAGGGTATCATTTATGTTGTAATGTTAATTTCAACAATTTCTAGCAACTTTAGACCTATGGTCTTAATACAATTTTTGGTTTGTATAGTGATAAACAACCGAAATAACAATTTTTTTTTTTTTCAAAAAATCTGATATCTCCTAATCTATTAAGATTTTTAAAAAATATTAAATACCATTTCTATAACGGAATAATTTTATTTTTGCGTTTACAAACGCGTAAATATTAATACTAGAAAAATGCACTGAAAAAAATCGACTTGCCTCAGGCGGGACCATTTTTATTTTATCTAAAATTAAGATCACATTTCCTAAGAGAGTTTTGCTCTATCTCTTATATTATTTTTGTTTATTTCAGTATGGGGAAATTCTAATTCCCCATACTGAAATAAACAAAAATAAAATTGGACATGGGAAAATGATATTGGTACTATGACATGACAATGTTACCACGTTACACTACTGCGGAAAATGGTGGTACTTAATTAATTTATGCATCAGGTTTATCTTTAACTTGCGTAAATATGACCATGTTTCTTCCTATCGTTCTGATCTTAAATGGCTCCCGATTCGACGGCGTCGGGACTTACACGTTCTCTCACTTCTTTTTCTGCTCTGTTCCTACCCACTGCTCCGCTGTACCTCCGTTCAAAATTTTCCTTCCGCTCTTCTTTATCTAACCGTACTCTACGTTCAAACTTTAATCTCACTCTTGACGTACCTCCCCATTGTTCTGATTTCCTTTCTTTTTCCTTTTCTGTGCATGCAGTTCGGTTATGGAACGCTTTACCCGAAAGCATTAGGAGTGCTCGCACATTGAGCTCCTTCAAAAGTCAAGTCTGGAGTCATTTCCTGTCCACATGTCCCTAGCTGTTTGTAATATTCAAAGGATATCTTCTTTGTTTTTTTATTTTTATTTATTTTTTATACTCAATAACTTGTTTTTATTTTAATGTTATTAGCTTATAAGATAATTCTTAGTTCTTTCCTGCACCCACCATCAGTTTTAATTATTATAATTGTCCTTTCCCTCAAGGTTGCCTGGAAGAAATTGCTTGTTAGCAATAAGGCCGCCTATTTTGTGCTGTTTCTTTATGTCTACTTATCCTGTATATTAATTTATGTTTTGTGTGCAATAAAAGTGTTTTATTATTATTAATTTATATTGTTGCAGTGTTCGACTCAACAGCCAAGCCTCCTTCTGGTGTGCTCAGCGGTAACGGCCACCAATACGGTCACTTCGACCAATGCCTGGACATCGATGGCGCGGTTCGGGGCAAGTACTGCCTCGCCTCGCTTCAGCTCTCTCTCGGCGACGACTTCAAGGAGATCGACAACCTGATACATAGCGGACACTACATTAGAAGCAACGTCACAGACGTGAGTATTTTTTGGATTTTGAGTCTCATAGGATATGAACAAAAGTATAATTTTAGTTAGGATCTTTCTCGCAAATCTTTCGTTAATTGCTTTATCGAAGTGACTAGAGTTACAATTTGAGAAAACGATTAAGTATTTTGAATATACCGCTTTAGTTCGAGGAACTTCTTAAAAAATTATATTTAAATTCAATCTAAACCTACACTAGTCATTCATGAATTTTTAAAATAGCAGGAACTATTATATGGTGATATCTGATCTGTTTGAGTCTTTTAACACATTAAAATGCAATTTACTAACTAAAATCTTTTTAAGAAATATTTAAGTTCTCGGGAATGTGTCGCAAAAATATGAAACTGAAAAAAATACGTATTTTCTTTTGAAGTTATTGTGTGGTATACTTACATCCTTGGCCTTAGATACCTGTATAGGAAAAATGCTCTAAAGTATTAGAAAACGTTAGCATATAACTGATATATAAAACAAAGAAGTAAAGTTAATTTCTCTTGAGACAGTATAATGTACTCAAATTCTCGTTTTGAATGATAATTTAATCATAGATTTATGCTCCATTCAACCTTGGAGTTAAAATCGTTACATTGTCACCTTAGATCATTAGTTATTTTAATGTCGCCAGTTATTGACAAAGTTTATTAAAATTAGGACAGTTAATTTTTAAAAATTACCTCAGCAATAACATGTTAAAGATTAAAAAAAATAAGAATAAGATTAGAACGGTGAAAAGACTGGCCTCCGTAAGCTTTCGCTATCCGGGCGAAGCAATTTATAAAATATTTAATTGTGTATATTTCAAATACGCCAAGGTAAAAAGTAACTATATATAAAGAAGTTATTCAGCCTATAGCGCGATAAATAGATGAAATAGTACCTTATTAGACTACAAAAAAGAAATGAACATTTTTCAATGGCATTTTAAGCGCATGTGTGAGAAAACAGAAATGTCCGCGAAGGCGCGAAACTATTGAATGTCGCAGATTATACTTGCATATTTATATAAATAGATATTATAATTTTGATGAATAAAACAGGTTACAACAAAAATACATTACTATTAACATACTAAGCCGACCCCAAATGAAATTTGTAGCGGGAAAAAATAGTAGTATCATAATAGAAGAAATTAATTATGTAACATATCTAAAAATAACAAGCTACAATAGCGACCTCAGAGTTCCTCATTAACATACATATCTATTTTTATACAACATTGTCATTCACATTATAATAACGTTTTTATAACAGATAATTTCAATTAATCATCAAATAGATTAATTGCTGGCAATAATTTCAGGCATTTTATTATATGAGATCTAATGAAGCTAACATCCATGAATCCAGGACCTGTGAGATCATGGGATGATACCAAACAAGTTTAGTGCAAATATACATTTGTAAAAAAACTCATTAATTCGATACAATGTTCATTAACTTACCTAATCTCGCTTTGAAAATGCTAAGATAATTTCTAATTAAATGAGACATAAAGATTTTTTGACGAGATTAGACGAAGTATAAATGTTAATCTGTAACATTCACATGTAAAAAACAATAATATTTTACACTTACACACTACCATAGATTTTCGATTTTCACCGCAATAAAACTTATATTGATTTTCTTCATTAACATCAACGTGTTAATCTATACTAATAATAAAGCTGAAGAGTTTGTTTGTTTGTTTGTTTGTTTGTTTGTTTGTTTGTTTGTTTGTTTGTTTGTTTGTTTGGTTGAACCCTAAGATCTCAGCAACTGCTGACTCAAATTGAAAAATTCTTTTTCCGTTGGATAGTCCATTTATTAAGGAAGGCTATAGGCTATATAACATCACGGTACGTCCAATAGGAGCTGAGCATTGATGAAGAATGCTGCAAAAACGGGAGAAAAATATTTCATTTCAAAGCTTTCCCTGCGTGCGCTGCGTAAACGGTTAAAGTTACGGAAAAATTATGTATGACAGAATTATTCTCCATTAAATTTTCTAAAAAAAAGTCCGCAATAGTATATGTTTATCTTTTATGGTTGGCTCACTATAACCTTTCTTTTTGGTAATCAAATTTTTTTTTAATCAAAAGTTTATCTGCGATGGTGTTTTTGTATGCATGATATTATTCCTTATCAAAATAAATACATTATTTATCACAAGCATTTAATTTTGAACAAAATTGTTAATGACCTCATTTGATTTCAATGAATATCTTAAGAGATATCATAGTTTGAAATAAACGGAAAATAATAAATTTTGATTTTCAGAGCTTTTGTTGCGTGCGCTGGGTAAACGGTTAAAGTTACGCAAAAATCATGTATCACGGAATTATTTTCCTTTAAAAGTTCTAAAAAAAAGTTCCAGACAGCATTTATCTATCTCTTAAGGTTGACTCGCTATGACCTATTTTAGTTAATAAAATTTGTTCTAAAATAATGCATTAGATGCGAAGGTATTTTTGTAAAAATCATATTATTCCTTATCAAAATTTATACTTTATTCATCACAAGTATTTAATTTTGTACAAAATTGTTCTTTACATCATTAGATTTCAATGAATATCTTCAGAGATATTACAGTTTTAACATAACTCCGCAGCTAAATAATGATCAAGTACTACGCACGCATCTATACTGAGTTGTTTTTTTGTTTAGTTGAACGCGCTTATCTTATGAACTACTGATCCCGTCAGATTCGGACGAATTAGAGACTAATAGGTTCAGAGACTCCTCCGAGGGAGATGCTCACCGGTCAGGAATCCTCTTTGGAGTGATTCGACCTTAAAGCTTGAGGACCCATCGAGGTCCTCTCCTTTACTTAAAGTCCTGGTGACTTCAAGAAGTTCATCAGAGATAGCCTGCAAAAAAAAACACCTAGAAGGAGTCGAACGCGTGAACGAAGGGTTCCGTGCCATAGATTTTATCAAAAATCTCCAAAAATTATTTGAAATTTAAATAAAATATTTTGTTAATATTTCAAGTTTCTACCTGTTATTATCGTTAATAAGACCGAGAAATAAAACACGTTTGTTGTTGTATTTTAAAAGTGAATAATATAACTAAATATTCTGTGAATACTTCAAGCGTCTATCTGTTGCCGTTATCAAAATCGACCAAAAAAAGTCACGCTTATTTTAATGGGAGCCCCTTCAATATTTATTTTATTCTATTTATTAGTATTTATTTTATTCTATTTATGAGTCTTAGTAATAGGATCCCGTTTTACCCTTTGGGTACAGAATCCTACAAAGGGGAACTACTGATCTGAAAAATTCTATGATTGTCTATTTATCGAGGAACACTATAGGCCAGAGCTTCCCAAACTTATTTTCATAGTGACGCCCTTAGGAATTTTCTAATTTTTACGATCCCTCCCCCCGTTATAGTAACAGCTAAGTTAAGAACATACCTACAAAAACAAAAACATAGCTTTTGAATTATTTAGGCGTTAACGAATGCGCAAATATTTTAAAATTAGTAAGACTGAAAAAGAATTACCATAAAAACATAAAGTAGCACAGACAAATTTCGACGACGAAAGCAATGTCCCGGTAGCGTAAAGATGCTTATTCGATTTTTTCGCCTGCGCTGGACGGTCGATTTTTTTCAGTGTATTTTCTTATTTTAAAAACAGAGCATCTCAAAACCGGGTTCAAGTTTAGAAATCGCGACTTACATTTCTTTGTCTACATTTATTTTCGTTCGACTAGCTCGCTAAGCTAGCTAGACAGCCATTCTATGTGGATCGTCTCACGACGCCCGCTCCCGGGATAGAACCGCGACACCCCAGGGCGTCGCGACGCACAGTTTAGGAAACCGTGATATAGGCTTATATACCTCCATAATATCACTCTACGACTAATAGGAGTTGAGCATCAATGAAACATGATGCAAAAACGGGAAATCCACGCGGACGAAGTCGCGCGGGCACAGCTAGTTATTTCATATAATCTTAGTAGTTGACTTACAAATTAGCACACTTTATTATTTAGATTAAATATTCCTGTATTGTAGTAGACTAGCCATTGCCCACGGTTTCACTCCGATTATGTTGTAATATAATTTCTTAGCGGATGCCTACGTCATAATAACTATCTGCGTGCTAATCAGCGCAATCGCAACACCTACAAAAGACCAAACAAAAGCGCAACACCTACAAACCTGTATGAAAAAAAAATGCATGAAACAGCTGATTTTTTTTCGGGGTTTCAGAGTGGTTCTACAGTAAAAGGTTGCTTGTGTTGATGAGATCTTCAAATGGTTTGAAGGTTGTTGATGCTTTACCAATAACCCTGTATATACAGAAGAAGATTTTTGATGATAATAGTGGCAAACAACTATTACTGCTGACCACAGAGGACCTTCACAGCGTCAACGGGGCTTCAAGAAGAATCTTAGTGGGTCCTCCACGGCTATAAGACTAACCCCTAGAGATTGTCTAGTCGGCAAGCAGGTCCTACGGAAGCCTCTAAACCGATTAATCTCAGGCGTTCGAATCGGAAGGGAATATTAGCGTGCTGTACCCGTAGTGTAAGTTTTTTAGTATAAAAACGCAACTACTTTAGTTGCGTTAAGAGCTCAATTTGTATAGGAAACGTGAACAGCGCCAATAGCGGAGAGAAGTGTAAATCATGTTTCCCATAAAAAATAAGCTCTTAACGCAACTACACTCGTTGCATTTTGTATACTAAAAAACTAACACTACGGGTACTGTTAACCCTAGCTCCATTACACTGTGGAGCTTTTCGTAATAACAGAAGAAAATTACCGTGCGCTTTGGCTGCTCCACACCACACCAAAAAACTTATCTGTAATATAACCGTGTGAAGACACTGCCATATACTTAATCATAACATTGTCTAATCGCGATTGACACGCGGTGGATTAGTAATTCCCATCCCAATGTAACGAAATTACTCACTGTTACAAATTCGATTTAACTCTTTCAGTCACACTTTTCACTTGTTATTTTTCTATCCATCGGGATTTATTATGTATGAAAGATATATTCATATTCCCAGTATAGAAAGCTAAGTACAACTCCATACGAACAATGAAATAATGCAATTGCAGCCAATGCATGCATCAAGCATGCATGCACCCCTAAATGCCTAGAAAAGAGGCAAACCTGGCAAACTGGCAAACGATACATTTCTGTCGAACTAATGTAAATTTTTGACTGCTACTCAATTATTAGTAGTACTCCAAGTAGTGCTCATATATTTGCAAGAAGCTTATATTTTTAACCGACTTCCCAACAGGAGGAGGTCCTGTATTCGTCTGTATGTATTTTTTTTTTTTATGTATGTACACCGATATCTCTGTCATTTGTGGGCCGATTTTCAAAATTCTTTTTTTATTCGATAGTGTTTACTCCTGAGGTGGTCCCATTGTCACCAAGTCAGGATCTGATGATGGGAAGCCAGGGAAATCGAGGGCAACCCTCAAATTTTATAGGCATGTACAACGTTTTTCATATATTTTCTAAAGTTATACTAGCATTTGCGTCCGGTAGTCACCATCTCATGTTGATGAGCTGATGATGGAAGGTAAATGTATGTTCACCGATATCTCTGTCATTTGTGGAGCGATTTACAAAATTCTTTTTTATTCGATAGTGTATACTTCTGAGGTGGTCCCATTGTCACCAAGTCAGGATCTGATGATGGGAAGCTAGGGAAATCGAGGGCAACCCTCGGGAAACAACGGAAAGGGAGGGTTATTCATATTTCTTATAAAGCTATTTTAGTATGATTGCGTCTGGTAGTCATCTCATGTTGATGAGCTGATGATGGATGGTGAAACTCCTTAATTTTTAGGAGTTAATTGATGATTTTTTAAATATCAAAGGTGCCTAAAGACCGATAGTTGTGTTCTTTCAGGTAATTTAGATGAGCTGATGATGAAACGAAAAACTCCTTAATAGTTAGGAGTTGGATGATAATTCTTTAAATGTTAAAGGTACCCAAAGAGCGATAGTTGTATTCTTTCAAGTTATTCAGGAGAGCTGATGATGGAACGAAAAACTCCTTAATGGTTAGGAGTTGGATGATAATTCTTTAAATTTTATAGGCACGTAAAGACCGATAGTTGTATTTTTTCAAGTTAATCAGGTGAGCCGATGATGGAAGGAATAACTCCTTAACTGTAAGGAGTTGGTTGATGATTATTTAAGTAAAAAAGGTACCTAAAGAAAGGTAGTTGTATTCTTTCAAGTTATTCAGGTGAGCTGATGATGGAATGAAAAACTCCTTAATGGTTAGGAGTTGGAAGATATTTTTTTAAATATTAAAGGTACCTAAAGAGCGATAGTTGTATTCTTTCAGGTTATTCAGGTGAGCTGATTATTGAAAAACTCCTTAACGATTAAGAGTTGTATGATAATTCTTTAAATAATATAGTAACATTTTGTCACACCACCCCTGGCAGTATGGACCATGCAGTGCCTCCAAATAGTGACAGGTTGCCAGCCTGTCGCCTACATAAAAGGGACACAAACCCCAAAAAGTATTCCGCCGAATGGCAACGCACTCCTAATGGTAAGTGATTTAGGTACTCTTAATATTGCAAGTGTATATAGGCGACGGAATCACTTAACACCGGGTAGGCCGCAAGTTTGTTCGCCATCTCGTAATAATAAAAAACAACAATTATATACACTAAAAATAGAAAATAAACAACTTTTAAAAAAAAAGTCCAACCGACTTCAAAAAGTGTTAAAATAACATATTATTAAAATGTGTGCTAGGTACCTGCTGTACTGTTTGAAGTCGGTGCCAAGCCAATTAGGTATTCTATAGTTCCGCCTGCCATATTACACTCATTGATCACACCATCCCGCGATTGCGACCGACCGAACGCGCCAGCTTGGATGATGAGGGGCTCGTGGTGGTGAACGATTGGCATGGCTTGGCACCGGGTTCAAACAGTACAGCAGGTACCTAGCACACATTTTAATAATATGTTATTTTAATACTTTTTGAAGTCGGTTGGACTTTTTTTTTAAAAGTTGTTTTATATATTGGACATGTCGATCGCCATGTTACTTTCTCAGTATTACGTCAGTTTGATACGACATTACATTCTTATCGTTAAGCGTTCGATAGAATTGATTGGCCAGTTGTATAGACACTCTGATGTATGTGCACAATTTCATGATAATCAGTTGAGTAGTTTCATGGTGAAAACATAACAAACAAGCATAGTCACATTTGAATTTACAATTTATGTTAGATAACTGATTCACAAACATTTTAACATTGAAATTCCTCTAATATTTGTTAACATAAGATACATTTATTAATTTAATAAGCATAATTATAAAACCAGATTTTAATACGTAGTGAAACAGTTATTAGCAAACGTGACATTAGGAAAACACATTTTCACCTTGATAAAATTTCAATTTTTATTAATTAGTTTAACGGCCCAGTTTGTTGACCGTGACATATCATAACCAAGGGCTTCTACCCGCTTTAAGTACGTACCTACTGTCTTAAATGATGTTGCAGGGAAGGGTCTGTTTTCTCCTCAATATTATTCAGTGTTTTTCATATCATAACCTTTCGATGAATTTCTCTCGCGCTCTACTTTCGTGGTATGACAATTTATCCACCGAATAAGAACCCCAGACACAAATTTGTGCTCGGGTTTGATGTTGATAAGATTTTTAGACTTTTTAAGACGGAACAGATTTTATATCTATCTTTGTTGCGATTAGGTGCCCGTCTAGGGTTAAATGGGACTCTAGGATATCCACCAAAAGCCCTTGATATTCTCTACTCTCCGCATATCGGTGAGGCTCGCGGGGAACCTTGTACATACACGCCCACAAGGACACCTGCCACTGGCCTCATTGGGCCCCTACGCAGTCAGAGAACATCCCGAAAACGCTGAATAGCTAACACCATCTTATCAAAGTCTATCATCTGAACATAGCCCCCCATCCACTAGCATTTATTCCGTATGACTTGTCCGAGAAGCATCGTAGGGCTAAATAAAACCGTTGACGCCTCTTACTGATATCATCTCTACATGCTTTCCTGAGATTTTCTATGCGGAAGGGATAGATTTTAAAACCGTCGTTCTTTCGCGCTTTGCCCATCCACAGCATTCATTCCATAAAGATTGGACATTCCGGCAGGAATAAACGCTAGTGGATGGGGGGCTAATGGCTTTAATAGCATTATAGTGTTAAGTAGTGATAACGTTTGTATTCCGACAACATTTATGGTTCAGGGTTCAGGGTGACGATCGCTTCGATTTTCGGCCTTATTATTACTATCAAGTGTGCTGAAGGACCGCTGAGTGGTCTATCATATCTTAAGCTCTCGGAACACACCTGCTACGAATACTATTATAATGACGGTAGACTTTGATACGATGGTCGTAGCTTGTTTGGTTTAAAACAAGCCCTAAAACTATCCAAACCGACTATAATTTTGTTTTGCCTAATAAAACATCCATCAGCTTAACATGAATCGTCGTCATCGCCAAATGTAGAGGACTTTGTGAATTCCCATTCAGTAAAATTCAAGAGGTGTCCGTGGTGATGCCGGACTACACGTAACATAGCTATGACATGAATTGCGATCATTTCTTTATGCTAGTCGCTCGATCTTTTCTCACGTCATCCATCACGTTTATAGTGTTGTTGAGAATTAATGGATTCCTTCGATGTAGTATTTATCAACAACGATCGCAGCATAACTTTCGAGTATTAAAATTATAAACACTAAATTTTGTGGTATTGTGTTTCTGTTGGTAAGTAAGGTTGCCAGAAGAATTCCACATGATCCCCTCCGGTCCACGTCCGGAAGACTCCTCGTGGCGGACCCTGGTAACGTGGTGGGGAAACTTTCTCGGTGGGTGTGCCTTTTGATGTCAAGTGTGTCCCCTTGGCATTCGAATTCACATGCCATCGTCGAGTTGTTTTTATTTTCCCACCACGGCTAGTTCCGGACGGCCCTTATCAGGGCCACGACCGCGCCCGAAGTCCCACGGGTGCGGTCCGATGGCTGCTCCCGGTGTTCTAGTCAGGAGAACGCGCCAGGTCGAGTAGCCGTCGGTGTGGAGGATATAAGGCCGGCGTCGGCCTGTGGCCCACAGGGGCTGGCGTTAGTCGGTAGCCCCTGTGGGCTGCTGGCCACCAATTGGTGCACAAGGAGTGCATAGACGGGCAGCGTTGGGACGGTCTCGGTGTAGTTGCGCTCACGTGCGCAGATCCCGAAGCGCCCCGCAATAGCGCACTGGAGGTCAGGTCGGGGAGGATGTTTAGTGGGTATGGAGGGAACGCCTTTACCACAAGTCCCACATATCCCCTGCGGTTGGCATCACCCCGCAGGGACGATGCGTAAATGCATTTGACCTCCCCGACAACGAAACAAAACAAAAAAAAGGTGTTGCAAGCGTCTATAGGCTACGGTGACTTCTTACCACCTAAATTAATAGGCAGGCCGTATGCTTGTCTGCCAACTAAATAGCACAATAAAATCAAGAAACTTTCAGGAGTTTGTAATTAGCTGCCTGTTAAGATGATTCTGGAATATTCAGGATTTTTTTAAACATCTAGATGTCAAACAAGCTGACGGTCTACCTGGTGGTAAATGGATACCGTCGCCTATGAACACCTAAGTAAAGAATCACTTGGTATTCCAGATGCGTTGTCATCCTGAGGCCTAAGATGAAATGCCTTCCATTCCCGGTAATTACACTAGCTACCTTTTCCTTCAATCTGAAACACAGCGAACTGTTTCACGGCTGAAATAGGAAAGGCAGTGGTACCTACCCAGACGACACCCTACATACAGGACTACCGCCTAGTTAATATTAGAGCCTTTTCAGACACCTTCTGACCGCTCATAAAGGCGAGCAAAGCCCCATTCACCATGTTCCCTGCTTTCATTCGATTCTCAAAGTCACTATTACACTTTCCATCTTTCGTAAATATAGGAAAATTACAGGATTTGATGATTACAGTTGCATATTGCATATAACATCGTTCGTGCTTTTCAGATTATGAATAGAGTTATGAATAATATTGAATTATTTGTAGCATTTCTTTTTGTGTGTGTCATGCAAGTGTCATGTCTGTATATTTCCAATACACCTTAACTATGAGATGTACCATAAAAATTAGTACAAATATAATTGTATAAATTCATATAAACATTTATTTATTCGTTTATCCCACGTATACTTACTTAGTATGTTTATAATTAATACATAATAAAGCTTTACATTATAATTAAGATGTTAAATGGCAATTTTTGGTTGATAACAAGCAAGATTTTCTACAATATTTTGTTTTATGCTATAGGTAGGTACAAATAAATAGGTTTTCGATACATAACGTATTCATAATACGCACGTGCATGACGAAGTTTTATGAGCTCAACAGTTTTTGTGGGTCATTTTAATACTTATTTAATAACATATCTCGCATAAAACGTTAATGCTAAATAAAATTATAAATACAAAAACAAAGTGTGTTTGTTTGTTACGCTTTCAAGACTAAACTACCGAATCGATCATCATAGAATTTAGTTTACACATATTTTCAGGGTTTAAAATCAAATTTTAGAGCTAATTTGAAACGTAATTTGTATGTTATTATATTTGTGAAATGGTACATTGTTAGTAAATCGATATCCTAACTAATATTATAGATGACCTTTACATCCCTTCCCTTCCCTTTATAGATAATAAGTATAAAAAATGAAGACGAAACGAAGTTCCAATAAGTAAATATCGGCGGTCAGCTCATTACTCATTTACGTATATCCATCAGCTGTTTCGGATGCACTTAAAATGGCTACTTCACATTTGGTAAACTTCCCACTTGGTAAACCTCAAACTATACCTACTAAATAGTTGCGTTTAATAAACGTTTGGTTACTTCATACATTTAATCCCATTTCGAAAACTATGTTAGTATTGTTATTTTTGCACGGAACATTACTGATGTACCGTGCAAAAATAACAGTCCAGCCCTTAAAATGCTAAAAAAGAGCTTCATAAAAAAAATAACAAAAAAATCACAGGTTCGACCATTTACTTTTAAATGCATTATAATAATAAAATTTCGTAAATGTAGTCATAGTGAAAAATAACCAATATCATGGTCTGAATGACCGGTCAAAGTTAATGAATAATATCCTCATAAAAAGGCAGAATGTGGTAATTCTGTATAGATCATAGCTGTTTGACATCAATGCCTTAAATTAAAACCTTTATTATAACCTTCGTTAGGACGACAGTATTAATTTACATCACGATAAAATTTTAAAAAAATGTTGATAAAAAAGTAGGTAAAAGTAATTATTACTAGTTACTAAAAAAACCACAAAAACAATAGTTTAACTCGAAGAGAATAGAAGATAACCCTATATTAGGTATGTTCTTAATTTATCAGGCACACTCTTCGACGCCGTCGCGTCGTGGCGGATTGGTCAGTAACGCATCTCCCGTTTGATTACCAGTCATAGTTGTTTATATATTTATTTAGGTTTGTTTACAAAAATATGTAGATTAGTATGTTTATTTGTCCGTTACCTAGTATCCATAACATGAGTTCTTAGTGATACTTATAATATGGGCTTGATAATGTGTGATCATTATTATGTTACTCTTCATCGGTTTGTCACTATTTTTGAGGACCATTGTCTCATTGGTATGTTTTTTTTTTTTGATAACTTTTTGGAAATTAAACTCTTCTAATTTTGAATTTATATCTTGAGTCTTTTAGCTTTTTAAAATTAATAAATAAAAATTACAATAAATTCTAACGAAGCACGTTTTAGAAATTAATAATTTCAATGTCACCGATGCTAAAACGCAATTAAAGGACTTTTACGTGAAAGAGACATCTTTTTGTCTCAAGCTAATGGTCTGCTGATTAAATATTAATGAAATTCACTAAAACTTTATTGGAATCATATTTAATAAAGGATTAACCTTTATCGGATCCCGATAGGAGGCGAAAAGTTTTTAACAATCCTTCAACTAAAAGGTGAAAACGAAAAGATCTCCAGAAATAAGATTTTACTGGACAATTTTTCAACAAAAAGTCACTTAGCCGAGCAGACTTTTAAAAAAAAATATTTCCTACAAAAAAACGTCAATCAACACCGTACAAAAAATTAACAAGAAATAGTTTAAGCTCATTATAGGTCTTAAAGTTTAAATCGAAATTTCGAATTTTAATTAAAATTATCAATTAATAATTGTTTAATGAATTAGGTACCTAGTTATTTTTAAACCCCAGCATAATATGCTGGGGTTTAAAAAATTTAATTAAAAAATTAAATAAAAGAGAATAATATTATTATTCTCTTTTATTTAATTTAAGTATTTGTTTTTCACATGGTTAATACAGGTGGCAAAATAAATTACTTGATGTAATCCAATGGGACATAGCGAAATTACTCTTGCTGCGAAGAAATTAAGCTCGATTATGTATAGCGATTACGATATCTTAGTGTGCTATTTATTTTCACTTATTTGTCAAGCAGTCTCTATGTATTTCAGATTCAAAATTGTATAAATTACCAGCATATCAATCAAATGAATCAAGTATGTACTCCTACTGCGATGTCAGACTAAGAACATCTCCGAAGTTGTATGGCATTTGAATGTTCCAGAGATTTTTTAGTCATTAGTCATTAATTATAGCCATGTAATGCTGCCTAGTAGAAGGCGACTAATAGATCAGCAAAAGGGTATTGATCACGTGATACTCCGTCCACCAATCCGCATTGGGCAAGCGTGGTGGACTACTGCCTAACCGCCTTCGATGATAAGGAAAGGCCTTGTGTCCCAGTAATGGGTTGAATTATAAAAAGTGTTATGATAATTAAAAAAACGAGTCGCGGTTTACACAACGGACTAGCCACTCAAATTTGGAGCGTACGAGCCTCCACCTTACAAAATACCACATCAAATAATACTACATTTTTATAGTATTGTGATTCTGTCAGTGGCAGCGGCGGTAACTTGTTTGATTAAATGATTGAAGCGCCCGGACTCCAATCAACTCTACGCTGATTGTGTCTGCTGAGTAAGGTTGCCAGAGCTACGGGGTAGGGAAGGGGAATGGAGTGTTGTAAGCGTCTATAGGCTTGTCTGCCAACCAAATAATATTTTTTTAATAAACGCTAATCTATTGATATTATTTGACGTTTGTTGTGCCATTTATTAAAGCATAGAAGAAACGGCAAACAGAAATATGTTAGAAGCCAAGGAGACTCGCGTTTGGTAGAGATTAGTGTGGGTTACCTATGTTACATGGCAGAGATAGGTAGATTCAGGATATTTTTTTATAACCGGGCGTAGTGTACTGTTTTTGGGAGAGCCTAGTGAGTTTTGATCAATTTATTTTTTTATACATATTTGGATGGTAGAATGAATTGAAACTCATGAGAAGATTCGTTCTCACTAGTTCCATTACCAAGTCCAATGAACAATTGAGAATGATCGGCGTATCCAAATCGTCGTCGAACTACACATGTAAGCAAAATATTTCCAACAAATTATGAAATTTATCCCAATTTAAACGCCTTTCAACTAGAAACCATTTTTTTATTGACTACTGGTTTCCTGCGTCACCGGGTTTTTAAGAAGACGAAGACCTTAAGGGGTCTTAAAGCTTGTAGGTCGGGTGACCGAGCACCTCCTCTCGGGAGTCCTGACCGCCTAGCGTCCCTAGGGCGTCCGAATCGGAAGAGTACTAGAAACCCCTTCATCATTTTGGCCAGGTAACCTGCTGGCAAATTGTTATTTTTATAAGAAACTTATTTATTTGAAAACTTGGAAGTGCAAATTTCAAAGATTTGATGAAACGATGTTTACCATAAAAACATAAGCACCAAGCACTGACAAATTTCGACAGCGAAAAGCAGTGCCTCGGTGGCGAAATTGGTTAACGCGTCCACCCGGATTGTGGAAGGTGCGGGTTCGAGTCCCGCCTGAGGCAAGTCGATTTTTTTTTTTCAGTGCATTTTTCTAGTATTATATTTACGCGTTTGTAAACGCAAAAATAAAATTATTCCATAACTTATTTATTTTCTTAAATTCTTTCGTTCTAAGATTATTTATTTACCTATATAAAATCTTTTCACGAAGGAATTAGAATTTAAAAACAAATTCGATGATAGCACTACCTACGTTAATCACACCATGATAATTATGAGCGACAGTAAAATTTCAAGCTCTGTCAACTGCTCGCTTTAAATTAAACACTTTATTTAAATCAAAGATCTGCGAGATGGGACATTTATAACAAGTTAGCAGCAAAATAAAATGCTATTTTTGAATTTGCAAGCATTTAAGTTCGGCAATGCTGAACGAAATTTAATGTAGCTTCTGATATAAAAAAAGATACAAGTCAAATCAACTTTTATTAAAGACGCAGTAAGAATATCCCATCAAAAACAGAAATCTGAAATAAGAGCCAAGTTTAATATTGAATACTGCGTCGTTCTCGACTTCATCGACAAAAGAATCAAGATATATATGGGTGCCATGTTCTGTGGTCACTCTGCATGTAAATCAAGCCCAAGATTTGACTCGGCCAAATTTTATCAGCGTGCTGTGTTACATTTGCAATTAAGTGTACTTTCTGTTTATACATGACTTATACTATTAGGTTGATGTATTTGGTAAAAAATAATCAAGTCAAATCTTGAGCTTGAATTACATCCCAAATGAACACAGAACTTGGCACCCACATAGATCTCGACTCTTTCGTCAGTGAAGACGAGAACAACGCATTACTCAATATTGAACTTGGCTCTTATTTCACATTTATGTTTTTGATGGGATATCATTACTTTTTACCCGACTATGGCAAACCCAAAAGGAAGGGTAATTATTTTAGCAGTCTATTTATGTGGGTTTGTATTTATAAGCATTTTAATAAGACATTGCACATTGCTCCAACAGTCGACGTCTCTCGGCTGATATGATAATAAGACATTTGATTAGAGTGTATTTAATTAAAACCCATTAAAGACCCTTTCGTAATAAATTAAAAACATTTGGGGAATACAGACGCACAAATTTAATTTAAAGAAATTCAAATACTAGTTCTATTCTACAATTTAATTGTTCGCTTTTTTTAAAGTTTATCATTAATAAAGCCAATATAATTCAGTAAAATAAATTCCATTGCACCTAAAAAGGTCTCATTTTATGTATTTGAGAATAAAATACATGTTATATGATAACGATAAATTAGCCGTATGTACCTACGTTATTTATGTATCGGAAAAGATCAAATTGATGAGTAGTTACCTTTTATGACGTCACATTCACGTTGTCACGCGTTATTTGTATTCTGTTTGTGTTTATATCATTGATTTATAATTACTGACGTTTATAGATGGTCAATGAATCGACTAGGGCGAGACCAAAAATGCACCAATGTGTGAGTAATGCGCATGTGTAAAAAATAGTACTTAGTACTAGTAACTTAGGTCGCCTGTGTGTACGTGAAAAGGTCTCGTCTATCTATCTCGCTCTAATATACGTGTTAGAATGCTCTTTCCCTTTCACATTGCCCATCTATAGTCGTAAAATTGTAAATCACGTAATAGCTCAGAAAAAGCAGTGCTTCAGCAGAATTTCAGAAATTTATAGTTTATAACACGTTGTCATCCCGTGACCACGAACGCTGAAAAGTGCTACGAAACGTCGAGCAATAATAACAACATGTAAAATCTAATTAGACCCGAGTTAAATCCGTAAAAGTTGTTTTTTTATAGTTTATAACACACCATAACGAGCAATTAAACATATCGACGGGTCCCAAGAACAAAGTCGTATCTTTAAAATTAACTAGTTGCAGTAGGAAGCATTAAAGTTACGGGAATCAATTTCGTAACCAAAAATAAAATAAAAAAAAATTATTTTTGGTTAACCAAATTTTTGGGTAACCAAAAATTTTTTTTTTTTATTTTATTTTTGTTTACGAAATTGATTCCCGTAACTTTAATGCTTCCTACTGCAACTAGTTAATTTTAAAGATACGACTTTGTTCTTGGGACCCGTCGATATGATGTATGACATACACAAAAAGCAAGTTAAATTATGTTGTTGATATCCCAAACATTTTACTCTTTTATAATGCGAACAGCTAAGGATTGGAACTCTGGTGTGTTCCCTGAACATTGTAACTTAGGCCTACAAGAGAACTCGCTACTTCAAGGTTTGTAGGCATGTAACATCGTAGTCCTCATTTTCACTGAAGATCAGGTGAGAGAGAAGAGAAATACTTGCCTATAATGATTTAAAATAAAAGTACATTTGCACCTAACACCGAGTCTTTACAGGCTCACTCGGGGCTGTCTCTACTTCAGAAAGGGTCTCAGTAGCTCTCATCTTCCTCACAATCTATTTATGTTCTCGGCCTCTCTCTAACTGGTGACATTCAAACTTCACCCGAAATCCTCAACACTGAAAACTGACTACCTATCTTACTTCTAAACAATTGTCCAGATACAGATAATAAACAGAATTAGACAGATACTCGTTAATTTTAATATCAATCTTCGCTGCATTAATATTCTATTTTATTGATACGCATAATGATTATTATAAACGTTATAATCTCACGTTAGTCGAGGCCGGCATATTATTTCTGGGTCAATATTAAAATGCGTGTTCGCTTTTAATATTAATTGAGTATATCGAGTAGTTATATTATTATAATTTTAAGTAACTCTTTTATATACTTTGTACGCTGGCTCACTATGGGTTAAAAGTTTCATAAGCCAATTTATGCATAACCCCCTATAATAAATAAAGGGCGATACATATATACATACAATGACGCTCATTTTAGGCAACCTTGGGTACAGACACGGAGTGGTAAAAATAAAGCCACAACTGGCAGTAAGGGCCACGTAATGACTCAAACTAGTGACTGGTTGTAAAAAGGAACCAACCTTGTGGACCAACAAACAATATCTAACAAAAGGATAGTTATAGAATAGATATCACACTCTAATGTTCGTCTTATAGAATGAGTCTCAAGAATCAATGCCGTACTAAACGTCGTACGTCTCTATCTATTTGACCTTAATAGAAAGTGACAAACGATTCTGAAGATATGATTGATTCCTGAGTGTCATTCTGTAATATGGCCCTTAAAAATTCCAGCAGTGACAATAGTAATGGCGTAATTGCATTTTTATAAAGAACTCTCTAACGTTCTCTTAGATTTGCGCGAGCACTGCACATTATAAATAAAACAACTTTTACTTTCACGGGATGACCAGTCACCCCGTGGCCACGAACGCTGAAAAGTGTTACGAAACGTCGGGCAATAATAACAAAATATAAAACTAATTACACGCGAGTTAAATCCGTTAAAGTTGTTTTATTTATAAGAACTCTCTAGTCTTCCTTCAGCTTGGAACCAATCAGCTGAATCACTAAATGATCACGTCTGACCGAGATGTATGAAAGAAAAATTAAGTATATGGAATTAAACAACCAACATAATAAGTCATCCTGTGATGACGAACGCTAAAAAGTGATACGATAAAGAATCTCACCCGACTCCTAGTTCATTGAGGTCTTCTTTTTTAAATACACAGTGAATTTCTGTTATCCACAATCCATATTAATAATAGGGGTTAAAGTATGAAATTGCCGATTTTTTCCTTATTATTCATTAGTGTATAATTCCTTTAGCTATGTCCATTATTCTTTTTCTATTTTAAACTTCATTACAAGAACATATATTTATGTATAAAATTTTATTCTTATTTTTATTTTTTTCACTAGAAATATATCTTCAAAAACAGCTCGTCATAAGAGGTGCCTCGTCATAAGAGGTATCTGTTATAAAAATATGAAAAAAGTATTCATATTTTTATAACAGATGTTATAAAAATATGAATATTTTTTTACAGGTATAAATTCTTAATTTTTTTCTCTAAGTATCCTATAGCTTAATGTTGTCTAATCATATCCACAAAATTAAACAAAGTTTAGATTTGTGGTTCCTTAAAAAATGGCAAATATGATTGTATGGAAAATTAATTTTCGTTAAATTCTCTATACAAAACGGCAATTTCATACTTAAACCCCTAATATCAGCGCTATTGGGAACGCTAAATTACAGGTAGTATTGTTTCTTAACCTCCGACGCAAAAAGAGGGGTGCGATAAGTTTGACGTGTCTGTGTATATCTGTGGCATCGTACCTCCTAAACGAATGGACCGATTTTGATCCGATTTGTATATGTTCGGAAGCTAACGTGATCGAGGTGTTTCTTAGCTAAAATTTATGAAAATCTGTTCAGGTGTTTCAAGGTCATCAGCTCTCTTGAATATTTAAAAAAATATAATTATGTAGTTATCTATCGGAATAAGGGTTCGCGAGTAATTTAAAAAGAGTGAAATAAAATTTAAAAAAATTAAGAGGGGGTATAAAGCAAAATTACCAATCTTTGATTTGATTTTTACACCCCAAAATAAGCCACAAGCCACCCCATTTTTTTTAAATAGATATAACATTATATTTGAGAGATTTTAGTCTGGGAAAAAACATATAATGAAATATTTTTAAGCATGGAAAAATATCACGAACTTACCTTTAATTTCCAGCTTAAATCAGTTTATTTTCAATGCTATGCATATTACTGCGTCAATATTTTAATACATAATATAAAACTATATTACAAAGCAGCCCTACTAGGGATTTTAAAAAATAATGAATACTTTACGACTTATTTTCATAAAACCAATTTGTCGCTTATTACGTTCTTATTCCGCGCAAAACGCATCAGTCTATCGCGCTTCACCCGTGGTAACGGGCATGTTTTGTTTCATCAATCAGTCTTGACTGCTCCGTTGAGACGAGTGGGCTGTGTTTCTGTGTTCCGCCACCGGCTCGAGAAAATACTTCGACAAAAATATGGGAAATAAAAATAAAATGCGAAAACACTCTAAGAAAGAGCTTAGAAATTTAAAAATTCAACTCATGAATAATTGTCGGAGGTATGTACATTGCTTTTATTATATTATATAAGTAGTTTAACCAAAAATATCGCAATTTGACGTTTTAGCTCAAGGCACAATGTAACAATGTCGGCGCGGGTAGCAGTAAACGCAAAAAAATAGATGCTTTTGACTACTCATGAATTGGTGCAAAGTTTCAATTGTGTGGTGTGTGTAAAGTATTTTTAACCAACTACCAAAAAGGAGGAGATATTCGTCTGTATGTATTTTTTTGTGTATGTACACGTACAGTCAGTTTTAGAAGTAGATGATCACTTTAGTACCATGTCATAGCAACGCCAGCGTTTGTGCAGTAATAGTTGCTACAATTATGTATGAAATATTATTATGACAAGGTACTACAGTGTTCATCTACTTTTGATGGTGACCCGTACACCGATATCTCTGTCATTTGTGGACCGATTTTCAAAATTCTTTTTTTATTCGATAGTGTATACTCCTGAGGTCCCATTGTCACCAAGTCAGGATCTGATGATGGGAAGCCAGGGAAATCGAGGGCAACCCTCAAATTTTATACGCATATATAACGTTTTTCATATTTTTCCTAAACCTATTCTATTATTTGCACCGGGTAGTCATCATTTCATGTTTATGAGCTGATGATGGAAGGTAAATATCTGTTCACCGATATCTCTGCCATTTGTGGACCGTTTCTCAAATTTCTTTTTTTATTCGATAGTGTATGTATACTCCTGAGGTAGTCCCGTTCTCACCAAGCCAGGATCTGATGATGAGAAGGTAGAGAAATCGAGGGCAACCCTCGGAAAAGAACAGAAAGAGAGGGTTATTCATATTTTTTATAAAGCTATTCTAGTATTTGCGTCTGGTTGTCATCTCGTGTTGATGAGCTGATGATGTATGGTAAAACTCCTTAACTATTAGGAGTTGGTCAGTGATAATTTAAGTATTAGAGGTACCTAAATACCGATAGTTGTATTATTTTAGGTTTTTCAGGTGAGCTGATGATGGAATCATTGATGAGACTTCGTGAATGTGTAGCGACTATGCCCACAATATATTGTATTTTAGCCCAGAATGAGGAACTTTTTACTTTGACCACCAGATCTTTACTGCAAAATTTCCATGCATGTATAATACAAAAAAAATGTACCTGTCATAAAATGTAAATATTTTTTTATGTAACCAAAGATCTTATATGTTAAAATACACTGATTTTGATAAAAATCCACAGAAAAATGTAATAAAGAATAATGGCCAATTTTACGAACATTGTCTTAGCTTTGGACAATCCAAAGTGGTATCTTGTCAACTCTTGTCATAAATAACAAGAATGTGATATAGCATACCACTTGGTTTGAGCATGTCACATCAGATTGACATTAACATAATCAAAACTGAAAGTAACATTATATTTTATGAATAAATGATTTAATTACCAATAATTATTTTTTTGAAGAATGTGCATACCTGGTAATTATTCTGAGCGATTAGCATGATTTTATAAAAAAAAAATATAATTGATGTAAATAAAACTTTATTTATATACTTTGTTATAACCTTGCAGGGTTCATGTGTTGAGCTATATTTTACTTGTAAGTACCTACCTCATATCTTTGTAAACACACAATGAATAAATTATTTGAATCTGAATTTATTGTATTATTTATTTACCATCAGCGAAAAGTATTAAAAATTCACATGTCAAAGTATAGGTAATGGATAGATAGTCCGACTCGTGCTTAGCCAATTTTATCTAGTTTTTCGCGTATACTATGTGCGATCACAAAAAAGAAAAATCATGAAGCGAGTGCCACCTTGCGGCTGCGAACTGCGATGTGCAAGAGGGGAAGGGTGAAACGCGCGGGTGAATTCTGATATTTTTCTTGGTTTATGCCCGCTCTTAAGTAACTCCCGACACAACAATAGTAAGAAAATAGAATTTCTCTCTCCGCTTAACTTCATTATTTTTAAGATGAACGTCGCCTCATCGTCGAGGCACCGCTAAGTAAATAAAATAAAGGCAGAGTACAAATAAAAATAATATTGATAATGATAAGGTATCGATTAGCGGTCCAACGACGCGGCGACAAAGTTTTTTATTTTTAAATAGATGATGTATTGATTTTAGCTTATTATTTATTATTTATTATTATGTGAATTATGACTCTTTCCAAATCAATACTATAAAAACTGTAAAGGGAGGATAAAACTTGTTGAGTTTCTTGCCGGTTCTTCTCAGAACAAGGCCTCCTGGTAGACTCTCGAACCGATGGCATCAAAATTGACTTTCATAAGTGTACAAATTGTACCTAAATGAATAAAGTAATTTTGACTTTGACTTTGACTTTGACTTTGACTTTGACTTTGACTTTAGTAATAATTTAATTTAGAATTCAATTGAATTTTGTAAAATTGTTTACTATATTTGGTATATGAAAGTGTTTGTAATTTATTTGGGATCAGTTCAGTAAGTTTTGTAATCGATATTATTGCTGTGGAGTATATTATATTTTATAGTCAGCCGCCTGGCCGATTCCAACCCTCTTTGTGTATTCTACATACATACACAACGTTAACTCGCCACCTCGCAACCTTCGGGGTTGATGATCTGCACAGGGATCAGTAGGCTTATTCGCTTACTATTTTTGACAGGTGAAGTGATGATCACCGAGTGAATTACATATGCATTGCTGTTTTACAGGACACGCCATTACGGCACTTGTCGTGTTAAAACAGCAATGGATATATATATTCACTCTGTATTTTTACCTACACTGTTTGATGACTATTTTTAGTGTTATAATAATAAAGTTATTTCTATTCTAGTACATGCAAAACACACGCGACGCAACATACACGCGAGTTAAATACGGTAAAGTAATTGAATTTGACAATTTTCATCTCGCAAACGATACCAATTTGCAAACTTTTAAATAGACTTAAAAGCTTTGAGTGTCTATAAATAATGTACCTACTACAAAGCTGTGGACTTAATTACGGCAAGCTGACTCCTTTCCACGTCAGCTATTTGTGTTTGAGCAAGACCTGCAAAGAATAGAAAAAATCATAATTCTTAACTCCTACCCTGGAGCCGGTCGTTAAGAGCTGCGCTATAAATATACCTGCTGTGAATTAATAAAAGTACGGCGCTGGAAACGTGGCCCTCGTATTGATAACTATGAGTAAATAGAGGCTTATTAACTGCTTTTTAAACGACTTCAAAAAAGGAAGAGGTCTGCAATTCATTTCGTAATGATTTTAGCAGACTTTAGTTCTCTCTTTGATGTAATCAAAGGTTTCTCCTTTTTTTTTTTATTCTAATAATCATGTAATCAAAGCGCCTAATGCAGGGTTTCCCAAACTGTGTATCACAACGCCACAGGGCGTCACAGCATTATCCCGTGGGCGCCGGGTGTCGTGATTCGATCCACATAGATTGGGCTGTTTGGGTGATGCACGGAGCACAGTGTGATTCGAGCGGAAATAGATTTTTTTTATTATTATTTATTAAGAAACCAACAGCGTATTATAAAGTAACACTTAAATATTATTTCACTTATACTAAGGCCAATAACAGGATTCTCTTAAATTACCAGATTATTTAAATACATGCAGATAGCAGTAGATGTAGAGAAAGAAAGGAGAGTGGTAATTTCCAAACTTCAGTTCCGTTTTGCGAACTATGCTTTGAGTTGTAAAATGATTTTGATATCTATCCAACCTATTTTATATTCACACCACTAAAAAGCAAAAACTAATCATTTAAAAAACCGCCTTCATAACTAAAAAAGGAGAATCAAAGATTTATATTCAAAATTAGGTCTTAGGTCACCCATCCAAGTACCGACCGTGTTAGGTTAGCTTAGCTTTCGTGATAGAGAACGCACGACCGCAGTGCCATTGACCTCGTTTCCTCCTCTCCTCCTCGAGAGATTCTAAAGTAGTCCTGAGCTTGTAATTACCACAACGCAATTCTGCCAAATGCTGCAGCGACGGTATTCAGAAGTCAGAGAGTCTACTCAATTTTTTTTTGCATAAATCTTGTTATGATCCAATTATTGTTTTTTTTGTGTAGATATAATAAAAAAAACCCTCCTTAAGTTGCCTTCGTAATGACAACACCAAAATAGGCTTAGCTAAGACGTCTATTGAGATTGATTGGGCCTTTGTCCAAAATCAAGTTCGCTCTATAGAATACTAATGCCGTACGTATTAGTGAAATTATGGATTGTACAGTCACAGACATTACCAAGTCATCCATAGTTCGTGACTCTTGTTTAGTAGATAGTAAGGTACCTAGATAATATTGTGACAAAACTTACTACATATTACCACAATATTACTATTACCCAGACTGGAAAGATGTATTGCGCTTTTTATTTTCATAATACCTAAGTATTGTAATGTTATAATATATATGTTAAAAAATATAGATTAGCCAATTTCTATTCTTATTATTCATAAGAGATTATTACAATATTTACCTGCATACCCTATAACTATATTAAATCTAGATAATACAATTATATTAACGGATGAGAAAAATATTTTATTTTAGTCATATAAAAGTTCTTACATAAAATTCTCTTTTCCACAACTCATGGCGTGGCTGTCTGTAGTTAAAAATTGTACTTCAAAATAAAAACTATTTTTGTTAGAATTTTGATGACCAACATGAATAAATTATCATACATTTTGAAAAATAGTGAATACCTAATACTTATATGAAAAAGTCTTATATTTTATATCTTTGAGTCACACCTTCTAAAAAGTGACCTTCATGACTTCCAAAAAAGTTTTTATAACTTTAGAAACAAAAGACAAAGCTTAGTAAATGGCACATCTTTTATAAAACGTTTACATAATATGTACCCACAAAAACAAGTTTAGTAGACTCATGACTATTAAGGGACATATTGTACCCGTAAGCTAAGACTGATACTATCTGGTACCAAAAGATGTGAAAAAATCATTACATATCTGAATTTTCTTACAAAAAGAAGAATATATATCACAAGGCAATTGTTATATGTTATTTTTATGTATAGCCGCGTGATGCTGGCAGAGTAGATAGCACAATGGCGGATTTACCAGTAGGCTGAGTAGGATGGAGCCTAGGGCGGCAGATTTTAGGGGGCAGCAAATTTGACCCAAATTTTCTTTCTCAAAATTTGAATTTTCTCTTAGATTTGCGCGAGCACTACACATTATAAATAAAACCGTTTGCGTGAAACGGAACACTCCAAATTAATAATTAAAGTGACGGTAGATTTAACTATTTCATAAAGTTTGACAACCTACATCTTTAGTCATCCCGTGACCACGAACGCTGAAAAGTGTTACGAAACGTCGGGCAATAATATCATCATGTAAAATCTAATTACACGCGAGTTAAATCCGTAAAAGTTGTTTTATTTATAAAATTTGAATTTTTTAGCCAAGGGAAAAACGTGGATGCAATGAGAAATATAGAGCACAATTAAATTACAAATGTAATTAATATGATTGTGAACTGGCCATATGCTCGATGGAACTAGGTAATTGAATTTCAGAAGTAGGGGCGGCAAAAATTTATTTGCCTACTGGCGGCAAATTTGTAAATCCGCCACTGAGATACCTTCCTCCTTTATCCTCCAATAGATGTCGTAGAAGGCGACTAACGGAATAGCAAAGGGGTATTTATCACCTTTTACTCCGTCCACCAATCCGCATTGGACAAGCGTAGTGGACTACTGCCTAAACCTCCTTCAATGACTTTTACGGAATAATAATAGATGTTTACGGCCGTGTGCCTGACACCAACCCTCCTTGGGAACGATTGCTATCTTTACACAGCACCCGGGACTACCAGCTTAACGTGCCGGCGAAACACGGAGGAAAATCGAGCTGAAAAATTTTCGGTCACCCATCCCAGTACCGACCGCGCACTTGGTTGCTTAACTTTCGTGATCGTTACAATGTACGCGGAATCGAGGTGCCATCGACATCTACCTCTATTTTGCTCTTACATTATTGATACAAGTTATGTGTAATTTTCTGTTGTGTATTAGTTTGTGTTCTCAATGTTTACATTAGGTAGGTACATATAATATATAAACTTCCTGTCGAAATAAGTAAGTTTCCTATTACAGTTGGAACTACTTTGATTACGTATTGTTTACAAATGTTACGACTTAATCCTTTCAAGTACCAAAAATAAATTATATACAAGTGTTTAGTACATGGTATGCTAACATAACAATAAGTCCATCGTATGTTGTTTTAACCTCTCAACATCCAGACAGTTTCGGCGTTTTCTTTGCAGTAAATTGTCATTTACAATAGCGTGACGTCTGCGCCGCGCTAGTACAGCATTCAATTACTTACACCACGTCTACGCTACGCCAACGTAAACAATAAACGCGTCGCGACGCTGCGCTGGACAAATGCTAGTGTGAATAATCGTCAAAAACTGACGGTTAACTTTACACCTCCCGCATTTTTTGAAAATCGGCTCGTGCGTTGCGGGTCAAATGTGCGAGGTGTCTTAAAATTGCATAGAACTAGGTATATCCAAAATGCGTCGCGTACCTACGGCGCGTTCGACGCGTACGGTGCGGCGTGTATAGTGCGTTCACCTTTAATCGTTTGATTTAAGTGTCGGTGAACTCCATCAGCCTTAATCTAAGGCACTAAATTCAAATTAAGATAAAAGTTCCAAAGAGTTTATAATTTACTCAAACACCATTTCCAACCGATGACACTAACAAATGCAATGAGCGTAGAAGCTGAATAGTCTATAAATTATTCATAACGTTGGAATCTATTTCATAACCCTTTAATAAAGTAATCAGACGCGTTAAGTTTAAATTGCTTATATTTCATCATTATTAGCCTGGCCTACTGCCAATGTTATTTGTGGTCGGTTAAATATGTTTATTTCTTCAACCCTGCTCCATCGGCCGTCATTCCAACGTTAACATCCTTCTTTGCAGTATCATGTTTCACACAGAGTATCCATCTTTACTTCAGTCTATCTCTCCCTCATATCTACATTCATTCTCCTTGCATTCATAAACATATTATAGGAAGATTTGGTTGCAATTTTTCCGATCTACCCTTACCTACCGTCATACCAGACCTCCTTGGGTGTAGATTGCTTATTTATAAACTCAAATATTAAATGTTATGGTCAAGCCACGAAAGTGTAGGTACTCAAAGCTTAATTGGCCTATGATCTGGTTCTTACCAACTACGTCATCGGTTACTTAGAAGTTCTGTTGTGTTGACTGTCGGCGGACCATTGCACGAATGCACAAGAAGCGCTACAAATCGGACACGTTGGCGAAATATAGTGAGGCGAGTGACAACAGCCCATGGCATTCCCTCATGACGACCACGACCGCTCTGTCAAGAGCGAAAGGAAGAAGAAGACTTAGTTCTTATAGAAATAAGATATTAAGATTACCTATATAAGCGAGTAATGGACCAGCAAAGGGGTATTACCTTATACTCCGTCCACCAATTCGCATTGGGCAAGCGTGGTAGACTACTGCCTAAACCTCCTTCGATGACAAGGAGAGGCCTTGTATCCCAGCAGTGGGTCGAATTATAAAGGCTCTTATGATGATATAACAAAACCAATTATTTAACTGGAATACCTCTCAGGTAAAGGCCTCCTCCATACGTTGTCATTTCTCCCGGTCTTGGGCTGTGTTGCCATTGTGGGCCGGCAATTTTTTTATGTCATCTTCCTATCTAGAGTGCGTTCCAAAACCAGGTGAAGCCAAGTAGACAGCGTGAGAAAGATTTCTAATTGGTGTAAATTAACTACAGTTTAACAAAACTAACCAATGGTGAAAGCGCTTCTTAATATCGACAAATAATGAGCTACAATTTACTCTACCCCAAGTAAGTTGAGATCGTTTTGGAACGCACTCCTAGTGTACGGTACAAATGACTGTATCAGCGTAATAATGCATCCTCTTTGGTAGTGCATGTTCTTATGTGACGTTACGGTGTCATCTACTTCACGCATTATGCGCTTAGGCGATCGCTAAACCTTTTATACTGTGAATGTCAATGAATGCAGCGATTCCGGATAAACATTCTGTTCTATTCGAATTCTCAAACGATATTAACAAAACTAATTGTAAATAGAGAATCCCAAGCTAAAGTGTAGTATCATCTGGATCAACACGTAGCGATCAAGGCCTCTCACTTAATATTCTGAGGCTACCTGCGTACCGTCTACTATGTCAACTTATTTGGTCTCCGAGCTGATTTTGAATCGCAATTGTTATTGCAACACAATAGCCCTTGACCAAAGTGCCCGAGTCTCTGGAATAGTACAAAGAATTCTGTTGTAAACAATTCTGATTGACGTCAGATTTAGTTGCTTTATCTTCAAAATGGAATGTTTTCTAATGCATAATAATGATATTGTCTTCATTTGTTTTTGCAACTGATTCAAATTCTATTAGGTCGTTTCTATCCTCATCCTTAGGCGCTTTGCAAACGGCGGGACGGGGCGGGATGGTCAATTTCACCGGGAACGATAGCGCAAAGGAAGTCCTATACTACCAACGCACATAGAGGGCAAAAAGACCGCGCCGCAGATGCCTGGCGAGCACTGGCGGTGCGGCATATCCGTGGCTACTGTAACACACAAACTAGTTTGTATGCAGTAACGCCGACGGGCGGCACGGAGCGGCTAGCTCAGTCCGTGCCACTTTTTCTGCTCTTCACTAGAACAAAAACAAACTGCCTCTGTTACTCGTGTGCTTTGTGTTCGCGGTGAGGGCAGCCGCGGGCATCGACGGGCAGACGCGGTCTTTATTGCCCCGCCCCACCATTTGCAAAGCGCCTTAAAAATGTTTAAACATCATATCTTGTGTCCGTAACGTATTACACCGAAGAATCATCTTCCAGTCTATTGTGTAAGTGCGTATAAATAAAAAAAAGTTGATTATCAGCCCTGCATACCAGCGCGGACCAGCGCTGATAAACGCTGTTGACAGCTTTCTTTATTTATAGGTACGCTACTCTTTTATATGTATTAAGTCGGACTAAAAAGTGAAAAATAACTTTTTAGTATAGAAACTAAACGATGAACGAAAATATAATTATTATTTAGAGAAGAGCGTGGAGCGTGGAGAACGTGGAGTGAAGAGCCTTGAAAATATTCGATCGATACAATTAAATTGAGCACCCCACGCTTTTCTCTAAATAATAATTATACTTTTCGTTCATCGTTTAGTTTCTATTCGTCCGATTTAATATAAAAGGGTGTTTTTTAGTTATTTTTAAAATAATCACTCGCACTTTTTAGTGCGAATTATAACCGCCGATGAAAGTACTTAAATTACTAAAAAGATTCTTAACAACGCCAACTTAACAATGACAACGCCATCTTGTGACGTATAACTGAACTAACACTCCAAACGTTTAATTTATTAGTCCTGGCGATTCTGATCAGGATAATGGGATATTCTTATCGAATTATTGTAATGTCATCGATCTTTAATAAGCATATACAGTCAAAATGAAATCTGACCGTTTAAAGTGGGTCGAAATCGAGCCCCAACGAGTCAGTTACATACAACATACAGGAGTTAGAAACAAATAGGTATAAGCGTGTTAATAAAAACTAAGATGTAACTAGTCTTTCAAACGGTGCTGTAATTATTATTTATGTATTTCGGACCTTTGTATCAGTAGATTGTTTGTCTTTTTTGGGGTTCCGTAACCATAGGGTAAAACGGGACCATATTCGTCCGTCCGTCCGTCTCCAGGCTGTATCTCATGAGCTGTATAACATGACAGTTAGACAGTTGAAATTTTTACAGATGATGTATTTATGTTGCCGCTTTAACAACAAATACTAATAAACAGAATAAAAGAAATATTTAAGGGGGCTACCATACAACAAACTTGATTTTTTGCTTGTTTTTGTCAAATATTAAGTTATAATATATTCACTTTAAAAATAAATAATTGTAATAAAAGGCAACAAATATTTAAGATAAAACAGACATTATTTTTATTTTACAGGTTTTTATTTTATAAAACCAACTGAAATAGGTAAATCCTAAAATCAAATTGTAAAACCTAAGATTAAGCGGCATTCGCATCTTGTATACCTAATCTAGTATCCATGACACAAGTTCTTATATTTAAATTGGGACACTTAATTTGGACTTGATAGTGTGTGTGAGCGTGAAAAGACGAAAGCTCTTGCCATTGATTATTATTATTATTTGGACTTTTCCAGGAACTCATATACAAGAGTTCCACAAATTAAACTTGAAAATTCAACCCAAAGTCAATTCTTTTTGTCTTTGTTACAGATGGGTCACCGTGTCCCCAGGTACTCCAGCATACTCTGGGGGGTTTGTATGCCCAGCTCGTGCAGCAGCTACGACTTAGAGGAGGAAATGTCTCACAAACTCGCAGGACTAGGCATCTCTGTGAAGGTCCATAACACCATGTGTACAGTAAAGAACTTCAAAAGACCTTACTCTTTCGCGAAGACACTTTCCATGTAAGTTTGTATGTGGCATATCATAAGTACGAGGGGCGTTCAATAAAAAGAATAAGAATATTTGGTAGTAATTTTTAATAAATGTTATTTTATTTATGGATGAAGTCACCATTTAGCGTCTTAGTATATAATACTTACTTGGAATATCTTTTTTCTAAGCTGAAAATGTCTGTCCTAAAAACTATTTGTCCTGAGCACCAAAAATTCATGTAGTGCAGCGACTACTGCATCATCATTTTCGAATGTCTGACCTCTCCAAGACTCCATCAATTTTGGAAATAGACCGGAATCACTAAGGGCAAGATCAGTTTAATTTGGACAAGTATTTCGAAGCCAACTCCTCGAATTGCAGCCATAGCAACGGTGGACCGGACCGGTGATCTAGCTAGGGCATTATCTTGCTGGAAAAAATTTTTTTTGCAAGTTTCTCGCGAATTTATTTATGCAATATTTTATTTAGTATACCTACAAAGAGCCTGTAGTGGTAGCTTCATGATCAAGATTTTCTCTCATGAACACCCCTTTACTATCCCAAAAAAGAGAGGTCACTACCGTTATAGGGCAGCCCGAGCGAATGTTATCTTTGGTTAATGTTCTTCCACGTTTATATTAAGCGCACCAAAGTGCAACTGTGAAATGCGGTAAAGAATTGGGTAAAGTATCCTGTAAGTCTTGATTATCCCGTTCCGTAGTGGAAATTTTCAAGCACAGATATTTAATAATCACGCGGCATTAAATTTTTTCCATTTTCAACAACATGCTATGACAGACAAAAGACTTCCCTTTTTAAAAACAAAAAATATTCAAATTATTTATATTTTTTTTAATCTACTTAGCTACTTAGCTACCAGCTTTAATACCCAGTATTAACTTTTTTCGGTTTCAAAGAGTTTGTTCCTCATTGACACTTTATATTGAACGCTCTACGTATTGACGCAAATTCCTGTGAGTTAGACACATTGGTAAAGTAGATAATAAAATGAATCTCGTATTGGATATACCGACGAGACTCATTTTATTTTACGTATTAGATAAAGAGCTTCTTTCCATATTGGATATATTCATGACTATGAATTTTGATTTAGTAGATTTCAGACTTATAGGTATTCTTTCCTTTTTTATTGTTTAATTCTTACCGTTGTTGTACGGGTTTCGCTTAAGATATTTATATTTATATTAGTAATGAAAGTGGGTGTATTGGGATTGTTAGCGCAATTACGTATATAAAAATGTTCTACCTACCTCAGCTAAGCTTTCAAAGCCTATTTCTTGACGCTTGTTTACCTCCATTGGAGTGTGTAAAAAAAATTTATGAAGGTACATCTCTGTCCCAATATTTTCTAGTTTCAAACATACTCTGAGAAATTTCATGTATTTAATTTTATAATTAGACACAGAAAATAAATACAAGTAATGTTGTGCTAAATATCATTAAATTACTCGATGATTAACTAGGTAATTAGTGTAAACATGTTCTTCATACAATAATGGAGTGGTTATAACGAAATTAAACAAGTTTAAGGATAAAACGTTTTTAGAAAATTTAGTATCTCCCATCGAGGTCAAATACTCGTGAAACCTAAAATTTATTATCAACACCTATTAAAATTTGGCCCCAATTTTTTGGTCCGATTCCCTAATGCATCTGTTTCTCTGTTCCAGCACGTTTTTCCTTGGACTTCTTTTGCTACTGAGTTTAGGAACACTTTTTGATGATGGAAGAGAAGGCGCGACGAATTTCGAAAAACTGCTGAATGCGTTTTCTCTCAAACGCAATCTAAGAAAACTGTTCGATCTCTCGGGTGAACCATCTTCAGTTAAGGGAATTGATGCATTAAGAAGTCTTAATGCTCTAGCGTTGATTATAGTCCACAAATCCATGGCTATGGCGCACGCACCTTATGTGAACAAAACTAGTTTCTCTGCGGTAAGTCCAAAACCCTGAAATAAGCCTATTTTATTTATTACTTATAGGTCACTCGTTAGGATTTGCTGGCAATTTTGCAATCAGAAACAGATAGACATAGCCTTTTAATATTGTTGCTTCTGTAAAGAATAATAATGACAGAAAATTTTGGTGATACATTTCTTCGTAATCCTAAATAATGTCATTAGGATCTTTAACAACAAATGAATTGAGACAAGTGTTTTGTCATTGACACATTTTAGAATTCAAGGAACTCTCTGTAGGTGGCAACTTTCCGAACCTTTGATTTTAACGCTTGCCGCTTTTGTTAATACTTTGAAGGACTATCTACTCTTGTTGCCTGAGCACTTCTCAAATTTATGAACGTTATTGAAAGGAAATCCTTCAAACTTTTGTTGTTAGTAACATTATTCATCAATCTTGTGCGTCGTTGTCACGTTCTAAGTTCATTTTAAAACATCTACTCTTTAAGGTGTGAATTAAACATTTTCATTAGATTATAGGTCTCAGATACTTATATTTGAATTTTCAATCAATTCGTCTAATTCGAAATGACGGCTGATTAATTTGAAATATTTAATAAGATTGATTTGATATTTTCAGGTGTTCGGTATGCCATGGGCTGTAGCGGGTCGCTCAGCGATTTTATACACAGACAGTTTTCTCTATATCAGCGGGTTCTTAAACGCCAATAATCTTCTGCAAGATATCGAAAAAAAGGGAACTATCGACGTCAAGAGTCGACTAATTTCCAGATGGTTTAGGTGACTTACTAAATTAAATTATACAATTTTAAGACCTATTGATTTATTAATCCCCCTTGATTTATTAATCCATTCATTCATTGTTTGCCAATCCACGTTTTATAATATCTTAGACAGAATCTATTTAAAATTAATCTGAAATATTTTTACAATGTTACACAATAGAATTATAAATCCTTAGTATTGTGTTGTACTCTAACAATTGCCTATCCTTTCAGACTGTTCCCACTTTTTCTTAGCTTGATGTTGTTCTGCACGTACATTTTACCGGATGTTAACAATGGGCCTCAATGGAACCTTGTCGTTGAAGAGCACAGCAGAGTTTGCGAAAAGACCATGTGGAGGAGCTTCCTCTTCATCCACAATTACTTCGGCTTTGAGGAGATGGTATGTATCCAGCTTTTCATAAACGGTATTTGTCTGCTATTATTGAGGGCCAGTTGATTGAATAAAGAAGTCTTATGATCTTAATATGTATGTGTATTGTAATTGTTAACATGTTTGTCAATCCATGACATAAGTAACTTTTCTAAGTATAACCATTATAGTTGCAACTGCGTAAATAGTATTGTTGTTATTAGGATATATATAAATCGATATTTAATAATATCATCTTGAAAAATAATTATTGCCTGCAAAATAACATCAAATATTACGTTAAGTCAGACAGTATAAAGAAAAGCAAATTAAGTACTTGTGTTTACAAACAGTTTTCTCAATATAGAAGATATTATTTTTCCAATATGTCAAAGTAATCTTAACGCTCATGTATCTCATATTGCAAACAAAACGAACGAATCAACCAGAGCATTAAAACGCAAATCTTAAATCCGAAATTGGGATCCAATCACGACTCAGTGAACTTGTTTTCGATTTCGATCCATTCCCCTACTGATCCGATTTATTAAAACAATGACAGTCAGCAACAATTTCCCACGATTCTTATATAACATTTGTGCCAATGTGTCACAGCACTTACCACGTGAAAATTTACTTACTTTATCGCCCGCTGTTTCCACAACTTAATTACGTGGTTCAAATGAATTTGTCCTAGTATTAGTATGGTATTCTATTCCACTCGGGTTTTGAAACGCTTGATTATCAAGAACCATTTCTATTATTTTAATTGAATTCCTGTATTCATTATTGATAAATATACATTTGTAATACCAATATTATTATTACACCCGTGCTTCAGAGATATTTTAGAGGGGAATATTTGTCCTGGTTATTTGTATTTGTTTGTTGGATTACTGAACGATTGCTACTTTTTATGGGTTAGGTGTCGCATTGGTACCTATAGGCGACAGGCCTGCAATGTGCCACTATTGGAGTCACTACTTGGCCAATACTGCTAAATGTGATTTTATGTGAACTAAATATTATACATAAGGCTCTGCTCAACCCTTTTTGGGATTACGAGCGTGATTATATCTATGTTTCATTATTTTCTGATTCATCATACCCAAAAGTAAAACAAATTCAAACTTTGACGAAATAAATGTTCTGTTTGTTTTTGCTTTCAGTGTCTCACACATACCCATCAAATTGGCATGGATATGCAACTATACGTATTAACATTACCATTGATGTTAATTCTTTCAAAATCGAAAAAACTAGGGTTGTCTTTGATGGCAATGACAGCAATCGTCTCGACTGTGCTGCGCTACCTCGCAATCTATTGGCATGACATCAGCATGTTTGTCTACTATGGCATATCGTAAGTAATTATCAAGTACTCTTATTTAATCCTCAACCGATTATCAAAACAAATGCCGTAAGTAAAGATGTATTGGTCAATCACATCCCTAACAGACCATACACTGAAATCTCCAAGACAGGAAATTTATGGCTTTTTCCTCATCTTAAAACTTCACGTAAATTTTAGAGAAATTACACTAGAGGAGTTAAAACTTCCATCAATTTCACGAGAAATAATTCATCGCGTAATTTCTCGATGTAGATATTATATCTTCCTGTTAGTATTGATGTATTTTATAGCAGCAATTCACACTACACATACAATGGATTAATTCGCACCAATAAAATAATTGGCATATCATCTGTAATATTAACCTACTGCGTTGCGAACAACGACGAAGCATAAGATGTTTATGTTAATGTGTATCCGGAGATATCATAGTTCATGTATGCATAGACACAGATACTTGATCGAAATATGTTTTAAATAAATATGGATAGTACATTTAAGTGTCGAGAACACAGACGACCAATAAGTAAGAAATTGTTGAGAAAGGACTTGACTACATCTTGTAGTGAAATAACAAAACTTTAGACTTGTTTGCCAATGAATATTTCTTATTTATATTTCAGAGTCCAAAAACTCTTAGATGCGGCCAGGTATTCCTACATATTGCCTACCCATCGAGCAACAATATACCTCATCGGAGTCATGATGGCGTATTTTATGAAGACGAAGAAACTTAATTACACTTTATCAAAAGTAAGTTAGGTCACACACATGATTAAATGGGTTCAGTAGAAATATGCATTCTTATAATAAATAATATTATGAAAGATACATCACGGGGATTATATGAATACTTGGGAATATAATATTACATTTATGAAAATTTTCTGGGAAGCACGCTTTCCATAATAAAATAGGTTCACAGCTCAGTGAATAGATAAAAATTTTATTTGAAGTATGTTTCCCAACTTATTTTTAGTTCCAAGAATATTTGCGACATTCTAACGTCCAAGTCCACTTAGCTACGTTGAAACTGTTATAATACGTTATGCAGCACTAGACTGATATTTACATGTTATTCAAGCGCTAACACAAAGCCAATAAAGTTAGAATGTAATATTTCAAGAGCGTTCTTCTGCGTTGCATTTACCTCTGTAACAAGTCGTATTTTTAACCAAACCAGCTTTTGAAATAGCTCCCTTGCTCATTCAAACACATTAACTATGAAGTTTTTATTCTTTATTTTCTTACATAAAACACTATCTTCGATCTTCTTTAGAATATACAATCATACATATTTTCGTAATGAATCAAAATTTTCAAATAGTTTGAAGTTACTCAGTCATTGCACAATGAGTCCATGACATGATGTAATCAAATTGGATAATTAAGAAATATACACATCAATAAATACATGATTATAAACTATCGTTTTTTTTATATTTTTAACTCTACTAATCTTTGGACTGACTTATTTAGGTGAAGCTCCGGGAACCTTTTAATTTTAGACCAGTTAGCATGTTAATTATACTACATACGCTTTTAAATGTCAATACATAATATAGTCAGGGATTTCTATTAAAATGTCATAGAAATTTTCATACATTTGCTCTTCCCTAGCTCTGCGTCAGCAGCTCACTCGTTGACATAATATGGTATTAAAAACAAGGAATATTTGCCGGTCCGGTGTAGGCCAATAATTATATTTTATGGTGAAGTCCTTGAGAATAGGATATTAAACCATGGATCCCGATTGTTAATGCGAGCCGACTAGAACCGCAGCATAGTACTGTAAACTATTCCTTGTACTCATCAATCCGTAGGTATTAGCATATCGAAATAGAGTTACGATCCTAAAGACTCTTTTGTGTATTTTAGATAGACAGTGTTTAATTCAGTCTGGGGATACAAATGATCATATACGTAAGATCGCTATTCAGTTGACTATCACCCGTATGAAAGTCAACGGAACAACAATTAATCCTGCCCCTATGAATTCAACAATAATTCGTCATGCACTAATCAATCTTAGCTTAAAGTCTCCAGAACATCTCCAGATATACTTTATTAATTTGAGGAACTAAAGGCATCTGTTAAAAAATTGCGAATAATTATCCTTGAAATTTGCACAGCCCTAAGTTTTTAAAAGATTTTTTTATAAAAAATTGAATACAGTAAGTCACAATTTCAGATGCAAGTGAGACTGCTCTGGACATCCGCTTTCGCATTAGCGGGATACACCGTATTCAGCCCTTACAAGATGGGCCTTGAAGGCTACCAGTACGAGCACGGGCCCGCGGCCATGTTTGCTGCGTTTTCCCCTATCATGTGGGGTGTCTTCATGTGCCTCATTCATTGGGGCATCACCAATGACTACACAGGTTAGTATAATATGCAAATAATGTCGTTCTCTGTTCTGTGATTATTCTGATTTATTGATTCTGATTGGAATGATTGTTCTATCAAAATGAAAAACGTGAAACTGCGCCTTCGTTATTTAGTGATTGATTTCGCATTCCTGGACATTAAAATGACAAAAAAACTTGGTTTATTTTTCTGTCCATTGATTTATTCTCATTTACTGCATCAACTACCTACTAGGTACTATAAATCCTCACACATTAGAACCCAGTTGGGCGTACCACAGATATATAATACTATACTAGTAGTCGTACTATACGTTTCAGAAAAAAAAATCTTCCACGTACCCTACGCTTAGTTTGTGGAATGAACTCTTTGTCGAGGATTTCCCAAAGGACTATAAAATGGGTATCTGTAAAGAAGCCGTGAAAATGATCCTTCCAGGTCGGCAAAGCACGTGTGATAACCCTGGTATTGCAAGTGTCCATAGACTAGCTTCTTACCATCAGGCGAGACTTTTGCTTGATTGTCACCATGCGATACAAGAAAAACTGTTAAAACATAATTAAAATCATTCAGCATTATTGACCAGTCCACCTTAAAAAAATACATCGAACTTTCTGCAAAATAAACAAGACTTCCTCTATACTACGTACGAGAAAGTAAAAAGGAGGTTAACAATTCGACCTGTATGTATGTAATCACAGCTGCACACTTTTTGTATAATATGTCTATACCAGCTTCTAAACACACTTTCCAAATTTCATGAGTGTTTGTATGTATGTTTGTCCAGACATATCTCAATCGGATTTCAAAAATTCTTTCTTTGTTAGACTAAGTTTAGTCCAACTTAGGGATCTGTATAAGTTTCATCAAATTTGGTTCAGTAGTTTTTGAGCTAGACAGTTGAGTATGTATCAGTCACTAAACAAACGAGTCGTGGCTTAATTAACAGCGTTTTATTATGGAATAACTTTTGCGTTTACAAAGGCGTAAATTATTTTAAAACTAGAAAAAATACACTGAAAAAATCGATCTGCCCCAAGCGGGAATCAAATCCAGCATTCTCCGCAATCCGAGTGCCGATGCCGCTCGGATTGCGGTGCGGATTGCGGAGTTAGTGGCACTGCTTTCGCCGTTGAACTTTGTCAGTGCTTGGCTTATGTTCCTATTCCTTTTGTCTCAGGACCCGGAAAAGCCTTCGTAGAATGGCCCTTGTTCAAGTTCTTCAACAAGATAGCGTATGGTGTATACCTCACACAGTTCCCAATATTTTTCTACAATGTCGGCATCCAGAGGCAAGCAGACTACTACTCGCCTCTCTTGCTAGTAAGTATCAATTATTATAAGCATGTTTGTAAAACATACGATTTAGTGCCATGCTAACATTTGCATGCATTCTGCAGTACTTAAGAATAAACACTTGTCATCTGTTTTGTAAATATTTAAGAATATATACGTCGCTGGCGTAGTGCGTCAGAGCCGGGAGGCATTGGTTCGAACCCCGCCACGTACCAATGTGTTTTCAAAATGTGTCAAGCCGTTGGCAGGCCGTAAAATCAAGCGCCAAAACCCATAGCAGTATTTGGGAGCAGATTAGGAGATAGGGAACATTATAGCGTTAATAAACCAACAGCCGTGCTATTAAGAACTCACTTCACATCTCACCTCGATTTTACCTGACAAACGCAAATGAATATTTGACAAAAAAGGATCTTAATTTAATTCTGTAAACTACATTTATTACAATTATCGAGTATCTACCATGGCTAATTTCGTTTCCAATTTCCCCCACAAAACTAAGGATTTTAACAAACTTGACAGAAGAAAATCGAAGTGAGAGCCGAAGAATGGTCGAAGATGATTTGTGAGAACAGAATGGCAATTAGTGACAAGAACTATCTTGTTACTAACTGCCATTCTGTAAAACACAGTTGGAATGATTTGTCGTTCCAAAAGTGTTTCTAAAGAGATATACAATAGTGAGTTAGAAATTGATTTGATAAGCCAAAATATCCTCCTCAGCTGTATTTGCCCGAGCAACTGACTATCCTCGGGATGTCTATCCTGACCACAGTCGCCATCGAGATGCCTTTCAACAAAGTACACAGTATATACTTCGGTGAGTGATTAAATCTGATGAACTTAGTATAAGAAAAGTTATTTGTTAAATGAAAAAAAAGTCAACCTCTGGTGCCTTATCGCGTATGAACCAAATGCACGTTTCCGTTTTCATACATTAAGTTATTAAATAAATACAATCACCGTGTCAGATATCTGGAAAACCAAAGGTCAATAATTGCCTTTTTAAATTATTTTTTCAATTTATCATTGAAATCCCCGTTCAATATCTACATAACGTGAAAGAATTAATAAGATCATAAATTATGAGAATTATTTACAATAAACGAAATCTTCTCTTTGCAGGTAAATCCGGCACGAAGTTAAAGAATAAATGAAGATTGTGATACCAAATAATAAGACTAGATAGTGTAATGTTAGCGTGTACATAATTAAGCATTTAGTTAAGGAAACATCACGTAACTACGTAAGGTGTATCTTTGATATTTTTATACCTGAGAATACTATAAGACTAATTAAAAAAGTATAAGTTAATTATTACTCTAAGTGTTTTTGTACAAGAAAATTTACTTACTTCTCAATTATTTATTATATTTTGTGATGTTCAAAAATACAAGTACTTATATTGCATTCTATGAAATTTATCTTAGAACTACTACATCTGAAATTTTGTAGCATGTTCTCATATTTATATATATTGCTGCATTTTAAGTAGTAGTATAAATAATAATAATTTACAATGATTCATTAAAGGTATATCTGCCATATACGTACTTAAACATGCTCGAAACTATGGATAGGAAATTAAAATTAAGCAACAATATACGTAAGCATTTATTGCACGAAATTGTGAAACAAATTGTTCGTTTGCCAAGAGCCATTGATGGCAAACTGTATTTACGCATTGTCGCTTGTTGAAGAACTAGCATTTTTATATTAAGGCAATGTAAAATGACATTTAAGTTTGGAAAATGTTTAATTAATTATAAATTTAAAAGCCTAAACACCAAAACAAATGCAGCAAATTCTCCCATGTCACTCCCAACCCTTCACAAATTTTCTTTTTGTTTCAATTAATAATGTTACCTTCTGATCCAACATTAATAATACAATAGACGTTAATTTGTTTACAAACGTGGATTAAGAAGGAACAACATCATATAACAATAGATAGACTTTCGTGTCTGTTCTGTAAAATGATTTATGAAGTTTATTAGTCAAGTAGTCTTCATTCCCTGTGAACTTTGGTATTCGAGATTGGGTAGTGGATTTTTTGCGACGTTCGTCAAGGTAATCCATTACAATTTGAATTTGACTATCATTGGATGAGATTAGAATTGTTATTCTTTTTTCAGTTTATTCAATTACTAAAATCTACTCTACTTATTTACCTCTTATAGTGAAATTTGCTTACTTAGAACTTTTTGTCTAACGTCCTCAATCCAATGAGTTCTACGTGGTGGAGTGATGCTGTAAAATGCTCTTGTTCATCGTTGGCGGTGGAACGATTTTCCAGGAGTATGTCCATTCATCCGATTTCTATATAGCCAGAAAAAAGGGCAAATGTCTATATGTAAATCTTCCATAAATATACGCAGAGGAACTTTGGATAATGTACTAAACGGCGACTTATTTTTTATAATAGATGGAGAATTGTAACAAATCTGTTTCCCTAACAGTACATACAAATGTCTAATGTAATTAATAATAATGTATGAAGGTACCCAATAGTGGTAGAGACCGTATAAAAATAAACAAATCAATTAAATTTGTTGAAGTTTTATTTATTACTTTTCTTAAATCGCTTAGTGAAGACAAAGTAAATGTTGATTTGTCATACAATAAACCTGTTCGAAGAAAACTAAGAAATACATAATGGTGTATTTCAAACCTAGAATTATAATTTACAATTTCACTAAATAATTGCAATGAGTAGTCGTCATGAATGCAAGTAAACGGTAAACGTAACATCGTCAGGCTGACGTTACGGCAAATTGTCCAATTTATTCAATAGACTTTAAACTCTGACTATCGAATAAGGTTGAAAAGTTTATTAAATTTTACTATCTTGCCTGCCGCCATCAGCTCCATAAATACAGGTTGTCAAATTTTGCATATCGATCGTTCCTTGTGGTTCCGTGCTCTCAGTGCTAAGCAAGCCATTGCTTGCTTCTTTTTCAATTTGAATACCACTGGTATTAAAATTGACTTGAGACGCTTATTAATCCCTGGACGATTATTAATATCCAGACACAATTGATTTTAATTGTGTTCTCGCGCTCCTGAGCGCGAACGGGGCTTAACGAGTTAAAATCTTTGTATATTTATCCGCCACATCTCATCTTGAGGCAGCACGTCCATTTAAACGTCCAATGTACTTCAAATATATCTGCTCACTAGAACTATGTTTACATTCTTTTCTATTTAGCCAATTTGAAACGCAATCGATTTCTCTATTCTTACATACATTTTCCCGAACGAACATTAACTTCTTCAGTCTTAAAACATATTGTCTTCTTAATCAAGCCCTCATAGCTTACCTAAAACTAACTTATGTTTAATTTTCAATCTCAAGTTTGTTTCAAACACCTATCTATAAAAAGAGATCAATTTTCTAAAACTAAAGTACTCGTTCGTCAGCTGCCTTCGATGTCATCACTACAGTCTGGCGGGAGTTTGTCGGGCCTGCACTGGCACCGAACTCTGTATGAGGAGTCTCTAACTAGCCACGCGCCGTCTACGCAAGGCCCTTGAGTGTGAAGGATATGGCATGTGCCATTATAGGGTGCAGTCCACCGACGCGTACTACACGCTTCAACCTGTAAAAAATAAATAAACATACTTTTTATTTACTATTTCTTTAAGAGAAGTGAAAGTTGAATGTTTCACACGAGAGCAATGTTTTTTTGGTCTCGTGCCTTTAAATCATTCATGGCGTTCAGTTATTTATGAATCACTTGCTAAGACTACTTCGCTGGTTCGTGGTTTAAGTTCGACACTCGCAGCAAAACATAACTTTGTTCACCTTTTGAACTATTAATAGATTTGTAAAGTCGAGTGATGCCGGCAGAGTAGACTAACATCACCTCATATCCTCCAACGGGTATCGTAGAACCCTAAGTGACTAATGGATTAGAAAAGGGGTGTTGATCGCGTTATGCTCCGTCCACCAATCCGCATTGGACAAGCGTGGTGGACTACTGCCTAAACCTCTTTTGATGCCAAGGAGAGTCCTCGTGTCCCCGCAGTGGGTCGAATTATAAAGGCTGTTATGAACGAGATTTCCAAGGTCCAATACTGACCTCTCTCCTAGTACAAGCACCACTGCCGCAAGCACAGACCCCGTTGTGACTGAGGCCGTCGAGTGCGGGGCGCGCGTCGAAGTCGAAGGCCACAACCTCCCCGGGAGGGCACGGCTCGCCCGCACCAGGACGGTAACAGCGCCGTCTCTCTGGCACAAACAGCCGCCCTCGGCCACATGGCACCTGTTTACAACGCAAACAAATACAAGGTGTAAAAATCGGGAGTGGTCTCCCCTTGACTTTCTCGTATACCGGAAAAGACTCAAAGTTTGATAGAAACCTTATATTTTGATATCATACCTGCATGTTAAATTTTGCCCACCCATCCGAGTACCGACCGCGGACTTGGTTGCTTAACTTTCGTGATCGACGGCTCAAAATTTGATAGAAACCTTATATTTTGATGTCATACACGTATGTTAAATTTGGTTTCAATAAGTTAAAGTAAAAATAACTAAAAAAAATGTGTTAAAAACAATAAATTACGATAATCTCGAATGCCTCGTAAGTCAAAAATGGTAATAAAATTAATAAATACCTTGTTACCCCATATATGATGACTATAATTACGATAATTATGATATTTATCCATTTATCCCGAATAAATAGATATATATGTTTATAACAAACACACACACACACACACACACACACACGCTCACACACACATACACACACACACACACAAACATACACATTTGTAGGGATATTATGAAATTATTGTAACTTTCGGTAATGCTTATGAAATTATTGTTAAGGAAGAGCGGAGCTTCCTAGCACAAGTAATTACCTTTGCTTAAAAGGTAGCTCCGACCATGATCTATTGTAAACTAACCCAAGTTAATTTTTATTTTTTGATAAAGCATGCTCGAGTTATCGTGCTAACGCACAGACACACACAGAGACACACAGAGACACACATACACACAGACACACACACAGTCATAATTCCAACAAAAAAAATTTTTGGACTCAGGGAGGTCCAAAACGTGTAAATCCGTCAAAATCTCGAGGTGGAATTTTTGACGATTACAAGACTTCCTCAATACTACGAGAGAGTAAAAAACTCCAAAAATACCGCGCAATGTATACAGCGCGCAAGTCGCGGGGCGCTTTGCAACTTGGAGAGAGGTGCGTGACGTTCGGTCGGCTGAGTTGAATGGCCCCGATATCGAGTGGTTACATTGAGCGCTGACGTTTTACCATTTTTGGTATGAAATACTTATAATTTTGATAATGTTTCTTTGGACAAAAATTAAGAAATGTTTTCAATTTGTTTTCATAAAAATCTTGGAAAATAAAATCTAACTTTGACCTTCAATAACCTCATAACTATTAATTTTCCAGGCATAGTCTAGAAGGAAAGAATGGTCCTAATCATGAGCGGAACACGTAGTTGTCGGCTTTGTCATAGGTCTTGTTACACCCGTTATTATTCCCAAGGAGGGTTACTACCGACCCCAAATAAATAGAGAGCAGGGTAAGCGAAAGAAGAGCAGTTGTGTTTGTGTTTTTTTTTCTCTATTACCTACGCAATAAGAGTTATAAGCTGTCAAATGTGTATTCAGGCTCATGAATGTACTGTACGGACTGTCGCTTAAAGGTCGTAGCAAACTTATCAGCTCGGAAAGGGAACGCCTCTTTTTTACTATGAACGCTACGGGATGGCGGCTACGAAATTGCGCATCGCCTCTTTTTTACAGTAAAAAAATGGTTGCCTGTAAAGTCGGTTTACGGTGTTTGGCGGGAAACCATAGCGTCTGGATGTCAATCTTTGTTTTGATAATTTAAAATTGTTTCTGAGTCGATTTTGTGCAGTGAAAGTTTTGTTTCCTGCATAAGCATCCGTGTTGACGATCAGTTATGAGGAATGATTGAAATAAAGGTTTTGTGGTCTGTTGCCATGCATTTCTTTCCAAGCACTCCCTAAATGCATTAAAATGTATGACGCCCATATTTTAATGCATACATCAAGAACTTGGGTGACAGCGGGAAAATATCAAAATGTAGTGTTTTTCTTAACTTGAGATTGGCAGAAATGTTGATTCCTTATTAAACGACTAATAGTCATTAAATAAATAAAATAAGAAGAAAGTCGGTTTACGGACAATAATTTTACGTGATAACGTCATACACAAGCCGAACGCTTAGGCCGATCGTGCTTCTCTATCGCATGTTCCGCGCTCTCGCTTACACGCTCGGCTCAGGCGGAAAGTGACACTTTTTCGTGCTTGCAGCCGGTATTCATCGATTTATAAGACGTGACGATTTATAATATATTAATAAGTAACTAAGTAAGTAATAGTACGACCTTTATATTAGAACACATGATCAGTTGTCGCTCCTGCTCCTTACAATTTTTCTACAAAATTCTCACCTTGGTGCACCGCCCGCCCCTGGCAATCATCTCATCGTGTGCACAGGGCCCCCTAGTGTACAACCGGTAGCATGCGCCGTCTGATGCTCGGGCGTGGAAGGATTTACAGCGGCACTCTGCCCGTGACCCCCGCGACATTACCTCGGATATCGAGAATAGATGTCCTTTGGGACACGGGCCGATGGTGTCTGGAATAGATATTACATTGGCGATAAATATACACGGTATTTGTCGCTTGTTCCACCACTATTTCGTGAGATTACAGAAGGCGAACGATTGTGCGACTTAAAAAAGAAACACACAAGCAATACATATAGGTTGGACTTTTAAGAAGGGACAGAAAGGGCAGGTACGCGATAGGATAGTAGATAGGTGATTCCTGACATTTCTAGTACTCAAACTTCAGTTGACTCCATAGTGTATATTTTGCTACTTTGTAATTTTTTTACTGACAGACAATTTTTTCCAAAACTGTATTAATTAAGTTCAGAACAATGTCAAAAAGTAATGGATGATCTCCTTTTTAAGTCTCGCCCTTGCCCCGTCTCAAAAATCCAATAAAACTGCAAATTAAAGGATGTAGCAATAATAATTATGTAACGAATAACTTCACTGAACCAAGAATTGGCCCCAACAGATCTCCTTGAGAAACCCCAAATAATATATCAAGATTTACCTAGCTCATAACAAGTGCCCGTTTCATTATGGTATTGAGGCAAATGTGGCTCGCACCCACACTTGGCTCCAGGCAAGAAGAGCTGCCCCTTCTCACAAGGTCCGCGAGTGTAATGGCCGTAGCATCCTCCATCAGCAGGCCAATGATGAGGCCCGTCAGTAGCACACTGAAAAATCACATTTAAAAAAGTGTTAGAATAGATGAGACGAAAAGTCTTAGAATTCCATGGATACACCAGCGGATGCCGGGTGTTGGAATGGCAACATTAAATATTTTATACTTGTTGGTAACTCTTTTATAATAAGTGCAACACTGTATATCGCCATCTCATTCTCTCTCTGTGTCAGGATTATTGGGAGTAAACGCGTGTTGGTAAAGTCTACTTTCTTATTTAATTTCCCAAAGCCAGGGGCCCAGCATCTACAAAAACCCACAGTCCACAACATATGGTCCTTCGAGCCGACACCGGGTCCATAGTGTTGCAGAGATCAGTGCCTGGGACTTGTGACCCCAGGTGTAGGGTTAAGGAGGACTCCTGACAGTGCACCTGCAATCCTCTTCACTATACTGCCTTCCCTCTATTCCAAGCCTTCCTAATAAAATTCACCAAATATACAAAACTTCACTACGACTACAGACTTTGGATTTCCATAGTGTTATGAATGGACTTCCCAAGAAATCTAAGAACGAGGGAATAAAATAATTACTCCTCAAATGAAGAATACGTATTTTATTCTTTCAAAAAATATTAAATGATTATATACGTCTCAATAAACAGATCTTTTTATAGTATATTTTGATGATATATAGTACCTTAATATTTTTACAATACATTATTATTGGTTTTGTTAGTAAACAACATATCACATGTCATGGAATATTCATAATATAGTTTTGTAACTGAATGTTAACGCGTGTAAATTGAATAATTAAAAATACCAGAAATGTCCAAGGTGACACCAAACACATTTCTTTGAAACATTTGCAATCCGAGTCCTACATAAGATGGAAAAATTAGTAATTGATCAAAGTATCATGCGCCAATATAACTTACAGTACAATTAGCTAGGCCGTCGTCTCCAGCGTCCAGAAGAGTACCAGGATAGCATGGACCTTGAGAGAGTCTGTAGTAGCACCTGCCATCCGCCGGCCAGTAGAGCAAGGTCTCGTCCGCACACTGCTGAGGCCTCACGCACATGCCTTGACGTTCACTGGAATACAGAACAGGCGAGATTAGTCACATTGTCTTATGAAATTTTAGCATTATTCAAATATTTAGCTGTCTAATAATAGGTTCGTGATGTCTAGAACACGTCATGGAATATTCTTAAAACCAAAATTGGACTAACTAGATTCAATTGGAAATTGCGGTCAGGGTCTTTACTATCACCTCATAAGGAAATACCAAATAAAAATTTTCAAAAAATAATGTCTATAGGAAATGGTCTGAGCCATCACCTCACTTGGTGGTAGGTTAGTGATGATAAGACTGTGGTATGCAGTATGTGGAAGCAAGCTTCAAAATTTTCAAAGTCATCACGTTGTAAAGTTATGTTGCTTAACTTTTGTAATCTTAAAAAGAATGATTTTTATTGGCTATTGCTGTTCCGGCCTTTACAGCGTCACCGGAGATTTTTAAGAACACCATGACCTTGTTGGGTCCTCTAGCGTGTAGGGCGAACTGCCCTTAGAGTAGAGAGATTCTAGTTACCAGGTAAGAGAGGAAGAGTCTCTCCGTCATGTACTCTCTGCAGTGTTTGAATTGGAAAGCAGATCTACAAGGAACGCACGTCGTATCATACAAAATAATGAACCATCAATTAATCCTTCATGAAATTCCATTATATAAATTGACTCTACATTCAAATCAAATCAAATCAAATCAAATCATTTATTTGCTAAGAACATGGTAGGTAAGATATTAAAAGAAATTGATAGGCACAACATGTTTACCGTATAAGGCATGCAAATTTTCCAATAAATTAAAATTAATTTGTCAATAACAGTAAATTTCAATTAGTATTAATTCAATATTATAGAATGTATGTCAAAACAATATTAATTAATTAAATCATTTCAATATTACCCTGAGAGAGGCACACAATATTAAATATCATTATAAATTTGAAAAAAAAAAAATGTCTTAATAAAAGTAAGATAATTGTAATGTCATTAGTATCTATTTCAATGCAATTATAGATTATTTAAAAATTGCCAATAAAATTAAAGTCAAAAAATGTAACGTTTCACATGTCAAATTAATCAGAATTGTCAAACAAACAATAATACAATAAATTATGTCAAGTAAATTTAAAATAGATACAAGATATGCTTAGACAAAGAATCCTGAAGATATGTGATTGCAATGTCATATTTTTAATGACTTAACTACCTGATATTTATCAATTTTATAGTCTAAATATTCCTTTACTGAGTAAAAATTCTGTTCATTGATCCAACGCAACAATCTATTTTTGAAATGATTATTATGAATAGGTAAATTAGCTATATCCGTTGGTAGTTTATTATAAATTTGTATAGCCATGAAATAAGCATTTTTCTTAAATAATGTCAAATTACATTTGGGAATAATAATTTTATTTTTTCTACTGTTACGTATCTTTTCTTTTACTTCGCCGTACATGGTAAAATATTCTGAGTGTTTTTTAACAAATAAGCATATTTCTGATATATAAATACAAGGCAGGCATAATATTTTATACTGTTTGAAGAATGGCCTGCAAGATTCTCTTCGGCCAATTTTAAATATAGCTCTGATACATTTTTTTTGTGCCTTAAAGGCCCTATCAAAATCGACACTATTACCCCATATTATTACGCCGTACCGCAATACTGAGTCAACATAGCCATAATAAGCTTGCAATGCTGATTCAATTGTTGCAATTTGTCTAATTTTATATAGTGCAAATACGAACTTATTTACTTTTGTACATACATTGTCAATGTGCTTTTTCCAATTACAATGCTCGTCTATGTCTATGCCTAAAAAAGTAGTGGAGTTAATAAGGTCAATTGTATTATTGTCATGGTGTATTCTTATGTCAATTTTTTTAGATTTATATGTGTGGAAATGTATTGCTTTCGTTTTATTTATATTGATTTTCAAACTATTATTATTCATCCAATTAATTATGTCAAGAATAGTATTATTAATGTCAAGTTCAAGTTGGTCAATGTTTTTGTTTTGGAAAAGCAATGTGCAGTCATCAGCGAATAAAAAGCAATCATTTTTAGTTATGTCAGGTAAATCATTAATATATAATATAAATAATAAGGGTCCTAAGGTGCTGCCTTGTGGCACTCCGCATTTTAGCTGGCTAAACTCAGATCGGACTGTTGTTTTATATTTATTTTCAATACGAGTGATTTCCGTGCATTGTTGTCTGTTTTTCAGATAACTTTCTATCCAATCATGTGCCATACCTCTAATACCGCAGTCGGAGAGCTTTTGAAGGAGAATGCCATGATTAACGCTATCAAAAGCTTTCGACATGTCTAAGAATAATGCTACTGTCGGGGTTTTCCTGTTTAGCGATTCGGTAATCTTTTTTATTAAGGAAAAACAAGCAAGTGAAGTCGATTTACCCTCTTGGAAGCCAAATTGTTGCCGTTTAATTATGTCATGTTTTTTTATAAAGGTGGTTATTCGTATGGCCATTACCTTTTCGAAAACCTTTGACAATACTGGTATTAATGCTATAGGCCTATAGTTGCTCAGATCCTGATGATTTCCCTTTTTGAAGAGAGGCTTCACAATAGTGAGTTTTAGCCTGTCTGGAAAAACGCCAGTTTCCATAGACAGGTTTATGATGTGTGCTAATGGTATTGAAACCATATTTGAACACTTTTTCAATATGTTTGTATTAATATCATCATATCCTACAGAGTTTGTGTTTCGCAATCCCATAATGATGCGATGAATTTCGTGTGCTGAAGTTGGGTATAAGAAGATACTGTTATTTAACACATATTTATTTGTATTTTTCCTTAAATTGTTGTTATTATGAGCTATTTCTATAAAATAATTGTTAAATAATTCTGATATGTCTTTCATGTTACTAATATTGTCATTTTTATATGTAATTGATTTGATTTGATTAAATGTAACTTTGTTATTCGTATTACTATTTACTATATTCCAGGACGCCTTACATTTATTTTTAGAATTTTGTAAATATTTTGAATTGTTTACTCTTTGGGCAGTAATAATACATTGTTGTAATAGTTTATTATAATTCCGATATTTGCTTTTATTTTTATTTTTGTTAGTTTTATCCGAGTGTATATACATATAATAGAGATTCCTTTTTTTTACACAGCATTTTCTAAGTCCTTTTGAAAGCCAATTATTTTTTTTGTCTGTTATTTTATGTCTAAGCCTAACTTTAGGAAAGCATTGGTTAAAGAGTAAAGTGAATATGTCATGAAATGTATTAAATGCTATGTTTGGGTCAGTTTGTTCTAATACGTCATTAAATGTCAAGGAAGTTATATAGTTGATAAATAGGGAAATATTGTCATTGTGAAAATCTCTTTTTAATTCATACCAATCGCTATAGTAATTAATTTTATTAGAATAGAAATAAAATAGTTGGCACGTTTCATGGTCAGAGAGTGACAATTGATCTGTGATACCTTTTGCATCATCAACATTACTTGCAATAAGGTCTAGACAAGCCTTTTTTCGAGTTGGTGTAGTGATATGTAGTTTTAAATTAAAATTTTGTAATATACTTAATAATTGTTTTGTATACTAATCATTTTTTAAGATATCTATGTTCCAGTCACCACATATAACTATTTTTCTTGGTCTATAAATTAACTTTTTTAATAGCATTTCAAGTTTATCTAAGAATATTATGATATTTGATGTTGGTGTTCTATAAATACATACGATTGTCATATTCAAGCTTTTTATTGTGATTCCACTACATTCAAAATTATATTTTTCTGACATATTCTCTGCTAATTGTAATTTCGTACAGTCTATATATTTTTTAATGAGGATGCATGTACCACCTCTTTTTTCGTGTTCACGTGACCAAGAGGATCCTATTTTGTAGTTTTTTAAAACTAAGTTATTTTCATGGCCTCTCTTAATGAAAGTTTCACTCAGACAAATTACATCAATTGATTTATTTTCTTTAGTATACTTTGTCAGAGCGATTTCAAATTCATCTTTCCTTTTAAGAATGCTACATATATTTTGGTGTAATAAGTAAAAATTTGGAGTTTTAGATTTATCGAAAAAAGCTTGCTTGTGGCGGAGTGGTAGAAATCTTACTAACTTTTTTAAAATAAAATGGGATAGTACCCTTTTTAGAATTTTGAGTATTATACATTATGTAATTATTACGATCAAAACGTCATATATTAACGAAACTAACAACTTAAAGATAAGATGTCAATTTATATGCAGGATCTACAACCTCAATAATAAACTTTGACAATCGATCACAAATATCCAAAAAGTGCCTACCTACGTAAAAATCTAGGAACTTGGATTTACTATTAAAGTACAACGCAAAAACCAACGAATAACCCAATCAAAATATAGAAAACATTATTTTCTTCACAAATTCTGTGTTGCCGTAAACTTAACATAAAGCTCCGAGTCAGGCTACTTCTGTGTTACATTTGGCCTGTCGTCATGTACGGTTGCGAAGCATGGACTTTGAAAGAAGACACTACGCGACGCCTACGGGCATTTGAGATGTGGTGTTACCGTCGCATGCTGCGCATAAGTTGGACGCACAAGATCAGAAATGAAACCGTGCTTCAGCGCGTACACGAGTCCCGAAACATAATGCGAACTATCAAAAGACGCAAAGTCGAGTACCTCGGCCACGTGCTCAGACACGATAGATATAGACTGCTTCAGTTGATAATGATGGGCAGGGTGGAGGGAAAGAGACGCGCTGGGAGACGACGAAAATCGTGGCTACGAAACATTAGGGAGTGGACCGGCATTACCTCTGTTGAACAACTGTTTCGGCTTGCGACTAACAGAGAAGAATACCATAAGCTGACGGCCAACCTTCAGGATTGAAGAGGCACTAGAAGAAGAAGAAATAATTGAAATAGTTAAAATTATTATCGTGTTATTGCTCGTGCTGAATTTTAATGGTATATTTTCCAATGTAATTTAAGTAATTATTAACATATCGCTAACTTTTACGTGTCGTTTCAATAAAACATTGTCGAAGCAATTTTCCCGCTCACCAAGTTGTGTGTGGTAAAACGAGATTAATAGCAGGATACGCAATTTTACATTTAAAAGCCTGCTAGTCATTAAGAGTTTCCTAATCTATGATAATGGCTGTAAAACATCTTAAAACCAAGTAAGTGACTTCTATTTTGTAACAAATATAATTCGCTGACATAAGTAGTAAAAGAAATACAAAATATTAAATCCATCTATAATGTCATCAGAAATAGGTTACACGAAAGCTTTTCTGGAATTTACACTAAGATACTTTATAAGTATCATCACAATTTGCCTGCCCTGCTAAAAAAAATATTTTCGGTCGGCGTAATACGTTTTCTTCTTCATTGAGATCAAATTATGACCACGCCGTTGGTGTCAGCGATCACTATGTGTATATAAAGTAAAATAATTGGATCATTTGACAATACTACTCCAATCTCACACTAATTCTGAAATTAGTCGCATGTCTCAATATCAAACATCATGTTTTGTTTCGCTAAAATCTTCATTTACACGAAGGTTAAGGTTAGCGTAAAGCATAAACAATTGATCATCGGACAATATGACATTTCAATTGTGAGGATGGGAGATTTTTCTGATTAGATATTCTAATCAGAAAAGTCTTCCATCGTCCTTTTACACACTTGACATTTTAGTTTTTGTTGAAGCATTTCTATCACAGAACACACACAGAGGTCTGTGTTCTGTGACTTCCATTAGATAGTTTTTTTTTTATTTATTTCAATTCACTACTTCTGTGAATCATCACAGATTCCGAATCATTATTATGAAAATTATAAAGGGGGGAACAGACTCGCTGAGCTTCCCTGTCCTTACGAAATTTTATGAACAAGGCGACCTAGTAGATTTTCGTACGGGTGGCTTAAAATTGGACTTTCATAAGCATGCACTTTGTACCCAAAAGAATGAAGATACTTCGAGTATAAGTTTTAGGTACCTATTCCTTGTCAAATAACTTATGACTGTTTGCTCTGTAGCTTTTTTTGTTAATTACTTCAAATACGTATGTATTTATAGGTATGTATAATTAGACGCTGAGATGCTTACCTACCCTCTCTTGTTAAAGGACTCCTCTACTGGTGCGAAGTACTCTCCAGGTCTGCATGGTCCTCTTTCAAAGAGCTTGTGGCACGTGGTGGTATGGGGCAGCTGGGCAGTCCCTGGGGGACACTTGCATTCAGCGACGGTTTTTCCGCCCCAGCGCCCGGGGCTTAACTCTTGAGTGTCGGGACAGGGATGGCCTTTCTGGAATGAAGAGTGTTTTTTACAATAATAAGGTCAAATTTTTATCATCACGTTAAATCTGTAACGTCTTTAACATTTTTTGGTTTTTTTTTCACCCGCAAACTGCTGTGGTGAAAGAAGGACTAGCAACTCTTCATAGAAATGTGGAAGATGTCGGTATTATTACAATATAATAAAGTAGAAATGGTTCATTAACAGCTTAAAACTATGGACCCAAGAAAAAAAAATTGCAGCAGATTACTTTGAAACAAGCTGCCTTAGCGCCGCCATACACGGACAGCTTTGAGCGTCAGGATAGACTGCTTCAAGCTGTGACTGCATAATGAATAACAGTCGTCTACGGAACCGCGCGAGCAGTTGCGTAGTTTAGTATGCGGTCACAGCTTGAAGCAGTCCATCCTCACTGCTTCAAGCTGGCCGTGTATGGCAGCTCTTAAAGCAGAAATATTAGGAAAGTAATTTAATTGACGTACATTGCAACATTGCCTTTAAGTTTCTAATTAATTTTATACTGATTGACTGATGTATTAGATAAGTAGTGTGCATTGTTTAATCTAAATCTATGACTAGTTTACATATAATTATAAGTCTATTTAAGGCTACAATGACTATACACTTTCTAGGTAAGTATCTTACCTTAGATTAATTATTACGTAAACTTAATCTAATGTCATACTATTATCATCATAACAGACATAATTCGGCTCACTGCATGGACACAACGCATCTCCTTTCCATCGAAAGAAGTTTAGGCAGTAGTCCACCACGCTTTTCCAATGCGGATTGGTGGACGGAATATAATTAACACGCCTTTTCTGATCCATTAGTCGCCTTCTACGACACCCATTGGAGGATATGGGATGATGCTATTCTACCTGCCGGCATCACATGGCTATATCATCATGCTATACAACGTAGGCACGGTAATATTACCGTGACGTAGGTAATATTATCAGAAATTAAGGTAGTCTACAAAAGGTGCACTTCTTCTTTGTGTCAATACGATAAAATAGTAAAAGTTTTAAAAAGTTGCTATTGCAGGTCTTGCCTTGTCTATTACAACTAATCTCTTTCTTTCTTTCAACAGCAGGGAGGACTGCAAGATTATCATGGCTTCCGCTGCATTGAAAGAAATCGGGATGTTTTTTTTATGATAGTATCCTAGTCATTATGTCAAACCTTTACTTATGTGATCTGAATGTCCAACGATACACTTTGTTGCTTAACTTTTGTAATTGTGGCTAAAAACCCGCGCGGTGTTATCAACTAGATTTAGTTAGACAGTATTTGAAAAAAAAACAAAGGTGATCATCGTTTTAGAATTATGAACATGGTAAGTTTTGCTCAACTCGTATCGAGAGCTAAGAAAACGAAATATCAAAATATTCGCAATAATTTTATCCTACCTCTGTTGAGTTGAATATCTACAAATCTTTTTTCATTAACAATGAGATTCCAGATAGAAATACTTCAAAATACGATGCCATCGCATAATTGTTTAAAACTTGTAGATGTTTAACTTAAACGCGATACATTGTATAAGGTGACAATGGCTGTGATTTATCGTTCATTAACATCATGTAATGAGATACCAGACTTAGTATTCATGATATCTAAAAAAAACTTCACTAAAAACAGACGCTAGATAATTTTCGTCACGTAACTGCCTAAAGCAACGGTACATGACAAGGAAGAGATTTTAATTGCAGAGTTAATTTTGCTGTAATAATAGGTTTTGCTTGTTAAATATCTGTATGTAATATTGAAACTGAACCTGAAGATAGAAACAGTACGGGCTCAAACAACATCGAGTTGTTAGTTATTATGATGACCCTAAGTGATGACCTAATTTTGCAATAATTTTTTGTACAGAAGCACAGCCGAATTATTGGTGTTCATTTTTCTATGAACAAGAATTCTTCAACAATTCTACGATGACAGGGGTGAAGTCATGTCGGAGTGACACATGATGTCCGCTTCGTCGTGATTGGGCAGAACTGGGATTGAGAGAAGTGGAAGGATCGTTCTGGGGCGTCGTCTCACACGGTATCGGAACTTCTCGACAGCGCTAAGGCGTTCAGTGGGTAGGGTTCTAGGTCCGAATTCTGTGTAGCTCATGTTGGAAGAGCAGTCGCCTAGATTGCGGAAGATCGCGAGTTCAAGTCGCGTCTCAGCACTTATCCATGACAAGATGTTTCCATGTTTTTCGTTTTCTATTTAATTTGGTATGTCAAATCTTTCAATATATCCTTAATTTAACATTATTAAAAGGGAACAAGTTTACAATAGTATTCCAACATTTTACAAACCCAACATGAATAATGACATAAGGAAACTTGATTTTATTTAACCTGATTATTGTAACATATTTTTAAATGCCGCATAAAATATTTTATAGTAACCGTCGGATAAATAGGCTATTTTAACGCAACCAGCATATAGCGCTTATTAAAATTCCACACCTGAACTGTTTAAAATTCCTGGCATGGGATTTTGATATTCCAGCCTATTGTATTCAACTTTAATAGATAAACATCGAAGCTATAATAACTGTGTCCATACTGCAATCAAAGTAATATTCGAAAAGCATTGTTTTGCAAGTTCGGAAATAATCCAAACCTAAGCTAAAACGGCCATGATCTTTTTAAGATATTCAAATTTTGTTGAATGATATACCATTTCTTTTCATTGTTCCGTTCATTTTTCAAATGGGTTTTAGCCATAAGGATGGCTCTAGTAAGCTCATGTAAGCCTTTAAAGGTCTTCTGTAGTGAGGAAGTATATTCCGCTATAGGTACTCCATTCCTAAATTAAATTACAAACGGCTATCTAGCTTACCCTTACCTCTCTAAATTCAAGTGGCTATACCGTTAGACTGCATGCGTAAATAAGATTACACATTATTCTATCAAAGTTATATTAAAGGTATTTCTACCTATTGTGGTAAAGCGTCATCGATAACACCGTTGCACAACGTGACCCATGATCCCATGAACCTGTCTTTGCATTGTTGACGGTTACCGGGAAATGAGTACAACCTACGTGATCACGTTGCCTCTTCGAATGTAACACTAAAATCGATTTTATAGCTTAAGCTACAGAGTTCATTTTTATCATTTTTACCTTTGTTCTACATACCGACGCTTTAGAACTATACACGGATAGGCATGTTTGATAGACCGCTTACTAGTATCTTTACTAACTTCTTAACATACTTCAGAAGACATAAAAACTTTTATCTTGAAACCTGTAATCCAGAAATAATTACACGCAATTATAGAATGCATGATATACTCGTATTAAATTGCTTTAAGTTAGGTTTAAAGTACTTGTTTACGATATTAAATTGGACATTCGCTTTAATACACTATTTATTATAAACAATAGAAAAGATTAATGGTCAGTCTAACATATTTAAACTTATTTTTTAACCATATTATTCGCTAGAAATAGAAGCTAGGAACATGCCGTTTTTAAAAAAGATTGTAGAAAAAATACTATCCATACTAAAGTTTTTGAAATTACACTTACAATTTAGAAAATACACACCCCAAGTAATGTTGTGTAACTTATTTCTTAATTGAATAATTAAAATAAAAAGTGTATTTCAAAATATAAAAACTATTACAACTCAATTAAAAAATAGGGGCGCACCTTTTCCTGTTTATTTTTTTAAGTGAAAAATGCATAATAGATAATTTTCACGTTTACTAAAATTAAAAATATATGCAATAATAGAATTACCTATGCAAATTATTAACTAGATAGTGTGTAAGAAAAAATGGTCAATTTTAGAAGTAATGACATAAGTCCTAATTGCTTCTATTAATCCGAATTCGGATCCCCGGTCTGAGTAATAAATAAGTGATTTAAAAAAATCTAAATCCAGAAAACTTCAATCAGTCGTGGCATTGAAAATGTAGTAACGAAAACCCCATTAGGTAATCAAGAAAAGATGCTTATTATACCGACATAAAATACGGCACTAAATTATACAAGGACTATGATTTTTAATCGCTCAAATATATCGGTAGACTAGTTAGTAGAGCTCCTTCCTTGATCTATCATGATTGCTTTCTCACCGATACAGAAAATAACATGATAGCTTTATATGGTATGTACTTGCAAAATAGAACTTTATTACTAGCGAATAAGAATCCACAATTAAAAAGTTTCTCTACACTTGGCTGTTCAAATCGTCCATAAATCTATCTGGTTGCATTTAATTGTAAATGCAACCACATTTGTACCGTAACTGTTGCTTGTTTTATACTCGTACTGCTGCTTCGAGTTCCTGTACTTTAAACTGGTTGACCACAATCCAGAAAAATATATTTTTATGCGGCAAATTTCGCTCCTATCACCACTGAGTAAAGTCTTCTTAATGCCATGCGGTGTTAAATTTACTCAAGACTCTACTTTATTTCCCGGTCTTTCTGTTGTCGTTCGATCATTACGCTGCTGCATTCTAATTGAGGATTCTGACTCCACTTTTCAATACTATGTACGAGTAAGCATTAGCCTACGTCCGACATATCCTATTGTTATTTCAGTTGCGCCATCCTGATACCGACATACGGCAATGTACTAAAATTACCAGCTTTTGATCTTCATAAATCCCTCAGAGTGATGCCCAAGTTGTGCCCAACATAACTTTTCCATTCCCTCTCTGCGCTGTCGTGATTCTATATATCAATGGTAAATGTCAACGTATCGCAACTGCCTCACGAGAAAGATAATATTTATGTCTTATTTACATTTCGAAGTAAATCCGTATGACGAATAAAGTTTTCAGCCTAAGGCCATATTTTCACATACGAAATTGCGTGTGATTAAAGTAGGTACGCAATACCTGCATTACTAACGTTTTGATTATTATTAAGGAAAGTGGCTGTGGAAATAGTCTTAAAATTATGAAAAGAAATAATGAAAGTGTTAATTTAAGGTTTTATGAGAAACGTCAAATAATTCAAACAAAAGATATTTCAATATTTCACCTCCGTTTTTCACTTTACACATATTCTATTAAAATCTCATTAGACAACACAGATGGACATTAGTTTTGTAGGAATTTCGTATTGAATTTAAATTTAACTTTCCCAAAGTAGGAAATCATCGCAAACGCATTATACAGTAAATGCATCACCGTTGTAGTAGCCACATGAGACAGAATTTCCCTCTCGATTGCTATAAAATATCTGTATAAGATAAAAATGTAAAGAAATTGTAATTGAAATAAAAGCTAACACGAATGACATGGGGGACATTAGAGCATTCCATGAAATTGAATACAGTTTTAACCGATGTATTGCTAGAGATCTAACTTAAAATATAGGCTTGACTTTATGGCAAGAAATCTATGCATAATATAATAAAATTGTAACAGACCTAAGACAGTACATTATAGATATTGAAAAAAAATATATGGGTGTCTTTATTAGAGCAATTACAGAAGCCAAAACAACAGTACTTAGAATTTTGTCTGTCTGTATGTTTGTACACACTTTACCATCAAACTTTTCCGCATAATTTAGACCTCAGTGATGCGTTTCGGTCATTCAAATTCCCTTACTTTATGCCACAACATGAAATTTTATAGGTAAGCCTCGTTTGTATTCAAAATCTTTTATCTTTGCCAGAATCCCTAAATTCTGTCCTGATTATACAATTGGCACTCAATGCACTGTTGTACACAATACCTATGTTACACCACCACGTAATCTCCACGTAAGGCCAGCCTTTCTCCTGGCACACTATGTATATGTAAATAATATTTCATGCTGCGAGTTATTTATTGCATTAAAAATCGTTACAGTAGCAGAAACACAGATATTACTAACGACATTTACGCGCAACCGACAAAAACATTTTATTTTCAATGTCATTGGTAGTTACATACAGCCATAGGCATACGTAAACAGGAGAACAGATGTTTAAAGAATCTTTGTAAATTTGGAACACATTGCGGCACGGCCAGACGGGGTGTTGCCTGTCATGTCAGTTGAATACTTTTTATTAGCTGTCAAAACAATTCCTAAGTGTGTGGCATTATGAATTTTATTTGTCACATCATAAATTCTTATAGTCAACTGACTGAATATTAAATAATTTTGATAAGCGTAAAAATCAAATTCTAGAGATAATTTCAAACGATTGAGATTTTCTGCCATAAAATGACATCACCTTTTACCAATTTAACGCCTTATAATTATTATTTGTGAATGCAATGGTGTCAACAACCCTAATGTATGAAGAATCTTTTTAAATTTGGAACACACTGCGTCACCGCCTCCATAACCGCCGCTAACCATCCCGCCGAATTTGAGAGAATCTTACTCACTAACCAAATACAGTTCCATTTTTTAAATTCATTCTCGCTCGAAGGAAGGAAGCAATTACTATGGGTTTTTCCCGGCTAGTGGTGGGAATTTGCGTTTACCACCCGATACTCAAATCAAACAAACGCTACTTTTCGAATATGAGAAATGAAAATATTTTTCTTCTATCGCATAAAATTTTGGATAGTCAGGGAAGTCACCCCCTGATAGCACTATTTACAACGTAACAAATCTAAGACGCTTCTATTTTCATACATTTTGACAACAGCTCACTAGGTGGTAGACCCATATGGAGGGTCGTCTCGATAGATACGGTGGTATCTATCGAGACGACCCTCCATATGGGTGCCTTTCTTATTTCTGCCGTGAAGCAGTTCGCTGTGTTTCGGATTGAAGGGAAAGGTAGCCAGTGTAATTACTGGGCATGGAGGACATATCATCTTAGTCCCCAGGATGGCAAACGCACTTGCGGTGTTAAGTGATTTACACTCAATATTGCAATTGTCTATAGGCGGCGGTGACCACTTAACATCAGGTGGGCCGCAAGCTTGTTTGCCATCTCGTAATATAAAAAAAGCTTGACAGCCAGATCTCAAAACGCTAAACGATTTGGTTTTTCTCTTTATGTTCGTAAATTTTTATGTTTATAAATTAGCCAGGAAGTATAATACTTGGTGCAACTTCACCCCATTTACTTTTGGTAGAGCGACGTTTCCAAGTTGATACCAACACTACAGCCGACTAAAAATAGTAAGTTGTTGTAAGTATTCGTTAGAGAATTCGTTAACATAAGCCTTGCAACTCGCTTGTGCCGAAAGCTATACACGAGCAACATTCAACAATTAACAAAAAATTATGATAATTTCACCTAATGTTAATATGTTATAGTTACTACAAAAAGTAACTGCGGCGTGGATATGTAGTGTAATTGCGAAATCCAGATTATTTTTTTAAACTCAAATTAATCAAATCGTCCTGCGATAGATACACTTTTATGAGACAGCAGTCAGACACATCATTTCGACAAAAATAACTTGTGTGGACACTGAAGATTTCTTATTTATGCGCCACAAAAATTGCTACCAATTTTCGATTGAGGAGTAATATGTCTTTGTGAAGTAAACAAGTTTCTTGTTCCTGAAGAGCTCGGGATAAAAATAGCTTTAATAGTTGTCCTGTCAACGATCCGCACTGCTACCAGTAAGTATTACTATAGACTGGTTTAACTCAACAATTTAATTATTAAAACACATCGCTCAAACGAAGAAGCGTAACAAACTATCGAAGATGTCGTAAAATCGATCCATATTTGTTATCGAAAAACTGTTGAATTTGGAATTAAATCAAAATTATTTTGTATCAGCTTAGATGTTAAGCTAATATCTAATTTTTAGCCTGCAAGCTTGGCCTCATTTGATATGAACATAACAATATTTTATGGAAAGAGATTTAAACTGCCTGGCTTGAATCTTGTATGAAAACAATCCGACAGAGCAATGGGAACATTACCCAGGAAATTAACAAAATCCGTTAACAACTTTTCGCCTATTTTCCAAAATCTACTATTTTGGTTACAAAAGTGCAACCATCCCAACGATATAAAGTACGTAATTAAAAACATTAATTATAATAAATTAAAATTCCCAAATCTCTGTAACATAATATGATTATTTTTTATTTCTAATCGAATAGTCTACATCCTCTTCCATCTAATTGGAAGCAACAGTAAAAAAATAGTTGAAATTGGAACTATTCATCCGATACCGATCCATTTATTTAACTTAGATACAGGTATGCGATGATGACTTGCAAAAAATACAGTAGTAACAATAATGCCTAGCGACTCGATTGTGTAATATTCGATTACTTGTATCGGTCGCTAATAGAGATCGAAATCGTTAAGTCGATATCGTATTGTCACTATCAATAACAAACTTCTTGGTTCGCTGACTAAGCATTTGAGTGTGTGAAGAACATTGCCTACATATCCGTGTTAATGCTTACAAAACTTTAGGTTTCAATCAGCGAGAAATGTTACAAAAAGATCGTTTTATATTTCCAGCAATTTCTGTCAAAGAATGAATACCACGTGCTTATGGTAAAACAAAGAGATACCATAAACACTAAAAGACATAATTACTGCCAGTTACCAAAATGAGAATGAAAAAATAGTAGACTTTTTTGCTATTTCTCCCTTATTAAAATATTATGAAGAACCGTAGGTACTAAATTTAATTAAGTATTTCAATTGTTTCGTTTCATAATAATAATTAAGCATATCGCATTATGCAGACATAAATCATGGAACGTCCTATGCAATAAATGCACAAATCGTACAATAGTGCTCTAACGAAGACACGTCTATTGTCTAGTAATCTTGTTCAATTTTGAATCCTAACACGTAGTGATAAAATACACAATGTAAAGTGAGAAGTTTTATGAAAGATGTGGCCAATTATGCACAAGCGAATTAATCCAGTATAACAAATGTACAGTACCAGTTTTACCGGTCGTTGCATTAACACAAGGCCATGACCGATCGATCTTGTTATGACATACCCACTGACCCACTCGCTTATTATTCTCCAAAGAATGTATATTTCACAACGCACAATAACAATTTACAATTGCATGCAATCATAGATAAAAAATTAACATTATTTAATATGTCCAATTCAATAGACGCTTATTGTGATTCGTGTATAGGCTTAGACGTAATCGCACTCTTCATTAGTGTTATTATTATCGGCTAAACAGTTTATCCTTGCCAAATGTAACAAAATTTCATAGTTGCGTAAGTAGAATCTGACCTCATAATTTCCAAGATTTCATCTTTTTCTTTGGTTTCCAACACATACACGCAATTTTTCAAAATTATTCATTCAGTTTCGTATTTTATCATAATTGCTACAAGCTGGTAAATTTCATACTTATGAATAAATTAATTTCATTAACAGCTTCTCGAATATTCAGTATGGGAACAGTAACAAATGGAGGTTTATTACAACTACAATTACGTACAAGTATTTAAGGTAATTGTCCAGTTTTTTCAGCACCAGTTTACTTATTTGTTCTAATTTCCAAAGATGTCTGGCAGCATGTAGGTACTAAGACTTTTTTCTTTATTTTGTCACATTATTAGTACAGAAGACAAGTTTTTGTATGCAATTATCTAGCCTACAGACATAGTCATAATGTGCAAAGTATATAAAGGGACAACTCCCTTAACAGACTTTGCACTTTATGACCAGTACCCGTAGTGTATGTTTTTTCGTATAAAAACGTAACTATTGTAGTTCCGTTAAGAGCTCAATTTGTATAGGAAACGTGAATAGCCCCCCTAGCGGAAAGAAGCGCAAATGATGTTTCCCATACAAATTGAGCTCTTAACGCAACAACAATACGAAAAACCTTACACTACGGGTACAGTACAGAAGTAACCCTATGAAGAAGTAAAGTCTGTCCAACGACAGTTTGTTAGCCTTCTGTACTGAAACTCTTTACATTGAATTTTTGTTCCCTATACTTAATATTTTCAGTAGAATATATTGATTGATGTTAAAACTTAAAGACCTGTTACATACTAACCTTATAAATCGTGTAGCATTTGCCATCCGCCGGCCAATACAGCATGAGCCACCCCCTAGGATGCGCAGCGCACGGGTTCCTCCTGATGTCAGCCCATGGGGGAGGCAGCACCGCCGCCTGGGACCCACATAGCAGCGCCACTAGCCAAACCCACTTCGTCATTCTACTAGAATCGTCTGTCTTTTTCACTAACACTGATCACATCATTGTTACAACACTAAAATCTTTGGAATAACACTTATTATATATTTTAGCACTTCACTTTTTTCGTCGGTTTTTAATTCTCGCTTGCTTGCTTGCACATGTTAATTTCACACTACTTTTCCTACAAAATATCAACCAAGTTTCAAGTATTAGTTCTTGTTAATTCAACGTGCTCTCCCAGTCTTGGATAGCCCAGTTAGAAGAGCAGTCAACACAACAAAAGGTCATGGAATTAAAAAACCCCGTCTCCTAATAAAAATCATAGTAGGAGTTCTGTCTTGCTTTTTTTTCTTTTCTAAATAGGTGATTACTAAGTCATTTCAAACATAAAAAAATAAAAGTTTTTATCAATGGAACCTTAGAAAGATATAGTATATCGGTAAAGTTATTCTTCGTAAACTACTCTAAATGATTCAGATGTCGTAATTTCCATATTGTATAACACCCTAATGATGACGAACTTCGAAGGCACCATGCTATGATGTTTTATATATTAGCTCCCTTCTTGTTGTTACATAAATTATTGACATAAATACTCTAACCGTTACAGGCAATTGTTTAAAATTAAGTAGTATTTAGACTAAATTGGACGGAATATTTTCCTTGCGGCTGCAAGTGATTCAAGAAAAGATAGAGTACCTTAACAATCCCCTCTCTCGCATTTGGGACATAAATACGGTGTGTATTTATGTCCCAATCTTTACCCTATTAACCACCGCAATAAATTAAATCTATTTAAATTTAAAAATAGATTATTGAATACTCCTTACTGCGCTTAAAAAATACATCATTATGGTATTTCCAGTGGTGTTTCTTCACATTTTCTGTAAAACATTATGGTGTTATGTCATTATTGATATAATCACCCTGCATGGAATTTAATTTTGTAAGAACAAAATTAAATTCAATCTAAATTAAGTTAACCTGCGTTTGATTTCCGTTCCACGTTTTATGTTGTAAAGTCTCGTATAATTTTCCCACTAAAAACACTATGAAGCGTATAAAAATAGTAAAACACTGCGTGTTGTGTATCAATGGTTTTCGTAAGCTACTTAATATTCAGTGTCAGGTCACGAGCTCTCTCCCCGAAGTTTCCACCATATCGATACATAATATTCGTATTCGATTATCGCGGTAACGTCAAAAACAGACGACGATATAAAGAAAGGTTGCCTGTGGCATAGTATAACTAAATCCACTAAAAGATAGATCCTCTCGGGACCTACGTCTAACACCTAATGTTAAGTGATGTTAAGAAGATTGAAGTTAGAAGGACATATTGATCGAATTTTTCGAAATATTGATCGAAAACCGAATTGCTAAATGCACAAAAATAAATTTTGTAAATTTTTTAGCAACTGTATTCAAATTATCAAGACTATGCATCTTATTTATTGATATTCGTAATCGATCACATCAAACAAAATTTCTTTGGTATAATTTAGGATCGTAACAAATAAAAAAGTGAACTGGACTCATAACTTTATCACAATTTAAATATTACTGCCAATCAATTTATTTCTTATGAATTCAGGAGTAGAAGTATTAGTTTGATATAATCATCATATCAAAACTACAGCCTTTATAATTCGAACCACTGCTGGGACACAAGGCCTCTCCTTATCATCGAAGGAGGTTTAGGCAGTAAGTAGTCCACCACGCTTGCCCAATGCGGATTGGTGGACGGAGTACTTATAAGGAGATCAAAACCCCTTTGCTGATCCATTAGTCGCCTTCTACGACACCCATTGGAGGATACGGGGTGATGCTATTCTACTCTGCCAGCATCACACGGCCATTCTGCCGGTATCACACAGCCATTTTGATAGAATACTTGTCTCATATCGGCACTGTTGACCTTTAGAGAGTGGGAAAAGAGTGTTACAAGTATCTGCAAGTAAAATTTATCATCAAAAAGTGTAATAAGCAAGAATAAAGCACACCTGATAGTAAACATCAAAAATTTGTCTTAAGGATACCCCCACAGATTTAATAATACAAGGAGATAGGCCAAGCCGGCGTTTAACTTGTGCCAAGTGTATGCCCTGTGGGCATACATTTCCGCCACTTCGCCTTCCGATAAAGTCAAGTGAATACGTAACTCAGCGATTTGACCGATCTCCTTTGCGGCTGTGCTTAACTTTCATTGCTTCGCAGTCCTTACGACGCGCGCAAAGAATAGTGTACGAGTATATTACGGCATGCTCAACTAGAACCATGTTATGTAGTACGGCCGCTGATCGCGACACTCGGTTTTCCTATGAACTCGGTTCGACCGATCTCCTTAGATTGATATATCTGTGGATACCCCTTATCTAAACAGGCCAAGTAAAGCTGCAAGTATAAATATGAAATGCTGATGATAAACGACTTTACCATTTTACCACTACATTTAATTAATTATTAGCGAATGTAATTAAAATTGCTTCATTTCCATTTCACACAGAATAAATTCTGTGCTACATAATGGCACTATTTTTTCATTCGAGCCGTGAAGATTGTTTTATGTCAATAACTAATTACGAAAAAGTGTTAAACAACTTTTAAGGCTGACCTTACACCTAACGTAACAGGTCACTCAAAGTTAATGCTTGTTACAAAAGGCATAAAGATCACAGTACAGTATTTCAAAATCTAAATGAATGGAATCAATTTGACAATTTTAATTTGGCAGCATTCATTATTGAAAAATTATTTTCAACAGAACGATTATACAGGGTGTAAAAGACATGAACAGTCAAACGAGAACCATGTATTCGGCTCACCATCATAACATTTTTCTTCCTTCAGACTATACCTGGGAAATTGATAGTTACGATTTTATTGAATTTTGACGCCGTCGTGGTGGAGTGGTCAGTATAGCTGGCTTCACATCAAGCGGTCCGGGTTCGAATCCTGGTAGCGGCAAATGTTTGTGTGACGAACACGAATGTTTGTTTGCGAGTCATGGTTGTTTATACATTTATTTAAGTTTATTTATAAAAATATCTAAAATTATTTAGTATATTAAAAAAAAAAAATGTCCGTTATCTAGTATCCGTAACACAAGTTCTTAATGATACTTACTTCGGGCTAGATAATTGGTGTGAGCGTGGAAATATATTATTATATTATTATTATTATTGAAGGTCAAAGTCATAATTTTTTTTTTTCATTTTTTTATGAAAACGTATTGTATACGTGATTTCTTAATTATTGTCCAAAGAAACATTATCATTTTTTTTAGTATTTCATACCAAAAAATGGCTTCAAAACGTTAGCGTTCAATGTAGCTCACTCGATGCGCACGGACACTAACGAACGGGGCCGCCGTCTGGCAAAACTATCGCGGTTTTGCGAGTTGCGTGTGAGTTGAGCCCTTTACATTGCGCGGTACAATTTGCAATTTTTTTTAACACCAAAAAATAAAAATCATTTCCCAGCAATATTTTTTTTTTGAAATATGTCTTATTTTGATGTATAGAATACGTGGTTTTCGTTTGACTGTTCATGTCTTTTACACCCAGTATACATTTGGAACTCAACACAATGCCCTGACCTTTTTCGTTTATTATTTATTTATTTATCAACAGAAAAATAATTTTATTTTTATTCTCTTCATTAACTTCTGTTACATCAGGTTGTTGCCAATGCAGGGTTCATTTCTAATTTTATGTAATATTTATTAGTATTATTAACCAATGCATCTTATAATTTATTGTGAAAAACTTTTTTCTTACATTATTTTTCTGTCACTAATATTTTATCAAATCAGCAATGCAGTTTAATCGCTGTTGTTCGTTGTATTATATATATGACTAATGTATCTTTATTCACTGGGTGATTAATATTAATGATTATGAGTAGGTAATTCATAATTGTCTGTTGTATATTTACAAGATTTTATTAACAAACAAATGCCTAAATTTGACGCAATTATGAGACTAACTGATGTGATTATGAGAATTATGGACTAATTACTAGATTATAATAATTAGTAAATCTGTTTTATAATAATCATAAGAAACGAATTGTTAATTGTTAGCGTCATAAATGCTAGGTTTTGATTTTATTTGTTTTGATTTTATTTGATAATCAAGCTTTCGACTTAGCGAGTTAAACGAATCTGATGATGATTTAAAAAACGGAATCATTGTGAAAGGAACGTGCCTACTGTCGGCGTAGCAGCCTACGAGGCTCAAAGTCAAAAATGGCTATCAAGTTCAAGAGTCACGCCCACGGCAGATTGCCTCACAGTCTCGTCACAGACGGCCATTGCTTGTAATTGTAGCGTAATAATGGAAACAGCCGTAATCTCGGCTCTGTCCGAGCTCTAACGGGCCGTGTACCGTTTCGTGTGGCCGAGCTAAGTGTCGAAATACCCTACGATTATTTTTAACCCACTTACCGGCTTGAAACAGTTCAGGCAGGCGAACGAACTTGAATGCTGTGTTTTTATTTTAAAAAAAAACTAAAATGGCATTCACACTTTTCACAATAACCTTACTTTGACTTTTGTAATGTAAGGATGTCACTAGCGTAAATCTTCATCTAAGAGACTAGTGTAGGTACTGTCTTAATCATGTACCTATGACTATCCTCACAACCTTTGGATTTTTCATCGAAGAAATTACAGCGAACTGGGGCACCTCCACCTTACAGAAGACCACAGTCAATTAACCCTACAATTTTGTGGTGTTGTGTTTCTGCTGGTGAGTAAGGTTACCAGAGCTCCACATGTAGGGAAGCGGCTCGAGTTGGCAGCACGCAATGTCACGTCACTGTGACATTTACCAGCGTCTATAGGCTACGATGACTAATTACCACCAGTCAGGCCATAATGCTTGTCTGCCAACCAAATAACATTAAAACAATTTACTAAAAGTTACTTGATTGCGGCCTTCTGGATGTTCACTCGTATAAGAGATTATTTACCTAATATACGATAGATAGGTATGTGATAAAATTTAAAATTATATATCCAGCCAGTACTTACATACACTCAATAATAGACCATCTTTTAAAGTCATAGGTCAATTGTTAATTCTCCATTGTTCTTGCGATTATGCACCACATGTGTGCAATCGATTTTCAAACAGGCGGTTACATAAGCAAACCTCTCAATTAATCTAATCTAATTTATACCAAAATACAGTCTGAACTTAAACTGTGTATTTTCTCAGTAGAAAAAGAAATACATAATATCATAATATGTACTTAGTTACCTAATTTTTATAGTTGTAACATAAAAAAATAGAATGCATGACAGCTGCTTCAATATCGTACAATATCCTAATTATGTATACTTATTTTCATAATAATTTTGAAAGTAAATAGAATCAAACTTTAAAATAAATAGGTTCGCATTCGATATGAAAACAAATTGTTTTTGGCTCAGGAGGAACAAGTCGTGAGAAACATCCTTTCCTTCAATGCATTAAATTCTCTACAATTATCTTAATTCAATTCAAAATGCAGATATTTAGTCAGTTATTTGATAACACGTCTCTTAAAACGTAACATTTGAAATCTCAACTGAAAGAATCCTATGTCTTAGGTATGTTATGTAGCTATACTTAGTTCTAATTTGCTATTGTGCGAAAGTAAACGAAGCACTCACTGTGACGGCAGTCGATTAAGAAATAATTTACTTGTTTTGCTGAACGAACATGCACAGTAAAAAAATATAAGTATATTTTTATACCACACCTGACCAGAAAGTGGCATTTTCCATCCGCTATATGCGTACGGTTAATCCCACTTCCTCGTCAGGGGATGACATAAAATGCGATCTGAGATTTTCTGTGTTTTACCGCCCTAGTTAATAAATGTACTATTTCTATTCCTTGTTATTGTCATGTTAGATTAAAAAAAGAAACATTACTATAAACGAAGCGGCTGTTTGGGTTTGGAACAATCCTAATATGATGAAAAATATAAATTGTACCTGGGCCAGACTCCAGATCAAAATCTTTCAGGAAAAGATTTTTATTTTTCCCACGGAAAAGAGATGCAATAGTCGTCATGTTGCGGGCTGTTTAGCCCGTACGAAAACTAAGAATAAGAAAATAATTTCTTTCCACAATCTACCTCAATTACTTGACTTAGCATACAGACTGGTGAATAAACAATTAGAAATAATAATATTATACCAAATACAGATATTTTCAATAATAGATAGGTACATACCAAATTATTGGAAAATCTTTTAGCCATTTGTACTTATATAATGGTTTTTATAATTAATTATTGATCCATCCATACAATTCCTCGTACTATTTTCATAGTATAACAAAATTACGACCTGTAGTCATTCAAAAGTACAGTAAACGTTTCAAACAAAAAAAATAACAACTAGCGCTACCATTTCCATAAAAAAATCGTAAAGAAACTAATTGTTCATTGCTCGGCAGACAGTAGCACGTAAGAACTGGACGATCTAATACAAAATGCTGTTACGTCAACCGTTAGTCTTGAGATGAAAAAACAGCAAGAGATGCGCCGGCGCACCTCTAATTATTAAAATTGTTCATTTCCCATAATGTGCTTTGGTTAAGTGGACCGATTATGATCATTTTTTATATGCTGTAAGTAGGCAGTATGGTGCACACCTTACATGCGAATAATTATTGCATCCTTCGCCTGCTAAATCTAAATAAATAAAATCTCAGAGTTTCTCCCGAGTTCTAAATGTAAAAACCCGTGTTGAGAGACTCCATTTTTAACTCAATATACCGTACAATTTTCCACCAATCCGCATTGGGCAAGCGTGGTGGACTACTGCCTAAACCTCCTTCGACGACAAGGAGAGGCCTTGTGTCCCAGCAGTTGGTCAAATTATAAAGGCTGTATGTTGACCGTAATATAACAGTTCTGAGACTGGTTTCTATGCCTCATATCGCCATTTTAAAGTGAGAACTCGTGCAATGTAAAGGGCTCAACTCGCACGCAACTCGCAAAACCGCGATAATTTTGCCAGACGGCAGCCCCGTTCGTTAGTGTACGTGCGCATCGAGTGAGCTACATTGAACGCTAACGTTTTGAAGCCATTTTTTGTTATGAAATACTAAAAAAAATGATAATGTTCCTTTGGACAATAATTAAGAAATAATGTTTAGAATACGTTTTCATAAAAAAATGAAAAAAAAAATATGACTTTGACCTTCAATAAAATCGTAAATATCAATTCCCAGGTATACTCTAAAGGAAAAAAAGTGTTATGATGGTACATGGTTTTCGTTTGACTGTTCAATTGTTCATGTCTTTTACACCCTGTATGTATAACTTCTAAACTAAGGCACACGTGAGGTTGGCGACGTGTACCACTGATCTAATCAGTCCGGGTAAATCATAAGTTCTAATTAACACGAAATAATTACACTTATTTTCCAAACCTTTGTAACAATGCCAAAGGTTTTTATAAAAACCATATTCCTTCATCGTTTAATAACCACATATCAATACGTATTAAAACTGTCTCACGTATTTTTTCCTACAAACTGTACACACACAGGTACTAATACCCTTACTTAAGTTTTTACTCCGTCTTACATAGACGTAAGTTGCATAAATTTCATTTGAGTACCATAAAGACAGACATAAGTTTCACATGTTGAGGGAAATGATCTGCAATAACCAGAAAAAGTAGCCTGCGACAATAATGCAACCGTATTGGTACTAGCTACATAAATGGTTCTGATGAAACAACAAGTACTACGCAGTAAATTAATCTCTATTATTGACGTTACTAAACAAAGTACTTTTTAGGAAATCTAGCTTAACGTATTACTAGGACAAGAAGTCCGTCCTCTGCGATGCGCCCTAATATAATAATAAATAATGTATTTCCACGCTTAGCTCAGCTAACACCAATAATCTAGCCCAAATTAAGTTGTGTTATGGATACTAGATGAAGGATAAAAATACATAATAATATCCATAACTTTGTTTTTGTTTGTTCCTTTCATTTCCTACGATCTGTACCTACCTATATTTGCAAATAAATGATTTGATTTGATTTTTATAAAAAGATCAAATAATATAATAATTCTGAACTGATAGGAAGTAATTTCAATTAACGTTCAAGCCTTTTTGAAATGTTTAAAAATTGTGTCTTTACTAGAGCTATTTTGTAGCTACACGAAGAAAAGACTCACATATTAGTAAAGTAATTAATTATTTATAATGCATAATTTTGTTTTGAGCCTCGAAGCTTCGAAGCCTCGAAGCGAAATTTTCTATTAGGAACAAAAATAGTCGAAAAATACTTTACTCAGCAGAATTGTCTATCCAACAGGAAAATGGAAAATTAAGGTCGATTTGAAGGCAAAAATTAAACAAGGCTGTAAAGTTAAGGTTAAGAAGTATTTTAGTTACAAAGATGCGGAAAACAACTTGCGATATATAACCATCAGCTTATATAAGTACCTAGCTACTTATATAGATAGATATTATAATCTAAAAGTACATACTCAAATATCAATATATTTTCTTTATCATCCTAGCTTATTTCTCCAACCACAAAATACCTTTAATACCTTTATCTGGTAACTATAAGCACATATCATATATATCATCACCCGCAACTCCAAAGGAATAACAAGAAAACTAAGTATTTCAAGAAATGTACCCGATGAACAGCCGATAAACACGTGCACTTGACAGGTATAAGCTTTCGTGACATAAGGGTGCGAAGAACAGAGTGAGAGTTTTAGAAGTCACCACTTGTATCCTCTGACTTGTTTCGTGAAGATCGACTTAAAATATTTTGCAGCCATTGGAGCACCATACTTGTAGTCGTAATAATAATAACAGTCTGTTATTATTAACTGCTATATAAGAAAAAATACTAATAACAAATTCTTTGTAAAAATATGGTTACAGATATTTTATCTTATGATATCCAGCATAATTTGTTGATTGTATCAATATGAAAATATATTATGCATAATTAGATTAAAGCATTAATCTTAGATACATGATTAGAATGTTGCACACATCTTCTTAATTTTATTTCATTGCATTTATATTGATGCATAATAATAAAATAAAATTTCAGTATAGTAATATAGTTATTATACTCTTCTTTTTTTACATTAGAGACTCAGTGATAAGACATACGCACTAGTAAAATCACGTTATGAACAACAGATTTAATAATACAAGCAGATAGGCAAAGCCGGCGTTTAACTTGCGACAAGTGTATGCCCTGTGGGCATAAATTTCCGCCACTTCGTCTTCCGATAAAGTCAAGTGAATACATAACTCAGCGATTCCACCGATCTCCTTTGCGGCTGTGCTTAACTTTCATCGCTTTGCAGTCCTTAAGACGCGCGCAATGAATATTGTATATAGAACCATGTTATGCAGTACGGCCGGTGATCTCGACACTCGGTCTTCCTATGAACTCGGCGATTCGACCGATCTCCTTAGATTGATATATCTGTGTTATGAACATATGACATAGAGTACTAAAGACGACATTAGCAATAGCATCACGTCAAGGATAAGCGATTAAAAGATTTTGACTAAAAACTGGGAAGTTCTATATCCTCCTATAATTCTCTGACTAACTTTCCCTATAAATTTATTTAAAATACTCCACTTCCGAGAATAGGCCTTGTAGTATAAAAAATGGCATGTATACACTTTTGGTGTTAATGCCATGCAAATTTATACATACAACACTTCCATCGTGATACTTTTCATAAACATTTAATGCTTGCGTAACTCTCAACCTTACTTAATCTGTTTTTTAAATACAGAATCCCTTTAAATAAAGATTTTTATAAAATTAAATTATAGTAATTTTTTGTGGTGTTGTGTTTCTGTTGGTGAGTGAGGCTACCAGTGCTTCACGGGGTAGGAAAGTGGACAAGGGTTAGGACATGACACTCGGGCAGTCCTAACTTAGGACTGCCCGAGTGTCATGTCAGTGTCACGGTATGTGTCGCAGGCGTCTACAGTGACTGCTTACAGACAGGCCATATCTCATATGCTAATTTGTGAGTGAACATTATGTATTACTAAACAAGATTTGGCATTACACCTACCATACATCATTCATCCTAGGGTATGGGGTTGTTTTCTTTTAGGATCGTGAGCTTAATTTATGTATGTATATATCCAGTAGGTAGTACCGCACACAAACACAAGATCTATTCGACTCTTCCATAAAGCTCTACTACGCTCACCGTCACAAAAAATACTATTAGGAGAATAGTAACAATCGCCAGATTTCTAGATAATCGCATTTTTTAAAGTGTAACATCGCCACTACTGTATTAGCTTTTTAATTGAGCCTATCTATACTAATATTATAATGAGGAAAGATTTGATTGTTTGTTTGCATTGAATAGGCTCCGAAAACTGGACCAATTTTAATGAAAGGTATGGAGATATTTTGAGACCCTGGGACAAATTAATAACAGTATCCTATGTGCTACATAGGATACTGTTAGTCGCGATAACCGACATTAACGTAAGCGAAGCCGCGGGCGACCGCTAGTAGAAATATAAAATGATACACCTTTTCCTTATACTGTAATTTGTTTATCTTTCTTGCGTGTGCGTGCAGTCTCCCAAAATAATATGAATAACCTTTTGACATTTTAGCCTCGTATTGCATTTGCAATAAGTATCACAATCTGTCAGAATCGTATGCACACCTATTAGGTATGTCCGTGACATAGATATCATCATAAGAAAGGAAAAATTTGCCACAATTTTGAAATCTACAAGTGAAATGAAATTAATTAAATGATCTACTATGGAAACTACTGAATACAGTGTATTCAGTGTATATAAAAACATGCTCATAATCTCCTAAGGGATATAAGAACCACATCTGGCAGTAAAATAGTGAGATGTTGCGAGTCAAGCATACGACCAGCCTGGTGTTAACCCCCTTCCCTACCTCGTGGACCGACGTTACTCACCAACAGATACACAACACACAAAAATGTAGTAAAACGTAAGGCACATCAAACCCAAAAAGTGACAAACACTTCAGTCAAAACTCAAATAAAAGCCATAACCAAGACATATATTACACTGATCATCTCAGTAGTTCATGTAAAGATCATAGATTGTTAATATATTGTTTTATTTATTACTATGCAGATGGTCAATTTGTTATTTATTAAAGGTACATTTAAAACTGAAGTTGGTAGAAAAAATGTTTATTGCGACATTATTTTAAGATTACGAAGACAAACTAGATCAAATTCGTCAGTCTCTACCAAATTACGTTGGTTAATACATAATTGTGAGTATTCGCATCATGGCTTGATGCGGATGATGTGCATCATGGCTTGAGAAGCGTCGGTGGCGTAGTGCGTAAGAGCGTCGTCTCCCACCCGGGAGGCACTGGTTCGATCCCCGCCACGTACCAACGCGTTTTCAAATTTTGAATTCATATGTACGTTTAATCGACGCTTTTACGGTGAAGGAAAACATCGTGAGGAAACCTGCACACACCTATGAAGAAATTCCTAGGTTGTGTGTGAAGTCGACCAGCCCGCACTTGGCCAGCGTGGTTGACTAAGGCCTAATCGCCCTTAATGTGGGATAGCCTCGAGCCCCTCGGTGGGGACATTATATGAGCTGTTGATGATGCATCATGGCATGAATTATTTTTGTCTTTAATGGGACAGCTCTTAGCCTTCACCTTAGCTGATGATAAATGATGATAAGCCGGTAGGTGAAAGCAAACTTCAGCTGGAACCCCCGACCAATCAGGGACTGGCTATCTCAAATTTCCAGCTATCTAAATGATTTCCATAATAACAAGAATGTTTCGCTTGTTCCCAACGAGTCACACGTGTAACACTGTTACACGTTGGTAAATTTTTTCCCAACAAGTTACACAGAAAAACATTGTCCCAAACTGTACCACTCTGTTTTTGTTTAATTTGCGGAATGTTTTCTCTGCCTATTATTTGTTATACATCTTTTTTTTGTTTCCATATCAAAATAGAATAAAAGACCAGTGAAATATGCATAATTTTGTACTAAAGTTTGTATGACCTACAAATACCCAATCATTCTATTCAAGTGCACTCTGATAGAGCTATTTAAGAACACAAAGGACAGTATAATAATGGTATCGGAATACTATTGGGACTGTCTTAAGAGGTGCTATGGATGAGGTAGCACGTAAAAGTTTGCAGTAAAGGATTATAATTGTTTGCAGTAAAGCTTTTACAGTTATTTTAAAATCATGTGCCAAAAGAGCTTCATTATGAAACATAACGCGTTCAATAGCCACAATAATCTCTCAGTGGACTAGTTTTTCATCGTCAGATCACTATTCCAGAGTTTGGTGATCTTCAAGGGGGTTTGTTTGTTCCATGTTCTGGAAAACCGATACGGTGGTAGGGTTTACAAATGATTTATGTCCAATGAAATAATGATTTGCTTGTTTTAACCTACGCTTGTTTAAACCTATGTTTGCTGTGTTCCCTTATTTAGACTTAAAATAGTCAGAATCTCAGTTAGTTAAAAAATCTGTATTTATTTCTGAAGGATGCTTACCTACAGGCCAGGCTAATCAATTCCATATATTTAAAAAAAGTTATGGTTAGTAATAATCATGAATAATAATATCTCATAAGATTTGTTAAAAAGACACTTCTTTTATTGCAATGTCTTATTAATATCTGCTATAAGTACTTACTACACGCATTCAGCCCGTTCAGAGGTTTCTCGTAACCTATATTTAGTCATCTGTGCTCCTTGAGAAAATCTACCTTCCTACTAATACTAAAATAGTTTAAAGTTACCATTGGGTTAATGGTGTCTTGATTAAGTATATTATTATTAGATTACATATAAGGAAATCAAACCTACTCTATCCTAACTCTATTAAATTATATAAGTATTCTATTAAAGTAAATCTTGATAGCAAATATTAAAATACCAGAGAGAGCGCGTGCCTGAAGTATCCATACAAAATGTCGTGTCCTTATGTAACGGTTATTTATTGCTGTGAAAAGCCCTTAGAAATTTGAGACAACTAAAACTTTGGTTTCCTAAACTATTATAAAGTTTATAAAAGGTTTTATTAAGTTTAAGAACTTTACAGTTAATATATTTTTAATTACATAATGCAGAAATAAGAATAGATTAAGTCGTGATAAAATTAACATGAAATATAGAAAAATATTTTTAACATATTTAAAGTAAGTTATATCCAAGTTACTATTTTTAAAAAAATATTCCCATACAAACTGTTTTTTAATATTCGAAAATTGGAAAAAGTTGATAACAAATTTAGCTTACTAACTGAAATAAACTTAAAGTTATATTCCAAACCATGTCGTAAAGTCTTATAGAATCAACTCACAAAAAAGGTAATCCGTCATTTGCTTAAAATCCTAAATAAACACACCTGCTAAATAATATAGTCCGGTTTTTAACACAAAAGACGACAAAGCACGTGTGTCGAACGGATTAAGGAGAGCACGCGCGAGCGACCCGTCCGACACCAAACTACGAACTGGCGGCTAGCTCGAGATATGGATCTTGGATTAACGGAATCTGTTCTTTTTTCAAAGCAATAGCTTACTAGAACCTAGATGCTTGAATCAAATGATAATTATATGTCTATGGGATTCAAATGGTTTATATAATTTCAACATTCGTTATTCAAGCAAAAGTTAGTAATGATGTTTCTAAATTCACGAGACATCAATGATGCTTTTATCTATCTATAGATAGTACAAAATGAAGTCGCTCTTTCTGTATGTGCGCGTAGAACTCGCGTTTTTCAGCAATTTAGAGTGCTTCAAGAGGAAGCTTAATATGTATACATAATACATATTAAAGTAGAAAAATGGCGAGTATAAAAAGAACTTAGATCCTAAACGAACTTTCAATTCAAATGTGTAGGATATTTTAACAACCTTATAAATATTACAAATTTGAATAATATATCTTCGATTAAACATAAACATGATTACATACGAAATTCAAACAAAATTCGGTTAAGAAAAATTAAGGAAAATGAAGAAAATTAAATATAAGATAAACAATAATGTATTTATACCGTATCAAAATTAATTTTGATATGATGTAAATATACTTAAATAAACATGTAAGTATCTCAAATATTAAGCCACAACTCGTGAACGCATGTTCGTGTTTATTACACAAATATTTGGCCATACGTGGATTCGATCCCGTATTTCTATCGGATAGGTAGCGCTAGGACTACTCCATCCGACGGCGACGCGGCGCCTAGAAAATATAGATACTATTGCCGAACCATAATGTAGGTTCGTTAGTATACCTAAGGATACTTAATTCGTGCCACAGAATAATTGGTGTGAGCGTCGTCCAATTATTTATTTTATTATTATTAAGTGGCTCTAAACCATTATTTTTAGTGTCTGTTGTGTTTCGAGAAAACACAACAGCTGTGACTAGGATTACCGAATCATAATACGTAATAAATTAATTATTAATATTTATAAAACCTTGTCCTAAAAATAACAATAGAAATATAAATAATTGGTAACAGATATTCTAACAAAAAGATCGCAATAAATAAGTTATGGCCTCAGGTGTAACCTAATTTAAATTGAGAGTATATTTTTAACTTGTTGGCAATTAATGTTTTAAAATTATTAGATACTAAATAAATCTTCTAATATATTGATACATTTAATTAAATGAAATTGAAAAATATTGGATTTTCTAAATAGGTTAGTGATTTTTTTATAGTACGAGATGGTAAACAAGCTTGCGGCCCACCTGGTGTTAAGTGGTTAAACACTTGCAATATTAAGGGTAAATCACTTATCATTGCAAGTGCGTTACCATCCTGAGGACTAAGATGATATGCCTTCTATGCCCAATAACTACACTGGCTACCTTTCCCTTCAATCCGAAATACAGCGAACTGCTTCCCGGCAGAAATAAGAAAGGCGGTGGTACCTACCACAGGACACAGACCTCTTTCTGTGTTCTGTGGTACCTACCCAGACGAACAATTAGTAAATTAAAGATAACTCTAAATTCTACCATCTCCTTTGGCTCATAATCCACTGTGGAATAGTATAGAGGATTATTTTTAATTTGAAGATCTCATCAATACAAAAGCTTTTTATATAAAAACCAAAATTGGAATTACGAAAAAATATCTACCTTTCTTTCCATACAATGCAGACAAGTTCTTTTCTGAATTTGTATGGAACAGCAAGCTCGCAGCCGCCCGGATTGCGGAAGATGCTAGGTTCAATTTTTTTCTGTGTATTTTTTCTTGTATGGAACAGCTTAAATATTTTTTAATATTCAGAGGCTTTAGACAACATGCATTTCGACAATCGCTCTCGCTATCGCTAAGTAAAAAAATGTATGGGATTGACTTAAGCAATCGAAAAGTGATCGACTGCTTATGTCAATCCCATACATTTTTTTACTTAGCGATAGCGAGAGCGATTGTCGAAATGCATGTTGTCTAAAGCCTCTGAGTTGCTTCTATAGTAAAAGTTGTTGTGTTTAAGAGATCTTCAAATGGTTTTGAGCTTAATATAGTGTATTAAAAATAACCCTGTTTTAAATAATACTATTATCATCGTCACCATTTCAGCCAACAGAAGCCCACTGTTGGTTTCCAGCTTTCGATAGCGACCAAAATCACCAGGGGCCTAATCGCGCATCGTGCTATTTACAACGTTTTTACCAAAACCAAATAGATATCGTTTTCATACATTTTGACAACAGTTTGACAGCTGTCAGTTGTCAAAACATATGAAAACGATAACCATTTGGTTTTGATAAAAACGTTGTAAATAGCGCGGTCGGGGAGCAGCACAACATGCCTTCCGAGGTAAAAACGAAATAAAAAATATTTATTCACCTATTTCGAAACAGACGTCATTGCTTAACTCCTGCGTTCGTTGCATAGAATGCGCGACCGTTGCACTATCGACCTCTTCAAGACAAAACTTATAAGCAATAGCCATAGATGATCTAATCAATCAAATTCAGGAAGTCATGTGTTGGTTGCACACGTAACAATCTCCTTTACCTTCGATTCATGATGCGTAGAATATTGCACCTTTAATATGGCTCCACCAAGTACTTACTCGATGCTTGGATAGGTAGCAACGACGCGCGAACTGCGTCATCAGCGATATACCTAGAAGTAAAAAATCGGGAGTGGTCTCCCCTTGACTTTCTCGTATACCGGAAACGACTCAAAAGTTGATAGAAACCTTATATTTTGATGTTATACATGCATGTTAACCCATTACGGCCTAGCGGTGCCGTTCGGCACCCAGATTTAGGTGTTTAATTTTTCTCGCCTGGGGCTGTTATTCAACGTTTAATATTATTGATTAGCATCAGTATGGGAAGTGCATAGGTAAACTCATACTCACGTGTCATTTTTAGCCAATCACAGACGAGTATTTTATTTATCTGACACCTGCAAGTTCAGTGTTAGAATAAGTCGACCAAAAATGGATTTCGCTTTCAAGTAAGTATCTCTAATATGTAAAATATTTATTGTGTAGCTAGTTTTATCATCTTATTGTGTTGTAATATTATAATACTAATAATAAAAAAAATATTTTAGCCTCAGTTACTGATAGTGATGTAAATACAACCTATTGTTTCGCTAAGGTGCCGCATGGCACCGCTAGACCTCTACAGTGTCATTTCATAAATTGAACATGATTTGGTAGTGTCATCAAATATTGGTTTTATATGTACTGGATATTATTACTTAGGTAAATTCTATAGGTACTTATTTCGCTACTTGTTTTTATGGGGGCTGTATGCTTCATGAAGCTCTTGCGACTCTAGAAGATGACGAGGATGCCGATGCTGTGTCTGTTTTCATTACACCACCTGATCCGGCTGTTGTCACAGACGAAGACTTGGCTGACGAAGACGAAGGTGGTTTGGTCAACAACTTGTCTGGTCGACAGCTCAACGCTAGGTGTTAGATAAGGTTGGCTTCGAAAAAAATAAACCAACACGTCGTTGTGTGCTTTTGTCAGATAGAGTGAGCGAAGACGAGCATCAAGGGCAACCAGTGGCTTCTGGGAGCCTTAGTGTCCGCGGGTGTCGCGTTTCTTGTGATCGCCGTGGTCACGTCAACAGCTCTTCTCGTGGTCGGCGGCAGCAGCAGACTCCTGACTCGGAATCGGAGAGTGACAGAACTTCAGAAGATCAAGATGAAGGGAAACAAACTAAGCAACGCTCAGTTTCAGACATAACCATGTTATTCTTTTTTTTAGAGTTGTAAGGTCTATGAGCGACAGCTTATATTTTTTTTATTATAAAATATAAAATTAAATTAAAAATGTCCTAAACTTGTTTCATTTTAATTTTTTTTTATTGAACCAAAATACTTACATAAGGGTCTAGCGGTGCCATATGGCACCGGCCAGTTTTTCCAGATGTAGGTGTTGCACCGAATTTATTGACCTGGTTTAGGGTTGTGGAGACCCATATCAGCAAAATATATAAAAATCACGCTTATCCAATACCTTGTTAAAACTCAGTCTACAATGGGTTAAATTTGGTTGCAATAAGTTAAAGCATACTCAAGTTATCGTGCTAACGCACAGACACACACACACACTCAGACATAATTCCAAAAATTATGTTTTTGGACTCAGGGAGGTCCAAAACGTGTAAATCCGTCAAAATTTCGAGGTCCATTTTTTTAACGATTACAAGACTTCCTCTACATAAACTACGTATGCGAGAAAGTAAAAAACTGTCTTGAGCTTGAGCTCGAAATTCCCAAAAAGGTTGGTGTCAGCAGGTGACCGTAAAATCTAATGCCAAAGCAGTATGTCGTTAACAAGACATACTGTACCGCCGGTATATACTTTGGGAGTAGGGACAACACAAGAACAAGAGTTACCTACGTCAATAAGCGCGTTCTATCTACCACGATGTGTATCCTGAAGGCAGTGTCTGAAGGGCATTTTCTGTAATCCCCCCTTCACCCTTCGATCTTAGGTTAACATTCCAATGTTGCTAACATTCCAACAAAGAAGTTTCACAATCAAGAAATGGAATTATCTGCAAGCACACCTCCTTCATAAAACCCTGGGTCATTCAACAGGTGTTTTGTAAAAATATGGGTGCGTGTACGCGCATATTTTAAGTATTTGTTTTTTTTTATATTAGGTATTTTTATTCATAAATAATCAATATTTTAAATTAGAATCTTATAATATTCCTACAAATTATGTCATTTATATTTATTTCGAGACCTTACTGACTTTGACTTTAAATCAACCTGTGACTTTTGTGTTACAGTGATGCGCGGATCTTATAGGCCCTCCAGACTCACGCGAGAAGTCTCGGCGAGAAGTCTCGCCGAGACTTGACCCGAGAAGGTATCCATACTCACGCGACCTTCTCACTTGCGTTCTCGACCGTCATGCGAAATGGACGACTGACAGTGCAGCGGCTTTGGTATTCACAGTAAACCACAGCAGTTTGTAGGATCGAAAAAGCGAAGGAGTGATATTATAAAAATTAGTACAACCTAACATTATAGCAATGAGCTGTTTTAGAATATTTTATAGAGGATACCAAATTAAATAGAATAGAAAAAAAACATGGGATGGAATGGATAAGTGCTGAGACGGGACTTAAACCTGAACGAATTGCTATGAATTTCGTTCTTAACTAAATACCAAAAAAAAAATAGTAGCAAAATCAATGTTTTAAAAAGAAGATTTAAAGCATGAGTGTAGATAAAATTTATTATTTAGTCAGGCCCTGTTTCAAAGCTCATATTAATAAAACAATAAATGCAAAGCACACACAGGTGATGGAAATCACTTCCTAAATCGCAGTGAGGCAGAACGAGAACAAACGAGAGTGTGATACGGTTCTCTTTTCTCGCCCGAGAAACCCTTTGAAGCGGGCCAAAAAACCGACACCGAGCCGAGAACAGGCGAGCCCGAGAACGAGAACGAATCACACTCTCGCTTCTCGGGTGTTCTCGGGGGTTCTCGGCGAGAGTGTGGAGGGCGCATTAAAATTTCACTCTCATCATTTTTTCCTAACGCGCCTAAAGAAGTATAACTTCAAAAACAAAAGACTGCGACCTCCAATGTGGTAGAGGTCCTTTCTGACATAGTATGTCCCATTGCTGAACAGAAGCATTTCATCGTCTCTGTTATGATCGGTAAAATGTTTATGGGTTGAAATTCTATACACAATATTTATCTAAAATAACCATCCTACCGGCTGCGCCATGTTATGATCGGTAAAATGTTTATAAATTTTCGGAATATTAAATAAACACAACCATTGAGTTTCATGTGACAAATCTGACACCTTTATTTTCTTTATGCTCGCATAACCAAAGAGATATTATACAACAGTCTCTTACCAATCATTACAGCTGGCATCCAGTTGGTCTTGCCGTCATTTACTGGACCTGCTTCGACGGTCTTGCTTAGCTATGATACAAAATATAGTCATTGATGTCTTTTATGTCTCTCCTGACTCTGACGAACAAAAATACGAACCATTAAGTTTGAGCTCCTTCTTCAGCCGAGTGTAAATTATACTGTACTCTATAGTCTTGCAAGATTTTCCCTTGTAAATTAATTGTCCTAATCAATAACATATATCGCGTAAATACTCGCTCAAGCAATGTGACTGCTGCGCCGCTCCGTTGCACCGTCATCATAATTGAATTTGACAAGCGGTGGATTGTCGTTTATTCCTATCAAGGCAATACGTTTAAGAGGACGAGATTTTATAATGTGAACATTGACTTTGTTTATAATTTTGGCGTGATTAGATACTTTTAAAAATTGTATTAAGAAAACAAAAAAGAGAAATAAGAAATCCTGTCATGATCAAGAGCTGTCCCGTCTCAGCACTTGGATAATATCTTGTTTTTCTTATTTTATTTTATTTGGTACATACTACATACATACAGGGTGTAAAAGACATGAACAGTCAAACGAAAACCATGTATTCTGCTCACCATCACAACATTTTTTTTCCTTTAGACTATACCTGGGAAATTGATAGTTACGATTTTATTGAAGGTCAAAGTCATCATTTTTTTTTTATTTTTTTGTGAAAACGTATTCTATACGTTATTTCTTAATTACTGTCCAAAGAAACATTATCATTTTTTTTAGTATTTCATAACAAAAAATGCCTTCAAAACGTTAGTGTTCAATGTAGCTCACTCGATGTGCACGGACACTAACGAACGGGGCCGCCGTCTGGCAAAATTATCGCGGTTTTGCGAGTTGCGTGCGAGTTGAGCCCTTTACATTGCGCGGTACAATTTACAATTTTTTTTAAACACCAAAAAATAAAAATCATTTCCCAGCAATATTTTTTTTGAAATATGTCTTATTTTGATGTATAGAATACATGGTTCTCGTTTGACTGTTCATTTCTTTTACACCCAGTATTTCAAAGATTTTGTTTTCTCTTATTTTTACCGTCTGATGTTGGTATCAATCCTTTTGTTAAATTTTATGTCTACTTTTTAATAATTTTTGATACTAGTTTAGTTTTTGATACTTGTCAGGTTGTATTTTTAATGTTTTTATGGGTTTTCTTGAAGTTTCTCTGTAGCTTTTGCCACCTCTGCAGCTTATATTTTACTATCTTCATGGGTCCCGTCTACGTCGTCTACACTTATGTTATTTGATTGGTAAACAAGCAGGCCTGTCTGGTGATAAGCAGCCGCCGTAGCCTTTTAGACGATTGCAACTCTGACGTGAAGCTCGCGCACTGACAAACAACCAATCCCCTGTGGAGCTCTGGCAACGTCATTCACCAACAGAAACATAACACCACCAAAATGTACTGTTATTCGACTGTGGTCTTCTGTAAATTGGAGGTACTACCTCAGTTCGAAGTTCCAAGTTGTAATGCAAAAATACGGACAGATGTTATACTTACCAAAACCATTGTGAAGACCTCAGACCAATAAAAGAGACTTTTTTTTGGTCAGAGGTGAAGATAGATCAAGACAAAACATGACGATCTAATTCATTTGCATCACGCACTATGTGAATTGGCTGAATTGCGGCAAATGGCTAACAATGGTTCTTTTGCACCATAATGCATACTGTACACTGAACACGTTTTCTTAAATAAATACAGTTCACTTAACATCCACTCGCTTAGCATCTAATTGTTTATTAGCGGCGGAAAACCGGTTACTACACCAAAGACTTTTTACGGCTATTGATTTTCAAAATTATGAACTTTTGTCAACACACACATGCAATTCGTTTTTCCATTACTATCAAAATAAAATACTGAGAATAGCCGTGAATAGAGATTAAAAGTGATTTTACTACATTTATAATTGTTGGGTTTTGTGGCTCTAACGCGATGATCCCTTCGCGCGCCGCGCGTCGCAAGGAAAAAGAACAATAATAAAAAAAGTTACGCTGGCCTGCGAACGCGCGCGAAAATAGAATGAAGAAATGAAAAATTACGTAAAATAATAGTTGGGATCGCTGAAGAAGCAGTAAGTTTATTTTATTTAGAGCTATTGATTGTTTTAACAAGTTTAATATTCAATTAGTTTCGATATCCACCAAGTTTTGGTCAATCGAGCCGCGATCTTCCAATTATCAACATTATTTTTACACGTACATTTCATTCATTTCACATTATTATACAACATTACACAGATACAAAGCTTTATTTCGAATCTAAAGATTGTATTTAGTGTTTTCGTTGCGTGTATTTTATTTTGTATTTCGATAAATTCAATACCTAGTTTAGCGTAAGTTGTTCAAAATGGCGAAAGCGTCAGAATCAAAAATAAAAACAAAAGACATCTCTGATTCGGATTTTGCACAGTTGTTACAGCCTCTTATCAATAAAAAAGAGTTGTTTTTTCAAAGATTACAACGTTTATACGACCTTTCCAAAAGTGTTGTATCCGATTCTAACTTAAAGACAGAGTTCAATGTTCGGTTGAAGGAAGTTCATACGATTAGAACGACTTTAGAAAATATTCTGTCAGAAATAGATTCCATAAATTTAAAGTTTAGCTCTAAATACGAATGCAAACAATATGAAATCGAAACTATCGATGAGATTTACTATCAAATTTTATGTGTTTCTGAGAATATGTCGTTAAATAATATTAACAGTACATGTAAGTCTGAGCCGCCTGAAACTCGTATGGTTAGGCCGAGATTACCTAAATTAGAGTTGTTTCATTTTGACAGTCAATTAGAGAATTGGCAAACATTTTATGATACTTTTTTAAGCTTAATTCATAATAACACGAGCATTACGAACATTGAAAAATATTATTATTTGTTAAGTGCAGTTAGTGGTTCTGCTTTAACACTAGTCAAAAGTATGCCTGTAACTTCTGATAATTATCCTATTGTTTGGAGTTTATTAATTAAGAAATTCGAGAACAAACGTGTTTTAGCTACTTACTACTTAGATAAATTGTTTCAATTTAAACCTTTAGTCACAGAGTCCGCGAGTGGGCTAAATACATTTTTACAAACATTTCAAGAAAATGTTAAAGCACTTAGTATTTTACAAATACCTGATTTTTCTGAATTTTTATTGTTTTATATTGCACTTCGTAACCTCGACTCCGCTACGAGGCGTGAGTTCGAACAGTCCCTTGAACAAGACATGATTCCTACTTTTCAACAGCTTATTTCATTTGTAGAAAAACATGTCCGCGTTTTAGAGATGTCAGAAGACAAGAGATATGTTTCAAAACCACAACAGTTCAATCAAAAGATTTCTTATTCAGTTGTTAAACAAAAACCTAATAGTAATTTTCATAAAACTCCACCACTAAAACCTTCTTTGTCCGTATCTAGTGTCACTAAAAATAATTCACAATCTAAGTCGGTTTCAAAAGGTTGTTCATTTTGTAATAAACAGTTTCATTCAATATATAAATGTTTCGAGTATCTTGATCTTACGCCGCAGCAACGATTATCTAAAATTAATGAATTAAATTTGTGTGAGAACTGTTTACGTTGTGGTCATTCGGTCAAAGAGTGCCCTTCAAAAATAACTTGTGCTATTTGTAAAAACATGCACCACCATACGTTGCATATGGATAATATAATCGTTTCAAAACCTATTATCAATAGTTGTTCGAATCAAAGTGATAAGCCAGCCGTTACGTTAACGTGTTCCTCAAAAGCCACAGTGCTGCTGGGTACTGCGCTTGTGCACGTAGCCGATCAGTGGGGTACTTACCACGCTGTACGCGCAGTCATTGACAGCGGTGCTATGTCTGCCTACATGACTCACGATTGCGCTGTACGTTTAGGATTAGTACGACGAAGATGTAATTTCGAACCGATAGGCTTGGGCGGCATTCCGGTACAGAACTACGGTCTCGTGACCTGTGCAGTCAAACCACGCACATCACGACGACCTGTGCTGCGTACCGATGCTGTTGTAGTTTCACAAATCACTAGTAACTTGCCGGTCGCGTCGTTGTCGCAGGACATAATTAATAAATTTAATCATTTAGAGCTGGCAGACCCTAATTACTTCCACGCTGCGCCCGTTGAATTGTTGTTAGCAGGCGACTTGTTTCCTTATATCTATGACGGTCGAAATATATTACCTCGCGAGCGCGACTTACCTGTCGCGATGCATTCTATCTTCGGTTACGTTATTACTGGTCAAACCACACTATCTAACGATCAAAATACTCAATTCAATTCTAGTTTATTTTCAATAAATAATAATATCGAAAAAATTATTACTTCGTTCTGGGAGACCGAAAACGTGTCGCATGAGTTACCGAAGAACCCCGAGGACTTGTATGTGGAACGTTTGTTTTCAGAAGAGCATAGTAGGGATTCTTCTGGTCGCTATATTGTCAAATATCCGTTTAAACCAGAACATGAACTCGGGGACTCGCGCCAACAAGCAGTCCGCCGTTTACATAATTTAGAGTCGAAGCTTGAGCGATCGCCGGAGCTTAAGAAAGAGTATCACAAGTTTATGTCGGAATATGAGAGCTTAGGACATATGACTTGCTTGGGTGATTTGAACTCTATACATTCGAAGTATACTATACCTCACTTTTGTATACATCGTCCGTCAAGTACCACAACAAAATTCCGGGTAGTATTTGACGCATCGAGTAAGACCACTAATAACCTTTCTTTAAATTCAGTTTTGTTTCCTGGACCTAAGCTTCAGGGAGATATCAATGAAATTTTAATCAACTTTCGTATTCATGCAATATGTTTGTCGGGTGATATTTGTAAAATGTTTCGAATGATTCTAATCGAACAAAGTCAACGACAATATCAACATATATTGTGGCGGTTTTCTCAGAATCAACCAATACAAGTCTATGAATTAAATACGATTACGTACGGTGTTGCTAGTAGTCCATATTTAGCGATTCGCGTTTTACATCAATTGGCCGACGATGAGAAAGACAAGTATCCATTGGCATCGAAAGTGATCAAAAAAGGTTTTTTCGTCGACGATCTATTATGGTCAGTGCCTACCGTGGAACAAGCTATCCAATTGCAGGACGAGTTATTAGCCTTATTAAACGAAGGTGGATTTACGCTGAGAAAATGGTCCAGTAATAATCCTCTTCTCTTAGAGCGTGTACCCACAGATCATCGCGAGACGCCCATAACCTTTGAACAAGACGAAAACCTCTCAATAAAGGTTTTAGGCCTTCAATGGACTCCCGCTGATGATGCATTTTCTTATGCAATTACTCCAATGTCAAACTGCTATACTAAGCGCAGTGTTTTAGCTCAAATAGGACGACAGTTCGATCCCTTAGGGTTCGTAGCTCCTTGTATTTTTTATGCCAAATGCTTCATGCAGAAGCTTTGGATTTCAAAACTCGGTTGGGATGATAAACTTCCACTTGAAATGCAGCAAGAGTGGAGTCGCTATATTTCAGAATTACCTCTTTTATCTAGTTTCAAGCATGAACGTCAAGCGACTGTTAAAGGTCATTGTTATTATCAACTGTTAGGATTTTGTGATGCATCGGTTAAAGGATACGCTGCAGTAGTTTATTTGAGGTCGCTCAATAATGACGGTGAAGCTAAGGTTAGCCTCATTATTGCCAAATGTAAAGTCGCCCCATTAAAAACAATTTCTATACCGCGCCTAGAATTAATGGCAGCACATCTATTAGCCAAACTTATTAATTACACAAAAAATATATTACAGGATAGAATACATATTAATGATACATTATTATTTACTGATTCTTCCGTAGTACTTTCATGGTTAAACACTCCTGCTTATAACTTAAAAACCTTTGTCGCTACGCGAGTCTCTAAAATAGTAGATAGTGTTTCTAACGACAGTTGGTATCATATAAACGGGAACAGTAATCCAGCCGACATGTGTTCTCGTGGAGCTTTGCCTTCAACTTTGCTAGCTACACCAGAGTGGCTAAAGGGAGCTCATTGGCTGTATTCACCGATTGAAAGCTGGCCAATTCATTCTATTCAACATTTCAAGTCAAATAGCGTCCCTGAACTTAAAACAAATTCTAATATTTCCTTAATTCAAACAATTGATAGTAATCAATCTAACATAGATGAAATGTATGCGCTCACGGAAAAGTATTCAAGTTTTTCAAAACTACAAAATATTATAGCTCGCTGCTTTCAATTTGTTAGTAATTGTAGGTTAAGTAAATCAGATCGAAATATCAACAGTCCATCTCTGTCCAATGTGAACAAGGCCCACGATCTCTTAATCAAAATAGTTCAATATAAACATTTTTCTATTGAAATTAATTCTCTAAAGAACGGTAATAATTGCAGTCAGTCTCTTCGAAAGTTATCTCCTTTTCTAGATAGCCTTGGTTTTCTCAGGGTGGGGGGTAGGCTTTCTGAATCCAGCCTTCCCTACTCAAAGAAGCATCCATTGCTGCTTCCAAAGAAAAGTAATTTTACCAACGTATTAATCGATTATTATCATAAAACGTTTCTACATGTGGGACCTCGCTCACTTCAAAGTTTTATCAATCAAAAATATTGGATTATTTCAGCTAGAAGTATTATTAGGTCACATATTTTAAAATGTATTTCTTGTTTCAAAGTTCGACCTTCTTCGCTTCAACCTATCATGGGAAATTTACCCAAATTCCGCACTGAAGATATTCATGCCTTTCACACTGTTGGCGTCGACATGGCCGGTCCTTTCTATACAAAAGAGTCGCTTCGCCGTAATGCTAAGATTTCCAAGTCATATTTATGTATGTTTGTGTGCTTTTCTACTCGCGCCGTCCATATTGAAATAGTCTCAGCACTCACAACGGAATGTTTCTTAGCAGCATTTGATCGTTTTACTGCTCGCCGTGGCTTATGTCATACCTTAATATCTGATAATGGTAAAAACTTTGTATCAGCTAGTAAGCAACTCTCCGAGATATCAAATTTCTATGAAAATAATAATACAGACATATCAGATAACTTCAAACTACGTAAAGTAATTTGGTCTTTCAATCCACCTACTGGCAGTCATTTCGGCGGCATGTACGAGAGCGCGATAAAATCAGCCAAACAACATTTAAAACGAGTGGCTGGCACTAGGTCATTTTCATTCGAGGAATTAACTACCTTTTTCACGCGGGTCGAAGCCGTACTAAACTCACGTCCCCTAACTAGTATTTCAAGTGACCCGAGTGAATTCGAGGCACTTACACCCGGGCATTTCTTAGTTGGTCGTGAGTTATTGTCTGTGCCTGAGTATCAATTGAATGATGAACCTGTAAACCGTTTAAATCGGTGGCAATTAGTTCAGCAAGCCTCACAGCAGTTTTGGAAGTTGTGGCGTAAGGATTATCTTCATTTATTACAACAGAGACAAAAGTGGTCTAACAAATGTCGCAACATCCGAGTAGGTGAGCTTGTTCTTATACACTCAGACGCACCTCCTCTTTATTGGCACCTCGGACGAGTGACGGAAACATGTCCAGGTTCTGATGGTGTAGTCCGGGTTGTCAAATTACGAACACGCACTGGTGAACTTATTAGACCCGTGATCAAATAAGTCCACTTCCAATAGAATCTTAGTCTAATAAATATAAGTGCGTAAACGTTATTTATGTCAATTTATGCTAGATTTAAGTATTTTCAATAATTTACTAGTTTTTTAAGTATTCGATATAAAGCTTCACGCATTTACAGTTCATATCAATTCACTCACATTATTATTTACTATACAGTCCACTACTCTTATCAATAAATACATACATATTTTCACCCATACCTGGGTTGGTAACTGGAAAATCGTGGGCGATTTCCGGTGGGGGGTTCATGTTGGGTTTTGTGGCTCTAACGCGATGATCCCTTCGCGCGCCGCGCGTCGCAAGGAAAAAGAACAATAATAAAAAAAGTTACGCTGGCCTGCGAACGCGCGCGAAAATAGAATGAAGAAATGAAAAATTACGTAAAATAATAGTTGGGATCGCTGAAGAAGCAGTAAGTTTATTTTATTTAGAGCTATTGATTGTTTTAACAAGTTTAATATTCAATTAGTTTCGATATCCACCAATAATATACATAGGTGTGTACAAAAAAATATTATTGTGTTAATCAGCACACCATAGATATTTTACAGGCCACGTTAGACCTATGAGTCTTATTTAAATAATCATGCAATATTCTATTATGTATTATTATCTCTTGCGGAAACCTCTTTATAATCAATCAATCGAATCTCTGCAAACGATTTTCTGAAATCCAAATAATCTCACTACCATTTACAGACTCTTCCTCCGTTGTGTTAATGGCTTAAAATAAGAATACCTGCCTATAATAGTTAGTTTTGTTTTTTTTTATATTATGTATGTACTTGCATTTAATATTAAGTATCGATTTCATTATTTATCCGTTTTTACTGTTGACATACGTATGAACAAAAACGTTGCGTTGTATGTAAGTGTAAACAAAATGAACCTTTATGATATCATTCGAAGTTCCTCAAGGAGATATTTGACTTAATAAGCATAAAAGTTTAATTTCTGTTTCAAAATTAAAGTGTTTGTCACCGTGATCCCATTAACAGCTCCAGAGAGCTTCAAAGAGAACGCTAAGGGTCCCCATGTTCAACACGCCCTTTGAAACCCTTTGTTATGGTCATTAAGTTCTCGTGTATTTCTACAACTGGAAGAACTTTAGGTACTGCTATAACATGCTTTACAAAATAGCATGTGCATGCAATAAGTTGATGACAAATTGACCATTTTTGCACGCATTGTCAATTCTCAAGCCATTTGCATAAAAGAATGTGACCACATTTTCGTTGGATAGTTACGAAATTCACTCATATTCTAATAAAGCGAAATCATTGCAGCATGAGCAATAGATCAAAATCCTTGATCTATATAATACAGTATAAAGCCCCGTTAGGACAAAAAGTCAACACCATAATAGTATTAGCTTCGCTTCGCTCCCATGCTTATCAAGACGTTTACATGGTGATGTAAGCTGATGTAGCATAAGAGCTAGCTACTGTGACGTAGCTATCTTGTAATCTAATAAAATTTAAGCTAATGCAATTTTTTTTTTAAAAATACCTAAAAGTTCTTCAGAGCGAGGAGGACACAATGTCCTTGTTCTGGTAGATTTTTGCACTATAGGCTAGTGGAAGTAAACTTAAACTATCAGCACTCGGAAAATCTCTCTTCTACGGTATATTGAAAAGTGCTGCAAATTATGTTAAGAATAAATCATCAAGCATGTCTTGTTAGCTATAGCTGTGCATGTGCAATGCAATCTTGTTATTGGCGCTGGTTGAACCATGAATAAGACCAACTCGATGCTCTGCGACCATCGGCATCCACCCATATAGTGAGTAATGGAGGAACTCTGTTGGTCTCAACCAACGATACCTACCTACATGTTTCGATTAGCAGGTGAAGATCATTAGTTGGTATATACGTGACATCATCTCATTATGTCATGTAAAGGTCATAATGGTCGCGTCATAATGGTCATAATAAGGTAAAGGTCACATAACATTATAGCCTATTAACAAATTTAAAAAAAATGTTGAATCTAAATTACATAAAAAAGCATATTACAATATAAACGATTATTTAAATGATCCAAATGCGTGGGAGTAAAATCTACCCAAAATTTACACGATTAAAATTGTAATTTATTCATTGATATATCTATTGACTGTAATGATGTTTTGAATTCATTACGAAATTGTAAGCTGTGGAGTTTCTTTCGCCATTTCTTCTCCATGCCAGCATAATAATAATTATTTAAGTAAAATAATTATTTCGTCGAAATGGTGGTAGGGCTTTTGACGATTTAAAAGTACTTAGCAAAGTCCATTTAAATAAAGAGCTTTTTCATTTTATTTCATTTCATAACATACCAAACTTTTAAAATGGTAGTGATTTTTACTCGCAGCTTCGCCCGTGTGGGTGAAATTTTGGTTTACATACACACCTACTTTAGAAAAATTAATTCCTATCTCTTGGACTAATGTTAGTTCATGGCGGCATCATGCCGATGGTGCCGTTAAGTTGATCGACCGCCGGTTTCCACATAAAAAGCGAACGCTACTGCCGGTCTAGTGGAAGTAGTCACTCGCCCTGCACTGTTTTTTTAATGACTTGCAGATCCACGAATGGCCTTTGTTTTTTACTTCTACGAAGACATCGGCCAATTAAGCGCTTACGCTCTAGAATATACGGTAACGATTTTCAGGAAGTCTGTTATCTCGTTTCTCATCTTTTTCGTAATAACTATTTAATACATAACATGTTACACATAATTATAATACATATGGTGTAAACATAATGAAATGAAAAGATACGTGTAAGATAAGCGTGTGACTCATAACATGTTTTTGCAATATTATTGTCGATTGCACTTCTACCCCAGCGCATAGAAATCGGAGCGCTTATAAGTCAGACCAAAAGCAATTCGCAACTCCTATACACATAATTCATTTATTCCTTAAGATTTCATGTGAGACAAAAACTCGTGGGTTCCGCGCAAATGGGCCACCGGTGGTGGCGGCCATATTGCATTCTTTGATCGGTATATGTGGCGCGCGGCACCACCGGGCGGTGGTCAGTGGTCGTTACCGGTGGCGGCCACCGCGGGTACCTCTGAAGCGCGTGGCCGCCACCAGCCAGACGTGTGCACAGCGTCTAGCATTCCATGGAGACCCCGGAGCCAGAAGCTAATTAAGAGCTTTCGTGTTTATTCCCTTTAACTCGTAAGATTTTGTGTGACAATAAAACTGTATCTTTTGTGTGACAATAAAACTGTATCTTTTGTGTAGAATATATTTCATTCAATTCGGTATAGCAGAAACCTCTATGTAGTCGAGTAGCTCCCCCACCTGTATCAGATCCAACTGGCTAGCTACCTCTCAAAATCTTTCGCTATGATAATAGTGTCAACAGGGTTATTGCATACCAACAGGGATTATTACATACCAACAGGCTTGTTTCTACCCGGCTTTATATTTATCAATAGATAATGAAGATGAAGGCATAGGTCAGCATAGGTGGAATCTATTCCTGCTGCATAACAACGATCTGCTTTTAACTCCCGGTATCTTTTATATAATTAATATCTACAGACTCCTCCAATATGTTTTGGAGCTTTTGTTTGTCCTTTGGAGCTTTTACGATGTAGTCTTTATACAAGTTTTAACCGACTGCAAGGAAAGGTTAACGTTTTTCGCGCGTATGTTGTATGTATGTATATTTGTAATATTCTTTATTACCTCATCTTTCAAACGGTTGGATGGATTTCTATATTTAAGGTCGGTATCGTTGTCATAGGCCGAAGTGTTCTTAGATATGTGATGTTAAAAAAAAAACAATATAGTGATGTGCTATTATTAAAAGTGAAACAGAAAATGAAGTCTTTAGAATTCTTAAATATAGGTATCTAATTAAAGGGCTTATCATAAGGATTTTAAAAAGTATATCATGAACGTAGTATATGTGTAATAAACTAAAAAGATAAAAATAAATAAATAAAGTCTATCTTTCATGCCTCTGACTGCATGTTTCTATGTTGAATAAAAGGTCTAAATGCTACCATCAATATGTTTTAAGTTTGACTTTGATCTTTTCAATTGATTAATTGTAGTTTTATGCAGGCGGTTATTTCATCACTTTATAAATGTCTCCTTTGGACGACTTATTGTTTAAAATTTATACTTAATACACTCGGACATTAATAAAACAGGAGTTCTTCCAAAAGGACTAGAATTTTTTGTTGCCTAAAGTCATGTTGAGGTCCAACAACGTTACTAAGGGTCTTGTAAATAGAGCGATAGGTCACACACATTGCTGAAATCATATGGCCATCTGTTCGTGTAGCATTTGGTAATGACGGCATTCACATCGTGATCATTCACATCATACAGCCTAAGTTAGTAACTACACAGTTTTTAAATTTTATAGTTCTTTTTATTAATAAGAACATAATTAAAGCTTGTTTTTAAATGGTATTTTTTTTTAACTTCTTTCTTGTGTTGTTGAGTTTTCTGCCTACGATTTATTTGCTTAGGCTTTGATTATGCGAACTGCTAAGGAGTTTTTGCTTTGCCGAGGCCTGTTGTCCCGGATCAGTTTAATCTGGATAATTCTGTAAACACGCATCTTTTAGGAAAATGTGTTCCTTTTTTTTTGTTTGCGTTCCCTCCATACCCACTAAACATCCTCCCCGGCCTGACCTCCAGTGCGCTATTACGGGACGGCTCGGGATCTGCGCACGTGAGCGCAAGACCGTCCCAACGCTGCCCGTCTAGGCACTCCTTGTGCACTAATTGGTGGCCAGCAGCCCACAGGGGCTACCGAATAACGCTAGCCCCTGTGGGCCACTGGCCGACGCCGGCCTTATAGGCCGCCTCACCACCGACGGCTGCTCGACCTGGCGCGTTCTCCTGACGAGGACACCGGGAGCAGCCATCGGACCGCACCCGGGGGACTTCAGGCGCGGTCGTGGCCCTGAAAAGGGCTGTCTGGAACTAGCCGTGGTGGGAAATCAAAAACAACTTGACGATGGCATGTGACTTCGAATGCCATAAGGCGACACACTTGACATCAAAAGCCTGCCACGAGGAGGCTTCCAAACGTGGACCCCAGGCAAGTGTGTTCCTGCCATCTTGGCCACATCATCGCTTTCCATCAGGCGTGAATGTGTGTGCTCAAACGTCCAGCCTGTTGAACTAAAAAAATGAGCTTCCGTACCAAAGGTAAGAAAATTAAAAGGTATGCAAGATCGGGTGTTACTTAATGCATGCATCGGTTGTGGAAAATAATTGTTTTTAATTGTCTATTAGTATTACGAATTTTGACACAGCCAACGTAAACTTTGACTGTGGCTATTGTTCATACTATGATGTCATAACCCCAAACACAATGGAGCTTCATTACTGATTGCACATTTGTATGTTATTCGCAACTTCGACAGAAGGATTTCGTTTATGAATCAACAGTTGACATAATTCGCTGGCACAAAACCTGCGCGGGCGCAACCGTGATCTATCTGAATTATAAAACAGTGGCTATAGTGGAAAATACCTTATGTAACTGACGACTACTGGCTCGTATTATGACGCTGAGACAGTTGCTCAACATGAGTAAAACATAATTTATATTAGACCATGCCGTCAGAGCTGTTGCCCTGGCACCAGAATATTTTACATATTAATTATATCTGCGGGGTCAGGTTCGAACAGCAAACTAATTAAAGTAAAATTATTTGTATGTTTCTTAGAAATGCGTTATTTATAGTAATACTCATAGAATAATAAATACTGACATTTATAGATTCAATTCAATGCTTTACTGCTATTCCACAATGGCTGTGAGTTCTTGATCATAACTTAAATAGTAGGTCATCATGGAGACAGCACAGTGAGCCGGTGCCAGCTAGGAGGAAGTGTTTGCAATTTTCCTTTGCAATTTTCGAACTTCACGGAGCGGCGGATTATTTCTCATCTTGACTAAACATTCATATTATGTATAGTTAATGGCTTAATTAAGTTCGTATCTATTAGGTAAGTTTATTTTGCTTAGGCTGGCACCGACTCCAAATATATCGGAGTATGAATTTTAAATAAAGCATTATAAATGTGTATCAATACTTTCCTTGGTTTTCTATGACGCTCTTTTAACTACTTAATAAAAATATTATTTATTTCTTACTTTTTAGTTTAAATTTGTACGCCTTGAATTTGGTTTTCCTATTTTTTTGCTAAAAATATTTTATTTTATTATTTTTTAGTGGAAATTAAGTATATTTTATTGAAAATGGATAGGCCTACTAAGCGCTCATTAAAACTTAACGGAAAAGTTAACCCATCATCATCATCAACAGCTCATATAGTGTCCCCACCGAGGGGCTCGAGCCTACTCCAATTTAGGGGGCGATTAGGCCTTAGTCAACCACGCTGGCCAAGTGCGGGTTGGTCGACTTCACACACATCCTAAGAATTTCTTTATAGGTGTGTGCAGGTTTCCTCACGATGTTTTCCTTCACCGTAAAAGCGTCGATTAAACGTACATATGAATTGAAAATTTGAAAACACATTGGTACGTGGCGGGTATTGAACCAGTGCCTCCCGGGTGGTAGACGACGCTCTTACGCACTACGCCACCGACGCTTCCTCAAAGTTAACTAAAACGTTTTTTTTTGTTATTAGGTAATGATTTGTTCAAAAAGGGTCGAATTTATATCGATACAATTTATACGGGCCATCTCTGATCTTGACGTACCTAAAAAAGAATAATTAAAATCGAGTCATAATACTCATAATTGACGGAGTAATAAGGTAACGAAACATAAATAAAATATTTTTAGCAAAAAAATAGGACAACCGACTTCAATGCGTACAAATTTAAACTAAAAAGTAAGAAATAAATAATATTTTTATGAATTAGTTGAAAAGAGCGTCATAGAAAACCAAGGAAAGTATTGATAGACATTTATAATACTTTATTTATAATTCATACTCCGATATATTTGGAGCCGGTGCCAGCTAGCCAAGGAGGATAGTGTTTGCAATTTTCGAACTTCACGGAGCGGCGGATTATTTCTTATCTTCATCATTCATTATTATGTATAGTTAATGGATTAATCAAGTTCGTAACTATTAGGTAAGTTTATTTTGCTAAGGCTGGCACCGACTCCAAATATATCGGAGTATGAATTATAAATAAAAAATTATAAATGTCTATCAATACTTTCCTTGGTTTTCTATGACGCTCTTTTCAACTAATTCATAAAAATATTATTTATTTCTTACTTTTTAGTTTAAATTTGTACGCACGTGACCTGCCTTACTATGTAAGCAACTTATGTGAGACGGTATTATTTGCAGATGATACTTCCCTTATTTTCAAACTAAATAGACAAACAGAAAATGTTGACGATGTGAATAATGCCCTTTCCAAAGTAATGTGTTGGTTTACTAATAATAACTTGTTACTAAATTCAAATAAAACTAAATGTATCAAATTTTCGTTACCAAATGTCAAGCAGGTCAGTACAAACATTAAAATTAACGAAGAAATTATACAATGTGTTGACTCAACAGTATTTTTAGGAATAACTTTAGATTCACGTCTACAATGGAATCCTCATATTACTACCCTATCAGGAAGACTTAGCTCTGCTGCTTTTGCTGTTAAAAAGATTAGATTACTGTCTGATGTTGAGACGGCAAGACTTGTATATTTCAGTTACTTCCATAGTGTTATGTCATATGGTATATTGCTGTGGGGATCAGCAGCTGATATTCAAGACATTTTTGTATTACAAAAGAGAGCTGTACGAGCCATTTATAAATTAAGACCTCGTGACTCGCTTAGAGAGTTATTTAAAGAAATAAATATTTTCACGGTTGCTTCCCAATATATATATGACAACATTATGTATGTTCATAAAAATTTACATACATTTCTGAAGAAAAGTGATTATCACAATTTAAACACAAGAGGTAGAAATAAACTTGCTGTTCCAAGTTTCAGACTTCATAAAACTAGTCACTCATTCATGGGGAAATGTATACAAATATATAATAAACTCCCACATCATGTAACTGAACTTCCGTCACATAAATTTAAGCTTCATATTAAACAAATTTTAATGAAGAAAGCGTATTATAAAGTTCAGGAATATATAGATGATAAAAATGTGTGGACACATCCAAATGTGCTCGATTCTCCATTGTAATCTAGTGAGATATCAATATGTCAAAATTTAATTTTCTAATTGACAAGATTGTAAGGAAAGATGTCTTAAATCACTTTTTTTTTTAATATATATTTTTTATCTTTATTTTAAGTTTAATTATTAGTCTTTATTTTAATAAATTATTATGATTAATTATTAAAGACTTGACAATGTGAATTATGACTCTTTCCAAATCAATACTATAAAAACTGTAAAGGGAGGATAAAACTTGTTGAGTTTCTTGCCGGTTCTTCTCAGAACAAGGCCTCCTGGTAGACTCTCGAACCGATGGCATCAAAATTGACTTTCATAAGTGTACAAATTGTACCTAAATGAATAAAGTAATTTTGACTTTGACTTTGACTTTGCATTGAAGTCGGTTGTCCTATTTTTTTACTAAAAATATTTTATTTTATTATTTTTAGTGGAAATAAAGTATATTTTATTGAAAACGGATAGGCCTACTAGGCGCTCATTAAAACTTAATGGAAACTTTAACTAACACGTTTTTTTTTTGTTATTACTGATTTGTTCAAAAAGGGTCGAATTTATATCGATACAATTTATACGGGCCATCTCTGATCTTGACGTACCTAAAAAAGAATCATTATAAAATCGAGTCGTAATGCTCATAATTGACGAAGTAATCAGGTAACAAACACATAAAAACAGTCGGATAGAGAACTTCCTCTTTTTTTAAAAGTCGGTTAACAAATAATATCACGTCTCAGACCTATAGCTCATTACAAATGCCTGCCATTCATTCAAAATGAATGGTAAGTTAATGAACTATGAACCTAGTTATTTAACTAAGTTCATAAAATAATTTGTCATAGTTTATGTGTTGATTATTGGACCTACTAACCAAAATTTCACTACTGCATATTAGGTATATGGCAAGTTCAAAAAAAAAATTTTCATTATTTTTGTGTTCGTGGACGATATTATTATTTCATCCCCAATGAAATTATCATTTTAACAAAAAAGTACTCAACCAATTTCGGTATAATTTATACGGGACCACCTTTGGAGTATGTCCTTCCTAACGAAAAAAGAATCTTCAAAATCGATTCATAATTGACGGAGTAATCGCGGAACATACATACAAAAAAAAAAAAAAACATACAGTCGAATAGAGAACCTCCTCCTTTTTTGAAGTCGGTTGAAAAACAGTCTCTTCTTCACAACAACTTCCTCTTTTTTTAAGTCGGTTAACAAATAATATCACGTCTCAGACCTATAGCTCATAACCAATGCCTACCATTCATTCAGAATGAATGGTATAGTTTTAATGGTAAGTTAATGAATTGTGAAGCATTAAAACTTGAAGAGAACCTTGTTATTTAACTTAAGTTAATAAAATAATGTGTCATAGTTTTGTAATAATTTGTCATATTGTTGACTATTGGACCTACTAACCAAAATTTCACTATTGCATATTAGGTAATAGCAAGTTCAAAAAAAATTGTCATTATTTTTGTGTTCATGGACGATGTCATTATTTCATCCCCAATGAAATTATCATTTTAAAAGTACTGAACCAATTTCGGTATAATTTATACGGGACCACCTATGAAGTATGACCTTGCTAACGAAAAAAGAATTATCAAAATCGATTCATAATTGACGGAGTAATCGCGGAACATACATACAAAAAAACATACAGTCGAATAGAGAACCTCCTCCTTTTTTAAAGTCGGTTGAAAATGGAGTCTCTCAACACGTGTTTTTACAACAAGAGGCTTTAGACAACATGCATTTCGAAAATCGCTCTCGCTATCGCTAAGTAAAAAAATGTATGGGATTGACATAAGCAATCGAAAAGTGGTCGAAATGCATGTTGTCTAAAGCCTAAGAACAAGGAGAAACTCCAACCATAGTCTAAAGCCCAAAGCAATGACGTAGGAATTCAATGGACGTGCCCTAACAACAAAAAAACCGTGCCGGTTGAGCGCATAAAATGGCGGACTGACAGCTGTTATAGTGCTGTTCGGTAGTATCTTGCTATATCGATAAAATTATTTTGTGAAATAAATTATTTTGTGAAATAATTTTATTGTGTCATAAAGTTAGCTTATCAATATGAAATGAATGCATAGATATAGGAAACTGTAGATGGGCAAAGTAAAAGAGAAAGAGTATACTAACACGTATATTAGAATGAGATAGACAGACGAGACCATTTCACGTATACGCAGGCGGCCTAGGTCGGCCTGTCAGTCACGTAGAAAAAACAGCAACTTTCAGACTGCAGTACTATTTTTCACGGACACGTGCGCATTTCTCACATATTGGTGCATTTTTTGGTCTCGCCTTTAATACCAAACACGATTTCTTGGCAAGCTATAAACATCAGTAATTATAAAGCTATCATTACACCCTTAGATAGTTCAAATTGTATTCACGGCGCCCGCCCGCCGCCCGGTGCGCTTTCTATAATATCTCCCTTATTGGTACAAGATATCGGGTGAAACTTCCTCTGTGCTTCGGAAGGCACGTTAAGCTGGTGTCTAGTTGTAAGCTTGGCTGGGGGGAGCGAATATCTAAAACATAGGTTAAAGTTAAACACACCAAAGATATTTTGCTAAAATAATAAAACGAAATACTAGAATGTAAATCAATATGTTTATTATTTACATGTAGTACTATTATTAATTTGACTAAACAAACTCAAACTCAAATTTCTTTATTCATTTAGGTACAATTTTGATGCCAAAGTGAAGTTTGATGCCATCGGCTTAAGAGTCTACCAAGAGGCCTTGTTCTGAGAAGAACCGGCAATAAACTCAGCTTTGGAAAGAGCTTTTTCCACTCCTACTGCTTCCAACCACATTTTCTTCCTATATTTACTTCTTGGTAACCTAAAAAAAACAAAAACCTATAAGATATATTGGAGATGAAAATTGGAATCTTAAATAATTTGGGTTGGGTATGGGATGGCAATTTTATTTTCATTTATATTGGTGTTCTTTAGCTGTATGAATCCATTACAATTGATAAGGTTAAAAGAAGACATAAATAATAGTAAAAAATTAAACACTTTCCAAGTTGTAAGAGTAACCAACCTTATGGACACCAGTATTTTTTTTTTTAAATCCTCTTTTTTAAATCGTATAAGAATAATGATCCGATATTATATGTATAGATGCTATTTTGAAGGCATATGTAGTCCATCTGCCCCTAAGGCCTCTTTAATATAATATTGTCATGATTATGTATTATCGTCATTTACTTTCGATAATTTGAGAACAACACTAGTTGTCAAATTCAACATTTTCTTATCTTGAAAATATTCGAAATAAAGGCTAATCTTTAATTGAAATCCACATGAATGGAATCACATGGATGAATAAAAAATTTAAAACATTCAGAGTACCCATAAATGCTAAAACTAATTATTATTTACTTGTAAATTTTAAGACTTACCGGTGCAACGTTAATCTTTGTTGATTTTCGTCTTTCCTTGACCCACACCCTAGTACACTACACTTAGGCATTATGACGGTGTGATCTTTCACAACTTCGCGTAATTTCAATGAAGAAATCTCCAGAAAAAGAAAGATAAATATTAATTTTGATAATGTTTACAAATCGTTGACACATGAAGTACCAAACAGTAACTGACAGTTATGTCACAAAATATGGCTGCCTGGCCGCAAAATATATATAAAAATAACTATGGCTACAGACAATAGGCCGGGTCCATTGAATTCCTACGTCATTGGCCCAAAGCCTTAAAATTAAAAAGTTCGAAACGTCAACTTGACATACCATGATTATGTCATAAGGTTTGTTCCATTTTTCTCACCTTCTATTTTTCGACACTTTTGTTCCCAACTTTTATCGACCATCATTTTTACTATACTATTAAACATCAAAACTCTACTCTTGTAAAGATTTCCGAAACGAGGAGTAAGGAAAACAGTGTTTAAGCATTTTGCATGTTTTGCATTTTAAATTAAATTTTGTTTCAGTCAGGGAATATTATAATTTAACAAATGGACCGAAACAGAATCAAAAATGCTTCAGAAGGAATTGCAGTAAGTAAATTTATTTTAGTTTAAGTCTCATCAAAAAATTAAAGTCATATCTTATGCTAAGTTAAGGAAAACTCAAGAACAAATAAACTGCTGCTGTACATAATATTTCGAATTTGTAACCAAGTTATAGCAGGGAAAATAAATAAAAGTCTTAACCAATTTTTAACCAGCTAAGTCAGAAGCTATCTACAACTAAAATATAAAGGAACACATTAAGAAATAATCTTTACTTCAGTGTCTAACCTTCATATAATAATTTTGTATATTTGGTTATTAGTTTGTACAGATATGACTTAAAAACTTGACTTCAAAAGACTATACTTACCAAATTATAATGTATTTGAGCCTCATGACAGTAAAGTGGGTTTATGCATAACTCATATGTATATCTCTATTAGGGGGTGCGTTTTTTTCTCATAACTTTTTGTCCTATTATCGGAAGTCCGAAAATGTTTCCCATAAAAATTTTCATCATAATGATCACTCTTCATATTTTTTTTTAATACTAACGATCAGAACTCATAATCATTACAATTCTTAATATCACTACTCATACACATTGTCTATACTCACTAATATTTGTCCTCATATTTTTTACACTAATGATCCAAACTCATAATCATCACAATTCATAATTTCATTACTCATACACATTGTTTACACTAATATTTGTTTTGATAATTATGTATTTCTAAATAATTATTTAAATTAATAATGTCATACAAATACTAGTGGTTGACCGCGGCTTTGCTCTCTACTGTAATGTCTGGTATTATATAGCTTTCCTCAACAAATGGACTCTCAAACACAAAAACACAACCAAACAACAATTAGGTAGGTATAGTATTGGTTAGGTTAGGTTAGGTACAAATACAAATATCTTTATTTGCATAAATATGAGTTATTACAAAAAGATGTAGTGTTGTATGTATGATAAATGCTTCCCATATTTTACGTATGTGGTGTGCAAATTAATTATGATTGTTATGAGTTTCGATATTAGAAATAAAAATTTTTGAGAAAAACAAGTATGAGAAAAATAATTATGAAGAGTTATTATTATGAATAAAAATCAGTAGTAGAAAACACGATAGGTATAATAGTTCTATTAGAGTCAATATTATATGGACTCATCTATTACATCCAATTCACCCGTACACTTTCTTCATGGCACCTACTCTCATCACAGTCCTCATTAGTACATACTTGGCAATTTCAAGTATTTTTGTATTATTTCATACAGTACTTATTATAACTACTTATATAACTCTGAGAGTATTCAATTATAAATTAAATTTATGTATTATTGTATTCAACTGGTTACACCAAATTACCTTATAAATAGCACTAAAACTCCAATTAACTAATTTTTTGAAACAAAACTTACTTATAACTCTAAGTAAAAATATTTAAATTTCAGCCAATGGGTATCACAGCTCTTAATGAAATGGCTCTCAGTAACCAACCAGAGTCAAGATATGAATGTCCAGTTTGTTTGAACTGGCTACGGGACCCAGTCATAACAACATGTGGACACAAATTTTGTAAAAGCTGCATTACATCTTGGCTACAGTAAGTGAATTATAATGGTGGCTTTTAAAACCACTTCTTTGATATGAAAAGTTAACAATTTTATAAAATAGGTATTTTGATTTTTTTATTATTATTAATCAATAATTCAAGTCACCTCTGTTGTACAATACATCATCATTTGCATGTTCCAAGTATAAAGTGAAACTAAATTGTGTGTTGAATTTCATTCCATTTCACCTTATTACAGGAACAGCGGCCATTGTCCCATAGACAACATAAACTTGAGCATGAAAGTAGACATTTTTCCAGACAATTACACCAAGAGAGAAATTCAAGAACAGAGGATGTCTTGTCCTTTTGCTGATAAAGGTAAAAAATTTTAGTTATTTTTTATTTATTTTACTTAAATTTTTATAATTAACTAGCTGTCCCGGCCACGCATTGCTGTGGTAATTTCATACTACTGTCCTATAACATTGAATTTGCAATATAAAAAATGAGGACCACTTATCAAGATAAAAGCTATCCTATCTCTCAATTTGGAACAAAACACACATTTAAAACAAAAGTTAAAATTGTATTGTTAGTTTTGAAGTTCATCCCGGACAAATATTGTGCAACAGGAATTATAGACCGTGCTTTTTTAGCCGTCTTAAATATTTCAAGGTATGAAAGTGCAAAACTTAAGTGGCAGTGGGCTGGGCACATTGCTCGAGTGGTGACCGCGCATCGGACGACGCAGTATGGGTAGGCACCCCACAAGGTGGACTAACAACCTGATTAAGGTTGCTGGTCACGCCTGGATGCGAAGAGCACAGGATCGGTCGTTGTGGCGTTCTTTGGGGGAGGCCTATGTTCACCAGTGGACGTCATGTGGCTGAAATGTTGATGATGATGAAAGTGCCAGTCAATACAAACAACTCTTGCTATGGGGCCATCATCGTAATCGCGAAAAAAATACCCGCTGCCACACCCACGCAACCGATTTATTAATGAAACTAACTTAACATGCGGCTGTATATACATAAATTCTTTTCTTTTAAAGTAAAGGAACTGCTTTGATATAAAAAATAAACAATAAGAAACCATAATTCGTTAGATTATTTTTGAGATATATTTGGTTAATATTGCGTATTGTGGGCAGGTTTGGGTATTCTCCATTGTCATTTTGTGACAACCTGACCTGCTGTTGTCGATAAAAGTTTAATAATTTATAAAATTACTAGCTGCCCGGCCACGCGTTGCTGTAATAATTTCATACTACTGACCTGTAACATTGTATCTCCAGTAAAAAAAAAATGACTACTTATCAAGATAAAAACTATCCTATCTCTCAAGTTGGATCAAACTGCACACGGTGTACAAATTTGATTGAAATCGGTTAAGTGGTTTAGGAGTCCATTGAGGACAAACATTGTGACACGAGATTTATATATATTAAGATTTGTTTTTCTTCCAGGTTGTACATTAAAAGTGACCCCACTCGACTTAGATGCACATATAGCCTCATGTGAATACAATCAGCCTGAGAGCTCAACCCAAAAGGACGTTCGAGTACCGTGTTCTTTCCAAGTGGTAGGCTGCAAGGAGACATTTGAAAGTCAAGAAGAAATGAATGCTCACCTGCACAATGATACCCAGAGCCATATGAGTGTAAGTTGTTTTAACTTAATAACACTAATGAGACAGATTAGGCGGAACTGCACGATACATATTGTTTCTATGTATTTGTCGCGCTGCGTCACGTAGTTCCGTTGCCTTGTAGTGCGATCTACCTCATACAATTACATAGAATCAATATTTTGCTGTGCCGTGCCGCGAAGCTCCACTATAGTTCCTAGTGCGGTCTAGCCTTTATACTTAACTCTACCACCTATGTAATCGCACCGCTGCCTTAGACAACCCTAATAATTCATACCAAAGATCCACTAAAATTCACACAAATGCAGCTGAAAAATTAATTGATAAGCAAGAGAATTTGTATGATTATTTTTGCATCTAACTTAAGGCCTGCGCCCACTGACGGCGCGGCACGCCTCGCTCCAGCGTGCGGATGCGAATGCCTCAACCTATTTGTGTTAAAATAAAAGAATGGTAGTGCTCAAGTCATTCAAATAAGGTCGTAAATCATTTGTCCGCGAAAAATTTCCTTGCCCTTGCAATATAAGTAATAAATCCTGAAAAAAATAATGTTCTAAATGACTTGAGCTCAAAATGTATTCGTAATTATCATAATTTGTTTTTTTTTTAAATGTCAATTAAATAAGAATTTAAACTTCCTCCATAGTACCTGATGAATGCATACTCTGAGATGAAGATCAACAACGACATATCAAACGCGAGCATCGACGCGAAGGAGCAGGAGGCTATGAGCCTTTGGGATGCGGATAAGGAAGGGGCGCAGAATCCACCCCCACCACTCAACAATACCAGTGCCCTCATCAGGTATAAGGCAGTCGTCTTGGCTATTCGTATTCGCGTCGCGATATCGCTGCATTTGTCCAAATATTTGGTTCGTAAAAACGACAAACGAGTCGTCCTCACATGGATTTCTTCTAAAAAAAACAGCTTTGCAAGCATCTGGCAAAGTTATAGAATGGCATAAATAAACTGGCTTCCTTTTTTTTTATTAAATATATAAAAGTTTTAGCTGGTTTTTGCATAAGAAAATGCAACTTTGGAGCTATAAGGGCTGACATAGCCCCACTACTTAACAGTCAGGTCTACAGCTCTGTGTTAGTTAGGGTATTATAGGAGGCCTCCTCGTGGCAGGCCCTGGTTACGTGGTGGAAAAACTTTCTCGGCGGGTGTGTGGCTTTTGATGTCAAGTGTGTCCGCTTGGCATTCGAATTCACATGCCATCGTCGAGTTGTTTTTTGTTTTCCCACCACGGCTAGTTCCGGGTGACCCTTTTCAGGGCCACGACCGCTCCCGAAGTCCCCCGGATGCGTTCCGATGGCTGCTCCCGGTGTCCTCGTCAGGAGGACGCGCCAGGTCGAGCAGCCGTCGGTGGAGGAGTGGCTGATGGCCACCAATTGGTACAGCCAGTGCCTAGACGGGCAGCGTTGGGACGGTCTCGCTGTAGTTGCGCTCTCGTGCGCAAATCCCGAGCCGTCCCGCAATAGCGCACTGGAAGTCAGGCCGGGGAGGATGTTTAGTGGGTATGGAGGGAACGCCTTTACCGTAAAATACATTTGACCTCCCCGACAACAAAAAAAGGTTAGGCTACCACAAACTGCCAGATTTCGTTAACAGAGTCTGAACCCTATGAAATAAGATTGAAAATGTATTAAACTGACAATTTTGACTAGCTTGACCTGCGTGCATTTTTCAAACAACTTTATTCTCGTCTATACGCAGGGCTCTCTACGAAAGAGTAGTAGTGTTAGAGCAACGGAACCGCGAGCAGGATATAGTGATCGCCAACATGTCCAAACAGCTGTCAGCGTTTGCCGTCGCCAAGATGAAGCAGAACCACGACATGCTGCTTAGGTACTGCATGGGCAACTACATATGGAAGATAGACAACTTTAAGGCCCGCCTCGACGCTATGCTGAAAGATCATTACAAGATGCTCTACAGCCCTGGCTTTTATACCTCACCCAATGGATATAGGTAAGTATCATACCACATATTAGGGTAAAGATTAGTTAAATCTCTAACATGTCGGTTAAAATGTTGTCTAAAGGTTGCTGTCTAAATTCATTGGTGGACACACAAACACCCATACAGCCGAGCCGAGCGCGCCGAACGAACGAATTTTAGAATTCTTTACACCCCGGAAATTCGGATGACGTCACCAGATTCGGCGCACGATGCGGACATCTCGGCCCATTAATTCTATTCACATATTGTTGAATCCTTGCCTTAGAGGGTAATACAATGTTGCCTACTCAATTATTTCCACGCATCTAACCGTACGGTTTTACACTGGCAATACCGCGAGTGACATTGCCTCGTCAGTGTGTTCTCTCCGCTCGTCGCGCGCACATCCTGTGAAACGTTTTTACATATTTCGCCGGTTATTATCTATCCCTGGACGTTCTGGGAGTTTAGGGATTCAACTGCCAGAGTTGAATCCCTAAAATACGAAGAAAGAAGGAACTATCGCCAATCAAGCGGCCGCGCTTTCAACACGTACTGAGTAAGCCTTCGGGAGGATCAGGTTAGTAGCTCTTTTGTAACCTTTCTTTCGTAAGGTTTCTTCATCTGAATATTTCTCGTTACAGTCCACATCCAAATTGTTTGTAAATCGAACACATAATTACAGTGCAACGATTTCTTCGGCGCGTTCGAGTTCAATTCGTTCGGCTCTGCTTGATGTGCGTCCACCTTTAGACAGCATTTTTGACGTGTTAGAGATAGTATCTCTAATCTCTATACTAACTTATATGCGTCCACCTTTACAGTAATGATTTCTATTAAGGACGCGTTCTTCAAACCGACCTTCGGTGGCGCGTGCTTTCTATGATTAGTGGTTTCGGCGTAACGTTTTTTCTGTCAGTGCACTTTGTGAACGATTGTACCGATCATGTGCAACTCATTTACAGATTCTGCGTCCGTCTGAACATATCACCCCAGAACCCTCATTGCTTCGCGCTCCATGTGCACCTCATGAAAACAGAGTATGACGATTGCCTGGAATGGCCCTTCAACGGCCGCATCTCCTTCGCTATGGTCAACCAATACGATCCTGAGCTTACCCAACGAGACACTATGATGTCCAACTCCAGTCTGATAGCTTTTAGGAAGCCCACAGCCGAGATCTGTGTGAGAGGATTCGGGTATACAGAATACGCGGTTGTCAGTGACGTTTTAAAGAACGGGTTCGTAAGAGACGACGCGCTGGTCGTCAGGGTGAGTATTAAGTGTGTATGACATGAGGAGTAATTTTGTATTTAGGCGTGTAGTATTCATCATCATCATCATCAATAGCTCATATAATGGCCCCACCGAGGGGCTCGAGCCTACCCCACATTAGGGGTGATTAGGCCTTAGTCAACGCTGGCCAAGTGCGGGTTGGTCGACTTCACACACAACCTAAGAATTTCTTCATAGGTGTGTGCAGGTTTCCTCACGATGTTATCCTTCACCGTAAAAGCGTCGATTAAACGTACATATGAATTTAAAATTTGTAAACACATTGGTACGTGGCGGGGTTCGAACCAGTGCCTCCCGGGTAGGAGACGACGCACTACGCCACCGACGCTTCTCTACGTGTAGTATTATAACATTTTAATTTCCCATTTTAGGTCACAGCACACATCAAATCACGAAACGTAACGCTAGTCGATGTCGTTACGCCGCCAATTAGTGTGCGTTGATATGTGTGCTGTGACCTTTAGTCATGACTGCGTCAGTGCTGGAAGGAATGTGCACGTATATGTACGCAATCATGGCGTCGTGAGTTAAAAATACTATAGCATGAGTTCTAGATCAAAATGGCGACATCATAATTTTTAAATACAACCAAATCTTGGGTCCATTCACTCATCGAGTTTGCCAAGGTAATGCGTGTCGTGTGCGAAGTCATTTTATGGTTACCAGCTCAAAACCACTTGCTTTAATATTCAAACGTTTTCAATGCGTATTACAGAGTAATGAGTTTTTTTTTCCTTTAGTGGTGCTTCATTGTTTTCTTAAATTAATTTAGGCAATTATAATAGAATTTAATGTAAATGATTCTGTATATACTATCAACTGCGTATATTCCGTAACGGCTGCTCTGCGTAAATATTCAACGACATGGCTCGCATTAAATTAAGAACCAAATATATATTTAATATTAAGAGTATAGCTTTAAAATCCGTCCAACATCTTTCATGTACAATTATGGGCTTTATTGCATTGAATTGATTAAATATATCAATTTTGAAAAATAACCACTCATTGAGCGAGTGGTGGGGCTCAAAACTAATTTTTGTATTGAGTAGGTAAATAGACCTCCGTCCAGATATGGGACTGACTATATTTTATTGTATATCTATTTATATAAATTAATATCAATTTTAGATAGATACCTACTTATACATTTATGTAGTTTAGTCGAAGATGTTAATTATTTTCTAAGTATTTCTTAGTGCATCTAAATATTAGTTACTGTAGTAAATTTCGTCAAAAGTATTTATAGCATTAACTAATCTAATTTGTAGATTAGTTAACTACGTAAAATTGACAGGTTTCCTCATGTACGGTATTATAAAATTACATGGCATAACATGGTAAGATATTTTTCGTTCAAACAAGTAGGTGTAAAATATTTGCAATTTTGACGTATAACATAGTGTTTATTTTAAACCGCAGTCCTAACGAAGAATACAAAACGGACTTTTTTTATACTAAATTAGTTGATTAGATTCGGAGAAGCGCCAAAACCACTTCTACAATCAACAGGCCGTTTGGTAATGGTAGCGGGCATAACATAGTCGTAAATCATCCTGTCATGATGTGTGATCCCCTTCAATCTAACAGCTCGAGTACGTTAGTTTTGCTAAAACAGTGTCCATTTCAAACCTCACTGCGTTCTTCATGAGGACATCTTTCTTAGGTGTAAGTGAAGAAAGAATTAGTAGCATTTGTATAATATTCAAAATATCTTTTATACGAAGATATACCAGGTTTTATACTATTATTATATAACTTATGTTAATGGCAATAAGCGAATCCTAGATATTAATCCGTCCATTTAAAAGTATTGTTTTATATTAATGAGTTTTAGTGGTTGTTATTTTTTATTGTAATTTATAAATTGTTGTACTTAATCTCTTTGAACGATCTTATGATATTTACATTCCGTTAACGTTATTTTTTTTATTTTAACCACTTGTGTGGTGTATTCCATATTATTTTAACTACTTGTGTGGTGTCTCGCAAAATTCGCCCAGAGGTGAGGTTTCGATCCAAATGTCGGGTCAAAACATATGTACAGTCAACAGCACATCAGGTTACAACAACCCGTCAATATTTCCCAATTGATTTTGCACTTTGTAATAAATACGTATAGGTTGAAAATAGATGAAAGAAATTTGACAGTTTGTGGCATGGCGTGCTGTTCACTGTACTCATATACTTTATTAGGTAATATAACGATAATTGGAAACTGGTTAAGAAGTGGTCAAGAAAAGTTAATAAAACATTCCTTTTTTACAAAGGTGTTAAAATGAAATATTTACTTATGTTTAAGTCAATAACATTATTTGAGCCATATAATCAAAGGTGCCTGTAATTAACATACATGGTATAAATATTGTATTATTTTTTATTAAAATCTTGTTTTAATGAAAAAGTGTTTTTTTTCTAATGCAGAAACAGTTAATTTAATAGTATCATACTTATGGTCACGCCTACGCGTCTTCTGGGGTCATCAGCCATCACAAACAGATGTCTCTATCAGGATTCAAACCCGGCCTGCTTGATGTATAACCCAGGCAAGTCTTGCGTGCAATTATCCTGCTCAGTTGTTGAACATCTTCACTTGTATGCAAGTAAAACCTGCATGCAAATTGCACACTTTCGAAAACATGTTCACATTGCATTCCAATGCAAGCAACTTGTACGCAAATGTGACGTCATGCTTGCATGCAAGATTTGCCTAATTGAATCGCGCCTCATACACCAGTTAGCTTTACTGACCACTCCACCATGACAGCATCAACGACTATAAAATTATTTCTAAGACACCTATATATTCGTAATATCATTTTCAATATAACGCACCTTTAATAATAAACTGAAATAAGTCAAAAAACCGGGATTTTGACTTTTCGTCATAAAACGCATTAAAACCGTAAAATGAATACGATCAGTCTTACAGACGCTCGATTTGCGCGAATAGAAGTGAGATAAGAGGTCGTCCGTCTCTTTCGTTTTGACGGAGCAAGCCAATAGGCCAGTCAAAAAGTGACGCGATTTAGTGTTACGCCGCCAGAGCTACGAGATAGGTATGTAAGTGACTGTGTAATACCTAATAGTGCGTTTTATCATTAACAGGTAAGTGCTTGCTGTGCTTGTATTTCAATATTAAAGTGAACATTTTTAAAGTATTGCATTTTCTTTTTAAATAGTGTTTTTTTTAATATGAAAAATTCAGAGTTGATTCAGTTTATGATTAAATATTAACGAATTTTCATAAAATATTCGGTTTTAGTTCAGTTTGTTAGTAAATATTTTTAATATCCATGTTTAAATTACGCGTTATTGCGGTTTATTGTAAATTTAACGGCAAATAAATGTTTCATTTCCTAAACTTAGCTCTTTTTTGGATTAATTGGATATCAATTTTCTTTAGTTATGGCGTCTTCGTGGAGAAGTCGAAGAATTGTGGAGCAGATTACAAAGACTTATGCATCTCAAAATTAAGTGGATAATAGCCCTACCTCTAAATTAGATCTGATGGATTAGAGGACATCCATGTTGATGTAGGGAATGTTATTACATAATCTTTAAATATTCTTTTTGTCAAATTCAAGAAATAAAATTAATGTTTCTTAAAAAAATATTTTGTTTTCAGAGACAATGTGAAAGTAAGACGATCAAAAAGAATTTGTGCATCAAATGGGCCAATTATAGTGTCTCCCCAGTATACAGATGAGAGCGACTTGGGCGACAACATCAGTGATCCTTCTTACAGCTTTGATGATACATTTGCTAACGCTTCTCGTCACAGAAGAAAGAACTATACACACATAAGGAGTTCCCAACAACATCTTTCGGAACCCAAGTCAACCTCACCTGCACGCGGTACACCCTGCCGAACAACAGACGAGTCTCTAGCGCTCCCCAGCCCAGGCCAGTGTGGTGTGAGAATGCACAAATCCCCCATGAACTTTTACCAAAACCCAAGGTATCAAGTGCCCGGCGGTACCGGACCGCCCGGGACCAGGGCTGCCAAGAATCCCCGGGCGGCGATGACCTGCCGTCATACGCCTTTGGTCATGGCAACTATAACACACGTACACTGAAGACTGAGGAGAAGCTGCTGGAACTAGAGGAAGAATTGAGTAGAATTAGGTGGAGTATAGTGGGATTATCCGAAGATAAAAAACACGGCGAGTACACTGTGATTCTAAAATCTGGCAACCTACTCTATTTCCGGAAGGGCGAAGATCTGTCCCAAGATGGTGTCGGGTTTATTGCCCACAGTCTCTCGTGAACAACATTGAACAGATCGGAAGTGTGTCGAATTGGGTGGCGTACCTTATACTCAGAATCACCAAACGGTGTTCATTGAGGATCATACAGGTATACGCCCCGACCTTGACACACCCCGACGAGAAAGTGGAAGTAATTTATGACGACATTTCTTGGGCAATACATACCACTACACTGTTGTAATGGGAGACTTCAAGGCAAGGCTAGGGAAACGTGGCGATGATGAGTTGAAAGTGGGGCAATTTGGATCTGGAATCCCCTGAAAACCCAGGTAAAATGCTAGCCGAATATATGGAGAGGAAGGGACTCTATATGATGAACTCCTTTTTCAAGAAACAGCTGCATTGGAAATGGACCTGGGAAAGTCCGGATGGAATAACAAAAAATTAAATTGACTTCATCATGTCGACTAAGACTCGGATATTCAATGATGTATCTGTGATCAATCTGTTAACACGAAAGGTATCGACTGATGAAGTATACGCTCGGCCCTGAAGCCATCCAGATCCAAAACCGTCAGCACTTTCAACTCGAACTGCAAAATCGCTTCGAATGCCTGGAGGACTGCATAGATTTGGACACTTACAATGACAAGTTCGTGGAAGCTGTTCATACGATTGGTTCAAAACTCTTCAAATCCAGTCGTAGAAAAAAAGCAAAGAAACAAAACAAAACTTTTACGAACAGCTTTACGTGACAGCAAAATTAACCCGACACTGTACCGAAATTATCCCGGACGTCAGCCTGTACGAGATTAGTGTAGCTCTCAAACAGCTTAAGAACATCAAGGCGCCGAGTGTTGACGGTGGTAAAGCGGAGCTTCTGAAAGCAGGTGGACGACTGTTACTGAAAGCTTTTCAGAAGCTGTTCAACCCCGTTATACTCGAGGGCAAAACGCCAGAAGCATGGCATGGCGGCGTGTTGAGACTCTTTTTCAAAAAGGGCGATATGGTGCAATTGAAGAACTATAGACCCATCACGCTCCTGAGTCATGTTTACAAGCTGTTTCCTAGGGTTATACGAAACAACATCCAGCCCCCCTAACAAGCCGGATTCTAAAAAGGCTTCAGTACCAACGATCACATACACGCCGCGGCAGGTAACACCTGCAGAATACCGAAGAGTAATAATCTGCCATTCTGCTTAGCGTTTGTGGACTATGAGAAAGCCTTGGATTCAGTCCGCTTCATTACGTAATGTTGCAAGGATGTTTTACAACTTTATAACAAAATAAAACTATTTTCTGTTTTAGTTTCCCAATAAAGGTGCAATTAAAGAAAGATTTCCCTATTAAATAAACCCATAAATCCTTACTAAAACGATTTTTATTTGAAACTGCCACTGTGTCTTTATTATTAAACAGCTACTATAAGTAATAAAACATAACTTTTTTTTAAAAATATATTGAAAAAGCATTAAACCTAAATATGCACGAATATAAAAAAAATACTTTAATAATAAAGTGCACTAACATGTTTTATTGCTCATAACATTTTAGATATCATTCAAAATTTTAATCATAAAACGAATTATGTCTACAATGTTTTGTTTATAGCCCTGTATTTAAAATAATACTAATAGTATTAACAGCATTAGTATACCTTTCGATAGATAATTTCATTGGTTACGTATACCACTAACTGAAATCACTGTATCTTATTCGTCCTTCTGTTAGTTTGTAAAAATGTAGACCGGGTCATACTCGCAAAACTTTGAACGCGTTTTCCCAACAATCGTGAATTTTGTATTATTTCAGTTTATTATTAAAGGTGCGATAAGTTCAGACAGCTGCATATAAGGCTACAACAAAGTTTTAATTTTAAACTCTATGAATATCAAATTAATGTTGAAAATCTTGTGAAAAATATAACAGTTTTCATTATTGTGACCTGCGGCCGTCTTTCTGCACAATATTTTTATAGGCTAACGAGAATAAAACAACATTTACAATTTAATAATATATTGGTAATTAAAGACTTGCAAAAGAAACGAAATTACATTTTAATCTTATTAAAATATAGGAATTTATCTTATTACATGTATAAATATACGACTAACAAATATAAATTTACGACAAAAGTTATCGATTAACGTTTATCCTTATCACATCCAGCCATCACATTTCAATATTTACTTGTCTCCCAACAAATATAATTTAACTGACTATGTCGTTATGGCATAGAGATAAAAATAAAACATGACGAAACAGCTTTTATGTTAATATACATTAATTTCGTGGGTGGATGCCACTGCGTCCATAATAAACTCGCCGACATTGATTTCATTACTAAAGCAGTCGCATTCGACGTGCGAGAAGAGAAATTAATTACTATTATGAAGTTTAAATAAACTGGAATTTCGCCACCTTGTAATTTCGGTTTTAAATGAGTATCGAGAAATTTCGTGCTGTTCCACGTCGCAAACTAAATCCCCCTTAAAAAGCTAATAACATGGTTAGAGCCATAGATATAGGAAACTGTAGATGGGCAATGTGAAAGGGAAAGAGCACACTAAAACATATATTAGCACGAGATAGACAGACGAGACCATTTCACGAACGAAGACGGCCTATGTCGACTTATCAGTCACGTAGAAAAGACAACAACTGTCAGACTGTAGTACAATTTTTACGCACACGTGCGCATTACTCACACGTTAGTGCATTTTTTGGTCCCGCCCTAGTCGATTCATTGCCAATCTATAAACGTCAGTCATTATAAGTCTAGGGATAGAGCACACAGTCAAACAACACGACTGTTGGAAACTATATCTGTCACTTTTGAGCTATCTGTGTAGTTTCAGCCGAGTTCTTCTTGTAATAGCACGTTTTGTGAGACTCAATCTATCTACCATACAATTTATTGTTACATCAGATGGCTAAATGCGTAATAATTAACTGTCGCGAAGCCATTAATTAAGATTTATTAGAATATCTGTGTAGTACAGTGCCACAAACTTATCTGACCCGTTGGTAAGGGCGTTAGTGGTGAACAGTGAAATGTCAAAATATATGTTTATATTGTAGTTCTAATTTTTTCCGCTGGGTCAGATAAGTTTGTGGCACTGTGCCTACTGTCCGTGCTTCTTAGAGCTCCTAAATTAAATTCGTTCCACCAACACCAAACCTATAAATGCAAGGTGGCAATGTAAATAAGAGAAGAAGGATAAATTCAAAATATATGTAAAAATCCCTTACAATTCTCAGAACGGCTAGTAGAAAAGCTAATGTAAAGACAAATAAAATTATGCATAATGCTTATTTTTACATTAAAACTCCCACTTTCTATTAGCAATAGTACCCTGGTACAAATTACTTATTATTTTGGTAACTTTAACATTCTGATAACCAAAAAAGAAATGCTCGTCTATGGTTCAAATCGGAAGTGGTTAAATTAATAAAAGTAAAAGACCTATTATGTAGGTCAAACTCCAGTTGATTGTAAATAAATAAATTGTGAAAAGTACTTATTCTGTTAGGTGGTCTCAATTATTTTATTCTTCCGAAATATGATTTCTAATTTATATCTATCACTGATCATACTTATCGAAGCAATTTGAATCTAAGCAATTTTAATAAAATTGACCTGAATAAAATCAAACAAATTCTGCCTTAAGGCAGCTAAATAATTTATGCTAAATCGATTCCACTTCAACAACATGGCCAAAAGCGGGCACTTTATGAAACAATACTAGGTAATTCTAACCTTCTAACTCAAAACTTATTGCTAAAGTGCGGTCGCCGAAAAGAGATAATTTCGTATATTGACACCACGTATTTTCGATCATTTCGTACATTAGACCTTGTCCAGAAGGGCGAATTCGCAGCGAATCTCTACGCGCGAACACACAACGCGCTTGGGCGAGGTACTGGCTCTCAATACATTGCGTCCACAAGCTTCGCGCGAGAATTTGAAATTAATCACTAAGTAAAGTAAGTATTTTACTACTCTGTCAAGAAAGTGCCGGGGAAAGATCAATATTACACATGTTAGTTATTCACCCAAATTTATTTTATCACCTTCAAAGTATGCTCCTTCAGAAACGATACACTTACGCCAACGAATAATCCAATCATCAAAACATTTTTTATACGCTGTTTCTGGAATTGAGTTCAGTTCTTCTTTCTGTCTTCTAATGATTGAAAACGGGTGAGAGTATTTGAGTTTAGGAAAAAGAAAGAAGTTGGCTGGAGCCATATCTGGTGAATATGGTGGTTGCTCGATAGTATTTTTTGAGTGTTGTTCACATTGATGGATCGTGGTGCAAAATCCAAGAATTTTCTTTCCACAAATCGTCGCGCGTCGCATAACGCTTAAATAATATTCTTTATTTACCGTTTGACCTTCCGGCTAGAATTCCGCACAACACCGCGAGAGTCAAAGAAAACAGTCAAAATGACTTTTGATCGACTTTGGTGTGGTTTTTCAGTTTCTAGTTGTTGACTAGACAAGCTTGTTGACTAGTTTGCATGTCAAACTCGTAAACCCACGTCTCGTCACCAGTAACAGCGACTCTCATGTGATTGAGTTTTTGGAGAAAATTCAGGTCGTTTGGGACTAGCCGAGCGGCAGCATGTTTCATATCCAAGTGATTATTTAAAATAGTACGGATCGACTCGTGAGATACAGGAAATTCAGTGGCTATCTCTCTCAAAGTTGAATGAGGATTTTCAGTCACTATTTCCTTCACTTTTGCGATGTTAACTTCAGTTGCAGACGTTGATGGCCTACCAGAGCGAGGCAAATCTTCCATCACATCTCGACCGCTTTTGAATGTTTTTGTACCACTCATAATCACGTGTTTTTGATGAAGTCAACGTTCGCCGTAAGCCTTTTGTAACATTTTCGGTGACTCCGAACACGAAATTCCATTGACGATCCAAAATTTAAGACAAACTGTTTGTTCGAAGTTTTTGTCCATTATAAGATTCGCAATACACACTAGATATGATTTAACTAAAAACAGCACTGTAATTAATATAAATAACAGATGCCACTCAAACTCCGCGCCAAAATGGAAAACAGTTGTGTCAATCTAACAACAAAAAATTAATTTGGAACCATAAACAAATCACCCATTCCCGTTACTTTGTTGACTAAATGTATATCTTAATTATCAGCAAATGCATAGGTAAAAGCTATGGCTAGTTGATCACAAGCCCGAGATTCGCATAACATTGTGAATAATGCTAATAATACATAATGTAATTAAAGACACGAAATTTTATGTAATTTTATTAATTTGACCATTAGTAAAAATGTTTAACGCAACTGCCAGTAGGCTGACAGGTCATTTTACGAAATTATCTCGGCTCGGCGACCGTACTTTACCCTTAATCAGACTGAAAACCTACAGACTACAATTTTGCCACAACTCCCAACTTGCTATTTGAGCTGACTGTTGCATATCTCTTTACCAAGTTGACAAGGATACAATATTTATATTAAAACTAAGGCCAAGACCTTTTGTTAATAACAATACTTTCAACTTTACTTTGGCATTATTATAAAAAGAATTCCTGTCGGTGGTTTTCTACTAGTCTTAAGTTTAGTCAAAGATTTGGGAGCATAAGTCGTGCGCACATAACCCGATTTTGTATGAGAAACAAAACTTTTTAATAACCGCATTCTTCTTATGCTACATACCTATCCTTAGCCGAAGTAAATTAATCTATAATATTATATCGCAATTAAAATTCTAAGTAACATAACTTATCATAATGAGATACATAAGTAAGTACTAGTTTTAGTACTATAAAAGGACTATAATGACATACAATATGAGTTGACATTAACAACACAATGAGAATGATTGATGCGAGCTTAATAAATAACCTTGAAATACCTAAACTACATTTCGCTACTTATGCGTTCTCTGCAACTTAAGCTGTGCTCGTAAGGCAAAAATCATTGAATATTCTCTCACACTTCTGAAGCGTGTTATATCACTATCACTTTCTAATAATGACAGAATTGAGGCAAATTAATTGCTGTGTTAAGAGCTTACTGTAAAAACTGAAAGAGCCAATAAATTTATCCCAAGATTTTTCAAATTTTTAATTCTTAATTGAGTTAAAAAAAATTGTTGCCTACAAAGCACAAAAAAATAACAAAAAAATAACGTTAAAAAGTCAAAATTTTTTAGCAAATGAATTAAAATTAGGAAGACTCTCGTCGGAAGCGACCAATTCAGTCAAATCGTTTAATTTACTATTTTCCGCGAGATTGGAATGTTTCGACTTTCAAACAATACCACCATTATGTCGTTATTCCTTCCATAGAAGATCCACACTGCATTATAACTGATCAATATTAAATCAGTTGAAAAAAATACAAATAATTCTATTCAACAAAGAATTATTTGAAAATAAGATATAAATTTGAATAGATAAAATATCTTTGAAAACTGTATGAATCGAATATAATAAAAAAGAAGATATTTTTGACGACATAAAAACCTGTAACAGTTTTGGAAAAGAATAAGTATCAAATATTTGTAATCTTCAAAAATATAGTCACTATTTATTACTTAGACCACGTGGCAAGCGGACGCTTCCCCTCTGCAAAAGTACATGAACAAATGAACATACATGAACAAAATGTCAGTTTATAAAAAGTAGTTCGCCGCGACGACCGACCGCCATTTTAAATTCGTATCTGTCGCTAAGCGGACCTCGTAAAAATTGCGGAGTGTTTTCTTGTAAACGACGACCAGAAACATTAAAGTTATCCTAAAACGGAGTTGCTTATCACACGGAAGTAATTTTATATTCAAATAAACTACTGTTTCACATAACAATACAATTTTTCATCTACAAATTTTGCGACAGAAACAACGATATAACAACGTTAGGCGATATGGTGGTACGCGGGTTAGCCGAGCCCGCGAATATGCGCTCGTAATAGCGATTACAATTTTTGCAACAGTGTGCACGAGTGAGTAAATGTGTGCTATGCGTGTTGCCTCACCCCCGCAAAAAACGGCAGAATGTTTTCAGTACTAAATCTGCGCTATGCCACGTCCCGTATTAAATTGTCTAAGATTTATTATAATTTTTTTTTTTCGAATAAATAGTAAAATAATTTTGAGATAAAACTAATATGTATGGACCGACCTCTATTGGGAAATTAAATAAAAATCTTTTTTCCGACGCCTAACTTATTAGCTATAATTTCTACTACATATCACAGTTACGGTAAACAAATGCAATAATTAATGTGATGGTACGTTAAGATCTTTCAATCAGTGTTTATATTTCCATTTTTATTTAATGCTGAATATTTCAAATATTTCGACCAGTAATAAAAATAAATGACCATTACTATTTTCATAATACATTAATTACATGTACTTACGTACGTACAGTCAACAGCACATCAGGTAACCACAACCTGTCAAAATTTTCCAATCGAATTTGCGCTTTATTTACACATTTTCAAATACCAAAATCAATTGGAGAAATTGATAGTTCTGTGTAATCTTATTTGCTGTGGTCCGTACCTACCTCTAGTCTATTCGAAATAAAAAAATACATAGCAAAAGTATTTCTCGATCATTTTACAAATATTCATAAGAACTCGGTTTTTAATTTCAACCTTTGTTATAATTTTGTTTAAAGTATCTGATACAACTACTTCAACCTATAAATCCCATTCTTCAATTTTTAACTGAAACCCACTTTAAAGAACCCATTATTTTTATTATAATTTAGTTTTAACCCAAAAATAATTTACTATCGTTAAGTATATTTAAACGCACACACACATGTTATTAAAGTACAAAAATATATAAAACTTAGTACTCCCATTAGAACGCTAAGTATCAAAGTTATGGTATCCTCATACCTATATTACATTAATATAGACTTAATTCTAGATTATGATAAGTTATAAAATCGTTAACAATAAATTGTCTTACAGAATTTATGTCAAGTATGTTTTCGAAGATATAAACTTTATGTTTTTACCGTAAAATTATTTGTGATGTACAAATCATATTACATACATTCAAGAAGCCGTTATACATATTTAATTTCAGTACGTAAGAGAAACTTACTCTAGATATTAAGTGATATTTTTAAATTACACTTATTGTTGTATAATATTAGTCATACTATGGTACCGGATTAGGTTTAAATTAATTTTGAACTTCTCTTTCAATTTAGTTAATAATAATAAGTACTAGAACTCGATTTTATACTTATGTAAGTTTAAGGAATATAGTGAATAAGTTCGTGCTGGTGATCTCCGCAAATCGACGTCACTCCAGCCATCCAAATTCCTCCAAGAAGTGAATTGAATATTAGAAAAATTATAATTGTACAGACCTTGCCACATAAATTTGCATCTGTGAAGTTAGCCACAATCTGCTGCGGGAGGGCCCTTCCCCTCCCGCCTCACGCCCACTACTTTTGACACCCAAAAATGTTTATTGTCACGCTACTTCACTTACGCAAACTTACGTGGCGCCACCACTTTTCATCAGTCACATTACATACATATTATCTACAATTTTTACAGACGATTCCCCATATGCTAACCAAATTAGCTATGCTTTCGAGAAAAAAATCAATCAATAATATATATAACTTTTTTTTTAACTCTACCAGTACCATGATACTATAACAACTACTTCACAACTTTAGTTTTGAGACAGCGGTATAAGTCCAGCTTTAATAGTAGTAGTAGTAGCTATGTAGCTAGACATTAACATTATCTCTAATACGAGATTTAAGTGATGGTTGGACACCTCTCTTGGTGCCGTCAGCTTATAAAATGTGGCAGGATGAGAACAAGTCAAAATTTAGTCAGATCAATTTGATAACCACAATTCTATATTCGTCCACGTTATAAATATTCACAGCCAAAATTCTACGGTTAGTAGTGTCGCGGGGAAAAAAGAGTGTTAGCAGAAAAGATATTAAAAGTTGGTTTGTCTCGAGTAAGTCTCGAACGCTTCATGAAAATGTGCAAAAAGTAACCAACACCGCTTCCCAAAGCATTACTTATTATTAAAATATGTTTAAATCACTATGTCAAAGGATTTGGATAAGTAAACTACAGGCAGTCTGCCCCGGTGACTTGCTAATAATATGCGTTGCACGTAACAATTGACCATCGAAGACACTCATCGGTCTTAAATTGTTAATATTCTGTTTTTAATATAGCGTACAGTCACATGAGTAAATAAGCGAATCAGAGGCTTGACTTTCCTACTTCCTAAAACCCTACGGGAGCACAAGCGGTACTGGCGTATGTCACCACTAGCTCCTAATTCTGTACGAGCTAAAACCGGTTTAGGTCAGCTCAACTAGTTGACAGGACTGTCGCCAAGCTAGCAATTTTTCTGTAGTGTTAATATTTTAGAGCCGCAGTTACCATTAAGTATGTATATTTTAACAATAAAAATAAGTAGAAAATGAAAAAAAAAATATTTAAAAATGGTTCAATTTATATGAGCAGCTAAGTAGATACAGAACTTATCACACGATTTAAAAAATAAAATATAAAAAGGTAAATAATATAGTTTGTAAAGAAAAATATTATAACTACTAAGAAAATAAATTAAAATGAGGGGTTTCATTCATTATTAATAAAATATTAATTTTGTTTAGAAGTTTCGCTTCTGATTCGTTTATTTACTCGTGGTACAGTCTAAGATAATGCGGAATTTTCTAATAGTTATAAATACGATAGGTATAACTATTAGAAAATCGGCGCTTATAAAAAATAGCTTCGTAATCTAGGGTTGAATTTAACCAAAACTAAGGGTCCCTTTAAACATAATATGAAATAATTTCACTTCAACACAGAGATTATGACCGTAATAAACCTTGATACCGCTTCGATAACGTGATCCTCTCAAAGGTCGCAAAATGAGTCGCAAACTAGTTTATGGTTTCCCAAAACTAGCACCGATTCGTTTTAAATCAAAAAACATACCTACACAATGTAGGTAGATAAGTGCATCCCGCAGGAAGAATAAGTTTTCCGCCCCTATAGTTCAATGCTCACTATAATCGCTTTATAAATCGCGTGTGAGTTGAATCAAACCGCATTACCTACTTCTTATGACAAGAATAACACCGTTAAAATGTGAGAAAACTAGATTTACCTATACCTACCAAGTTTTTTCACAGTTTCAATTTTAGTGATCACGTGAGTATAACGCAATACATAACGTAGTACAAACCGCCAGCTATAGCGCCGCGTCGCGTCGGGTCGCGTGGTAAGTGTTGCAGCCGCAAGTCTCAGCATATGAACAGCTCCTCAAGAATTAGTGCTAGACCGAGCTGCTGGAGTCTCCGGGAAAGTGCAGCAAGTTATCGCCGCTGCAGCTGGGCGTGGGCGAGGAGGGCGGGTCGAGGGAGGCCCGCGACGCTGAGCTGAAGCTACTCGAGCTCAACTCCTCTGGCTCCGCTTCGAAGCGCGCGCAGCTAGGAACAACTGCAAAAACCAATGCATACTTACCTAAATATTTTGCGGTAGATACATACTTGACTTAAAAGGTGTTGATGATTCAGAGAAGAGTCGTATATGTATGGACAATTGGACATCAGTTTATCAAGCCATCCATAATATTTATACATAATCCTACACTGTTTTTCCTACCTGATTTTCCTATACTGGGGTCCCTGAGCACCCCACACTGGGTGTAGATATTTTTAATGAAACAATTTTCAGTATATTTTTTTTAATTAGTTAAACTTGAGATTAACAAGAAAATTAAATGTGTAGGTACTTATTTATTATTAATTATTTCCAGCACCTTTGGCATATTTTTATTTGATGTTCCAAATATATCACAATTTTACACTTCGTACACACAAAAGTTTAGTTTTTCCTGTCCTTATTCGTGGGACAGAATCCACAAAGACCCTGGGTGTGATGCTGAGGAATCGAGTTTTCATTTGGCATATATGTTTTTTGAAGATACCAAATTACTTTTATATCCCTCCTCAAATACTTTTCACCTATTCTTCTCAATCACAAGTTAGTGTCCTAATTTTTGTTAAAAGTTTTTCAAAAAATCCTTTTTTTCCTTTGAACATTTACAGAAAACCCAAGAAATATCCGGTGAGTACAAGCTTGTAGCCCACCTGGTGTTAAGTGGTTACCTTCGCAAGTTCGCATATAGACACTTGCAATGTTAAGGGTAAATCACTTAACACTGCAATAATGCCTTGCCATCCTGGCTACCGTTCCCTTCAATCCGAAACACAGCTAACTGCTTCGCGGCAGAAATAAGAAAGACGATGGTACCTACCCGATGACCATACATATGGGTCTACCACCTAGTAAACCTTTTTCTTTGAACGAAGTATTTTTTTTCCATCGCGTAATATCGAATAATGAATTTTTATAATTTTTACTATGTTTACGACACAGTAAAAATTATAAAAAATCATTATTTCCGGGAGCTGCACTTCATTATTTTTATTATGAAAAGTTGAGATGAATCATGTCAACTCTTCATAATAAAAGAAGGTCATCATATCACACGACGACCATCTTTATGGTAGATTTTGGCAAATATTATTAAAAGAAAGTTAGAGATCTATCAATGCACCATATTACAAAATACTTACGATTTTCCTACACGGGGTGCATGAGCACCCCACCACCCATGTACACAAGTCGACATAAATGGAAAGTCGCAATGGTACTAACCAATCAAGAGTATTAGACTGCAAAGTAAAATACACGGACGAACAACTTGTAACAAAACGACAAAATATCAAATTTGAAAACTCCGTGGGGTGTATCTGCACCCCAAGTAGGGTTCTATGGTTATTTTTTTTACCATAATATGGAAAATTACAAAGTGTAAAAAACAGCCAACTTATGTCTGTTTTAAAAGGACCTTACGCGTATTATTTTTTCATAGGTGAATGAACATTAAATACTACTTTTAAATAGCGTTATATAACTGCAAACCTAGTACTATGATTACCTTCATGCACATGCCGTATGATGCTCAAAAGTTGGTAGGTATCCAATTTCTTTAAGCAATACCCTTATCCTACGAATTAAGAATATGAATCCCTTCTGAAATACCTATGGTTGAAAATTAGGGACACTGCTGTCCCCCATAAGCAATCATTTCTTGATCTTTCTCCCTTTTAATTAAATATAGCTATGCGACATAGCAGATCTAAAGGCTATTAAATCATGCATTGTGCCTCCCAAATGTATTTTGTGTCATATAGAATTAGTTAATGGAATTAGCAATCGCTTCGTCAGAACTTAAGATATTTATTTTAGATACGATGAGAAATAACTACACTCGTGAGGAGAACATTAAATAAAATCCAGAAAATCGTTTTTGAATTCTCATTTTATTATTTTCTAAAGGATGTTTAAACACTCCATAACATTATCAACAAAACGTATTGACACAAGGCAGCCGAATTTCAAATCGAATATTAAAATTTTGATACACGCAAAGTCATTATAATCTAATATATTAAATTCGACATCATCTAAACATTTTCTTGAAGACAGATTCTAATAAACAATACATAAAAGAACAGAACAAGAAAAATAATAACATAACAAGTGCATAAAAAATAATATAATAAAAAACAAAAAATAATAGTCAACAATTATTGTACCGAGGTATTATGGTAGGCTAATAATTAAATGAACGATAATTTATCAGGGAAGGCAGAAAGGTAAAAACTCTTTTGCAGACCCTAAATTTTTGTCGAAATTTTTATTTAGGAATTTTTTAGATCATCATTAGAGTAACAGACTTGGTAGTCTGTCTGTCATTGGAACGGAGTTTTCACAACCAAAGGAGTATAAACAGCTTCTGTTTTAATCGTACATAAAATATGTGTAGAAGAACGAAATATAAATGAATTATTAGAGAAGTAGGCTAAAGAGTGTAAAATTAGAAACTTTCCATAAATAATAAATAAATAATCTGTCTTCAAAAAAGGAGTTGCAAGATCAGCAATAGCAGACATTTTATCGTCTAAATATTTCTCAAACACGTATTGCCAAAGCACTTTTCAAAGGAGACAATTAGCAATACCTTTTCGTGAAAGAAGAGATCTATAATTTTGTTAAACCTATAGGTACTTTTGGTATCACTTATATCAACTTTATAGGTCATAGAGTCATCACAAAAACAGCATCAGGTTATAATCAGTACAAGAAGCTGAAACACCACGACTTTTTAATTTTTAAAAAATATTATTCACAAAAATATTAAGCTGTTTATATTAATATTATTCGCTAAGATAATAAAAAAGATTCCTTAAATTTTTAGGAAACTATTTTCTCAATAGTCCTCCTGCCAAAAGCACTACGTATTTTAGCATTTCACTTTCATGTACTGTGTTTACCTTCAACTAGTGATTTAGACCTACATTATAGATCTTAAATCCAATTACAAAACATACACTGGCCAAATGTATTTAATACAAAGAAGTCACTCCAATCACTAATACAACATAGAACTTAGGGAATAATTTGAACACATGCCTTTGTCATCAATAGTTTTTCCAGAAATTTTCAACATTTAACATTATATTACAGTTTTCTTGTAACTATTAGCTGCTTTCCTTTCTTTTATTAAATCACTAGTTGCCAATGAAGCGTTTACAACGCAGTTAAAGTAGGTATATCAATAAAAACAATTATTTGTTGTTATTTGCCTTTTTACAATAATAGTTTGAATATTAAATTCTATTACTATCAAACACTAGAGAAATTAGAAGTAAAACTCAACAGGACACGAGCACATGCCACTGAGTTAAATAAAATACTTTCATCACGTTAAAATTATTTCAAAATTAGTACTGTCAAAATATTACAATGATAATTTAATTTCCTATTACCGGTATCGGTGCAGATGTGACACCTAGTTATTGGTTAGATGTGCACAAAATAACTTTAATAAATTGTTAAGATAAAAACTATAGTATACTGTAGTAATAGCCAATTGTCATTCATGTCTTCATAATGCTACTACGCCACATGCGCCGTAACCCGTTACACTACACGTTAGTATAGGCGACACGTAGATGTGGTCCATTTTAACGTCGTAATTTATTAACGGCATTACGTAGATGAGAAGTTAAGCTAGGTCGGTTGTCGGTTTTTTTGACACATCAAATGGTTGTAGAGCGTGTAGTCAAAGCACATTTTAAATTTGGACATTAACATTAACACTTACGTTAACGCAGGTGAAGCAGTAGCATAACAATTAAATTAATTACAATAATTATGCACCAAAATAATTATCATAAAAGGTGTAAATTACATAGAAAAAAATAAATATTTGTCATGATTTAACAATATAAGATTAAAATAAACCAACTTTAAATAATACTTGTTAATAAAATTATTATTATATGTATTTGTACATAAGACAGCCATAGATCAGAAAAGGTATTATATACCGATATGACTATGTGAAGATTTGCACTAAGTAGTGATTCACATGTTTGTATCATAATACTGAGCTTGTGAAAACTATCAACAGAGGTATAAGTCGCATGGAGGCTGTTTTCTAGGAATCGGTTCAAAATTACACAAATAAAATATTTCATCCAGCTTAAAGTATTTCCTAAGATTACAAACAGAAAAGTAATGTATTTAAATCCAAGAAATTAGTGTCTTTAGGTTTTAAATTTCATTTTTTTAATATATTACGGTGCTACGCATGTTTAAATAACAACCCACTGCCAAGAGTTAAGTAGTTTTATGATAGTATTGTAAAAACCATAAATTAAAAATTGAACTATATTTACAATTAAAAATAAAAATCTTTTTGAGTATTTTAACGAACTATAGATCACTTAACATATTCTCAGCCCAAATAGTTTTAATTACAATAAATTTAAAATGTTTCCTATCCATTACTGTAAGTTTTAAAATATTTATTTCATTTGACAACACCTTAAAACCATAAGTTACTAAAGAAAAGCAATGATTTCAATAGATGTCTCGTGTTAAGCTCTAAAAGATAACACTCAAAGACTATTGTTAATTATTGCAAGCTACCAAAATGTTTAACAATTAAAGTTATCTATTAAAATCGCTGCTTACACCACAATAGATAAATCAAATATGTCACATTCGAGGCAGTAATTTTAAAAGAGACTTATTATTAACATCGAAAAAAACAAGAAGAGATTCTGATCACTCCATAACAAATGTTGTTTTATGAATTAGCTAGTATAATGACTTGTGAGGTAATTACATAAATCTTACTGGCCTTGTTTCCTTCGCTTTATGGTAATGTGAAATATTTTTGGCCATTGAGGATATTGTCACTACAACTAAATAATTTTAACTAAAAAAATATAAGTACGAACTATAAACATGTCATTGAAAGGATTACATTTTTCGTGGAGCACTTACTTACATATTTAAAATAGTTAATATTTTGTTATACAAAACAAAAAAAACTTAATCTATAATAAGGTAGTAATGAGATAGATAAACCTAAGAAAAGTATGATTTAAAAGTATAGTAGAAATAATATTAAAGCATAGATAAATAAAAACGTTTTACGTTATTTTGAAATAATAAAATAGATTAACGCTACTTCATAAGGAGACTATATAATTATTAAAATAAACAGTTTCTACTAAATTATAAATTATTATTTTTTTTGTAAAAAAATTAACAAGAAACTATTTTATATGTATATTATGCAATTATGAATAAACATTTTCGAAAACAATTTAATAAATCTAAGTAGTCATCTCCACAAAAAACATAATCCATTTTTATTTTTGTTATTTTACTAAATTTTTACATTTTTATGTATTTTTTTACTATATGACAGCAGTATAAGTAATACTATTCGTGTGAAAGTTTGAAGGTATTATTATTTTATTGCCAATAACTCATAATTTATTAGGCTCGAATAACATTTTTTTTGTAATGCACTGACCAATTTATAATATTTTTTTGTCTTTTATATGTGCTTTTTATACATCATTGCTTTACTAACTAAACTACAATAATAGCATCAAATAATTTTATAGCTAATCACATTTTTTACGCTGCAACACACGAAGTAAATTTAAAATAATTTTGAACACATTTTTGCGATATTATTTCTTCTTACGGCGCGACTTTTTTACTTTCGGTGTTTGCTTGGCTGAGGAAACAACCGTTTTAGATGTGCCAATTTTTTTGTCTTCCTTGTCGCTATCCACAGGCGTATTATCGTCGTCTGATGATTTTTCCGTGATATCCGCTTCTCTCTCATTTGCTTTCAATTCATCGTCAATTTTAATTTCTTGGCTAGTTATTTTATGACTTTCAATAACACTAAAACCTTTCTCTTGTCTCGCCGGTACTTTCTCTAAGTCAATCAAATTGAAAGCGCTACTTTCTATTACTCTACTTGTAGTTTCTTTAATAGAAGACAGAATATCATCAATGTTGATTTTACAAATAGGGCTGGTTATTTTAGTTTCATTTACGTCTAACAAGCTGTCTCTCATTACTTCTAGTTTGAAATCGTCTAGACCAAAATCTAAAGGCTCTAATGGTGGTAGTTCATGTAAATCTGAATGATGTTCGTCTACAAAATTAAGTTCAGATGGAGCATCACACTCGGCTACCATAATATCTCTTCTCTTACATAATTCATACAATTTTTCTTGTAAAGATACTCTTTTGGAAGACTCTAAATTAACTTCTGAACTACTATGCGCCTCACTTGATACACGTAATACATCAACTTTATCTACATATATAATTTCGTTCCCAAATTTATCTGCTTTTTCATCAAAACCTAATTTAATATCTATGTTATCTGCTTTCTTTACATTCGTTGATGCTGCTATTGAACTCCAAGACTTTACAGGTTTCTCAACAAATAATGGTTTTTCTTCAAACACCATGTCCATAGACTGTGGTGACTTTCGACGGGATTTATTTCCTCTAGTTATCTGAATATCAGGAAATTCGTCTTTCGTACTATCTATGACATATACATCTTTAACATCCGTAGTCACACCTTCAACTGTTTTACGCATATCATTATAAGGAGATAAAGATTTAGTTTTACGTGGTTTGAAAGACTCAATATTTACATTAGACCTTTCCCTATCCAGTTCAATAGATTTAGAAATTATAACAGTATTAGCTTTAGTTTTCGATTTAGCATCTTGCATGGATTTAGATGCAGTAGCCAATTCTGATAAAATATCGATATCAGTTAAATTACTCTCTAATTTACAACTTAAATCACATTCTTCCTTAGGTTTAACATTCATATCACTCTGATCTACTTCACTGAACCTCTCAGGCGTCAAACTTTTTGAGGAGCGTGTTTTTCTTGTTTTTGCTACATAACTACTGCAAGTGTCTACATCCTCGAATGGTGATGAAATAGAAACTAAGTCGCCAGAAGAAACCTGCTGTTTTTCATCAATGGCGTGTATTTCCACAAAGCTGTCTTCGTCTACACTACCTTGGACAGCATCTGGTGTCTTCCTAATTTTACGATTCTTTCTTGTTTTAGGTTTGGGATCTTCTAACCTATCCCCAATGTTATCTGGTGGGTTTATGCTGGTATGAAGTGGTTTTTCTTGTTCATTCAACAGCATATCCCACGCCTGGTCTTCCGTTTTAATCTCTTCATGAGTCCATGTTTTTACGGAGGTTCTCACCGCTGGAAGAGGGACTTGAAAATGTTCTTTGATTTTATCTTCCTTTTCGCTATTTCTAAAAGGCGATTTTTTGTCTTTAGATATCTTCTCTGGCTGATCCACCAACAATTCAGGGGGCAAGTCCCCTGTCGAGGAAGATTCTGAATATTCTTTATCCACAATGCTCTTTTCGGCTTTTGTGGCACGACGCGAAAGCGGCAACGTTATTTTTTGTACATCTATTTTAGTTTCCTCTTTATCTATTATAACACGGGCATCTTTCATTTTATGTTCCTTTTCACTACTTTTAGCCGGTGAGAATCTCTCTGTAGACAACTTATCGACTGTATCTTTCAAAGATGTAGCTATAGTTTCTGTCGAAGAACTTGATAAATTTTCAACATCAGATTTTGCCAAATGAAGAGATTTCGGTAAAGTTATTTTCTTTGTACCTGTTTTAGTCAGTTCCTTTTCGGTAGCTTTAGAAGATGCAGCTATAGTTTCTGTCGAAGAACTTGATACATTTTCGACATCAGAATTTTTGACAGATTTTGCCAAACGAAGAGAATTCGGTAAAGTTGCTTTCTTATCTCTTCTATCGTCCTGTCGACTACTTTTTGGTGGTGAAATTTTGTCTTTCGAGGACTTATCCAGCTTTTCGATGGAAGTAATATTTTCTGATGGAACAGATACTGGATGTTCTACAGTTCTCTTCTCATACTCTGCAGATCGACGCGTCGTCGGCAACGCCTTCGGCGCGGGTTTTTTGTTTTCATCCCCTTTAACTTTATCAGAAGAATCCGTATCCTTGGATGCATCTTCGAGGCTCTGTGTTAATGTAGGATACGAGGCAATTTCTGATGCAATCGGCTTTACGGTATCAGCAGTACTCTGTTCGATCTTCACCGAACTCGTCGAGGGGGGCGTCAACTTCTTTTTATCGCGGTTCCTCTTCGAAACCGCAGTCTCAGCAGGCTTCGTTTCCTCCGCAGGTTCACACGGCGTCGGATCGGCTACGGGGCGGTGTTGCCGAGATCGTTCGCCACAATCATCCGTCAGATTCATTCGGTCGGCGGGTCGCACGTCAGTAATACTAACCCGTTCGCTGAGGTGAGAGAGGTCGGGTTCGGTGGGTGGGGGCAGAGTGGCGTGCTCTGCGGGGATGAGCACGCGCGTGTCGAGCGGCAGCGCGGGCTCGGGCGCGGGCGGGGAGGTGGCGCGCGGCAGCGGCTGCACCGGGATGGTGGTGGTGCGCGGCAGCGGACGCAGCAGCGGCTCGGCGGGCAGCAGCGCGGGCGCACGCACCACGGGGCGGAAGGTGCCCTCGTCGCTGTTGGCCCGCGTGTGCGCGTCCGCGTCGAGCGGCGGCGGCGGCTCGGCGCGGCGCGCGGCCCCCACGCAGCCGAGCGGGTCCACGGCCCGCGCCAGGCCCGCCGTACCGCCCTCCCCGTGCTCCCCGCTCTCCTCCCGCAGCCAGCCTATACGAAACCGAAGGCAACCGTTACTAGAGTCGTCTGCCCGGACGCGTTCGTGTCCTCGTTTGCATTCATATCAGAGTAACTTTTGGCGCGTATTATAGAACGAGTCTCCAGAATCAACGCCGACTTGAGCGTCGTACGTCTCTATCACTTTGTGCTTGGTGGAAAGTGACAAACGATTCTCAAGACATGATTGATTTCTGAGTGCCACTCTGTAATACGGGCCTTAGTCTTGTGGAAAATGTGCCCGTATTTGCACTACCTGCTTGTTGATTTGCAGGAGTTACGGATATCTGATGTTAGGAGTGGCAAAAAGGCAAATAGCCTTGAAATTCGTCATAAAAGAGATAAGAAACATTGAGACTATTTAAACATTACAAAAGGAAAGTCTAAAAAAATGTGATAAACACTCTTTAACACAATATGTGAACGAAGCGCTTTACGCGCACAGAAACAAATATGAACCACAAAAATAAAACAATTTGCATTAACATTTAAAAAGACATGGATGGTCCTCTGAGCCGGATCAATATATTTTTTTCAGGGTATAGAACTTGACAGTGCGTGTTGGGTACTGAAGTAGTGAGATACAATGATATGTATGCAAGAGCATGGTGTCCATATGCAGCATGAACGCAGGCGTGGGCGTGTACCGTGCCGGGCTCTGGCGGGTGCCTTCGGCTTCGGTATGGGCGGATCCCTCCCGACCGGCTTCGCTCATTATATCTTCGCTCTTGCGCAGCACACATTGGCACTCCCGTATCGAAACGGTTCTCGCGAAATATAACGACTTTTTAAAAATTCCAATTTGAACGAAAAATATTGCTTAAAAATTGACGTTATTCATTTTATATAATTTTTTTTTAATCACGTAAAAAATATTTCGATTAAATGTAAAATAAACAGAAAAAACTTATATTTAAATAGTAAATCAACTATTGGTTTAAAAATCCTTTGCATTTCGTTCAGAAATACCAATTGAAGAAAAAAAAACATTACGTGGTAGCTAATAAAAGTTCTACACCCATGCATAAGCAACATTTTAAGCCAATAAAATCAATCAGGCAGCGAGCGTGCAAACCTCTACGTATGTGTGCTATTAGCCCCCCATCAACTAGCGTTTATTCCTGCCAGAATGTACAGTATATAAGGAAAGAAAAGAAGTCTAGTGGATTGGTAAAGCGCGAAAGAATGACGGTGTTAAAATATTTTTGTCCTTTCCTTGGCGCCAGCACGACGCGACACTTTGACTTAGATAGAAAGTCACAGGAAAGCAGTTAGTGGCCTCAGCGGTTTTATTTATCCCTACGATGATTCTCTACAGTTTATCCATGAGGACAAGTCATACGGAATAAACGCAGTGGATGGGGGGCTATTTTGTCGAACTTTGGAATGTAAATTTTTAGTTCAATGTAAAGTAGCAATAATGAGAAGCAGTTAGTTGTACTAACCGTGGTCCTCCTTCATGGCTTCGGCGAGATCCTCTCGTAGTTGTACGTCACACAACGATACGGCGCGCCCACTTTCAGAGAGTAGGGACTTACGCCTAAAGCTGTCCGATGGGGAATGTTCCACGGAGCCTGGTGACAATGTGATGATTAATATATATTTTGACAATTAATATCTCAATGCTGTCGCTGCAGACTGTTCAACCCATACCTGTAGAAAACTTTAGATCGGCAATGTAAAAGAGAAAGAGCATACTAACGCGTATATTAGAGCGAGATAGATAGACGAGACCATTTTTCGTACACTCAGGCGGCCTAAATCGGCCTGTCAGTCACGTAGAAAAGACAGCAACTGTCAGACTGCAGTACTATTTTTCACGCACACATGCGCATTACTCGCACATTGGTGCAATGCCATTCTAACCGGTATGTCCTAGCCGAATCGTTAAAAAATGTATAAAATAATGGCGTGTAAATCAATGTCATGTGTCAATATCAATCGTTAATACAGTACTTAAATAAATGTTTGAAAAAGGCACCAAGTTATAAACGAGTTCAGTAGATACATATTATTGAAACTCCACTAGTTTTGTAAACTGTATCCAAAGTAATCACAATTGTTAGGTAAAAGATCTAATTATAATTTTTCGAAATATTTCGAACGTAGTATTTGACATTCTGAATAGAAATTATGTGCACGTGCCGCTGTTTCGACTTGTATTATTTTTTGTGTATTAAAATATGATTAACACTTTTGTTGGCGTCGTTTTGAAAGAAGCGTCGGTGGCGTACTGCGTAAGAGCGTCGTCTCCCATCCGGGAGGCACTGGTTCGATCCCCGCCACGTACCAATGTGTTTTCAAATTTTGAATTCATATGTACGTTTAATCGACGCTTCTACGGTGAAGGAAAACATCGTGAGGAAACCTGCACACACCTATGAAGAAATTCTTAGGTTGTGTGTGAAGTCGACCAATCCGCACTTGGCCAGCGTGGTTGACTAAGGCCTAATCGCCCCTAATGTGGGGTAGGCTCGAGCCCCTCGGTGGGGACATTATATGAGCTGATGATGATGAACACTTTTGTTTGGACTATCTTTCAAATATGCTAAAATGACTTATGAAACAGTGCCTTAGAATGAATGCCCCTATTTCAGAGTAGGCAATTGTGGCGCTTATTTCAGAGTAGGCAAGTTTGACGCCTATCTCAGAGTAGACAAATGTGGCGTCTATCTCAGGGTAGGCAAGAGTGGCGCCTATCTAAGAGTAGGCAAGAGTGGCGCCTATCTCAGAGTAGGCAAGTGTGGCGCCTATCTCAGAGTAGGCAAGTGTGGCGCCTATCTCAGAGTAGGCAAGTGTGGCGCCTATCTCAGAGTAGGCAAATGTGGCGTCTATCTCAGAGTAGGCAAATGTGGCGTCTATCTCAGAATAGGCTATTGTGGCGTCTATCTCAGAGTAGGCAAGTGTGGCGTCTATCTCAGAGTAGGCAAGTGTGGCGTCTATCTCAGAGTAGGCCAGTGTGGCGTCCATGTCAGAGTAGGCAAGTGTGGCGCCTATCTCAGAGTAGGCAAGTGTGGCGTCTATCTCAGAGTAGGCAAGTGTGGCGTCTATCTCAGAGTAGGTAAGTGTGGCGTCCATGTCAGAGTAGGCAAGTGTGGCGCCTATCTCAGAGTAGGCAAGTGTGGCGTCTATCTCAGAGTAGGCAAGTGTGGCGTCTATCTCAGAGTAGGCCAGTGTGGCGTCCATGTCAGAGTAGGCAAGTGTGGCGCCTATCTCAGAGTAGGCAAGTGTGGCGTCTATCTCAGAGTAGGTAAGTGTGGCGTCCATGTCAGAGTAGGCAAGTGTGGCGCCTATCTCAGAGTAGGCAAGTGTGGTGCCTATCTCAGAGTAGGCAAATCTGGCGTATTTGAGAGTAGGCGAGTGTGTATTGGGCGCATACTAACTGGCGGAGCCGGAGTCGATGAGCACGGGCACGAGCGGGCGCACGCCGGGCATGTTGACGGGGTTAGAGCGCGCTACGCCCAGCGCCGCGCTCGGGTCCACCTCCACCGTCTCCGCCTCCGACAGCGACGAGTTTGACCTGGGAGTTAACACCACTAATCACATCTGCACTAATACTCAACTTTCCATTTCTGGGCTGGAAAATGTACCAAATAGAATTTTCGACGGTCGGATCGTTGTCAGGAACGTTCCTGACAGGGATCAATAGATATTTTATCGACACTCATGTTATAATATTCGAATCACTTTCTCAAAAATGAACGTAAAATAACGTACTATGTAGTACAGATAATCAAAATTAAAAAAAAACTACCTGAACATAATGACCATTGACAATAACACTGGTTAACGGATCTAACCCACACAGAAAAACAATAGCAAACTCTCTAATTTTTTTTTTTTTATATAATTTTTAGCGTCTATAGATAAAATGTATATCTTATCTTAATACATATAAATCTCGTGTCACAATGTTTGTCCTCAATGGACTCCTAAACCACTTAACCGATTTCAATCAAATTTGTACACCGTGTGCAGTTTCATCCAACTTGAGAGATAGGATAGATTTATCTTGATAAGTAGTCATTTTTTTTTACTGCAGATACAATGTTACAGGTCAGTAGTATGAAATTACCACAGCAACGCGTGGCCGGGCAGCTAGTTAAAATATAGAAATCGATTTCTTGAATAAAATGGTACCTATAAGAAATAATCCTAGACGAAGTCTGGAAAAATGGATAAAGCTGTTCGAAGTTTTAGAGGTAGGAACTTACTGTTTTGTCAAATAACAAGGCAACAATATGGTAAATTGAAAATAATTGCAACACTTTGGGGAGTAGTCCAACCCACTTAATACATACTAGTAAAAACCACCACAGAAACAGTCTAAAGATGAAAAAATAACAAAACATTCAAAACCACAATTCTGGCATTATGATAAAAATTCATATTTGACGTTTACCTCCGACATCTGTTTGTTTAACAGATGTCGGAGGTAAACGTCAAATATTAATTTTTAATTCTCCCTATTACCAAAAGGCAAAGGGATCTAGCCCATACAGCCATGTCTTCAGTTTACTATCTTCTTTCTTGATGTTCGCATTAAAACGTGGGTGTCACACATTTCAATGCATCTAGAGATTAAGTCCATACAGCTATTTCTTCATTATTTTCTTCTTTAATGGAGTTTGAAGTAAAATGTGTGACACCCACATCAAGAAAGAACAAATACGAAGACAAAGCTGTATGGGCTACATCCCTTTGCCTTTCCTAAATATGAAGAATTAAAAAAAAACACAACATGGATAGTTTAGGGAAATAGTCATTTGGGTTTCTTTTAAAATGTTACTTTTTTGCCAGACTTCACAGCGTCATAATATTTTCTTCAAAAAAGGTAACAAAATATTATAAGCACGTAACGTAAGTAACAATGAAATTTGTACACGCTAAAGAATTTTTCAACAAAAATTCTGCGATTGTTCTTTCACAAAGACGTGCTGCTTGCGGAGTAATTTCTTAGATATGACGTCATAATTGCACGCAAGACTTGCCTAATGGATCGCGTCTTTATGGGTAACTAGTAGATTTACAAAAAAAAGTCCACTACAAATAATGGTACAATAATTACCCGGTGGAGTTGTAGGTCTTGAAGACGAATTGCGGGCCCATCCATAGACGACGGTGCGGCCCGGCGTGCGTCACTATCTCCACCTGAGACAGCCAACGCTCTTCCTCGCTCATGTATACGTCCGCACACTTCTGCTGCAACAATACACTGTTGCTATTTATAAAGTAACGGGCGACAGCAGTTGCGACTACCCTAAACTGTCAAATTTCTCCAGTTTTTATTTTTACTGACTACTGCAGATTGCCGCTGATGGCATTTACTGCTTTACCGAGTTTTTAAGATGGCGAAGACCTTGGAGGGTCCTCAAGCCTGTAAGTCGGCCGTTTCTAGGAGATTACTGGACGACCGACCATGGGGAGTCTTTCGACCGCCTAGCGTCTCTAGGGCGGAAAGGAGCGGCGCGCCTGAGGGTGCCTCTAAAGGTTCGGCTCTCGGCTCGCGTCGTCTCGTGGAGGAGGTGTAAAGAAGCGCCCCTGTACGTATCTGTACCGGGTATAGCGCGAAGTGTGTAGACCGGGTCTACGCACCCTTTTGCGACGGGTGCGATGATTAACAAGTCTGTTACTGCTTGAGTGTTTAGTGGCTCTGCGAACTACGCGGCGGTAATGGAGCATTGGCACTCGTGATCGGATCATCATTTCCCCAATTGATTTTCAACTTTAAACGTGTGTATTACAAAGCGCAAAATCATAGTGGATTGGTCATCTAGAACACTACATATTTTCATGAATATATTACTTGATAACTATATCATAATATGAAAAAAAAAACAAAATGTACCCAAAAATGAACTACGTAGGATAACTAACAGAACATGTCTTTGCCATCCATTTTTTTTTTAATTTCTGGTCCGAACTTCAAAGATTTGATAGTTGTGAGAATTTTTTTTTACTTTTGTAGATCCCTTGACATTAACCAACAAAAATCCTACAGTTGCACTTACGTCGTTTCAGAATGAGTAAAGTATTAAATTAAAGTACTTACTTAGAAACAAAATTAAAGAATATTAAAAAATATGTGGTAAAATGGTTTGGTTATGCGGCAACATGTTCGGGATTCATATTACATAGCATAAGGAGCAGCATATAACCACATCATAGGCGGCAGGAGCGTCGGACCTCTGTCACTGGAAAAACCAAACATCATACGATTTTAAGCCGTAAACCTGTAGCAATAAAGTGTACTTACCGCGGCGGAGTGCGGCCTCAGTAGCGGGTTTGCTGGCGGCAATGGTGCTAGTAAATCCGCGGCAGCTGGAGGTCGTTGTAGTGCCCATTGGGCCACGTTCTCTACGTGGAGTTCGATCGGGGATTCGTCGCAGACCTTCTCCTTTGGCACACCTACAGTATGAATTGTCAATTTAAAAACAGAAACTGTATATCGTTGAAGAATTGACACCACTCCCTAAGTTTTTTTTATGAAATCTTTTATAAAAACTAACTTTTTTGTAAAACACAGATCTTTTATTAGCAGCGATCGCATTTACCGCCACAACCACCAGCAATCGGATTGCCGACGCCACTTCATTCGGTAGTGCGAAATGTGCCTATGACATAATGGAGGTAGGTGAAGAAGAACAATTCGTTATCGCTTGTGTGTTAGCAGAAGAAAGATTTTTTTTACAAGTTAACAAGTCTTCTTATTATCCACCAAGTTCAGGCTCCAACATATGGTCCTTCGAGCCGGAGGTCCCAACAGATGCAATGCGTAACGATGCCAAAAGGTGTAGCAACAGCTTTAATGAATGAATTTATTTATTTCAGACCAATAGTCCATAGAATTTATTTGTATAGTTGTTAGTAACAATTTTCATTTAAAATTATAGTCCGCGCAATAAAATAGGCCCGATTTGACACATGTCAAAATATCGTAAGTGGTGATGTGAGCAAAATAATCGATTATTTACTTACACGATTAACATGAGAAATCGAGTCACAATTATAGGAGCTTTGTAATCGTAATTATATCCTGGTTTTAATAATAAATAAAAATCCCACATATCTTCGTGTAGACATTCATTTAGTAAAATGATAAAGTCATGTTGTTATTTTAACATCCTTAGTGGTTTGATCAAATCACTTGGGATTTGATCAATTTCCTGTTTTCATTTTAGAAACCTAGAAATCTTGTTTTTTAATTTCGATACAATATATTCGTATACTGCACCGAATATAGTCGTGAAATTAAGGATCAATTTAAGTCACTTCACTAGGGTACCTATCAAAATACAGATTTTTTTGATATCGAATTTCATTTCACCGAAAACTATTCCACGATTTTCAATATCTATTTTTCTTGATTGATCGAATAGCTAATGATCACCGTTTCATATTATCAAACAAACATTTATAAAAAAAATGTTTCAAAGTTGTGTTGGTTACCAGAATAACGGTCTATCGAACTAACATTTCATATAAACTATTAAGTTATCGATAAAACTATTCATAAAAACATGTTTCAATATTTGACGGTACACATTATAATGTTTTGTTTAACAACTTTCCATCGCAGTAACGTTTCATCGAACGATGCATTGGCATTCAAGCAAGTTCGAGCATTCGTTCAAGCAAGTACACAGTATGCAAGCAAGCATGCAGCATGCAAGCAAGCATGCAGCATGCAAACAAGGATACAGCATACAAACAAGCATGCAACATGCAAGCAAACATGCAGCAAAACAAGCATGCAGCAAGCAATATAATGCTCCGCTCGCTTCGCTCGCTACGCTATGCGTGGTCACAAGTCTAACCTAACCTAACCTAGGTTTATTTTCGTATTCATGGTTTTTCTATATAGCGGGGGGCCTCAGGCCCCCCGACCCCCTCGAGCAGGGGGGCCAGCCCCCCTGCACCCCCCGGCAAGCATCTTGCAGGCAGGCATACAGCATGCAATGCAAGCAGGCATACAGTATACAATTCAAGCATGCATACAGCATGCAATACAAGCATGCATACAACATGCAGTGCAAGCATGCATACAGCATGCATGTAGCATGCCAAAATACAACAAGCAATCTCCGTTAGCTTCGGTTGCACCGCTGCGTGTGGTTTCAAATCTAACGTAACCTAACCCATTAATAGGTTTTCTTTACAGGGAAACAAATGTGTTTTCGATGTACACTAACTTTAGTGTAGTAAAAATTGATGTTTCAACTATTCTGCAAACTGAAACTTACGTGGAAACAAAATTATGGGTAACAAAACATTGATTTAACATTATTTCGATAAAATAAATAAAATAGGAAAAGAATTTACGATGAAATGAACTTGTAGATAACAACTATTCGAGGAAAGGAAATTGCGATGTAAGCTGATTCTAGGAGTAGTTAAATATTGTATAAAAAGATCTGCGAATAGTTTTATGGGAAATGAAAATCGTTGAAGTTGATTGCGATAAAGTGATGGGTTCCTCACTTCACTATCACTAAAGAAAAAAAAGATTAAGAATGTAACTGTTTTTATGAAGTTTCGGAACATTAGAAAATTACATTTAACTCGAAATATTATGTGAGAAAAAATAGTTTTTATTTTTATTATGACATATTATTTATTTCGCTAAAATATGATTGTATTTGTATTACTGAATAATGCAATAATATATTTTAATTTTTTGCTTACGTCTGTTTTGATTCCGTCCCAGTTACATTCTACTGACGTAGCTATGTGTCAAAACGGGCCTATTATATTGCGCGGACTATTATTACTATTACTACTTCAACGAGTAGAGTGTGTACTGACCGGTGAGCGGCCTCGGGTGCAGCAGTATGTTGAGCAGCGTGCCGCCGGCCGTGACGAGGTAGAGCGCGGTGACGGGCGGCGCGGCGCCGCGGGCCAGCGCGCCGCCAGACACCGCGCCGCCGAACCGCGCGCGGGCCAGCAGCGGCGCGCTGTTACTGTCCTCCGACAGCGACGACAGACGCTGCCGACCTGACACCACGGTTATACACGGTCAGGTTTTCAAGTGGGCCTTCACGGACAAATCCTAAACTATAAGGTGTTGAGGTTGCTAGGCAACATAGAAAAATAACAGACTTGTCATGTTTTAATTTTATCTTGTGTGTTATAAATTTTGTGGAGTTACAAATACATTTTCTTTTTATGTAGCTACCATTTTTTATTTATTGAATTAGAGGGGCCATTTCGGATCATAACAATTAATTATGGAACCGGGTCCCCAACAATAAGGAATATCGAAAAATGGTCAAAGAAAGCGCGTGCCCGATTTCGATGAAGACAAAAACTGCATCATTGGATTTTTGAAAAATCAATAATGATCATCGCTTTCATTATCGCTTCAACCAAGGTAGAACAAGCACTTCTAATTAAAATTTAACAATTTCCATTAGTTTCCCGTATATCATTACTTCCCAGAAATCGATCCCTATTAACAACACTATCGAATGGTGTAATAATACAGGCTGTCTTTTTTTCTAGTTAGGATTATTGATTTTTCAAAAATCCAATGATGCAGTTTTTGTTTTCATCAAAATCGGGCTCGCGACTCCTTTGAGCATTTTTCAATATTACTTATAGTAAGTATAGGATTTGGCCCTGAAGACTCACTTGAAAAATTCACTCTGCATATTATACCACCAACCTTCATTCAAGCCATTTGAAAAGCTCATCAATACAAACAACTTTTTCTATGGAAGCAAAACTGAAATCGCGAAAACAAAATCTACTGTTCTATACATTTCAAACGAGTTCGTATGTAAAAGAGGACGGGCTAAAATGTATATAGGTCTTCCTAGGCACCAATAAAAACATGTCACATATCATTGGAAAGAGTGCTGAGTAAAAAATTATTTTAAATTAAAAAAAACGCATTCAAAACTGAAAACGGAGAAATAAAAAATTTGTTTCAAAAAAAGCAAAATTTATTTTTTGAGGTCGGCCCCAAATATTATTGACAACGTTTATTTCAACAAAAAAAAATATTGAAACAAAAATTTTATGGAATAATTTTATTTTTGCGTTTACAAACGCGTAAATATAATACTAGAAAAATGCACTGAAAAAAATCGACTTGCCTCAGGCGGGACTCGAACCCGCACCTTCCACAATCCGGGTGGACGCGTTGACCAATTTCGCCACCGAGGCACTGCTTTTCGCTGTCGAAATTTGTCAGTGCTTGGTGCTTATGTTTTTATGGTAAACATCGTTTCATCAAATCTTTGAAATTTGCACTTCCAAGACCCGAACGAAATATTTTTGCAAATATTTGACGCCCAGCTAAGATGAAACTACCTTACATTATGGAATAATTTTATTTTTGCGTTTACAAACGCGTAAATATAATACTAGAAAAATGCACTGAAAAAAATCGACTTGCCTCAGGCGGGACTCGAACCCGCACCTTCCACAATCCGGGTGGACGCGTTGACCAATTTCGCCACCGAGGCACTGCTTTTCGCTGTCGAAATTTGTCAGTGCTTGGTGCTTATGTTTTTATGGTAAACATCGTTTCATCAAATCTTTGAAATTTGCACTTCCAAGACCCGAACGAAATATTTTTGCAAATATTTGACGCCCAGCTAAGATGAAACTACCTTACATTATGGAATAATTTTATTTTTGCGTTTACAAACGCGTAAATATAATACTAGAAAAATGCACTGAAAAAAATCGACTTGCCTCAGGCGGGACTCGAACCCGCACCTTCCACAATCCGGGTGGACGCGTTGACCAATTTCGCCACCGAGGCACTGCTTTTCGCTGTCGAAATTTGTCAGTGCTTGGTGCTTATGTTTTTATGGTAAACATCGTTTCATAAAATCTTTGAAATTTGCACTTCCAAGACCCGAACGAAATATTTTTGCAAATATTTGACGCCCAGCTAAGATGAAACTACCTTACATTATGGAATAATTTTATTTTTGCGTTTACAAACGCGTAAATATAATACTAGAAAAATGCACTGAAAAAAAATTCGACAGCGAAAAGCAGTGCCTCGGTGGCGAAATTGGTCAACGCGTCCACCCGGATTGTGGAAGGTGCGGGTTCGAGTCCCGCCTGAGGCAAGTCGATTTTTTTCAGTGCATTTTTCTAGTATTATATTTACGCGTTTGTAAACGCAAAAATAAAATTATTCCATAATGTAAGGTAGTTTCATCTTAGCTGGGCGTCAAATATTTGCAAAAATATTTCGTTCGGGTCTTGGAAGTGCAAATTTCAAAGATTTGATGAAACGATGTTTACCATAAAAACATAAGCACCAAGCACTGACAAATTTCGACAGCGAAAAGCAGTGCCTCGGTGGCGAAATTGGTCAACGCGTCCACCCGGATTGTGGAAGGTGCGGGTTCGAGTCCCGCCTGAGGCAAGTCGATTTTTTTCAGTGCATTTTTCTAGTATTATATTTACGCGTTTGTAAACGCAAAAATAAAATTATTCCATAATGTAAGGTAGTTTCATCTTAGCTGGGCGTCAAATATTTGCAAAAATATTTCGTTCGGGTCTTGGAAGTGCAAATTTCAAAGATTTGATGAAACGATGTTTACCATAAAAACATAAGCACCAAGCACTGACAAATTTCGACAGCGAAAAGCAGTGCCTCGGTGGCGAAATTGGTCAACGCGTCCACCCGGATTGTGGAAGGTGCGGGTTCGAGTCCCGCCTGAGGCAAGTCGATTTTTTTCAGTGCATTTTTCTAGTATTATATTTACGCGTTTGTAAACGCAAAAATAAAATTATTCCATAATGTAAGGTAGTTTCATCTTAGCTGGGCGTCAAATATTTGCAAAAATATTTCGTTCGGGTCTTGGAAGTGCAAATTTCAAAGATTTGATGAAACGATGTTTACCATAAAAACATAAGCACCAAGCACTGACAAATTTCGACAGCGAAAAGCAGTGCCTCGGTGGCGAAATTGGTCAACGCGTCCACCCGGATTGTGGAAGGTGCGGGTTCGAGTCCCGCCTGAGGCAAGTCGATTTTTTTCAGTGCATTTTTCTAGTATTATATTTACGCGTTTGTAAACGCAAAAATAAAATTATTCCATAATGTAAGGTAGTTTCATCTTAGCTGGGCGTCAAATATTTGCAAAAATATTTCGTTCGGGTCTTGGAAGTGCAAATTTCAAAGATTTGATGAAACGATGTTTACCATAAAAACATAAGCACCAAGCACTGACAAATTTCGACAGCGAAAAGCAGTGCCTCGGTGGCGAAATTGGTCAACGCGTCCACCCGGATTGTGGAAGGTGCGGGTTCGAGTCCCGCCTGAGGCAAGTCGATTTTTTCAGTGCATTTTTCTAGTACAAAAATTTTATTTCTCCGTTTATAGTTTTGAAGTTATTTTTATTTTAATTTTTTTGCTTTTTAGTGTTGTAAGTACAGATATATCAAGATCGGTCGAATCGCCGAGTTCATAGGAAGACCGAGTGACGCAATCAGCGTCCGTACTACATAACATGGTTCTAGTTGAGCATGCCGTAATATACACTATTCATTGCGCGCGTCTTAAGAATTGCAAAGCGATGAAAGTTAGGCACAGCCGCAAAGGCGATCGGTCAAATCGCTGAGTTACGTATTCACTTGACTTTATCGGAAGGCGAAGTGGCGGCAATGTAAAACTTGTCACGAGTTAAACGTCGGCTTGGCCTATCTTTTTGTATTATTAAATCTGTGGTTGTAAGTATAGAATATCATTGTCATACCTGAGCTGGTCCGAGTGATGGTGTGCGTGGGCAGGTTGGCAGTGGGTCTCAGCTGTGTGAGCGGGCCGCTCGTGATCGGCAGCGGGTACGGCGGCAGCCGCGGGTTGGGGAACCACGCGCCTGACGACAAACCGTCGCCCACCTAAACGCAACCGTAACGAAGTTTTACGGGTATGTTCAAATGTAAAACTCGACAAAAAGATCAGGGAGACGCATTTTTGAATCATTAGAATTCCAAATCGTGTATGAAATCGCAAGATTCGTATGCGAATCCCTAAAATCGCTATTTCTGAATATTTATAATCGTGAATTTTGCAACGAGTGATCCGACCCACTCGTTTCCGATATTCTGCCAGTAGAAAATCAAATGACTGACAGTAGCATTTTAACTTTATAATTTACCTTCCGTTGCCCCGTAACTCATTACCTGTTTTTAAAAACGAGTGATGGCTTTTATTTTTTCTGCATGAAATGAAAAATGTTATAAGATTCGAGGTTAAGAGCAACACTCATTTCTAATGTTTCAAAAATGCGTAAAATTGGGAGCAATCGAAACTAATTTCGTATACGTTTTGCTTTCGTGCACGAATTTAGATTCACTTCGAACGATTCAAAAATGCTTCTCCTGATGCAGTGTTAAGTGATTTACCCTTAATATTGCAAGTGTCAATGGGCGACGGTAACCACTTAACACCAGGTGGGCCGCAAGCTTGTTTGTCATCTCATAATATAAAACAGACGTGTTTGTTGAACGATACAACGCCTATCGACTATCATGTTTGCACTGTTGTTGGTGTAATAGTAGTGACTGAGTTGAAGAGAGAAAGAGACTGATGCTTGCAGATTCTGCAAACAGGGGCGTTAAACACCAATGCAACTCATGTGGTTTTGTAAACCACTCATTCACAAAAAAAAAACGAAAATTAGGACACATTTTCATCCCAGATGACATCAAAACAAGCCAAGCTGAGAATATCTTATAATTAAACTAGTGTCCAGCTAAAGGAGTACATGTAAGGCATCAAGTGGGCTTACTTGAAGGCTAGTTACAATAGATTTTTGTGGGTTTAAGTGACACAGTTAGCTTTTTTAAAAAAAAATGGTTATTATGGTTATTGAGGCAACAAAGAGTTTGAGTTCGAGTTATTATGGGACGGCAAAGGGATCTATTCCATACAGCCATGTCTTCAGTTTTCTATCTTCTTCGTTTTAATGCATCTAGGGAGTGCTTGGCGAGAAATGCATGGCTACAGACCTCATGATGGAACCTGATGAGGTGGAACCCACTATAAAAAACTCAACGTCTTACACACCACAAAACCTTTATTTCGATGATTTCTCTTGGCTGTTCGTCAACACGGATCCTTGCACTAAAATAGCACAAAATCCACTGCGAAGCAATTTTGAACTATCAAAACAATGATCTACATCCAGACGCCATGGTTTCCGGCCAAACACTCTGATTCAAATAGTCCCGAAACAATAAAATAACTAAAAAATCGGGAGTGGTCTCCCCTTGACTTTCTCGTATACCGGAAACTACTCAAAGTTTGATAGAAACCTTATATTTTGATGTCATACACATATGTTAAATTTGGTTGCAATAAGTTAAAGCATGCTCGAGTTATCGTGCTAACTCACAGACACACACACAAACATAATTCCAAAAAATCGGGAGTGGTCTCCCCTTGACTTTCTCGTATATCGGAAAGGTTGATAGAAACCTTATATTTATATGTCATACATGCATGTTAAATTTTGGTCAGCCACCCGAGTACCGACCACGCACTTGGTTGCTTAACTTTCGTGATCGACGGCTCAAAATTTCATAGAAACCTTATATTACACAGTCATACACGTATGTTAAATTTGGTTGCAATAAGTTAAAGCATACTCGAGTTATCGTTCTAACGCACAGACACACACACACACAGACATAATTTAAAAAAAAAAATAGTTTTGGGCTCAGGGAGGTCCAAAACGTGTAAATCCGTCAAAATCTCGAGGTCGAATTTCTTGAGGATTACAAGACTTCCTCTATACTACGTATGCGAGAAAGTAAAAGCTACTGACCGGGCTCCCGGAAGGTCTCTTGGGTGTGGTGTGCGCGTGTATCGGCAGTCCGGCGGAGCGGTGGAAGCGGGACAGTCTGTTGACGACGCGCGGCTGCGTGTGCGTGCGCACGCCGCACGCGCCGCCGTACGGGCTGATCGCGAACACGTGCGTCGTGCCGCGCAGCGTCGACACCGCCGCCCACCGCGAGTCCAGCGAGATCGCGATGTCCTACGGCACACCAACAATACACACCGTGGAAAAATGCCGGCGCATTTTCTTACATAACTTTTCAATTCCTATCATTGGAGGTCCGAAAATACTTCTCATACCATTTAAAACCATAATGATCATTCTTCATAAAAAATTTAAAAACTACATATTTAAAAACATAATCATTGAAATTCATAATATCATTAATCGTACATTTTTGGGCGAGTCTAGTGTTTTATGCACCTACATAGCTGGGTGATGGGTAGGTTAGGGTTATTTTTTTATGACCAGGCGGAGTGCACTGTTTTTGTAAGCAACAAGGTAGTAACAGTATTTATAAAAAAAATATGATCACTAACTGTTATGAGCTCCGTAGGTAGTAATAAAAAAGTATGAAAAATAAAATTATGAAGAGTGATTATTATGAACACAAATCGGAAGTAAGACAAAGAATAGGATTTAAAATATTATGTGAGCCAATTGGACCCTGGAAAAATTTATGTGATAAATCTATAGATCGCTGGTACAGATCCGGCTCGAAGGATCAAAATATGCGAGGTAATGCAGGGTTTTTTATAAATGATAAAGTCCGAGTCCTTTGATAATGATAATTATATTTTGATAAGTCTACAATAATTTTCTATGCTATGCTTATTATGCTGTTTACCGTGACCTTGCTAAGTTTATATTTTTACACGTGTTCGGTACATTGAACCGAAAACCCCCGAATATATTATTTTTTATTTAATTTTGGTTCGATTAGTTTAGTTAAAAAATATTTTTTTAGTTTATATTTAATGTTCTCGGTATTTATTTCCTTTTTATGATCATATGGTAATTCATTTATTAATGTTGGTATTTTATATAATAATAGATTTTTACCATACAAATTGTTATAGGAAGGTATGGATAGTTTAGTGTCGATATTGCGACGAGATCTTCCTCCATAGCTGCGAATAAATTGCATACTAGTATTAAAAAACTGTTCTGCTAGTAGTGCATATTTTATTTTATCAATTATCATGTACAGGTAATATTTGGCAATAATGGAACAGCCTGTTATAATCGTCTTTGAATTTGCATTTAATTTTTTGCGGTACGATAGTCTTTAGTATGCGTAGTTGGAGTAGATAAATTCAATTTAGGTGACTTTTACTTGTCAGTCCATAGCTGTGTAGTCCGTATTCTATAATTGATTCTCCAAGTGATTTGTATAATACTAGAAAAATGCACTTGTGGAAGATGCGGGTTCGAGTCCCGCCTGAGACAAGTCGATTTTTTTCAGTGCATTTTTCTAGTATTAATATTTACGCGTTTGTAAACGCAAAAATAAAATTATTCCATGATTTGTATAATGTTAACAATATTGGGTATGGTCTTTTATATTTAATTATTGAAAACTTTGAAAGAATTGCTCTAAGCTTGTCACACACGGTGTCAATGTGATCTGTCCATTTGAGTCATTTATCCATTACAAGACCTAGATAAAGCTGTTTATCTACAACTTCTATTGAGGGCCACCTACATGCATCACACCAATTTTTTTTGGAATGTAAGCACGAGTGGTCGTGGGCAACAACATTCAGTTCCTGGTGTCTTCTGTTTTGACTCGAGCTCACATACATTAGTTTGGTTTTGTTAGCATTTAGGACCAGTCCTGCATCATGTGACAATGTAATTAAGTTATCAAAGTCGTGTTGTAATTGTGTTAGTGCTACATTTATATCACAATGAGCTGCCATTAAGCAAGTATCGTCAGCAAATTGAAAGATTTCAGTTTTTTTTTTAATGTTATTGACGTAGGCAAGGTTGTGTAAAGGTCCCAAGATCGTTCCCTTGAGCCGTACCTACAGATACAGGCACTTGATCACTGCAGACATTATCTACTTTGACAAGGAAGGAACGATTATTGAGACAATTTTACATATTAATATTATTTTGAGCATTGTATGGTGAATCTGACCTGTACTTTGGCCGTGGTATCGCCCCTATGCAGTATATAGAGATGGTGCACGGAGGCGAGGCTCGGGCCACACGGGTGCGGGTTGATCCTGAACACGTGGAAGTCATGTCCACGCCGGTCCGCGGTCACGAGGAGCATGCCGCTAGCATCGAACTTAAGTGCGATCACCGCCTCCGAGTGAGCCACGAAGTGAGCCACCATCGGGTCCCAAGGCTCCTCGCTATCTTGACCGTCCTCTTCGTCAGTACCCTGGAGAAAATACCACAATACGAAATACATTCAATCACGCTCGTAATGCCATGTGATGCCGGCAGATTACAATAGCATCACCACATATCCTCCTAGGAGTGTCGTAGAAGGCGTAATGGATCAGCAAAGGGCTATTGATCACCTTATACTCCGTCCACCAATCCGCATTGGACAAGCGTGGTGGACTACTGCCTAGACCTCCTTCGATGACAAGGAGAGGCCTTGTGTCCCAGCAGTGGGTCGAATTATAAAGGCTGTTATGACGCTCGTAATCCCATGAGGAGTTGTGCAGAGCCTTGGGTAACATTTTGCTACAAATAAATCGACATTATGGCAGTATGGGCCATGCAGCGCACTCCCAAAAAATAACAATCTTTCAGTAAACAATCTAGCGCAAAAGCCAACAACTAGGACACATCGGAGTGTTTGGCGGGAAACCATGGCGTCTGGATGTCGATCTTTATTTCGTAACTCAAATATAGGAAATGAAATTTAATTAAACATTAGTCACATTCAATGACACCCATTGGAGGATAGGCTATGATGCTATTTTACTCTGCCGGCATCAAATTAAATTATATTTACCCCTTAAGCATTTGAAATAAAACATATACTAAACAAAGCTGAAAACTACATCATCATTCATTAATTAATTCCGATATAGATTAGTTTATCGTAATTATGGTCACTGATAGACGTTTAATTACTTATAAAAACAAGGAAACTGTGATAATCTTTTTGATAACATCACATCAACGTGACGATTTCTACTGTTTGAATTCAAGCATAATAAATAATAACAAAAAAATGAGATAAGGCAACTTCAAGAGAACTAACCACATTATAAACACCTAATAATGTATTACCTATAAAACATTACATCATCCCAAAAAAATATCAATTACACAGAAGGCAACTGTGTAATCGATTTAAAACAAAGAAGTAATTATCCATGTTAGTAAATTAGAAAAATGTTTTATATTTTGTAAAAACACTATGATAATATACAATATAAGTTGTAGAACATTTTAAATTGTGATGTAACATGACATTTTATTTATCTGGTATAAGGTGAGGTACTCGTATTCTCATCTAGTATTAGATGTTGATGCTTTTAATGGCATACAGCTTATTAGATCAATAATAGCTAAAATATCTACTCAACTTCTACGATATGGATACTAGATACCGGACAAATATACATTATAAGAAATCTAGATATTTCATAAATAAACTTAAAGAAATATATAAACAACCATGACTCGTGAACAAATATTCGCGTTCATCACACTAACATTTGCCACTACCAGGACTCGAACCCGGACCGCCCGATGTGTGGGCAGCGTTACTGACCACTCCACCGCGGCGGCGCCTCCACTATGTCAAAAAAACAAGCAATACGCTACTTCCGAGACCTAGCTTAACAACTTGAATAGTATATATATCTACAGATACAACTAAAGGCACATATGAGTTTAGAGGATCTATTAATAATGACTAGATCATACCTCTATATCTATAATAGTGACCACTCCCGGCTGCTGTATGTCGGCATTAGGCGGCGATGGCGATTGGGAAGTGCTGCGACCACCCGCTAGACTGTGCGCCACGCTCTCGCCCAGACCACGCAGCCCTTTGCTCAGGGACTTGGCCGCGTGGAGGACGGTGGCCGTGTAGCTGGTTACGCCTTCGCCTGCGATTTAAAAAACAACAAAAAGCTTCAATAGCTTCCCGCTATTAAGTTTAACGATTGATTTGAGAAGTCCGGTCCGAGTCCGCAGCACTAGTTACAAAAATCGGGAGAGGTCTTCCCTTGATTTTCTCGTATACCGGAAACGACTCAAAAGTTGATAGAAACCTTATATTTTGATGTCATACATGCACGTTAAATTTTGGTCACCCATCCGAGTACCGACCGCGCACTTGGTTGCTTAACTTTCGTGATCGACGTCTCAAAAGTTGATAGCAACTTTATATTTTGATGTCATACATGCATGTTAAATTTGGTTGCAATAAGTTAAATGTTACCAAGTGTTAAGCAATAAAATTCTGATTCTGATTCTGGTTAAAGCATACTCGAGTTATCGTGCTAACGCACAGACACACAGACATACAGTCACAAAGACACATACACACACACAGACATAATTCCAAAAAAAAATTTTTTTGGACTCGGGGAGGTCCCAGACGTAAATCCGTCAAAATCTCGAGGTCAAAATTTTTGACGATTACAAGACTTCCTCTACACTTACTACGTATACGAGAAAGTAAAATAGGAGCACAAATTTTATATGCAGAAGTTACCGAGGGTGTATTTACTCAAACCTATTTTGAAAAAACCTGTGATGTTTAATGAAACTTTAAAATTCAGGCGGCGTACACAGATAAAACTTTGAGGCTGACTCTGAGTTGCAAACTCGATGCAGTTTTTCGCAGAAATTTCGTTACATATTACCCGCCGATAGACCGCTCGCAATTAATCAGCTGCAAATTATGTGTCTAATGGCCTCATTCTGTTATAAACTTTAGAGACACCTGTTTGAATGTCCAGTTGAGATATATTTTTTACAATGAATAGAATTTTTTTAAAGGGCTAAACAAAGATATTCGTTTGTTACTAACTATAAGGCTACAATTACGTTTGTTACTAACTATAGGAACCCATTCACCTAGATGATCGGTATTTCATTCCATCAGACCACCTGATGTCGGTCGACCTGGGTAATCTAATCATTACGTACATATTCTGTGAAATATTTTTCATACTTAAGCTAGCCCATTTGTGTTACGGACACCCAATAAGAGATTCTGTTTAAAACATAGTATAGGTCTAATATTCCTTATTCCCTTTACGTATTTTAATTAAGTAAGTTCCTTAGTAAATATAAAAGCAATACCTCCTGCGACAAAATCTCTATGACGCAATTTACACATAAACAAAGACAGTAAGTAATGCTTTAAATAATCACTAGTCTTGAATGTTTATAACTATATTATTAAATTCCTTTGTTCCCTTATTATCTTATTAATCTTCTTAACTGTTATATAGTCATAGGTGTTTAGCATCGCAGTTAAAAGCTGTATTTTAAAAACACCGTTATTAAAATAAGTTATGTATCTCAGAATGACCTTGAACACGCCAGCAGCAAAATATTATAAAAACAATATTATGTTTTGGGAAAATTAACTAAAATAGTCCTTTTTGGTACCTAGAAGAGGAAAACAACTGATATCGACTTGTATATTTATTAGTAACAAAACAAAACACGAGCATTTGTTAAATTATTAAAACAGTAGTTTAAACGAGAACTAGAATACCGTTTATAACGCCATAGCTAATTACCCGCTTATTGTAACAAATCATTAAATTATGCATGTTTCATGTTATATATAATTAGTTGAGCGTGCATCGATTGTTTTGCAATAAAGGAGTGATATGTACCAACCGTAAGGTCAGAGTGTTCAGTCAATAGCCACCAATGATAACAACAAAGGGAATATTTCGTTTATCTATCACTAATGGTAGCATACATTATAGCTCTATATATTTCATATGCTAATTCCATGCGATAAAGAAGTAGAACATACAATTTATCAGTATAAATTGTATGCTTTGTTTAGTATTATAATAAAATACCTTTCATATTTCTTTTAAATGAAGTGATAAATGAACATGGTTTGGTTTATATTGACAATGGGCATGGTTTAAATGTGACTTTGTTTTAAAGTTTAATACACCTTTATGGCTATAATTCAGTCCTTGTCCATTAATTACAATTGCTATTTTATTGTACTAACTTTGGATTTGGATATTATATTTAGCACTCCCAGTCCTATTCATAACTGTGTTTGTAATGTAATTAGAAAAATGTATCATGAAGAGTTTTGAATAATTTCTTACCTTCACATCCTCCACTACTTCTTTTTGACTGATTCAGCTTCTTATCAGCATATGCCAACCAACGGTCTCCCAAAGCCAGAGGGTTTATGGGCATACTTCCTCCAAGAGGGCATGGACAAGGGTAGCAAGTTGTGATCGCCATTCTGTCCTCTAAGGTCGCAGCGTCGAAGACTGCGAAGCGCTCAGAGAACGATACCACTACTGAACGCTTATTCGCCAAAACATCTAATATGGGATTCTTGAATTTGATACTTTTTACCTGAACAAAAACATTTACTTAAAATATACATTTTTATGCAAATAAATGATAAAAATTGAATGTACTTATATAATAATCACCTGTTCACCACCTCTGATAGATATGAAGCTAAGTGAGCAAAAAGTCGGTCCAGGGCTTGCAGAATCACACAGAGCGATGAGGGGCCTCTTCGATGCAAAGCAGTCGCCGTGCTGCGGAGTAGGCAGTATACGGAGCACCCTCACTGTGCCCTGTCTCCACGATAGTACCTCTTGGGCGTCGCCATTGGGAGTGATTAGCCATACTTGGACCCCGGATCCGTAACCGAGGATTAAGAGGAGTGGAGATATATCATTGTCACTGTCACCTTCAGGAGTGGGCTCATTGATGTCTGCTGTCTCGAACCTGGACCATTAAAATACTATCAATTATTTCGGTGATGAATTTATTTATCCTTAGCTACGTTTTAATAAAAGAACACATGGTTTTTTGCGCCGAACGGAACGCGTGCGTGGTGGAGTGGTCAGTATAGCTGCCTACACATCAAGCGGTCCGGGTTCGAATCCTGGTAGCGGCAAATATTTGTGTGACGAACACGAATATTTGTTTGCGAGTCATGGTTGTTTATATATTTATTTAAGTTTATTTATAAAAATATCTTAAATTATTATGTATATAAAAAAAAATGTCCGTTATCTAGTATCCGTAACACGTACTTCGGGCTAGATAATTGGTGTGAGAGTGAAAATATATTATTATTATTATTACCGAATGATTTGTGAAGTCAGTTCAAAAACTTTTATTTAATTTTATGAACATATTTCTAGAAAAATGCACTGAAAAAAATCGACTTGCCTCAGGCGGGACTCGAACCCGCACCTTCCACAATCCACCGAGGCAGTTTTTTTTTCTAGTATTATATTTACGCGTTTGTAAACGCAAAAATAAAATTATTCCATAATGTAAGGTAGTTTCAACTTAGCTGGGCGTCAAATATTTGCAAAAATATTTCGTTCGGGTCTTGGAAGTGCAAATTTCAAAGATTTGATGAAACGATGTTTACCATAAAAACATAAGCACCAAGCACTGACAAATTTCGACAGCGAAAAGCAGTGCCTCGGTGGCGAAATTGGTTAACGCGTCCACCCGGATTGTGGAAGGTGCGGGTTCGAGTCCCGCCTGAGGCAAGTCGATTTTTTTCAGTGCATTTTTCTAGTATTATATTTACGCGTTTGTAAACGCAAAAATAAAATTATTCCATAATGTAAGGTAGTTTCATCTTAGCTGGGCGTCAAATATTTGCAAAAATATTTCGTTCGGGTCTTGGAAGTGCAAATTTCAAAGATTTGATGAAACGATGTTTACCATAAAAACATAAGCCCCAAGCACTGACAAATTTCGACAGCGAAAAGCAGTGCCTCGGTGGCGAAATTGGTTAACGCGTCCACCCGGATTGTGGAAGGTGCGGTTTCGAGTCCCGCCTGAGGCAAGTCGATTTTTTTCAGTGCATTTTTCTAGTATTATATTTACGCGTTTGTAAACGCAAAAATAAAATTATTCCAGAACATATTTCTTTCAAACTGACAAATCTAAACTTTGTAATTTTGTTACAAACTTGTGATTGAGCATGGCAAAAGATGAACATAGGACAAAATTATTAAATAAGACATTAGACTGTTAGTAGCTTTTTGCTGATTGTACTTCAATAGTTGCACTATTATCTCATTTTTGTGATTTTTTTTATGACACCACTATGACATATCAAAACAATAAAACAAGATAATCTTTTGATAAGATAATGAAAATGTTTTGATAAAATAATGTAATGTATTTGTTTTGATCCTGACTCATGTTTATTTTGGTATCAAATGAAACATAAATAAGCGACTTATTTACTTATATTTCCTGTTTTTGTTATTTAAAATAACAAATAGAGGAAATATAAAGTAATTTAATAAATTTCCAAAACCGGATTAAGACTTTTAATATTTTAGAATGTTGAAATTTGATTATCATAATAGGTATTATAATCATCTTTCAAATAAAAACATGAAAATAAACATTGCTAAAAGAATTCCTTCAAAACTGAATTATCTACTACATAGTTAATTTCTAATAACATAACACTTACATTGTTTATCCCAAAACAAAATATTCAAATTCTAATCTATCCTAGTTTTCAGCATGCTAATAAAACTTATAGTAGGTATTATAATAATAATAAGTTATGGCTGACCTAGCCCATTGTATAACATCTTTGGGGTCTATGTTGGACGATGATGAGAGTGTGACATCATTGATGAACCCAGAGACCGCATCAATAATACTGCGATCGCTGGGAGGCTGTGAAGGGACCGTGAGCGGCCCACCAGACCGAATGTGTCGCGGGGACTCCGCTGACATTGTGGTGACTTATAACCTGTGAAAAAAATAAAATCTTTATGAATTGTGCAATAACTAGAGTATATTATACTATTTGCTAATTTTAATTAGGTACATAATTTCATTCTGATTTGACTATTAAGTTTAATTATTCTAATAAGATTAATAGAATAAGACATAAGTACAATATTGTCAATAATGGGACCTCATTATGTAAATATATAGTTATGTAGGAATATATCTATATTTATAGTTAATATAGATATATTCCTGAATAATGAGGTTCCACTATTGACAATATTGTATGTCTTAGTTTTTTAATCTGAACGTAATAAAGTTTTTTAAAACAGTCTGACTTGAATTTTATGTACTTAAGTTACATTAACGACGCCGTCTATGTGGAGTGGTCAGTCTTGCTGCCTACACATCAAGCGGTCCGGGTTCGAGTCCTGGTGGCGGCAAATGTTTGTGTGACAAACACGAATATTTTTGATGAATCATGGTTATTTAGTCTTATTTACTTGTTTTTTATATATTTTAAGTATATTTGTCTGTTATCTAGTATCCATAACACAAGTTCTTAAAGATACTTAATTTGGGCTAGATAATTGGTGTGAGCGTAGAAATATATTATTATTATTTTTTATGTATATTTATTTATAAAAATATCTAAATGTAGATGTATATATAAAAAAAATTGTCCATTATCTAATATCCATACCACAATTTCCTAATGATACTTAATTTGGGCTAGATAATTTGGTGTGAGCATAGTAATATAATATAAAATAAATAAAGATGGCTCAGAATCTTTATTCCTAAAAAATTATAGGTAATCTATAGTCCCTACAGCCAGTAATTGCAACATTTTTGTAACCACCAGACTTGGTATAAAGTGGGTTTTCATGTATGTGGTATAAAAATAAAAAGTTCACAAATTCATTTGCAGTATATTTGCTTACAAAGATTTAATTATGATATGACCACCGTTTATTTCTTTTGAACCTTGAAAAAATCTGTCATGCTAGATTCTACCTTCCTTTATTTACAATTTATTAAAATGCAATATGACCCTAAAAATACAACCAAAAGTGTTATACATATATCAATTATTAAGCATAAATAAGGAAAAATGGTTTCTAATGGTTGGTCACGATACTGGTCACTAAAAGAAACAATGAAAAACAAATACATCCCAATAAAAGAAAAAAAGAGAGTCTATGAAACATCGATACTCCCAGTGTTAACATATGGTTGCCAAACATGGTCTCTTACCAAGAAACAAAGACAAAAGATAAAAACCTGTCAAAAAAGTATGGAGAGAAGCATGCTCAGCATCAAACTTAATGACAGATGTAAACTAACAGCTATCAAAAAGCGCACAAAAATCAAGGATGTTGGAACAGTAATAAAACAATTAAAAGTGGCGGTGGACGACCTGTCCACCTGTTGAGATTTGCCAAGAACAAATGGAATACAGAGTGGTATCTCCGCAATAAAAAAAAAAATAGACGCAGACCACTGAAGAGATGGGAGGATGATATGCCAAAGGGATGGATGAGTGTGTGGCATAATAGAAAGGAATGGCACTGTTTGGTGGAGGCCTATTTCAATAGACAACCAGACCTATATTAATTTGTTTTAAGTATAAAGTGGTTTAAATTTAAAAAAAGAGAAATAAAGGCTCTATTATTATTATAAGCTAAAATTGTAAAACACTGTAACCCGTCTATGGAAAAATTAATGAAATCGGTTAAAATCTGGCTTTACAAGGTAAAATCTACTTCTCCTTTTGTTAAAGTCAGTTAAATTTAGCCTATGTTACCCGGACCATAATAACGAATCGATTGACACCTTATTCATCAAATGTATGAATATATTTTTTTCAATGACACAGGAATTTATAGCCTACAAATAATATTTCATGGAGACTAGTACCTACCAAAATATATACCAATAAAATCAATAGAATATTACCTGAGACAGTGAATGTAATAAATCTAAATATTATGATGAATTACCTATTCTATAGTTATCCACCAGCAGTCTATAATAAGATCAAATGCAGATGATGATAATCTTTACACTACTTCCTGCTTTTATAGTTCAAATCACTGGCCAAAACTGACTTTTCTGTTAAAAATTTAAATAAGTACATACCTCCAGATACTGAAGAAAAAAATAAGGTAGTCTTAAATATTTGCCTACCTCTAAAATACGGTCTCTAAAAAATATTAAAGTTATTCATATTAATTACTGATTATAATATTTTGAAAGAAAACAATTATGTTCTTAGCTTAGAATAATAATGCACATTATTATTGTAAGGTACTTACTTAGTTATTGCATTAAAACAATAAGGAAAAATAATAAGCCATGACACAATTTCAGTGCTACATTAAATTGATCTATATTATATGTTGCAAGCTTTGTCTTTCTTAATGCATTTTATATTATACCTAATGATATAATATATATAATTAAATTCTAAATGAGACTAGTGAAACAAGCAATGCGATACATTCCCAAGGTTCACGAAAGTTTAACTTGCCAAACTCGAACACAAAATAATAAACAAAGCATGAAACACAAGTTATAGATTACATAATTAAATAGAAAACATTCTAACACACTTACCTAATAATCATTTATACATCATAGAAATGTAACTAAATACAATGTTATTGTGAAACAGCTGGTTGCTATACATATTATGTATTTGTGTACGTTCAGAAGCTAGACAAGGGGCCGAGGACAAAGGAAATCGATGCAATTCTTTCATCTCAATTTACGAAGGACATAATAGCTCCAAAGACTTTATAACATTCATGATCGATAACAAATACTTTTCCTTTAGGAACCTTACCTTAATATTAAGAATAATCCTCATTTTAGCTCCATTTTTAAATAAAAATGCAACTGCGTCGTTACTACTGGCAGTCGAAAACAATGACGTCACAAGAATATAAAACAAAACTTAACTTAACATCACTATCATGCGCACTCCGGTACTAAAATAAAAATATCTAAACACTGTAATAAATTAGTTGCGAATAAATTAAAGTTATATACAAAATATACAACGATTCACGAAACAGATGATTTGAATGACAATCCCTGCGGTCCGATATACGCAAACATTACGAACGTTACCAACAGTGCAAACGGCGTGGACCGAATTGAATACGGTGCTATGTGCACTATTTGCGTGCAATCAATTTGAACCACGCTTTGTGTGTAAATGTCAAACGTCTAAGAAGAGGTTATGTAAAAACCATTTAAACACTAAAATAGCACTCTAGGATTATTAATAGAGTAAAATAAAATTATTGTAGCAAATAAAGTAGCTATAACGAGTCTTTATTAATTCAAAACTCAAATGTTTACTCTACTAATTCATACACTTAGACGTCAAATTCGAGTTTGACATTTGCGCACACATTGCACTACCTCTTTTTCGTGAGCACCGTTAGCACTGCATAATGACGTCACTCATGACGTCACATATTTTCGTTGGTGCGAATACGTTCAATTTGATTCACTCCGTGTGCGCGCTATCGGTGCCGATAGCGCACATATGCGCAATTCGGACCGCGGTGAATACGTATTGGTTTTATGTGTGCTGTGCGTGTGTCTGTGTGAAAAAGTAGAAATTGAACCAATGCGAAGTTTTAATTAACTCGATGTAGATGGCTCCACATTCGACTTTCGTCGAACGTCACTTTTCGCTCCAAAACGCAAAATAAAACGGCTTTTTCCCGACATTTTTTTTATTATTCTCAATTAATTTTAACTAAAATGTACTTTAATTTGATATTTATTTATATTAAAAACAAAAAATATATATTTGAAATACGTAGCACATACGAGTGAAAATTAGTTGCTTGTTATTCTAGGGAATTCGTAATAGCTGCAAAACGCAACTGTTGATTCATTTATTTTTATTTCGTTACTATGGCGTTTCACAGTACTTTTAATTTGCAATCAATTTTTGGTGTTTACTTTTTGTTATCTGTTTCGTGTTTTATTCCAATTAGGGGTAATTCTAAAACAAATAAATTTAATATTGTTTTTATTGTTGTTGACGACTTGCGATACTTAACGGAAACTGACGTACAGTTATCGAATATTCACAAATTGGCGGCAAAAAGTGTAAATTTTCAAAGTGCTTATGCGCAGGTGCGATACTAAATTATAACTAATTTTAATCAATGCCTACTATATTGTTCTGTTTTTTATTTTTTGATTTACTTTACAGCAAGCATTATGTGCTCCCAGTCGGAATTCCATTTTAACAGGTCGACGGCCAGATGCACTGCATTTATATGATTTCTATAGTTACTGGAGAAAAGAAGTTGGAAATTTTACTACGCTGCCTCAGTATCTTAAAGGCAATGGCTACGACACATTTTCTATTGGGAAAATTTTTCATCCAGGAATAAGTTCTAACTATACAGATGATTTTCCATATAGTTGGTCAATTAAAACTTACCATCCTTCAACCTTAAAATACAAGGATGCAGCTGTTTGTATTGATTCCCGTACAAAAAAACTGCAAAAAAACTTATTATGTCCGGTAAAAACTGCCGACCAACCTGAAAAAACGTTGCCAGATATTCAATCTCTCAAATATGCAATAAACGTTTTAAAGAAAAGAAATGAAGCAATTAAGCCATTTCTTTTAGCAATCGGCTTCTATAAACCGCACATACCTTTAAAGTACCCGAAATATTATCAACGTAAGTATTCGGTAGGTACCTTATTTAATAATATGGGTGCAATAGCTTAGATTAAAGCAAAAGGGAAGATACGGCATCCTCCTTACCGCATTTTTCAAAAAGCAGGCCTCGTCAACTACAACATCTGAGACGTAGTAGGGCCATCGGTTTCAGTTTTGTAAGGCGCGCGCTCAGACTTTTTTATTGGTCTGAGGGCGCGCGTTACTCGGGTGACGTATCTTCCCTCTTTTTGCTTTAATTACACACTTACACAAATATTTTCCGCCACCAGGATTCGATCCCAGACTGTAGGCAGCTATTCTGACCAGTCCACCACGAGACGGCGTCAAAACCTTGCCTATTAAAGTAAAATAACTTCCAACCTTTTTATAATAAGTATCAACAAAGTAAACGTTTCCGTTTTAGGTAAAGTTCCTATCAGTAAAGTGAAGCTACCAAAATTTCCTAATAAACCAAAAGGTTTACCTTTGGTTGCATGGCACCCATGGACTGATATACGCCACAGGGACGACATTGCTGGGCTGAACATATCTTTTCCGTTTGGTCTTATGCCAGCTGAATGGACATTAAAAATAAGACAGAGTTATTATGCCGCCGCGAAGTATGTAGATGATTTGATTGGCAATCTGCTGAAACATGTAGACATGAACAATACTATCGTTGTGCTGACAAGTGACCATGGTGAGTCAAATTATTATTTTCAATCCAAGAAATCTATGGCAGACTATAAAACGCTATGCTTTTGTGAACAACTATTTGGAAGACCGGGTTGTTGATCTCTTCAGTAGTTGCTATAAGGGTTAGAGTCAAGGCTTTCATAAGAAAAAATCATGATAGGCGCGCAATCAAATACCTACAGTAGGTTTAGGATCTACAAAGAGAATGGAAGACAAGGATATTGTAAAATAAATTCTTCAACAAGATGCCAATGATGAATACAGGGTTCATGTAATTAATTTGGAAATGCTAAATGACTGGACAAGTTTGGGGGAATTCTCTATTCCGCCGACTTTAAAGTGGCGCACTCCACTACAAAATTGGTCGTCTGCGCTGCTAAATTTCTATCTTAATGCCTTTCAGATGATTCTCCCTGATCAGTGAAATTTAGTGCGTTTAATATAAATAATAAATATATACTGGGTGTAAAAGACATGAACAGTCAAACGAGAACCGTGTATTCTATCCATCAAAATAAGACATATTTCAAAAAAAATATTGCTGGGAAATGATTTTAATTTTTTGGTGTTAAAAAAAATTGCAAATTGTGCCGAGTAATGTAAAAGGCTCAACTCGCAAAAACACCATAATTTTGCCAGTACCCTTGCCAGTAACCCCCCAGTAGTTCTATTGTAGTTGCGTTAAGAGCTCAATTTGTATAGGAAACGTGAATAGCGCCCCTAGCGGAGAGAAGCGTAAATCACGTTTCCCATACAAATTGAGCTCTTAACGCAACTACAATAGAAACGTTTTTTATACTAAAAAACTTACACTACGGGTACAGACGGCGCGGGCGGCCCCGTTCGTTAGTGTCCGTGCGCATCGAGTGAGCTACATTGAACGCTAACGTTTTGAAGTCATTTTTGTTATGAAATACTAAAAAAAATATAATGTTTCTTTGGACAATAATTAAGAAATAATGTTTAGAATACGTTTTCATAAAAAATAAAAAATAAAATTATGACCTTCAATAAAATCGAAACTATCAATTTTCCAGGTATAGTCTAAAGGAAAAAAAATGTTATGATGGTGAGCAGAATACATGGTTCTTGTTTGACTGTTCATGTCTTTTACACCCTGTATAGCTAATATAAATAAAATAACAATATAAATACATAAAAAAATTCACTTGTAATTCTGAAGTAGGTAATTGAGAAAAGTAGATAATATTAATTTCATTGAAAATATTTTTATATGATTTTTATACAAACAAAAACATACATATAATAATAATGGCCTCGTGATTCCGGCAGAGGAGAATAGCATTAATTACCCCATATCCTCCAATGGGTGTCATAGAAGGCGACTAATGGGTCAGCAAAAGGGTATTGAGCACCTTATACTCCGTCCACCAATCCGCATTTGACAAGCGTGGTGGACTACTGCCTATACCTCCTTTTGTTAGTAATGCCACAGATAATATAATACTATACGTAATGCTTTTAATACTAGAAAAATATTTACGCGTTTGTAAACGCAAAAAAAAACCAGTAATGCTTTTGCTTAAAGTATTAATTATCCATAAAAATTTGCAGGTTGGTCACTAGGAGAAAACGGGCTATGGGCAAAATATAGTAACTTTGATGTAGCACTGAAAGTACCCTTACTGTTTTCGGTCCCAGGATTACGACCTAAAATCGTTAAAACTCCTGTGGAACTAATCGACATATTCCCAACTATAGCTGATTTACTTGGTTTATCTCATAACGTACCCAAATGTGGTAATAGAGATAGTTCAAAATTGTGTTTTGATGGCGAAAGTCTTGTTCCTTTAATGCAAAAGCACAGTAAAGACTTTAAAGGATATGCTATTAGTCAGTATCCCAGGCCTAGTGCGTATCCAAAAGCAAACTCTGACAAGCCACGCCTGAAAGATATCAAAATTATGGGATATAGTATAAGAACCAAAAGATACAGGTACACGGAATGGATATCATTTAATAACACAATATTTACAAGTGACTGGACAAAGATATATGGTTTGGAATTATATGATCACATTGTGGATCCAAATGAAGCACATAACATGTATATGGATCCAAAATATCATAATATTATTAATTATTTATCGAATTTATTGAGGTCTAAGATAGGGTTTATAAGTGTTAGTTCGTTATAAACATCAAATCATAAATTTTGCACAAAACATATATTGGCTCTTGTAAAAATTACTTGAATTAGCTTGAATCATAGAATATGTAACTCATACATTGTAGTAAGAAACAATTATGCCAATGAAACAGCACAAAGTATTTAGTCGTTCTTATTGGAATGCACTGCACAGTTCTATTCTACTGTATAAATCAAGTATAAATAAATAATGACATAATTTTTTATGTTCCATTTTTACACGACTTTTCTATTACTATAGTCTTCTAGACATTTCTGCATCTGGATTAGAAATACATTGTATACAATATAGTGTAGAACTTAAGTATTATTTAAGATAATTTTAACCTAGTAATTAATTAATTAATATCCTAATTTATTGCACTTTCATGATAACTATTATAGCTAATAGTGCGAACTTGACTAGTCCTCCATAAACAAACAATGAGGACACACCCTCATAGAATGACCGAACCGAAGAATCGCGGAAAAATGGAAACACCGAAAAGCTCGAGTAAGTTGTCCATAAACCAATTATGTAATTGATTCAGTTATTAATATAATTATTACAGCGATAAGCGCGCAGTTGTTTTACGCGGCAAACGTTGCGGAAAAATTGCGTTTGACGCGCACTATTATAATTTAATAGACTATAATACAGCAATCGTTGATTGTTTTTTACGTTTGAAGCAGCGTTATCGTCGGCTAAAATGAATGGGGAAAAAAGAATGGCACTTGCCGCACGCGTCTTCTGCAGCGTTTGCCGCAAAAAACAACCGTGCGCTTAACACATAAAAATACGGGCGCAGCCTTTTTTATAACTAGGTATAGTATAGAGCTTGGGCTTCGTCTCCAAAATTGCCCAATGATTGCCAAAAAAAACATTCATGTATACATCAGTGCCGGCATTGAGCGCTCCCACAGTAAGCTCACCCGCGTACGGGAGACAAAAATACCGTAAAATGCGATAATACTTCGAATGGCTTTATTAACTACTAAGGAAATATGGAATGTGTAATAGGTAAAAACTATTTAGAGAACTCATTTTTGATAACATTTTCTTTGAGTAGATAATAGTTAGGTATTCATTTATAAAATCTGTACAAAGATCCAAAGGCTAAAATCGGCTGCAAAGCTCAACCTCTACATTAAAACTTATTTATCTACAACTTAGGAACTTTTAAAAAATGGAAGTCACTAATGATTCCGACAGCCAGCACTACTGCGTGCTGCCGAGATCAGAATCATACCTTTAATTTAAATCCTTCTTTTTATAGTCTCGCTTGCTTTGAAGGCGCGCTAATATTATTAAAATACGATTGTATATTTTCATACCTTTGGTATGGTGCAGTATCACTTATTCTATAGTAGTAACTAAGTCTTAATTTAAAACCTTTTTGTATGTACTATCGCGGACACACATGCTGGAGCACCCATAATATTTGCAAAACGTAGTAAAATCCTATAGTAAAACAGTTCACGCGTCAAAGGAAACTAGCTTTGAATTGCTTAAGCACGGAAGTCCGCCACCATACCTACCTAAATAAAAAATAGTATTTAAATAAATTTGTGAATTTTATAATAAATGTAATTTTTACATTAGAATGCTATTTTTGATGACATAATAATTCTGTAATAATAAAACCTAATTTGTATTACATACTAATAGAGCTAACAGTCTTGGTTAATGTTAATGTCCACCACTTCATACTAGACTCTTTTCATCTTCTGGCACTGGTTTCTTAGAGTTTTCTTCCATTTCTTGCTGTTTAAATCTAGCATACAATGCGCTACTAGCTAGTACTATTACATTTGATGTCCACCAGAGAATGTTTTTAGATTCATCATACCATTGTGTAGCCATTACAGTTTGAGCACAAGCCTTAGCAGTTCCCGATATGTTGTGAGTCAAAGGTGATGTTACCTGGAAAGTAAATATAAATGGGGTATAATAATTAGTTATGATTTAGCATACAGATCAAGATGAAAAGACTAGTCCTTGATTGAAGGGTTGAAAGGAATGAAAGTTTTAGAACAAGAAAATTATAGGTAAAACTGGAAGACACAACGCGAACATAAAATTAAGACTAAAAAATTTACCTTGAATCTTCTTGTTATCTATTTGTCTCTTTCTCACCACTAGACCACGTGTCACGTGACCGTCTAATACGTTATACTTACGTACGTCATCATATACGTATGTCATTACTTTTGGGGAGAGTTAGAAAGAGACTGGTAGGAAATAGAAACATTCAAAGGTTACTTGGGGTCAAAAAAGTTGTCTTGACTTTTTAGTATGGCTTTTAGTTTTACCTATAAATTTCTTAACTAGAACAAGGTAACATAGTGGTATTCGCGGGAGATCATTGTGTAGGCTAACCGCAATAGTCATTCAAAAAATAACAAGGAATTTCTGATAACTCTATACTTTTCATGACAATTCTTATGACCATTTGTTGCTATTTAAGGTACCTACAAGCAGTCTCCAGAAAGCAATTTAGTAGAACCACTCTCTTTCTACTTAACTACTGTTAATTTTCCCAACCAAATCAGATAATATAGATAGTAAGAGAAGTACCTTAATTTGTAAAGAAGTGACAAATCCAATTGCAAAGCCGCATAAACCACCAACAAACATTTGGAACCAAAAATAGGCACTGTAAAAATTTTTATAATTCCATATTGAATTCCATTCATTGTTCAAAATTATCAATGGCAGAAATAGTATTATAGAATAAGCATTGTTATAGAAAGACAAAAGCCACACTTCTTGGTTCACATTTGGCAATACTTTTTTAGTGTAAATGGAATAAAGTGATAACATAAGTGATCCAATGACTCCATATATTGTTCCTAGCAGTGAAAATGAATCTGAAAAAAATACAAACCATATTTTAGTAAATATTTTTTCACTCTCGATTAAGCAAGTCAGTTAAAAGTTGTGTGTATCTCATATGCTTTTCTGTCTGAAAAACAATGCAACATCAAGTGCAGAATGTATAATAAATATTGAATATAATTGGTGTAAAGATCATTTAGTATTTAATTAACAAGCCATAGTTGTCTAGTTATTTTTTTAACTTTTTTTTTAATTTCCCTCTTAAAAATAAAATTACTGTTGGGACAGCAATAAAAAAAGGGGACTTTTTCTATTGCTCTCCCAACAGTAATTTTATTTTTTTGCTTTCACCCACAATGACATGGCAAATAACATTTTGTAATTTTTGGTCTGAAATGACATAATTTATCACATACTTACTTTGATGTCGCAAATTTATTTTGAGATTATAAATTATAGGTAAGTATTGTTATCAATATCACTACTTGAATGGGCATAATTTTAAGATTGATAGTATATATTACTCTAGCTGTGCCCGCGACTTTGTTCCCATGTTATGATGTTATATAGCCTTCCACAATAAATGGAATATCAAACACAATAAGAATGTTTCAATTTGACTCAGTAGTCCCTGAGATTAGCATGTTCAAACAAACTCTTCAGCTTTATAATATTAGTATATATGTGAAACTGCCTTTTAATACTCTATCACATATCACCTTACCACAAAACACATTTATAAAATTTCTAGTGCACTGTTCAGTGAAACTGGGCATAATTATTATTAATAATATAAAATAGCATACCTAGTAAACTTTCTTGATCAACACCAAGATAAAATCCAAAAATTATAAATCCACAGCACATTATACACTTAGTTGAAGTGGATTGTTTTAAAAGTAACCAACTAAATACAACATTAAAAACTGTGGTAAGCGATCTCCCAACATAGTAGAAAGGTACCCCAACATATTTCAAGCACAAGTTATTTGTGGATATCATTAATGTGAACATTATTGACAATGGTACAACCTGAAAATCAAAAAAGACTCTTTTAAGAATTTTAATACATACAATGCCCTTTTTAGATAGTTTCTGAAATAGTTTAAAGTCTGTGTTTTAATTATTCTTATGTGTTATCAAAGGAAGATATCTTTTGATAAAGATAAGCAAAATAATTAATGGACTGTATGCCCTGATTATTTGTCTTATTGATAAACTTGTATACTTTTAAATATTGTACTTTTTTTACACAAACTACTGACATTCATTTTGCCTATTTACAATCTATATACACAGTAAATATGTCTGAAGTGGAAAAATTATATTACCTTTTTCATCACATCTCTATTCCATGGTGTGCCTTTTGGAAATGTGAATATACCAGGTATACCACCAGTTTGGCTTAAAGTGAAGCATATAGTAAATGAGACAAGGCATTGGAACCATGTAATAAATAAAGGTGCTTCAAGTGCCACTGTGTCACTACTCAATAGAGATTTATTCACAAAAACTGTTGTTATTGATACAACCCTGAAAATGTAATCAATATTATTTATTAGAAAACATATACTTTGTATCGTGCAAACAAATCATTTATACCATATTATTGTGGTCTAGTAAATGACTTTTCATACCATTATTAGCACAATGCAGGTTATTCATAATGCTGATGGATATTTATCTTTTTAAAATGAATCCGAATGAGTAAAAATAAACATGTCTTGTGTCTTTCTAATATATGTATGTAAACCTTCTAGTTTTTATGTAAAATTACATACAAAATTAGATCTAATACAATTTTAGTTTTAGTAAATATTATTTGAATTAGTAGACATAATAAATAGATTGTATGTACATTAAAACCTATGATAATCTAAGTTAATAACATAATGTATGAATATTTTTACCAATAACAGCTGACAACAAAAAATATTTTGATATATCGTGAACACAAATCTGTGCGTGCCTCTTTCATGGTGTATTCAATTTGTACTTGTTGATAATGCAAATAGTTGAAATAGTGTAGTAAATAATTAATTAGGTACGTCACCAAAGGTAAGCAGGTATTTAATTGTTTGATTTTTTGGAGTTTCTTTTCTTAACCTTGCTTACCGTACCGCTTGCTATTGCTAAACACAGATTAGAAAGAATCAAAGAATATGTTTGCTAAACACACTTCTCTGTCTACGGCAAGGAGCTTATTTCTATAGGTAATATAAGCTCCTTGGTCTACGGCTAAACGACTTTGACAGTTTTGACAGTTTTTTTTTTGTTAATTTTTCTCTGTTACGGGACGGCAAAAGGATCTAGCCCATACAGCCAAGTCTTCAGTTTCATCTTCTTTCTTGCTTTTTGCATTAAAATGTGGATGCCACACTTTTTAATGCATCTAGGAAGTGCTTGGCGAGAAATGCATAGTACAGACCTCATGATGGTGACTGATGAGAATTGTATAGTGGGATTTCCAACCACTATACAATTCTCAACGCCACATACACAAACCCTTTATTTCAATGATTCCTCATAAATGTTCGTCAACACGGATGATTATGCGACACCACTTTCACTGCACAAAGTCCACTCCGAAGCAATTTTGAATTATAGAAATAAAGATCGACATCCAGACGCCATGATTTCCCGCCAAACACCAGTTTTTTTTTGGTTACATTTTCCCTGTTACGGGACGGCAAAGGGATCTAGCCCATAGAGCCAAGTCTTTAGTTTCATCTTCTTTCTTGATTTTTGCATTAAAATGTGGGCATCGCACATTTTAATGCATCTAGGGAGTGCTTGGAAAGAAATGCATGGCAACAGACCTCATGACTGTGACTAATGAGAATTGTAAATCCCACTATACAATAGTGGGATTTCCAACAGCTATACAATTCTCAACGTCACATACACAAAACCTTTATTTTAATGATTCCTCATAAATGTTCGTCAACACGGATGCATATGCGACGAAACGATACCACTTTCACTGCACAAAATCCACTTCGAAGCAATTTTGAATTATCGAAATAAAGATCTACATCCAGACGACATGGATTCCCGCCGAACACTCTTTTCTTTTCTTTTTCTTAAATTTTCCCTGTTAAGCAAGAAAGTTGTAGGTAAAAATGGAGTACACGGTAGTGGAAGGTACTTGAGGATAGTTCGTATGACCCGACGTGTGACTATGATGTTGCCAATTGCAAACAAAATACCCCAAACTTTTAGCATAATAGAAATAATCTTATAAAATCACTTAATTGCTATTAATATTAAGTACTTACATACGTGTAATTGGAGACTGCAAATTGCCCAATAAAGACGCTCCTGATATAAAATGTCATTTTATGAAAGGGAGGCAATAATACTTATTCAGTACTTAATTGTATTTTTAATGAGCTTGGGAAAAATGAAAATAAATGTTTTTTTTTTATTTCATATAAAAAAAACATTTATTTCGCTCGCCCGCTCGCGCCGGTACAGCATTTAGTTGCATTGCGTTACTTCGTTGCGCTCTCTCCTCCAAGTCTCCTTTTTTCATGGATTCATTTATTATTAGTGCACTGTTAATAATACCTAACTACTCATTATTATTAGACTTTGCTATTATGGAGCTCAGGCCAATGAAAAAGTTCGCATTAATGTTTAGGTAATTTGCAATTTTCTTTCTGAGATTGGAAACTGTTTATTTTCTGTTAACACAGTAAGTAGTGTATCATTTTAAGGAAAAATATGATAGAAAACACTTTTTTTATTTAAACATTTAAGTTACCTACTTAGCACGAAAACCAGTAACTAATAATAAACAACTTTAAAAAAAAGGCAAACCGACTTCAAAAAGTATAAAAATAAAATATTATTATAGTGTGTGCTAGGTGTACCTACTGTACTGCTTGAACTCGGTGCCAAGCCAAGTAGGTATTTTGACTTATTGTAAAAGTTGATTATTTTTCTAATTTTAGTTTAAAATTAGTTATTTTATTTAAATTACGAGATGACAAACAAGCTTGCGGTCCGCCTGGTGTTAAGTCATTACCGTCGCCTATAGGCACTTGCAATACATATTAAGGGTAAATCACTTAATATAGCAAATGCGTTGGCATTCTAGAAATTAAGATGATATGCCTTCAATGCCCAGTAATTACACTGGCTCACTTTCTCTTCAATCCGAAACACAGCGAACTCCTTCACGGCAGAAATAAGAAAGGCAGTACCCAGACGACCTTACATATGAGTCTACCACCTAGTAAATAGGGTAGTATAAAGGTACGTAGTAAGTTGAACTCCATGACACCACCCGCAACCTTAAAAAACCTTGATTGATTTTACCTTCCATCATCAGGCCACCGGAATAGCCTTAAAATACAAGTATCGGTCTATACGTACCTAAAACATATAAAATTTTAACATCCAACTCCTAACCGTTAGAGTGCTTTGCCTTCCATCGTGAGATCACCTAATAAGCAAAAAGAATACAACTATCGGTCTACACGTAAGTACATACCTATAATATTTAAAGAATTATAATCCAACTCTTAATCGTTAAGGAGATTTTCCTTCTATCAACAGCTGACTCGAATATAATGAAAGAATACAATTATCGCTTTGTAGGTACCTTTAATATTTAAAAAAATTTCATCCAACTCCTAACCGCTAAGGAGGTTTTCGTTCCATCATCATCCTGCCCCTCGACTTCCCTGGCTTCCCATCATCAGATCCTGACTTGGTGACAATGGGCCCACCTCGGGAGTATAGGAGTATACATACATTATTGAATAAAAATAGAATTTTGAAAATCAGTCCACAACTGACAGAGTTAACGGCCAGCTCAATATCTTGAAAATGATAGCACCTAGCGTCGAATGTTTCCTCTCAATTTTAGTCAACTTCAACTTTTACATATTTAAAGCAAACATTAACTCAGTTTTAGTCAATAATTTCTCAAAATGCCCCGTCAAATATCAGACTTTCTCAGCCCAGCAAAATTAAGTCAAGTTCACGAATTCACACTTTTTAACTACAGTTTTTTACAACGCTATTTACTTCTCAATACACATCTCACTCCTTTGTATTTATTTAAGACATATATAGAAATAAATAAAACTATGCTTTTATCTCTGTTTCTACAAACTGAACGTAACCATACTCACCCAATTCCGAAGACTCATGAGTCATGATGACGTAACGTACGTACCTTATAACAGAATTCCTACGTCATTGGTTTAACATATTAGACGACGTATATGCTCTATTGATTAGAAAGAGACAAATAGGAAATAAGACGTTAAAAGGAAAAAAAAAATTGTTTTAATTTTTATATTGGTAGTGTGGCTTCCAGTTTGACCTATCTTATTGACCAAGTACCGCCAAGTACTCTGATATATTTTTAAATTCTCCCTGTTAAGGGAAGGCAAAGGATTCTAGTTTACAAATATATAGCCCCGTGCAAGCGTTGACAAACAAAATTTAATAAAATCCATTATCTTCGACATAAATCCATTTCATGGAACAAATTACATCGGAAACATTTTTTTCATTATGAAATATATCTGCACACTTAAACATTAACCAAGCAAAAGCCCAACTTATTGCTTTTGTTTTCAGGAATTCAAATATGTTGTTTCTATTCTATAAAGAAATCAAATGATTATCCTCAGACTTAGACAAAGAACCCAAGGCCATGTCATTTATTTTTATATGTGCCTGTATTGTTTTAGATCAAATGCTTTAGTAATTGATCTGAGGCTTTAGACAACATGCATTTCGGCAATCGCTCTCGCTATCGCTACGTAAAAAAATGTATGGGATTGACATAAGCAATCGATCACTTTTCGATTGCTTATGTCAATCCCATACATTTTTTTACTTAGCGATAGCGAGAGCGATTGTCGAAATGCATGTTGTCTAAAGGCTCTGAGTGTATTGTAATGTAAGACAAGAAAGAAAGTAGAATTAAAAAAAATACTTAAGACATAAATGAGAATGAGCTAGATTCCTTTGTCTTCTCCTATAACAACAAATAATATAAAAAAAAAACACTGTCATGCATGTCATGGCTAGACGTAGCGGTGACGTCATTTCAATAAATTTCTAATTTACCTTACTACAATTACGAACTTGTACCGGGTCAAATATTATTACAATTGCGAAATATATATTCTTTACGATGGCAACGACACCTGAAGTTAAAGGAACTGAGACAGAAAATTCTGCTGATAGTCCTGGATTAGAAAATGAAGCATACAAAATATATAGTCCCCTTAATGTACTGGTCTTTGCAATCTTTGTTTTTCTGATGTATAAAATGTATTGCAAGTACATAAAAACTACGGACACTGTAACATTGAACTTACCCAAGATTCGTAAAGATATGACAGTGGCAGAATTGAGGCAATACGACGGTACTCAACCTGATGGTAGAGTTTTGGTTGCGGTCAACGGATGGATATTTGACGTGACGCGAGGACGGCGCTTTTATGGACCCGGTGAGTGCATTTTAATGCATGTGTGTTAAATTTTATGCAATTCTTTAGATATTATAATAATTATATTAGTAGTAGCAATATAAGTGTAAAACATTGGGTTGGAGTGTAGCAAAGAGTGCGCCACCACTTAGAAATTTTTTGCCGAAAAATTCTTTTTTATTATGCCAAAAGATGACCAATTTTTGTCTAGGTCATTCAGCTCTGAGGTAAAACCCTGTGGAGCTAGGGGGTGTTTGCCGAAAAATTCTTTTTTATTATGCCAAAAGATGACCAATTTTTGTCTAAGTCATTCAGCTCTGAGGTAGAACCTTGTGGAGCTAGGGGGTGAAAATTGAAGTTCATTTTAATGGTTTTTTAAATTATAATTTAGGCAGGCAGTTATTTTTTTTTTAATAAAAAAGCTGAGTAAAACCTATTGCGTTAATAGAGAATTAATTACGTGAGAGTATAGTTATTTTTATAGTTTCAACTTTTTATTTCATTAGAGGTCAAGAAAAAAAGGCCTTTCCGGATGGTCAAGGGTAATGATCCCCTGAAAGTTGAGAAAGAAAAAGAAGGTCAAGGTCATTGACCTTTTTCGTACATGTACTGCTACATGTACGAAAAAGGTCAATGACCTTGACCAACACATGTACGAAAAAGGTCAATGACCTGGCACAACCTTTGCTACACCCAGACCTGAGATTGTTATATCTCATTGGATAGCTAATGAAATGTAGATATTTATAGGCATATCTGCAAAACAAGCAACATTATATTATTTTTAGATATTAATTGTCCACAATTATTTATTCAAGTCTCACAGACCCGCTGTTACATATGAATTATATATACTTTATTAATAAATAAATATTTATTTGAATTCATGTTTTTAGATCTCACAGTAAATAAATAAAAGGAAAATTATATATAATATTATGTTATTGTTATATTAATAGAGCATTTCAAAAATAGGAATATAAAGTTAACAAAATATTTATATTCTAGGTATATGTAACTTCATTATTTTTTTCCAACCATTCTTAATGTTTTAATGGCACTTTTTTATAGCAAATTAGAATATCATTAAAATAAATGATTAATATCACTCTGCATAATTATCATTAGTAGGTACAGTCAGCACAAAAAGATACATATGTTCTAAAGAAATATGTTCGTTTCAACTATCACAAGTATAATTTGTGTATTGGTCTGACATGCTGGATTCATCTGGCACCTTTTGGGAACATTAGCTTTCTTTGCCTGAGTTTTCCCTGAAGATTCGCCAAAATATATAGTCCAATATTTTACCCAACTTGCGTAGTACGTGTGAGACCCTTTGGCGAAGTTTTAGGTGTTCTATGACAACAATAAGCACTTTAAATATATAAAATTATAGTAGACCCGAAATCATAAAAAAGTAATAAAAAACTAAATATAAAAGCATGAATACATTGTACAGAATTAAAATCATATGTATTCAAAATGGCGCGAAATTGTTATACTAAATGCGGGGATGGGTCTTACAGGCCCTTTTCAACTTTGTGCTCGTGTAACTTTCAATGCAGTTACCACTCGGATAATCTGTTTCCTGCAACACTTAAAACGACTCAACAGCTCCAGCTACTGAGAAGATCGGCAACATAGCATGCTCAGTAACAGAATTTCAAACAAAATAAAATATGCCGGGTCTTACAGACCCAACCCCCATGACGCCGGGTTAAAATATCTAAGCTGATAGCCGAAAATCTAGTATTTTTTCATAAAAAAGAATTAAATTAAAATATCTCTTATTAAAAATTATTTGACTTTAAATCCAAAATCGCACTGATTATAGCAGACTGCTTCCTTATTTTTTAGTCCTACCATTACACGGATATCAAATGAAAGGGTTTGCTCAGAAGAATACAAATAAAATAATTAAAAATATAAAATAAATTTCTAAAAAAAAAACTTTTTAAAAAACAAGCTTTTATTTAAAATGCTCTAAAAAGAAGAAAATAAAGAAACTTTAAATTTAAATGTTATAAAAACTTGTCGCGAGATTTACTTGTGTAGATAAACAACAATAGAATCGGCAAAGACATAAAGATGATTGAAGAAAATTTCGCAACGAACTTTTATAAAATTTAAAGTTTATTTCTTTTTTCTAGCATTTAAAGAAAAATGATAGCTTGTTATAAAAAAATGATAATTCTTTATAGGCAAGGTACAAAAGCGAAACAACTTCAGAACTAGAACACTGGTATTTAATTAGTAACAAACACCAAGTAAAACATTGTAACCCGACTACTGAAAAAAAGAATGAAATGAAATTGGTTAATGTCATGGTTAACAAGGTAAAATTGATTTCTCATTCGTTATAGTCAGTTAAAATGTATGTAGCCTATGTTACCTGGATCATATTAATGAATCAATTGATACCTTATTCATCAAAATCTGGTGAATAGTTTAGTCGCTACGGAGGAAAATATGTAAATACAAACAAACATACATACATACTGTTAAAACTATAATCCTTCCTTTTGGCTTTGTGTAGTCGGGTGATAAAAAAGTGACATAATTCTGAAATTACATATGCTATTCTCATAAAAGTTTATTCATCTTATAGATTAATTAAATATTCATATGAGAGAATTGATTCTAAATAATAATCAATCTTATAATTTTAAAGTAAAACTACAAATGCAAATATAAAAAAATATGTGGACAATGTCACCTACTCCAGAAAATAATGAGGAATGAGATCAGCTACTTAGTTATAGATTACAGCTATCTTGGCAATTGAGAGCAATAAAGTAAAAATAATAAGAATTTATTATATTAAGGTTATTTTTTAATTTACATAATTCCACATTTAAAATATCAGAATTACAGAATAAAAGTCAAGATCTTTACGTCGAATTTTGTCGTCTAGATTTTCCAGGTATTCTTATTTTTATACACGTTACAAATGAATGGTATGTTCTAGATGTATTTTATTTCTTTCTCAGGAGGTCCATATGCAGCTTTTGGTGGCAAAGATGCTTCCAGGGGTCTTGCAACATTTTCTGTGACATCATCAGATAAGGAATATGATGACTTGAGTGATCTCAACTCTATGGAAATGGATTCAGTTAAAGAATGGGAAGCACAATTCAGAGGTTTGTGACTTACATTTATTGTACTGACTTTAGTTGTATTATTTTGACAACTAGGTACATTGCAATTGTTAAGAAGTCTGTACAAAGCACGCGGCGCCGAGTCCGATGAGCGTTGCTCTGCAGAGACGCGGTGCGGCTCGGTTTATCAACAATGCTTGCTGACACTTTTTGTTGACGTTAGTACTGCGCGGTACGGGTGGCTACGCCGTGTGGTGTTCTATATACATACATCATCATCATTAACAGCTCATATAATATCCCCACCGAGGGGCTCGAGCCTATCCCACATTAGGGGCGATAAGGCCTTAGTCAACCACGCTGGCCAAGTGCGGGTTGGTCGACTTCACACACAACCTAAGAATTTCTTCATAGGTGTGTGCAGGTTTCCTCACGATGTTTTCCTTCACCGTAAAAGCGTCGTTTAAACATACATATGAATTCAAAATTTGAAAACACATTGGTACGTGGCGGGGTTCGAGCCGGTCCCTCCCGGGTGGAAGATGACGCTCTTACGCACTACGCCACCGACGCTTTAGCTATACATACACGCATACAAAATTCGCCAGCCCCGGTTGCTGCGTCGGGCTACGCTATGGGCTAGTTACCATCAGGAGGAGGCGGTATGCTTGTTTGCTAACCCCAATGCATAAAAAAAACATATTATAGTATCAAAGTAAAATTAGCAACTCATGTGATACTAGAAATAAAATACACTGAAAAAAAAATCGACCTGACTCAGGCGGGATTTTTTTCAGTGTATTATTTCTAGTGAAATACGAATTCCGCGCAATCGCTGCGAGTTCGCTTCGCTCGCAAATCGCCAGTGCGATAAGACTCCAAATTGTTCATGCATACTTTATCTTCACTCTTCAGCATCGAATGCTCTTCAGTTACTAATAATAATCTGATGTGTATTCATACAAAATAAATAACCCTTGCAGCCTGTGAAAGTTACAAACCATTGTTTCTTTTCTGACAATCATTCTAATGATTGTTATAATTTTAGCCTAAGTTCACATAACCGCGACATGCCGCGCTGGAAAGACTCAGATTGGGGTATATAATCCCCCCTCAGTAATGCGTGGTATAATATACGTAAAACAAACTAACCTTGAACTTATACCATGTACTCTGCCTTAAAACTAGTCGAGTTGGGGGTAGTGCTTAATTTACGTCCTACCTAAACCTGAACAGTTCATGTGTATAAAAGATAGTAAGTATATAAATATTAAGTGGCGATAATGTAATATGATTTATAAAAACTATCAAAACTAGGGGTAAAAACCACTGCTATTGTTAGTCAAAAGTAAAATATTTGCATACATTATGAGTGTCAATGTCCACTAATTTAATTATGTGCCTTTATGATGACATACTATACCGCAGAAGACATAAGAGGTGTGTTAAGCCAATATATATACACTTTGAAGTAATTTATTCCCCTTAACACTATTTAATATTCAATCCCAAAAATCTACATCTTAATATTTATAAAGAGGAAATAATTGCATTTTTCTGTTTGTACTTGTAATGCATAGGTTCAAAAACTATTAGATAGGCTGAGTTCAAAAATTCTTTCATTATTAGAATTCTAAAATTTATTTATCTAAAATTTCATTGTGTAACATAGGCTATATTTTATTATAAATTAACCCTTAATTGGGCGCGCCTAAAAAGTTGCATAAACGATCGCGTGGGGTGTGTAGCACCCCACAATATAGTTAATAAAATATGATGTAAATTAAATGCAAATTTACTTCTATTGAATGAAAACGAATGAATGGCTATATTAATCCAAATTAGTGTATTTTTTTTTCTTTAAAATACAATTATTAGCTCAGAGTAATATTGAAAACGCAATTTATTCCATGAAGTACCTAGCTTTGTTACATAATTTTATTGAGAATAATAAATTTATAAACTTTATTGGTCCATCAAATTTGCCAATAGTGGCATTGAAATATTAAGCAATTTTTATCTAGGCTAACCTTAATTGCATTAATATTAAGGTTGTTATTACTTTTTATTACATGACAGTTTATGTTGTGTTTGTACAAACAAATACATTTGCAATATGCCGGTGCTAACATGATTAGATATGAACATGTGAAGGTTAAGGGAAGCGCAACACCTATATGTAATACTTTATTTCGTAATGATAAGGATCATTTTTCACAGTATATTAAACATGAACTGTTGTCAAATTGTCTGTATATCATACATACCTTTTAATATTGCTAGTGCGACTGTTAATCCACAGGTGCGCCTAAAAGCAGTTGATAAAAATGGTGTTTATTAAAATAATACAAAATTCTAGGAAATACACATTATAGTCTAAAGTTAAATTGTATATTGCAGTTAAAACTAATCGATTATAATAATATAAAGTATGTATTTAATTTAGTGTAGATTTACATTTGGTTTACAAAAATAAAAGTATTAAGAGTCCCATGATTATTAAAGTTCGGAAGTATTGTTTATGCAAACATGATTTTTGCAGCAATAAATATAACTATTTAATTGACATTAAATTTAATTATCGTTAAACATGAGACATTGGCGAAGTCTGGCTGAAAAACAATGGATTGCCGTTTAAATTGTAGATATTCCAAAATATCTAACGTACAGTACTTTCCAGAAGGTTGGAGACCTCTAACTAATTAAAGAGTTGATTTTTTTTAATTCAAATATCATATTAAAAAATATAAATTGAGCTGGCGGGGCGTGGCGCCGTGGGGCTTTAACTACTTACCCAATAATTTAAAATCTATACTATAGATTAGAAGGATTATTGGATTATATTATATATATTAGATTATATACTTTAGTCTTTACTTACTTTAAAAATGCATATTAGCTGTTGTGTCCTGTCTGGCTGAACCAGTTTTTATCTAAAATTTACTACTTTTTACATTATACTTCTCATATTTTTGATCCTCAAGGCTTGATTTGTCAAAGTAGTAAAAAGCCGTAGTAGATAAGACATTTACAGGGTTATTTGTAATACACCATCAACCTTCATACCGTGATCAATACAAACAACTTTTCTGTTCTATAAAAATTTACAAACGAACTCGTCTGAAATATTATTGAAGGGTAGATATTTACTTCGCGATTCCAGTTTTGATTAAAAACATAGAAAAAGATGTTTGTATTAATAAGATCTTCAAATGGTTTGAAGTGTGTTAGTGTATTACAAAGAACCATGTATAATCTGTTGTTGATGACGTTGCAATTATTTTTCAGAGAAATACGATCTCGTCGGGCGCCTCCTGCAGCCGGGAGAAGAACCCACGAATTACTCTGATGAGGAACCAGATGACACCGACCAGTCCACTAGCACGCCAGACGGCAAGAAACAAAACTAAAAAACTGTTGGCTAGGACTAGGTGTCGATTGCTTTTCCGAGGGCTACTAACAGATAAAGTATGGGACTGGAAATAGCGTCTATCTGTCTTTAGCTGGTAAGGTACAAAGTCAATTTTTGACGTGGCAATCCTACTTACAGAATAAATATTGTACCAGATGTTCTGTGCAACAATATGCTTCATTCTAAAATGTTGTTTTATGCAAGGTTATTGGTTCTTTTGTGGTATAGAATATAGTTGAGTCGTAGTGTAAATTTTTATCCTTCTCGCAGGGGAATGTCAAAAAATCTTCACTAGCAGAGAAGAAATTGAAAAAGTTAAGGGGAAAAATCCTTTATAATAACTTTTATGTCTAGCTAAATCATGCTCAACCGCAAAAGAACATTATTTATATAAAACATGTGTTACGTCATAATGTTTCCGTTATTAGCGGTTTCGAAAACAAATGTAAAGTAGATATACCTATAGTGACTTGTTTTGCTTCACATTTCGTATGATACGCTAGAAATTTATGATTCTTTGTTTGAATTCCGCTTTGGAAATATTAGAAAACAATAGGTTTTCTAATATTTCCACACTTCTCACATTCATTGATATGTTCCAAAGAAAATTATCAGTTTTATAAACTACCTAACTAGTGGGCCGACATTGTACTGTGAAAAAAAAAAATGTTATCAAGTCGAATTGTGAATCTAAACCTGTCTCAGATCTGCTTGAACACATCACAAACGGTCCAACCATTAAAGAGGAGTTCATCGGCAAACACACAAACAGAAGAATTTCATATGGTGCGACAGCCCTTTCTTCACTAAGGGACCAAACGCCTAGGTTATTTTCGAACACAAAAGATCCCCATGAGCCGATGTACACGCTCATCGACAAATTATTTCACTTGACTTTCAAAGTCAATACCCTAATTCGAAGAAAGTTTGTCGGAACAGAATTTACTTGAATCGTCGTAAATCTACTTACTTACATACACATGTAAGCTTTTAGATTAATTATGGACTGTGTAAAAATGATTGAAAATAATAGTTTTGATTTGATGGAGATGTAACATATCGACTACTTTTATATTTGGATCCTTAAAAAATTCTTAGATCTCTCCAGATGGGCTGACTTCATACGATCACTCTTTAGACAGATTGAGTCTATGTATAAATAAGTGACTATGCAGGAGCTTTCAACCGAGAGACTAACAGAATAGACGCTATTTCTAACTATTTCAGTTCCATATTTGATCTGTGACTTTTACAGCCAGAGAACGTTCAGTTAGCGAAGATTGCTAAATATCAATATTTACGTTTGACATAGTTTCGTTAGTGTTATATCAAATGCCATTAATATTTAGTCGGCTTAAAAAACGGAGGTCTTTTCGCTCATTGTTTTTATGTAGGTACTTTTACAATCAATGTGCTGGCGATATTAATATACAGATGAATTCAGATCAGGCTAATCCACAGCTACCAAATATCATAAAAAAGTCATAGCGGTCCAAAGTCCTTCCCAAGGAGGTTGTGTCAGGCGGGCGGGCGACCGCAAAATCGAATGCCAAAACATACTTCATTCACCGACCCCAAATAAAAAGCAGAGAGAAAGTAGAGAGGTCCAAAGCAAACCCTGTACAACCAAAATAGGCATAATGAAGCACTAATTTATGTCAAGATCAATTATTATAATTAAGTTAGGGCAAGATAAAAGTATCGAGAAGTTGGCAATGTCAAATATGTAGATGAGTATATTCGTCGCATCCAAAATAAAGTTCTAGTGATGGACAGCACATTACCTATGCCTCCTTTCCTGAAATCGGCTTTTTTATTTTTAAACGGATTAAACATGTAAAAAGTTATAAGATGTATACTTACAATGTTTTGAAAAGATTGCTTTCCAATTCGCAATAATGTGCTTTGTCTGTTGCAAAATATTGAGAATTGTTGAAAGTTAGATTTGGCTACTCTGATTTTGCAATCAACTTTAAAAACTTGTAAGACAATCAGATTCAAAAAATATATTAATGCATTTCTGAATAAAAAAGATAAAATGCCGAGTATCTAAATATAATCATGTGATAAGACTTTTATATCTTTATAACTAGATTTATAATTAAAAAAATAGCTCTGGCTGTAAAAAGTAACCCCGATGGCATTTTCGAATGTCGACAGAACTATCACTTAATATGACTAAAGATGTAAATATTTGTATTGAGATCTGTGCTACGTACACCCAATTTGTACTGTACATCAGGCTAAAGTTACACACGTAATTAAAATGCGTACCAAAAGTGCAAAAAAATATCGAATACTAAGCGTTTAAATTGCTGGTCGGTTTTTTTTTAAGTTTAATCGCCGATTATTTAATAAGGTTCCTTAGATAAGTAGCTATTCATCTCGCTCGCTCGTTTAATAATTGCCACTCTCATAGTCATTTCTATACTTATTTTTTAAGTTCTGAAAGCCATACAAGCAAATCTGTGAACCACTGTAATGTGTAAAGCAATATAAGCGGCTGGCTCGCGCTTTGTCTTGTTTTTATTAACAGGCTTTGCAGTCTGCTTTGCCTTCGCAATTGCATTTTTATAGTGCATGACCTGACAGTCTGTGTATTTAAGTTTATTTATAAAATATCTTGATTATTATGTATATCCGGATTTAATCCGGATTATCCGGATATGACCGCCATGTCCGGACTTGTTGTTACGTCTGGATTTTTAACATGTTTTTGTCAGTGCGCTGTGATAACTCACTGACTGAGTGGGCACCCGTGAGAACTTCTTCTGTCATGAAACATTCGTGGACACCAGATCGCAGTCGCATACGGGTCCAGGTAGTAGCAGGACTTTTGAGCACCGACCATACAAAGGGGCGTAAAAGAATAGAAAGGGCGTCATAGCCGCCATTTTTTACCTTTCCATAATTTTTGAAAAAAAAGGGGGGGGGGTCTATAAATATCCCTTCTTCCTCTTATACGTCCGGTCTTCATTGGCAAGCCTATAACACAAGTTCTTGATGATACTTATTTAGAGCTAGATAATTGGTCTGTGTGGAGATATATTATTATTATTAGAAGCACCTTCAGTTCTGCTGGTCTCTCTGTCTTTCGAATGGAACCCCGAGAGTCAAAACGACAGTGTCCAATGACGCTGTAAAGGCAATTTGTGGCCAAGTTTTGTCAATCAAACGATAATGAAACAAAAATATGTTAATTATTATAAACGTCTTCACTTTGACCTCTGTCATTGTTATTTTACTTTAGGTCATTGTTTGGAATTAAAATTATTTTTGAATGTTAATCAAATCGTTCCAACAACAGGGATGCCCCTCGGAGCGCGTTTCTATGTGTGTAACTTCAGTCTGTCGTTACAAGTGTTAGTAAAGTAGTTGGTGAGATTTTATTGTATATATGAATGTGTCATTTTCACTTTTAACTGTTGCTTATTGCAGATTTTTGGATATATAATATATTTACAGTTCATGTATTGAAAGACTGAATGATGGCATATTAATTTGATTAAAATATTTAAGGGTTTAACAGAAATCAAATAGAATTACTTTGCACATTCCTGGTTTACGTACGTTGGCTTTGTGCGAATAATTATTTTAAAATTCTATCATGAACTATACGCAGTCATCACAAGAAAGATATATTTTATAGAACTTTACGAAAGTTCTATTCAGGTGTAATAGGTGCATTGCAAAATCGCTGCTATTACGTCCAGATAAAGTCCAAAGTATTACGCTTTATGTAGACTGAATACAAAATAATTTCATTTCAGTGGTTTTATGAGTTTGGTAACCTATGTTCAAGTGCCGGCTCTTAAATCATAAGTATTTGTTATATTATAGGTACTCTGTCCCTGAGTGGGCCTTTGTTACAATACGGAATCTAGATTTTTATATTTAGCACATGAAATAATCACATTGCAGTCTTTTGTGTAGAAGTTTAAAACATATTTGAACTTGTTACAAATTGATTCGAGGAAAATATCACTTATTAAGTATTATATTTATATAAATATGGAGATATTTATGTAGTTCGCCTGGACTTGCAAACATGAATCTAATCATCATCCCATAAATATAGGTACTTAAATGTTAATTATATTATAAAATATGTGTGGCAAGTGAAAAAAATATCGAAAAAAAAGAAATGTGCATAATAATACGTAAATTAATGTTTGTGATATGTGTGTCTCTATTAACTTTCCAGATGTGTGCGAGTTTTCATGTGTTTTGTTTGTCCCTTTGTTTTTATCGTATGCTGTTGATATTTGTGGCAAGTCTATAAGTCGGCTTCATTCTTAAGATCGCTCCAGCTGTGTACGGCAGAATCTGTTTTCGGCAGTCTTGATTGGACAGATAGGATCAGTTACACATCGGGACGACTCCACAAGACACATCAAAAAGCTGCTAATTTAAATTAAGGTACCACTCAAAAAGATACATAAAGTTAGAGCCTCGCAGCGAGGCGTAGCATGTTGCGGCAGGGCATTTTTGAATTGTCTCATTTAATTTGTAACGAAAGAAAGGTAAATGTGGTACTTATAGATATCTTTAAAAACGCGTCTCGTCGCGTCGTAAGGCACCTTGCTGTGAACTGACCTATACATTGTATGGTAAGAGCATTGTATAACAACATTTTCTAATCATTATTTAAATAAGAGTACAAAATAATATCGCGAAACCTTTAACCTGCCCATAATATTTATGTCTTACGATAAATTGTTTGTTATAAACATTGTTCGTTGTTTTTATTAGATTATGTTAGTGTTTAAGGTTTGTCGTTGTATGATTGAAACTGCATTACGGTTCTGTTATTCCTACAGTTGACATTATGTTTGATTCTGTTCTAAGTCTAATAAGTACTAATACATAAGTTAACTAATTTAAATATTTTGAAATTTCGAGTCGCTTTGGTCCCTGCCTACTACATAATCATACCACGACCGTAACCGTATTGGCACAAGCAAAAATATTCTTTTGACTGAATCAATATGGAATAATACCCACTTGAATGTTCCGTCACTGACCATTCATATCTACATATACTCATAATCTCAAAAGGGGTTGATGAAGAGATGCTTTAGGTAATATTTGGTTAAACATAAAGAAAGAAAGGGGCGTCAAACCCTTTCTTTATAATTATAACTCGTATCTGTAGAAACACGTAAAACTGACATACTTCTTCGGCGGATAGTAAGTAATTCGGTAAACAATACTAAGGTCTAACTTTGAGTACCTATATCTACGGTTGTTTTAACTGTTATTGCACCGGATTATATTATCGATGCAACAGTTGATACGGGCATTATACAGAATGCATACGGGCACAGTACGCGTCTGTCTATTTCAGTACCTATTAGTAGAGCATAATCGTGTTTTCTATATGCATTATAAGTTCGGTCATGGTATGATACGATATAGTGGACAGACACCTTTATAATTAATAGCCGAATTTCTATTTGGCTCTGATACGATACGAGAGAATTGGCAGTGTTGGTTTCTGCCTAATTTGCATTTATGTTGTGTCTACTTGCTATTTTTCCTGGTATCTCATAAGTTAATTTTGAAACTACTTACTGGGTGGGGTTTAAGGAATGGATCAACGTTTAGTTAGAGATCCCTGACTGAGTCGAGAAATCTGACAATTGTTTGTAGACATTTTTAGGAATAGGTTTACCGTCTTGCTGGTAAGCCAAAAGAGTCGGTAGGTAATTATTTATTCGAAGAAAGGGAACCATTACCGTGATAAAAATTGATTGATGCCTAAGTTGTTCAAACGTTAGCTTTAATGGCGTTCTGATTAAGGTCGCCATATAAATTGTTAACGTTTTAATAATTTATGGACTTTTTTGGTTGACAATGCGTATTTTTACATTGTGATTTCCGTAAAAATTCATCACTAACACGAAAAGCGTCGTTAACAATATCGGAAGTGAGAAATGTCTAATATTGGCTAATACAACTACTTAATATGTCGAGAAATAAGTTTCTTAAACCGTGAAAATGTATTTGTACAGCACTGCAAAATGTTACTAATTGTAAAATTAACTATAAAATATTTATTTTAACATTGTCACAGAATAAAGCGTTTTATATAATTGTTTTGTTTTAATTTTAAAATATAGATACTGTTCCGAGACTGGATATTGATAAATTAAAAACGTAAATTCATACGTAGCGTAGGTATAAACTGATAATAAGATATAGGTAGTGCAATGTTTAAGGCCAGCGCATATGAGGGACTTTTGTCGATAGATACTAAAATCCCCGGCCCGTCAGAAAAATGTCCGCGAAGATCTTGACACCGACTAAACCTATAAAACAAATACCCATGTGCGTGCATTTGCTCGTAGGACCTCGAAAGTATATCACTATACTTATAGCAGGCAGGTGCTATTTATACAAATATTCTAACATGACGCAGCGCCGTAAATAGGGCGGTGCCCAGGCACAGGGCGCAGACCCTGGAGGGGAGCAGAAATGACCAGACCGCCCTACTGTAGGTACATTTTTCAAGGGCGCAGTTTTGAAAGCTCGCACCGGGCGCATAAAAGGCTAGTTACGGCACTGACATGTCGTACCTAGTGTTGTAATTATGTTGATGTCCTCGGATGTTTGGAGGATTTCTTATCCGTGGTACTTAGTCCCTCATCCGTTATGCTCTTAGATTATTAAACAGTAAATCGGCAATGTGAAAGAGAAAGCATATTGGTATTATACATATATTAGAGCGAGGTAGATAGACGAGACCATTTTACGTACACGCAAGCGCCCAAAGTAGGCCTGTCAATTACGTAGAAAAGACAGCAGCTGTCGCACACATGCGCATTATCTAACACATTGGTGCATTTTTCGGTCTGGGCCTAGTCGATTCATTGCCAATCTATAAATGTGTCAGTAATTAGCTATAAATCTGATGCCGGTAGCACACTCTGCCTCTGAATCAATGCAGCGAAACCACTACAAGAGTTTCGCTTTGACATTTCCGAAGCGAAATGCACCTACCTATGCTTTTAGTGCGCATTCCCTGTACAATGCGAAACACGCGGTTCCGCTACAAATCTAAGAGCACTCGCGCCGCCGTATACCTACCTTGGCCACGCACGTCAAATTTAGCTTGCTCCTCCACTGGGACTAGCGAGTAATAATTGTCACTTTTGTAACAAATAATAGTAGGTACATTTATCTTAACGAACGAGCTGAAGGCGAGTCTTTAGACATATTCTTTCTAATCTGTGAAGGCGAGGGTGATTAATATGCGATCTTTTTTATCTCGAGGTAAGTAGGTACCCTCTGACTGGGAAGTAGGATTTTCCCACGGAGTTAATCTTTGTATTTTCCGTACGCGTAGCAATATGAAAGAGAAAGAGCATACTTACACGTATACTTAATAGAACGAGATAGATAGACGAGACCATTTCACGTACACGCAGGCGGCCTATGTCGGCTTGTCAATCAGACTGCAGTACTATTTTTCACGCACACATACGCATTACTCACACAAGGCATTTTAGGTCTCGCCGAAGTCCTAGTCTCGATTCAATGCCAATCTTTAAACGTCAGTAATTATAAATCTTTCTTTAAATTAAAAGTAAAGGCAAAATAAAATTCCGAAACTCTACACTAATTGCCCTGTCGCACTTGATTTGGTACTTGATAACTATTTTACAACTTTTTTTTCATTCTAACGATTGATAAACTGTCATATTTCTTCAAAAAATTACCTTTTTTTATAGGTCTTAGAGTTCAAAGTAGAGTATTTTATATTAAGTAGAGTTCAAGCGCCCCTTTCGATGTGTGGTGCTCCTTAGTCAACACGGATGATTGTGCACCATAATGAAAAGAAAGTGGTTACACAAAATCCACTCCGAAACAATTTACAAGAATAATTGAAACGAAAATATTCTTTTCATCCCACCACCTCGGAAAGTGTAATTTTGCGCTTCGAAATCTGGCTGGAAAATTCTATTTTATTCGCTTGAGCGGCAAAGTAGATTTGAATTTAGAACATCACATATAATGAGTACTCAATATAATTGTAAATTCAAAACGTCATTAAACCTATTTAATGTAACCTCTATGGTGCCAAATTTATGATTAGAATGAAGATTATTTTGTCATTTCCTCGCTGAGGTGGGATGAAAAGTTACGTATTGCACTCGAGTGGAAAGATTTTTCACCTTGTGCTCGTTTGTTTCCCTCGCTGACGCTCAGGATTCTAATTTAGAATCACTCGCTGCGCTCGTGATTCAACTTTAGAATCCTTCGCTTGCTCGGTCATCCAAATCGAGCACGCGGTTAAAAAGGAACTTTCCACTCTTGTATAATAAATAACTATTATGCCTCGCCTGACCAGAAAGTGACATTTTCCCACTTCCTGGTTAGGGGGTGATAAAAAGTTTGAAATGTATTATGCCATGACAGCGCGTCTAAAGACTCAGTTTTTGGTCTCTCTATCTAATTCACACATAGTCTTTCCCTTTCCAAATATTTACAATGACAATCTAGTAAAAATCATTTTCACTAAAAAATATGCGACTGTAATTTTACCGTTTTCAAGTTGTCTCAAATATTTTTTGTCAAACAAAACTTGTGTTTCCATTTCGTTTCGGGGTAAAGCAGATGCAGTTACTCATACTCAAGAGCACACAGACGCTCCCATTAAATAAAACAGAGAACAATAATATGAAAATAAAATAGGCCTAGGCGTCTTGTACATTTTTGCGTATTGCTCATTTTGCGTGTAGTGCTCATTCTGCGTGTTGCACATTCTGCGTATTGTACATTTTGCCTGTCGTGCACATTTTGCGTATTGTATATTATGCTCCGAAGGGATAGGAACGAATACTTCATTTCGACGAGGGAATAAAAAGAACAGAAACAACGTTTTATAATGATCACATAATTATATTATAAAATGATTTAATTACAATAAACAGAATAAGTATCATAATGTAACTACACTACGAACAACTTAAATTACGCAGAAGCGGACAGGACGTACGTTCCTCTCATATTTACATTTTGTACATTGAGCGCTCGATTCGGTCATCGTAATACTAGTGGTGCCCCGCGGGTGGTGATGGAGCAATAAATATCGCCGCGGGGCACCTCGGCCGCCGCCGGCTCACATATTTACAGGGCGGCGGCGCGTCCGCTATGTACACTACAACTGCTCCACGAACTTGGTGAGCTGGTCCTGCGGCGTCATGGGCGGCAGCTGGTCGTCCCCCAGCGGCACGGGCGACGGCCGCCGCGGCGACGCCGTGCCCTCCGGCGACCGCTGCAGCACGCCGCCGTACCCGTACCGCGCGCCCAGCCGCGCGCCGCCCACGCCGCCCACTACGCCGCCCACCCCGCCCACCGCGCCCGCGTACGGCGCGCGCATGCCCATCATGCCGCCGGGCGCCGCGCCGCCCGCCTGCTTGTACCACCCGCCCGTGGGCGCCGCGTGGCCCATGCCGCCGCCCATGCCCACGCCACCCACGGGGCCGCCCACGCCGCCGGGGCCGCCCACCCCGCCGACGCCGGCTACTCCGCCGACTTGCTGTAAATAAAAACAACACACCGTTACCGAACTGCCATACACTCGTTCGGGAAATATTGGTCAAGGGTGTCCCGTAACGATTAAACGCATATTTAATTATTTTAGAGTTGTAACAAAAATAGTATAAATGTGCTGTGAGAGACTGCTTATAGTATAAATAAAAAATGACCAACATCCTTGCATTTTAACTACGGAGTCTAAGATGGCCGACGCGTCTTTTTAATGTAAATTGTAATATAGGTATAATTTTCGTGGTTTTCAACGAATTCAATATCTATTGCAAGATCCAAGATGGCGGACGCTACTTTTTAAAATAAAATAAATATGAGTGTCGTTTTCGGGGGTCCCGATTCTGAATTTAATTTCCGAATAGAAAATCTATTTTGCGATCCAAGATGGCGGACGCGACTTTTTAACATGATGTTATGAAATGAAATAAAAACACATATTTTGAGATTCAAAATGGCGGAAGCGACTTTATAATACGGCGTCAATATTTGGGGAACAGTGGTGTCAGGCAGGCGCCCGGCCGTAAAAATGTAATGCCAAATCCATAAGCAGTATTGTCGATATCAAGGCATACTGCTCCGACCCCAAATAAATTGGGAGTAGGGTAGGAAAATTAATGATGGGTATAGTTTTCGTGGTCTTCGGTGGCCCAGATTACGAATGCTATATCTATTTTGAGATCCAAGATGGCGGACGCGACTTTTTAATGCCTATAATTTCAATTTGGAATATCAATTTTGAGTTTTTCAGTGGTCCCCATTTCGAATACAACCTCTTGTTTCGAAATCCAAGATGGCGGACGCGACATTATAAAATAAAATGAATATGGGGTTATTTTCGTGGTTTTCCGGGGTCCGGATTCTGAATATAACACGTATTTCGAGATCCAAGATGGCGGACGCAACTTTTTAGTAGAGTATCAATATGAGTATCATTTTCGTGGTTTTCTTGTGTCCCGATTCCGAATAGAAAATCTATTTCGAAATCCAAGATGGCAGACGCAACTTTGTTTTAAATATAATGTTAATATGAGTAACGTTTTACACTATTTTTTTATAAGTTTTACTTCAATCACGCGTAAAGATTACACGCACACAATTTTATGATAAGTTATTTATAGAGGACAACAAATTCTTTACCGACCAACTCTGAAATGTTATTGCCTATAGTGAATACAGTAGGGCATGTAAAACGGAGTCCTGGAAGACTCCAAATAGTATTATATACTCTTTATTGCATTTGTAAAAACATGTTACAAAATTTAAAAATACAATTGTTAGCAAAGGCGAACTTATCTCTAAAAGAGATCTCTTCCAGTCAACCCATGAATGCGTTTGAATATTTATGTAGGGGACAATGAAATGCAATATAAAGGTAAAAAAAAGATATAATAGACAAGATAATAATAAAAAACATACTTAAATAAAATACATACATATGACTATACATATACATACACACATTACATATTACCTATATGCATACATACACACATTACATATTACAAATACATATAATAAAAATATATATCAATTATAGATTTTTTGTAATAAGTGCTTCTTCAGTCTTATTTTGAAAGTAGTGGCAGACGGACTATCTTGGATTACGGCTGGTAGACCGTTCCATCGCAGAGCAGCTTGAAAAGAGAAGGAGTGAAGGTGAAAATTGGTGTTGCCCTTCGGGAGCTCAAGCATTTTGGTAACGCAAGGCCGCCTAGAGCGAGTGGGAGGTGGAGAGAGCTGGAATCGGGATCGAAGGTATATCTGGGGTCCATCTCAGGAAGTGCGTTACATATCTCTTCACTGTCGTTTCACTCTTGGCAGAGCGGTCGTGGTCACGTTGAGGCATTCACGTCAGTGGTAGAGGCAGACAGCTCTCGGCACGATCTCCCGCCATCTCTCTCTGTTGGCAGACAATCTTGTCTGGCGCAATCAGACACGCGGCTACCCACTGCGGATTTTACTTGGTCATCCCAACGCATAGGCGACCTGCCGCACGATCTGGTTCTCTACACCTTTCCTTGTATTAGCAACCGCTCTATGGAGTCGTTATCCCGCCTAGAGACGTGTCCAAAGTACTGCAGTATGCGCGACTTTACTACGGCCGACAGACGCTGCGTGATGCCGAGCTCCTGAAGAATTGACACGTTGGTGCGAAATTCCGTCCACGATATCCCGAGCATCTTCCAACACCACATCTCCAGAGCATCAATCTTTTCCTTTTCCAACTCGCGCATTATCCACGTCTCCGCTGCGTAAAGAAAAACGGGGAATACAAGTGTTCGCACAAGCCTGACCTTGGTGGCTTTGGTAACGTTGCGATTCCTCCACACGGTCCTTTACTTCTCCATCGCAGTTCTGGTTATGGCCATACGTCGTTTCACTTTATCTACGCAGCCGCCGTTGTTTGAGATTAAAGAGCCAAGAAATACATAGGCTTGAACCACATCTCAGTTCGCAATCTGTGTCACTTCGGGCGAATTGTCGTTGGCGCGATCCACTATCACAAACTTGTAGATCGGTTTATTTTTAACCCAAACGTAAGGTTTATATGCTCCATTCTGAGAAGTAAATCTTCCATAAGGTCTGCGGTACTCGCAAATAAGGTGGTGTCATCTGCGTACCGCAAGTTTGCAATTTTGTATCCACAAAAACAACACCATCGTTCCAGTCTTCGAGAGTGATTCGGATTACAAACTCGTTGTAGTGTAGACGTTAAATAATAGATGTGATATTATGCATGCCTGTCGCACGCCCGCACTTGGATGGAAACTATCTGAGAGAAGGTCATCTGTCCGCACTGAAGCTGTACCCCCTTCGTAGAACTCCCTGAGCAGGTGGACGAGGTGTTGTGGTGTGTCGATGTCCAGTAGTGTTTTCCACGTATACCGAAATGTAAAGTCCAGAAGTCCTTTTGCAAAATAGTCAATATCAAGATGATAAGTAGGTGCAATTTAAAATCTGTTTTATTAAAAGTTGCAAAGACGTTTGTCTTTGCCAGGTAAGGTCTATAGAACCGTAAAATACGAGATGCTATTGTTAGTGAGCTGACCCTAGTGAGACTCTTTGGTGGAATAATCAGAATTTCCTCGCTCGAAGGAAAGTTCGGAGTTACACGTACACGACGTTATTTCAGCTGATGTGGCATAGCTACTCAGTGGCCGTGTTTAGCAGGAAGTCTGTCGAAAATATTTTGACTGGTGTGGCACTACACTAAAGGCTAGTCTCTTCTGCGTCACTGCTTTGTTTTCTAGTAAGAAAATATTGGATTAGCAATTTTGTCAGTAAAAACACGAAAGTATCATTTGCGGCGACGAACCGATAACATCGACTATGGGATTTTTCATTACATCATGTTCGCGAACATTGAGGGAATAGACTCCGAAACTACTGGACTGATTTTGATGAAATTTGGAATGGCGATATTTTGAGACCGTGGAAAGGAGATAAGATACTTTTTGACGCGATAACCTACATCAACGCGAGCCTAGCCGCGGGTTACCACTAGTGTGTTATTTGTTTATTCGTATTTAAAAGGCGCAGGAGACTGCAATGTTTGCTGGTTTATGGAGTCATTCCAACGCGAACTAATCAATTTGGCAACTCGTTTCTTAGTCGCACAATCAAGAAATGGAATTCATTGCCAGCACACGTGTTCCCTCTTTCCTACAATCCTGGGTAATTCAAAAGAGGTGGGAAGAAGCACCTTGCAGGTTAGCTAGCGAAACGGTTTATCTCTCGCACTAGCTATATTGGCATTTGGACTCCACTTCTGCTTACCATCAGGTGGAATAGTCTTTTGCTTGACCTTTCTATATAAAAAAAAATGGGAAGTGGTCTTCCCTTGACTTTCTCGTATACCGAAAACGACTCAAAAGTTGATAGAAACCTTATATCGCCGGTTTAATGCAAATACCAACTAACCCATGGAATTGTAGTTTTGAGTTATTGCGATTTTAAAGTTTGGGAATCTTAAACTTCTGCTAGATAGAAGATTTTGTAATTTTTGTAATGATCATCTGCATTCTCATATATTTATGTTTTTAATTATGTAGAATAAAGGCAGATAAATTCATCGTAAATCCGAAAAATAACAGTGACAGTTAGTTGGTTTTTGCACTAACCCGGCGATATTTTTTGTTAAATTTGGATGCAATAAGTTAAAGCATACTCGAGTTATCGTGCTAACGCACAGACACACACAAACAGATATATTTCCAAAAACAGTTTTTAGACTCTGGGAGGTCCAAAGCGAGTAAATCCGTCGAAATCTTGATTTTTTTTACGATTACAAGACTTCCTCTATACTACGTATACGAGAAAGTAAAAATAACATGTTTTGTTAGTGTAGCAGGAGAGCCGCCCTAAGAGCCAACTAGTGTTTAGTAGTGGTAGGTACGGACCTGTGGTTGTTGCGGCAGCATCTGATGCATCTGCTGCAGCCGCTGCTGCTGCTGCGGCTGCATCATATGCTGCATCTGTGGCTGCGGCTGCTGCTGCACGCCGCCGCCCATGCCCACGGGGCACACATTGCCCACTCCGCCCACGCCGCCCACTCCGCCCACACCACCAGCGGCGGCTTGTTGGTTCTGGGCGTTCTGCAAATAATACCATACTCACTTACAATACGAGTTTCACGTTTGTAACGAACTTACACTAAAAGGGGTTCTACCCCAAAGAAGATAGTTCATTACTGTCCCAAAGTAGTTTTCATTTTGTAAATCGACAGAAGACACAGTATAAAATTATCCATAACAATACAGCTACATGGCCTTTCAAGGCTTTCGGATATTATAAGATAAAAACATGCTTTGTTTATAAGCTAAACTAAGCATAGCATGACATCAAGAATATTTATTTTTTTCAATAATTCAAAAATTGTTTCGGGGTAAATTTTAGCCTGTTGAAAGTCCAGTTATTTTGATGCACAAGCATGCCATTTTGGCGCTTAAAATTAATTTGAATAACTGAAATAAAAGGTTTTGTGAATTATGTATAACGTTAAGAATTTTAAAGTGTCCCACCTCATCAATCACTATCATAACATCGATTGCCATACATTTCTCGCCAAGATGCAGAAATAGAATGTATGACAACCACATTTTAACTAAATACATGTCTGTATGGGCTAGAGCCGTTTGCTTTTGTTTATAAGAGAGAATTAAAAAAAGAAAAAGAAGCTCTTCTATCAGATTTTTTTTCGATGTTGCGTGCATGCAGTGTATTTCATAGGTAAGGGCCTAATCGCTAAGTAGAAGAAGGATGTATGGGGTGTCAGCACAGCGTTATAAATACATACAGTGGTTCAACGCCATTGGAGTTGGGGAAAATGTCGCTTTTAACAAGGGTTACAATTGTACGCGTCGAGCGCTAGCGTCGTCCGCGTTGAATATGGGATACCTTGACCAGAATGTCCCGAGTGAGAGTATGAAGCTCGGGCTCGCCCTGCGTCCCGCGTCCCCTTCACGGTTGACCTGTCTAGACTGGCTCGTCAAACGACTGTATGACCTTCTTTAGAGTGGTGTGTCAGTGTGTACCTGGCGCTGCTTGATGAAGGCGGCCATGAGCGGCGGGTTGGACTTGAGGATGTGCAGGATCTCCTGCTGCTGGTTGTGCGTGGTGGGCGACCGCAGCGTGGCCATGAGCTGCTGCAGCGCCTTCTGGTGCATCTGCGGCTGGCTGGTTGTGGTGTGTCAGTGTGTACCTGGCGCTGCTTGATGAAGGCGGCCATGAGCGGCGGGTTGGACTTGAGGATGTGCAGGATCTCCTGCTGCTGGTTGTGCGTGGTGGGCGACCGCAGCGTGGCCATGAGCTGCTGCAGCGCCTTCTGGTGCATCTGCGGCTGGCTGGTTGTGGTGTGTCAGTGTGTACCTGGCGCTGCTTGATGAAGGCGGCCATGAGCGGCGGGTTGGACTTGAGGATGTGCAGGATCTCCTGCTGCTGGTTGTGCGTGGTGGGCGACCGCAGCGTGGCCATGAGCTGCTGCAGCGCCTTCTGGTGCATCTGCGGCTGGCTGGTTGTGGTGTGTCAGTGTGTACCTGGCGCTGCTTGATGAAGGCGGCCATGAGCGGCGGGTTGGACTTGAGGATGTGCAGGATCTCCTGCTGCTGGTTGTGCGTGGTGGGCGACCGCAGCGTGGCCATGAGCTGCTGCAGCGCCTTCTGGTGCATCTGCGGCTGGCTGGTTGTGGTGTGTCAGTGTGTACCTGGCGCTGCTTGATGAAGGCGGCCATGAGCGGCGGGTTGGACTTGAGGATGTGCAGGATCTCCTGCTGCTGGTTGTGCGTGGTGGGCGACCGCAGCGTGGCCATGAGCTGCTGCAGCGCCTTCTGGTGCATCTGCGGCTGGCTGGTTGTGGTGTGTCAGTGTGTACCTGGCGCTGCTTGATGAAGGCGGCCATGAGCGGCGGGTTGGACTTGAGGATGTGCAGGATCTCCTGCTGCTGGTTGTGCGTGGTGGGCGACCGCAGCGTGGCCATGAGCTGCTGCAGCGCCTTCTGGTGCATCTGCGGCTGGCTGGTTGTGGTGTGTCAGTGTGTACCTGGCGCTGCTTGATGAAGGCGGCCATGAGCGGCGGGTTGGACTTGAGGATGTGCAGGATCTCCTGCTGCTGGTTGTGCGTGGTGGGCGACCGCAGCGTGGCCATGAGCTGCTGCAGCGCCTTCTGGTGCATCTGCGGCTGGCTGGTTGTGGTGTGTCAGTGTGTACCTGGCGCTGCTTGATGAAGGCGGCCATGAGCGGCGGGTTGGACTTGAGGATGTGCAGGATCTCCTGCTGCTGGTTGTGCGTGGTGGGCGACCGCAGCGTGGCCATGAGCTGCTGCAGCGCCTTCTGGTGCATCTGCGGCTGGCTGGTTGTGGTGTGTCAGTGTGTACCTGGCGCTGCTTGATGAAGGCGGCCATGAGCGGCGGGTTGGACTTGAGGATGTGCAGGATCTCCTGCTGCTGGTTGTGCGTGGTGGGCGACCGCAGCGTGGCCATGAGCTGCTGCAGCGCCTTCTGGTGCATCTGCGGCTGGCTGGTTGTGGTGTGTCAGTGTGTACCTGGCGCTGCTTGATGAAGGCGGCCATGAGCGGCGGGTTGGACTTGAGGATGTGCAGGATCTCCTGCTGCTGGTTGTGCGTGGTGGGCGACCGCAGCGTGGCCATGAGCTGCTGCAGCGCCTTCTGGTGCATCTGCGGCTGGCTGGTTGTGGTGTGTCAGTGTGTACCTGGCGCTGCTTGATGAAGGCGGCCATGAGCGGCGGGTTGGACTTGAGGATGTGCAGGATCTCCTGCTGCTGGTTGTGCGTGGTGGGCGACCGCAGCGTGGCCATGAGCTGCTGCAGCGCCTTCTGGTGCATCTGCGGCTGGCTGGTTGTGGTGTGTCAGTGTGTACCTGGCGCTGCTTGATGAAGGCGGCCATGAGCGGCGGGTTGGACTTGAGGATGTGCAGGATCTCCTGCTGCTGGTTGTGCGTGGTGGGCGACCGCAGCGTGGCCATGAGCTGCTGCAGCGCCTTCTGGTGCATCTGCGGCTGGCTGGTTGTGGTGTGTCAGTGTGTACCTGGCGCTGCTTGATGAAGGCGGCCATGAGCGGCGGGTTGGACTTGAGGATGTGCAGGATCTCCTGCTGCTGGTTGTGCGTGGTGGGCGACCGCAGCGTGGCCATGAGCTGCTGCAGCGCCTTCTGGTGCATCTGCGGCTGGCTGGTTGTGGTGTGTCAGTGTGTACCTGGCGCTGCTTGATGAAGGCGGCCATGAGCGGCGGGTTGGACTTGAGGATGTGCAGGATCTCCTGCTGCTGGTTGTGCGTGGTGGGCGACCGCAGCGTGGCCATGAGCTGCTGCAGCGCCTTCTGGTGCATCTGCGGCTGGCTGGGCGGCGGCGCCGGCGCGCCCGCGCGCTGCGCCTGCGCCTGCGCAACCAACACAATCTTACTACACACATTTAGCGGAGGTCGATTGTTACACAAACAATTCGACTTTTCGAAAGATCATTACCACAGGTTGCTACTCAAAGTAAAAATTCCATTCATTACAACAAAGCTTAATACGGACAACAGCAGATCAGACCGTTTTGGGTAAACTGACAAACTTCTTTATTAAATTTTCAACCTTATTCCACCATTATAGAGTACAAAGTTTATTGAATCAGGCTACCAGCTTGATCTGCTGTCGTGTACATAGGTTCTCATCTTCATAACAGCCTTTATAATTCGATCTACTGTTGGGACACAAGGCATCTCCTTGACATCGAAGAAGTTTTAGGGAGTAGTCTAACACGCTTGCCCAATACAGATTAGTGGACGGAGTATAAGATACGATAAAACTCAATTTTAGTTGTAAATTATTTTATACTGTTGTTCGAAAAGGTGACTGTAGTTTAAGTAATCGAGATAGTTTTTGGGTAAATTTTTGTCAAAATTATTTTTTTTTTATTGAAATCAACTCAGAAGTCGATTCCAAACCACCGATATTTAGGTGTGCGTTATTTCTGTTACATTTTGTATATGACATTTCTGTTTGTTTGTTGAATTGTCTCAATAAATGCTTCTTTCTTTCTATCTAATTGCTAATAACTTCTAAAATATTGTCTTTATTACAATCCATGGTAGAAAACTAATTTAAACCAACACGTCCGGTGCGCACGATGCGCCGAGTGAAGACCACGAAGTGTGGCCACGCAAGCGAAATTCATCGCGATAAAAATGTTTTGATATACGCCAGTTTACGGACAACGATGCGATGTCCTTGAGACTTCGCACGAAGTGCCGAAGTATTCGCGAATACTTGGCTACTTCACACTGGCACACACATCGCGATAACGCGAATATCCGCGACATCGCGATGTGTTTGGCCGCAGCATAAGGCCGCCTTTACACTAGTGAGTTACTTCGTAATATTTATGTAACTTACGGTAACATTTACACCTAAAATAAACTTACAGTAAATAATGCTTACGTAAATTTTTTGAGTTAAAACTTGCATAAATTATTACACGCCCATTTACATATGCTTACTTAATCAGTAATCAAAATGCCCTCTCATTGCCACGTTCAAGCGGCTGCTGCATATATTATTTTATAAAAATCTTTTGAAGGAAGACCAACACAGATTTTTAAATTTTATAAGAATGAATGCTACAAGTTTTGAATTTCTTTTGGAACAAGTTGCACCATTCATTAAAAAAGAAGTTTTTTGGTCTTTGTTTCGAGAACATTGTTTTGGTGTAAGTTCTCAACTTATCAATTTTATTCGATAAGCTGTGAGTCGCTTCCGTAAACAAACTAGAACGCGTTTAGATCTGTAATGTTCCAATTTACGAAGTAGTAAGAAATTACAGTAAGCCACTTACAAAGAGTGTTTACACTTGAAAATTTACCGTAAGTCGCTTACGTAGGTAAAACTCACAGGTGCTGCAGGCGGCCTAACAAGAAGGGTGCGTATATCGGGCTCGGATATTATAAATTTTAAAATACAAATATACTTTTAGCTTTCAGCAACTTGAAATATTTATTTTTTCCTATCAAAATTGACAAGTAAAATTTTAAAGACAATAATTTTAAAATATCAAAAAGTACCAAAAAGTTTGTATAGCTATGCTATCTACTACACGTATGTTACCTGTGGGTGCGCGGGCGGCTGCGGCAGGTGCTGCAGGCGCGGGTGGTGCGGCGCGTGGTGCAGCGGCGGCGGCGCGCGGTACCGCGGCGGCCACTCCGCGCGCGCGCCGCCGCCCACCACGCCCACCGCGCCCACGCCCACGCCCACACCCATGCCCACGCCAACGCCCACGCCCGGCGGGCCCATGCCGCCCTGCTTGCCGTACGACGGCGCCTGCTGCCGCGCCGCCTCCTCTTGTACCTGCAAAAAGCACCATCTCATTATTATCAACATCTTAAGAGCTTAAGACCGATAATATTTTTTTCATCCCACCACCTCGGAAAGTGTAATTTTGCGCTTCGAAATCTGGCTGGAAAATTCTATTTTATTCGCTTGAGTGGCAAAGTAGATTTGAATTTAGAACATCACATATAATGAGTACTCAATATAATTGTAAATTCAAAACGTCATTAAACCTATTTAATGTAACCTCTATGGTGCCAAATTTATGATTAGAACTTTTTAAATTGTGAAAAAATTCTTTTTCATTTTGTCATTTCCTCGCTGAGGTGGGATGAAAAGTTACGTATTGCACTCGAGTGGAAAGATTTTTCACCTTGTGCTCGTTTGTTTCCCTCGCTGACGCTCAGGATTCTAATTTAGAATCACTCGCTGCGCTCGTGATTCAACTTTAGAATCCTTCGCTTGCTCGGTCATCCAAATCGAGCACGCGGTTATAAATAACTATTTCGCAGCAGTTGTTAGATACACATGACCCCATACACACAGACATTGCTATAAGTCCACTAGCTGGGAAGACCCAGTTCCCAGTATGTGCGATCGAATAATTACGGCGAGCTCGAATTTAGACCATTTTTCAAATAATTATTAAAAATATCTGAGTGTTTCATCTGAAAGATGCACCATAAGATTCACCTCGCTTTATAAAACTTTAAGTGTATATTAAAATATCTCTCTATAGTGATTTCAATCAAGAATTAATCTTCCTATAATATATAATTTCTTTGCAAAGTCTGTTCACATCGCTTTAAAATTAGGTCTGAAAAATACACAAAATGTGACAATTGACGTAAATTGAGTGCAATACCGTTGTAAACAAGAATACAGTAAGTGGCGTTGCCGCAAGGCTATTGTCCACAGCCGCCGTCATCGCGACGTCGATGATAACGTGATTATTTCTGGCTGAGATCAAGCTCAGCGGATGGGCTTGCAGTGAACAGGCGGCCATAGTAACGACCTCGCCACACAGCCGGCGTGACGCGACGGTGGCGGGACGTCAGCGGGACGGGAGTGTTTGTAATATATTGAACTGTATGAGAGAGGTCACACAGAGCGTGACATGCCGAGCGCGACGCGCTGTGTGACCTTTTTTCATACAGTACACATACTTTCATACAGTTCAATATATTACAAACACTCGCGTTCCGCTAGCGTCGCGCCGACGTCGCGTCCCGCCGGCTGTGTGGCGAGACCTTAAATGTGTGTCGCTAATTCGACGTTGACGTCTCGGTAACGGCAGCGGACAAACAACGAAACACGGCGTTTTCTAAACTTACAAAAGATGCATGTAACTAAAAAGGCCTATCGTCTCCTCGTTTCAAAAACGACGTATAAAGAGACTAAGGCGGCGTTCTAATTGGCAATCCGGTTGCCAGACGACCCACCTCCCTAATAAGAGTGCGGCGACAGCTACTCGCTGTCAATCAGACCCGTCAGTGCCACGCGATTATAAGCTACAAGTGGAACACCGTAAACTTAGTCGATTGTATATGCTATTAGTGGTCGCCTGCAGCTTCGCTTGCGTTAATGTCTGTTATTATGTAGCCTATAGCCTTCCTCGATAAATGGACTATCAAACACAAAAGTAGTTCCTAAGATTAGCGTTATAATATTATGTTCTTGGGTGATCAAGTAAGACGATGTTTCATTGTGAAGTCCATTTATTGAATGCCAAAAATATAATATATTAATATTAATTTAGTAGAATTTGCAACGCAGCTATTTACTTATTATTACAATTCCTAATTGCGACATGACCTAATTACGTTTCCGATATGCACGTGTATCATATCATACTACAACTCCCCTCAAAAAGTCCTGGGATCACCCTCCCCTTCTGAAGGAAAAGGGAGAGAAAGAAAATAAGTCATGTCACATTACAATGTTTCTTAATTGTTTATATAATAAAACAACATAATAAAATATATTATATTTATAACATCTCTTAATGAAAAATATAATAAAATTTCAATTGAAAAACATTTTAGTATGATTTTTATGTATAACATATTCTTTATTATCTTTTAAAATTTTAACGTTAGGTGTGACTTCCTCGAGCACTACAAAGGGACCATTATAAATATTGCTAAGCTTGTCTCCTGTTTGATTTTTTATTAAAATTAAGTCACCTTTCTTATAAGTTACAGAATGACTTTTTTCGTCATACAATATTTTTCTTTTTAACTTACTATTTAACAGATTATTTTTCGCTTCATACTGTGCTCTTTGTAAACGATATTTCATCTCTCTAGGATAGTCACTATAGTTATATAATGGATCAACAGATAACCCGAAGTCAGAAGGCAATTTACAAATTTTTCCGAAAACTAATTCAAATGGAGAGTATTTTGTTTCAGTGTGCACTGTTGTGTTATAAGAAAATGTCCAAAATGGTAACCAATCACTCCAATCAATGGTATTTCTGTCACACTGAATCCTAAGGTATGCTCCTAGAGACTTATGACTGTTTTCTAATGAGCCAATTGTTTCGTGGTGATAAGCGGTTGAATTTAACTTATTAATTTTTAATATTTTACAAACGTCTGACATGATATTGGACATAAACTCTGTACCTTTATCAGTTATAATTTCTTTGGGAACTCCATATCTCAAGATAAAATTATTTACGAAAACTCGTGCTACTGACTCGGATTCTTTACTATGCAAAGGATAAGCTTCTACGAATTTTGTTAAATCGCATTGCAGTGTTAATACGTATTTATTATTATAGCTATCAACTGTCAATGGACCCATAATATCTAACGATATTCTTTCGAAAGCAGAGCTAGCAGTATTTGTAATTACCATTGGTTCTCGAACTTTATGGTTAGAAAATTTATTGTATTGACACTGAGGACATTTTTTGACGTAATCTATGACATCATTTGTCATTCCTGACCAGAAATAATATTTTTTCAAATTATTAATCATTCTGTTAACCCCTGCATGACCGCTAGTAGGTAACAAATGAAAATCATTTAAGATAATTCTTTTATCTTCATGGCTACTTATTCTCGTTACATCCCTCGTAATTAATATTTTTGGTACCTTTATTTGTAGCTTTTTTATATGACTTGCAAGTATTTTTATATACGTAGCATTTTCTTTATTTTTTGTTATCAATATTTCATTTATATTCTCTTTTTCACACAATAACACTAAATCTCTCGCTAACTCCGACGGGGTAGATAACGATCGAGTATTTAGGTATATGGTATAAAGCGAGGGTATATACGTACAGAAATGCTTATTTGAATAACTACAAGGTAAATTAGGTAACTTCTTATCCCTACGAAAAACTAATTCTATGACGTCATTAGGTTTTTTAAGAATCTCTACAATATCAGGTTGATCAGGCCTGCTACTGGTAGAAGACTCATCTATCGAATTATTATTGTTACTTCTACAAAAAGGTGGATACAGTAACTTTTTAGTTTGTGCTCGCGTTAACACAGAAACTACTTGTTGTCCTATTGACTTTAAGTCATCACACGTCATGGACATCGGTAGTCGACTTAATGCGTCTGCAGCTGCATTATTTCGACCTTCGATGTACACAATCTCAAAGTCATATTCCTCGAGATAAAGCCTAAACTTAGTCAATCGGCTCGATGGGTCTTTTAAACTGAAAAGATAAACTAATGGTTTGTGATCCGTAAATATTTTAAACCTTCTGCCGTAAAGATATGGTCTAAAATGCCTTACGGCCCAAACTATTGCTAATAGTTCTAAATCTATTATTGGATATCTACTTTCCGCGGGTGATAAGTTACGACTTGCGTAAGCAACAACGCGACCATTTCTATTTGACAAAACCGCTCCTAATCCTGTCTTGCAAGCGTCAGTTCGTAACTCAAATATATTGCTCTCCGAAAAATCGGGATACTGTAACACAGGCGGAGACATTAAAGAAGATTTTAAACGCTGAAAAGACTGTTCACATTCAGATGTCCATTCAAATTTAGAGTTTTTTTTACAAAGCTTATTTAATGGATACGTAATATTTGCAAAGTTAGGTATAAATCGCCTGTAGTAATTAGCGAAGGCTATGTATCGTTTTACATCGTCTGCATTCAATGGCACCGGATAATTTCGCAACGTTTCGATTTTGCTGTCGTCTGGAAGAATACCTTGCGATGTTATTTTGTGACCTAAATAAACAATTTCAGTTCGTAAAAATTCACATTTCATAGGATTTAGTTTCAAATTTACTTTTCGTAAACGTTCAAAAACACTAATAAGATTTTTATTGTGGTTTTCCATAGTTTTTCCGATGACGACGCAGTCGTCCAAATAAATGAAAGCTTGGTTATAGTTAATGCCTGACATAGCTATCGTCATTAACCTTGAAAATACACTAGGAGAAGTTTTTAATCCCATAGGAGAACGCTTCATCTGATACATTTTATCAGTTGTAAAAGCTGTATATTTGCGCGATTCTGGGTCTAACTGAAGCTGATACATCTTATCTACACTGAATGCGGTATATTTTCTAGAATTTTTATCTAAGGACAATTGGTAGTAACTTTGTGAAAGATCTAATTTAGAGAAATAAATACTACCTGAAAGGGAATCTAATATGTCTGTAATATTTGGTAACGGAAACTTATCATCTTTAATTCTGTTATTAAGTTGTCTATAATCGATAACTAATCTCCATTTCCTTTCGTTAGATCTATCTGATTTTTTAGGAACTAACAACACTGGGCTGGACCACTCCGAGGTGGTCTCTTCTATGATATCATTAGCTAACATGTCATCTATCTGGCGTTGTACCTCTTTCTTCAGAGAATGTGGTATCCTATAAGGCTTCACATAACTAGGTAAAGCGTCATCTTTTAAAGATATAGTATGAGTCATGATATTGGTAGTCGATAATTTATCACCAGGGAGATGAAAAATATCAGCATATTTTGCACAAATGTGTTCGATACTCGATCTTTCCTCTCGGTTCATATTAGATAAATTCAATAATTCGAATAAAGTTTCTCCTCTCCTCTCCTCTTGTATACCCTGGACTCCTCTTGTTTATCCTTCTTTCTTCTTAAACTGCGCTGGTTAGGTTACAATAGCCAGCTTCTCATTGTGGTTTTGTGTTGTCGTTGCGTTGTGTTGTTCTTTGGAAGTGGATTTTCCCATTTCTTGTATGGTCTATTTTTGCTTTTCTTCTGTAAAAATTTGCTTTCTTCTTTCTTCAGATCTTGTTCTCTTCCTTTTTTTTTAAACCTTGGGTTCTTCTTTCTTCAAATCTTGTATTCTTCTTTCTTCGAATATTGTTTTCATCTTTCTTCGACTCTGGTTTTCTTCTTTCTTCAAGTCCTCATGTTGGCCAATGGCAGGGTCGCCATATAATATTATGTTCTTGGGTGATCAAGTAAGACGATGTTTCATTGTGAAGTCCATTTATTGAATGCCAAAAATATAATATATTAATATTAATTTAGTAGAATTTGCAACGCAGCTATTTACTTATTATTACAATTCCTAATTGCGACATGACCTAATTACGTTTCCGATATGCACGTGTATCATATCATACTACAGCGTGTTCAAACAAACAAACTTTTCAACTTTATAATATTAGTATAGATTTGGAGTTTTTCGGCTAACTCGGCTATGAACTACCCACTTTACTAATTTACGACTCAAATCGCAAAAAAAATACAATTTCCTAAGAGCTTCACAGTAAAAATAAATTTAAGAAGCCCTGGCTAAAGGTATAAGATACAAAGTCAAAAGCCCTAATAATAAATTTCTAATACATTTTTAAAAACAAGCTTTTATTCAAGTGCTCTCTAAAAAGAAGAAAATAAAATAACACAATTTAAATGTTATAAAAGCTTGTCGCAAGATTTTTTCGATACTAGATTACTTGCTATCTATCGCTATGTCTATTCTCACGCTAAAGGTTGGTGCAGCATTAAAATTTAAAATATAACTTTTCAACATGGCAGTGGTCTCCCCTTGACTTTTTCGTATACTGGACACGACTCAAAAGTTGATAGAAACCTTATATTTTGATGTTATACATTCATCTTAAATTTCGTTGCAATAAGTTAAAGCATACTTGAGGTATCGTGCTAACGCACAGACACGCAGACATAATTCCAAACAAAATATTTTTGGACTCAGGAAGGTCCAAAACAAGTAAATCCGTCAAACTCTCTAGGTCGAATTACAAGATTACAAGACTTCCTCTATACTACGTATACGAGAAAGTAATAAACAATAAGAAACCATAGTTCGTTAGATTATTTTTGAAGCATATTTGGATATTATGCATTGTGGGCAGGTTTGGGCATTCTCCCTTTGACGGACAACTTACATAGTTACATCATCATCAACAGCTCATATAATGTCCCCACCGAGGGGCTCGAGCCTACCCCATATTAGGGGCCATTAGGCCATAGTCAATCACGCTGGCCAAGTGCGGGTTGGTCTACTTCACACACAACATAAGAATTTCTTCATAGGTGCGTGCAGGTTTCCTCACGATGTTTTCCTTCACCGTAAAAGCGTCGATTAAAAGTACATATGAATTCAAAATTTGAAAACACATTGGTACGTGGTGGGGATCGAACCAGTGCCTCCCGGGTGGGAGACGACGCTCTTACGCACTACGCCAGCGACGCTTCCCATATCTAATATATAAAATTCTCGTGTCGCGGTGTTTGTGGTTAAACTCCTCCGAAACGGCTTTCCCGATTCTCATGAAATTTTGTGTGCATATTGGGTAGGTCTGAGAATCGGACAACATCTATTTTTTATCCCCCTAAATGTTAAGGGTAATCCACCCCTAATTTTTTTTTTTATTTATAAGGCAAAACAACGTTTGCCGGGTCAGCTAGTAGTTACATAAAAGCGTGTAAAAAGTTACCTGTTGCAGAGCCTTCTGCACGTTGTGTGGCAGGTGGTGCGCGGCGGCGGCTGGCTTGGAGGGCGGGGGCGAGGCGAGCGCGGGGGGCGGCGGGGGCGAGGAGGCGCCGCCGCCCGCGCGAGTGTTCATCGCCGCCATGCGCCGCCGCAGCAGCTTGGCCTGCTGCACGCGCTGCTGCACCTGCTGCTGCTTCAGCTTCTGCTTTATGCTGCTGCAGAACGGCACCGAACACTTCGTCTCCTGCGGACACAATATATCGACATTCACTTCACTGTTTCAAACGCACGATCATACTTCCAAAAAGGATTGAGTAGCATTTGTTTACAAAAAGCCTCAATAGTGAAAGGGAGAAAATTTCTAACCAATTACCTAAAAGCAAGAAGTGAAGGTGCCTTGAATAAAGGAAAAAATGCTGAACGGACGGCGAAATCAATCGAGTGAGTGTGCCTTCGATAATTTAGCGAGGTTATCGGTTACGGATTTTACAACGGACTAACGCATGTGCTTCCATGAACTATCGAAAGGTTTTTGGTTTTACACACCATTTTTTTTATCCTCCGGCCGAGATTACATTATTTTGGTTGGACAAACTCAAAAAATAGGAGGCTTTCAGTGAATCAAGGAACTAAACAAAAAAGGTAATTTTAAAGACAGTTTTTTTTTTCTATTCTTAATTAATCGCGTCGCAATACATAAAGATTATGCATTTTGCCAATGTCAAGTGAAAAGCACATAAAATAACAATAAATTTTTGCGGAAGATTGAATTAAAAAAGGAGCCTCTAAACACGTGTTATTTACAACAAAAACTCAGGAGAAACATAGATGTTATTTTTTTTTCACTTAGAAAATTCTTGGCTTTTTACACATGTAATAGAAAGTACTAAAGACTATTCTTTTGTTTTTATTGTAAATAACACGTGTTTAGAGGCTCCATTCTTATTCTATAATAAGAATAGAGCTCTAAGTGTTAGCCATAGATTTATAGATTGACAATGAATCAACTATGGTGCAACTAAAAAAAAAATTTTTTTTTTTTTTGTTAAAATATTTAGAAACTAACATGGAACAATATCATTGTGTACGATGATCAATGTGTGAGTAATGCGCATGTGTGCGTGAAAAATAGTACTGCACTCTGACAGTTGCTGTCTTTTCTACGTGACTGACAGGCTGACTTAGACCGCCTGCGTACACGTGGAATGGTCTCGTCTATCTATCTCGCTCTAATATACGCGTTAGTATGCTCTTTCTCTTTTACATTGCCGATTTACAGTTTCCTATATCTATGGTTTTAACACTATAGTTATGTACGTAGAAGTAAAATAATCGACTAAAAGTTCGCGTCGTCGTCTTGGAACATACTATCATTAAAGTGGTACGCTTTCCATTTAATCCCGTCGCAACTAGCTTACAATGCGTATGCGTATACAGGGCGTCCCACGGCCATGCCACACGGAGGGAAAGTATATTAAATATTGAACGTAGGATACTTTACTAAAAGAAGACATCGTTTTTCGGAGGAGCGTGTAAAACTTTCAACCGTTTAGGCAGAGATCATGACTTTGATCTGTATAACACTAGTGTGAGGGCGGCGAGAAATGCACGTAGCAGGCACATCTTTGGTAAGAAAATAACTCTTATATCTTAATGTGCAAGGTTAAAATACAATTGTTAAGTTTTGCCAGAACGGAACCTATACGTGAAAGAGAGAAAAATATGATTGTGTGAAAGAATGAAAGAGATAGTCTATAAAGTTAAGAGGTTATGTGTGAGCAAGATAGTGAATTCAAAATTATGTAAGTGTAAAGGAGAAAACATATAAAATTATTATGTCGGAAATTAGTCTTTCATGTACAAATGTATTAATGTATTATCGTACCGTTTCAACCTAGCTACCTATTTTAAGTTATGTGTAATGTAAGAAATTCTAGTGCTACTAGTGGAGACATCCAATGGCCTCAGTTGCTAGTTACATGTCTATTTAGTTGATAAGCTGTTGGTCTTCCTAAGACAACAACAAATGAATATGCATCGTGCGGTAGTTACCTGGCAATGCTTGGCGTGGTAGCAGCAGAGCGCGATGAGCTGCTTGCATATGGGGCAGTCGCCCTTGGTCTTGCGCTTGCAGATCTTGGTGTGTGTGACGACGCGCTTCATCTTCTGGCACGAGGGCAGGCGGCAGTTGGCGTCGCGGCACTGGCACGCGTGCACCAGCGACTGGATGCAGCGCTGGATGGAGAGCTTGCGCGCCTCCTGCGGGTTGGCCTGCTTGGGGTCGCCGGGCGACGCGCCCACGTCGATGTCGAGCCCGAGCCGGTCCATGCGGTGCGGGTGGCCTTCCTTGTGGTAGCACTGCACGCACAGGTCGAAGTCGTCGCACACGGTGCAGTGGTAGCGCGTCTCCACGTGAGCCTTGCACGTGTTGCACGTGTACACGAACTTGTCCTGGCCCTGGTTGTGCAGCTCGTACAGCATGCACAGCGTGGAGAAGCGGGCGCGCCGCGTCGACGAGAACTCGTAGTGGCGGTCGCGCGCCATCGTTAGAAACGCGTCGCGCCCGTCCATCAGGTCGCAGTTCACCAGCGGGTCCGGGTCTTGGATTGGCTGCGAATGCAACGCGAATACCTTCACATTTTCATCTTTGCTGATCCCTATTATTTCTTGGCATTAATAAAATAACTATTAATTCACTGTTTACTCCCGTATTCACAAACAATATTTGGCTATGCAAAATTATTATTAATTATTATTATTTCTCTGTGCGTGCCATTTGGCAAGGATTTTGAGGTCTCCTAGTGCGCGTGGACGCATACAAAACAATGACAATACTTAAGTAGGGGGCACCATGCGTACTTTAAAATGAACGCACAACTAGCTATATTACACAAAACGCACAGGTGGAAATGTCAAAAAAGCAACGCCCAAATGTCAAAAGTTTGAAGTAAAACGTCAGTAAATTCAACGGTGTGAACTATGCAACAGACTCGAACCAATCACAAAGCTCTTTTCAATGCAATGCGTTCCCTAATCCAAGAGTCGAGAAACCTCATAGTAATGTTTGTGAATACGGGTGTTAGGACCTGCGCCCACCGACGGCACGGCATGGCACGTGATTTTTTTCGTGAACAAACGATTTTCGATCTTATTTTAATGAAATAGCATTAACATTCTTTTATTTTACATGTATAGGTCGAAATATCCCGTGGCATGCCGCGGCGTCCTTGGGCACGGGAGACGCATACTTCGTGTTGTTAAAGGAAAGTGGCTGCTAAGTAATTAAAATAAGGTTGAATCTAGCCCCACAGTTTACATAGTTCTTACATTCTACAAGTGACATCATGACATGGCACGTTAAAGGAATTTTTCGTATAAACGATTTTAGACCTTATTTGAGTGAATTTAGCACTGACATTCTTTTATTTTTAACAAGAGTAGGTCGAGGTGTTCCGCTTCATCCCGAAGCATGCCGCGCCGTCAGTGAGCGCCGGCCCGTAGGCGTCGTCCTAATTGGCATCGATCGTACGATAGCACGTTTTAATCGCGCGATGAAAGTAATGTTTTATGTTGAACTCATCGTGCGATAAGAACGCATCGTATCATCATACGATCGTTTGCCAAATAGACGCCTGTTTGGCAAATGATCGTACGTACACCATGCGTTATAGTCGCACGACAAAATCAACATACAGAAGTTTTTGTGTCCTAATTGAAGCTCGCAAGCCATCGCACGGGCAGAGAACACGCCCGCAGCGGTTGCCGTACCACTGTTTCGTTCTAGTCATGAAAACGCAGTTCTGTGTGGTAACGCAACCACCACGGTGGCGATTATCGCCCGCAAGCTTAGCGCGCCAACATCACAAGATGGGTGGTTATTTACAATCCATATTATTATTAGTTAAGTTCCAGTCAGCCATGGACACACAACAGAAACGAGCTATTGCGCTATACTTACTTAACAGAAGAATTAAAAAGGTCTAAAAGGTTCTGGATGCATCCACTGATTCCGAAAAGCGGCGACGGTCGTAAATCGCGTCGTGAAATTTGCTATCTGCATTTCCATATACTACGTGATCCTACAAGTGTTGCGGTCTCGCAACCGCTGCGGGCGCGGGTAGAAAACTCTCCGTGAGTTCTTACCCTTAGTGTGCGAGCACAGCAATACACAAGGGCCAAGTGACGATCGCCATCGCATGATCTATTAGAACACTCCTGTTGAACCATCGCACGATACTTTCTTCGCGCGATGAAAACGCACCTTGCACAGCAATAGAAAGGGCCAAGTGACGATCGCCATCGCACGATCTATTAGAACACTCCTGTTGGACCATCGCACGATACTTTCATCGGGCGATGAAAACGCACCTTGCACAGCAATACAAAAGGGCCAAGTGACGATCGCCATCGCACGATCTATTAGAACACTCCTGTTGGACCATCGCACGATACTTTCATCGGGCGATGAAAACGCACCTTGCACAGCAATACAAAAGGGCCAAGTGACGATCGCCATCGCACGATCTATTAGAACACTCCTGTTGAACCATTACACTATACTTTCATCGCGCGATGAAAACGCATCTTGTCATCGTATGATCGTTGCCTATTAGGACGACACCTCATGAAAAATAGTTTTACAGAAAAAAGGTATCCATTTTTATTATAAACCACTAAACATTCCGATTGATACAATTGGATAAGATTCAGATTTTTTTTCTTACATCTTATTTCACAAAGCGACATTATATGCATAGTTGAATAGGAATTTATTTGTTAAATAATTATTTCCTTAATAAAATTTTAATCCCACAAGAAATAAGCAGCAATAACTTACAGCTAAGCTCGCCGCAGACTGCGCGGAATGTAGCCTTATAACGAAGAACACTTCTTTGTGTTTTTCCATGGTTGCAAATATTTTCGCACTGAGATCACTACCCTGCTGCTGGTCGCTCTGTTTCTTACTATTTTTTCTTTGGGCGGCCTTTGATTTATTCGATTTCTTGGCCTTCTTTTGGCCTTTCTTCTTTCCATCAGGGCCTTGTTCATTCTCTTCTGACGACTGGAATATCTGAAATAAATGGTAGTAACATTGTTATATATCCGGTAATAGATTAACAATGTTATTTATTACATGTTGAAAAATACAAACAGGAACTACATAGGAACAACTGAAGGGTATTGATATAGGTACGAAAATGCTTAGTAAAAAAATATCTCACCACTTCGGCGGCCTCTGCTTGCTTTCTCTTCTCCTCCTCCTCCTGGTCTAATTCCTTAATAGATTCTTCTAACACGTTGGGCCAAAAATCGCCCTCGAAGTACGGTAGTTCAGCCGCAGAAGAGATATTGTCCTCCATTGCTTGTTTTAAAATGTCTTTATAATCTAATATTATCCTCTCTATTATACCTTTGTCTAACATTTTCTTATACCATTCTTGTAACCTTTTAGGTTTAGGAATCTTTTGTTCGGGCGGATGGCAGTGGAAAATGTAGTCATCGCCCTCTGAGGGCGGGCAAGCCCATATATGGGCCATCGTATAACCCAATTGCTTAGCGTAATCCAAATATCCTAATAAAATCTCGTGGTACACTCCAGTTCTATACTGCCTAGGTTGGAAGAAATGTACCGAGTCTAGATATGCTATATAAACGCGCCTCGTATTTGGCGACGGACTATCGCTGCCATATTCCTGCAAAATTAATATTGTGTAAAAATATTGCTACTAAGTAAATATAATACCAGATGCTTTATTTCAAAAATACATACCTGCACATGCATACCGAAGAAACAAATATCAGTTCCATCAACTTCTTCAAATGCAAACAACGCCTTAGCCCGATACGGGAATTCGGCGCACAGTTCACCAGATTCGACGAACCTTGATCTCATTCCAGGTTTTACTTCCACCATCTAATTACAAAAATATTTTCATTAATTTTTGTTAACACAAAGTTTCTGATAAGATAAAGTAGTAATGTAGTGTAATCCACTGACCTTGTCAGACGATGCGACCACCCTGATATGCACTTCGCCAGCACAAGCCTCTTTTTTCTTAAGATAGTTATTGACTCTCGTCTCAATGTAAATGCCGAGTTTTGAGGTAGGCAGCTTCTTAGCACAGAATTTGTTCTCTTTTCTTTTAGCCCCTTTCATTTTAAAACAATTATCACAGCAGAAGCCTTGAGGCCAAATTTGATCGTGATGCAGCACACAAATTTGATGCTGTTTTCTACCACAGTCAGAACAAATAACAAACGGTTCTTGTTCTAAAAGGTCATTTTTCATTTCCTTAAACTGATCCTTTTTGATAGCACTGAAAACCGTAATTATAATAAGTATTTTCGTCAGTTTTGTCCTATTACAAATGTAAATTTGATAACATTTGATTGACACTTACGTTTGTGGCTGCATAGGGTCGTCTCCTAACGTGACGGTGTCCCCTTGGATGTCGTTGAAGCATTTCTGGCAGAAGGTGTATCTATCGGACACAACCCCATATGCTTTTAGACTTTATTCACAATTGTCGCCCGTGTAGCGGTGATGTGAAGCGTGAACAGGAACGTGTGCAGGCAAGGACGTGCGTGGAGGGCAAAAAAAATTAGTAAGCAATGAGAACATAAAATGTTATTAGTTAAGACAGTGAGCACATGAAATGTTTAAAACCAACATTTTTCACATGTAAAACTGTGTTAATAGCGTTTAATATTAAAAACAAGTCTCACAGTTTCCGTAAACAATTTGAGATTTTTTTTACAAACTTGACTATGAAGTAACTCTTATGGCTAGGTTGTAAGAGGTTATGCACAATGCATATTTCCTAAATATATAGCGCGGCTCTATTGTATGAGAAGACATATAAAACTGCTTTACTCTAATTGAGACCAAAATGTTAAGTAGATACTGTCATAATTATTATAAATGGTCTGACTCAAAAATTATTTAAAAGGCGTGTCGTGCCACGAGTGCATTTATTTTGTATTATATGACATTTGTATGTGTGTCGGGAACAATTTTTTTTTATAGGAAATTAGAAATGTGCACGACTTTTAAACATAATAATGCCTATGTTTATATTATCTTCAAAAAGTTTACAAAAACACCTCTGCAATACTACTTTACGAGTTTTGGTTTTCAATTATATTTTTGTTAGATCACTTATATTTTAAAAAAATGCGGTGTTATATTTTTGTATGTTCAAATAAAATAAATTCTAGTTTCGATTTGGACAAAAATATCATTCACAAAAATGTGGAAAACCAAAACTTATTGAAAATGGGAGATATTTGGCCATACCAAAGAAATATCTTTTAGTCACTTCAATTTCAGATTACCGAAAAAAATATATCAAAGAGTTATTTAAGATACTTCAATAATAAATAATATTTTCATTAAATTGTTTTAAAAATGTTTAAAAACATAATAAATCTAGACACTGGGTCAAGACAAGGTGAGACTGGTCGAGACGGGAAACAGTAAAGCTATCTCTAAGCTAATCAGAATCTGTGGAATTTATTCCGCGAAATTGGTGTATGTCCAATTGTCCACATTGCATACGAGCGTTTGAAGTTTGCGATGTCTGAAGATACTAATTTCTTAGCCCTATTTAGTTAGGGGATACTAATACGTCAAAATTGTCAGATTTGTGGATTTTGTGGATTTTTCGGCCCTAATTTTGAAGCGATGTGAGCAGACTTTGCAAATAAATTATATACTGTGAAATTTAGTGTCCCTTTTAATGAGGTCCCGTAATGGTATGGCTTTTCCTAATACGACATACATAGTAACATTCCTTTTTGTACCACAATAAAGATGTTTTTTAAATCATCAAAATCGGTCTATCCGTTGCAAAGTTATAAATCAATTTGCGTCAACTGATTTTATTTAATTCGCTGCGCTCTACGGCATGGCTGTGACGTCACCCGGCACTATCCGCCCGCTAGAGTCGCCGCACACTACGAACTTTAACTCATTTTCATCTCATATAACTATAACTTCCGTGTTAATAAAGATATTTACATGATTTTTTACTTGATTATCTTGAATAAATGTAAGCACATTTATTCAAGATAATCAAGTAAAATAATGTATAATCCGTGAGTAGTAGTTTATTTCTAATAGTTAGAAAAAATAGACGAATAAGTAAGGTACCTACTTAAAATAATATTTTTCTCACCTTGACATCATAAAACTTTACTCATCATCATCTCATAAAGTTATAACTTCCGTGTTAATAAAGATATTTACATGATTTTATTCCTGATAATCTTAAATATATTATATACTTTTAAATAATGTATAATTCGTGAGTAAAATTTTATTTGAATTAGTTATAAAAATCGAGGAATACTTAGAATTTTTTTTCATCATTTCACCCGAGAGACACTTACTGTTGGACATAGGCCTGGACATTTTTCTCACTTTGATATAATATATTTAAATGTGTTACGCAGTGAAACCCCAAAAAACATATATTTATCCGTCAAATTATATTGTAATTTCCTAATAAATAAAACTACGGAATTCAGCAAACGTCGGCAAAATCTCTAACAGAAAATTTGAGAAAATAAAATACTTAGTAGGTATACATTATGATTGCAAATTATAATGTATATTTGGATAAGTAATATTTGACTAAACCACGGTAATGATAGAAGATAAACATTGTAAACTAAACTAAACTAAACTGAGTAAAAAAATCTATTTTAGTTCAGCAATACCCTACATATTCCAAGATTTTGAAAATTGTATGTATAGTTTTGATAATATAAAATCATACATCATACAATCGCCTTCATGTAATCGAAATTACACTTAATTATTTTAGTAAGCTACTATCTATATCTAGCTGTAGTAATAGTTTTTGCCCGCGACTTCGTCCGCGTGGAATAGTTATTTTGGGCTGCATTTTTAGGACTTTGGATTTCCATACGATCTTTCATCATCATCACCCATCCCTTGATAAAAAGTCAAGATCAGAACGTCCATGCAAACTTTCATCTCTCATATCAACACTTTCAAGCCTTTTTTTCGAAATAAAAGGTAACCTATGTCCTTTCCCAGCGTCTAGTCAATATTTGTACCAAATTTCATCAAAATCGAAGCCGCGAAAGCGTGACTTTGCTTAGTCTTACATACGACCTTTCATCCCCAAACGATTCAAACTTTAAAAAACACGAACAAAATATTTATTTATTACTTGTCAAGGGCCTAAATTCAAAGTTTCATGTTTTAATCTTTAATAATGACGAACTCCCATACAAACTTTCAACCCTTATTTCAACCCCTTCATGCCCTTTTTTTACAAATAAAGGTAGCTTATATCCTATTTTTGTATGTACCTAATTTTAATAAAATCGAAGGCGTGAAAGCGTGTCTTTTGGACTTCTATACGAACTTTCATCCCCTATTTCATCCCACTTGGATCAAAATTTTTCAAAAAGGCTAAAACAAATATTTATTTCTTTTTTATCAAGTGCCTAAATTCAAGTTTCATGGGTTTTCTTTAAAAATGAAAATTTCCATACAAAATATCATCCCTTAATTCAACCCCTTCGAGACCTTTTTTGCAATAAAAGGTAGCCTATCTATATGTTATTCTGATGTATGAGCTATATTATTACAATTTTTTATTTAAATCCATTCCGTAGGTTTTGCGTTAAAGACATAGAGACGTATATACGCTCGCATACTTCTTTCACCATCTGATCCATACAAACTTTCGTGTTTATAAATTAGTAGGATTGCTCAAACTGCACTAAATTGACACTAAACCTCTTGAATAGGCTTTGTCCACCACCATAACATCAAAAAAACAATATGTATTGTATTTAATACGATGTGTTCGCAAGAAACGCTGCGCGCGGGTACAGTCGGCAGTGATGTAGTGCCGAGTGACGTCACACGCCTGCCAGGCGGCCGCTTGGCGGAACGATCCGTTTTTTCGTCATAACTTCATCAATTTTCATCGTAGAAAAAAAAATTTGGTACCATTTATTTTGTTTTTTAATTGTCTACAAAGCTACATTTAAAGTTAAAATCGTTACGGATCCTCATTAGTAATATTTTCTTTTATTAAGTATATTTTTTCTGTAATTTAATGATAATGTAAATTATCTAATTGTGTTGGTTATGTAACTGGGTTAAGCCCGTGTAACTAATATTAATAATAAATAAATAAATATTAAAGGAAGATTAATTCTTGATTAAAACCGATATAGAGATATTTTAATTTACACTTATAGTTTTATAAAGCGATAAGAATCTTATGGCGCAGTTTTACGAAAATGAAGTTTGGAGCTATCTTTCAGATAAAATAGAAGTGTTATAATAGCAGACAATACTTTGCAAAAAAAATGTTTTTACAATAGAAAATATACTGTTATAAACCGCTAAACAGCCTAAATAGGTAAAAAATCGAGATGACATATTAAAATGGGACACCAAAAAATATATAAATTGGTAATGGACATATTAAAATGGGACACAAAAAAAGTATTTTTTAATGAGGATTTTTACAATGTTTTTGATATTATACTTATTTGATATACTTACTTTATTATCTATTATATATAATTCCCGTGTCACGTGTTTGTCCGGGATGAACTCGGAAACTTAACATTCCGATTTAAACTTTTTTAAATGTGTTTTTTCCGACTTGAAAGATAGGATAGTTTTTATATTGAAAAGTAGTCTTCATTTTTTTACTGCAAATTCAAAGTTATATGACAGTAGTATGAAATTGCCACAGCAACGCGTGGCCGGGACAGCTAGTAATACATATAATGCTAGACCTAATTTTGTTTTTATAACATTGTTAAATGCAATGAGATATTTTTAATAATTATATGAAAAATTGTCTAAATCCGAGCTCGCAGCCATTTTTTGAAATGCGAAAGAGTCAAATTAATACAACCGTTCTTGCATTTCGCAGGATCGTATTTTCTCAACACAGCAAACTTGTGCATACAGTGTATCCAATTACAATGCGTCATAATAAACATGCATTGTAAATGACGTCGCATTCGGCGTATCTAACGTGGTATCAATTTCTGCAACGTTGTCAATATGACTCCAGTGTTGAGTGTTGTATCATAAAATAAATGTGTAAGCAAAATTATTCTCTGGAACTTATTCAAAATTCAATTGTTTACGAGATTAAGTTTAGAGATTCACCAGAGATTTTGCGTGTAAAACCACGTGTCATGAGACTCAAGTTTTAACTCAATCCAGTACATTTTCCAGTCAAGTTTACTACAATTCTTTCACTCGACATTAGCTAAATGCGTAATTGCCGCTAACAATTAATTAAAATAAGAAGAAATTAAGTTTAACGTGACTTCCGAATTACAGAGAAAAATAATGGATATTTCGACACCCATCCGAATACATACGCGTAGCTATTTAGCTAACTGCTTTTTGGTAACATAAACAGCACGATCGTCTCGTTTCCTGTTTCTTAATTGATTTTGTATGATTGACTACTTATATTACTTCCAAAAAGATATTTCCTTGGTGTAGTTGTTGTTATAACACAGAATGGCGTAAAAAATATTATTCACCATTACAAGTTGGATTTATAAAATGAAAATCGAGATGATTGTATTCAATATAATTATGCGTGCTGAGAAAAAAAAAGATTTGCATCGAAACTCATTAACTTCTAACATTAGATCATTACTATAAAATTTCTAATTTTAGCTCAATACTATAAAATTGATTATTTGCAGGTATCTTTAGTTTCATCAGCATTGGACATAAACATTAAACATAGAACTAGGTAAATATTAGGACATAGGTGTACTTAATTTTCCCATAATTATTATTATAACTCGTTCTATAATGAATGACTGACAATCGACTGATGAACTATTCTCGTTATATTATATATTATTTGGAATAGTGCTTCAACCATATAACTTTAAAACATGTTAAATCTATCAATTTACTTAAACACTTAAAAATTTCGTGTGCGAAGCCGAGACGTGCGGCTAGTTTATTAATAAATTAATATCAAATTCCACAAATCAAACTGTATCCACATAACTAATTTTACGTGTAACAAATAACAAAACGACAGTGCGCATGGTCGCGCAACACCAAAGCTGTCGTAGTTATTGATCGAAAATAATTTAACTCAGTACTGATCACATTTATTTTTATGCCTGACAGGGTCTGTTTAACTGTAAGATCTTAAATTGCTTGTAATATTATGGATTGCAATAAATAATTGAGTATTGATTATCTATTATACATGGTGTTCGGAACATGGGGTATAAATACTTGGTGATATTAAAAAACCGAAATTAACTAATTTTGTAATCTTTCATACATTTTGTTTCTTCGATCAAACTACTTGTAAGGAGATTTTTTTTACAATTTTAGAGTGATAATGTCACGATAGTATTCCCCATGTACCAAACATTCTGTAAACTAAATATTTTTAACTATGGCAAACATTAAGTACACTGAAGTCAAAATATGCTTTGTCCTGATTAGTGTTCACAAACATTATAAATTAACATCAAAAAACAACACAGTCACATTTAAAAACATCAAAATGAACAATTTTGGACCTTATATCCTAGAAATTTAGGTATAATTTCAAAGAGCTGTAACCTCACCTGTTCTGGTAACTGAAGTATTTAGCGTCTCGAGGTATCGTACAGAGCTGCTTGCCGTAGCAACAAAGTACTTGTGGGTTGAATGTGTACTTCCTTCCACAGCAGTAGCCAAGACTTTGCATAACAGGATCAATCTCCTGTTCAAAAACTTCCGAAAGCTGGAACAAGACAATATATTTAATGCGTTGAAGTAATTCCCGTTTTGAAAAAAAAAACTGCTATGGTTGGCTGGGAGAGATTTCTTTAAGCTATAAGTTCGCATTTGTACATCCCCACCTCCATTTCCCCCACTCTTCATTCTTAACCCCCATCCGCTCTACTTTCGGGCGAGCTCTCCCTGGTGCTAGCATTATTGATTTATTTCAATTAAAAATAAAATACGACGTACTTTCTACAGAAAAGTCAGGATTCTAAATAAGTAAAGATTGTGAAAATAGAGATAATAGACATCAACAGTAATGTAAAATAAATAACAATAGTCGTTTAAATATCGTACCCATCGGAAGTCATTGTGGACAAAAAGGCACTATTTGGAAACTATACTATCAAGCAACACTGCAGAATGCAAAATTCAGACACCACTACAATTTAACTAGCTTTTAAACTCTGTAATACGTACATGCAATAATTAAGTTTATAATTCCCGCTGCAACGACTGACAAGTACTGAACTTGATGTCCATACTCAAACTAACCAATGTTCATGGAAGCTGGAAATCAATAATATATCACAGTCGCCGTCCTACGCACTTTATATTAATATAACCAACCTGTCGTAAACTAGTGCATGTAGCATTTACGCCGCCATCTATCATAAATCATACGAATTGCATTCAGAGCTCTGGGGTTTAAATATAAAAGATGCATGTCCTTGTTACGTAACTGATGGCGCTATCACACCTAACGCCAAATAAATTAAGTTACATACGCGTACTATATACATCACAAAATCCATGAAAATAACTGTTTATAAATGAGACTGCGCAAAATTGTCCCGCTTCGGCGCAGAAGAAACGGTGTATTAAAAATAAATATATAGTGTCCAATCACATTCAGCCAAAAAAGGCGCTAATTTTTATTCTGCAATTTACAGAAAAAGACGAGGATAATGTGAAATAATATGGCTTCTGTTCATAATTAATTAGTGCATTTAGGAAAGTATTTTTAGGTTGAATAATCATTATTTTCCTCGATTTGCTAATATGGCCTGAAATTATTACAATCCTCCTTTCAAAAGTCAATACTTTGATCGTTTTTGAGATTAAATTTTTGAGAAAATAAAAAAGCAAGGCTACTAAAAACTGTGTTTTATTATAGTAAACACTTTTAACTTCTTTGCTCGATGACCAACCGATTTCTTTTTTAAAAATCGGGAGTGGTCTCCCCTTGACTTTCTCGTATGCCGGAAACGACTGAAAGGTTGATAGAATCCTTTTATTTTGATGTCATACATGCATGTTAAATTTGGTTGCAATAAGTTAAAGCATACTCGACTTATCGTGCTAACGCACAGACACACACAGATCGAGGGCCAAAACGTGTAAATCCGTCAAAATCTCGAGATCGATTTTTTTGACAATTACAAGACTTTCTCTATACTACTTAGACGAGAAAGTAAAAAAAAAACTTGAAGATGTATAGAATCATAGCTAAATTTCGCAAAGCTTCACAAACCTATAAATATAGAGTAATTTAAGTAAATCCTGTATTCTTGCATCCATACCCTGGATTCAGTCTCAGTTTCATACTTTAGCACAAGGATGCCTGGTAGAGATTGCTTTTCAGCAATAAGGCCGCGTATTTTGTACTTACATCTCTTCTGTTATTTTTATTGTATGTGCTTCATTTCTTGTGTGCAATAAAAGAGTATTATTATTGTAGTGCCACACTCCTCAAACCTAGAAATATCCTATAGCTTTTTTGAGCCTGAGAACTTTCGGTGGTAAAAAGCTGTAATTGTAGCTTATATTCGCTTGCAAAATCTCAGTGTCACTGGCGCTTTGCCGGTCCATTACTTACGAGGCTCGAGAGTAGTGGGATCGATCAAGATTATCTTTGCCTAAACGCCATAATAATGCCGTGTCGATTTGATGAACACAGTTTGACAGCATAACTAGTTCTCTAAGGAGTCAGCTCCATGAGAGAGTGAATCGCGAAGATTCTCCCGGCGACAGAGGGGTTGGGTCAAAAGTTAATAGAAATCTTATATTTTGATGTTATACATGCATGTTAAATTTGGTTCCGATAAGTTAAAGCATACTCGTGTTATCGTGCTAACGCACAGACACACACAGAGACATAATTCCTAAAAAAATATTTTTGGACTCAGGGAGGTCCAAAACGTGTAAATCCGTCAAAATCTCGATGTCGAATTTTTTGACGATTACATGAATTTCTCTATACTACGTATACGAGAAAGTAAAAAGGTATAAATCCTTACCTTAGTACAGTATCTGTAAACCCTGGAGTTCCTGCGATTGTAAAGCCAGGCGTTGTCGAACATAAGCCAGACGTCGTCGACATACTGCCAAGGGTCTTTGTACTCGCCGCGGTCAAGCTTGTTCTTGATCGTGCCCAAGTCGATGGGGTTCTTGACAATGTCAAAGTAGTCTGGAATGCCGAGCCCCTGCGCGTCCACCGGCTGCCGGAACGGCAGTGACTCCGGCTCCTGCCTGAACAGCTTCTCTAGGGTCGGCATAAGTGCTTGCCGGAGGTCCTCGTGTTTGAACACAAACGTTCTCCGCGCGCCTCGGTCACCGTCACTTCCGCCCGGTTCCACTGGTTCTTCTTTCACTTCCTGCTTTATCTCTTGCTTCATTTGTTGATTCATTTCCTGCTTAGCAAGAAACTCATTGTGTTCAGCCTGTTCGCGCTCTGTGGGAATTTCGTCCCTCATTCCCTTGCCGCCGCAGTCTTCTTCTATTTCTTCTTTTATACGAGTCTCTTCTTCTGGCTCTTGTTTGATTCGCACCTGTAGAAAAAAAAAGATAAATCAAGAATTAATAAAATGAATTATTGTTGCAATTAATTAAGAAACATAATGACGCATATGGTTTTACCTAATATTGCACAAATGCGTGAAATATTGTACACGGTTGTGTCACGCTCTTAGTGGGCAAAACACAACTGGTGCCACCATAAACGGCGGGTTCCCATTAGAATTTTATAGGAGCAGAACACAGATGCGGTACCTTACTATTTATGGTGTTTTCGACATGGTACATGTGGATAACTTAAAACCAACAACTTATGTGATCATTTGTTGTTAAGAAATCTAGATTTTGTTTACTGAGTTTGTCTTTATATAAATTTGTAGACCCCATTAACTTAGCCTTATAGTTTTTTTTTCTGCTATAATAATTGCTGTAGCAGCAGCGGCTGTTGCAATAGCAAGCTCGTCCATATTCGCCAAGAGACTACTACGTTCGAGGACAGTGATCGTTGTACGACCAGTTGACGCCGCGAACGTCGACCTTTGGTTCATGCTCCCTCTACGCGTGTTCAGCTCGTCTATCTCAAGGTGCGTATCCACTTGAAGCAGCCTCGGACTGAGTTGCTGCTTCGACCCGATCTAATGGAGACAATGCCGCTAGTCAAGGCTTGCGGCGTCTTGAGCCAACGCGGCGGGCAAAGTTATGACGGTAAATGACCATGCTCAAAGACGCCTCAGTGTAATCCGTGCGTTAAGTGGAGACGGTCGTATGTGTACTCGGTAAGCGGCGAATTGGATAATTTGAGAAAAAAAAAACTGAGGAAACTGTAGCTTGGATATGTGGGTTCAAGTGGATATGCATTGACTTTAAGCAGGACGCGGGATAAGGCTGCTCAAATGGATACGCAGCTATAGAAGCATCTTTACAAATAAGCGTGGTTCGCTGAGGTAATAAGGTCGGGTACAAGTGAGCGTGGTTACCTGTGGCGTAGCGTCGTCCCTGTCTGCGTCGTGGTCATGTAGGTGGTCGGGCGACGTACAAGTGAGCGTGGTTACCTGTGGCGTGGCGTCGTCCATGTCTGCGTCGTGGTCATGTAGGTGGTCGGGCGACGTACAAGTGAGCGTGGTTACCTGTGGCGTGGCGTCGTCCATGTCTGCGTCGTGGTCATGTAGGTGGTCGAGCGACGTACAAGTGAGCGTGGTTACCTGTGGCGTGGCGTCGTCCCTGTCTTGGTCGTGGTCGTGGTGGTGCAGGTGGTCGGGGTCGGGCACGGCGGCGGGCGGCAGCGGCGGCGGGCGCGAGGCGGGGCGCGGGTCTGGCGCGGGCGAGGCGTGCGCCAGCGGCGTGTGCGGCGTGGTCGGCGCCGGGGACGCGCCCGCCGCGCCGAACCCGCACGACGACCCGTGGTTCACGAACGGGGACGTCAGCCGCACCTGACCAAACACACACGTCTACTTAACAATAGCCTCCAATCCACTAGCGTTTATTCCTGCCGGAATGTCTAATCTATAAGGAATTAATTCTAGTGGATGGGCAAAGCACAAAAGAATGTCCGTGTTAAAATCTCGACTTTGTTATATAGAAAGTCGCAGGAAAACATATAGATATGACATTACTTAGTGGCCTCAGCGGCTTTACTTATCCCTAAAGAAAGAAAGAAAGACAAAGGAACTTACTTTTAGAGATTATCAACAGACAAACAATTTTGAACTGATAAGACTACACTATATGGGACCGATGAGTGATTATTTTACCACTCTATAATAGGTACTAATGTACAGTAAATTTATGAAGCTTGGTGGGTATTGCTTCTTTGATAAATGAAGTATATACAAAGAGTAGCTGAGTAGCTAGTTATGGTTATATTTCATAGAAAGAAGAGTAGCTAGTTATGGTTATATTTCATAGAAAGAAATCTTTCTGTTGATTATATTTTAATAAATAACTAGCAGTGAATAAGTTCTTTAGTCTCTAAGTTGTGATAAAGCAATGACTTTAGAATCTTATATATCATATATAAATAAATGTTGATGAAGAAATAAGAGTTGAATATACCTTGGCATCAGCTGGATGACTCGGCGACGCCAAAGGCGCTGGTCCATTACTCTGCAGTGAGGGGTATGAGGCTGGTGACGTCATCGTCTGAGCGAACGGCGACATGCCAGGGTTGCCCACACCCACTGTGCCACCGTTTGGCGTCTGCGGCATCTGTAGAGAAACAACGCTCTAGTATAAGCTAAGGCACCTTCGTGACTGACTCGGTAAATTTTCGTTTCTGAAAATAGTCTGTACAGATTCTTTAGGGAATGCATGTAATGAGAGTGTTTAGAGATGTTTGAGAAACCAGGTGGCGCCACTTACATATGAGGTCTTTAGTGTCAAGACACGTATGAAAATCCCGCTACACAAACGTCATAAAATTTACAAAAGAGGATTTACGAATTAAAATTGAACCTCACGTGGCGCCGCCTGGCGAGTACTATTTTACAAAACCCTCATTGAATAAGCTGTTCCTGACTACGGTGTTTCCGTACAGATTCTATATCGAGCAGTACTAAGTCACTCGATCCATACCTTCACTTCCGCGGTCCGCGCCAACGATGAAACTAAACCGGACCAACCAGTCGAAAAATTATTTTTACAAAAAAAATGTATAGATTCTATGCCGAAACGAAAATGCACAGAGTCTATCAGGAAGTTGCTTCAAAGTGGTTATTAAAATATACGCTACATATTACAATAAAACTTCTTTCTACATAAGTGTAGCAGTTCACCTAATTTAGCTATGTTGTTATAAGAGTATAATTGTCTGCTAATGACATATTGTTTACATACTCTAGAAACTATTAAGCTACTGATAGCAAGTATTTTAATTAAATGAGAAGTAAAGTAAGCATTTCGTACAAGTTTTTTCATTTATTTCACTTCTAATACAGGTAGGTAACTCATTCACGAAGCTATATGCGATATTTTTGTTGTTATTCGCGTATGAGAATACCATACCCTTGCTGAATCCGGTGACATACTAGCTCAACATTCTGCCAAAGTATTATTACATAAATCCAATTGTGTTATTGTACAATTAAATTTTGATTTCTCCACAGAAATTTTTGGGTCAATAAAACAAAAATTATGAAAATTTTAAAATATAAGTCCACATTGATAGCTAGTTACAAGTGTTGCATAGGTAATAAAGATTTTGAACTGTTAGTTGTGAGTATATATTATTGCCCGCGACTGTACTATCGTGGACACACGTGGTTGAGCAACTGTAAGATCAAAATCGCTTACGAACTCGTAGCAAAACGTCGTAAAATACTAATAAATCAGTTTACGCGTCAAAGGAAACTCGTTTTGAATTGCTTAAGCACAGAAATCCGCAACGATCCATCCGGCTCGAAGGACCATTATTATTACACAATGGTCCTTCGAGCCGGATGTACTGTATTGTGTTCCAGGTGCATATGGTTTCCCAAATGAAAGTATGTGTTGCGGGAGGTGTGTGGTGCACTCACTTGGTTGGGGCTGGGTCCGGGCGGGCCGACGAGGTTGGGGAAGGGCATGCGGGCGGCGGGCATGGGCAGCGTCATGGCGGGCTCGGGCAGGCGCATGGCGGGCAGCGCGGGCTGGGCGGGCGGCGCCCGGCCGCGCACGCCGCCCACCAGCTGCCCCTGCACCTGCACCTGCTGCGCCTGCTGCTGCTGCGCCTGCAGCTGTTGCTCCTTCCGCTTCTGTCTCTTCTCCTCCAACTCCTTTTGGATCTTGTATATCTTCTCCGCGAGCAGGTGGTAGTACTCGGACCGCGTGCTCGCCATCTCGTACATGTCCCCTTCTACTTTTCTCGCGTACGCTACGAGATTGTGCATCCTTTTGTCTAGCATCGCGTGCGGATCCGGCGTAGGAAAGATTGCTTGCACCCTACACGGAACGGAACGGTATATTTAGTTAGTTCGTAAACTTTCACTTTAAAATAAAATAAAAATTCAAAATAATACTCACAGTTTATGAACAAGATGGTTTCTGAGATCGGCTGTTATAGACTGGTGCCATTCTTTCGTACCGGATACGGGATTTGCTGTGACGGGGCCGCCAGGTAGTTGCAGTGTACTACCACCCATCTAAAACGATGTGTAACAGTTTAGTATAGAGTTGTGTCGTAAACTTATCTTCTACCGCTTAAGTGGATAAATTAGCGTACCACAGGGAACTCAGTTTGGGCCACTGATATTTTTCGGCTACATTATTGATATAAAAGACTGGATTAAGGCAATGGTTTGTACAAACACGCTGAACTGAAGGAGTTTTTTTTTTTAGTTATTTCAATATAGCAAATTTATCAAATTTGGCTTTACTTATGGAATGTTACTCAGGAGCAGCACATAATATTCTTAAATATGTACGTCTCATCCTAAAGTTACCGCATATCATAAGCTTAGTGTTCGCATTCAAACCTCCAATTAGAGTGTGAGTGGTTAAGCTTCAGATACTTAGTTAGCCATGTGATGCTGACAGAATAGAATAACATCACCCCATATCCTCCAAAGGTGTCATAGAAGGCGACTAACGTTCAGCAAAGGGGTATTGATCACCTTATAATCCGTCCATCAATTCGCATTGGGCAAGCGTGGTGGACTACTGCCTAAACCTCCTTCCATGGCAACCAACCACGACAAGAGGCCTTGTGTCCGTGGAAAAGTTGTTATGATGATGAAATTGGTAGTAGTGGTATGTGTACTGACCAGCTGCTGCTGCTGCTGGAGGTCGGGCTGGTTCTGCGGGAAGAGCTGCTGCATGGGCGTGGGCTGCGGCTGCTGCGGCACGACGTCGGTGAGGCCGGGCGGGCGCGGCGCGGGCAGTCGCGGCGGGGCCCGCCCGAAGCCCGCCACCGAGGTGGGGCAGGCGATGCCCAGCGCCTCGTACGCGCGCTTCATGTCCGCGCCCTGCGTGCTCGCCGCGCTCACCACCGGCGCCGCCCCGCCCAGAGCGCCCACGCCCATGCCGCCCACCGTGCCCACGCCGCTCACGCCGCCCACTGCGCCCACGCTGCCCACGCCGCCCACGGACCCCACGCCCCCCACGCCCGGGCTCACGCCGGTCGTCGTGTGGCTCACCGCGGCAGCTGCGCGACACACACGCGCTCGGTCACAACAAATATACACACATTTGCAAAACAAAAAGGGAGTGAAGTTTTGAATTAATGATTGTGTAGATGTATGTGAGTCACCCAGATGATTCCAACAAAATCTTCGCTTCCCCATAGAAGCTACTATCAACGTCAATTTTTACTTTCTCGTATACGTAGTATAGAGGAAGTCTTGAAATCGTCAAAAAATTCAACCTCGAGATTTTGACGGATTACCTTTTGGACCTCCCTGAGTCCACAAATACGGTTTTTGGAATTATATCTGTGTGTGTGTCTGGGCGTTAACACGATAACTCGAGTATGCTATAACTTATTGCAACCAAATTTAACATGCATGTATGAAATCAAAATATAAGGTTTCTATCAACTTTTGAGTCATTTCTGGTATACGAGAAAGTCAAGGAGAGACTACTCCCATTTTTTTCTTTCCATATAGTATTATATGGGAGTAAAGTATGATTTATTAAATCAATATATTAATTCAAAACTTCACTTCCTTCGTAATCTGGGTCTTAGAAAAAGTGAGGTACTTTGTATGAAATTAGTAGGGGTGCCTATTTTTTTTTTGCAAATGATTGTATCTCTGTATGCGTTAAGATGGTACCAGACGGTTCATTTATGGCTTTCATTCGAAATTAAGTGTCTGAACTGAAAATGAAACGAATGCTGAATAAATTCATTAATGAACCGATCTTGGCCTTTCGGAATGAACGATAAATGAACAGTCTGAACACTGAGAGAATGTTCACTCAGATGCGACCATTTTTTTCTTGTAGAAGAAAACTTCACAGCAAAATGGTTCGACGGCATATTGAAAGTAAAGATACTTTCAGTATGTACGAGATGAATGTTCTATTTCATTTCATTCCAGTTCGTCCCTATGAACATGGAATGAAATAAAAGTGAAGCATTCACTCGAGTCAAAATTCATTCGAGTGAACCTTCTGATATCACCTTGAGTGCCGGCACTGAGCGCCGACACTGTGATGCACACAAAGGCAATGTGCATGTACAGTCAACAAAGTTTCCGGTATTCCATTTAGCAAACAAAATGGCTGCCATGTACTAATCTCCGCCTACTTTTTACTCCGACCAATAGAATATTAACTTAATATGGCGCAACGTCTTGACTACGCTTCCGCAGGTCGTCTCCCCATGGAATCTATCCTTGCGCCACAGCAGTGACAATTAATATTGTCAACACTTCATTTGATTAGACTTTCAATTCAATGACAAAAAAATATGTCCAAAATGTGTAGACGAAATTTGACAGCTTTGTAAGATAGATAATGAAAATGTTTAAGAACTCACCATTCATATTGTTAGTTCTCGTTCTGTCGGCTTGTTTGAGTGGCAAACAAACAGGGCAATCAATCTTATTGCAGTGTTTCCAATGGTTGATTATTTGTCGTGATGATGAACAATGTGGTACTACACAATTTTTACCGGCCTGCAACAATATCAAACACGTAAGTCTCGATATCGGTCCGAAAGTGGGCGCTAGTCGTAGTCCATGCACCGTAATTATATGAAATGACATTGCGCAAATAGGATGAGCGCAATGTCCAAAAAGCATCATTCTGGAAATAAGTAGTGCATAAATTGTAGTGTCAGTGTCGAGGCGGCGCGTACCTGGCAGGACATCATGTGGTTGAGGACGCCCTTCATGGTTTTGCAGTGCGGCAGCGTGCACTGCCACGACTCGCCGTTGGACTGCGACTCGCGCCTCTGGCACTTGTGCGCGTGGAGCAGCAGCACGAGCTGCTGCTGGATGAGCTTGCGCTTCTCGGGGTCGGCGATGGAGCCGCCGGGCGCGGGCGGCTGGTGCGGCGCGTGCGTGGCGGCCTGCGGCTGCGACTGTCCGCCGGCGGGCGCGCCCGGCGTCTGCGGCGAGGGCGCGGGCGGCACGGCCTGCGCGGCGCCGCCGCCCGCCTCGCCCGGCGGACCGAAGCGCACGCCGGGCGCCCGCTGCGCCGGGCCCACGCCGCCCTGCGCCGACTGCCCGTACGCGGGGTGGTAGGGCGCCAGCGGGTGCCCGCCGCCGCCCGGCGCCTGCATGCGCGGGTGGTGCTGCAGCGTGCTGCGCATGCTCGGCGCCTGCATGCCCACGCCCACGCCCACCCCCACGCCCACTCCGACGCCGACACCGACGCCCACTCGCCCGCTAAGCGGCCCGTTCTGCATGCTCTGAAATACAAAGCGTTTTACTCGCCGTGCCTATCGCTCGAACCAATTTGGAGCTACCTGTAAATGATCACAATATACAGCATCCGAAGTAGTAATCAAACTTTTAAAGTGTGTTCCTCCAAAAATCCTCTAATATTATTCTTTAGAGTCAACGATCAATGAAACCAAAAAGACGATTGATGTACCCCAACACGTATTGCTAGACATGAGCAACTTAACACGACAGTTTTCTTTCTTCATCTTTTTAGTATTATTTACATACAGAATCAAGAACTATAGGATATATGCCACATTGCTTAATATAGCGTTTCGGGGTTCTAATGAAGTTGTAAGTTTTTATTTACTATTTTTCAAAGGAATATAAATAAAAGATTTAGTATGTAGAAAAATGCACTGAAAAAAATCTTCAGTCAGACCAGACACGTCAGTTTCGTCCTTATACTCTTTTTACTATACCCACATTAAGTTCTTACTCTGTCCGAAATTCAGTGACAACTCTCCTCAACAATGTAAAAGTGTACAATGTAAAATGTTAAAAAAAACTATCAGTACTTATATAATATCAAAAATCTCGTTAGTTTTATACAAAATGTTTTACACCTGTAATATTTTATACAAAGTGTGACTTATTTCCACATTTGGTATAAATAAATAGAAAACCATTTTGTTTTTAAATGAGGATTAAAAATTGACTCAGTTTAAGGTCGTGAGAATATAGTAATGAATAAAAGATATTTTACAAGAACAGATGGAAATATGGCAAACAAAACTGATCATTTACAGGAGGCTTGTCTTATAAAATGAGTTCTTAACTCACCTGTGCATGTGGATGGTGCTGTGGTGTTCCATGATGATTGTTACCCATAAGTGGTAGTTGTTTATTTACATTATTAATGATCCCGCTGCCGAGCATACCCGCTCCAGTCATATTACTATTTGTCACTATCATATTGCCGACATTCGCGACATTCATTCCACCTAAGAATGAAGAACGATTTTCAAATATGTAGATATCCGTCATAATTTTTTTAATGATGATATTATATTTATTCATTAAAATTAGTGTTTATAACTTCGCCTTTTTATTTTTTAGTATGTCTTGCTGTGAATGTTTTAAGGTGCTCCCACACGATATAATGTTATAAAACTTTGTGTAGCACAAAGCACAATAACATTTTATAACTGGGTGTAATATTTTGCTATAACATCATGTTAAGAATGTTATATGCTATAAACGCAAACACTCGCAAACTGGTCACCTCCCCCTCCTTACTGACGCTCTGATGATGTTATAGAACAAAAGTTATATTTTGTTATATCAAGTTTTAATTATTTGTACTATGATTTTATTATATGCAGTTGTATAAAATCACTTACAATTTATGAATTGTTACAATTTGCTTAAAAAAAAGTTGGACAACAAATGTTATGCAACATTCTCTAATGTTATATAACTGCTATGTGGGACACCTAAATTTATTTACAGCCACTGGCAAGACATAACCTTCTTTTACACAGCTGTTACATGTAAATAAGGTTGATAAAATTTTAATAGTACTCTCAGGGTATCCCTAATCGTCCACCTTAAGGGTCGTTTTCGTATTATGTTGTCGACGACTACCCTTAACCTGTTGAGCAATAAAATTCTGAGTGGAAGATCACAGAGTGAAGCAATACAATGCCTTAGCAAACATTGCCGTGAAGACATTTGATTGCCATTTATTGAAACAATGACCTTTTTTTAAATAAATTGCAATCAGATGACTTACAGAACAAAATGGAGTCTTCTATTGGTCAACAGTAATAAAAGGTGGGGTCAACAAAAACGGCTCACTTCAAACGAAAAAAATTTAAACTGTAAAGATTATGAAGACCCTGATAGTTACATTTTTTGGATACACAATAAACAAGTAAAGGGACACAATAGAGAAATATTTACAATTTTCTTTCTAATAAATTGGTAACTTACCTTGTATGGAACTCATTGGCATAGTAGAATGCATTTGATTCTGATGACTTGTATTTGGCATTAGTTGTGGATGCATACCACCCATTAAGTCCTTTGACACAGACACATTTGGAGGTGACTGCAAGTTTGGACTCTTATTACCTAAACTACTCATTCCTAAAGGATTATTGTGGCCTACTAAGCCACCTTTGTTGCCCTGTGAAAAGACCAGCACATAAAATGCTCTATTAGTATAGAAAGACCACAAAGTACACCAATAAAATGTCAATTTATATTATAATCTTAACATTTTTAATTTCAAGATACTTACTTGTTGTATAAGATGATTATTTATTTGTCTTTGCATAGCAGCTGTGGGGTCATCCCCATTGAGCTGCTGCTGTGAGACCAGTTGTCCTCCAGGGCCCGGCCCTTGCGCTGGAGGCTTGGGCCCTGTAACACCTGGTTGTTCGGCCCAGGAACCTCCCATGAGTTCATCTGGGAGGTCCTTATCCAGGTCGAAGATGTCTTGGAGGTTTGAAAACCCATCTGCAAACATAGTTTACATACAAGTGAGGAACTTATACTAGGTGATGAGCTTTTAACTTTGAAATTAAAATAAAAGTAATTTTAATTGAGATTCTTAAATACTCCCAAACACCAGAAACAAGTATAGTATTTGTCTGTTTCAAAAATTAAATATAGTTTGAATGTAAAATTTTACCAATTAGGTTAATTTATAGCTTTATACTAGCTTTGACTTCCACCCTTTCATCCGATTTCCCCTATTCTATTATCTTAAATCTATTATCCCTATTTCAACCCCTTCAAGCCTTTTTTTCGCAGTAAAAAAAAGTCTGTCATTTCACTGTTATCTATATATTAGAAACAAAATTTCATTAAAATCAGTTCAGTGGATATTTTCTCTTTTAATCATTAAAGTAGTAATATAAGGTACAGATGACGGCAGATCAGATCAAACTGTCAAAGGAGAATGCCCATTTTAATGGGGAACCGTATCAAACTAAATTTACTCTCAAAAGTTTAGTTTTATTTAACTTTTCCCTACAACCAATATTTTGTTAATGTTTAACCACATTTTCGAAATATTCAAAAAGTTAGTAATCACCTAATTATATTTTTTAGCAATTTACTCCACCACAACAAATGTTACTATCTCAACACTGCCAATAGTTATAATAAATGTAGTTAATTAATTATTCAACAAAACTACCAGAAAGACTCAAATGCAGTAAAAAAAACAGTAAACGATATTAAATGTCAACACAACAAAAAAAAAACACCGTCATAACAAAATTGACATTAACACCAACAGTTCCATAATTCAGTGTTCCGATTTGTCTTCACTGATGTTATGTTTTCAGTTTCTAAATTACGCAATATTTACTTTGTAAAATGTTGTAATAAAATGAAATGATATTTAGCTTTTTAATAATTTTCTACTATTTAATCTTAATTACATAAGCAGCAGCTAAACTCAGCTAAAGCGAACTATGGAAATAAGATTTTTTGATGGTCATAGACAACAACTGAAAACAGTATTCAGAATGTAAAAGATTTCAGAAATGAACTTTTGTTTTATGAGTTATAGAATATATACTCTGATATAATGGATATGTATTGATAGCCAATTTTATGATAGTTTTTAATCTGGTTAAAAAATGGTAAAAGATTAGTTCATTACACACAGAAAAAGAAAACATTACTTTTAGAGTTATTGTGTACCTGTGACACAATGTGGTATGGGTATCCTCCTTTCTTCAATACATTTTGAACTCTATGCTTGTTAAATAAGGTTAAAAATGAATTGCAGAAATTTGACAGCAGGGTTCGAAAATATCTGATATTATAAATATCAAAATATTGGACATTTATGATACATATCCGATATATATCAAACATGTGATATATATCCATTTTGTATGACAACCATATTTATTACTTTATTGTATTATCTTTGCATACTTTTTGCTTATGTATTTTAGAAATGTAATAAATGAAAAAAAAAACGAAAATATTTTTTATACTTTTGTATTAAACAAATTAATAAAAAAAATCAGGAAAAATCAACTCAATAATATAAAATCTTATAAATCAAGGAAAAATAAACTAAAAGCTTAAACAAAAAAAGATAAAATCCTATTCCAAATTATAATCAGTCATAAGTATAAATCATCATCATCATCAGCCTAGTCTCGTCCACTGCTGGACATATGCCTCTCCCATAGCACACCAAGTACAAGTATAAATACCTACACTTATTGTTAACATTTATAAACACATTTTAATTCGCAATAAAAGTGGTGGAAGATGTGAAAATAATGAAATTGGATTGAAAATATTTGTATACACAATACAATTTTAATTTAGTTTAGATTCTACTTACTTAACCCTTAACCACCTGACGTCGGTTTTAGAGACTCCTGTGATTTTGTTTTTCTAATTATTCCGTTACTAGGCACACAACGCAACTGAGTGTCGATGTACTTTTCCTTCATCCCCGCCAGTACTAACCGTGCGATCAGCAGCTCCAGATGTGAGCGCATTTATAAATTATAGGTAAGTATATTTCTCATGCAGTCCCTGTGACCGACGTTAGGTAGTATGTTACTTTTATTAACGTGTATTGTTTTGTTTTAGTAGGCTTATAATGAATTAATGAAGGTTGGAGAAAGAAGATTGGGGTCTGTGTGACATGAGAGAGCTGAATCTCAACTTTCTGAAAATAGTAATACTATGGAAGATTCGTCTTCTGACGATGACATTCCACTAGCAAGGCTCAGAAACTACTTTGGTAGGAACCGTTTTTGTTGGTCAACCCAATCTCCAATTTCGAGATCAATAACTATGCAGGTATTCTGCATAGAAATACGAAACCCTTGGAGTAGTTGAGGTTATTTTTTACTGAAGGTATGTTAGAAAAATAATAAATAAAGCATACATACATACAAATGCAACAGGCTAGCAACCTCTCACTATTTTGGGGGTACTGGATGGCCCATGCTGCCTTTGTGTGTAACCGAATGTTACCTGAAGCACTGCTGGACCCTTTTGGGACTGTGAGCGTAATTATATATCGGGTGTAAAAGACATGAACAGTCAAACGAAAACCATGTATTCTGCTCACCATCATAACATTTTTCTTCCTTTAGACTATACCTGGGAAATTGATAGTTACGATTTTATTGAAGGTCAAAGTCATAATTTTTCTTTTCATATTTTTATGAAAACATTATTTACATTACAAACATTATTTCTTAATTATTGTCCAAAGGAACATTATATTTTTTTTAGTATTTCATAACAAAAAATGGATTCAAAACGTTAGCGTTCAATGTAGCTCACTCGATGTGCATGGACACAAATGAACGGGGCCGTCGTCAGGCAAAAATATCACAGTTTTGAGAGTTGAGCGCTTTATGTTGCACAGTACAATTTGCAATATTTTTAACACCAAAAAATAAAAATCATTTCAAAGCAATTATTTTTTGAAATGTGTCTTATTTTGATGTATAGAATACATGGTTCTCGTTTGACTATTCATGTCTTTTACACCCTGTATAAGTAAAAATAAGGCATACAAATGACAAAAATATGGATATTTCAACCAAATTACCAGATGGAATCACCAACTTTGTGGGTTGTGGTTTTCTAATATTCATACCTTTTTACTGCCAAAAAATATTTTATGTTTCAGATTATATAACAAACTTATTGAATATAGGTCTAACTGCAAATTATTAGTGATTATTCTTACTTTGATCATAGATTTTCAAAGTTCCTTGCTTTTTGGATAAATTAGTATAAAAACAGATAACTGTTGATTTTTTATAACTAAATATTTACTTTTGCTTACTTTTCAAACTTTTTATTAATAAAAACATAATGAAAATACAGATATGACTTTTATTTATTGCAAAAATTTAATATATGATTATCAAACATAGAAAATACGCAAGCAGTCTCCATGACCGATGTCAGGTGGTAACGCAACTAAAAAGTACATCAGGTGGCTAAGGGTTAAAACTATCAATTTTTTTTATCATTATTGTATTGATATATATCACCAAAAAGCATTTGATATATTAGGTTGGGGAAAAAGTCTTTTCGCATTATAGTATGTATAAACTTGTAATAAAATCTCTTTGGCTATACTATTTGTATCTGGCTGGTTTTGGTATAATTGAAAGTTTAAATTTTAAAGAACATAATTCCAAATTCAAATTAGGAAAATGTGTGATTTTCATTTGTTTTTCGTACCGCCAAGATGAGTGAATCTAATTAAGAAATTCGATACATTTTAAAATTTTACTACAAAAAAGGTAAAAATGCAACGCAAGCCGCGAAAAAAATTTGCGATGTTTATGGACCTAGTGCAGTGTCTGTGAGAGTAGCACAAATTCGGTTTAAGCGTTTTCAATCCGGAAATTTTGATGTCAAAGATGCACGTCGCTCTGGTCGCCCTATTACAGATAAAATGGATGCCATTTTTGAAAAAGTGGAGCAAGATCGGCATGTCAGTAGTTACGACGTAGCTGAAGAACTGGGAATTGACCACAAAACAGTTTTAACGCATTTGAAAAACACTGGGTACACAAAAAAGCTCGACATTTGGGTACCTCACGAGCTCACTGAAAGAAACCTAATGAACCGTGTACTCATTTGTGATTCTTTATTACGACGTAATGAAACCGAACCATTTTTGAAGAAGCTGATAACTGGTGATGAAAAGTGGATCAAGTACGACAAAAACGTGCGAAAAAGGTCGTGGTCAAAGGCCGGTCAGGCTTCACAGACTGTGGCGAAACCTGGGTTAACTCGCAACAAGGTGATGCTGTGTGTGTGGTGGGATTGGAAGGGCATTATTCATTATGAGCTGTTACCACCAGGCAGGACCATCGATTCTGAACTCTACTGCGAACAACTGATGAGATTAAAGCAAGAAGTTTAGAGAAAGCGGCCGGAATTAATCAACAGAAGGGGTGTGGTTTTTCATCATGATAACACTAGACCTCACACATCTTTAGCCACTCAGCAAAAATTAAGAGAGTTTGGCTGGGAGGTGTTAATGCATCCGCCGTATAGTCCTGACCTTGCACCTTCAGATTTCCACCTGTTTCGGTCTCTTCAGAATTCTTTAGGCAGTGTCAGGTTAACATCACGAGAGGACTGCCAAAACCACTTGTCGCGGTATTTTGACCAGAAGTCCCAAAATTTCTATAGCAATGGGATCATGTCCCTACCTACAAGATGGCAAAAAGTTATCGAACAAAATGGTACCTGCATACTTTAGTTAAATGTAAATAAACTATATTAAAAAATGTTTTGAATTTTCTTAAAAAATGCGAAGAAACTTTTTCCCCAACCTATTATATTGGATATAATATATCATGATATACCCTGTTTGACAGTTGGGTAACCGAATCTGCTGTAGTCAGTACATAATCAATTTGTCAAAATTTTATGCTATAGAGGGCGGCTGATCATGCCACCAAAAACTGTCATACCTATATTTCTTCAATAGATTTTGAAATCTATGATTATGGAAAAATGTTAATTTTTTTTTTGGAAAAAATTAAGAGATTTGGAATTGGAAAGCCCATATTGTTGTCGTCTGTACAAATGATCGCAAAATAATCACGTTGATGCAAGGTTTGGTGGCACACATCTGCTTAATACTTTTGCCAATTATTAGGCTATTCAGTCAGAAAGTTCAACGAATATACTATTAGTTGCAAGTCTAGTTTTTACTACAACAACTCAGGTGAAGATCCATGAATCTGATATATAAATGTACAGTGACAATAATTTAGGCAAGAGTGCACCTCTGACAGCTTACATGTTATACCTGAAGTGTGGGAAAATAAGTTGCATGTAAAACAAGGAGCAATAATGCAAAGAGTATATATTCTGCAAGTCAAAAAATATTACTGTTTGTTAAGGTGCTCCCTAACCGGGAGTTTGACTTTGAGCATTACACAAAGTTACTACATAGACCCCTATTGCAAAAAATAACAGTTTTCATGGTTACTTTTTATACAATATAACCTAATTCTTAAACAGTATGTATGTAACATACTGTTTAAAAATTAGGTCAATTCTGAAAACAGTAGTAAGACTAATACACAGAGATGTGCATGTATCACCTACACTTGTGAGATAAAAATATTATAATACTGTAAGTAACAATTACAATTTTTGTTACATAAATTGAAATAATATGAATACAGTCATTCTATTACTATGATGATTTAGGAACAGTGTAGTGTGTACACTGCATCATAAAAAGTGCATATATTTTTATATACATCTGCACATCAATTACTTACATCATTTAGGTAAAACATAAAAGTTGACATAGGCCACATATATATAAAATATTCATAAATGGTTCATGTCCTAGGTTTCATTCTTGAATATAAGTATAATATATATACGTAAGTTTTTGTATTTCATTACATTCTTGATCAGTTATGAATTTAGCTTTATATAATATTCATGTATACAATATTTTTTTTATCAGTAAGTAATTTATATTGTATCACTAAATACGTGTGAAATGTATGATACACTTACTAATCACATTTTATTGAAATTGGTAATAATATACAAAAAATTAATTACTGTAACTTCTGTCACAAGCAAAGGATATAAGTGATTCATTTACTTCTCAAACTTGATATAAAATAGCAATAATAAAATAGACTTTACAGCAACTACCCTTATGTGATAGGCATAAGTTTAATTAAATTAAATTAACAATAATTATATACCTAGTTTAAATATACTTTAAGTCAAAAGTAAATACAAATAAATCAAAAAATTAGAATTTCACATGTAGGTCAAACTTATTATAAAGCAAAAAAAAAATATTTGAGATTATTTAAACAACTCATTAAAACAAATGTTAAATTCTTATTTTGTGTTTTAGATTAAATTACTGCTTTGTACAACATACATATTTATTTTTGCATTTTTTTATAAATATACAATATAAATAATACATAAATGTACAAAAGTAGTTTACATTTAAATATTGTGGTACATTACTGTATTTAATAAATATAATATTACAAATATAATTCAGACATTGAAATTAGAACATCAAACTCGCAAGAGAAAAACTGTTTTTCATCCATTTGATCACTAAAATACCATGTAATATTGAATACAGCTAATAGAAAATATAGTCAAAGTGTATATAAAATCCAATATTTATATTATTTCAAGAGCAGAAATACGAAAATACGACGCAAATCTTGTGGGGCGCTAACAAGAAGCAAGACAAAATGTCAAAAATCAAAGAAAGATAAAGTGACAGAGTTTTGGTTCAACACTTGCCAAAGTTATAAATTATAACAAAATACTTACCCGTGGAGTCCGATGGACCCTGGAACATTTTAGGCCGCTTGTTAGGCGGCTCATCACCGTGATGATCGGCCATGGCTCTGTTTACTAAACGTATGCCGTCGTGAATATTTCGGCCCGCCGATTCAAATAACACTTTTATGTCTTATATCTTCAAGAAATAACATTTTAGAGCGATTTGTCATCCATCATAATGTAATTCACCCACATCACGATCGTTCGATGTCCTTCGCACCATTGAAGGCACATATTATAATTTCTCACTCAAGTATTCGCCATTACAAAGCTCCGAATCGAAGAGCTACACAGACCCTCTCACCATCTTCCGTCGGAACTAGCACAATAAATGAAAACAATATCACCAGATTTTCGCTACTTTAGAAGACTTATTTACTCTATCGAATAACACAATTTCACTTAACACTTTAAAATACACGGAATGGTACAGTTTATGATAAATGATGTAAGAAAAAACAGAAAATTTACACGACAAATTCCGAAATTCTTCTCAGTCTCTCCAGCGCAAAATGGCGGCTGTTGATGAAAACTTTTTCTACGCTTGTCAGAAAATGTCGGCCTATAAAGAAACCAAGCGTTATGATTGGCTTGCGCATACCACGTGACAACCGGAAGTGCCGATTTGACGCAGGATCGGTCCGAAACTTCTGACGTCAACGCGTATAAATCCGAGTATGGCCGATGTTGACCGAATAACTTTAATTTCATGTTATCATTATTTTACCTTTTAAATTTCTATTTTTGCACACTATTTGTATAATATAATATTTTTTATATTCTAATACACGATATTTGAAGTTACTAAGCTTATAATAGTGATTATAACTCGATGAAATCTTAAGTGAAATTAGTAAATTTAAAAGTTACCGCCAAATCGGGAGTGGCTATCATCAATACGTGTCTCTAGAAATGTCTATGGCTTTGAATGAACATAGACAATTGACCTTATTTTTACTGCGTTTTATTTCATTTGATTTAGTTAGAAAACTTGGTTTGGAAGTTCATAGTAATTTTCATAAAATAATACGAATAGCTTAAAATAAATACTCGGCGTGATAAATAAATATGATTTTATTCAAAAACAATTTGTATTTGCCTACAAAAAATAATTCAATCCCTAAAATAAGGCAATACCTCCATCCCATGTGTGGAGATTACCTACTCACCATCGACATTTGCGTATGTTTTAAACTTTAATCCCTATCCCTACTAATATTATAAATGCGAAAGTAACTCTGTCTGTCTGTTAAGCTTTCACGTCTAACTCTAAACCGCTGCACCCATTTTAATGAAATTTGGTACATACAAATATAGACTAGAGCTCGGGAAAGGACTTATGCTACTTTTTATCGCAATAAAAAGAGTTGAAGGGGTTGAAATAGGAGATGAAAATTTGTATGGAAGTTCGTCAGTTTTGAAGATAGAACCATGAAACTTTGAATTTAGGCACTTAATAACAAAAAAGAAATATTTTTTCTAGGATTTTTGAAATTTTGACCTGTTTGGGGGGTAAAATAGGTGATTAAATTTTGTATGGGAGTTTTTTTATGTTACGAGATGGCAAACAAGCTTGCGGCCCACGATGTTAAGTGGTCAACCCCGCCTATAGACACTTACAATATTAAGTGTAAATCACTTAACACCGCAAGTGCGTTTGCCATCCTGAGCCTTTAGACAACATGCATTTCGACAATCGCTCTCGCTATCGCTAAGTAAAAAAATGTATGGGATTGACATAAGCAATCGATCACTTTTCGATTGCTTATGTCAATCCCATACATTTTTTTACTTAGCGATAGCGAGAGCGATTGCCGAAATTCATGTTGTCTAAAGCCTCTGGGGACTAAGATGATATGCTCTCCATGCCCAGTAATTACACTAGCTACCTTTCCCTTCAATCCGAAACACAGGGAACTGCTTCACGGCAGAAATAAGAAAGGCGGTGGTACCTACCCAGACGACCCTACATATGGGTCTACCACCTAGTATGGAGTTCGTCATTCTTAAAGATAAAATCATGAAACTTTGAATTTAGGCACTTGATAAGAAATAAATAAATATTTGTTCTAGCATTTTTAAAATATTTACCCATGCGGGGATGAAAGTACGCAAGGAAGTCCAAGCAAAATCACGCTTACACGCCTAACAATTGAACTGATTTTTGGCACAAAAATAGCCCTTGAGGTAGGACATAGGCCACCTTTTGTTATAAAAGAGGGCATAAAGGTACTTGATAAGAAGTAAATATTTTATTCTATAGATTATTTTAATTTTGACCCGTGTGGGGATGGAATAGGGTATGAAAGGTCGTAAAGAAGTCCAAACAAAGTCACGCTTACACGCCTAACACCTGAATCCATTTTGATGAAATTTGTAACAAAAATAGACTAGACCATAAGATACAATAAAAGTTATTTTTTTGTAAATAGGGCATGAAGGAGTTGAAATAAATTTCGTATGGGATTCCTCATTATCGAAGATAAAACCATGAAACTTTGTATTTAAGCACGTTATAAGAAGTAGGTAAAAAAAATGTTGAAGCGTTTGTAAAATTTTGACACCCACGTGGGGTGGGGATGAAATAGGGAATGAAAGGTCGTATGGAAGTTAGAAAACAATGGAAAAAAAAGTAGTTTATAAAAAGGTTTTAAAATACGCTATTTACAGTGTAATCTGCAGCAATTTGTATGTGTATTATTTGTAAAATAATCACCCTAAAAATATAAAAATGCTACCCAAAGTAACTATTCCATGCAAACGAAGTCTCGGGCAAAAGCTAGTGTAAAATATATGTGTAGGGTTTCTCATTTACTGTTGATTTTTTATGGTTTAAAGTTCAAACATACAAAATAAATTTCTTATGATTGAAATTGATACCAAATTAAATAGAAAACGAAAAACAGAAAAAATCCTGTCATGGATTAAGTGCTGAGACGGGACTTCAACCCGGGACCTTTCGCAATCCGGACGACTGCTCTTCCAACTACACTGTATTGTAAGTAAAATTTTATTACTTTTAGTTTTATTATTTAAAATTTTAATAAGTTACAAATTTTAGGGCCTTTACACATTGCGACTTTTTGCAGCGATACAAACGCGCGTTTGCCGTGACACCAGCGATAAAAAAATATTTGTATTGTTTAGACGCGTTTGTATCGATTGAAACGCGCATTTGTAGCAATTGCTGCAACGAATCAGTCACGCGGAGCACGTTTGTATAGATTCAGACGCGGGGGTAAATGAAGAAAGAACAGCCTGTTTGTAGCGATCCTGTGTCACGTTTACATTGTATCGCGTTTGCATCGCGACTGTATCACGGCAGCTACTGAATTGCGATTGTATCGCTGCTTTTAGTAAAGCGCGAAAAAATATTTTCAGTAGGTATGTACCTACATCATTACAATTATTTTGTGTAAATTAAATATAAGTAAGATATTTTTTGTTCATCATCATCATCATCAACAGCTCATATAATGTCCCCACCGAGGGCCTCGAGCCTATCCCACATTAGGGGCGATTAAGCCTTAGTCAACCACGCTGGCCAAGTGCGGGTTGGTCAACTTCACACACAACCTAAGAATTTCTTCATAGGTGTGTGCAGGTTTCCTCACGATGTTTTCCTTCGCCGTCAAAGCGTCGATTAAACGTAGATATGAATTCAAAATTTGAAAACACATTGGTACGTGGCGGGGATCGAATCAGTGCCTCCCGGGTGGCGAGACGACGCTCTTACGCACTACGCCACCGACGCGTGCGGGTTTTACCACATGACATCAAATAGCGTATTTTTGTATATTTGAGGTGTATGTATTCTTTTAAAAATAACTTTAAAATATATTCCTTCACTAAAGCAAATTTGTAGGTAGGGTGACTGACAATGGCATAATAATAATAATAACACATACAAATTGAAATAACATATAATAAAATTATGCTTTTTTCTACTTAAAACTATACTATTTAAGTTTTACATTTCATATAAAGGTTTGACACCTAATATTTCTAGTCCAGTTTTCACCACTAATCGCACAGAGTGGTATACAAGTAACCTTTGTGCAGCCAAATGAGGGTTAACTTCTTTTACCCTCAATTCATTAAACATTTTGTTGACATGTTTTGCAAGTTTAAATAAATAATTGACTATAATACAAGCTTCATACTCTATGTGTGCCCTGTGCAAAACACTTTCAAACCTAGCCAGCTCTGCAACTACTTCCCCAATAATTTCTTCTGGCAAATATTTTGGCTCACACACGTCGGGTAAAGATACTCCACAGTTTTGTTCTAGGCTCCAAAGTCTGCAATGTAAGTACTGCAATTTAATTCCACTATCACCCTCACTCTGTAAAGCTCTGTTCCAATCAAAGTCATAATCTCTCTGTCTTCTTTGCTTCAAGTCATTAATTATAACTGCAGTAGTTCCAAGTATATCACATGTTTGGTCATTCATAGCACCACTCCTTGTATCTGAAATATTAAATAAAAGTATTTTTAATGCATTGTAACTTATTATTTAAAAATATAACTATATTATTTCGAATATTCATTTTACCAATTTATGTTAAATGGTTATTTATCTGTGGATGATTAATAATATCCAATAATTGTCTCACAATAGATATCTACCGAGCGGGGACCAAAAGGAAGTGTTTAATTTAGTCTGAGATGGTATCAAAATGTCTAAGTTATAAAAAACAGTCACACTAACTATTAAAAAACAATTTCTTACTTTTGGATATTTGTTGTTTCTCAATCATTTTCCTTTTAGCTTCATCTAAAATGTCATTTAAAAATACTACATTGCCAGCTCTGGTGCTCATTCCTTTAATTCTACCAAATTTGATGTGCTCACATCTTTCAGCGCATGCAACATTAACTCTATTAATTATTTCGAATAAAGCCATGAAATGATCTGTCTGTGCATTATCAACAACATATAACATTTTGTCAAAACTATATTTGTTGTACCTATCTAAAAGGGCAGCTATATCTCTGGTTAGATAAAGGGTCGAATTATCACTTTTTAAAAGAGGAACATTTCGATTTTTAACCTTAACAATTTTCTTTCCCATTTCATCAGTCTTCATTATATTCTGTTCTTCTAAAGATGTTAGCAAGCTCTTTATTGCTCCACCATTATAATCAGACTCCCAATGGTAATCATCAAACTGAATACCTAATCTTTCGTATATAACTTCAAGTTCCTTTAAAGTTACTTCTCTGATCTTCTTCCAGTTTGCCAAGTCATCATTCCCATGTTCTATGTCAGCAAAATATTTCATGGCTTGTTTGTGTATGTTCTCATTGGCTGATGATAATTTATTTGCATAAACATAAACATCATATAATTTCCTGATAGGATCAGGTGTTAGTTGGTCCAAATTTATATTCTTTTCCTTCAGTCCATACTGAAGGAGCCCAAACTGAGTACCCCAGTCACCTAAATAGTTTATCTTTGTAACTTTGTTACCAAAATATTTGTTGATGTTAGCTATGAAATTACCAATAACTGTAGAACGCAAGTGACCTGCATGAAATGGTTTTGCTATATTTGGAGAACTGAAATCAATAACTATCTTCTTTGGATTTGGTTTGTATACAGGTTGTTCTTGTTCTTCAGAATTAATTAAAACATTCCGCATAAATATTTCTTTGTCCAATTGTGCTGATATTATAACTGGATTGTTGCTCAATATATTATTGTTCATGCCATCCTTTTGTTGCACCATACTTTTAGATGGTTGCACAATAAAACATTTATTTTCATGTTTGTATGAAATATTTATATTATTTAAATTATTCCATGTAGTTGTCCTGTCAGTATGAAAGACATTCAACTGGAAAGTATAAAAAGTAACTTTAAACAGAAAACAATAATAAAATTATTAAGAGTAAGTAATCTAAAAATATTTTTAGATCTAGTAGCAAAAGATTTTTTTTTTGTTTCGGGAAAACTGGCTCTAATTGATTGATCCGAATTGGTTAAGTAGTTAGCTGGCGATCTTTGTTGAAGCAAACTTCACAGAGCAGCATCAGACAATAATAATAGATCGAAGGTAAACGTTACAGCAAGATCAAAATGTTTATAAATTCGTTGATTCAATGAGCAGATTCTCGTGGATGTTGTTAGTCAAAAATGTGTAACGAGTACGTCAAGAAACAAACCTTTTCAAATAATAACTTTTTAAGTCGCAGCGACATTATGCAGACTAGAATATGTCTGCATAATTTTTATTATTTATTTAGAATAAGGTAATTTATTTTGGAAAAAAAGATAAATATAAATTTATCACATGTAAATGACATTAGTTGTTTTAAATTCTTGCACCTATCCACAGACTAATTAGAGATACTACGTATCTATTATCTACAAAGAAGAGAACGTAGACAGAGGCTTTAGACAACATGCATTTCGACAATCGCTCTCGCAATCGCTAAGTCAAAAAATGTATGGGATTGACATAAGCAATCGAAAAGTGACGTCATGAAAATAATCGAGTCGAAAATTGCTAGCCAAATGTCATTTTTCGTTTCTATTGAACCGAAACGCAAGCAGTAGAAGGCGTCGCTCGCTAACTTCCCATACAATGCGTAGCCAACATGCAGCTTTGAGACTCGAAACCGACAAACTAGCGATTCGACCGATCGCTTGGCTTTCGATCGCCGAGACCCTGTAGAAAACGCTTGTGAATCACGTTATTGGTCCTAATATCAGCACAAAAAATAGTTTTTTTTTTATTTCATACGATACGTATTCGTAATATAGTGTTATTATAGTTTGTAGACGAGCATTCTGGGATATTCAAGGACAGAAAGAAAGCAATAGCCCTTAAAACAGCTGGAGGATACAGTGGAAAAGATAAAGAAATTAAAGTGGAAATGGACGGGGCACATGCTTGGAGATAACATACAGAAGTGGACAAGAGATGTTACTGAATGGGGGACCCATTCAAGTATCAATGTAAGAGGAAACAGGGCAGACAGAAGAGGAGATGGTCAGATGACATTAAAAGGATAGCAGGGCCTTTGTGGTTAAGGTTGGCCAAGAACAGATTAGATTTGTATGGAAAAGGCTGGAGGAGGTCTACGTGTCAGGAGGACACACCGAAAAATAAAAACAATAATCAAAATAATAGTGTTAATATACTGTAATAAATTTAAATTATAATGTAAAACATTTTCAGTATTAAATGGCTTTGAAATTGAATAGTTGTATTTTTTAGTAAGTGTATACAAAATTTGTACACAGTGGTTGTATTGTATATTAAAGTTTATATGTAATAGTTATTCTCATTACCGTGTAATGCTGCAGAGTAGAATAGCACCACCCCATTATCTTCCAATAGGCGTTGTAGAAGGAGACTAATGGATCAGAAAAGTGGTATTGATCACCTTATACACCATCCACCAATCTACACTGGGCAAGTGTGGTGGACTACTGCCTGAACCTCCTCAGATAACAAGGAGAGGCCTGTGTCCAGTGAGTGGAATTAAAAAGGCTGTTATGTTATGATGATGAATTGTTCTCTTAGGTTATCATTTATATTTGTTGTGGGCTCGCGCATAACAATGAGCATATCTCATGCACCAAAAATATATTTGAGACTAAAAACTACAGACTCTAATCTTTGAAACTAATAGAAAACTTTAATAAAATGCCAGATTGATATATTATTTGGAGATAGATTTAGATATTCCACATTTCGAACACTGGTGACAAAAGAAATACCTACAGAACTTAACAACAATTTAACTATTTGTGTGCTTGTGAAAGTTAAGTTAGTAAAACAAAATGTTAGGTACCTACCTAAGGTATGTGTACATACAACTATTTGTTGATGTTTTTGAATGAACTTCAAACAGCATTTGTCTAGATTGTAATTTTATAAGGTGTAAGTATAGCACGAATCTATGGCATCCGGATGTAGATTTTTGATTCAATAATTAATAATTGTTTCCGAATGGATTTTGTGTAGTGAAACTGGTGTTATTGTGATGCACAAACATCCATGTGGACGAGCTGTTACGAAGAATTGTTTAAATAAAGGTTTCATAGTGTTAATTTATTTATTTTTATGTATCTTTGATAATGGGCAATAGAAAACAATTAGATTTTCCATTGCTCATTATTCAAAGTTTTATTCCTCCAGGATTGAAGATTGCCAGTTTTGATAAATAAAACAATAAAATTAATCTTTTATTTATTTTCTCACTTAAAGCTAACATGGTCAGCAAAGTTACTTGATTTTTCATTTACTACAAATCCAACAATGTCATCCTTGCTTGTTATATACGTCAGTTTCCAGGGCCATTTCAAATAATAATACTGCTTACATATTTTTTTCCTGACCCAGTATTTACCTGATGCAACTGTAGGTGTTACAGTAAATGATAGGTAATTTGTCAATTGGTTTGATGATCATCTGAAAAATAAAATAAACAATTTAACTATCGGTTGAATATTACAGGATTTATTTTCCTCGTAATTTATGAACTAATTCACAGAAAATTTATTAGACTTTTTTATCTAGAGAGAGAGAAAGAGAATCACTCAGAAATTCTCTATAACTAGACATTAATTTGATGCTGTCCTGGTGGAGTGGTTATTATTACTGACTACACATCATGCAGTCCGGGTTCTATTCTCAGTTCAGCAAATGTTTATTGATGAGTCATGGTTGTTTATCTTTCTTATATATGAGTATATTCATAAAAATAGCTAAAATTGTTATGTATAATTAATGAAAAAACCATTACTTAGTATCCATAACACAAGTTCTTAATGATAATTAATTTGGGATAGATAATTGATGTGAGTGTGGAAATATATAATTATTATTAATTTAGATTGCTTACAGATTTCTTAGATTAATTAGGTAATGGCTTAGAATATTGGATAACTTGATAAACCTGATATAAAGTGCTGTGTGGGGCTTTCTGATGCAAGATGTGGGTATATGCTGATTTTGAACAGCGATCAAGACCATACTATATGATGATCATAATTGAAAAAATGAAATAATCATAATTATTTCCTGTCTTTTGAGAAATCTCATAAAATATTAAAAACACTTAATACAAATACCAGGAATTTCTAGGCAGGATATCTTATGTGGTTTTCGCTCATAAGGTGCATAAAAATGATCATGACACTTTCTCGAGTAACTCTTATCACAGAATTGATCTGAAAATGAAATAAAAATATATCATTAACAGAAGTAGGTACTTTCCTAGTTAAATATAAATATGCATCATTCATTTCACCAAAGTAATCTTGGCTTAACTTTTGCAATGTAAAAAAATAATTAAATTTGTACCTACACATGCAAAATAATGGTGAAAAGAATATATGTATTGTTAGATAGATAAATGTTAATAAAATATTACCTATTTCTGTGGGAACAGTTGATGGTAAGATATCTGGAGTTTCGAAAATAAAGATGGACAAGCACCAATCTTCAATTTGTCTCCATGACGATTGTTTTCTCAAAATGTTTAGGGCACACGTAGGTATATGCATGTTTTATGGTTTTCTCGCTAGGAACTTTAACCTAGATATGCCTTTTCATAGAAATTAGAAATGATTCTATGAAATTAATAAAACTTATACGTCCTGTTGTAAATTACTTCACTCGGACGGTACGCAACACTTGTGGTGTGGTACATTATCGTAAACCACCAAACCACCGATGGCACTCGTAGATTCAAACTTTCAAAGTGGCGAAAACGCTGAAAACTCTTCATGAAATTAATTTAATTTATTTAGGTTATGTTATTTTGTCATTTTCAATTTTTGACATTTCTTCTCTCGCTAACTATAGACAAAAATTTTGAGTTATCGATACGACGCCTCGATTAAGCGATCGCTACGTTTCTGTCATTTTGGCTACCAAACGATAATCGCAATCGCTAAAGCGTTAGCGATTAGACAAACCGACTCGCTTGTAAGCGTGAGCATGTTGTCTAAAGCCTCAGAGAAGTGAGCAGGCCACGAAGTTATATTAAGAATATAAGCTCCTTAGAGCAGGCCTAGCAATCTATTAAGAAGAGAACGTAGACAGAGAAGTCTTCTACGGAAGAGAACGAACCAAGGAGCTTATATTACCTATAGAATGGAGTCATTAGTCAAATGAAAAAAGTGAGGGCAAAAATTTTGACAACCCTTGACATTTCTTGACATTTCTAGAGAGGCTCTGTCTCTTTCTAGTAGGGTGCCTATAGCAGAAAAAATAATTACGGACAATCTTGGACTTCGTTAAGTTAATAAAATTAATTAGTACTCAAAGTTTAAAATATTTTTGAGTTTACCATGACAAAGAATTAACATTCATAATAATTAGTTTTAATCTTCCGTACAACTGTCTGTTACTATAAGTAAATTTACACTTAACATTGGCGAAATATAAAAATGAAAAAGCTCTTTATTAAATGGACTTTGCTAAGTACTTTTAAATCGTCAAAAGCCTTACCACCATTTCGGGACGAAATAATAATTATTATGCTGAGATGGAGCAGAAATGGCGAAAGACTCCGGCGAAGAACTCCACAGCTTACAATTTTGTAATGATTTCAAAACATCAATACAAGTCAATAAATAATTATCAATTTCATTTAAGTTACAGTTTTACATGCGTATATTTTGGGTAGTTATTAAAAATAAATAAAGTAGTAGTAATGGTAGTTTTATAAATTCTGTAACATACTAAGTTTATTCCTTAATAAAAACTTGATCACAAGAACTGTTCTATTTTAAATCTAAACATAAATAACAATCTAAACATTCATATATTACATATGTGACTCAAGAATTTATGTAAAACAAAGTTAAATATACACATAATATTGATACTTAAAAGAACAAAATCCTTTATTATTATATGATACAATGATATCCGCAGAATATAGTTACATATTCACATAGATACTTCTAAATTACAAAATATTGACCTAAAATATATTACTTTCATATCAATCGATGTTTCATAATACTTTATAATGATTGGCAAAATAATCAATTCTGTAAAACAACTAAGAAGAAAGTTACAGCTAATTTTGTACAAGACAAACTTAAAATCGCTCTGCTATAAAGAAAGAATTATGCAGATGTGACTTTATTCTATCATGAGACCAACAATTAAAAATATGAATACCGGTAAAAGATGTAAAAGAATCATTTGTACTCGTAACTCGATTAATACTGGTTAACGTATGACAAGGTATATAACTTTGTCATGTATTAACCAGTATTAAAAAAATATGCATAAAACGAAAAGGATTTCCTATGTAAAGTTGGTCGGCGGTACGCAACGTATCACACCATGTATTTGGAATAGCCCGTATTAACTTTATTTGGTTTCAAAGAGTTTGTATGTACCTCATTCTCACTTTAAATTGAACGCCCTACGTATATATATATCAACCTTCTGTACCTGTTACGCAGTTACGATGTCAGAAGGATAAGAGCGAAGATAGTGTAATTTCCGCCTAGGGTCTTTCGGAAATCTAAAAAGAAAAGAAAATTTTATGTATACAGGCACTTTTAACTTGTAATTAGCATATTAAAAACTATCATTTGATAGGCTTGAATAGCACATTCACAATTTTATTAATGCTGTGTCAATTTTACTAACCCAAATTCGAGTGAAGTTTGAGGTCACTGTGCATGCACTCTGCGTTACATGTTAGTAGATGCAAATGTGAAAGATAAAATACACTATTACACTGGTAAAATCCAATCAATCATTTTGAATATGTTTCTCAATTAAAATAATGTATTGTACATTGCACAAATTACATGTTTTGTTTGTAAATAAACGTTCCCAACCAAAAATGGGTAGAACGATTTATGTATTATATATATACATAATCTATAAACTATATATATAATCTATATATACCTATATAACAGCTATATCAAAGAATTTAAAAAAATATGAATATGTCAATTACGACAATTTATGTCATGTTGAGATTTCGGGACATTGACACATGAATAGAGTGCTGCCATTACATAAATCCTTTCATTTCCCATAAGTTATAGAAAGAATCACAATGATGATTTTCAAAATAAAATACAAACCTAAACATTAAAAGTAAATATATTATATTAATTTCTTTCATCGATAATAAATACTGATAATTGAATACAATATGTTAAGTTTTTAGCTACTTTTCTACTTTTGTTTTAGAAAGATGGCGAAATACTGGGGAAATCTTGTTTCTATGTAGTCGTGTTTAGAAAGAGATGACGACAATTTCTAGAAAGAGAAATGTGAAATTTGAAATGTCAAGTATTGTCAAAATTTTTGCCTTCACTTTGTTTCTTTGTCTAATGACTCCATTCTTTAGTATAAGCTCCTTGGAACGAACCCATGCAGCAATTTCTTTAAGAGTGCGTTCAAAAATGATTTCCATCTACTTGGGGTAGAGTGAATTAGAGCTCAATATTGGTCGTTATCAAGAAGCGTTTTCACCATTGGTTAGTTTTGTTAAACTATAGTTTTTACACCAATTAGAAAAAAAAATTGCTTTCTAACGCTGTCTACTTGACTTCACCTGTAGGCCTATTCCCTAACTTTTTTTGACAGTTTAAAGTGATGATCACCGAGTGAATTACACATCCATTTCTGTTTTACACGACACGCTATTATGGCACTTGTCGCGTAAAACAGCAATGGATACATAATTCGCTCAGTGATCATCACTTTCAACTGTTAAAAAAATGATAGCGAATAGCCCCCCTGGTTTTATAACGCACCCTAAGTTGCTCATCGCAGGGTATTTAAAAAAAGGGAGTGTTTGGCGAGAAATCATGGCGTCTGGATGTCGATCTTTATTTCGATAATTCAAAATTGCTTCCGAGTGGATTTTTTGAAAGTGGTGTCGTTTCTTTGTATAAGCATCCGTGTTGACGAACAGTTATGAGGAATCATTGAAATAAAGGCTCTGTGTATGTGGCGTTGAGAATTGTATAGTGGTTGGAAATCCCACTATACAATTCTCATCAGTCACCATCATGAGGTCTGTACAATGCATTCCTCACCAAGCGTGGCACCCACATTTTAATGCAAAAATCAAGACAGAAGTTAAAACTGAAGACTTGGCTGTATGGGCTAGATCCCTTTGCCGCCCGTAACAGGGAAAATTTATCAAAAAAAAAATATTGTTTTTTTAAATAGTCCAAATACCATAATCTTACTAACTAGACTGTGCACTATGGCGCAAAAACCGGTCCGCTCGAGAGGGCTCCCGTTGGTAGTGTGTCCCTTTCTAATGAGGTCACCATGACTAAACAGAACACGGGACAAATTGATTTTATAAACAATTGTAAGTATCCTGATATATTGATGCTATATCTATCTACGCTACCTACACCTACCTTTTATTGTAAGTAAAAAAATTAAACCAAAACAGTGGGTATATTTTTGGAAATCTACATCACCTGTGTACCCTACACGTGGGTTTTACGGGTATAATAGGTATCATCTGACCTACCGTTAATTTGATAACAACCTAACAAACCTTTCTCTCTATAGGTATAGTATTAAAAAGCTTAGTTTGTTTCTCAAATGCGAGATATGCCCACATATTATTATTAAATGAGTGTACCGAGTAGGACAAATGAACGTGATGCAATATTCTGGATGAAAAAAAGACGAATAAAATTTTATTGTTTTGTTTTTATACATTGCTGAACAAAACAGTTTTACGCAATTTTTGTCGTAATGTAGCCTCATTTTCCACGTGCTTGAGGGTTTACAACTTAAAGTCTTAAATTTAAATTTATTATAAACAACAAACATCATCGGTGTTCAAGTCGAATGATGGTTGAAGGAAACGATAACAAAAAAAAAATGTAATTTAATTAATTCCGTAAAATAGTTCCGTTAAATTAAGGTCCGTATTACAGAACGTCGCTCAACCGAAATCAGTACTTGAGTCAAGATTTCACTGAAGTATTTCTATGGCTTGACAACAGTTTGACAACTCTCAAGTATAGATCTCGTCTTGAGTGATCGTCCTGAGCCGTCTCGCAATAGCGCACTGGAGGCCGGGGAGGATGTTTAGTGGGTATGGAGGGAACACCATTACTTCAAGTCCCACATATCCCCTGCGGTTGGCACCACCTCGCAGGGACGATGCGTAAATGCATTTGACATCCCCGTCAAAAAAAAGGTACGCTACTGTTTACTTCTAAAGTTGAACACTCACCGTACCACCGTTTGTGATTTTGTCCCGAGGTGATCTGATATCATTACGTTGCTGATGTTCGCTTATGGTGCGTGTATTGAGTTTCATATAAAGAATACTAAACAGCTCGAGTTGGGGTGATCCTGATCCGTTTCCAAGTTGATGAAATGTGTTACGAACTTTTACCTCATATTACCACCGAGTGTTTGGCAGAAACCATGGTATTTGGATGTAGATTTTTGTGTCGATAAGAATGTCGACGGTTAGGTACGTCGATGATACGTGGTTTGGAGCACCCACAACAATACAAAGACTACAGTATATATCACACTCCGCAGACCAATGATTCTAGGTCTGAGGGACACTCTTCTTTTTAGCAATCAAACAAAGCAGCGCCATCTAGTTCACAGTTACCAGAAACTTTTTGGTAAAGCAGCGCCATCTAGTAAACAATAATCTGAAACTATTCACCTATGGCCACAAATCACGATGTCTTGTAGATAGCAAACATTACTTTTAAAATAAAGTTTTAAGAAAAATACATTTTATATCTACTTACTTTAATAAGTAGACATAAAAATTTTAGTGACAACATTTGTACTTTTTTTGTTAGTCCTTATTTCTTTGGAATGGATTTCTATGGATGCAAACAAGATATGTTTGCATCCTCTACACAGTAGAAAAACTATAGAGATAAATAAAAAACAACATATTTGACAATTATATTCCAAAAAAATGTTTTATTTTCGGAAACTAGTTTTATTTAATTTCAATTTAAAAAAGATTTAATTTTAATACAATTATGCTTCTACTCTATTCATAATTAATGGCATTCGCAAATCTTAAAGATTATGCATTTTGCCAATGTGAAGTGAAAACTTAATTAAAGTTACAAAAAAAATTTACGGTATATTTTGGTTAAAATGGAGTCTCTTAACACGTGTTTTTACAACAAGAACTCGGGAGAAACTCCACAATTATGCTTATTGCCGTAGACAGAGAAGTGTTGCTATCTATTGATACTATTATTCCATTATGGCAACACTGTATTGTTTCGCCTAACTCATGGATAGATGGCGCTTTTAACACTAAAAAGCCCGTAGACAGAGAAACCTATAGACAGCTAATAAGCGTGTCGCTGAAAGGGACAGGAAAAAAAGTACATACTAGATTTGGAGTTGCCAGGTAAGGATAAACTTACCCCATACTCTCTGTTCCCTTTTTGTATACAAAAAACTGACATGCTAATACTTAGTAGGTAATATTACATGTTAAAAATATTACTAGGAAACTCTTTAATCCATTATTACAACTGACAAATACATACCTAGTTCCAAAACATCGGAGATAAATCTTGTGAATTGAATACGTGCGGATGCTAACGTGAGGATATAACTAGTAGTATTAAGTAAATATATATTTGGAGAACTAACAAATTGTTTTATTATTTTAGATAATTTACATTGCACACTGACATGACTTAATCAACAACCCGCTGCCTAGCAACCAGTAATAAGGCTATATGCCTTCACAAATATTTAGTAATGTAAGTCATGGTAGGTACTGATTAATATCTGTTCGTGGATAACTATAATTGGCTTACAAAATGTAATAATTACTTGTTGTAATATGCTGTTGGTATCCCAAATAAAGAAAATAAAATAAATAATAAATAAATATATGTACTTCAAGATAACATGCATTTTTCAAAGGAATACCTTATTCTGCTAAGTATTCGCCAGTGAACATGGAAATAAACATAGAAGAAAGGAAAAACTACAAATAAATGTAAAAAAAATTCGGAAGTGATCTCCCTTGACTTTCTCGTAGGTATGCCAAAAACGACTCAAAAGTTGATAGAAACCTTATATTTTGATGTTATACACGTATGTTAAATTTGGATGCAATAAGTTAAAGCATACTCGAGTTATCGTGCTAACGCACAGAGAACATAATTTCAAAACCAGTATTTTTGGACTCGGGGAGGTCCAAAACGTGTAAATCCGTCAAAATCTCGAGGTCGAATTTTTTGACGATTACAAGACTTCCTCTTTACTACGTACGAGAAAGTAATAATGAAAAGGCTGTCTCTTTAAAACTGCCCGTATAGTAAAGAAGTATTGTTGGAAATAAAATAAACGCAATCGAAAATATAATAGGATATTTTTATTATATTCACTAATTACAATTTACAAACACTCACAAGTAACTTTTCATACAAAATAAGTAATTTATAAGTTATCCCTTTTTGCTTAGCCTAAGACATTGCCAAATTAGATATGTATTTATTACAAAATATTAGATGCTGGAAATATTTTATTTTTTGTATGTTTGTAACGAATAAACACAAAGTATTGGTTCGTTTTCAAAAATTCTTTCACCATTAGAATGCTACATTATAATTGAGTGAAACATTTTACTCCGATGAAACTGCAGGGTGGAAAAGCATGTATATGATAGTATATGATATTTTTACCCAACTGCCCCCGAAGGAGGGTTATGTTATTTGAGTGTATGTTTGTAAATTTTTATATTCCCTGCTACAGCCTGAATGGCTTGAACGATTTTACATACGAGGTGTCGTTAGATTAGTCTTGATAGCGCGACTGACACTGAGTACATAAAAATATAGAAAACAAAGTCGCGGATTTTAGACGCCAAACCTGCAGTGATTTAAAACATATTATAAAGTAACTGTAATACATTAAAATATATTTGTTGTGTATGTAGGTATCAAATAAAATATAATACACGGTGCATACATTTCACAATAAATCATGGAGCTTGTTTTTCACTTTTGAGTGGTAATTTCATGCAGTCGAGTTTTTTTTTATAATTAGTATTTTATTAACAAAAGTTTCTCAGATGTTTTTTGTTCAGTTTTCCATTTTCTGTTTTTCAGTTTTTAATGTTCGCAGGGTATAGTCAGGAGATGAACTCTAAAAATAAAAATATTGATTAGTTCCATGAAACTTACTTGATAACAATTATTATTGCTGAGAATAAATTGATTATCTATTCATCATCAACAACAGATTAGGAGCATGTATATTTGTTTGAGAAGAAAAATTCTGAACATTCTTATGTGAATGATGAGATTTCTTACAGTCTTAACTGCTCCAGGTGTATTTTGAGTATTTAAAGCACTTGAATCTTTTTTCACCACCGAAGATACAGATGTTGCTTGCTGTAATACTTGCTACATAAGATTCGTCCATCTAAAAATTAAAATACATTAATATGTATATTTATTTGTAGAGAAAAATAGTGATCATATTTTTGTGAATGAAGAGATTACTTACAATCTTAACTGCTCCTGGTGAATTTTGAGTATTTAAAACACTCAAACCTTTTTTCACCATTGATGACACAGATGTGCTTGCTGTGCAACTGATAACATCAGATTCATTCTGGTAAAAAATAAAATGTATATATAAATATTAAAAATAATTATGACACAAATTTAATGTATGTAAAATTTCATTACTTACACATTCTGTAATTGGACTTTCATGACACATGATTTCACAATTTTCCACTTCCATCGGCTGAACAATATTGGGATGTGCAAAATCTGTAAGGTGATAGATATGTTTCTTTAACAATATACTTTATAAATAAATAGCGAATTGTTTTGAACTGTGATTGAGGATGGACAAACAACTTGAACATAAACTGAGTAACCCTACCGGTTACTCAGTTTATTCTTAAATTGTATATTAATTGTTAAGAAATCATTAAGTTTTTTTTAACTGAATACATTATTACCATATTAGGAACAGCGACAGGATTGAGATATGTTCTATTCCCTTTCTTCCATAGTAGTTTTTTATCAGTGTCAACTACATATTTTTGAACTAGGTTTTGGGATCCAATCTGTTCTTCTGGTAGCCGCAGTCCACAAACATTTCAGCTCAGGATCACCAAGAAATCTAAAAATGACAATACAAGATACCCTTAAATTGACAATTAAGAATATTGCCTTATTTTAGGGAAATTTTCTACCAAAAACTAGCAGTACTGACTTGAGAGGTTATGTTAACAAAAATATTTAAAATCTCACGTATTAACAAAAACATGATGAGTCTTGATATCATTTGTTAAAAATAAAGTAAAATTAGGATGTTTAACTATGATAAATAAGTAAAATAGTCGAGAATAATGTCTACTTACGAATGAAAAGACAACCCACTAATTTTTCTCGCACTATCACTTTTACATCCTATTATGCTGCACCGCACCATTTTCTAAAGATGCACTCTGTACATAACCACCTTCAGGCACATAAATAGCACAAAACAGTTATTTGTATTTGAAGAAACAAACCAAAAACGTAATAATTAGTTTGTCACTCGTAAGAAACGTCAAAGTTTGTTTAGCAACTGAGTTGCTGGCCTTGAAAAAACCGGCCACGCAGTGAGGGACAAAAAATGATTCTCTTTGTCTCTTTTTTTCATCAGCCACGCGTATATGAGCATCCTTCTCTAGTGTAAGTGAAATAAAGAATGTCCAGCAGTCTATAGTTTTCTCTGTCTACGAAAAAGCCGTAGTTCTGAGTTACCATTAAATAACACGCGTCTGAGTCCGGACGCGAGTCTGTTTCCATGCATTTCTCGCTAATCACTCCCTATCCCTAGATACATTTTACTGTGCGACATGCGAAAAATAAATAGGTTAAACTGGAAGCAACACTACCAATAAAAAAGTGAGGTCTAAAAATTTGAAATAGAAACCTCTTACGTCACGTGACCGTCTAATACGTTATACTTATGTGTTAAGTATTAGAAAGAGATAGGTAAGTAAGTGGTTTCAAGGACAATTTTTTGACTTCACCTTTTTATTGGTAGTGGCCCTTCCTGTATAAAATTTCTTGCATGTGAACAACAATAGAAAATTAAATACATAGCTGTATGTACTACCTCCCGTCGCCGTCTCATAATAGGGAGAATTAAAAAAAAGACTGTCAACATTGTTGCCAGGGGCAACAGGGAGCACAAAAAAATCTTTCTTCAAAATAAAACATCAGAGCAAATAAGCATCAAGTGTATAGAATATTAATGTACTCTTTGTTTATAGAGTTAAATTAAACCTTTACTGTCTAATATTATGTTGTAAAGTTTGGAAGATATGACTACTCCTAAAGTAAGTTCATTATGTATTTTTTTTCTAAAGTACAAGTGGGCATGGACTCCAAAACAACTGTATTATGTCAACTTTTAAATTAAAACTTAATATGTATTTACCTAAAAATGGTTTTAAGATTTGATAAAAAAACGTCAGGCGCGTCACACACTCCAACATGTACTCCAACATGTAAAAGTTTTTTTATTATAGGATTCTTTCATCAGTTTCGGCATTGTTTGTAAGGTGTTAGATTACTAGGGGTGCTTTCCAAAACGATCTCAATTTACTTGGGGTAGAGTAAATTCTAACTCACTATTGGTCGTTATTACGAAGCGCTTTCACCATTGGTTAGTTTTGTTAAACTATAGTTAATTTACAAAGCTTTCTTACGCTGTCTAATTGACTTCACCTGGTGATGGAACACACTCTAATTAAAGATGCTGGATTGATGGTAGTGTAATTCTATGTTATTTATGTAGGTAAACTATACAAGGCGTATCAGGAGCAAAGCACACTTGGAAACTACATAGTTCATTTGTAATCGGCCTGGCCTGCTTGGATTGTGCGATAATTAGTTTATAAAGTATCAATGTTAAAAATTATTAAATAATAAATGAATTACTAAATAATAATATTAATAGTAATAAAGCCTTTTTTCCAAAAATATCACTTTACAGAGTATTTTGTTAGTATTGTTAATTCTTAAAATTAATCAATGGTATTATCTAAGGTTCTTTGTGTTAATTTGATGATTTTAATTGCATTGTTGCTCGTAGATTGGGACCCTTGCTGAGTAAAGGCCTCCTCCAACCTTCTCCAGGTGTCTCTGTTTTGTGCTATGTTCATCCATTCAGTCTCTGCTTCATGGATGATGTTGTCTGACCATCTTTTTATAGGTCTACTTTCTATTAGAACTCTCTTAATATTAGTAACAAACTACATTCAGGATGTGTGTCATTTCTGTTACATGTTGTATATTTCTTTCTGTATTGTTTTTTTCTTTCACTTATTAAATTTCTTTTGTATAAAATTTGTTGAAAGGTATACTAATTTTGAAAAAATAACTTTTACAAATAAAAATCATAAAACTTAACATTTGCAGTTTTTGGTCATTAAGTATGTAATTTTTTAATTATTACAGTTGTTGTATACCATTGAACAGCCACATGGACTTGGAGAGCTCTATTTTGTGTGGCAGAAGGGAGAATCTCGATCTCTTCTTGCTACTACTGGTGCTGATGCCACAGTTGCTATTTATGATAGGTCTGGGCAACTGTTGGAAAGGATGAAATTGCAAGGGTAATACCAAACATTAACCTAATATGGAGTTTGTAAAAAGAATATTTATTGTTGTACAGCTGGACATATTTTAAACATCCATTATTTTGTATTTAAAAATAACATTACTTAATTTTTTCTAAACAGCATTTTATGAAAAGGTGTGAAATTTATTTTAATTAAATTATTACTTATACCCGTTGAAAATTATACTTTTAACATTTTTTGCAATTTTATAATTACCGAATTATTTAATTTATTTACTAGTATAGTATTATATTATCTGTGATTTTAGTCAATGAAAACCTTAGGAAAACACAGCCAGTTTTTGTTTCCGCGTCCTCGCACCTGTCACCTGGGCAGAAGCTGAAAATCAGTGTTTTGCCTTTTTTTTTTGGCAAATACATCACTGAGCTTTAGCCTGTTTGCATCGCTGCGACACACAATTTATGTAAAAATGTTTTTTTTTTATTTGAAATTGTATTGTAGGTCTGTATTTGATTTTTAAAGATCATTTGTTAATTTTTAAGTTTTAATGTGTGTGTATGATGATGCAAATAAATTGTCTATCTATCTATCTATCTATCTTATAATCACCAATACTAATTATTATTCAATTTTTAGGCTTTGCGCTGGAATGGAGTGGGACAATGAGGGTGACTACTTAGCCATCATCACTCCAAATAGTAATTCAGTTTTACTCTGGGAGTGCCACGCAAATAAGCGAATGAACATTGAAACTGGTCTTCGGGAGCCTCCATCTTGTTTGGCTTGGGCATATGGAGAACCTCTCTTAGCTATTGGCACACAAAAAGGGAACTTAGCATTGTATAACCATCACACTGCAAAGTAAGTAATCTTGATGATGGTGTAATTAAAACTGATTTTGCATTTCTTTGTTACAGCTTATAGTATCATTGGCATTCACTTTGTAACCTAATTTAATTAGACCTTCATTTTCATCAGATCACTGTTAAATTTAAATTTGACGATCTTTTAATCTTTTCTTATACAAAAATAATCAAATTGGTTCAGATTTGAAGGAATGATAACGAAATATGTTCATAAAAATAGTAAAAATTTGTTCCCTTTTTTTTGATCAGTCAAAACAAATTTATTAACTCTTTATTGCACCTCGCATAATAATAAATTTAATAGTAATAAAGTTTTCAAGCCCCAAATTTTCTCTTTGTGGGATATATTCTATCTAAACCAGAATGTTGTCTATCGACAATGATGAGGAATTATTGACATAAAGTGTATTTATTTATCGATGTAATCATGTAGATAGAACAATTTTTTTTTGGTGATTTCAGGAAAATTCCTATTATAGGAAAACACACAAAGAAAATTACTTGCGCAGCTTGGAATAAAGATAGTATATTAGTTCTTGCTTCGGAAGACAAGAGTTTATCTATAAATAATTCAGATGGAGACACCTTACGGATTATTTCTTTGAGAGATACACCAAATGATCTGCAGTTCTCTGAAATGAAAACAGATGAAAGGGTTGCTGGAGAAAATACGGTATTTAACTTTAATCATTGTAGTGTTATAAATTGATTTTAGAAATGTATAATTGTAATAATTTTTCTATTTCAGATAAGTCTTATAGTTGGCAAACGAACTTTATATTTATACAATCTTTTAAATCCTGAGAATCCCATTGAGCTTGCATTTCAGCAACGATATGGGTCCATAGTGTCTTACAAATGGTATGGTGATGGTTACATTCTCATTGGATTTAGTGCTGGATTCATAATAGCCATCTCAACACACATAAAGGAAGTTGGAGAAGAGCTTTTTCAACTGAAAAATCATAAAGAGAACCTGACTGACATTGCTATTTGTAATGGACAAGCTGCTTCATGTGGGGATGGCCAGTAAGCTTATATATTAATCTTTCTTTTTTTTTATATTACAAGATGGCAAACAAGCTTGCAGCCCACCTGGGGTTACCGTCGCCTATAGACCATGGAATGGATTCGAATAATAGTAGTGTCGTTTGGCCAGGCTGAAGCTGATATCAGTGTGGAACAACGGTGAGGTAGTAGCGAGTGTGAGTCCGAGCGGCGGGGCAGAGCGCGCGGCGTGGAGCGCAGACGGGCGCCTGCTGGCGGTCGCGGGGCGCGCCTGCCTCAGCGTGATGGTCGCGCGTCTGCCACCGCTGAGAGCAGCCCACGCCACGCGGCTGCTAGCACTCACCAGCCTCGCCGAGGCCACCGTCTACCAGTGCATCGCGGTCGACGACCCAGAGCCGCTCGCCAAATGTGAGTCGGCTTACCTTCACTCCAGAATTTTATATTTTTAACTAAAACTGAAAGCCACACTACCAATAAACAAGTCAAGACAACTTTTTTGACCCCAAGTAACCTTTGAATGTTTCCGTTCCTACCTGTCTTCTTTCTAACTCGCCCCACAAGTAATATGATGACGTACGTACGTATGACATATTAGACAGTCACGTAACACGTGCTCTAGTGGTTAGAAGGAGACAAACGGATAATAAGAAGTTTGTCTTCACTTTTTCGAGTTGTGGATTGAAGTTTTACCTATAAATTTTTGGTCCTGGAATGTCATCAGCTACAACCTGCAGTATTCAATAAAAAAATCTGGAGTGGTCTCCCCTTGACTTTCTCGTATACTGGAAACGACTCAAAATTCGATAGAAAACCTTATATTTTGATGTCATACACGCATGTTAAAACATACTTGAGTTATCGTGCTAACGCACAGACACACAGATACAAACACAGACATAATTCCAAAAACGGTATTTTTGGACTCAGGGAGGTCCAAAACGTGTGAATCCGTCAAAATCTCGAGGTCGAATTTTTTGACGATTACAAGAGACTTCTATACTACGTATACGAGAAAGTAAAAATTAAAGAGTGTAATGGTACTAGCGGAGCCGAGCGCGTTGGCGACGTACGCGCTGCCGACGGAACCCAGCCTTCTAGCGCTGGGCGCGGCGCACGTGTGCTGCGTGAGCGGCGCGCACGCGTGGTTCTACCCTCTGGCGGGGGGCGCGGCCGCGCGGAGGCAGTACGCCGCGCCGGTACAAGTGATGCGCGTCGCCTCCGACTACGCTGCGGCACTGTTCCAGGGACGGGCTATGCTGCATTCGGTTAGTGTAGCTCTCATCTACAACATGTAAACTAAATAACCAACACCCTGAATACAGGTGGTATGGGATCGGCTTCAGAGTTGATTTCAATAATTTTTTTTGACGTGACAACGTCTTATAATTCGATAGAGCCGGCTGCACGCACGAAAAAACATGACGCATGCGGCGTTACCTCGTGTAAGGCCGGCAAAATAAATGGAATTAAATTTTTCTTTTGAAAAATGCTACCATTCCATCAGTATTTTCTTAAGACGTTGTCACGTTCAACTATCGTCAGTAAACCGACTTTACAGACAACCAATTTTTTTTAGAAAAAAACAAAAAGTGCCCAGAAAATATTTTACAACATTTTCTGGGTACTTTTTTTTTTCTTTAAATCGTTTTTTTTTCAAAAAAAATTTATTGAAATCAACTTGGAAGCCGATCCCAAACGACCTGTAATCAGTGAGTTGGTTATTTAGTTTACATGTTGTATATTCTCTGATTAATTAAATCCGATTAAATTACCTTGTGTACCTTGCGTCCACCAGTCCGTATTGGGCGTCCACCAATCCACATAGGGCAAGCGTGGTGGACTACTGCCTAAACCTCCTTAGATAACAAGGAGAGGCCTTGTGTCCCAGCAGGTCGAATTATAAATACTGTTAAAATGAAAATGCTCTTTATTTAAATGGACTTTGCTAAGTACTTTTAAATCTTCATAACCGTACCACCATTTCGGGACGAATAATTATTATTATGCTGAGATGGAGAAGAAATGGCGAAAGAAACTCCACAGCTTACAATTTCTTAATGATTTCAAAACATCAATACAAGTCAATAAATAATTATCAATATAATTTAAGTTACATTTTAACATGCGTAAAGTTTGGGTAGTTATTACTCCCACGCATTTCGATTATTTATCTTGTGAAAAGCGTTTCTATATATGTAATTTAATTAATCATATTATTGAACTAAGCAATTTAAATTTTGATACCCACCACCATTTTATGTTATTGTTAGATAGGTACTTACAGATATTCCTTTCAATATAAGTGGTAAGCATACATTTAAGATCCTCCGGTTAACAATGTTATAAGAATACAATGTGTGGTATACAAAAAAAAAAAAACAATTATTACATATTATTATTGCATGTGTCATACAATTGTCCATCTAAAGATAACAACTAATTATATGACATACGTTTACATCAATCAAGAAAACATGAGATGACCAGTTATGATATGACGAAATTACCTTGTTTATATTTCAGTGATATCATGATTGGAAAATGTGCAAATTAAAGATTCTGATGTTAAGAAATGGCAATAGCGAGAAAAATACGTCATTCATGTCAAGAGACGAAATTCGAACCTTAGAAACAAATAAGTCTCCCAAGTCTGTCGTGGATTCGTGGCTTGTATATTATTCCGTACAGTTCACGACTGAATTTATACTAGTCTATTTTTTCATTTGTAAATTTAATAGAAATTTCTTTTCGTACTGTTTCATGCCAAACTTAAGATATAAAAAAATATCATAAGTTTGACAGAACCCTTTTGTGTTGAATTGACTTCATTAGGTTCATTTAATTTAATTTTAATTATCAAATTACAGATTGACAAACCAGATCCATCGCAACCCGAAAGAGAAGCCCTAATATTTCCAGAGCCGCACATGCAGGGTGCAACTATAGTTGATATACATCTTACTAGTGACTTCTTTATATTCGTCACTGATGTAAGTACCCACATAACCCCGGGCTCACTTTTGTAAAATTTGCATCAATTTGTAAAGAGTCCCTTGTTTCGTTCTAGCAAGGACACATAGAGTATTTCGGCGTGGAGGAATGGCGTACATCCGTGCGGTACAAGCATAGTTGCGGCATACGCGGCGTGTACTGCGACATAGGCGGCGCCCGCGCCTGTATAGCGGACGAGAGGCAGCGTCTGCACGTGTACAGTCCCGCCGCCGATGACCTGTGCACCGTGCCCCGCGCCGGGGACACGCTCGGGGACGTCAGGTAGGGGGCTGCACCGTGCCCCGCGCCGGGGACACGATCGGGGACGTCAGGTAGGGGGCTGCACCGTGCCTCGCGCCGGGGACACGCTCGGGGACGTCAGGTAGGGGGCTGCACCGTGCCCCGCGCCGGGGACACGCTCGGGGACGTCAGGTAGGGGGCTGCACCGTGCCCCGCGCCGGGGACACGCTCGGGGACGTCAGGTAGGGGGCTGCACCGTGCCCCGCGCCGGGGACACGCTCGGGGACGTCAGGTAGGGGGCTGCACCGTGCCCCGCGCCGGGGACACGCTCGGGGACGTCAGGTAGGGGGCTGCACCGTGCCCCGCGCCGGGGACACGCTCGGGGACGTCAGGTAGGGGGCTGTACCGTGCCCCGCGCCGGGGACACGCTCGGGGACGTCAGGTAGGGGGCTGCACCGTGCCCCGCGCCGGGGACACGCTCGGGGACGTCAGGTAGGGGGCTGCACCGTGCCCCGCGCCGGGGACACGCTCGGGGACGTCAGGTAGGGGGCTGCACCGTGCCCCGCGCCGGGGACACGCTCGGGGACGTCAGGTAGGGGGCTGCACCGTGCCCTGCGCCGGGGACAGATCGGGGACGTCAGGTAGGGGGCTGCACCGTGCCCCGCGCCGGGGACACGCTCGGGGACGTCAGGTAGGGGGCTGCACCGTGCCCCGCGCCGGGGACACGCTCGGGGACGTCAGGTAGGGGGCTGCACCGTGCCCTGCGCCGGGGACAGATCGAGGACGTCAGGTAGGGGGCTGCACCGTGCCCCGCGCCGGGGACACGCTCGGGGACGTCAGGTAGGGGGCTGCACCGTGCCCTGCGCCGGGGACAGATCGGGGACGTCAGGTAGGGGGCTGCACCGTGCCCTGCGCCGGGGACAGATCGGGGACGTCAGGTAGGGGGCTGCACCGTGCCCCGCGCCGGGGACACGCTTGGGGACGTCAGGTAAGGGGCTGCACCGTGCCCCGCGCCGGGGACACGATCGGGGACGTCAGGTAGGAGGCTGCACCGTGCCCCGCGCTGGGGACACGCTCGGGGACGTCAGGTAGGGGGCTGCACCGTGCCCCGCACCGGGGACACGATCAGGGACGTCAGGTAGGGGGCTGTACCGTGCCCCGCGCTGGGGACACGCTCGGGGTCGTCAGGTAGGGGGTTGCACCGTGCCCCGCGCCGGGGACACGCTCGGGGACGTCAGATAGGGGGCTGCACTGTGCCCCGCGCCGGGGACACGATCGGGGACGTCAGGTAGGGGGCTGCACCGTGCCCCGGCCATGGTGTATGTTGTTGTACGAGCGAATTCACACACACGATTGTATTCAAGATCCAGTAAAAAATATCGAACCAGCACAAAAACCTGAAGTCTCCAGTAGCGATGTTTTAAGCCAGTCCAGTAAATGCAGTATGAACATTATATCCAGTAGCTACGTGTCCATTACAAACGATCCTGTAAATACGGAATTCCTGTGTGAACGCGCCTTAAGATAGGTTGATGCTGTTTTAAAATTTAAGAGCCATTTCACGTTTTTGCACGAATTTCGGAGATTTTGGAGTCCTATATCACAATCTTAAGGAATACCCAGATATTATTTAATAATTGATAAAAATAGGCCAATCTATGTTGTTGACGTTTAATGAAACAAAATTACTAAAACTTATTTGATTAATTTGTAATGTTCGATCTCCCACAACCGTTTTGCTGAAAAACATTCGCAGACTCCATTTCAAAGTCCTTATTCTATTAATAATGTTACAATGATAAACGTAAAAAAATATAGGAATCATCGGACATATGTTCCAGTCGGTACTTAATGAAATAGATTCTTGAATTTCATCACCATTTATGAGTAAAAAAATAAATCATTTGGCAAATTTCTAACATTAACATAATAATTTCATCGCCAATTTTGGTTAAAATACATCGTAATAACTAAAATAAAATTATCCCAAAATAAAGAATATTCCTTCGACTTTTCATTTCTAAAGTTATTTGGTCAATATCAACAATAAATTTGTCAATATATTTATATGAAATGTGAAATAAATTAGTATAAATCACGATGCACAAGCGTGCTCCGATTAGTCTGACGCGAGCGTCCGTCCAGGTAGGACCTGTGCTATTTTTTCCCGCGTCCCGATATTCGTTCGCTCGTGTCGAGTAGTCATAATTAAACTGCGACAAATAGTTTTGATCTATTGTGAGTTTTGTTTTTGGATTTAAGTTTTGTTACTTATTAAATATGTTGGTATGAATTATGCTAGTAGTTTGTATAATAATAACATTATTTTTATTTATTTATTTTTAGCTATGGGTCGCAAGGATAGTTATTACCGTTGCGTTAAAAAAAAAGAAACGCGATAATTCTGCAGCCTTAAAAAAAGCAAATAATTTATTTTTCAACTTGGCCGAAATAACGATATACTTGAGCAATATTATGATGTCCTGAAGCTGATTTGATGACGGAGCTGGAAGCTGGTTATAAACATACACATAAACATATCATCACGCTTTTATCCCCGAAGGCAGAGGTGTTAACACTAGTGTTGCAACAGAACTCTGCTTCCGCTTCCGCTTCTGCAGAAGTTCCGCAAGATTTTTCACTTCCGTTTCCGTTTCTGCTTCCGCAAACTTTTTAACAGAACTCTAAACGGAGGTTACAGCGAGGAGCGCGGGGGTGGAGGACGCGTGGACGACTGGACAGTGTCCCATAGTATAAGTAAACAATTACGCCGACTGAGCTATAATAGCCTACTCGTGTAGGATCGTATAGGGCTGTCGTCATAAAATATGCCGGGCCAGTTGCTATACCTTTAATAAGCCTAGTGTGTTAAGAATTTTCACTTATACTATGATTGACAGTTAATAAAGCACAGTAACAGGCACAGAGTGATCACTTTGTAGGAATAGGGCTCTCTAATGTATTGTTTCAGAATTATTTTGTGTTTTGTGCATAAACATATACTGGAAACTGACTCCTCAAAATAAATCATGTAGGTAGGTACTTAATATAAAAAAAATCAAAGTCGCACTTTCTCGTTTTATTTATTAGCTCAATAAGTGTGTGGAAGGGGATCAAAAATTTCGTTATCTATTTTTAGCTCCCATGCACCGTTTTCGAAATATGTAATAGCGTTTTTGTACATACTTAATTTATTTTATTGAAATTATGTTAGTTGAAGTTCCATATAAAAACACTGAAAAATTGCTACACCCTTATCTCATTTTCTGAATTACAAATTCATTTGATAACTTCAATTTGACAAAGAAATCTTGCAGATAGCCAGGTGATGCCGGCAGAGAATAGCATCACCCCATATCCTCCATGAGTGTCGTACAAGGCGACTAATGGATCAGCAAAGGGGTATTTGATCACCTTATACTCCCTCCTCGAATCCGCATTGGGTAAGCGTGGTGGACTACTGCCTAAACCTTCGATAGCAAGGAGAGGCCTTGTGTCCCAGCAGTGGTGCGATTTATAAAGGCTGTTTTGATGATGATGATGAGTCAACTCCATTGCTAAAAACGCAGTCAAAAAACTTGGCATTCTTTCAAAGGTGAAACGGTATTTTACATCTGAGCAGCTCCTAAGCCTTTATCGAGCCCAAGTTCGCTCCTGCATCTCCATGCAGGAGCGTGTTGTCACCTTTGGGACGAATCTGCACGTTATCAGTTGGATGCACTGGATTCTGTGGAGCACAGAGCGAGGAGACTCATTGGCAGTGAGGCACTCGCTGAGGCTAATCTCCAGTGTAGCTTGCATGCCTCTCGGTCTTTTATCGGTTGTATTTCGGAGTGTGCGGAGGTTATTCATAATTTGATCCCTCCAGCCCCTTTTCCACCAGACGCGGTGAAGGCTTTCACGGTTGTGGATATACCTCCCATCGGCGCGAAACGCTTTGCTTCCTATTTCGTTATGCAAACATCTAAGGAGTGGAACTCGTTGCCAAGGTCTGTTTTTCCGCATCTGTATACTCTGGATATTCCCAGAGTGAACAAGCATCTTCTAGGCGAGCGTGTACCATATTAGGCCTCAACATCGCTTTCCATCAGGTGAGGTTGTGGACAAACGCTCAGCCTATCATACATTAAAAAAAAAATTGTCTTTTTTGTGCTTTTTCTTCATAGTATTAACACTTCTGCTTCCGCTTCCGTTTCCGCTTCCGCTTCCGCTAAGATTTACTTTTGACATCTGTTTCCGTTTCCGCTTCCGTTAAGACACTTCCGTTGCATCACTAGTTAACACCCACATTTCACCAGATATGATTAGGTCCCCATGTAATAATAGTGGCGAGCCTGTTGCCATGCACCGGGCACAATGTAAGGCAAGCAATATTCACAATCCTTACTTCCTTATAATATTATAAATGCGAAAGTAACTCTGTCTGTCTGTCTGTTAAGCTTTCACGTCTAAACCACTGAACCGTTTTTGATGAAATTAGGTACAAATATAGATTTGATCTCGGGGAAGGACATAGGCTACTTTTTATCTCGAAAAAAAGGTTGAATGGGTTGAAATAAGGGATGAAAGTATGTAGAAATAGCTAAGTGGTTTTCTTCTTACAATCGAAATCATAAATATTGAACGAAGAAAAAGCGAAGCTATATGACACTGTGATTTTATATTATTATTTTATTTTACTGGTATTTGTTATGTTTGCACTAAAACTAATAAATGAACGTAACTCAAAAATATATATAATCTCGAAATCCTTGGCAATTTGTCTATTAAATTAAATCGTAAAACCACTAAAATATCACGGGATCGCAATGATATGCGTGGATGTATTATGGATAACGAAATTTAGTGAAAATTCCCTTGATACAAAACGCGACAACAAACTGATTTGAATATTAAATCACTGATATTTGCTTTATTTGTTGCACATATAAAATACAAATATAATACTATCCCGAAATCCACGATAATTCGTCATTAAAATGAACTCTTAAAATCACTAAAATATCACAGGATTGCATGGATATACGTGGATGTATTGTGAAGTAGTTTGACGTGATAACGTCTTATAAATCAACGAAAGCCGACTGCACAAAAAGACATGATTCTTTGTCACGTTCCGCCTGAGGAGAGTATGCAATCGAGAGCGCGGAATAGGCGATAGAGAAGCACGATCGGTATTTACGTTAACACGTAAAATTATCGTCCGTAAACAGACTTTACAGACAACCATTTTTTTCAAAAATATTCACCATATCAAAGCCTTTCGTAATATCTGTTTAAGTTTAAATCTTTAGAAATCAAAAATATCTACAGATCAAGTAGATATCCGTGGATGTAGGTACGTGAAATCACAAACGTCATTTAATACTAAAGGGTAACGGCTTTTTTTTTAAGCAAGTGGTTATTTTAAAAATACATATCATCTCACTTTTTTTTGTAATATGGCTTTAAGAATAGAGCGATAAGTCATTGAAATATCTTGGGATCACCCTGATATCCATGGATGTAGTATGGAATCAAAAAATTCACATTAGTTACCATAGCGATTTAACCAATAAAAAAAAAATCGGAGGAATATATAAAAAAAATATGGTTAGTTATACTGACCGCTCCACCAACGGCATCTTCGATGTGTGTCAATGTGTGTGACGCTGTATATTTTTTTATTCTTATTTTATTCAGAGTTCCCTACCCATAGGGAACTCTGAATAAAATAGGGTGCCAACGGGACCCGATTAATATGCCTCCGCTATGTGTCTGTCTCTCTGTCATATGGCTATATCTCTTACCATAATAGGTAGGCACTTGAAATATTCACAGAATACCTTTATGCTTTTGTGGCCGCCATAACAATACCACCTTCACCCATCTCTCATTGATCAATAACTATTGTGCTGTAATACGTTCTTTAGTATGAGTATCATGAAACACGGACAGTAGATAGGTATCTATAAAAAATATCTTTAAAACACATTAAATATGTACTAACCAATACAAAAAAATACATTAAGGATCAAGATTATTTCGCAGAATATAGTTCTACTCACGCTGCCAAGTACACGCACACAAGCGTACAGCGCGTAAAAAACCTAAAGTCGAGCGCTTACGATCGGTGAAAGGGCTCTTAAGCACGATTTAGTTGGTTGACTATGACCATCTTATTAAACCCTGTCTCCATCTTCTCCCTAAACATAAACAGCATTATTGTGTTTCATCAGTTAATTATAAGATAGCTTTAGCCGGAAACCTTAATCATTAAGGGACTGCTCCCTTTGAGGTTTCCGGCTAAAGCACGCTAACCATCAAGCGAAATGAAGGCCAACAGCTTCCCCGGTAACTCCAAAAAAGTTAGTACGTTATTTACACAAAGAAGCTCTTTGTCAAATTCGGATTATTGGTCGAAAAAAAAAGCATTAAGCAACAGCTCATATAATGTCCCCACCGAGGGGCTCGAGCCTACCCCACATTAGGGGCGATTAGGCCTTAGTCAACCACGCTGGCCAAGTGTGGGTTGGTCGACATCACACACAACCTAAGAATTTCTTCATAGATGTGTGCAGGTTTCCTCGCGATGTTTTCCTTCACCGTAAAAGCGTCGATTAAACGTACATATGAATTCAAAATTTGAAAACATTGGTACGTGGCGGGGATCGAACCGGTGCCTTCCGGGTGGGAGACAACGCCCTTACACACTACGCCTCTGACGCCTTCGAAACAAAGTTGGGTGCAATGAAATTTCAAACCGCGTTTCGACATTTACCGAATAGTACGCAGAAACTTCGTTATTGGATATCTTGAATTAAAGGACAAGAAAAATCGTGTAAGTAAACCGTACAACGTGTTTTGTTCTTACAGAGGAGTAATATGGGACATCTGCTTATCGGATCGGAATGTGTTCATAGTGCATCGTGACGAAGCAATCGAGACTTACTACTACGCAGCGAACTCTATCAATGGGTCCCACGTTGACTTTGTGGCCACCACTGTAGTGCTGGCTGAACAGATACCGTTGATTTTGTTCTCGGGAGATGCTTACTGCTATGCTACTGGTGGGAGGTAAGTTTTTAACGATATCATAAATGTTTCAAATCTTATTTTATTACTCACCAGCTAAACCCGGCTAATATTTGCTGTGCTGTGACCTATCTGATGTAATTAGGTGAGTTAAAATAGAAGAAAATATCTTTATTAAGACAAAAGAGATGCGAATTGAAAAAGAACAAATCGCATTCTTTTGGTTGCCTCAAAGTCAATTCCCTAACGCTCGATTCACATAATATAATTATGATGGATATACTATATCCCTTGAGAGTTGAATTATACTGCAGGACAAGATTTTAACAGAGTTTATTTAATTTGTTTCCGGTATATCATTGAAAAGTATATTTCCCAAATTGGGACAGCCTTTCCTGCATAGTAGGACAACGTGAAGAGTTTACCCAAGTAACAAAATCTGGTACTATAAAAGACCTGAGAACGTTTTAGAACGTGCTAATTAGTGTTCATGATTAGCACTATATTAGTGTTGTAAACATTTACAGAACCCCGAAAAGGCCCTAGTTTTATCACTGATTTATTCTATAAACATTACATAAAGGCTGTCGCGCTGATAAATCAGCGCTGTAGTTGAAATGTAAAAGTGATAAGAAACGCTTTTTAGTACTAAAACAGCGCTTCTGCAACGTTTTTGACATAAATTTGCTCTATAAAAGTAACCAAAACATGTTTATAGTGTTATTTTGCACTGTAAACGATTCCAATGATCTTTTTTTATCACACTTGTTTGCCAGTTGGTTCTAAAATCTTCATAATATCGGTGTTTATGTTTTATGTTCCTATAGCCATTTTTGATGAACGTAACATAATGTTAAAAGGACATACTACAATACATTCATGGACTATAAATCTGCGGTAAATTGCACTTGCGAAAATAATTGTGTCGCTAAAGTCATTATACTGATTTCAAATTTGACAATGCGCCCTCATAACTTTCATGTTTTCATTAATTTTTAATTAATAAAATAAGAACTTTTGTAGACTATGGTTGCTATAGTACTGTAACAGTACGTGCAGCTTGGTCCAACTCTGGCAGTATGGTCCACCAATCAAACACGTTTTCCGTCACTATTTATTTCGTTTATTGAATATGTTAAAATGGTATATAAAAGGCACTCTGAAAATAATATAAAATACACTGTAGAAACTAAATAATAAAACACTTAAAACTGATACAAGAATATAAAAAGGTTTAACAAAGGTACTCACAATTTTAGTGCCTTGATATAATGTATGTAAGTATTAATGAAATATAGGCCAAACCGAGGTCCGAGCGAGACCCTTAGGTACGTTAGTAATTAGTAATAATTGTGTTCTAGGACACGGTCAGCAATGGAATGAGTCAAAAATGAACCAAATGTCATGATGAATGATAATTTTGAATTTGATTGTTGTTTTTTATAAATACAGCCAGTAATTAAGATGACGATGGTACTATAACATGGCAATGTTATAGTACCACGTTACAATACCCGGTCCGCGCTGTTAAACAGCTTCAAATGGTATATAAAAGGCACTCTGAAAATAATATAAAATACACTGTAGAAACTAAATAATAAAACACTTAAAACTGATACAAGAATATAAAAAGGTTTAACAAAGGTACTCACAATTTTAGTGCCTTGATATAATGTATGTAAGTATTAATGAAATATAGGCCAAACCGAGGTCCGAGCGAGACCCTTAGGTACGTTAGTAATTAGTAATAATTGTGTTCTAGGACACGGTCAGCAATGGAATGAGTCAAAAATGAACCAAATGTCATGATGAATGATAATTTTGAATTTGATTGTTGTTTTTTATAAATACAGCCAGTAATTAGGATGACGATGGTACTATAACATGGCAATGTTATAGTACCACGTTACAGTACACATTGGCTCCAGTCGTGCTGCTAATGTGCTACCATGGCAAAAAACAGCAGCCATTTTTTCACCTAACACGGATTAGGGTTTCGTTGTCCAATATATAAAAATAGTTGATTTCTATTAGTTGTTTCATGTCGTCGACAAAATCTCTTAAAAAAGATTCTAAATTTGTTGGCTTTCCTTGTCCGGAATATATCCCGATCACAAAAAGAGATAGCTGCGGCAATTCATAAATATTACACAAATATGAAATACTTGTCATAAAAGCTAGTATAGTCGTAATTAGTCCAGTAATTATAGATTTTAGTGCTTTTATGTAATGCTATAGTATTGTAGCAGTAACACAAACTCATTTATAGGGCTATTTAAAATATAAGTTATTTACAAAATGCACCAGGAGTCACTTTGGTACTATTTAGTACTATAGAAGAATTTTCATGGCTTTTACCCATAACCATGTTTAAGTAGCTTTTAAAACGCCTAAACGTTACGTAATAGTTGTGCAAGTTACTTTTATAGTGCAAATTTGTGTTGTAATATAGTTTTCGATACTGCTACAATACCAGTACTATAAAAGTAATTTTGACCCATTATTAGTGCCAAATAGATATATAAAAGTGTCAATAAGGTTGTCTACAGTATTAAATAGTACTATAATGGCATATTTTATACCCATCATAGAGCAACACTTTAAATACTCTTTTGTATGGTCCTGTAAGTGTTTTAAGAGCTAATTTATAGGACTTAAATGCTCTTTTATCTTATAGAACCAAACCGCTCTGTTGAAAACCTTTATTGTACAAGCAGTTACAATGGTTACCATTATAGGCCTACTTTGTTACTGTTTGGTGATAAAACGCCTTGGTTATAGAAGCTTTTGTTACTTGGGTAGTCACGTGACACCATCAAATGTTCTTAACTCTGATCGGTACAGTCACAAGTAATATGTATACACTTTTGGCATTTCACCATCGCTATATTCTACACAATAAGAGTCATGAAATTGCAAATATTAACGTGGATAGTTATTATTTGCTCGTATTTGTGGAATCAAAAAACCCAAACCTTGATTTTGTCTATTACAGTGTGACAAAAATATCCTTAGACTCGCACAATACGGCCGGACTAGCGGATGCGGATACGGAGAAGCGCGTGGCTAACCAACGGAAGCATATCGAGAAACTGCTCTTGTTGAGACGGTTCAGTGAGGCGTGGCTGTTCTGTGACGCGCTCGACGAGCCGGAGCTTTGGAGGAACTTGGGCGAAGCCGCTCTTGCTGACTTGAATATAGAGTTCGGTGAGAATCCATACCAATACTCCATCCAACCAGCACGTCCAGACAGCAATTATGAGGTCCCCCTCATAATTCGCGGGACGAGAGCGGCGCTGTGACGGCACCGAACTGCCATACACTCGTTTGGTACACCGCGGTCCAAATTGCGCTTATGTGCGCCATTGGCACCGATAGCGCGCACCAACGAAAAAACCGTGACGTCACTCATGACGTCATTAGCGTGTGCGCTAATGTCAAGCTCAAATTTGACGTTTTAAAACTGTGAATTGTTAGAGTAAAAATTTGAGTTTTGAATTATTAAATACTCGTTACAGCTACTTTATTTACTGCAATATTTTTTTTTACTCTATTAATAATCCTAGAGTATTATTTTAGTGTTTTAATTAGTTTTTACATAACCTCTTTTTAGACATTTGACATTTACACACACAGCGTACACACATAGCACCGTATACAATTCGGTCGAAGGCGTTTGAACTGTTGGTAACGTTCGTAATGTTTGCGTATATCGGACCGCAGGGGTAGACGTTGGTCTACTATATGTCTATTACCACTCTAACACATCAAAAGCGACATTTTCCTCACCTTCAAAGGCGAACCACTGTTTTTTTCCGCTGTACTAATGCCATAAAAAGGTAAAGTTTGATTTTCTGAAACTACTGAACCGATTTTGAAAGTTCTTTCACCAGTTAGAAGGCTACATTATTCCCGAGTGTCAAAGGCGATATTTGATTTAAATAAACTCTACGCGACGAAATCGTGGAAAAATAATTATACTGAAATGCTCTAACTAAATCAATATAAGATTGTTGCCTTCCTAATTCTAAAAGTATCTTTAAAGTTCATAATCCGTTCGTGGGATATGAAGTAGAAGTATTTTTAATGAGTCAGTGTCAATACCTTGCGGCATTACAAATGCAAAATGTCACTAATCACAACCAAAATACCTGCATTTATCACTAGATTTATCGATACGTAGTGATATAACATTGCTTTATCAAATGCCAAAATCGATAATGACGTTGCTTTTAATTTCGCCCTAATTTTCAGCTATTCGAGTATACACGCGTCTAAGTGACGTGGCAATGGTGTGGGCCTTAGAAGATGCGCTGCAAATTGAAGACCTTCCTGTTTTATGGTAAACTTCGCCGGTTCTTTTTAGCAAAATTTATTATTATACATACGTATTAACTGTCACGCTCATAATCACACACATATTTACAATAAGAATTAGTTACACATAAGGTCACATTGCAGTGAATCAAGAAGCAAAAGTAAACAAAAACCAGTACATATGTTATACTACTGAAATATCTTAGCATCTTAGTTCTATAGTAGTATAGTATAGTTCTATTACTATTATACAGAGTGGAAAAAAAGACCGTGGTTGGTGGAAAAGTACCCTTAATGTTGATGATGGCAAATTTTTCTGAAAGGAAGCATTCTTTTATTTTCAAAATTTATTAAAACAGCACCTCCTTGAGCCAGGAATTTTGTGAGCGGGAGTTATTGTTGTAATAACACGTGTTGTGAGGTTGGTGAGGCTCGAAGGAAAAGAACGAATTGGCTCATAGTTTAGGCATTCTGAACACTTGCCGTGGTATAGACGATGGAACGCCCTCAGTGACTGCTAGACGCTACTTATTTTCTCAGCGAGGAAATGTGTGTAATAGAGTAGTTTTTCTATGTACGTTAAACGCACACATACTTGTTAAGTTGGTCAGAGGGCCAATTGACAGATATCAAGTTCTAAAGGTGACTAAAATCGGTCTCACTTTACTTAAAATCTGAAGGCTGATTTTTATATATGTTATTCAGGGGGCTATCTCAAAACGATATACAATCATATTATAGACAAATCCTCCCAGACACAATATTAATAAATTACTCAAATAATGTTTATCTGTCTGATTCGTGCAGGAGTTATAAGTGAACAATATTTTATGTTTCTGTGAGGATGTTTGTGAATTAGGATTTGTCTGGCTGGTTGTGTATAGTTTTCAAATAGTCCGCTGAATAACATATATAAAAATCAGTCTTCAGAATTTAAGTAAAGTGAGTCCGTTAATTACTCACATTTAGCACCTGATATCTGTCAGTTGTCCGTCTGACCAACTAAGTAAGTATGCGTGTGTTCAACATACATAGAAACACTACTTTATTACACACGTTTCATGGTTGAGAAGATAAGTAACGTGTGATAGCTCCGGGATCTATAAGTGTATATAAAATTCTAGTGTCGGGGTGTTTGTGGTTAAACTCCTCCGAAACGGCTTTCCCGATTCTCATGAAATTTTGTGTACATATTGGGTAGGTCTGAGAGTCGGACAACATCTATTTTTTATCCCTCTAAATGTTAAGGGTAATCCACCCCTAATTTTTTTTATGATACAGCATTAGTAAATACATGCAACCCTAAATTTTTACTATTTTATCACCAACCCCTATTTTTTTATAGCCATTTTAGTAATTTAATCATTTTTGTAAGGCAAAAAAACGTTTGTCGGGTCAGCTAGTAAGTGTATAATGTTCTAGCGGAGTAGTATGCGCTTGCCTGGGTAAAGGCGAGGCGGCCGCTCGCTGGCTGGACAGCGGCGTGCAGGATGTGGTCGCTAGTGTGTTTGCCCTGGAGCTGCACGCAGCACGCGGTGATTGGGCACGCGCGGCCGACATAGCGGCGCGGGCGTGCCCCGAGCGAGCGCCCGACGTGCTCAGGAACCGTGCTCACCACCTAGAACTCACGTACGTGCCACTTCAACTACAGTGCATCAAACTTATCTGACCCGGTGCAGGTGTCATCTTTTGCGTTTCATGGCAATCTGTCGGGTTAACGACCACTACTGCCATTATCAAGTGATTTTTTTTTTTTTAAATTTATTTTACGGCACTGGGTTCAAGCCCTTTCTTGCCAATCTTCAACATTACAAAGGTTTATTATCAAGTGATGGGTGCTGGTGTTGCTAGTGGTGAACAAATGTGTCATAGGATTGTCAAAATGTCTATGGGTAAATCCAATAAAGGTTAAACTGGAAGCCACACTACCAATAAAAAATAAAAAAAAAGTAAAGGCAACTTTTTGGACCCCAAGTAACCTTTTTACTTTCTCGTATCCGTAGTATAGTCTTGTAATCATCAAAAAATTTGACCTCGAGATTTTGACGAATTTACACGTTTTGGATCTCCCTGAGTCCAAAAATATTTTTACTCTCTCGTATGCGTAGTATAGTAATATAATCGTAAAAAAATTCGACCTCGAGATATTGACGGATTTACACGTTTTGGACCTCCCTGAGTCCAAAAATACCGTTTTTGGAATTATGTCTGTGTGCGTGTCTGGCTTCTAGTTTTACCTATAAATTTGGTAGGTAAATTGTAGTTCTAATTTTTGCCACCGGGTCAGATAACTTTGTGACACTTTATGGATAAAATTTATAGTGTCTTCAGATATTTTCCTCTGTTTAAGCCATTCGCCCATGTCAGACTATTTGTAGGATCAACAGATTTTTTCACTACTTGTAATTTAATTATATTTTCTAACTGGCTTTCTGTAGGACGTGTGCGTTTCACTATTGTAATCAATACGTTCCATATTTCTACTACAAAAAATTTTTCACCGACTCTCGGACATGACAGCCTTACACCGATAAAAAAATGGTCATGCTTAGCGTTGAAAATTCAAGAAAAGTGGATTTTCTTGCCGCTAGTTAATAATTCAGCCTCTCCCCCTTTCAACATATTAAAAAAATAAGTTAAAATATACAGGGTGTAAAAGACATGAACAGTCAAACGAGAACCATCTATTCTGCTCACCATCATAACATTTTTCTTCCTTTAGACTATACCTGGGAAATTGATAGTTACGATTTTATTGAAGGTCAAAGTCATAATTTTTTTTTTTATTTTTTTATGAAAACGTATTCTATACGTTATTTCTTAATTATTGTCCAAAGAAACATTATCATTTTTTTAGAATTTCATCACAAAAAATGGTTCAAAACGTTAGCGTTCAATGTAGCTCACTCGATGCGCACGGACACTACCGAACGGGGCCGCCGTCTGTCAAAATTATCGCGGTTTTGCGAGTTGCGTGCGAGTTGAGCCCTTTACATTGCGCGGTACAATTTGCAATTTTTTTTAACACCAAAAAATAAAAATCATTTCCCAGCAAAATTTTTTTTGAAATATGTCTTATTTTGATGTATAGAATACATGGTTCTCGTTTGACTGTTCATGTCTTTTACACCCAGTATAATAGGTTTATGATTATGGGACGCAGAAACATTAAGTTTAGAATTTATTTTTTTAGGGCCGACTATCATGAAGCTCTGGCGAATTACGAAAAAAGCTTGTTAACTGAAAATTTCGACGATGTTAAAGTGAAAGAACACAATGATAAATGCGAAGCCGGCATTGCGCGTATGTCGATCCGGTGCGGCGATGTTGTACGCGGCGTCACTGTCGCCATGAAACACGCCAACGACATCGCTCTACTCAAAGATTGCGCACAATTGCTAGAAGAAGAAAAACAGTACAGCCACGCGGCAGCATTGTACGATCACGCTGGGAACACTGAGAAAGCGGCATCACTTTACATAAAGCTCAAATCTTGGCTCAAAGTCGAAGCTCTTTTGCCCAAAATCAATTCGCCCAGCATTCACATCCAATACGCCAAAGCTAAAGAAGCGGAAGGCAGATACGGGGATGCTTTGAAATCGTACATGCGAGCGCAAGACTTCGAATCAGCCATACGTCTGAATTTAGAAAAGCTAGACGACATTGATGAGGCGGTAAACTTGGTGCAAGAAACCAAATCCGTGCAGGGCGCGAAAATGGTAGCAAATTATTTCCAGAACAGCGACGATCCCACGTCAGCTATAAAGTTTTTGGTGATGTCCTTATGTTACGATGAAGCGTTTCAGTTGGCTAGGAAGAATGGCAAGCTACATCTGTACGGAGAAATACTGATACAGACGTCGCAAGCTAGGGCAGAGGATTTCAAAAGCTTGGCTCTGCATTTTGAAGGCGAGAAGAATCATTTGCTGGCGGGCAAGTTTTATTTTCATGCAGGGGAGTATAACAAAGCTATGTCGCATCTTTTGAAGACTGGGGGATCTGAGGAGGAGGAGAATGAAGCTATCGGAGTAGCTATTGATGCAGCAGCAGCCAGTGATGATGAAAGGTTGACAAGGAGGTAAGTGTATGCCTACTTCTCTCGTGACATTACATATAAAAGTCTACTTCATCTCTTTTCCGTCTGTTCTTCGAGCATGAGTCTCTTAGTAAGATAATTTTCCAATAAAATTAGCAATGTTTTCGTTGTTTTGATGTCGTCTTCACAGATGACAGTTTACGTTCGCGATAAAGAGAAAACTGACCGATTATCTCGATACTGCAGATTGCAATGTAATTCTTATCACTATAAAGCTGTCGTAAGTATATTCGTGTTCGTGTCTGTCGTGTTGTTAAGTATCAATAGACCAATTTCGGTTATCGATTTGTTAAATTTTTGATTGTCAATCCATACTTAGGCAACTTAAAAATTGGTTGTTATTATTGACGATTGCGACCATAATGTAGGTATAAGTTATCAATTTATTATTTTCAAGCCTTATATTTTATTTTATTTTAGGCTGATAGAGTTTTTACTTGGCGAGACAGACGGTACGCCACGCGAACCTCGTCACTTGTTCCGGCTCTATATGGCAAAGAGACAGTTCACAGAAGCTGCTAAAACAGCGGTGAGTAGCAAATTTAGATTTTTTATAAATGCGTCAAGTAAATGTGAGCTCATTAGGTAGGCAAATGTGACGAGAATTCGTGTGCTTTTTTAAAGTCTGAAAGTGTTTAAAGTCTGAAAAGTTTCATTTCATTTCATTTTCTTTTAAAACTAATTATGGTTAAGTTAATATGTAGTTGCTGTTGTTGTTGGTATTGTACCATGAAGCTCTTTTTCAACGTACTGCAACGCTAACTAGGTGGCAACCGTTTCGCGGTTTATTTTTTTTTCTCTTGTTGTATTCTACGGCATGGGATGTCTATCGAATTGTATCGATCTTAAATCATATTAGTTGAATTGGTTAACACACATTGACTTAAAAAAAGCAATGCTTCCGTCAGCATTACTGAGTGCCCTTGATGCGGATAGTAATATTACAGATAATAATAATCGGTGCGGAGTGCGTGCGTGGGAGATACCGTGAGGCACGAGACGTGGCGCGTGGAATGTGTGGGGCGCTGAGGGCGCGCCGCCTGCCCGTGCCGCGGGACATGCGCCGGGCCTGCGCGCTGCTGCACTCGTACATACTGGTGAGTGTGACCACTGTAGACTGCCCGTGCCGCGGGACATGCGCCGGGCCTGCGCGCTGCTGCACTCGTACATACTGGTGAGTGTGACCACTGTAGACTGCCCGTGCCGCGGGACATGCGCCGGGCCTGCGCGCTGCTGCACTCGTACATACTGGTGAGTGTGACCACTGTAGACTGCCCGTGCCGCGGGACATGCGCCGGGCCTGCGCGCTGCTGCACTCGTACATACTGGTGAGTGTGACCACTGTAGACTGCCCGTGCCGCGGGACATGCGCCGGGCCTGCGCGCTGCTGCACTCGTACATACTGGTGAGTGTGACCACTGTAGACTGCCCGTGCCGCGGGACATGCGCCGGGCCTGCGCGCTGCTGCACTCGTACATACTGGTGAGTGTGACCACTGTAGACTGCCCGTGCCGCGGGACATGCGCCGGGCCTGCGCGCTGCTGCACTCGTACATACTGGTGAGTGTGACCACTGTAGACTGCCCGTGCCGCGGGACATGCGCCGGGCCTGCGCGCTGCTGCACTCGTACATACTGGTGAGTGTGACCACTGTAGACTGCCCGTGCCGCGGGACATGCGCCGGGCCTGCGCGCTGCTGCACTCGTACATACTGGTGAGTGTGACCACTGTAGACTGCCCGTGCCGCGGGACATGCGCCGGGCCTGCGCGCTGCTGCACTCGTACATACTGGTGAGTGTGACCACTGTAGACTGCCCGTGCCGCGGGACATGCGCCGGGCCTGCGCGCTGCTGCACTCGTACATACTGGTGAGTGTGACCACTGTAGACTGCCCGTGCCGCGGGACATGCGCCGGGCCTGCGCGCTGCTGCACTCGTACATACTGGTGAGTGTGACCACTGTAGACTGCCCGTGCCGCGGGACATGCGCCGGGCCTGCGCGCTGCTGCACTCGTACATACTGGTGAGTGTGACCACTGTAGACTGCCCGTGCCGCGGGACATGCGCCGGGCCTGCGCGCTGCTGCACTCGTACATACTGGTGAGTGTGACCACTGTAGACTGCCCGTGCCGCGGGACATGCGCCGGGCCTGCGCGCTGCTGCACTCGTACATACTGGTGAGTGTGACCACTGTAGACTGCCCGTGCCGCGGGACATGCGCCGGGCCTGCGCGCTGCTGCACTCGTACATACTGGTGAGTGTGACCACTGTAGACTGCCCGTGCCGCGGGACATGCGCCGGGCCTGCGCGCTGCTGCACTCGTACATACTGGTGAGTGTGACCACTGTAGACTGCCCGTGCCGCGGGACATGCGCCGGGCCTGCGCGCTGCTGCACTCGTACATACTGGTGAGTGTGACCACTGTAGACTGCCCGTGCCGCGGGACATGCGCCGGGCCTGCGCGCTGCTGCACTCGTACATACTGGTGAGTGTGACCACTGTAGACTGCCCGTGCCGCGGGACATGCGCCGGGCCTGCGCGCTGCTGCACTCGTACATACTGGTGAGTGTGACCACTGTAGACTGCCCGTGCCGCGGGACATGCGCCGGGCCTGCGCGCTGCTGCACTCGTACATACTGGTGAGTGTGACCACTGTAGACTGCCCGTGCCGCGGGACATGCGCCGGGCCTGCGCGCTGCTGCACTCGTACATACTGGTGAGTGTGACCACTGTAGACTGCCCGTGCCGCGGGACATGCGCCGGGCCTGCGCGCTGCTGCACTCGTACATACTGGTGAGTGTGACCACTGTAGACTGCCCGTGCCGCGGGACATGCGCCGGGCCTGCACGCTGCTGCACTCGTACATACTGGTGAGTGTGACCACTGTAGACTGCCCGTGCCGCGGGACATGCGCCGGGCCTGCGCGCTGCTGCACTCGTACATACTGGTGAGTGTGACCACTGTAGACTGCCCGTGCCGCGGGACATGCGCCGGGCCTGCGCGCTGCTGCACTCGTACATACTGGTGAGTGTGACCACTGTAGACTGCCCGTGCCGCGGGACATGCGCCGGGCCTGCACGCTGCTGCACTCGTACATACTGGTGAGTGTGACCACTGTAGACTGCCCGTGCCGCGGGACATGAGTGCTGCACTCGTACATATTGGCCGGACCAGGGATAGTTGCTGCGGGTTTAATTGTGTGCTATTTGCACCTCTACTAATAGAATTACACGGAACTCTCGATAAAGAAAATTTTACAGTAAAATTCGAGGTAATCAGCAAATATAGATTTATGTGACAGATATTCTTAAAGAGAGAAAAAGACTGTTGCGTTTTTCGATTAACTTAATTTTTGCACTGCAGATAGGATAAAAGATCTAAGTGTATATGAAATTCAACATTATATACTTAAGCTAGTAAAATATTGTTCTTAACATAATTACAATGTGGATGTGGCATTTATGTAATGACTTGAATTAGAAACTTATTTATTCTTTTTAGGTTCGAACTCATGTGAAGCGTGGGCGACATGACCTCGCTGCACGACTTTTGCTAAGGACAGCTGCTGATGTCACTTTCTTTCCAACTCTGCAACGTAAGTTAAATGGATAAAAAATCTAATTAAGTATTTCTGGGTGGCTTATTCCAGTATGTTAGGTAATATTTTGTGCACTTTTTCAACTAGCTCTATAGAGATGGAGAAGAAGTTGAATGCAAATGCCTAACTTATTTAAATGGTGTAGGATATTTATAGAACTAACTCAACAGATGATTGTGTTATGTCAGTACGGTGATATTTGTTGGATTAATCCGACACGAGCGGTAAATAAAATAATACAGTTAATAAGGTAAATTTTTGAAACGCTTCAAGTAGTGAGTGTTTTTTTTTTCCTCTTTATTTTAAAAGGACTTTTATCTTTACAGACATGTCAGTCCTATCGTGAACTTATGTAATAATTCACCAATCAACTGAACCAATTAAAATGCAATAATGTTACTATCGGAAGAAAGTCGCGGCAGACATATAAAGCGATAGAGCAGTCTGGCCTCTTCCGACACTGGTTGGGCCAGAATGCTGTGAAACAGACCTATGTCTGACATGTTAATTTTAAATTTGCTCACAAACGCCCGTCTCTCTTCCTGGTGGCGGACACAATCCATCAACAAGTGTTGGAGATCTTCCACTACACCACATACTTCACAGTTGGGAGACTCAATTTTCTTCATAAGATATCCAAACTTGTTGCATGGATAATGTCCAGAACGAAGTCTATTTAAGGTCACTACAAAGTGTCTACTTAATGTAAAATTAATGAACCACGGTATTCGTAGAGGCTGACACTGTATGGTTTTATAGACATTTATAAAAAATAAATTTAAAAAAAAAATCCGTCATGAGAAGTTCTGAGGCACTCGAACCCGCGAACTTTTGATATCCAGGCGAGTGTTTTTCCAACTATAGCTACTCAGAACTGTGAGATCACGACGAATCTATTGAAGTCTTGTGTCTTTGCTTGCGTCACAAGTTGACGTATAACTAACACAGTCCAAGATATTATCGCCTTCAACATCCGATGCGTTGATCAAGATAATTTAGATATAAAATTGGAAACAAATCGATGTAGTAGGAGTGTTATGTTAGCAATAATATAAGCATGATGGTGCAATGTATTGTTTTAAACCTTAGTTACTATCAATTACATGTGAGAAAAGGGGATTTGTACCCCATACCTCTGTTTTGTGAATTATCCGATATTTCGGAGCAATTTCATGCGCCATGTTCACGGATAAACTAAAGTCTATGCGAGTTGATGTTTATTGGCAGACAAATCTGTCTACCTTCTTTTTAAATCTTTTGTTACGCTCGGCACCCGTACCACTGTTCTCATTCCCACTATTCATTCGAAACTGCAGTTATAGTATGGGGCCATTCATTTATTACGTTAGGCGATTATTGCTAGTTTTTGAGCTTTTTTGAGCCCCTCACTCTCTATAGTAAGAAAAATATATAAGGAAAACGCTTTTTTATAATAATATACTTCCACGCTCACACTAATTACCTAGCCCAAATTAAGTTAAGAGCCATTTCACGTTTTTGCACGAATTTTGGAGATTTTGGAGTCCTATATCACAATCTTAAGGAATACCCAGATATTATTTAATAATTGATAAAAATAGGCCAATCTATGTTGTTGACGTTTAATGAAACAAAATTACTAAACCTTATTTGATTAATTTCTAATGTTCGATCTCCCACAACCGTTTTGCTGAAAAACATTCGCAGACTCAATTTCAAAGTCCTTATTCTATTAATAATGTTAAAATGATAAACGTAAAAAAATATAGGAATCATCGGACATATGTTCCAGTCGGTACTTAATGAAATAGGTTCTTGAATTTCATTACCATTTATGAGTAAAAAAATAAATCATTTGGCAAATTTCTAACATTAACATAATAATTTCATCGCCAATTTTGGTTAAAATACATCGTAATAACTAAAATAAAATTATCCCAAAATAAACAATATTCCTTCGACTTTTGATTTCTAGAGTTATTTGGTCAATATCAACAATAAATTTGTCAATATATTCATATGAAATGTGAAATAAATTGGTAAAAATCACGATGCACAAGCGTGCTCCTATTAGTCTGACGCGAGCGTCCGTCCAGATAAGACCTGTGCTATTTTTTCCCGCGTCCCGATATTCGTTCGCTCGTATCGAGTAGTCATAATCATACTGCGACAAATAGTTTTGATCTATTTTGAGTTTCGTTTTTGGATTTAAGTTTTGTTACTTATTAAATATGTTGGTATTATACTAGTAGTTTGTATAATAATAACATTCTTTTTATTTATTTATTTTTAGCTATGGGTCGCAAGTATAGTTATTACCGTTGCGTTAAAAAAGGAAACGCGATAATTCTGCAGCTTTAAAAAAAAGCAAATAATTTATTTTTCAACTTGGCCGAAATAACGATATACTTGAGCAATATTATGATGTCCTGAGGCCTTAGTACGATTTTGTTAGTTTTCGAGCTCGATCAAACGTATCGTCTCTTTTCATACATTGCCCACTAGCGCCCCTAGCATAAACTATCAGAAACAGTGGCCAATGTATGAAGAAAGACGATACGTTTGATCGAGCTCGAAAACTATCAAAACTCATACTAAGGCCTCTGAAGCGGATTTGATGACGGAGCTGGAAGCTGGTTATGAACATACACATAAACATATCATCACGCTTTTATCCCCGAAGGCTTATGCAGAAGTGTTAACACCCACATTTCGCCAGATATGATTAGGTCCCCATGTAATAGGTGGCGATGGCGAGCCTGTTGCCATGCACCGGGCACAATGTAAGGCAAGCAATATTCACAATCCTTACTTCCTTATTCCTTATACGAGTAATATTATAAATGCGAAAGTAACTCTGTCTGTCTGTCTGTTAAGCTTTCACGTCTAAACCACTGAACCGTTTTTGATGAAATTTAGTCCAAATATAGATTTGATCTCGGGGAAGGACATAGGCTACTTTTTATCTCGAAAAAAAGGTCGAATGGGTTGAAATAGGGGATGAAAGTATGTAGAAATAGCTAAGTGGTTTTCTTGTTACAATCGAAATCAAAAATATTGAACGAAGAAAAAGCGAAGCTATATGACACTGTGATTTTATATTATTATTTTATTTTACTGGTATTTGTTATGTTTGCACTAAAACTAATAAATGAACGTAACTCAAAAATATATATAATCCCGAAATCCTTGGTAATTTGTCTATTAAATTAAATCGTAAAACCACTAAAATATCACGGGATCGCAATGATATGCGTGGATGTATTATGGATAACGAAATTTAGTGAAAATTCCCTTGATACAAAACGCGACAACAAACTGATTTGAATATTAAATCACTGATATTTGCATTATTTGTTGCACATATAAAACACAAATATATACTATCCCGAAATCCACGTTAATTCGTCATTAAAATGAACTCTTAAAATCACTAAAATATCACAGGATTGCATGGATATAAGTGGATGTATTGTGAAGTAGTTTGACGTGATAACGTCTTATAAATCGACGAAAGCCGACTGCACAAAAAGACATGATTCTTTGTCACCTTCCGCCTGAGGAGAGTATGCAATCGAGAGCGCGGAATAGGCGATAGAGAAGCACGATCGGTATTTACGTTATCACGTAAAATTATCGTCCGTAAACAGACTTTACAGACAACCATTTTTTTCAAAAATATTCACCATCAAAGCCTTTCGTAATATCTGTTTAAGATTAAATCTTTAGAACACCAAAATACCTACAGATCAAGTAGATATCCGTGGATGTAGGTACGTGAAATCACAAACGTCATTTAATACTAAAGGGTAACGGGTTTTTTTAAGCAAGTGGTTATTTTAAAAATACATATCATCTCACTTTTTTTTGTAACATATCTTTAAGAATAGAGCGATAAGTCATTGAAATATCTTGGGATCACCCCGATATCCATGGATGTAATATGGAATCAAAAAATTCACATTAGTTACCATAGCCATATAACCAATAAAAAAAAAAGTATCGGAGGAATATATAAAAAAATATGGTTAGTTATACTGACCGCTCCACCAACGGCATCTTCGATGTGTGTCAATGTGTGTGACGCTGTATGATATTTTTTTATTCTTATTTTAGTCAGAGTTCCCTACCCATAGGGAACTCTGAATAAAACAGGGTGCCAACGGGACCCGATTAATATGCCACCGCTATGTGTCTGTCTCTCTGTCATATGGCTATATCTCTTACCATAATAGGTAGGCACTTGAAATATTCACAGAATACCTTTATGCTTTTGTGGCCGCCATAACAATACCACCTTCACCCATCTCTCATTGATCAATAACTATTGTGCTGTAATACGTTCTTTAGTATGAGTATTATGAAACACGGACAGTAGGGTGTCCCAAGACATAAGGGGAAATTTTTTTTTCGTGAATTTAAATACGCATACCCTGTTATTTTTTTCCATTTGATCCCAATAGATCATATAATAAATATTATTGTGATTGGACACCGGCAACCCGTGCCGACTTGACGTCAAACATACGAAAAATTTTTTGTATGGAGTTTAATAGGAAAATATTTAAGACCTTGATATTTGTTGGATAAATAAAATTAAAACTACCCATAAAATCTATTATGCACTTATTTATATTTAAAACGGTTCATTTATTAAATTTTCCCTTTATACTTTATTTTTTACAGTCAGAAAAATCTTCCGGTATTCGTAAACACATTGTGACAAAACTTGTATATTGTTCCTTCTCGACTGTGATGGAAATCATGCATTATCTTAACTACTCTTTCAGTTGTATCGTTCACTACCCTCAGAGACGACGTCTTCTTTCTAGCTTTTTGAAAATAGGCATTATTTGGCGACTCAGAGGACATTCGTTAAGAAAAGTGGCATAGTTTATAGACCATCAAACAGAGACTTGCTGTTGACAGCAATGAAGTCGTAATTTTTTCCCTCTGAAAAAAAAAAACACTAAATTATGACACAATTATCATTGAAACAATCCATATTTGAACCTGTTGGTTGCCACAACACAGAATTTATAATTTATCTTCTAGATTTCAGTCTACAATCATATTCATAAAGCACCTACTTGTTGTCTTCCTGAAGAGCTTTCCATTCATAGCCCCGCAATAATTTGATCTTTATTCCCATAAGATATAACTATTGAAAATTGGAAGATATTCTTCTTTTGATTTCCGAGGATCTGAAGCAGGCAACAGTTTGCCGTTCCAGTGAAGACTCACAACATCGGGTACCTTTTTGTACCGTTTTGAAAATAAACTTTTATGACTTTCGCGGGATTCTTCCGTTTCTCCTTTCAAATTCTTGGAATCGTAGCCTTACTTATTGGAAACTTTACAATATATCATCCCAGCGCCTCAAAAGTAGCTTCAAGAATGAATACTGAGTCGTCTCATACTTAACTGGCACCTGTCTTTTAGTAGTCGCAGCGACTAACTTAAGAGTATTAAAGTCTTTTCGCATCGACGTTTTCTGGTGACTGGTTTCAGGTTGAGTACCTACTCCGTAGTGGTTCTGGCAAATCTTCTAAATTTGTAATCAGTCGTTTTGTAATGGTTTATAAGATAATCTCAAAGAAGGTGGCACAGAGAAATACGTTTTTGAGAAGTAATAGGTTTTTTTCCCACCCCAGCTAAGAGGCCACGACGACCTGGCTCTCTTTGTTACTGAAAGAAGATTAGGTCTTCATTTATTAATTCAAGGGCATTGGCATATGCAATATCAAATTAATTATCTTAGTTTTTGACAAACTTTTGATGACGTTCTAAAATCTTGTGTTTTATGAGCATTTTTTTGCTAGTCCCTCCAAACTTGTCATAAATTTACATGTTACTTCACAGAATTAGGCGAAGATTTAGTATTTTTATGCGCTTTATACCATTGAAATAATATACTCGCAAAATTGTAAGATTTACACTTTAATTGACTGTTGAATTCACTTACCGAGGATATTGTAGAACATAACTTCCAGAACTTCCATTAAAGGACTGTTAAGAACTCGATATTTTTGTGTTATACGACTCCTATTACAAGTATACTCTTTCGATAACTGCGTGATACTAACGACCTCTTGATTGAATGAGAAATAATTGCATTTGCACGTTATTATATGCGTCTCAACACGTTAGCTCACTGACGTCTTTATAGATAAGTACTAACATGTTTCGATGCATGTCGGCACGGGTTCCCGTGGTCCTTTGTCAATGAAATTTTATTTATAAGTGTTTTGTCATCATTGAAACAAAATTAGAGGGTATGCGTTAAAAAATAACTACTTTGATTTTTTTGGGACACCCTAACGGACAGTAGATAGGTATCTATAAAAAATATCTTTAAAACACATTAAATATGTACTAACCAATACAAAAAAAACATTAAGGATCAAGATTATTTCGCAGACGCGCAGTCTACTCACGCTGCCAAGTACGCGCACACAAGCGTACAGCGCGTAAAAAACCTAAAGTCGAGCGCTTACGATCGGTGAAATGGCTCTTAAGAACTTGTGCTATGAATACTAGACAACGGACAAATATACATAATGATCCAGATATTTCATAAATAAACCTTATTAAATATATAAACAACCATGACTCGTGAACAAATATTCGTGTTCATCACACTAACATTTGCCACTACCAGGACTCTAACCCGGATGTGTAGGCAGCGTTACTGACCACTCCACCACGACGGCGTCTAAATAAGAACGTCTTTTATAAGAAAAAGTAAGAAATTGTCGAGCCCCCTCCCCCGTAAGTCGTCTTATGTAATAAATGAATGGTCCCTATCCGGATGCTTCACAGCACAAAGTTTTATTAACCCCGGTTGACATAATCAATGATGGTGCAGACCCGTAGATTGAGAATAGAGTATAGATGAGCTACTAAAGAATAATAATTATTAGAGTGAGAAAGCTTATATGTCTGATATATACGGGAGAGCAGGACAAAACATTTATTTTGTCTCTGTTTGCGTATCGGATTTTTATGTTTGCCACCATTGCTTTGGTGGCAGACAAGTGCGTGGTGCTTTGATATTTCTCATAATTTTAAATGATTTTATGGCAGTTTTAACAATCTAATCATTCTAATACACAGTATTTTGTGTGATTTCGTTTGTAGTAATGGCGAATTGTTGTATAATTGTCTGTAAAAGCCAACACTTAGTCTATTGTTGTAGATATAGGTATAGTATGTAGATACATTGCTATCTCGCTTAGGGGTACGCTGATGACTCATCTATACTGTATTGTCAATGATGGTGCAGACCAGGTGTCGATCCTGACGTCGGCGGTGATCGAGTGCAGCCGCGCCGGGCTCAAGCACCAGGCGCACCACTGGGCGCGCGCGCTCATGGCGCCAGACTACCGCACACAGGTATGTGCTCCACAGAACAAGCGATGTCAATACCAGAGCCAGTGTCGCCACACGCGACATAATATTTTTTCAATTTAACAGTACATTTGTACTTACCAGTGAAAAGAAATGTCTCATTAGTAAGATTATGAGTCTTACTTTGCTTCCTGCCAGTTAAAATAGCACAAGACGATGTTTTAGATATATTTTTACTTTCTCGTATACGTAGTACAGAGGAAGTCTTGTAATCGTCAAAAATGTTGACCTCGAGATTTTGACGGATTTACACGTTTTGGACCTCCCTGAGTCCAAAAATATTTTTTTTTGGAATTATGTCTGTGTGTGTGTCTGTGCGGTAGCACGATAACTCGAGTATGCTTTAACTTATTGCAACCAAATTTAACATGCATTTATGACATCAAAATATAAAGTAGTCCCATCATGGTACTACTCCACTGGAACTAGTGAGAATACACGGCCAACACCGCCTTACCTCACATTGCTTTTCCCCCCACTTTTTGGGTTTTAAGGACAGAACTCTCGTCACTCCGTTCCTCAAGTGATACAAACATCCTGTACAGATCGACTCAAAGTACAGCAAGAAGATAGAGTCGGTGGTCCGTCACGGGCCGCGTGAGACGGCGCCGAGCGAGCCGTGCGCGCCGTGCCCCGTGTGTGACGCGCCCCTGCCCATTGCGGCGCTGCGGTGCACTCGCTGTGAAGCGGACCTGCCTTTCTGCATTGCTTCGGTAATGACGATACTCATCATACAGGGTGTAAAAGACATGAACAGTCAAACGAGAACCATGTATTCTGCTCACTATCATAACATTTTTCTTCCTTTAGACTGTACCTGGGAAATTGATAGTTACGATTTTATTGAAGGTCATTGTCATAATTATTTTTTTCATTTTTTTATGAAAACGTATTCTATACGTTATTTCTTAATTATTGTCCTAAGAAATATTATCATTTTTCTTAGTATTTCATAACAAAAAATGTCTTCAAAACGTTAACGTTCAATGTAGCTCACTCGATGCGCACGGACACTAACAAACGGGGCCGTCGTCTGGCAAAATTACTCGCGGTTTTGCGAGTTGCGTGCGAGTTGAGCTCTTTACATTGCGCAGTACAATTTGCAATTTTTTTAACACCAAAAAATGAAAATCATTTCCCAGCAATATTTTTTTTTAAATATGTCTTATTTTGATGTCTAGAATACATGGTTCTCGTTTGACTGTTCATGTCTTTTACACCCAGTATAATCCAACAGACACTGTTGGACATAGGCCTCCCTACAAGGATCTTCAATCCGATCGCTTCTACGCTGCCCGTATCGAGCGGCTTCCCGCTTCAGCGGAGTAAGCAGCGATTCGTCGAATGAACTCTTTCTGAAAGTTTGTCTTACCAAGTTGGACTGTTTCTCCTGGGTAAACATAATCGTCGACAACTTCCTTAGTTATTTTCAGATGACTAAAGGTCCGTGTTGATAAACTCTTATAAAACTTAATATTTTTACTTTCTCGTCTACGTAGTATAGAGGAAGTCTTGTAATCGTCAAAAAATTCGACCTCGAGATTTTGACGGATTTACACGTTTTGGACCTCCCCGAGTCCAAAAATACCGTTTTTGGAATTATGTCTGTGTGTGTGTCTGTGCGTTAGCACGATAACTCGAGTATGCTTTAACTTATTGCAATCAAATTTAACATGCATGTATGACATCAAATTATAAGGTTTCTATCAACTTTTGAGTCGTTTCCGGTTTACGAGAAAGTCAAGGTGAGACCACTCCCGATTTTTTTATGTAGGCCACAGAAAACCTGTGACCTATAATGCCAGGTGGCTTTATGTGTAACAAAATGTTACTTAAAGGTCTGCTCAACCCTTTTTTGGGGTTATGAGCATGATTGATTGTATGCATGTATTAATAAACCTCACTCAAATCATTCGCTATCACAAGACAACACGGAACCGAGACATACATTATTTTTTATATCTACCGAAACAATATATTTCTTGCTCTTTTCACTCTAAAAATGGCGCGCACTCAAGTGACCTTGACCATAAGCAGTAGTGGGTTAAAAACATTGACGCAGTGTAATTCTTCGGTTCTTGTTAAAATCATAAATAAATTATTAATTTATTTATGATTTTAACAAGAACCTAAGGATATAATTTTACGCAAAATAATTAAAATATGAATTCCAGGGTCTCCATATTGTCAAGGATGATTTGACCGCGTGTCCAGAATGTGATTTCCCAGCTATACTATCAGAATTCAGAGAGTAAGTGAATGTTATTATACGAGCTAAACTGATTATTTTATTTACAAATAATAACGGCCGTAGCACACTTATCAAATCCGAAACGCAGCTACGGAACGATTACGAAACGTAGCGCATCGCCTCTTTTCAACCGACTTCAAAAATGAGGAGGTTATCAATTCGACTGTATGTTTTTTTAATTTTTTTTTATGTTTGTTACCTCATAACTCTTTACTGGGTGTACCGATTTTGAAGATTCTTTCGACCTTTGAAAGCTTGCTGCTGCTTGTGCTTGTCATTTGATCCCATTTAAATTTAATCGACATCTGATGAGTAGTTCATGAGTTATCCCTAATAATGCCTATTTAGTTGACATCGATGATATCGTAATCTTATCACTCGCGTGTTTAAAAGATCTCGAGATAGTTTCCTGAAAATTTATATACTTAAAACACTAAATTAATTATTTTTAAATAAAAAAACCGCCTTTAAAATAAAAATTCTGTTTTTATAAATCTAAATGTTTTTTTGAGGTCGGTGCCAAACTCAACAAACAATTAGGTTTTTATAAACAGAACTTTTATACAAGGTGGGTCAAAAGAAGTCATCCGATGTTGTTTGGCTCTCTTTTTTATTCTAAATGAAAAACTTCGATTCTGTTTTCTGATTATGTTTATTTGAACCTTTAGAATTTTATTGGTCAAGTCGAGGAGATTATATCGACCAGATGGGCGCCGTCACAGTTGATTTCCATTCGGGCTCGTTTTATAGCATTTTTCTTCACTTCTGCGAGAACCTTGGGCGACAGATTCTCGCACTCGTGTCGAATGTTGTCCTTGAGGGCTTCCAAAGTCTCGGGCTTGTTCACGTAAACACGGGACTTCAAAAAACCCCACAAAAAAAAGTCTGGAACGCTTAAATCGGGTGATCTTGCGGACCAGTGCAAATCGCCAAAACGAGAGATAAGGCGACCCGGGAACTCCGCCTTCAGAATATCGGTTGTGGCTCGCGCAGTGTGTGCCGTTGCTCTATTCTGTTGGAACCACATGTCCTTCAGTCATAATTCGTCCAATTGCGGCAGAAAAAACTCGGTCAACATGGCCCAATAGCGCGCACCGTCCACTGCTGTCGTTTGGCCAGCGGCATTCTAAAAAAAATGGCCCAATGACTCCTTCAGCGTGAACAGTGCACCATGCAGTCACCTTGAGTGGGTGTAATAGCTCCTCCTGCATCACTCGTGGATTTTCGAGAAGAAGCGATAGTTTTGCTTGTTAACGTATCCGCTGAGGTGGAAATGAGCCTCATCACTCATTATGATTTTGGTCGAAAAAATAGACACGATTATTCCGCGTTCTTGGGGAGTGTATCGCTCCATGGCTTGTTCACTTGTATTCTGCATCTATCTAGTCTACAAATGTCAAAACAGATTTGACATTGGCGGCTATTAGCAAAAATGAGAGCATCTTCCAATAGGGTGATTTCTTTTGGCCCACCTTGTATCTCCATTTTTAGTTTTGATGGCGATTTTTTATTTAAAAATAATTCATAGCAAAAAGTTCCCTTTTCGAGCTGATAAGTGGGCTACGACCTTAAGACGGATAAAATAATAAAAAGGCTTTATCTTGGTATCAAAACTAAAATAACAAGTTTTGCAACACAAATTGAATTTTAATTTACTGACGCGATTTTTCGCTTTCGTGTTCTTCTAACCTTTCTGCACCTTATTTAAACGTCAACCATTTTATTTATTTCAGTATTCTCCAAGAAGAAGGCAAGTGTCCTATGTGCGGCGAAATTGTGGATTATCGCCGCCTCGTCAAGATCGATGACATATCATTATATTTAGACAATGCTGGTGACTAAGGTTGTACAAACTCTTTGTGATTTGTTTCTACGTAAAGTAATGCGCGGAGGCTTTTGTAATGTGATTGTTATCCGTCCAAGTTTCAGTATTTAATGCATTTATCAGTAGTAAAATATATGATTTTAATGTAATTTATATGTAATGTAGACACTAGACAGTAATCGTTTCCGTCCATACGTAAGTTACGTAAACTGAAGTAGGATAAGGTTGGTTATAAGTAAAACAATATTGTTAATTTTTATTATATATCCAGTTCATACCTTGTTGTTAATAGCAGAACATACGTCTATGACACCGCCTTGGTGAAGTGGTCATTAACTATGCCTACATCAATTGATTCGGGCTCGAGTCCTGGGGCCCGATCGCGGTAAATGATTTCAAGTAGAACGCAGATGAAACATAAACGCTGTCAAAGTTACGTTTCTGTTAAGCCCTGTCCGCACAGCGATAAAATATTCGCGCGGAAATAATATCGCGTTCAATTTGAACGCGATATTATTTATCGCTGTGCGGACAGGGCTTAACAAAAACGTAACTTTGACAGCGTTTGTGTTTCATCTGCGTTCGACTTTAAATGATTTACGGCGATCGGGGCCCTACCCCTAGTATGAGTTTTGTTAGTTTTCGAGCTCGATCAAACACGTCGTCTCTTTCATAGATTGCCCACCAGCGCCTCTAGCGTAAACTATCAGAAACAGTGGGCAATGTATGAAAATAGAAGATACGTTTGGTCGAGCTCGAAAACTATCAAAACTCATACTAAGGGTACTGGTAGAGAAAAAATTCTGTAATGAACGATATGTTACTAATTAAGTTCACAGAAATTCATGGATTTCAATGTATTAATAATCGAAGGATTAAAAACGATGTGTCCTAATGTATTTAAATGATTATATAACAAGGATGTTTTCAAATAAAAAAGCACATAGTGATGAAACATTTATTTTTTCATTTGAAAGTATACCAAGTTGTAGTTACACGTTCGATACTGAGATTCAAATGAAACGCAAAATACAATGGTACAATACAAAATTTCAGTCAGAGTTCACGTCGCTATGAGTACTCAATTCTCGCTATAAAAACTGTTCTTATTCCCATGCAGCAAGATCGAAAGTTGAGTACCCGAGCCACACTCACTCCACTGTTCCGTCTCTTACTCCGGTTACTCTACTATGGATCAAATATTGCCCTAATATAATTGCTACTACCTAGCTATGCCTTAATTAGACATTACATTTATACAACTTAAAATAATGACAAGACGATTATAACAAAATAATACATTCATTGATAGAAATAATTTCATTGTGCTAATAATACAGTGAAGGCTCTAAGTCGGCCCTCTACAGCCGACTCGACTCATCTCTATAATTCGCTAGGAATAACATTTTAAGGAAATATTAACTCTGATGTTAATTATTGTTATATTCCTCTTCTATTTCTATCGGTATTCGGTAAGATAACAATTCGGTGCAAAATAAACTTTATGATGTAGTCTTAAGGTACGTTTTGGCTGCGCGAATAATTTTATCAAATCTATCTAATTAGGCATCTTCTGAGTTTAAAGTTAGGCATCGCTCGTTCAAGGCGAGGCATCAAAATTGACAATATTTCAAATCGACACATTGAATAATATGTCGTCGTGGCACTTTTAAAGCTTTAAGACTTATATTTGATTTTAAATATAAGCTAAACTTTGTTGAAAACGAAAGGAAAATTAGAGAGAGGGTGTAATATTCATAAACAAAGGTCAAAGGAAGGAAAGGAAACAGTGTCAACGGTGACACCCGCCTCTCACGAATATCACCCAGTAAATTCGCGACTAACTTGTAAATTTTATTATACAAAATTTGTAATGAAGTGTAAAAAAAGTTAATATTGGTGTTACACGTTGTCTTTTACGTTCAAGATATACTCTATATCTATCTAAATGATGCACGGATGCTTTCGATTAGTATAAAAATTTACATCAATGGAACGGATGAGGTGCTGATGACACACGGCCGAGGGAGCGCCCCGGCGACAGACGGAGATACTAAATATATTTATAAACACCCAATTCGTCGACATCCCACCGGAGCCGGGGGGCTCCCGTAGAAATATTTACAGAATACATACAAAAATATCTTTAAAATCATAGACACGATGGCACTCGGTTGCGGGAGGAGGGGGGAAACGATATCGAACACGGCCTCAATAAATACTAAGAATCTTTGGCTTGAGTCTCGCGCGCGCTCCGCTACTGCAAGCGCGCTAGCTGCTTCGGTAGCGCCGCTACCACCCGCACGCGGTCGCTGAACTGAGGGGGCGGGGCTAGCAGCGGACCGGGCTCGGCCGGGCCGGGCTCCTCGGGCGGGGGAGGGAGCTCGGCCAATAGCATGCGCGCCCGGCCCGGCGCTCGGGCCACGTCGACGCCCAGCCGCTCGGCCGCCGACCGCCCCCGACCGACGACGCCCCCCGCGCCCCGCAGCAGGGCGGCGGCCGCCCGCTTCCTCGTGAGCGAGTTGTGGCGCTGCATGGGCGGCGGCGCGAGGCTCTCGCTGCTGCTGTGGACGGGCTCGGTGCTGATGACGTCATTGGAGGACTTGACGGTGACGGAGCTGCAGAAGGAGACCTTCTCCCGGCGCGGCGCGGCCGGCTCCTGGTCGGAGGAGACGCCCGACGACGAGTTGTCGCCGTCGTCGCGCTCCGCCAGCTCGGAGCCGCACGACCGCGACGAGCGCAGCCGCGTGCGGATCTTCTGGATCTCGTCCACAGAGAACGAGTGCTGCATCGAGCTCGAGCCGGAGCTGCTGCCGCTGCAATTGTAATAAGCTTTCAATAAACCTTGTTTATTTAAGATCGTAGAAAACAAAACCAAATCTTTAACGATCCCATATTTTAACATCTGACAATTATCAGGTGGTTCTAATTGACATCGATCGTACGATGACACGATGCGTTATCATCGCGCGATGAAAGTTATGTGTCGGTGCTCGCGCGATGACTCGCGTGCTCAATGAGGACACTCTAAAGAAAGTTTTGCCAATTAGGAAGACGCCTTAAGAGCGCGCATTCATCGAAGTACCAATCATATTTTTTTCGCTATATTGTTGTTAGATACACATGTCTATGTGACGCCATACACATACCTATAGACGTGCTCGTAGAGCGATAAGTCCACTAGCTGGGAAGACCCAGGGTGTACAATCGACAAATACCCGCGAGCTTGGATTTAGACCATTTTTCATTATTAAAAATATCTGATTGCATTTAACAATGTTATAATATCATTATTATGTCTAGGATTATATGTATTTCAATATATTAAGTACAGAGAAAGATTCACCTTCCTTTAAAAAACTATAAGTGCAAATTAAAATAACTCTCTATAGTGGTTTTAATCAAGAATTAATCTTCCTATAGGTAATATTTAGTTTCTTTGCAAAGTGTGATCAGATTGCTTTAAAATTAGGTCTGAAAAATCCACAAAATGTGACAATTTTGACGAAAATCGAGTGTACGCCCTTAAGCTGCTTTAGAAATTTATGAAAATGGAAACGTTTCGGATTTGGTTATTACGCAGCAGTAAATAACGCAATAAGACCTCTGGACGATTTCGCTTCTGAGGTGTGCAAGTTTCAAATGCAAGTTTAGACATAGGCGTAAATCTTAAAACATTTTTTTCAATGCTATAAATAATATATATTATGCCACATCTGACCAGAAAGTTTTGTACTTAACTCTGGCAGTAAAAAAGCCTCTGATTGCATATTCCTGCGATCTGAGATATTGTTTGTTTTAAATATTTATAATATATATTTATCTAACATTTTACAAGCGAAATCGCCCCTAGGTTTGTTATCAAATCCCTGCATAAATATTTTTCTCGAATTACTAAACGCACCCACAATAAAGGACACAACGGTACATTAGCCGAGGTGATAGCCGATTTATCAATCACAATGAAATGATCCCTTGATCAAGAAGAAAAAGACAGAGAAAGAGAAGGAACAAATAAATTTGAGATTATACAAATGTTGAATGGTTTGTAATGTCTGATTTCACATGTAACAATAAGCCTAGGACGAAGCCCAAGAAATCCCAGCGACATATATTGGTACAATATTCGAAAATAACTATACCTCGGCATGAAGGCATGGCTATTATATGCAACTTATTTCGTACTCGTGGTCAATCGTTATGCATTCGTGAATTGTAGGAAAAGTTGGTGCCCTGAAAAATGTCAAATGTAAAAGAATATGTAGACGTCAGCAGATCAGCCTACTCAACACTGTCAAATTTCTCCAATTGATTTTCAAACTTAAATGTATGATTAAAAAGCGCAAAATCGATTGAGAGAATTTTATGTTTATTTTATGGTTGAATTTGACCTTATGTGCTGTTGACTGTACCTAGGAACGGACAAAAATTATGTGATAAATTCCGAGGTCAATGAGTCCACCATAGTATCACAGTCTGTCATCAAGAATTTATTTCTTGCTGTCAACCAACGGGCACTTAAGTTATCACTATTACTGGTATCATACCTACACTATTTTTCTTCATACATTTCACATTCCCCGATTTAAAAGAACTTAGTAATTGAGTCTATTTAAATAAAGAACTTTTGGCTTTGACTTTGCACGTGTAGACACGACAAACGAGAGGGGAACGCGGGACGAGAGGGGCGTGGTGGCGTCACAAAATTTGCAATACACTCGTTTTGTAGACGTTGGTCCAGTGTATGTCTACTGCACGCCTGTCTCGACAAATGCGGCATTTTCCTCAATTTCAAAAGGCGTTGAACGCTGTATGTATTTACTCTGTGACAGGATTATGTTGCCTGGTGAGTGCTCACGTAACCCCTATCCCATTCATCCTTGTATAGAAGAGTAGTGGCGTGTACAATTGCATCGTATTACGAGTAATGTTAAGTTTACCTGGCGTTACTGTTGGCGCTGGTCTCGGCAACCGGCGGCGGCTCCGGCTTGGGTTTATCTCCTTCGTCGTCAGACTCCGACATACTGTAGTCGGGCTCTGGTATTGGCGGCGCGGGGGTTGAGTTCTGAAACGTTTATATTTGCCTTTTCGTAAAAAGTTCCGTTAACACTTCAACCAACCTATTTACCGCTTCTGTCGGATTCATCCGACAAATATTTGCGTGCCCGTGCCGCCCGTGTCGTATTTATCCGACAAAGAATACGTATTTGTATTTAACGTTTTTGTTCTATGAGCTGCGTGCTACATTGAAATAATTTGTAAAATACGTGAACAGTCAAAAAAGGAGAATCATGTATTCTGCACACCATCATAACATTTTTTTCTTTAGTTAGACTATACCTGGGCAAATTTTTTAACACAAAAAAATAAAAATCATTGCCCAGACATTATTTTTTGAAATGTTTCTTATTTTGGTGTATAGCATGGTTCTCTTTTAATTGTTTATGTATTTTACACCCTGTATAAATATTGTTTCCAATACCTAAATCGACATGTTTTATTATTCTTTAAAGTTTTGTGTTCTTAGTGTTATTTAAGTGATTGATATTCGGGCGCTAAGGTCACAATAATTGATATTGAAAACCAAGCGTTTAAAATATTAAACTAAGTGATTGTACTGGTTTTTGATTCACGTCAGTAATTTAAAGGAAACTGCGGGCTAAGACAAGTGGCATTCGTTTCATAACGATAACATATCGAAATTCGTCATGTTATCGTTATGAAACGTTAAGTTGGTTATCTATAGCGTCTTCACTTTCGCTACCATGTTACTTAGAGATGTCGATTGGCCACGTGATTTAACGACGGCTTAAGTCAATCCCACACATTTTGTTCTTAGCGAACTTCGTTATATTTCTTTGTTTAATTGTCTCAGCTCGCTGGATTCCCTCACTAAGTAAAAATAGATAGCCGAGTTCATAAACTCTCTAAAGTAATGTCTACTTAATAAGATTCTTATAGAATGTACCTGTCTGACGAAGCCCTTATGTGTGTTGAAGGGCTGCGCATACTGATTGGAAGGCTCGTCTGCCGATTGCGGCCGCGTCGGCCCCGCCCATGATCGAAGTGATGACGTTTTTCGGACCTGATAATATTGACGTTCAATTTATTAATAATATATTTATTTCTGAGTAGATGAACACCCAACAACTAAAGGTCTGATTCAAAGTATTGATTGAGGCTGGCACCGACAGCAAAAAAAAAAAAAGATTTAAAAAAAAAAAAAAATTATCTCTCCGTTTTTAGTTCTGAAGGCGTTTTTTTATTTAATGTCTTTTTTCTTTTTAGTGTTTTTAAGTAAGTATAGACATTTTCAGGAAACTCGAGATCTTTTAAAAAAAACAAGTGATAAGATTACAATAGGTATTATCGATGTCAATTAAATAGGCATTATTAGGGATAACTCAAAAGGCAATCTTCAGACGTCGATTAAATTTAAATGGACCCACATGACAAGCACCAGCTTCCAAACGTTAAGAGAATCTTCAAAATCGGTACACCCAGTAAAAAGTTATTAAAAAAACAGTCGAATTGAAAACCTCCTTTTTTAGAAGTCGGTTATTAAAAAACAGTCGAATGGAGAACATTTTTCTTTTTAGAAGTCGGCTAAAAATGTGAAGGGAAGGTTACCTCGGTGTCGGCGCGGTAGAGCGCGGGCGGGCGGTGCGGCGGCGCGGCGTACAGCTTGGCGGCGTCGGCCGGACGGAACGTGGACGTGTGAAGGGAGGGTGTTACCTCTGTGTCGGCGCGGTAGAGCGCGGGCGGGCGGTGCGGCGGCGCGGCGTACAGCTTGGCGGCGTCGGCCGGACGGAACGTGGACGCGGGCGCGCCCGGCGGCGGCGGCGGAGGGTGCGCCGGCGGCGGCACGCGCAGCGGCCCTGCACACAGTACACTTATTGATTTTATTTAGTTCAGGTACAAACAGTCAAAACTATATGTAGATAGTGCAAATTGTTACAAACAGACGAAAATACCATAAATTACATAGATATAGGAAACAGTAGATCGACAAAGTGAAAGAGAAAGAGCACACTAACGCGTATATTAGGTCAGACTGCAGTACTATTTTTTTACGCACACATGCGCATTACTCACACATTAGTGCATTTTTTTGGTCTCGCTCTAGTCGATTCATTGCCAATCTACAAACGTCAGTAATTATAAATCTATGATAAATTATATCTAACAAATAAGGATATGCAAATAAGTGACGGATACATTTAATTATTTCGGGGTCGAGTCAAGTATAGGTAGTGTACGCACCGTGCACGTCCTCGCTGGAGCGCGTGCGCGGCGGCTGCGGCCGCTGCTCGGCGGCCAGGTCGGGCGTCGAGTGGAACTCGCGCCGGAGGCTGCCCCCAGACTTGCTGCTCCACGTCTGCATACATATACAATACAATATTAAATTTGTGTGCGAGTCGGACTCGTCCACCGAGGGTTCCGTCGGAATTTGTAGTTACAACATATATACAGGGTGAATTTGAAGTCATTGGCATCAATTCAGTCTACCATTGTACTTAAATTAGGGATTATTTTTATGCGTATCCGAATAAAAAAAAATCAACTTTAAAGAAACTACAAAATAAATGAGAAATTGATAAAGTATCATTTTCTTTCGAGATAGTAACATGCTTAGTGCGACACAGCGAAGCGTCGATACCTACACGTAGTCGGGGGCGTTCGCTCTCTCGCGATCCGCGAGAACAGCTGATCTACCTTGTAGGTACAATAACAATGGATAATGAACGCTAAACTTCATACCTATTTTTTCCAGCTTAGGACGATTAAAACTTCGGCAACAGGCAGATGAAATAAGAACAAACTCATGAATAACATAACACACAATTAACACTTTTAAAGTTTTTGGCGTATTTCAAAAGGCGAAATTAAAGTATTCACGTTAATAAGAATTTTCAAATCATGATTTACTTATTACCTATCACTTTTGCTCACAAATATTTTAACAATTGTTTAAAGTGTCCGCCGCCTCTTTCAATACATAATTCAGCTAGACACATATGATTGTCTTTCACTCTGTTCAATACAGAGCCTTGCAATTTTACAGCTTCAAAGGCTAAGATTATTTTGTTTTTGAGTTCGTCTCTCGTTTCACTTTCACTCTCATACGATTACTCGGATGGCATGATATTGTGCGTGCCATAAAACCGGTTTGATTACGGGATTTGAGCGAGCGATTTACGCGAGTTCACACATGTTAATTTGTTTGTATGTACTGTTGGTTTGTGTACCGTCCTTGCACATTACGTGGTCGAGGCATTACGATACGATAACAATACTACCATAAAACAGCCACTGCAATCCTTAACGCGTGTGCGACGACAAGTTCCCGAGACCGAGCAAAGTAATACGTGCATAAACAAATAAGCGTAAAGTCGTACTAATAAATAAAATAGGTACATAGTATTTTGCGCTTGCGCCGACTGAAGCGGGCGGGGCGAGCGGCGGGCGGCGAGAGCCGAAAGGTGACGGTGCGCGGTGGCGGCGCGATGTCAAAGGGGTACAAAGGACGGCTGCGCGCGCGGTCTTCCTTTAATGATTTACGAATAAGTTTTTTGGTTTTATGAATGAATTCATAGTGGGAAAATACGCACGCGCCGAGCGGCAGAGTGTCGCGTCGTTTCAAGCGGACCTATTCAACTTGATATTTTTGAAATTGTTTGGATAACAGCATATTAATATTTATTTATTTTATTAATATTTTTATTGTTTATTTGCACTATTAAGCTATTCTTAAGAAACTAAAATGGTTTTTCTAGGTTTTTGATATTGAAATTTTACTTCTTTTGATTTTGCTAATATGCGGTGTATGCACTATTAACCATGGGTAGAATCTTATTTTAAAAGGATGCCAACGTTTTCAATTTCACCCTGTATATTATAAATAGTTCAGGAATCGAGTCTCTGAGTTTTTTCGTAGCTTTTCCCGAAATTCAGTTTCCAAAACCTTATAGTGTTTTATAATTGTGGTTATAGTAACAGTTCATACATAAATTAGTTAAGTAGGTAACCTAATTAAAGTTGTTTTAAATCTCAAATTGAGACCAGATTTGTAAGTGGAGACTGAAAAAAGAATGAATATTAATCGCTTTATATGTACATCAAAGTGCTATGTAGATTGTCGGTTTCGGTTCAGCGCTATCTATTAGCGACGGTGTGAACCTAACACCTTATGAGTGTCGAAATATAATTTGCGGCATAAACGGCGTGTCTTTTTTTGCGTTAACTTAGAAGTTTGATTTTTTTTACAGCTTCAAGGAACTATAGACCTGAGTTCATGGTTTTAATTTCAACTCGATACCTCCACTCGTTCATGAGATAAGCGCATACCTTGATGATTGATTACGTACTTTAAATAAAGACTATATTTTAAATGATTTAATTACAAATGCATAGTTTTTAGAGTTTTTCCTGTATCTGTGGTATAAGACGATATTACTTGCCAAATTTCATAGTTCTAGGTCAACGGGACAGGAGGGAGGTCAACCCTATGAATTTTGATTCCCTTGAGAGTGTCGAAATATACGTTTTTTTGCGACATAAACGGCTGTATCTTTTTTTTGCGTTAACTAAGAAGATTGATTTTTTTACAGCTTCAAGGGACCGTAGATTTGAGTATATGGTTTTAATTTCAACTCGATATCTCCACTCGTTCCCGAGATAAAGGGTCTTGACAGACGGACGGACAACAAAGTAATCCTATAAGGGTTCCGTTTTTTCCTTTTGAGGTACGGACCCCTAAAAATAAGCTATGGCGTCGCGCCACAGACGACATAGCTAATAGAAAAAATCTGTTTTGACCAAGTGCTGAGACGAGATACTTACATTTAGATAGAATATTACTAAAATATGGTTGTCGAAACTTAGAAATGCTTTTAGGAAGTAGAAGGCGACTAATGGATCAGTAAAGGGGTTTTGATCACCTTATACTCCGTTTACCAATCCGCATTGGGCAAGCGTGGTCGACTACTGCCTAAACCTCCTTAGATGACAAGGAGAGGCCTTGTGTTCCAGCAGTGGGTCGAGTTATAAAGGCTGTTATGATGATGATTTTATACGGTTAAGATAATGTTATTACCTTGCCCCTGCACCTCTTCATCTCTGCAACGGACGCATACACGCGGTTGGGCCCTCGCGCCGGGGAGTACGGCGGGGAGTTGGAGCCGCCCTGGAATGCTGACCGCGTCATCATCGCGTTTGTGCCGCCACTGGAAATTAGTACCATGACAATATTAGTCATTGTTTAGTGAGCAACATTTATAATTAGTGATTAATAATGTTATACAATGATTTTATATTTAATTTTTTTTTATTACTGGTACTACTGGTATACTATTTGACTAATTCGCGAGCAGTTAACAAGTGTTTCACATGCAAGCAGTAAAATTCACGATCAACTTGCGCATATTATGTGTGTGTGAATATAGTAGTAACACAGTCTGTATAAGTTATTTCTTACAGTCGACCAACGAGCACGTTTAGACAGGGCAGTCGTGAGGGGGGCACGGGACGAGGGCGCGCGGAACGAGAGAGGCGCGGTGGGGTCACCAAATTGACATACAATCGTTCGGTAGACGTTGGTCCACTGTATATTTACTGCACGCAAGACAAAGGCGTCATTTTTTCAACTTCAAAGGCGTCGAACCACTGTATTTACGCTGTACTGACCAAGGGCGGATCCAGGGGGGGGGGGTCATGGGGGTCATGACCCCCCCCTGGGCTGGGTCCAGGACCTAGGTGGACCACTAATTAAAATAATGTTATTATATATTTTAATTTTTTTTATTAATTAAATACTTTCAATATTTAATTAATTTAATATAATACTTTGACGGCAAACGCATTATTCGGGAAAATTTAAATTGACCGCCATGCACCTTCGTGTTTTTCTTGATCTGAGGTTTTTCCTGAGGGTTTTTTGCCATGTTTCGACAAGGTTTCGACTAACGTCTAGCTAGACCTAACTTCAACCGGTACGACTAAACTTTAGTATTATAGTACTAAGTTAAAACATTTTAAAATTTCAATCTGTAAAAGTGTTCTTAAAAATTGTTGCCACAAATGCACGTGTGTATTTTCATCCAATCGCTTTAATGCCAAATTTTCTGATCTATGCAGGACGACAGATCTCAAGATGCTTTTATAGATTTTGAGGTAATCAAGGGGAGTGACATCATCATTTCAGCCCAGAGACGCCCACTGTTGGACATAGGCGTCCCCCAAGGATTTGGACCGGTTGGTCCTGCGCTGCTCGTATCCAGCGGCTTCCCGCGACCTTTACCAGATCGTCGGTCCACCTTGTGGGGAGCCTACCAATGCTGCGTTTTCCGGTACGTGGTCGCCACTCGAGGACCTTTCCGGCCCAACGGCCGTCAATCGGGCTATGTCGGTGACCTTGATTCTCCTGCGGACCTCATCATTTCTGATATGATCACGCAGAGGAACTCCAAGCATAGCCCTCTCCATTGCCCTTTTCGTGACCTTAAGCCTTCTTATGAGGCTCATTGTAAGCGGCCCATTGAGGCCACTTACATACTCCCATTGAGGGGCCTCAATGGGAGTCCCATATTATCCCCGTAACCTGCCGCCATTTCATCCATCCTGAGCTTACTCGATGATTGACATCTCGGTCTATATTACCGTTGTGCTGTATGTATAGCCCAGGTATCGGAATTCAGAGCAGACTGATACAAGCACTCTCGACGGAGTCATTCGGCTCAGAACATTTTGGTTCTACTGATAAAAGTGGCGCCAGGTCATGGAGAATTCCATGACCTGGCGCCACTTTTATTATTTCGTTGTTTCGGGGCGATTTCGTTAGTTAGTGCGCTTACGGGAGTATGGTTCGATTTTGAATGTGTTAACCCAGGCGTTCTTTGCCAGTCCGCTTTTGCCTCTCAGAGGAGGTGGGATTTTAAGTATTTCATAGCCTGGTTCTTTGGGATACGACAGAAAGGCTCTGGGCCAAATTGTAGTCCTTGAGTCCCAGGCCTTGCTAGCTTATTGACCTTTTCGCTACCGATGACCCACTCTTACGGCTCAGACCAAAAATTATTTTTATTGGTCTAAGTCTTATGGTTAGCGAATTACTATAACGGTATTGTGCCCAGTCCACCCTTTTAATCAGTGCCATTGTACTTCTTGTGGAAGTTAAATTCTGGAAGCATGACATCTGATGTCATTACGAGAGCGTGGACATTCAAACACTTTTTGAAGTAAGTAAATCACTTATTTCTTTACATCAAAAAGTGTTTATCATGCAAATCTAGAATTTAATATAAAAGCAAAAAATATTCCTACTTTTTTCAATTTTTATTGACTTTTACCTCAAACCTGAAAAAACAGATATAGCCGGTTTTTTAAATGAAAATCGGAAAATCCGGTTTTCCAAATTCATCCGGTTTTTGAATCGTACTTTTTACCTGTATCTATTATTATCAAAATTAAATTATAACTTCTTGTGACTTGACCAGTGGGCCCGTGGCAAATTCATATACCCCCCCCCCCCTAGTTTTTTGAAATGTTTCGTTCTTTAAATTTAAAAATAGTTACGTCACTGGACTTGACCACGACTATGTGACCCCCCCCTGGCGCCAAAGCTGGATCCGCCCTTGGTACTGACTAAGTGTAAGTAGCAGGTGCATGTGAACTTATTGGCATAGCGTTATTATTATGTTCTGCACGTGCGCAGGTGTAGAGGGTTGCTTTTGCTGAAGTACAGTCACGAGCAATTGACAGCTCTTGACTTAGCTAGCATATAACTTATTGCGTAGGTAATAAAGATGCAGAACTTTCAACAGTGGGTACATATTATTGCCCGTAACTGTACAAAGTATCAGCCGAGCGACGCCCACTTCAATGATCTCCAAACCGTTCGGTCCTGCGGTGCTTGAATCCAGCGGCATCCAGCGACCTTTACCAGATCATCGGTCCACCTTGTGGGGGGCCTACCAAGCGTCTCGCGGTACACGGTCGCCTCGCAATGTCCGCCTTCATCAGATGACATTTCAGTAGGTGACAGATCCATATGTAGGGTCGTTTGGATAGGTACCATAGCCCTTCTTATTTCTGCCGTGAAACAGCTCGTTGTGTTTCGGATTGAAGGGAAAGCTAGCCAGTGTAATTACTGGACATGGAAGGCATATCATCTTAGTCCCCAGGATGGCAACGCACTTGCAGTGTTAAGTGATTTACTCTTAATATTGCAAGTGCCTATAGGCGACGGTAACCACTTAACATCAGGTGGGCCGCAAGCTTGTTTGCCATCTCGTAATATAAAAATCGGAAGTGGTCTCCCCTTGACTTTCTCGTATACAGGAAACGATTCAAGAGTTGATAGAAACCTTATAATATTTTGATGTCACACATGCATATTAAATTTGGTTGCAATAAGTTAAAGCATACTCAAGTTATCGTGCTAACGCACAGACACACACACACAGACATAATTACAAAAACGGTATTTTTGGACCAACATGTGTAAATCCGTCAAAATCTCGAGGTCGAATTTTTTGACGATTACAAGACATCCTCTATACTACGCATACGAGAAAGTAAAGAAGATGATGTCGATGAACTGTACAAAGTGTAGTGTGAATGTAGCAAGGTATCGTGTGTGACTCACAGGTCCGGCGCGGCGTCTGCCTGCCGCTGGAAGAGCTCCTCCAGCTCGGCGGCGGTGATGCGGCCGGACGCGGGCCGCTGCCGGATGGACGCCGTGCGTGGCGCCACCGGGGTGCCCATCATGGGCGTGCCACCTGAGTGACGAATTTATGTCATGTAATATATGAGTAGACTAAGCTAATCCCCGCGACTTCGTCCGTGCGGAATAGTTAGTTTGGGCAGCATTTTTACTTTTTTATGGTACTTTTCATCTCTTATCTCCTATTTCGTTTTCCTTCACCGTAAAAGCGTCGAATAAACGTACATATGAATTCAAAAATTGAAAACACATTGGTACGTGGCGGGGTTCGAACCGGTGCCTCCCGGGTGGGAAACAACGCCATTACGCACTACGCCACCGATGCTTCGACATTCGATCAGAGACATTTAAATATAACCAAATACGCTGTGTATATGAAAACGATGTGTAATGATGAGCACACAGGAATCAGTTTTCTGAGATATTTATTTTGCCACTTGAGAATCCAATCATATTTATGAAGAATTACAAAGTATGTTTAATTTTTATTTTAATTACTTATGAAATCACTAAAAAATCTCGTTAAGAGACGATCTGGATCTCCTTTTCAGTTAATCAGTCTGTATTATTCTCAATAATTTAATTCTAAGAATAAATTAAATTGATTATTCGCTAATAGTAGCTGTAACGTAACTTTAATACTTACTATTACTACCGCCATGTAATTGCACTGATTCAGCTGACGAGGACTTGCCGGCGACACTTAGAGGCTCGCAGCTTTCTTCTTTCTCACCACCATTTTCTGTAAGATTAAATAGTATCTAACTTAAATATCAAATCACCGTTTGATTAATACATTACTCGTACTTCAGATTTGTGTAGTAAAAATTATATTTTTTAGAAATTACTTGACGTTGTGGTTTATATTCTTTCGGGTATAATATTTCGTGAAACGATTCATATGTTCAGGAAAATTAATTTCTCGTCAATTGTAATATTCAATGTTCCAAATGCCTGTTTCACTTTCGCACCACTTTAGTTTTCATCCTAATCAACATTGTTATTGCATCTAAATCCAACCAACCGCTCAACTTGTAAACATAAAGCGTTGAAGTTAACCTAACGTGGTAGTTGATTTTTTTGAGTTCAAGGGAAAGCTTATGGAGTTATTCCACTTGATTGAAAAGGCCAGAAATGGGCAGAAGGTGGAGGTAAGCTTCAACCGGAACTCTGAACAATTGAGGGTCTCGCTATCTTATCATTAAATGTCAGAAAACAACTACTATAAGTCCTACCTCCATTCACACAGAACAATTTGTACCATTTATGGATAGCTATCGCAGGTGGTTACTGGAATTAGGAAATACTTCGCATGCATTATTGGACTTTGTTTGGACTTCCATACGATCTTTCATGCCCTATTTCGTCCTCACAAGGGTCAAAATTTCAAAAACTCTTCTCATATTTATTTATTTCTTATCAATCCAAAGTTGCGTGATATTATCTTCAACAACGACGAACGTCCATACAAACTTTCATCCCTTATTTCCACCCCTTCGAGCCATTTGTTCGCGATAAAATGTAGGCTATGTCCTTTCCCAACGTCTAGTTAATATTTGTAGCAAATTTCATCCACATTGGTTTCGTGGAATAGGCGTGAAAGAGTAACAGACAGACTGACAATAGTTACTTTCAAATTTATAATATTAAGTAGGGAAGTAGGGATTGGTTCTGAATGTGAACTTACCTAACCCTGCAACCATGGATTTGGCTCTCGCTCTGCCCACGCTGAGAGTGGTCCTGGGGTCTCGGCGCGGGGGCGCGGGCGCAGGGCTTCGCCCTACATCACAACACACCATGTATCAAATGCTCTCAAATCTATCATATCGCCAAAGCTTTTGTGACTACCCAATTAATGTTTGTTAGTATCTTTACAGATATTAGTATTAAATACTTAGCCAAGTGTTAGAATGTAAAAGTTAACATGAAATTTATACAATGTATTTGTTATAAAAACGTTTAATATGTGATTTTTGCGAGGTGATTGTGATGGCATGATATGAAATGATTTGATTCACCTACGAAAAATTTAATTTATTTAGCCTTTTATGTTTGCGAAACGATGTTCTGGTTGCCATTGCAAAACTGTCTACCTGATCCTTTAGTTGCGGTATTTCGTGGTCTCTGCTTGAATATATATCTAAAGCGCTTTAGCAATAGGCTTTCTAAGGTTATAGTGATCGGACTAACCGCCAGCAGCTTTTCTAGGCAAAGTGGCCGCGTAGGGACGGCCCGTGCTGGACAACTGATTCTGAGACTTGCTTGTGGGCACCGTACACGTGTTGTTCTCGTTGTTACCTGACGACCACACTGTCAATGTTTTAGTGTTCGATATCAGCTGACGCCATTTGTGTAAGACATTGGATTTTTATTCTTTCTGTGTACTTGTATCAAATGGTCCTTTGACCCGGACTATGGCGTCGTTGTGATTTGAATGTATGGATATTTAATGTGAGTAATATTTACACAATTTTGTATGTCTATACAGGAGTTAATATCAGATACAGGCAATTCAGGTTTGTTATATTTTTGTGATTAGGTTTGTGGGTTTGAGATGTTATAGATTTATTCTCATGAGCTACGAATAGTTTTTTCAGTTGTAAAACCACTAGTTACAAAACAAAGAATATATCTATAACAGAAATCTCGAAAGTTATGGTCAGGTGATGTCAAGATGAAATGCGTTTAGTTCAAAGCGACGGTGTTGGACTAACCGCCAGAGCTGTTCAACGAGACAACGGTCATAGAGACGAGTGCGCCTGAGTTTCGGATCAGTTCCACAACGTGTTCGTGGGACGCTGCAGACACATCCTCTCCATTTATCTGCAAAAGTAGGTAAGTTTTATTAGATCCTATTTTTTTGTATAGTACTAAGTAGTTAAGTGAATATGGATTATAATTCATCCTTAGATTAAGAACATACAGATACCGTATCCGGGCACTCAATTTGGTGCAACCAATATTAGGCCTTATTTGGCACCATACGGAAACTCTATGCGTAGTCCTCGAGGTCAACGCACTCCGTACGCATCTCCAAGAAATTATTAAAAAATGACGATTTGTGCTATTAAATGGTGTAATAATCGAACTGAAAAAAATAAAAAGAGTGAGAACATTACTTTTCACACGTAAATTTTTAATATTTTATTGAATTTTCACTTTTTAAGCAATAAAAACCAAATATTTTATTTTGTATTTTTTAAATACTGAGTGCTGCCAGTTACAGAAATTATTTTACCTATTTTAGTTGTTTAGAATTTAGTCGAATGCAATAATTTAATCATATTAATTGTTCTATAAAAAATACTAAGGACATAAAAAAATATTTTCTGATGATTAGATTGTTTCTCAGGATTGTTTTGACTTAACGTATGGACATTTTTAACCGCCTTAAGAAAAGGAGGAGGTTTTCAAGTCGCCTTAATCTTCTTTTTTATGTATGTTTCTACGCCTAGACCGGTTTGGAATAGTAGATTGTATGATAAGGGAGCTATTTTGCTCCCTTATCATACAATCTACTTTTACGGCGAGGGCGCTACTTTGATTCAAGAGCGAAGCAAAGGAATTCAAAGTAAATAATAACACAAGTTCTTAATGATACTTAATTTGGGCTAGATAATTGGTGTGAGCGTAGAAATATTTATCCCTACTAATATTATAAATGCGAAAGTAACTCTGTCTGTCTATCTGTTAAGCTTTCACGTCTAAACCACTGAACCGATTTTGATGAAATTTGGTACAAATATAGATCTCGGGGAGCATAGGCTACTTTTTATCGCGAATAAAAGGTTGAATGGGTTGAAATAGGGGATGAAAGTTTGTATGGAAGTTCGACATGGCGGACGCGACTTTTTGATATAATATCAATATGGGTATCATTTTCGTGGTTTTCGGGGGTCCTGATTACGAATACAACATCTTTTTTGAAATCCAAGATGGCGGACGTGACTTTTTGAAATATCAATATGGGTAAGTATCAATTTCATGGTTTTCGGGGGTCCTGATTACGAATACAACATCTTTTTTGAAATCCAAGATGGCGGACACAACTTTTTAATAAAATATCAATATGGGTATCATTTTCGTGGTTTTCAGCAGCCCAGATTCCAAATACAACATCTATTTTGAGATCCAAGATGGCGGTAACAACTTTTTAATATAATATCAATATGGGTATCATTTTCGTGGTTTTCGGGGTCCCGATTCCGAATGTGACATCTATTTCGAGATCCAAGATGGTGTTTGCGACTTTTTTTTATAAAATCGACATAGGTATCATTTTCGACGTGTTTGTCCACGAAAACCACGAAAATGATACCCTTATTGATATTTTATCAAAAACTCACGTCCGCCATCTTGGATATCAAAAAAGTTGTTGTTCGTAATCAGAACCCCCGAAAACCACAAAAATGATACCCGTATTGATATTCTATTAAAAAGTTGTGTCCGCCATCTTGGATCTCAAAATGGGTGTTGTATTTGGAATCGGGACCACCGAAAACCACGAAAATGATACCCATATTGATATTATATTAAAAAGTTGTGTCCGCCATCTTGGATCTCAAAATAGATGTTGTATATGGAATCTGGGCCGCCGAAAACCACGAAAATGATACCCATATTGATATTTTATTAAAAAGTTGTGTCTGCCATCTTGGATCTCAAAATGGATGTTGAATTCAGAATCGGGACCCCCGAAAACCACGAAAATGATACCCATATTGATATTATATTAAAAAGTCACGTCCGCCATCTTGGATCTCAAAAAAGATGTTGTATTTGTAATCAGGACCCCTGAAAACCACGAAATTGATACCCATATTGATATTATATCAAAAAGTCACGTCCGCCATCTTGGATCTCAAAAAAGATGTTGTTTTCATAATCGGGACCCACGAAAACCACAAAAATGATACCCATATTGATATTTTATTAAAAAGTTGTGTCCGCCATCTTGGATCTCAAAATGGATGTTGTATTTGGAATCGGGACCACCGAAAACCACGAAAATGATACCCATATTGATATTATATTAAAAGTTGTGTCCGCCATCTTGGATACTCTCAAAATAGATGTTGTATTTGGAATCGGGGCCGCCGAAAACCACGAAAATGATACCCATATTGATATTTTATTAAAAAGTTGTGTCCGCCATCTTGGATCTCAAAATGGATGTTGAATTCGGAATCGGGACCCCTGAAAACCACGAAAATGATACCCATATTGATATTATATTAAAAAGTCACGTCCGCCATCTTGGATCTCAATATATATATTTTTTTAATCGGGACCCCCGAAAACTACCAAAATGGTACCCTGATATTCTATTTAAAGCTATCCGTCAAAAACTTTGATGTGGCTTTTCCGTATCATCGAATTTTCAAATTACGATGTACCTATATAGTATAAAAAGAAGTTTCACTTCAAAATCAGAAGTAGTATTCATGTTTTATTTAAATTACCTGGTTTTGGGGTGACGAGATTTTAGTGACCACACCAATTTTTAGTAGTGTGCGTGTATCTGTGTGTAAGCGTTAGCACACATAACAAATTTTTTGCGTCAGTTTTGAAGCGGCATATTGTATGGAACTATCCTTCTAGTATGTTCTTATTCTAAGAATTCATCATAAGAGCTATTTTTGCGTATATTATCATCATAACAGCTGAGAAGAAAAAAAAAGGAAAGATCCTTGAATGGCGGCCGCGTATGGGGAGACGCAGCGTTGGTATCTGGTGGCTATATGATGGCTGATAAGATGATGATAGGAAGAAAAGAGTTAGATATACTGACCGCCACTAAGAAGTCTCCCTTCCTAAGGCCGGCCCGGTCAGCGACCCCGCCCGCGTCCACATCGTCCAGGTACTGCAGCGCGGGGCACCGTTCCGACGGCCGCAGCTCCATCAGTGGAGAAGACGCTTTAGCCCCTCGCAGCACGAAGCCGAAGCCGCGACGTGCGCGATGCAGGACTACAGTGCGGGTTTCCATGTTGCCGTACCTGAGGAAGAAGTTATTAAAGATTGATCAGGGAGTGATTTGACGTGTTCTTTTTGGCGTCAATCAGATTTTTAATTACATAACTCGAAAATAGTTTCCGGTTAATTTGTTGCAAAAGCAGCAGTGTTGGAGATTATGACCAACACAGACTTTATGATTGAAAAAAAAAGAAGATTTAATATGGATGTGTGGGCTAGATATCTTTGCCGTCATTAAATAGAGAGAATTAAAAACCATGAAGTCTAGAGCAGGCGCGCACTGGTGACTTTATTCACGGTGATTATTTTGTCACTCTCGTGGAATCTTAGGTGCAGTGTATGGATATGCACCCACCCACTTGTCACGTCGTACCGTGCGCGCACCTCCATACATATTCCATGGGCTAGATAAGAATGAAGAAATAGTCACGGTGACAAGTCATTAGTGCGCGCCTGCTCTTATGGTGTTTTGTAATGAAATCAATTTTCACTGCTATTTGATGTGGCCAAATTTTACAGAAAATTTGTAAATATTTGCTAGAGCTTCGGTAGATTTCGCTTAGCTAGCTATCACCATTTATCAAAGCCTGCCTCCGTAATAACAGTGTTAGCCAGTCCCTAAACCTTAGAGGGTTCCCAGGCTTTCGGAACCCTCTGGTCCTTTGGTTTCATAATCAACAACTCGCATAGACTTTAGTTCATCCGTGACCATGGCGCATGAAACTGCGCCGAAATATCGGATAATTCAAAAAACAGAGGTACGTGGTATAAATCCCGTTTTCTCACATTTAATTGATAGTGACCACGTAAGTTTAAAACAATACATTATTATTATTTGATTCTTGTTATTTGATTGGCAGACAAGCATACGATCTGGTGGTAAGCAGCCATCGTATATAGCCTATAGACGCTTCCAACACTCACGTGACACTCGCTCGCTGCCAACCATAGTTTCCTTCCCTACCCCGCAGAGCTCTGGGGACATTCCTCACCAATAGAAACACAACACCACAACAATGTAGTGTTATTTGCCTGTGGTCTTCTGTAAGGTGGAGGTACTACCCCAGTGTGAGCTGCTCCGGATTCGAGCGGTTAGTCCGCTATGCAATTTATGCGAATAGTCGAGGTAGGCTCGACTATTCGCATAAATTGTACTATTCACATTAAGACTCATAGAAAATACCTCAAGCAGTCGAAAGTGAAACATCGTGTCACACAGACCACTACACTACTCAAATCCACAAGGCCTGCTATCACAGCGCGCATTTGTCAACAAATGAAAATGCCATTTGCGTAAAAATAAATCTGTTTTTGTTTACATGGAGATTGTATCTGTTAGTCAACAGGTTTGTTTGTTTCAGTTTCATTGTTCAGGTGTCATGGATGACATTGTGTAGTTATCGATTTTTTTTTATAACTATTATTTACTATTGACAGCAGATTAGGCAGGCTGTATTTACTGCATCATCGAGTTTTCAAGAAGGCCTTTGGGTAGGTCGCATTACACCAAAGTAATGCGACCTACCTAAGAGAATTGGGATTTTAATATATAAATAAATAATACTCGTAAACACGGCACGGGCTTCTCATTTAATTTCCTTGTAATTATTTGTGAATTGCGTCAATATTCCTATTTCTAATTGGCGACCTCGAGGGAGCCTATATATTATACTGAGACTCTTGGGCGTGCGCGCCGAAAGGGAGCGGCATTCCTGTGTATTTTGGCATATTAGTGTAACAATAATTACGTTTTTTACACTGAAAAAGACTACACTAACGACTGGTTGCACCAAGATACCTATAATTTTTAAAATTTCCTAAAAATGAACATATATTTGGATTTGGAACAACCCATACCTATGAACTAAGTTGACATTTACGTTACTTTTTGCAAAATTGGTGGAACTGCCCGAGTAGGTACATGTGTTCGCACTTTGACTCGTATGTACTTACGATTTTTTTATCCGAGGTGCTGTGGCACTGTAGGTTTTGCTGAGGGCCATCTCGCGTCTGCCCGTGACTCGGGAATGGTGGATTGGTCCAGATGATAATACCTGCAAATTGATAATCCTAAATAAATCTCGCGTTTTTTGCCTTGTTTGCTGGTTACAACATTTTTAGTAAAGGCTAAAATTCGATGGGTCGCAACGAAGAGCTAAGACCTGAATTACGATGAGATAAATTTAAAATACCTGTCTAAAATACGAATTTAAAACATTCTATTTTAGGAATAATTTTTGCGTTTACAAACGTGTAAAAATTTTTAAAAAATAGAAAAAATACACTGAAAAAAATCGACCTACCTCAGGCGGGAATCGAACCCAGCATCTTCCGCAATCCGAGCGGCTGCGATAACCACTACGCCACCGAGGCACTGCTGTCGCTGTCGAAATTTGTCAGTGCTTGGTGCTTATCTTTTTATGGTAAACATTGTTTCATCAAAACTTTGAAATTTGCATTTTTACCGGCCAGGGTGTTCTAATTATAAATTAAAACGAATAAGATTTCTAGGTTTCTAGTCTCTACCGAATGTAGTCTTTAGGACATTCGAGCCGGAAGGGACTTACTTAAACGTAGTTTAGTGACACTGTCAAACTTACCTGGTGTAAGTGTGCGTTGTTCTGCCTGAGCCGGACTTCCTGGACGCAGTGTGCGGGGAACAGACCCGACGCTCCCGATCCTCGCACCGTCCCCTCTAATAGACCATCGTCTGTTGCTCCAGTCACTGGATTCAGAACAGACCATATATAGCTTTTTTAGCTAAGTCGGTTAAGACATGAAAGTTTTAGACATCTACGAAAAAAATTACTTAATTTATAAGTAAAAAAAAAATAGCAATAATAGTAGGTCTTAGACAAAGAATCCTTGTCTAAGTAGTAGGTTCATTATGTAAGAAAGTATTTAATACATTACGATATTTATAAAAGCAATGACACTGATTTTTCGTTAAAATAATTTTATTTTACTAATTAAAGCACTTACTCAGTGGCTCAGTCGTTTTCATTTAACTAAGAGCATTTATGTATTTTTAAAGTATATATTTAGTAATTTATGTTCCACTACTATGATATAGTTTTAGGTTAATTTTAATAATAATGGCGACACCTGTAAAGCGATGGTGTTTAGTCAAATGTGGAGTCAAATGAGTCACATTTATTGACACTATGTTATATGATGTATTAATTTTAAGACACGTAAATCGAATGTTAATTAATTAAATGAATGGAATGAGAGTACTAGATAATTGTCACACATTTGAGCGTGGCGCCACACTAGCCGGTCGTGCCTACTTTGCTGCTCTAGAAAAGACCATAAAAACGGGTTCATCGTAACACACTCACCGGTGGCCGGTCTTTCGTAGTTTAGCGCTTGCCGAGAGAGGTAGTCGTGTACCTTTGTAATAATACGTAAAAAAACCGTAATGGACGATGATGAACTCAAGCTCTTTTTTTAAAGTGTTTAAAGGACATACTGCATATCCCATAAACACGGGAAATTTTGGATATGTAAAATAAGAGATTCTGTCGATCCCGCCATTTTTCGCAACTCTGCAACGATTCCACGCAGGAGCACAGCTACCGGCGTACTGAATGAAGCAAAATCGCCGAGGGGCGTGGTCCCGTTGCTTGCTTGCCGGGCGTTCTTCCCGTTTCACACCGGTAGGTATATGATGGGAAGTACATTTTGTATTGCTTTCTTGCCTTACGGTTTTATGGTCTCTTCTAGGCAGCAAAGATCGACCGGCTAGTGTGGGGCCACGCTGATACACATTTTTTTAGTTACATTGATGATTTATTCATTACCTATGAACATAGAAATAATCAAAACTGATGAATAGATTACCCTTTCAATGTTATGTTTTCTGAATTTTATTTTTGTTAAAGTTTTTCAAAATTTGCCTTTAGTTACTTTACCGCGTATTTTTTTTATTATAATTCTACAATTCTACTTTATGAATTTTAATACAAATATATATATATGTATATATAATACATACAACAAAAATACAAACGTTGAGAGATAACCTACATTTTCGGGTTACCTTTTTATACTCGAACTTAATTGAGTAGGTATGTAGGTACCTACTTAATATTGGTGAAAGTTAATTTTCAAAATAATGGCAAAATTTTTAGTAACGTTACAACTTAGGAACATTTTATACACTTTCCATAGCGTCACGACGACTAACAAAGTTACGAGTTTACTAAATTATAACACGAATTTATTACTACGTATTAGACATTACTTTTGCTCAATTTTGATGAATTTCACTAATCATATGGAAATATAAAAAAGAAACTTGTACTTTTAGATGCAGTGATACGACTCTGTTAACGTATTGGCTTTTTATGTATATGCAACACTAGACGTCGCTGTCAATGTGTTTTTGGTGCCAGTCTGTAGCTAATCTTAAATTGTAACTTCAGATTGTGACTGATTTGTGAGATAAGTAGGTACCTATTACCTAACAACTAATAAACGTTAAGAATCTAAGACCTCGTGTTATTCCAAACTGAAATACAAAAGACTCGAAAGTGTTTTTTTTACTTTCTCGTACGTAGTATAGAGGAAGTCTTGTCATCGTCAAAAAATTCGACCTCGAGATTTTGACGGATTTAAACGTTTTGGACCTCCTTGAGTCCAAAAATACCGTTTTTGGAATTATGTCTGTGTGTGTGTCTCGTGCGTTAGCACGATAACTCGAGTATGCTTTAACTTATTGCAACCAAATTTAACATGCATGTATGACATCAAAATATAAAGTTTCTATCATCTTTTGAGACGTCGATCACGAAAGTTAAGCAACCAAGTGGTACTCGGATGGGTGACCAAAATTTAACATGCATGTATGACATCAAAATATAAGGTTTCTATCAACTTTTGAGTCGTTTCCGGTATACGAGAAAGTTAAGGGGAGACCACTCCCAATTTTTTTAAGTTACCTTCGACAATATCGCCCTTGTTGAGCCTGAGGTGTGCATGGTGCGCGGGCTCGTAAGGCTGCAGACACACGGCGGTAGCGGCGGGCGGCAGCGAGCACGTGGTTGTGTCCGAGTTGCTGGTTCCCACGCCGCTCGAGTCAGAGATGATATCGCTCGTGTCGCCCGCGCTCTTATCTGAAGACATCGCCGCGCGGTCAGCGAGCGCCCACTGTGGCTATACCTTTACTGCGCCCGCTCTACGCAGCAGTACGCCATATTGGCTTTACACCAGCCTATTTCTTATTTGTATCATTTGTCTATTTTTTATTGATTTGTACACGAGATTCTCCTAAAAGTTCTGAGTTAGAGACTAAAACGCGAATTTCGTCATTTATTTCTAACTAACGATTGGATTTTTAAATTTAATTGCAATTAGAGCGTAATAGTGTCTGTGAGAACCAAACCGTTTCTTCCCAACGAGTCACACCACAACGAGTAACACTGTCACACGTTGGGATTTTTTTTCCTGTAATACGTTGGGAAACAACTTTTAATAGTCCTTCCCAACGAGTCACACCCCGTAGGCATAGAAGACAGAGTTCGAAACTAAAACGCGAAATTCTTTAAAAATTACGATTTAACTACCTATTGGTTCTCTTCTAATTGACAATGAGCGTAGTCGTACCCGCTGGAGCCGATATGATATCGCTCTTATCTGATGACATTGGGGCACTGTGCGCTGTAGCTATAGGTATAGATACGGGGTTAGCTACCTATTTAGCGTAAGATGTTTCCATACATTGCTTCGTACCGAAGGTTTCTATTGTGCCTCATTAGATTTCTCAATATTAAAGGCAAAGTTCTGACTCACTGTCTGACTGATCAACGCGCAGCAAATTTCATAGGCCATACCCTTGGACCTAGATAGATGAAATTTTGCACAGAGTTTCCTTTTATGACGAAGGCAAGGGATAAGGCCGGATTTTTCAAAATTCAACCCCTAGGGGGTAAAATAGGGGATGACAGTTTGTATAGAAATCCGTCATTTTTAAAGAAAAATCCATACAAATTGGTATATGGCTTTTCCGATAAAAATTAAGAATGACGTATTTTAGGATTTCCCGAAATTCAACCCTTAAAGGGATGAAAGTTTGTGTGGAAAATCCATCATTTTTATAGTAAAATCGGTATATGGCTTTTCCGTATAAAATTAAGAAAGGACTATTTTAGAATTTCTCAAAATTCAACCCCTAAGGGGATGAAATAGGGGATGAAAGTTTGTATGGGAAATCCGTAATTTTTATAGTAAAATACATAACAATTGGTATATGACTTTTCGGGAAAAAATTAAGAATGACGTATTTAAGGATTTCTCGAAATTCAACCGATAAAATAGGGGATGAAAGTTGCCATAGGAAATCCGTCATTTTTAAAGTAAAATCCATAAAAGTTGGTATATGGCCTATCGATAAAAAAATAAGTAAAAGGCATTAAAAAATATCTCGAAATTCAACTCCTAAGAGGGTAAAATGGGGAATCATATTTTGTATAGGAATTCCGTTATTTTTATAGTGACGTCCCTAAAATTTGGAATATGAACTTTCAATTCAAAATAAGGAAAGATATTTTAAGATTTCCCGAAATCCTACTATTAGGGTTTTAAACGAAGGAACGAAGTCGCGACCAAAAGCTAGTACATTTTGTGTTTGACGAAGCCCTTGCTTAATCGTTTGCATAGATGAATATAATTGGCGAATTTTCCAGACGTATGTACCTACCTATGAATTATAAAGTCGCCTATTAGAAATTTTTATTTAAAGTTCAATATTTCTCCTACTATTTGTGCAGAATTTTTTAAAGTTAATCAGGTTTTTTTAAATTTCGGAACATATATGGGGGTGATTTGGATATCCAAAGGGTGTTCTATCTCTGGACTGTATCTCTTTTTTTAGGGACAACCTGTATACTTAGTAGGCGAAATCCTACAATCTACCCTACCTACCACTTTATATTTTGTACAACAATATCATTAAATTTTGTTTTAAATAGATTGGCGGATCTCATATTTCTGTACTCGAGAGAATGGAGTTAATTGGTTCCATTATTGAGCTTTAGGGCGCGTGCAGCGTGGCGGCCATGTCGTGCGACTTCGATCGCACCGACTCACAGCGACTACCTATTAAAGAAAAATACAGTGTGCGGCGACTGGCGACAAGCGGCCACCATCCGCATCGGTGTCAGTTAAATAGTTACCAGGTACTGTACAATCTGTTTGCATTCGTGGTTGTTGCCGTATTTAGGTACCTATCACCGAAGTGGATAATACAGTCATCTGTCTGTTTATTTGTTTTAATCCTGTCCATCCAAAGGTTGCCTGGAAGAGATCGCGCCTAGCGATAAGGCCGCCCATTGTGCATTGTACCTACTGTAATCTTTTTATATTTATGTCGATGTGCAATAAAGATTATTTCTATTCTATTCTACATTTAAAGAACTCTTATGGTTTGAAAGTGCTGTTTTACGGAGACGAGCCATTTGAAGGATGAAAGAAAAGGTTTATTTGATTCAATTAATATTCTAAGGTATAGTTTTGAAGAATTTCATCTAATGTATCATGATTTTAAACAACATAAAGATAGATTTTACGATTAAGTACCATAGAATGAAAAGTTACACCTGTTTTCAATAAATATAATGACTAATTAGCAGTGTGCTGTGTAGTCGCTAGCGACGTTATCGCTCTAGTCGTACGACCACTGATCGCCAGTCGCGGGTACGCTGCATTGAGCCATTTATTTACACACGTTGAAATAAGTCGCCTCGAGTCGGTGCGACCGAAGTAGCGCGACATCGCCGACACGCTGCACACGCCCTTACTTTTATTAAGATGTTGCCATATTTAATTCCTCGATTTAAATTTACAGCCATCAACTATTAAAATTCCACTAGGTAATTGAAGTTGGAACGCAAACAATTCGAAATATTTATTAGTCCTTTTTGAAATGAAAGTATATTCGATTAATGTTATTTAATGTCGTTTCGTAGACAATAGCATTAGGGGCTAATTCCTAATTATCTAACATCTATAGGGTGATTCGCTCGAAATGAACGAAGCGTGAAAGCGGGGTGTGAACATCTACTGTTAACGAAAGACACAGAACATGCATCAGACGTGGTGAGTGGACCGTTCGTCAAACACATCACGCATGGTACCAGGAACGGAACTTTACAAATATTAAGGAATCACATTATGTAGCGTTTTGATGATAGTACGGCGCGCACAAACGGAGAAAACATTTTCCTACCCCTATATCTTATCTGATATTTCTTATGTATTAGAATGTTTTTAATAAAAAAATCGCTTTAAATGTTTTCCTTTTTTCAATATTGAGAGTTTTTAGGTTATTTTGAAAAAAAAGGGAAACTTACAGTCATAGGTTTTAGTAAGCATGTTAAAAACATACGATAAGAATTAGGGGTATAAAAACGTTTTTTTTTGAGTTATTTTGTATGAAGACTGTGCTCGCCGTATTATCTTAAAAGCTATTCGAAAATAGCCTTTATGAAGTAGAAAATACAACACAATATGTCTCAACAAGAAGTGAGCAAGGTACCAGCGTGACGTGTTCACGTACGGTATGAACGGTGGAGTGCGTGGTGATGGTTGTTACCGTGGGGGGTACCTGTGAGGATACTGGCGTCGTCCTCGTGGCTGGGGTGGCTGCCGTCGCTGATGCTGGACGAGGCGGAGGAGAAGGGCCGCTCGAGGTAGGGCGCGCGGAGCAAGGCGTCCAGCTCCGCGGGGATGCGGGTAGAGGACGCCAGAGACGACCTGTCCCCCGCCAGACCCCACCCTGCCCACGCTGACCGCCTCTTCGGGTTGTACCGCGGCGGACCACGGAACGGCACTGCAGACGTTCCGTTACCGAAAACCGAAACTAATAAACACGCGACTCGAAACAAAACTGAACGTAACTGGTTTTGGGTACTTAAAGATTCAACTCAAACTAATTACTTAATCAAATATAAATAAATAAATTATAATCAAAATCAATAGTTTTGTATGTACAGAGTGTGAGGGATAATCTAGTGGTAGTAACGTGTGTAGTTGAGCTGTGCCTTCTAACAACAATAAACAATAAGTATAGTTTTTTGGGAACTATGTGTAATATCGTCACGGATTACCCAAAACTATAATTTTTTTTTATCAATATTCTACCATATATCATAACCATAATGTTTAATGTTGATTGAGGATTTGATAGTATATAGCAGTTGTGCAGGCATCTAAACAATAGTGTAGAGTGGAACTGCTGCTTTGAAACTTTAAATTACTCGTATAAAGTGTGTAGTTTTCATATCTAACTATCATCATAACAGCCTTTATAATTCGACCAACTGCTGAGTCACAAGGCCTCTCCTTGTCATCAAAGGAGGTTTAGGCAGTAGTCGACCACGCTTGCCCAATGCGGATTAGTGAACGGAGTATAAGGTGATCAATACCCCTTTGCTGATCCATTAGTCGCCTTCTACGACACTCATTGGAGCATATGGGGTGATGCTATTCTACTCTGCCGGCATCGCACGGCTATCTAACTACACCCACCTACATTTTGGGTTTTATTTTGGAAGCAAGCCTACTCTTGCGTCGACTTGTCCAAGGAGAGACTCCAAAAATTTTACAATCTTGAATTGCTTCGTATTTGGGATGAACCCATTGTTGTAACAGCAATATTCTAGTAAGTATTTCATAAATATAGAAACTCATAAGTCCAACAGTAGAACGAATATAGGCTCATGGAGAAGAAATAAAAACTAAATTATACCTTAACATTAGACTACACCATTCGGAACTGCTTTATGTATCAAACTTAAGAACAAATAGTGTTAATTCCCTTTCACCCTGTTAAATTATAAATAATAATAAATCATAAATAATAAAATATAAATAAACCATTATCCTGTGCAAATACAATAAATTTAAATAAGATTACCTGTATAATATAATTACATGTCATTGTTATATCCGTCATTAATATCTTTACCATATTTAGTGTTAATTCTCCATAATACAACCATCACCATAATGATAAGCAATGGAATAGAAATGTCTATTACATAAATAAAGGATGATATCATGCAATAAGTTAGTATACACTGATATAATAATTAATTAGTCCTAAACAATAATAAATTGCAACTATATGAAGCATTTGCTTAAATTAAATAAATTTGTAATAAAAATACTAATTAGTTATTTTCAGACACAAAAATAATTCAGTATGTTGTAAAGAATTGAGACTGATATTATTTTTGCGTTTTGTATATTATTTACATATATTACAATTGTGTTATAAAGCTTGGCAAGCCATGCAGTAGGAGACGTTTTGTACTTACCGACTTCTTCCGATTTATAATTTTTAATTACTTCTGCCAATTCTAGATTTCCTGCTATAACGGCCACCTATAGGAACATAAAATAACTTTATTGTAATGAAAGTAAAATCCATTGTGTTCCCTATATATATTCCAATAAAGTTTAAATATGTATTTTCAATAATTAGTCGCCATATCATTTTATATCTACCTCCAAAACTTGATGTATAGAATGATATACTTTACGTACAATTTTAAAATTCAAGATTAGTAGTTTTAACGCATTTCTACACCTACTTTAAAATAGAAATGCGAAGATTTAGAAATCAAAATGCGTCCAAATCGGCTAAGAAGTCCTAGGGCCCGATTGGGAAAAATTGAGTTACCTAATAATTTTTTCTTTATTTTTTTCAAATATGGTAAAATATTTTGACGCTATTTTTAATAATGCACAGCAGTGACCTGATAAGGCGTTTGGTTAGCAAAGTTGAGGGCTTCGTTGTCGCAGCCACGGAACAGCAACTGCCGCGCGCAAGAGTCCTGCGCGTTGACGGCGCACACGTGCAGGGGCGTGTTCCCCGAAGCGTTGCGCGCGTTCATATCCGCGCCGTAGAACAACAGGTGGTCTAGGTGTTGCACTAGCCCGTTGCGACACGCCTGCGGGCAAACACCACATGTGAAGAGAACTGTTTTATTTTAAATGAATCCTGTTATACATCCTGTATCAAACGTACAACACAGAATGCGTGCTGTGTGATAAACGGGACTGGTCTTGAGAGATCTGAGTGTCTAAGATAAATTTCCAACACGTATCTAATACTTACTCTAATATCGATTTAGGATGAGCTGACAGCAAAGTACGTACCTACATAATTATACATATGTAGATACATAATAAATTAGCCTTGTGATGCCGGCAGAGTAGAATAGCACCACCCCATATCCTCCAATGAGTGTCGTAGAAGGCGACTAATGGACCAGTAAAGGGGTATTGATCGCCTTATACTCCGTCCAGTAATCCGAATTGGGCTAGCGTGGTGGGGTGGCCTACTGCCTAAGCATCCTTCGATGACAAGGAGAGGCCCCTTAGTTCGTTCATTGTCAGTCTATAAACTTCAGTAGCTAATAAAAAAAAAAATTATGTGAGCCCCGACATAAATTTATAGCTAAGAACCATCTCGATTTGTCAAATAAAAACTGCATCAAAATAGGTTCATTCGTTTCGGAGCCACAGACAGACACACAAAGTCACAGATACACAAAGATGTCAAACTTATAACACTCCTCTTTTTGCGTCGGGGTTAGCAAAGATTTCGGCAGACTGATTGTGTAAAGACATTTTGTGCCAAAAAAGTGTAAAAGTAAAGATGGTAATGTAAAGACAAGAAGGTTGATTCACCGATGCAAGAATTCATATACATCTTAGACAATTGTCTAAGATATACATACTTGAAAAAAATAATATACAGTCCACTTTAAACGAACAATTTTTATGGTACGCAACAATATAGGTTTCTTGTATTAAAGGTCCATATTTATGAAACTCTAGGTCTAGAATATTATTTATAGAAACCAAACGGCCTCGGCCTCATCATAAAATTTACTAATCAAGCATAGGTAGGATGTTTCTAAAAACACCTAAAGCAAATAAGGGATGTTTCAAGAAAGGAGAACATAATCCTTATCCTTACTTCCTTACTAATATTATAAATGCGAAAGTAACTCTGTCTGTCTGTCTGTCTGTCGGTCTGTCTGTCTGTCTGTCTGTCGTCTGTCTGTCTGTTAAGCTTTCACGTCTAAACCACTGAACCGATTTTGATGAAAATTGGTACAAATATAGATTAGATCTCGGGGAAGGACATAGGCTACTTTTTATCGCGAAAAAAAGGTTGAATGGGTTGAAATATGGGATGAAAGTTTGTATGGAAGTTCGTCATTTTTGAAGATAGAACCATGAAACTTTGAATTTAGGCACTTAATAAGACAGAAAGAAATATTTTTTCTAAGATTTTTGAAATTTTGACCTGTATGGGGGTGAAATAGTGGATGAAAGTTTGTATGGGAGTTCTTCATTGTTAAAGATAAAACCATGAAACTTTGAAATTAGGGACTTAATAAGAAAGAAAGAAATATTAGTTCTAGAATTTTTGAAATTTAGTCTCGTGTGGGGATGAAATTGGGGATGAAAATAAAACATCTATTTCTAGATCCAAGATGGCGGACGCGACTTTTTGACAAAATGTCAATATGGGTATCATTTTCGTGGTTTTCGGGGGTCCCGATTTCGAATACGACATCTATTTCGAGATCCAAGATGGGGGTTGCGACTTTTTAATATAAAATCGATATGGGTATAATTTTCGTGGTTTTCGGAGGTCCCGATTCCCGATACAACAACAATTTTTAAAAAGACCCAAAATGGCGGATGCGACTTTTTAACATAATGTCAATAAGAGTATCATTTTCGTGGTTTTTGAGGGTCCCGATTCCGAATACGACATCTATTTCGAGATCCAAGATGGCGGTCGCGACTTTTTAATATAAAATTGATATGGGTATCATTTTCGAGATTTTTGGGGGTTCTGACTCCGAATAAAACATCGATTTTGAGATCCAAGATGGCGGATGTGACTTTTTGACAAAATGACAATATAGGTATCATTTTCGTGGTTTTTGAGGGTCCCGATTCCGAATACGACATCTACGTCGAGATCCAAGATGGCAGATGGGACTTTTTAACATAAAAGCGATTTGGGTATCAATTTCGTAGTTTTCGGGGGTCGCGATTCCAAATACGTCATCAATTTCTAGAAGCAAGATGGCGGACGCTACTAATTATTAATATGGATATCATTTTCGTGGTTTACAGGGTTCGAATTATCCATTTTGAGATCCAAGATGGCGGACGCGAATTATAAACTTTATATGGGTATCAGTTTTGTAGTTTTCGGAGGTCTCAAAATGGATGCTGTATTCGGAGTCAGGATTCAGAATACAGCATCCATTTTGAGATCTAAGATGTTGGACGCGACTCTTTAGCTTAATCGTTTTCACGCCTAAACCTGAACCGAATTTAATTAAATTTGGTACAAAAATAGACTAAAAATGTAAATGGAATAAAAACTACCTTTTTTGTGAAAAAGAGAATGAAGGGGTTGAAATATGAGATTAAAGTTTTTATGGGATTCCTCATCACCACGAAGATAAAACCATGAAAAGCAAATATTTTTTCTAGAGTTTTTGAAATATTGACCCATGTGGGGATGAAAGGTTGCGTGTAAGTTAGCAATTGATGGAAAAACATAAAATGGTAGATTGTAAAAATGCCATTTACTGGCAGTGCACGGCAGTTGTTTTGTGTATTTCTTGCATAATAAGTACCTACAACAAAAAAAAATCTGCCTAAAGTAACTATTCCACGCGTACGAAGTAGCGGGCAAAAGCTAGTAATAAATATTTATAGGATCATCCTCAGGTCCGGAATCTTAGGAAATTCTCGAGTTTAAAACCTGTCCTGGTTGAAGGCTTTTGTTTGTTGGTTCATGTTTAAGGTACTTGACCCACGCTGTTAGATGTGGCTTTATGTGTAAACAAATGTTCCCTAATGTTCTGTACAACCTTTTGGGACTGTGAGATCTTAAGTCGGTAAAAAATTAGGAGTACGAAAAAGTAAGTATGATAATACCTGATGTACTTCTTGCCATCCTTGTAAATCTGTAGCTCCAATGGTCGCGTGGTCATGAAGTAGCGTTTCACATAGTAAAGGGTCCGTTTTGTTGGTAACAGATAGGTATAGCGGAGTTAATCCTTTCCCATCCTTGTAGTTCGGCGAAGCACCAAGTTCTAGAAGAGTCTTCACAGCTTCCAAGGAGTTTTTCTCAACTGCTCTATGCATTGCGGTGCTGCCATCTTTGGTTCTATAGTCTAAGAGGGCGCCACCGTTTACTAGAGCAATGAGCACTTTTCCGGGACATTTTAGGCCAGCTGCAATTGTTAGCGGGGTTTCTGGAATAAATAGTTTGAATAAATCAATAACGGTATTTACTATGCTAAAACCTGTTATATTCAAATCGATAAATGTATTGGGATAAGCATAAAACGTACTTTTGAACAGGACGTAACCAGACCTTACCAGATCGTATTTATTAAATGTTTGCAATGCCTCATAAGGCCCATAATTATTACCTTAAACATGCCTTAAACCTACTAAAATATTTTTACCATCTGTATTACATTATGGAGCAATAAAAAAATTGATTTGATTTGATTATACATGTCTAAATTTAATTGTCTCTAGTTATTTTATCAAAAATGTGAGTCATCTGACGCAACTATGGTAAACATTACGTAGCGCGTTGCTTTTTAAAACAATGCCTCCACTTTATAAGATGATATTTCACGAAATTCTGCATTAAAAGTACCTTTATCTAAATTGTAACCCTGGTGTGACTCAGCAGCCTTCTCACGACCGTCTTAATTGAGACATTCAAAAAACGGGAGTTCAGCCACAGAAGCAAAATTCATTAATCTGTGTTATGATTTCAACAGAATCATTACTCAAGTTCAACGCAAGCTTGTATATCTCGCAAGGAAATAAATCTCGAATTAGGCACAGTCGTTCTTAAGGCGGGAGTGATATATATCGCGGATTTTCCACGGGCGTTTGATTCGTTTCAACAATGGCCGTACCGCTTCAGCCTCATACAACAATAGCCGATAAGACATCGATATGCAAATGGTCCCAAGAAGTGCGTCAATCGACTTCTGAACAGACACTAGTACCACTTACAATGTTGCCCAATCTTATTTTGTGGAGGAAATTATTAGCAAGAGCCTTCCTGTGCTTTGTTTAATATTCCTGCCAAATTGTTTTTTAGTTCTTACAGCCAATGATTTAAGCCATTATAGCCAAAGTCAATAGCACTTTCGCAAGGAACCATATTGCGATAGCTTGAATCAATAGTTAAAAATTATATACTAACATTAATTATAATAGTTCTGTTATGTTTACAGAGCGCTCGACATATTCTAGTATCATTTGAAGCAAAATGGTGTCTAGTTTTACCTTAAAAAGTAGAAGTACTTAGAAATGGAATAGACGCAAACAAAAGAGCAATTTTACCTCCGGTCTCTTGACAGTGGAAGTTCGGATCCAATCCTTTGGCACAAGCCTTCGTGATCTTGTCCAGCTGCGCATGCGTCACGTGCTCGAGGAAGCGGCGTAGGTTCGTTCGCGAGTGCAGCGCCTTCAACGTCTTCTCGTCTAGCTTGAGCATCTTGTACACGCGTCGCTTGTATTTTAGCTGAAATTTTATATTAGTTTACGTTAATGTCAGTCACAAAATGTAGGTACCTATATTAATTTTGCATTACGCTTGTATTTAGGTACATACTATCTAATATATAATGCATCTACAGTAGGTAATTACTTGATATTAAGCAAAGAACATAGACGTTGAACATTTTAAGAACAATAAAGGATTATATATATGAGAAGCGTCAGTGGCGTAGTGCGTAAGGGCGTTGTCCCCCACTTGGGAGGCATCGGTTCGAACCCCGCCACGTACCAATGAACTTTCTAACAAATTTAGAATTCATATATAAGTTTAATCGACGCTTTTACGGTGAAGGAAAACATCGTGAGGAAACCTGCACACACCTATGAAGAAATTCTTAGGTTGTTTGTGAAGTCGACCAACCCGCACTTAACTAGCGTGGTTGACTGAGGACTAATCGCCCGTAATGTGGGGTAGGCTCGAGCCCCTCGGTGGGGACATTATATGAGCTGTTGATGATGACGATGAAAGGTCATATTACACACATACACACAGAACAGATATGTTCTGTGATATTACATATCGCTTGATTTTTCAATACAATAAGTAGCTAATAATATAAAAACGTCGTAGGTACATATTATATCATGTAAAGCACGTGAACTAGGAAATATTAGGCGTAAGTGTCACTGTCAACGGAGCGTTCGTCATTATAAGCTTGGTGTTTATATTATAATATCATTGCTTGGTGTACGCCTGTTTGCAGCTTAGATACAAAAGACGCGATCGCAACGTTGCAGTTCCGTAGACATTATTTCGTAGTTTTGAATGTAAGCTGCAAGCAGGTGTATGTACCTACATCAAGCGTATAATGACGAATACGCGTCTATGAAGCTCCGCCTCCGTGGACAGCTAACACTAAAGGTATCGAAATCATACGCTACCATGGTAAAACCTCGGAAAGAAATATAGTGCTAATAATTTTTTTCTCGTAGTGGTTTTTGTCTTACCTCAAGGTAACCAACTGGCCCGTTGAAGGGGTAGTCGCCGAGGCGCCGCTCCTCATCCAGGAACTTGCCTGCCTTGCCGTTGACGGGAGGGCAGAACAAACCATAGTTGAAGCTCTCCTTCAGCTCCTACGGACAAAACAAAAGAAACTGTTAGACTTGCAGAATCTTTAGGAAAGAAATTGGCAACTTCAAGCCTTAATCACAAATGTGATTAAGTTAAACAATAAAAATCAACTTAACAATTAGTTGCTAACTTAGCAACTTAAAACTGAAACGCGAGTATTATTGAGTAATAATGTTGTTGCGAAAGTCACAGTAATAAACAACCACGGCCGTAACAATTAATCAAACAAAAAAATCGCACACACTTTTCCAACTGCAATTTATTTCACACAATAAATAATATCTAATGGCTCCTGAAGGGTTATCTATCACTTAATTACAGTGTTAACAAGTTAACATATTACTTAACTGCCCAGTAAAGTCTATAAATCTTAGACGGCAATAAGCAATTAAAAGTACAGTCATGCACGAAAGCAAAAATAAAAACTCCGAGACCTCTTGGAAGAGTTATAGTGCAGTTCAGTTAGTAACTGGCAGTGGTTAATTGTACTGCTAATGCTCCGACTCAATTCCAACTATCTACTAGACTATATTTACAGCCTCATAATTTGCTTTAATAAAAATGCCACGCACTGGCTACTTCGCCCTGATTCTCTTTTATGGGAAATTCTACCGTTAGTAAGATTGTATAATGCACGTTTTATGGCATAAATATGGCAGAGAAACATCTCAGCACTCATTCTAAACAACGATACTAACGTTCGTGACATACGTCTCTCATATTCTGTAATTTCGCTGGCTAACTTTTCATATCCTTAGGCGACAGGCATGGCAACCTGTCATTATTTTGGGGTACTGTATGGCCCAATAACAGATATAGTTTTATGTGTAACCTAAAATCTGTATTTTTGAATATTCATACTTGTGAATTTTGCAACGCGTGGTCCGACCGACCCACTCGTTTCCGATATTCTACCAGTAGAAAACCAAAAGACTGACAGTGGCATTATAACTTTTAATTTACGTTCCGCGTCCTCGTAACTCACTATTACGCGGTTTCTAAAATCAACGAGTTATGCATTCCGCATTCCAGTTTTTATTTATTCTGCATGAAATGAAAAATGTTATAAGATTCGAGTTTTAGGGCAACACTCATTTCTAATGTTTCAAAAATATGTAAAATTGGGAGCAATAGAAACTAATTTCGTATACGTTTTGCTTTCGTGCATGAATTTAAGATTCACTTCGAATGATTCAAAAATGCGTCTCCTGGTCGTTGGCTTTAGTTGGTTTGTTTATTGAAGAGATGTTAGTTTTTGAGTTAGGTATCCCTTTTGTGCAGCTATGTATGTATGAGTAACTTTCATATCCTATGCTCAATATCGTAATGCAACCTTCTTTTGTTTCTTCGGAAGGCAAGTTCAGCTACGCATCATTTATGGCTTATAGAGTCATAGGAAATACGTTATAATGATATATTTTGAAATACGTAAGCTTATGCCTATTAGACACTAACGACGAGTTGACGTTTCCCTTTCAACTAAGTCGTCATAATATCATAATATTACTAACGAACGTCATTAAATTATGGCACTGACTTATTCACAAATAAAGATCTAAAACAACAGAGCGCCCACGCCATATCGTATTCGAGATTGCGGGGACGTTGCACATGATCTAATAAATTGCATCGCTGATAAAATGGCTAAATCTCGAGAAGCATTAACGAAGTCAGACAGATTTATAGGAGGCAGCGATTGATGGAGGCGGCACGGACACGTCAGAACAGATTGCAGCTGGAGGCAGGCTAGGCCATCGGGTCAGCTTAAGAATGGCGCCTTACAAATGACTGCAGTTGCTGGTGTTTAGGTTACATCGATATTTTGTTTCGACCTTCTCATGACTGAAGTACTAAAAGGTAACATTATGAAAACACGAAGACCTATGTTTGTAAAACCTTGTACTTTCTTGAGCTTACTACTCGTACTAAGCTACGATATTAATGGACGACAACCGTAGATTGTAAGATTATGTACGTCTTAAAATTGCTTAAGACGGTAAAATCTATAATTCTATTTTAACGTTTAATATTGACTATAAGTCTGAGATGAGTACAATATATTACCTTCAAATAATATCATTGCCTTCAATAATTCGGTTGGTAGGGGATAGTAAATCATGATGTTAAAGTAAGTTTTTTAATGCTTAAATTACGCAGGATTTTAATAATTACAATATAGTGTGATTATTTCAATCATTCTTTACCAAAGTGATATACAACATACAACTAAGGTGATTTATTTATAAGTAATATATCCATAGCCCTTAACAATGTTGTAAACGAGTGTACCGTTCATCAAATTAACTACAAGAGCGGAGTAACATGACTGGCTACTGTTTCCTTCGGTTTACATCGAGCTCGGAGATAAACCACACAACCACCATGATATACAGCCGGGAACCACGATGTTGAACATCATGACATTTTACGGACAGAATATTGAAGCGAGTATACTTAAAATAATTATTAAGGCAACTTTAATGCCTGTTTTACAGTTAATTTTGATTGTTAAGCAAGTAGTTAGGGCTTGTGGTCTATGTAAAATTTGTATTTAAAATTACTATACTTACTATACTTTAGTAGGTAGTACCTAGGGGGGACCTCCTTCGATGATAAGGAGAGTCCTTCTGTCCCAACAGTGGGTCAAATTATGGAGGCTGTTAAGATGATGATGATGATGACCTTGGGTGGACTGATTTGTTGTAGTGAATAACGCAGGGGTGCTAATTTATGGTCATAGTACGTATTTAAAGGTTCTCGATAACAATTGTAATTACCATATACTGTAGGTACTTACACATAAATCAGGAACATTTAATCTACTATCTCTATAAATAATTTTCGTATTTCAGTAACCTAAATCACTTCATGGTTTGTTTATTACTGTAACAATCCAGCTCCTTTTCTTTCAAGAACATGAATAAGATAAAAGTTTTAATATTAAAATTCCTGAGGCATGTCATTAAAAACGTAGATTATTTACCACAATACCTATCAATCTACCTATGCCGAGCACAAATAACAAATACTGCAATTGCATACATCTCTTTTAATACAAATCGTGTCCACAAACGATATGAATCCAACCAAAACTTAACACTCAAGGTATCCTACTTTTAATGATATAGAATTTATAAAGGTACTTTTTCAAGACCGCAGTGCAAAATTTATGGTCCAATACTTACGAAAATATTTCCGTATTCTAAGCGAAACCCGTGGCCTGTGTTGGATGTAATATCCACGGAATATGGAATATGCTTCAGGTCGAGCTCAGATTGAACGATATCTCCGGTGACGTACGATCATATCTTTTAAATCTTTTCTTATGCAACGAAAGTAGGGAAGAAATTTATTAGACGAAATAAAATATCCGCAATGAAAAGTATCTCTATATATTCCTTGTCCAATAATTATAAAGTTCCATATTTTAATACTAGAAAAAATGCACTGAAAAAAATCAACTTGCCTCAGGCGGGAATCGAACCCGCATCTTCCGCAATCCGGAATATTTACGCGTTTGTAAACGCAAAAATAAAATTATACCATTCCATATTTTAGTTCCTAAGGCGCGATCCTGCAGGTGCTATTTTCTGCACGATTATCGAGGGTTTTCTCCTTCACTTCGGGGATTAAAGCTTCTCTTTTGATGGGTTCGATAGATCAACTACAGAGGCAGTTGATTAACAAAATAAATATACTATTGGATTGGTACTATTGGATTTGATATTTTTTCAACGTAATCAGACAATTTAATTACACAAGCTTCTTGTCTTATACATCTTTCTAGAATACAATACATAAGATATACAAAAGATTTAATTTTATAAGACAAACGATATGATTAATTAGAAGCCAAGAGCAAACAGTCGTTTGTATAGTTCGATTGATTGCATTTTTGAAAATCTTATTAAATGTTTCTACAGTTGGTCTGTTAATATTGTGGCTTGATATATGAAACGCCAGGAAAGATTGAATGGAGTATCCTTCTCGTGATAAATTGAGTTGTGAGTCCAGTGTTCACCCGGCGGACCATTTGTACTGATCATGCCGTTTCTATAAAGCACTTAATTGTTTCTGCTTTAGATGGAGACCAGTTTTTAATTAAGTAATATCGGTGTTGTTAACAATAAGATTCGTTTGTGTGGCATCATTTATATTATGTTCAGCTCTCGTAACAGTTCCTATATTTTGTTTTAGATTCTTTTGCTGATAGCTTGCAGTTCCATTATGAATTGTTACTGTTATATTTTATAGACGTATTAGTTGAAAGGAGAAGAGTAAAGCAAATAGTGCGCAACGCATAGTAATTGGCTTAGTTTTAAAACTAACCAACTGATGTGACAGAATAATAAATATGAGTTGCTAATTGTGACAAAAAATATAATTTTTGTAGAAAATTTGCAAAATATTTTTCAACAAAGGAAGCCCATGTGGAACATAAAGCCAGTTCGCTTTTAATACAAGCATGATATATGATGTGAAGCCACAGGTGCTGGCTAGGGTAATTGTGAAATCGATTTCGATGGGCGATATTAGTATTCGAGGCATTTTATGTTTTATTTTAACTGCTGTTTCAGTTGTTATTACTTTCGGTTCAATGCTAACTTTGTGATGTAAGGATTAGTTAGGAGGTATTCGTAGTTAAAGTTCTTACAAAACAGCTGTGTTTCTTGGAAATTCTGATACATTTAAATATAATGTCTACAGTTCTAAGATAAGTATGTTTTTGGACCACGGCAGAGTGATGGCAATCATAAGAAGCATGTAACGTAGGAGTATCAAATGGCGTTAAAAATTCTTACATCATGCCAATTCTATACTATACCAATTGATACCTGATTTTGTGATTGAATATTCTGATGCTCCTTTTAAATTATAATCATTATCGACTTTTTATTGGTCTGAGTCATTACCAACATTACTATATCCTGCTACTGGACATTCATTCGAGCGCATAGCTGAAAAAAAAACCAAATGAAAAATGTGACCAAGTGTGTAGTGCTTTTTAAAGAATGAAGGATCCTTATAGTACATTTCGAACAAACTTCTAAAATTCGTTGGTACAAAATTAACATCATCTCAAGTTTATAAGACAGAACTGGTAAGTCCCACGTGCGCCGATTGTCAAGTCGATAACAATTAAACTTGGTGTTAGCATACAATGGAAGTTAGTGGGTCACGGGATTGATTGCCGGCCTGCCGTCCGGAGGAGGCTCCGGACTGACATTAAGATCTGGTTTGTTGGCCAATTAAGCATAAGTACAGTTAACGTGTCTTTTTGCGTCCGATGTAACTTGGCCTCTCGAGTTGACGCCTTCGAAATGGCACGTCTAATGTGTTCGGATTTATTTATTGAGCATTTGCAATGCAATGCAGTAACTATTTGGTCTTTCGATTTGCGTACCAAGTAGGTTGTTTCGTGTAAACTTATGCAATCTAAATGTGCTGTAAATATAGGTACAAGTTGGTTGTCCACCATCAATTTTGACAATTTCGTTGGGTAGTTCGTTAGGTAGTATAGCTCCAGAAGGAGGCCGCGGAGAGCGATCCGCTCGCGCGGCAGCAAACCGCCCCGGAGCGTACGGGAAGGTGGAGAAGGCTGTTCCCGACCCTCTAGCTACCGTAGTCGGGGCGGCAGGCGATGCTTGCCAATATGCCCTGGTGAGTCAAGGCATTCAAGATACATCGCAAACGCAGACGGTCCACGCGGATGAATAAACGTTCCCGCGTAACCGCCGATATGCGGAGATAAGGGATTCGCCAATTTTTAGTGTGTATGCCAACCTTTAGGGTTGGTGACACCCACAGAACATAGAACCTCTTATATCTATGTTCTGTGGTGACACCCACATAATTCTGGTGTGGGCCCTATTCACGCTGTGGGTACGTGTAAAACGTTTTCTGTCGAAAAAAGAGGTAGTACAGAAACTAACTTTTCTAGATTATGTATTTTATTAATATAGGTGGTTGGTTACCTATAGTGAGTAACGGTAGTAAAATTGGCATAAATCATTTAAAGAAAGCGACTTGTAACAAATCACATTGAACATCAAAAACGTGAACATATTAACGACTAATTTCAAAGTCCTTTTGCAACGTTATTTATTGATTGAAACATTAGTTGAGCATGTTACAGTTTATAAACAAACGAGGGCAGTGGTATAGTAGGGAAGCAATCAATTTATAGCGGTCTGTGTGGTAATTGATGTGCGGCGCGCTAGACACGACAGCCTACTGAGCCGGCAGGCTTCGAGTTAGCTCCACTGACTTGTGTGCACTAACAGCCATCAATAACTTCGCTGGGTACTTCAATAAACTGTTTAATTGTTATTTCTTATTGGCAGTGTTCCAAGGAATTGTTTTAAGGGAATGGCGATTTCTGTAGAGTGTTTTGGACTTCTTAATTCTAAATATTTTAGGTGGGAAATTAGCACCTATCTACATGAGATACATAAGTATATTAAATGAATATTTTATAAATCAAAAAGTAGGAAAAACAATAAATTGATTTTGTAATAAATTGACGAAATACGTAGATACTTTTAAATCGTCCAATACTCAACCGTTTGTCCATAGTCTAATCCAAAGTAATCGAATAGATGTTGAGATGTTTAGCTTTGTGTGTTTGTCGCCAATTAAGGCGAAACTTTGGAGAAATTTCAGGATTTAAATCGGATCGAATGTCAACAGTAGTCTGAAACTTTGTTTTTACAGTTTAAGGATACAATCTTTAAGTATTTTATCAACATGTTGTACATTTTGAATTGCCTTTCATTTCATTAAATGTCGTCGTCCACCACTGATAGAAACACGTACGTATATAATTTACTGATTGTTGTAAGTAAAAGCTAAACTTTACGCTGGTCTCAAATGGGGCCCGTTCGAAGTAGTTTAGCGGTCAGCAGACTGATTTGTTTTGTCACCTCGTCGGCGTCGGGCTCATGCTGACAGTAGATCGTTGCTCAACTAGACTACGAATAGTGGGTCAATCTGTCACATCTAACGAACTTTGAGATAAGGTTTATAAAACCCTGTTTTGAACATGTCAACAACTTTAATGATATCCGTTGCTTTTTTACTTTAAGGACAGGCTACAGCAGATTGCTCGCTTGAATAAGGGTAGTCTGTTGAGGAAATCACATCATCTTCTTTTAGAAGACCGTGGTCAAATAATTCCGCAGTAGTTTCTGTGGATGAGTAATTTGTTTAAAGTTCCAGGTGGAAAGGATATTATACAGGCACACGACAGAGAATCCCGTGCGACAGAGATGGGTATACGGTATACATACATTAATTGTGTTGTTGTATGTATCTATAGGTTACGGTGAATGTTTGTCATCAAACGGGCCGAGTGCTAGAGGCTTAGTGGACGAGTGTATTCCTAGTGAAAAGGAAGGATAAATAATTATTTATACTTATATTTTTTATATTTGCACACAGACTGAGTAAAACAAGAAAAGACTAAAAAGAAAAGAATTTATGAATAAAAATCAATCGTTTCGCGATAAACTATTTCCTGAGTGTCATCATCATCATCAGTATAGGTACAGAATACCTTATTTGATGGTAGAAACACAAATGAGAAGTTTACTGCCGTAACAATGCGTACTGGTGGGTAGAAAATGTTGCAGTGTCTAAATATTACAATTACATAACGTTGTTTTGGTTACTAATGACAAGGGGCCGTTAGGTATTTATCATTATAATTATCTCGCATTTGTATTAGCAATAGAACCTCTATTCATTTTATTTCCTTGTTTATATTAGTAACGCCAAGATTTCAAAACCACGACCTATATTTATTTGTGTAAAGAACATAGGATAAATAATAGTACTTATTATCTATTGGTTTTTATTGTCAGAATTAAAGCCGTTAAATTAAACTATACGCTCGATTAAATAAGCTACATAAAATACTGCATTTGATTTGAACTTAATTTAAAGAACATTTGATTCGATGATTCAACGATTACCTACGACGATTACGATGTACTCAAGTCACCTACATCCGCACAAATGGAGAAAGTTGTGGTGAATCAGTTATCGAAAGCTATTTGGGTATCGTATGTTTGAAGTAGGACCAATAGATGATGGGAATTCTCAATGAGCATTATTTGGAACAAATGAAATTGTTTCGCTAAAGTTTTTATTCGTAACTTTTTGATAGAAATTTTAATATCTCACATGTTATCGATGTAAACTGCAAAGAGAAAATTCTCCGCTGATGCTGTAATGGCCACCTGCGCCCAACGGCAATATAGAAAATCTAAAACTAAACAAATGATCGGACTATTTTCATATCACAATAAATTAATTAATATAAGTTACAACTCTGTTTTTTAACGATTTGTATTAATAATTAAATACTTATATTTAAACCTTTTTAATGTTTAAAATATTCTAACTCGAAAACAGAGGTGGAATTGCTCCTACGACAACATTGAGGCATACATACGTCTGACAATGAAAGTAGATGAGCTTGCATGTTTAAGCGTAGGAATGTACCTAAATTAGAAAACATTTTTGGTACCAACTGGGTGATTTTGTGGACAGGTTATTTTATTTGAATTGCGAAAGATCGAGGTATTATAAGTACTTCAAGATGACATGCAACCATTAAAGTCAAACATTTCATATTAGATAAATAACCAGGCACTGTTTTAGTGGAGAGGTCAGTAACGCTACCCACACTACTAGAGGTCCGGATTCAAATCCATTGTTGTTAGTTGAACACGTACATTTGTCACCGAGTCGTAGTTGTTTAGGTACTTATTTATTTATTTTTAAGTACAGCCAATGATTCATATTCAATAAATCATAATAAAAAATCATTTAACAAAGTATCTGATACATAACACAATAACGGCGTACCTACATAGCAATTACAATCAAATTCATTGCATAAAATATAGTTTAGTGTTTGTCCGTAATCTAGTGTTCACATCTTAAATTCTTCAAAAATACTTTCTTAATTTGGGCTAGATAATTGACACCAATTAAGTGCTATAAAATATTTTATCGTAAAAAATATTAGTAAATTAATTTTAGTTTTCTACTGGATGTATTATAGCTTCTGCGGAGATGATTACTTCTCCTTTCAAGTCCGCTATCTCTAAAAATAGACGGCATACTTGTATCGTATTTTGTTTGTACCATTATTGTTCTCATGCTCCGGGCTTTGTGTGAACAAATTAATACAACATTCACTTTACTTTCAAAGATACTTCTGAGATCTCATTAGCGCTTAATGTGAGGCACGCACAGTTTATATTTGGCATTACAACAATTCATATAGAATGATCTTTGTGTAAAGAAAATTAATTGACACAGGAGTATAAATAACTGAAGCCCACTTTATGTTAATGGTAAGTACGTAGCCTATAAAAACCAAGAAATATGGCTGGTAATTTCATCGGTGTGAAATGTTATTAAAATATTTCTAAGAATGCTATTAAATTAAATTCATGGACACTTTAGGTACTCAGTTTTATTCCTAAATTTATCGTTATAAAATTAAAGGAAAATACACTTTTTTAAAATATTTATTACGAGATGGCAAACAAGCTTGCGGCCCACCTGGTGTTGCAATATTAAGGGTAAATCACTTAACACTGCAAGTGCTTTGCCATCCTGGGATCTAAGATGATATGCCTTCTATGCCCAGATCCTAATTACACTGGCTACCTTTCCTTTCAATCCGAAACATAGCGAACTGCTTCACGGAAAAAATAAGAAAGGCGGTGGTACCTACCCAGACGTAGGGTACATATGGGTCTACCACCTATTACATTATTGTAGCACAGAACAACAAAAAACAAAATTGCAAACACAATTTCCTAGAAAAAATCTTGTGCGCCCTGTAGGCTACCTCTACATGGTGATGCTGCAAAATAGTGCCACAGAAGCGATGTTATTAAATATTGAATTTACAATTAGTAAAAATAATCAGTTTTACATTACCGAGGTACGTGGTACAAATTCCGTTTTACACAATTTGACGTTAGTGACCACGTAAGTTTGAAACAATAAATAATAACTTTTTCTTTCTCTCAGGAATTACGTGAAATTAAAATTGATTTACGTGTCGAGGTCAGACCTTTTTATTATGTATAGTTTATGGTTATCTATGTTGTGTCTTATCATTCTTTTTGCTTTTGTGTCCGTTTTCTCCGTTTCAACCATTGATTTATAATTACTGACGTCTATAGATTGGCAAAAAACGACTAGGGCCAGACCAAAAAAATGCATCAATGTGTGCGTGCACGAAAAATAGTACTGCAGTTTGACAGTTGCTCTTTTCTACGTAACTGACATGCCGACTTAGGCCGCCTGCGTGTACGTGAAATGGACTCGTCTATCTATCTCGCTCTAATATACGTGTTAGTATGCTCTTTCTCTTTCACATTGCCGATCTACAGTTTCCTATATCTATGGTTTCAACTGTTTTTATATATATCTTTTCCCCCTTAATCCGTCTTTTTCCGACACTTAGGTAAGTGTTCTGATAATTAGCCATAGCCTGACGACATAGCTGATGTGGTGGGAGTATACGTGGCGCTCTAGCAAGTCTCACATTCATGGTCTGCACGTGCTTCTTCACACCGCATAACGCGGGTTTAGAAGAAGAGTAGGCATCTTGAGCTGGTAAAGACTTCCATGGAACAGAGAAATGAGTAGCTAAATTTCTTTGTTCGATTATAATGATAATATAAGTAGCATGCGAGTCGGCGACTAGTTTAGGTAAGTACGCATAATTTGCCTTTGTCAGTAAATCTTAGGAACTGATGTTTGATGCAAGTCACATATCTAGGCGAAAATGTGACTTGACTTCTAATTTTCTGAACAAAATTATGTCCAGATCATTTCCGTGATAGTTGGTACTATTGGTGTACCACTAGGTACCTATGTAGGGCTGGCACAATGGCAAATTTTAGAGAAAAGCTGCATTGATAATAATTTGGATACTGTAAGGTCTTATTAAAGCTGTTATTGTTGTTGTGTATTGTTGCCTGAAATAAAGAATAATTATTATAGCAGTTTTCTTTTACGAAAAAATATTCTACCTCATATTACATATTTTGACAATCAATTCTTTCACATAATATTAAGAATAATACAAAACCTAGATAAAACTATCATATTTTGTCGTTTATACTTAAGTAACCTAAGATAGAGAGAAAGATAAACGTATATTTATACTTTCTTTTTTAACATAACCATAAATGTTCTAATGGTAAAATGAAATAATTTTATTTCGCATGGAGTCGGCTAAATATGGGTATAGTATACCTACTAACTTAGCCGCCTAGATTTTATACAAAATAAAATAAAAAAATTGGGAGTGGTCTCCCCTTGACTTTCTCGTATATCGGAAACGACTCAAAAGTCGATAGAAACTTTACATTTTGATGTCATACACGCATGTTAAATTTTGGTCATCCATGCGAGTACCGACCGCGCACTCGGTTGCTTAACTTTCGTGATCGACGACTCGAAAGTTGATAGAAACCTTATATTTTGATGTCATACATGCATGTTAAATTTGGTTGCAATAAGTTAAAGCATACTCGAGTTAACGTGCTAACGCACAGACACACACATACAGACATAATTCCAAAAACGGAATTTTTGAACTGAGGTAGGTCCAAAATGTGTAAATCCGTCAAAATCTCGAGGTCGAATTTTTTGACGATTACAAGACTTCCTCTATACTACGTATACGAGAAAGTAAAAATCTTTAATAAAAACATCCAAAGTAACGCCACGTTGCCAACCCTAATCAGGCTCGAGGCAAATAACAACAGTAACAGTACTCGGCCCTTCGTCGATCGCCGTAGATCTGATACAGCTTGATAAGTTTGGACATTTCGATTTACAGTAACACGACCCGCCGATACAGCGGGTATGCGAGCAACTGGTGCCCGGCACGCTGGTGCCACTCCGCTCAACTTATTTACGAGCTCTATCAAAAGCTCTAGTTCTAGGAATACTTGTCTTTATTTTTATGATGGAATAAATATTGGGATCAGCATATTAAGTGTAAGATAAGTAGGGTCATTTAGCTCCTCGAAATTGTGTGTCTGTTTTGACCGAAAACCGCATTCAAATTATTTTTTATTGGCCGTAGACTAGGTCGGGATTTTTTGAGGTGAAGAGGACCTTGATGGGTCTTCAAGCGTGTAATGCAACATTCCCTAGGGAGAGATTCTTGCACTACATCACAACACTTTAACTAGTTTTGTTGGTCATTATTCCAAAAGGGGTTGAGCAGAGCTCTACGTAACATTCGGTAAAGTCACATTTGCTCTTAAGTAAAAAAAAACAAATATTATTCAATACGAAATTAATATAGAAAATATAAGGAATAAAACTTCAAAGATCCGTCCTATTTGACAGTAAAAATCTCTTATAACTGCTAGTGGACTGTTTTTGTGGATGCCCACAAAACGGAGATTTGTTAGTCTCACTTGATAATCATAATGAACGCTATCTAGATTAAATGTAGTTATTCACATAACAAAGTCAATTGTAGTTTTCCTTATAGGTTTTTGTCAGAATAATGGATATCGTCAGTCTCTCGCCCACCTCAGATTTTGTTTTCGTTTGACGTCGTCTCTGTCCTTGATAAAATCCTCATTAGAGACTGTTTTTCTGAATGACTCAAATTACAAACGCCCAAGAATATTTTAGTATGACACTGTTTTAATTAAGATTAATGGTAAACAGTAAACAACTGAAGTAGGTGATCAAACAGCTCTAAAATTTGTGAAAAGATACATCGTTGAAGAAATGTTTCGTCATCACATTGACGGACATTTTACTTGCGTGTGTTTTGATATTATTGACAGGGAAGGTTTGTCCTTCATTTCACCTCGTGACGAAGTTAGAAATTCCTTCGAAAAACTGCGTGGCCAATTCGCAGACAAAAAATACCACGTATATCAAGTATGTAGAGTCGCCAACGGAAGAAATAATAGCTCTGTTGAAAATGTTGTTATAAGATCAAATTGTGAATTTAAACTATTATCAAATCCTCAAAAACACCCAAAAAAACATTAAAATCGGACCAACCGTTTAGGAGGAGTTCAGTGACATACGCACGGAGAGAAGATATTAATTTTCTGCTTCATTTTTTATTATAAAACGTCAATCATAGGTATAGCAAATGAGATGTTATTAAATACTGAAACTACAGTCCGACGTAAGTCCAGAAAAAGCTGCCATGAGACATGACTGGACGGTGAATTATTTTCTAAATATGTACATGTTTTTCTTGCTTAATAAAAAGACCTTATAAAACTTTGGCTTATCTAGAATATTCGTAAGTTTTGTGCTGGGGAACGCGTATAAAGCACCTCTAGCAGAATCGTATGAAATAATGCTGGGAAGTTCAGGACAGGATAGTGCAGGTGAGTGCTGAAGCATCATTGGGGGTTAAAGGGATTAAAACTACACATGGGTCACAAGTTCCAGCATCCTAAACGTTTTAGCAATGTTAACAAGAATAATAGCGGTGTCAATTTTCTATTAGCGCTATATTTCTGAATAGCCAATTAAGTAGGCTTATCTCGCACCTACGCTCAAGTTACTAATTACTTCGCAGCAACTTTTAACTAGAGCGTTCCTCCCGGGCGCTCCCCGGGTTTTCGGGCAGCCAATTAGCTCCCATGTAAATATGTATTGGACAAACGGCGTAGTTACCTACCTAACTAGCTTACGTAGGTCGAATTTTATTCCCACGTAAGGTGGTTTTGATTTTCCTACCAATTTTGCTGCGGGTTTCTAGTTAGACTTACGGCCTTAAAATGTAAGTACCACTTTGCCTCGCTCTTTTAGATGAGAAATGAAAAATATATTTAGTAGACTACTATGAAAGGCCATTATTAGATAATCAGTTTATTGCTAAAATATAATAAAGTAACTATTATATGTTAAAACAATATCACACACTCAACATTTCATTTTAAATACAGATATGTAAATAAATTGATATTGGGCATTAGGGATATAAGCAGAGCTAAAGACACCAATTCATTTCACTTTATTGCTGCTAAATCAGTTAATATTTAATGATTGGGCGAAATCCCCTTGGAAAACTCTTCTAATATTTTACCAAATCATTATACATTGTTTTGTGTTCTAATCGTGTATAAAGTATAAACAGTATAAACTACTATATCACTTCGCATCTCTCATTAGAATTTAGCTGTCAAACGCGAACGAATATTTCACAAAAAAAGAATATTTTTAGTTAATACTATACTCTAAATTAGATCTAATGTCATTATAGAATTCCACGGCTAACTTCGTTTCCAGTTTAACAGTTTAACGGTCATAACAAAACAAAAAAATCGGGTGGTCTCTCCTTGACTTTCTCGTATGTTAAACGACTCAAAAGTTGATAGAAACCTTATATTTGTTACCCATCCGAGTACCGACCGCGCACTTGGTTGCTTAACTTTCGTGATCGACGACTCAAAAGTTGATAGAAACCTTATATTTTGATGTCATACATGCATGTTTTTTGGTTGCAATAAGTTAAAACATATTCGAGTTATCGTGCTAACGCACAGACACACAGACATAATTCCAAAAATAATAATATTTTTGGACTTAGAGAGGTCCAAAACGTGTAAATCCGTTAAAATCTCGAGGTCAAATTTTTTGACGATTACAAGACTTCCTCTATACTGCGTAAATGCGAGAAAGTAAAAATCCCAAAAATTTTACAGGTGAAATAGCAGTGAACGTCGAAGTGAGATCTTTAGAGAATAGCACGGCTGTATGTTTACCAACTACAGAACTATAGTACAGTGTACAATAGTTTATTATGCTTCGCGTAGGTACTTAAATTTTCTGACATAAATACTAATACTCGTAGTTACACAGTGTGTTTTAAATAATTGACAAGTCCCGAGTGGGCACTTTTTTACGCTTCGGAGACTTTTGTCCTTCATTGGCTTTATCCGTCAGTGGCCGCAATGGCTTCTATTGCAATTGGATAAGGCAATATACGGATGACCTATTATTACCAAGACAATTATAAAACCAGTTAACTTTTCTATTAGATACTTAATTTCATAATTGAACAGTAGTTCACAACAATAGGAACATTGTTATTAAAAATTGCTTTGTCGAATCGCCAATCGAGTTGGCCCTGTGTCTGTGTGGTCATACTCCAATTACGCAAGATGGCGGATTTCGGCGATGATTGATGTATCAGCGGCCAACGATCTGACGTCTCGTAAAAAGTTATCTTGTTAGGGCGCATTTAAGCTGGAGCTTGCGATCTGCTCCAATACTAAACCAGTAAAAAATTAAATAGTGGACTATCTAGTATTTTTTTTTTAATTAGACGTACGTATTTTTTGAAAAAATGTAATGTAATAATGTAATTCTACTTAATTCTAAATTCCTTATAAAATAAAATATACTAATAAGATACTAACTTTATTTGTAAGCAAGTCTTTACTAACAGATTACCTGATATATTGATGTGTTAACATAAAGTAGGATAGCAATCTAGAATAAAACTCCAGTATTCAGCCCGTTTGTATTGTTATCTGTTTTGTTGACCGAATAAATAAATAAAATAAATAAATTCGATTAGGATTACTTGTAAAAAAATAAAGTCTTTGTAAAAAATAGATAACTGAAACTTATACTAAGTTAATCATTGATGTTTCTGAACTACAGGAATATAATTTGTAGAAAATCTTCTGAAACGAATACTAGGAACTACTCTACATCTTTTGAGTGAACATGAGTATCTAATAAATACAATTATGATTTATTTATAGTTTTAGTTAGAGGGGTATTTGGTTTCAAAATATTTGTTACACAGTCCAAAAGATTCTGAAAACTGCTCTTTGTATTAGTCGTGTGTGTAAGAGATAAAAAAGTTAAGTTAAAAATCTTTAAATAATAGTCAACAAGAATTGAAACTCAGTTAAGTTTGCATTGACTGGTGTGAACGTCAGTTTACTAAACGGTGTGCGGCCATAACGTTGGTGGCTTGAATGATGATGTTGGGAAACATGTGGGTGTCCATTGCAACACTTAGGTGTAGACACGTAAATATAATCGCTACCATTCTATAATAACACTAAAGTTCTAGTGAATTTGTAAAAGAATAGGTACGTATAAGGGTTAAAAATATACGTTTAACTTTTAAGCCTTGGGATTTATTTATATCACTTGATATTAAGATTAGATTAGAATATGTACTAAATATGTGTGCATAAGTGTAGTGTAAAACAATATAGGAGTTGACTTGTTATTTACTTTGGTTTAATTTCCAGTATTTATTGTACTAATGGTGCAAGGAGTACACTCAGTCTTGATAGAAGACTACACCAGCTTGTAACAGCCCATGACTGCAGAGAGCTGTTTTCTTGCTCGTTCGAGAGCAGCTCGATCGTAGCGTGCCATATTTGCTTCTTACAATAAATTTAAGTCACACCACAATTTGGATAAAATGTAACACTTTAAGATTTCATAAACTTTTAGGTCCTTTAAACTCGTTTGCAATGCAATGTTATGGACAAAGTAAATTAATCTTTTTGCTACTAAAACAAGATTTTTTTATATATACTACGAGATGGCAAACCAGCTTGTTGCCCGTCTGGTGTTAAGTGGTACCGTCGCCTATTATAGACACTTTAAATCACTTAGCACTGCAAGTGTATTGTCATCCTGGGGACTAGGATGATATGCTTTTCAAGCCTAGTAATAACACTGCTTCACGGCAGAAATAAGGCACCTTGTTTTTACCGACTTCAAAAAAGGAGGAGGTTCACAATTCGACCGTATGTTTTTTTATGTGTTTTATCTCATAATCATAACTCTTTACTAGGAGTACCGATTTTGAAGATTATTTTAACGTTTGGTCCCATTTAAATTTGATCGACAGCTGACGAGTAGTTTTTGAGTTATCCATAATAATGCCTATTTAATTGCCATCGATGATATCGTTATCATTTTATTACTTCTTTGTCTAAAAGATAGTGAGATCTAAAAAGCAAATAATAATTAATTTTTAAATTTAAAAAATCAGCCCTCGAATCTAAAAATGGTGAAATAAAAATTTTATGTTTAAAAATTTCTCTATTTTTTTTGAGGTTGGTGCCAATATCAATATTTGGAATAAACGTAGGTAGTCACTTGTATTTGGAACTGAATACAAAAAAAATACTTTTGATGTTCTTGATACAATAAGATCTTAATTTGATGTGGTCTCCGTGGTCTAGTGGTTCGCCCACCGGAAAATTCCATAAGGTTCGATATCGATAACCAGGGGATTAGTGATTAGTATGGTGGTGATGGTGGTAGAGGTATTTTATAATCAGCCTACCTAAAAAAAGGATAAAAACAAATGAACACAAAATAGCGTCAATCAAATAACATTACATTTTGTGGTGTTGTGTTTCTGTTGGTGAAGGTTGCTAGAGCTCCACGGGGTAGGGATGGGACTAGGGCCCAACCCTAGGGGTTCGGTCCGGGTGTCGCATAGGGGGTGCAGGACTTGGTTAGGTTTCCGATGAATTTTAGTATGGAACTGGGACTGGTTGTAATGAAAAAAAAATGAAAAAAATAATCGTTTCTGGCTCTTCACCGGCCGCTGTCGCGGCACGCTCGCGACGCTCGCTCTGCTTGCGCGTAGGTCGCATGTGAGAGGCATCGCTGTGTTTTAGTGGGTACGCCAATGGGTGATGAGCCGGTGTAATGCCGCCTCAACACCCATCGGAGAGTCCCACATAACCTTGTGTCTTCCCAGGCATGAGGTACCTATGCGTAGCGTTAAATAAAAAAAGGTCTAACCTAACCTCACCCCCTTTGCGACACCCTACCAGGGTTGGCACCGCGCGAGTGTTGCGAGCGTGTATACTATAAGCTACGGTGACGTTTACCACCAGGCAGGTCTTAAGCTCGTCTGCCAACGTAATACCATAAAAAAATAGTGTGAAGTATTTATTTTTTGTTTTTAGTGGAATATCTCCATCTAGATGTAAAGCGTACTAATGTAATAAGATATTTTGAGATATGATAGTTATAAAAATGGAACACAAAACACATGACACAATTAAATATACAAACATGTCAACGCAATGAAAGTAGATGTTTATCTTTATGTGGTCGTAACTAACTACGGCTTACCTTGGCGCAGTAATTTTACGATATAATAAAAAAGAAATAATCATAGGCTCATACTCATACTACACCTCAAATGCTTTCGTGATCGTAACCTTGGGTGCGAAAGTGTTGACAAGTTCCGTATGACCTTTGGTCGAAGGTCAAGTGTAAGTGTCGCAGCCTATGTTTTCGCATCGCAGTAGTCTATAAAAGTTCTTATCTATAGTTTTACACTGTGGCAGTATGTTCGGCGCACTTTCTTTTGTTTTCTTGTAATGGAAATTGAATTCGTAGATTGGGACGATAACGAAGAAGAACATTTTTAACGATCTTCGTTTTTATGTTATCATAGAAATGTACGCAGCTCTTTGCCATATTCCATAAGTACTCACATTTTACAGTGCGTAGCTGTAACTCTTATTATGTAGGAAATAAAGATGCTGAAATCTCAAAAGTGAATACATATACATATTATGGCTACGTAGGTACAAAATAGAATTTCTTTATGTTAATCCACAGATTTAATAATACAAGGAGATAGGCCAAGCCGGCGTCTAACTTGCGACAAGTGTATGCCCTGTGGGCATACATTTCCGCCACTTCGCCTTCCGATAAAGTCAAGTGAATACGTAACTCAGCGATTTGACCGATCTCCTTTGCGGCTGTGCTTAACTTTCATCGCTTCGCAGTCCTTAAAACTCGCGCAATGAATAGTGTATATTACAGCATGCTGCACTAGAACATGTTATGTAGTACGGCCGCTGATTGCGACACTCGGTCTTCCTATGAACTCGGCGATTCGACCGATCTCTTTAGATTGATATATCTGTGTGTAAATCAATTTCCGCAAACTAAAAGAGTAAAGGCAGTCTTGCATTACTAATGCTTAAAAATACCCATTTCATTAATTTTGCAGTAACAATGCAATTCGGAAAATAGCACATGAACAATTTTTAAATCGCTGACATCACCGTGCCTCCTGGTTGAATACAGATTATCTTTTTAGTTTAATTAAAATATAAACCATATCCACTTGGAAATACGTTTTAGTTTATTTTCTTTCTCAAAATCTGAACAAGCGTTGTGTAAATAATGTACAAATTAGTTTTTTGCTCTACAGGTAGGTATGAACCGTGAATATCGCTTAGACACGGCGAAGGAAACACTGAAATGAGAGATTCGATATTATTAATTCGTAGCAGGTATTTTCAGTAGCATGTTTATTTTATTTTTATCGACAGATTTCTTATGAAAGCGAGGTTTGATTTCAACAAAGTAAATCGCAATATTCGCAGGTCTATGAACAAATTAAATAAACAATGTTACAACGCTTTTAAAATTTACATGACATGGCGAATACGAAAACCATCATAATTAGCTTACCGTCTGATGTTGAGGAATGGCTATGGTATTACATGTTGATGAAGAGGAGATAGATATCTTTCGCGTAGGTATAGTAGAGAGAGACTAAAATGCTAATAATGACTGGTTATTATATAAAGGGTGATTGGTAATGGAGATAGAAGAGGACAATTCTAGTCGATTTCACTATAGGATTTACTATCCGAAAGCGAACCATTTCTAAGATATTAATCATTTTAGAATTTTTATAAAAAAATCCGAACGCAATAAATCGCAGGACCGGACTGAGGGGGGTTGCCAGCCCCTCGTTTCTGCTAACGACTGCTTGTCTTGCCAATGTGATAAATGTATCACTTTATCCAGCTACCAGGTGCACCCTGCCTGGTCATAAAAAACCCTAAACTACCCCGAACTAAGCCATGTAGGTTAATAAAACACTAGACTCCACTTGTTTTATTACCTTATCCAAGTCTTCCAAGATATTGTGGCAACCCAGATTTGTCGCGTGACTTTCCGCCACTGCCCACACACACATACGTTCGGCCCCGCTATGGTGCCCGTTCGCCTGCCACGCATATGCCCTAGTCTACACGTCTAGGGCAGCGTGTGCCCCTCTCTCCTGAGGGGGCGGCTGCTTCCGATGGCCTTATAGCCTTATAATTTTGGCACTAGGCAAGGGGTGCTAGTCGGTAGGAGTCCGAAGTAACCCCGAGGGTCGCTCTCTGGATATCCGTGTAGGATTAGGCCTCATTCCCTCGGGGTCTGGAAATTCTTTTTAGCTCTTTTCGTTACTCTGTCTTTAAATTCTTTCGAAAGGGAAAGCAACTGAGGGGTTATTGGGAATAAAAATTGGTAAACCTGCAGTGAACGCGAAGATGTATAGTCGCACGTATTTGGGTTTTTCATTTTGTAATTTTTGATTATTGATATATTCGAAATGTATGTTCGTGCAAATCTAAGACGACGACGTAATGACTGATTGTCTAACAGTATTTCTAACGTGACACTAGATAATGCACCATAAATAGACAGCAACAGTAAATGCATTGCGCGGTGCAACCGTTCCAAATATGGGGATTAAAAACTTTCAGTGTTAAATGTCTTGTGACGAAAAGACTTCTGTAAGATTATAATTAGATGGCTTAATTGTGACGGTTACAATTTGACTCTTATTCAAAGTCCAGTGGCTGATGATGATCTACCTTTGCTAAGTCCCATGTCACATCAAAACCGCAAATTGGTAGTCACCTACCCACTTGCGTTTATCAATAGCTGTACGTTTTCCTTGTTAACTCTGCAAGATATTCCTCTAATCACTTACAAAACTAAGCCTGCCACATATCAAATGCGACGTTAGAATTCTAATAATCTCCGGCGTTGCGCCCGCGCACGCTGTTTCGGTGTGGCAATGCGATTTGTCACAGGTTGGTCACACATTGCTTCTTTAAAGCGTACCTTTTATTGTGGCATTTTAATAGGTTTGGTATTTCTTTGGTACTATGTCACTTTATCTTATTACGCAGCTGTTGAGAGCCGCCAGCGAATATAAATTGACTTTGAATGTGGCACGATACATACGCAGTAGCACGTGACTGTACATAATTGATTTTATTTCCATATTGCACTGTACGTTGGTGATTTATTATGTGTGGTGAATTTGCATATAACTATATTTCAGTTTTAAACGGGATTCAATATCTATAAACCTAAACAATAGAACCTTTATAACAATAAAATATATATATTATATATTGGTTCAACGTTTAACAGAAATAACGCAGACTCTGAAAGTTAATATACCCGAAAAATAAGATGCGTCTAGCTGTTCCAGGCGCTTCTCCATATGTGTAGCACGTCTTTTCGGAGGTTTACCCTTGTTTGGTATAACAACGTTTGCTCGAAAATCGTTTCGTCTAATTTCAGTTGCAATAAAGTCATTTCGCATAATTATTCATTTGACCGAATATTCAATTGGTAGAATTTTATTTAGCATAATTATTTATTTGACATAATGTCATTTCACCGAATTTTCATTTGCACTAATTTTATTTAACCTAATGTTTAATTGGTAGAATTTTATTTAGCATAATTATTTATTTGACATAATGTCATTTCACCGAATTTTCATTTGCACTAATTTTATTTAACCTAATTTTTAATTGGTAGAAAAAATGCCAAATAACTTATGTCGTTTTATTTCTCTGTTATTTAAAGTGAGTAAATAATTATGTGATGTATATCAATGTGAGAAACGCCCTAAAGTCGCTTCTGGCACTCGCTCGTCGCTTCGCTCCTCGCTAACCTATTGTTCAATTGAACATTCGATGAAATGAAAATTATACCACCTGAATAATACATCAAATGAACATTATACTTTTTGATCAATAGCGCAAATGTTGTTATCGCAAATGAACATTCGATGAAATGAAAATTATACCACCTGAACAATACATCAAATGAACATTATACTTTTTGATCAATAGCGCAAACGTTGTTATCGCAAATGAACATTCGATGAAATGAAAATTATGTCAATCGATATTATACAAAGTGATTATTTTCTTAAACGTTGTTCGAAGAAATGATTTTCGACTAAACGTTGTTATACGAAACAAGGGTGAACCCTTTTCGGAAGCTGTCCCCCAAAGTAATAAATTACACTGATCATGGAAAGTCATTAAGATCATTAAAGCCAGTGTAATACAGAATTATCCCAGAGTTGTCGAGACATTTTGCATTTTCAAATCCATTGCATGAACCTTGTATTTATCATTGACATCTTGTTGAAGAAATTATTTTAATATATCCCTTCATTACAGTGTACCTGTCTTCCAATCTTTTTGTAGATGCTAACCCTACTGTATTTGATTGCGCATATCATTCATTTTTTATGAAATTGAAGCCTTGACTTTAGCTCCCAGTTGATTTTATCTTTTGGGAGAGCTGCAATGATATCATCTAAACTATTATTATTTTAACTAAGCATATTTTCTAAGCTTTTATGATGTAACTTACGGAGTAGAAGATTGATTTCATTGAGATGATTCTATGACCAAATCAATTATGTATATTTGATTCATAGCTATTTTAGTTGCAGTTTTTTCCTCTGTGGCTGCAGTGCCAGAACGAAACTAACGATAAACAAAATTTGACAGATGTTTCTCATAAATGAATAAAGAAAGAGCCTACCACCGCCTACCACCCTCAACTTAAAAATAACAAAATCACAACATTGTAAGCAGTTCACGTCACGATGTCGTGTACGCAATTACGTCGCCGTCACGGCATACCCGCAATAACGTATGTAAATGTGAGGGTGGAGAAAAATGAGTGAGCCGGGCGTCGAAGCCGCGGCCGGCCGGTAATAGCGTGATGCACGGCAATAAGCGGTAATCGGGCCCTGGGGACACTGCTCTCGTATTTGCAACGTGGAAGCAATGTCGATGACTGGAAGCGTCATCGTGAAGTTTCCGGTCACGAATATGACTACCCTTTTATATCCCGTGGTTGTCATAGAAGTCGACAAAATGTGGACGCATATTTATCCGAACCGAACGCGCCGAAAGAGTCGAACGAAACGAATTTAAGAATTCTTTATATGAAATCCTATGATATCTCGCATACCTGCCTGAGTAGATACGTCCGAATCTGGAAGAAAGAACCCCAGAAATCCTCGACGGATTCGGATGACTTTTGAGGACAAACATTCGGCGCGGGTTAGCTATGTGTTGCTGTCGACTCAACCGATGCGCCCGCATTCATTTTATTCACATATAATTACAGTGCGAAATGTGTAAAGGAATTAGAAACGATTTTTACGGCGCTTTAGGTGTGGTCGATTCTTTCGGTGCGGATATGTGTGCGAGGCGCGTTCGGCTCGGATATGTCTTAAGGCAGATTCAGAAAGCCGTGCAGACCATCGCAGCAAGGGTCACTGGCGTGGTGTCAGTAAAACCCACAACAGCGTTCCCAAGAAGGGTTAGGGTTAGATATTAAAATTCGGAATAAAACTGCCTCCTTAATAAAAAGTGCTCTATGGAATAGTAGGACATGTTTTAGTTAAGTAATTTATTAATATCAGCAACCGCTGATATTGATGTGAAATAATCAGCATCAGCGTCCGCAGATACAGTAAGAACCTACATCAGCAACAAGTAGAGTTGCCAACTCTCGAAAAGACCAACCCGGGAGAATTAAAGAAATTCGGGCAGCACGGCAATCCGGGAGGGTTGGCAACCCTAGCAACAATCCTGGTATGCAAGTACTGACATATACATATACCATCTTATCAGTCTACTACCATAACAATAGTATGAACAGCTTTATTATGTTCTCATTGATGATAAGGTATTCAGTCCCTCAGTGGTTATCATTACTTACCATTAGGTCAAGAGCTTCCCTGCCAAAAATAACATAGACTGGGACTTCCAATACAATTAACTAAAAGCATGACAACAAAAACAATAAAAGAAATGAACATGTAAACAATGATGTCACCTCTTCGATATCCTCAAATAAAACACTACGCAGTAATAGATTCAGAAAAATAGGGAATTTACGAAAATGTTTTCTTTACTTTTACTGTGGTAGTAAATAAGCGGGTCATGCCGTCACTTTTGTTATCCCCCTCTATACGTTTCGTGATTTCTGTTATAGTTACCACCCTTTCTTATGGGGTTTTCGTATAAATTTACTACATTATCTACGCTCGAGTGGAAAGATAAGTGCTGGCTGATCCTTGTATTTTATGATGTTGACTTGGTAGAAATAGAAGTTGGTACATAAAAAGACTTTAAATAATAATTTAAAGGAAAAGCTAGTCGAAAATGGTTCATCAATTTCGTCCTCTGTGCTTTGAAAGTTGCGATTGTTATTGCTTATAATTCCTTCTACTTATAATTCCTTTTAAAATCTCAAAAATGGTTTCGACTTCGAACCGTAGAAGTTTTCAGGAAATTGGAGCATTGTATCCTATAATCTCAAATGCATTCCCCCCACGTAAAAGGAATTGGCGAACTGAACGAAACAGTGTTTTCCTGCACAATTGGCTAAAAATATTTTAGTAAGTAAGTTTTTAATAAGGCCTAGTAAGTTCCTATTAGTTTCTATTCGACAGATAGTCCATACAAGACTGTTAATATATCTGCCAAATATCCTACTAATAACCAGTAAAACTGGCCTGTTTAACTGACAATCTATGTCAGTAAACATTTTTCACTCTTCAAAGGCATTATGCATCACCACTTCCAGTTTAACCGTAGGCTGTGTTGTCACGTGCGCGTCAAGGGAGCGCGCTGGACAAGTACCGCGGGCAGGTGTCATTAGGACACAGGAACAATTGACCACACGCTCTGCTCCGCCACAACCAGCCATTAAGCACTTACATGAAGTACGCCCGATGGAACCACCGATCAAGTATTACCTATTTCGCTACGCCGTTTTATAATTCCACGTTAAGCGCAATACATCAGATATTTAATTGTTTCCTCTTTTGCAATGTTGCTTGATCGTGTTATTGATGTGCGTGGGGATGGATCTCCTCGTTTTTTTATTTCTTGTTTTTTTTTTTCTCTTGTAGAATTATAGTTGGCTTAATATCTAGTTTTTTACTACTGTAATTTGATCGCAAGGTTGTTCCTTGGAGTCTTAATTTGAAAACCTTAACAATTTGCATCATCAGGAAACTGTATACGATTTTAATTCAAAAGTAAAAAATACAGATATGGAAATAAGTACATATTAGCTATTACAAAACTTTAACAAATATAATAATAAATGTTTTATGTGTATAATTTCTAGTGAAGTGAAATTGCGAATGAGAGATGTAAATTGCGTTGTTCAAGACCATAATAATATTTATAGATAAATAAACACAAAATCTTAAACGTAAATATATTGTAATAATACAGCAAAATAACTTTATAATAAAATAAAAAGCAGTTGTTTTTGTATAGAAGTTCTGGATGAAGATAATATTGGTGACTTTTGCGAGCGAGAACTTCTGCATGTGATGTGTGAAATATTAATCCTTTAATTATTTGTATTTAGTTGGATGAATGTTCGTTGTGATCAGATTATGATAACGATTATTAACGATGATCGTAAGTTACGATGAAGCTGTAGTTGAGCTTTCGCTGCTCAAGGATTTAATACTAATTCAACCACAGATTTAATAATACAAGGAGACAGGCCAAGCTGGCGTTTAACTTGCGACAAGTGCCCTGTGGGCATACATTTCCGCAACTTCGCCTTCCGATAAAGTCAAGTGAATACGTAACTCAGCGATTTGACCGATCTCCTTTGCGGCTGTGCTTAACTTTCATCGCTTCGCAGTCTTAAGACGCGCGCAATGAATAGTGTATATTACGGCATGCTCCACTAGAACATGTTATGTAGTACGGTCGCTGATTGCGACACTCTGTCTTCCTATGAACTCGGCGATTCGACCGATCTCCTTAGATTGATATATCTGTGAATTCAACATTAATTTTTCATAATTTTTACTATGAAAAAGAGGCGATGTGCTACAATTCGAAGTCGTTTCGTAGCCGCTATTCCGTAGCATTCATAGTAAAATAACACCCGTATTCACAAACATTACTATGAGATTTCTCGACTCTTGGATAAATAAACGCAATCAAGGAGCTTATACTAAGAAAATATAAGCTCCTTGAAACGCAATGCATTGAATAGAGCTCTGTGATTGGTTCGATTCTGTTGCTTAGTTCACATCGTTGAATGTATTGACGTTTTATTACTTCAAACTTTAAGCTTTTGAGATGGAATTTCTCCAGAGTTCTTGTTGCAAAAACACGTGTTGAGTGACTCAATTTTAAACTCAATCTACCGTACGATTGTCAATTATTTTTAAGTGCATTTTCACTTGATATTGACGCAATGCGTAATGTTTATGTGTCGCGATCGCCATTTATTTAAAAGAAGAAGAATAAACTTTTCACATCTGTACCCTTAGTATGAGTTTTGATAGTTTTCGAGCTCAATCAAACGTATCGTCTCTTTTCATACATTGCCCACTGTCTCTGATAGTTTACGCTAGAGGCGCTAGTGGGCAATGTATGAAAAGAGACGATACGTATGATCGAGCTCGAAAACTAACAAACTGGATGTTGCTTTTGACATCTCGACCTGTGCGTTGTGTAATATAGCTAGCTAGCTACCTAAGCTGTGCGTTCATTTTCGAGTACGCATAGTTCCGATCCCCACTTGAGAATTGTCTATGAATGGGTTCTTACGACCCTGTGTGTCCACGCGCACTATGAGACCTCAAAATCCTTGCCATATTGCACACACTGAGAAATGCATTATTTTGCATAACCTTGTTTTATACTAAGACAAGTATTGTTTGTGAATACGGGCGTAAAAGACGGTCCCTTTCCTAGCTGATGAGTGTGCTACTGCCTTAATGCCGCTCATAAACCATTTAGGTACTAATGTCTATTAATTGTCAAAGCGCAAGATTCTCCAAGTACATAATCAATCAATGCCCACTATAAACAAACCGGCTGTCGATAGATGTGGCCACGTAAATCAGAATTAGCGCCGATAACGTGTAGCACAATATCTCCGATTAAAATGCCGGGGCGGGCGGCGGGCGGCGCCTTGACTAATGTTATGCGGGAGTATGCGCGCCATGCGGACGTGGCCGATACAATGTTAGCTGTAAGTACTAATAAATTGAGTGACCGGCGAAGTACGGACTGGCTTTTGGGCTGTTTACGTGTCTTGAGAGCAATTGAGTCGTGTTTATGGTTCTGTTGTCGAGATAGTTTATTTTTGGGTTTAGTGCCCCTGTAGGCGACAGGCTGGCAACCTATACTGCCAGATGTGGCTTTGTGTGTAACCGAATGTTACCTGAAGCTCTGCTCGACCCCTTTTGGGATTGTTAGCGTGATAATGTCTGTGATAAAAAAATGAAGTGTCGCAAACTTTAATTAGCTATAAATAAAGATTAATTTCGATATTTAACACTTGGGGAATATATTTTTTTCTTATAAATTGCGTTTCAACGGAACTCCAAAGTTCGTCCATAATTTTAAAACTGGATTCGTATAATATTATTAAATAAATAAAATAAAGACAATCTACGCCGCCGTTATTAAGCTCCCTAAAACACACAATCAAATAGTTGAGTTAATGAACTAGTTGAGTGTCACGACCATTTTGAATTGACCTTTAATTGAAAAGCTGATCACTTTTGTTTTCGTTTGTTTGTAAGCACGCCGCGTGTGCCAGCGCGCTCGTTATGCGGACGTGCGCGCCGCACCAACGTACCCGTGATAAATCGCGGCGTTCTTTGGTCTAAGGGCGCGTTTACACATCATCATCATTATCATCATTTCAGCCGAGTGACGCCCACTATTGGATATAGGCCTCCCCCAAGAATCTCCAAAGCAACCAGTCCTCGGTTCCCGCATCCAGCGGCTTCCCGCGACCTTTACCAGATCATCAGTCCACCTTGTGGGGGGCCTACCAACACTGCGTTTCCCGGTACGTGGTCGCCATTCGAGGACAGCCCCAGCGGCCGTCAGTCCTCCTCGCAATGTGCCCTGCTCACTGCCGCTTAAGGTTCGCAATTCTTTGGCCTATGTCGGTGACCTTGGTTCTCCTGCGGTGCACACAGAAAGTCCGTATTTACAGGATCGTTTTTAATGGATAAGTAGCTACTGGAGGTAATGCTCACACCGCACCGCACTGATCTGGAATAATTTTGTGTGTGTGAACTCGCTCGTACAACTACGCCATCGCCTAATAAAACCGTTTACGATCAAACGGACCGCTGTTAATTTTGTCGGATCGGTATTTTTTACTGGATCTGGAATGCAGTCGTGTGTGTGAGCTCGCCTGTACAACTACATACGCCATCGCCGAATAAAAACGTATGCGATAAAACGAACCTGTAAAACGGACTGCTGTGTGAACGTGCCCTAACGCGTTGGCGCCACGCTCACTTGTTGCGAATTCGCAAAGAATTCGTCTGTTTATCTGCTTTGATTTGGTTCTGGTGTAGCTCCAAGTCACTAATATGATACCTCTTCTCAAAACCTGACTGTCACAAAAGCCGAGAAGACCATCGCATCAAGAAGAAACTCGCGCGGTGGCGAGGAAACCACTAAGGAGCAATACGATATAAGGCCGAATATGATACGACCGTCAATAAAACTATGCTAAAATCTATAATAGCAGTATGGTGACATATTGCACCGACTCCAAATAATTTGGGATCAGGCAAGGAAGAAGAAGAATTTTCTTCTTCCTTGCCTGGTCTTTTGATTGGAAAAAGCTCTTTTGATTGGGTAAACATGTAAAAGAATAGACAAGACGAGATCGAAGCAAATCACAACTAAGCGATTGTATCCCGCACAGATATCGGAAGTTGCTCTGTGGTATCTTTTTTTTTCATTGACTACCGCAGGTTGTCACTGATGTGATGACATTTCCTGCATCACGGGTTTTAAAATCCATGTGTTTTAAGGTCTGTGGTATCGTGATATCTCATCTACTTAATTTGAATAAGTTTTGTTTTGATTTTTTTTTAAACTAAGAGATGGCAAAGAAGCGTGCGGCCCACCTGGTGTTAAGTGGTTACCGTCGCCTAAAGACACTTGCAATATTAAGGGTAAATCACTTAACACTGCAAGCGCGTTGCCATCCTGGGGACTAAGATGATATGCCTTCCATGCCCAGTACACTGGCTACCTTTCCCTTCAATCCGAAACACAGCGAACTGTTTCACGGCAGAAATAAGAAAGGCGGTGGGTACCTACCCAGACGACCCTACATATGGGTCTACCACCTAGTAAATTTTTAATGTTGACACATACTTATATAAAAATCTATTTCTCTACTGAGAGCTCAGACTGATAGTTATGATTATCTAAAGATTCAATTTGTCATTAGTAGGTATACATTTGGTTCTAAGAAATGTCTTTGATATAGAGTATTTAGATATTGAATAGACAGATAATCTTATAGCAGATATGGCTTACTGTTTGATGTAAGCATCTTTGTATGTTCTAATAGATTAAACGCGTGTCACTGCTCAGGAATGTCAATATAAGAGAATTTCAATAAACATAGGCTTACGTATTAAATGCTTCAACATTAGATAGTAGATAACGTCTTGTTAATTCATCATTCATTCGATCAATGGTACAACTTGGTAATATTTTACTAACCCATTATTCACACTTGGTATACCTATTTCATGTATCGGATCACAAATTAAAAGACAATCTTTACAGATAATGTCTTTATAGATACTATTGTATTGACAATTTTCTACGGACACGAAAGCATCATGTCGTCTCAAAAATAAGTTGTTCCAACTACTCTGTTATCTAGAGATAACACAGTAGTAGTCAGCTTTGTAATCGTGATTCAGATTTGCTTTACTTATATAAAGTTATGGTACAGTATTTTTTACATGTAAGATAAAGCAATATTTCAGTGCTCCATATAATATTAGTAAATTTAAATGCTTTGACGATATGTTACAAAATGTTAGTACATCACAATATATTAACGTTATGTAGGATATCGTCCAAGCATTCTACTGAAGAAGCAATAAAGTCAAGAATTCCCGACATTTAAGCAGTTGATGAGAAACATGACATAATTATCACTATTACCCTTAAATAACCAAGTATTTACGGCTCTAGTCAGAAAATTTACACGCATTAATGGCTAAACAACGGGCGTGGGTTGGAGAGCCAGCAAACCCATGTAGGGATGCCAGGGGACATTCCAACACCTCCTCGGATATAAATTATTAATCGACTAATTTAAAGCCGCCATCTTGCGTACAGTTGTGGCCAAACTTTACTAATCTAGTGCTTTAACTGTACTTTAGTTACAGAGGAATATAATCTACAAACTACAATATTACCTGCATCAATTTTCTTCATATCAGCAAACATGTTAACTATGATATCTTTTTAAAAGTGACGTTATTTTTTTGTGTGAATTGAACATCATAAAATTTCATTACTGTTAATGTTCTGACCCATTATTATTATTAGTTTAATGTGATCATCTAAAGGAAATCTAAGCGAGTTGATAAATCATCAGTCAAATTCATAGTTACTGAAAAATGACAATACGAAATAGCGATATTGTTACTACAAGTACAATGAATGACACCTCACAGTCGTAACCAGAACGAGGTTTATTCATCATCATCATCAACAGCTCATATAATGCCCCCACCGAGGGGCTCGAGCCTACCACACATTAGGGGCGATTAGGCCCTAGTCAACCACGCTGGGCAAGTGTGGGTTGATCGACTCCACACACAACCTAAGAATTTCTTCATAGGCGTGTGCAGGTTTCCTCACGATGTTTTCCTTCACCGTAAAAGCGTCGATTAAACGTACATATGAATTCAAAATTTGAAAACACATTCGTACGTGGCGGGGATCGAACCAGTGCCTCCTGGGTGGGAGACGACGCTCTTACGCACTACGCCACCGACGCTTTTTAGTCGTAGTAAAGGTTTATTACAGGCGAGTAAATAATGACTGGAAGTGTTTAAACATGCTACAAGTTATCTAGCAATTACTCTGGTGACTGAAATTGGATGAATACCTTTAGAACCTTTTTCAGGTTTTTTATGGCCGGTATGCATCTACAATGAGTCCAGTATGCATAAAGGACTGAGTACGTAATTACGTAGCTTGGAGCGAGACATTAGCCAGTCGAGTGGAGAGGGTCGTGATGCGGCCGGAGATTAGCGGTGATTTGTGAGGTTCGGTGGACCGGTCTGGCCCCGAGAGTGACATTCCTTTACAGTGCAAAGGTGTTCATTCTACAATCAGTTTCCTGTATTGTGAAAAGTTCGCTAGCAATAGATCTGTAGGTATCGATGGCTGACGGCCAAAGAATTTCCAACAATTTATAAAATCTAGTCCTTTCCAACAATTTAGAAAAGTAACGATCTTTGATATTGAGCTGCAGCGGAGTATTTTAAATCATAGTAAATAATACATATTTAATACATATATTTCCACATATAAGAATATTAAATATTATACCCTTGAAACCGATTCCTTCCTTTGTTGTCAAAGGTTTACTGCCAAGACACTGTTTAAAGAACATAAAAGTACAATAACGCGTCTACAATGTAATTTGTATTAAAGGCATAAATTAATTTTACTCCAGACTGAGTAATTACTTATTAAATACCGACAGTTAAATATGGAACAGAAACATGATGTTAAACTGTTTATCGAATTTCGGGATTGCAGTGAATGTAGCGTGCTCAACATTGCGCCCGACGAATGGAGTTTAAAAGTTCCCATTAATTAGTACAACAAACAAGCGACCGGCCAGCGGCGCGGATACAGTCAATTATTTAATTACTTCTCATTAGAATTGTCAGGGACACTAGCCGTGGGACGCCTGGATGCTTTCTATAATAAAACTTTTCCCTTGCTCGAAAAATTGTGTAATTGTTGGTTCCATTGGAAGTAAAAAGTTTATTTGTATTGAAGCCTCATAACTTTTATTATAAAATAATTGTTTAATTTCCCAACAAAAACTTACTGGTGTCTATTATGAAAGATCACAAGAGCAGTCAGTTGAAAGCGAAATGAATGGCTCTGAATTTCGGTGAAATATTTTATTAACTTTCAATATTTTGTGTGTGTGCCAAAAACTGTTGAGACATTCTGCCATTTAATAGTAATTGATATGACGTATTCGATATTAATGATTAGTTTGGGAAATAGTCGATATGGGTCGTTAACGACCAGTGGCATAGAAAATTGGGCCAAATAATTTCCTAACAATTGTTCCAATTAAATTCAACACATATAGCTGATAATGCTAAGGTGGCTGGTAGATGTTAAGAGCAGCTTTAAAATAGCAACTTTTCTATTTTTATTATTGATAGCATTTAGCAATAAGATCAGGAACAAAACTCACATGTGTGGCAACTGCGATGTTGTCGTGTACTCTGAGAATAGGGGCACGGGTCGTGTGAACACCAGCACTGCCCACATCAAGACGGCTCATTAACCCTACTTTGTTTGCAATATTGCCATTTTGTTTTAAAGCTTCGTAATTATTCTTTATGTAATATAAGTGACAAGTTCCAGCTTCAGCTCTATATGAATTAAGTTTAGCGAATCAAACATTAAATGCAATCAATCAAATGGTAAAAACTATATTAATATCTGCGCACATTTTAGCATATAGAAAGACACAGTGGATAACTTTTTCTCAGTTTTGGGAGCTAAGGAAGAGTACCTAGGTATAGATGTAAATAGTTTGTTTACAATGCAAAAAGATAAATGTTTATTCTACTGAGTTATCTTATTTACCATTTTTGCTTTTAGTATTATGTTTTATTGCTGTGAACTTATTATAACATCTAGACTAAAAGTACAATATATTTAAGTACAAAAAGCTAATATAAGCTCCCTGAGGATAGTTGGAGCGGATCCAAATAAGAAATATGCCGCCATTGCGGAGTGCGCGCCAAATGCCAGACCTATCGTCTGGTTAGCTTCTCTACTATATAACTATACAATTTTTGTGAGACAAAGCCTTTGTATACTTAGTAGATTTACAATCTTTAACGATCCTTAATAACAGAAGGTACTAAATAAGATAATCAATTTAATATTTATGTAAATTATGTTTTAATGTCTCTTGTTTCTTAATTAAGAAAGTTATTACAAAGTTATAACGTTTAGAAGTTATTACAAAGTTCTTACGGTTTGAAACATAAATATTAATATAGAAGACACCTTAAATGATTTAAATAGCCCTTTATGACGATAACTATTGAAACAGTAAATAGTTAATTATAATAAATAAACAAAACGACTTAAACACAGCTTTGGATTATGAGAAGGTGAAGGTTAAGTACTAGAACCTCCTTCATAGTGTACTTACGTAACCTTTAAAACAAAATATAGACACTATCCTGTTGGTAGTAGACTCTACATGGAACTGGGAGAATCTATCGCTGCAGAGAATTTATAGTGATTTAGATATTTATAAAGTTATATAGGTATGTTGCTGTTCGCGAATAAAATCAAACATCTAGGAGCAGTGTTTTGGATATAGAATGGATAAATATATAAAAACTCGACCCATTTTTGGGAATCTAAAGACTGTATAACGTTGACTGTATAACATAATAACTCCTCATCTCTTCTATCCGCTAGAACCAGGTGCCTAACAATATCTGTTTTTATTGAGCTTATCATATTGAGAAATGAAAGTTGATCAATTTGGTTTGTTAAAAAGTTCTATTTATTTTAATTTAGCTGTTGTTGTTATTGACAATGTTCTATTGCTATCCGTGTGTTAACTGGACTCACTGAAAATCAGAACCCGGCATGCCGTGACATAAAGATGAGTAAGTACCATTTCGGATGCATGTTATCTGTATAAGTTAGCACTATCATTATTAAGTGTAGGTACCGTGTTTATTACAACACAAATATACTTTATGGCACAAACAGAATTATTGTACTCTAAATAAATATTATTAATTTCATTTCATTTATTTCTAGATGTTCGTTTCATAAAATAGTAATGTAGAGTTAATTTATGTAAGCTCATAGTTCTAAGGGCAGTGACCCAATCTGCAAGACGCTGCGATTGTCAGCCCATACATTGTTAATCTCAGACCTTTGAATATGTTATTGGTTATTATTGCACATAGATTAGAACTTCGTTAGAAAGCGTACACCCATGGGTTAAACGGATAAACAGCTAGACCATATAACTCGATTCAGAATTACTGTTCGCTGATAAATGTTATGCCGAAAAGTCTATAGTTTAGTTTAAGTGTTTTTGATTCAACTCCGCTTAAGCATAAAAAAATACTTAATTTGAACCTACCAATAATAAGCGATCTCCATTCGATTAGTAACGATAGAACCGATTATGGATCGGCGAAACGTTCCTCGGTGATCCTTAATTCTGAATCGAGTTATGAGTATAAGGTGAAACAGTGATCACTGAGTAACCTTTAACTTGATTCAGACAGTTTACATAAGGAAGCGGCTAATGGCGGTGTCAACACGAGGATTTATGCAGTTATGCCGCACAATAATAGCACACGCAACACTCGCCGGTGTCACATTGTAAATCAATAGTAATTGGCTTCCCTGTTTTCGGACCTGGAATTGAATAACGATTGTGAAGGGATCTGGTCTTATTTGAAACTGGTTTGGTGTTTGCGCCTTTGCGAAGTTATGTAGGTAGATTGGTATGAGACATTAGATTGTATGTAGTTATTTACTTACTTCTTCATTAAAGGCCTCGCAAATGACTATATCCGCCTGATAGCTTGCCATTGTGTAGAAAATATACCTATCCGGACTAGTACTAGATTATTAATAAAAATTACTGGATATTTTTACAAATCTACGTCACTATTTCCCTGTCAAATTGTTAATTCGTTCGTTACTAGATGTTTAATTGCAATATTAAAAACATAGGCACGCGCACATGCTAAAGGGGTCTCGAAGGTTAACACTAAATACACCATAGTCAGTAAATAAAATTAAGATCTCTTCTTGTTTTGTCATCAACGTGTTAGCCTAATATTTTATTAATATACACAACTTAAGTACGAGGTCACGGATTGTTAGGGAAACTTTATCAATAGAATATCAAATTACTTTACGAACTGCAAGTGCTGTTCCCGTATTCCTATAGAGCGAGGCAGGAAATATTATAGTGCCTTTTATAATTCACATATGGATCACTCTACTGACCCATACTATTAATTTCCCAGAACGCGGTCAAAAGCGACCTGCAACTTTATTAAAAACGCAAGCGCACTCCTAACTCTAGTAAATATTAAAAAATGGAGGCCACTTTTCGTTACCCGCAACCTAGTTGGCTGAGAAAAGTTTCGTTGGGTGCTTTACCTTTTTTAATGTCAAGGGGATTTACACGTATGCTCCTCGTTTAAGTCATTCCGTTTTCAAAAATAAAAATACCATTCATTTTACAAACGTAGCCTTTTAACTCTTGCAAAATTAAAGCTCGTACCTTGACCATTTTTAAGAAAGCAACAGGGATTATGTCGACACATCACGCGCTTCTCACACAAAATTAAATTATTAAGACAATGTTTAAGCACTATAAGTACTATGTAATATCTAAAATTGTTGGAACCTTCGGTACATAATGCAACTATTTTTATAGAAGAACGGGGTTTCTTCCTAGCACAGGCTATGTTTAAAAGGAATATCGGCCCGGTTTAATTGTATAGGTACTAACCTAATTTACGTTATCAATCATTTAGTTCTTTATTTTATTTAAGTGCACTTGCATATTTATTTGAGATTATATTTTTCTTTTATTGGTTCCAAAAGGTAGCCGAAGATTACGATTCATGATGAACACAATTCCGTTTACCATTTTGCATACTCTCATTTTCATTCGCATTATGCGTGAAAAGGAACGTGAGCGGCAGAATGGCGTCCCTACGGAAGGGAGTAATAATGACGAATTCCTCTATTGCTGTGTTCCTTGGGGAATGTACATGTCAGATAAGATAATTCAAGCAATGGGTCCCGCGTGGCGTGTTAAAGTTGTGTGTAGATTGCGCATTTCCTGTATCGTCCTACACTTGATATTGTTTGTAGCATAAAATACTGTAGCACAACATGCTATATACCCTGACATAGAGAAAAGCAAAGACATGCGTTTAATTGATATTTTATAACACATCAATCATTTATTACGACATTTTGAAAAAAATCTAGAAAATACCGGTTTAATGAGATTAAAACTAAATAAGAACTGTCAACTGTCGCAAGTCTCTGGAATTTCTACATTTTACTAGAAAATTTTAGTAAAATCTTGGAAGACTAAGTTACGCACTCCGGTATAGATCCTCAGATCATATAAGTAAAATGTAGAACCTAGTCCGTAGACTACCGACGTGAACTCACTACTAGCACAAGCACATTAGTTTAGTTGGAGGGGTTAACTGGATTAATATTAATGTGTTAGCAGCACATTAATATTATAAAAAAACATCTGGCAATCACAAATCCTTCAGTGGTGGTTCATCTGTAAGGATCGAGAAGCCACTAAAATTTATAATACCTTAAAAACTGGTAAGACGATCGGCCATTGGTCAATCCAAAAATTAACATAACGTTCCTCGATAAAAAGACATCGAACTCGAATGAGTCGTGCATATCGCCTCTATTACTTGAAGAAGATTTTCCATCTCGAAGCAATCCTTCCCTGAGGGATTTTGGAAACCCGTAAATGTCTCTTTATGTGCTTTATTTATTTGTCGCTATTATTGTAAGGAGCAGACGCGATATAAATCGGATATTCTCACGGTCAGGGTGGGCTCGTTATAGCAATTGCGATTTACCAAGGTTATAACAATATATTCAGAAACATTAATTACCCCAGTTTAAAAATAAGTAAAGGATTGTGTTAAGAATACTGGATTGTGGACAAAACATAATGTTTGAAAATGTACTTAAGTTTTCTAAAAATTCTGGCGTTACCAACGAACAACTGAATCGCTCGCAATCCAACGTCTAAAACAACTACAACAAATTACGCTGACGTAAATAATAATACAATCGATTATATACACCCCCATAGAAGCATGTTATACAACAAGTTGCAACATAACAGAATCTGATATCAAATATTCGAAGTACAATTTGTTGTTTGATTTGTAACGATTGTTGTCCCGTGAACAATCGATATTCGTAACGTTAACGGTCATTTGTCACCCCTATAGATATCATCGTGTGCGATCGCGATGTATCGAAGAGTAAGGGTTCTGTGTATGGCATGAATCAGGCGTGGTGGCCCCTCCATTACGGGGCACAATAACCATCCGATAAACGATAAGAAACCATACAATTCACGTGTCTGGGGAGTTGCAAGAGAGCAAGAATATCTCTCGAGACAAAACGATTAGGTATTCCTGCAAAAAATATCTATTGTAACAATAACATAAAACAATTTATAATGGAAAAATGGCAACTTTATTCCACATAAGAAACTGAATACTAATATAAATTTATGAAGATTCTATAACAGAACAGAATTGATAATAGCCCTCCGCTGTAATGCAAGAGAACATAAACGTGGCAATAAACTGGCGTGAAACAGACACAAATTAGTTCAGAAAATTGAATTCTGAACCAAGTAATTATTTTAATGGATCAATCTAAAGTTTATTTTATCTTGAAGAATTTAAAGAACAAAATCCAATGCTGTTTGAATGAAGCAACTTGCACAATATCTCGCCAGCCTCTTAATTTTCAATTCAGCGATATATGTTTGATCAACGGAGCACCTTTATTACCCCACGCTGACTAACATTGTAAATTAAATAATTATATACAATTGTCTAAACATTGCTTTAAGGCAACTTCGACAAATGTTTGATCAAACATACTTTTCTGTTGTATTCAGATAAGAATCATGCAAATGTTTGGACCAAGAGTTTGCGGAGAGCACATTATAAAGGCGATCGGTTGCATAAGTCGAGTAATGGGTGGTTCAGTACGAAACTAATACGAAACTCCTCTTGGGTAATCTGAACTCTATAACCATAAGCCTGCACCTGTAAATATCTCAAGCACATTATTTCCTTGTCTGGTTTTATTTGCATAAGATACGGTTGCAATATATGAGAATCGCTTATTGATAGATAAGACAGCCACCGAATCATGTAGTAAAGGTATGTTTATTTCGAGTTATCTCATGGATTGTCAGTAACTTATACAAACATATAGGCTTTTGGATTTGATTATAAACCTTGTTCTAGGTATTCCTTGAATCCTAAATGGGTATTGAAACATTGGTAGCAACAATTTTAGCATTTAGGAGTCTAAAAAAATCGCTATTATGTTATCACGCATGTATGAAGGTCAGATTTCATTACTGGGGGATCTACATTTCGCATTGTTGTTTGCGTTTAAGTTGTTTATTTATTCACAGACACAACAACAAGGCAAAGTAAAATATCTAGTATTTTCTAAGCTGCTGTATTTTAGTTCTAGAACCTTTGTATCATGTGATAAGTAGATCCTTTTTATTTCCAATTGGTCTTTCTTATTATTTAATTTAGTCTTTATAAATAAAAGTTATTGTGTATTTATCTTCATCCAATGGAATTACTGGACCATTTATATACCAAAATTTAGGCAAGTAAAACGACAAACCCTTCTGAAATACCATTATTTCCATTTTCAAGCCCATAACATCTACGACTAAGTTATAACACTACTTAGATCTACGTTTTAAGCTTCAAATATTAATTCAAGTTTGAATACCTAGTTCATGTTTAAGTAAGTTATGGGCTAATTTAAGTTACTAATTACATAAAACAATTATAGTAGTGCTACTTCGCAACAGTACAGCTGCTATATTTTAGTTATTAGTAGACAGCGCCATTATCGTTAGTTCCTGCTTTTCCATAAGCTATTACCATTCGTTCGGTAGTTGACTCTCCTTGGGAACTACAAAGCGTTATCAATAACAAAACCGGAGGTTTCACAAAACAGAAATTTAACACGCTCTAAGTTAAGTTTATTTTCGTTTGTTTCAAGAATGTCGCAACTCAATTAGGGCTGAGTATTATTTATGTTTGGCGCCACAATCCTTGTTAAATTGTATTGATTGGGTTCCTTTATTATGTCCAGATAGTTGATCGGAATGCCTTGATGGATAATACGGGTTTCTTGCTGATATTTTATCAATGTTTCTAGAGGTACCACGGAATTATTGGATCTTGAACTGTGATATCTTGTGGAGATAATCGGACCAGCTCTGTTGACAGAAGTATCAATAGTGTGAAATAGACAGTTTTAAAACCAGCTGGAAGAATGTTGCTTATTAACAGCAATACTTGTTCACAGCTGTTTGTAAATCGACGTTATTTGTAGGAAGCTAAGGGAGTGGCATTAAGGAAGAAGTTATTAATGTAATATTAAATTCTAACTTCAAACCCTATATCGTTCGACTGTAATGAATTGTGAAGGTTTGGGTCGTAAGTGCGCTCGTGTGTATAGTTTGGGTCGTGATGGATTATCAAAACTCATTATGTCATTTTGCGGGTGTTATTACGCAGTTGCAGTGTAATACGCTTAATAGGCTTTGCACCATGCAATTTGTACTGAACGTCTGTGCAAAGTTAAATTGACATTTATCAGCTCCTATGTGAGTACTTATCTAAGAAGTCGATCATGCAAACGCTGCGGATTTGTCTCTTGTGATTAAGCGTTGAATGCGTATAAAAGCAATCATATCTTTGGATTAACAAAATCAATTTATAAAATTGGGATGATAAATGTACCTAAATATTTTGGAAAAATAGGAAAGTAGCTGACGACCTAGTATTTATATTTGTTGTTTCGATAACTTTAATGTAGAATTAGATACCAGAATTAAATTAAGATTACTACAACTATTAATGAACATAGCCTTACACAAGTATATGGATCAACCAGTTATAATGCTCAACAAAATATCTAATTTCTATTTAAAAATACTATCAAACATGATCTGTCTAATTTAATTTGCACAAGGTATGAGTGACGAAAAAAGAGCAATATTTGTGCATAATTTCAGTCGTGGAGCTGAATATGTTGAGGGATATTATCAAGTATAAATAAAATAATGAATTAAAATGTTACGTTAATTTTATGAAGAAAAAACTAATTAAATAGTTTTATTAGTACTGTTAAACCTCAACGTGTTAATATTAAAGTACCCACCTGGAATCATAGTGGGATTCATACTAGTAGTATCGCCTTAACACGAAATAAATTTATTTAAACCAAGTCTGAAGAAAATAGCGTCAGCAAATAAGTACCAGGCAAGCAATGCCTGTATCTATATCTTGCACATGCATCAGTCCACAATAGATTCAGATTAAAAATAGTTCACGAACGCCCATTGAGCCCTTTTGCTTTCACTTCCTTTCCCCAACACAATGGTTTATGTTAATGCCGTATTTGCATGTATATAATACCTAGATCGATATCACAAGATATGCACAATCCTTCTTTACTGGAAAACAAAACGATTGGTAATACCAAATTTGCATACGATATTGCAGGAATTTTTAGAGCTCCTACTAAGTGCAGAGTGAACTGAGGATTACTGGCTCGCTGCACTCGGCCAAGATTTGGTCTAGTTTCTTCGCCTCTGACACAAATGAAATGAACAGTAAGTAGATCTAGCTAATGTTATTAATTTTCATTATTTATATATTTAATGCGTTTTTTTTATTTATTGCCACGGCATTGTACACGAGAAATAGGAGCATATCCGATTGTAAATAGTAGGTACAAGGTGTAGCTTATTTCTAAAAGAATTTTCTTTCAAGTCATTTATGAAGGAGACATGCTGAGATTCGTCGACTTGGAAGAACCAAATGAGATTGTTACAGTCTTGGTCGTCAAAGGCTTACGTATGCTTATCATGTCGAAGATTACTACAACATTCGATGAGGTATTTGTCAAATAACCTGCATCAGTTAAGTTAGGTACCAAATAGCTTGTTATCATATTCATACATTATAATGTTTAAAAAATTTATTCAACGTTCTCCTCTATGTAGCAACAAAGCACACATTTCTAAAGTTAATAAAAATACAAATATCTTAACTGAATTATTAACTATTATTCTATTACAGCAATATTTTCAGCCCCTAGTAACCACGGCCGGCAGAGTAATATCACGTTAGCATCTCGGCCATTATTTTACGGCCTCGTCGCGGCACTTAGGCACATTATGAGGCAAATCTAGCTCGCATCTCGTCCTAGGCAGAATCTCGTGACCTATTACGGCAGTTGTATCATCGCTCGCGCAGGCACTTTCACCTTAAGAGGAAAGTGGGTTTTCATGTTATAACTCACAAATACACCTTTGTGGCTTAATAAAAGGCTTTGCGTTGACAGTTCTGTACGTAATATTTTCATCGTAAAAACTGTTAAGGATGTAAGAGAGATAATACTAGTCTATTATTGTGTTAGTAGCTCTACCTCGTAGTGTTGGGTTTCTGACGGTGAGCAAGGGGTCCAGAATTATTATAGGGATAGAGAATAGGATCAGAGTTGGCTGGGTGCCACCCTGATGTTGCAAGCATTATGTACGGTATTATCATAGGAGGTGTGTGTTTGTTCGTCATCTTTGTCGACTTTTAATAAATAATACTGCTTTGATGTTGTCCATCTTACTAAAAAAAGGAAAAGGTACCTTTAAGTTATTAATTTACAATTCAAAGTACTCACTCAGTTTAGAAATTTTTGATTAAATGAAGAAGGTAAATAATTCGTCTTATGGTCAGTTTCTATAATCAATCCGAAGTTAGTGATCGCCCTATCAGAGTTTTATTACCCAGCAACTCCTGTTATTTTTAGTAATTTTACATTAATTGCTAGTGAACAAACCAGTAAGCTTACATTTATCTTTCGATAGAATATAGAAATTTAAACCGACCGTTACTATATGTATTACTTACAGCATTGGTTTTGTAAGTTTATCGTAATAATTATCCTCCTATTTGAATTTTGAATATCGTTTTACTAATGTAATCATTGGATAAAAGAAGATTTATAATAAAAAAAGATAGAAATGCAGACCATAGACAGAGATTAGACACATACTAATAAATTAATCTTAGAATAAATATTTTACCAAAATTTTTAGCTTATAAAAGCAAAAACAAAATAATTAAAATTTAGAACAAGTCTAACCAAATCCAGTCCATGTCATGTAACGGATCCATTTCAAACGAAATTTTATCTGAGGTAATTCAGATAATGCTTAGTTGAGTTAAAACTTACTTGAAAGGCAACCTAACCCCCGGGCGGTTATTATCTAATAATGGGGCAATAAGTATGAAGTATTACTTTTGTTCAGTTCACACCAACATTACAACATGATTGAATTATTACATAAATAGACGTATAATTGTTGAATAGGACAGTAGATAATAAACGTTGAAACAAAAGACTAAATTTTTCTGCTTTCTAGCGAACAACAATAGCAAATCAACTGTTATGGCCTTGTCAACGAGCAAGCAAATGTAAAGAATATTGTATCTTACTAGATGGTAGACTCATATGCAATAGAAAGCAGATAGTACAAATAACGCACTTCAACAAAACTACTGGAGAGCTTCAAAAATATCATTCTAACATTGAATTAGTTTCTGGCTCTATACCCCAGGGCAGCGTACTGGGTTGCTTACTTTTTCTTGCATACATTAACGAGCTTCCCTCTGTGGTACAAGCACCCTCTAAGCTTATACTTTTCGCAGATGACGCTACCCTCTTGATACCTTGTGATTATAAAGACGAAACCGTAGCACATAATGTGATAAAAGACTCATTAGTACAAATCGAGAAACATCTGACTGAATTGGATCTTGTACTTAACTACGGAAAAACTAAGGTTATGAAGTTTATGCCATACCAAAGGACAGGACCAACCCTAAACGTAAATCACGAGGGACGAAAAATTGAGGAAGTTGATTCTTTTGTACTCCTAGGAATTACCATGGACAGCCATATGACATGGAAACAACACATAAGTACAGTTGTCAGTAGGCTAAGCAGTTTCTCATACGCCCTCCGAGAGCTCCGAAAAAACACAAACGAACACTGCGCGCTTGTTGCATATCACAGCCATGCTGCGGCCTGGATAAGGTATGGTATCATCATCTGGGGCAACTCGACCGATGTCATGGACGTAACCATCTTACAAAAACGCTGCCTAAGGATTATAGCATTGGCAGGTCGGAGAGAAACTTGCAGAACGTTGTTTTTAAAATACCGAGTCCTAACTGTGACATGCGTCTATATATTTGAATTGTGTAGACTTGTGAGGAAGCACAGCCATTATTTCCAAAGGATCGGAGACTTGTCTCTTCGTTATGCCTCTCGCCGTGGAGATGACTTAGTATTACCTCGTCCGCATCTCACGCTTTTTAGAAATGGGACATACTACATGGCAGCTAAAGTCTACAACCATCTGCCGAGTAATCTGAAGGCCCTCCAAGGTAGTAAATTTGAGAGAAGTCTAAAGAGGCTATTAATATCGGAACCATTATATAATATTAAGGAGTATTTTAATAAAAAAATTACTATTTGACTTATAGATTTAAAATTACTTATGATTTGACATTTTATTCATTAACCAATGTAATCAATGGAAATAATTTATCTTTGACATTGCTCACGTACAAAATTAATCATATTTTTATTTATTTTTTTATAGTTTCAATTCACAATGCCTTATTTAATTAATAATTAATAAATGTAAAACTGACTATTATAATTTATCTTTGACATTGCTCACGTACGTACATTACTAATCTCAATTTTTATAAACAATTCACAATGCCTTGAAGGTTGATTTGTACAATTAGATTAAGACCTAACTTACTATATTAATGTGCTGATATTGTATCAAATTAATGGTGAATAAATGAATTATGAATTATGTAGGGTCGTCTGGGTAGGTTCCACCGCCTTTCTTATTTCTGCCGTGAAGCAGTTTGCTGTGTTTCGGATTAAAAGCAAAGGTAGTTAATGTAATTACTGGGCATGGAAGGCATTTCATCTTAGTCCCTAGGATGGCAACGCACTTGCAGTGTTAAGTGATTTACTCTTAATATTGCAAGTGTCTATAGGCGACGGTAACCACTCAACACCAGGTGGGCCTTAAGCGTTTTTTGGCATCTCGTAATATAACAAAAAACTATTTATTTACAATCTTCCTCCTGGTCACAGTGTATATGGAGTCAGTGCAAAGTCACCATACTGATAATAGTAGGTCTTGCCATATTTTATGCTTGGCTGCCTGCCTGAGATCAACCCTCCTTGGGATTGTTGTGGGTGGTTGACTCACCGTCGCGGCGAGTGACTCTTTGGTGCAATCCCGGTGGTCTGCACGAGGTCCAGAATATACATCTATCGGCTTTTACGTCACCCACGGCATAAGAAGGAGTAGTCCCATTAATAAAGTAGGTAATGCAAAGTAACAATCACAAATTTAATCTGTTAACAGTCCGTGATTCTAATGGGGATGAGCTTCTAGAGACTTCTAGAGACTATGTACCTTGCTAGGGATCGATTACAGAACAATACTCGTACGGAAAATCCAAAATTACCTATGATGCCTCCCTGATTATAAATGATTATCTCAGTCGTTGTAAGTGAAGTATGTATTTTGTTGGCAGCAGAGATAAGTTGCACTTCTCAGCGCTTCCGCGACGAACTTCGACCTCCTTAATCATACAAAAGCAAGAGCGAAATTGGCATTTTAATTTCTTTGTTGCCAAGAATCAATTACCTTCTGCAAAGCTCCCAGTTCTTACTTTAGAATTAGATTTCTAATTTCGCTTTCGCCGGGAGTAATTCCTAATGAGTTCCCGCTCCTCCCGGAGACCTCCCGGGTCCGTCTCCACCTTAATACGAATTCTTAATACGCATCGCAAGAGCATAATCCCCAGACGGAGTGTGTGGGAAAATCTGCTTTAAATAAATGTTCGCGGTTATGCAACGTATGAAATAATTTTTAGACGTAATTTCCTAACCACGAGGCTTGGTAATGAAATATTGCAGGCGCATTTGAATTTTAATTGAAAACTCAGCAAAATAGCATTCGCCTCAGGAGAGATTGCAATGAGAAAAGATAATAAGGTCTTAAGTCGAGGCCAGTGATCGGAGTTGTCTTTTTGTTTGACCCGTTTGATTTTCTTTGCCACCAGCGATTTTCCATTATGAAAATCTTTTCCGATTTTACAGGTCGACGACTTTAAAGGTTCGAAGTCTCGATCAAGATTGAGATTGTTCTTATAGTACATTTTTTACAAAAGTTGGTCAGTAAATGACGATAATCTTTCTGTGAGCAGGTTTCTTTGGCTGTATTAGATTTAATTGCTTACCTATAATAAAATATTTTGTAAGATGTATAGCTAAGTGAGTTAGAACCTCAAATGGAAGCCTTACATTTATGAGTTTTAATATTGAAACAACGCTCTGCTTTTTAAGGATTCAACTTTTGTATTTAAAATTATATCAACTGTTTTACTTGGAGGTTTTACCCAGCGAGAATAAAGTACGAACATGATATGATTCCTTCCCCTTATCAAATTATTTGTACTTACTTTCTGAACAGTCCTATTATAATTCTAACATCTTTTTGTCCTATTAGAAACGCCAAGATTTCCACAGTCAAAATACCGTCCTTAGTAATGACGTAAAAACATTTATCAATTTGTAATGTAGCAAAAAGCTTTATATGCAAAAAGTGTAACTTAGGTATCCCGCCTTCGAAACCGATCGTGCCTGCGTCTGACCTCTGATGAAACCATACAAAAACATGGCAGAAAAACTGAATATAGACTGACGCCATTGCGATATCGTACCGGTTGGGAAACTTACTCAAAACTGTATTTGGATGACATTCGTAAAGTTGTTCAAACAAATTATTTAAGCTGCAGCCGACTGCTACAAATCAAATCTTAATAGATGTCGTGTCGTGTTGTTATGACATTAAAATATAAAGGTGTTTAGAATTATTAATTTCGATTTTTTAGTGAAGAAACAATTTTGTTGCCAAACGTGGATTCCAGCGGCATTTCCACTTGATTTGTTCCTTTTTTACGTTTTAAAGCTAATTGACTCTATCTTCTGCTTGTCCGGTTCATAGTTTTATTTAAAGTCAGCATATTTTGTCATTTTCTTCAATAATTCTAGTTATTTCACGAAAAGTTATTTCCTATTCCTGTGACATAATATTATCTAATCATTTCGGAGACTCCATTTTAATCCCGAAACCACCTAGTTCTTTGTATAAAAGGTGTTATTTCAAATGAAAACTGAATTCTAACGTAAGCAGTCAATAATTGATCAGATAATAATATATTTCGCAAGTTGATAAGCTGCCATTTTGCAAAAAAAACTGCTTGCTGTACACAATATTTATCGTACATTTAGAATTCTATACCAAGCATGTATAGAATTCTAAATGTAAATCATCAAGTAAGTATTTTTTTTATATTTTCAATTTCATATCTTAAATTACGTTCTATTAGGAAAAAAATATTAGTGCCTTGATTATAAATATTTGTAGCATAGGCAGCTTTACGACAATTAAGAAACATAATGAATTACTAATACATCTTTCAGAACACTGTCAATGTTGATTTCATTGACAGTGTTCTGAAAGTTGTTCAGTCAATTCAGGTGACAGTCCAACATTAACATTGTCTTCGTAAGTTGATCGTATACCTACATCTAAAGAGTAGCCTTTTGATAGCATCGCAGTCAGAATTGGCAATAATTGACAGGCACCCGACTTCAAGGCAGTCGGGTTTATGAGCGCCCAAACCAAAATCGGACAGTTGCAGAATTAAGCAACGGTCCTTCACAGAATTAATTATTACAAATCTGATACATAAGTCTGTCTAGCCCACAGTACAACATTGTATGAAGTGAGATAGATAGATACATAGATGGAATTTCGATCCGGTCTGTCTGAGATTACTGTTTCTTCATTGATAACAACTTGTTGTTTAATTTTGATTGTATTTTTAACTTTAATTTTAATTGTTGTTTATTTTGATTAGATTTTATTCTCATTTTAATTTAATTTTAGTGTAATTTCTTTTTAATTTCAATTTTATTTAATATGATATGTCTGTCAGATATAACTGTGGAAACTTTATTGATTTATGTTTTAATTTTATATTGTATTTCAAGTGTTATAATAATTGTATGTTTCCCAAAAAAAAAAAAAAAACTTTATATTTGTATCCATAGTTAGATTTTTGTTTAGATAAGGTTACTTATATTAGTAAGTTAATTTTTATCCAATTCCCTGTAATCCTAACTAATATTATCTCAATATTATAAATGCGAAAGTGAGTTTGTTGTTTGTTACGCTTTCACGCCTAAACCACTGGACCGATTTTGATGAAATTTGGTAAGTATGGAGATAGTTTGAGGCGCTGGAAGGACATAGGATACTTTTTAGCGTGATAACTGACATTAATGCGAGCGAAGCCACGGGCGATCGCTAGGCGAGAATTAAAGAGCTTCCCTATAAATAAAAATCCCAGTCAATTTTAAAATGTTTTAAACATTTAAAATCAAGCCAAATAAAATTATAGACAATACTCAATAGTTTTAATCAATTTTATGTATGTAAGTTAGAGCCTACGGGTGAACCAAACCATTTGTAAGAAGGTATTCATTTGAGAAGTGATTTAAAACTGCGGCAAATATCGGTGAACCAAACCATTTGTAAAAAGGTATTCATTTGAGAAGTGATTTAAAACATGCGGCAAATATCGGTGAACCAAACCATTTGTAAGAAGGTATTTATTTGAGAAGTGATTTAAAACATGCGGCAAATATCGGTGAACTAAACCATTTGTAAGAAGGTATTCATTTGAGAAGTGATTTAAAACATGCGGCAAATATCGGTGAACCAAACCATTTGTTAGAAGGTATTCATTTGAGAAGTGATTTAAAACATGCGGCAAATATCGGTGAACCAAACCATTTCTAAGAAGGTATTCATTTGAGAAGTGATTTAAAACATGTGGCAAATATCGGTGAATATGCTCACTAAAAAATTTAAATAAAATTTGTCAAATTTCATTGTAAGCGTGTAAAGGCTTTAATTGCAGTATTTTATAAGTTGAAAACCTTTAAATGTATAATTATAAACGTAAACTTAAATGCAAATTACCACAATAATAATCAGTGCTCGTAATAATGGATAGTTGTAAGATAATTGGTAAGCAATCGCCAAGATTCCATTGTGTAACTTGATAATGATGTTGTTTGGTTAAAACGCAGTGTTATGCGATATACCACTCAATAAAAATAGCTTTGATAGAACATTTGTAATACGGCTCCTATTGAAATGGAATAAGATGTATTTTAGGTTTGTGATGTGGAATTTGCTTTTCGCTAGTACTCATTAATTGTGCTCTTCTGCTCTCTGACAAGGTCATACTATTTTATAGTAGCGTAAAAAAGTGAAACTCAACTTTGTTGCAAGATTCATAAGTTGGTATTACCTCAGACATATTTCATTTTTTATTATTACAGATACCTTCATATTGAGAAAGAAGTGGTGGGTTTCTTGAATTATGTCCAAACAACTTCAATGTGAAATTTATGTAGTTAAGTAATTTGATATCCCACAAATCTCAAAATTGCTTAATAATCAAAGCTTATTATAATATTATGATATTTTACATTAAAAGGTTTATAATAGAATAATATTCTGTCTGACGTCATAGTAGTTCCTTCTGCACTTACTACTGAACGGTTCTAGGGCGTTTTTCAAGCCTGTTTTTATATAAGGATTGTAATAAAATATAATAACAATTATGGAACATCGAAGAAATAAGATTATGTAAGTATTGAATAAATTTATATAAAATTATTGAATAAATTATGTTACACACCCATTTGTAAATGCAACTTTGCGGTGGAAAGTATTACTTGTGGTATAATAACTTACTGAGATGATTGCATTGGAATCAAAGACGTACTCCGTGATTGGAATGGAATACATGCCATTAGGTATACCTAATGGCATGTATTCCAATCACGGAACCAAATAACAAAAAAAAAAGTTATAGTGTCCTTATAGTAGGAAAACAGACGTAAGTATAGTTACGTCTGTTTTCTTATTTGGTTAGGATAATATTGTAATTAACAGTTACGGGCTATATAGGAGGTTACTACATTTTTTTTTGTTATTTGGTTGGCAGCAAATATACGGCCTGCCTGGTGAGCAGTGACCATAGATTGACCTCGATTTTTCAAAGGTGTGACAGTCTAGCAGGACTTCCCAAACTTATTTACATTGTGTGTTAGGAATTTGCCAATTTTTGATGGAGCTAAATAAGTTATACTTCAGTCGTGTGGTCTAAAGAACACTCGTTTTACTTCAGTCGTGTGGTTTAAAGCACACTCGTTTCATTTTACTGTGAACGCTACGGATCGACGGCTACGGAACGGCTACGAAATGTAGCACATCGCCTCTTTTTCATAGTAAAAAGAGGTTTCGAGTTGATAAGTGTACTATGACCTTAAACTACCCACAAAATAAATTCCAAGGAGGGTTGGTATCGGCCATAAAACTATGCTTAAACCTTAAACCCATGGCAGTATGGTGATATATGGCACCGACAGTAAGGCCTAACCAGGGTAGGTACTTAAATAGATTTAAAAAAATCGGGAGTGGTCTCCCCTTGACTTTCTCGTATACCGGAAACGACTCAAAGGTTGATAGAAACCTTATATTTTGCTGTCATACATGCATGTTAAATTTTGATCACCCATCCGATTACCGACCGCGCACTTGGTTGCTTAACTATTGTGATCGACGTATCAAAAGTTGATAGAAACCTTATATTTTGATGTTATACATGCATGTTAAATTTGGTTGCAATAAGTTAAAGCATACTCGAGTTATCGTGCTAACGCACAGACACACATACAGACACAGACATAACTCAAAAAAAAAAAAAAAGTTTTGGACTCAGGGAGGTCCAAAACGTCAAAATCTCGAGGTCGAATTTTTTGACGATTACAAGACTTCCTCTATACTACGTATACTTACGAGAAAGTAGGTAAAAAGATGGTAGATTTAAAAAAAGATTGCGCATTAAACAAATATGAAAAATAACAAAGTCATTCATTCATCATAAATTATGTAAACTCAGAACCATTTTTCACTGAGTCGTGTAGGAATGTAACAAAAAGTATTACACACATTTTGCATGTTCCAATGAGGTTATATAACTCTATTAAGACATTAAGTCTGTGTGTGTCGTTTATTGCTGGCAATTTTATTAAGTAGGTGTTATTATAACGAATTCGATTGTTTCTTGTACGGGACCGCTTGGGGCGATGTAATTATTGAGTGAAAAGTGACTGTTATGTTTATTGAGTGTTTTTATTGATGCCAAAGCATATAAGTACCTAGATGTAACGTTGTGTCCTGTGTATTATTATTTATTATGGGATATTGTTACCCTCATTATTGTTCATATCAGTATATGATTTAAATACACAAAATAGTTTAAAATTTATGTGCTGTCTGGAATCTCGGCAGGATGTGAAATGTCGAATAATTGTGGCTTGTCATCTTGAGCAACTATGCAATACGAAAACTATACCTAACTGTAATAATTATAATTTTCCTCCAGCATCTTACCTGTTAATCTCAGAAATGTCAAACGGATCTTCATCTTATTTGCTTATTAGAATTAAAATTCAAATAAAATCTTGTTTAAGTTTGATGTATTAAAAATATTCTTGTTTGGGCGATAGACATTTTACCCCGACAATATTTGACTGAGGTAGGCAGGGATTAAACACCCAGCCATTCCAGATTTTAAGCGAAGGTCATTGCGTAGTCTGGTTCTTAAGTAGATTGTGCAAAGAAAAACCCGTGCGAAGTCGGGGCGTGTTGCTTGTTACTCAATAAAATTTATAATTACTAATCTACCATTGTCCTCCATTTCGGCCGGTTACCTCTAAGACTTAGAAAGAGCCGTGTACTTAATCAAGTATTGAAATAGGCTTGCAACATTATTTAATATCGTAATTCAGAACTGTAATATTAATTTCCTACGTTAAACATTCTTACAGTGTCTAATATTGTTAAAACTAATAGTCTCAAAAATTTATTACATTATCGCAAAATATTACATTTACAAATTATTTATTTACACAAATTAATTTAATTTAATATGTATGTCAAGCTACAGTTCATTATTATGTTCATATGTCACTGATATAAAAGCATGATACTGAACTTGTCAATATCGATAAATCTCAATATGTTAATTTTATAATTAAGGCATTTAATAAAGTAATATCTAAATTTGATGTGACATGATTATTTGTAAGATGTCATAGCTTTTGAACATGACATTACCAGACACACGGAGGTTTTAGCGACATTTTTTTAATGCAATTGTGACTTAGACCCGTTTTACTCGGCCATGACCGTGACCCGTTTTTGAAAGATTCGACTGAGTAATAATAAGTAGTAAAGGACGACTTTTGACGAAAAATATAGATTTGGAATCCTTAAAACGAGTTCGGTATCATGATTCCCATAGGTACGGGTAACTAGACCGTTAGTGACTGAATGCAGCACTTATCTATTTCGCAGTGACCAAAATTAGTCTTATTCCAATTTTTTTATTCAAAATTGTGTTGCTAATTGCTATATAACGCACAGATACTTACATCACAATTAAGATTTTTTTATAAATGAACTTAAATATACTTATGTCCCAGCAGTGGGTCGAATTATAAAGGCTATTATGATGATGATATTTCATAAATTGTTCAAAACTAGGATTCGAAACCGGAGCGGTTGATATGTAGGTTGCGTTATTGACCACTCCGCCACGATGGGGCATCAAATAATTAATACATTGCCGCAACATGTAAGCTAAATCTTACATTTCTATAGGTTGTTTACGCAATGAACTATAATTATGTTAGTTCAAATTGCAGGATAGACAAAAACAATGTATCTTATAGCGTGACGAGTTCTTCATTGCAATTTAATAAAAAAGAACGCGGAAGATACAATGAACACATTAACATACAGTTTTTAATTACAAAATTGTTTCCCCTAGAACGTGGTTTATGTCCATAATGATTCCTTATTTCTGAGTACAATGCCACAACTGTTACAGTTTTTGCGCGCAATTAATTGTTACACTTTACATTTGAATCGCGTTCACTTGCCTCACTATGTTCAAAATAACACCTTATTACTACTTAGAATAAAGATGAAAATACTACGATGTCCGGAACAATACACCATTAGTTGTTTTCCGTGCGGCGATTTTCTCAAGGATTGGTTTTCAATTTAATCAAAACAGCGTGTAAGTAACACTTGCGTTCTTGATTATTGAATACTTTCCCGGAACAAAATGACTATATATTAGGGGTTTAAGTATGAAATTGCCGTTTTGTATGGAGAATTTAACGAAAATTTATTTTACCATACAAATATATTAGCGATTTTTTAAGGAACTAAAAATATAAATTTTGTCTTAATTGGGACAACATTAAGCTATAGGATACTTATAGAAAAAATTGAGAATTGATACCTGTAAAAAAATATTCATATTTTTATAACCGAGAAGAACACCTCTTACCACGAGCTGTTTTTGAAGATTTATTTCTGGTCAAAAAAATTAAATGAGAATATTTTTCTCTACCTAATTATAAGACCTTGTAATGAAGTTTAAAATAAAAAAAAGAATAATGGACATAGCTATTATATAAAAGGAAGTATCCACTAATGAATAATGAGGAAAAAAATCGGCAATTTCATACTTTAACCCCTATTATTAGGTATATTTTTATAGTAATAGACTTGAAATATAACACGTCACAGACCTTATTAATGCTTTGCTAAAGTATGTATCTAATTGTAATACAATTAAAAATATAAATAACATTTAACGGTGTTCGTAATTGTTGTCGCTTCTAGGTCAAGAAGACATCCATTTTAATTATAGAGCTGGGATGTGAACCAACCTTTTTACAAGCGGAGATGCGGTGTTATGTAGCTCAGTGGGACTTGTGACACTGGGAGTAGCAAAGCCGAGCGAAATTACAGTCTTTAGTTCCTACATCGCTAGATATTTAGTATTAAGTCTAATCTTTAAAGTATTCAATCCGGACTGTTGAGATGATTTTGCGTGTAACGTCTGTCCTGGAGACGCATTTTTAAATCATTCGAAGTGAATCTTAAATTCATGCACGATAGCAAAACGTATACGAAATTAGTTTCTATTGCTCCCAATTCAACGTATTTTTGAAACATTAGAAATGAGTGTTGTCCTAAAACTCGAATCTTATAACATTTTTCATTTCATGCAGAAAAAATAACAACTGGAAGGCCATAACTCGTTGATTTTAGAAACCGGTAATGAGTTACGGGGAAACGGAACGTAAATTAAAAGTTATAATGTCACTGTCAGTGATTTGATTTTCTACTGGTAGAATATTGGAAACGAATGGGTCAGACCACTCGTTGCAAAATTCACGAGTATGAATATTCAAAAATACCGATTTTAGGGATTCGCATACGAATCTTGCGATTTCATATCATACACGATTTGGAATTCTAATGATTCAAAAATGCGTCTCTTCGTTGGCTTTAATTAGTTTGTTTACTGAAGGATTGTTAATTTTTCGGTTTAGTGCCCATTGTGTGTAGGCGGCAGGCTGGTGACCTGTCACTATTTTGTTGGGTAATGTATGGCGCATACTGCCAGATGTGCTGAGTAACCGAATGTTAACGGAAAGCTCTGCTCGAACCCTTTTAAAATTGTGAGCGTGTTTGTATGTATATATGTTTAATGTAGTACCAATTAGTTCGGGAAAGTCTATTTTCTATGTGAATATCCCCGTGTTGATGCGGGAACCATTAAGTTAATAAGTAATTTAACTATCCTTTTTAAACAATATGAGGAGTTTTTTGTTCAGGGCATACAACCGAGAAGGGTGGTAAAATATGTAAAGGACTGTACCACGAATCAATAGACAAGAAAATTTTGATGTGTACTATTACTTTGTCAGTGGCAGCGAAGAAATTCGCTGTACGTAGGTAACTACTGGGATATGTAATTTCGTTTGACGTCTACGCAAATTAACCGTAAGTTTTCCAATGAAGTCAACCAGATGAACCGTAAAATTAGCCGTAAGCAGACGACTTAATTCTTATTGCGCAATCGTGAAGCATTACAATCGACGTTATCTGATTATAAAGCGTGAAAATTTGTCAAACCTGATCAAATATTCCGCGATTGACCGAATTATATTTCCGTATTACACGTAGCTTTGTTAAATAACAGGAGGTTGCGAAAGCCGACGGATACTGATTAGCATATGGACAGGCAGATCCCGGATCAAACGTGTTTATCATTTGGATATGACGTCCAGGAAACGGGTTTGAAAACCGGGGATTTGCATATTATTGTGAGGTAATAAACTTCGCAGTAAATAGGCGAACAGCGGTTTTAATTGACCGTCGTAAAAATTTTGTATGTAGGTACTTATAGGAATAGGTTAGTTGGTAATCGCAGCTTTGAATGAGTCTTTAATTGGCTCAGTATAAACGAAAATATGTAAGCAGCGCCTCTCCTTATTAGATATAGGTATTAAGTTAAGCAATTGTGAGTTTATAGTTACGTAAGCTAGACTCTGTAATCAGTTTGTGTCCCGGTCCCCGCATTGCATGATGACCCTGTCGCTTGGAGAGTCGCGTCATCATTAAGAGTAGGGAATACCAACCATAGCCCCATCTTCTGCGGTTCCTCAAAAACTCACAGAGAGAAAAACCAAATTGTTTTTTTTTTATAAAAAGGTCAAGCAAATGACTCTATTCCACCTGGTGGTAAGCAGAAGTAGAGTCCAAATGCGAAGATAGCTGGCGCGAGAGATAAACCGCCGCGCTAGCCACCCACGCCTTGCTGACCTGCAAGATGCTTCTTCACGCCTCTTTTGAATGACCCAGGATTATAGGAAGGAGGGAACACGTGTGCCGGCAGTGAATTCCATTTTTTGATTGTGCGACAAAGAAACGAGTTGCTAAATTTCTTAGTTCGCGTTGGAATGGTAGCCACAGTTTGTCGGTGACAACGTAGACCAGCACGCGTAGTCCTTAAAAGGAAGGGAGATGGTGGGATTAGGGAAAAAAGTTCCTCAGAGCACTCGCCGTGGTACAGACGGTAGAAACTATTTGTGAAGATTGTGAAGAGACAAGGTTATTCGACTAAGGTCTTCTTTTACCTACGGATTAGGAGCATACATAGAAAACTAAAATATCTTAACCTAACCCTTCCTTTTGGCTTCACCGAAGTCGGGTAAACAACGAGTTTCTAACAAGACCTATTAAGCCAGCACAATCGTGAAAGTAATTCGTCACGTCAAAAAATCTCTCAGATGTTCCCAATAAAACGGGTTATCTTAATGATTGTGATCGTTCAATAGATGACATAAACGCAACTCGAGCCAGGTGTTGATCGACAAGTAGGACATCTTGTGTAACGGAGATCGCACGCGCTACTTTTGTTGAATGCGCAGGCGCTGAACACTATGACAAGGGATACAATACATGTGAAGTCAGTAATGCAACTACTTCTAAATCGAGGTGGAAAATGTCCTAAGATTTGAAGACTGTTCCAATTTTTATGAAAAAGACAATTTTATCTAACGTGTAGGTACTGCTTGTTCTTAATAAAATTACAATATTTTCGATTATGTACTTCGTCAATATTCCTTTTTTAAGCATTTACATTTAATATGCAATTAAGTGCTTAATATTTCATGTATTGCGTTTTGCATTGCGAGTATAACACCACTGCCAATTTTCCAACCCAGACATACTGAATTATTAAATTAATTATAAATTTAGAATTATCGATTTAAAAAAATTAATGACTTTATAACTTCTTTTTTTGAAATGCAAAATAAGAGATACAAGATTTTTAGTTTCCAAAGTATGAAATATGAATTATTAATAAGGGTGCTAATCACCATGTTCCGATGACAGCAGATTGGGCTACCCAAAACTGTCAAATTCATTAAATATTTAAAACCTTATTTCAATCAACCTTTTACAAACTGTTCAAAGTCTATTGAAGAAATGTTACTGCCGTCGCCTGTACAAGAAAATTGTCACGATAGTTTGTATTACTAAATAAAGTGCTAATGTTACAGTATTTATCAAAATAAATAAATCTTAGTGGACCAAATGATTATACTGACTCCTTTGTACACTGTGGCGTTGGCTTGACATACAGCCTCATTCATTGATATGCCGATGATAATTCTGTACTGAACACAATAACTGTTGGCTTGTGGCGTTGGGAGTGGGCTTCTACTATAATAGGTATCTCAATTTGTTAATTATAAACTAGTTTGACCGCTTGCCCTTTAATTGTTTTTAAACAAGGTCTTAGTAGATACCACGTGATGTTAAGTGTAAGAGTAGGCCAAATGGAAAGATAGCCAGTGTGAGAGATACTTATGAGCGCTGCACTGACTACTCTCGCCTTGCCGACCAGCCGTGCTATACTACATGTAATTTAAATAACTAATATTCTGAATACAGGTGGGTGGGGATCGGCTTCTGAGTTGATTTCAATAAACAAAATAAACATTTTTTTTAAAAAAAAAAACAGAAAATACAATTAATGTACAATATGTTTTTTTTATGTTACGAGATGGCAAACAAGCTTGCGGCCCACCTGATGTTAAGTGGTCACCGCCGCCTATAGTCACTTGCACTTAACACCGAAGTGCGTTTGCCATCCCGGGGACTAAGATGATATGCCCTCCATGCCCAGTAATTACACTGGCTACCTTTCCCTTCAATCCGAAACACAGCGAACGGCTTCAAGGCAGAAATAAGAAAGGCGGTGGTACCTACCCAGACGACCCTACATATGAGTCTACCACCTGGTAAATCTTTGTGTTCTAGGAATTTTGTTTAAAAAAAAATTTTTTTTTTAGAAAATATTACAATATTTTTTGGGTTTTTTTTTTTAATTTTGTTTTTTTAAGTATTGAAATCAACTCAGAAGCCGATCACAACGCACCTGTATTCAGGATGTTGTTTATTTAAATTACATGTTGTATATATAGAACTCACTTCTCATTTCGCATCTCACCTCGAATTTAGCTGTAAAACGCTAAAGAATATTTCACTTAAAATGAATATTTTCAATCAATTTACCTGTCTGTCTCCAGTTTACTCGACAGAACTAAGAATTTTCTCTAAAATTTGACAGGAGAAATCAAAGTGGAAGTGAGATTTTTACAGAATGGCACGACTGAAAGGTGCTTCACGTCTTTTTGTGGGACCCAGGATTGAAAGGATTTTAATTTCCTTTTCCATATTATGAAAGGAGGACAGCAAAAGAGATTAATAATAATAGTATAATAATTATTCATTTATTTTAGGCAACACAATGCTTACATAGATCTTTAAATAAACAAAGGGCCCATAGAAAGATTAAGACGATTTTAACTTATTTACAGAATGGTTTTTCTTAACTACCCTTCTAACGCCTTCATTTCTCCTGACGGTAAGCGATAATAAGACTGAGGGTGGAAGCAAGTCTCTGTCGTCTGTTGGAACTACATACACAATTGTTATGACAACGGATTTAGATAAAATGGAGGGTAGCTACCACTCGGTCTTAAAACCACAACCACCAAGTAATAGATTCTTCAGCTACATATATTCTTTATATGTATTTATCTATAACAACGTAAAATTCATTAGGAGTTCGTTCATATTAGTAAATTAAAATATGTGCTTTTTGCAGGTAATACATATTCTAGTTTTTACACGAATCTACAAGAGTTTTGCTCTTTCCGAATTTTCTTTACTTTTGCTGCAAGTGAAATTCTTTAGCTACTCCGAAGTTTTCTTCGTGAAAAACCTACTTTATTCTTGCTATGGAACTTTTTGACAATCGCGCAAGTGAATCCTTAAAAGAGCCTTGAGCAAGAGCCGCCAAAAAAGGTTTTAACCGTCTTAATGTTTTCTTCTCTCCCTTGACCTCTTTATGTTGATTTCATTTTGTTATTAAGGCGCGTTTTCTCCAAAAACTTATTTCAAACATTTATAATTCGAATCTGATTTAAATAATCGTTTTAAATTATCAACTGGATTGTTGAATGAATGAAGTAATCTTCGCTTAGTGTTGACAATCTGACAGAATTAATTCAGTTCTATTGTAACAATGTCGGTGGCAAACGGCGGCGTGTCACTCACAATAATTACTGACAAGGATCAGGAGTATTTACTTATACGAAGTTTAATAACGTTTAAGCGACGGATAAATAAATCGAGTTAATAGTCTATCTTTGCCTTTTATTTTGATAACGAAGATCCGAAATTATTTAGTTAATGTCACTAAGAGCTAGTTTATTTATTTTATAGTAGGCCTTCAACTATCCATGTTGGTAGTGAAGTCTCATCCTCGTCTGTAACCTGTACATTATTTTATTATTTATTTATTTGGGATAATCAACAGCATTCACAATACATCTTAATATCTAGGTGTTAGTAAAAGAATTTGCTTATTGCAAAGCCCACACCATTAACCTCGACTTAATATTTGTGTTACTCGTTACTTTAAATAAGTACATAATTATTCTATTTATTTAGGATCCTAAAAATTTCTTTGAGTGTCTCAGTCACACAAGAAACACAGTCAACACAGAAAATTACAAAAGAACACAACATTAGACGGACAATAGTACCTAAAGGTACTGCTTCTTATAAAAAATCTCTGTCAGCGCAGCGCTACACATACCACAGGGTAAGCGATTTACAATGGCTATTTCTACTAGAAAAGAAAAAGCTCTTTATTTAAATGGACTTTGCTTAGTACTTTTTCGACGAAATAATTATTTTACTTATATAATTATTATTATGCTGAGATGGAGAAGAAATGGCGAAAGAAACTCCACAGCTTACAATACTAAATTTTGCTCGTTAGATATAGGTATTGGATACTAGCGCTCCACCCGATGTTGTAGGTTATTAAAATATAGCCTATGTTACTCTGTGAATATGCAGCATTCTATAGGTAAAAGAATTTTTAAAATCGGTTTAATAGTTTTTGAGCGTGTACATTACAAATATTACGACCGCTTGCACAAAGTTATATCTTTACAATTACAACTACAATTACTTTTACGTACAAAATGAACATATATTTAAATAGGCATGGAACAACCCAATCCCATGAATTGAGTTGATATTTTATGCTTCTTTTTTATTATTTCATGCTTAATTATTTAAAAATGGAACAATCCATTCCAAAAAATTAAATTAAGTTTTAAGCTTCTTTCATGTTAATTTTTGCAAAATTGTAAATCGTAAAACTGGCCGTTAGTGTTTACTAATTGATTGATATTCTAGCTGGAGTACTTTGTTTCCGGTTACGAATGACTAAGGTGGAGAAGGTCATTCCGTGGGTATTGTAAAAACTGACTGGTTGAGTTTTTGAACTCCGTGCAGACCATCGCACCAAGGGGTCAAACGCGCGGTAGCAAGTAAAGGCTTTGTCAAACAGAAAGCGTATATAGCGTGCGCTAGAAGCTGAATACCGCGCTATGACGCGGAGGTGTGTTGTTCTACGATGGTAATGGCAAGCGCTAGCGGTACGCGCTAAGGACTGTCGCGGCGTTAGCATATTACTTACTACAAATTTTGTTTTAGCGTTCGAGTGAATGTGTGTTAAAATACTGCATAATTCCGAAAAATTTATAGAATTAGAAAATATCCATGCTTGTACAATACGAAGTTCCTATAAAATATAACAATTAAGACAAAATTGTGTGAAGAAATCGGAAATGTCGTGCACCCATATACTCTTTTTCTCTGTGACCGAGCTAAAGCAGGTATAAAATTAATAATTCTTCCACATCTGAATCACTCGAACTCTCAATAACAAACAAACTTCACACTCTGCTATCGATACGCACTAAGTACGCTTTGGCGAATGGTACGTTGTTTTAAAGAGCGTTTGTCAATGTGTGACATGAAAAGAGCGCGACGTTAAAACGCGACGCAATAACGCAATTACGCAGCGCTAAAGTACGCGTTCCGTTTGACAAAGCCTTAAAGGTCGTAGCACACTTATCGGCTCGGAAAGGTAACGTAATCGCGTCTTTAGAGGCGATGCGCTAAGTTCCGTAGCCGTTCTGTCGCCGCCGTTTCGTAGCGTTCGTAGTAAAAAGTGGTAATACGGTTACATTGCCTTTTCGAGCTGATAAATGTGCTACCACCACCTTAAACCACACGCAAAAGTATTCCCAAGGACGGTTGGTGACATGCAGGCCAAATCGTATAACAGTGTGGTGTCATATACCAACCCCAAGGTAAACATCGAGATCATAATTATATTGCATTGCATGCTACATTAAATAACACGTGATATTTGGCCGACTGTACCTTGTTCTAAGTCTCACCCATAAATCACACAGATTAAGTGTTACAACAGAATGTCCAATTATACTTGTTTACTTTTCTTCAATTGAAAAGGTCATTCAGTTTCATTATTTTCAAATTATTGTCTAAGTACTAATTTTAATGTTATACGAAGTATATTCTATTATTACGCAGTGCGGTAGAATGGTAAGCAACAGAGATGAATAGAAAAAGGATTTCTACTCCCATAGAAATAAAGGACATTGTCAAAAATTGTCCTGAATAGACAAGGGAGTGATTTACGCCATTAATTCTAAAAGATTTTATTCTACTGTTATCAAATATCAGATTTAAACAGATTCTCTATAAGTAATCCAATTTTTTGAATTTTTTTAACTACATATTATCGTTACAAAAAGTAGAGGTACCTACTTTATCTCTGTAAGTCATTGGAAGTTAACTTCCTATGATTAATATTTAAATATCCTTAAGCAGTAAGACTTCATCTGTAATTTATGCCGTCTATCGACTGAACCGGACTGGTCCTATATAAAGCCACCCACTGAAGAACGGAGCGAAATCAATTTGCATTCCATGCATGCTAAATAGATCACAAAACAACAACACGTTCGTTATTAATGAAGTACTAGGGCTTACTGGGACTTGTTTATACTGTACTTTACACATTCGAATTATGTCTAAATTATAAATGGCCTACCTCATTCGAATTATGTCTAAATTATAAATGGCCTACCTATTGAACTTGCTGTTGAAAATCAACTTCATTCATGGCATGAAAATCAACGTGTATTTAAAATTGTAAAAAAGGAAGTATGGGAACTTCCTTTTTCCCATACTGCCATACTAAGTTCCCATACTGCCTTACCGCTACTATAGTAGCGGTGAGGCAGTATGGGAACTTCCTTTTTTACAATTTTAAATACACTATGATTTTCATGCCATGAATGAAGTAGATTTTCAACAGCAAGTTCAATATTTCAAAGCGAACATGTTCCATTTATAAAAATAGCCCCACTTTAATCAAAACAGTTAAGAAATGGCAATGAGGTTTTGTGTCTCTTGTTATAGGTTTGTTTGTAAGATGTTTTTAATTGCCCCTTTTAAGGAAGACAAAGGAATCTAATCCACTCATGTCTCGAATTATTATTCTATTTTTAATGTTTGCATTAAAATATGGGTGTTACACTTTTAATGCATCTAGGGAGTGTTAGCGAGAAGTCTATGACAATGGACCCATGTGAGGTGAGGTGGTGAAGTCTCAAACCAGCCTGCTTGCAAACAAACAGTGCAGATTTTTTTTTAGTAAAAACATCAGAGTTTACTAAGTGTGTAATGACTTATAATATAAATAGTTGCTTGCCTCCTACCAATAGTAATAAAGTAATACAAATATTAATATTTTGCTCATACATATAGGAGATTGTTCTGCGGCCCATAGATTTTTGCTCTGGGTAAACCGAAATGAAAAAATATTTTTTGTGTTTAATATCATTGGTAGACATAGATTACCTTAGGAGGTAATCTATGTTGGTAGATTAACTTGCTTTTTTTCCAAGACGGGGAATTAAACCTTAAAAACTGTTTTGTTTGAATAGATAAATTTAAAATCTCTATTTTAATTGTTAAGCTTCAAATAAATGAATTTAGTATTTTTAATCTTGTTTGTGTTAACGTGATGACAATATAACGTAATTAATGGTATAAAGAGATGTCTTATTCTAATTATAATAATGTAATAAAATATGTCATAGGCATTCGAAAACTAATTTGCACTTTGTTTTGATTGAGCTAAATAAACGGTTAATAAAGATAAGTTTATAATCTTTACGGCAGTTATAAAAGTCACACCAATAACATAATAACTTAAACCTTCTCACTTTTGTTCGACAATCGTGAATCTTAGTGTAAAGAAAAAACAACGATATAAGTAATAAAGTTAAATTCATACCTGCCTATTATTATATAAGTGAGTAACTACAAATAACAGGTAATTATAACAAATGATGTTTTAAACAATTGTAATGAGCGCAATTCATGCAAAATAAATGGATTACTCAAACCAATTATCTACATGCGAGAGTTGTTATACAAAACAACGTGTACGTACAGCCAACAACGAAAATTAAGTATTTTTAACACAGTCTTAGATTAAGATTGTTAATCTATATAATCTATTAAACATGGGAAAGTAACTTTGTTTGTTATTTTTTTACATTTAAATCGCTGAATCGATTTAAATCAAAAGGAGGTTATTTATTCAAAGAGGTAGTCTACGGAACCAACCGCCTACGCAACCGCGCGCAATGCAGCCTTGGCAACCTGACACTTTTTGGAAGCGTTGCGTGGCCCATACTGCTGGATGTGGCTTTATGTGTAACGAAATTTTACCTCGGTCAACCCCTCTTGGGACTACGAGCGTGATAGTATGTATGTATGTGTAGTCTGAGACGTTTAGAAGAACATAGGATTTTTTTTATTCTGGAAATTATCCCTTAAAGGGGTGAAAAGGGAGGTGGAGTTTTGTATGGGGAATCAAAAATTTCTTTAGTACCTACGGGTAGAGGCGTTATTTTTTAATGGCTAGTATTTTTATTCATAAAAAAAGTGACCGCAAACCTCGAAAAGTTGGGATTGACAAGAAATCGTTACGCAACATTGCATTTTGAGAAAAAGTTTCAATGAAAAAAAAATTGCTTATTTAATTGACTTACTTAAAAAAATACAAAGCTAAGCATGTTTGAATACTACAGCTACATTGATATATATCGTATGTTTATTTAGGGAAAAAAAGGTTAGTATTATTTCTGTTATTCGGATTTACTTACTTCCCCAGTCACGACTGTGGAGAACTAAATTATTATCTTAATAAAGAAATTAAAATATCCCAAAAAAACAAAGCGTAATTTATCTTATTCTGACTGACACATTACATGTACTATATTGTTATAATAACAGATATATATCTCGGTTTGAGTTTGACCAATCGCTTGTAACTTAGATAATTACATGATGATAATTAAATAGTAACAGTTATTTCTGGTTATTGAGTCAGGGTCTGGTAGTTTCTTGTTAATTTATTGAGTGTAAGTTTATGTAAGAGGTAAGCTACAAAATACCTAATACAATATCATAGTTTGGCGAAAGACCCTACGTTTTGAGAATCATATCTGTTAGACTTAAATTCTATTTACTTTTATCACTCATAACTAAGTATCAGGGTTTTGCTTGAAAATATGATAAAATTTCGCGTGGAAGTTTTAAGAGATTGTGTCGAAGTTTCTAGAGTGTTGCAAGAGAAATTTAATTTAATATTTCACTATAGCGACATGCACGCGGTTTTACCCGCGTGTATCCCATTCCTGTTGGTATACCAGGATATAAGTACCCTATGTTCATCCTGAAAGCCCATTCTAAATACAATTACTGAAAGTCAAACGGTTTATTAGTTCCAGAGATTACTTCCTACACACATTCACAAACTTTATCTCGTTTTAATAAATTCTCGTCCTGACAACCAATTTTTATAACAATTACCTACCTATTTTTATTTCCAATTACGTGTCATAATATTATTTCCAGCTACAGTTAATTGCTTTCTCTGCAGTATTTTAGCACTCCGTGAGAGACCAGCCATTAGCAGATGGGCAGATGTCTGCCGCAGTCACGACAGAAACGACAATGACCTGCTTTGTTCATCGCACCTAATTTCTTAGAGCACTAAGTTTTCTTGGTAATTACTAAGGTAACTACTTTATAGATCAAGTTGTGAATGTTTTTAGTCACAGTCACAGGTGTCACGGGCGATCAGGGCCTGAGTTACGGAGTAGAACAATTATTAAACCGACAAAGCAAAAAAATTGGCTACTAATACAAGTTTGGCTCTTTGTTGCATAAAAAATACACTTTGCTTGTAACCAAAGACTTAGTACTCCGTGCTTATAACCAAGGTTCTCAGTATTAAATGACTCAAGTTGTTTTACTATTGTATGCTCATAGTCTTTGCAAATCACGGCTCCATAAATTTTTAAAGTAGAACTCCATATACAGTATACGTGATGGAATACGACACCTACTGGTGTCGTAGAAGGCGACTAATGGATCAGCAACTAAGGTGTATGTAGGGTCGTCTGGGTAGGTACCACCGCCTTTCTTATTTCTGCCGTTATGCAGTTCGCTGTGTTTCGGATTGATGGGAAAGGTAGCCAGTGTAATTACTGGGCATGGAAAATATATCATCTTAGTATGGCATCCCAGGATGGCAACGCACTTGCAGTGTTAAGTGATTTACTCTTACCCTTAATATTGCAAGTGTCTACAGGTGACTGTAACCACTTAACACCAGGTGGGTTGCACGCTTGTTTGCCATCTTGTAATATACAAAAAAAACAAAGCGGTATTGATCACACTCCGTCCACTAATCCGCATTGGGCAAGCGTGTTGGACTACTGCCTAAAATTCCTTCGATGACAATAAGAGGCCTTGTGTCCCAGCAGTGGGTCGAATTATAAAGACTGTTATGATGATGACTATACTGCTAAAAGTTTAGGCGTAATTTCATATCCGGCCGCCTGCTTGACACTCACTCCTTGAGAATGATGATTTGGGTGGTAATAGCATATTTTCCATTTTTCGGTGATATTTAGAAATTCAAGTAGGTATAACATTGTATGGTATACTTGAATTTCTAAACGTCATTTGACAGTTTCCAGAAGCTTGATCTGTTGTTGTTTGTATAATTATATTTGCAATATTCATTTTATTCAACTACATATACTCGTATTATAGGTCTACTAGATAACTAGAAAGAAACAAAGTCTCGCGTCTCTCTGCGTCTCGCAAATAACTCGCCGAAATAGCGAAGTTTTATTTGTTGTGGTATTTCGCGAGTGACTTTATTGTGCTATCTCGTAAAGAAAGAAATTGAGATGCCATTTTTAGGGCAAACCTTGAACCGAGCAACAAAGCAACCGAGTCATAAAAAATAACTGGATTCATATTGTTTTACGTATTATTAGTTTAACTTCTAGCGATAGAAAATGAACGAAAAACTTTGGATGTAACTCAGAAATCTAATTAAATTCTGATCCTTAAAAGTTAGTAGTCTTGTTTCTTAATATACTTACTTAGAAGTTAATGCTTACTAATACTACAGGCGTAAATTTTAGAAAAGTGACTTAGAGAAGAATACGGAAGTATTTTCAATTTTATATTACTAGGTGGTTGGCCTATATGGCTGTAGGGTCGCCTGTGGGTTTTGCTGTGTTTCGGATTGAAGGGAATGGTAGCCAGTGTAATTACCGGGCATGGAAGGCATCTTCAATACCAAGTGATTTTTTCCTTGTTATTGCAGGTGTTTATAGGCGACGGTATCCACTTACCACCAGGTGGGCCGTCAGCTTGTTTGTCATCTAGTATTATAAAAAAAAATGGACTGAAAATTTTAATCCAGGGTATTATACGTAGTATAATAACTGTACATTCGTAACGAGATCTTAATGAACATGCCAAGTTTCGCTAACTAGATATTTGCTTACTAAGTTGTGACACGAGAAGTAATGTTAGTTTAAGTTGAGTGTCAACATCGAGTAAGTAATAACTGTGATATATTGTAATTTAAGTCCCATATTTCAACCACGATGAATGGTTTCGAGTGAGATAGAATAATTATAATTTACCATCGTATCTACACTACAATGTCTACTTACTAACACTTGCAAATTTCTTTTTGGTAAAGCACTCGTGAAAAAGAAGACTTACGTACCTGGAACAAAAGAAAGCATTTATTAATATTGTTTCTTTATTTAAAGATTGAGTGATGGACAGATCATCATCATCATGTCAGCCACGAGACGGCCACTGTTGGACTCCATTCAGATGTTTAAAACAGTAATATTACATAATTCCTTATAGCACAGCTAAGCTTAAAACTAACGAAGAAAGCAATTTTAAAAGTTTGTCTTGTGGAAAGTCGCAAATAACCCTATTTTAACCTATTGATATTCCAAATAAACTATTTCACAAATCAATGGACAGGAAATATTGGGTATAAAATTATTTCTAAGTTAGACAACTTCGAACAGATTTGATATCAAAAATACTTAGTTGACCTATAAATCAGAGTTAACGTGACCTCAGTCTGGGTTAAGTGCAAACACTTGTAGATGAATATATAATTACTTTATTTTGGTAATTGTAGCTCGCAGTGCAAAGTTATTATTTTAATATGGTACGGCCTTGTACGCTGACACATAGTTCTTAGAGAACATGAAACTAAATTGAATAATTATAGCCGTGAATTTTATATCCAATCTGATTAGGATAACTCTGTGTTTAGTAATCTAAACCTCAATCGATAAATCTGTTATTAGCTTAGAACAAAAGAATTCCATGCTCTATTTTATGTTGCAATATAGTTTTATGAAGCCGTAACTCGTACACTCTTTCTACTCATGGTCTGAAATTTATACGCGCAATAGACTTGAAGCATTATCATATTCAAGATAATGGACCAAATAAAGGCTTTAGTTAACCCTAAAATATGCGTGTCCACGTGCCAAATAACATGTTACGACAGTTCGTTGTCTATGTTCGCGATTTTGTTCTAAATTTATTCTGGAACATCCATAAAGAAGGGAAAGGTGGCGTCCTGATTGCACAGACCGTGGCTGACTAGTGATTATAATAACAGTCCAAATTAATTAAGGTTGAGGATTAAAAATTATTGAGGTGAGAGGAATAATTTGGCATCGTCACACATTTCGCGTTATGAAGCAATCATTGGCTCACCCCGTAATAACAATGATGCTATTTTTTTAATTTATGTTATTAATTATTGATTGACAAAATTATGTGTCAGAATATTATGCGTTTTAACATATCATTAAAGTACCTACAGAAGTCAAGCTCTTCTATAAGTAGTAGTAGAATTTTTTCTAGATTAATAAATTAATTTTGTTCGGGTTGACAAAATTAATTTAAATCAAAGGCCTATGAAAATGGTCATAATTTTTTTTGTCATTTTATTAATTTAGAAATCCCGTAAAAGTGCATCGTGATAAGATCCACGCCCTGATATCCCATAGTTTTTAAAAACACGTAGATACCTAAGTACCGAATGACTGCTGTAGATTTTTCAACTCAAACTCCCGACACATCTATAGTTTTCTACAACGATTTCAATAAGGAAAACGAATTAATTATTATAAACTCACTTTAATTGTGAATGACTGAAATTAATTAATTAACTAATGAAAAATCTCTTTATTTAAATGGACTTTGCTAAGTACTTTTAAATCGTCAAAAGCCCTACCACCATGTGATTATGAAAAATCTGCAACCAATTTATGGGCCTTATAACATTAAAAAATAACAACTTAAACGCTAATGTTGAACTTTGGATCGCGATCTTAGGCATTGATAAATGTTGGGGCTTGTTACTTTAATGCGTTTTTAATATTCACTTTGCAAAAATTTTTATAAAACTGATGGCTTAGAATGTGTATTTTGACTTCTAAAATATATGGTAGGTATCATGTTCTCAGTATTGATATAAAGATACCTACACTGAAAAAAATGTAGTCCAACTAAGATACGATTTCTCTTAGTTGGCATCAAAATGTGTGTAATAATTATTAATATGTTTGCTATAAACAAGGTACCATAATTGCCAGAACAAATACATTTTATTCATTTCGACAATTATGGACTTCCTTAATGTTATCAAAGATCTTTGTTACATTGAGCATCGTTTCATGTTTTTGTTTAATTTTACTACCTCCACTTTTAAAACTAAATAATTAGATGTGTTCAGGTAACAAGAAAACTTGTTAGCATTACACAATTTATATTATTGATTTTAACAAAGATCATGGTTGATTAAAATATGTGCCTATTTACATTAAACAAGAGAAGTATTCAAATTAAATATTCAGGTATCTTCGTGGTAACAAGCAACTTGTTAGGAGCACATACTTTATATTATTGATTTTAACAAAGATCATGGTTGATTAAAATATGTGCCTATTTACATTAAACTAGAGAAGTGTTCAAATTAAATATTCAGTTATCTTCGTGGTAACAAGCAACTTGTTAGGAGCACATACTTTATATTATTGATTTTAACAAAGATCATGGTAGATTAAAATATGTGCCTATTTACATTAAACTAGAGAAGTGTTCAAATTAAATATTCAGTTATCTTCGTGGTAACAAGCAACTTGTTAGGAGCACATACTTTATATTATTGATTTTAACAAAGATCATGGTAGATTAAAATATGTGCCTATTTACATTAAACAAGAGAAGTGTTCAAATTAAATATTCAGGTATCTTCGTGGTAACAAGCAACTTGTTAGGAGCACATACTTTATATTATTGATTTTAAAAAAGATCATGGTTCATTTAAATGTGTGCTTATTTAAGTTAAAAAGAGTTGATCAAATAAAATAATTAGGTACGCTCCTGGTAACAAAGCAACTTGTTAGCGTCACATAATTTATATTATTAGTTTCAATAAAGATCTCGGTTGATTAAAATATGTGGTTATTTGAGTTAAACAAGAGAAGTGATCTAATTGAATAACACTTTGCAGTGTCCACCAATCGAACAAACTTCCCCCACGCACCATTCGCGCTCCGCTCACTACCTTAGTTTTCCATAAGTCTAGGCGATGTAATAGTCAGCGGTACATTTTTTTTCACTGCAATCACTCAGTACCTCTACTCTCTATAATAGTCATTCGTCATTAATAATCTCTCTAATCAGTGGATCTCATCGCGTAATAAGTGGTATATTGTAACGTTTAATAGACTAGTGAAGTGTTGACGTCGCTTTTAAATTTTAATTAAACTTAAAACAGTTTTAGGTTTGAGTTGTGGACGAGGAACTAATTCATCATGAAACCATGAGGTCAAACAATATTTGGTTACTAATAACTCGTCCTTGTAATTATAATAATAAACTTAAAAGTTTCCCGAGTTTACGTAAAATTTTAATGATTAATTGATCAAGACCAGGAAATCAACATAAAAGTGCCAGCGCTGACCCCTGAGATGTTGGAGGAATTGAAAGAATGAATTTCATAATAATGATATACCTATATCGGTAAGTTTTTGTGTATGTAAATATACTTACCTATTTAATGAGTAACAATATTTAAATATTGAAAAACTAAAAATACGACACCTATCGAATTAGTAACAATATTTAAATATTGAAACCCTACAATATGAGCGAAGTTTGCCTACGCAGATTCAAATAAAATATTAGCCTACATTAAAGTGATGCACTGACCTTATTTTTTTTTTACAGGACCTGAATTTAACAAACTTTGAAATTCAACAAGACCCAAGCATTGTAGTTGTTTCCTTAGAGCAAATGCTTCAATCAGAACAGGAAGGAAGGTACCATAGTGGCGTATTTAAAAAAGCATGTTAAGAAAACGTAATGTTTGGAAGACCAGGATTTATTACGCACTTTATCCGATTACGAATCTGATCTACATCGAGGTAATCCATCAGTAACAGGTATAAAAGAAAAATGTGTTTGGTTTGGTGTTCAAGATTTCGACTTATTCAATCAAATAGGTGTCGACTGTATGCATGACATTCTAGAAGGTGTTGCTAAATACGTGATGCAATTTGTACTTCTTCAGTATTTAAGACATTTTAAGCTCTTTTCATTGACTGAACTCAATAACCTTCGAGCACGGTCCTGACTATAGGAATCAGCCATGAGTACCTTAGCTATGGATCATATACTTCACGGCAATGTGCGTATGACAGCTTCAGAACTTTTTGCGGTATTTCGGTAGGAACTGCAGAATTATTTCAAACTGCAGTATTAGAACTGAACACATCATATTTGTTACTTACCAATGATTTATTACAACCAAAATTTTATAATGTATTACACTAGCATACCTACCTACTGTTCTAAAAAATTGGTCTTATCGTTTCTTTATGGTCAATGCGATTTGAAGCCAAACATCGTTTTTTAAATTAGTTTCTAATGCTTCATTTAACAGAAGGAACGTTACATTAACTTTAGCTATGAAACATTAGCTACAATTAAACGAAGTTTTTAAAAAGGTGAATTGCCTGATACTCTTAGAACAGTTCCTATTTCTTGTGCAACTCTTAATAAATCTGAAGAGCTATTCATAAGATTTTAACTATTCATTACTTAATAAATCTGAAGAACTATGCATACATTGTGTCAAAATAAGTCACTTAAAAATGTTACTTGGGCCACCGTACCTACTACACGGAATTTAAAAGGTACTATTTTAGTTTATACCACCAGCTCTGAGGATTCACTGCCTACTTTTTTATAGTGCAAAATGTTTTGTTGTATGATTTAAATAGTTTGATACTAATTGGACAATTATTGCAAACAACGGACGATCATTTTTTGCTTATGAAGTTAAAGAACTAAAAGTAAAGGAAAATGTTGTAATTTTTCATAAATGTTTGCGGTTTCCTTACCATGTAATAAAAATATTCTTAGCAGTGGAAAAAATGTGTTACTTTAAGATGTGCATTATAACTAAATGAAGATCATAAATAATTATAATCATTAATAATGTTGATATACTTCATCGTTTATTTGTTAAAATTAATTAAGAATGTTAATGATAATATTCATAAATAATCTTTATTTATTCTAGCAAACGAAAGAATTCTTAAAGTGCACCACATCTTAAAGTAACATATTTTTTATAGTGGTTCATTAATAATAAACTAACACTTACCACAATGTTAATAATTTATTATGGATGTTAACACTTCAATGCAGCTTATTACTTACTACGTTATTAAAGTGAAATGTACAAGGGATTTAAGCATTTTTGTAACATCATATACTGTGAACCTATAATTGAGCAAATAAATATATTCTATTTTATATACACGAGTTTTATTTCTTCTGCGCTAAATAAAGAATATTTGTTAAGGATTTTTATATAATTTCGTGTACCAATGTTTTAAGGCACGCCGGTTTAGTATTTTAGAAGGTATCATTACATTTTTACGTAATCATTCCAAGTAGTAGGTATATGGCAAGTGTTAAAAATTGCCCCTGGCAGCAGTTTTGATATCAACTTCTAACATAAGCTATAGATAAATGTAGTGATACTTCTAAAAATACGAGACTATGCCTTATACACAAAATTGGTGCATAGGATTTAATAAAAAAAAACTTAAAAATATCTAATTAATTTGATTATCCTCGTATTCGAAATAGTCACGAATTTCCTATTAACTATCCGTGCTCTTCAATTCACTTTATTGTCTTTTGCACATTAACAAAGTGACTTGTCTTTTATAAAGATTGTCAATCATCACCTGATTTTTGTTTCCACTAAGATCTTAACTATCTTCGTATTCGGTGAAAGAGGCGCCCTCAGTGATTTTTACTAAATAAAAAATCATTAATAATATCAGAGATTAATCTTATCTTATCAATTATTTGATGCTAATTTTATCTTATCAGATGATTTTTTGTAAAAATCACTGAAGGCGCCAAATTCACCGAATACGAAGATAGTTAAGATCTTAGTGGAAACAAAAATCAGGAGATGATTGACAATCTTTATAATAACCAAGTCACTTTGTTACTATGCAAAAGAAAATAAAGTGAATTGAAGAACACTGGTAGTTAACAGGATAATGTTTTTTGACTATTTCGAATATGAGGATAGTCAAATTAATTAGTTATTTGATGCAAGATCTTAGTTGTGACAACAAATTACTTTCATTGTTTTGATAATGCTTCTTGTTTATTTCAATTATAAGGTTAGGTGAATTAATCAGTAACTTTTAGTTATTTGATGCAAGACCTTAGTTGTGGCAACAATTTACTTTCATAGATCTGATAATATGTCTTGTTTATTTCAAATAACAGGTTAGTTGAATCAATCAGTAAGTTTTAATTATTTGATGCAAGATCTTAGTTGTGACAACAAATGACTTTCATTGATCTGATAATTCTTTAAGTTTATTTCAAATAAAAGGTTAGTTGAATTAATCAGTTACTTTTAGTTATTTGATGCACGATCTTAGTTGTGACAACCATTCACTTTCGTAATTATGATAATGTTTCTTGTTTATTTCAAATAAGAGTTTAGTTGAATTAATCAGTTTTTTTATGTTACTTGACGCAAGATCTTAGTTGCAATAATAAATGACATTGATTAATCTGACAAAGTTTGACAAACGTATCGATCAAGATCTTAGTTGAACCAACCGTAAATTTAGATAATGTGATACTTTTTGTTTATTACACTAAGCAAGATCTTAGTTGAAGTAAATATCTATCGGTGAATAAACCAATACATTACTTAGTTGACGAAACTATAATAATTCAACAAAGTTGTCTTAGTTGCAACAGTCAAGATCTATGTAGGCTCATATACAGTCAAGATGGTAATCATATCAAACAAGATGTTTATTAAAGCAATCAAAAATTTTTTTCAGTGTAGAGGTAGATAATTGATAGATTTTTAGATGCGGCTAATATTCAAGCCCGGACTAAGAAATTTGGAAGTCATTTCTATGTCACACAACACACAATCAAGAAATGGAATTCACTCCCAGCCCAAGTGTTCCCTCCTTCCTACAATCCTGGGTCATTCAAAAGAGGCGTGAAGAAGCACCTTGCAGGTCGGCAAGGCGAGGGTAGCTATATAGCGCGGTGGTTTATCTCTCACACTAACTTAAAATGCGATAGCTATCTTAGCATTTGGACTTCACTTCTCCTACTATCAGGTGGAATGGAGTCATCTGCTTGATCTTCTTATAAATAAAATAAAAACCTGTAAACCAGTCACTCGATGCAGTTCTCTGTCAGAATAGTGAAGTCGACTGAGAGAGACCAAGGGGTCTCTCGTGTTATGATGAGGAAAGCACCTGCAACAACATTACCAGGATGAGTTGGTGTCAGGCTGGTGGCCGGTCATAAACCTATGCCATAATAACCTATAAATTTATAGAACTTTTGAAATATTCCACTTCAAAACCCCAAGATACCGATCTTGGATTTTGAAGTGGAATACAAAAAAATATCAACTACTACTAAATAACCTACAAAGTTTTATTAACTACTACTAAATAACTGAATACAGTTAATTACGACGGCACATCAATCTAAATACATTGTTCAACCGCAACCGTACCTGTGGTGAAACGAAACGTTTATATTTTATAATTATCTATGTTCTCCCGCCAAAACTACTAATTTGTTATAACTTTTTTCTCTATAATAAAATAAGAGAATTACTTTTATTATACCAAATCCTTTTATTGTCAACTTCCTGAGCTGGATTCAGCACAAACACACATCAAAACCTAGTCGTAACATATTATTGTACCGACCGACCTCAAATAAATTGGGAGGATTCTTTGTACCTGGTCCAAATTTAGAACAATTTATGTTGGACAAAAACCAAATGTAACAGTGAATGATTAATAATCGCTGTACATTTTCTATCGGCAGTAAGCAAGGGCACCGCCACCGGCGTATTATTGCGACATCATTTAATATTTTATGTTATTTAATATACAATTGACAATGAACATTGAATTACTTGAGATTGTCAATGAATAAACTATTCAGACGGCGATTGCGACAGCTTCCAAACCGTACGATATTGAATTCGAAACGTGACGAATTTACGAATGAAAATGCAAGATATGAATAGAACGGCTTAATATTTCTCGTTGTTTATTAATTACTTATTGTGACCGTACCGATATTGCAGGAAGTTTCTTTTTGTCTACTTTATAAGTAGCTAATTTTCAGGTGGCTTACAAAGGGAGAGGAAGAGATAAAATATGGATTATGGACATTGTGTGGGATATAATATGGACAAGAAAGGAGTTAATGCTGATATACGACGGATGACGGAGATGTTTAGTAGGTGCGTCTGTAGGGTCGTCTGGGTAGGTGGTACCTCCTTTCCTATTTCTGCCGTCAAACAATTTGCTGTGTTTCGGATTGATGGGAAAGTTAGCCAGTGTAATTACGTAGTTAGTAAAATTATGTAATTTTATTCGTCTATAGAGAATCGCTTTGGCTCATCTCAAAGGCCAAGGTGGACAAGCTTTACTCGAAATCTTTCAATAGACGGAACGAACTGGTTAACTTGTCTCTAAATGCCGGAGAATAACGAAGAAAATTGGTCAGCGGCAGACTTTGACAACTGTTGGTAGCTAACCAAACGGTCTTGAAAGAAGGACTAGGACCAACCGAACCGCACCGCTTTCGCACGACGAAAAATGGACATTCTGTAGATACATCTTACAGCGACAGCATAAACAGCAAACAGCGCCGAGTCTGACCACTGTAAAATGTACTCTACAGCGTATGAGCAAGCATACTTAAATGCTCATTTATCTGTTGCCTAATGACCCACGATCTTTAAATATTGCGTAATATATGTCACACATTAAAAAGAGCTTTCGCTTTACAAAAAAAAATCGGGAGTGGTCTCCCCTAGACTTTCTCGTATACCGGAAACGACTCAAAGGTTGATAGAAACCTTATATTTTGATGTCATACATGCGTGTTAAATTTTTGTCACCCATCCAAGTACCGACCGCGCACTTGGTTGCTTAACTTTCGTAATTCACGACTCAAAATCTAATAGAAACCTTATATTTTGATGTCATACACGTATGTTAAATTTGGTTGCAATAAGTTAAAGCATGCTCGAGTTATCGTGCTAAAACGCACAGACACACACACATACATAATTCCAAAAAAAATATTTTTGGACTCAGGGAGGTCCAAAACATGTAAATCCGTCAAAATCTCGAGGTCGAATATTTTGACGGTTGCAAGACTTCCTCTATACTACGTTACGAGAAAGTAAAAATGAAACTTTATTTACACACCCTTAGATCCGTATATTCAATACTCGACAAGTATCTGTATATTTTGGCATAAATGTAACGAAGGTCCCAAATATTGTTCCATATTTATAGGATTAGCCAAACAAGATACGTACGGATAGCATTGGGTTACTTTGTTAGCCAATTCGGCGTGTTTGTACGATGTATCACTTTCCATAGACACATATTTTAGGTATTTGGATGTGAGGGAGTGTATCGTCGCCAGGGAGTCTCGCCGCTTTTTATGGGCCAGATATTCAAATAGTTTGAATGGTTATGGACTCAGCGTTGGCGTGTCGATGCCCTTATGAATATTTGAGATGCTAATGATAACCTACAATAGAAGTTATAGTTATTGTCTTGGCGATATTTTGCTCTGAGGGTCGTTTTTAAAGATTGGAAGTACAGATTGTAGAGGATAACCGATGGTGCCACGGTCGTGCGTTATTAGTAATGATCACAATATACAGAATGATTTGTAATAGTGGAGGACCCAGAGGACAATACTAATCAATTTCACTATGGGATATACTATCCTAAAGCGAACCGTTTTTAAGATATTAATTATTTTAGAATTTTATACAAAGTCCGAAAAACACATCCGAACGCAATAAATCGCAGGAGCGGGCTGAGGGGGGTTTGCCCGCCCTTCGTTTCTGCTAACCCTTGCTATAGCGCACTCGCTCACACCTCTACTTGATATGAAATGCATGAAATATAAAATTCTAAAATAATTAATATCTCAAAAACGGTTCGCTTTCGGATAGTACGTACATCCCATAGTGGAATCGACTAGTATTGTCCTCTTCTATCTGCCCTTAACGGGTCCGCCAGTAATTACAAATCACCCTGTATAGTTAAGCTACCAAGTACGCGATCAGTACTCAATTAATGTGTGAAGACTTTACTAAACAAACTTTAATTAATGTGTGAAGCACTGAATAAACATTTTTTCTTTCTTTCTTACTCTGATGGGTGACCGAAAATTTTGCAACTCGATTTGCCTCCGTGCTTTGGAAGGTACGTTATACTGGTGGTCTCGCCTCCTGCCGAAAGATAAACTTTTACTGATTTAATCATATTAGCGGTGACATATAATACACATATAATAGACAAGTGGCAAACGCTCCAAAGAGTTTCTGCGAGTAAAAACGCTAACGCTAACATTTAGCACGATTTCGGGCGATAGGTGGCCATAATGTTTTGTCACTAATATGTCGTTTAAATAATCTATTCTAATTTGGTATAAATAATCTATTCGTAAAGCGTTATTTGTATTAGATTGGCCAGTTGTCTATAAGCACTTGTTTATAAAATGAAAAAAACTAAAGCAGTCTACTACTCACCCACACAAATCTTTATCTAAAATACAAATACTAGGTTCAACACAATAAAGAATTTCAATAAAATTGTAATCAGATCGAAATCCCCTTCAATGTACTATAGCAATAAAATCTCTTTCGCATTACGCTACGAGCGTCCCTGACAGTGTCACAACTTGTGCAAGTCGTTTCGGCAGCAAAGCTTCGTGATCGGAATTTCCAGTCTTAATTACTTTCATTCGGACTTCTATTGTAAGGAACAATGAAGCAGGGTGAACGATGTCGGACCGTAAATTGATATTCTTGGCTCGGATCATGTTTTAAAAACTTTTGATGCGCCGACTACGCTTATTTGAATATGACATTAATTTACGAGTACCATTTGGAATTTTGTAACTTGCCCATTTAAATTACCGCGTTTGCAGTTACAGCAGTGTGTTTAATTTTATTGGTTTTTTTTTTGGTTTAATGTTTTCGTATAGGTACTTAAATGTTTAAATTTTAAAGTTCAAGTTGCATTTTTGAACGTAGCTACATATAGTTACATTCAAAATTGCAACTTGAACTTCAAAATTTAAACAGAAGTTACCCATATAGTAATAGTAATTAATTATCCTTAAAGTTACAGTAACAATAGTACCATTGATAAAATCAACGAAGCTGGAATGCCTATTACCAAAACACTAGACCCTTTATTTTTAAAATGATCTAGAAGTTACAGATGGCGTTGTTTGTAACGATTTTCATCAAGATATTGTATCTGGCATAAGTGCTAAAATAATAGAGAAAACACAGATAAATGTACGAATACAAGAAATAACCGGACACGTACCTAATACAATTTATAATCACAACACAAATAGAGATCATGGAATAGAAGTGATATTATAATTATGATTATTCCTTTCAAAAAGTATCAAAATGAGGAAATTTAATAGTATCAGAAATGGAATTGAATTTAATTGTGATAGTGTTAGTAAAGACTATGTCTATAGAATAACAAGCTTGAAAATTAATTCATAATTTTTTACAGATGTAGGTAGTCGTATAGCTGTCCGTACATCGACTTGCCATAAAATAATAGATACGCCCTATTGCCAAGTGCAATCGTGAACTAAAACTCGATACGGAGACACTGTATAGATGGGATCCTTATTACTCGACCTAACGTAAATGATTGAAATTCCTTTTTGTATATTCAAATGTTTACCTTCATTGGAAACGTGTATAAACCTTTTTCCTAAAATAAACAGCGTTTTGCATACCTGGTGTTATTTTTAGATCGGCCATACAACAATGCGAGATTGATGATCGGTGTAAGGTACCCCAGTGAGTTATGACGCACGATCTAACTATTCTCCTTGTTAGTTTAGGTAAGGTAAAACCTGATGACGTAAGCAGTTGAGACGTAAAAGGTAAAAAGCAAAAGAAGATCCTCTAGCAAGCGGTTAGGAGAGACGATTGGTATGAAACTACATGGTATTTTCATTTTGTAATTTGGTACTCGTATAGCTGTTGCGGACGTTTTGAAGTCCTTTTATTAGGGTTCAGACAGTTGAAATATTCACAGATGATGTATTTCTGTTGCTGCTATAACAACAAATACTAATAAATAGTCTAAAACAAATATTTAAGGGGGCTCCCATACAACAAACTATTTCTTTTTTGGTTTGTGCTCGATATTAATTACGGCAACAGGTAGACGCTTGAAATATTTACAGAATATTCAGTTATATATTCACTTTAAAAACAAATAATTAAATATAAAATAAAATTAATATTTAAGTGGGGCGCTCATACACCAGACATATTTTTTTGCCGTTTTTTATAGATAATGGTACGGAACTCTTCATGTGCGAGTCCGACTCGCACTTGGCCGGTTTTTTATATCTTTTTGTATTTTTAGATTTCTTTATGGTCTCGTCAATAATAACGGGATTTAGTGGACACCTATACTTAGATGTTGACTTTAAAAGTATTCCGTATATAATATATACGGCAATAGATTAGCCTACGCATTTTTCTGTCATCTTTATTTCATTAAAAATCTGGTAAAAACGCGGTATTAAAATGGCGTGTGTCTTTTCAATTTATTTTTAAGAATTCTGTCTAAATAAAATTTCACATCAAACGAAAGTTAATTCATATAACAAACATCAAAAGAAATACAACATAAAGACTACATTGTTTTCCAATGTTAAAACAATGAGCTACAGTGATCGCTTCAACAATGCCGAACATTTTACTTCGACTTCACTGAAAGAATGGAAATAGGTACCTCCCCGCCGCCGCGTCACTTGACTACATATTTCATTTGAAGAAGTACGAATTTCTTAATATAAAATAGTCAATATTAATGCGGAAAACACATTCGCATTAAATTTGTTTAGTTTGCTGTTATTAGCCAGAGTGGAATTAATTAAAAACGCTGCTGAAGTACCATAGATTAATGTGAAGTACCTATCGAGAATAATAAATTTTAATTGCACCTTTCAATCTTTATGAGGTAGTCATAAATAACGTTGTGGCTGTCCTTGTGTCTATGTTCTGTGGAAATGGCTGATTTCCCGCAAATGACTGCAAAGACACGGTTCAGATATCTCTCGCTATACTCGGCACTTACATGCACCGAGTCCTTATCCCTCCAACACGGCTGAGCTGAGGTCCGAGCCCTTAGAGGCACCTTCAGGTATCCCCTACTTTCCCGCTAAATGGCAAAATTGTTCATGTTGCTATGACGGGTGATCGAGATAAGTACATACAGATATAATGGAGTCTAGCTGTTGCCGGCGACTTCGTTCACGTGGAAATTTTGATGTGTCAAAAGTAACCTATGTCCTATTGCAGAGTAGGTATAATCTATCTCTGTGCTAAGCTCCGTGCCAAATATCACCTACATTTTTCAAGCCGTTTTGGCGTGATTGAGTATCAAATATCTATCAAACCAAACTTAAGTATTTATATAATAGTACCTATGTAGTAGTATTTGATTTTGACATACATATTTGCTTTTCGGGAACCTGCAATTTTGGGAGGATTGCGAGCGAACACTAGCTCGGAGGAAGATCTTCCCTTTTCGCTGAAGATGTAGCGAACCCAGCCACATCCTACAGTTATTTTTAATAATTTATTAATGCATTTTTGCGTCGCGTCGTGGTGGAGTGGTCAGTATATCTGGCTACACATCAAGCGGTCCGGGTTCGAATCCTGGTAGCGGCAAATGTTTGTGTGACGAACACGAATGTTTGTTTGCGAGTCATGGTTGTTTATATATTTATTTAAGTTTATTTATGAAAATATCTAAAATGATTATGTATATTAAAAAAAAAATGTCCGTTATCTAGTACCTATCCGTAACACAAGTTCTTAATGATACTTACTTCGGGCTAGATAATTGGTGTGAGCGTGAAAATATATTATATTATTATATTATTTTTGATATTGTAATCGTTATGAAGTAAATGAGTGCTGTAAGTTGTAACTTACGTACGTATATCTTATTATTGCAATATTTCCATCTTACGTCACTTAAAGACAAGTCAGTATTATCTCTTGCGATCAATCATAGCACGTATGAAGGTTTTACGCTTTTACTGGCTACGACTCAGAAAGTAATTAAAGTTATGCGCCATGCAAATTGGATGCAATTACTTAGTTCAAATATGCAGCGAAAAATGTCTTCGTATTTCTAAGGTATTTTTCTATTAAATTTGTGGGAAGAAAGCTTAGTAAACCGTTACTGATTGATGTAACTTTTACATCGTCGCGTCGTTGAAAAAAAAATTAATTTAGAAACGGTTCTAGAATTTTGGAACGCTTTTGTTTTGCTTTCCATGGCACTTTTCAAATGTTTGATTGAGTTGACATACCTCAAGTAACAATATTCTGTCGACATACCTACTAATTTAATTATTGAGTCGTGATTCACTAAGGACTAAATAATAAAATGCTATTTATAAATGACGTATAAAGGATGCCAAAATAGCAGGTGAAAAAGTTACATAATTTTTTGCTAAAGAACTAATAAAGCGAATAAAAAACACAATCGGAATCACATATTTAAGTGTTTACGTGGAGAAATAATTAAATCCTGGTAAATTACCCACATTAATAGAACGTAAACGAAAATAGGTTTTACTTTTTAAATCTTTACATCGCTGTTCCGATGGTGTTAGGTGCTGACATAAAAATATCCATTAAGTTGGGCTTTAAAGGTTCTGAGAAGCTCGCAGCTTTAACAGCGGTACTTAACTAAGCAGGTTTTATTATGTTGATGTTATTGTGCTGGACCACTTTCAGTTTTTAGAACTTTTATGTGAAGTTGTCAACTTAACGATTAAGTGTATACTAAGTTTTACGAGACCTATGAGAAAGATTTTCCACTCGACAAATCGAAGATTTAGTAAAACATTTTCTGTCTAAATTATTTTCTTTTTAAAAGGATTTATATGTAATTATGTGTCCAATTAGACGCCGACTTACACGCTCAGTCCTACATATCGCGTAACTTCGGGTTATAAGTAGGTACTGTACCTACTTAAACTCGCATATTGGTAAAAATTACATACTTTCTGACAAAAGGCGAATAATTTTTTTAAAATGTATTTTGCTGTTGGATACAATGTCTTATGTTATGGATTGTAGTATTATTGCCACCACTAGAAGGAATTGTGGTTTATGCCGCTGCCTATGCCTACACATCGGGCGGTCTGGGTTCGAGTCCTAGTAGTGGAAAATATTTGTGTGATGACCACGACCATGATTATTTTAAGTTTATTCATAAAATATCTAGAATGTAATATACCTATCTTTTTCCGTCATCTAGTATCCGTAACACAAGTTCTTAATGATACTAATTTGAGCATGGAAATATTGCCACAATTAGTAGAAATATATTACACATTTATTTAGAAAAACAACAACCTAAGACTGAAAATAAACATGTCAAGCTCATAAAGCCAAAAACGGAAAATACAATTCCTTTTTTTATATCAGTTGTAATTTTGAAAGCGAGCAAACAGGAAATTCATTAGCATTCAAGGAATCGTCAATTTTCGTAAATTATCTACATTTCTAAGGGAAAAAGCGTGATCTTAGCCGGGGAAATTTGTGGACTCCATCTATAAATAGTTCATCAGCTTATCTTGGATTTGCTAACGGAGAAAAAGATAAAATCTTTTCTTTGTTTATATTATACAGAAGGTATTTGAAGCAGTTTTTTCCGGGAGTACAATTTCATTGATATTTTTAAGAGAGTCGTCAAACTCACAGGTTTAAAAGAAATTTCCACGACGTTTAAATAAAACTACTTCTATTAGTACTTTCATCTAACAATGCCGGTTTCATTCCCGCCACTTGATCGTGACAAGATTTTTTTTGTTTAAACATTTTACATTTTGGGACAATTTGAAATATTTCAAATCATGCACTACACACAAAATCTATTACCTTTATAATGTCAGTGTAGATTAGAGTCCAGATCGTAATTGTAATTTTTATTTGCTATCGGCGTAATTTGCATAAAATAAAATATCTATTCCATACAACTGTATTAAACAAAAACTGTAAAACAAAGTATGTTAGAATTTTCACTGCTCGACTGACGAATTTTGACGTCTTAAATGGAAAAGGCTAAATGATTATAATTTTAAAAGGTTTCTTTTGACTTTTGGAATAGAGGCAGAGTGGTAAGGGTCCGCGCCGGGTTAATTGGGCGACGCAGAAATAAAAAGACAAACGAGGACCTTATTCCTCGGATTACTAAGAACCATAGAGCATAAGAAATTACGGTCTGAATATTTTTGCTACGAAGCTCGAAGGTGCCGTTGAAGTACGGTCAATGTATTCTACTAATACTTGAGATATACAAGGTAGCTTTCAAAGCGCTATAATCACGGAGGTACTTGAGTATTTATACTCGTTTTTTTACAACAAAACTGCCAAATGCGGCATTTTTTTTTTAATTTGTAAGGGCATATAAATAAGGAAAGCTGGTTACCGTTGGTTGCGTTGGTATTCTCGATACTTTAGTGGAAAACGAGCCGATTCCGATTCGAGTTCCGATTAATTTCTAAGTACCTACCTAGTTACGGTGCCGTCAATTTAGGGGTTGCGGTCTGTTATGATTTTGGCTTTAGGGAGGTTATCTCACTTGCTACAATGCGCCCAGCCACGGTCCGTGGAGCGGCAGATTACGGGGACTGAACCTTGAAACTCGGATTGAATTCAGGTGGGTGAACCAGTACACCACGTCGACGATTTAAGGTCATAGCACACTTGTCAGATCGAAAAAGGAACGCCAAATTTTTTTACTATGAACGCTACGGAGCGGCGGCGGGGCGCTCACCGGGCCTTGGCGAACGCCATCTCACCCGGTGGGCTGACCGCGCCGAGGGCTGTGCCAGGGTTGCAGCACTCAAAAAAAAAAAAAGGAGAGGGGGGTTAGCCGCCTCAAGGCGGCACACGTTTCACCGGCAGGCGTAATGCCTGCCGAGATGCGGCCCGGGCAATGGGCCATCGCCCGACGACCGCCCTTCCCTAGGGGAGGACGAAGACCCGTATAGTGGAGCTCTGGATGGCCTATTAGATGAGAAGGAGTGTTAGGATGGAACAGGACAAAAGGAGCTCACATTTAGGATTATGCTATTATATAAAATAAAAAAATATATAGAAATATATGTTATTTAGCTCAGTGATTTGATATAGTCAGTCAGATTTTTTCAGTCAGTCAGAGAAATTTACGATTTAATAAAAATTATCACAGTATACCTAATATATCAGGTTTATCACAGATTAAAGACCACATTAATCCAAATATTTTTACGCGTCCGTAAGCCTTCGCCAATATTATGGCGGTGTGACGTAAGCACTAGAGCCGTTATAATCTAGACAAATAGACTTAAATAAAGTATACTCCGTAAACATTGCATCAGGTTTACGAGGCGAGGTCACCTTACCACGTTTTTATTAAAGATAAAATATTTGTCTAGTCTATGAGCTGTTTCGCTTTCATTATTAATCTTTTCACACGTTTTCGCTTTTACGCCGAATTCAAAATATACGAACAATACAGAGAAATAGCTTAGTTGTACGTTCTACGATTTTAAAATTTTATATTTGGAACGAACAAGATAATTCAAAAATACCGCTATGTTCTTTTTTTAAAATTATCTCGCTGTCGTAAAGTGGAAATGTTTATGGTTTATGTACTTAATTTTGAATACAGAATAGGTTGAAAGACATTAGAAATGAATATTGTGGAGATCATGATATTGATGTGATGGTGAAAACCACTACAAATTGTCAACGGCAAAATTGGTCGTGATTGAATGGTTTAGTCACAAAACTTTTATTTCAATTAATAATTGCGGATCAAAACAATGTAACTTACTGTTCACAATCAAATCAGACATAATTTTTGGATTGAAATAAAAATCTGACTGACACCATGAAAGCGCCCCGAACACTCCAATTTTATATGTAGGATCAAATAAATAAAATATAGCTGATCTTTTGGTTACAAATGTGATGTATTTATTTAACTGTGTTTAGTTTATCACTCATTATGGCAATATAAGATTCAGTCGGCATAAGCCGCCGTAGGCTCTATAACTCCTAACTAAAAGAATCTAAAGACGAGGTGATCAAGGTTATTTTATTATCAGTAGCTGTGTGAGAGATGATCCTTATACCGATCACAATAAGACTTATTTTCACGGGCAAATAACAGGTGTGTTTTAGCAACGTAGTCACGTATCGACGTATTAGCAGTCCGTTGAACGAATGCTTCGGATAGTGGCCCTTAATTAGTCTAAAAGTGGAGCAACCGTCTAGAACCTTCGAGTATTGATTGGAATCGTGAAAAGGTATTTGCCATCTTAAAACTAATGTGAAGGAGTTTAATTAATTAATTCTAAGTACCTACAATAAAGTGCGTGTATACTAAAGCCAATACACACGTTTTACTTGCATCCATGTGCTTTTTTTACTTACAGTTTGAAACTACATGCATTGAAGACTACTTGAAATTTTCACATAAGTGCACTCTTATTAAACATTGAGACTGCTCGCGACTTCGTCCACGTGGAAAGATTTTTGAAAATAAAATATAAGAATTGCAGTTAAGCATTGCAAAAGTAGCATTCCGGTAAAAGAATTTTCATATTCCGTCTAGTAGTTTTAGTTTAGATACACACTACCGTAGTAGTATTATTAAACTATAACAGCGGCGAGAGCCATAAGGAAAGGGGAGGCCCAAAAGATTCCGTTGGATCGAAGTGCACCTTGAGATACTCGCGCAAGCATCTTAGGACTCACTGCATAATAGGATAGGATATGATAAGACGCTTTTATGCTACTTGTATATAGAAAAATTAGACTGCGTCATAAGCTTTCCATTTTAGCACATGCGCGAGAGCTTTAAGGAGACACAGCCTACACATTGATACCGCTATATTGAAATAACGGATCAATCTCAAATCAAACAAGCGTTATTACGATTCGTTCACTTCAATCGTAACTTTCATCTTTATCTCGAGGAAATAAAGTACATATCCCAATGCCACGTCACTGGCGTGTAAGTGTTCACACTTGTTCTCAACAAATATTTGAACGAGAACATACTACGACGCATGTTTTTTCTATTTCTAGTATTTTACTTGTGGTGCCATTAACCTTAAAAGTGTACAAGTGAATGAAGTCTGTTGCACTTCTATAACAGTTCTTAACATCTCTGCATAAAGTCTGTAATAACTTGAAAAGTAAATAGCATGTTATATCTTTGTAGTTTCTAGAGATCACGAACGTTTACGGATTAAAAAGGGCATTTTAAAAAAGAAAATGAGGATGTTTCTTATCTTTTTGGTTTAAATTTATTTCTCCCATCGAGTAGTACTTAACTTAATTGTAACATTTGCAATTAACTAAACTTAACGAAGCGTAAAAAGCCTGCGCTTCAGGCCACAAGACAAGTTTCCATCGCAAAAACAATCAATTGACAACACCCGTTTTCACAAACATTACTATGAGACCACTCGACACTTGGATGAGAAATGAACCAATCACAGAGCTCTATTCAACGCAATGGCCTTGAATGGAGCTCTGTGATTGGTTCGATTCTTATCCAAGTGTCGAGTGATATCATAGTAATGTTTGTGAATACGGGTGTTATTTTACTACATCTTACTTTACTTTATTCTGTTTTTCTAAGGTAAGTGGTAGGCAAAAAAGAATAGCTTCGACAGCTATCGACAGCTACTGCAGTCTAAAGGCGATTTAACACTTTGACTCCCGCACTGTCAGTGTCATAACTATATAAGGTGGCATGGCTAGCAAAATGCCAAGGGCCCCGGGAGGAATGAGGCCCCGGTCATGTCACTGATCTTCTTAAATATCTAGAAAGAAAATTTTCAAAACTAAACTTTATCCCCGCTCGGGAAGGGTGAATATGCCACGGGCCCCACATGGCATAGTTACGCCACTGCGCGCTGTCAACGCTAACCCCCAACACTTCTGGTAACCTTTCTCACCGACATGAACACAGCACTATGAAAATGTAGAGTTATTGTTTACATTTGGTGTGCTTTATTATAATCCATATTTATATATACTAATATTATAAAGAGGAAAGATTTGTATGGTTGTAATGAAAACGTGCAAAAACTGCTGGACCAATATTAAAAAAAATTTCATCGTTAGAATGTTACTTTTTCACTGAGTATCATAGGCTATATTTTATTGCAAAATAAAATACATATACGGGGTCGCGGGCGGAGCGCTAGTTTATTATCATCTAAGTATACACATCTATACACACATATAAATAAAATTGGAGTGTCTGTTTGTAATATTAAAATAACCGTTTTTTACTACATGCATATGGATATATATAAGGTACATACACCAAAATATTTTTTTTTACAATTTTTGTCTCTCTGTCTGTCTGTCTGTTTGTTCCGGCCAATCTCTGAAACGGCTGGACCGATTTTGACGGGACTGTTTTTGGCAGGTCGCTGGTGTAATAAGGAGTAACTTAGGCTACTTTTTTTTCTTTTGGTAAATTCTACGCGGATGAAGTCGTGGGCCCAGCTAGTACAAAATAAATTCTGTGCCTGTTTTGATTCTAAGTATTCTTGAAAATAATGCCCCACTAATGCCCTGAATCTGTCAGATAGAATTCTATTAATTTGTTGAAAGCTTTGGGGTTGAAAGCTTTTCAAAAACCACTTTTCTAAGATCAAACAAGATGCTCTATTACTGTATTGTAGTTAGACTACGTTTCCGTAGTCTTTCCAGTAATTTTCTAATAATAGAGAGAAAAGTAAAACTCATTACATTTCGAGGTTTGAACTAGTGACCTCAGAAAGGTCATTGTTGGTACCAGTTATGCCGACCACAAAGCAACTCAAATTTTTATAAGCCCACAACCATCATTACCGTTAATGGATTGACCATTCGTTACGGAACACTGGAAAAAGTATTTTAAGAGTATAAAGTTAAGGATTTTAACGGAATGGTAATTGAAATTCACATTATCCTAAGTAAAGGCAGTTGTCTCACCGCGGGCGAAGAGCAATAGAGATCGAAACTAGAAACGTATTGGCGAGAATAGTTCCTATAGGTTTGTGGCTATAAGCGACTGCTTGAGTACGACTGACGATTACTCGTACTCGCTTCTCGTTAATCGTTACCGCTGAAAGGCTGTCAAATAGCAAACGTTCCAAATGGTTTCTGCGAGTAAAAACCGTTTATTTTCGTTGGATCCCACTTTTGAATCCCACTTTAATATTTTTGGCGTTGGATCCCACAAAACATTATTGTGTATTGTGTATTTTAAATCACCTACAAGTTGAATAAAGTTTAATGGAAATAGCTCCAGGAGTTTCCGACCTATGTCACCTTTTATTTTGGTAAGATCTATTTTCAAGATTTAATTAATCGCCTCGCCTCCAGTGGGACAAGAGCTTAAGAGGCAGTAGAACAAGATACAATGTAAGTGCGAGGCCAGGCAAGCATTATGCTAAATTAAGATAGCTGCCCACCGCCGTCGCCCACGCACCGTGATTAGCATTTGATAGCGATTAGTTGCGTGCAGCCAGCGAAATACGCGTGGATGACAAATGTTGACTACTAGACTATGTCCTCCCTTCCTTTGACTTCGTTCTTGATTCTACAGCCAAAATCTAGGCGCTTGAAAGATCGATATTTTAAGTATATGAATTCTACAGTGTCGGCCTGCAACCTCTAAGCCAGGCCCCTTGCAATTTATGTATTTGCAAGCTACCTAATTGGCTACCGGTAGTCGGTCTCTCGAGAGCTCGAATTTAGTTGGCAGACTTATTTCCTGTTGCTGGCGCCGCCGCCCAGCATTGCTAGCCATTTTTTATCTTACTTTAAATTAAGTCGTGTCCATCTTTCACCACCAAGACTTAGATCATTGCAATCCGTGCAAAATTCAGTTTTCGATGTCTTCTAAGCCAGCCTGGTGCGACGTGACTGGCTTCTTACGACTGTCAAATTTTGACGGCTAGTCTGGACTATCTTAACGCGTATTTCAAAGTACGGAGGTATATTGAGTTAAAAATTTTTAGCTACTCATATGAGTATTTCCCGCGCACTGAATTTTTTCAATTGTAACGCATACCGGAACTGCCGTCGACTTTCTCAGTTTTCTAATTTAAAGCCAAAGATTATTTACTATTACGAACACACGTATAGTATTGTTTGATGTGTTTATCGCGATTGTCTCCAAAGACGAGCATAAGGGCCCTCGTAGGGGTGTTTTTGACACACTAGCTAAACACCACAAACAAAGTTCATTTATCATTACTGTTTAAATTGGAGAGGTATGCTAATACTCCAATTGAAATTGTGTGCAATAACGAGCAACTTTGTGGTTGTGGTGTGTCGAGCACCTAAGCACGCGATACTTTTACACCTGGCTGCCTGCCTAGCATGACCACCGAAACACGATATGATATAGCCATTTATCGCGTTGAACTGTCAAAAATTATTGTATATAACCGCCAACATGAAATTTTATCGAAACTGCAAACATGTATAACGCTTACAGATGTTCGCAGTTTCGATATTTTTTAAAGATTACGGATATATCCAATAATTTTTGACAGTTCAACGCGATAAATGGCTATATCATATCGTGTTTCGGTAGTCATGCTAGGCAGGCTGGAATTCCTCCTACGCTGTTGTCGGTCGAGCGTATAAATAAACACAATAATCTAATGTAGTGTACCGCACTTTGCTGTGACATCATTTCATCATCAGTCATCATTTCATCCGAGAGACGCCCGCTGTTGGATTTTTTTTTTTTTTTTTTTATAAAAAGCTCAAGCAAATGACTCTATTCCACCTGATGGTAAGCAGAAGTAGAGTCCAAATGCGAAGATAGCTGGCGCGAGAGATAAACTGCCGCGCTAGCCACCCGCGCCTTGCTGACCTGCAAGGTGCTTCTTCACGCCTCTTTTGAATGACCCAGGATTATAGGAAGGAGGGAACACGTGTGCTGGCAGTGAATTCCATTTTTTGATTGTGCGACAAAGAAACGAGTTGCCAAATTTCTTAGTTCGCGTTGGAATGGTAGCCACAGTTTGTCGGTGACAACGTAGACCAGCACGCGTAGTCCTTAAAAGGAAGGGAGATGGTGGGATCAGGGAAAAAGTTCCTCAGAGCACTCGCCGTGGTACAGACGGTAGAAAGCGCTCAATGACGCAACATTGCGACGCAATTGGAGAGGCTCAAGGTTTTTAGTCACCTCTTCGTCGCCGATGATGCGGGCCGCGCGACGCTGCAACCTATCCAAAGCATCGAGTAAGTACTTGGCGGAGCCATCCCACAGGTGCGAGCAATACTCCACGCAGGACCGTACTTGCGTCTTGTATAGCAAGCAAAGTTGATTTGGCGTGCAGAAGCGCCGCAACTTGTAAAACGCTTTCGATGTAGTCCTTCGGATTCAAGTCGCTGCGAACCTCCATACCGAGCAAGGTGATACTGCTCTGTAGCGTTAGTGGTGTGCTCTGGAGAGAGGGAAAGGAAAGGAATGGCGACGTTTTAGCCGTAAACGCGCACACCTGAGTTTTCTTGGCATTGAACTCAACCAGATTTGCTGTACCCCATTGAGAAACAAGGTCGAGCTCTCGGTTGAGTTCAATGACAAGATTCTCACGACTCTCTACGGTTTCTGCCCGTCCAGCCTTTGCGTGTCCGAAGTAGCCCGCATGCACTGTACTGTCGTCTGCATAGCAATGGATGTTCCCAAGCGGAATCATATCATTGATATGCAGAAGAAACAGTGTAGGGGATAAAACGGAACCCTGGGGAACACCGGCATTCACTGACATGAACCGCGAACTGCATCCGTCGCAGAGGACACGAATTCTTCGCTCATGCAGGAAGAACCCAGGTACAAAGCTGAGCAGGCAGACCATACGTCGGAAGCTTGGAGAGAAGACTTTTGTGCCAGACCCTATCAAAAGCTTTGGCGATATCAAGGCTGACAGCCAATGACTTGCCACGTTTGTCCATGGCTTCACCCCAGACATGCGTCATGTACGCTAGAAGGTCACCCGTCGATCGTTTCGGCCTAAAGCCGTACTGTCGATCGTTGATCAGAGAGTGACCTCTAGGTAATGGACCAGGTGGTTGTTGAGGATCCTTTCTATAACTTTGCAAAGTACCGAGGTGACTGCTATTGGCCGATAGTTGGCCGGGTCTGAGCGGTCCCCTTTTTTGGGAACAGGCTGCATATTAGCCTCTCTCCAAGCTTCCGGCACATGTCCAGAAGAGTAAGAGATCTGGTAAAGGCGCGTGAGTACGGGAGACAACTCCGCTGCACATTTCTTAAGTACAACGCCCGGGATGCCATCGGGTCCACTAGCTTTCCGGACGTCGAGTGATTGCAGTTCCGCACGAACATCACGCTGCCTGATTTTAATGTCAGGCATCGTGGAGCCACAATGAGGTAGTGACGGTGGCTGTGCATTGCAATCATCGACTTGGGAATTAGCCGCAAAGAGTCTTGCCAGAAGATCGGCTTTCTCCTGCGGCTTATGAGCTAAAGACCCATCCGGACATCTCAGGGGTGGCAGCGGATATAGGCCTATGTCTAAAACTGAAGTCAACGACGCGACGACGGTCCAATTCGTAATTCTATTCAAACGCTGGACCGACGACGTCTGCAACCACAGGACGTCAGCATAGAAGGTATTCCAGAATAAAATAAACACTGATTTGGCTGTCTTGATTTTAAATGCAAATAATGTTGCCTGAGATTCATATAAAAATCTGACGCTATAACAATACTGATAACAGTTGTTTTTCCGATAATTGATAGTACGTCGAACGGTTGAGGGTTCAGAACGAAGCTTCCGTCTTGACCTTGACTTACCAAAGGTGAAATGAAACCAAAAGCTTCCTAGTCAAGTTAAAGACAAACATTTAAAGTGGGGTACTTGGTTCAAAGATGTTGCTCCTCGACAATACTATTTCAAAAAGAAATCTAATTTTTTAGATCCCTACAAAGACCAAGTCCTTTAGAAAAGTAAAAGCTAATTGAAAATTATTTCTCGTAAACAGGCCAAATACTTATTAATTTTCAATGATGACTGTTTCATTTTTTAATTACATTTTAATGCCACTATTTTTCGTACAGAATTTGTTTGACATTAGTTCTGGTAAATTGAAGTACCTGTCTTAGGTCAGGATAAGTTTTTAAGTGTATAGCTGGATTAACTAAATTCAATTTAGTTTAGTAATACTAAATTGAATTTATGTAGCTTCTCGCAAATAACATAAAAGAAATTTTCGAACAAATTTTATTGTTGATTAGAACATACATAATATTTGCAAAAAAAAAGATAATGTTTTTATAAACATTGTTTAAAGACATGTTTATAAACATTGTCTTTTTCATTCGTCAAGCACAGATCAAATAACAGTATATTGCTGTGATTACTAAACAAACAATTTTTGTGCAAATAATATGATTGTTCAAATCAATCATAAAATTGTTCGAAAATTTTAACGTGTATAAAGATTATCATCTTTTTTTATGTTATTTGCGAGAAGCTACATAAATTGGCCGTGGCAATCAAACCCCATTACCTTGGGCTATCCTGACCCACATTGAGAGAATCGAATAATTTTCAGATACTGTTATATGCTCTATTCGAATAGGATAGCAATTCATCGTCTTTGCGATGGCGAGCGACGATGCGGCGTCACGAATGTATTCCGAATGATTTATGCCCACAAGTCGTTGGCTGCAATTTGTTGAATAACTCAATATATTTGAATGATTACCAAGACAAATCAACAAGTCATTTTTCAGGTCATTTTATTTTTAGATTTTTGTAACATGTCAAAGACATAAATTCCAAAAAATTGTGTGAAGTATTTGTATTGAAAAGAATGGTGTAGTCTCAGACTTCTATTTCTTGCTTCATAATCAAGTAGTAAAAGAACAAAGCCCCTAAAAAAATATAAAAAAAGTAGAAACTAAACTCAAAGGGCATTTTGGTGTCCTGAATGACGTCATATTTTTGTTCTTTATTATGTATTGGTTATGGTTATTTATGGGTTATGAACGTTATGTATTACTTTTTCTGCTCTATGGTAATCAGAATTTACGTCCTTAAAACGGTGCAAATTTGTCTCCAATCCATTTTTAACCTAATGGTATTGTACGGTGTAATACATCGCACATTGTCAATTCAGCACTTTTTCGCCAGTGCATAGAAATCGGAGCGCCATCGCCACATCAGTCCAAAACCAACTCGCGACTCGCATACACACATTCATTCCCTTCATTATAATACTAAGTATTTCGTGTTTCGTTTTTATGTAAAATATATTTTATTCCATTCGGTGTAGCAACAACCCCTACATCAAAGATCGAGAAGGCAGGACTAATTATTTATTTTAAAGTGCTTGTATTGCAGGTAATCTAAGATCGATTGGGGTAATTTGACTTGTATATCTCTGGAAATCTGACGTGATCACACTACATAAATGAAGACATTTGTGAACGTAGCTCATAGGTTCATATTTGTCCGGATACCCAGACAGAATGCTGAAAGAAGCTTGACTAAAAAAACCTTCCAAAACATCCATATTAGTAAACATTTTCGCGGAAAACTGCAAGATAAAATTCGGCAAGAAGATTCCCAAACAATATTCTTGTGTCAATATTACTAATGATAAAGATAAGTCCTTGAGACTAATTTATGTCCAACATTCATACGAAAATATATCTCGGATAAAAATGGCGGTCGCTGTATAATCCCACGGGTTAATTACATTATTTTTACATGTAATTAGCACTGCGATGTGGTCGTTTGAATATTGAATAGACTTGTTTAGTATCCATTTTAGACGGTTTTTTCTACATGATTTTAGAACTAAATTATTTCTATCTTAGACTTTCATCTGTGATAATCATGCATGACACTTGTGCTATGATAGCCAGGTCAGTGATTGAATTCTGTTCCGTGTGAAAGCTCGAGCACTCCCGTTGATAGAGACAGTGTTCAATTGCTCACCTGCGTTTGTGATCAGTTTGCAAAGACCAATAATATATTTCCCATAGGTAGACAAAGTTCACTTCTGCCACTTGGTACGATCCTTACATATTATTACGTTATCTAGTATCCATAACACAAATTCTTAATGATACTTAATAAGGGCTAGATGATTGGTGTGAGTGTGGAAAAAACACATCATACATTAAAACTATGCTCTTCGACCGCGAATTTTTACCTGATCTTTCTTTTTTCTGCTACGTCCAGCTGTACCGACGACGCTGATGTACGTGTCCAGATTTAGTTATATACCACACTCGTCGAACAAGGGTACGGAGAACCGGTCACACGGAACACACGTCGCCTTATACCCGGCCTGGATACTACCGGGGCGCTTCTCCCCACCTACGCCACGACCCGACGTGCCCGAGCCGAGGTCCAAGCCTTTGACAGCCGCCAGCCAGCTTTGACAAGACAGCCAGGTGCTACTTCTCGGGCACGAATAAAACCTTTTATCTTTGTAAAAGACGACCGAGGGAGATTATGAACCCCGTGCTGAGTCTGACTGGCGAGTAAACAACCACAACAGCATTCTCAACGAGGATTTGTATCAGGCAGGCAGATTGCGTTAAAATTATATCTACCAAAATCTATAGCAGTTATTATATTGCACCTACCACCTACCACAAATAAATTGAGAGGGCAGGAAGAAGCAGATTATAATGTAGAAAATGGTATTTGAGAGCTTACATTTTCCTATAACAGCAAAAAGATAGTTTTTGACACATGTGTCTTGCCATGACTGATATACGGCTGCCAAACATGGGCTCTGAAAAAACATGCACTGAAACTCCGAACATGCCAAAGGGGGAGAGAAGCTTGTTAGGAATCTCACGCAAAGATAGACAAAGAGCAGAGAAAATAAGAAATACACACAAAACAAAGAAGACTATTGATGACTTTTCATATTTAAATAAACGAATCACCTACAATTTGAATAAAGTTTAATGAAAATAGCTCCAGGAGTTTCCGACCTATGTCACCTTTTATTTTGGTAAGATCTATTTTCAAGATTTAATTAATCGCCTCGCCTCCAGTGGGACAAGAGCTTAAGAGGCAGTAGAACAAGATACAATGTAAGTGCGAGGCCAGGCAAGCATTATGCTAAATTAAGATAGCTGCCCACCGCCGTCGCCCACGCACCGTGATTAGCATTTGATAGCGATTAGTTGCGTGCAGCCAGCGAAATACGCGTGGATGACAAATGTTGACTACTAGACTATGTCCTCTCTTCCTTTGACTTCGTTCTTGATTCTACAGCCAAAATCTAGGCGCTTGAAAGATCGATATTTTAAGTATATGAATTCTACAGTGCCGGCCTGAAACCTCTAAGCCAGGCCCCTTGCAATTTATGTATTTGCAAGCTACCTAATTGGCTACTGGTAGGCGGTCTCTCGAGAGCTCGAATTTAGTTGGCAGACTTATTTCCTGTTGCTGGCGCCGCCGCCCAGTATTGCTAGCCATTTTTACCTTACTTTAAATTAAGTCGTGTCCATCTTTCATTTCATTTTTTTTCATTTCATTTCATTTCATTTCATTTCATTTCATTTCATTTATTTCGAAGTACGGAGGTATATTGATTTACAAGTTTTTAGCTACTCATACGAGTATTTCCCGCACAATGAATTTTTTCAATTGTAACGCATACCGGAACTGCCATCGACTTTCTGTTTTTTTAATTTAAACCCAAAGATTATTTACTATTACGAACACACGTTTAGTATTGTTTGATGTGTTTATCGCGATTGTCTCCAAAGACGAGCATAAGGGCCCTCGTAGGGGTGTTCTTGACACACTAGCTAAACACCACAAACAAAGTTTATTAATCATTACTGTTTAAATTGGAGAGGTATGCTAATGCTCCAATTGAAATTGTGTGCAATAACGAGCAACTTTGTGGTTGTGGTGTGTCGAGCACCTAAGCACGCGATACTTTTACACCTGGCTGGAATTCCTCCTACGCTGATGTCGGTCGAGCGTATAAATAAACACAATAATCTAATGTAGTGTACCGCACTTTGCTGTGACATCATTTCATCATCAGTCATCATTTCAGCCGAGAGACGCCCGCTGTTGGATATAGCCCTATGTCTAACACTGAAATCACGACGCGACGACGGACCAATTCATAATTCTATTCGAACGCTGGACCGACGTCTGCAGCCACAGGACGTCAGCATAGAAGGTATTACAGAATAAAATAAACACTGATTTGGCTGTCTTGATTTTAAATGCAAATAATGTTGCCTGAGATTCATATAAAAATCTGACGCTATAACAATACTGATAACAGTTGTTTTTCCAATAATTGATAGGATGGCCAGTACGTCGAACGGTTGAGGGTTCAGAACGAAGCTTCCGTCTTGACCTTGACTTACCAAAGGTGAAATGAAACCAAAAGATAGATAATATTACCGTGCCAAAAGCTTCCTAGTCAAGTTAAAGACAAACATTTAAAGTGGGGTACTTGGTTCAAAGATGTTGCTCCTCGACAATACTATTTCAAAAAGAAATCTTATTGTTTAGATCCCTACAAAGACCAAGTCCTTTAGAAAAGTAAAAGCTAATTGAAAATTATTTCTCGTAAACAGGCCAAATACTTATTAATTTTCAAGGATGACTGTTTCATTTTTTAATTACATTTTAATGCCACTATTTTTCGTACAGAATTTGTTTGTCATTAGTTCTGGTAAATTTAAGTACCTGTCTTAGGTCAGGATAAGTTTTTAAGTGTATAGCTGGATTAACTAAATTCAATTTAGTTTAGTAATACTAAATTGAATTTATGTAGCTTCTCGCAAATAACATAAAAGAAATTTTCGAACAAATTTTATTGTTGATTAGAACAAACATAATATTTGCACAAAAAAAGATAATGTTTTTATAAACATTGTTTAAACACATGTTTATAAACATTGTCTTTTTCATTCGCCAAGCACAGATCAAATAACAGTATATTGCTGTGATTACTAAACAAACAATTTTTATACAAATAATATGTTTGTTCTTATTAATCATGAAATTGTTCGAAAATTTTAACGTATATAAAGATTATCATCTTTTTTATGTTATTTGCGAGAAGCTACATAAATTGGCCGTGGCAATCAAACCCCATTCCCTTGGGCTATATTGACCCACATTGAGAGAATCGAATAATTTTCAGATACTGTTATATGCTCTATTCGAATAGGATAGCAATTCATCGTCTTTGCGATGGCGCGCGACGATGCGGCGTCACGAATGTATTCTGAATGATTTATGCCCACAAGTCGTTGGCTGCAATTTGTTGAATATCTCTATATATTTGAATGATTACCAAGACAAATCAACAAGTCATTTTTCAGGTCATTTTATTTTTAGATTTTTGTAACATGTTAAAGACATAAATTCCAAAAAAATGTGTGAAGTATTTGTATTGAAAAGAATGGTGTAGTCTCAGACTTCTATTTCTTGCTTCAAGCAATAAAAGAACAAAGCCCTTAAAAAAATAAAAAAAGTAGATACTAAACCCAAAGGCTTAGACAAAGAATCCTGCAAAGGGCATTTTGGTGTAATGAATGACGTCATGTTTTTATTCTTTATTTTGTATTGGTTAAGGTTATTTTATGGGTTATGAACGTTATGAATTACTTTTTCTGCTCTATGGTAATCCGAATTTACGTCCTTAAAACGGTGCAAACATGTTTCCAATCCATTTTTAACCTAATGGTATTGTACGGTGTAATACATCGTACATTGTCAATTCAGCACTTTTTCGCCAGTGCATAGAAATCGGAGCGCCATCGCCACATCAGTCCAAAACCAACTCGCGACTCGCATACACACATTCATTCACTTCATTATAGTATTAAGTATTTCGTGTGACAATAAACCAGTGTTTTTATGCAAAATATATTTTATTCACTTAAATGTAGCAACAACCCCTACATCAAATGGTCATTCGAGCCTCCGTAGGCAGGACTAATTATTTATTTTAAAGTGCTTACAGGTAATCTAAAATCGATTGGGATAATTTGCCGGCTTGTAATCTGTGGAAATCTGACGTGATGACACTACATAAATGAAGACATTTGTGAACGTAGCTCATAAGTTCACATTCTGTCCGGATACCCAGACAGAATGCTGGAAAAAACTTGACTAAAAAAACATTCCAAAACATCCAAATTAGTTCAGTAAACATTTTCGCGGAAAACTGCAAGATAAAATTCAGCAAGAAGTTTCCCAAACAATATTCTTGTGCTGAATCAAGATTAATAATGATAAAGATAAGTCCTTGAGACTAATGTAATGTCCAACATTCATACGAAAATATATCTCGGGTAAAAATGGCGGTCGCTGTATAATCCCACGGGTTAATTACATTATTTTTACATGTAATTAGCACTGCGATGTGGTCGTTTGAATATTGAATAGACTTGTTTAGTATCATTTTAGACGGTTTTTTCTACATGAATTTAGAACTAAATTATTTCTATCGTAGACTTTCATCTGTAATAATCATGCCACTTGTGCTATGATAGCCAGGTCAGTGATTGAATTCCGTTCCGTGTGAAAGCTCGAGCACTCCCGTTGATAGAGACAGTGTTCAATTGCTCTCGCGTTTGTGATCAGTTTGCAAAGACCACTATAATATTTCCCATAAGGTAGACCAAGTTCACTTCTGCTACTTGGTACGATCCTTACATTATTATTACGTTATCTAGTATCCATAACACAAGTTCAGATACTTAATTAGGGCTAGATGATTGGTGTGAGCGTGGAAAAAACACATCATACATTAAAACTATGCTCTTCGACCGCGAATTTTTACCTGATCTTTCTTTTTTCTGGTACCGACGACGCTGATGTACGTGTCAGATTTAGTTATATACCACACTCGTCGAACAAGGGTGCGGAGAACCGGTCACACGGAACACACGTCGCCTTATACCCGGCCTGGATACTACCGGGGCGCTTCTCCCCACCTACGCCACGACCCGACGTGCCCGAGCCGAGGTCCAAGCCTTTGGAGGCACCCTCAGGCATGTCGCTCCCTTCCGAGAGACTCCCGAGAGGGAGATGCACGGTCGCCCAGTAATCCCCTAGGAACGTTCGACGTACAGGCTTGAGGACTCTCCAAGGTCTTTGCGTACTTAAACCGACTATCTGCTGTAGTCAATAAAAAAACGGGTCAAGACTTCATTAAAGTCTTAACACACTTATCAACTCTGAAAGGGCGCCTCTTTTTTACTATGAACGCTACGGAACGGCGGCTACGAAACGACTATAGGCCGTAGCACATCGCCTCTCTTTCATAGTAACAAGAGGCGATCGTAGAATAGATCCGAGACAAGACCAACTTAATCTTGAGGGTTGAACGGTTGGAGGCACACCACAGTGTGAATTTCATATCTAATGTGGTGAGAATACCGACCTAAGATGCCGACCCATCTGTCAAAAAGTTCGTTTATATTTACAGGATATTTAATGTATGTACGTTAATAATTACTATAACCTATTATTTAAAATATTTCTGTTCGATTGTTCTTTGTCGTCCTGCATCTCCTCTCACTTCCGATTCATATATGTAGGTATCATTTACGTCAATCTCTTTTACAAACCATCATTCAAGATTAAGGAAGCACAGAAACCATTTTAGCATAAAGTTATGTTCACCTACGCTATTTTCTGTACATATAGCTCTGGGGAATAGTTTGATTATATTAATTATTCCAAAGGCGTACAAGAGTAATGTTAGATGCTCCTTTGATCAGTCGACGTTGAAATATTGTAGGTAACCGTTCTAATATTATATACAAACTATATCTCGTAGACACATCAAAGCGATAGTTTTGTATCTTATTAATACATCTATCAGTTTAAATTGCTTTAATTTACATATCTAGATAGCTGTTACTTATTAATTTTTTTCTAGTCTAAACAGAAGTCTAATCAAATTAATAAATAACATGGCGTATTAAACATTAAACATGACGTATGATGTATTAAAACGAAACATTCACAAAGTTGAAAATTTTTGCGTCAAAAGGAAACCTTCACAAATTCACCTTTTCGCACAAAAAATAAGTCTTGCGATTCAGCGAGGTAATGCAGCCAGTGTGGGTACACTTCCTGCTTCACAAATTGTGTATTATTTATTATTATAATTACATTCGTTTATTTCATTTATTATTATTTAATTTCATAACACTTTTTTAACAACAGCGTTCGTGGTCACGGGATGACTAAATATGTAGGTTGTCATATTTTAGGAAATAGTTTAATCTACCGTTAGTTTAATTATTAATTTGGAGTGTTTCGTTTCACGCAAACGGAGCTCACGGTGTCATTGTGTCTTGCTGTGTGGTGGTTTGCTTGAGTGTTAATAATTTTAATTACTGGATCCCAAGCAGGTGGTACGAAACTTCCGGCAATAATAACAACATGTAATATCTAATTACACGCGAGTTAAATCCGTAAAAGTTGTTTTATTTATAATAGAACTAATTAGATATCAACTGCTTATATTATCAGTGGACTATCTTTTTATAGAGTAACCAGCACAACAGCCATTTCTGATCTAAGTCACAGAGGAGAAGCGATTTTAAAATTTTTGCTTACCTATCAGAATATTTGTCATACACCTCATCATTACCGTCTCGTTATCGAATAATTTACGAACTAGGTAATCTAATGTAACCTTGAAATACGTTTGTCGTTATTCGTAACGACCAATATTTATAATGTCTCATTACATGATTACTAATACGTAAAAAAATATCTCTTGCTGATGACCACGTATTATTTACAGTATCAGTTATATATTTGCAAAAATATTTCGTTCGGGTCTTAGAAGTGCAAATTTCAAAGATTTGATGAAACAATGTTTACCATAAAAACATAAGCACCAAGCACTGACAAATTTCGACAGCGAAAAGCAGTGTCTCGGTGGCGTAATTGGTCAACGCATCCGCCCGGATTGTGGAAGGCGGGTTCGAGTCCCGCCTGAGGCAAGTCGATTTTTTTCAGTGCATTTTTCTAGTATTCATATTTACGCGTTTGTAAACGCAAAAATAAAAATTCCATAGTATCAGTTATGTTATTACTTAGGTTAAAAATATCCCTTAGATCTCCTTGACGTATTTTATTTGTATGTCTATTTCTTCAAAATGAGTTACAAGTGAGATAGAACTTAATTGATATCTACACTTTTAAATACAACCAACAGCAACTATTTATTTACAGACTAAAATTAAATCTAGGAATTCTTAGAACAAAATTCCGATGACTCACTCATTAAAGTTTACTTAATCAAAATTCAATGTTATAAAATATCGAGGACAGAGGGTTTGTTGCCAAATACACGTTTAACAACTTTTGTAATACAGTGAATGAGCCAGCTTGCCGTCTGCATATGTGGTTGTGACATGGTTGTGATAAGGAAAAGTTAATATTGAAAGTAAGGACTTTAGAACATATAAGTAAAGCCGCAAATCCAATCAGTAGTAAAGGGCAAGTAAAATGTCAAATGAACTTGGCATATAAGCGGTTTCTTGCACTTATATGGGGATGTTTTACAGCTGAAGTGAATGTGCCAATCATGTTCAGCTTCTAACAACGAATCTATAGGATGCACAGAACGCATCATAACTTTATCAATCAAGAAATCTCTGTTAGTCACGTGTCCTTCTTAACATCCTGGTTTATTCAAAAGAAGAGTGTTGAAGCAACTTGCGGTACAGCAAGGGAAGGATGACTTGGCTACAACCACAAAGGCTAAACCAATCGAGTGCGACCCGAAAACTGCTAGATAGAGGGACAATCGAACTGTATATACGTAAACAAGAACTACCTGTAGCGGTAAGCAGAGGGAATTCAAGAGTATAATACGTCTAGAGATTAGTAATAGCCAAAATGCGATGGGAGAATTGCCGTAACTAGCCTCTCTACGCCCGGTGCAAGGTTCTATAAATGCGCATTTGAGAAACGTTCTAGGGGGACTCTGGTCTTTTCTGCGCCCCTTCATGATCTGCGCACTGTGCACAGCTCGCACTGGCACTGGATGAGAGTTACTGACAAGTGGATAGAAAAGTTAGAAAGGGAGTACATATAAATCACTCAAACAGATTTTTATTTGTTAGCAAGTAATGTTTGACTCCTTAACAGTGTAAATATTTATTTTACAGAATCCGGTTTGATTTTATTAGAACACAATCGAATTAATAAAAGCTACGTCTGTTCATTCGCACTCGCGAGATTTTCGTTTGATTATTCATCGTATTCAATGAACCGAACAATTTTAGTCACATGAGTTCTTCTAGGTATTTTGTTTTATCATGTCGGTTCAATGGTTATGTTTAAGTCGAAGAGTTGAAAGTAGCATCGATTGCTACTTTCAATCTCGAGAGTCAGGATAGTATTGTGAATCTCGGTTTCAATTACATTAGCTAAACCTTTTCATTTTCGGGTATAAAATAAAGTTGACCTGCTGTGCTTACCTATAAAGATCTCACTTTAAATACACCTGTCGTTTGAAAGAGTTTCTGAATCCAGTTCAGCCTATAGCAAAAAGGCGTCACCCGCGCGGTGAAGTAAACCACTCACAATAGCTTTCCCAACGATGGCTGGTGTCAGGCTTCTTTCTGGATGAAAGATGTCCTTTTCTGTACTCCTGACATTATGTGTACAAAATTTCATAATAATTTGTTGAGTAGCTTATTCGTGAAAACGTACGAAACAAACTCAAATTCACAAATACTAATATTGGCGAGGATATTGGAAGGAATATATTGCTAGTAACGTATATTAGAACATATCAAAATTTTAAAATGGTTGGTAATAAAAAAATTATAGTTGTACCTAATCACTTACCTATAACAGCTCTCAAAGTATCGCATCTTACTTAAAAGGAGCAGTATAATTTATGGAGCTATGCAGTGCATAGTCAACTATCGGATTGCAACTAGAATCTTCGAAACATTTTTTTGCGTGGAATAAGCGTAAGCGTTCTCATTCATTTATATTCATTAAAACATTCATCTTTGCATTGGTTGTATAATTTGCTTCACGTGTATATTTTAAATGAATTACTGAAGTAATTGCTTGGGAAACTTATTTTTACATAGTAAGTAACTGAGAGAGTTCAACGCAATAAAAATGTTTTTCTCTTAGATAAGTGACTTCTGATACCTATACTACGCTTGTTCACGCAAAACATATTTCAATAATTAATGTGTCTTGTCATTTCTTCCTGCGGATACAGCAGACCGCTGAGATGAATTTAGGTATAACAACTGTCCTCGTTGTTGGCTTTTACCAATAACCAGGTTTTTGTTGGTGTTTGATTGTTTAATAAAGGATTATTACTTTTTTGGATTTGTGCCCCTTTTATAAAGCAAGTTAGCACTATTTGGAGGTTGGAGGTACAATATGGCCCATAATGCCTGATGTGTAACAACATGTTACCTAAGACTCTGCTCGACCTCTCATGGGATTACGAGAGTGATCGTATGAAAGTATATTATATGTATGTCATTTCTGCCATTGATTGAAATGTATCGATTTGAAAGACAATGAGCGCTTTGTCTATAGACATTTTCATTAACACCAGTAAAAAATTAACTCATTTCATTTAGTATATTTATGAATAAGTCATGTATACATAAGAAATCAAAGATATTATCACCTGACTGTGTATGTTCTATGATTTATAAAGCTGATGTCATAGAATATAAAACTGCTAACATGTTATTAGTGATATTATTAGTCAGATTGCAGCGTCATTTAATTACGTATCCAGCAAGGTCGCTACATGCCAACCACTTGAACCACTAGAAGTAAATCATAAAGCAAACAGGCACTGATTCCAAGCTGATAGCCGGTATTAGGAGGTAATTGAAAACCTGTTTCGAAGCTTGCAAACTAATCTCAGGATAAAGTTGTATCATCCATGGAACAGGAAAAATGGGAACCAGTTTATGTTAGGCTTTCTCGACCGTAACGCTAATAAGAAAATGCATATTGATAATTAAATTAAAGATGTGTTCGTGAGATAGCCCAGGATGTTTCTGCCTTATTTCTGCTTATGGACAATGCAAATGATTCACCGGCTCCTGAATAGAGGACAAAAGCAGATAGCCCTTTTTTGTACAGTCCAGTTTCTGCAGTACTTACACAATTGCAGGCTTCTGCGTGAAATGTGCGTCACAGACTGGATTGTGCAACAAGTCTATCGTGTGCTGTTTGTACTATGTAAGTGGATACAACTTCACAATAATCTTTTGATACTAGTAAACCTCCTCCTGTTAATGCATTTTCTAAAATTGATTTGGTAATCCCATTCTTATTTATATCATAGTCTATGACGTCGTTTATATTATCTACGACAAGAAATCAGGTACGTTTGAAATAGTTATTATAACCACAAGTATTTATTTCAATTTAGGGTTTCAACTGGTTTGAGGGATTAGAGTTAGTATAGATGATTACTTGATAGGTTAAAGCAATTTATGAGCAGTATCGATAGGAAACAATTCCCCTCAATAGGGATCATTATATAAGTGCGAGTTATAAACCTAAACTATAAATAAAAAAATACCGACACTTAAAGTGCCCATTAGGCACTCAAAAACTGCAAAAATTGACCATTAAACTTTAAATGTCAGTTTTTTCTGTCATAAAAATAAATCACGCGCTTGTAAAACTTATATGGTTGTGTTATTTGGAGTTGTACATTTTGATTAAGTTAATATGAGAAGTTGTTGGTATTGAATATCCTCATGCTCCTCATTCCTTAATGTTTATGAATAGTTGTAATATTGATGATTGCTATTAAATCCTTTACCTCTACAATACTACATATCTAGACATATTCTACCTACCATCACTTGAATTTAGAACCCTTGCATAAAGATGCTGGGTTCGATTCCCGCCTGAGGCAGGTCGATTATTTTCAGTGTATTTTTTCTAGTATAAAAAATGTTTACGCGTTTATAAACGCAAATTTTATTCCATAACACGTGGATATTCTAAATAATTGTACTGTAGTGTGTGACGCGCCTCTCCTGAGATAGTATTAAGTTAGAATAAGCATTATATGTAATTAGTCGTAAGTAGAGTATAATAAACCATACTCCCTAAGCAACACACGTTGTTTCTCTGTGCACTCCCGGTCCCCACATTACAGTACCAAATAATTGTATAAGCATTGATATCTCATAGATAACCTCAAACTCTGTTTGTAAGATTACTCTTATAAATGAAATTGTAAATGATTAGACTTATTTGTTTTAAAACAGAGTAAATTAGGAGTAATTCTTGTAATTATTAATAATAAAAAGTTTATTGTATAACTTTGATGGCTAATATTAGAGACCGTTGTTTTTTTTATGCTTAAATGTTTATCCTGAATCATGAAGCTTATAATTCGGATTAATTATAAGCGGATTCAGGATAAGCACTTAATTATCCCATTCTACTCTATATTTCTTCGTGAAACTAAATTTTATTAGAAGTTAAGGCAAATACAATTGACTATCTCATAACTATTTTCAAAAGTTTCTTGCACGCAGCATCTTTTAAAGAATTTGGTCATCTCCTCAGCTGTGGAAAACGAATCCTGTAAGTTTTGTCTTTATTTATGCTAACATCCATTAGCGATCATTGATATGTTTTAGCATAGCATATGATTAGTTGCATAAACATAGAGATGACGAATTAAGTTTTATCATAGCTTTTAAATACCGATGACTTCATAGTCTGTAAATCTTAAAATCGTAGACCAGTTTCGATGGCGGCAAATTCATAGTCCTACCATAATTACGCTAAATATATTACGCCTAAGGGTATATTTATGATTGAAACTGGCACTTTACTGCAAGGAAGTGGGTGTCAAAATTATTGTAATTGGTTTGAAGAATTGTTCACAAAGTTTTACCTGCATTAAAGATGTAGATTTTGCTAGAAACTTTGCATAATCTGTTTCTAATAGAACAATTATTGACTTACCTAGGGGTTGAGGGTTCCGTTGAAATAAAATTGGCAAAAAAAATTGAGAATAGTTTCTATTTTCACTCACTTCCACTATAGACTGTGCTACCATAGTGCAATCAATTCTAGCACACAGAAGGCTGAAGACCAAACACAATACAAGCGAGAATTGTAGTCTACCAAAGTAAGCATCTATATTGTAGATTATGAAACGAACTTATAATTCAAAAATTTTTCAAAAAAAATAGTTTCGCTTTTGATCTTAAAGGGCATTTCTTTTTACTTTGTAATTATAACAATTTACTACTGCACTGCTACACGTGGGACATTTTGGCCTATGGGAGAGGGATTGGTGTCACGACATTATAAATGGCCTCGGACGATTTTTGGTTGCCCACAGACTTATTATAAGGGCAAGGACAGATAACAGAGATAACCACTGCGTAGTATTTATAATCGTTTTAAGCTATACAAATTATGTTAGGGTAATTATTTTGAATTTTTATAAGAGTGTAAGATCTGTCCTGGTTGTTGTCCCTTTCATGTAAACACTAGTGGTTCGCGTTAATCTCTGTTATTATATAGCCTATAGCCTTTCTCGATGAATGGACTATCCAACATAAAAATATTTTTTCAATTCGAACCAGTATTTCCTGAGATTAGCGCGTTTAAACAAACAAACAAACTCTTCAGCTTTATAATATTAGTACAGATATATTAACCTGTCTAAATTTTGGGGAACTACAGACCCATACCTGCTGGATGTGACTTTGTGTACCTGTAGCAAAGTGGTACATAAGTCTCTGCTCAACCCTTTTTTGGAATTATGAGCGTGATTGCAAATATGTGTGTAATGAACCTATAACCTATAGACACTGTATACTCTCCACCTCTATAAAAAGATCGCTTGTTTAATGTCAAGTGATCCCGATCATAAGAGCTCGTTTTGTCGGCGTGAATCGCGACAGGTTCTGGTGTAGCCCCACCTTTAGGCTGTTACATCACGCGACATTACCGTATAAGTCCGCGTCCAGTGGTCGCCTGGACCGCGGCCGCCGTTGACGGGTTGACTAATGATTGACATTATTTTTGCTTTTAATATGCGAGCGGTCGTGATTCGGTATATTGTCATCGCTTCACTATCGAGTTCAGGTACTTTAATAAAATTGACCTGTAGCACAGATTTCTCTTACGAAACCTATTTCAGGCATCAGTACCTCACACATTTAGAGACCAACCAATTCCCTAAACATGAGTAGGCCATATTATAAAGGGCTATTAAATACTTTTGAATTTTAATTCATTTCATTAAGATTTTAACGGTTAAAAAGGGGTACAATGTTTTAACACATTCGTGGTGTGGTTGGCCTACCGGAATTAGATAATAGAGGTCATGGTTTCAATTCCCAACTGGAATTGGGTCATGGAATAATTTTATTTTTGCGTTTACAAACGCGTAAATATTAATACTAGAAAAATGCACTGAAAAACCCCCTGAGGCTAGTCGATTTTTTTTCAGTGCATTTTTCTGGAATTGGGTCATTAAGACCTTATGTTATGTAAAATAAAGTAAATTTAAGTTGAGAGGCTTAAGCAAACCAAAATGTTCTCTAAATGGGCGGAACTATGGCTATTTTTTTTTTTTGGATATTTATTGTAGATTGTCTCTGATGACATTTTCTGCGTCACCGGATTTTGGAACTATGGTGTAAATCATGGAGTCCTTATAGGAGAAGACCATAAATTGATTCGTAGTGGCAATGATCACGCGAATAAGCAATAAAACTGCCAAAACACTATTTGCTTATTAATGTATTCACAAGACGATTTATTTACAAAACACTATCAAACATCAGCGTTAACAATATTTATGACGTAGCCAACTTAATTTCCTTGAGCTAGGGGAAGTATTCGGTGAGTAACGATCGCAAGTTTGTGATTTGTAAGCGTCTACCAAGTAATAAACACTTCAATTTTCACGTTATAATTGTGATTAGTTTGCTTGAATATATTGTGAGAACACTTAATAGGGTAGATATTATTTAGAAGTATGTGAAAAAAAAAGTATAAGCGTCGGTGGCGTACTGTGTAAGAGCGTCGTCTCCCACCCGGGAGGCACCGGTTCGACCCCCGCCACGTACCAATGTGTTTTCAAATTTTGAATTCATATGTACGTTTAATCGACCCTTTTACGGTGAAGGAAAACATCGTGAGGAAACCTGCACCATAATATTACCGTGCCTGCACACACCTATGAAGAAATTCTTAGGTTGGTTGGTCAACCCGCACTTGGCCAGCGTGGTTGACTAAGGCCTAATCGCCCCTAATATGGGGTAGGCTCGAGCCCGTGTATAGGACATTATATGAGCTGTTGATGATGATTGTGAAAAAGAAAATTAAAATATAAGTGCTAATAAAACTTTGAATTACTCTTATTGGAAGAGTAATGGAGTTAGCACTGTGAAAAATGAAACAGTAAATAAGATAAAAAACGAGTGTGTTTTAGACCACACGACTGAAGTCAAAGTAAAACTTAAAAGAATTTTAAATTTTATTCATTTTTTTTCGTATGTGTGCCCGCACCTCTCCCTTGCCCCTACAGTAATATACGAAACGTAACTCTCTCTCTCTCTGTCTATCTTCACTAACTACCCTCTCAACTTCCGTTCCGTTCGTTTCCGTTCGCACTTTTCGTAACGCTCTTCGTCACGCATTCACCAGCTACTCGCCAAGTGAAGCGTGCGTAATGAAGTTTTACTTCAATACTATGATAACATTTTCATTAGAAAAAATACTCATCATTTTTATATTACTACCCATTTTGTGTCCTAAAAAATTAACTTATTATAAATTAATTATTTAATAAACTTATTATTGAGGTAGTAGAAGTGCAGGGAAACTGTGTAACAGTAGATAAATGTATGACGGCAAAAGTTATTAGTAGGTAGAGGTACCTACAAATAAAAAAGCGCACGGAAAAATAATGTTTGGTTTGTGCAAAATTGTGTTTGGTAACGAAATGACAAAACTAATGTTCTCGGTGAGTGAGTACTGCCTTCAACTATACAAAGATCAATGTTCGCTAAAATAGGAGATAGCTTGGTAACAAATGAACGAAGAAACAGCTCGATCATATCTATTCCATGAGCGGTTGACAGTGACAAACCGCCAAACGAAGCATGGCGACTGAATGGACTCGACGGCAAACTCAATTATTTTTATTGCTTATATTCTTCCTGATCAATTTCGAGAATCGACGCTGGCGCGACCTTGTGTAAGCAATATACATTTAAAATTTCATGTTGTTACTACATGTGGATGTGGTTATGCAAGACTGAATCAGCTAAAATTCACCGCATTAGTAGCGATTGTAAATACGTGTATGATGACGGTCGATGTAACCCGGCTGAAACGTCAGGCACTTAAAAGGTAATCTAATCGCGTTAATTCTCGTTTTTACTCATGTTACATATGTGTACAGTCAACAATAATGTGTATCCACATTTGACAGTTCTATTACGTGGGTAATAAAGACGATAAACTGTCAATAGTGGGCACATATTATTGCTCGTGACTGTACATAGTGATTCTTTTTGTATGTGATGTGACTAACTGTGTAACTTTTATCTGCATTATAATTATTTTTGTCTTCGAAAATATAGGCATATTTGTGATTTCAATATTTTTGTATCGTCATAAGTTGACATATTTAGAGGTTTAGAGTAGAAAAAAATTATTTTGATATAAGTACGAGTACATTAAAAAATGGCGCTTTTTACTGCAGCTTTTGCTTAAGAGCCTTATATTATGACTCTTGAATTCTTGATGGGCATTTCAAAGTGTCGAAAAATACCGCTAAATCTGTCTACATATAAATCAGCGTTAACCTATTCAATTAATGTGTTTGTTATAGCTGCGTTGTTATGTTCCGTTAGTTAATAATTGTTTTCTTTATGAAGAAAATATAAATACTTAATTGAAAGATATTTCAATAATTCTCAATCACAAATAAATTTGCATTTATATTACAGGACTTTAATCGTGCAGTTATTTTTACGGCTTCAATTTGACTGGGTTCCAATAACTTATTTAGCGATCAATAGTTTCGCTTGAAAATCCCACGGATTTAACTTATTTTATATGGGACACCTGTTAATTGTAGGGGTAATAATTAGGAAGGAACGGGTTGGCCGCCTAGGACGGGAGAAGTAGTGTATTCCGTCCTTAAAACGTGCCTACTTAAAACAGAGACTACGGGCGGATAGTATTCCTAGGATTGATCCGGGCGAGTCCAAAGCCCACTGCACCATTTTGCACAAATACGATTCTCGGTCGACAAAAAACGAAGACGTTTCAGAGAAGTGGCGTAGGTGTTTCATCCCCGAAACGTCAATGGCAAAGGGTAGCGTCGGAGTTTAGTGAGTGTGAGAGAATAGCCCGGGCGAGTTTTACACACGCTGCGTCATCTTACCTATGGCACGGTATGGTGCGTAAAAAAGAATTTCTATCGACAAAAAAATTAGCTAGTTTAGTTATGAAAATTATTAAAATCCAGCCAAGAGATTATGCTCAAAAGCAAGCAATAGAAAATGAATTTATTAGAAGACTGACATTGTAGGAATGTTGCATGATGTCAACTTATCATAATGCTATTAACACAACAACTTATGTAGTAGGTAGGTAGCACTATCACTTATCGCTGCCGCAGGTCGGCAATACAGCATCATAAATTCGGGTTCGCTAATACCTAGTTTTATACACGATCGAGAGTAGAGCTTGTGTTGTCTAGATATGAAGGTTTAAATTCAATAGGGCAACGAAAACGAAGTGCAGTGTGTTACACCGTCCATTAAAAGAATTTTCCGGACTGGATCTGTTTTGCTTAACGCTCTCCGCGTATTACGAAATTGGATCACCCACGCCTTTTGTCTTTCAGTTTACAATTTTTGGGCAATATTTTAAACTCTGTTTGCCCTAATTTGTTTTATTGCCTTGACATTTAAGTGTTTTATTTTGTAAGTACATGAGAATGATTAATTTAATAGATCTATCACATTCATTAAAAACAGTTCAATTCCTAGGTAATTCATTGGTAGTTCCTTGGTAATATTGTCACACATATTGTAATTAAAATATTTAACAGTATTTTAGTTAATTTTTTCTTAGGTATGTTTTAAATTCAATAGGGCAACGAAAACGAAGTGCAGTGTGTTACACCGTCCATTAAAAGAATTTTCCGGACTGGATCTGTTTTGCTTAACGCTCTCCGCGTATTACGAAATTGGATCACCCACGCCTTTTGTCTTTCAGTTTACAATTTTTGGGCAATATTTTAAACTCTGTTTGCCCTAATTTGTTTTATTGCCTTGACATTTAAGTGTTTTATTTTGTAAGTACATGAGAATGATTAATTTAATAGATCTATCACATTCATTAAAAACAGTTCAATTCCTAGGTAATTCATTGGTAGTTCCTTGGTAATATTGTCACACATATTGTAATTAAAATATTTAACAGTATTTTAGTTAATTTTTTCTTAGGTATGTATTTCTTAGCGGTGCTATGTTCAGAGACCTCCCCGCGGTGCACCCTGGGCAACGTCTGATGCATCCACAGACGGCTGACATCGGAACGGAAGGGCCCTTTTCAGGGCCAGCGGACCTTTGGGTCGTGGGTTGGCCAACCGATAGGCTGGTGAGCCGCCTTGAGCGGAACTCGGAGGTCGGTCGCTCCTGACACGCCTCTGCTCTCAGAGGTGGCCGATGGATGGTTTGGTTTTCCGCGGTGTGTCATGTGTGTCATGGGAGGCAGCGCCGTCCTGTTAAAGCAAGCGCCTGGTGCCTACACGACAAAGCCGGACCCAATTGAGCCTGCTTCCTCGTGCGGGACCGGTATGACGGATGGCTACGGCCTTAGATAGGTCGGTGGCGGCCGGTCTGCAAGACTGGCGGTCTGTTGTCCCACCAGACTAGTGTTGCCCAAATTCAGTCTTGGTCTTGCAGTCTTGGTCTTGGTCTTGCAAAAATGCAAGACCAAGACCAAGAACAAGACCGCGTATTTTTAGCAAGACCAAGACCAAGACTGACCGTGCAAGACTTGAGCAAGAACAAGACTAATCCCGCAAGACTCTTGCGTCTTGCAGCTAGGACTTAGCGCTATTTCACGGAGTAGTTAGGTATAACAGTTCTGTGTATAGGTAAGCTTAGGAATTCTATGAGACGCAAAAAACTGTATCAAAGAATATGAAAAACTGGACCTATGCGCATTACGACCAATACCTACCATAAACATACATAGCGAATAAAAAAATAACCATTAAAATCAACACAGAGTGCATGCATAGTTTTGTTTTAACCATCGGCACTTTGATAATGCGGCACAAAGGTTTTGTACTGACTTCTCAAAGAAATTTGCCGCTTTTCGGAAGTACATGGTGATGATACACGCGCCGGCGGCTTCTTTTGAAATCACATACAACAATCGGTCCCGCCGCGCCGAAATCACAACATTTGACACTAATTGATTGCCGCCACAGTGCCTAGGTATAGTTTTAAGAGCACAGGTGTTCCAAAGAATAAATAAGTTTCAGTGTGCTTAGAATGGAAACGAATACATTATTGTATTTTATTTTTTATTGAAATAAATGATAAATCGTAAAACTCTTTTATTAAATTTCATATAAGTTGAGGTTTCAATCTCTTTCTAGAGAGATATAGTTCTTTAAAATACAGTCAATTAATTGTAATTAATTTGTTTTTTACATGTTTTAGCACATGTAAGCTTATAAAGCGTAAATGTTTATTAAGAAACAGTTACTCCCATGGAAAACGGGATATAGCTCAGTTGATAACCATGTGGCAGTTATCGAATTTCTTATCAAATCTTCAGACATTTATTAATCTGATTGGTCTTTACTATGGTTATGTTAATTCCTAAGATCTAAAGTAAACTGTAATAAATAGCAATAGTCTAATAGGTAATTGCAAGACTTGCAAGACTCTTGCTGCAAGACCAAGACCAAGACCAAGACTGGGAGCGCAAGACCAAGACCAAGACCAAGACCAGGTGTATTGGCGCAAGACCAAGACCAAGACCAAGACCAGGTGTATTGGCGCAAGACCAAGACCAAGACTAGCCAAGTCTCGTCTTGTTCTTGCATTTGGGCAACACTACACCAGACAGCGGACATGATCAAATGGTGCACCAGTTAGGTGAAATGTACGATGGGTCGTGGGTTCAATTCCCATTTACAGTATTTATTTTATCACGAAAGGATTTCTTTCTATTAGTAGGACCTTTTTTCGTTTTAAAAGTTACACATAGGTATTGTTCAAACTATAGGCGATTAGAGATATTTCTCAATGTGCAATTTATTTTTACTAAATTTGTATTAGGTACTGCACTTACCACACTCGGAGTTGTATGTTATCGGAATTTTGATATTGATTGCTCGACCTACTTCAGCTGCAAATTGTAAGCAATTTCGTTCATCGAGATAAAAATTATCGATTAGATAAAGTGAGGCGCTTCGAACTATTAATGTTCCTTTTTTAAAAATTGAAAAAGAAAAGAATGTGTGTAATTTTAAAATGGTTCATAAACATAACATATCAATAAAATGTTAGTGTACGTGTTGAACTTTTTAAAGGTAGGTATAATCGTATAATGGTAACTTTTAAAAAGGTAATGTGATAATGTGAGTGTGCTATAATTTTTGCAAATGAAATTTAATCTCATTGTGCTTTTTGACATAGATGTTGTAAAGAATTAGTTGATATAAGCCATGGAGCGATACAAACCTGATGAACGTGGAATTATTGTTACTGCCACAGATTTAATAATACAACGAGATAGGCCAAGCCGGCGTTTAACTTGTGACAAGTGTATGCACAGTGGGCATACATTGCCGCCAGTTCGCCATCCGATAAAGTCGAGTGAATACGTACGTATGTCAGAAAGAAATAACCGTTTTTCTTTCAAAATGCCGTCCTGTTCAACCATGTTATGTAGTACGGAGGCTGATCGCGACACTGGGTCTTCATATGAACTCGGCGATTCGACCGATCTCCTTAGATTGATATATCTATTTATTTATTTTTTATTTATTTATTTATTGTTAATTAAAACGTTAAAATAACAATTACATTAATTAACACAATTACAAGAAAAATAAAAATACAAAAACATTCATACAATCTTCTCGCAGTACTTCAAACATTCTGACAATATCTTTTCCCATCCATCATCAAACACATCACATTCAGGATTAGAGCATTAAGCGATGTGAGCGAACGTAGTATGGGAGAATTTGATCTATGGTTACTGCTTAGGGCACGTCAAAGGACTTTTTCGTAGACAAATGATTTTGGACCTTATTTTAATGAAATGAGCACGGACAGTTTAACACGAATAGGTGGAGGTGTTTCCTCGGTGTGCCGCGGCATCCCGAAGTGTCGCAAGGTCTTATCAGACCAATTTTCGGTCTGTTTTTGCGCAGCATGATTTTCCGCCCAGATCACCAGATCTAACGGAGCTAGACTTCTTCCTTTAGGGTTTTTTTGCAATTTTTGTGTTTACCATAGCAAACCACAAACCTTGCAAGTCTTGAAACCTAAAACTGAAGAATAAATCGCCAAATTATAATCAGTTGTTTTGCGAGCAACAATTCAAAATGCTGCTAAACGAACAAAATTGTGCATCAACTCCGTGGTCATTTGGTAGTCAAGATGTAAAATTGAAGACATTAAGATTATTTTCATTTTCTTTACATCTTCGAATAAACTTTTCATGAAACCAGCTAATTATTTTCATTTCATTCTACCAAAACGTAGCCAATTCACATTATGACATTACTTTTGCACCGACTTTTATAGGTAATGTATTTTTCTCACAGTTGCATAACTGTTCAAGTTACCTCAAAGGAGTTCCAAATAGTCTATATCAATACGTCACATATGCGATAATGCCCCGGGGAATAGGGATTTACATTATTCTCTTGAATAAATAACGGATTATTGGCCGCGAGATGAAACGAAGGCGAAAGTCGCGCGGTGAATATGGAAATGAGGTTTTGTTCTTTTTGCTTTTGTTCCTCGGATTCTATATTTAAATTTAAGTAGCTGTATTGGGTGAATAATGTGACTTACTGCATGGAACCCTGGGACATTGGAGTGTTTGACGCGTTTTTATGGCAAAAAACAGATAAATGTTATGGCTAAAATTCAAACAATGCTACTCACTCAGCCTCGACAGTACCTGCTTACTCCATAGATACATTTTATGTTTGACACCCATATTTCAAATCAACAGTTTGTTAAAAAAGAAACAGTAATATTTATGTAAGGCACAGCTATCTTGGCCCATGCAGCAGTACCTGATCCTTTTGCCTTCTAGAAGAATTTTAAAAACGACATTTCTCTTGAAATAATTGAATATTTTTTGAGTAATAAGAACTTAGTATTAGGGTCCCGTATTACCCTTTGGGTACGGAACCCTAACAAAAGATGAAGTCATTAATGTCGTGCTACAATACAGAAACGTTGGTTCATATCACATTATTACGTAACCCAAAAGTCTATTTATAATCAAAACATACATATATAAACTCATTACGAAGTGTTCCATTAAAATTTAGCACGCAGCCCAGTTGCCAACAAGAATGGCAATTCTCCGTGACTGCTCCTCAAAAGATAGCATTGTCCCGGAAAAATGGGTGCCCGCTACAATACCCTGGCAACACAGAAAGTTCCCTAAAATGAACAAAGACTCGTTGTTAGGAAAGTGTGTCCAGTAGATGCGCCTATTCTCATAAGTAGGCCGAATGTAGCTCGCATGCATGGCTTGAGAATTCTGCGATCACGCGAGTAAATTTCACGCCTATCTTCGCTCACGTGCTTGGCCGAGAGAGATGAAAAGCTTCCAGACGAGATGTTCCATTTTTGAACTTAATAATGTGGACTTTTTACTTTTTATTTTTATGTTTCGTGCCAGTGCTAGGAATTTTAGAAGAGTTCAAAAGTTGTTGGGCATTTCGTTTTACTCTTTTTTACTTATATGATTACCTTACCTTTTATTTGTTTTCCTTCTGGATTACTTCGTTGCTTATTTATCAACACATAAAATAATGTATGCAATGTACTGCCATATATCGTTTGGAAGGACGAGGAAATACCAAGATACGACTTATACAAATAAGATTGTTGGTGTTTTACATTTAATAAATTGTCGTTTTCACTCTCGACCATTATTCAAAAAATTCAAAGGTTTTGCTTCTGATTTATCTTAGAAAAAATTTAAAGTGGAAATTTAAAAATTGTTAAAACTATAAAAAATAACAGCTTTATATATTTTTGTTATTTTTTAAACAGTTGTTATTTAGTTGTTCATATTAAATTCCATGAGGAATTATTGATTACCGTTATCAACACAAGTACGAATGAATAATGTTCTATCTTATAATTAGAAGTCACATATACATAGTACACAGATGTTTTGAATTCATTACGAAATTGTAAGCTGTGGAGTTTCTTTCGCCATTTCTTCTCCATGTCAGCATAATAATAATTACTTAAGTAAAATAATTATTTCGTCGAAATGGGGTAGGGCTTTTGACGATTTAAAAGTACTTAGCAAAGTCCATTTAAATAAAGAGCTTTTTTATTTCATTTTCATTTTCATTTCATTTTCACAAACTATGTCCGTAGGTAATGAAGTTGACATCATCATACAATTTTACTCACAGATTACCACTATCTATACAGGTATACACAGGTATCTTTAGCCAACCGGTCATATAATGTTGGCTCATTCGCTAAAGGGGATTATCATGCAATATTTAACATTGAGGTATTCGCATGCATAGGTAATAAATAGGTATTATTTTACTGTCCATGTTGAATCATGTTATGGCTCATGCATATTTTTAACATTCACAAAGGTTGCACAGGCTTAGTTGTTAAAATTTCACGTACCCTGTACCAAGTGGCCACCTGAGGTTGGCGCCGATATCACCACCGAAAACAATATACAATACATATTATAAATACATTCAAAATTACATTATTACATAAAATAGGTTATAAGTGTTAGATTAAATTGCTGCACGAAGGTAAACCAAAAAGTATACAGCTATAAAAGAGGTAAGTAATGAAGAATAGTAAAAAATAAATTGATATAAAAACAAATCAACATTCTTTATTCGAAATTGCATTTCGAATTAAAATAAAAGTAGGTTCCTACATGGAGATATAAAAAATAAACGTTCCTAATTCAAAATTGGCGTTCGTCTTCGCGCCAATTCGTTCCGTTATCAGCAAATGCAAATGTCAGCGGTAGTGTGTATCACCAGTATCGGTCCGGGCGGCGAGACCGGCGTCTGCGTTTAAGAAATTACTTCCATGTAACGGTATGGGAACTGGTTTGTATTGTCGAGTGTCTCGGTGTCGACCAGCGAAGCGATTTTTCCCCGATCTACTTGGATAAGACACGCCGAACTAGTCAATAAGGGCTGACGTCCACATAGTAACTCGCTCCGCGTACTTTAATTGCATTCCACTCGAACGAGCTGACGGCTACGATGATTTTCTCTGAAGTGATAATGTTCCTCCTTATTGGATTCAGGATCTCATTATTTCGTTTATTAAGCTTTTAATTTTAGTGAAAATAGGTGGTTGAAGTTGAGACGTTGAACATTAACGGCTAAGGGCTGATTTTTCAATCGTGAGATTAAGGCTGGAGTTCACCAACATTTAAACAGGCGATTATTGTTTAACCGACTGTTTTTGACATTTTATCGTATGGATGAAATGTCAAAAACTAATGGTTAAGTTTTAATCGTTTGTTTTACGTGTTGGTGAACTCGAGCCTAAAAGTTAACAGACACTTAAATTATTAAAACCAAACCCAAACCTTAGACAAAGTTGTCTAAGACCCAAACTGATGCAAATGTCACTTGATATCAAATACAAGACACGTAATGACAAGTGACAATGTAATTTTTATTTATCCTTATATAGTACGATATCGGACGACTTACTTCATGTTTAGGTAGGTAATTAATTATTATTCATTCTCTCTGTTACAGGGTAGGTAATGCCAATCGTTAATAATATCTACATATACATACATAAATATAATCACGCTCTTAATTGCAAAAGGGGTTGAGCAGAGCTTTCAGTGACATTTTGTTACACATAAAGTCACATATGGCAGTATGGGCCATTCCATACTGTATCTCAAAATAGTGACAGGTTGCCAGCCTGTCGCCTGTTAATAATATTTATCGAATATTTTAGATTTTTACTTGAACTTTCATTTTTCCCACCAGTATGCCATTTTATTAAATGCTTGTCTTTGACGATTTAAAAGTATTTTTACTAAAGGCATTTAGTTAAAAAAAATATCTATTCTTATAAAGCAAAGGAGTTAATGTCAGGTAAGTACATTGTTATTATATGATATCTATAAACATCAAGAACGCAATCAGCTCTCAAGTACTATTTCATTGTTCAAATGTCGATTTAACCTTGCTATTGACTTGCACAATAAACTCGAAGTTATCTCGAGAATATCTCTAATAGTTCTGTAGATGACATACTAAATTGCTTTTTAAGTTGTATCTAATTAGATTCAAATTTAACTTATGCAAAAGTTAAAAGGGCAGTTTTAAGAGAATAAAGGATTATAATAGGGCTCATATTTAACAATGTGCCTGCCTACATCATCTTGTGAGTGATATAATAGGTTGGGGAAAAAGTTTCTTCGCATTTTTTAAGAAAATTCAAAACATTTTTTAATATAGTTTATTTACATTTAACTAAAGTATGTAGGTACCATTTTGTTCGATAACTTTTTGCCATCTTGTAGGTAGGGACATGATCCCATTGCTATAGAAATTTTGGGACTTCTGGTCAAAATACCGCGACAAGTGGTTTTGGCAGTCCTCTCGTGATGTTAACCTGACACTGCCTAAAGAATTCTGAAGAGACCGAAACAGGTGGAAATCTGAAGGTGCAAGGTCAGGACTATACGGTGGATGCATTAACACCTCCCAGCCAAACTCTCTTAATTTTTGCTGAGTGGCTAAAGATGTTTGAAGTCTAGCGTTATCATGATGAAAAACCACACCCCTTCTGTTGATTAATTCCGGCCGCTTTCTCTCAACTTCTTGCTTTAATCTCATCAGTTGTTCGCAGTAGAGTTCAGAATCGATGGTCCAGCCTGGTGGTAACAGCTCATAATGAATAATGCCCTTCCAATCCCACCACACACACAGCATCACCTTGTTGCGAGTTAACCCGGGTTTCGCCACAGTCTGTGAAGCCTGACCGGCCTTTGACCACGACCTTTTTCGCACGTTCTTGTCGTACGTGATCCACTTTTCATCACCAGTTATCAGCTTCTTCAAAAATGGTTCGGTTTCATTACGTCGTAATAAAGAATCACAAATGAGTACACGGTTCATTAGGTTTCTTTCAGTGAGCTCGTGAGGTACCCAAATGTCGAGCTTTTTTGTGTACCCAGTTTTTTTCAAATGCGCCAAAACTGTTTTGTGGTCAATTCCCAGTTCTTCAGCTACGTCGTAACTACTGACATGCCGATCTTGCTCCACTTTTTCAAAAATGGCATCCATTTTATCTGTAATAGGGCGACCAGAGCGACGTGCATCTTTGACATCAAAATTTCCGGATTGAAAACGCTTAAACCAAATTTGTGCTACTCTCACAGACACTGCACTAGGTCCATAAACATCGCAAATTTTTTTCGCGGCTTGCGTTGCATTTTTACCTTTTTTGTAGTAAAATTTTAAAATGTATCGAATTTCTTCATTAGATTCATTCATCTTGGCGGTACGAAAAACAAATGAAAATCACACATTTTCCTAATTTGAATTTGGAATTATGTTCTTTAAAATTTAAACTTTCAATGATACTAAAACCAGCCAGATACAAATAGTATAGCCAAAGAGTTTTTATTACAAGTTTATACATACTATAATGCGAAAAGACTTTTTCCCCAACCTAATATTATTATGTTACGTTACTGAAGACATATTGCTTAAAATTGCGTTTAGATGTCTTGTTAAAATTGTACTTTTTATTTATTGTTTTAATTATCAAAACATCCTGGTCCCAGACAGTGTGCTTGTAACATAAATAAATCTTAAATTGAATCAAACCCATCAATTTATTACATCACCTTATTTTAATGATAATATTATGGCTTGTCGCGAGATTTGCTTCGATCTATCATTTTGTCTACTATATATCTGAATCTTTATCGATTCTATCTAACGCTGTTTAGCAAAAGTGAATCTAGTACTAAATAGCGTTAGAAATTTAAATTGTGTGATGAAAATTAAGAATTTTCATAAGTAATCCTTCTTTGAATGAATTTCCGATGTTTTGTTCTTGCGCTTATTACAATTCACGACTGTCGTCAGACCTGTCTCGCCTACAGCTACCCACGTGTGCATTACTATATATAAACACATATTATCATAACTTGAGAGTAGCCTTCGTTTTATTACCGAGTAAAAGATTGCAAACAATTTTAGCTTTCTTTTCGATTTATTTTTGATACGCCATCTTCTTTAAATCACTTACTTTACTGTCCTATATAGTTATTTTCATTTTAGTATTTTTTAAGTTACAGTCTGTTTGTGTGTGTGCATCTTTATTTTTAATGACTTTCATAATAATATCTTTCTTACAATTCATTAGAGTTATAACTAGAAAACGAAAAATTATGAAGCTAAGCTCTAGAACACTATAAATATTGAAACTGTTCTAAGCATACTCCTGATTCAAGTAGGTACTGCTTATCAAAGTATTTCTGTTTGTTTTTTCTTTCAAAATTAAAGAATAAATTAGTAGGTATTTATATCCAAATCGTTCTCCAAATGGAAGAAGACTCCATCAGAATCCAAAATGTTCTAGCGGTCTACCGCATAAAACTGCGGGTATCCAAACAAAATTATTCATAGATAATTTTGTTTAGATTAATACATAATAGGACCAGAAAAATAAAGATTATTTACCGTGGCATAGCAGATTTCTGTTTTAATGATAAATAAATAAAGCAATTCTCTAAGGCAATCAATTTTGCCTCATCTTCAAGTTCCTACCTACTTTACCTATTATGACTACTCAACTATGTGATCCTCGTAGAAAGTTCTCATTGTTGTAGATAATTCCATTAATCATTTAGTAGATAAATAGTAAATGTTCGTAAACGATAATTTAAGCTACTGCGTAAGATGTACCTACTGGCATTGAGTTCTGTATAGAAGCCCAAAAAATCAATGAAAAAGTCTTTTCTGAGTAATAATTTACGAATTGCGATAAGTACCTATTCCATAGAGTATACATTATTGGTATTTGTAAACAAATTGGAGTAGGTACCTTTAGGTAATTTATCAATTACAGTAATTTCCTTTCCAAGGTTAAATCTTTATGGCAGCCAGTCGGAAATATTGTCTACTAAAACAGGAGAAGGCCAAGCCTCATAAAATTTGTCCAAGTTTACTACTAATATATTGAAATTTGCTCTTTAAATAATTGGCTACACGAAACAGATTGCTCCACAGTGGCTCAGCACGCCATACTAGTTGTTATTTGCCATAATATAGATAAATAATTCAATTGTTTCACAATGCGATGGAAATTTTAAAGGTGTTTAGATATTTTACGGTCATAATGTGCCTATTAAATGTAAATTTAAATATCATTAAGCAACTGGCTTTTTTTAAAGTTAAAGCGATATAGTTTACACTACTCACTGATAACCTAACTTATAGTAATATTAATGTTAAAACAGTAGAATTAAAAAGGGAGGAAAATAAGCTTTTATGTTGCATCTGTGATCACAAAAAAGTAAGCTAAGTAGCGCTGTTAAAATAAAATATACTTAATTGAAAAATAATTAAGACTTCTTAAAGAAAATGTGGATGAGGACAGCATCAGTACGAAAGAATAACAGGACGTTTTAGCTGCGAACCCCAATCAATGTCACTTTGTTAAAGAAATTCACATAAACATTAAAGAAAAACTTGACAGTGCAAAAGAAATTGAAAGAGGAGTGACTGGAAAATAAAATGAGAACGTTTTATTCTAAAAGTCGATTCAAATAAGACAAAAATATTAAATTGTTCTTAATCAATGAGAATCCTTTGGGGTGTCAATAATGTGTTTTACATAAATTAAAACGATTGAAGAGGCTACGCTATTGTAAAATTTGACACGCAGTATGACCAACCTTCAGTGACAAACTGAATAGAAATGAATAATTTATCTGGGTTCGTGTCGCAACTGACAGCTGTGCGGTTTCACAGCACGTGTGGGATATACGATCACATTGACAATATTCGAAGTAATTTAACGATACACTTTAACGATATGAACAGAAGACGTCCGTCGTCGCCTCTATAATATCTGTATTCTGCTAATCCTCATACGTTTAAGAATTACTAATAGGAAGGTTACCTTAAATTACCAATTTACTGTACCACGTTTTGCACGACATTTCCCTGTATGTACACTTTTTCATAGCTTTTTGGCATTTAGAGCCTCACACAAAATAATGTCTTCAGCGTTCGAAGTTTAATTCAACTGTTAATTAGTGTGTATTCATCAAATAAACATTAGGCACGTTGATGTTACTATTAGAGGCGCTTGTGACAGAAATGGCTTGTGGATACGTGGTTGGGTAGGCACTAGGCAATTTGATTGAATCGCTACATCGCCAATCAATCAATGCATCGAAATAAACGACCAGGTGCAGCGAGGGCTTTCATCTTTATGTTGATGATATTCCTCCCATTCGCACGTAGCGATTTGATTCGTTAATAATTTAATTTCGCTTGATTTGAAAAGTTAAGAAATGTAACAAATGACATTTTCATGACATTTCCCGTCAGAGTAGGCACCATGATAATCACGACATGAGTAATTATATCCAGTTTTTTCGTTTCTATAATTTCACACAAATTACTTTTGGTATTTTACCGAACTGCAAATTTCAATGCAAGTTTAGTGTTATATCATGCACATTATTATCTACCTCAGATATGATGGCTGTAAAATAAATACCAATATCATAGGTCTAATAACCCTACACTTTAAGTAATGTAGCCCTTGGTATTGACGTTAGGCAGAGGTCAAGGTAACCACTGACGTCAGAACTCCCGAGGGGATGAGGATGAATTGCGTCGTAATATTTAGCCAAATCCTATGAATTATGTACCAGGAGAACAGAAGATCATAAAAGACTGGGCAATGTTGTAAAGATAAATTGTTAGAAGTAAATAAGGTCGCGATATTAAGGGAATAGCTAACCAGCGCCACATATAGATTTAATTTTACAACTTCTAAATCGGAAACGACCACAATCACATAGAACACGTCTAATCATTTATTGAATGACATTATACACTCGTTTGCGTTAAATTTTAAATGGGTGTAATTTAGTGGCCAGTTACTTATGGCTTTTTTATGCTTGACAGGTAAACTCTTGGCCTTCATCTTACCTGATGGTAAGTAACGATAATGCCGAAGATGTAATCGAACTTCACCTGGAACCATCAACCACAGAAGACTGGCTATATTATTAATAATTGTCGGAACATGACAATGCTGTTAACATTATTATTATGGCAACAGATTTTAATAAGATGTTGGTTTGATTGGTAGCTACCAAGCTAGCCAGGCGATCTTGAAATAAGTCCTCGAGTACAAGTACTTCATTACGTTCAAATCGCACGTGTAATTCTATTTCTCTATAATCTTTCAACAAATAAGTTAATATTGTTTAGTCTAAATATGTATGATTAAAGCTGTGTTTTATGTTGGAGATCCCATAAATATGTTAATAAATAATATACGAATGACAAAATCCAGGACCTAACTTAATTATCAGTTCTTGTTAGGCAAGATTAAAATAAGTTTACTGCTTGCATCTTGTTGAATACAAGTTGTCTAATGGCGACCAACAGTTTGCATTGCATCGCACAGCGTCACCACGGTAATGTTATCTATATATCGATGGGTCCTATGTATATGGGCCAAACTAGCAATTTGGCTATTTTTACTTTTTTATGGTAAACGCATCATATCGATATAATTAATTAGGTGAGCTATTAAAAAAAAAAGATTTCTGCATAGAAACACGATTTTTTATTACAGTATAATGGCCTATGTAACATGAATTTAAACGTACAAGGTCCTAAGAGTAGTTAGAGACTTTTATGCGGGGAGTTGCCACGCTTTTGCGTGATTAAACGCCGCGTAAAAGTCTCTAAAGTTTATAGTTTCGACAAATCAGTAACTAGTAAGTAGTAAGAATAAATAAAAAAACCGGACAAGTGCGAGTCGGACTCGCCCACCGAGAGTTCCGTACAAATTAGTATTTTTTTTTGCGGCAGAAGCGGCCGGATCTTTTCTTTGCGTTAACTTGGAAGTTTGATTTTTTCATAGCTTCAAGGGACTATAGACTTGAGTATATTGTTTTAATTTGAACACGATACCTCCACGTATTCCCGAGATAAAGGCAAACATCAATGATTGATTACGTACTTTAAATAAAGACTATATTTTTTATGATTTAAATTCAAATATATAGTTTTCAGAGTTTTAACTGTGGTATAAGATGATATTACTTGCCAGAAGTTCTAGGTGAACGGGAAGTACCCTATGAATTTTAATTCCCTTAGGCGAAATATGCGTTTTTTGCGGCATAAACGGCTGTATTATTTTAGCGTCAACTAAAAAGTTTGATTTTTTCATAGCTTCAAGGGACCGTAGACCTGAGAATATGGTTTTAATTTCAACTCGATAACTCCACTCGTTCCCGAGATAAATAGTCTTAACACACAGTTGAACAAAGACGAAACTAGTGGTATGTAAGACGATGTTTTTAAACACCATTCGTTGTGGGCCAAAGATTATAAGAACTGCAATGAGCAATTTTTCTGATACAATTAGGCTTACTTTAGTTAATAACAGATGTCGACATGATCACCATAAAACATCTATTGATGCAGAAATGATTGATCAAAAATGTGTTGGACTGGACCACGTCAAGACTTTTGAACCGGTTGATTCACATTATTGTCGCAAATACAGTACCTAATAAGCTTTATTTAGATGGTTCTTTAAGTTTTATCCGAATATGAAAAAATCTTTAATCAGCCAGTACGAACAAGAAGGCAAATTGCCGATAGGCCTACAGATATTCATCTGCAACTATGTTACAATCAGCTGTTATCAACATAATCTTCCAAGAAGAAAAACTTGCTTGATGTAATGTCGAAAAAATATTATCCCACCTGCATATCACAGTTATTATGAAAATTTACTAGACTTATTAAGAATTACTAGTAATATTGATTTTGGTAATTTTATTAGTTGATTAAACACAGACAGAGATTTTTTTTATTTTGCTTACACCCGATAGGTTTTGATTTTTGTTATTTTTTGTAATTTTATTAAGACAATAATAATGTAAAGTACATTATTAGTTAATTTATTTTGTTAATCAAACTAAGATCAACAGTAACAGTTTCCATCTTACTTCTTTTTGTTATTTTTTATCATGAAAATACCAAAAAGACTGAATACGGTTCCATAAGTGTAGTTTTAAGGCTAATTCAATTTTTATTTCAATAAATGAATAAAACTATTGCGGTTTTTTTTTATTATTCAAATGATCTAACTGACAATTCAGTCCGTAGGTTAGCAGATTGTAAAAGGTGCCAATGTGACATAAATAACTAAAATTAAATATCTAAATGGCTTATAGTATTCTAATTAATGAATTATCAACTATTTCAATTGTTACTTGATTTTATAGGTAAAAAATATTAGTAGAAGATCCGAACCTATATCGACCTTCACCGAGCTGATAATAGAATGAAACATATTTTATTATTAATTTAGTATATTAGAAAATATATTAAAAATGGGTTGTCTAAAAAAATCCTGGACAGACAATTTTTTTTTATTTTATTAAAAATGATTTTTAAAAAAAAATGAATAAAATATTGCAACATCAAGATAATAAGAAAATTTTGTCCTGACTGATAGTAGAAACCGTATAGAATGTGCAGGCATTGGGTTGTCTATTATTTACCTGCGCGAACTACTGGGTTGTCAGGTATGAACAGGTATGTCGATATCAGTTACTTTCACTCGATTGGATAATAGAAAAAAATTTATATCATCATAAGTGCGCGACAAAATTTTCTTATTATCTTGATGTTGCAATATTTTATTAAAAATCATTTTTCCAAAAAATAATTAAAAATATTCTGTCCAGGATTTTTTTAGACAACCCATTTTTAATATATTTTCTAATATACTAAATTAATAATAAAATATGTTTCATTCTATTATCAGCTCGGTGTAGGTCGATTTAGGTTCGGATCTTAGACTATATATACATTATGCTAATTAGCGTAATACGCGTATAATGGCCAATATGATACATTGGCCCTTTTAGGCTGTTTTGAAAGAAAAATGATTTTAACAAAAACTAACATAGAAGGGCCAATGTGACGTAAAAGAACCCCCGGTATATGTATGTATAAAATACTATAGTATAAATGAGGAGGATAATTGTCTTAGCAAACAAGCAAAAAATCGAAAACTTCGGTTTTATCAATCTGAATTTATAGTAAATTTAAACTTTGGAAGCCTCTCCTGTAAAGTTGTAATTTTGCATTTTGGCCCATATACATAGGACCCATCGATATATAACAAAATTATAGATAACATTACCGTGGCGTCATCACCATTATTAATTTAAATCACAGCTTTTTGGTTTCTCATTAAATGTTGAAGTTGTAGTTATTTTTTTATATCACGAACGGGGGTAAACGAGCCATTATTGTTTGTAGATAGATATACAATATACATGCACAATGCACATTGCCTTTGTGTGCATCAGTGCCGGCATTCCGGCCTACGGATATAAAAAACTAAGTATAATCTATTATGATTTTCGCATAGTTTCCATGGTACTGACCTTGGGCAGAGCGGCGAGGCACTGCTGCTTGACGTCCCAGACGAGCTGGTCCCGCGGGAACTGTAGGCTCTTCTGCACGTTGAGCTCTGGTACGTGCACACGCACCAGCAGCCAGCCCTCCGCGCCCTCAGAGCACTCCCCCTCCATTACGCTACGCCATCTGTTGACAACAGAAAAAAAAACAGTTAAATTCTGGCTCGAAGGACCATGGTAAATTTGGTACTTATTCATTTTTAATTTAGTTTAAATAATCTAAATTTTGAATGATCCAAAATAATGGGTATACCAAATATATGTTTATTGGAGTGACAACGCAATATGGAGGGATAAAAAATAAGCTTAAAATTTAAGCGACCGAATACACAATACACAAGTTTTATTCAATTGAATTGTATTATATATAGGCACCTAGAACACTTCTATAATTATTGACAAAAATGAAACAAATCTTCAACAAGGATGTAAAACAATGAAATGATTTCAAATTCCATTAGCGATGACTTACGCATATCAGTGTCATACACATTTACTTAGGTACATGTAGGTAATAACAGGTATTTAATTAACAAAATACGATAAGGGAACAATAACAATGGCAATATATATCTTTTAGTTTAAACTGAAAGTACGTCCAACAGATAAATATTTGTCCGAGGTTTCGTGGCTATCCGGTTACAATTCTACGAACTTGGAAATGTGTATCGATAGTCGATGCCGATATGACGGCGCCAGGGGCTAGTTTTATCGACGTTTCGAAGAAAACAGCGCTGATGTGTAAGACAAATATGCAGTCAAACAGGCACTTGATGACGAACTTGAAATTGACACTGCTACGAGGAATCTCGGTAGCCAATTTCATATGAAGTATGTTTAATTATTCTAATTAGTACACCGAGTAATTTTAAAGAATGAAATTTAGTATCCCTTTAAATCAATGATAAAGAAAAAGTAACAAATAATCAGAGTAGAACGCAAGCGCTACAAACAATTAGGGGAGTCAAATTTATTGCGAATAAAAACAAAAAAAAAACATTTAACAGCAAATTTTATAGTCAAAAACATTTTATGGACACTAGGCGTTAATTTAATTCAGCTTTTACGACAGGATACAGAATTACAATCGACAACGATGACTGAAATGAGCCAATAAAGTGACTTTAAATATAAACGCTTCTTTGAAATTTACAGATGGAGTCATAAGAGACTTTTACCTAATTGTTAGTTGAATATGGTTGAATACTTTCGGCATTACAGAAAAAATCTTTAAAAGGGAGGTAGATATTCCATGCTAAGCACCAAAGTCTAATTATGACATAGCACGTCAAATTTATAAATTGTTTAAGAATAGTCTTCTGTTATTATCGATATGAATGAAGGCTTTTTCTTTGGTCATATGCTAACAATCAATGTGAAAACCGCATCCCGAAGTTACTCATTAGAAAGTCGTGAAATTTAACGATAAGTTTCTATTCCGAAGAAAATTGAAAGTAAAGCAAACAAAGACTACTGTTTAACGATGAAAGCCAAAGACTTTTGCAAATCATTCGCCCAAATACGAATTTATTTAGTTTAATACGCGTCCCAAATAGCTCTGCTCTGAGGAATGCAAGTCATATGGGGAGAAATGCTGCGTAATATAACGTTTGTTGACAAAGCCTATCTCATTTGCTGGTGAATTTCTAAATTAAAGACGCGTTCAAGTAAGTCTGCTTTGATTGTGAACTAGTTCATGTACGAGTATAATAACAAATAAGAAGATAATTTTCGCAGTGTGATTATCAAGTTTAATATAAATAATTTCTAATATTTGAGGATACCAGTTTTGTATTGTATGTCAAGATATGTTAGTGGCGAACATGAAGAGTGGCATATGTTCAGCAGTGGGCGATAACAGGCTGATGATGATGATGATATGTTGTTAAGATAATAGTTTTCAAGTATAGGCAATAAAGTTTTAGCCATGCGATGCAGGCAGAGTAGAATAGCCCCATATCCTCCAATGGATGTTGTAAAAAGCGACTAATGGATCAGCAAAGGGGTATTAAACACCTTATACTCCGTCCACCAATCCGCATTGAGCAAGCGTGGTGGACTACTGCGGGCAGAGTAGAATAGCCCCATATCCTCCAATGGATGTTGTAAAAGACGACTAATGGATCAGCAAAGGGGTATTGATCACCTTATACTCCGTCCACCAATCCGCATTGAGCAAGCGTGGTGGACTACTGCCTAAACCTCTTTCGATGACAAGGAGAAAGAAGAGGCCTTGTGACTCAGCAGTGGGTCGAATTATAAAGGCTGTTATGATAATGATGATGAATAAAGTTTCAATTCCGAGAAAAAAAATAGTAGAAGCCAACAATACATTAAGTAATATTGATAATTTTATTAATTAAGATGTTATAAAACATACAGGTAAAGACCCTAATAGTAGAACCAGTTAGTATATTAAATCCGATAACATATTTACATTAAATTAATAGAAATAATAAACGGTCACATAAAATGTATATTAAATATCGATTATATGAAGGACTGCTGATAAAAAAACGTCCCCCGATAAATATATAAAATGATTTTAATAAAACCACAGATAATATAATACTATACTAGTAATAATACTAACAATCACTGGGTTTATGACAAGCTGATGGTCTAAATCGTTTAAACCTATCATTATATATATGTATATATATATCTATAAGTTATCTTCATTTATCGTCACCCAATTAAGTTTATGTTATACCTAAGTCAAATAATGAAATAACACATAAACATGTAGATAGTTGTAAAAGATGCTAGAAAAAATATTGTCATTTCTGATACTATATACTGACAAGTACGTTATTATAATTTATCTCAAATCACAGTTCCCCAGGTGTAAATGAACGGCGGAAGCAACCACGAGTTAATAAAAAAATATTATATGCGATCTTTTGCCTTTTTTCTACTTCCAAAGTTCCAACCAAAGCATTTTTTGCGCCATACACCTATAAAACAGAAGCAGAGCATTAAACTCTTAAGATGCTGCTGCCATCTATCTGAACCATAATAAGACTACATTGATATCCAGTGCCTGGTAAATCTTGCATTTTTTCCTTGTTCTATAAAATTTTTTGCGCGGAAAGTCACCGTTTCAAAACTGAAATTATTCAGTAAAAATATTTTTAGCAAAAAAAATAGGACAACCGACTTCAATGCGTACAAATTTAAACTAAAAAGTAAGAAATAAATAATATTTTTATGAAGTAGTTGAAAAGAGTGTCATAGAAAACCAAGGAAAGTATTGATACACATTTATAATTCTTTATTTATAATTCATACTCCGATATATTTGGAGTCGGTGCCAGCTAGCCAAGGAGGATAGTGTTTCCAATTTTCGAACTTCACGGAGCGGCGGATTATTTCTTATCTTCATCATTCATTATTATGTATAGTTAATGGATTAATCAAGCTCGTATCTATTAGGTAAGTTTATTTTGCTTAGGCTGGCACCGACTCCAAATATATCGGAGTATGAATTATAAATAAAGAATTATAAATGTGTATCAATACTTTCCTTGGTTTTCTATGACACTCTTTTCAACTACTTCATAAAAATATTATTTATTTCTTACTTTTTAGTTTAAATTTGTACGCATTGAAGTCGGTTGTCCTATTTTTTTTGCTAAAAATATTTTATTTTATTATTTTTAGTGGAAATAAAGTATATTTTATTGAAAACGGATAGGCCTACTAGGCGCTCATTAAAACTTAATGGAAACTTTAACTAAAACGTTTTTTTTGTTATTACTGATTTGTTCAAAAAGGATCGAATTTATATCGATACAATTTATACGGGCCATCTCTGATCTTGACGTACCTAAAAAAGAATCATTAAAATCCGAGTCGTAATACTCATAATTGACGAAGTAATCAGGTAACAAACACAAAAAAACAGTCGGATAGAGAACTTCCTCTTTTTTTTAAGTCGGTTAACAAATAATATCACGTCTCAGACCTATAGCTCATTACAAATGCCTGCCATTCATTCAAAATGAATGGTAAGTTAATGAACTATGAACCTAGTTATTTAACTTAAGTTCATATTGATTATTTTATAAAATCATTTGTCATAGTTTATGTGTTGACTATTGGACCTACTAACCAAAATTTCACTAGTGCATATTAGGTAATAGCAAGTTCAAAAAAAAAATTACATTATTTTTGTGTTCGTGGACGATTTTATTGTTTCATCCCCAATGAAATTATCATTTTAACAAAAAAGTACTAAACCAATTTCGGTATAATTTATACGGGACCACCTTTGGAGTATGTCCGTCCTAACGAAAAAAGAATCTTCAAAATCGATTCATAATTGACGGAGTAATCGCGGAACATACATACAAAAAAAAAAAAAAAAAAAAAAAAAAAAAAAAAAAAAAAAAAAAAACAGTCGAATAGAGAACCTCCTCCTTTTTTGAAGTCGGTTGAAAATAGCGTTTTAATGTAAATCAAGGTATCAATGGAATCCATGATAAATTTTATTATGTCAATGATACGATGATATAAACAGATAGTCAACCTGATGGTATTAAAAATATCTTGTAGTAATTACCAAGTCTAGACAATCACTAATAATACAGTTGATATTAAAATGGCTTTATTTGTGGTAATCAGAGCTTTTATTTAGTTTATAAAGAGGTCAAAATCAAGTGGCTGGCTTCTTTTCCTTCACTGATTCTTCAAAAAGTTTCTTCAAAAGTTCTATCTTTATTTACTCTACTGCGGCCTGGCTAAATGAAATAAGGGCATCCTGCTTTCCTTAGTCAACCATAGTTATGAAATTAAGTAAACACTTAGATAACTACAAACAGGTTAATTGCTCTAGTTAAGATAAGCGTTCGAAACTGACGAAACATACGTGATTGTAATGCATTTGAAATGTAATTTAAATGACGTCGGAATGGTTATACATTTACGAGGCCTATCGTGTCCTGGGCAAGGATGACTTTTAGTAGTTGTACCGTAATATTTGGAGGCGTAGCTATAGGATTTATTGTTGCTGAACAAACCTCTTTTTAATAATTTATATTTTTTTATTGTATTTGACTTTTTGATGTATTTATGTTTCTATGGTGATTATTGGCTTGACTCTCAAAATTATAGTGTCTTTTTAAAATCTTTTCATTAAATATTTATTTTATTTTCAAAATTTATTTTATTTAAAATGTAAGTGTACAAGATCAAATATGGCGAACTATGATCGATTCAAATAAGAAATAGGTTACCAGTTACACTAAGGAGATTCTAAAACGTTGCGAATGAAATTCTTATCTCCAGAATGTAATAACACATTGAGATATTAACACAAGACGCGTGTACGACGCCATGCTTAAAATTTAAAATTAGATGCTGTGGTTTTTTTATTAAGGATCATTATAGTAACTTTCCAATTTTTATACAAATTAGGAGACATTAATTCACAAGTATTCCGAATAAATATAACGTTTGAGTCTTCCAGTACTAAATAGGTGTATCATTACCAATCTTTTGATGCAGACGAAAATTTTCCGACATTGAACTTTCGACCTTATTTCTTTCCGAGAATACGTTTTGTATTTGTTGAACGTCACTTAAATCTGCCGTTGACAGAAGGCTTAAAAGACTCGATGCTGGTTTATGTTTGTTCAATTCGCCTCGTCCAAAGTAAATATTTTAACGTTAATGTACATCCAAACACAAATACTGGGAAGTATTCAATTCTGACACCTGTGATAATGGAGTATGGTTAGTAATAAGTTTGTAGTGTAAAGTTGGACGGTAGACGGGAATTGAGCGCTCTAAAGTGCATGGCTGTTAGTGAAATTGAAATTGTGAGTTGCTGCCGGAAAAGATTTTTTTTTCTTATTTTATACACAAGCAAAGATAAACGTAAAATCCAATTGTCAATAACTATACGACTACGAGGCTATTGAATGGTACATTTACATTACCGAATATTAATAAAACAAAGAGCGTAGTCATTGTTTAAAGCAAATCACGTAGTTATAAATTATCGAATAAAATTGAAAAATTTAAAATAGAATGGGCTATTTTAAGTTTTCAATTTTAAGTAGGTAGGTATATTTTTCTGCTGTACAAAATATTCAATAGAACTAGATTTTTTTATGCTGTGGTAAGCGTACGCCCTAAGCCCATACTTACGGCGTATAAGCTCGGACTGCTGAATAATTTAGAGCGTACCATTTTTTTTTCTAATATTACGTGATGGCAAACAAGCTTGCGGCCCACCAGGTGTTAAGTGGTTATCGTTGCCTATATACACTTGCAATATTGAGGGTAAATCTAAGCGACACTTCAAGTGCGTTGGCTTCCTGGGGACTAAGATATGCCTTCTATGCCCAGTAGTTACACTGGCTACTTTTCCCTTCAATCCGAAACACAGCGAACTGCTTCACGGCAGAAATAAGAAAGGCGGTGGTACCTATCTATGTTCTGTGGTGGTACCTACCCAGACGACCCTACATATGGGTCTACCACATAGTAAAGTATCTGCCTTGTTAGTTGGCTTTTAATTCTTAGTTCACTGTAATCAACCCCCCTAAAAGAAAATACTGTATGTACTTACTTATAAGAAATATGTATAAGTAATCAATACCAGTCTAAGTATAATTTTTTTTTTTTTTTTATAATTATTGAATTTATTAATTTGGCCAAATAAGTGATCGTCTAGTAATGGTAGGACTCTAGTTGTGATGTAGATAACCCTAAGTTCTTTTTGTGAGGTATGTGAAATGCACTTAGTACCTATACGGGCTTATAAATGACGGCTAAAGTTACTTCCCATGAAGATAAACATCTGAAATAGGTTTACTATGAAACATGACTTTGTTGATAAGATAAAGATAGGTATTTGGAAGGAAAATGGAATGGGAAGGAATTGATGATGGGAAAGGTCTAAATACTTTAGGTTTGTCTCCGGAATCCTGTATGGATATTGTAGGAAGGTACAACTGATATTATTGGATCAATAAATTATTATTATAAAAGGATAACATTTTATTATAGAGTAAAAGCATAATCTTTAATAGTAAATGAGAAGAATTTATAAGATTTTGTTATTAATATTTTAAAAATATGAGATTATGTAAGGCTGTGTCCTTAGCGTAACTTTTGATATCCACAACTAGTTGATAATTTTTGTTTAATTAAATATTGGCATTTTAAATATATGAGAAAGTGTTAGGCCCCATCCTGCGCCCTAAACACGGTGAATGCCAGACCACGCCGATGCATCCTCCCCTTCCAGAACCACAGGAAGTTTCTCTTCGCGAATAAGGAATCGCAAATATGAAAATATGTTTATTGACATTCTCCCATGGAATGTGTGGTGTGGTGTGGTTTTAGACCAAAATGATAGAAGGTAATAATAAGGTTGATATCACCAAACTTCCAACAATCCCCAGTGTGAATGAAAATGGTTCTGACAGGTAACTCCAGATTCTGTAAGGGAACGTAAGTGAGAGTTAGGCGTCCCAGGGGTCTGAATATTGTGCTGCACACGACGGACGAGCAATAGCGTTTCCGCTAGCGTTCACAAACAGCTAGTTAGCGCCAATCAAAATATATAAGAAAGCTTAGTTGTGAGTTAAGCATCCGGGGCACAATATTCATCCGCACGCAATGGAACAACAATGACGTCTGAAGCAATGTTCAATGACAGCCATGCAATGCACTAACCTCAATATATTGCCACTGCTATGACCCAGAAGGTACCACGGCGATTCATGGATTGCCAGTGGGTTGCAATATATCCCTTCCTAAATTCCAGAGTGATCCCTTTTAGGTTCGAACAAGAATCATTCAGTTCACCGTAATCGTTTAGGCCGTCCAGAGATTTCGCCCAAAGGTAATCACCTTCGACATTTTCGGAGCATGTGGAGTGTGCTTTCTAGTCTTTCCTCATTGTAGAGTATCGAGTTTATTTCGGTTAACACAAGTCTCTCAAATAACGACTTATTTATTTTAAACTACACCGTAAATAAACTCGTGTATAACTCCGTGGTGAAATGTCCGTAAACTACCTTCATATTTGAGGTTGGTTAGCCATATAAGGTACTTAACCATTTCTACTAATTTTTACAAGGACTTGCAACCTTTTATTTATTGATAAAGTAAGCAGTTTCAAGGATTCTGCTATAAAATTAGTTCGATTTGGAATAGAAAGGTTTGGTTATAGGTTCAGGATATCTGGTAATTTATCTGGAACTGTAGAATCCAAAAATGAATATTATGATGAATAAATCGTAGTTTAAAAGTAGAACAATGGGGTTGTATTTTATCTGGAACATGTTGGTTATCCATAGGATAACTTGGCGTCTGACGAGTTAGCGTTATTTGATCAAAACGAACATAATTATTATAGCGATGAATCTCTCTAAATAACATCGACAGTGCGGAAGACTAGCGACCGTAACATGTAAGGAAGCCAGCTTCAAACAAGATAACGTATTTGATAATTCAAGCCGAGTAATAAAATAGCCGTACCCATTTTGTAGAAAGTTATGTAGGTAGATCGAAAATGATTCACCAATTTTTCCGATTCAATCGCAGGTAGAAGATAGCCGTAAATTGTTTCATAAAATACACATGTATTTAGGTAATAATCTATCGCTTATACCGGTGGAACAATTATATTCCGTATCCGCATAAATACGTAGGTAAAATCTCCCTAACATGCTAAAAATAGCTTGTAGACGAAGAATATAAAAGGTAATAAAGGTTAAGTAGGTAGAAATGCAATAAGTATAAATCAGTCACAGAGTAGGTAGATAAGGTTTTGATAAATGTTTCGTAAAGCGCAAATAAAATCGTGAAATATAAAGGTTACATAGAAACCCCTAAATCAACGCCAAAGGGTTTTCTCAGCCGCTAAAATAAATACATTCCGTAACAAATTATAGGCACGTAATACGCAATTATAAGTAGTAAAATAAAACAAAGGCCGCAACAATAAAATAAAACACACAACACATATAATATTATAAGGACCGCAATAACACAATATACCGTAAAATAGATATAGCCGCAACAAGGAAATAAAACACACACACAACATATAATATTATAAGGACCGCAATAACACAATAAACCGTAAAATAGATATAGCCGCAACAATGAAATAAAACAACCGAAATCCATAACATAAAATAAATACGCTATAAGGAAATCAAACACACATTTCGTATAATAAAATGCGAACAACCGCACAACATTAGGTAGGGAAGATAGATCAAGGTTCCTGAACAACCCCTTTAAATAGTTTAATCAGTAAACCAAATTATAGCTGAAATAAAGGAATAAATCACATTTCGCATAATAAAATAAAATAACCGCACAACGCAACGTAAGATAGGGAATACATCGGGGTGCCGCATTTAACGCAATAATAAAATCAATGCACCCTATACGCAATATAGGACGTAACATCGTAATAAATCACACGCATTTCATATAATAAATAAGCCGTAACACATCAAATATAATAACCAGTAAAATAAATAACCGATATGAAATCCGTAGGTAGTCGTGAAATAATTCAAATCGCCACATAATTCCGCAAAAAGTAATTTTAAACGAGAAAATTCGTGTAAAATAGACCGCACACATTTCATATAATAAACGTAAGCCGCAACAAAACAAATATAAAACACACAGAACGTAAAATAAACATAACGTATACCAAATCCGCAAATAGCCGTGAAATAATTCAAATAGTTACAAAAATTGAGCAACAAAGAAAAGTGAAAATTTCTTATAAAGCACTTACCCCAATCCTACACTTACCTTAGGGTCTGGAACCGCCCGCCAATATCGTTATTCTCACCGACAGAGGTTCCCCGTAGGACTTTTTCCCAGAGTACTACTCTTGCAGCCTCTCCCCTACTTCCGCCGAACTATGATCCAAGAACCAAGAACCCCCCTGAAAACCTCCTTTATACCCCCAAAAATCCCCTCCTAAATTTTCCCCCCTCAGTGAATTCAGCCTGAACTTCGCTACCAATTTCCTCCTATCATAATCAAATTTCGCACTTTCCCCGTAATTCAATTGGTTACTCCAAAATATCTTTGCAAATTTTCAGTTGGCAGCTTTAACTTACAGATTTCCTATTCGTTGATTTCTCCTCACCAGAGGGCACCATAAACCCCCCGTTATAACTCGACCAAATACAACAGCCAAGAACCTATTATGCACCTTATATAACCGACGTTTTCTCCTAACCTTGGTCGAGTTATATGAGAAGAAATCTTAACGAACTATTTAACATTATTTATTAAAAACGTTAAGGTTTTAACAATAATTTACATTAAATCGTAATTATTGTTTATCTAACAGTGTCCTACATTACCAAACCAATTTTCAAACCCAAATAGGTAACATTCTTTATATTGGTATCTCTTCTGACTTTTACTCACTTCTCATTTTCTTTAATTTCCTTGATTTTTTTTATAAGGTAATAAATTAACCTAAATTCTTATTATTTTCTCATGTAGAATTTAATTATCTATTTAAAAATATATAACTCTTACTGTTTCAGTAGCCGCTCCAGAATTGAGAAGCGAAAATCGATTTTAGCCAAAGGGACAAAAGTTCACTTAAATTTTTTCCTTCAAATCCTTATAAAACCTAAGCAGGTATGTAATCCACTATTAGTATAAGTTTATTAAAAGTATTGAGACATGAAAAAAATCATTCTTTCAAAATTTCGGCCATTATTCATAACTTGCTCATTCATCCTTTATTATACCCATAAATTATTTTCACCAAACTGGAATTGCTCTCAATAAATATTATTACCACACAATACAGACAACTATATCCCTATTTCTAACTACCTAGCATTCCCTTTCTCCAATTAAACTTTGATTATTGTAATGAATGTCAAAGTCTGTATTTAATTAGCTACCTATGTTTTATTCTTCCAATTTTTGATTTCAGAAACCCTGTTGATGCATTTTACTTAATTCACGAGAAAAGGCAATGAAAGGAGAGGCGGCCACAACTAATAAACATAATTATTAATAATAATTAATATAATTTCCATACAATTTCCCCGGGGACCACAAGAAGAGACAGTTTGTCGCCTAACATAGCTTATTTTTTGTAAGTTTGCATGTCTAAAATTATTTTTATATTATTTTCTTGCTATTGTAGTGGAGCTCTTGCCAATTTATTACATTCACAAATAAAATTAATAAATACCAATACTTCCCGATTTTTCCATTTATTTTATAGTTCCTCTTCCCGACACTAGATGGCATTAAGTTCTCAAGTTCAGAAGATAGTTCATGAATTCGACACTAGATGGTGCTTTTATACGCATACCTTTTCCCTATTAATAAATTATATTGGTGCTTTGTTTAATCGAGGAATATCAAAAGCAAATAAAATGTATTTTAATTTTTAATTTTTTTTTATTTATTTTTTTTCTCTTAGGGGTAGGATCTCCGTTCCGTTACAATCGCCCCCTAAATTATCAAGAAGTTTACCGAAGTGATAATTTACCTAATCCTCACACAAAGGAACGATAAAGAAGGTAACCAATTGGAACTCGCAGTATCTCATCTATCCTCTAAAATTAGAACCTACAATCGCCAAAGTGATGTTCTATTTAACTCATCGCTGAACCTAAATTTCCCCCACCTACCCCTGGAATGACCGCCGAACTCCCCTCAAACACAGCTATGAACAAACCTTTATTCTAATGCTAATAATTGTATCTTAAACCTTTAAGGGTTAAACCTTAAGGTCAACAAGGAAAATTTTTGCAATTTATAAATTAGTTTTTTAGATAGTATCAGTGCTGTAGTCAGTAAGTAATTCAAGTAAATAAGAATCTCACTAACATTATGAACCCATTAGGTACCATAGTTGTGCTTGAGTCATTCTCTCAGCTCCTAATGGCAATAATTCAAAGTTTTAGAACTAAGCTAATTAAAATGGACCTCCATTTGAAATTTAGTAATAAAATTTCACAGATATCACGTAATGTTAGTAATAAGGAAACCCTCCCTCATCTTGCCACGTCGTATATAATCTACATTGTATCAATAATTTTCGCCCCCACATTAATTAACAATGTTATGAAATCCATAGTATTGCAGCATAAAGCACTATCTTGCAATGTGATATTATTGCCTTATGTATATATCATGTATGTAGATATATATTGTATTTTTCCTAAGTATATATTATAGTGCATGAATCTAATAATATGTATTATATGTATTAAATATGTGTGTATGTATCTAAAAGGTATTTATTTTGTTTTGTTCTAAATTTGCATAAAATATGTCTTAAATAGTATTCTAAACTCCATTGTGTTCATTACACAACAAAATTTAAATCAGCACTAGTTTGAAATAATCAAAACCATACATAATTTAAGAAAGTTAGATTCAATTGATCCTGCTTGGATTTGACATTAATAATAAATGGCTAGAATTAAATAATTTGGAATAAGAAAAAAATAATATATAATTAACTTCCATGTACATCTACAAACCAATGAATATACTATTTTCATATTACGACTCACGTTTACTAATAAAAATAATCATAAGCAAATCCTACGCATAAAAAAAAACCCTGAAGTAATCCAGAACCCAGAGCCATCTAGCAGAGACGATGCGCACTAATTATTCACTATAGTCAACTCCTACGCCACCCCTCATAGTTCCTAAACAACTGACAGATGGCGCTTGCACGTAGAAGTTAAAATTTAAATTAAGTCTAACCTAGAATGCATGACATAAATGACACACTAATAATAAATCCATACTAATAAATCGGTATATACGATTGGAAAAGTTGAAATAACATTCCTTACAAAGTTATAAAATAATGAAAATTTTTATTTTAAATAATCTAATTCAGATCATAGGGGGACAAAACAAATAATCACTATGCAAACCCTACACATAAAATTTCAAATAAGTATTTCATCATATTTGTTAAACAGCGCCATCTAGCACAGACTACGTGCACTATTTACTTTACAATTTGCTGAACTCACACGCATACCATGAATTTTAAGCTAGTAGTTCCTGAGAGAACTAAGAGATGGCGCTGGGAAATAATATTAAAATTAGGCTCATTTGGCTGTGATAAATTCGCTCAAACATTCGAGACCCACTCGCTCATTCATTTTGTCATTATAAATTAGAGCTGAATTAACTTAATAGGCTTCCCTAATAGCTAAGCAGTTTTAGAAAGTATCTTCACACCTCTTGCACTAACCGTAAAACAATTCTAATAATTTATCCTTGGATATAGCAAGATTTTTAAACATTTTTGTAATTACTTGAAAGGATGTATCTAATGTGATATTATATTTATCAATTAAACTATCCGAATTACTTTTGTACCTTTGTTCACCGTCTTACCCATTATATTATAAGTTTGCCAAACTGTCAATAGATGGCACTGCACTGAGTTACATCGCGGTAGCCAAGTGTATTTGACTGTTATATAAGGCCATACTAATCTTAGTTCTGTAGTTCATCGATAGATGGCAGTCAACTCTTGTGAATCGCGCTATCGAAAGTTCTCGTGTAAAATGTATAAAGCCCTAGTGCGGTTTTGTTTAAAGTATTAAAATATTACTCACAATTTAGCTCCAACTAGACATGGGCTGGATTAGGTAAATTCCGGACCCAATCCACATGTTCCTAACATTTAAAATACTTCAAACCGCATTGGGTTTAGTTAACCCTCTATTAGCAGTTCCAGTTCATAATTCAACCTAGTACCTAGTACATTAAAAACCTTTAAATAAAATATTAAAAATAGGGGTTAAAGAATGAAAATGCCATTTTTTTTCTCATTATTCATTAGTGTATAATTCCCTTTAATACAATAGCTATGTCCATTATTCCCTTTTTATTTTAAACTTCATTACAAGGACTTATATTTATATACTAGCTGTGCCCGCGACTTCGTCCGCGTGGATTTCCCGTCTTTGCACCATTATTCATTGATGCTCAGCTCCTACTGAACATACCGTGATGTTATATAGCCTATAGCCTTCCTCGATAAATAGACTATCCAACGCAAAAAGAATTTTTCAATTTGAGTCAGTAGTTGCTGAGATCTTAGCGTTCAACCAAACAAACAAAACCTTCAGCTTTATTATTATTAGTATAGATAAAATTTTACTCTTATTTATATATATATTTTTTTTTTTTCACTAGAAATACATCTTCAAAAACAGCTCGTCCTAAGAGGTGCCCGTCTCCGTTATAAAAATATGAATATTTTTTTTTTACAGATATCAATTCACATTTTTTTTTTTGTATACTATAGCCTAATGTTCTCTAAATATATCCACAAGATTTAGATTTGTGGATATCCACAAGATTTAGATTTGTGGTTCCTTACAAAAAATCGCAAATACGTTTGTAGGGAATAATAAATTTTCATTAACTTCTCCATACAAAACAGCAATTTCATACTTGACCCCTAATATATCTATCAAAAGTTCATCAAATTCTCCTAAACTACCTAGTTGGTTAACATTAATGTATCAGAACTTTCCTTAAAGGCCTATAGATAGTTCTCCTTTGATTGCCGTTTCTTTATTTGGGAAACCTTGACAAGTTACTTAGACGTATTAGAGGGTGTGACATCCTGTGTGTGGATATGTGGTAACGTCTTCAATTTATAAAACAAAAAAAACAGATACATCCCTGAGTCATGGCTGTATGGGCTCGATCCCTTTGCCATCCCCTAATAGAGAAATTTAAAACCTAAAATTTATCATAAATAACCAGAAATTTCTACCAATTATCCTATGATCTTGGTCTGAGTTATTAGCATTAAATATTCTCTCTAATTCTAATCTCGCCATTATAATATCTATTCTCATACATTTCTCGCTAAGCTCTCCCAAAATGAATTTAAATGTGTTGCCACACACTTTTTAAATGCTATTATTTTTGTATGTATTCTATGCCTCAAAAAGGAATATAAATACTGGAGACATGGCTGTATGGGTATGATGCCTTTGTCTTCCTTGACTAGGGAGACTTTGAAACAATAACTCACACGTGTGACTTTTCTCTACTTTTCTCTAATCTATGTTATCTATGGTTCTAACACGTAGTTTCTCTAACTAGTCTGTGATTCTAACCTATTCTCATTACAAGCTATTTATTTTTAAATTTTGAGTTTCTTTAATTAGTTAATGTTTATTTTATTAGTGTTCAAATAGCTATATAGTCGAACAAAAGCTATATTAGTATACTCGATATTGCTCTCGCACGTTTGAGGATATATAAAAACTGCATTATGCGTAATATTTTACAACAAATCATTTATTAAGATTACGCCCTGCACTATTTGCATTTCTTACGTGAATTTTACAGGTTAACAATCTTTCTTTTCTACTATGATTTTCCCGCTACTGTTTTTGCCAACTTGTTGCCATCGCACGCTTATTTTATGTTTGTGCTTTCTTTCAGTGATCTACAAGTTTTACAATTATTTATGTTAACTAACAACCGATGCCAGTTTAATTGTTTGACAAATAGTTACAACTACCAGATAAATAGAACAATAGAAGAATCTCAGAGAAGAACATATAACATATCTAACTAACTGTATTATTAATAACTGTGGGAGGAGGTATCAAAAATGGATTCATGACAATATTGAAGCGTCTACCTAGTGACTAAATGAAACTACTTGTCCAGTTTGATCAAAATAACCCATGATGACTACTAATTAAATTCAATGTATAGGCGAATAATAAGTGGATAAATAAACAATTTTAACGTGATATGCTTAAGACTCATGACAACATTCAAAATAAAATAAGGATGAATTGAAGTTTCTTTTATTACATTAAGGTGGGTATCCAAAGGAATCATTTAGTAATTTTAACTCTAATATTGTATGAATTTAAGGAAAATATATAAAGGTATAAAAGTTTAGCAGCTGCGCCCCCAAAGCCCTTGCCACATTTCACATTTTGTTTAAACCTCACATCCATTTCACGAGCAACAAATTGTGACTGAAATTCAGTCAACACAAAATATTTAATTAAATAATAACTGACTGGTGTTGAGTTAAATAAAATTCTAACATTTTGACATCCTGGTCACTACGGCACCAAATTGTAACACCCCCCTGAAAAAAGTCTATGTATGTACTTACTTATGTTTACCTATAAGAAATATGTACAAGTCATCAATACCAGTCTAAGTAAAAATTTTTTTTTTTTTTTAATTAATTATTGAATTGATTAATTTGGCCAAATAAGTGATCGTCTAGTAATGGTAGGACTCTAGTTGTGATGTAGATAACCCTAAGTTCTTTTTGTGAGGTATGTGAAATGCACTTAGTACCTATACGGGCTTATAAATGACGGCTAAAGTTACTTCCCATGAAGATAAACATCTGAAATAGGTTTACTATGAAACATGACTTTGTTGATAAGATAAAGATAGGTATTTGGAAGGAAAATGGAATGGGAAGGAATTGATGATGGGAAAGGTCTAAATACTTTAGGTTTGTCTCCGGAATCCTGTATGGATATTGTAGGAAGGTACAACTGATATTATTGGATCAATAAATTATTATTATAAAAGGATAACATTTTATTATAGAGTAAAAGCATAATCTTTAATAGTAAATGAGAAGAATTTATAAGATTTTGTTATTAATATTTTAAAAATATGAGATTATGTAAGGCTGTGTCCTTAGCGTAACTTTTGATATCCACAACTAGTTGATAATTTTTGTTTAATTAAATATTGGCATTTTAAATATATGAGAAAGTGTTAGGCCCCATCCTGCGCCCTAAACACGGTGAATGCCAGACCACGCCGATGCATCCTCCCCTTCCAGAACCACAGGAAGTTTCTCTTCGCGAATAAGGAATCGCAAATATGAAAATATGTTTATTGACATTCTCCCATGGAATGTGTGGTGTGGTGTGGTTTTAGACCAAAATGATAGAAGGTAATAATAAGGTTGATATCACCAAACTTCCAACAATCCCCAGTGTGAATGAAAATGGTTCTGACAGGTAACTCCAGATTCTGTAAGGGAACGTAAGTGAGAGTTAGGCGTCCCAGGGGTCTGAATATTGTGCTGCACACGACGGACGAGCAATAGCGTTTCCGCTAGCGTTCACAAACAGCTAGTTAGCGCCAATCAAAATATATAAGAAAGCTTAGTTGTGAGTTAAGCATCCGGGGCACAATATTCATCCGCACGCAATGGAACAACAATGACGTCTGAAGCAATGTTCAATGACAGCCATGCAATGCACTAACCTCAATATATTGCCACTGCTATGACCCAGAAGGTACCACGGCGATTCATGGATTGCCAGTGGGTTGCAATATATCCCTTCCTAAATTCCAGAGTGATCCCTTTTAGGTTCGAACAAGAATCATTCAGTTCACCGTAATCGTTTAGGCCGTCCAGAGATTTCGCCCAAAGGTAATCACCTTCGACATTTTCGGAGCATGTGGAGTGTGCTTTCTAGTCTTTCCTCATTGTAGAGTATCGAGTTTATTTCGGTTAACACAAGTCTCTCAAATAACGACTTATTTATTTTAAACTACACCGTAAATAAACTCGTGTATAACTCCGTGGTGAAATGTCCGTAAACTACCTTCATATTTGAGGTTGGTTAGCCATATAAGGTACTTAACCATTTCTACTAATTTTTACAAGGACTTGCAACCTTTTATTTATTGATAAAGTAAGCAGTTTCAAGGATTCTGCTATAAAATTAGTTCGATTTGGAATAGAAAGGTTTGGTTATAGGTTCAGGATATCTGGTAATTTATCTGGAACTGTAGAATCCAAAAATGAATATTATGATGAATAAATCGTAGTTTAAAAGTAGAACAATGGGGTTGTATTTTATCTGGAACATGTTGGTTATCCATAGGATAACTTGGCGTCTGACGAGTTAGCGTTATTTGATCAAAACGAACATAATTATTATAGCGATGAATCTCTCTAAATAACATCGACAGTGCGGAAGACTAGCGACCGTAACATGTAAGGAAGCCAGCTTCAAACAAGATAACGTATTTGATAATTCAAGCCGAGTAATAAAATAGCCGTACCCATTTTGTAGAAAGTTATGTAGGTAGATCGAAAATGATTCACCAATTTTTCCGATTCAATCGCAGGTAGAAGATAGCCGTAAATTGTTTCATAAAATACACATGTATTTAGGTAATAATCTATCGCTTATACCGGTGGAACAATTATATTCCGTATCCGCATAAATACGTAGGTAAAATCTCCCTAACATGCTAAAAATAGCTTGTAGACGAAGAATATAAAAGGTAATAAAGGTTAAGTAGGTAGAAATGCAATAAGTATAAATCAGTCACAGAGTAGGTAGATAAGGTTTTGATAAATGTTTCGTAAAGCGCAAATAAAATCGTGAAATATAAAGGTTACATAGAAACCCCTAAATCAACGCCAAAGGGTTTTCTCAGCCGCTAAAATAAATACATTCCGTAACAAATTATAGGCACGTAATACGCAATTATAAGTAGTAAAATAAAACAAAGGCCGCAACAATAAAATAAAACACACAACACATATAATATTATAAGGACCGCAATAACACAATATACCGTAAAATAGATATAGCCGCAACAAGGAAATAAAACACACACACAACATATAATATTATAAGGACCGCAATAACACAATAAACCGTAAAATAGATATAGCCGCAACAATGAAATAAAACAACCGAAATCCATAACATAAAATAAATACGCTATAAGGAAATCAAACACACATTTCGTATAATAAAATGCGAACAACCGCACAACATTAGGTAGGGAAGATAGATCAAGGTTCCTGAACAACCCCTTTAAATAGTTTAATCAGTAAACCAAATTATAGCTGAAATAAAGGAATAAATCACATTTCGCATAATAAAATAAAATAACCGCACAACGCAACGTAAGATAGGGAATACATCGGGGTGCCGCATTTAACGCAATAATAAAATCAATGCACCCTATACGCAATATAGGACGTAACATCGTAATAAATCACACGCATTTCATATAATAAATAAGCCGTAACACATCAAATATAATAACCAGTAAAATAAATAACCGATATGAAATCCGTAGGTAGTCGTGAAATAATTCAAATCGCCACATAATTCCGCAAAAAGTAATTTTAAACGAGAAAATTCGTGTAAAATAGACCGCACACATTTCATATAATAAACGTAAGCCGCAACAAAACAAATATAAAACACACAGAACGTAAAATAAACATAACGTATACCAAATCCGCAAATAGCCGTGAAATAATTCAAATAGTTACAAAAATTGAGCAACAAAGAAAAGTGAAAATTTCTTATAAAGCACTTACCCCAATCCTACACTTACCTTAGGGTCTGGAACCGCCCGCCAATATCGTTATTCTCACCGACAGAGGTTCCCCGTAGGACTTTTTCCCAGAGTACTACTCTTGCAGCCTCTCCCCTACTTCCGCCGAACTATGATCCAAGAACCAAGAACCCCCCTGAAAACCTCCTTTATACCCCCAAAAATCCCCTCCTAAATTTTCCCCCCTCAGTGAATTCAGCCTGAACTTCGCTACCAATTTCCTCCTATCATAATCAAATTTCGCACTTTCCCCGTAATTCAATTGGTTACTCCAAAATATCTTTGCAAATTTTCAGTTGGCAGCTTTAACTTACAGATTTCCTATTCGTTGATTTCTCCTCACCAGAGGGCACCATAAACCCCCCGTTATAACTCGACCAAATACAACAGCCAAGAACCTATTATGCACCTTATATAACCGACGTTTTCTCCTAACCTTGGTCGAGTTATATGAGAAGAAATCTTAACGAACTATTTAACATTATTTATTAAAAACGTTAAGGTTTTAACAATAATTTACATTAAATCGTAATTATTGTTTATCTAACAGTGTCCTACATTACCAAACCAATTTTCAAACCCAAATAGGTAACATTCTTTATATTGGTATCTCTTCTGACTTTTACTCACTTCTCATTTTCTTTAATTTCCTTGATTTTTTTTATAAGGTAATAAATTAACCTAAATTCTTATTATTTTCTCATGTAGAATTTAATTATCTATTTAAAAATATATAACTCTTACTGTTTCAGTAGCCGCTCCAGAATTGAGAAGCGAAAATCGATTTTAGCCAAAGGGACAAAAGTTCACTTAAATTTTTTCCTTCAAATCCTTATAAAACCTAAGCAGGTATGTAATCCACTATTAGTATAAGTTTATTAAAAGTATTGAGACATGAAAAAAATCATTCTTTCAAAATTTCGGCCATTATTCATAACTTGCTCATTCATCCTTTATTATACCCATAAATTATTTTCACCAAACTGGAATTGCTCTCAATAAATATTATTACCACACAATACAGACAACTATATCCCTATTTCTAACTACCTAGCATTCCCTTTCTCCAATTAAACTTTGATTATTGTAATGAATGTCAAAGTCTGTATTTAATTAGCTACCTATGTTTTATTCTTCCAATTTTTGATTTCAGAAACCCTGTTGATGCATTTTACTTAATTCACGAGAAAAGGCAATGAAAGGAGAGGCGGCCACAACTAATAAACATAATTATTAATAATAATTAATATAATTTCCATACAATTTCCCCGGGGACCACAAGAAGAGACAGTTTGTCGCCTAACATAGCTTATTTTTTGTAAGTTTGCATGTCTAAAATTATTTTTATATTATTTTCTTGCTATTGTAGTGGAGCTCTTGCCAATTTATTACATTCACAAATAAAATTAATAAATACCAATACTTCCCGATTTTTCCATTTATTTTATAGTTCCTCTTCCCGACACTAGATGGCATTAAGTTCTCAAGTTCAGAAGATAGTTCATGAATTCGACACTAGATGGTGCTTTTATACGCATACCTTTTCCCTATTAATAAATTATATTGGTGCTTTGTTTAATCGAGGAATATCAAAAGCAAATAAAATGTATTTTAATTTTTAATTTTTTTTTATTTATTTTTTTTCTCTTAGGGGTAGGATCTCCGTTCCGTTACATCACTAAAGAATTTGTTGGTTTTGGGTGTGATACCCTTTTTGGCCATCTGTGACTATTTAGGGGCTCATTCTTCCAGATGTGGCTATATGTGGAACCAAAATTAAATGTTGCTTAAAGCCTTGCTCTGCTCAACCCCTTTTGGGATCATGAACGTGATTATATCTATGTATGTATGGTTGGCACAGACCATACAGCCTGTTTGGATAAGCAATCACCATAGCACAGACGCTTTTAAGATACATACTTACTTATTACCTTTCTTTTTTTAATCACTTTTAAACTTTCGCGTTGCATGATTTATACGAGTAAAAACGGGAATTAACGCGATAAAATTACCTTTTAAATGTAATTTTATCGCGTTAATTCCCATCTGTCCTCCATCCCATCCTGTGGGTAGACGAGTGTGAATCTACCTCACATACGGAGTGAATCGCAGTTCTCCAGTCCGCCTGTGACCACGGTCGGTGCAACCCGGCTGAAACGTCAGGCATTTAAAAGGTAATTTTATCGCCTTTCTTTTTTTGTTGACGGGGAGGTCAAATGCATTTTCGCATCGTCCCTGCGGGGTGGTGCCAACCGCAGGGGATATGTGGGACTCGAGGTTCGTGCGTTTCATCCATACCCACTAAACATCCTCCCCGGCCTAACCCTCAGTGCGCTATTACGGGACGGCTCGGGATCTGCGCACGTGAGCGCAACTACACCGAGACCGTCCCAACGCTGCCCGTCTAGGCACTCCTTGCACCAAGTGGTGGCCAGCAACCACTCCTCCACCGACGGCTGCTCGACCTGGCGCGTCCTCCTGATGAGGACACCGAGTGCAGCCAACGGACCGCACCCGGGAGACTTCGGGCGCGGTCGTGGCCCTGTAAAGGGCCGTCCAGAACTAGCCGTGGTGGAAAAACAAAAACAACTCGACGATAGCATGTGACTTCGAATGCCAAGGGGACACACTTGACATCATACTTACATAATACCTATAATTATACCAACAACAGGCTCTGGCAACATTACTCGCCGACAGGAACACTACGAAAAGTGATGTTTTTTCACTACGGTCTTCTGTAAGATAATGCTGAGATTCAGGCGTTCCGAACTCAAGGCGTTAGTTCGATGTACCTAAATACCTTCTTAAAAATATAAAGAGGTACAATAATTTCTATTTGGATGACCCAAACCAAAATTACTTGTTTTTGATTCTTTTTATAAACGTAAGTTTTATTGCACGAACTATATTGTAGTGAGAGACTAGATTGATTTAATTTTTCTATTCGATAACAATGTAAAAGCATTTTGTTTTAGTGCTATTTTTTACGTTCTTTAAAAACAGCCAATTGTAAAAAGTTCCATTGATCACGTACAAACGGGCGACGGGCGGCACGTGCTCACTGAAACATGATTTGGCTGTTTTTTTGTTTCACTCATTTAATATAAGTAAAGCATTGTTTTTTATTCATTCCAATCTTTTAAGTGATAAAAGGTATTTTGAAATAGTGAAAAGACAAAGATATTTTTAAATAATTTTTTTGACAGAGAAGCTCTTGACCAAATTGGAAAAGAGCTTCACACGTTATTAACTGTCGGAACAGAATAACGCTGATAACTCTACTGCTGCAGAAAGAGACTTTTACCCTGGGGATCGAACCCGGGATTTTTAGATATTAAATCCACAAATCCCGGGTGGACCACGGAGGTGGTCTTGAACGACGAATGGATATACTCTTTGAAAAGGACGAGAAGCGGACTGTAAGATAAAGAAAAAGGTGCAGGGAAATTAGCAACACTTTTACTTTCGGTAACAATTTACAAGACCATTTAGAGACGTAAAAAATAACATAGTAACTTGGCAACGACCCTGAAATGTCACTCAAGAACAAACAAAATATAAACAATGTGCCGAACAGTCGCCAACACTCTTGATTCACATGATGTGACAAAAAAACTAGTGAGCATAAATGTGGATGAGTACCTTCAACTACAATGAGAAGGAAAACTGAAGAAATGATGGTTATATATATCGCCCAGGCTGACTAGATCATGCAATGCCTGGGCATGTCTACCTACCGATCACACAGATATACAGGATGAATTTTTCAAGTAGGACTTCAGGGCCAAATCCTAAACTATAAGGAATATCGAAAAATGCTCAAAGGAGTAGCAAGTCCGATTTTAATGAAAGCAAAAACTGTATCATTGAATTTTTGAAAAATCAATACTAACAGTCCACTCCGCTTGGTTATAAAAAAAATAAACCTGAACCTACTGACCACTCCTGACCACTAGCATTATTAGAAAATGGGCTACTCGACCAGTGGTCGAGATTTTTATAGTCCAGTAGCGTTTCATGATGTGCCACCATTTTATGATCTGGCCTATTATACGATCGGACCACGACAGATAGACTGTGAAAGATGGTGGAGAAAAAAAGGAATTGAAATGACATCTGATGAAGAAGTACCTAATCAAGAAGAAAACATAATCACGTCGAACTTAACCTACAACTACAACAGATGCGGTGAATGATAGCTTCCGTGTAACAGTATCAAGGCAAAAAACTGTATTATTAAAGTTCGCGATTTCGATCATTTTCATTTTACACGGTTATGTAGGTATTTTTACTTTCTCGTATACGTAGTATACCTAGAGGAAGTCTTGTAATCGTCAAAAACTCGTTTGACCTCGAGATTTTGACGGATTTACACGTTTTAGACCTCCCCGAGTCCAAAAATACACTTTTTGGAATTATGTCTCTGTGTGTGTCTGTATGTTTGTGTGTCTGTGCGTTAGCACGATGACTCGATTATGCTTTAACTTATTGCAACCTTATATTTTGATGTCATACATGGTTAAATTTTAACCATGTATGACATCAAAATATAAGGTTTCTATCAACTTTTGAGTCGTCGATCACGAAAGTTAAGTAACCAAGTGCGCGATCGGTACTCGGATGGGTGACCAAAATTTAACATGCATGTATGACATCAAAATATAAGGTTTCTGTCAACTTTTGAGTCGTTTCCGGTATATGAGAAAGTCAAAGCGAGACCACTCCCGATTTTTTATAAGTAACGGTTTAATATCGTTAATCACGCATCGAAGGGTTGCTAAAATATTACCTATGTATGATAGATAATATAAGCGGCCGTGTAATAAGGAAAGGCTTAGGAGCACCTGTGCCAATTCCTTCACGGAAATTGCCAATATGTTCGGATCTTCGTCGCCCTAATACATTTTAATTAGTTTCCCGGGATTCAAATAAATGTCAGGGAAAATTACAAGCAGATACGCATACTACATTGTAATGTGGGGCAATAATATAAAACCAATCTCATCTTTTATTTCAGTAATCTATTTTTTTTGTTCTTAGGAGTTCTGGGCTGGCAGCACCCACCACGTAAAAAATAAAAAGAATATAGAGCAGAATCTTAGAATCTACAAAAGCGCAAAGTATAATTTTTGTTTAAATCTACCTTTTCATTTCTTAATCCTTCACGGTGATATTGTTTCCTTGACTTTCTCTCTTTCGTCTATACCTTCAATTATTTCTTCTGTATATTCTGCCTCTCAATTTACATTCAACGTATGTTTTACTCTTTCTCACAATGTCAAAACTAAACTAACTATGCGCGGAAAACTTTTTCTGTATATCAAGCAGAGTTAATTCAGAAGCAAATATATATCACTAGTACGCATTAATATCACGGGGATTCTGAGTTGTTCGGACTTATACCAGCTGCTGCATTCCGCCTTCGTTCCTCGCGACGACAAATCCATCCCCACAGTCTCGATGCTTGGCTATCCACAACCGTGCGTTTTTCGCGCAATTTCCTACCGCGGACCACAAGACTGTGGAACCAACTTTCGCCAGCGGTGTTCCCGAACCGATACGACCTGGACATTTTCAAAAAAAGAGCGTATTCCTTCCTTAAAGGCCGGCAACGCATTTGCGATGCCTTTGGTGCTGCAAATGTCCATGGGCGGCGGTGATCACTTACCATCAGGTGAACCGTCTGCTCGTGTGTCCCCTTTTCCATAAAAAAAATATATGGCCTACTCAAAACAAACTCAAAGGCTTAGAAAGAGATATCCAGCTCGTTATATCACCGTTTATGAAGAGCCACTAATATTGGCCTGGCAAATAAGCGTAACCGACCCACTGTTGATTTAATTTTGTAACAGAACAACGTAAGACTACGTTCACATCAACTGCATATCAGAGTCACACAATAATTTTCGACAATGTTCCTTTTATTACGAAGCATCGCATAGTATGGTATCAGTCCGGTTCGAAATATTTCATACAAAGTACCTACTTAGCGTGTAACATTCGTTGCCTTAATTAGTATAACTTGGGATAATCATTAAATTGTAATTAGTACTACGATAAGAATTCTTTATTTCTATGGTCACTTCCATGCGTCACATTGTATAGCAATCGTACCAGTCCTATGTCGCATGCGGTAGCCTAAATAACTGTCGTCGACCTTTCAGCTATCAGTAGGAGTAACTTGCCAACACAGGAGGGCGGAGGCAAGAGGGGCGGTTTCAAATATCTATCAATGGTTTTCGACCGAATAGTTATCTATTCGGGCTTCGCTATTTTAAATTTACTACATACGAACCGCGACCGCTGCATGCGTCGCTATCACGGTTTTTGCAAGCTCAGTGAGCAGTAAAAATTTAGTTAAAAGAATAGAAAGCTATGTGAATTACTAAAGTTCTGACCAGTAGGCCTATTCGCTAACTTTTTTTGACAGTTGAAACTTTCAACTCAGTGATGATCACTTTCAACTTGAAAGTGATCATCACTGAGTGAATTACATATTGATTGCTGTTTTACACGACACACTATTATGCCACTTGTCGTGTAAAAACAGCAAGCCAGTGGGTTTTTGCAGTGTAGGAATTCTCTGATATTATGCCTACACAAGACTAAGCTATACTAGACTACCGTGAAACCACTGCAGAAGCTCCTCAGCTTAGTTTAACCGGCTAGAACTTGAGCCTTTTTATCCCAGTTGTTACTGCAACTCTTTTCATACTTCTTATATTTATCAAGATCCTGGTTACTAAAATAAAAGGCTTAATGTAAAATTGGTCCTAGACTTGGGAGACCCTAGCCGAAATGACACTAATATTCCCTACATAGATAGGGGTTGCTATATTAGAAAATATTCTGATACTTTAGGTTAGACGATCAAGGACTCGCCTTCCCCCGCCCTTTTGTCACAAATCCCGATGACGATGAGCGTATTTAGTTGCTGAAGGCTTATCAAGAAATAGGTTTAACTTGTTCGGTGTGAATGCGGCCTTGCAGTGACAGTTTTAAGATAGATAATTCTGATTCGATTAGTTGATGGCAAAATCGCATTTTTGTTGATAAGCTGTTACAGTAGCCTATGGAAACAGTGTAAGTCAATATCAATTGCATATCAAAATTACAATCAATCACAATGGCATGATTATCAATAAAATATACGCATATTATGCCTATCTCAACTTGCTAATTCGGTCACGTTGGAGTATTTAATGGAATGTTCAAAGTACAATTACTATATTTCGAATAAGGGATGGAGGGATTTTGATGCGGAGGTTCGTGTTTACCAGGCTAACGTGCAAATATATATTAGTCTTCTTTAAATCTGATTCACGGGCGCGTCACACACTACATCGCTAATCCTGGATCATGCCAGACAAAACTGAAAGTGCCTAAGTACCTACTACAGCGCTATAATAACTACTTACTAAGTAATATATTTCTCAGGGGCATCAGTCGATCAGGTAATTATGATAGAAGCACGTGTTTATATGAATAGAGCACAGACGTGAGAGGTCTCAACCTTCTACAGAGCCAACAATGGAGTAATAACGTAGATGTAATTAAAATGTGTATTATGGCTAATGTTTTATCGGGGTTACGAGGTGAACGGTACAGTTATGGATTCAATAAACTTAGCGGTGAAATTTAAGCTCCTATTAATTTTGAATCAACAATAAAAGCTCCTTAAATAGCTGTTTTCACACAAATACTTTTATAATTTAACCAACGAATTATATCATTCCTATTTAACTAGCATTCTTCCCTGGGGTTAATTTGTTTTGTTTTTATGAGTTAGATATCTGTGGAAACTATATTGTTATGTGTATACCTAATGAAAGAGAATTATATATAAGAGAACAAGTTATGTATTATCTTGAAAATATATTTTCGATTACAAATATATTTTCGATTTTGATTGTTAGTTCTGACCTCTAGACTACTGCTCTGATCTTATTCGTCGCACAACGAAACATTAGGTAAGTATTTAGTTTAAGGGATTAAAAGCCCACCAAATATCACACAGCATATCGAAAATGTTATGACATCACACGACATCCCTCATTTCCGGCAACATTTTCACTATATATGACATCGGAAAACACGCCTGTAAAAAAATATGATTGTCGCGACACGATTGGCCATAACTTTACACATAACAGTATTTAATCTGAAAAGCTTTAATCGAATAGCGGTCTTAATAGTTGACAACTATACATTGTTTAATATTATATACTTATGCTATTAACTGCAAATAACAGGTACTTGAAGCAAAAACAGCTTAGCTTAGAACTAAGAGAGCTGCAAAAGGTACAAAAACGAATAGACAATTATTTCGTGTTAACCAGATAACAATTTAGTGTTAAGCATCCTGCATGATACGTTCGCCCGCATCAAAGGCATCTTGTCCAGTGTCAGGTAAGCCGAACCGCCAAACGATGTAGAACTTAGTGTCTCATAATATGCAGCCGCTAAGTAAGTGTCCTTATTCACAAGCAGCACGTCGCCAACGGCAGAGCCAACTGCAGTCGTCGACTTGTTGAAGGCATCCGACGATATTTTGACTTCAAAGATCAGCACCATCAATCACGCTGCAGGCTACACTTGCAAGCGTCACTATTGGTCGACGGGTACCGCTAACTCGTCGAGGGCTGCAGATTTCTCATGTAAAATTTTGTTGATGACAACGTCTTTCAACCATGACGGAACTAATGGACAATAGCCATCACTCCCTATAGACTTTCGAGCTCTTATGATAAAATGCGTAAAATTGGACAGATTTGTCACGAGTCTCACAATTAAGTTTAATTACACGAAAGAATGCTGTTATCTACAATGAATAACAAGGATAATTAACGTAAGTCGTTGTAGGTAACAGTTCCTTTATCGCTTTGGATGAATAAAATTACCACAATATTAGCAGTACTTAGCTATCAACAAGTATGTTATCTGTAAATTTTTACCGTTATCTAATAGTTGCACAAAAAATATCTCTTAAAAATATATTTCAACATTCTGACTGTCTGTCAGTTCTTCTGTTCTAGTGTTTATGTAATATTTTTTTCCATTATCCTCAAATAAGAAGCGCTAGCAAATATTTCCCTGCCTTTCTATTCTACGAGTATAAGCAATCAGCAAATTTAAAAGTCATTATAGCTACTAGCTAAATCCAGCCGCTTCCTTGATGTCTTTCATTATAATATTACTTGTAGATTATTAGGAGAGTAAATAATAAATCACTCCGAATTGCATACAATTTTCTAGGAATAGCCGTTTCCAGATATAAAAACTTAAAACACTGTGTTAAAATGCAGTGTTGTGTAAAGATTTCAGGGACCTTCTGAGATTAGCGGATACAATTACTTATACCGAAGCTGAATTACAATATTTTGTCTAGAGTTATTATCAGGTTATTTTATTTATGTCATAAAAATGTCTAGCAAATAACTGGTGTTTCTTCACGCCTCGTTTGAATGACTCAGGGAACTTTCAACGGATGCAGATCAGAGACGAGCGTTTCACCAACCATGATCTATGCAGGCTTTTACGACAATATCAAAAAATGTGAGTGCTTGCTTACTTAGGAGTTCGAAATAACACACATAATAATTTACAAATTGCCGTGGTGAGCGTCTGCATCAACCAAAGACTATATTATCCGTGGTATCAACCGATACTATTAAGAGGCATTGTCGCTGGTTGCATCATGACTTACTTCCTCTACAAATTAATATCCTTTGTGTGGACATAAAAGACATGTCCGTCAACTGCTCGCAACTGTCTAACACTTTCTCGTGCAGACGAGCCGTTACGCTGGAAATTGGAATGCAAAAATTATGGGTCATTTTCACTGTGATATTTCTAAAATGGTTGTATAAAATGGTGAAAATGTTAGTTTATCCACTATAAACACTAACACTACAATCTCAAACCCATTTGAAGATAACCATATTTTTTTGTGACCCATAGTACGTTAGTACCTACGTACAGTATAATTATCTCAATGCCCATATCATTGCAATGAATGACCCATATCAATATATCGCAATCCGTCGATATCACATCATGAAAATACATGATTACTTATTGACATGGGATATTTCATGATGATTATGTTGGTGGATATTATTTAATTAAACACTGGTTTGCATATATCACCTAGGGAGTCTATAATGAGAAAAAAAATGAAGGAAGTTACGTATAACCTTCTAGAAGATTTTTTTTTATGCAATTATTCTCTATTAGTAACATTATTATGTAGAAGTAGTTAGTCCGGTGCCTGTCTCGATCTTAAAGGATATATCTTAAAATTTAATCAACATTTGCCTGACCTACTCCTGACTTTATTTGGGGTAGGCGTTCTTCCACTTGTATTTACTTAACACTCCCTTCTTTGCCATATCATTTATCACACATTCTATCTTTTCTTCGGTTTTCCACTCACTCTCACCCACCTTCACTATCATCACATTAAATTGAATAAGTAATTAATAATACGAAAACGTTTTAAATTGAAATGAAATACACGGACAAAGCTTCTCGGCGTGTAGGTAACTAATATTCACTGGAAAAAAAAACGATTTTTTTTAAGGCAAGTGTAATATTTTGTATTAAAGCATATGCTCGAATAACTACTTGAGTTACGTGAGATATTTTTTTAAATTGCAGCAGGATTCCGAGTGTGGCAATAAACAGGTTTGCTTCATAAGTGTCTTGTTAATAACTGCTATTAAAATAGATAGATAATTGAAATGATTAATGAGCATGACATGATAATTATAATCTGGGGTTTGAAATTAGTACCCATTTGAATTTTAATGGAAAACTTTACAGCCGTTTTTAGTACCCTAATATCAATTTTAAAGAAATATTAATAATTTGCTAACGCTCGCGACTGAATAGTACGGTCGAAAAATTAAGGCTACGATCATTATCGTATTTAAAATGTTTTAAAACATTAATAATTGAACTTAGAATAAAAATCATCAAAATCTTAATGCTTACGATATGACGATATTAACTCCTTTGCTTCAATGGAATTTATATATTTACATATTTATTGTCCACCCCACCACTTTGTCCACCATTTCTGTTATTACAAGTTGACAACTATTTAATTAATTATTTTTGATATAATAGTCGATCTTTGATGAAGTAATTTATTTTTGTTACTATTGAAATTATTGACGCACCATTATTAATTAGCAGATGCAACATTATATGAGACACTGATTATTGTTTTAATTATTCAATAGACACTTGCTTGTCTAACGTTGTCGGTGAAATTTTATTGTGTAAAAGTTTCTTAATTTATGTACTTCCCTAAAACATAATTTCTTCTCTGTTCATTGCAGTTTCGAATAAAGGCCCAGCCTCTATACAGAAAGATTAATGTCCTTTACGCGTTAAAGTAAAGCTGCGATTATTTGACTTCAAATCCTTCACACGCGTTCGTTAAAAGCGTGCACGTGTCTAGGGAGCGGGTCCCTAAAGCAAAATGGGCTTTACTTACTTTACAATTGCGTTTTAAATTAAATAATGAAGCTTTCGGCCGAACCGCGACCGTGTGAATAATGCACGCACGCTGACCGCTTGGTCAACTCGCGGTTACGTGATTCAAAGGAATTTCAATGTTGTTGCTCAGTAAATAGAATTGACAATTAAGAGTTTTTAACATAATATGTCCGTGGGACAATCGCAAGTCAGCGCAGACGTAGTGCGTCGCGCATTTTATAACAAAACTGAGTTAATTTATAGCCTTATGATATAATTCATATTATGTTGAACGTCTTAGTGCGATGGTCAAAAGCAGAATAGTAGCCACACCGAGTGAGTGCTTTGTTCGAATCCTATAGGTGCAAATTTTTGTGTTACTAATGCGACACATTTTAATCTAATCGAACTAGGGTAGTAACTCCACTTTGCAGAAGACCACAGTCAAATAACACTACATTTTGTGGTGTTGTGTTTCGGTTGGTGAGTAATGGTGCTCCCACACTGCTGTTATAAAATGTTTACGAACATTTTATAACACAGATAAGTACCTACATTTACTCACAAACACGTGTAGGTATCAGTGTTAGAAAATGTTTGTAAACATTTTTAGCAGCAGTGTGGGAGCACCATAAGGTTGCAACTTGCAAGCGTCTATTGGCTATGGTGCCTGCTAATCGCTAAACAGGCCGAAAGCTTGTCTGACAACCATTTAACATAAAAATAACAAATGTAAATACAAACAAATATAAAAATTAATTGCTGAATGTGTTGCTAAGCGCAAATCTCGAGAGCAGCTGAACCGATTTCGCTAATTCTTTTTTTATAATATTCCTTGAAGTAGGAGGATGGTTTTTAATCTTTCGGAGAGAAAAATTGAAAAAACAAATTATTTTAATTCAATAATGTAATTGTTGACTTATTAACTTTCTTTTTTCTGCTATTTGGGACACCGGGTCTAGAATAGCAGAATAAGAATTAAAAAAAATATATTTAAGAATTGAGTCGGGTCAGCTAGTTTAACATAAAAATAACATACAAATACTAAAAAATAGTCGGTATTTATTTATAAAGATATATAAACGCTAAATATTCGTTGTTGCAAAACATTTTATCCCTACTAGGATTCGAACACGGATCGCTTGATGGGTCGGTAGCTTTATTGTCCACTCCGCCACGATGACAGAAACTCAATGTTATGAATGGCGAATGTGAGGATTGCTAAGTTCTGTAACATTTGCCTAGGACGTTAGCTTAACACCTGCAAGCTCGTTCGTTCGTATATAATATTACCCCCTACATTACTTTACTCTGAGGGAAAAGAAAAAATGCTAACTCAAATACGACCCGTTACCTTTTGTTAGTCGTCTGAGAGTTAAATCGTCACGCATAAACGTAACCGCCTACGCTTCCAGTTATGCGCATTTCGTGCGCATAATAAGCATTTTATACGCCCATTCCAAGCGCACTCTTGTTTTCTTGTTTATTCGGCGATTGTTTTAACAGCGTAAGTAGGTATGCGTTGTACAGTTAGATATAAAAAGCTCTGAGCCGATGAACCACGAATTCGTATATAGGTAGGTACTCGTTTCGTGACTATTCAATCACAGGTCGATGAACCAACTTATTACAATCTTATGACGTAGAGATAAGGTTATAATTCTTTTGGCGATCAACTACACTTATTACTTACGAGATATTTGTCAAGGTTGCCAGATAATAATTTTAAAAATAACCTGTCATACATAGAATGGACGTCAGCAAAAACAATTTGCTTGGCTATGATAAGAAATGGCGTAGGCAAGTTTTTATGAGGCCTTTTGTTTTTGCCATCTACCCTCCGTTTTTCTTGGTATCTGTGGAGGAAGTTTGGCCAGGCGAAATAATTATAGACCTACCTACAATGAAAATACCTCATACTTTTCTTTGGCTAAAAATAACTACTTTAACTGCGGTTCAATTCCCAATCAAGTATAAACTGGTGCTCATAATGGTGGTATGAGTTGGTGCCATTTCATTCAGGGATTGTTAGTACACCTACCATGTGAAAGTGAGTCTGTTGATACGTAAAGTTTACCAAAACCAGTTTGGTGGAAATGAGCTCAGTAGTCCATGCCATGACACATGAAAAGAAAATGACGATCAAGTTTCAAATCTTGTAAAAGGGCTAGTAATATGGCCCATCGGTCATAAAGAATACTGTAATAAATTGTATAAAGACACACCTAAAATTCTAGTTTGTGCGTTTTTCGTGTAAATATGTAGCTTAGTGTATAATCGATAAACCTTATGCCAAAAAGTCTATAATCTTATTTACGTTTTGACTAAGAATCTGCTTGGTCATTAAAAAAATAATCAATACAGACGGACACCTGTGACTACGGTCGGTGTAACCCGGCTGAAACGTCAGGAATTTAAAAGATAATTTATCGCGTTAATTCCCGTTTTTACACATATGTTTAAAAGTGATTATAACAATAATTCGATTGTACAGACTAATATTGGAACCGACTATTTATGTACCTTTTGGCAAAACGTAAGCGACTAACCATTCGGCGCTTGTGTTTATGTGGAACATAGGTGTTCAAGTCACAATATGTAATTTTTTTATTGACCTGTAATGATATCTTTATTTAAGTCTTTACTAAATTATATCCTGTGTTTTTATCTCCACCAGTATAATAATCATTATTCAATTAGAATAATTTTCTTATTAGGTATTATTTAGGACGAAGCGGTGCGGTTACTTAAATGGACTTTAAGCATTAAAGAATTTTGATTGGTTGATTTTGAATATATTATAATTTTAAACTTTCATGATATTATAATTTTGTACATTATGACATATTATTTGATTTTTTTTTAAAGATTATGCTACCAGCCCTAGTACAATATGTTACAAGGTAATTCAGAGGTTATTGTTATTTATCTGTGTTGTGTGGGTTTTAGTGATATTTGGTTTGTGTTTTAAAATTTGGAATGGAACCTACTACTAACATTAATAAAATCAACTGTACTTTATCTACAGTGGGTCCCTTTTTTCAACCGAAACTAACTACAAAACTCTGTTAATTTTTTATGTAACCTTGTTAAGTTCTTATTACCTCAAATTATGTTTTACGCAGCGTTTCATTTAAATATGGTCGAATACGAACTAGACGTAACTTCATATATTTTGTATGGACAAGACAGTCTGTCAGACTTTCATTTTCGACTATTTCCCATAGACCTCCCTTATAGGTCGTAGACAGTTTTAGAATTTATTGGAAGCAACAAAGTCTCACAACTACGGGTCGGTGGCAAAAAAACAATCAGCTAGCGTACACAAATAGGTACCTATACATTATTAAAATAATACTTGCAACGTTAAAAACTTTGAATTCAAAGTGATAAAGCTAAAAGAGTCCTCTTTATCAGTGGAGCATCGACAAGCGGAGTCGCAACGTAACGAACGCTTTTCAATTTAAATCTGGAATCCTTTTGTACCACTTTAAATTGAGAATGCTAGAAAATTTCCAATTGCTGAAATCGATGTTCTCAGCTACAGCAGAACTGTGCATTTAAAATGTTTAGAATAGATAGTTTTTACTTAGGTATGTTTATTTTAAGGGTACATCGCCATCGAAATCGGAGGAGGAGGGGAAAAGAGGGGGGAGTAGCATAAAATGGCAAAATCCCTAGGGTATCATTATAAAAATTAGTTTTGCAATCCGTGCTATAGCTATGCTATAGCTAGAATATAGCTTTATTGTACATCAACCAAGTTTTACATATAGGCATACGAAAACACTATTATGAAAGATTGTACAAAGGGCGACCTTATCACTAAGAGCGATTTCTTCCAGGTAACCTTAGGATGGACAGGATTTGAAAATAGTAGATTCGTGGGAAGGTGGCGTTATCATTTTATCGCATAAATATTTAATTAATTCAATCTAATAAAATAAATAAAAAAGTAGGTGTATTTTTATTCTTATTCTTTGGCTGTCGAGCCAAAGCCACTAAAAAACACCTATTTTTTTAATAGGTAGGTCAATACAAGCTCCTGCTATGGGACCGACATCGAAAGAGCGAAAAAAATGGGCAATACGCATACATACAACCAAAATGTATGGAACAACTGCTTTTTTTCGTATTGAATTTATTGACCTACCTATTAAAATGGTTTCGTTCGACAGCCACTAAGAATACATCGTGTATAGACTAATATAGAACCGACTATAGATTTTTCGGCGCCGCGCTGTTACGATGAGTAACTAGTGAGTTGGACTTCAAGTCCAATTAAAGCTCGTAGGTGGTGGGGCAGTATACTGTAGCGATGTGTTTCAGCTGAAGAGTGCAAAGCTCCTAAGAGGAGTGGGGGGAATAAAGTCGAGGTTGGCAGCAGCAATACACTATGGAACAGTATTATCCTTATGGTTCAATAAAAATTAAACACCAGTCATTTATTCCATATACCGTAGAGCTCTTGAAGCCTCCGCATAAAACTCAAATTCAAGACCTAACGTGACAAGTGTTCAAGATAGTTCAAATTTTTTGAAGCTGAAACGTCATCACTATTGTACAAAAAGGTGTAAAGAAGGTAACTCCTAAATCCCAGCAGCTAACAGTTCTTAATAGTTTCGTAACACTAGCTTACGTGTCGTTTCCCACACGACGAGTGGGCGGCAAATAGGAAGGGAATGTGTGGCCACTTAATTAGCAACCCACGAAATTGTGTAAGTACATTAATACATCTCATAGTTTGGAACTGGTTATTTTAAGGCGAGATTTTTGGCATTTCTTTCCACAAAAGCCGTAGTTCAAGGTAGCCGCTATTCTTGGAAACATAAGTGGATGTCATTTCTGGCAATTCTCGTCGCAAAAATGATGATTAAAATAAAAACTAAACTCAATAAAAGGAAGTTCTCGATAATAGACACCTACGTAAATGATGCATTACTCAAATTATTATTTTTCCCAAGATCGGGGAATAGGTTTTTTTTTCTGTTATTGAATTTAGTCGTTCCCTTTCCAAGGTCATAAGTGTGCTACACTACCTGTAGGCTTTGTCAAAAAGCGAACGTGGCTGGGTCATTTACGCTATGACTATTAATGAGCCCTTCCTAGTGTCTGTGACGAGTCTTATAGAATTGTTAAAGAATCAACTCACACTCCGAACGTCACTCTACACCGGCTATTTGACAAAGCCTTTAAGCTCAGTGTTTGTACCAAGCTGGACTTCAAAGACATAAGACCCACTACTTATGAATAGATGGCTTCTTCGAGAGGAATTCGATCACCGTCTGGGCCCACCCATGTGTGGGCCTTTCAATGCTTTGTGTAAACACGTACTATAACAACAATTCGCCAATTTTAATGCGAAGTCACAGTCAGGAAGTCATCCGTAAGAAAATAATAGTTTAAATTGTATACTTCCCTCTTTTTCTTTTTGCACCCAGCCACTATCGTTAATCATTCAACATAAGAATCACTCAATGTCAAGTTGTGCTGGACAATTTCATATGCTTTTAGACAGGCGGATGAGCATACTCTTATTGGGAAAAGTTTTTAGATCACTTTATATCGAGTTGTATTTTCCATCTCTCTTTGATCGGCCATTTCATTTTACTTTATAGTGATAAAAATACATTACTGTTTCCAAGATGCTTTCCAATAGTTAATCTATCCTTGTAGTGTTTTTTTTGCATATGTTTCTCAATAGCTATCAATATTTTCATTTACATTTGAGTACGATAACCTATCAACTATAAACCATGTTAGTTTTCCGAGGTCATCAACAATCAAAAGTTTTGATACAAGCATAATATTATCTTCTAAATAATGGACCCAATAAGACAGATTTGAGACAGTGACTAAACGGATTAGATTACTTACAAAAACATGTCGGTTATATCCGATTACAGAAAAGCAATTAAAGATAATAGAGTTACACAAGGACTTCTTACTAGTCCACTTTGACAGGAATTGGATATAGATCATGGGCAAATGATAACAGTAAATGTAAGCCTACACAAGTATCGGATATAACGAATGCTGGCCTTGATTTCTTATTTTAATTTCATATTTTTAATGCTCGATGTATGTTTAAAGACAGTATCAAGCCATGTTAAAAAGGTTATGACAAATTGATTCTTATTACTTGAATGTCAAAGTGTAATAGCTAATGTTGGTAGGTACTGCTTTCATACGAAATTATAATCAGAAGAAGTATTTTCAAATTACTCTACGTAGGTAACATTTATTCGAATCATGTCTTTCTCAAGCTTTCCGCGAAGCCTTTCAATTGACAAGAACCCATTCCAATGTTATTTCCCTTTTATAAATCCACAGAGAACAGAATACTATTTCCGTTAACTGTGTACAAATCGAAATTATTAATAAATTGCGGTAAATGTTTGAAGAGTTCTATTATACTAATATAGGTTTATATATATTAATATGGGCTTATGTTTATTATATTAGCTGTTTCATATATTGTTGTCATGTTTATAATGAAGTCCCTCTCCCATACTGTTTTATACTATACCAATAAGCTATGTTATTGGTATTTTACCTCAAGATCAATAAAGATCTTCCACCTGTACGACGCTGCATCCATGCAAAAGCAAACCAAACCTGTACAATTTCCATTTAGAACTAAATAGGCGGTAGATTAGGTAGGTACACTAGGTACACACACAGCCGACAGCCGCGCGTTGTCTGCTACTAGATTTTGTTATGATAAAATATATCATCGGAATATTAATTTTTAGACACATATTCAATGACCATTCTGTTGTTGCGGCGAGCATAATTCTGTCGACTAGTACTACTCGAACTCAAACTACTGATTACAGTTTTGTAGTATTCCGTAGAGAACTCGCTTCGATATCATAGGTTGTTTTTGTAAAAAAAAATATTTTTGAATAAAAAAAACTGCCTCCAAAACTAAAACTAGAGAAATAAAAAATTTGTATAAGGATAAAAATCTGAATTTTTACGTTTATTCAAAATATTGAGGTTGGCACCGACCTCAAAAAAATAATAAACCAAACTTTATTTCTCGGGCTACAGTTTTGAAGGCGGCTTTTTTATTTAAAAATAATTTATTTTTTGTTTTTTAGGGTTGTATGCGTAAGTCTCAGACCAATAAAATTTTATTGGTCTGAGGCGTTAAGTATAGAAATTTTCAGGAAACTATCTCGAGATCTAAGGAAAAGAACTTTATCGATATCAACGACGTCAACAAAATATAGGTATTATTAGGGCAAACTAAAAAACTACTTTAAATAGGACCACATGACAAGCACAAACTTCCAAAGGTAGAAAGAATCTTCAAAATCACGCCAATGAAGAGTTATGAGGTAACAAACAAAAAAAAATACAAAGTCGGTTAAAAACAGAATTGTTCTATTTCAGAATAGTACGGTTAGTGTTGTGGCTTTCATATTCAGCCGAATGCTTCAATTACCGCACCTTGTAAACTAAAGTTTTTTGCCCATATCACATTCATATTTAGCAGGCAAAAAGTAGGCGATAATTTATGTTAATGTATTTTACATTACACGCATTGTAAATGATATCATTATAAAGATAATATCAAATAATCGTGATAAGTTACTTTTGATAGCTGCAGGTTTAGGTAATTAGTAATTATAGGGCACAAATTGCAATACGTTCTCGGTTTTAAAATCTAAATTGAGTCATTAGATGTTATTTGGTTCATAACTATTTTTGTGGCATTTCTTGTTTAACAGAAATTGGGGAAAGTAACTAACGAGTTTTTGTATAAGTACGTCTTGTTAGACCATAGTGGTCTTATAGGTGCTGTAAGGATTGACCATTCAGAAATACACCTAATTAATTGTTATTGCCAAAAATTCATCAAATATTTTATACAATAATTACGCAGCTTACGACGATCGTAGACTTTTGTATAGTGTTTTTGTGCTTGTATTTTGTAACAAGAACATTTATATTTATCTGTATCGATTACCATTCAAGATAACTGGGTTCTTGTATTACAAGGCGGAACTAAGATAAACAAGAACTTAACTATCTCTTCAGAGATCGCGATTAAACAATAGTTTGACATAAAAAGTCAATTAATATTATAATTTGCTTTTATCAATTGTCGATCGACGAAGATTATTTATCATTGTATTTTACAAGGCTTATTTATTTACTCTTGTGATTACATAAGATTAAAAACAGAATTTTTAAAGTAGACGTACTTCGAAATTGCGTGATACTTAATATTTAAATTAGATAATAAAAAATTCATTAAAAAAAACGAACTCAGCTTTATTAATAGGTTTGTTTCTATGCCTAGGGTAATGTATCCATGAAGTCATGGATAACTCACCAGCACTGGATGGGCCACATCGTAATCTACCACATATCAAATTATAACCTCAGTAAAAGTCTTGTAAATTTCAAGTTTTTTTTGAAATATTTGTGATTTTTAATATTCACGTACTGTGCTTGGTTTTCTTTCACGCAATAAAAATAAAAGAAGACAGAAAACCAGTAAAGGGTTTCATTTTTATAAATGACATGAAAAAAACCAAGCACAGGACGAGAATATTAAGAAACAAAAATATTTCAAAAAATCTCGAATCTATGCGAGTTTTTCTGAGGTCATAATTTGATATGTAGTAGAACACGATGTTGACGTTGAACCATCCAGGGTTGACGGGTTATCCATGACTTCATGGACAACCTGTATGTATAAGTTATAATTTATAGTACCTATGTAATAAACTTGTATATTATTTCAATAAAATCAAGATAAGTCACAACCCACGCGGTAAACAACCTCAGTACACCCACATTGAATGATTTTTTTCTATAAATATTATTCATACCAATTCAAACTGATTTAATATTAGGTACTTTTTCGGTTCAATAATTTTACTAAATTTACCTTACAGATTACGTTTTGAACGAATTGAATCTAGGAATTTCTCTGAATTTGTGTAAAGTAAGTTAATTAAATTTATTTACATTGTTTTTTTTATGTCATCATTTATTATGACTTTATGAAACGAATCTTGTTCCTAGGCTCAAAAATATTATCTACCTAATAGGCGTAAGAAAATATTCTATAAAATACGAATTTCTTTATGACGAAAAAGTTATTACCTTCTTAAGTAAAGTGCTATTCTAAAATAGACCAGGTAACACTATACACTTTACTCAACTTTGATTTAGTGACATGATCCTTACATTATTTGCGCGAAGTTCTATTAGCAATATAAGATTCTAGGAGAGTGTTAATGCAATTTAAAATTGAATAAAAATGTTAATAAAGTTTAAAAATTAGACCCGGACTGCTTAGATGAGGGATCATCATTATCATATCAGTCAAGAAATAGGCCTCCGCCAAGGATATCCAACCCGATTGGCCTTTTAGTTAAATTTTTCTGTTTGTGTGACTTATAGATTAGTTACTATTATTCATTCGTTGTTAATTTCCATTCTGTATTTTATCGGAAATGGTATCTAATGTAGTTTTGTATTAAATTGTTCATTGTCACTTCTACTAAAATACATTAACAATATTACTTTATGAAGCGGCTATTAGCCTTTTTATTATCTATAGATAATGAATTTATGACACGTTTCTAGTATTTTTCCAAGTAAATACATTAGCTAGGCCATTGTGTTAGATTCCTATCCGCATATCTGATAACCCAATATTTTTTTTATTCCCAATTGATATACTTAATATTATTATATTTAATACCTAAATACGAGACAATATAATAAAAAATCAAGGTAGTTACGTAGATGCACGACACTGCCACCCGTAAGGGTAACAGTTCCACTGACTGTCTTCCTAGAGACTCTAATCCATAGGTTCTCAAAGTGGGCGATAACGCTCCCTTGGGCGTTGGCATAAACGTGGGCGTTGGAGACTTTCAGGGGGCAGTAAAAGACACAAACAATATTAGGGGTCATTGAGATAGCATATGTGGTAATAGCCGTTTTAATTCGTGACAGATGGCAAGTAGAATAAAGTTGGGTGGTCAAGAAAAACATACGAGTATTCTGTAAGTAGGCGCTGCGCAAAATAAGTTAAGGAACTAATCGGTGTACTCTCCTACGGGAGATACCCGCCAACTAGAAATTCTCTAGGGTGCAGTTTGCATTTCAGGCCAGAAGACCGAGGTCCTCGCCTTCTCAAAAAGCCGGTGACTACTTAAGGTCGCCTGCGGCCACCAGCATTAGTCAGGTCAAAAAATGATATGACGCCGCCGTCTGTAGTCCGCATGTCATGCTTAGATAAGAGCCAATTTAGTAAAATTTAACAAAAACAATTTAGTTATTTTGACTTAACCACCAGATGATAAGCGGAAATGGAGTCCTGTAATTGTTCAAAGAGTTTTGTTCCATCATTTATGCAGGAAAAAGACAGTAAAAATGTCGCTTCTTTCAGATTATTTTCCACAGAGTACATTAACTTAATACATTATTATTTTTATTTATTTATTGATAAAAATAAAACAAAAATACAGCTATGTGTGCTGAATTGAATTCAATATCTATGCAACATTTTTTTCCTCATTGAAGAACATATTCGTACTGCTACTGTTGAAACGTATAATATATATATTTTACTATTAATAGCCATATCTACTTTAATATACATAGAAATGATTTTTGTAATAACGTTTTGTTTGAAAACAGAATTCGAAATGTATTTTTATTGTCAGGTCAGTACACGAAATTTCTGACACGCATCTCCTACAGAAGTGTGTCATGGTTAACGAACATAACTGCAGTAACATCTCATTTAAATATCTTGATCGTCAACCCAACAAGTTTATGTAAGAGGCGTATGAAGTATGGCATTAATAAAAGTTTATTATCTTTTCCCAATCTTCGGTAACTTTCTTGATATCAAATCTTACTATTGAAAGCTGGTAAGAAAGTTAGCTTTGAAATTGTTTGAATGTGTTATAGTTTGCCTACCTTATTATATGAATTATCGCAAAAACAGTTTCTGCTATATTACGTGTTTTTTTTTTATAAAAATGTTTAGCAAACGACTCCATCTCGGATCGTAAGCGGGACTGAACTCCAAATGCAAAAACAGCTAACTATTGCGAGAGATAATAAATATATGTTTAATTATCTAACACCCATAGCACATATGCAATAAAACCCATATAACTAGTGTTGGCTTGAACAATCGGTCGATAACGGAGTGTTCATGCTAACTGTTAGCCTTCAATGTGAATTTCAATATTACCCACATATTAGTTTATAAGAGTGATCGCTCAATATACCGCTGCATTCTACAGTCTACGAATTGACGGCGACTCGACCGGCTGCGTACTCGCTGATCCCGGTTTTTCCCGCTTTCTGGAACCTTCACGACCTGGGAGGTTTCTCACCGCTATTCTTAGGGTTTACGTACTTTAAACCCACCGCTAGTGCTGTGAACCTATAGTGCAGTGTCTTTAGTGCTTCATATATACTGTTGTGAAGTATACGCATACCACCCGCTGTCTTGGCGGATGCTCAGTCAAGGCTGGTCCTTCAAAATATCGCTCCATCTTCGAGGGCTGTTGAGAACGAGGAAGAGGTCTGCTCTGGCGTACATTGCCCGGGTAGTACTGGGTCGGTGTGGCTGCTAAAGGTGAGTTGCTGTTTTACTCTCGTTGATTGTAGAATGCAGTGATTCCCATAGGATCTCTATCTCCTTTTCAACAGACGCTAATATCAAACTATTCCGACCTATGGTGATACTCAAATTTGTGTTGAGTAGAATATACAAACCTTATAACTAGGTTTAGCGCTCACACCGTTCTTTTGGCCTTCGAGCCGCATTCATTGAACCTAATATCTATTTTACTACATCGCTTACGCTTTAAATAACTTAATTACACATATTTTTTGTATTTACGCAATAAGTAAATAAAAGGTAGATTGCAAATAATCACGCCACCGAACATTCTTGCTCCTATCGTTGCACAGTGTTGCAGACACATTTCGCAAATCAGACGTTTCACACTTTGTCTATTATTACCTATATTATAGCTCATAATGCCGCCTGGAAGTGCAGGTGGTTTAAAGGGAATTGAAAAGTTAGAAATGGACTTGAAAAAATATAATGCTAAACGCAATAATTTATTTTCCCGCTTACAAAAAATCTATAGCGAGGCTACACACGCATTTTCTGATGAATCATCTACGGAAATATTCCTTGCTAGTACTGAGTCTTTAGAGTATTTACGCTCAGAGTTTAAGGAAATTACTGATCAAATAATTGATGCTGAACTGCAATTAAAGCCTGACTCTGAACCTAATTATCAAAGTGTCAATGCATTTGAAGAACTTTATTGTTTTTGTAAACGCACCTTAACTAAGTTGTCTGCATCGGCAGCAACAATCAAGTCGGATTCTACAGACACCAAAAATAGTTGTTATAAAAAACCAGCTGTAAAACTGCCTAAGCTAGATTTGATAGGATTTTCTGGTGACCCTATTAAGTGGCCTATGTTTTACGAATCATTTAAAAATACGATTCACAATAACTCTGACTTAACTGACCATGAACGTATGCAGTACTTGATTGGTAAGCTGTCTGGCCGGGCACTTTCCGTTTGTGCGGGAATCACACCGAACGCCACTAACTACAACATAATATGGCGGACGCTAGTCGACAAATATGAAGACAAGCGTTGTCTCGCTTCCGCGTATTTAGATGAAATGTTTAATTTTAAATGTTTTAATTCCGCCAATACTAAATATTTTGAATCCTTTTTGGAAAAATTTTGTGGAGCTGTTTCTAGTCTTAAATCTCTAAATTTAAATAATTTATCGGATTTTATTTCATTTTACCTCGCATTTAAAAAACTCGATACAGAAACCGCTCGTCAGTTTGAAATGCATAAGCGTGACTCATCTTTTCCTTCATACGATGATTTGGTTGCCTTTGTGCGCGAACAATGTAAGGTACTAGATCGCACTTCGTCCATGAATACCGTCACTTCTAAACAAAATTTGTATCAAATTCGTAATAAACCTACTCATTCTTTAGTAGCCGCTACTCACGCTTCTTTCGGTAATTATTATAGCCGCTGCGCGTTTTGTAAACAAAATTCGCATAATAAATTGTTTCTTTGTACGACATTTAAAAATTTATCAATAGAAGACCGCTATAACGTTGTGAAATCTCACAATGGATGCACCAATTGTTTAAGCTTAACTCATTTAATTACAACTTGTAACTCAAATAGTCTTTGTCGAAATTGTGCGTCAAGACATCACACGCTGTTATGTCGCAAACGAGCCCCGCTCGGCGCCGGCGGTGCGCCGCCGTCACATCCCGCGCAGCCGCCGGCCCCGCGCGCTGCTGACGTGAGTCATGATGTCGGCTCACGGGAGCGTACACGCTTCTCCACCGCCACTCCTTGCGCATATGACGCCGTGCGACAGAAACCTGTTACTGAGAAGGATAACACAAACGCGCAAAATATTTCGTTGTGTAATATGTCGCCGCCGCTCAGTAAAAACGATACTACTTGTTTACTTGGTACAGTCAAGGTATACGCAGCTGATTCGCGCGGCAATTTGAATTGTGTTCGTGCAATTATCGATCCCGGTTCTCAATCTAACTTTATAACTACAAAATGCTGTCAAAACTTAAATCTTTCTTTTAATAAATTACCGCGCGCTGTTGTCAAGGGCATTGGTTCATCTCCTAATCCAATTAGGGGATCAACAAAATTAGTTTTATTTTCTCGTTTTAATGACATATCAATATCGATAGATGTGTGTGTTATTGACCGCATTACAGACGATCTGCCGACTGTTAATATTGACAAAACTTTATTTTCTTATTTACAAAATATTCGTCTCGCTGATGATGAGTTTCATTCTCCCGGTGAGGTTGAAATTCTCATAGGCGCTTCATTTTTCGCCGATATTTTACTACAAGGCCGTGTTACCGGGCCACCGGGCATGCCTACCGCTTTTGATACAATTTTTGGTTACATGATTCTAGGTAATACATATACCGTAAACACCGCTCATAACAATTCTATTTCTTTAACCGCTGTTATACAAACTGATTCAAACTTAGACAAAACTTTGCAAACCTTTTGGCAGCTCGAGGAGGTATTGCCTTGTCAGCCTATCTTGAGTTCGGCTGAAAGGGAGTGCGAAAATATTTTTGTTAATAATACTAAGCGCGATAGCACAGGCCGCTATTCTGTCGCATTACCTTTCTCGGATGATCCCTCCACCTTGGGTGATTCATACTGTACCGCTAAAAAACGATTCCTGTCACTGGAACGCAAACTTAATGCTAGTGTTGAATTACGCCAAGAATACGACAATATTATCCGCGAATATATTGATAAAAATTATATCTCTCGCGTTATTGACACTGGTGATCATTCAGGTTACTTCATACCGCACCATGCTGTACTACGACATGATAAAACTACTACTAAGATACGCATGGTAATGGACGCTAGTGCCAAGACAGACTCGAATGTCTCGTTGAATGAAGTTTTACATACGGGACCTAACTTACAAAATAATTTACTGTCTATATTAATTGATTTTCGTATATACAAAATAGCTTTCACTTCAGACATAAAACAAATGTACTTGCAGGTCTCAGTTAACGAAAGGTTTCGTAAATATATGAAGTTTTTATACCGCTTTGATTCTAGTGAACCGATTACTACGTACTGTTTTAACCGCGTTTGCTTCGGTTTGAGCTGTAGCCCTTTCTTAGCGATCCGTGTGGTAAGACAACTTTGTCAGGATGAACGCGACTCGTTCCCGCTAGCTGCTCAGGTCGCTACTAACAATTGTTACACGGATGACATTTGTTTCTCCATGCCCTCCGTCCGGGATTCCTTACGCCTCCGAAATGAGTTGTTAGGGATGTTCAAGGCCGGAGGCTTTGACCTAGTAAAGTGGTCCAGCAATTCACCTGAATTGCTTGATTCACTGCCAAGCTCTCACCGGTACTCAGTTGATGTTCCATTTAGTGACTGTGATGACTTGAAGGTGCTGGGTGTGAAGTGGTCTCCAGTTACCGACGAGTTTAAAATTTCTGTCTCGCTTACTCCACGCCCATGTACCAAGCGAAACATTCTTTCTGTTATTGCTCGTCAGTTCGACGTTCTGGGTGTCATAGCACCAGTAATCTTATTTGCTAAACTTATTCTCCAACAATTGTTTATTTTAAAAATTGATTGGGATGAACAACCGCCCGCTGATATTTTAAAAATATGGAAAAATTACATTACAGAACTACCTTGCCTAGAACAATTGCGTATACCGCGTCACCTTGAAGTTTATGAAAATTCAAATATTTCGATAATCGCCTTTGCCGATGCTAGCGAGCGAGCTTACGGTTGTGTAGTGTATATTCGTTCTGTATCCGCTTTAAACGAATTAATTTCTGTTAGACTTGTATGTGCCAAATCCAAGGTGGCACCATTGCTTGTTCAGTCTGTCGCAAGGCTTGAGCTTTGTGCAATTCTGTTGATGTCGAAGCTGGTTCGACATGTCATAAATATGATAGAATCACGTCATAAAATTGATAAGGTTTATTGCTTATCAGATTCTATGGTCGCTCTTCATTGGGTCCACGGTTCGCCTCATAAATTCAAAACCTTTGTTGCTACCCGTGTTACCAAAATTTTGAATTCACTTCCCGCTTATTATTTTTATCATGTGCCAGGAGAGGACAACATTAGTGATTGTTTGTCGCGAGGGTTGTCACCTGCACAAATACTTAACTATACTCCCTGGTATACTGGACCGTCCTGGTTGAGTAAAGATTATTCTAGTTGGCCTATTACCGCTATAGAAAATAATTATATTCCCGCTGACTTACCTGAAACTAAAGTTGCATTAACCGCTATTTTAAATGATGCTACTCATCCGCTCCTTTTGCTATCGCAGCGAGTATCCTCTTGGCTGTTGATGCTCCGCTCTACAGTTTATGTTCTACGCTTTATTAAAAAACTTCCCCGCTCTAATAGTAGAATTTCAGCCAGTGAAATGCAAACTGCTGAAATTGAAATATTAAAGGCTGTTCAATATACTTACTTCGCTTGTGAAATAAATTCTCTTCAACGAAACAATCGTTGTTCTCCCGCAATTAATCGCCTAGCTCCTTTCCTTGACACCAATAACCTTGTAAGGGTTGGTGGCCGACTACGTCACGCTGACTTGTCTTTCGAGCAACGACACCCTGTGCTACTTCCTCGTAAAGACAAGGTAGTCGAGCTTATTATTATACATTATCACCGCTCTAATTGTCACACAGGTTCTGTGGCTCTCATGTCCATTCTGCGACAGAGGTACTGGATTCTGTCATGCAGAAGACTTGTTAGAACTTGCATTCATAAATGTAACTTTTGCTTTAAAGTGAACCCTAAGCCTACTTATCCTATGATGGCTGACTTGCCTGCTTGCAGAGTAAATGAAACGAAGGCATTTACTCACACTGCCGTCGACTACTGTGGCCCTATAAACATAATTCCCTATAGGAAGCGTGGTGTTCGCTCCATAAAATGTTACTTATGCGTTTTTGCGTGTTTGGTGACACGAGCCGTGCATGTAGAAATAGCATCTGATTTAACCACTAATGCCTTCTTATCCGCACTTAAACGTTTTCTATCTCGCCGCGGTGCAGTATCTTGCATGTATTCGGATAGAGGAACCAATTTTATTGGTGCCAAAAATAGTTTTTCTGAAATCTACAAATTCTTAGATTCTGAAAACTTCCAATCGTCTTTCGCTAATGAACTTGTCAACAATCGAATCGAGTGGAAACTTAACCCGCCGCGTAGTCCACACTTTGGTGGTCATTATGAAATTTATATTAAGGCTTTTAAAACGCATCTTTATAGAGTTATAGGTACGCAGCTACTTACATACGAGGAGCTCTTGACTGTGCTCACACAGATCGAATGTGTGATAAATTCAAGACCACTTACGCTGCTTAGTGATGATCCATCGGAACCTAGTGCGTTAACGCCTGCACATTTTTTAATGTCAAGCCCATTAAAACAATTGCCTACCTATGACGTGTCATTAGATTCTAATAATTTACGCAATCGCTATTCTTTACTGGATCAAATGTTACAATCATTCGCGAAGCGATGGAAGCAAGAATATTTACACTTGTTGCAGTCCAGAACAAAGTGGAATACCGTTTCTAACCCGATCTGTATCGGTTCCGTTGTACTCATTGTTACTGACAATATTTCTCCGCTTCATTGGCCTCTTGGCGTCGTAGTTGCTGCTTATCCAGGCAAGGACGGTATCATAAGAGTTGCCTCTGTAAAGACTTCGACGGGCGTTTATAAACGACCAGTCGTGCGTCTTTGTACGCTACCATCTCAATGACTTAACCTTAAGTTACTTGTCCCCTACCCGTTGTTCATATTCAATTACATTTTCATTAAAACCGAAGGTTTTAAGGCCGGGGGCAATGTTCATGCTAACTGTTAGCCTTCAATGTGAATTTCAATATTACCCACATATTAGTTTATAAGAGTGATCGCTCAATATACCGCTGCATTCTACAGTCTACGAATTGACGGCGACTCGACCGGCTGCGTACTCGCTGATCCCGGTTTTTCCCGCTTTCTGGAACCTTCACGACCTGGGAGGTTTCTCACCGCTATTCTTAGGGTTTACGTACTTTAAACCCACCGCTAGTGCTGTGAACCTATAGTGCAGTGTCTTTAGTGCTTCATATATACTGTTGTGAAGTATACGCATACCACCCGCTGTCTTGGCGGATGCTCAGTCAAGGCTGGTCCTTCAAAATATCGCTCCATCTTCGAGGGCTGTTGAGAACGAGGAAGAGGTCTGCTCTGGCGTACATTGCCCGGGTAGTACTGGGTCGGTGTGGCTGCTAAAGGTGAGTTGCTGTTTTACTCTCGTTGATTGTAGAATGCAGTGATTCCCATAGGATCTCTATCTCCTTTTCAACAGACGCTAATATCAAACTATTCCGACCTATGGTGATACTCAAATTTGTGTTGAGTAGAATATACAAACCTTATAACTAGGTTTAGCGCTCACACGGAGGGTAATTCAAAAAGTTTGAAGTTATACTTCTTTAGGCGCGTTATGAAAAAATGATGAGAGTAAATTTTGTAATTTTTTTACTGTAACACAAAAGTCACAGGGTGAAGCTGCCCGCTAAACCGCTCCTTAGGTCTCGAAAAAAATATACAACATGTAAATTAAATAACCAACACCCTGAATACAGGTGGTTTGGGATCGGCTTCTGAGTTGATTTCAATATTTTTTTTTTTTTAAAAAAAAACAAAAAGTACCCAGAAAATATTGTACAACATTTTTAATATTCAGTGAAATCAACTCAGAAGCCGATCCCAAACCACCTGTATTCAGGGTGTTGGTTATTTAATTTACATGTTGTATAATTGGTATGACAAATTGTACTAAATATTATAAGATTCTTAATTTTAAATATTTATTTAAAAAAAAGAAACAAATGGAATTTCTTCGCTGTGTGCAAAGAAGTAAGTATAACTTTTTTTTACCGATAATTAGTTTAGCTAGTCTACAGGCTGGCAACTTTGATACACTACATGGCCCATACTGCTCGTGGCTTTATGTGACATGAAATGTAACCTAAGGATCTGGTCAATCCCTCTTTGACTACTTGCCTGATCGTATGTATGTACAAGTAGGATGTAGTTTAGCAAGTTGAACTTGTGTATAATGTATGCCTTTTTCCACTAGCTAAGGCTCTGCTTAACCCTTTTTGGGCGTGATTGTACGTATGTATTGTTACTAAATGTAATGAAACGAGTTTGAGCTTGGTCACTATCATATTACCCCATATCAGGGCTGAAGTTCTTGTAAAATCCACGCGGAGTGTAGGGCTGCTGCTAGCAAAGCGGTGCGTTTGAAACAATCGGTCTCAGCAAATAAAACTATGAATCCTATTCACAAAAACATACGTCCTAGAATACCTTCCACAATATCATAATCATATAAATCACCGGGTGATGGACAGCACTACATTCTGTCATGGCTCAAATCATTATTAAGTTTTTTCTCCCCACCTTCGAACGTATCATACCGGTTCCCATAACCTTGTCCTAACATGTTTTTGTGAGGATTGAAAAAATGGATTGGTTCAACAAAAAAATCGAATGTAGCTCGCCTATTCTTCGTCGTGGAAAGATAATCGAAGTATTGTATGGCTACTGGGCGATTTATTTTATATACGGGCGGCGAGGATCGTGAAAGAGTGGGGTGGTTGTTATTTATTTATTCTTAAGGATAAATCCTATGATGTATTTATAGTTCACGGTCACGGTAAGCTTTGGATGTTGGTCGGATTATTTGGGTTAAATTTTGTTATTTACTTCTAATATAGGTATGTACCTACCTGTTTATTTCATAATAAGTAAGTAAATATTGCCTTAGATGCATGGTTATAGGAAACTATGGACGGTTTAAAATGTTCTGCTGAACGTTCAGAACATTCTAGTAAACTTATGATTCTTTGCTGTCAAAAAAGAAACATTTCTATTTTTGCTAAATTAGACGTTTATAACCTTTTCGATTTTAATTTTATAATAATACAGCATAACTTCGTGGAATAGCATGTCTTTAGATCAAAACGTTTATTAGAAGCACTCATAATCGATGCAAATGGATTTAAAAGACCTTGGTAAAGGAGTGATTAAAATCCCAGTTATCAAGTAGCTCTAGTAAATCGATACTTTATCGTTACTCACTCTTACTTCTTGTCACATTGTACTTGGACCACGTATAGGTAATTACTTGACCAACATTGTGTACTGTAGGTTGGCAATGCGCCCCATTTTATGAGGACAGATGAGAAGCAAAGGAAGCATCCGTCCGTGATACTTAATAATACAAAAATTATGAAATCGTTTGTAAAAGCTAGTGATTTAACTTCCAAAACTTAATATTTTAAATGAATCGTTATCAAGCGCACACACACATATGCAAGAAGTACACAATAGAAACATATGTCCAATCGGTCCAATGCGAATTTATGGGAGTAATAATATTGTTACAATTACATTAATTTTTATTGCTTCAACCGCAAATAGACAAGAAGGTATAATTAAAATATATTGATAACGTCAGCAAAATACTGTTTAGCTAAGTAATTAGTATGTCATTAATTGTATTTAAAAGGACTTTGCTAATTACTTAAATACCATCGAAAACCCTACAACCATTTCAGGACGAAAACAATAGTTTATTAACATAGTAAAAATCATAGACATTATTTATAGGAATTTCGTTTCTCAATTAAATAAGCTAATTTAGCTTGTTTAATTACGTTAATGTTGATTAATGTATTAATTAAATCATATCTGCAATTAAAATATTGGCAGCACTTAATACCTAGCAAAAATGTTGTTGATTTATATTATGAGAAAGTTAATGAAATAAAAGATTTTATTAATTTAATTTGATGCTGACTTAAGAACCATATTCCGGTCACAGACCTGGGAAAAGCTTATTTAATCTTAATTACAATACAATACAAAGTGACAGAACAGGTGAGAATTTTACAACGATCTCCTACTTCTCACGTTTATAAAACACCAATTGTAAAGACAATTTGACAAATTGCACAATTTTATATAAATTGTCGAGTCTCCACTCGCTGGTAGGTTTTAATGTTAATGAAGCTATGTTTAAATGGTGTTTACGTAATGAAATAGAAACGGGTTTTTAGTGAAGAAGATTAGGTATATCTCATTATTCAAGCGAAGGATTATTTGAAATTATATACAAATATATTTATACATGTAAGTATAATATTTTGATATATTTTTATTTAGTAACTTAACATAGATCGCGCTCATAATCAAAAATCGGGAGTGGTCTCCCCTTGACTTTCTCGTACACCGGAAATGACTCAAAAGTCGATAGAAACCTTATGTTTTGATGTTATACACGCATGTTAAATTTGGTTGCAATAAGTTAAAGCATACTATAGTTATCGTGCTAACGCACAGACACACACACAAACATAATTCCAAAACCGGTATTTTTGGACTCAGGGAGGTCCAAAACGTGTAAATCCGTCAAAATCTCGAGGTCGAATTTTTTGACGATTACAAGACTTCTTCTATACTACGTATACGAGAAAGTAAAAAAGGATTGAGGAGAGCTTTAGGTGACATTTGACAACATAATGTTGCCACGTCTGGTAGCATACAAGCTTCTAAATAATGATTAACTGCCAATTTTAAAAATACTCAAGATAAATTTCGATTACCTACCTACTTTATTGCAAATTAAAAAGGTTTAATAAGAAATTTTCGATAGTTCTCAGTCTTTTTTATCGTAAAAACAGCACTAAGTTAATTATAAGTTTGTTACGTTACTACCGTAGTAAATATTTAAAGATTTCAGTTAAGTCCTACTTATTTTATTAGTTCTTGGTGCAAATGCAACAGATTTACTTTAGCCATGTAATACTAGACAATAAGAAAATTTTCAAGCTAAAGCTAATATAATATCTTGTCCTCAAAATTTAAAGGGTAACACTGCAATCAAAATATTGTGAAATATGCATCGCCTATGTAACTTAGTTAACAGCAATATTTGTCACATAAAGTTTTGCGGTTTTGTTTAATCTGTCTATGTAAATTATTTTGAAATATTTTAGCTATCAAGCATAATTTTCAATGTTTTTACTAAATAAATGCCATAATAAAATACGAAAAACTATCAATATCCGAAAACGATTAAACTTGATATGGAAATTACAACATAAATAGAATTTAAATCTCGTTCATTAAGTTGTCTCCTAATCTAGCTTTTGGAAAATTAATAGGCCCGGTTTTGGAAGCCATTCTACATAAGACCTTCATGCTATTTCTTACTTGTGAAATTTGTATAAAATTGTTGAAAATCTTAAGACAATAATATTTGTAAAACAATTATGTATGGAGTTTTTATTTTGCTGAAAGGGTAACGCAAATAGTACTATCGAAACTTCTGACGAAGTACAAACTGGATTACACGATAAAAGAAGTTTTTTTTATAACTACTGGTGGATGGCCTCTCAGAGTCACTGGGTTTTTGGAAGAGGCGAGGACCTTGGTGGATCCTCTAGCTAGCTTATAATTCAAACCACCCAAATAAAAGTAAAAGAGTTTGGTTTCAATTAGCAAGGATAAAAATCAAATAGCTATTTTATTTATACTTTTGCTAAGTGCTTAAACATTATTTTAACACGATAGGCCGACGCAATGTTTTGTCCGTCAAAATATGTCAATTTCATATATTGTATTCTATTCGGAAAACGTGAGATGAAATCGACTGACCACTTGGGTTTTTAACCCCTTAATCGTTAATAAAATCCAGACACAATTGTTTTTAATTGTCTCGCGGCGTTTTAGTTATCTACCAAGGCGACCAAAGGATTAACCAAATCCGAAACGTTTCCATTTTTATACATTGTCAACAACTTGACAGCTGTAATATTAAAACATTAACTATTTGGTTTCGGTTTCTATGTAGTTTATCTAGAGTTCTTGTTGTAATAACACGTGTTAAGAGACTGCATTGTTATTGCAATCTATCGTACAATTTTAGTGTAGAATAATTATTTTCACTCGACATTGACTAAATGCTTAATGCGAAACCACAATTAAGATTAGATTCGATTTTGGTTTCTATGAGACGTAAGAAATGTCCGGGTTGACCCCAAATTCATAGTCACCTTGCGCGGTAGTAAGTGCAAGCCTCATTTGTGGGTCAGTAACTCAGTATACTTTCTAGCTGTAAGCTCGTTATTTGATAGCTGATGCCGAAGCAATGCCGGCCATAGATGTGACCGGGACAGTGCCTGTAGGTACTGACTGATCGTCGTACGAATAAAGTTCACGTTTATCTGTTATAATCACGTTGAAATTAGGTACCACTTAAAAGGCACGAGCCAAGAAAAAAATGCTCTCGTGTGAAACATACAACTTCTTTTCACCTCTCCAGCGAGAAAATTGTTATAGGTGAGAAAAACAAGTTAATACTTTAGTACATGTTTATTATCTTAAAAATAATTAATGAAAATTAAAAATAAGATTACGAAAATGATTTAGATTGAACGCACAGATTTAATAATACAAGGAGATAGGACAAGCCGGCGTTTAACTTGCGACAAGTGTATGCCCTGTGCGCATACATTTCCGCCACTTCGCCTTCCGATAAAGTCAAGTGAATACGTAACTCAGCGACTTGACCGATCTCCTTTGCGGCCGACCTGTATTGCAAATTAAGTAAATCTCGCGACAAGCTTTTATGGATAAATTAATGAGTTTGATTCAACATCCGCACTCGTGAGATAAAAATAAAATACTCTACATTGCATGAGCCCTGCCTGAGAAGCCTTGTTTAAATCTCGGTGAATGTCGCTTGGGTGTCTCGTTGCGAATGATTTGAAGTAGGTCCACGTGGGTCATTGTATTACGTAGCACGCTGCGTATAACGGGTTACTATTTTACCTTACTTTGTGCCTCTCCGTTGAGAATACTAAAAAGAGTAACCAACAATAAGGTGACATTTATAATAAAAAATGGTGTTATGCGTTCGAGTTGAAATTTTCATTTTGATTTATACCGCCGCGTGCCGCAAGTCGACGACTTTGCGCCAGTTTTGCGTGGGAGGGTTTCTGGATCACTCCAGCCAGCCCAACTCTTCCAGGAAGTCTCCTAACGCCTTGAGGTCTCTTACGACATCCTGAAGTCTACCAGGATGGCCCAGGTAGCGAGTCCAATGTGCTTCCACTGCGTTGCATTCCATCAGAACGAGATCGGCCGTTTCTTCTGCCTCCATGCATCCTCTGAATAGCGGGCTGCCTGTTTTGCCAGTCTATGGACACTTACAATATATTTTCACGCTCACACCAATTATCTAGCCGAAGTAAGTATCATTAAGAACTTGTGTTACGGATACTAGATAACGGACTTTTTTTTTTTTTTTTTAATATACATAATAATTTTAGATATTTTTATAAATAAACTTAAATAAATATATAAACAACCATGACTCGCAAACAAACATTCGTGTTCGTCACACAAACATTTGCCGCTACCAGGATTCGAACCCGGACCGCTTGATGTGGAGCCAGCTATACTGACCACTCCACCACGACGGCGGCATAGAACTGTCAAAAATCATTGCATATAACCGCAATCTTGAAATTTTATCCACATTGCGAATATGTATAAAGCTTATATTATGTTCGCAGTTACGATAAAATTTCAAGATTGCGGCGGATATTATATCCAATGATTTTTGACAGTTCAACGCGATAAATGGCTATATCATATCGTGTTTCTGTGGTCATGCTAGGCGGGCAGGGGTACTATCACACGTGCATTGTTAACCTTGTAGAAACTTTATCATGCCTTTTTTGAAGAAACCAATGTTGTACCTAGTCCTTTGGGAAAACCTAGAAAGAGGGTAATTCCACAACTGTAGACCAATAATATTAACAGCATTGTGTACGACAAATAGTGGTAAGATAGCCAATTCTTCAGTCGCGGAAGATAGAGGCCAACGGTCCGTCAAAAAGATAAAAAAAATAAAATATAACCTTCTACAAAATAGTAGAAAATAGAAATACATACATATAATCACGCTCATAATCCCAAAAGAGGTCGAGCGGAGCTTCAGGTAACATTCGGTTACACACAAAGCCACATCTGGTAATATGGGTCAGATCTAAAAAAGACCCAAAATAGTGACGGGTTGCCAGCCTATCGCCTACACTAAGGGGGCACCAAACCCAAAAACTAACAATCCTTCAATAAACAAACGAACTAAAGCCACAGGACAGATGTTACATTCAAAATCATCTCAACAGTCTAATACACGATTTGTATAAAATTATTTTGTTCATCATTATTATTACAATCGATCGTAGGTTTGTTATTTTCGACAGATATGTAATTGTACACGTGAAAGGTACAAAGTAAGAATTATCTGGAATCGACACATGCAATTTTATCATTAAAACCCCAGGACGCGGAACCTCTAAAATCGGCATAGTCACGTAATCATAAGGTCATTAGCTGTAAATCACCTGCGATTTGCTCATACCGCTGCATCATTCTTGAGAATAGACCAAGCAGTCTTTGTAAGTATTATTTTACTAGGTTTTACTTAATCAACGTGACTGATTTTTATTTGAAACACGTGTATTACCTACTGCCATTTATAATGCAAAGCCGTTTTATTAGTGTCACCTTGGTTTACGGCCTGCAACACAAGACAAGACATATGTTACCAGTTGACAATCTCAGAATAAGAAATGTTTAAAATAATAAAATTTTAATTTTGGAACAAAACCTTGTTGTGATAAAGTGATCAAAATCAACCGCGCGACCTCTCGCGAATACAAGCGATGGCTTCTCGTCTAAGACATGCCTGTGAGAGCCTGTAAGAGGTTTTGCTCTAGCAGTTGCCGCCGGATTGCGAATAGCTGCGTTTCTGATCCCTGAATGATGAAAAAAGATCTATATATAGCTCTTTCCATTTAAATTTTTTATACAATTTAATTTTGTCAATTTTCAATGAGTAGGAAAAGGCTTAAATTTGACGTTACAATACAAACACAGTATTACCAACAAATTAAAGGTTGGTTCCTAGATACATGATAAAAGAGAATAGGACACAATGTATTAGTAGACTGTTTTATTATTTTAAGCGTTCTCAACCGAGGCGTGCCATAATAAAGTAGAAAATATGATATCTAATACCCATGTAATGATCATAATAAGTTGACAATTTAACAATAATAAATAGTGTAACGCCATTTTTGTCATCGGTACTTAGTTTCCAAGGCACGCGGATGACTGTCTCATGCGTAGCAGAATTCGGATGAAAGGTGTATTAAAATTCATCCGGTTGACTGATGAATAAACAGTTCAAAATGGAGGTCACAATTTTATACCTGACAGTACTGGGCTACGAATGTTTGTCGCCGCGCGGTAACTCGATCTGCGGATTAATACGACGTTAATGAACGGTGCCGTCCGCTCTGGTTACACTATTCCTGGGAACCCTAACGTGAACCGGCCCCAACGGACACGAAAGCCATGCTGTCATGACTCGATGGAAATTGAAGGCTTAATTACTACGTAATGTTTTTGTACCTGAAACGGTATCTGCTAGAATTGTTTAAATATTTTTTCAAATGGTATTTACTAGAAGAAAAGATAGCTTCTATGGTCTAATGGTTCGCTATGATGCAGAGGTCGCGGGTTCGAACCCGGGTGTGAAGGTACTTGTTTTTTAAGGCCGCCTGCCTGGCTACCATCATATTATCAAAGTCTGTCAGCATCACAATTGCTTTAACAGCATTATTTTGCGACAGTTCATCACAAGGAATTGTTACCGGTGATCAAAATTTCATAATTCAATTCTTAGTTTCTAATACATGAATGATTATGCCCAGAAACCTGCCACATACATAACCACAAGAAGACTTGCGGTACCTACCCTACAAGATATTTATCCCGAGAAAAATTGTCGCGTGGCTGCTGCCATTCAAATTAGAGGAGGTCATAATCCACTTTAGTATTAAACTAGATGCTGCCTGTGTTATTTGAGGACATTAAATATGTCAATATAGGTTCTGTAAAACAATATTAAGTAGGTTAAATAAATAAAATAAATAAATAAATATTTTCTCTCCGAATGCTGTACGCATACTGCATAGTCCAGGTTCTCAAAACAGATAACAATATCGTGTGACACTACCAACCTAAATAATTACAGCGACTTGCTCTAAATTTGAGCTCCACGATATCTCATAGACTACACGATAACGTGTGCTGCAAACTAAATTCAATGGCGCCGTGGACGAGCGTTTTTATTGATACCTTATTGATACAAACACGCAATTTAAGACGTTCAAGCAAACGCGATGTGACTGTGTGTAAAAATAAATCTTTAGCTTCTGTTAGTTTTGATTAAGGTAAGACATTATGTGAGTGAAACAGTAATACAATAGAGTCAATCAATACAACACTGGTATGTTGCCTATATTAGAGCTTTAAAAAACATTTTTAAATTGACGTAAGTGAAACGCGATTCATAGGGGCGGGCGTTTAAATCGATCGATGCCACAATTTGCTTTTCGGACATTTACGGGCCCCGCGATAAATGTGCATTGTAAGTATTACGTCACCTGCACTGTGTAAGGGCTCTCTTACACTTGGCTTACTATACTATAGCAACATCAAAATATAGCTAAATGGAATTTTAATTAAAAACATGTTAGAAAGTAATGAAATTAAAAAGAAAACGCAATTTAGAACAAAAATGTACTGTCATAATCAAGTGCAGAGACGGGACATTATAACGAGATTTGTTTTTGTTAATTTTTTGGATTTTATTTAAATTTAATCCTGCTTGTTAATATTATAGACGTTTACGAATGTTTGTCCGTATACGTCAGAGCGCTGTCTAGTCTGACGCGCCTGGTCGCGCTATAACGCTAAATTGTGATAGACATATTTCTATTACAGTATTATACTGTCAAACCTTTAGTTCCACGTTACATCCATTCTCAATTTCTCAACCTACTTAGTGAGTCATTTGAATTATCAAAACATCGTTCTGCTCGTTTGTACAGCGCGTATCAATTGGCATAGCTTCCGACGGCCGATTTACCAGCACCGGCGCATTCCCAGTGGGCCCGCCCGCGCCCGTCACAACACCGCCGGTGGGGACGCTCGTTTTATCAATTCGTTCCGTTTCGAATTACATTAATAGCGATGGGGCGCAAATGCAATGGGACAGGTTTGTTTTTGGTATAGATCGGTATCTATTCCGATAAGCAACCTGTCGCATCAAAATTCAACTTTATGGTGCTGTAGGTCTAATCTTAGGTATAGGTAATACTTTGATTGTACTCCACCAAATTTATACGACATCCACCGGATTTAAAAGCAAAAAATCGAAGATTTTTACCGGCAAAAACATAAAGCAATTTTTAATTAAAGCCCCTGGTGATATATATTTAGCGACAAAGGTAAAGTATGTTTTATTTCCCTGCATTCTTTTGATAAAAGCACTTTAAATGCCTCGGCCGAAATGGAAATTGCCTGTCTCTCATTAGTAAAGTCCTCTTCTGCGGGTCGGCCTTCAAACTCATACTCAATTGCAATTGCCTATTTCGCGGCCTTTGCAATAATGTAGGTACTATTGACAAATTATTAGGATAGATTAATGAAAATAATGATGATATGAAATACACGCGCGTGTTCCGATTTCTTGCAAAATCAAAATAATGAGACCGAAAATGGACTAGGTAAGCATAAACAATAGCAGTAAGCAAAAAAACTGCCCAATTGCTGTTCAAAATTAAAATTAATTCTAGCTGTATTAAGATTATTTTTTTTCATTACGCGCAATAAATGTTTTGTCTTACTTATGGTTTGTTTTCAAGTCAGCATTCAATTATTGTTATTTGCGCGATTTCCTAGCGGCTCCGGCGGACAATACACTTTGTGACTCCCGTTAAATTTTTATAACCGTTCTCTCAGTAAAACAAGAATAACAATTATCAACTTTAATAGCGAACAAATGCAAAAATTAAAATCGCTTCCATCATAACCTGACCTGTGACCCTTGGAGAATGGGTAACATTAGGTAGGTATTGGCCAACTCCAGGCGGTTGGTAAGTTGGCCAATTGCTTTCACAACTTGATTACAATGATGGATTATGATAACCTGTGATACGGATGTATCGAAACAGTACGGTTCAGAGCTAGATCAAGAACACTTTATTACCTTGCCATATAAATATTACTATCACTATTTAAGTATTGCCATCACAGAAATAATAATAAAGAGGATATACTAGTGCCTTAGTCGCGTGACCTTGGTGTCGCACTTGTGTCTTTTAGGACACAAGCGCGTGACTTGCGGCTCTATGCTGCTGGAACCGTCGGTGTGATAAAAATGCCTTAAAATGGTGTTTTGCGGCATTGGTAATTGCGGAAACTCATCCAGAATGTGTAATTACACTAATAAGGGGATCAAATTTCATTCGAATGTATTATTTTAATGTAGGTAATAATTCTGTTTTTATCAAAATACACCTTGAGAAAATCTTTCACTATGAAATTACGTTATTAATATAAAACTTCATAACCATTGCTGCTTATGTCTTTAAAAACGCAGAGCGATTTAAAGTATACGCAGCAATGTATTGTGATCTTCGATATTCCTTCTCTCTAGCACAAAAATTCATGGTACAGACGATACGGACGGACAGCCATAATGCCGACGCGACCAAGAGAGAAGACTCTTTATTATTATTTCTGTGGAAACGATGGTCTATCCTATCCACAGATTATCAATCTAAGGAGATCGGTCAAATCGCCGAGTTCATAGGAAGACCGAGTGTCGCGATCAGCGGCCGTACTACATAACATGGTTCTAGTTGAGCATGCCGTAATATACACTATTCATTGCGCGCTTATATTCATTATCTTCTTAAGGACTGTGAAGCAATGAAAGTTAAGCACAGCCGCAAAGGAGATCGGTCAAATCGCTGAGTTACGTATTCACTCGACTTGATCGGAGTGCGATACAGTTGTCACAAGTTAAACGCCGGCTTGACCTATCTCCTTGTATTATTAAATCTGTGATCCTATCCTATCAGCACTAGCTATCGGAACACAATCATGCTGTTAATAGTTATAGCGACAGCTCTTGATAAAATGGTGGTAGCATTCCGGTTTAATCAAATGTCATAAGAATAGTACATTTTCTTAATAAGGGCGGTAAAACAAAAACTGGCTCAGATCTCTATTTATATGCGATCTGAGGATTTATTTTTAACCGCCCGAGGTAAGTAATTACAAAATTTCATGCCACCCGCTGACCAGGAAGTGACCGCGAATTACTTTCTAGCATAAACACTATACCATTACTAGCTTCCGCCCGAGTCTTCGTCCGCGTGAACATTTTAACCCTTAGGGGTGGAATTTCCAAAAATCCTTCCTTAGCGGATGCCTACGTCATAACATCTACCTGCATGCCAAATTTCAGCCCGATCCGTCCAGTGGTTTGGGCTGTGCGTTGATAGATCACTATGTCAGTCAGTCAGACACCTTTGAATTATATATAATAATAATTATAATAATAAATTAATAAATATGCAGAGCTTAGAGAAGAAATTATTCGAATTTGGAAACAAGAAAAAGTATATATAGTCCCTATTGTTATCTCCACCACTGGTGTTATACCCCACCACCTACACCACAGCTTAAAACAGTTAGATCTCAAAGATACTCTCTACATTACTTTACAAAAAGCGGCCATTCTAAATACCTGTAGAATTGTTAGAAAGTTCATGTCTATAGATGAAAATGAAATAGCTTCACATAATAACGCACCACATTCAATAGGTTAACACATCGCGCTCCACTATTACTTGGCAATAGCCCGTAATAGTGGTTTCAACCAGCTTTAAGCTGAGAAAAACAACACAAGTAAAAAATAATAATAATAATAATAATTTATTTGACCAAAAAGATTTACATTACATTTGCTTACAGTCTATAAATAGTGTACTAATTTATACAATTAAGTTATAGCATCTGTTGCCGAACTAGGTAAAAATTTACCTGTATTTCAGCATACAGCGCCTCTTGCCTCGGAGTAGGTAGGATACATTCTTTATAAACTACGATATTACAATTTTCTCTTATTTAATAATTACATGTGAACTTATTATAAAACAATATGATATTTTTATGACCGTCCTCTCGGTGTGTAAGATGCAAATGAATGGGTGTATGTGAGAGGGTGAGTATGTGTGTAGTGTAAATATTTATATCCATATGGATTCTGCTTTATTTAGGATAGAAAATGGGACCATTTACCGTAATACACCAATGAACTCTTCTGTTTCGTCATAAGACTTTGTCACAAGGAAGGCTGATACTACTTTTTTAACATCTATTTTATTCATAGGGTATATATTAGTAATTTTATTTACTTTATTGTAAACCATGGGACCTAAGAAGGGAAAAAATCTATGGGCTGAAGTCGTTTTTGCCCTAAAAGTCCGATCGCACACAGCGAACCATCTACGCTTCTTTACCCTATCTAAAGAGTAGACTAACAAGGAGTGTTGCTTCAAAATAGTCCTTAACAAGAACAGTTGTCGTACTGTCAAAACCTCACAGTACTCGTAAAGAAGCTTAGTAGGATAAAGGAAAGGTTTGAAGGTACTGACTTTAAGTATCGTCCTTTGCGCTACCTCAAGGGTCTTAAGTGTAGTTTTAGGAGCGCCTCCCCATGATGATATGCAGTATGTAAGTAGTGACTGACATAAGGCATAGTAAATCTTCTTCAGTGTGACTGGAGGAACTACATGTCTCAGTGTCTTAAACACGTATATTAATTTGCGTATTCTTTTAGCCAAAGTACTAATATGTTGCTTGAAACTAAAATGATCATCAATTATGACACCCAAGTATTTAATGAAGCCTACTCGCTCGAGTGGCAAACATCGGCATTGCGTATCATTGAAGAAGTTGGGACAATTATGAGCTATTAGATTTAATTGGTGAGAATAATTGCGCCAAGAAAAAGCTAGATATTTCGTTTTTTCATTATTTAAAGTTAATATATTGTTCTCTAGCCATTTTTTAACCAAATTAAAACCATTTTGGGCCAGTTTATATGTATCTTCCCATGTTTTCGCAGTAAAAATAAGGGCAGTATCGTCCGCGTATGAAATAATTCTTCCTTGGAAAGAATTTAGGGATAACAAATCATTTAGATAAATGAGGAAGAGGGTTGGCCCTAAGATACTGCCTTGCGGTACACCGAATGTTATTGGAAGGTCGGAACTAGTGTAGGAACCTAACTTAACACACTGAAGTCTATCTGAAAGGTAGTCAGTAAAAAGATCAAGCTGTTTACCTCTTATGCCGATTTTTTCCAGCTTTTTGAGGAGCAAGGGGACAGACACCGTGTCGAATGCTTTAGCCAAGTCTAAGAATATTGATATACATTTATGACCTCGATCCAAATTAGTTGTTATGAAATTGGTGAGCTCATTTACTGCATCATCTGTGGATCTACCTCGACGGAATCCGTACTGAAACTCAGATAGCAAGTGTTTAGATTCAAGGTAATCAACTAGTCGGTTATTAATGATTTTCTCTAATATTTTTGAGAGAGATGGAAGAATTGCAATAGGCCTATAGCTCCCGACTTGGTTCCTATCCCCTGTTCCCTTAAATATTGGGCGGATTTGAGATATTTTTAGGGCTTTAGGAAAGATGGAATTTGAGAGGCACATGTTGAAAATGTGTGTCAAATGTGGTACTAGTGTGTCTATATGATCTTTGAGCAATCGGTTGGATATGTTATCACAACCTACAGAACATTCGGGTTTGAGACTCAGGATGAGATTTCTTACTTCGGTTTCGTTTGTGTAATCAAGAACAAAAGAGCTAAATTGTTTATTAGAATTATTTGAGAAGGCGCATGAAGATGGTGTTGAACCTATATTTTCTGCCAATGATTTGCCTACATTTGCAAAGTAGTGATTTATATAATTTGCTGAATTTTGTGGACATTCTGACATAGTCAACAATTCTTTAGGAAGTGAAGTATCTCTAACCGTGTTAGTGATAGTTTTAACCGAATCCCAAAGCTTTTTATTATCTTTACCCGCTTTTTGAATAAGGTCTCTTTCATAGGTACGCTTAACTTTTTTAAGGATCATACAGCAGAAGTTTCTATAACGATTGTAAGTTGTTTTTAAAACAGAGTTTTCGGGAAATGATTTAGACTTTTTGTGCAATTTATCTCTATTTCTAATACATCGCAAAAGACCTGGTGTAATCCAGGGCTTAATGATTTTTTTTCGACGCGATAACAATATGGTTTTGGTATTCAATTCAATGCCCTTTTTGATTTCATTTATTATGTATAGCATTGCTTTGTTAGCGTCAGTCGTTTCATAAATTAAATCAAAATTTATATTGTTTATATATTTAGAAAGATTTTGATTGTCAATCAAAGTACGGGTAAGGGCTGCAAAGTGACGGATTGGCTGAGTCTTCATGCATGTAATCACAGTCTTGTGGTCAGTCAGAGATGATTGTGCTACCAGTGTAAGTAATGGCATTCTACTTCTTATGAATGAATGATCCAAACAGGTCTTATCCCGCGTGGGTAGGGTGTGTGTAGGAAAAAGGCCATGATAAGCGGTTAGAGCCAGATACTTTTCTGTAAAGGGTGTGGGATCCTCAGCAATTATATCCAGATTTATATCACCAACCAGTGCAATATTCCTAAATCCCGCCAAATTTTTTAATATATGGTCGAGAGAAATTAAAAATGGGTCCACGTTATGATATGAAGGGGATCGATAGATTGCTAGTAATGCTGTATCATTATTCCCAAGTTTAATTAGAATACAGTTACAGTCTTCTGTATCAGGTTCTTCAATAACAAAGGTAAGTTCATCCTTAATATATACCACAACTCCATCATTTTGTATTGGGTTTTTTGAAGACGCAAAAAAATTGTAACCGCTGATGGAAGGAATAGAAGAGACATAAGACAACCAACATTCGGTAAGTATTAATATATCGCAACTCGTCCCTAGCATTGCTGTTAATGCATTAAAGCCCGCAAAATTGCAGTTCAGACTTCTTATGTTTTGAGTGAGAATTGATAGGTTAGATTGAGATGGAAATAGTTTGCTGCATTCCTCAACATCACATAAGTAGGATTCACAGCTAGTATTACCATCGATGTCTTTAATTAAGTCAACTACGTTATTAAATTTTGTGAGTAAGGTATAATTGATCCCGCCAATTGCTAATACAACACAAATAATCAATTTTTATTACAGTATAACAAGTTATAAGTATTGAGTCGTACAGACAATACGCAAAAATATAGTATATTATTAATAAATGTTTAAAGTTGATTTTAATTTCATTTTTGTAAGAATCCATAGTGAATTTGTATAAATATCTGTGATGTGTAAATAGTGTAACATTTCTTAAAACTATATCTAAATATAATACTATGATTTCGATATTAATGTAATCTATAAAAATATGTAAGATAAAAAGCAGTGGTTTATGTTGTTTTACCATATTTCGCGGCAGTCATGCAGTCTTTCTCAGGCTTTCGATGTCGGCTTCCGATGCTAATTTTATGTGCGGAGACTTTTCATCTTTCCTTATGTAGACAATACTATGTGATGTCCAGCAGAAAGCATAATTATTTTGTTTCTGGAAAGATCTTGCTAAATAGAAAAGTCTTTGAGTTTTGGTTGTAAGTGCTTCCGAAATAAACACAGGATTAACCGGCCCACTCAGGCCAAGGTGTCCTGTATTCAGCTTTTCTCCTACATTTTTGTTTTTATTAAAGCATTTTAGTTTTTCCAAAATGCTGTCCCTGACCAGAACTGATGTAAAGTCAACCGTTATTAGATTCGAGGACGAATTTTTGTGTGTTTTCTGTCTATATATATCTTTTACAGAATTCGGGTCAACTTCCACATTGATGGTACTCGCAATGTTTTGCACAATTTTACAAAGTTCTTTCTTGGTTTTACCCGTGTTATTGGGTACATTACGGATCTCAATTCCAGTACATCTATTTTTACGTTCAAGATATTCAATTTTTTCTTCAAGTATATTTATAAACTTTTTGTCAGCCTTTCTTTCGGTTTCAAGCTGGGTTATTTTGGCTACAAATTCATCATATTTGTTTGACATCATATCAACACTACGCGTCAGTTCATTGTTTTGTTCTTTCAGGCTATTTATTGTTGATTGTAATTGATTAAACCTGACAGCTTGATCCTGCGCGAATGATGCAAACATTTCTCTTATCTCGTCAGTAATATCAGGGTTACTGTCTTCGCATTTCCTTTTTTTTCTCTCCGTTACACTTTCCAACATTGACCGTAAATCAGGTGCCGAATCATAATGTTGAATTGCTGAAGAAATGCTAGCTTTACTGCGCTCCCGCAAGGTGGAACTTGTGTCAGTTTCCGTACGTTTTGACTGCGTCGGTAACTCGGGCAGCGGTGGCTGCGTAGCAAGCCCGGGCGGGGGAGTACGTTTTAGAGGCATTATTGAGTCCAAAACCGTTTGAAGTACTAGGATATCAGAAGTCCCGCGTAGTAAAATAATGCACAGCACAACAGGGGTCTATCAAATATTTAGATTATATAGGGTGGGTTACGCCTACCCTACATGTTGTAAGATGTGATGCGAAATCAAATTCATTTCTAATCTCAATGTAAGCAGGATAAGTACTCCAAATATACGTCGTTAACGCCAATCAATGTGAGCTTTAATCGAAATCATTCGCAAATCCAAAATAAATTTATCAAAATATTTGAATAATCGCCGTTCGGTAACGAATTAGAATTGGTAATGATAAGTTATCGGCGTCAGTCTGGAGCACCAGAAGTTGGCACTCTACTTAGATAAGATATCGTCACAAATATGTATGTTCGTGTGAGTGATTATAGGAAGAAATTGAAGAGTAGTTGCTGTGCAAGAATTAGTTAAACGTATTTAAAGTAGGTGAAAATTTGCAAAATACTACCTTTAATATTTTCATGTTCTTATCGTCGAAACAAAAAAAAAACTTTATGTTTTTATCATCGAAACAAATTGGCGGCTAATCAATGATGTTTTTAAATTACTTTATTAGAGTGACCTTTATGATATTTTGCCTATCGGACAATTTGCGCAAATGAGAATTTGTCATTTGGAGAAGTTCATATGCTCACAAAGGCTTTTTAAGGATTACGTAGTAATTAATTTATTAAAAAAATATTTGTTACTAAAATGCCCAATATCGAACGTATTGACGCCGCTGCGCCCATCGCGCCCTCCATGGTAGTATGATCATAACCAGTAAACAGCCTATTTAACACCCGATTCTTAAAGTAGCTCCTAATAAAGCTAAAGCCATAGCCACCTACTTCTCCCCGTAGGTCTAGTCTCCCTTCAATTTAAGGACTACGAGTGCTGGCTGACTTACGTGGCTGCAATCTGTGGCTAGCTATCATAATTATATAGAAAAATTATCACAATAGATTATAAATATATTGCAGATAATTATAAGCATTATAATTATAGCATATAGCACTCTAATCTTGAAGTATTAGAAGATTATATAGAGCATAATAGAAACATAATGTAATGACACTAGAGTAAGTAATTGTATAGAACTAAGAACAGCAACTGTCAATGTAATAATAACTAGTAATAGCAAATAGAATAAAAAATGTAATATGTTTAAATAGTAATTAAATAGCAAATGTAAGAAATTAGGAACTGTAATATAAAAACTGTAATATCTAAAGTAATAAAGATACCACCGCAACGACTCTTCATTCACCCTTATAAATAAAAATAGAGTAGGAAATGATGGTAGCAACACAATAAGAATATAGTAAGAAAGAGGATGGATGCAAGAAAGATACAGTATGAAGCATGAAAGTACGAGCAGCAACAAAAGCGAGAACTGGTATACATATACAGTGGGAGACGCAGTGTAGCTAGATATATAAAAAAAAAACTGTGGCTACCACTTCAACGCGAATTAAATTTTTTTATTAAATTTATTAAATTTATTAAGAACCCAAGATATAGCGTCGGACTAGCATTTAAATTCCACTTCTGCTTACCATCTGGTGGAATGGAGTCATTTGCTTGACCTTTTTACAAAAAAAAGTCTAGTTTCCCTGAATATCTATGAAATGAACAGGAGACACGTAGGTAACAACACAACCTAAACCGTGCCACTACGACGCTACTCGTAAATCGAACGGGAGCGCAATAATCCGGATTATTGTGAATCAGACCCAATTCTATTGGCCACAACAAATATTGACATTTATGGAAGGTAGTCTCAAACTGTGGCCAATAACGAAGTATTACAAGACCAGACGTTGTTTTGAATAAATTATGCAGATTTAAATATTAAAATAGTCGCATGGTGTTTATGTTTCTTTTAATAAGAACTACACGTGTTAGTTACCTTGTTGTATTATAGAAATGAATAAATAATATAAGTGTTTCGTAGGTGGGTGTGGCTAAAGCGTGGCGAAAGCAATACAACACTGATTAATGGTGAGATGGAAAACTTGTATATTTAAACAGAAAAATACGAATAAACTGTCAGTAACGTCTTTGGTAAGCAACAGTTACTAGACAGAATATTCACAACGCGCACCAGTAAACATTAAAAAAAAATAACAGTCTTAAGATTCAGATCACCCTCGGACAGCTATTGCTGAGGAAAAATTACCTCAGAAAAAATAGTTCAGATAAATGGGCGAATCGCCACAAACCATTGGATGAATGGTGTCACGAAAAAGAGAAACGATAACAAAAAAATCTGCGTGATCATATCAGAAATGATGAGATCCGTAGGAGAACCAAGGTCACCGACATAGCCCAAAGAATTGCGAACCTTAAGTGGCAGTGGGCAGGGCACATTGCGAGGAGGACTGACGGCCGTTGGGGCGGAAAGGTCCTCGAGTGGCGACCACGTACCGGGAAACGCAGCGTTGGTAGACCTTTACTAGATCGTCAGTCCACCTTGTGGGGACAAGGTGGACTGACGATCTAGTAAAGGTCGCGGGAAGCCGCTGGATGGGGGCAGCGCAGGACCGACCGGTTTAGAGATCCTTGGGGAGGCCTTATGTCCAACAGTGGGCGTATCTCGGCTGAAATAATAACAAAAAAGATTTCCATCCCATCAACCTTTGGAAGAGGTGCTCCGGACGGGCGAGTGCTCCAAATCCGAAGTGCCAAACTTGCCTCAAATCCTACAATTTTACCGGAATATCTAGGTATAACATTGAGAATGATTACAATTACGTACTACATGATAATACTGCCTTTATAACGTACTGCATTATAAAAACAAATTAAATTACAGCAAAAGTATTGACGCGAAACCATGTACAAAAATTTTCATCTCCTCAATCAGATGCTTCAGTGGCCAGATTTGACTCGATACTACATAAAACAAAACAGTGCAACTTAAATAAAGCTCGTAAAAACTGTCCAATGTCTTAACTGAAGTTATCAAGGCTTCAAAATAACGTCTAATAAACGTGTAGTGAAAATAAAAAGCGCGAATTTAAGTGGAAGGGAATGAATTTGTTCGAAGTAACAAACCACTTCGAACGGGAATATGATCTCGATAATGGCCTCGGTTGCGGTAATAGCCGTCAGTAGCACAATATTACTTATTATTTGGCATAATACAGATTACGGATAAAATGCGATAGCATTTCTACGTGTTTGCAATTTGAACGAATGAATGGACAATAAATAGCGCATTGACAAAACATTTTGTGACACAATTGATCTTTGACACCCTGTGATCATTCACATGTAAGAAACTACGTACAATGATGCTGAATTGCCAAAACTGTACACGAAACAATAGGTTTGGCGACTTCATTAAATTAGTTCTCAGTGGAACACTTGACTTTATCGAAATCCAGAAGAGCAACGACAAAAATAAATAGTGGAAGAAGTTTAGGATAGGACCTTTGGAATAGACGAGTTATTAAATTGAGACTTGAAAAAAGAGTGCAGTAGAGTAGCAGCAGCGGTTGGAAAAGAAAATCCGAACACAGAGTTTAGTGGCGTGCAAGGGCGGATCCAGGGGGGGGGGGGTCATGGGGGTCATGACCCCCCCCTGGGCTGGGTCCAGGATCTAGGTGGACCACTAATAAAAATAATGTTTTTTATTTATTTTAATTTTTTTTATTAATTAAGTACTTTCAATATTTAAATAATTTAATTTAATACTTTGACGGCAAACACATTATTCGGGAAAATTTGAATTTACCGCGTCCTTAACCGCCATGCACCTTCGTGTTTTTCTTGATCTGAGGTTTTTCCTGAGGGTTTTTTGCCATGTTTCGACAAGGTTTCGACTAGCGTCTAGCTAGACCTAACTTCAACCGGTACGACTAAACTTTAGTAATAAAGTACTAAGTTAAAACATTTTAAAATTTCAATCTGTAATAGTGTTCTTAAAAATTGTTGCCACAAATGCACGTGTGTATTTTCATCCATTCGCTTTAATGCCAAACTTTCTGATCCATGCAGGACGACAGATCTCAAGATGCTTTTATAGATTTTGAGGTAATCAAGGGGAGTGACATCATCATTTCAGCCCAGAGACGCCCACTGCTGGACATAGGCCTCCCCCAAGGATTTCCAAATCGGTTGGTCCTGCGCTGCTCGTATCCAGCGGCTTCCCGCGACCTTTACCAGATCGTCGGTCCACCTTGTGGGGAGCCTACCAATGCTGCGTTTTCCGGTACGTGGTCGCCACTCGAGGACCTTTCCGGCCCAACGGCCGTCAATCGGGCTATGTCGGTGACCTTGTTTCTCCTGCGGACCTCATCATTTCTGATATGATCACGCAGAGGAACTCCAAGCATAGCCCTCTCCATTGCCCTTTTCGTGACCTTAAGCCTTCTTATGAGGCTCATTGTAAGCGGCCCATTGAGGTCGCTTACATACTCCCATTGAGGGGCCTCAATGGGAGTCCCATATTATCCCCGTAACCTGCCGCCATTTCATCCATCCTGAGCTTACTCGTTGATTGACATCTCGGTCTATATTACCGTTGTGCTGTATGTATAGCCCAGGTATCGGAATTCAGAGCAGACTGATACAAGCACTCCGTCGAGAGAACCGGCTCAGAACATTTTGGTTCTACTGATAAAAGTGGCGCCAGGTCATGGAGAATTCCATGACCTGGCGCCACTTTTATTATTTCGTTGTTTCGGGGCGATTTCCATCACTGCTGGTTAGTGCGCTTACGGGAGTATGGTTCGATTTTGAATGTGTTGACCCAGGCGTTCTTTGCCAGTCCGCTTTTGCCTCTCAGAGGAGGTGGGTTTTTAAGTATTTCATAGCCTGTTTCTTTGGGATACGACAGAAAGGCTCTGGGCCAAATTGTAGTCCTTGAGTCCCAGGCCTTGCTAGCTTATTGACCTTTTCGCTACCGATGACCCACTCTTACGGCTCAGACCAAAAGTTTTTTTTATTGGTCTGAGTCTTATGGTTACCGAATTACTATAACGGTATTGTGCCCAGTCCACCCTTTTAATCAGTGCCATGGTACTTCTTGTGGAAGTTAAACTCTGGAAGCATGACATCTGATGTCATTGCGAGAGCGTGGACATTCAAACACTTTTTGAAGTAAATCACTTATTTCTTTACATCAAAAAGTGTTTATCATGCAAATCTAGAATTTAATATAAAAGCAAAAAATATTCCTATTTTTTTCCATTTTTATTGACTTTTACCTCAAACCTGAAAAAACCGATATAGCCGGTTTTTTTAAATGAAAATCGGAAAAACCGATTTTCCAAAATCATCCGGTTTTTGAATCGTACTTTTTACCATGTGGGGCCAACTTGTGTTTTCAACCAAAACTTTAAAATAGGACTTGAACAGAGGTAAGGTATTTGGAGTTCTCGTCCGTGGTCCAAAGTAGGCATTTCTACTTACGGAATGCCGTAGTCAAATACATAGCACATATTAGTCAAAACTAGAATGACAGAGAGTCAAACTAATCTTAGGCAGGTCACTTAACAAGTTAAACTAATGGAGCATGTAAGCATTTGATTAATGTACCTAGCTATTTATCCAATTTGCAGAACAAGTTATAGCCGACGCCAAGTGATAATTTTGTAATTTTAGTGGTTTTGATGAGTCCCAAGAACGATAAGAGAAATTCTTTGTAACTAAAATGATTTTCTTCATCTAAGTTAGGCTCAATGAGTGTCTTCCTCCTACCCTGGATGGACCCAATTAATTGAGGATTCGTGCAATATAGGTTTTGACGTAGTTTTATAGACAACTGCCTGCCCGACTTGGGAACGCTAGTGGGACTCGCCACAGCGCGAGTAACCCACTGAAAGATCTCTTGGTAGGTATTGTTAAGTGGTAGACAGCTGGTGTTGATGATGACTGCTTACCGTATGTTTGTGTTCACACATATAATGGGATATTAGAGTATTTTGACTTAAGTTTTCACATTATCATCACGTAAATGTGGCTTTGACATCGAAACCTTTTTACAGTTTAGAGACGATTTGCATGATATGAATCCGAATTAAATAAACCAAAACATTAATGTTGTTAATTTCTCATTTCTCTACTATTTAGGTAGGTACCTAAGTATACTCTTTAAAAATTGGAAGACTAAGCAATCGAAGAAATCAAAATCCAATCGTTTTACTATTTAAAAAATAGTAAGGGACACTGAACATTAAAGTTAAAGTCAAAGTATTTATTTGCATTCATTATTTGCGCATAGTTTAGAGGTGAGCAAGTGACCAGATTACAAGCGCTGTGGGTTTGGTTCTCATCTCAGTTAAAACTAGAATTTCGCTTCTTTTCCTCATCGTTTTATAGCTGTACAGGTCGGGCCATCTGATATTTATTAAAAAGTTATCCGAATACCTACTAAAGGAAAAAAAATCACTTAGACGCAACTCTTTTAACACAAAAGTTAAAATTACATTTTCCAAATTTTGGAAACTCATTCAATTCATCCTAGGTACCTATGGAAAAGCTAAAGGTGACCACCTTATTTTGGTTGGCATCAAAACATGACTAAGTAAAAATAAATATAATAATAAATTAATGGTTATAATTTAAATAGGTCTGAGCTAGGAATAAAATTAGTTATTCGTAGGTCAAACATAAACATCTTAATAAGTTAGGTTCCTATAGGTTCATTCCTACTTACGTTACGGTTATTTACTCTTAGCGGGTAGGCAGTGACTAGGTATAAATTAAAAACTCAATCTGTATGCTAGAGATAAGGAAATCACGTTTTACCGCAAGCAACTCATAAGCGAGCATTAATAAATAATATAAAAAACCGTACATTGCACACGAGACTTACCACAAAAACTCGGCCGAAGAAAAAAATCCAAGTTCAAAGGGCACAGAAAACGGAAAATACTGTTTCACACACACATCACCTAATCGTGAGAGATTTACACACAATAAATCCACTTTAGTTTCACACAAAAAAACACTTGCGTTTTTAATCGCGTTAGTTCAATTAACGCATACGAAACATTACTCGCGTGCGAGAGCGTACAGCGAGACACATACGTCCACACGACAACAGATAACAAACACAACTAGCGAACGAATGGAATGGGAACGAACGGGGCGGCGCGGCGCGGTGACCGAATGATACAGCCAGCGACACGCGGAGGGCGCGCTCGAAGCCGGCTCCGGCTAGCATAATTCGTGTTTCTATGAATATGAATGAGGAAAATGGAAAATTATTTTGAACCGGAATAAGACTTTAGCACGTGCATGTTACAGTAGTTTAATAAGGCTTTTGTTTCTGTTTGGAGTCACCCACTTTCAACTGGTGTTTGTTTAAATGATAAGCGCGCCGCCTGCCTGAATAAACACTTATCGTTAGCATTCGAATTTTAGATTTAACTCCTTATTTTAAAATTCATAGTCGCATGCAACGCAAAGTATCGATTTCTATAGTTACGGGACAGAAATCAAATTAGGAGTGCCCGAACTAGGTAGGTACTGCAGTTGCTGGGAGTTACAGAGGTACCCACCTACACTACACCCAGTTCGGCGGGCGCTCCAAATTCCAAGGTGGACCTTCCACAAGACCAGTAAAATAGTGTCCACTTCATTTCCTCAGCAATGTGATTCTATTTGTAACTAAGTAAGGAAGATAAGGCTGGGGTTGTTCTTGTTTTTCTGTGTCCACGATATGATTTTTTATCGAGGGCACAGAAAAAAAGTATTATTAAATTTATTAGTTAATCTACTTCTGATAAAAGATCGGGGAAAATGACCGCCTCCACGGTGTCGTTCGCTCACTAAGAAAAAGGGTAGACGAGCAATGGAGTAGGAGGGGTTTATTTAAGTCGCACTGGCTAATTATCACCATTTTATCAAAGACTGTGTCGTCATAAGCATAGGGTGAAGATCTCGTTTTTCTTTGACCGTGTCATCATTTACCAAAACTCTAAGACCTTTAAGGCAAGGGTGGGTTGTGCGGCGCGTATATAGATATGAAATGAAAAGAAATGAAAAAGCTCTTTATTTAGATGGACTTTGCTAAGTACTTTTAAATCGTCAAAACCCTACTACCATTTCGAGTCGAAATAATTATTTTACTTAAATAATTATTATTATGCTGAATTTGGTAATGATTTCAAAACAACATTACAGGTCAATAGATGATGACAATATACCTAATTAAAATTACAGTATTACATGCGTTTTTGGGCAGTTATTACTCCCACGCATTGGATCATTTATAATAATCATTTATCTTGTAAAAGATTTTCTATCAATTAATCACTTTAATGAACTAATTAATTTAACTTTTTATACCCACCACAATTTTGTGTTAATGTTAGATAGATTCCTTTCAATTTAGGTGCTAAGCATACATTTATGGTCCTCTGGTTAGAAAATATATAAGAATACAATGTGTGGCGTACCAAAAAATAATAGAGAATGCTATAAGTATAGCATTAAGTCCACCCATTGTACTGTCTTTGTGTAATAAATTAAATAAATAAATAAGAATATATCTACCTATTTAACTCTCGCGCTAGATATCTTTGCATCTCCCTCTCCCGAGGCTGCTTCCGATAGCCTTAAAGCCATTTTTGCACTAGGGAATAGGGGGTGTTTAGTTGCTAAGAGTCTGACACACAGATATATCAATCTAAGGAGATGGGTCGAATCGCCGAGTTTATAGGAAGACAGAGTGTCGCAATCAGCGGCCGTACTACATAACATGTTCTAGTGGAGCATGCCGTAATATACACTATTCATTGCGCGCGTCATAGGGACTGCGAAGCGATGAAAGTTAAGCACAGCCGCAAAGGAGATCGGTGATCCTCATGGAATTGATGGAATTGACCGGAAGGTTCTCTCTAACTCTATTCGTTGCTCTGTCTTTCGTTCCTCCCCGTGGGGGAAGGAAAGGGAAAGCAGCGGAGAGGTTTTGGGAAGAAGAAAAAATAAATGATTTTCATTTGGACACACTTCTGCTTCTATTCTTATCAGGTAGAATGTAGTCGTTTGCCAGACTGCTTTAATATTTTGTCATAAGTATTTATTTCTTTTGGAAATGAGAGCCAAAAGCTTCAGTATGGAAAATATACACTTTACCGTCATCTCAAATGTAGATCAATAATTTAATAATGATTCAAAAGTAACCACGGGAAATGACTTTGCGGTAAGCCTGTATACTTTACGGTACCATAGCGGAATAAAAACAAAAACCGCGGCCGCTTGTGCTACTTACGAAAGTACAGTCAGCATCTAATACTCGCCCTCTAACTTTATTTGTTTCGGCGTTATGTTTTCTTCGTTTATTCTTTTTTATTTATTTTTTCCGCGGTTGTGTACTCTTCTTAACGGAATTACTAACATTTTTTCAACTCGATTTTCCTCTGCGCTTCGGAAGAGACGTTAAGCTAGTGGACCCAGGTGCTGTCGAAAGATAGCAGTCGTCCCCAATGAGGGTTAGTGTCATAGTCAGACACCCGACCACAGAAACCAAATGCTGAAACCAATAGCAGTATGACGATCGATAGAGCTAGGCATGCCGCAACGATCTCAAAATTCTTACATAATTTGGGAGCAGTGTAGAAAAGAAAGATACTCCTCTCTAGTCGTCTCAACGTTAACTCTGTTTTTTGCTATTATCATTTTCATGGCAGTCAGTCTGCCTTTCCTAATCCATCTTTGATCATCAAAGTGATAATAGCGACTAATCTACTCAAAAGTGAAGTTGTGAGTGTTGAGATCTCAACATGTATTTCTATCTTTCTGAAGACCTTACTTCTTCGTTTCGCTATGGTCGGCAGTGGATGAGAGTGCAAAGATCGTGCAAAGATCTCTAGAGACGTCATGTGGATACCTATTTCCAGAAGTAGGTATATATTTATTATAAAACAGGGTTAACGACGAAGAAGTGTTGTGTTTCTGTTCGTGATACGAATATCTTGACTGAGTATTTCTTAGGTAATATTTGTCGCTAACTATACTCCGGAACGGTTTTGAAGGGCTTGATCATGGCAATGTTGGACCTAAATATTATACGTGGGACCGAAGAAAAATGACTTAAAAATTATGAGCTCATTAACTCTGTAATTTTATATCCAAAAGGTGGAACGCTCTAGCGCAACTAAGCATAGTGTTAAGTAATTTCGATTACCCTGTTAAATGTTTGCCTTTACATAAGTTTAAGCAGATTCCTCATCTGAAGCCCTTATTTTTTACTTCCCTTTCTCTTTGCATAAGAGTGTGCAAGTACAATACTTATACGGGTTTCAACGACTTAATTTATTTTCGGTTTAACGTCATCAGAAATATATTACTAAATCGCTATTTATCATATAATTATTTGTAGTTCAGCAATTTTATATTCAAAGAACTACCATTAATAAATTAGAATTAATTTTATACAAAATTGTATAGTACTAATAATACGAAGAAAAGCTGTCTAGTCTAGACACACCTAGATTTCAATTATTGTACCTTAACAATCATAATATCAAAGTTTCAGAAGGAAGATTTGTAGCAATTAATTAGCAAAGACGGTAATTGAAGTGAAAAATAAATATCATCATCATATCAGCCTTTTCAATTTGACCCACTGTTGGGACACAAGGATGGACGAACCTTGACGGAAGGACCTTGTTATCGAAGGAGGTTTAGGCAGTAGTCCACCACGCTTGCCCAATGCGGATTGGTGGACGGAGTATAAGGCGATCAATACCCCTTTGCTGATCCATTAGTCGACTTCTACGACACCCATTGAAGGATATGGAGTGATGCTATTCTACTCTGCCGGCATCACACAAAAATAAATATGTACCTATTAAATTATTTCAGTCTGTAATTATTTATGTTGTTTATACAAAATAAGAGATCTACCTATATGAATATAGAAAAAAAAATTAATGAATGCAATAACTGGGCGATTCTATTGAAATTTCTTTAGTCTATTCTATTCTATTCTTAAGTAATGGCATTCGCGATACTTACAGACTATAAGGATTTTTCCAAAGTCAATTAAAAATATAATTATCTAAGTAACAATACAATTGTAAGGTAGATTGAGTTTAAAATGGAGTGTCGATAGGAGCTATTACAATAAGAACTCGAGTGAAATTCTTCTTTAGTCTTTCCGTCATACTATAATCTATGAATGGAATACTTTACAGAGAGGCCATTTACGATACCAAATACTATGGTCATAAGTCGCGGTTTTACAAATGGCAGTGTGTATTTGTGCGTGCTCTCTAATCCATTAGTAGTTAATCTAATTATGAGGTTAATAAGGTGGCAGTAATAGCGTTAGAGAATTAGGTCGCTGTCCTTTAAATACCTAGTTACTTGTAGAATATCTTTTTATGTTGTAAATAGGTCATTACCAAAGCCTTGGTCTGAGACGAGCTAAAATATCATCATGATACATAACAGCCTTTATAATTCGACCCACTGCTGGGACACAAGGCCTCTCCTTGTCATTGAAGGAGGTTTAGGAAGTAATCCACCACGCTTACCCCATGAGGATTAGTGGATGAAGTAGGACGATCTATCGTTTAATTTTATCACAAGTAAATTTCGCGCCGAAGCTTGTCGCGAAATTATTATTGATATTAAAAGTTTATTTTTATTATTTTAGCGCATTTAATTTAACATAAAAGCTTTTTTTAGAAATATTTTTTTCTAGTTAATTTTAATCTAGCAAAGGACTCCATCCTGTCGTATGGTAACTAAACGGCGTCTGTTTTGGGTAGTTTTCTCGCCTTCACACCAGTGAACCCTTGGTCAGTGGCAGCTTAGGGTACATTGGAACCTGCTGCTGACGCTTCCATCTAACATAAAAGCTTTTTTTTTTTAAATATTTTTTTCTAGTTAATTTATTTTTTACTTTTTAGTAAATATTCGTATTCTCTCAGTAAACCTTTTCATTTGATACCCATATTGTAAAAATGCATTAAAAATAACTATTCCGCCATCATGGATAGTCTGCCATATTGGATTTAGAATGACGTCATACAGCTTATCGTGTGTTGTCGTCCAAGCTAAACAAGTATACAAAATTTCAGCTCAATCGGTTGAAGAAATCTGCTTCAAAATGGAGTTGCAAGATTCCACCCGAACAAACATACATTGCAAGTTAAATAAAAGCTCAAAGAGGATGCCCCTGCTTCCAATTTATTTTGGAGTCGATGCAGTTTGTCTTGATACCGATAATACTGCTACAGGATTTGACCCTTGATTTTTATGGTCAGCCTGTGTGACACCAAACCTCCATGGGAGACTGCTATCTTTCAACAGCAGCCGGGACTACCAGCTTAACATGCCTTCCAAAGCACAGAGGAAAGTCGAGTTGAAAAATTTTCGGTCACCCATCCGAGCACCAACCACGCACTTGGTAGCTCAGCTTTCGTGATCGTAACAAAGCACGCACAACTAGATAAAAAAGGATATTTATGTAAATATGATTGAAAGTTATCTTCAAGTTAATCAAGGAAAGTTTTTCTTTTACTTGAAAATAACGTTTAATAAATAATACATTGAGATTGTATTAGAATAGCCCCAAAACTTTGGGGTATGAATTACACTTTGGCGTATGAATTACGAAACTTGTACGGTTTATCGACACTTTACGATAGGCCGCTAGTGATTACCAGAACTTTATTTGAAACAGAATAAGGTTTTTAATGACTCTGGTTATTATACCGGTTAGAAGATTAGGCTTAGGTTCGTCTGATAGAAGGTGCCGGATTCCATCCCCAAGAAGAAAAAAAGGTGTGTTCAGTTAGGTTGGTAGTAGGGCCTCAGACCAAATAAAAAGTACAGTCATATCGCTGCGAATAAAAAAACTGTGGTCGGTATAATAAAACTAAGCCTCGCCCGTCGTCCGTGTGCTTACACAGATACACACACATGTAACGAAGCAACGCCCTTTTTTTTTGTTGACGGGGAGGACAAATGCATTTACGCATCGTCCCTGCGGGGTGGTGCCAACCGCAGGGGATATGTGGGACTCGAGGTAAAGGCGTTCCCTCCATACCCACAAAACATCCTCCCCGGCCTGACCTTCAGTTCGCTAGTAGGTACGGGACGGCTCGGGATCTGCGCACGTGAGCGCAACTACACCGAGACCGTCCCAACGCTGCCCGTCTAGACACTCCTTGTGCACCAATTGGTGGCCAGCAGCCCACAGGGGCTACCAACTAACGCCAGCCCCTGTGGGCCGCTGGCCGACGCCGGCCTTATAGGCCGCCTCCTCACCGACGGCTGCTCGACCTGGCGCGTCCTCCTGAAGAGGACACCGGGAGCAGCCATCGGATCGCACTCGGGGGACTTCGGGCGCGGTCGTAACCCTGAAAATTGCCGTCCAGAATTAGTGGTGGGAAAACAAAAACAACTCGACGATGGCATGTGACTTCGAATACCAAGGGGACACACTTGACATCAAAAGCCACATACCCGCCGAGAAAGTTTCCCCACCACGTTACCAGGGTCCGCCACGAGGATGTGGACCCCAATGAAGCTACGCCTAGCCTTATACCATAGGATAAGTAAACTTTACTTGCTTATACTAACAACCAAAACGTGTAAAACACACGACTGAGAATGTAAAGAAAGGAATGAAATCGGTTAAAATCGGGGTTTACAAGGTAAAATCGACTTAAAATGTAGGCTTGGTTCCCCGAACCATAATAACGAATCGATTGACACCTTAATCATCAAAATTTGATGAATAGCTTGGGCGCTACGGAGGAACATACTTGAATACAAATATATTTAAATACAATACATAGGGGAGTTGTGCTTGACATGACATAGTCAGATAAGATGACACACCATAACTATTGATTTAAATATACGTGCTAACGTGAACCGATAATGCTTTAGCGAGTGCGTCTAATATGACATACTATGTCATTTTACCCTATAGATATGTGTCGTCTTACACACGTCGACCTTTGTGCGGTTTTTTTTATTATCTTTATGTTACGTTCATTGTTATCAAACTCCAATAATTTCGCTGATTATGATACATTTTTATATATTTTTAATATACGCAAGTTGCTTGATCTGACATAACTTTAATTATGGAATAATTTTTATTTTTTGCGTTTACAAACGCGTAAATATTAATACTAGAAAAATGCACCCCCGCCCCCAATGCCCGCCCGGATTGTGGAAGATGCGGGTTCAAGTCCCGCCTGAGACAAGTCGATTTTTTTCAGTGCATTTTTCTAGTATTAACTTTAATTATTTTTAAAAATATTTGTCTTGAAAGAAAACCTTTGTAATCTTTTTTTTCTTTCCTTCCTCCACGGTGGGGGCGGAAAACAGAGCAGCGTAAAGAGTCAGAAGAACCTTCCGGACAACCGAGGGAAGAAGGGGGTGAATACTACATGAATACCCGAGGGCCGGCCCGACATAACCCCAAGGGGTTATGTCGGACTCTTACCGACTAATCGCCCCTATTGCTTAGTGCCATTGTGGCTATAAGGCTATCGTAAGAGAAGGAGGTGCATCATGTCATTTTAAGCACAACTCCCCTATAGACTGCTAAAATCATAACCCTTCCATTATGCTGCGCGAAGTCGGGTAAATAAAATCACGCACTACAGAGATATAAAATCGGTCTATTTATTTCTTCGCAGTGCTCCCATTGCACTTTTCAACCCTTTAACTTGTAAAGAAACAAATATTATTCATTGTTTTTCAACCTTATCACATAAAGTTCAAAATCTGGTGGCAATATATCTACCACTATCAGACAAAGGGTTAAGATAGTCCCTTAGAGTTTGAGGGTTCCAGATCCAGATGATCATCCATTCCACCCAAGGCCACAGACTTTTTCGTTAAAACATAAATAACTTCTCCTTTGTCAATTGAACTAGAATAAAAAGAACAACACACAATTCGATTTAGCTAGCGATCAACAACCGTCCCTATTTCGGATTCACGCGCCATTTTCCCATCTAACTGTCTGGGTTTATGAAATATTATCCTTTCCAACAAAAAGATTAACCGAGTTACGGACCCCGGGCGTGAGTCTTACAACCACAACTATCTGGGGCCGGTTAATCTGCCAAGCTATGCATCCGAGCTGTCTGCGTTATCACTCCTTAAAAGACACTATACAGTTATCTATCCAAAGTAGACTGTAGGTCAGGCGAAATAGCGAGGCAAACCGAGCTATTCTTGCCGCATGCCGCAGTAAGCAGTAATAACTAGAATTTATAACAAAAAGGTGGATTTTGGACAAGGTTTTAGGACCTTGGAATACGAATGATAAGATGTTTATGTGGCAGGTTTCATTCTGCCTGTTCCATTAAATCAGTCTCTTTAATTTTTATTCAAGACTTCTGCTGGCTACAGTTGTTGCTTATAAGGAGATTACTCCTTAAGCAACACACGTTGTTTCACGGTGTTTTCAAGAACACGAGGACTTTTCTGAGTCTCTGTGGCTTTAGCTAGAACATAGTTATTAGTAACTGTAGATCGGCAATGTTAAAAATAGCATACTAACGTGTATATTAGAGAGAGATAGTTAGACGAGGCCATCCACGTCCAAGCAGGAGACTTAGGCGGCCTGTCAGTTAAAAGTACAGCTGTTAAACTGAATAATATTTTTGCTTATTTTTGTAGAAACTAAGTTTAGGGGTAAGGAAATAGTTCTATTGAAAAAAGGTTGATAGAAACCTTATATTTTGATGTCATACATGCGTGTTAAATTTTGGTCACCCATCCGAGTACCGACCGCGCACTTGGTTGCTTATCTTTCGTGATCGACGGCTCAAAAGTTGATACAAACCTTATATTGTGATGTCAGACACGCATGTTAAATTTGGTTGCAATAAGTTAAAGCATGCGCAGACACACAGACACACACACACACAGACATAATTCCAAAAAAAATAATTTTGGACTCAGGGAGGTCCAAAACGTGTAAATAGGTTAAAATGTCGAGGTCGAATTTTTTTGCGATTACAAGACTTCCTCTATACTACGTATACGAGAAAGTAAAAATCTATCGAACGCAATTTAACATGGTTATGTGTGCAGTGCCTGGATGTAATTCATCTAGAGATCAAAATCCTCATAAATATTCATTTCACAGGTAAGTACGACTGAAATATTTAGCTGTTTGTAAATTATAGAGAAGTTTTAAGTTTTAAATGCATAGGAATTATATTTAAGCTAAAAACAAATACTTAGTGAAATTCCTCCTATTTCTAACCCCACTTCTAAAGAGAGATTGACACCTACCTATCGATAACTTTTAAATAGGTAGGTATCGATATTTTCTTAGTTGACAAAGGTTATTAGTATGTCCGAAGAACTAGCAATCAAACTTTAAGGCACCTCCCTCACCGGCTCGGTGCGTTTCGATTTTGGTCTCGCTCTAGTCGATTAAATGCCAATCTATATACGTCAGTAATTATAAATCTATGCTCTAGACACTCCAAAGTTTGGATCGCAAGGGAGTGGCAAAAACGAGGATGCCTCTAAGGTCTTGGACCTCGATTCAGTTGCGCTATGACGAGAAGGAGACAATTGCCGTAGAAATATTGAATATGAAGCAGTATTCTGTGCTTTGGTAAAAATAAATGTTTTATTACAAAAGTCTACTGCTTGTGGTATTTACTGTCCAACAAGACATATGCTTCATTGCCATTTGATGATAGAAACTGGACGAGATCGCAACGGTTGTAAGCAGTCGCTTCCTACAAGTACATGGAGAGGATACACCTACGCGTGGACAGCAAGGATGGTGTTAGGTACTGCTATAGAGAGAGAGCAGCGGGGGAGATAGACGCGAACTTACAGGGATGGTTTAAATTTGTTTGGTAGTTGTAATTTTTGGTGTTTATGTACACTTATTCCAGAAAATTTGTTTTATTAATTATAGTAACAAGCAAGGCAATCAGTGAATAATAAGCTGTATCAAAAATGCAATGATATACCTTTTTCATAATTTTCCTACCCTGCTTCCAATTTATTAGGGGTCGGTGCCGCATGTTTTGATATCGGATAAATCGGCCTAAGGATTTGGTCTTAGATTTTTACGACCGTGTGCCTGACACCAACGCTCCTTGGGAACAACTATATTTCGACACCACCCGGGACCATCAGCTTAACGTGCCTTCCGAAGCACGGAGGAAAATCAAAATTTTCGGTCATCCATCCTTGTCCTGACCATGCACTTGCTAGCTTAACTTTCGTGATCGTTGCTAAGAGCGCCCGACCGCGGCGCCTTCAATGATATTAATACCAATGTCATGCAAAATAAACTTCAAAAAAGGACTCGACTTCCTTTTACATCGCGAGCTCAGGTCGCGAGTCATGAACACCGTAGGAAGTGACCTTATTGGAAATATCTGTCGTGCAGAAGCTAGAACAAATGAAGTGGTTTCAAATATAGAAAAATATTTTTTCCAATCCAAACATTCCGCAGAGTTTCCAATAAAAAAACACCGCCACAGATACGCGCCTGCGCCCGCGCCACGTCCAAAGTACCGTTACGTTCGATCTGCCGCAATGGTGCGATCGGAAGATTATCGCATCCAGCTCGTGCAAGGTCGCCGGTACTTACACGTAATAGCGAACGGTCAATGAATGCCTGTCGTGACTCGGCCAGCTTTAGAAGGGTTTTTAGATGCTTAAAAAGCTAACTAGGTAAGATAGGTAATTTTGAAAAGAACATCGATTCAAAAACTTCCTGATCTCTGGCTCACCAAATCAAGTATATTTCTTTCAGTTTAGAAACAAACAGTAAACTGTCTCTAATACTATTGTAAACTACTAAATCATTATAGAAAGAAAATGCGAGTAGTATATTTACACACACTTGTGAACAATGATTTAAGTATATATACAATTGCTTGTGAAAGTCAAAGATCACATATTATTTTATCAGTCAAGAAATTCCCCTGGAGACAAACGATGGTCTTTGCAATTTTATAACGTTTAGTAACCAAGCGGATTGATTAGATAAAGGATAATCCCGTCGATACTTTAAGAATCACAACATAAGCTCATAATACTAGCACAGATAATATAATACTATAGGTACTAGTAATACTAGTAAATGCTTTGGCAGTCTTGGCACTTGGATAATTGGCGTCAGTCAATTTGTACACCGCTTACTGAGATTCGCTTTGTTCCATTTCACATTTTATCTTACATTCAATAAAATCAATAACTATGGTTTTGTATAGAAAAACGATGGTGTATGATGTCCAATTTGACTAGTGTTGAAGATTTAATATAAACCTTCAAAAATAAGTCATAGGTATCAACTCAGGTTATGACGAGTTGCACACAGTGATTGCGTCAAGTACCCTGTGTGCGTTAAAGCCACGACCTAGAGGAACACGTCAGTTTTCAGTGGGTATGCCCTGACAGGGTGAGAACTTTGCCACACCTGCCCCAAAGTATGAGTAATGGATTTTCTGACGCAAAAAAAGGTTATAACGAGTAAGAAACGAGAAAGAAAAGAATGGATCTTATTCGTTGGGTTCCTTTACCAATGATCTAGCCCAAAGTAAGTATAATTAAGAACTTTTGTTATGGATACTAAATAATGAACATTTTAAATATGCATAATATTTTTTAATATTTTTATAAATAAATTTACATAAATATAACCACCATGACTCGCAAGCAAGTATTCGTGTTGATTACACAAATATTTGCCACTACCAGGATTCGAACCCGGACCGCGTGATGTTCGTCACTATAAAATTAGCAGTAAACAAAACTTACTAATCTGTTTGGAAAGTAATAATTCCTATTGGACTATATTGATCGGGTAAGGCTATACTTATATCTAAGCAGATATCCACTCTTCCCAAGCACACTTCTATATTGGGCCACCTAAATTAGATAAGTAATCTCTCGAGCACGGAATTTCGGGAGAAGCGATAAGGACCTGTTTTTATAAGCAAAATTTTCACCAAAGCTGTTGCTATGTTGAATATTGATACCAACTTATATTCGGTGTTAAACGAAATGGAACGAAATGTTATTTGATTTGATGATTTTACTATTCCTGAGAATTATGCTAGGCTTTATATTTTCAGCGATTAAAAATATTGGCGACACTGGAGCAGAATTTAAGCATCTTCTCGGTATGTAATTACGATCCTGCCGCCATTGATTTTCTATCTAATTTATTGTAAATGAGGTCTCTAATTTAGTTGGCTTATGACTATGACTTGGACAAGATGATTCAAATCAGATCCTAGTGGAACCAATGTTGACCTTTTGAATCTCAATGCGACAATTAAGTCAAGCACCGCTTATGGAGGATATCCGGAAAGTCTGTGTAAAGAACCATTATTGGCGAAAAGAAGCATATTTGTAACATAACTGTATTCAACGCTCAACATTAATAAATGTCTTCATCAAGTTACCATAATCCCCATCAAGTATTTTATAGCTTCAATTTTACGACCCATTTCACTCAAGAAATGTGCATCCCATGCAGTATCTGGGCGGCCGCCAAACGTTTTAGTTGAATAATTATTTGCTCCGATTCCTAGGGAACTAATCAACTAGGCAGCAAATAAACAACGGCTGGAACGGAAAGAGGGAGCGACGCAATCAGCGTTCAGGAAACGACAATTTGACGACAATTTCTCGTCGCCCTCACAGGATGAATTAACAGCAACGCCTCTCTCCACCGTGGGCGTTGCGAAAGTCAATAGTTTGTTACTTATTTCATTTAACCCGATAGGATGATGGTCCTCCTACGAGTCCTTGATATAATAGCGTGTTACCATTGCAGTGCTAAATCCAGGTTATTAGACTATAATAAGCTTTATTATTATACACCAAAAGTAGCTAATACAGACATAGTTCAATTAATAAATTGTACAATTAGCGGCCTTATCACTGAAAAGTGTTTGCTTTCAGGCAACCTTTGGGTGAAAAGAAATAGTTATTGACACACTTATTGCCCTAGAGTCTTTTATAATGTTTTATATTAGGTAGTGATTAAGTTTGATTTCCCGATGTGAAAAAGAATTAAGAGTCTCTTATAATATAATGATTTGGATATTTCTTAATTCAAAGTGATTATCTTCGTACGATCACAGATAATATAATACTAGTACGATTAAGAAGAGAAAGTGACACGACAAATTAGTTTTTTTTTCATATATTTAGGTCAACAAACAATTTTACAATATGGATTTTACAAGACATTTAGATACTGATAACAGTACAATTATTGTAATTGTAAAACCAGCTACGTTAACCACAAATTAATTTGTCATAAAAAAAATCAAAACAATTAATTGTTGATAATTTGAGTCTGAGTGTTTTGATTGGATTCCATAAAACATGTAAATTACATTACAATGATAAGTTGACGAATGGCTTTAAAATGAATAGTCATGGCTACATTTAAAATAGGAATGGTAAACTCCGTAATTGGTAATAAATCCTCAAGGATTACTATAGAATTCAATATCAGAGAGGAAGGTAACTTAGCACGCAGCTTATTACTTTATTACTAAAATATCTAATGATTACAAATTATCTAACGGACTAATAAAATGAGTACGCGTTCAACTACGTATACCCGGGAGCTATAAACGGTAAATTGTGGCTAATTCTCAGTGACAAATTTTCCCTTTACATCATAAAGATAATACGGATAGACATCTTAATGGCCTGACACTCTGTGAAATTAAGATACGCTTTGACGAGCTTGACGTTGTGAATTTCTGAGGTTATCTTCACACAATAGATAAGATTTTTTCGGTGGCGCTTAAGTTGATGAGCTCAAGTGCTCATAGGACTTAGAACAGAGCTTTCGCCACGGTTCTCGGCAAATTTGAGAAGACATAGGAGACGATAAGCTTGTCTCTGATTAACAACTTATTCATTATAACTTTACCCATAAATAGGTCAAAGAGCTCGATGGTGTAATTGGTTTGATGTTAATTTTGAAAACAAAGCAATTTTCACCTCGACTCAAGATTGCACGCCAAAAATTTTACTATACTCTACTAGCATATGTTCCCATTTTTGATAATTCGTGGCTTTAGCTGCTCCGTGCTTCGGAAGGTACTTACATTGTTCCACATCATGATGGCTGGCATAATTCATGGATTTATTACTAAGCTACTAAAATTTAAATTTCAACATGACTTTCTTCGAATGTAACCATATTGGTATTCAGTGTAACCACGATATTAGTCAAAAACTTAACCATATATAATTATGACTTCACGCTCTTCCACACTTGCTGTGATCGATCCAAAAGCGATCAGTAGCACATAGTTTTGTTTGGATACCAGGAATGCTCGTACCAAACAGATGTATAGTATTTATTATCTCATTTGTTTACAACATTTTCAAAAGATTGAGCTGAGAACATGCAGGTAATATTCCAATTTTCGACATGAAATCTTTGCGTTGGTACTTAACGGTAAACCGAAGTAAATACGCTTAATACAATTAATCTCCGGTATTTTGTTATCAAAGATAGTAATAGTGAGTATATTACCAAAGGTATTTACTATATCTAACGGCATGAATAGTGTACGTGATGATAAGTACGTGTTACTTTTGGAAAACGTTTTGCCTATCTACAACTAAATTTGTTGAAGCCGTCAGGTTTAATTTTGGCTTGATATATTAGGCTAACCGTCTCGGCGATCTAGTGGTTCGGGCACCGGCGTTAGGTCCAGAGGTCTCGGGCCAGATACCAAGGGAGTACAAATTTGTGCTCTGTTTGATTGGTGGTAAGGTTTCTTTTACACACGAGTGGTACGTTGTTGCTTGTCCCAACACTGATATGTGAAAGTGAAAGTTGGGTATAGGAGAAAAGACACGAAAGCAGAATAAATTCAGTTGAAATGAGAGCCTTGAGGAGTATGGTGTAAAATCGAGTGACATTGGTACAATATCGTGATAAGTGAAGGAGGATATACTGATAAGAATTGAGAAAGCGATGCTCAAATGGTTCGGTCATGTAGAAAGGATGTGTGAAAGTAGATTGACGAAAAGGATATATGAGTCGGAAGTGAACGGAGATGTGGTCCGAGGAAGACCTAGGCGAACGTTTACCGATCAAATTGAAGATGTCTTGAAAAAGGGCCAGGTCACAAGTATTCGAAACCGTGGAGCATGTATGAGGACAGTGATGGCTGTAGATGAAGCGAAAGAAATATGTAAGGATCGTAGCAAGTGAAAACAAGTGATCTCTGCTCTGGAATATTTTTTGCTTTTACAAACGCGTAAATATTTTTAATACTAGAAAAAATACACTGACAAAAATCGACCTGCCTCAGTAGGGAAAAGATTTGATGAAACAATGTTTACCATAAAAACATAAGCATAGACAAATTTTCGTTAACGCAGCCCGGGCGGCTGCGTTAACGAAAGTTTGCGGAAGATGCTGGGTTCGGTTCCCGTCTGAGGCAGGAAGATTTTTTTCCACATGAGTTTCCTCGTCTAGCAGACATGGTTAGCCGCAATAGACGTGATAAATATAGACTCCAATCCCAATCTGCTAACACTACTTTATTAAGAAAAAGCGTCTTTTGTATGGGGCCACAATTATACAATAAAGTACCAAAATCCTTTAAAGACCTTAATATAAATAATTTTAAGAAAAAAATGAAATATTTATTGATTGAAAAATGTTATTACAAAGTAAAAGATTTTCTTGATGACAGATTGGAAAGTTAACTTTAATTTGACATCGTTTTATTTTACATATTAATTTAGTATTATTATTTGACATTGTGGATATTATTTATTTGACATTTATAATATTTTTTTTTATTCATGATTTTAATTGTAATATTTGACATTTTTAGTTAGAGTTAGTTAGGTATTCAATTCGTAATTTGACATTTTTAATAAAAAAATCTTAAACATGAATTGAAATTTTATAATGTTTAAATTTTTAAAATATATTTTTTGTACACCTTCCGAGGTAAGACATGTCGGTACCAAAATGATAAGCTTGTAAATCTTAGCTATGTATAGCATACTCACACATGTTTCTGACAAATAAAATTATCTTTATCTTTATCTTTCAGTGTATTTTTTCTAGTATAGCGGACCCGACATACTTCGTCCTGTCGTAAAGAAATTATTCGAATTTTTCTCGCCGTAAAAACCATCCTTGAACTTCAACGAACATTTTAAAAAAAGAATTGGCTAAATTGGTCTAGGCGTTGTTGAGTTATGCGCTCACCAACACATTTTGCGATTCATTTTTATTTTTTCTAGTATTAAAGTGCTCTCTGCCTACCTCTATGGGAAAAAGACGTGACTTAATGTTAGTATGTGTATGTCGGGTAGGTTGTCCACGGCAGAGGCAACTGCAAGCGTCGGCGGCAGCTGTTGCCATTGTCAAACAAAAAATCAACCCACCCCATAGGACATTAGTCGGCGAATACTTATCTCCTGCCTCCTGCGGGGGAGTTTTCTCCACGGCTAGGTAAGGTTTCTTCTTAAAGTTTTCGATGTCGATGTAAGGTTTCGCAGACGACAGCAATAACCAATCAACTAAACCTATTTTGGTTGATCAAAGCGAATATCGTTAATTTTCAAAATGAAAACGAGAACATTCTAACGGGTAATCCATTCCTCCAAAGCTTTTTCATTGATTATTTACTAAAACTTCAATTTACAGGCGTGGCTGATTAATGTAACACGCGCTTTAACTTGTAGGTCAATTTCATTGTTTCAAACTAGACCTACAAATTCCTAGATCTTATCTCAAAGCAAATGCTTGAAGTTTGATTTTGGAAAAGTTGTTCTTGGAACGATTCTGATAAAGTTACTGATACTTTTGTGAACAAAATTAATGGCCTTCGTCGTAAATACGTTGCTTCGTTTTGTAAGTATTTAATACAAATCTATACTAATATTAAAAAGAAGAAAGATTTGTGTGTTTGTGAAAACATTTTAATAAATTCACCGTAAGAAAGCTACTTTTTTTACTGAGTAACATAGGTAAGTTACCCATATTTATACTTAATATGAAAAAAATTAAATTATACTCGCACAACGTCGCAGGAAGAGCAATAGTCTATGACATTATAAAATACATAATTGACAGTACCTATCTCAGACCAATGATATTGATGCGCAATTAGTCAATTATTAGTAAACTAGCGACCCGCCCCGGCTTCGCACGGGTGCAATGCTTATGTAAATATGCATGTATTATACATATAAACCTTCCTTAAGAATCACTCTATCTATTAAAAAAAAACGCATCAAAATCCGTTGCGTAGTTTTGAAGATAGGGACAGACAGACAGCGGATAGCGACTTCGTTTTATACTATGAAGTGATAGTGATTGGCATTTCTTAGCAATTCCGATGTGAATGACGTGTGCAATAAAGTTTATATATTTTTTCCGAATTTTAATAATAAATATGCACCAAGATTAATAATAATAAACGAAACGAAGAAAACAAAGCAGGAAAAAATGTTTCTAATTTCTGATTACTTTAATTGTTATTGCTTTTAAGTCATCGATTTTGTAATTAAGATAAAAATAAACTAGCCGCATGCTAAGGTCCAATTTTTTGAACTAGATTTATGTTACCTACATACTTACATATATTTAGTTGATTAATTTTTCATCTGCAACTACTTATAACTCCAACTGCACTGCTTACTCATACATATAGGTGTGTGCGATAGTTGTATGTATGTATGCATCAAGAGCAAGATGTCATCCATCCCAGTATCGCACAAGTTAATTACCTAAATTTCCGATCTCAAAAAACTTTTGCCTGCGTTATTTATTAAGTCTCAACAAAACTCTAAAAATAGCAAAAAACAATTGTGGTGTTAATTAACACAGTTCTGGTATTAAAATGTCACCGAATGGCGTGCGATGTACCGGTAATGACGAGCATGATTCAGCGCAATTAGCGCTGCGGCGGTATCCATATCGCGATGGATCGCTGTAAACTCGCTGAAATAAAGCGCGGGTAACGCTTTGTGGGTCATGGGTAATGAGTCGGAAATTTATTTCATAATAACCGGCTCGGAAATTAACTGAAATTAATCCATTGAGCAAATTTTGGAATTTGGGCAATTTTGGAAAGTTTAACGAAAGTCGATACACAAAAATGTATATGTATAGACCGATAAGGACGCAGCATGATGAATTTAATGATCCTCGCGTGATGTGAAATTGTGAATGCTATGATTTTTATATTTTTATATTCTCGTATACGTAGTATAGAGGAAGTCTTGTAATCGTCAAAAAATTCGACCTCGAGATTTTGACGGATTTACACGTTTTGGACCTCACTGAGTTCAATAATACCGTTTTTGGAATTATGTCTGTGTGTGTGTCTGTGCGTTAGCACGATAACTCGAGCATGCTTTAACTTATTGCATACATGTATGACATCCAAATATAAGGTTTCTATCAACTTTTGAGTCGTTTCCGGTATACGAGAAAGTCAAGGGGAGACCACTCCCGATTTTTTTGTGTTGTACCATGCATTGGTAAGTATCTACTACCTACCTAAGTAAATACGAATAGGACTTGTGCTATTACTAGATTTTTTAAAATCTTTAACAGGGAAGCTGATAAAGCAGAAAAAAAATATATCTAACCTAAAGCCGCCTTCTACTCACATGGTAATTCTGAAGGTGGAGACCACACAACACCACTGATGAACGAACTGGCTTTCTGATCGCCAACTGTTAGATTACTATAATGATGTTAACACGATTGAAGGCGGTAAACTGTAATAAGGTAATGGTAACTCGCCAGCCGAGCTTCATACAAGCCCTCACACGAAATTAATATTGTTATTTAACTGCTATAATCCTGGTACATGCAGTCCGACTAGTAGAATCTATATTATTTACATCAACTTTACTAACAAAATTGATATTATCACATGTAAATTATCTAATGATTATCATACGCCTGTCCTATTTTTTTTTAAATAATATTATTTTATCGTAGATAGTTGGTTGTAATAAAAAAATAAATAAAACCAAGATACGTAAACTTTATAGTATGTACTTATATTTAGATACATACACATGAATTTGATGTATAAATTGCGTAAATAAGTAGGTAATATAAAAATCTACGCCGCAAATATTTATTATCCTAAGGCCATTTTGATTAATTTAATGTGAGTATAAGATAATCTTTAAGCAAGGACACACTATCTATAGGTACATATTTAATCGATTATACGATTACATTTTTCATTGACTCGTTTGATTAAAAACCGGCCAAGTGCGAGTCGGACTCGCACACCGAGGGTTCCTCGGTATAAACTGCTGTATCTTTTGATCGCGTTAACTTAGAAGTTTGATTTTTTCACTGCTTAAAGGGACAATAGACCTAGCTATTTGGTATAAATTTCAATTTGATACCTTTATTCGTTCGTAAGAAATAATTATATGAAATAATTATATAATAATAAGTATAAATAGTTTCATTTTATTAAAATATTTTTATTATATTATATAACTAAAAAAATATGATTTTCGCGATTTTTCCTATATTTGCATTATATGACAATACTTCATGCCAAATTTCAAGATTCTGAGTTTAAGGGAAGTATCCTGTAGGTTTTGATTCCTTTGCGAGTGTCGGAAATTTGTTGAAAATATCGACATAATCGGCTGTATCTTTTGATTGGCTTGGCTTAGAAGTTTGATATTTTCACAGCTTAAAAGGACAATAGACCTGAGTATTTCATGTGAATTTCAGCTTGATACGTCCTCGCGTTCTTGAGATAAAGGGTCTTGACAGACAGACAGACAGACGGACAACAAAGTGATCCTATAAGGGTTCCGTTTTTTCCTTTTGAGGTACGGAACCCTAAAAATGGTAAAGTTCTTACAGACGGCATAAAAAACTTTCCATTTGAAACTTAGAAACTGAAAATCCAAAAATTAAGAAAATCTAGATAACCTGTCAACCTCAAGCGGTTTCAAATAATTTTGTACCAATACAACAAGCCACCTATGTAACCTCAATTTTATTAGACATAAATGAGATAAATTGCGTACAGTATTCTCGTAAATGTTAGAAAACCGCCCAACTACATAATGTACAAAGTTCGACAAGGTATTGTTGGAGAAGACTGCGGGGAGTCTTTGATAACTTTGGCAACACGAAATTATATTTGCTTACGGTTACTCAACTCTGTTTATAAGCTATTTAATACAATCAGGAAATTCGCAGTTGTGAGGGTTAGGACTTGAATACACTATAAGTTGAAGAAAGTTCAAGCCTCTCAAGCCAGCTGATATTATTTTTATTAGCTTTCAAATCTTAATTCTACTATTTTTGAATCTACCTTAGATTTTGGCATTAAGAATTTGTGATAATCAAATAATATATAAGAATTTCTAATTTCGTATAGTCAACTGTCTTAGAATGATTAGGTACGACAGTTAAATACCTATTACTTAGAAATACATTTGAAATGAATGAATGAGATTCCGCGCATAACATCTCCCTACTCTTTCCAAAAGCACAAAATTAATTATAAAGTTTAATACTTTATAATTAATTGTAAATGGCGTCAAGATGCCTGTTAGGGTTGTATGGAACTCTGTCATTTCCTGTTCTACTTCGATGACTATTTTAATTAAAGTTGTAAAAATTATGTCGCCAAATCCAATGGAGTGACAAAAATTGTACTTCGTTTTGGTATAACTGCTTAAAAGACTCGGAGTTTGTTACGTCGAATCAAACTAAAATAAGGTCAAATAAACCAATATTGCTTGAAACCCAATTTGGTTGGCCTGTAGCCGGTACATATTGGAACATTTTCGCCACAACCATCCAAGGTTAACTGTAACTTTTCTTTAGAGACACGTGCAGCTTCAAGTTCTGGGAAGTCGAAGAGCTTCCGTCTTTCAGAAACAAATTATCCACGGAAGAACAGTACTATGAGAATCATGTGGAATCATCTTGCGGATGGTAGATTTTGAGCAAAAGTTCAGCTCTCGTAGAGGTGATAAATGAAATAAGTATAATTGTAAAAATAATGCCAGATTAAATAGTAAACGTAAAACAAGTAAAATAATGCCTATCATGGCATGAAAAGTGCTGAGACGGGACTCGAACCCGCGACCTTTCGCAATCCGGGTTACTGGTCTTCCAACTTGAGCTACACAGGACTGTTTAATCATGTTTACTCGCGACGAATTTAGCCATGTCCTTTGTCTCTGATTACGTCACAAGCCGACGTATGCCTAACAACGTTGCAGATTTATACATCTTTAATACCCGATGAGATTATATTTACAAATTCTTTGGTATAATTTTACTTTACATTTTTACTTTCTCGTATACGTAGTATAGAACAGAGGAAGTCTTGGAATCGTAAAAAAATTCAACATCGAGATTTTGACGGATTTACACGTTTTGGACCTCTCTGAGTCCAAAAATATTTTTTTGTTTGGAATTATGTCTGTGTTTGTGTCTGTGTGTCTGTGCGTTAGCACGATAACTCAAGCATGCTTTAACTTATTGCAACCAAATTTAACATACGTGTATGACATCAAAATATAAGGTTTCTATCAAATTTTGATCCATTGATCACGAAAGTTAAGCAACCAAGTGCGCGGTCGCGGTACTTGGATGGGTGACCAAAATTTAACACGCATGTATGACATCAAAATATAAGGTTTCTATCAACCTTTGAGTCGTTTCCGGTATACATACGTGAAATTCAAGGGGAGACCACTCCCGATTTTTTTTTTGAGTTAAAGTGTCTAAAAGACGAAAACAAAAATCAGTAACATCATAAAAGCCTTCATAATTCGACCCACTGCTGGGACACAAGGCCTGTCCTTGTCATCGAAGGAGGTTTAGGCAGTAGTCCACCACGCTTGCCCAATGCGGATGGTGGATGGAGTATAAGGGTTCAATACCCCTTTGCCGATCCATTAGTCGCCTTCTACGACACCCATTGGAGGATATGGGGTGATGCTATTCTACTCTGCCGGCATCAGATGGCTGAAATAATATTATTTTAAAATCATTAAAAAAGAATAATATAAGAAGACTGGTATATTACCATCTTATCGTAGTCAATACGTATGATATTTATCTATCGGTTTATCTAAAGGTCTGACTGAGAAATCAAGCTACCGGGGGTACGTGACCGCGATCCTGCAGCGTAGCTGAGCAGCGGTGATTATTCACCTCGTGTGCCTACCTGGGGGTAGACAGGTTACATGGCTTTAGCTGCTTCCATTTCAACTGTTATATTAAGGCTTGTATTGAAAGGGATAAATGCTACACGCAATGTTGGATAAAACATCGATCGTAGATGAGGTGTAGATTAAATCGCGAATAAGACATTTCTATTCTTCTTCTTCTTTAATTAATGGCGTTCGCGTTGTTTATCGCATTTCGCCAATGTCAAGTGAAAATGTACTTTTAAAGTAATAGACAATTGTATGGTAGATTGAGGTTAAAAATGGAGTCTCTCAACACGTGTTTTTACAACAAGAATTCGGGAGAAACTCCGTCATTTCTATTATGTTTCCTCAGATTTGGAAGCTGGTGCTTGTTATGTGGCCCCATTTACATTTGATCGACATCTGACGAGTAGTTTTTGAGTTATCTCAATGCCTATTTAATTGACATCGATGATATCGCTATCATTTTATTGCTTGATAAAGATATCGAGATAGTTTCCTGAAAATTTCTATACTTACAACACCGCAAAACAGAAAACAGATTATTTTTAATAAAAAAACGCCTTCAAATTAAAAACGGAGATATATATTTGTGTTTAAAAAATCCAAATTTTTTTGAGGTTGGAACCTCTATCTTCGAAGTAAACGTATATAGTCACTTGTATTTGGGACCGACCTCAAAAAACATTTAGATATTTTTAAACACAAAAAACTTATTTCTCGGTATTTAGTTTTGAGGAAGATTTTTCCATTTAAAAATATTTTTTTATGTAGCTTTTAATTACTTAGTGTGACTTTTTCAAATGATTTTAGATAAAATAAAACGGCTAACAGTAACTTGTAAGCCACACAAAAAGCAGAAGTATTAATGATTATAAAAATAAAAGCATTTCGAGTAACTCGAATTGATAAACAAGTTTATCAATAGCCGCATTTTCCGCACGCGACGCGTAGGTACAGGGGATGACATAAAAATTTTGTTCTTACCAGGGGCGATAAAAAAAAAGACTCAGATCGCATATTAATCGCCCCCGCCTTCAGCTCAGGCGTCAAATAGATTTGAGAGATTTTTTGTTTTAACGCCCCAGTTAATAAATCTTAATCTACTGTTTCATGAATTCAGTACCTACTTACTTCTTAACCATAACAGTTACTTTCGCCATTGACTGTATATACATTTGTACAAACCACTATTATGATGTAAAGTCTATAGTTCTATACCGATAGGTCGCTTTCTTATTAGAAATGAATGAGCAGTAAACTTTAGTGGAATCACAAAATTTATTACACCATTATTGGAGTAGATTAACAAAGGGAAGTTTTGTTCTGTTCACTTTACACTGCTGTTCATGTTCATTGTACAAGTATCTACCTAATGTTGTGCAATTATTCTACACAAAATTCAACAAGTATATAACAAGTTTACATTATCCCACGCTTATGAAATTATGGCGTAAGCGTTTTATCCTGGCAATTTTCTCCCGTCGACTAATGCCGGCTTAATAGAACGCTGGTACCGTGAATGAATTGATCACAAAGCGCCCGCGCATTTGAAATTGAATAACGCGCCATCTACCGTCCGTTTAGCGATAAAATCGTAGAATTATAATATTCTGAGAAGGTACGTAATAATTTTGTGCTTAGGTATTAGTGCTTGAATATTGTGGTCATAAATTAGTTGGATAGGTGTTGTTGAAGCCTATATCTTCAGTATCTGGGCCTTAACGTGCGTAGGCAATATAATTTTATTGGTCCCAATTACCTAGTTTATTTGCTGATCGTATATTAACGGCTGATAACAGCTCTTACAAATCAAAGCTTGATGATTTGGTGGGCTGGCTCTTTGCTTGAATATGTTTTTAATTTTAAAATTTATCTAAAGTCAGAAATTTATACGAGCGACAACTTGCTTGTTGATAATGGTTTAATTATCTGTTTCTTAACTTTAAAAAAAAACTAGGTAGGTACTATTTATGAAGTACTAATTATTATTTTATCAATTCTGTTTCAAACCACTTTAAAGTAGGATATTTCATGAGAAGCTATGTATAGTCATTTGACAAATGCGTGTTTAGCGAAAAATCACCATTTGGGTATTTACCATGTTTATAGATAATAAGTGATCTGATTTATTCATTTCCATATATTTATTATTATTTCATAACATGATATCAGTCAGAATACTGAGATGATTTGTCATGGATAAGGGCTGAGACGGGACTTGAATCTGCGACGTTTCGCCATCCGGACAACTACCTACTCTTCGAACTGAGCTATACTAAGGCTGTTTAGTTTAACCAAGATGAATTTAGCCATGTCTTTGGTTTTTGTATTATTAATAATTTCAATCATAATTAGTTAGATCTCAACCTGTTAGATCTCAGACCAATAATTATTGGTCTGAGTGTTAGATACTATTTTGAGTACTGTATGATATAAACTGCCAGATATTGGCGCGAAAAAACAGCGCGCTTTCGTCGCCTTTTAAAGGAACAAGCTTTATTGTTGTAGGTATCATTATAATTTTATTTCATTTTGTGTCACATTTTAATTAAGTATATTAGTTTATGTAATTATAGTTAGTATTAAATTAGTTTTATATATATTTTTTTATTTTTTGCACATTATGTATCTCATAAACAGTGTACCTATGTTATACCCAGTAGTGAAAACTAATTAGGCTAGTGTGTTATTTATTTTTGTAATTCAAATGTATAATATTAAGCTGTTAGTTTTCCTAATAAAGAAAATAAAAAATATTGGACGTGGACGTGGCTACATTCAGTCAAAAAAGTACCGGGAATGGATCAGTTGTTTATGGTTCCAAATTCAATTTTTTGTTTTGCTAAGGCTCTACTCAGTCCTTTTGAATTATTAGCGTGATCATATACATGCGTGATAAGCCCTTATACGCGCCATGCGTTAATCAATTTAATTTCACTGCTTCAAAAAACGCTTCAACTAAACAAACAGGAAATCCACAGCCCGTTGCTCCTTATAAATCAACCAAGAACCTGACAGGAATATGCAAACTCCACGACAAAACACCGATTACCCTCACAATTGGAGCTGGATGTTATTTCTTCACCATTAGACAAATGTGGCGCAGAATCCAAACGGCTGCTTGTGGCATTGTTTCTCGGTAACGAGGTGGGCCGGCTTCCTCGATGGCGCTATAAAAACCAACAACCTTAGCGGGACACAGCTCTACTTAGGGCCAGAGGAAACTGACAGGTAAAAACACCTTTGTTTATAGATGTTTTTGAACAAGGTTGGTAAACAGATATACTTAGAATATTATTTTATTATTATTTAAAAACTTTATTGCACAAAGACAGTACAAAGGGTGGACTTAATGCTCTACAGCATTCTCTACCAGTCAAACAGAAAGGTGCGTGAGATACAGTGTAGAAGGCAGGCAGTGAAGGATCTACAAGACTGCAAATATTTAGAATGAATATATAGGTTACTTACAAAGAATTACATATTTTTTTTTATTTATTTATTTATAATTACACAGTTACAGTTTTAAATATTTATATCTGCCAAACTGCATAACAGTTTGTCGGCAGTAGTTCTCGTGACCAGAAATTCAAATAACTGTTTACTATAATTATGCTAAAGTAAGTACCTAATATATACTGGGTGTAAAAGACATGACAAGAATTAATATACTATAATTATACTTATATAACGATATATAAATATTAATAATACCACATATACATACATAATACAATATTTTACATGATAGACTAAACGTTATACTTAAGATTCATTCATATCAAAGAAAAAAAACAATGTTTACGTACTTTTTAGATAGTGATCATGCACTAACTTCTTTAATGAGACTTTATTAGGAGCGCTTTGTACACAGGGCGGTAGGACATTCCAAAGCCGAATAGCAGTGAGAGTAAAGGACTTTGAGACGAACCTAGTATGATGAACGGGTGTTTGTAGTCTAAGGGTGTTGTTAGAGCGAAGTTTACGTTCATGAGATGACCCCAGATATCAAAATCTAGATTTCGAATTAGAATTAGAATATTCTTTATTGCACTTTATTGTAACTATAACTTTATTGTAATTTATAGTTTTCGTCAAATCGCATTGAATAAAATACGAGGGGCACACAACATGATTATTTAAAATTATTACTGCAATTTTTTAAATTTAAACTAAAGCAAATAGGTATATAAAAATTAAATGATCAAAAACTAAAATAAAAATAACATGACCGAAACATCACTTCTTGTTCCGCTTACCCTGTCTTTAAGTCCCGAATCCTTCATTAAAGCCAGAACAAACAGCCAGAAAAGGTTAATGAAATAATGAAACACAGTAAATTAATATAAAAAACACAAACTAGACATCTGCACTGTTGTAAATGTTGAAATTGGCAATGAATCGACTAGGGCGAGACCAAAAAAATGCACCAATGCGTGAGTAATGCGCATGTGTGCGTGAAAAATAGTACTGCAGTCTGAAAGCTGCTGTCTTTTCTACGTAACTGACAGGCCTACCTAGGCCGCCTGCGAGAACGTGAAATGGTCTCGTCTATCTATCTCGCTCTAATATACGCGTTAGGATATTCTATCTCTTTCACATTGCCGACCTACAGTTTCCTATATCTATGTCTGATCTAGCTTTTATGGCTACCAAAAACTGCCAAATCCTTAATAGATTTTGAACGCTATGTGTAGGTTAAAAGATTAAAAAATTATTGAATAAATTTGACACTTTTGATCTGTTTTGGCTGATCTGCTGTCGTCTTATCGCTATACAAGCTCTCCAGACAATCTTTTGAAGGAATAGAAGATATAGAATAACTCGAGGAAAATTGTCGGTGTATTACTTGATTATTACTTATTATAGGTTAGAAGTCGATGAAATAAACCTACTCGCCATTTTAGGAAAATCAAGGAGTGTAAAAATAATGGTCCTGGATCGTTAGTCGTCAAAAAATTTGTAATCCTTAATAGTCTTATTTTTATCTTAAAGTTTATTAATTTCATTTTAAGATGTATGCTGCCATGTAAACATACACAGACTATGCTGACCTGACCAGTATTATTACTGCAAGTGGCATAACTTTACCGGTAAGTGTGGGTAAATCATTCCTAAGACTAATTCTACGAACACAAATGTCTAGTAATGTGATTGACACACCGTCTGATCCAGAGTCACCTTCGTAGAGAACGGTTAATTACCTGTAAGAAGAAAGACAATACTTTATTATTTGTCTGATAAATATTATCTTTAGAAATAAGTAAAGGCGTTAGAAATATCAATGTGTCTGTCACGTATCATTACGTATTTATTTATATAAAATCGTATATTTCATCACAATCCAATTAGTTTAACACACTTCGAATTATGTTTAGTCTACATTTAGTGGCTTAATTTTATTTATATCGTACCTTTTGTCTTACTGTTTTTATATGTATTTTTAAGATAAGGTAGAAAAGGATATAAATTAAAATTTTGTATTTCCCATGTATTGAATATTCTCACTCACATTTTCGGTTGACTGTAAATAGATTTGTTGTAGATAACTGTATATAATTGCTTTTTATTCATGTCACATAACTCAACTGTAATCCTTTGCATCATCCTCTTGCAGCGTCAAAAGCAAAGTCTTTTTTAAATGGACTAACTTTTAAATCGTCATCATCACAAGTGCCAAGGTGCAATGATTCAAGATGGTTGTTGAGCGTAATCTCCGTCGGTAACTGTCCCCTGCCTACTTGACCGACTGGACATATCGGACACTTCTTGCTAGTTATTTTGAATTACTACACTACTATGGTTTGAGCTATCGGAGATGGCGGTATTTAAATTAAGACTTTTTGTTACCAAGGTACTTTTTTCTTTCAAAATCTCCAATTTTAAGTTTTTCAATAAGCTTTTAACTTCAAATATCTATGAGTAGATTGCGCTGCGTTGAAACTAGTATTTACCTATACTTTGCCTATGCAATAATTGATAGTAGGTAAATAGTTTTTCTATTAACTTGTTTCAAGTTAAAGATTATTTAGATACCTATGTACTAGGCATTTGGAACTATATTCCTTATTACCAAAGTCAAACTGATTTGTCGAACAAGACGACCGGCAAACCTGTGGGGATTTTATGGCACTGCATACTGCATGAATGGTGCAAACATGATAATACTTAAATGGCTATCAATAACAGATTTCGGTCATCACAAGGCTTAAAATCGTACTTAGGTTCCTCCAGGTGCCATCTCAGAGCAAGATTTTATCGAGTTGTCGAATTGTGATTAAAAACTCGCTATCGCTTGTAGCTTTAGCCACCTCAGTAATGCAGCTTGACTTTTGCGCGTACGGTAATTCAGTAATGGTCGGATTCATTGATTGCCGCCCTAGAAGCCTAGCGGTCGCCACTCACTACCCAGATGACGGTTATGTGACGCACGACTACCTTACAGTTATACGTGGCTTCTGCCTTAGTTATTAAAACAGCTGTTAATACTGTCAAGGTGATAGAGGAAGTCAATCAGTTCATTCAGTTAGAAATTTCTTATAAATTATGGTTGTAAACTTCTATTAACACTTACTTTAACTATTAGCTATCTAGGCGAGTGGCTTATTTTAATCGAGCCCCACCAAAAACCTAATCGAGCAAAATTAAGAATGTTATGTAAACATTTTCAGTCAGTATCCCCTTATTATAAAACATTGACTAAATTTAGTCATGGCTGAAAACTGATATAGTCACTTTTATTTACTGAATGAAAGACAGAGATAGCATCAGTTTTAAACCACGACTAACTTTAGTCCATATTTTATAATAAGGTATTTTATTGGTCTAAGCAGGGAGTATTGGTTTCTAATATCTGATATTTGCACTCAACAACAAGCAACTCTCAGCAACAAGCACTGAAACTGATTTTTTGGCTTAAAGATGTTTTGAGAACTCTTAAAAATATGACAAATCATATTTTAACAACGAGAAAATATAAAAATAGGGGCATAATTTTACCGTGAGGTTGGATTTATTGGGACGCGACTTATTTTATTATTCTTTTTAACAGATTGAAAGCAAAAGAAGCGCTTAAAGTAAAGACTCAATAAAACAACGGTACACTACCTAAAATGTTGCACAGAGGCGAAGGAAGATAATTACCTTTAGTAAGCGAAAGAAATGTAATTGAATTACTTGTAAATTAACTGTAGGCAGAAGGAAAACTCAATTTCTCGAGGGTTATATTAGGGTGGTTGGCTAACGTGATTTCAGATTATAGCAGATGTTTTGCAAAAACCACCGCTAATGCCTTAGAATAAGGTCCTTAATGATGTATTTCTGTGTATGCACAATAGACATACTACAAGCAAATCTTCAATTTGCCAAGCAAAACTTTTTTACGATTATACTTATCAGAATTCGGATGCATTTTATTTATAAATTTATTGGTGTACTAATAGTGTTTGGCGATTTTTTGTATTGTAATTGACCGGGCCCATTAAATACGCACTGATGAAGACATCAATATCAGTGCGAGAATTTACGCGTAGCTTATCATTTATGTAGTATATACAAGTGTGTATGTGCACTATAATGCTCATTTCTTGAATACTTTATTTGCTGCTTGTGGTGCTTTATTTTAGGTCTACTTAACAACCTTCATATTTTTATCTTTATTTATCAAATTTTTCTGTTCGTATGTTATTAACCGCACTCCACCTAAACAGTTGGAGCAATCTTGATGTTTTTTTTTTGTATGCGTTTAAGCGGATCCGAGAAAGGTTCTTCAAATTCAAACTATTGAAACAATTTGAAAGCTTACTGTAGACACAACACGGCGTTTTGAACAACAAAGTCCACCACTCAATAGTAAAGCTAAAATGCTTTCAATTAAAATCAAGGCTCATTTGGAGACTCTAGGGAACTAAGGGAACGAAAAAACACGTCTCGCGTCTGAAACTCCTGCAGGATAACGTATGGGGGAACATGAGGACCTTTGACAAAGTAATGACGCCCCGCAGACAAAGGACCCCTTCCCTCCCCACTCGGAGGTACACGATGAGGGTAACTAAGCGTTGCGATGGCAACACCGAGATTTGGGGATTTGTTTTAGCGCTACCGTTTGCTCGGTGATAAATGACCTTTTTAGTAAAATAGCGGAGTGTTGGACACTTTGTTGTTTTTCCTTTGAAGAGGGATAGTGAATTAAGGCTACTTTTAACTTTTCAAAAATATCTATATACCTACAATAAATCTTCCAAATGCTTCAAATCCGACTCGACGGAGCAATGTAAAATTTATTGTCTTTTGAGTAACTCTACTAGTTTCTTAAAAGGGCAATGAAATAAAATCGTTCTTTTACACAACAATTCACACACGTCGGTGTAAATTACAACAGAGAGAGTAACGATACCCGCTCATTGATATTTCGTTTGATGCCAACAGTGGCGATGTGTTCCTGGAAGTAACCAACACAGTCTCCATAAGGAAACAAAATTTTAAGCTTTAAGGAACACATCAACAGTCAAAGCGTTATTGAATCGCACATTGTTGGGATATCGTCCCCATAAAGATGATTGGAAAATATGTGTCAAACCATATTTTGCTTATCTTTCTTTAATGCGAAATTGAATGTGCACGAGACTGAAAAAAATCGGTCCAATCAATTAAAACTTCCAAACTTTCTGAGAAAAGTTTTTCGCTGTTTCGCTCGACTTTGATTTTGATTTCAATAAAACTTGTTTGACATGGAAATATATTGTACGTGTTTCAAAGTTTGTTTCCAAGTTAACTGTTTTCTAATGCGGTATTACTTATACCGATTCCTAGGGTTTGGATGAATCCATCAAATGGAATATCTAAGCAATCTGAGGCCAGACTTTCAACCAAGGGTAAATATAGTGAAGTTTATGGAAAATTTAAAGAAAATTTTAATACAAAAGAATACAGAGGTCAGAGCAATGTTAAGGTTACATCTTTTGGCACCATATTAGGATAACATAGAGCATATATTTGTGATGGTGGGTGATAAAAGTCTGCAGCACTTATATGACCAATACATGACATGGATGTACAGTCAACGGCACATAGGTTACCACAAACTATATATTTTTTTATCTATTTTGCGCGTATAACAAGTTTAAGGTTGAAAATCAATTGGAGAAATTTGTCAGTTTTGCGTATTCTATAACTATTCGGGAATTACGGTATGCTCAAAACTACTTGGGAAAATTTAAATACTCTGAAGAAATTGAATTGAAGCAATTAAGACCAACGGAAACAATGTAACAATAGAGTTTACACTTACCATTTCCATTTTAATACAAAAAGATACCTATTAAGATGTTTTTTTCTAATCATTGCCAAACTGTAAGAGGTCAAGCTTCTTTTGGCATTTCTTCTCCGCCTTAGCATATAAAAATAGTTATTTAAGTGAAATAATTATTTTCGTCCTAGGGTTTTTGACGATTTAAAAATACTTAGCATAGTCCATATAAATAAAAAACTTTATGATTTTTAACCTCCGACGCAAAAAGAGGGGTGTTATAAGTTTGACGTGTCTGAGTGTCTGTCTGTCTGTGACATCGTAGCTCCTAAATAAATGGAACGATTTTGATGCCGTTTTCTTTGTTTGAAAGATTTTATCAGACAGACGATTAGGTTAGCTGCACGGCTTTGCATACGTACACACTATCCCAAAGGAGACCATAGCATTGACTACTCATAAAGCCACATCTAGCAGTATTTGGCCATACAGTGCCCCAAAGTAGAGACAGGTTGCCAATCAGTGGCCTACATAAAATTCCATCCCAAAACAGATTGAGCAGAGCATCAGTTTAATACTGGTTACACATAAAATCACTGGCAGTATGAGTAATGAGCTAGCCATGTGATGCCGGCAGAGTAGAATAGCATCATCCCATATCCTGCAATGGGTGTCGTAAAAGGCGACTAACGGATCATCAAAGGGGTATCGATCACCTTATACTCCGTCCACCAATCAGCATTGGGCAAGCGTGGTGGCCTACTGCCTAAACCTCCTTCGATGACAAGGAGAGGCCTAGTGTACCGTTTGTTTTGCCTAGTGTATGATGATAAAATTACTGGCTGTATGAATGTCATGAAGTGGCATAAAGTAGTGACAGATTGCAAGCCTGCCGTTCACATTTAAGGTGCAATAAACCCAAAAAGAACCAGACCTTCAGTGAAATAACAAACACAAATCAACAACCAGGACACCAAAACAATACAATATTTGCCATCCTGGTGACTAAGGTGATATGCCTTCCATGCATAGTAAATTACACTGGCTACTTTCCCTTCAATCCGAAACACAGTGTACTGCTTTATAAAACTGCTGAACCTACCCAAACGACCGTACACATGGGTCTACCGCCTAATCCACCTTATCAAAATCTGTCGCTTTAATAATAATGTTAACATCATTATTGTGTTCCGACAATTAATGATAAGATATCCAGTTCCCCTGTGGTTGAGGGTTCCTGGTGAAGCTCGATTACATCTTCAGCGTTATCGTCACTTACCATCAGGTCAGATGAAGGCAAAGAACTTCCCTGTCAAACCTAAAAAAAGCCCAGGCGGATTTGTAGGCTATCCACCTCCTTGCGTCGTTTTCCTCAGTTTTGAGGGTCCTGCATCACTTTCTCACGTACGATCTTTCTCCATCTGTTTCTGTCTCCTGCAGACGTTATGAACTATGGAGTCCAAATAGGTGCCGATCTGGCTGGACGAACGCATTGAGACCTTTACTTTGCCTGTCACGATGAGCTTTTCGAGGTTGTCGCCGTCTTTTCTAGCAATGTGACTGAAGTCTAGGATTCTGCGCCGCAAGGAGCTTTTGAGAGATCGTAACATAGAGTCGTTATGGGCATAGTTTTAATTAAATGTCTAATTTCTCGTTTAAAATGATAATGATGATGAATTTTACAAACGATTTCCTTGAAACATAGTCACCCTACATCGAGAATGTAAGTGCCGCCGCCATAACGGCTCACGTTTTGATTCGCTGCGCCGCGGCGACCGACGGCTCGAGTGGCAGCCCTGTCACCTAACCAGGGCTGCGGCTACACTGCCAATGTTTACACCCATAACAATTAGCTATTCAGCACCCCTGGCTTACGTGTGTCTATTTGAATGTTGCTATTTACTGTCACCTTTTGTTTTGGCGAGCGTTACGTATGAGACGCATTTTCTTGGCATTTCATTTTAGTAGAAATATTTCGTTTTAGTAATTTTTCATATTAGTTCATTCCCCGAAATATTATTTCTATATAATTCGTGACAAACAATAAACAACGATACAACGATTCAAAATTACGAATACACATTCGAATTCCCTTTATAACTCTTCTTCCTTCTTCATCGTCCTGCCTTGTATCCAATTTATGTTACTCTTCACAGCTCTTAAGATTCAATTACAAACTTTCACTGAAATGTTGTATTCTCTACAATAATTGAAAAAAACTCTTACATACAGCATTTTAGATGAAAAATGGACAGAAACTAATTATTTCATTGAATTTCCAATACCTAGAGGAGTAAAAATTTTTGCCAACTTTGGTTACACATGTAACACATGACTTAATATGTGGTTTGTTATGGCTTTGGCGCTGTATTATTGTGTTCGTGAAGTTCGTTTCCATTCTTGGTTTCATCATCACTTACTAACCAAACTCTCAGTTACCTGTCGAAAAAGAGCTCTCTGCTTCTTCGGACACATTATGCGGTTTTCAAAGCATGGTCTCGAGAAGCAAATAATACTTGGTAAAATGGACGGCAGACGTGCCCAAGGAAGAGCGCCTTTAAGGTGGTCCGACACAGCTAAGGAAGCAATGGGCTGTAGCATACACCGTGCAGTTCACACCGCGCACGACCGAACCACGTGGAAACTGATCGTAAGTGGTCGCGATCCTCAACAATGAGGAAACGAGGAAGAAGAGATTGACCAAACATTAATAATGGAAATAAAATTAAAGATGTTTCGTCACTCAATTTAAGCTAATTAATTCAGAATAGTATAGCTAATATTAATTGCACACAGGCATTACATTAAGCGTAGGTATATTAAGGCAATTTTCCTTAACCAGTGACAAACTTGCTTTTGCGCACTAATAGCACTGCATCCTGGTGTCACAAGCCAAGATCCAACCTTATCTGACTTGAAAAAAAGAATATCCAATCTAATCGAAGTTTTTGTCGCAACACCATGACGCTGTCAGAGCCATGAGTGACGGGCGATTGAATAGTTACGACAGGCACTCGACGCAATGGGAAATGTGAAGCTGTTTTTGTCACATCACCTACTTAATTATCTTCGATCGCTGCATGCAAATTAGTTGTGATAAATTAATACGATACACGATGTCTTGATATAGAAAGAAAGGGATTGACAGAGTAAAAGATTACTGATTTACTGGACAATCCATAGAATAAATACATTTTCAATCCCAAAAGGGATTGAGCAGTGCTTTAGATAACTGTTGGTTACGTTATCAATACTCCTTTACTGATACATTACACCCGTATTCACAAACATTACTATGAGATCTCTCGACTCTTGGATAAGAAACGAACCAATCATAGAGCTCTATTCAACGCAAAAACTGTAGGGAATAAAAAGGCACAGCGGTTGCTAGGGCGTATAATCAATCACTAAAAAATGTGACAAATAATATATGTATCAAATTCAAAATATAAAAGAAATATAAAAGTATCCAGCCAGTCCGCAACAGACCATTCCTCGGTGCAACCAGTAAATTTAGATGGACTGGCCTAAATCAGCATGCCGCATAGTAGCTTCAAAACTTCAATGTTAGGTAATGGCAAAGTGTCGGGATCCGTCCATGGGCGCTTGTCGCGGCGTGTGGTGATGGTGCAGTGACGACAGCTGAGGAACAGGTATCCCGCGGAGTAGGCAAATGATGCGTTGAATAGAGTTCTGTGATTGGTTCGTTTCTTATCCAAGAGTCGAGAGATCTCATAGTAATGTTTGTGAATACGGGTGATGTAGTCGTCTTCTGTGACACCCATTGGAAGATATGGAGTGATGCTATTGTACTATGTATAGGAATCACAGGGCTAACGTGGCTTTTGTTGGTGACAACGATTGAGAGTTGGGGTACAACGTCGCTCATAAGGCCAGACTTGGCTTTCATCATCATCATCAACAGCTCATATAATGTCCCCACCGAGGGGCTCTAGCCTACCTCACATTGGGGCGATTAGGCCTTAGTCAACCACGCTGGCCAAGTGCGGGTTGGTCGACCTCACACACAACCTAAGAATTTCTTCATAGGTGTGTGCAGGTTTCCTCACGATGTTTTCCTTCACCGTAAAAGCGTCGATTAAACGTACATATGAATTTAAAATTTGAAAACACATTGGTACGTGGCTGGGATCGAACCAGTGCCTCCCGAGTGGGAGACGACGCTTTTACGCACTACGCCACCGACGCTTGTCGCGGCGGGTGGTGACTGGGCTTTATGTGTAATCAAATGTTGCATAAAGCTCTGCTCAACCCCTCATAGCAATGGCAGCAAATAGACACGGACATCTACATCTTTGTTTTTTTTTATAGAAAATTTGCTTATAATTAATTATAAGCAAATTTTCTATAAAAAAAACATCTACAATCTTTATTTTTTATACTAATTACTTAGGTAAATAATCTCTTATTAGGTAAGTAATGTTTATTTTAATGCTTCATTCAAAAATTTTAAGTTAATCGGTACATAACTTTCAAAATTATCACTTTATTTTAATAAATATACTTTCCTGTAAAATTGCAATTTTACAGGAAAGTATATTTTCTGCCATCGAGGATTGTGAGCGTGTATGAGTGTACCAATACAGATATTTTATTATTATACTGATAATTAGTGAGTGGTCGCAATATTTTCCGTCTGTTATCTGATTTATGGAAGCAGGTTACGACGTTCCGAGGTGACTTTAATGGTGACTTTTAATTTTATATCACCATAAAACCAGAACTGGGTTATATAATTATAATGGGATATAATTCATCTCTTGCATCTCCAATAAACTGCTAATATTGTTCAGTTTCTTTTGATTGTATTTTTAAAATTGCAGTGTGATGATCTAAATACGATTATATTGAAAAGATCTCGTAAACACTGTTTGTTTTGTTTTTCGAAGTAAAAAAAAAAATGTCTACATGTTAAGTTTTTAAGTTTTCGGATTTTTTTCAGTTATCTACTCCAATTAGTTAAGCCATTCATTGTGGAGAATGTATTGTTGTATTTAATGATAATTTTTTATTGATTATTTACAGTTACTCTACCTAGATTTAATTAGGCGATGTTTGCTTATTGCCTTGCGATGTTTGCTTGTTAGACCCCTGTTGTATTATGTTCTTAAGGAACACTTCAAAATTTTGCACATTGTGACTGTTTTTCTTGTTTTAATACACTATTAATATTGACAATACAAAGCCTACAATATGGTTGTTCAAAAGGCAGTCTTTCCGTCTCTCGCGCCGTGTTTTCAAGCGATGTTAAACGCAAAACGATAAAACTGCCAACGAGCAACAAAGGGTGCAATTATTTGTATGTTACGGTGATGATAAATTAATATTATTGCTTCAACGACTCTGTTCAGACCTCGAGGCTATTTTGGATCTGTTTGCATACTGCAATTCAAGATATTACTGGTCTTTCTAGAGTAGTAGATCCTGTGCTCTTGTGAATCTCTCATTCACAAAAGAAGCCGACATTTGGGGAGACACATTCTCGACCCAGACGATATCAAAACAATCCAAGCTAGGAATATCTTATCATTATTAGATAGTGCCCAGCTAAAGGAGTACATGTAAGGCCTCAATAGGACTTACTTGGAGGCTAGTTACAATAGATCTTTACAGGTCGCAGTGACGCAAAAAGATCCGAATTGTCGAAATAATATTAATAATAGAGCAGCAGATAGTCGTGTCCTGTTACCATGCTAGTAGTTTAAAGAAGTGAAAATAGTGTTGAAAATATTTCTTTATGCAACACCTGGCCAGAAGTTTTTAACCTTATACTAGTCTAGTACAAAGTGCAAAATCGATTGGGAAAATTTGTCAATCTGTGGTAACCTGATGTGCGGTTGACTGTACAATCCTAGTGTTCCGAAAACCTCGTTCTACTTTTACGAGGATATAAAATTAAGAGTCGTTGTTAAAGTGACATAACCTAAAATAATGCCATAAATCAGATATCGCGTACAGATAATAATTATACGGCCACATACCAATTACACGAAACATAACCCAGTTTTGAGTTTCAGGATTAAAAGCCATTATTTAGTACCTAGGTCGTTCTTCCGAGACAGATAATCTGCTGTAACTTATCGTTTTTGCAATTATTACCTACATACATGCGTGTAATAATGTTATGTATAGGTAGGTAATAAATAGAGTAATATTGATAAATGAGTTAGTTTAAATTAAATTATTTCGTGTTTTAAGTTTTTTTTTTATTTCTACGGTCACACCAATATTATTTAGCCCAAATAAAGTATTATTAAGAACTTGTGTTATGGGTACTAGTTTTTTAGAGAAATACATAATAGTACAGATATTTTTATAAATAAACTTAATACATCCTTAAACAACCATGATTAGATAACCAGTCCCTCATTGATTGAGGGTTCCAGGTGAAGCTGGGTTCCACCTTCAGCCTTCATTACTCACCATCAGGTGAATGATCATCAAGATAAAAATAGATTCTGTTATAACGCCTCAATGTTTATTGAAAAGTACAGGGGTCATTGCCCTCCCTTACACGAGGGTGTTAATTAACATTATTGTCTGTATACAATTCAGATACTCGTAGACAATACACTTTCTAAAATAAAGCTATTTGTGTTCTATTACAAATGTTAGGAGAATGGATTATTGCTAACTAGCTCTTGCCCGCGACTTCGTCCGCGTGGTATAGTTATTTTGGGCAGCAATTCTTTTACTTTGTTTGGTTTTCCATACGACTTTCCATTCCCTATTTCATCCCCACAAGGGTCAATATTTCAAAAACGCTGAACAAATATTTATTTATATCTTATCAAGTGCCTAAATTCAAAGTTTCATGGTTTTATCTTCAACCATGAAGAACTTACATACAAACTGACATCCCTTATTTAAACTCCTTCAAGCCCTTTTTTCGCGATTAAAGGTAGTATTATAGTAAAGTTTTATTAAAATCCCTAGTTTTAATACTAGAAAAATGCACTAAAAAAAATCGACTTGCCTCAGGCGGGACTCGAACCCGGATCTTCCGCAATCCGGGCGGCTGCGTTGACCAATTACGCCACCGAGACACTGCTTTTCGCTGTCGAAATTTATCAGTATTAATATTTACGCGTTTGTAAACGCAAAAATAAAATTATTCCATCGTTAGTTTTTACGTGAAAGTGTAAAAAACATACATCATACATCCACACATTCATACAAATTTTCGCATTTATAATATAAGTAGGATTAGACGGATAGAGTGTAATTTATCGACAATGTATTGGTAGAGTAGTCAAAAAACTGGCAACATAACTTGTCCGGGTTGCCATGGTTGAATGGTTGGGACAAAAGTTTATGTGATGAATGTGCAAATTGGTTCTCGAGTCATACCTACTAAGGTTTACACTTTATATGGGTAAGTATTTGTACTAGGGGTTTAAGTATGAAATTGCCGTTTTGTATAGAGAATTTAACGATAATTCATTTTTCCATACAAATATATTTGCCATTTTTTAAGGAACCACAAATCTAAATTTTGTGTAATTTTGTGGATATGTTAAGACAACATTAAGCTATAGGATACTTAGAGAAAAAATTGAGAATTTATACCTGTAAAAAAAATATTCATATTTTAATAACGGAGACGGGCACCTCTTAGGACGAGCTGTTTTGGAAGATGTATTTCTAGTGTAAAAAATAAAAATAAGAATAAAATTTTGTACATAAATATAAGTCATTGTAATGAAGCTTAAAATAAAAAAAAGAATAATGGAGATAGCTATTGTATTAAAGGAATTATACACTAATGAATAATGATGTCAATTTCATACTTTAACCCCTATTATTATGTAAAATTTTTGGCAAACAAGCATACTTCTCGCCTGATCGATAGTAAAACCACAGAACCATTTTCTTCGATTAACATTTTTTGTAAAACGTTGTAGAAAGTTGAACAATTAATCGTAGAACATATTGGATATTGATTAGGATACGATAGCTGCTTCGCTTAGGCGCGCTGTAAGCTGCCATCCTTTTTTAAGTACCTATGAAAAATACGCACAAACATCCAACAAAATTCCAACCCTCAAATAAAAATCGCCTAAATTTAAAAGCCAATAAATCCTGCTGAAACAATAATTTGGACAAAAAAATAACATTACAAATGTATGTGAGAAACTCGAGCGTGGAAACAACATTGCTGGCATCGTAACTTTTAACGTTATCAAACCAAAATCGAATGCGTATTGTACGATGACAGATGGTCGTAAACGTTCAGACAGACCACAGATATATTGCTTAGACATCAGGCCATTTATCTGCAGTTGAGAATACTTGCGATAAGGACGTTGAACTTGTTTTTGACAATGTATTTGAAACAATGTATCACTACTTAGTTGTGTTGTGAGTTTCGACTTTATCTATAACTTACAGCATGGTATTTAACTGGTCAGCAGATTAACCTAACCTAACCTAAATCCATAATGAGCGACTAACCGCCGATTATCCACCTATTTAGTATTTTTAGTCACTCATTCTGGAATTTTTAGTTGCAGTAAAAAAAAATATGACTATGACTACTTATCAAGATAAAAACTTTCCTATCTCTCAAGTTGGATCAAACTGCACACGGTGTACAAATTTGATTATAATCGGTTAAGTAGTTTAGGAGTCCATCGCGGACAAACAACGTGACACGTAATTTATTTATATTAAGATAAGTCAGTGATCGTTCACAATTTAGGTAAACTATACTCACATCAATAAAACAAAACACAGTAAGTACTTTGTTTTCTATGAACCCCCGTAAGATCTTCTTCTCGTACTGTTTCAGCTGTAGGATACCTTGTAAATGCTAAGACGATAGTACGGCGAGCACGTCTCCATACAATTGAAGAAAACGTTTTATTATTTCTTAACCGAACTTTATTATATACCAGAATGTTTTTTAACATAAAGAAAAAACTATGTCTATACGTTTCTTTTATCAAAATTCCCATACATTCCAAGTTCTATTAATTATGTATGTCGAAATTTGAAAAATGAAAAACGCACAGACTTGGTTTTTACTATGTTATAAACAATGATATTAGAATTAGAAATTCCAATATATCATTGAGATCGGATAACAAATAGTTGTAAAAGCGTTCTCTCAGTTTGTATGCAGACTTGCTCGCCGTAAGTACCTACTATCCTCTTTATAATCACAAGCTACAAATTTTACAACTCGTCATAAAATACCTCTAGTCTACGTATTAAAATTACGTTCTTAGATCGCCTTATCAATAAAGCATTGAGCTCCCCATGTGCCACGGTCGTGCCAATCTGTTTTCAGTTTCAAGGATGATGACGAACATGAAATTTCACTTTAAATTTAATATTACTGAAAGGAATTTGTAGTTGACGATAGATGAATATAAAATCACAAGGTCTTTACAATCAAGAACTATTCATTTGAATCTGACTTCTCTAAAAGGGTCGCAAATATTTCAAAAGGTTATTTGTAGATGTTAAGTATCCTGGAAAGTGATTAAAATTGAAATAACTATAATAATTGAATTTGAATAATCTAGCACGTTTATTTGATGACACAAAGGAAGAACAAATATAACGAAACTTAAAATACGGCTATAAGTACCTACAAGTTAAATTATAAAGCGTGAATAAATAATACATACTTAATTAGTTTTATCATCAGCCCAAATAAATATACCTACCAATAAATTTTAAGTAAAATAATGAGAAACGCTCGTTAAAAAAGTGGAACTTTCGCTTCTCGCTACTCAGTACCTAAGTAAAACGTGCAAGGAGAATTTAAAAAAAGGGAATTTTCACTAAGGTTTTCCAAAGATTAGTAGGTTAAACAATACATATTACCATTCAATATGTGACAGATATACTTGCAAAAATACATGTTCGAAGATTGTGAAGTAAGTAGGAGAAATATTCTTAGGAATATTATTACACATTTATTTAACATAGTGGTCTTATTACTATTCCGATGCAAGTTTAGGATGATAATAAGACTACAATTTTTGAAATGAAACTAACTGAACAATCTTAGTCAATTGAGAAATTGTAGATCCCAATGTAAGACAATTACCTAACATAACCACTAACCTAACATTAGACCATCTAACCCATAGACCATTAGACATCCAACATATTTTATGAACTTGGAAAAAACAAATTTGGAGCGATAGTTTTAATGAACTATTAGGAACCAAAACCCCTGAATCCAAAACGACGTTTACAATTAATTGGAAATCTTACTATAACGTTTAGAACAGGAATCTTAAGTAGCAGCCCTATCCCTATTGATCTGCATAGCAGTGAGGCATTATCCCACCATTAGGTAGACCCCTCGGGCACAATGGGAGCGTTCCCGCGGTAGCGAATGATTAAGTAAGATTAAACGCTCTCACTTACCTTACGAAATCTGCAACGTATAATTTGCATAACATGCAGGAAATTGATATGATGTTTTCCGAAAAGTTGCATTTGATTTTCTTCTTCTATGTTAATCAGATACTTCTATTTTGACAGGCTCTTGATTTATTTATATAAGTAATAATAATAAATTAATAAAAATACAATAAGCATACGCGGTTTTGGTTGATGGCAGTTCTTCTCTTAAATCCGCCCGGAGAGTTACTTAAAGAAATCTAAATCAAAAATCCGGAATAGCCAGTTCTGGAGTTAGATGCGGTTTCCGGATAAAGTCGCTTTCACCTTTGACTTTATTTTAACTTAAAACCAGATGAGGTGAAATCCAAACGCTTCATCATAAAAAAAAACTTTAAGGGTTATAATTATGTATGAAACAGTGTATTGAATAATTGTCAAAATAGAAATTCCCACAGACTTGCCGTTAGTTTTAATGATAAGGTGATCCAATTCCTTCGTAACGGCGTTTAAAATAAAATAATCTCTAAGATAGCTAGTTTAATTAAAAGGTTACGGTGCAACCGTCAATTCAAATAGCTTTAAGTCGCGGTGACGCTCGACAACCTGATCTGCCGATGACAAGATAAGCTAGACAGTAACGCAGACTTCCACGTAATTTGTTCATTGGCTAATTGAATGTCTGCAACCGTTACGCGAAGATTATTGTGGTTGATTAAATAATATACATTTTTTATTTTTATTTTATTTATACTTTAAGAAACATACAGCATCAATATTTCAAATGTTTGGTTAACAATGAGTATTTCATAAGCCAAAACAGTTTCCAACTATATAAAGTTTCATAATGAAGACAAAATGTAAGTTAACTTAAAAATACATAATATGACAGTTTTAAAGTACTTATTTAAATTATTAAAAAGATTAAATATAGACACACATATACATACGTGCACACCCACATACACATACGCATATGTGCATATATGCACACACATAAATATGCATCATAGACACACACACGCGCGCGCGCACGCATGCATAGATATACATACACATATTATATAAGTTCATATTAGTAACACATGCGTATGAATTATAAACATAAATACATATTTAAGTACTGACCTTTTTAACAGATGAAGCAAAGTTGCACAATTTACAGTTGAATATATCCAAGTGAGAGTAGCGATCATTATGTACGTAGCAAGCTCTGACCAAAAATCTATTCTTAGAATAATTAGTTTTACAATAAGGAGATGAAAAGTAACATATAATACCTACGGAAAGATTACTTAATTCTTATTAAGTAATCTTTCCGTCATCTTTCCGTACGATTTTTAGCATAATATTTGCCTCCTTAGTCACATCCCCACAAGTCGTCACTTTCCTAAATCTGTAACACTGTGCAGTCCAAAATCAATCCCAAATCTATATTATCTACTTGTATATTACCTACATATAGATCATATTATCGAAAAATTTACAAACCGACTTCTTTGATGTCGACATTTTCCGAAAAACAGTGAATATTGCTGATTGGGAGTTTGAGACATACTATTAGAGAAGTACCTACCTACATATATTCTTCTAAACATCATGCTACACCATCATTGGATAGTATAAACACAAAAGCCACTCTAGATCTTGACCGCGGAAAATTTAAATCCACTTGTACACTACAATAAATAATACATAATTAAATACCATTACTGTTGCTGATCTAATTCGCGTTGCTTGGGTTTTACAATTTTTAGTTTAACTCTACGTTTTTTAACACTTTACAGTGTTCTGTAGTATTTTGTGAATTATTTATTCTTTTGGGTTAAATTATTAATAACATTGCTCAGAAAACTTTCTATGAAGCATCCTCTACAAATTGTCGACAGAATTTTATTTGGCATAACATTTTCTGTTCCACGAAATTCTTATTGGATCGATTCCAAGACATCTTCAATTTATTTGAATAGTTGTTACAAGTTCGATGAGAATTCCGCAAGTTGTTTCTGAAAAAACCGAGTTGAAATTTCCATTTTAGGAATTGCTGATCTGATGCCCAGGGACAAGTTTGAGAATACTATGAAATAGGTTTGCTGATGTAGATATAACGAAGACAAAAATTTACTTAGGAGTATGTTTGAAGATTGTATCAAATTAAACAGAAAATAAGAAAAAAGTTCTGTGAACGACGAATTTATTTACGCCTTTCATCTCTTACATATAACAATGTCGAAGATATCACCGTTCAACATCCAATGAGATATTGAAATTAAATATCGGCGATTAATTAAGTTAGTCATTTTCGTTTTGAAAACATTGAATTTTGTTTATAATATAATTTGACATGATTTGAAAATGTTTAAATATGAAACCGAATTGAAAAAAAAAATAAGCAAAAGGTTCAGCATCATCACGAGGCGTTTTTCTATGTTTTGTATTAAATTTTTTGAAAGCGCAACTATGCTACCAATCATCTCTTTGGAGCTATAGTATCTTTTTTCAACTAGAGCTAACTTATCAAGCGCATTAGCTCATAATAATTTTAGATTATACCAAACTATTTTATAGCGGACATTTATCACGGTCCGTTGCGGACCAGTAAAGTGCCTGACGCAACATAAAGGCTGCCATAAAATCAAACCACTGTGTAAACAATCGTTTTACGATCCGCACGCGCTAACGTTTTATTAAACTTCTTACATTGTTCTTCCATATAAATCGTTGTTAAATTGATAATAATTCATAAAAGAAACGCTTTTAAATCATTTATTAAATACAAAAAGTAACAGCTTACTCGAAATAAAATGCGAGGGATTTGTGAAATTTACTTCAGTGACAAAACCAATCACGGCCAACCAATATTATAGTAGAGTGTAGTTATTACACAACGTTCTCTTACATTGTGAAAATAATTATAACTAATAAATACAGCGAACAAAATTTTTAAATTGGTGTAATGATAAAAGTGAATAGAATAGAAAACATTTATTCACACCACTTAAATCTAGCATTACAGGTTGTATTAAACATCATTAAAAGCAGTTGTGAAATGGTATTCACTCAGCACAATATCGGAACAGCCGCCGGTTCGTCGACAAAACGCCTCGACGCTGATCTTCCGTGAACACCAGAAAAAAAAGTAAAATAAGTAAGAGAGCACTACCGTGCGCCAGCTCAAATCCATTCAGTTATTGTGCATGGGATAAACTATTTTCTAAATATATAAATAAGTAACAAATACCACGAAACTATAAATAGGTGTATAATTTATGAATATATAAATAGCTAAGTACTGCAATATAAAAATACAATCTCGTTAGTTCGTTAGACGAATTTGGAGTTAACGCATATAAAAAGGAACAATACTCACAATATGAACCAGACAAAACAAGCAAAAAAATCTAGCCCACCTTATTATTTCGTATTTTGGGTTATCGAAAGATGCTTTTTCAATTTTATGTTTAAAAGTGACGAGTAGAAATAGAAAAACACTCCGAGATACAATGGGTCAAGCTAACTAGGCAAATTCTCTTCTCTATAACGTCTGTAAGGTTTAGATCATCAGTATATTACTTCTGTTGTACTAACAACAGAAGGTTGACAATCGTACTAACAAGATGCGTCTAGTTCTCCTCATCCTCAGTTTAGATTGCATCTATAGATTCTAAAGTGGTATGTATATCTTTTGTGCTCATGGATTTCGTACCAAACAGGGGCCAATATTGTCTTTGCATTTCCATATTATTAGCGTTTGTTCCTCCCACGCTCCACCTGACACTTAAGGCAGCCTTTTATAGAAAGGGACATTACATATGTGGAACGTTACTTCACGTACGATTTGTTTGATGAGCTCGTTCAACTGAAACTTGGTAGGTTATTGAATTTTAACAAGTTGCCGACAAGGTCGAATATATTTTTAGTACCAAATACTGGAGGCTGTAAGTTTTGCTTTACAAATTAAAGTACTATGCATGACATTTAACTTAATACTTCATTTTTTACGTTGTATTTAATTATTTTAAGGCTTCCGTTGTATGCCCTATCACATTTTCTTATTTCATTTTTACTTTCACAATTTATTATTTTATGCATAGCTGATATATTGACAAATTCAAGATATTAGTTGAGAAGATCAGAAAGAAAACTTTTCATATACTAAGGACTTTTAAAGGTAACTGTAACTTAGATACAAGAAAATTGTTCTGATTAAATACATGTAAATATGTACAAATAATGTGACAAATTTAGCAAAGAAAGTATTGGGAATGAATGTGAATGGATATAGAGAGAGCGAAAGACCGAAGAAAAGATGGCTAATATATCCATATTTTTATTAACACATTTGATGTTAATAAAAAGTTGGATAACATATACATGGCAAAGAAGGGTGTTAATGTTGAGATAACGGCTGATCGAGGAAAGTGACTGACCCCAAATAAAATTAGGAGTAGGGCAGGCAAATCATGATGATGATGTGTAAATAATACGAGAACTAGGACAAAAACAAATATCACAAATAATCTAGCCTGGATTTGAAGACTAATTATTTTCTTTCTTGGCAAAATTCTAAAATGAAGTAAGAAAATAATCCAAGCGGTATTTTTCGTCAAGTAATACAAAATTAAAAAGCTCTTTATTTAAATGAACTTTGCTTTTAAACTAAACTTTTGAATCCCTACCACCATTTCGGGACGAAATAATAATTTAACTTAATTATTTATTATTATGCTGAGAAGGAGAAGAAATGGCGAAAAAACTCCACAGCTTACAATTTCGTAATGATTTCAAAATATCATTACAGTCAATAGATATATCAATATGAATAAATTACAATTTTAAATGCGTAAATTTTGGACAGATTTTACTCCCACGCATTACAATCATTTAAATAATCATTTATCTTGTAATAAGCTTTTTACAAAATTTACACTTTATAATTTTTTTTTTAAATTTGTTAACATATCTCTTGTTCTATATTCTATATGTCGCAGAACTTAGTTTACGCGAAAATTTTACAATATGTAGAAAATTTCACATTGTGATTTGGAGTCTATCATTCCTAAAGTTAAGAGCACTTGCGTAATATGTGTAAATGCGACGCAATCACAATTTGCAACCTTCAAAGCAAATAAATGAAGGTAGGCCTACAAAGTATGTAAAACCTGTTGCTTATTTCGAAAAAGAAAACACAAAGGGCCAGTAGTGGCCGCCTCGTTGGGTCGCGTGCGGGCAGATGCATATATTAAATGATTTTATACAATCTACTTGCCATCATTACGGCCGGGATATAATGGAAGCATAGATCTATAGAACCTGGATGTGTCATCTTATTCTTTATATTTTAACTGTTTTATGTATTCTGTTTCATTCTGTAAAAAAGCGTCGGTGGCGTAGTGCGTAAGAGCGTCGTCTCCCACCCGGGAGGCACTGGTTCGATCCCCGCCACGTACCAATGTGTTTTCAAATTTTGAATTCATATGTACGTTTAATCGACGCTTTTACGGTGAAGGAAAACATCGTGAGGAAACCTGCACACACCTATGAAGAAATTCTTAGATTGTGTGTGAAGTCGACCAACCCGCACTTGGCCAGCGTGGTTGACTACGGCCTAATCGCCCCTAATGTGGGGTAGGCTCGAGGGGCTCGAGCCTACCCCACATTAGGGTGGTGGTAAGGACATTATATGAGTTGATGATGATGATGATGTATTCTGTGCTTCGCTAGCAGATGTTACAATAAAATACTTTATTATTAGGTTCTGCATCAATAAATAAGTGATGTTCGGCATAACGTTCAGTCTGCTTGTTCATTAAAACGGCAAAATGAACCTGAAACTGTCATGATTTTTGTTATTTTTTAGAAAATAAATCGGCGACACTGACAATCGTTTTTTCCTGACATCACGTGCGTACAGGATTTTATTGGGGTAAATATTGTGGTGGTGTGAGCAGAACGCAAGTGGTGCATGAAGTGAATTTGAGTAGGGTTTCCACTGTGTGACACCAGGAAGTGCAAAGACGTCTTGTGAAATCTGTTTTCATTAGCCTATGTCTAGTAATATTGTACAGTCGACCAAATTGAATCATGACCCACCTTAAGATCATTTTTCTACAGTCACTCTATACAAAGTAGGATGAAATTCGCTTGAACGTACGTAACGAACCTGTTATCAATTTGTTAGACTCTGACAGTGTCAAATAAATATGGCTTTTTAAAATTTGTTCTGACTTTTACTTGACATCTGACACATAACGTCATTTTATTTTTAAAAATATAATGGTTATTCCGTTTTCTCAGTAGTGAAAAGAGTTTAGATTATGAACGACGTCTTATTTAAAATTCCAATTGAGACTTTACTGCAGTGATAAGAAAGATTAAAATTGCATACATCTCTGACCCGTAATGACGCATTTTTATTCATATTTAAAACGTACTAAGTGCGACACGCATGATAGCGAAGAAAACCTAACTACATTAATGATTCTAAAGGAATGATCGGCCAAGTGGGTCGTGATTCAGTTGGTTCGACTGTACCTTAAAGTGAGAACAATTATACACGTTCTGTTCAAGTAGCTTATTTCGGAACCGTCACATGTAATGTCGTTTCGTCATACTCGTAATGTATTTTTCAATTATTTTTTTTATAAAATATAGTAAAAGACTAAGGTTCTATTTCATTTCACAGGTTCCTTCTAAGTGTACATTATGGTTTAATTGACAGTAATCTAAAGAAAACTGCCAATTTAACTGCTAGATACCGTCTAATCAGAACCTGTGAAACCGGCCCTTAATATTTTAATGTCAATTCCAGCAACTTTACGACCGCGCGACTGTAGACTGTAGTCTCCATGCCGGGCGTCACGCGGTGACAGATATTATATGTGCGCCGTACTTGAATATCTTAATAGCGTCTTAATGTTCGTTTTATTGCCGTTTATCAGCCGCAAGCAATGGGACGGCCAGCAACTAATGTCCTGCGCTCCTAACCAGATTCATTGGACAGATGAAAGTACTGCTAAAATGTCAGCCATCAATTCACAGCGACCGCTGGAGGTTACGGCGGCCTTTTGTTAGTTACTTAGAAATATTATAAGGTATTTTTCTTCTTTAATAATAAACTAACAAATATAAAATATTTAAAAATAAACAATTGACCGCTTCTCTATAAATGGAATAATTCAGCTTCGTGGTAACTAATACTAGGTTTCCAATTTTCTTGCAAGTTATAGAGCGAGACGTGAGTAAACGTGCAATGAAATCGAACCACCTCATAGATTTCGTTTTGTAATATAAATGAAAAATAAAATTAGGCAAACAAAAACTATAGGTAAGTACAGTCAACAGCACGTCGGGCTATCCAAAACTGTCAAATTTCTCCAAACGATTTTCAACCTAAGGCTATTCAATATAAAGTGCATAATCGATTGGGAAAATTTGACAGTTTGTGGTAACGCAACGTGCTGTTGTCTGTACATATAATTTGAAATTATATTTCATTGACTTTAATTAAACATACTTTAAACATCAATAAAAAAGTGTTGCTGATTATAGAGTCATTTCTTCGGAGATCCCTGTATCTCATTTTTACGATATACCTAATCTCTATGACTGTGCAGTGTTAAAACTTAATTGAATCATTGTTTACTTAAAAACTGATTATTCCTACAGAATTATGGAAACAATGACTTGTGATTTCTTATTTTTCCTTGCCTTGGATAAAATTAGAATTCCTCCTGTCTTATGAAGCCGCTCGAAGTAGTAGTTAAAGATCTTGCCATAAAAATACGACATAAATATTTACTTGTATTGGAGTTATTTCCAAAGTTGTTTGAAAAGGAAACTCGAGTCTACGCGGTATTGAATTTTAAGTATATCTTCTAGAATAAATTTCTTCACTCTTATTAATGGGGTTAAGACATTGATATGTTTCATTTACCAATGTCTTGTTACGATATAATTTTTCTTTAAAAAAAAATATATACAAAAAACGACTTATCAAAGAACTCGCTGTAGTGCTGTAGACCGTTACAATACCAAAATTTCAATCAACCTTTGGTGGAATAGCGTTCTATTGAAAGTAGCATAAGCGTAAGCTTAATTTTCAATTACGCGATTACTTTGCCTTAATACCGCTCAAACGTTCTCAATTCTATGAGTGACGCCTTTTAACATACGTCTTCTCCATATTGATTTAAATAATTTTAGTAAGTTTAAAGTTTTTTTTTGGAGAGATTGACTGAAGGAATGATGTCGATAGGGTTGGCTGTGTAAAAGATGAAGATGATGGCAAACATAGGTTTCATTAGTTTAATGTTGAGTGAGATGATGGCTGACCGAGGAGGGTAGAAGAAGAAAGTATTACCCCGACTCCTAGTTACATTGAAAGTGGGGTAGTCAAATTATGATAGTTACATACACTTACGTGCAATGAAATCGACCCACCACGTACGCTTTGGTTCAGAGCTCGATAAATCAGAATCTACAATTGATAAGTTATAACTTTTAAAACCGTTTGATAAACAAGAACCAAAGCTTACATTAGACTAGTTTTATTTTTGTTCAATTGATTTTACAAACAGAAACTCGGAGTTTTTCCCGAGTTCTTGTTGTTAAAGCACGTTTTGAGAGACTCTATTTTTAACTCAAATCAACCGTACAATTTTTTGTTACTTTAATTACATTTTCACTTGACATTAGCAAAATGCGTACGTTTAATGTATCGCGACGCTACCGTGCCTCAACCTTAATCATTAACAGTTTCCATAAGATTCCAGATGTCTAACATAATTTTGACGATTTCGTTATTGTATCCTAATTCGTAAATTGCGGCCAGTAGTAGTAATTTGCAGCAGATAAGGACCGTTACTAAATCTTCAACAGTAGTTAAATTGTGGTAATTGCCTCTAATTACCCTTAAAGCCCTTTCAAATATCAATCAGTTACTTGAAAGGCCACCGGGACGGCAACTGAGCTAAAAGAAATTATGAGGCAATAGAATCAAGTTGGTCCTTGAACAACCTTTACGATATTAAGTAGCTTTTGTTGTTAGACTGACTTATTGATTTTATGAATAACTGATCGAATATGAAAAAATACTAGAGTTTTTTCCGGATTTCATAAGGATCGAATTGCCGAGGTCTTTTTCTTCGGATCCAGAAAATCACATTGTCTTTTCGACCTTGTCCAGAAGAGCGAATTCACCGTGAATCGTTACGCGCGAACACATACTGAAGGTCAACGCGCGAATTTGAAACTCGAGCGAAGCTTGTGGACGCAATGTATTGAGCTACAGTACCTCGCCAACGCGAGCCGTGTATGAAGAACACCAGTATGAAGAACATTATCACGAAAACTCAAAAAAAAATCGTTTTGTATGGACTTCAAGAAAATTATGGGGAAACAGAAATAGACCTTCAGGAACGGGTCACGTGGATATTTCAAGACATAATACATGTAAATCTTACTGGATATATCGAAGAAATTAGTAGACTGGGTAGGCGTGGACATACGAGGCCCATAGTAATAGAACTGCTAAGCAAATGCATAACAAAATCGGTGATAAATAGAAAAAATTACTTCAGAAACACAGGTCTTGCCATAAGCGTATTCTTGGATAAAAATGCACTCCAATTGAAAAGAGAGACACGCAAAGCTCTTATTGAAGCACGCCGACAAGGTCAACATGCTGTACTAAGAAACGGAACTCTTCTAGTAAACGGAAAAACACAAACGCCAAGTAACGAAAAAAATAAAAATCATTACCAGCCAGCAAATTATGGAAACACAAGCAAAACCAACTCACAAATAACTCCACTGACTGCTCTTACCCCTACTGCTCCTCTGTCTACTAAATGTTTAGACTCACAAATGCAACAAACTGAAAGCGCAAAAAACCATACGTTTCGAGACTAAAGTGCTTTTCCAAAACGTACGAAGCTACAACAACAAACAACATCTAATTGAAGATATTACAGAGAACGACAAAAATTTAAAAATTATTTGCTTAACAGAAACTTGGATTACAAAGCATAAGATAGACTTGCTACAACTTGAGGGGTATCAGTGTGCGGCCATGTTTTGTAGAGAAAACCATAGTGGGGGCGGAGTGTGCATATTGACGCATAAGAACATAAACTTTAAGGAGCGTAGTGATATAAATAATTTATCCGTTGAATTTATTTTTGAACTTTGTTCCATAGAAATTCCTAGACTTAACATAATTATTGTAACTATATATTGGCCAATGAATAACAGAAATCCAGACATATTTTTTACTTCACTTGAAAACCTATTAAACATATTGTCAAAAAAATACTTTCGATATAACATTGTTATAGGGGGTGATTTCAATGTTAACGTTTTAGAACAGTCTAAGCTTTCTTTGTCACTTTTAGAATTAATGAAAACATTTAACTTCAGTCAATATGTTGCGGAACCTACAAGAATAACAAACACTAGCGCAACATGCCTAGATTTATTGTTCACTAATTTAAACTGTAATAAATTTGACGTAAGTGTATATGAGTATGGTCTCTCTGATCATAAGGGTATTATAGTAACATTAAAAGAAACACCATGCGAACCAAAATCAGTCTGGTATATTCAAAAAAGACTATATAAAAAAAATGAAATACACAACTTTCGTAATGAGTTAAGCCAAATAGACTGGCACACTATATTTAAAAATAAACATGTTAATGAAAATTATAACTCTTTTTTACAAATTGTCGGAAATAGTCTGAAATCTTCTATACCGAACGTAAGCTTAAAGTTAAAATCCAGCGCAACTAAAACATGGCTAACAAAGGGAATAAAAAAGTCATGCAAACACAAAAGGCTCATAAAAATCCTAACGACTCAATGTAACAACTCCATATTAGATGAACACTACAGACAATATTCAAAAATATTAAAGAAAACCATATATCGTTCAAAAAAAATAAGTAACATTAAAAAGATTAAAAATTCAAGTAATGTAACAAAAGCGATGTGGGCCATTGTTAAACAAAGAACAAACAAAACCACTACTCGAATTAAAGGCAATATGAAACTACGCTCTGGTGACGCTGTAGTCGAAGACCCCCATAAGGTGGCCAATACTTTTAACGATTATTTCGTGTCAGTAGGTTCAACTGATTCAACTCCACTGCCCCCAGGCCGCATTGTCACACCTCCAGTGCATAATTCAATGTACTTACGACCGGTCCACGCTAAGGAAGTAATGAGTATTATAAAAAACCTGAAAAATAAAACTAGTAGTGGTTTTGATGAAATTCCCCCCAAGCTTATAAAACAGTGTGCGACAGAATTAACGCAACCTCTTACAATTCTTATTAACCAATCATTCAATGAAGGAATCGTCCCAGATAAATTAAAAATATCTATTATCAAACCCCTTTATAAAAGCGGAGACCATACTAATAGTTGTAATTACAGACCTATAGCTTTATTACCCACGTTCTCAAAAATCTTTGAGTCTGTCATGAATAACCGACTACACTCGTTCTGCGAAAAATTTAATATCTTTAGTGAAAGCCAGAATGGTTTTAGGAAAAACCGCTCCACTACCTTAGCCATTTTTAAATATGTCCAACTTATCACAAATATCCTTAATAAAAGGCGTTATGCAGTCGGTTTGTTACTGGACTTAAGTAAAGCATATGACCGAGTCCTACCAAATATCCTCCTACGTAAACTTTACAATGTAGGCATTAGGGGTCAAGCACATGAATGGCTGGTTTCGTACTTTAAAAATCGTGTACAATATGTCGAAGTCCAATATAAATGTCCCAATAGCAAAAAAATTTGTAACATTAGATCAGAAAAAACTATAGTGTCAAAATCAATACCTCAAGGCAGTGTCTTAGGGTGCTTCCTATTCCTAATTTATATTAATGATTTGCCAAAAATAATAGAAGAAAGTAGCATCCTGTTTGCTGATGATATGTCGATTATATTCCCTACTCCAAATGAAATAAATTTAAACTCTAAATTAAATGACATATTATGTAAATTACATTCCTGGCTAAATGATCACAATTTAACTATTAACTTAAAAAAAACAAAAATTATGATTTTCAGACCGTATCAAAAAAAAACACTAGATATGAGTTATTCTGTACACGATATAAAAATCGAATGTGTAAACAGTCACTCTATGTTGGGTGTTAAAATAGATAGTAACTTGAACTGTAAAAGTCACACCGAATATATAGCGAACAAACTAGCTAGATTCAGCTACGCACTGAATGAGCTGAAACGGTCCACCAACTCAAGTACAGCTATAATGGCGTATCATGCGTACGCACAGTCGTGGTTGCGCTATGGTATACCATTGTGGGGAAATAGTACTGATTCTCCTAAATTGTTCACACTACAAAAAAAATGCTTGAGAATAATCGCCAATATAAACTCAATGGAAAGCTGTAGACCATACTTTATTGAATATAAAATATTAACATTGACATCTCTTTATATATTGGAAATTTGTAAACTAGTAAGGAAAAACATGGATTTATTTTTGAAAACTAACAGTAACAATAATAGCAATCTATCTGTAACATTGAGACCGAGAAATAAACTTATACTACCGAAGACTACCTTAGCAATAGTTGGATCAGGACCTTACTCTATGGCAATTAAATTGTATAACACAATCCCAAAACAAATAAGGGAAATCGACGAATACAATAGCTTTGTAAAGACACTCAATAATTATTTAATTGACAAATGTTTTTATAAATTAAGCGAATTTTATTCTAATGTGTTGTAATAAATGAGTAGGTATATTTTAGTAATAAATAAGTAGGTAGACCTAAATGACTGTTACATTGCATAAAAAAAGAAATCAAATTGACTTATTGTAAAATTGTATTGTAAAATTTTAATGGATATTTTATGTTATTATTATTATTAATTTATGCTGACCTATTATTATTATTGCCAAAAAAAATGATTTTATCTTGACATAGATATTAATTGTCAAAATTGTAAAATTGAAATATTTTTTAGCTTTATCTTTTGCTGTGCCCTGACAGGGTGTATGTGTTGATCCTAATTTATTTATAACATCTTGTAAACCACATGTGATGCAATAAAAATTTGAATTTGAATTTGAAAGTGTGTTCGCGCGTAGACATTCGCGGCGAATTCGCTCTTCTGTCCAGAAGCTTTGCGCAAGTTTTAAATTCACGCGTCGAGCCTCAGTATGTGTTCGCGCGTAAAGATTCGCGGTGAATTCGCCCCTCTGGACAAGGTCTTACGCACTGTATAAGTGAGAAGCAGGGAATAGTCCAACAGAAATTTAAAACTTTTAATGTAGGCAAGTACGACCTCAGCAATGTAAGTAACATCAAAGAATATGAAAGAAAAACCTCCGCTGTTAATATAAAATCTTAGAAGTTTCACGGCAATTTATTCGGCGTGAGATAAAAAGATCCTAATATTTTTATAATAAAACGCTAAGCTTAACAAATCGAGCTCACTCCAATTTCATTAACATTTGCTCAAGTGGAATAAGGAAAGTTTAATAGGAGTATAAATCTAATGGATAAAAAATGTAGCATCAGTATCTTACTTATCGTCTTTTGACTGTAGAAGCATAGTCTATAGAAGTTCTAAGCATCGCAGCCAATTAGGTTATCAGGGATATTGTCTATCTGTTCCTTCCTTAGATTTCGTATGACATTGGGAACTCGTGAAGTCATAAGTTCCAATCTATGGTTCCAATACACTTTGTTATAACATCAAATTCGGGATGTAATTTTAAACGAAGGATATTTTCTGGTATAACACACTATGGTAGGCCGTCATCAGGCTAACCTGCCAGCATTAGTCTTCGGGATATGGGTTATCCAGCTATGCCAGCGGCTTTGGTCTGTAGACCTCACCTACTTGATGCCTCAATCATATGCATTACATGCTTACTTCTACCGTATTGGAATGCATGTAGTTAATAGGGCGATAAAACTAAGAATGTCTCGGATCGCAGGTCGACAACGACGCCCGAGCTCCCGTGCCGAGCTCATATATTAATCGCCCTTGCTTTCAGCTCTGATGTCAAATACCTGCGATTTGAGACGCCTTTTTGTTTACTATTTGTATTACCTAGTATAGTATTATATTATCTGTGGTATTACAATGCATTTTCTTTTGAATTATGTTAAAGTAATGTTAATCACAATTATCACGATTTTAAATTTAATTTGTGTCACTTCAATCAAGTATCTAAATTGAGAAAGCGAAGAAAATTTTATTCTTTAATAAAATTTTAAATTCATTTTTCATCTACTTTATTGCATTATGAATTATGTCACGTGCATTTAAGAGACTAACAGGCTAAAAATGTTATAACTTCTAAATCATCTGCTTAATCACAAAAAAAAAACTAAATATTGATTCGGTAAATGTTCATGCGTTTTTTTCTTTCAATGAGTTTTAAAACGGGTTCATGCCAAAAGTGCGCCAGTTAGCTAAAACTCCATAAAACTAAATGGGAAAATTAAAAATAGTGGAATGTCTTTTAAAAACTTCACATTAAGCATTTAAAAAGATCGTCGTTTTTAGATCTTTCAAAACTGATCGGATTTAGAAGGTATAAAATTAAATCTAGTGCTCAGTCTAGTTGGCTATTGACAAATATTGATATTGTAATGTAATGTAATGAGGACCAAATAAAAGTTTCGACGATCTAAAAGAGGTCACATCTAGGTCACTTTCGTCTTAAGAAACCGCGGTAGATGGGCCAAGAAGTTTCTATCAATTATGTATAAATGACTATTAAGACAAGCTAATTAAAGTTTAATCTACTTCTAACGCTGACCGTACCTTTAGTGTAAAAAACGTACTTAACTAAATAGTTATCTAGGTACGTTTTTTAAGCTCATAAGTACATAACGCCCAACTAAAATTAGTTGCGTTATGTCTGAGCTTAATTTGTATGGGAAATATGAATATCCTAACTAAAGAAGCGCAAAGCAGTCAACGAGAAAATTCAATATTAAATGATGTTCAAGGGATTGAAGCAGATCTATGTATTTGATAACTAGTACGGTAAATGATGTTCAAAGGACTACAGATCTAGGTATGTATTTGTTAATTAAATAACATTTATTTCAATTTAGGTGCATAGTGTTTTATAAACCGTTGCTTAGTTTCTTAGTCTCAATATACCTTCTGTTACCTTTTCAGGCGTTTGCGTAATTTCTTGGCACATTGTCAATTTCCTTTTTTCATACCCACTTTCATTTGGGCCGTGAATTGGTTCGCCAATGTCTATGCAAAATTTCTAACCATAGTTGGGGTTTCTTAAAATTCAGAAAAAAAATAATACTTTTCTTGAAGTTTGTAATATTCTTTGAGTGACGTTTTAAATAATTCTTACTGCGTTTATAGTTGGACAAAATTACCTCTGTCAAAGTTGAACGTGTCTGTTATAAAATTAATCAAAAGTTTTCAGCTCTGTGGCTCCGAAAAGAGATTACCAGATTCCAATTATTTTAGTTAATTCGAAATTAAACTTTTAAACAAATATGCCACCATACTGCTGTAGGTTTCGGCATAGTTTTATGACCAGCCAACCCTCTCCCCACCCCTCCCCCTTCTGTCCACCTGACACCAAGCATTTTACGCCAAAACCACAACTCAAATGTGTCTATTCTCGCCACAACTCTTGCTGTCAAACTCCAAGTCTCCGAAGCGTATAGGAAAATGGAGAAAATAAGAGTACTAATCCTCGTTATTGTTTCGCTACTTTTTCAATCCATTTCACATTTGGCAACCTGTCCGTATTTTGAGGTATTGCATGGCCCATAGTGCTAGGTGTGGCCTTATGTGTAACTAAATGTTACCTAAAGCTCTTTCGATGTGATAGTATTTTGTATGTACGCATTAAAAAAACTGAAAGACGAAGATCTTAATAAAGTGCAAACACCTCTTTCAATAAAACCGTTTTAATATTATAAAACAAGTTACCGAAAATTTCATCGACAACACAGAAACCGGGTTACAATCAGGGTTGCCAGGTGTTCGGTATTTTAGCACTGTGTTCGGTGTTCGGTATGACAAAAATACCGAAGTATGGGAGGTTCGGTATTTTTTTTCTGATTAATTTTTCAACTTGATAAACGAATCGTGGCCTCGTTATTAGGGCCCATCTAGGCATTTCACTGCTCTCTGGGGCAACAGCCCCCCCCCCCCCCCCCCCTAGTTATAAAATCCTGAGATTCGACAAAGTGAAGCTATTTTCATAAACCCTAAGATAGGCGCGAGTCAAAGGATCAGCAATACGGCAAGTGAGGAGCTTTTTTTTTTTATGCTCACTGTTCGGTATTTTTTTGGAAAAGACCTGGCAACCCTGGTTACAATAAGAAGTGAATAATAGTCCTTGACAAAGGCATAGTCCTTTAAAATAAATCAGGTTACTAGTGTAACACTCTTGACCTTAGGGAGAAAGCAATTTGAAGTTCCTCGTAAAAACAAACTCTTTGACCCAATGTAACGCCTATGTTTTTGTTTGACTTCATTACTTCGGGTAGGTACATTTTCGATTTTCCGATTGTCAAGGAGTAATAAGGGAGTAATATATAGAATTGTTATTTAGTTTAATAAAAAACAGTGGTCGACATTTCGTATAGCGATGGCTTCGCGGTCGTGCCTTTTTAATAACGATCACGAAAGTTAAGCACCAAGTGCGCGGTATGTACTCGGATGGGTGACCGAAATATTTTTCAAATCGATTTTCCTCCGTGCTTTGGAAGGCACGTTAAGCTGGTGGTCCCGGGTGCTGTTGAAAGATAGCAGTCGTCCCCAAGGTGGGTTGGTGTCAGGCACACGGCCCAAAAAATCTAATGCAAAATCCTTAAGCTGTATTGTTGATATCAATGCATACTGCGCCAATCCCAAATGAATTGGGAGCAGGGTAGCAACAAATGACTAACTAGAGCGGTAAAACATAGAATGTCTCAGATCGCAGGTATATGACGTCCAAGCTGCAGGCGAGAGCGATTAATGTGCGATTTGAGGCTTTGTTTTTGTGGGAAATGCCACTTTCTGTTCAGATGTACTCAATCTAATATAAATCATGTGACATAGTTTGAACTCAGTGAGGCATACGTCGACGTCGTACGTGTGATAGTCGATCATCTGTTATGAAATTAAATAACAGAAAAGCTCACCTTTTCACCTACGACTTCAGTCCTTGTCTCTAACACTATATTGATATCTGAAAAGAAAAATATTAGCATAAGTATATATTTAGACAAACAACAAGCAAAATGATTTGTGGTTTTGATATTCATGAAAAAGCTACAATTATATATCTCCGTACAACAGTATTTTTAGAAAGTAAATATTTGAGCTCTATATATAAAACTTGCTAATTGATTGAAAATTCTGCAAAATCTCTTCCATATCTTCGGGTTCGCACGGATAGTACTTAGATTAGGTATCGTAGTAAGATCCACTTTGTTTTATACTATGTATAGATTCGTAAAATGTATATACTAATTTCATAAAACAAGCCTGTTTCTTCCTTGTTTACGCATTCATGATCCAATTTGTAATTTCCATTGTATCTGCACTCCCAATTTGCTTCCACGATATCTGGATCCTCGAGCCCTAAGTTAACCCAATATTATTACCACACATCGAGGTTCAAATTGCGAGTTGGAATGCAAACTGCAAATGCGGAAAGCAGGCAAATTGCACCCCATCAAACGGTCCAGTTACATCGGCCATCATAAAGATACCCGCCGCGCTGCATTCGCGTAATTTCTTCAGAATGTGTTTGTACGAGTAGTAGCTCTGAGCCGCTAACGTGTTCGCTTCTAAACGACCAATCCTGAGCACTTTGCTCCTTGGAGTTATGGAATGTAATTGGGTAATTGCGCTGTTTTACTACTAAATTCAAAAAACAATAATATTTTTTATTTATATAGATTCCAGTTCGGGCTTTTAAATCTTTAAGCTTAACATGGCTCGAGAGGAAATTTATGCTTATAAAATAAAAATGAATTACTACGAAACCCTTGAATGGAGCCAAAAAATATTATTTATTGCTATTGCTACATAATACAACTATATTATATATCAATAGCCAGTTTAATTTGGGAACATTTTAACGTTACATTCCTTGCAAGTCTTCATTGATATCGTCGCATCATTTCGTAATAAACAGGAAATCTTAAATCCATTGCTAGTTATGGCCACATTATATTTATTTGCTTTATATTTATAATTAAAGAGTATTGTTGAGGTAAGGTTAATTCTACAGCGGAATGACTCTTGCATGATATGTTTCAGGATGTTGGTTAGTAGTGGGGAAAGGCAGTATAATGTGAGGTATGTACAGCACCAGCTGTCTTTGTACAACGACAACCACCGAGTAAAATGTTCTTTCCTTCGCCCTACCCAATCTCTTTGAAGTCTTTACGATATGTCCTATTTTGAATTTTTCTCTATCAGCTAGAATCTCAACATCTACTCCTTTTTCATTCAGATTTTTACTCTCACAAGCTATCACATTCTACTGCGAACATCCTCTTTCCGTCTATCCCTCACATTCAAATTCATCATTCCACTAATTAAAGTTTCCATACCAACCGAACACCTAGTGAAAGGTTGTGGTGAGGTCATGGTATAGTCAAATCCCTTTAACTAGCTACATAAAATACTAACGAGTTGTTTTTATATAAACATAACAGCCTTTATAATTCGACTCACTGCTGGAGCACAAGACGTCTCCTTGTCATCGAAGGAGGTTTAGGCAAGTAGTTCACCACGCTTGCCCGATGCGAGTATAAGGTGAACAATGCCCTTTGCTAAGGCGACTAATGGATCACCATTAGTCGCCTTCTACTACACAGATTGGAAGATATGGTGTGATGCTATTTTACTCTGCCGGCATAACACGGCATCATATATCTAAAACATATGAAAACGCGCTACCATGTTATTATAAACTGACACAATATTGTTTGGTCAACAGCTATTCTTAATTGCTATGTTATTATTGTAATGAGTAATCAATAACACTATAATTTACTAGCGTTCATACATTACGTGATGACTATCCGATTCCTCTGGGAGTCATATCATAATATATGAACAATGAACAACATCGGATAATAGCTTTAACCACTGATACCGTGGCTGAAGATAATGAAATTTATTGAAGCGTGTGAATATTCTAATTATAAATTATGCAGTGAAAATCATATTGCTTGTTTGGACTTTAAATTTGTCATTACGAAAAGTTGAAGCGCAATTGCAAAGAGGTATTTCACAGCGTAGCCTTTTAAATTTGTACAGTGGGAATTCATATTCGTACAAATTATACCTAAGTTAATGAAGAACCTTTGACTCTGTCATATAGTCAGACATTCTCAAAAACCATAGATTGAGAAGCTACCGATTCAGGTAGCGTAAATTTTAGTGCCGTAAAAAAGTTAGTAAATATTATTTTTAAATCCATTGGACTTGGAGCATAAGACTTATTCATTACAGAAATGCAATTTTGTTTGCATCGTTTAGGTCTAACATTACAACTAAATGCTTGGGCATTTAATAATCAGATAAAGTAGCAGACTTTCGACAAAGACAATCAGATATTATTAGTATAATTTATTATCAACAGATAACGCAAAATTCGCTCCAATTTATGCAGAAATGTGTAATAGCTGATCGGCTAATAAATCTAGAATGGAAAATCCAAGGCTCCCAACAATTTGTTGTTGTATCAGCTCCCCCTGGACTATTAATACTGCATGGCAGTAACTTAGCAAGACTGAGATTTGTGGAACCATGTCACTGTAACAAATTATTTTCAGTCAATAACCAATGATTAATGAAATTTTGTGTTATCAATAAAGTTTAAAGTTGTATAGATTATTTTGTGAATGTGAATAATACAAACGTACTTTTGCACCAGATTAGGCGTTCTTATTTGGAGTGCGTTTCCTTCAAAACTTTTCCATTCTAAAGATGGCTGCATTCAAATAAACACTCTTTCTGTAGCATTTAGTTGAGTTTTAAGAGATCCAGGGAACGCTATTGGAATTTTAAGCGTCTATAGGATTTATAAGGTTATCGAATATGCAATATTTTCCATTCTATTATAAAATATGTCCATTTCAACGTTTTTAGTAGACTTCAATTAATGACGGTATGAACAAATCCTCCTCCTCGCGTCGTTTTCCTTAGTCATGAGGGTCGTGACTCCCCTTTGGTGCCATCCTATCTGTGATGAACAAATAAACAGCTCTATATTCTTCATTTGAACATTCTTGTATGTTTTTACCCACAGTATTCTACCAGTTCCCATTATATTTTCCCACATAGGCGTTCACAGAAGCTTTTCTTCGAAATGTTCGTTTATTTTGTCTACAAGTCAATTAGTATTTAAACTGTTCCCTAGAGTCTGAGATAAAGAGCTTAAATAATGTAACTTTCTTAGCAGTCAAGGTTTACTTGCTAAGCTTAATTAGAAGATCGTCGAAGAACATTAAATGACTAAATAGGTTTTTTGCTTACGTAAGTTCAAACTAGATAGGTAGAATAGGGTCTATTGTATGAATTTGCAGCTTTTCTCCAACTTTAGTGACAATCTGTTTGCTAAAGCGTGATAGTTCTGTTTTGCAGATTAGTGCTGTTCGCAGTCGGCAGTGCTTAACTCTGCCTGGAAAGCTACCACAGTTACCAGGATTATTGACTTATAATAATATTAAAAAATGTATTTATTTAAGCTTCCATTGGCTCATTTTTGTTAGTACACAATCCCTGAATATCTATATTAGTGCAATTTCATTTATATTTTTTATTATCTATGTAATAATTAAAAAATTAACAACTGACAGAATTTACCGGAATGTTTTGATTAATAGTATAGGTATGTATATTTTCTTTTTATAAGCGGATTTTAATCAATAGTGCATACATGTAGATTTTAGCCGTATACCTATATTATCTGTGCATACGTAAAATATATAAAAAGAAAGAATAACTCATTTAATTGTGAACACCTACTCATATTGTACAAATTGAAGCTTAGGTATTGCCTAAATAAAATTTATTACATAAGTCCTTTGATTTTTAACGATTTTGTATACAAGATTATATTGTAAAGAGCAACAAGAAACATTTTTATGCAGTCACCTTTCTTGGATATTATGGCGGTGCGCCGGCGCATCTCGTGTTTACAATGTAAATTGCGTGTCGGATGCCAGGCGCCGTAGATCGCTGGATTATGTAATCAAATACTAAGTGATAATGAGATTGCATCAGATTACTGGCATGTCTCAAGATAATATTACCGAGATATGCCCGCTAAAGTTCAGCAGGCAGTAGCTTTTATTTACTGGTGGGGAAACTATTCTTTGGGAAATAAATACCAGTAATCCCATCATGCGACTACTCCACTGGGACTACGAATAATGGCGTCAATAATACACGAATTATTGGCGTCGCGACACAAAGATTACGTATTTTGCCAATGTCAAGTGATAAATATATCTAAAAATAACAATAAATTATTTATTGTTTATACCTGTTATAACAGCAAGAACTCGTAGAAACTTTTTACCATTACTAGGCGTATGCCCAATCTTTTTCTCATTATAGGTCTTACTTTTTATGAACACACTACTATGGTTTTTGGCATTAATTTTAAGTCCCGCCCGCGCCACCTGCATGACACCAAACTCCTTGGGAATCGTCTGGAGTTTTAAAAGTTACGTGTGCCCAATACAGAAGACGAAATAGCCACTGAAAGACTCCTTTTCATTTACGTCTTACTTGCATTAACCATAAAGCCTACATTCGGGTGTCCGTGCCCATGTTATCTAACGCATAATCAGAGGCAATCTTCCTAGTACCGTGGCAAAGGATATCGAAGGTAATTGAAACCCCTCATTTGATATAAATCAAATGCAGAGCTATTACGAGAAGCTAGCTTGTAATTAATAAGCCAATACGTAATAAATAAACTGGAAATCCACGCGTTTCATTGGAAATGAGAGGATGTTGTAAAACAAAACGCGGATACATCTAGCGTTGGTGTTGGTGGTTTTCCTTTAGAAGGATAGTTTGGCTTAACAGCATTCTTTTGTTTTGCTCGACAGAACAGTAATGTATGAAATTTACGCCTAACAGTTTATCCATCTTTCACCAGGAAAAACTTAGTTTTTGAAGAAGGGGTGAATTTTGCACGGTTGGTATAGCTGTTTTAATTCCGACTAACGTCACAAAAACGTTAATTAAATTGTGTCCCTTAAAATGAGCAAATGCTTTTTTTAGGAACACTTTTTTTTTATAAAAATATCTGTCAAATAACTTCATCCTACCCAACGGTAAGCAGAAGTGAAGGAGAAGATGCAAATTCAAAGATGGCGAGTGCGAGAGATATAATACGCGCAGTACCCTCGTCGTCGACCTGCTAGGAGTGCTAGGAGCTTCTTCACATATGTTTTTATTTCACCCAGGATCGTAAATGCTGCTAAACAACGTTCAAAGAGGAAGTCATGAGAATTATTACTAAGGCTCTAGCTAGACAGATGACTGCATTTCAACTGCACGTCGACTGCCAAATTGCATTTTGAATGCAATTATCACGTCTAAATGAAACTGTTTTAATGCTGCATTTGAACTACTCGTCGTTCGTTTGTCTATTGTTGATAGCTTGCAGCCCGCCTAGCATGACCACCCAAACGCGATATGATATAGCCATTTATCACTTTGAACTGTCAAAAAAAGTTGGATATAACCGCCAACTTGAAATTTTATCGAAACTGCGAACTTATATAAGGCTTATACATGTTTGCAGTATCGATAAAATTTCGGTTATATCTAATAATTTTTGACAGTTCAAAGCGATAAATAGCTATATCATATCGTGTTTCGGTGGTCATGCTAGGCGGGCAGGAGACGTACAACCAGTCCCGAACGAGTGTACGCAGCTCGGGCTCGCTACCGGGCCCCCACTCGTCCCGCGTCCCCCTCACGATTGCCATGTCTAGACGTGCTCGTCGGACGACCGTAAGAACTTATATAGACTCTGAAAATACAATGAAACACTCTATCAAAATTCTTTGAATACGACTTAAATACCTTAAGATCAATATTCACACTAATAATTTAGTGAGTATGTGAAATCTTTCTTAAAAACAGTTTTAAAGGAAAAAATATTTTGTAAGAATACGGAAATAATTTACAGTGTTCGGTACAATGTCTGCCATGAGCATTATAAATATTTGACACAGAAGGCCTATTGAAGTGAACTCTACATGGTAGGGACTAAAATACAAGAGTTAAATTACTTATATGTATAGTTTATTTGAAGGTTTTCATGAACGAACTTTAAGAATGAGCCTAATCATATAATCATATAACTGAATTAAAAAAGACTGCTTGTTGCCTCATCAAACCAATCGATATAGAACTTTATACCTAGGAACTGTTGCGGAACTAAAAATAGATTTAAAATTAATTGAATACAAACGACGGCCGAGAAGTCCCGGAACCCACAACCACAACCAATGCGGGACTGATTACCTATTATTAACTGCTAGAAGACAATAATGCTTTTATTTTAACACTATTACACTATTGATTAGTTAGACTTTGATAGGACACTTAAAACAAGCCATATAATTACAACCAACCAAAACGAGCATGTGTTTTTCATAGTCCTAGTATTTTCATTTTAGTACTTTCATTTACTAGTATTTTCATTTTAAATACATAGTTGAGTATGATTTGAGTTGAGTATTGTTTGAGTGCCCTCACGACTTTCTGTATCCTAGTATGTTGTGTGGCGAAAGCTCAAGTGTGCTGGTACCGTAATAAATACAAATTATCCATTTCTAACATCGTGTATTGCCCGCTATTAGTGTCGGTGTAACAACTGTCATTCGAAGACGTATATTCGTTAAGAAAAGCTATTATTGTAAAGATCCTCTCTAATTGTAACAATCAAATATTATCTATTTATCAATTGTTTTTCCAATCACGACAATTTATTAATAATAAATAAGAATATTTGGTCTAATCACGGATTTTCAAGTAATCCGTGATTAGACCAAATATTCTTGTTCTTCAAGCAGTTTATATCAACATAAATAATTACTTCATCCCAAAACGATGGTAGGGTTTTGTTTTGACGATATAAAAGTACATAGTCATAATAAGTAACACAGGCAAATATGGTCTATTTAAATAAATATTTTTTCTTTTCATTTTCAGTATTAGGGAATTGTTTTAATTTTTTTTAGGTAGGAAAGGGTTTAGTCTTTACTTAAATACATTGACAATAGTATAGCCTTTATATGAACGAAGTCCGACGTGAGTCTCATTCGATAAAGTACAGGTTTAAGGATACTGTACATACCGTTTGAATCTTATTTTTAATTAAAGCAATCCAAAACTAATCAGAGTAAAATAATCTCTGGGGTATTTAATTTGCCTTGGTTAGAGGAAGTGAAATGAAAATGTAATTTGCCTCCATATAAGGTTCCCGATCATCAAGTATGGTCTTCAATCCGACTCCTAATCTTCTGCCGGCTAAAATTAGCTTGCAAGCGATGGAAAAACAATAAAGTGCTCCACGTAATAAGAAATATGCAGTTTCCGCGTCAAGTTTAATGACTTCAAAGATATTTAATACGTCCTACCCTTGGTTTATGGTCATAAACCTATTACAGTTGAACGCACCTCAAATTGAATATTCATATAAAATTGTACAGCGCGCAATAAAATTGTGAGTTACAGAAATTTTCGCAGTTTGCGAGGAGGCGAACTGTTAGGACAAGAGGATTACGAGTACGCTGCCTTCAGGACGATTTTCGTCGGTGCTTGAAAGGATTTATGAGATACGGTTAACAGTCACGATTTTACGTGATGTTAATTTTTTGTATTTATTTTTTTTGTAAAACATTTTTGTATTATCTGACACGGTAAAGGGCTTGCGCTTATGGCCGTGGTTATAAGACAGTACATACTCTAAAGCAACCTTCTTACTGCTGTGGTGACGAGACGATATTTGATGGTGTTATAAGAGTAATCTTGAGAATTAGCGTTAAAACTTAATAAATATTAAAGTTTGCTGGTAGATTCTAGTAACAAACGCATCCATGCATACCGGGAAGTATTTAAAGCAGAACTTTTTAAAATTTATAAGAACTATAAATATAAATGTGGAAATGTCAATTTCAATTCAGAATAATACAATTCGGCACTTGTGTTATTGGCTGTACCAATCAACGCCACCTATTTGAAGCCATAAGTCTCACGTCTCGCCCCGTACATTGTGAACATGCATTCGGTTCCCATGTTCCATCAGTTCTCTTACAAATTTTATTTATTTAAGCTAGCAAGACAAACTTAAGGCAAACACGAAGTAATTTAGTTGGTAGACAGTTCATTTGTTTTTAGTTTAGTGTCTTTAGATTTGCTGTTACAAAGGAAGTAGAACTTCCTATCCTTGTCTCAAATTATTTGGGGTCGGTGGATTATGCTCCACACTCCTATACAATCAATTTATTTATTTAATAAATAATATTAATAAATAAGAACGTTTGGCTAGTCATTGTGAGCAGACTTAAAAATAGTAAATATATCTATATAAATTAGCTTCCGCCTGCGACTTCATCCGCGTGGACATTAGAGAAAATCCTTAGAGGACCAATAACCAGGATACTTTTTATTCTATGTTTAAATTTAATCAAAATCCGATCCACCAAGCGAGCAGCCTCGCGCGGGGCATGTTTGACAAATTAATGCGGTGGGTCTCGTAAAAAAAGATTAAAAACTTTCAGAACATTTTGTAAGAGGCATGTTGTTGCAACATATATTAAAATCGAATGAAACGTGTAGAACGGAACGCATGATAACGTGATTATGTTCTCAAATGGGAACATTTCACACAAAATATTCAAGTAATTCTATTAGTGGTGAGAATTACAGTATTCGAAAAAAAACTTTTTACGAGATTTTATGTCTGAAAAAGGATTCGATGAGTAAGTAAATTCGAATTCGAGAGAATTTCAATTCTCATGAATTGCTGCCCTGGCGTCGAATACAGCAGAATCGCGTCGAATCGAGCCGAATCGCATTTATTCCTCCATTCCCTGTGAGTTAATGCGCTTGGTCGCTTCGATTCGGCTCGTCGCTAATGGACGCGGTTTTATAGTAAATATATAAGGAGCTACTCTCTACGATTCGATTCAACTCGACTCGGCGCGCCTAGTGGACGCTTAGCTTTATATAATGACGCAGCCAGCGCCGCCTGGTATCACTTTCGAAAAAATCACAAATAAGGATCAATACTTGTTGTGTAAGAGTCTATTAGTCGGATTTGAAGTCCTGTAGGCCTGGCGCAACGAATAAGTGGAGGACCCTAATTACTCCCGTCCGCCAGGCGCCTATAGTTAATGTTAAAAAGACTGAAAAACCCCGTAAATTTGCTGACCCGTCGAATTATAGATATTTTATTATCTTTGGGGTAGTCCTGCGCTTGTGGAGATCCCAGGGCACTAGCCCCGCCTGCCCTCCCCAAAGACAGGGCCGTATTTAAGGTTTGAAATGTGATATATATATTGTAAGCTGCGTGGCAACACTCCCTTTGCCAATGTAGGTTTTTATAATGTGTGCGGTGCGCGCCCTCTGTCGTTGTTAACGTGTGTTATTCATTCGTTTTTATAATAAAGTGTTTTCGCTAATTATTGTGGTATTAATTAAGGACACAATAAATACAACATGAAGTATCATGAAACATAGTGAGTACTATGCTTTATGATAAAGTTGTTGTAAACTTCTGGGCTATTTCTCGTTCAAGGCATGAAGTCTCAATAAATTATCTCTTAACAATAAATTCTCTAAGAATAGAAAGACAAAACAAGCGAAGTGGTATGTACTTACCGTTACATAAAATCGACTGGCAATACATCTGAACTTGGCCGCATATTTAACCACCCTTATACGGAGAGATCGTGACCGATGCGGTGCACGAACCCTATAATGACGTCATTAATTTGCAATGCCCCGAGATACGCAACAGAAACTAATCATGATTTTAACTAAAAGCATTTTTCATTACTAAATCTGAAGTTCAAGATGATCGATTATACCTACAGGCCAGTGAAGTAGGTATAGGTACTTACCCGTTTTTTCAACGCCGACTCGATTTTAAAATCCTACATTTTTCATATTTCAATAACTAGATAAAATACACTGAAAAAAAAGTGTTCTAGTTTTAAAAAATATTTACGCGTTTGTAAATGCAGAAATTATTCCATAATATTAGGTTGGGGAAAAAGTCTTTTCGCATTATAGTATGTATAAACTTGTAATAAAATCTCTTTGGCTATACTATTTGTATCTGGCTGGTTTTGGTATCATTGAAAGTTTAAGTTTTAAAGAACATAATTCCAAATTCAAATTAGGAAAATGTGTGATTTTCATTTGTTTTTCGTACCGCCAAGATGAGTGAATCTAATGAAGAAATTCGATACATTTTAAAATTTTACTACAAAAAAGGTAAAAATGCAACGCAAGCCGCAAAAAAATTTGCGATGTTTATGGACCTAGTGCAGTGTCTGTGAGAGTAGCACAAATTTGGTTTAAGCGTTTTCAATCCGGAAATTTTGATGTCAAAGATGCACGTCGCTCTGGTCGCCCTATTACAGATAAAACGGATGCCATTTTTAAAAAAGTGGAGCAAGATCGGCATTTCAGTAGTTACGACGTAGCTGAAGAACTGTGAATTGACCACAAAACAGTTTTGGCGCATTTGAAAAAAACTGGGTACACAAAAAAGCTCGACATTTGGGTACCTCACGAGCTCACTGAAAGAAACCTAATGAACCGTGTACTCATTTGTGATTCTTTATTACGACGTAATGAAACCGAACCATTTTTGAAGAAGCTGATAACTGGTGATGAAAAGTGGATCACGTACGACAAGAACGTGCGAAAAAGGTCGTGGTCAAAGGCCGGTCAGGCTTCACAGACTGTGGCGAAACCCGGGTTAACTCGCAACAAGGTGATGCTGTGTGTGTGGTGGGATTGGAAGGGCATAATTCATTATGAGCTGTTACCACCAGGCAGGACCATCGAATGAATTCTGAACTCTACTGCGAACAACTGATGAGATTAAAGCAAGAAGTTGAGAGAAAGCGGCCGGAATTAATCAACAGAAGGGGTGTGGTTTTTCATCATGATAACGCTAGACCTCACACATCTTTAGCCACTCAGCAAAAATTAAGAGAGTTTGGCTGGGAGGTATTAATGCATCCGCCGTATAGTCCTGACCTTGCACCTTCAGATTTCCACCTGTTTCGGTCTCTTCAGAATTCTTTAGGCAGTGTCAGGTTAACATCACGAGAGGACTGCCAAAACCACTTGTCGCGGTATTTTGACCAGAAGTCCCAAAATTTCTATAGCAATGGGATCATGTCCCTACCTACAAGATGGCAAAAAGTTATCGAACAAAATGGTACCTACATACTTTAGTTAAATGTAAATAAACTATATTAAAAAATGTTTTGAATTTTCTTAAAAAATGCGAAGAAACTTTTTCCCCAATCTATTATAAGGTAGTTTCATCTTAACTGGGCGTCAAATATTTGCAAAAGTATTTCGTTTGGATGTTAGAAGTGCAAATTTCTAAAGATTTGATGAAACAATGCTTACCATTAACACATAAGCACCAACGCAGCCGCCCGGATTGCGGAGGATGCGGGGTTCGATTCCCGCCCACCAGGACAGGTCGATATTTATCAGTGTATCTAGTTTTAAAAATATTTACACATTTGTAAACGCAAAAATTATTCCATAATAACAAAGTGAGTAAAAATTAAAAAAAAAATTAACAAAAAAATAATTTTTGGGATTTATTTTTTTAAAAAAAGCACGTTGTTCAATCTAGGAAAGCCTTTGTTATAGATTTTTTTATACGCGTATCGTAAGAGTATTTAACCTAATGTAAATAAATGTACATAAGATGAACGAACTCTCATATTATTGATCACTTCTCATAAAGTATAAGATTACTTCATAAATGCTAAGTGGCCGTTTGTAATTCGTAATGTGCCGAAGGCAAAAGTAAAGTTTAAGAGACATAGCCCTCCCCCCTGCTAGAAAATGGTGACCTCGACCAGTGGTGGAAATTTTTATATTTTTATATTATAGCACCTAAAGCCGAAATTGCAGCGTTTTATAATCATGCCGAGGAATTTTTTAAAATGCAGAATCATACAAATTTCCTGCGACATTTATACCAGAATTGGTTGATTTATCAGTTACGAAGTAGTCTTACACCTGTATTCACAAACATTACTATGAGATCACTCAACATCTTGGATATGAAACGAACCAATCACAGAGCCGTGTTTGGTTTCTTATCCAAGTGTCCAGTGATCTCATAGTAATGTTTGTGAATACGGGTGTTATGCTTTATGAAAAGTGATATAAACCCCATAAAATAGGCCAACATAAGATTTCCCGTTAAAAACCCTATTCATTCATCATAAGTTTCATAATCCGTTTATCCATAACTATTTGGCACCTGGCCAGTCCGAACCCTTGTGACCCAATGCGACAGTGTGTCCATTACCAACTACTTGGTAATGCACGAAGAATCGCAGGACCACAAATTATAGGGAGCGCAGAAGGTTATTTCTTACATATTTTATATCTAACCTCTATTTAAAAAGTTTACAACAATTTTATGATTAGTAAGTTGTAATGAATCTAGTTAAAACAAATAAAATTGGGTTACAAGTTACAATTAAAAAAAAAATATCACAAACAAAAACACAAAAAAGCATGTTTTTAAAAATTTTAAATCTGTATATCAGCCTTTTCTAAGCACTATGTAATCTAGTATATAAGTTGTAGAAGCTTTCATTAATTAGTTTTTTTTTCTAAAACTGATACAAAGGGATCAAGTTTGTAAGGTCACATCTTTAGCCATAGCTTTCTTCTTAAGATATTCTTGGTCACATTTGTTGCCTGGACGTTTGAGTGGTTAGTATCTACTTAATTATTTTCAGTTTCAGTAGTCATCTTATAAATATAAGAAATAAAAACTTTTGCTGACGACAACAGCAATTGTCGATCAAGAAAAATGTAAAAGTATGAAGGTTACCTTCGAACATCTATTTATTTTGTGGTCGAACCCATACAATCCGCAAGGGCTTTCATAGCAACCTCGGCTTACAATATACGGCTTCTATGAGGTCACATTATTAGATCAAAACCATCCCTGTTGTCTTAAACTTTCACATCTGATAATTGATTTTGTACCTATTCTACTGCTTTTAATATTCAAATTCCCCTAATGGACAGTCCTCGGTGAAATGCTTCGGCAAACCCCGGGTCGTCTCCAGTAAGGGCATGGGGGAAACCGGAGTGGTTTAGCAGGTATTCCCAGTGCCGTGTCAGGCGCTGGGCGACCCCTGCACAGGCCCACGTCTAGCCAAAGTTCCGCTGGTCCACTAGCCAGCGGTTTAGGGTATCGTCCGTAAGCGGATTCCACTCCGATAAAAAAAAGGGGATGGACAGTCAGCAGTGAAAATGGTTTATTTTTGCAGCAAAAGGTAACAAAATTTTAATCATTTGTATAAAGACTTGAAAATGTAAATTATCTAGATAAGAACCGTGAGGATTCTCTTAAAAATATTGTAGCACATTTATCAGCTCGGAAAGGGAACACCTCTTTTTTACTATGAACGCTACGGAACCGCTGCTAAACATTGCGCATCGCCGCAATTTCATAGTAAAAAGAAGTGTTAACACTGCTTTCAATTTCAGTTTCACGTTTGAACAGAACTATAAATACAAACAGACATTTCAAGTTGAATAAAGCTTATAAATTTCAATAAATATACAAGACATTTATCATCATATTGAAAAATAATTGGTGTTCTGTCTCTTGTTTTATAATTCTAATTTTATAATTTCCGTATCTAATTTTACAAAATTGTGTCTTGGGACATTTTGTAAAACTAGTTTAATCCAGGTTTCAACAGGTTCTTTCTAGATTCAAATTGAACCAAAAAAATATTTTATCCCATTATATCTATACAAATACTCCATGGCTGTACATATACGTATTTCTTCTTCATACATATAAGTTTGATGCCTACTCACCAAACTTCTATGATTACTATATCATGAACTCTAGTATTTCAGCCGTAAGGCATGAATTGGCTTGAAAGTCCGTGACTTTAATAATGCTGGTACTGCTTTGAACAGGTAAAGAAAAGCAATTTTGGGTTTCGGGGTTGTTTTACTTGGCAATGAAGTTCAAAGCGCCAGTTGTTCTGTACATTGTTAGTTTCGCCTTTGTTTTGTTAAAAGCCTTAATATTAAATGGTTTTCAATTGTAATTAAATAAAATACAAATTTTCTTGCTAATACTTAATTAGGCTTGTTCAATGGTTCTTTGGATATTTTCAGTCTAATTTCCTTTGCGTAAAAGGCACTTACAATTTAATTATTTAAAAGTAGGTAACCACCTTCCAGTATAGTAATCAAGAAGAATAGTAATCAAAATGAGATTATAATTGATTAGTTCCAAATCACTTCGCACCGTTAGTCTCCGTACAGTGGTAATGCTTCATACATTGCTTTGATTTTACATAAAATTTTAATGAACAAGGACTCTAAGTAGAAAGTTCATTATCTCGAAAACATTATACAGAGTGAATTTTTCAAGTGGGCCTTCAGGGACAAATCCTTAACTATAAGGAATATCGACAAATGCTCAAAGGAGTCGCGAGCCCAATTTTGGAGAAAACAAAAACTGAATTATGCACTAGAGAAATTTTCTAAGTCGCAAAGACATGAATATTTACCTCAAAGTCCAGAACAGGTCAGATCAGGTCGGTTCGGTCGTGAGGGCATGAGCTTGAAGAAAGTCCTGAGCGCGTTCGAAAACTATCTAAACTCTTTGACTTTAACTTTGAGGTTGACTTTTGACTTTTGTGTTACAAAAGTCAGTCTTAAGTCTCTCTTTTTAACCTCAACGGCTAGCTGTTCGTCATTATGATAATATCGATGAAAATTGCAATATTTCAGATAATAAGCTGTTTCTCAGCTATAAGCTATTAGACGCCATTGTTGCGGTCCCATCACATCCTAAAATAGCTTCATCGTATCATAATAACCGTGCATAGTAATAAAATTATTTAATGCACAGTACCTATGAAAAACGTTTTTCTCCCGTACAACTAAAAATTAAACTTTATGGCGATAGAAATAGGGTTGAATTTTGATTCCATACGGTCTCCGACGCATAGAGCGTCGACACGACTGTCTGCAAAAGAATACGGCCCGCCATTTTTGTTCCTTTTTCCTTTTTATTTAATGTCTTGGACATGTCCAGTGCACTATGCGGCCAGTGACAAAGTTATCCCATGGTATCGTCCACATCAAAAATATTGCGTGCGGTGCAAAATAAGATTTTATATCTTATTTTTTGTAGATGTCTCTCGTAGACGATAACTACGTCAAAGATTTTATATTTTTAGGTTTTTTTTTATTTAAAGTTGAATAATAAAAGTAAAAAGTAAAATAAACTTAACTGCAATTTAAGATGCTTTACAAAATGTAAAAAGGAAATTCTGAGATTACTAAAGAACCTGATAATACATTCTCCTCTACGTAACCGGAGATTGGAAACTTGGAAATTAGACTACTAACACAACAAATTAGTATGAGATTTTTTTATTTTTACATTACACAGTGAAATCGCTCGGAAACTACTGAAGCTATTTTCATAAAACTATATTAATCTTGTCCACGACGGGCTCAATTCTCATTTTTGCCGCCATTATTTCTCAACTTTGCCGCTCTGGTAAAATGTCCGGCTTGCCTCCAGGGTTGCCAGGTGTTCGGTATTTTACCGAACCGTTCGGTATTTTAGCACTGTGTTCGGTGTTCGGTATGACAAAAATACCGAAGTATGGGAGGTTCGGTATTTTGTTTCTGATTAATTTTCTTTCTGATAAACGAATCAGGGTCCATCTAGCCATTTCACCGCTCTCTGGGCAAAAGCACCCAAAGTAATAAAATCCGGAGATTCGTCAAAGTGAAGCTATTTTCATAAACCCTAGGATAGGCGCGAGTCAAAGGATCAGCAATACGGCTAGTGAGGAGCTTTTTTTTTGTTCGGTATTTTTTTGAAAAAGACCTGGAAACCCTGCTTGCCTCCCCTAGATCGGGTCCTGGTGATACATTATCCGCAATAGGTATCGCCGGCAGAGTAGAATAGTATCACCCCATTATCCTCAAATGAATGTCATAGAAGGCGACCAATGGATCAGCAAAGGCATATCGATCACCATACTCCGTCCACCAATCTGCATTGGGCAAGCGTGGTAAACTACTGCCTAAATCTCTTTCAATGACAAGAACCCTGGGTTCCAGCAGAGTGGGTCGAATTATAAAGGCTGTTAAAACGATGATAAATACTTTAGTATGCTTTCTTCTTGGATAATCGACGCCATCTTAATTCTTGGCACGTACAAAGGTGTTGCCATTAGCTTGTATTCTATAATGTTAAGATGATGTAGCGACAACGTTATTTCCACCACTGAATACTAATAGACCGCATGCAATCAAATATTGTATTAGGAGGTAATCTATGATTGTATTAGTCGCCTTGCCTGTAGGTTTTTAATTCTGCTGAACTTTATCGATTATACACGCTGATTTTTCTTTGCACATTAAGCGTTAGTAGAACCACAGTCTATAGAAGTTCTTTTATACTATGGTCGAACTCCATTAAATAGTTAAAATGAGAGGAAAAAAATCTAATTCTCTCTTCATCGCGTTCGACCCAGTACATGCACGGTGAATCCGGTTGAACCAGAGGCAGTGCCTGGAACTTGTGATCCAGGTGTAATCAAGGAGGCCCGATGGTGCATACCCTGTCTTCGCTCTCTGCATATCCATAATGTACATATGAATATATTTTCCAAAAAAAATATTGCTTCGGAGTTATGAGAATACTTAGTAACTTCTCCTGTTATTACTTCGTCGTTAAGAAGTTCTTTTACACTGTGGTAGAACTCCATTAATTAGTTAAAATCAGACAAAAGCTCTAATTCTCTCTTCATCGCGTTCGACCCAGTACCTGCACGGTGAATCCGGTTGAGCCAGAGGCAGTACCTGGAACTTGTGACCCAGGTGTAATCAAGGAGGCCCGATGGTGCATCAGCTCTCCCTAACAGGGTCACTACACTGTCTTCTCTCTTTGCATATCCATAATGTACATATAATTATAAATTGCTTTTAAAAAAATATTGCTTCGGAGTTAATGAGAATACTTAGTAGCTTCTCCTGTTGTTACGTTCGTCGTTAATAGTAAAGTGAATACACACTCGAGGGCACCTTTAGATGCCGTTTCCCCATTAATATAAAAAAATAAATATAAATAAATTTGAAAACTTTACCTACATATCTCCTATGTCGCGGTAAATAAGAGGACCTCTTACCTCTTTATTTTTATTTATTTTGTATTTTTTTTTTCTTTTTATTTGACTGGACGGTATGTAGTGGCGCACCCGGCATCGTTAAAGGTTAACTATGTAATGAAGGAAATAGCCCCGCTCTACACCCTCTGTTTTCTAATAGTAATAATAACGCCTGCCCCCCTTCCCCAAACTTAATTTGAAACCATACTATCGATCAGGTTGCACTAAGTTATACCTACTTTTTACAATTTCGTAAAAAATGAACATAATATTTAAAAAGGGAACAACCCATTCCTATGAATTAAGACGACTTTTTCTTACTTTAAGCAAAATTGTAAAACGCAAAACTTGAAGCAACTGCACGTATGTGTTCTCGATCAATACACACATTTGCATCTCACCTCCTGTGTTGACTAAATCTTGTATATAGATAGATATAACATACACATATAAAGAAAATAAAAAACGTAGGTACAGTCAGCATAAGAAGAAAATAAATTACCACTTTAGTATCATGACATGAACGCCAGCGCTTGTGCAGCGTAATAGTATAGTATGGATGATTATTACGACATAAGATACAAAATGATAATCTACTTCTCATGATAACCGTACACATGATAAGTTATTTCATAGAATAACTTTTATTGTAAGTAACTTACAATAAAAGTTATTCTATGCAATGTTAAAAATAAATGAACAGTATGTACATTTGGCAATACATAAAATACTTTGTTCGTTTAGCCTTCGTGTGAGATAAAATAATTCTAAAGATCCCCTTTTCATATTATCATCTCGAAAGCTCAAGGTTCAAATAGGTAAATGTTTATTTTATATAGGGATCAGAATGGTCTTTTTCTCCTTGAAATAAGAATGTATTTGCCAATACTTACGCTCAGAAAATATACCATTACTTTACTCAGGAGTTAGATGACCAGTAGGTTGTTTATAACAGAATTAGCTTCTGTCAACGCTTTCGCTCGCGTTAATAATGTAGATTTACTTTGAAATTATTCAAATTCATACCAAATTAAATAAAAATCGAAAAACAAGAAAAAATCCGCTCATCATAAGTGATAAGACGGGACTCTATCCCGCGATCTGGGCGACTGTTCTGTGCACAGAAATAATAATAATAATTATTATTATTTATCATTATAAATTATTATTATTATTTAATAATAATTATTATATCTGTGGCTCTGTGAGATCACGACGAATTTATAATATTGTCTTGCGTTAGAAACTACCTTAGTCGGCTTTTGCGACACCTATGGAATGAGAAAGGGTTAGTCGAGCATTACACCGGTTTGTTTGTGTTGAATGTTTGTTTTCTTAATCACCATAAAATAGCAATACATGCAGAGAGGTCAAGTCAAGGTCAACACAAGTCGAGCAATATTCACGAATCAAAAAATGATCACCTCACATTATAGTAGTATTTTATTTAGTTTGATATTCCAATATTAACAAAACAGATCTTGGGATATGAAGCTAGTGGGCGACCTCGGAGGCGCTTAACTACTAGTTTTCGGCAAACTTTTGGACCTAAAGGCATATCTCGAGTTCACCCGACTAAGGCGCATGCAACTGAGCCGAAATATAGGATAATTTACAAAACTGAAGTACTAATAGGTATAAATCCTTAAAACTTAAAATTACTATCAGACGAAAATAGACTACCATGCCCAGTTTTTGCTCAAACGATAGAATCTGGTATTGGTAATGGCTCTATCAACATTCTACATCTTAATACGGGTCCAGCGGTTCTTTAATGAGAGCGAGCCCGCATTATAAGCCCATAATAACCCTATTACGGGCGCAGCTCCGAGATGACGGATGTGCTGCGTAACACGGTCAGTTCTAACCCGAAGTACTTAGCTACTGTTAATTTTGACTTGGGAAAAATTTTAATTTTGTACACTGCAGCAAATTGATACATACATACATACAATCATGCTCATAGTCTCAAAAGTTGTTGAGAATAGCCAGGAAACGAAGACACCTTTATGTCCGTATTATAGAACGAGTCTCAAGACACAACGCCGTATTGACAGAAATAATAATAAATTTCTGTGGTCGTACGTCTCTATCTAATTGTGCTTGTCACTATTTGGAGGCACTGCATGGCCCTGCCAGATGTGGCTTTATGTGTAACAAAATGTTGCCTAAGGCTCTGCTCAACCTCTCATGAGATTACGAGCGTGATCATATGTATGTATGGTTGCACATCAGACTAGCGCAAACAGTCGAATTACCTTCGAACTTTATGTGAATGGAATGAGGTTGAGAATGTATTAAATATGTTTGATGAAGGGGAGCCTCCCCTTCAAAGATAGGTATTTTGAAGTTTTCAAAGATCATAGAAATATTAACCCATCAAAATTCCTTTTCCTAAATAAATATCGACTATTCAGAGTTCTAAAATATAAAAGTCCTCTTTTTGTTGGCGAGACAAAAATAAGATATTGTCCGTGGCAACAAAGCGGTTTATTTAACACAAGTACAAGAGCACGTTGACAGCGTGGGCGCAACCCTTTTACATTCCCGATAAGGTACACGTGTAACATTATATTGCGATATTTTGATTAAAAGTAGATAGTTATAACTTATAACATGAAGTATGTAACACAAAGCAATACGTGATACGTATATCGTGATCATCATTATTTCAGCCGCGAAACGCCCACTGTTGGACATAGGCCTCTCCCAAGGATCATCAACCCGATTGGTCCCTGCGATGCTTTCATCCAGCGGCTTCCCGAAAATTTTGATTGAGCAGAAAACAACTCACAATCCGTTGTGGTCACTGCAAAACACCCACATCGTGAAATTTGTGTTATGGATTTAGACCACAAATTTAATAATACAAGGAGATAGGCCAAGCCGGCGTTTAACTTGAAACAAGTATATGCCCTGTGGGCATACAATTCCGCCACTTCACCTTCCGATAAAGTCAACTGAATACGTAACTTAGCGAATCGACCGATCTGCTTTGCGGCTGTGCTTAGCTTTCATCGCTTCGCAGTCCTTAAGACGCGCGCAATGAATAGTGTTTAATACGGCATGCTCAACTAGAATCATGTTATGTAGTACGGCTGCTGATAGCGACACTCGGCCTTAGATTGATATATCTGTGATTTAGACTCAAGACGCGTTGTGGCAATCACAGAAACACCGCATAGCGAAATTCGTGTCGTGGTTATCATGGTAGACGACCATAACGCGGCATGTTGCGGCGATGAAGAAAATATACATACACATTTCTTTTAGAATTTAATGTAAATAGCGCTCGATTATTATGTCATCAGTGAAGCCACGATACTCCACAAACGATGCAAAGAATATTTTATTTCCAAGTATTAATAGAACAATCGATATTCTATTAATACTCTAAATACGCAAGGAACAAATTCTTGATCCAAAGGTCAAGAATCATAATAGCAAATTAATTCATAAAAGTTTATTGAAGCTTTATAATAAAAACCACGAAGAAGTTTTAAGCCAGTGATTACAAAAATTATCCTAGCTATGAAGTTTCAAGTATGTATATACTTTTCTATCATTTGTATTAAAGCTTTGTTTATTATACCTTAGTAACTAAACTTACTTAAGCACTTAATCTCAACATCACATCGGCGACGAAAAGGTGGCTAAACATCTTGAATTGAGCGCATTCTATCGTCTGTCCCATTCATTCGCATTCTATCCCACCATCTCCCTTTATTTTAGGGACTACTCGTGCTGGTCTACGTCACCGACAAACTGTGGCTACTAATTAGGCGAACTAAGAAATTTGGCAACAGGTTTCTTTGTCGTACAATCAAGAAATGGAACTCACTGCCAGCACACGTGTTCTCTCCTTCCTACAATCCTGGGTCATTCAAAAGAGGCGTGAAGAAGCACCTTGCAGGTCGGCAAGGCGAGGGTGGCTAGCGCGGCGGTTTATCTTTGGTACTAGCTATCTTCGCATTTGGACTACACTTCTGCTTATCATCAGGTGGAATGGACTCATTTACGTGACCTTTTTATAAAAAAATCTAAAATATTGAAGAAATACTGAAATGATTAAAATTACGCTCAACAAATTCCCGACACTCATCATAGATCAATTTTCATTTCTACCATTTTATCTTACTTTCGTTGTTGATGTAGTACCAGTATTATGTGAAAGGTTCATCGTTTTAGCAGCCGAACTACAATTAGGAGAATTGTGCGTCATAACTTCGTGCTATAAAATTGTCCCCTCAGTGACGCAGTACCGTTATACTCATTGCCTACTCATTTACTCATTCCGTCCCCTTACTCATTATATTCTCAACAATTACAACCACTGCATTTTAGCTTAAAAATTAGACCTGACATTAAAATCTAAACTTAAAGATGACTTTTAGTTTAGATTATAAGCGTCTCAACGTTTTGTAATGACAATGCAAGGCAGTTCGCGAGACGCTTACTCTTTATTTAAAAATGTACCTACACTGTCGGCAGTCTTAAGTCCGGACGTATGAGTCCGGAAGATGTGATTGGCCATTGTGACGCTGACGGACCGATGTGCTTAAATACAGGTGTCAATTTTTGAGAATTTTGAGCTTGCCAAGATTCTTATTGCGTAATTTCATTTTCATTTTATACTTATGCAACTTTAAAAGGATTTTGGAGTATATAATCCTTATCATCTACACAATAAAAGTCATACGAACGTTCATCGAAAATCAGGAAATCACTGCAAATATTCGACCAGCTTAGATTGAAATCTGAGGTTTCCTGTCAAAGTAGGTAACATTAAAGCCCCATATTTACTATCAAACAAAGCAATATTGAACATTACCGCAAATACGTCTAACTGTACAGAATATCGCGCGAATAAACTGTCAATAATATCATTTTAAAGACAATAGATCTAATCGGACTGTAGCTTGATAGTTCTAAGGCTCATTTCTGCTTGACGGTGGCAAGCTAAGTATTAGTGAGTAGACACACGTATGCCCAGTGCGGGTAGCTAACGAGCCGTTTATTCATCAAACATGATCCGCGGTCAGTTTGATACTTGTCCGGAATGGTCATGTTACCCTACAAGGACAGCGTCTAATTTGCTATCACATTACACACGAAATACCTGAGCCTTATATCATTTGTAGTGTCCGACATCTTAACTTGTACTATCAAATGTAGGAAAATTTGAAAAAGTATCCTTTCTACTTAAATTATAAGGTCCTTAACGATAAAACTCACTGATCATTCGCTATCGCAAGATAATGTTGGAGCGAGACAGATACTATTTTCAATACCTCAAGATGCTGCGAAGCTTTAATAAAAGGACAAATAATGCAAGAAAAATCGAGTTGAAAAATTTTTATTCACGCATCTTGGTATCGACCACTCTCTTAGTAGCTGAGCTTTTGTTATTGCTATGAAGAATGTACCTACGTCTTTCTTTTTTTTTAAAAGACACCTTTCTTGCTTAAAACCATTTTCACTTATCATTTCAGCAATGTTGGAATTACTTCACTCATGCGATGGCGTTACCCTTCTGTTAACTTGAACACTACAATTGTGAACAAAACCTTAACACGAAAATGCTGTTAAAATCCCAAATTTGTTTTCCCTTTTACACGGAAATGATATTAACGTACAATGTACCTTAATACCTCGTAATTGAAGTCAAGTTTGAGAGTGACCTATGTGTGTTGCGACTGGTTATACCTCATTAAGTTCTCATATAGAGGTGTAATTACTATAATGTTAAAGGTTGGTGTTACTTTCACGTTCAAATAATCATAATGTTTCACACAAATTTCACTAACGTAAACCGCCGCATATCCGACACTCTTTCAAATAAAATTTCAATATAATATTATATATAGTACACATACATATACCTACTATTACGCTCATAATCCCATTACACATAAATCCATATCTGACAATATAGGCCACGTAGTGTCTTATAGTGACAGAATGCCAGCCTGCACCTGAACCAAAAAGCAAATAAAATAATGTTTTAAATTCACTTTCATAACTATAGAATATTTACTAGTAACTTTATTTGACTGCTAACAAAATTTTATGAGTTACCCTCACCATGCCCTCACCCTTGTCCAGAATAAATATCGAAAACAGCACAATTGTGATGAAATGGAATTCTATAATAAGTCTCTAAAAAGCTAAAAATAAGAAAGCAAAAAACATTCGGAAAACTGGAAACGGAAAGTTCAATTAGCAAAGAATAGTATCTTCTCCTCATGCCGCGAATCATTGATGTGACCTTATAAAAATTCACCATTGTATGATTGCTACCACAACTTGATAACAAACAATAGACACTGGGAAGCGGTATTGGAGAAAAGCAATAGGTCAGAAGACTTTCCCGTGGGATGCGCGGTGGGAACTCACCGACAATGAAACTGTGTACGCTATTAACAGGTCGAAAGGGCATATTTCTATAACTTTTTTGTTTGCTAGGCAATTTGCAGCGATTCCATAAAGTTGTTTTGGTCTTATTCAATAGATGCCATGAATCACAAAGTTTTTTTTATGATAAATGTTTAATTATTAGAATTTTTATTTTATTATTACGATTCATTCTTAGTCTACTTGAACATGTGAATCATGTTCTTCCGAATCAATACTTTTAATAATTTAAAGGGAGGAATAAACTTGCCGAGCTTCTTGCAGGTTCTTCTCAGAACAAGGTCTCCTGAGGCCTTAGTACGAGTTTGTTAGTTTTCGAGCTCGATCAAACGTATCGTCTCTTTTCATACATTGCCCACTAGCGCCCCTAGCGTAAACTATCAGAAACAGTGGCCAATGTATGAAGAAAGACGATACGTTTGATCGAGCTCGAAAACTAACAAACTCGTACTAAGGCCTCTGGTAGACCCCCGAACCGATTGTACAAAATTTGCGTAAAAATTGAGTTTCATTTTATTATTGTTTAATATCAGTTATTCACTTAAAGTCTCAGCAAAAAGAAGGTTCATTAATATCTTAATTTAAAATTGAGAACTTGTGGTCAAATACTTCAAAGTATGTAACGTTTATTTATTAGCTTAGCAACAGAAACATGTCACTACGAAGGGATAGTGTCATTTGGCTGATATGTCGAGGATATTTTCTTAGGACGAACTGTCTAATTTCGAGCGGCGAATCCTTTGTGATATAACTCTCTTAAAAGGAAAATATTAATCACCATAGGCTATTCCGAACTCATGATAATTTTCTACACAGTGACCGATATTTTAAATTGGTTAATCATGCATAGCTATTATTACAAGATATTAGAATTTTTAATGATAGGAACATAGACGCCGGCGAAAGCAATTGTTAAAACAAAAAGTAACATTCCGTAGGTTAGAGCGTTACTTGTACAGCTGCTCGTTGTTTGCACATAAGGTATGCAAAGTCATGCCGCATGTGTAGTTTGTCTAAAATTACTTATTATTATAATTACTTATTGAACAGAGTGTAGTATTAAGGCTTTAATTGTTGCATTCCAATAATAAATCAAAGTTGCTTTTAATGGTGTAAATATTCCACTGGAATTTAGTCATTGCGTGTCGATGAGTTTCGGCTTTCATCATTTAGAAACGATAATGTGTAATAAGCTTCCTCATATCATATGTTTGTCGTAGGAACTAGGCCGATCGAGATCTTCTTGAACCGATCGATCACACAGATATGTAGTTGAAGTTCATAAGATATTAGAGTCTACTCTTCTTAGTCATAAACAAAATAACCCTGAACTTACTGATCACTCTGGTGACCAATCTGAAATTACGACGTTTCATGATATGTCGAGGCATTTTATGATCTGGCCAATTGTACGATCGGGCGACATTTAATAACAAGAGGAAAAACAAATATCAGATGGAAAATATGAACCTTATTGTGTTGACCAAGAATATATTTTTTTATCTTAATAAGAAAATTTAAAAGAAGCCCTTCCAACAACCAAAGAAACCAAATTTAAATGCGTCTAAAGATTCCACTCGAGTGCTTTGAATCCAATACCTGTGGGTGAATTCTGTTTCTTTGTCTTTGTTATTTTGCGAGCCTTTAAGAGAATCAGTAATAGTTTCAGAAAAGAAATACATACCAATTGTCTTACAAAGGTCGCAAAACAACTTCAGGTCACAAAATCGAAAAAACGAGCATTCCTTTCAACGAGCAAAATGTAGAATGCAAAGAAAATAAGAATAAGAAATTTTCCGCTAAGCCGTGATCATGATCAATTTGAACTTCAATGAACGATTCATTTAAATAAGATAATTTTCTTATTTTGATTCAAAATATATTTACGTTACGGAAAACAAGTAAAGATCATTAACGATAACATATAAATGGTCACTGATTATTATTAGCATAGTATGAATAGATGGCAGATTATTATTAGCACACATGGACAGATGAAAAAAAGCGTCGGTGGCGTAGTGCGTAAGAGCGTCGTGTCCTACCCGGGAGGCACTGGTTAGATCCCCGCCACGTACCAATGTGTTTTCAAATTTTGAATTCATATGTACGTTTAATCGACGCTTTTACGGTGAAGGAAAACATCGTGAGGAAACCTGCACACACCTATGAACAAATTCTTTGGTTGTGTGTGAAGTCGACCAACCAACCCGCACTTGGCCAGCGTGGTTGACTAAGGCTTAATCGCCCCCTAATGTGGGGTAGGCTCGAGCCCCTCGGTGGAGATATTATATGAGGTGTTGATGATGATGATGAATAGATGTGTGAATGTGTGATTACGTGAATGTGAATTAAGAGCCATGTGATGCCGGCGGAGTAGAATAGCATCACCCCACATTAGTGTCGTAGGTATCGTAGAAGGCAACTAATAGATCAGTAAAGGGGTATGATCACCTTACACTCCGTCTACTAATCCGCATTGTGCAAGCGTGGTGGACTACTGCCTAAACCTTCTTCGTTGACAAGGAAAGGCCTTGTGTTCCAGCAGTGGGTTGAATAAAGGCTGTTATGAAATAGAAGTATAGACCCGGACTGCCGAGTTGATTTAAAATCTAACATCTGTCCTAGTTGTCAGCTTTTGTTGATTGATTCACTGAATGTTTAATGATAATGACTGACTCTTTTATGTAGGCAACAGGTTACAACAACCTGTCACTTTGAGGCACTACATGAACCATTTTTCCAGATTTATATTTAACCAAATTTTACCTAAAGCTCTGCTCATACCTTTTAGGATTATGAGGGTGATTATATGTATGTTTAGTTCCCTGTCTTGAATAGAACTACCCCTGTTTGTCCCGTTGGGTGAACTCTGTATAGCCTATCGCATCCAAGTCTACCCGAGGAGGCGAGTAAACTAACTACAATAGCATACCCAAAGAAGTTTGGTGTCAAGCAGATTCCCGGTCATACAACCAAGACAAAATCTATAGCAATATGTCGAAAACAAAATATGAACAATTATCTTGCAATAACAGTATACATATTATAATATAATATAATAATAATAATATATTTCGACGCTCACACCAATTATCTAGCCCTAAGTAAGTATCATTAAGAACTTGTGTTATGGATACTAGATAACGGACATTATTTTTTTATATATACATAATATTTTTTAGATAATTTTATAAGTAAACTTTAATAAATACATAAACAATCATGACTCGTCAACAAATACTCGTGTTCATCACACCAATATTTGCCGGTACCAGGACTCGAACTCGGACCGCTTGATGTGTAGGCAGCTGACCACTCCACCAAGACGGCGTCCTATATTTAGTTGCAGTAACAAGCAAAATATTTAAGTTAAACTTAAGTTGTTGACGAAGGAAATACTGATGCGGGTCTTGTGGTTAGAGTAGTGGTCATTTTAACTGCACCTGTGGATAACTATGGTCCACATAGAACAATGGAGGAATGAATGAAATGAATGAAAAAGGTCTTTATTTAAATGGCCTTTGCTAAGTACTTTTAAATCGTCAAAAGCCCTACCACCAAAAAGAGGTTCTACCATTTTTTCATATTAATTATTTTAGGTACCTAATGAACATAAAAATGGTAATGAATAACGAGTAACACCAGCTTTATGAAAGCTTCAAGTAGGTAATAGAATCAGCACTATTGTGCTGGATTTCAGTAAGCGATATACCGAATGTTTACTTATGTCCTAACGATAGCCATAATAAGTCATAATGGTAAAGGAATCTATTAAATAGACTCTGTTTATACTAAGAGTCTATACACGCCTTATTTTTAATTATCTTCAAGAATACTGATGTTCTCGGGATCACTCCGGTCTAGTTGGTATCTGGATTGAATTTATATTAAGATTGTGGGGCTTCGCCCAGGCAAATGAAGGAATGAGATATTCCACTGGACGGCTAGTGGCTACGAAGCCAGGCAAGCTCCAAAACCAATCAATAAGTCATATTAAAACATGAGAAAACGGGATTTATACCATGTAGGTAGCTATGTTTTGTCATTGTTCAAATATTTGGATGCAGTTTGTGCGCCATGGTTTTTTATATAAAAAGGTCAGGGACAAACCCACTACCTTCCCATGGCCTGACGCAACCTTACAGTTATACAGGCTGAATAACGGGAGAGTGCGCTGCTAGTTGCCGGAGGCTCTGGTTTCACAGCACACCTTAATCTCTCCTACAAGTTATCTTTATCTGTCTTCCTATAGTCCTTCTCCCCTTTCTGGGGCGGACATCACTCGTACGCCTTCGGTGCCTTCCAGGTCGTCCGAGCCCACCTGAAGTGGTACCGCTTGCTTCCACTGCCCAGTCTTCTGCCTCTTCTGCGGCGTCTTCGCTCTTCACCTCTCTCTAAAATAAAAAGGCCAAGCAAATGACTCGGTTCCACCTGATGGTAAGCAGAAATGGAGTCCAAATGAAGATAGCTAGCGCGAGAGATAAACCACCGCGCTAGCCACCCTCACCTTGCCGAAATGCAAGGTACTTCTTAGCCCCTCTTTTGAATGTTCCACAGGATTATAGGAAGGACAACACGTTTGTTAGCAGTGAATGCCATTTCTTGATTGTGCAACAAAGAAATGAGTTGCCAAATTTCTTAGATCGCGTTGGAATGTACCGTGTGACGACCTCGACGTGTCCTATATACAACCCTCAAACACACGTCGATGTCGCCGTCCGTCCCGTCCGCGATGTGGCGTCAGCTTATTGTTCCTGATACCAGTGATATTACGAAATAGTCTTTCAGCACTTATATTAAAGGAATCTTACTCTTCGGTCTTTTACGTTATTTTACTTAAATCTTTTACTAGCTGCACTTTATTAAGTCTGTCTTTTCGCCAAAACTGACAATCTTAACCCCATCCGATGCTGCTTTGGAAACTTTGCAACTACTGATAGGCAGAAACAAACAGGTTACTCTCAATATGTACTACACAGCATTCTTCTGTAAGGTGTGGGTACTACCCCCTAACAGGCCTCCGTTATGCCGATAACCTCTTTTTAATTTTCTACTGCTACTTTACCTGCAAAGTTATGTTCAAAGCGGCTATTAGCTACAGTCACATTTTAAAGTTAATTTTTAATTGATATTTTATGCAACAAATTAGTAAAACCTCACAAGAACCAGGTTACTTTGCTCGTGGAATTTTAAATTTGCCAGAATGTTCACTAATTAGACCAGCAGCGATTTCATTTTAATTTCGTTTCAATTTGCTAAATTTAAAGCTTTGCATTCAATTATTACCTAAAAGAGAATCATTAATTAGCAAAGGAACATGACATGACTGGTAAAATCGTAATAATAAAACAATGGCGCTGGTTTGGAGTTGCTTTGAAAGACAAAAATTAATTTACTGTCTTATTCTTCCCCTTAATTAATGAGAAATGTAAGGTATGCAAGGGAAAAAATCATCAGATACAATTGAATATAAAGTTATATTCAAGTCATTTGATTAAATTCAATTCTTAAATTGGTTATTTGTAAGTAAATATTTTCAGTGCTAAGATACAACATTTCTATCGAACGAATGACAATTTTTAACTACTACTATTTGACACGATGATCGTCATCAAGAAGCTTATATTTTACCTATAGAACTATCTTCGTGGTCGTCATGCAGCTTTCTTAGTAATGTTAGTAATGATACATCTATGCAGTAAGACGTCAGTTTCCTACATTATATTTTTTTCTCTAAGTCGCTAAGCGAGTAACACACAGCGAATAGGTAAACAAAGTGAATTTTTCAAGTGGGCGTTCAGTGCCAAATCCTAAACTATAAGGAATATCGAAAAATGCTCAAAGGAGCCGCGAGCCCGATTTTGATGAAAACAAAAACATTGGATTGATTGATAAAATAATGATTATCGCTTTGATTGTCGCTTCAACCAAAGTGGAACAAGAAATATTTTATTAAAATTTAACATTTTCCGTATATCATTACTTCCCAGAAATCGATCCTTATTAACAACACTATCGAATGGTGTAATAATACAGGCTGTGTTTTTTTTGAAAAATCATTGCGTTCGATTCCTGACTAGGATTATTGATTTTTCAAAAACACAATGATGCAGTTTTTGTTTTCATCAAAATCGGGCTCGCTACTCCTTAAAGCATTTTTCGATATTCTTTACAGTTTAGTGTGCAGTTTGATCCAACTTGAGAGATAGGATAGTTTTTATCTTGATAAGTAGTCATATTTTTTACTGCAGATACAATGTTATAGGTCTGTAATATGAAATTACCACAGCAATGCGTGGCTGGGACAACTTGTATTAAATATATTCTGGTAATTGGACTGGCGTTATCAAAAATTCTAAATTCAAAAATTAAATTTGAAATTTCAATACATTTTGTTTAATTGGCGGAACCATTTATAATGTGGAGAAAGTTTATTTTACATTTTTTTTTATTTCTTGATAACACTGCAGTAAATATTGTAATAAATTTATTGTAAGTACCAACTAGCCTGTATATTTATATAAGTTTACATATAAATCTATCTGATCTAGGTGTAATTTAAGTAGGTAGGTACCTATGTATTATCTAAACGGCGGGTTTGTAGCAATACTACGAATTGTATTTCCAAGTTCACAAATCTATATCTATACTAATAATAAAGCTGAAGAGTTTGTTTGTTTGTTTGTTTGTTTGTTTGTTTGGTTGAACCCTAAGATCTCAGCAACTACTGACTCAAATTGAAAAATTCTTTTTTCGTTGGATAGTCCATTTATCTAGGAAGGCTATAGGCTATATAACATCAAGGTACGTCCAATAGGAGCTGAGCATTAATGAAGAATGTTGCAAAAACGGGAGAAAAATATTTCTTTTCAAAGCTTTCCCTGCGTGCGCTGCGTAAACGGTTAAAGTTACGGAAAAATTATGTATGACAGAATTATTCTCCATTAAATTTTATAAAAAAAAGTCCGCGATAGCATATGTTTATCTTTTATGGTTAGCTCACTATAACCTTTCTTTTTGGTAATAAAATTTGTTTTAAAATAATGCTTTATCTGCGATGGTGTTTTTGTATGTATGATATCATTCCTTATCAAAATAAATACATTATTTATCACAAGCATTTAATTTTGAACAAAATTCTTAATGACTTCATTTGATTTCAATGAATATTTTAAGAGATATCATAGTTTGAAATAAACGGAAAATAATAAATTTTGATTTTCAAGGCTTTTGTTGCGTGCGCTGGGTAAACGGTTAAAGTTACGTTAAAATTATGTACAACGGAATTATTCTCCTTTAAAAGTTCTAAAAAAAAGTTCCAGACAGCATTTATCTATCTCTTAAGGTTGACTCGCTATAATCTATTTTAGTTAATAAAATTTGTTCGAAAATATTGCATTAGATGCGAAGGTATTTTTGTAAAAATCATATTATTCCTTATCAAAATTTATACTTTATTCATCACAAGTATTTAATTTTGTACAAAATTGTTCTGTACATAATTAGATTTCAATGAATATCTCCAGTGATATTACAGTTTTAACATAACTCCGCAGCTAAATAATGATCAAGTACTACGCACGCATCTATACTGAGTTGTTTTTTTTGTTTAGTTGATCGCGCTTATCTTAGGAACTACTGATCCCGTCAGATTCGGACGCATTAGAGACTAATAGGTTCAGAGACACCTCCGAGGGAGATGCTCACCGGTCAGGAATCCTCTTTGGAGTGATTCGACCTTAAAGCTTGAGGACCCATCGAGGTCCTCTACTTTACTAAAAGCCCTGGTAACTTCAAGAAGGTCATCAAAGATAGCCTGCAAAAAAAACCGCCTAGAAGGAGTCGAACGCGCGAACGAAGGGTTCCGTGCCATAGATTTTATCAAAAATCTCCAAAAATTATTTGAAATTTAAATTAAATATTATGTTAATATTTCAAGTTTCTACCTGTTATCGTTAATAAGACCGAGAAATAAAACACGTTTGTTGTTGAGCCCCCTGAAATATTAATTTCATTTTGATTTAATTACTTATTTTAAAAGTGAATAATATAACTAAATATTCTGTGAATACTTCAAGCGTCTATCTGTTGCCTTTATCAAAATCGACCAAAAAAAGTCACGCTTATTTTATGGGAGCCCCTTCAATATTTATTTTATTCAATTTATTAGTATTTGTTGTTACAGCGGCACCAGAACAGCCGGACAGCAGAGTCTTAGTAATAGGATCCCGTTTTACCCTTTGGGTACAGAATCCTACAAAGGGGAACTACTGATTCAAATTGAAAAATTCTATGATTGTCTATTTATCGAGGAACACTATAGGCCAGAGCTTCCCAAACTTATTTTCATAGTGACGCCCTTAGGAATTTTCCAATTTTTACGAGCCCTCCCCCTGTTATAGTAACAGCTAAGTTAAGTACATACCTACAAAAACAAAAACATAGCTTTTTTGGAATTATTTAGGCGTTAACGAATGCGCAAATATTTTAAAATTAGAAAGACTGAAAAAAAATTACCATAAAAACATAAAGTAGCACCGACAAATTTCGACGGCGAAAGCAATGTCCCGGTAAACATGCTTATTCGATTTTTTCGCCCGCGCTGGACGGTCGATTTTTTTCAGTGTATTTTCTTATTTTAAAAACAGAGCATCTCAAAACCGGGTTCAAGTTTAGAAATCGCGACTTACATTTATTTTCGTTCGACTATCTCGCTAAGCTAGCTAGACAGCCATTCTATGTGGATCGTCTCACGACGCCCGCCCCCGGGATAGAACTGTGACACCCCAGAGCGTCGCGACGCACAGTTTAGGAAACCGTGATATAGGCTTATAGACCTCCATAACATCACTCTACGACTAATAGGAGTTGAGGACACGCTCTCGAGCTGTCGTAGAGAGCGCACGCGTCCATCGGGTCTCCGCCCGCGGAAATCGCGGAACGCGGAACGCGGAAAACTCGGACGCGGAAAACGCGGACGCGGAAAACGCGGACGCGGAAAACGCGGATTGCGGAACTTGCGCGGATCAGTACGCAAGGCGCGGATCGCGGAAGAGTGCGGACGCGGAAAAAGCGGACGCGGAAATTTGCGGATCAGTGCGAAAGGCGAAGAACGCGGAAAAGTGCGAAAGGTGCGGATTGCAGAAGGGTGTGTGGAAGGCGCGGATCGCGGAAGAGTGCGGACGCGGAAAAAGCGGACGCGGAAAACGCGGAAAAAGCGGACGCGGAAAAAGCGGACGCGGATCAGTGCGGAAGGCGAAGAACGCGGAAAAGTGCGGAAGGTGCGGATTGCAGAAGGGTGTGTGAAAGGCGCGGATCGCGGAAGAGTGCGGACGCGGAAAAAGCAGACGCGGAAAGAGCGGTCGCGGAAAAAGCGGACGCGGAAAAAGCGGACGCGGAAAACGCGGATCAGTGCGGACGCGGAAAAAGCGGATCAGTGCGGACGCGGAAAAGTGCGGAAGGCGCGGATCGCGGAAAAGTGCGGAAGGTGCGGATTGCAGAAGGGTGTGTGAAAGGCGCGGATCGCGGAAATTTGCGGATCAAAACAACATGTAAATTAAACAAAACAACGAATATATATAATATAACAAACCTTTATAACAGATTAAGCCTACTATAAATAAATCCATTTGTACATAACAGTAAGAAAGCATAAATGTCAACCCAAAGACCTGTAAACCCTCAATGTAACAAAATTACACACACAACATAACATAAAACACTTTTATAAACAACACAAACACACACAACAAAACTTTTAACTGTAGTAAACTTAATTATAAGCCCACACTATGTAACAAGAACACTTTAAATACAACACAATACCATAAAATACAACATACACCAAGCAGCTTGAGGAACTGCTTCTATATAACATTGTTAACAATTAATATAACATTGTAAAACTTGTGGCCTACATGTTGTCATAAGGTGTAGTCATTAGCCCTGAGACGCATGTAGGCCACAGATATTAGGAAAGTTGTAATAGACCCTAAGTCCAACAAAACTATTAAAAAACTGACAAAATAACAAAACCTCAGGAAAAAAAAAAAACATAAAAAAATAGGAGTTGAGCATCAATGAAAAATGTTGCAAAAACGGGAAATCTACGCGGATGAAGTCGCGCGGGCACAGCTAGTATAACATATTTTCTTTCATGAAACATATCTCCAAATGTCAAATATGTTTCGGCCCAGTGAACCATGTTTCACTGTTGTATTTTTGGACCGCTGTAGCCATAGCGATAGTAAAGCCACCTCGATACCCTCCGTTAAGGGTAAAATATTGACAATGTGCATTCGTAGACCGGCAGTTATTTACTTTGTATCTTTTGATAAATATTGTAGGTTTCTTATCATTGAAAATAGTAGTTATCGACATATTATACAATATTTTACCTTAAAGTTAAAAAAACAATTTTAAAAACAAATTGACATGACAAATATTTCAAAGTTTGAAAGTGCCAGTCAAACAACTCTTAGCTATGCACCAAAATCGAAATAACGAAAAAAATGTGTGTCGTAACTACCACTAAGACACCACCGCGACTATTACATTTCCAACTTTCTATATACAAATATTGTTAAAGTAATTAAATTTTTAACAGTCTAACATAACTTTTACTCCATCACAATCCTTACGAACACTGAAGAACGAATACGGACAACATTTATGGCAATGTTCCATACAAAAGCGTTATAGCTACGCGAAGAAAATGTAATTGACTGGGCACTTTTCACACCTCGAAATATTTGTCATGGTTAAAAAATCACGATTGAATGCTCTCTTCTTTCTCTTACCCTGCTCCCAATTTATTTGGAGTCGGTACAGTATGTCTTGCTATCGATGTACTGCTATCGCATCCTTATCGCATCTTTCAAAAAAGCAGACCTCGTCAACTACATGGACAAGCTATGCTGAACGTGCCGCTCTCGATTTTTATCTCGCTCACCTAACAATACAGCTGAGACATAGTAGGGCCATCGGTCTCAATATTGTAGGCACACGCGCGTTACTCGGGTAACGTATCTTCCCTTTTTTGCTTTAATCTAAGATTTTAGCATTAAATTTAACCGCATCATATCTTCCACTGGGTGTCGTAGAAGGCGACCAATAATAATACTAATACTCCGTCCACCAATCCGCATTGGACAAGCGTGGTGGACTACGCCTAAACCTCCTTTGATGACAAGGAGAGGCCTGTGTCATAGCAATGGGTCGAATTATAAAGGTTGTTATGATGATATTTACATACAACTCTACGAAAGAATAGAAACGGTTTCTTCGAGGTCTTGCTATCATTATAAACCGAATATTTGTATAGAACTAAGATTTGTACTCAACCAAGGAGCGGTAGTGTCAGGCACACTAACGCTCCTTGGTTGTGAAATAACCTAATTACACGCTCATCTATGTGGCTACAATGCATGTTTACCTCACACGGAGTCAATAAACAAGTTTTCAGAAGCAATCGGCCACCACTGTGTATTGTTCCGGTCGAATGTCATAACAAGGAGACGCACAATAGTCCGCAACGTCTGGGGTTACGGCACCGAGCACCGGTATCCGGTGTCCGATCGCATTCTTGCCCATTATTGTTTTGATTGTTACTAACGTGCAATCTATTTCTATATACAGGGTGTAAAAGACATGAACAGTCAAACGAGAACCATGTATTCTGCTCACCATCATAACATTTTTCTTCCTATAGACTACACCTGGGAAATTGATAGTTACGATTTTATTGAAGCTCAAAGACATATATATTTTTTTTAATTTTTTATGAAAACGTTTTCTATACGTTATTTCTTAATTATTGTCCAAAGAAACATTTTCATTTTTTTTAGTATTTCATAACAAAAAATGGCTTCAAAACGTTAGTGTTCAATGTAGCTCACTCGATGCGCACGGACACTAACGAACGGGGCCGCCCCGTCTGGCAAAATTATCGCGGATTTGCGAGTTGCGTGCGAGTTGAGCCCTTTACATTTGCGCGGTACAATTTGCAATTTTTTTTAATACCAATAAATAAAAATCATTTCCCAGCAATATTTTTTTTAAATATGTCTTATTTTGATGTATAGAATACGTGGTTCTCGTTTGACTGTTCATGTCTTTTACACCCAGTATATATATGTCGGGGATAACGTCAAGGATTTAGCCGAATCATTATCTCACATACGAATGCCGAGTCAATTTATCAACACACATCACAAAGAGGAGAACCAGAGTAGTGCCTGGGACTTGTGACCCAGTGTGTAGGTTTACCTAGCGCACATTCTACATTGCACCGGCACTCGCCTTCACTTCTCTCTAACTATTATCACACAACCGTCGGACATAGCTTCCACAAGCATTCCTAATACAACCATAGACACGTCCGCACTCAGCGACGCCTCGAACTAGACTGAGCTCTGTCGAGCGCGCACCGCTGCAACAAAGGCGCGCCCCACCACTATTACGTCGCATCGTACGATAGCTCGTGCGGCGCTGACGTCACTCGCAATCCCTCGTGGACTATTTCTAATGAAAATAACAAATTCAATTACAATTGAACCTAATAATGTCATAGCGCCGTCACGGCCATCCTGCATCATCACATGTCCTCAAAAAATCAACCGTTACAATCGTAACTCTTAAAACTAAAACTAGATGGCGTTGCTTGTATTCAGATTCTTCGACATATAAAAATGAATACTGACTGACTGACGTATCAACGCACAGCCCAAACCGCTGGGTCTAGAGATTCCAAATTTGGTATGTAAGTTCCTTACGAGGTCCAGGGGTGCACTAAGAAAGGATTTTTGGAAATTCACCTTCGAAGGTGGTGAAACGGGGGTGAAAAGTTTGAAAATCCGTCAATTTTAAAGTAAAATGCATAAAAATTGGAATTTTAAGATTTTTGGTATTCAATCCCTAAGGGAGTAAAAAGAGGGATAAAAGTTTGAAGAAAAATGAACATCGAACATGAACATGAAGAAATCTGACATTTTTTAAAGTAAAATCTTAGAACATTGGTATATGACGCTTGGGTTAGAAGAAATAAGAAGAAAAATTAAACGCTGCCCGAAATAACTATTCTATGTGGACGAAGTCGCGGGAAAAAGCTAGTGTTCTATATGAATCTTCGGGTTTTACCTATATGATGGCAAAAGCTCGAAGAAACCGTTTCTATTCTTTCGTAGAGTTACAAGCACAGGTATGTAAATGTCATGATAACAATAATAATAATTCGACCCATTGCTGGTACACGGTGTATCCTTGTCATCGAAGGAGGTTTAGGCGTAGTCCGAAACGCTTGTCCAATGCGGATTGGTGGACGGAGTATTGGTATTACTATTAGGTACCCCTTTGCTGATATATTAGTCGCCTTCTACGACACCCAGTGGAATATATGATGGGGTGATGCTAATCCACTCTGCCATCATCACATGGCTCTTAATTCATTTCATGCAAATAAACACAGATGCAAATATAGATAGAGATAGTCTAATCTAAAACTGATCTTTAAACTTGATACCGACGGTCCTTTTTTGAGTGATCGAAGCATGCTGCGACGTTCGTGTCTAGCCGGCGACTGAATCAACTGAAGAACCAATAACTACAGCTAATTTGAGTGGGTTGCATCTGTTCACTGATTGTACATTTAAGAGTAAGACAATGGAGTGGCGTTCAGCTTTAGATTAGGACAATCCTCAGACCAATGATTGGTCTGAGAGACGATCTCTACCTTAAACTCAAAAGATAACTTTCGAAATTCAAAACTGAAAATTATAATAATTACTTATTGTCAAATTCAGATTTATGCTTCTGCAATTGTGCTAGAACAAGAAGAATGTGTATCAAGGAAAGCAGATATTCAAGGTTTAAATTTCCATTAACACCATTGAATGCGAGCTGAAACAGACCGCAGCTAAGATTTTCTCATAACTGCACATAGAAAGTATTACTCGTAACAATTAATTATGCGCAATGAATACCATCTTATCTGCATGAGCGAGTCAAATTGACCGTAAATGTCTAGGTCTCCATTCTCAAGCTGCGTGTTTCCTCCCGTCCCGGCATCAGTATGCGGCCGCGGTGCGCGTGCGACTGATCAGCTCGCCGCATCCGATGCGCTGGCGCATTGTCGCCACTTGACGCATATTAACAAAGTACAGTGCAACGCACTAGCAGACGTGAACGCACATAAATTACGAGCTTCTAGACTTGCATTGCTCGCGCAATAGATGTGGTGGAATTTTATTGTTGTGGATTCGCAATTTCACACAGCAATTCTCTTTTGGTCTTTCACCACGTTCGCTCTCAGCGATTAATGCTCTTTTGTACGTGGCGCGTCTGAGCCGAGGTCCGAGCCTTGGCGCTCTGGAGAAAGTCTTTGGTCGTGGTCCACCTGCTTAGTTCACCTGGGTGGACCGCGGGCACTTTTTCTTGCTGGTTGTCGAGTAGTGTCTGTATCGGAGTTAAGAACTGTATCGAAGTGCCTGCTTGCGTGAGTGCTGGCGTAAAAAAACAAGTCACCTAAGAGGTCTGAAATTGCAACTTGTAAAACTCTGACACCAGGCTGACATGTACCAGGTTAATTAACCACACTGTAAGACGAATATCCTGAGTATAGTGTTTTAGGATGGAGACGCAAAGATATTGTCAGAATTTTTCAGGTAGGTACCAATTTATTTCGTTATCTTATTTATTTATTTATTAAACATAATTACACGGGGTTAACCCAATTACATAATTATGAATAGTGATTCACAAGCTTATGTCTATTTTGTTTACAAAAGTTTTGTAACTGTCCACAAAGACTAGCTGTGGTCCGCTGCTTCGCTCGCGAACATGTCGGTTATTATCACGCAAAAAAGTATCCTATGTCATTCTAAATCGTTTCAGTGGTTCAGGCGTGAAAGCGTAACAAACAAAAAAACTCATTCTCACATTTATAATATTAAAACAATAAAATCAATTATTATGCAGCAATAAAAAAAATGATGTTACACTAGCTGTCCCGGCCACGCGTTGCTGCCGTAATTTCATACTTCTGTCCTATAACATTAAAATTGCAGTTTAAAAGGGACTACTTATCAAGATAAAAACTGTCCTATCTTACAAGTTGGATCAAACTGCACACGGTGTACAAATTTTATTCAAATCGGTTAAGTAGTTTAGGAGTCCATCGCGGACAAAAAACGTGATACGTAATTTACCTATATATATTAAGATTAGTATAGATGTTAAATTAATGTAATGATAGTTTTTATATTTAAACAGTATTACATTGTTCATCCAGTACCGTAGTGTCGACCACTCCTGACGTTATTCGTGTAGAGTAGAGCGACAGAAACCCAATTCCTATGCACAATTCCATATTTATCGCTTCGAAATATAGACCTTACGTTACCGCAATAAAGCATATTTGACGCGCGCACTTGTTAACATAAAACAGGATTCGAATTACAAAGCTGCTCCTGTAATTCGCGAGCACGCAAGCTATGCCATCGTTCATACTAATTACCGCGATACACCGCGAGGAATCCGGGGACGTTAAAAACACAACAAGAGCTCGCCCCAGGGCACAAATAAGGAGGGTAAGTACAGAAGGTAAGCTCCATCCATTAAGGTGACTGACTACACACTGTAGTATAATACCCCTAGTTATGTTCATGTATAACAAGTGTAACCTATAACCAATGTTTTGTCATTAATAAAGCAGTATATCATCTAACTCTGGCGTCTTAATATATCTCCCGGCTCCCGACAGTATACAGCAAAGCCGGCGACATAGCTCGGTGATTTGAGCAATTCGCTTTATTGACGTGACAACGTCTTATAATTCGATAGAGCCGGCTGCACGCACGAAAAAACATGACGTCATGCGGCGTTACCTCGCTCTGAATCTAATTCTCTAATTTGAATTTGGAATTATGTTCTTTAAAATTTAAACTTTCAATGATACCAAAACCAGCCAGATACAAATAGTATAGCCAAAGAGATTTAATTACAAGTTTATTCATACTATAATGCGAAATCTATTAAACAAATGAAATTAAATTTTTCTTTTGAAAAATGCTACCATTCTGGAATAATTTTATTTTTGCGTTTACAAACGCGTAAATATAATACTAGAAAAATGCACTGAAAAAAAATCGACTTGCCTCAGGCGGGACTCGGATTGTGATTGTCCACCCGGATTGTGGAAGGTGCGGGTTCGAGTCCCGCCTGAGGCAAGTCGATTTTTTTCAGTGCATTTTTCTAGTATGCTACCATTCCATCAGTATTTTCTTAAGACGTTGTCACGTTCAACTATCGTCAGTAAACCGACTTTACAGACAACCAATTTTTTATGAAATGATTATGCCAAAAGACTATACCTATAATTTGAACCTATATGCGTAAAAAGTATTGCGGGTTGACACTTTAGAAGGTCGTCGGCCTAACCTGGTAGCAGAACTAGTCCCGACTATACAAATTTGACGGTGACTGTGATATGTAGCCTTTAGTGTCCGTTCACACAGAGTGGCTCGGAGAGCATCGTCCGTTAAGCCCGTCCGATGGATTATACGGTTGGAACTGTCCGGAGATGATCAAGCCGTTTCACATAGACCGGCTGGAAGAGCATCGTTTAAGCGGATGCGCTCGGAACCCATCCTGCCTCTTTGAGAACGGCCTACCTCTAACGTCGCGTAGTTCGGATTTTGATTTTGATCTGTTAATACGTTTGAAGCATGGATTATGATAGCTATGATGAAAAATATGCAATTGAAAAAGAGAAATATGCAAAGAGCAATCGGAGTCGATGCGCGAGCGTGAAAGAGCACGCAAATGGAACCAGTCGGCAGCACGAGCGCGGAAGAACACGTCATCAGAGGCATGCTGGGCGGCTGTTCTTATTGTTTCACGCTAAGCGCATTTGGCTCGCTCTCGAGCATTGTCAATTACAAACAAAAGTGAAATGTAAAAATAAACATTATTACAATCATCCAAAGCTCTATTTTACTTACGATCAAATCTGCTCTTTTCTACTAGCCGGTTTGTGTGAACGGACACTTACGCGCCTTCTGTGCTCGCTTTATTTTGTTTCCGCTGACTGAGGTTGGTTATGTGCTCGATGGGTTGTACCGACAAATTAAAGAGCTTACATTGTTGATGGTACAGTCTTCTTATTATTTTGAGATTTAAAGCGTTAAAATAATGACTGAAAAAACTGGAGTCATTCTAGTTTTATCTTTTAATATAAATGAGCAGCTAGTGTAATAGCAATAGGTATCTATTTATAAAAAGTTTTTAAATTATTATATTTAACTTTATTGTACACAAAAGGATACAAATGGCGGACTTAATGCCGTAAGGCATTCTCTACCAGTCAACCGGAAAGCTGAGTACAGAAATATGAATAGGCGGTGCAGAAAGTGAATGCTGTTAAGTAAATAAAACTAATATTAAAGATAGGTATTATATCCCTCCTACCCAGAATTTGTACGTTAAGCTATACAGCTATGCTAGCTATGTATGCCGTGGCAGCCTTTTAGTGAGACTGCATTTAGTTTTAAGACAACATTGTAACAGTGTCCTATAAATTGTTTTAATGTTAGTCTTGTTGGTTGTCCAGATAAAATAAATTAATAAAATGATTATAAAGGGCCGAAAACTACAAAACCGTTGCCATATTTTACAACATAACACGTGCTCAAGGATTAATCACAACAGTTTTACAATTCGATCAACAAGTCTAATTTTTCACAATACTAATTCACAATGCAATACCCAATGAAATAGTAGGCATATTTGTTTATCTTGTACGGTTATTTACTGGTCACTATGATTAGCGTACCTTGCCAATGGTGATTCCTCTAAGAATGCGAAGTTGGCGTCGCCTACCCAAACATTAATAAAATAATTAAAAAACTTTACCAATATTAAATGAATTTAACACGCATAACAAACACACCATTAAAGTACTTACCAAGATAGTTAAATTATTTTATTTAATAACACTCATTTGAATAGCAATCTCGTCGCGACTACCTTTGGCGACTTCATTGGCGCCAGCGTCCATCCGCGCGATCTCGCCCTCGCTCTGGATGTTCCGCGGCGGCGCTATCTTTTGTATTAGATTTTTTGGTTATCATATAGATATATAATAAATACTTTTAATTCGTATTTGAGTACGAGTATAATCCTACTAATATTATAAACGTGAAAGTTTGTATGGATGTATAGATGTATGTGTGTTTGTTACTCTTTCATGCGAAAACTACTGATTTTAATGAAGCTTTACAATAATATAGCTCATAAATATCGGAATAACATATAGGTTATAATTTAACCGGCATTGCCGCGGGCGACCTCTAGTAATAATAAAAGTTAGTTTAGTAAAAAAAAATATACTGAAAAAAAATCGACCTGCCCCAGGCGGGAATCAAACTAATTACGTGTTTGAAAACGCAAAAATTATTTCATAGTTAATTTTAGTGTTTTATTGAGAAAAAATTAGTGTACCTAACTTTAGCCTGGAGCCAACCCGATACTACACACTAAGAATCGCCACTGAACCTCACATGATATAAAGTATCACTCTAAACTTCAAATTAAGTTTGTCTCATTGGTTCTTCTTTACGTCACATGAATATGAATGCGTTGTTATGCAGCTACAAAATTTGCACACTAAATTATGCACAAAAGTTACTCTTCAGTGAATAATGAATTTTGCCTTCCAACAACTCTGAAACTAGTTCTTGCTATGTGTACTTAGTTAAAATTGTTTATATTTTGGCCCGAGTTATATTAATCTACATTTAAACTAGAAAGTCGCTGGTACACTCAAGTTTTGCTTCCTATCCTGGTCGCCATTTATTTGGGGTTGGTCCTATTACATATATGTTTACAAGTTTATTCGAGGGCATGTTCGGAAGCGCGTTCAAGCGTACAAAACAGAGTTTTTAACTTTTTATAGAACACATAGAACATATTTTACTCATAATAAGAAATAAAATACACTGAAAAAAACGACTAATAATTAAAAAAAAATGTTATGGTATTGACTTTTAGATCGTTTAAAACTTTTATTTCTCAATTTTTATCAGTTTTGAAGTCGGTTTTAGTACAGTTTGTCGGTGGCACCGTAAGCATAGTAGTCCTTAAAAGGAAGGGAGATGGTGGGGCTAGGGGAAAAAGCTCTTCAGAGCACTTGCCGTCGTATAGACTAGGGATTGTAATCCCGCGGGATTGATATACGGGATTACTCAATCTCGCGGGATCCCGCATCTTTGAAATTATGTTCTAAAATCAAATTGAGACTACAGATTTTTGTGTATAAATAACTTTTATTGGCCATTTCTTACATTAAGAAACATAAATAATTTATTTTCTATTTACTAAAAATAAGTATTAGTAGGTACTTAATGTTTTGTGTTTTTAAATTTAAATAAGTAACGTTGTCAATTTATATTTCTCGGTGACATAATAACTTTTATTTTATGTACTTCCTATCTACTAAATTTCTTTATATTTTCTAAGTTTTTGCGTGTATTAATTGTGCAAGGGCACTCTGTCGCAACGACGAACCACCTACAATTAGAGAGATTCAAGATGAATGGTCATCTCTACGTCACCCATAATGCGGGTCCCGCAAGTTCGCGACACTACAACCTAGTTTATTTATATCATTCGGATACAATATCTTCTCTTATTTATACATATTTACGGGCCCTTTACTTTTCAACTAAAATATTTCTACTTTTAGAGAAACCCAAAAGTCTAGACATCAGTACAATATTGTTTTCCATAAAGATAATCTTTCATATTACAAGGGTATCAAAGATGAAGAGTGAATGGCTTACATCAAAGGGCGGAGAGGTTAAAGTTCAATCTGTTTAACTCATTCACCCTTATGAAATTGATTCACAAAATATATTTTTGGGAGATGCTATTATTATAAGACCAAAGAAGTCTAGTCGGGAAAGAGTAGTGACCCGATTTGTGAAAGGTTGTGTTTCAGCTGTAAACTCGAAAACGAAACAAGGAGGTCGGAGATAAAAAAAACAAAGATCAAATTAACATTAGTCTATTAGAATATATTAAATTCGGAGCGAAAAATTGAAATTGTATGGGAAACGACGAAAGGACACGTTTTTTTTTGTTTATCAAAAAATGTTGCAAATTTAAAGACAGAAGGGCTGACTTAGCCCTGCTACTTCCCAGCCAGGTCTGCACTCTGTATCAAGGTATTGAGAGTTATATGACAGGTTTACACCTTGCCTCAAATACCTACTCAAATTCTCGGAATGTATGGATATTGGTAAATGTCCAAACAACTTTTTACGCTTTACGTGAAATAATGGTATTGTTTTGTCAACTACATTTGGATCCTCAATACCAACTGATAGACTCCCTATGTGTTCAATGAATAGTAGACAGTACACTTCACTCACTGGACATTTTGTTATATACATAACACGAATCATATTCAATATGCTTAGATTAATAATACCTAATAATTAACGTAATTTCTTTCATTTCTCGATCTTCAAAAAAGTAAAATTTAAATCAACAGTAAGAACTATTGCTTCTTACTTTTGAAGCTACGAATAACATCATCATAATATATTTTCAAGACTAAAAGGACGGCTCCATCACAATCAGTATCATACATATCATAAATATAATGAGCAGTAAGTACTATGATTTCATCTATAACACTTATTCCCGTTTAATCGCATTACGTATCTCGAGCCACAAGATTTATCCTCTGGACTGTACTTAAGAGTGTTCAAGTTGATGGGGTTTTAATCGATTTTTCAACGCTAGCCACTTAACTTACAGCAACTTACTGCCAATAGCTGCTCTCTAAGTTCGTAGACTAAAAGCAAACTACTGCAGACCACGTTTCTTCGCAAATATTCACGACTTGTTCAACAATTTTGATACATTACAATTGGCAACGGAATGATGTAAGAATTTGGAGGCGAAGGGAAAATGGGCATGTTTGGGGCGTAATAAATGAGTAACATTCAATGTTACAATAATAATTAGTATGCGATACCCAAATTCATTAAAATTTACACTGTATGTATTTGGTAAGTAAATTTGATTAACTATAATTTGCAAATAATAATGTTTACCTACGTTATTTAAAACTAAATTTAACTATTTTGAAGAATAGATCTTCTTCGTAATATAGAAAATTTCTATATTACAACAAGGCAATATCTCCGAACTTGCAAATAAAGGAAATTATCACTGAAAATAATATTCCACACTTCAATACCAACTTTCTTAAAAGTACCTACTTTATTTGTAACTCATTTACGTGCATCAACCAAATTTTCTACATCAAGATCTGCGTCTGCATCATCTTCATAAATGCTTAGATTTTTTCATTGATAAAGTGCTCTTAGTTTGATAACTCCCCTTTTAAGCACTATTTTCGTTTCCTAACATATCTGCTACCTATGAAAGGCGTTGTATTTTAAAAATCATTTATTCATACAATCTACTTTCATAAATTATCTACGACGACATTACCGGTAGTATGGTTTGATAGTGTGGTGGGTCAGAAGGGGAGCAGAGCAATAAGTAACATTTGGTTACACATAAAGCCACATCTGGCAGTATAAACCATGAAGTGCCTTAATATATAATAGTCACAGGTTGGTCACAAGGTTGTCAGCCTGTCGCCTACATACCTATGGAGCAAGTAGTCCAAAAAGTAACATACCTTGTGTGAACCAACAAACAGAAGCCAAGCAAACAGAACATTGTTAAATTCTAAATTATTAAGGCAGTCAAGAGGTTCGAATTGTTACAATAATTTAGGGTAATCCAAATTAAGGTATTCAGTATTAATATCTTAATCTACATACGTTTGTTAACAGAAAAACGATGAATACCCGTCCTTGTTAAGAAACGATTTACCAAAAAACAAGTAATCTCGAGACCGCCAGGCATCGATCAAACCCACAATTTCGAAGCTGACTCGATACCCGTAATTTATAAGAACAATATCGAGTGATCATAAGCGTGTGCCCTTCTCGATAACCTCCAGATAAATTGCCTTAAATAATACTAGAGGCTTTCCGTGCAGAGATCTGTGATATGTAGGGATTAAGACTTTACTCGGAATTCTACAGAAAATAAAGTTCTAGGAAATCTTTAAACAATAGGGATGCTGCCAGTCAAGTCACTAAAGATATTTTATATTAGCTGTCAAAATATAAATTCTTTTTTACAGTTTGTATGGCATTAGTATTTTTTTATGGCTGGAAAATAGACATTAACAGACTTAACATTTATTTTTTAATTTTCTTTCTTTTATTGATTCTAAGTATTTTAATTTAAAATTTAAAACTTATACTAAAACGGCGTAAGTGCAACTGTGTGTAAATAGGCTCTACTAAAGTAAAAAAAAAATATTTGAGGTTAAGTTTGGTTATGTAGGCCATAAATAAAAAAAAAGATGGATGGCAAAGTAATAATAAGTAAATTTTCTGTTAGTAATCCTACGCTGTCCATTATTGGTACATTTAGTTTATTTTTGAAATATCTCATAATTTATTTGCTAGTGAAAAATAAAAAATAAATGTATAGTATTCTAAATGACCTAAGCTCAAAATAGTTTCGTAATTATCATAACTTGTTTTTTTAAATGTTGTCAATTGACTTTTTTGTTGACTGAATCTTCTTCTTCTTTCTGCTACCCTGCTATCGGGTTTCGGCATAAAATTTTACGGCCGCCTGTCTCACACCAACCTCCTTTGGAATAGCTGGGTGTCAGTTTTAGTCGCCATTTCTGGCATCTGATGTCACTTATTTACGATTGCTATATTTCGACAGCAGCCTGCTTAACGTGCCTTCCGAAGCACGGAGGAAAATCGAGTTGAGAAATGTTCGGTCACCCATCCGCGTACCAACCGCGCACTTGGTAGCTTGGCTTTTGTGATCGTTACGAAACGCACGATTGCGGCGCCATCGACCCTCTCAGTCAACTGCCTGAATATTAATACGCGTAAAATTTATAAGAAATTAACCCACAAAATTCATAGAGTTGCACTTACGTCGTTTTACTATGAGTAAGTTTTGAAATTTTGAATTAACATACTTAGAATATTCAGTCACGCCCGTATTCACAAACAATACTTGTCATAGTAAAAAACAATGCTATGCAAAATAAGGCATTTCTCAGTGCGTGCCATATGACAAGAACTTTGAGGTCTCATAAATTTCTCTGGATTATTTGAAACAGAAGATTTTCTGGAATAACACGCTCTACTCTTGTATGCATTTAAAACCTTGTTTTGTGAACGGCGTCAAATTCCTTATTATTATTATTATTTTTGTACTCAGCGCGAAGTGAGTTTGTAATTTTGTACATACCGTTTAAGCTTACAAATATACTTTGTAAACTTAATTTTAAGGTTAACATTGAAAATGTTTCCAAATTCATAAGTACAATTTTAGCTTAGAACAAACAGTAGATTTGGCTCCTCTCTGGCCTTATTTGATTTCCTAGTGTACAAATTGTTCGGATTGGTAAGTGATAGTGCTTCTTTCAAATTAACTTGACTAACTACAGCTATCTTATTAAGCTCTGTCGTTATAACAGTAGTGTCGCTAAAAGTTTCTCGATTGATCAGATTGTATCCAAAGATAATTTTCTTTCTTACATTCACTTCAGGATTATCTTTCAGCAATAAAATCGGTTTACTTCTGAAGATCGGTTCGGCTGATTTAAGTGCTCGTTCAAATTTTACTTGCTACAATCATCTTATCAAAGTCTATCGCCTGAATAATATTTTTTTGTCATCATCATCATTATCATCCTAACTAAGAATGTCGAACAATGACATTACTATAAAAACGGACTTGCTAACTCGTATCTTGGTTTAATCCTCGTAATGACAACTACCATTGCCCGTGATCCACCCGCGTTGTACACCTCGGTGGATTACGGGTATTTTTTGCCCTTGGTTCACGTGCCTGTACCTTCACTTCAAACATCCATAGTGCATTCAAAGGCCGTAGCTCTACCTGAGTGATGGCGCTTCTTGAGTACAAGCATGTAAACTGGTATATAAAAGTTTATAAGGAAAGTAACTTTGTTTACTACTTATTTGTTGTGTAGGAAACAAATTAATTACTGAGTGGCGATAAATCAACGTGTAATCACTTAGAAACCAAGCCTGCATTTAAAGCTTTATTTATTTAGCCTCGGAGCTCGACCGAAAAATGGCTGTTAGCAAGTCCGTTTATTATTCGAGGACGGAGCCCTCGCCATCATTCAAGATTAGAGAAATAATCGCAGTAATATGTTACGATGTTTTAGTTAAATATTTTACACTAGCTACACAGTGTTGGTTTTTAACCGCCGATGTAAAGTGGGGTGTTATAATTTTTACGTGTATATCTGTCTAACACAATAAAATAGTCTCATTGGACTTTTATTGCATTTGCATAGAGTCTAGATGCGCATAATATAAACATAATAAGTGTCGAAATATCTATGTATACCTTTACTCGACGTTTGGGTCGATTTGTTGCGGCTGTGCTCACGAGCGAACCGGTGCCCCGCGACGACTAGAAGAGCCGGTATGATCCTCTTACCCTTCCACTCTGATTGTTATTTTAAGTCCTACGATCGCTTCGACCTTAGCTTAAAGCAAAAGGGAAGATACGACATCCTCCTTATCGCATCTTTCAATAAGCAGGCCTCGTCAACTACATACACAAACTATGCTGAACGTGTCGCTCTCGCACGACTCTTGCATTTTTTATCTCGCTCACCTAACAATGCAGCTGAGATAGGGCCATTGGTCTCAGTTTCGTATAGGCTTCGACACACAAAATTGACACAATCGGGCTTATCACTAGACTTATGAAATCGCGGTTTGCATTTGGCTATCATAGGATTCCATAGTGACAATTTAAAGCGGCTTTAAATTGTCCCGGTTGTTTTATACTTCTTAATTTTAACCACTTCACGAATAATTATTTTGTGGTCATTTCGATCTGTGGAGAGGACTTTGGGATTATGTAGCTCCATCCAATGATTGACCCCCGAGTATATAAGATGTTCCGTTACCAACCGATGCGTTGTCAAGAAATCATAGTACCTATTTCGACACTAACTGGGTTTATATTGTCATTGCCTGTCACTATTCTGAGGCACTCTATGATCTATACTGCTAAATGTGTTAGTGTAACCAAATCTTACCTAAGCCTCTCCTCAACTTCAATGTATAAATATAATGTTTTTTTTTTTAATTAGAAGGCATATAGTAAACTTAGTGATAATAATATTAATACGCAATTATGATCTCAATTCCTAATAATGTTTAAGGTATTTATCTATTGTTTGTGTTTGTTGTACTAATAGCATTTGCAAAATAATTAAATAATATTTTATTATAATTTAAATTTAAGTTAATTACTTGTGATTTATAAGTAAAGAGGCAATATTTGCCATATCATGTTTGCTGTGCCTAGCAGGGCGTCACTTGTACTGGTCCCATATATTATGTAACACCTTTTTTATACTGTGACTTGCAATGAATAAATAAATAAACTCCTTTTGGCATTAGTAGCGGAGTATTGTGGATTTTGTGAGAGGTTCGAAGTAGTGGAGTTTCTTTTTATCTTAAACTTATAGCACTTATTGAAAGTGTCCCAAACATACAAAACAAATACTCACTTCTCGATTGTAAGCTTATCTAATTAACCATTTAATTTACAACTTAACAACTAGCTACATGACTTATTGAAAGACCCAAGGCAACGTGTAGACGTTTATCGATGTCGATAAGATCAACCTGAATCGGCAATTGAGACAAGGCTATCGACATGTCGGCGTCGATATGTACGTCGTTATTTCCGAACTGCGATAAATCACAGTCTCGTATAAGATTTGGGAATGAATAGGCGGCAAATAAACGTTTTTTTGTTTCAAAAATGATCTTTCTTTGATTAGTTTCTTTTTTGCTAGTTTTTTTTTCTAGTTCATTAATAAATAACAGAAGACTCTTTGGTCTTAGGTATATTTTTAGCTCCTCCTTAATTGCACTATAATATTAGATACATACAAAATTTTAACGTAAAGCTCTGTCCAGACCACGCAAACCGCACGGTTCGTGTACGTGCGCAGGCCTGAACAGAGCTATAGTTAGTGGAAATAATACAATAAGGTTATATACCAGAGAGCCTAGACAAACGATACAACATTTCTATTTTCTATCGAATGAATAACAATTTTTCGCTAATTAATACTCATACATTTGCCATGAGACGGTCGCCTCGCCATGGAGCTTAGACAAAGCCTTCTCAGTTCACAGTTATTTACCTGGTATGTTATCTAAGGTAATACGTCAGTTTCATACGTTATAAATTATTTTCGTTCAACACTTGGATAGGCACTCTGATTGCCGTCGCGTATAGACGTGGTGACAGTTTTGCTATGAATTTGAGTTTTAAGATGTTGTTTTATATGGAATTTAGGAAATTGTTATTGAATTTCGAATAAATAATGAATTTTCGCATGATATGTCTATATTATAAATCATTAATAATTACTTGACTTTGATCCATTTTCATAAAATGCACGCTCAAATACTGTCACTGAGACTGAACATAAGATAAGGACTAAATATTATATCCCAAAAGTTAAAATTTCGGTAATGGAACCTATATCGTACCTCTGTGGATTCCTAGGGTGTTCGAGCCGTTAGTGAATGACGAATACTCACATTCAGAATAACTTTTACTGTATAACGGTCTGATAATATATCTTCTTCTCTGAACCTAATTACCATTTAGTTCGTGTTTCGCGGTTGTTAGAAAAATATTAGGTAGCTTATTGCCCAATAAGCGGGTGTTGGCTAAATTAATGCGAACGTTCTAAGATCTCAATTTAAATCTCCATTTATACCGTCATTATGTTATTTTGTGTTTGAAATGCAAAGCTGTTATTTTTGACGCATACATTTGGATATTTTATTTGACCGTTCTTGTCAGAACAAGGTCTCTAAATAGATTAACGCATGGATCACTTTATTTGCATAATCTAAAGTAATTACAACAATAAATTTTATTCTATTAAGTCATGTTCCTATTATACCTAAAATACAAAGCAAAAAAACAAAAAATATACCTAAAAAAAAAAATAAGCATAATTAAAAAAAATTAAAGGGAACAATTTTTGTTTTTAACAAAAGTACGCAAAATAATATAGCGTTAGTCATAAATACAATTCAAAGTATCCAGAAAAAAGTGCATTTATCTATACGTACTAATATTTTAAAGTTTATTTATTTGGTTGAACGCGCTAATCTCAGGAACTACTGATTCAAATTGAAAAATTGTTTTTGTGTTGGATAGTCCATTTATCGAGGAAGGCTATAAGCTATATTTGTTTAAAAAAATACTTCCCGCGGAAACGGGGAACACTAGTTTTAATTTTATAATTTTGCTCTAAATATCATATTTAAGATTGTACCTTTCTCCCATAGAATACAAAATGTTGGTGGCAGTGAAAATCTGCAATAACCAACTTAAACTGGAAACTATCAAAACCATCCTTTTCTGCATTGAGCTCAGTAGATTTACAAGGCAGTTTATTGTGACATCAACGTCACATTCAGACCATGAATAGTGCTTCTGTGACTTTTACATTTGCCAAAGCTTCCAGCGTTATGCAATTTATTGCTTATAAATTTTAACTAAACAGTACTTGTTTGTTGTTTTTAACCTCGGGGATGGCAATCTATTTAACATTAAAATATGAATTACGCGCCTTTTATTAGTACATACCTACCTACTACATGTAAGGAGTGGTGGCGAGCAATGTGTGACAACAACTGATGAGGCAATGAAAACCATTATGAAGTACTCAATGTTCATCAACAGCTCACATAATGTCCCCACCGAGGGGCTTGAGCCTACCCCACATTAGGGGCGATTAGGCCTTATAGTCAACCACGCTGGCCAAGTGCGGGTTGGTCGACTCACACACAACCTAAGAATTTCTTCATAGGTGTGTGCAGGTTTCTTCACGATGTTTTCCTTCACCGTAATAAGGTCGATTAAACGTATATATGAATTCAAATTTTGAAAACACATTGGTATGTGGCGAAGATCGAACCACTGTCTCCCGGGTGGGAGACGACGTTCTTACGCACTACGCCACCGACGCTTCCACTCAATGTTACCACAACATATTTGAGAATACCTTTTTTAAATAGTAGACACTGTTATTAATTAGTTCATCTTTTATGTAAATATGAATTGAACACCTATTATATACTTTAACACACGTTTGCGATCTTGGACAGTTCGGCAGGCTTCGGAATAGGTAGATAGGCATAATATCGAAAATGAAAGCTAATGACGTAGGTATTAATATTATTGTAAAATGCTTCTGTAAGTAGTTACCTACGGCCTTTTAACGGAAATCACCTATGGAAAAAAGAAATTCATATCTGTGGAATGGAAATTGTTCAAGATAATCATAACTATAAAAAATATTCTATTTCCTAACCGTCTATACTTCCAAGCTATTGTTGTCATGAGAAAACTGAGTATCTACTTGAAGTAGTCTCAAGGTCGTACAGTCATCTTTTACAAAACCCGCTTTTCTTCAATTTGATTTACGATGAAAACATTTTTGGTTGCAAAGCTGTACGAAAACCAAACCGGGTTGTCACAAGAGACCAACAACAGACAGAGATGGACTATCACAAACAACTATTGCGCATGCTCCATGCCACCCCTGGTCAGACTGTTCGTTAACCTTTGTATGTATAGGTAGATGTAGAGGTGTTTGTTAGGGAAGCGAATTTGTCTCGTCCCGACAAGGTCGAGGGAATGCAAGAGCCGAGAGATTCTATTGCAAGAAAAGACCATTTGATTGTCTTATAGTATACAACGCCGTTATAGCTTTGAAATAAGCGACAGTAAGATAATTGTCAAATCATTTCTATTTAAGGGAAGGCAAGGGGGTACAATCACGCCTACGGTATTTTTTATTTCTGAATTTTATATTTAAAAGTTCGTTTTGCGACATGACATCGGATAAAACAACATTATTAAGCTTAATTGGATAGCCTTGTGGCCAATATTTTAAACAGGATAGCTTTTTAATGAAAACAACTATTTCTTTTGCATTTCAAGTACCTAAAGGGTACCTAAATAAACTAAAGCAGTGAGTCAGTGCGGCATTAAAATTAAAAATATAACATTCCAACACCACCCAGCTTTTATTTAAAAAATAAACAATAAGAAACCATAATTCGTTAGATTTTTTTTTAAGTAGGTATATTTGGTTATTGGGCATTGTGGGCATTCTCCGCTGTTTTTAAGTTATGTATGTAGATAATTAATCTTAGTTATGAATGCATAATAAATATGAGAAAAGTCCGCCGTGAAGTTCGAAACTTTGTTGCAAAGACTATACTATCTTCCTTGGCTGGCTGGCACCGACTCCAAATATATCGGAGTATGAATTATAAATAAATAATTATAAATGTGTAATCAACATTTTCCTTGGTTTTCTATAACTCTCTTTACAGTTGTAATAAGTTAAATTATTTTTAACCAATATAATAAGTTAAAATAAGTAAAGTAACTACTTAATAAAAATATTATTTATTTCTTACTTTTTTGTTTACATTGCTACGTCTTGAAGTCGGTTTTCGTATTTTTTTGGCTAAAAATATTTTATCTTATTATATTTTAGTGGAAATTAAATATATTTTATTGAAAATGGATAGGCCTACTAAGAGCTCATTAAAACTTAAAGAAAACTTTAACAAACTAAAACGTATTTTTTGTTATTTATGATTTGTTCAAAAAGGGTCGAATTTATATCGATATCAGAGGTAGCCGCCACCTCAGATATTGACCTACCTAGAAAAAGAATCATTAAAATTGAGCCATAATACTCATAATTGACGGAGTAATCAGGTAACAAACACACAAAAAAAAAACAGTCGAATATCTCCTCTATTTTGAAGTCGGTTAATAAATAATATAACGTCTCAGCCCTATAGCTCGTTACAAATGTCTACCATTCATAGTTCATTAAAACTTGAACAGAACCTAGTTATTTATATTAAGTTCATAAAATAATTTGTCATAGTTTTTGTGTTGACTATTGGATCTAACCAAAATTTCATTATTTCATTATAAAAAAAATTACATTATTTTGTTTATGGATGACGTCATTGTTTAATCCCCAATGAAATTATCATTTCAACAAAAAGTGCTGAGCCAATTTCGGTATATTTTAAATGGTAGCACCTCTGAAGTTGGGTTGAAGTTTCTAACGAAAAAAGAATCATCAAAATCGATTCATAATTGACGGAGCAATCGCGGAACATACATACAAAAAAAAACAAAAAAAAACATACAGTCGATTAGAGAACCTCCTCCTTTTTTGAAGTCGGATAATAAATAATTAGAAATACAATTCAACGCAACCTATACAATGTAATGCACTTGAAGGTTTTTTCTGTGTAGCTATTCCAGACGCAGTCCACAACAATGTAAACAAAAATAACATGTACCATAGATCACTGATACATGCAACATAAAAGCAGATAGATAAAACTACCATGGATAAATCATGCAACACGCCACTGACTTGACTTCGTGACATTGAATATACTATTTGAATACTAAACTGTATTGTTCATGTTTTAAGTCTACGAGCAGTACTAGTAGGTTTATTTACGTACAAAGATTTAATAGAACCTTTTTTAATTGAAAAGGCAAATCTGACACAACTACAATATTTTTCTCTGGAGACAAAAAACTGTGTAAATATTTTTTTTAATAGTGAGTATTAGAATGCAGATGCAGCAAGTCAAAATCGGCTAATTTTACTTGGTGTCTACTAATTAAGGACTTGAATGAGCTAACCACTGAATTTTTTAGGCGTTTGCGTCTCTTGGTTGATGTGATAATGATGATGACATCTAAGCAAATATATACACACACCCAACGTTTCAGAAATATATATATATATATATATCTACATAGTTATATGCAAGTCCAGCATATAATTTTTAATACCTTTTAAATGATAAAAGTCATAGAGTTCCTATAATGCATTCAATGTGACCAATAACTGCTCAGTTTTAAATCTAACCAATATTCTGCTATACAATTGCTCAGTGAAATCGAGAACTTGCTCCTGATTGGTGGGTGTTGTTTAGACTCTATATAATAGGTTGGGGAAAAAGTTTCTTCGCATTTTTTAAGAAAATTCAAAACATTTTTTAATATAAGTAGTTTATTTACATTTAACTAAAGTATGTAGGTACCATTTTGTTCGATAACTTTTTGCCATCTTGTAGGTAGGGACATGATCCCATTGCTATAGAAATTTTGGGACTTCTGGTCAAAATACCGCGACAAGTGGTTTTGGCAGTCCTCTCGTGTTAACCTGACACTGCCTAAAGAATTCTGAAGAGACCGAAACAGGTGGAAATCTGAAGGTGCAAGGTCAGGACTATACGGCGGATGCATTAACACCTCCCAGCCAAACTCTCTTAATTTTTGCTGAGTGGCTAAAGATGTGTGAGGTCTAGCGTTATCATGATGAAAAACCACACCCCTTCTGTTAATTAATTCCGGCCGCTTTCTCTCAACTTCTTGCTTTAATCTCATCAGTTATTCGCAGTAGAGTTCAGAATCGATGGTCCTGCCTGGTGGTAACAGCTCATAATGAATAATGCCCTTCCAATCCCACCACACACACAGCATCACCTTGTTGCGAGTTAACCCGGGTTTCGCCACAGTCTGTGAAGCCTGACCGGCCTTTGACCACGACCTTTTTCGCACGTTCTTGTCGTACGTGATCCACTTTTCATCACCAGTTATCAGCTTCTTCAAAAATGGTTCGGTTTCATTACGTCGTAATAAAGAATCACAAATGAGTACACGGTTCATTAGGTTTCTTTCAGTGAGCTCGTGAGGTACCCAAATGTCGAGCTTTTTTGTGTACCCAGTTTTTTTCAAATGCGCCAAAACTGTTTTGTGGTCAATTCCCAGTTCTTCAGCTACGTCGTAACTACTGACATGCCGATCTTGCTCCACTTTTTCAAAAATGGCATCCATTTTATCTGTAATAGGGCGACCAGAGCGACGTGCATCTTTGACATCAAAATTTCCGGATTGAAAACGCTTAAACTAAATTTGTGCTACTCTCACAGACACTCCACTAGGTCCATAAACATCGCAAATTTTTTTCGCGGCATGCGTTGCATTTTTACCTTTTTTGTAGTATAATTTTAAAATGTATCGAATTTCTTCATTAGATTCACTCATCTTGGCGGTACGAAAAACAAATGAAAATCACACATTTTCTTAATTTGAATTTGGAATTATGTTCTTTAAAATTTAAACTTTCAATGATACCAAAACCAGCCAGATACAAATAGTATAGCCAAAGAGATTTTATTACAAGTTTATACATACTATAATGCGAAAAGACTTTTTCCCCAACCTAATATGTTACACTAATTACATGTATTTAGTGTAAATAGAGTTTTATTTTTTGGCGTAATTTTGTATGACTGCATAGAAATAGTTATTTGTTCAAGTGTGCAGAGTTCTTTAGCTGCGAGTCCAGTGAAGTGATCTAATAGTGAGTGATTCATAAATGGACTACTGAGCGCTGTGAGTTATTTTTAAACGCCCGACATGAGGCAAAACAAAATCGTGTGAAAAATATCACTTTTCACCTCTTTAGTGAGAAAATTGTCATAGGTGAGTAAAACAAGACAGTAATTATTACGTGTTTGTCACGCTAAACATTTGTATTAAAAATTAAAAGTAAAATTACTGACATTACGTAGATAGAACGTTGTTACAGTCTTGTTCGGAGTTCGCAGCAAGCAAAGACCGTTTTTGCTTCGAGATTTTACAAAGCAAAAGAGTTCTTTTGGTGGTGTAGAGGTGAAAATTTGATCACCCAATCATCGTCCACCGTTTATAATTTATTGGGATTATTTATGATTTAGAAATTTCACATTTTTAGACGCAACTGCATATGTGCATAATAGTGTGCTATCCTCTGATATATTGTGAGTAGAAAAAAATTAAGTAAAATTCTATTATTTATACCGAAATTTCTCGTTTCACAACGTAGGCTGTGTTTACACAAAACATTGTTATAAAAGTGATATTTGTGAAGTATTTCTCGCAAATCTCCTTTCTCTGTCCTTTACGCTACAATGCTCTCTTTCACCAAAGGCTATAATATAACAAGGAAAACACATTAGATTCAATCCCTCCGTTATATCTGATTGAGAATCCCTCTAATTACTTTTCCGGGAGCATTATGTAACAAAAGAGTCCCTAGAAATAATTTTGGTATATAAAATAATGATCAGATATCTTCGTAAGCGTACCTAATTGGCCAAGATAAACATATAAAATCTCCTATTTCATGATTGGCTACTCAAATTATTTTCATACCATTTTTAACCAGAAATAAGTGGAATAATGTTTTTATTTATACCTATAGTTTTAAAAAATCCGTTTCACTTTACGTCCATAGTTCGATTAGAGTTTCAAAATTGTGGTTTTCTCGTCCAGTCCCGTCTCAGCACTTGATCATGCCAGTATTTTAACCGACTTCAAAAAAGGAAGAGGTTCTCGATTCGACTGTATTTTTTTTTCTTGTTTTTCGTTTTCTATTTAATTTGGTATAATTTTCAAATGTTACACATCATGCCAAGTAAAATTGTTATAAACAAATTCAAAGAGTTTTCGAAATTACTTAGTTCCTTAATGACGATTCCTGAGTATCATGGTCTTGGGATTCTCACTAGCTTACATAAGAGAATCTTTTAATAGACTCCTATCATTACGCCGGGGGTGTCATCCGGATATCTCGCATATTTCTTACGTCGCTTTCGCCACAACTGCCACAACACACCGTCTTTGACAATTTGATGAAAGCCACTTTTCTTCCGTACAATTGCGGTTTTTTATATTCCGGTGTCTTATTCCTCTATCAAGAAGGATTTAAGGAAAATCGCTTATAATTTATAGACCGTACTTCATTAACTGTCCTCTTTCTATGTTTTGTACCTATATCCAAATATACTTCTATACATTATAACTTAGTTGATCGTAGATCAATGTCCTGTTGAATAAATGAAATTGATCTCTTTAAAAGCAAAGGTCACGAACTCCTATCAAAGTTGACAATGGCCTTAAAATGGTGGCTTTGTTTACCACTTATCATCATTTATTCATCATCAACCTTGAACTTCATACGTTAAAAAATGCCAGTAATTGTATAAAGATTTCATAGGTGTACTTTTACGGTCTTGGTCCATACATTTTCTAAACGTTGTTGGCATATACATAATTTTTTCACTTTTAGTTGTTAAATTTGAGTAACTTAAGGCACAATATGACATTTTATTTAAACGTAATAGACATGCTATCTTCTAAACTACTGATTTTTTCAAAATTTGACTTACATAATAAGAAAGATCGGAAAAATCCAAGAAATTTTGCCGGTCGTATTGTAACGGTCGATAATACCAATAACGTAAATTCGTGTGGTTCTTTATTAACTTCCATCTCGAAACAACGCTCAGCAATTAAACCTTTCCGTACACCTTGGTATTAACTAATAAAATTAATGCTGTCTTTACTTTTAATTAACCCTATTAAACTAACTAATATGCTGCTTGCATTAATAGTGCAAGGAGTGGTGTCAGACAGGCGGTATTAAATTTAAACCCTAAATCTATAGCAGTATGACAGAGTAAGGCGATAACAAACCTTACTGCATCAATATCAAATAAATTGGGAACAGAAGGAGAAGGAGAGTTTTGACTAGTTCAATATAATCACTTTCCTACCCTGTTCCCAAATTGTTTGGGGTCGGTGCAGTACGCCTTGATATCTTAGATAATTACGGCCGTGTGTCCTTGGGAACGACTGCTATCTTTCGACAGCACCCGGGACCACCAGCTTAACGTGCCTTACGAAGCACGGAGTAAAATCGATTTAAAAAAAATCGGACACCCATCCGACTACGACCGCGCACTTGGTTGCTTAACTCTCGTGATCGTTACTAAGAACGCACGACTACGGTGTCATCGACCTCCTCTGTAACTAGTCTAACTACGATTGACGATATAATCTCTATATTAGTTTCAGTGATATCTAATACAAATTCCCCCTTAATTCTGCTACATTAACTGGTATAATGAGAAATACATTGAACCCTATTATTTGACTAAAAGGGGTATTTTTTGAGCAGTAGGCACTGCTGATAGTTAAGCGTGCATTTTACAATGAAGACCGAAATCAAAGTACGCATATATCATCAGTCACTTTACAAAATGGAATGTACAGAATTATGCAACATAGCTCCATCACATCAAGACTCTTTACTAAATAGTATCAAACCTGAATTGAGTATCCTTAATGCAATATCCCACCCTCTTGGTGTTAATAATTGCGTGCCCTTCGTTTCATTCCTTGGGGAACCCCTATTTACGCAAGTCCGTGTTTACTATTGTAACAGCATTGCGGCATATCAATATCATTGATAGAAAACACTACTGTAATATAAATTTACGATAATCTTAATGAGAGGGATGTAAAGTTCAAATTGGCATCATCATTTTTATACGTGGTACAACATTATGTTTGTATTCTATCCTTGTAAATAAATAAATACCGCCTTCTGTAGTAAAGACACGCGTGCCACGGAAATTTCCGCCACCATTAATTTTATCAGATCCATTAGTAGTACAATGTAAAACACACAAAAGCTCCTAATTTGCGAATACATTAGACGAAGTTCCATATAAAATTAGAGACTCACCTTGCGAATGAAAAACCTTAGCCCTCACAGCGCAAAGAATCCAAACCACTTCTTATTATGCAAATAAACAACACTCGCGTGAGCTTTCAAGCTCGCCATGCACCCACGGAACGTGAAAACTTCAAAATAGATGTGGTTATTTTTATTTTCGCAAATCACTTAAGAGGCGGCGAAGCGGACGCCCGCAACTCTGGATCGCGACTGGCCCGTATCGAGCGGTAACCGGCGACTCCCCCGCGCCGCTCTAAACCAATTTATAATACATACGGCGACGCAGCATCCCCCGGACCAGATTCTACTGCAAAAGCCACCCTACGTCAAGTTATTACGAAGCAATTTCGAGCTGCCTCCCATTGCCGCAGAGGCAAAAACGTCGCTAGTTCTTGCAGAAAAGCGAAGGGTGCGAATTGTGTAGGTTTTCATCAGTTTTTGCTTCTCCTAATTGAAATTAGCGTTTCAAAGTTTTCTTCTGAAGCTTAGTGTTCGTGAATATTTGGAGCGAAAGTAATTGACAAGTTAAGAGGTGTCAACCTACCTAACTTTAATTTGTTGTTAAATACATTTGAAGTTGCCTCAAAAACCTAAATTGTCTTAATTTGACGAGGTTTGTTGGACATTAAATCAAGTGCTGATAAGTAATGACCGGTTACACGCGAAATTGCTCGGTAATGTTCTAGGGCTTAAAGTTAATTTTGCATCAAGAGCTATGGAGATCCATTAATCATAGAAGCTTGTTGTGTTTGACGGTATAATTTACTTTACCCAATTATAGACTGAACTAGACTAGATCTAGTACACATACTCGCAGTCATCTCAAAGCTTTTATTTATCACACATTCGTTACAATCTCGCGAAAAGGCACAAAAAAATCTCCGTTCATTAGTTGATTTAAACAGCTTAATCTAAGTTTGTATTTCTGTATTTTAAAATGAAGATATGTATTTTAATTTGGTAAATCAAATGAATTCTCAAACAATACGTTTTTGTTGACAGCACATGCAATGAGCGTGCGACTTTCGATTGAATTCAATATTTTTCGATTGTATCAGCGTAGCTAAATGTACTAACTCATTTAGATTTGATAGTGTTTATCTGAATAAAACAGCAAAAATGAAAAGAGGTATACCATGATATGGGCTGTAAGCTTTTTGCACACACTAAAACTTCATAAAATGTTTTTTTTTTCAATAATCTATTGTATAAAAAGCAAAGTCCTGACTCACTGTCTGACTGATCAACGCCCAGCCCATACCCTTGGACCTGATAGCTGAAATTTTGCAAAGAGGTTCCTTTTATGACGTAAGCAGTGCATTAGTGGAAAATGCATAGTGAAATGATGCATTGGTATATGGCTTTTCATTTTAAAATAAAGAAAGGAATATTTTAGGACTTCTCGAAATTCAATCCCTAAAGGGATGAAATAGGGCCTGAAAGTTGGTATAGGAAATCGGGCATTTTTAAAGTAAGCCCCACAAAAATTGGTATAATATTGGTATCAAAATAAGGAAAAATACTTTAAGATTTCTCGAAATCCTACCATTAGGGTTTCAAAATAAGGGATAAAAGGGAATGAAAGCCTAAACAAATCCAGCTATGTTTACTTTTTTGGTACTTATTTTTGTGTATGATTATGCACATAACTATTTTGGAAATATTATGTATATCATCATACACAAAAATAAGTACCATAAATTAAAATGCTGTTCAAAGTAACTATTCCACGGAGATGAACACGCGAGCAAAAGCTAATGCTTAATATTGCTCAACCATCATCTGATGATGATTCTTCTTCATCTATTCTACTCCCAGTTTATTTACCATAAATTAAAATGCTGTTCAAAGTAACTATTCCACGGAGATGAACACGCGAGCAAAAGCTAATGCTTAATATTGCTCAACCATCATCTGATGATGATTCTTCTTCATCTATTCTACTCCCAGTTTCAGTGGAATCAGTGCAATGTATACATGTCTTGATTTTACAGCCGTGTGTGTGCCTGACACCAACCCTCCTTGGGGACGACTGCTATCTTTCGATAGCACCCGGGACCAGACCAGGAGTTGAAAAATTTTTGGTCACCCATCCGATTACCAACCGCGTACTTGGTAGCTTAACTTTTGTGATCGTTACGAAGAACACACGACCTAGGCGCTAACCTCCTTGGATATTATTGTTTACTATTTAATTATAACGAACTTGTAAATAATAATTGAATAGGGAATCATTGATCGTGTTCACTGCCCATCAATGCCGAATAAATAAGCTTTCTTTGCAATAATAACATTTCTTCGGCTTCCCTCCAATGCCCTTAGTAGATTTATTGGAATGCTTTTCGAGTCTAACTTGATTTGTATTACCGATATCGATCGGTTAATTTCATGCTATTCTGGCATCTGTAACAATAGTGCTATGAACTAGAATGGCGTGTGATCTAGGATCTCGTGTGTACAGTGTAGGGATGCGCTCTCTCAATTATTCATGTGTTTGCACCTTCGTCGTTGCGCAGGCGATGATGGACTTGTGATAACGGCAAAGCTTATAAATCTTGCAGACTTGACACTGTAATGAATTTGTATTGTTGGATTAATTTAGCGATGTACGCTTCAACTAGTTAAGCTTAGACCTTGCGACCTGCATTATCGGCGATGTAGATGTGGGTTATCAACAATATTGAACCTCTGCAATCAAATGTTGCGTGATTAAGGGCTAGTACGCAATACCACGGCGAATGTTCTAACGAGCTTTTTCCTTAATCTCACATTCCCCCTTAGTTCTTTAAACCACATCATGCTGGCTTACTTTGTCGTCATCGTAGAACTAGTATGAGTACCATTCCAAAACGCATTCAAGAAATTGATTTTTCTGCCAGCACCAAAGCACATGTACTCGTAATCCTGGGTCATTCAAAAGAAACGTGAAGGTGGGATACTGTGGCGTATTATTTGTCGCACTAGTTATAATACATTTGAACTCCACTTCCACTTATTATCAGGCGGCATGGAGTAATTTGCTATGCTTATCAAAGCTAGTAAAAGACTGCGTGGAAAAACTAAATGACCTGGGGCAACAAAACAAGATCACCCTCAAATGGGTACCGGGTCATTCTGGAATCATCGGTAACGAAAAGGCCGATGAGCTAGCAAGGGCTGGGGCTCAAGGTCTATAGTTTGGCCCAGAACCTTTCTGTGGTATCTCAAAGAACCAGGCCATGCAATACTTAAAACCCACCTCCTCCAAGAGGCAAAAGCGGACTGGCAAAGAACGCCTGGGTTAATACACTCAAAAGCACTAATCGAACCATACTCTCGTAAGCGCACTGACGAGCTACTGAAGCTTAACAGGGGCAACCTGAGCGTTGAGCGTGTTGATTAGGGCTTTGACTGGCCACTGCAAGCTGAACAGACATCTCTACATGTGAGACTAAAAGATACTGATGCTTGCAGATTCTGTGAACAGGAGCGTGAAACACCAATACACCTCCTGTGCTCTTGTGAATGTCTCATTCACAAAAGAAGCTGACATTTGGGAAGATACATTCTCGACCCAGACGATATCAAAACAATCCGAGCAAGGAATATCTTATTATTTTTAGATAGTGCCCAGTTAAAGGAGTACATGTAAGGCCTCAATAGGACATACTTGGAGACAGTCACAATAGATCTTTATAGGTCGCAGTGACGCAAAAAGCCTCGAATTGTCCAAAATAATATAAATAATATGCTTATCATAGTAAAAAACTTAACAGTGCATGTTAAACCACAATACAAACCGTATTCGTACAGGTAACAACCGACGTCTTTGATCTAGTTGTAAGTGGCGGCAACGTCTAGACAGCATCACAATGACGTAGGCTGGGGTTGTCACAAATATACAATTAGCTATGATTTGTTAAAATATAGTCATAATATTTCCCGTTTTATTTTAATTGTTTGTGTTTCTTTCCTGTAGTTGTTATACCTATGTTCGTATTATAAAATGAGTCTCAAGAATCAACGCCGTACTAAGCATCGTACATCTCTATCTATGTGCGCTTAATAGAAAGTGACAAACGATTCTCAAGACATGATGGTTTCTGATTCATTTTGTAATACGGGCCTAAGGCTGCGGTCTCGAAGTCAGCGACGCGGACGGCGGCAGCGGTGCGACTGCGGCGCGATCTAATGCATACATTTAAATGGAACAAGGCAGCGGCGGCGCGACGAGCGACGCGCTCCAGTCAAACGGTGTCCGCGCGTACTAACGTAGTGTTGTGCGTTTTATTTATTGCTTTTTATCGAACCAGGTTTCAAGATCCCCGCGGAAAAAATATTTCAATTATTTTTGATAGGATTCAGACACTAATTTCTCCTAAAACAACACTACACCGCTCTAGCGCCGCGCGATCTGCCCGCTGTTTACGAAGCTTACTTTTTTGACAGCCAAAAGTTATAATCACTGAGTAACACGCTATTATGGCACTTATCGTGTACTACAACAATGGATATGTCATTCACTCGGTGATCATCACTTTCATTTGTCAAAAAAGTTAGCGAATATGCCGGCGGGTCGGCTCGCCGCCGTCGCCGTCACTCCGCTCATCGCTGACTTCGAGTCCACAGCCTCAGAGTCATACTAACCCTGAAATAGAAAAAAATATAATAAGGCAACTACCTACATCGTGAGTCGGTTTTATTCATCATAAAAAAAAACTTTAAAAATTATTATAGGTAAGTATTAGTAAATTTAGATGCTAAATCCAACTTCTCTGCCGATTTATTGTTCTTTGAAAGAAAACGTAAAAGTGCCGAGCCGAACTGGCAGTAGTTTTTGTCCAATAAAAACTACCTCGGAAACAAATCGGCGCGTATTTTTAATTAAGCAAAAAAGCCTTTCTTTTTCTCACACGCCGCTTGGCTCTTTATGGAGCGTGCCGCATTTACACCTGCGCGTAAATTTCATATCACGCGAGCGAGAATGTGTAAATGAGACGATTGCTGATACTTTTTTTCTCTAGTTTTGGACGCTGTTGGGTTTCTATAGGTTTCTATCGATCTTTAGTTTGGTATTATTTTATGAATGCAAATTCATTATTATTATTACTGTTTACTCTATGATAATCTTCTTTTTCTTCTTCATACCCTTGTCTAAATTTTACTAGGTGGTAGACCCACATGTAGGGTCGTCTGGGTAGGTACCACCGCCTTTTTATTTCTGCCGTGAAGCAGTTGCTGTGTGTTGGTATATTAAAGGTAGCCAGTGTAATTACTGGCCATGGAAGGCATATCATCTTAGTCCCCAGGATGGCAACGCACTTGCAGTGTTAAGTGATTTATCCTTAATGTTGCAAGTGTCTATAGGCGACGGTAACCACTTAACACCAGGTGGGCCGCAAGCTTATTTGCCATCTCGTTGTATAAAAAAAATTTAGGCTGGCCAATATGTCAACTATTGTAAGTTTTGGTATAGTTTTATGTCCAACCGCCGACCTTACACCAACCCTCTTACGGTTTAAGGTCGTAACACATTTATCAGCTCGGAAAGGAACCGCTTTTTTACTATGAACACTACGGAACAGCGGTTACGAAACGGCGATGGACCGTTAGAGCTTCGCCTCTTTTCTACAGGCGATACTGTTCCGAGCTGTAATTACTGACGTTTATAGAGTGCCAATCGGCTTGGGCGAGACCAAAAAAATGCCTTACTTCTGGGAAGTAATGATATACGGAAAACTAATGGAATGTGGAAAATTTTAATAAAATATTTCTTGTTCCACCTTGTTCCTCAAAAATGATGCAGTTTTTGTTTTCATCAAAATCGGCCTCGCGACTCCTTTGAGCGTTTTTCGATATTCGATAGTTTAGGATTTGGCCCTTAAGGCTGAAGGCCCACTTGTTCATTCACATTGTTCAAAATTCACCCTGTATACCTAAACAAGTTTTTCTGAATATTATTTCCAATTTCTATTTCCAAGAAGCATGGGTAGCCGAGCGTGCAGGCAGGTCGACTCGGTTTCTATGTGAACGTACATCGTGAACCCACTCCTAGCACAATAATAATGTGTTAGAATAAAAGCATATTAATATTATTCTTTTAAAAAATGCCTTCTAAATTCTAAGTTAGTTAACGAGTTAATTATAAGAATTATTTAAAATGCTAATCGCGCGCCACAACATGGGAACTTCTAACAAAGTACCCTCTGGACCTCCTCCTACACTATGCAAACAGCTCTAAATAAAGAATCCCCAAGAGCCCAGATTATCTCTCTCCCTCTAAAACAAAGAATAGAGGAGTTCATTTAAATAATTCAATAAAGCCATGAATAAACCATTGCGTGCGTTTGATCCGTTCTCAGATATCGACCTTACTCATTCCACGGCCGATCACGGTTCAAGAGGTAGGTACCTAGAAAAATCTTTATCTATCATTTCGAGTGCAATTATTCAAGTGTTTGAACAGAACTTTTCGTTTTTAATCGGCTATATACACAGTCTGCTGAGATATTTCATTCCTTCCCAATTCCTTCTACTTCACACCACCGAAATTTGACCACCAGTGGTGTCATCTGGAATCTATATTTTTCCTTTTGACACAATCATGTATATAACTTGAATGTAAAATGCTCAAAAGGAATTGAAATTCCGCTCGACACCAGTCAGATAGTGTAATTTCGGTTGTGAGAAGTGGAGAAATGAAATATTTGAGGATGTAACATCTGTTCTGGTTGTCGAATATAGTTCTTAGTGCACCCCTGGACCTCATAAGGAACCTACGTGCCAAATTTGGAATATCTAGACCCAGCGGTTTGGGCTGTGCGTTGATATATCAGTCAGTCAGTATTCATTTTTATATGTATATAGATAGATAGATAGGTTGCCCCCTACATCTAACACCACGTTACCTACAACTAACGTCATAATAATAATTCTAATTGTTGTGTTCTTGCATTTAGAAGTAAAATGATAGTTATTCAGGATTCCGGTTATGCTCTTCAAGTCGTAAAGGTCATTAATCAAGTCGTATTAGGTGATTTATTATATTCGTATATTTTTCTTACTAGATTTAGACAATGTTCCCTTAAATATATTATGTTAAAACCCCGCACGCAAATAAATTATTAGAAACCTGCAGAAACCGCACCAAAAATAAATATAAATAGGTGGGTATTTAACACAAATATGTAAATGCTCACTAAAAGCTCTAATCTCAATTACAATAATAAACAAGTACCTATTACTTCCCATAAAAAAACTATTTTTACTTATGGTTTTTGTTGCACGGACCACTAATTTGAATAAATTATGTGCACGACAAATTCCCCTTCAAGTCTTTTAAAAACATCCTCAATTCTAATTACGAGCCGACCTTTTGAGCTCAAAAACCTATAGAAAAACTACAAACACTTAATAATACAGTAGAAATCTCCCTGCACTATGAAAAAACGCGTAACACAAGTAGCTAGGGGTAGCCTTGGGCAGACGTCGATAATTGGCAGACTAAGGGTCCTCACCCAACTGGAAACTAAGGCGAGGCACAAGATAGAGGAAGAACAGAAGGCTAACTTAGCCAAAAGCCACCTAAGGCCCTTTATACACTGCGACTTTTAGCATCGCGATTTTATAAGGTGACATACGCGATACACTCGCACTTAAAAAGTGACAAAAAATTATCCAAATCGGTCATGCCGTCTTCGAATAATCGAATAACACATAAAAACATCCCTAAGAAAGGAGGAGGTTCTCAACCCTTTTTTTTGAAGGAATAAAAAAGATGAAAGGAATGACATTTAATTTCATGAATTCGTCGTTTTGATTATTCAAACCATCGATTCAAAGAAACAACGGATCAACAGACAAATATTGAACAGGGCCTGTAGAAAAATTAACAAAGGAACGATAACGAATTTCGATAAAAACAAAATGTAAGAGATTGACTTAGGCCGTCGTTAAATCACGTGACCAGTCGTAGCTCTAAGTAAGTTGGTAGCGAAAGATAAACTCTGTAGATAACCAGTTAATATGGCCGATGATGACGTATTTCAATATGTTATTGTAATGAAACTATGTATTACCACATGTCTAAGCCCGCAGGCTATTAAGACGGTTTTTTTCCACTATAGCCGCAAATAAAGGGAAACCCGGAATTCTGAGATAATTAGAGTGTTACATTTGTCCTGGTTCTTGAGTTTGTTTGTTGGTCACTGAACGTTTAGTTAGTTTTGGGGTTGATGTAGCCGACAGGCTGGCAACCTGCCACTATTTTGCATTAGTGCCCACTGCCAGATGTGGCTTTATGTGCAACTAAGGCTCCATGCAAATGGGCCACAGGTGGCGCTCACAAGCAGTATACGTACATATTTTTTCATACAATTTGTATAGACGCCGCGCACACTTTTGTTTGAAAGTGCAAGGCGTGCGGCAGCCACCGGTGGCGGCCACTCACACTCGTGGCGACTACCGACTACCTCCGTTTGCGCGGTACCAAAGTTCTAAGGTACGCCTTAAAAAGGGTTACACAGCATCACACAAGCAGTTTTTTTGTGTCGGAGGTTACCTAATTGAAAATATTTTCTGCGCTCTACTTAATTTGTGGGAGAGGTGAGCGCTCCTGCCTGCTTGACGCCGAGCCAAAACCACGACAAAATCTTTAGTCGAATAACACGTGCCGTATCGCAGCTTTGTAATGCGTTGCACGACACTCGACGCTTTTGTGGACTTGCACTGCATTTCAAATATTTGGCGCGATAGGGAGATGAGATACGCGATTATTTGTTCAGAAAGCATTCTTTTGGATTATATTTAATTTTGCTATTCTTGATCAAGCATAGTAATATCACTCAACCCTTAAACCGCTACAGCCAGTGATCGTATCTACTAGTGTATTTAATACTACTCAGGAGTTCACTGTAATCCATATTTGCTGTGGGTGGATCGTGTAATACTTTAAATTCGTTATATACAGACTACTGTTCTCGGTGGAGATTGTAGGAATTATATATCCACTAGCTTATGCCCGCGACTTCGTCCGCGTAGAATAGTTACATCGGGCAGAATTTAAATTTTCTTATTATTTCTTCTAACCCAAGCGCCATATACCTACAAATTTTCATGGAATTTACTTAAAAAATCGGGAGTGTCTCCCCTTGACTTTCTCGTATACCGGAAACGACTCAAAGGTTGATAGAAACCTTATATTTTGATGACATACACGACTGTTAAATTTGGTTGCAATAAGTTAAAGCATACTTGAGTTATCGTGCTAACGCACAGACACACACACACACACACACTCACACACACACACACAGACAAATTATTCCAAAAATAAATATTTTTGTACTCAGGGAAGTCCAAAACGTGTAAATCCGTCAAAATCTCGAGGTCGAATTTTTTGACGATTACTATACCTACTACGTACGAGAAAGTAAAAATGACGGATTTCCATACAAATTTTCATCCCCTATTTTACCCCCTTAGGGATTGAATTTCCAAAAATCTTAAAATACATCTTTCTTAATTTGTAACTGAAAGGCTATATATAAGGTGAATGTGGCAAAGTGCGCCTAGCGGGCAAGTGCACCTCCCACAAATATCTCGAAAACTACCGATTGGATACTAATAGTGACACATTTTGTCGATGCTACAAACTAAATCATAGTTCTTGGTAATAGTCACAGATGGCTCTAGACATACTAGTTGGAGACACGTGACATTTTATTTTCACTGATATTCAAAGTGGTGAAGCGAGTTGACTATGGGGCGATCATCGTCGTAAATCTCAAGAATTCGAGTTTTTACAGATAAACGAGTGAGGTAAGTGCACAATTTAAATAATTTGCTTTAAGATTCTGACTTTATATCATTCCTATCTAGTAAAATTTATATATTTTTTGCAAGTTAAATATTCCTACCTCAAATTTGTATAGTTGGGGAAGTGCGCCATACTGACTTTTATATGGCGCACTTCGCCGCAATCCAGAGGTTACAAACCTTTTAAAATATGTCTTTTTTACATGCTTTTTATTTAACTTGCAATGTATGTTTGCTTGTTTGTATGGTCAGGTCAAATCTTGCAAATGAATTGTAAAGTAGGTCATCTTCAACCAATTTAGATATAATTTGCATATACGTTTATTAGTGAAATATATCTACACAATTTTCATATCGCGATTTTGATAGGTAGGTACTTTTTTTTATTACATTGGTGGTTTTGATTTGATATAAAGTTTATTCTTTTTTAAAGCAAATGCTTAGTGAGATACATTTTTAAAAACAAATAAAAGTTTGTTTTTGAAAATGTATCTCACTAAGCATTTGTTTATTTTTTGTACGTGACTAGTTCGTGTATGTATTTTTGTTTCTATAATCCACTGTAATTTTTCAATTCTTGAAAGAAGCGTTTGATATTGTTGGAATTACTTCGTATCTTAATGTCATCCGAGTGTTATAGAAACCTTAACTGCCAAAATATTAGTACTTAATTGTGTTATGAGGCTGCCCTACATACATACACACTCAACACACAAACACAATAGACCAGTAAAAGTCATAATTATTTAATTCGTTATGATTTTTGTTTAAGATGGGGCACTATGAAAGAAAAACTGAAGGTCCTTCCTGGTCCAGAGAGTTCAGTGGAAGCTGTTCAATCGGGTAGGATGTCTGGGTATGCAGCCGCATCAACATTTGCTACCAAAAAGACTATTATGGACCACGTCACAGGTCGAAGGGGCCAAAAGTCATCAAGTCTAGGCAGACCACCAGTATTTAAATAAGAGAGAACAAAGGATGGCAAAATGGTTGCACATAATGGAAAAAATGGTTTCTGTAGTATGTACCTATATTTAATAAATAACTAATTTCAATGACTAACTTTTTATTTCTTATATTATTGATATCAAATAAGTAGTCTTATACCATGATGGTATTCCCATCGTAAGTAAAAGAAAAATTCAACTTTACACTCTATTATCTATATTTAGAAAAAAGGTTCATAGCCTCTGACTTGAGAATGTATGGCGCATTTAGCCGAAATTTGGATTTAATTAAAAAGATTCTTCTAGAATGTGGCTATGAAAAAAATTTAAATATCATGAGTTTTGTTGTTTGTTTTTTTATAATAATATGAGGCTGTTTTTATTCTAATGCTTTATTATTTCGTTTTATTAACATAAGGCGCACTTCCCCGATTTGTCGGCAAAGTGCGCCTGGTAACTACAAATTCAAATTTTATGCTAAAAATCATTAATTTATTGTCAGATTCTCATGACACTACATTGATTGTTGTTGCAAAACATCACAGATACTTAGGGAACCACGACTAGTGTCATTCGTGAACTTAAACACAAGTAATATAGCACCAAAGTCAACTATGCAAAAAATATGGCGCACTTTGCCCCCCTCACCTTACCAATTTTTATGGATTTTACTTTTAAAATGTCGGATTTCCATACTAACTTTCCACCCCCTTTTCACCCCCTTACAGGGTGAATTTCCAAAAATCCTTTCGTAGTGCACCCCTGGACATCATAAGGAACCTACGTACCAAATTCGGAATCTCTAGACCCAGCGGTTTGGGCTGTGCGTTGATATGTCAGTCAGTCAATCTGTCAGTCATTATTCATTTTTATATATATAAAAACACCGGCTAAGTGGCGGCAAGTATATTTTAATCAATTTTCATAATAACTAAATAAATGTTTGTGTAATTAACTTCTATTCTATTCTTAATTAATGGCGTCGCGTCGCATTAAATGTAGGTACGCATTTTGCCAATGTCAAGTGAAAATGTAATTAAAGTAACAAAAATTGTACGGTTGATTTGGGTTAAAAATGGAGTTTCTCAACACGTGTTTTTATAACAAGAACTCGGAAGAAACTCCGTGTAATTAACTTATTTTCTTATTCACCACTCAGTTCAAGTCGACAATGTTTAACATTGTCTCCAATAGATGGCGCGTAACTCCTCTGAATCGCGCTATTGTTGTCTGGATACGACGTAATAGTACCGTTTATTAACGTATTTCTATTAAATAGTTTATCTATACAATAGGTTAGGATGTAATACATACTTTTATTATTCTTTATTGAATTTTTTGAGACGCTGCCTTGTTTGGTTGTCGTCATTATATTATAATATAACTAGCTGCCCGGCCACGCGTTGCTGTTGTGGTAATTTCATACTCACTATGACCTGTAACATTGTATCTGCAGTAAAAAAAAATGACTACTTATCAAGATAAAAACTATCCTATCTCTCAAGTTGGATCAAACTGCACACGGTGTACAAATTTGATTGAAATCGGTTAAGTGGTTTAGGAGTCCATTGAGGACAAACATTGTGACACGAGATTTATATATATTAAAAGATTACAATTACAATCGAACACATCATGGTCAATTTACTAAGTTTCGATTTCTACGAAAAAGCTTTTGAACGAAAATTACCATCGCCATAATCGATATAATTGGTCTAGTATAACATTAATATGTTGATTGAAAATGCATGAGTTATTACTCAATGCATTTTCACTCACAATGTGTTCAATATTAAATGACTTCATTAACAAGTACAATTAAAATTCTTGGAATATATGCAATTCATTATTTCAACGAAGGTTCAGTGCAATTGTCCGATTTCATAATTGTGATTCGTTATTAAACAAAGTGAATACATCAGTCCGTTCACAATATATTTACGCCAGTCAGCGGAACGTAATTGGCATATCGGATTCTGAATTCCGTTTTCATTTACAATATGCAACTTTTTTCAATTTCATTTCGTACGGTCATCGCTAACGATGTAGTCCATACAAAATTCTATTTTCAAAATTGAAAACCTGATTACCGATAACAGCAATAGTGAATACACGTCATATCAATAATAAGACTGCCTAGTAATCTTTAGAGAATAAGAAGGTCTGCCAGCCACTTACCATTAAAAAAAAACATCTCTGGCGGCAGGCAATGTTAAGCATTTGCTGCAGTATTCCATCTCCATTATGAGCTAAAAACATTTCAAAGTGAACTGTACAGCCAATGGCAAAAATCCGAGTAAAACCGAATCTATAAGTAAAAATACATTTTCGAAGAAGAAAAAAATTTCCAGAAATTTTTGACGATTGGAATGATTCTCATCTTGTTGGTGTACATGATCATTTGTGTAGCTTTTATGTTTAACTTTTAATTAAGGTAAGAGGAAAAGGAAGTTCAATTAGGTACAAAGTGACGAATGATAATAAATACTGAATCGTATTCGAATGTGTCCGATGGCGACACCTATTCCCCGAAGTCATTAGTTCGGGCGTTTGAGTTGCCGATACCTGTTCCATAGCAAAATGTCTAGTAGTCCTTCATTAGATCGAGCATCCGTTTCGCAAGAATAATACAATATTTCTAATGTCTCTTCAACTTCGGGGAATTAGCCATTATATACTAGCACTTGACATTCGAAATCTACAGTACGTGGAACTATTTGAATGGTTTTACGCGCTTGATCAATTTTCAGCATCCGATTTATCTCTAGCTACCATACAAGTCTACGATTACGCCTGATCCAAGCCGGATCTTTTTCTCGGATTCGGATCACACATTAAAAGCGACTCCAGACATAGATATAGGAAACTGTAGATCGGCAATGTAAAAGAGAAAGAGCATACTAACGCGTATATTAGAGCGAGATAGATAGACGAGACCATTTCACGTAGACGCAGGGGGCCTAAGGAGGCCTGTCAGTCACGTAGAAAAGACAGCAACTGTTAGACTGCAGTACTATTTATCATGCACACATGCGCATTACGCACACATCGGTGTATATTTTTGGTCTCACCCTAGTCGATTCATTGCCAATCTATAAACGTCAGTAATAATAAATCTATGGGTCCAGATATGTATCATTTTTCCGATCCGATCAGCGTATCCGTATCGCCGACGCGTATCATGAACGCATACGTGGACGGGTGATGTACGCGTATCATGATACGAGATCTCGATACGCCGTTATGATACGGCCCGTCCCATGTCGTGTCGGTTTTTGTCCGATCATCAAAGGTGATACAGAATCGGGCGTCGGTCAGTCTGGACGCGTTCATCACTTACTCGCATTGCACGCTCGGTTGCGGTTGCAAATATTTGAAGTCATTAGGTGACATACGGGTGAAGGTTTTGTATTTACCACTAACGTGTTGAAATTTAAGGTTTCTCATCAAAGCTCTTCCTCCAAGTCTATTTCTGTTTTTGAATAATTCCGTTTGCGACCACCGTCTCTGTTTTGGTTTGACCTTTTTTGAGAATATTTTGAAAGAATAAAACAGGATATACGGATACGTGGCAAATAGAGGCGTCCACAACATGATACAGGGCTTGATACGCGATACGCTGATACGGATACGGTGATCGGATCGGGCAAATGATACATATCTGGACCCGCCTTAATGTGCACGCGCTGTTACTATTCCTTTCCGATTTCCGAATTGATATGTGTGTAAGGCTGAAGATAATAATAATAATAATATATTCCCACGTTCACACCAATTATCTAATAGCCAAATTAAGTATCTTTAAGAACTTGTGCTATGGATACTAGATAACGGATAATATACCTACATAATAATTTAGATATTTCATAAATAATGATGAAAGATGTGTAGGCAGCGTTACTGACCGCTCCACCGCGACGGGCGGGCAGATAATAATAATATATAATACTATATTTTCACGCTCACACCAATTATCTAGCCCGAAGTAAGTATCATTAAGAACTTGTGTTACGGATACCAGATAACGGACACTTTTTTTTTTAATATACTTATTAATTTTAGATATATTTATAAATAAACTTAAATAAATATATAAACAACCATAACTCGCAAACAAATATTCGTGTTCGTCACACAAATATTTGCCGCTACCAGGATTCGAACCCGGACCGCTAGATGTGTAGGCAGCTATACTGACCACTCCACCACAACGTCGTCGGCAAGATGGCAAGATGGAAGCGAGCTTTAAGCAGATCCCTCAGTCACTGAGAGATGGCTATCTTAACTTTAAATATGATGATGTGGTAACACAATTTTATAAGATGTTAGTAGCTAGCCAGGCGGATCTAAAACAAAACCTAAGACCAATCAAACAGATCACAAATTCCCGTTGGTATTGAACTCGAATTCACTGGCTACAATTCAGGTGGGTGGACCACTAGATCACGGAAGCAATTAAAATACAAGACAATGTAGAACCAGTATTCTCATTTTGTCTCCGCACCAGTACATAAATTAACAGCTCATCAGGTTAATTTCAAATAAATAACAAAGTTTTAAACTTCTTCATTACGCTGACTGTACTGGGTGTAAAAAATATTTCCATTAAAGCATCCCAAGAACCTTTTATAGCTTGGGCTAGACCTCGGCACGAACCAAACAAATACATTTTTATTTCCGACCCTACGTGCCTGATAGTTACTCCAATGTCGTGATTTCGAAGCATTGCAACGACCGTTGAAAGGAAGAAATATTAGACTTTAATCACTAATAAATAAAGGTGAATATTGTGGGTGTCCGGAAGGTTTATTAAAACAATGTGGAGCCTCGAAATATAACGCTTTTACCGGGTATCACAAATTTTAAAGTTTGTGTAACTTGACCTTTAACTTGAGTTATGGATACTATAATAACGGACATTTTTTATAAATAAACTTAAACAGTATAGTAAGAACAGCATCATGACGACGCTTCCTGCTTCTTCGGCACACTCGACGGCATCATCCCGATCTGGTCATCGCAGCCCACGACAGGTGCATCAATAGTGTAGCGGCATTGGCCGCAACACGTCCACTTAAAAAATAATTTCAGATGTACCCAACTTCGCTATAGTTTGCCATCCTGCGCTATCATACGCAAAAATAAATTACTGAATGGTGTAAAGGAGTTCCAATAGACTAGACTAGACAACTGTGAGGGCGGATGCACAATATAACCACAATATAGAGAACGATACAGTAGGTACTTTGACTCCATATATAGTGACGAATCGGCGCACGCACACATGCAATCGTCGTTTACACGGCCGCTAAGCATGCTCTTAACGGCAAAGCCGGCAAAAACGGCCGTGTAAACGACGTTTGTATGTGTGCGTGCGCGCCGATTCATCCCTATAGAGTCGAAGTACTGTATCGTTCTCTATTGTGATATAACGTTATATATTAACGATAGTTGATTACCAGTGACTTTTTGGTTTGCTGTAAAATCGGAAATGTGTAACGTTATCTTGCGTTTTCGGTCGACAATGTACAGCCGCCCTGAGAGCTCGTGCCATGTTTCGTACAGACATATACATACAGCCTTTGAAAATCTCATTTAAGAGGTTCCCAAGAAAGTGTGTATGTTGTCTACACAAAGTCTAGGGAACAATTTCGTTTTAATACCGGAAAGGGTTTGAAACCGCGATCATAAACGCTAGTTTTATGGCCCCCACTAAAAGTTTGTGTTCAATTACAGCGGTGTCAGCGAGTTCAGAGTGCGCGAGTAAAAATTGTTTGGTCTCAGACTCTAGCGTATCGGCGTGGCGCCACCTTCGCGGCTGTGGTCACGACTATTTTATTACTACCTTCTTTTATCTCAGACAATTCAATTCGGAATTCTTTGAGGCTGCGATGCTTTTCTAAAAAGAATATTTTTAAATAAAAATGCCTTAAAAACTAAAAACGGAGAAGTAAAAATTTTGTTTATAAAAATCTATTTTTTTAAGGTCGGTGCCAACTTCAATGTTTGGAATAAACTCTTTATTATTATTTCTGTGAGAATAAACGTTGCCACTTGTATTTGGGACCGACCTCCCTGGATTTTTTTTTGAAGTCGGTTATAAAATAACTCTAACCTACCAACCACAGAACCAAATAGGTAATCAATTACTTTACTCATATGGAAGCCCATAGTGATCGAAATGGTAAGCCGATGAACGCTGACATCGGTTGAAACAGTTTTATGTGAATCATCTCTAGAAAACGTGTTGTGTCTATTTAGAACTAGTTTTCACTGATATTCATTTTTGAACAGTCGGTAATTCTATTTGTAACAAAGGCATTTGGTGAAAACTAGTTACAACTAGAGAAACGCGTTTTAACTTGTTTTATCTGTTACATAACGGGTGTTAAAAGGACTTAAGACAAAGCTGAGAACTGCGTATGCGTATTCCGCTCATCATTAGTACCATTTTTTTTCTTCTGGACTATATCTGGAAAAGTAATAGTTATGAAGTTAATTAAGGTCAAAGTTAGAATTTTTTTTTCAAGATTTTTATTATAAAACATTATTTCTTACCTTGCAGGACCTTGACCTTCTGGACCTTGCAGGTCCTCACGGCGAGGAGGGTGTGGCGTACATAGTCTTTGCATTTGGACTCCACTCTCTTCTTCAGGTGGAATGGACTCATTTTTTCACCTTTTGGCGGAATGGACTCATTTGCTCATTTAGTACCTACATTATATATCTCAATGAATTGGCTAGGCCCTTAGATTAAGGCAAACAAGCCCGTTATTGCTTTAATCTAAGGCTGGACCTTTTTATAAAAAAAAGTCATCTAGAAACTAACCCTTAAACTTGAATACACAGTAAAATACAAACTTTGCATTTTATCAGTACGTTACTTCGACTTTTATCTTAAACGAGTCAATTGTAGTACTCTTTCCCTCAGCACTTTGTAATCCTCTTTGCTTGGAAAAGCTTCGTTGAAATGGGAAGCGAGCGTAAATTTTTGCACAGAATAAATCGATTGTTTTACGCGACTGTCGCATATGAATGACGGAGAATGAAAAACAAACGACGTAATAAGTTTTAAAATGTCGATGGGTCGGATGAAAAATTTTATGTGTATTTCAATTCAGTATTGACTCTGTTTTATTAGTTTTGATGCGAGTGTGGATGTATTGCAAAAGGATCCCTTATGCGCCCTCCAGAGTCACGCCGAGAACACCCGAGAAGCGTGAATGTGATTAGTTTCTCGCGTTCTCGTTCTCGCGCTCAGGTTCTCCGCTCGGTGTCGGTTTTTTGGCCCGCTTCAAAGGGTTTCTTGGGTGAAAAAAAAGAACCGTATCACATTCTCGTTTGGCCTCACTGCGACGTAGAAAGTGATTTCCATCGCAATCACAAACCTTGTTTTATTTCGATGAATTTGTGTCATCCACCATTGCCGGGGCCTTCTTTTTTTCTTAATTTTATTTTTGATTATGACATTTACAAGATTGTGATAAGCTAATGCACACAATACCAAAGCCACTGCACTGTCAAAGTCTTCCATTTCGCGTAACGGTCGAGAACGCAAGTGAGAAGATCGCGAGAGTGTAGATACCATCTCGTTTCTCGGGTCAAGTCTCGGCGAGACTTCTCGCGTGAGTCTGGAGGGCCTATTAAACCTACCATGGACATGAAAAGTTTGATTTTTATTTATGCCAAGGGTATTTTTTGTATGCTATGAGGTTGGCAAGCATGAGGCCTGTGTTAACGTAACTGACGAGCCTATAAACGATTACAACACTATAAGGTTTCACTTCCGCACTCCCATTTCAGTTCCATCCCCCGTGGAGCTCTGCCTTACTTATTGGTATAAATACAATACGTATAGTAAAATAGTTATAATAATAATACGTCTGTAACCCGCTTACTAAAAGACCCATTTTCTTAGAAAAATGAACCCATAAACGAGCTCTTGGTAAAGTATCTCTGAATCGATTTAAATTTTCGTTTCTCCCAAAAGTAAATATAGCTGGGGGCGACATTAAAAATTTATTTTCCTCATGAATTTCAGTAAATACTTGGATAATGCATTTCAGTGCAGCAGGACAAGCACAGCTGCCATAGACTAAAAAATCTACAGTTGTGTCAATTTTAGCCCAACAACTTTAAAGCTGCTCATTATTCACCTATCTCGTCTGTATAATGAATGACCTGTCTTAAAAGATGCCCGAACTTGATATTAATTTTCTGAGCCTATCCAAGTTCCTCAAGACTGTGAAATGTATTGATCTGCCTCTCAGTGTGTCTATTTGATATTTGTATCTAGTATAAAAAATATGAAATACGAATATTTTTGTTTGTTACTAAATCGAATATAATTTTATTGTTACTTATATAATTGATTTTAGGTTATTTGTGTCCGATATCGTTTTTTACAGTTACGTGTCATTTAGTAACTATGCATGCTGTGGTTACCTATTATTATAACAGTTAGCTTAATTAAGTCTTTGTGCATGTGAAGCTTATTGTAATAGAAGCACTGTTACTTATGTTGGTAATCCTATAAATAAATAAATAGATATATCTTTTTTCTTTCTACACTGGTCGTTGGTCGTATTGACCGGCCGCGTAAGTGACAGCAACCTTCCTTGGGAACGCTGTTGTGGATGGTTCTCCTTCTTCTTCAATCGGGCGGTCTCTGCAAATCGACGACTGCTGCGCCTGTTTTGGGTCGGAGGGTGTGGGGATGGCTCACTTCAGCCATCCCGATTCCTTCAGGACATCACCAAGCATCTTAATGCCACCAAATGCCTCCCGGAGATCCCAGGTATTTTGTCCGGTAGCAGGCCACTCCCCTGCATTTCCACAGAATGTTTACTGACACCGCCCCCGAGTAGTAACTTGTTGCGATGTCCCTTCAGAAGTTCAGAATACCCCTCAGTCGGTTTTTACGATACCCACGGGATAAGAAGAGAATCACATATGACTAGGCAGGCAGAGAGACAGGCCGGGGTAGTGGATGGGCAGTGCCGGTGCACCACAAGGAGGCCTTATCTTAACCCTACGCCTGCGGTTACAAGTATGGGCACTGCTTCTGGCAACCCTCTCTGCAAACTGATGGACTCGGCAACCGCACGGTGAATCCATGGAAGGCTAAGAGCTTTCGTCTAATAACCACAAATATTTTAAAGTACCTAACACTACTAAATCAAGCGAGATTTTAGCATTTGTTTTTAGGACTTTTATTTAAACTATATTACACAGTAAACCCTAGTATCTGCCTATATAAATTAATCGCTAGGCACGCTAACGAAGTGACGCAGCGATGAGACACAGTTCGTTAAACAAGTACGGTTCATTTGCTTTTTGCTTCATGTCTTTGAAATAAAATAACTTTTTATATATTCTATATCGAGCATTGGATTTCTTAATAATAAATTCTTTATAGCTAGCACTTAGAAAACAGTAGAAGAAATACATGAAGAAAGACACGTACAGTGGTGAGATATTTTTTCCAGCGATGACATTAATGGGATCATTTCAAAGTGGGACTAGTACCATAGGTACATATCATTAGATGGAGTCAAAATAAACAATCATAATCAATCATAATGATTTTCTCTTAGGGTTTTCATGAGCCCTAAGTACACATTAAGATTAAGAATATAACTCCTTCTATTAGGTACATTTTGTTATTTTAAAACGTTTCCTAAGCTTCACCGTTCATGGTCTAAGGAAGACTTTCTAATTTTGAATGATGGTGGAATGGTGGATGATGGGATCATAGTATTTTTATCTCACGGAGACGGGTGAGCTTTGGCTGTGTGTAGGTAGATTATGGTGTTACATGTAGTTTTTCTGTGTGCGTCTGCGTGAAATAAAAATCCTATACCGAGTAAATCTTTGATTCCACACTATTTTAGGCTGTGTACTATTGGGCTCCACGCTCCGACGAAGCCACTCTCCTACTGGCTTCTAGTAAAACGACTTCACAAACACATTGTTTTATCGAAGTCCTGTGCTCCAACCACGGAGTGTGGTTATTTAGTCTTTGGCTCCAACGGAGCTGTTAGAAAAATGTTGCTTGAAGCGACACGGATTCTGATATTTGTATTTTTAAAACCATAAATAATTGGTTTTAATAATACAAAAATCAGAATCCGTGTCGCTTGTCGTACATCGTACCTATGATTTCACGATGTGAATTTATAGACAAACATACAATCACACTTTTTTCTCAAGAAAAAGGGCAAAGAAAATATAAATAATAATAAATGACAAGTTGTCTGTCTGTCGCTTACATAAAAAGGGCATTAAATTCAAAAATAACAAAATTTCAGTAAACCGGTCCGGGTGATTACCATATAAATTATCTCTTTCAAATTATTATCGCGATGAAAGCTTTACCGCTTCATGCCAATAACATTGAAAATTAATACCTTCATCCGTCAGACGTCTAATTGATTGGATAACAATAAAACGATCATAAAAACACTCTTTCAAATGTAGATTGATTAATAAAGATTACCTTCTGATTTAATAGCGTGGAATTTATTAGGGAATATAACGCTTATTAGTATGGAGTCACGTCAGCAATGACCAGAATGGAGGAGGTTAGAAGAAAACATGGATAGATTTTGTGAGAGATGAAAGGAATTAATGTTGAAACGACAACGACGGCTGACAGAGATGTATGGAAGAGGAAAACTTGATATGCCTACCAAATAAAATTTCGGACTCGCGTCCCATATTTCCAGGTATTTGTACGTCCCGTATTTTAGGCAAAAGCATAGTTTGAAATGTCCCGGTGTGACTGAATATACTATATTTGAATCGCACTCCAATTTTAGGGTATCGCACATCAAAAGGTAAAAATGGAAACTTTATAGGATCACTTTGATGTTTTTTTTTTGATATTCTATTGCAGATTGTCTCTGATGACATTTTCTGCGTCACCGGGTTTTTAAGAAGGCGAAGACCTTGGGGGGTCCTCAAGCCTGTAGGTCGAACGTTCCTAGGGGATTACTGAGCGATCGAGCATCCCCCGTGGGGAGTCTCTCGACCGCCTAGCGTCCCTAAGGCATCCGTGTCGGAAGGGACACTTTGATGTCCTTCTGTCCGTCCGTCTGTCTGTCAAGACCCTTTATCTCGAGAACGAGTGGAGGTATCGAGGTAAAATTAAAACCATATACTCAGGTCTACGGTTTCTTAAAGCTGTGAAAAAAACAAACTTCTCAGTTAACACAAAAAAGATACGGATATGTTTATGCCGCAAAAAACATAAGTTTCGACACTCTCAAAGGAATCAAAATTTATAGGGTGCTACCGGTTGACCTAGAACTATGAAATTTGGCAAGAAATATTCAAAAATATAGTCTTTACTTAAAGTGCGTAATCAATCATCGAGGTTTACTTTTATCTCGGGAACGCGTGGAGGTATCGTGTTCAAATTAAAACCATATACTCAAGTCTACAGTCCATTGAAGCTACGAAAAAATCAACCTAAGTTAACGCAACAAAGATACGGCCGATTATGCCACAAAAAAATACAAATTTGTACCGAACCCTCGGTGGGCGAGTCCTACTCGCACTTGTCCGGTTTTTTAGTATGAAATATATCGATCTACGGTTGACAAGTACCTACTCACGCGCGCACGATTTTCAAAAATATGTTAAAACGGACTAAATGTTTCTTATTCGTCCTTGGTAAAATACTGAAATACTGTATTTTTAAGCTGAAAAAATCTAGCAACCCGAACAGGGCAGGCAAATGCTTTACATATTGTAAAAACTTTTGTACGTCTAGGTAGAATGTGTGTTCTATCGATGGTTGTTTCAAAATAAAACGAATTGCTGAAACTGCAGCGGTTGGGAAAACGGTGTTTTGGCTGTATGCAGCTTAATTATTATTGCGAGCAAATGCAAAGACTGCAAACACGGCCGGTCAAGATAAATATGGCGAGCACCGTCTTCATACAAAATAATACAGACGGAGAAAAAAAATCCTGTCCCTAAAGGTTATATATGATATTTTATTATGTTTTAAACATACTAAAAAACTGTTTGTACGTTATCCTTTTTTCAAAATCAACATTCTTTAAGTATATCGAAAAAAGAATTTCGGTTCCGGGAAAAGAGTTCCCGGTTTTGAATATTAGTACCTCTTTTCATCTCGTGGGCACGGTGCTATATGTAACATTACCGTGCCGCAGGTGTCGTAAAAAGCTACTAAGGGCCATTTCTGAACCCTATGCAGATCATCGCATCAGAGAATTGGTTTAATTGAACTGCGAGTAAACCATCAACATATGCTACTCAAGGTGGCTTGGTGTCAAGAAAGTGACCACCCATAAAATGCAATGCATATAAATCTATAGCAGTATGTCGATAACAAGCCTACTGCACCGACTCCCAAAAAATGGGAGCAGGGTAGCAAGAAAGATAAGAAAAAGTGAACAAATAACGTAACTGATATAGCTAGCCAGACTTGATATAAACATTTAGGTATTGAAAATAGAATCATACGTAATTCAAATATATAAATAACACATTAAATCAAATATTCGCATCTGAAAAAGAATAAAAATGTTCTAAATTTGTCAACTAGTTCATATCCGCTCGATTTCCGCGACCGCTGCAACGAGACGTCGTCGTCGCGTCGTTGCGACGAACGCTGCGACTCGGAAATCGCGTCTATTTCCTTTTAGTCCGCGGATGAGCGCCTTCTCAAGTGCAGGTAAAATATATCTTATAACTATTTGCATATTCATGTTTGGGATTTGGGATAGGACCGCTGGGGTCTAAAACCAGAGGTCCGATCTGAAATATGAGGTGAAGATTTTTTTGTTTTGTTGTCAGGGGTTTTGGGTTTACAAACGCGTAAATATTTTTAACAGTAGAAACCACGTAGAAACCCCTCCGCCTGTCTGAAAAAATGGCAGGTCGATTTATTCTAGTCTCAAAAATAAACTACCTTATAGTGTGGAATATTTTTTTTGCGTTTGTAATTGCAAAAAATTATTCCACACTATAAGGTAGTTTCATCCAGTTTCATCTTAACTGGACGTCAAATATTTGCAAAAATATTTCGTTCGGATCTTAGAAGTGCAAATTTCAATGATTTGATGAAACAATCTTTACCATGAAAACATAAGCACCAAGCACTGACAAATTTCGACGACGAAAGCAGTGCCCTGGTAGCGTAGTGGCCCTGTTAGACGGCCCTGGTACGAGCGCCTTCTCAAGTGCAGGTAAAATTTATCTTATAACTATTTGCATATTCATGTTTGGGATTTGGGATAGGACCGCTGGGGTCTAAAACCAGAGGTCCGATCTGACATATGAGGTGAAGATTTTTTTGTTTTGTTGTCAGACTCTTTGTCAGTGAGGCTAACTCGTTGTAATCTAACGCTCTAACAAAAATTTTAATTCTGTTGAGGATTTCGGGAGAAGTATGCTTTTAACACACCCAAGTGAGTACAGTCATATGCCTCCCCATCGTAGAATTCTATCCCATCAAAGAGATATCGTCCAAACAAAACAACAGTTATAGCGATGCTGTCGAATATATGACATAACTGTATTAGAGACGGAATATCAGCGCTGAAATATTTGGCAAAAATATTTGCAGAACAAAATGTTTTAGCCCGTACGAGAAAAACTTCGAATTCAATCCCGCCGAGAGCCAATTACGTTTCGGAATATTTTCTGGGAAGTGCATTGGATGGAAAAAATATTGGGGACAGAATGGAACGGGCATTTGGCGTTCGCGTAGGCTAGTCTATTTTGCATTAGGTATAGCCAGAATATACCTATTATACTTATATTTCCACGTTTACACCAATTATCTAGCCCAAAATAAGTATCGTTAAGGACTTGTGTTATGGATACTCTCCTTGTCATCAAAGGAGGTTTAGGCAGTACTCCACCACGCTTGCCCATTGCGGATTGGTGGACGGAGTATAAGGTGATCTGATCAATACCCTTTTGCTGATCCATCACTCGCCATCTACGACTCCCATTAGAGGATATAGGGTGATGCTATTCTACTCTGCCGGCATCACACGGTTAACACTATATTATTATATAATCTGGCTATATTGACCACTCTACCACGACGGCGTCAATAAATGAGCCGCTAATCGTATAACATGTCATCAACAACATCCTGTTTTAATCTTAATTTTAATCAGTATCTAATTGATATTCATAAGGATCTCCAACATAGGCTAGACTAGAATACCGATGAGTAAGCCGTATTATTCAATACTGAAATAATGATTACATCTTACTCATTGTGAAAATGATAGGTAACAATCTGAGGAAATACCAGAACTACAAGATGCTACTATGCTCAATATCCAGTTTTAACTTAGGGACATTTTCACTGAGTTTCTCAATTGTAGGGGAAACAACTTTGTTCCTTTACCAGATCTCAAATTTAGCTATCCTCCATGTTTCTTTTGATTGAGTCAGCAAGATGAAATACACAATAAAACGCTGATGGTGACTTTATCTCATGAAGAAAGAGCGACAGTCTAAAGCAAGTTTAGCTAATCCATCAGAGTCCTATGTGGGCTGCCGTGCAATTCCACTCAATTAGATGTAAATATATTTCTTATAATTGCGCAAGATCGTGAATACTCGTATTTCTTTCAGTTCTTAAAATTTTAGTAAACCTTTGCTTAGATATTTTCATCAAATGATGTGTTTTCCTCCTACCATAATCTTAGTTCAAATATTTTCATCAAATGAAGTGTTTTCCTTCTACAATAATTCATTAAGATAATTGTGTATTTTCAGAGGTTAATGACCTGTGAACTTGTAATACAGGCATGTAACTATATCAGACACCTTCTTCCTTCACATTACCAAAATGTTTGCATACATGTAACTTAACTTTTATCACTAATATTCCTCTTAGAATGTTTCCAGGTTATTGTGATGTCCGTTGCATTGTATGATTCCATCTGAAGAGGTGGTCAATGGCACCGCGATCGTCCGTTCTGCGTAACGATTACAAAGCTGCCAAGTGCGGTCTGTATCCGTATGGGTGACCGGTGGTCAACTCCATTTTCCTCCGTGCTTCGGAAGGCACGTCAAGTTGGTGGTCATGGTTGCTGTCAAAAGATAGCGGTCGTAAAACATATCACGTCAGAGGCCAGATATAGCGATTTGTAAAATTCTGACACCAGGCTAACCTGTCCTAGGTTAAGCACTCGAGGGGTCCACGTCCGGAAGCCTCCTAGTGGCGGACGCTGGTGACGTGGTGGGGAAACTTTCTCGGCGGGTGTGTGGCTTTTGATGTCAAGTGTGTCTCCTTAGCATTCGAAGTCACATGCCATCGTCGAGTTGTTTTTGTTTTCCCACCACGGCTAGTTCCGGACGGCCCTTTTTAGGGTCACGACCGCGCCCGAAGTCCCCCGGGTGCGGTCCGATGGCTGCTCCCGGTATCCTCGTCAGGAGGACGCTCCCGGTCGAGCAGGAGGAGTGGCTGCTGGCCATCAATTGGTGCAAGGGGAACCTAGACGGGCAGCGTTGGGACGGTCTCAGTGTAGTTGCGCTCTCCGATGCCGATCCCGAACCGTCCAATAATAGCGCACTGAAGGTCAGGCCGGGAGGATGTTTAGTGGGTATGGAGGGAACGCCTTTACCTCGAGTCCTACATATCCGATCACAGAAATAAATCAAGATTCTTGATTTATTTCTGTGTATCCGATGCATAAATGCATTCGACCTCCCCGTCAAAAAAACAAGTTAAACATTCGAAGAAGAAGCAGAAGATCTGAACTAGCGAAGACACCTACGTCACCATGTGCCACGAGTCAGCTTAATAGGCGACCCATTTTAGGCTAACCTTGGCAGATAGCAAAATATTACTCGTAGGTATAACAGTTGATTTGATCTGATGATGAAGTACTAGATAATCCTATATTGAAATAAAAGATTATCTTGCTGCGTGAAATGAAAGACTCCACTAATCCTGCATAAAATCCACAAATCAAATACAACATAAAGTAAATCTTTAAGGATTAAGTAGATACAGGCAACATCAGTTCTCAGGTTATCATAATTTGGTAATCGATTTTGAACTCCATTGAAAATCAACTGGAAATTTTGTTGTCTAGATACCATGATGTCAATGGGATAAGTCGTAGATTTTTTTATTTGTTTCTTTAAATATCGGAGTTTGAATAAGATATTATCTTTTTTATTGCAATGATTAAAGATTTTGATGTGAAGAAAAATATTAAACTTTGATATAAGAATAACTTTCGAGTCCAACTAAAATATTTGACGCCTTCTTGATGGAATCGTTAGAAACAGAGATAGATATATAGGTATAACTATACAACATGTAAACTAAATAACCAACACCCTGATTACAGGTGGTTTGGGATCGGCTTCCGAAAAAAAAAACAAAAAAAAAAACAAAAACTACCCAGAAAATGTTGTACAATATTTTCTGAGTACTTTTTGTTTTTTTTTTCAAAAAAAAAATCTTTTTTTCAAAAAAAAAAATTGAAATCAACTTGGAAGCCGATCCCAAACCACCTGTATTCAGGGTGTTCGTTATTTAGTTTACATGTTGTATATATGTCGCAGGCGAATAGTAAATACGCCGTTTACACAAACGGCTAGGCGGATTGTAGTCTATGAGAAGTAAATAAAACCTAATAAAACCATTTGTTGATAAATCCGTAATACTTAGGTTCCATCAATATGAGGCCCGTACATCGAATGGAGATCAGTTGTTCATTGGTATGTTCAGGATATATTTTTTATGACCAAGCGGAGTGGAATTTTTGTCACTCGTCACTCTCATAGACTACAATCCGCCTAGCCGTTTAGTGAAACGGCGTGTTTTACTATCCACCTGCGACATATATACTATTTATTGTACCTGCACTAAAATGTTCAGTGCCAAAAAGATAATTATTATATTACTAGGTGGTAGACCCATATGTAGGGTCGTCTGGGTAGGTACCACCGCCTTTCTTATTTCTGCCGTGAAGCAGTTCGCTGTGTTTCGGATTGAAGGGAAAGGTAGCCAGTGTAATTACGGGGCATGGAGGGCATATCATCTTAGTCCCCGCATCCTTAGTCTTGCGATGGCAAACGCACTTGCGGTGTTAAGTAATTTATAGGCGGCGGTGACCACTTAACATCAGGTGAGCCGCAAGCTTGTTTGCCATCTCGTAACATAAAAAAAAATTAAAAAAAAAAAATAGATACTATTGATATTGATACAGAGTTTTACATTGGCGGTAACATATCAAGTACGTAAAATTTCATCCTGTCTTGAAGGAATGGTCAAAATCCAAGCTGACGGAGTTCAAATCCTAGTCTATTTTGTAATGTTATTGATGCTACATAATTTGCACTGCATAATTGATATGAGCGGGATTATGTTATTATTTTTATTTATATACCTTACGTTATTTTTTATTTTGACACAGGTTCCATAAGAGATGTTCAAAATGTACAATTCGCAAAATTTAACTTAATTTTACGCAATCGATCTACCTACATAATGGAGTATGAATACTTAAATTCCTTTAAAATAATTCCTTAGTTAAATAACAAAAGCTTGATTAATTAAACACCAAAAGTTTCCTTTTAAATCAGTTTGTGAGCACGGAGCGGAACTCTCGCCGTACTTAGTTCTCGTGGTAACAGCACGTCGGACATGACACTTCAGAATTTTAACAGACTTAATTACGACTTTGGAAATTTTCACGTTGCAATTAATAAAAAATTTTTCACCAAAAATAGTAATCGAAAGACAGTAAAAATATCCTATCTAGGTAAGTAGCAGGACTTAACATACAGCTGAAGAGCTTGTTTCGTTGGTTGGTTTAATGCGCTAATCTCAAGAACTACTAATTCAAATTGAACAATTCTTTGTGTTGGATATTCCATTTATCGAGGAAGACTATAAGCTATATGTATTTGTTTAAAAAAAGTTCACGCGGACGCAGTCGCGTTCGGAGCGCTAGTTTGATATAAAGTTCACCCCAACATTTAGAAAAAAAAAATCAATTTTGTGGTGAAAAATGCGTGGTTACAAATTCAATGTAACCACGCATTTTTCATTGCATGAACAAGAACAATGACATAGTAAACACAAACATTTTTCAGACAAGTTCGTACCGCTAACGAACACCGAACGCAGTATTCGTCATAAATGTTCGTCGTAATTCAATTATTATTGTGTGGCGCCATAGAACTTTTGTTCTGTCTGTGGCGGTGTTCGGAGAATTTGATATTCGATATTCATTTATTTATTTTATTTTAAAAGAGAAGCCGGAGTAGGGGAGGTGGGTCCTGATACTATGATATTGTTCATTAGTAGCACGAAGTTAAAGTACCGAACTCGACCATCCGTTCGTTCGTATGCAGTCGGGTTTCAAAAACCTTCGTCAACAATTAATTCCTTTATCAAATCGTATATACACTTATTTGCAAAAAAACTGGCACCCCTACTTATTTCATACAAAGTACCTCACTTTGACTAAGTCCCAGATTAAGAAGGAATTACAGTTTTAAATTGATGATTGTGTCAATGTAAGGGGAAATAATAATAATAATTTATTTTCATTTTATTTTATTTTACTTTATTTAGGAAACAATTATTATATAACTTAAACAATTAAATGTGGTACAGAAATCAGTAAAGTTTACACAGTTATAAATTATATTTCCACGCTCACACCAATTGTCTAGATTACTTAGTGGTCGGCAAACTTATTAGCCAAAGAGTCAATTAAGAACATAACAACAATTAAAAAAATGGAAGCCAAATCTGCTTGCTTAGTAAACTTTATTAGACTAAATTGGTAGTAATAAAACTAAATTTCATACATAATAAATATTTGTTAATGCGAACAATGAGCTTTGCATCAGTTTTTTTTTTAATTATTGCGCCTTCCGTGGATATTTGTGCCAGAGCCGCACTTAAGGAGCTAAAGAGCCACATGCGGCCCCGGAGCCACACTTTGCCGACCACTGGTCTAGCCCAAATTAAGTATCATTAAGAACTTGTGTTATGGATACTAGATAACGGACATTTTTAATATACATAATAATTTTAGATATTTTTACCGGGTTGTGTGTACCTTTGCCTTAACAACGTAGGCCTTGAAGGTATTCCAAACAATGTAGGTATTCAATAAAGATATCATTGGTTTCTCGTCCCAGAAACACAAATAGATATCTGGAGTCAACAGGACTGTTCACAACAACTGCCTTATCTATTGCCAATAAATTAATTTGACAAGTTATGAATTACCGCCAATTTGAACGACAAATAATAATGTATAGGTACCTAGCTAGGCGAAGTTGATAATTATTAGCTAGGTACATATTAATTGCTTAATAGAATAAGTGGATATTACATATAATGTTCTCTTAGATTTGCGCGAGCACTACACATTATAAATAAAACAACTTTTACGGATTTAACCCGCGTGTAATTAGATTTTACATGATGTTATTATTGCCCGACGTTTCACTGAATCCTGTGACCACGAACGCTGAGTGTTAAGAAACGTCGGGCAATAATAACATCATGTAAAATCTAATTACACGCGAGTTAAATCCGTAAAAAGTAGAATAGACTAGGTGGTAGACCCATATGTAGGGTCGTCTGGATAGGTACCACCGCCTTTCTTATTTCTGCCGTGAAGCAGTTCGCTGTGTTTCAGATTGAAGGGAAAGGTAGCCAGTGTAATTACTGGGCATGGAGGGCATATCATCTTAGTGGCATCCCAGGATGGCAAATGCACTTGCGGTGTTAAGTGATTTAAACTTAATATTGCAAGTGTCTATAGGCGGCGGTGACCACTTAACATCAGGTGGGCCGCAAGCTTGTTTGCCAACTCGTAACTTAAAAAAAAAAAGCAACACCCCATACCCTCCAATGGGTGTCGTAGAAGACGACTAATGGATCAGCAAAGGGGTATTGATCACATTATACTCCATCCACCAATCCGCATCGGGCAAGCGTGGGGGGGAGTACTGCCTAAACCTCCTTCGATAACAGGGAAAGACCTTGTGTCCCAGTAGTGGGTCGAATTAAAAATGTTGTTGTGATGAGGTCGATGGCACCGCGGTCGTGCGCTTTGATCACAAAAGCTAAGCTACCAAGTACGCGGTCAGAACTCGGATGGGTGACCAAAAGTTATTCAAATCGATTTTCCTCTGTGCTTCGTAAGGCACGTTAAGCTGCTGGCCCCGGGTGCTGTCGAAAGATAGCCATCGTTCCCAAGGAGGGTTGGTGTCGAGCAGGCGGCAGGCCACAAAAATGTAAAGCCAAATCCTTAAGCAGTATTGTCGATATCAAGACATACTGCACCGACCCCAAATAAATTAGAAGCAGGGCAGGTGAAAAGAAAAGCTTTTTTATTCGAAAAATATGCGAAAAATTCGGGAGTGGTCTCCCCTTGACTTTCTTGTATACCGGAAACGACTTAAAAGTTGATAGAAACCTTATATTTGAAGTCATACATGCATGTTAAATTTTGGTCACCCATCCGAGTACCGACCGCGCACTTGGTTGCTTAACTTTCGTGATCGACGACTCAAAAGTTGATAGAAACCTTATATTTTGATGTTATACATGCATGTTAAATTTGGAGTTATTTTTGGACTCAGGGAGGTCCAAAACGTGTAAATCCGTCAAAATCTCGAGGTCCAATTTTTTGACGATTACAAGACTTCCTCTATAGGTACGAGAAAGTAAAAATACAATGGGCGGTCTTACATATCTTCATAAGCGATTTCTTCTAATCACGAAGACCAATTCATTTTATTTCATTTCATTTCAAAACGGCCTAGAATATCTACATATTTAAATTAAAAGATCTCAACGTCTTGCTGGTGCTAGCCTGTCGCACTAATTCGATCATTAGCATTGAATGCGCGGCGCCACTTTCACGGACTCCGGGCGCTGGCATGTGACATGTCGACAGTGGACGTCGACAACTGACAAGCTTCGCCGAAAGCTCGACATATCCCGCACCTACATTCAGTAGGTAAAGTATTTTCTAACGTTGTCCAACATTTTTTCAACGTAGTGACGTACCCAGTCAATGCGTAAGAAATCGGAAAGTGCGGACGTTAAACAATCTGTGGTAGTCGCTAAATATTCGATATTTAAAAAATAATATACAAAAATGTACGTGTCCTTCGGACTTCAGTGACACAATTCACACAAAATTTTGACGGGTCTAACAGGCTTTTAAAGACTTTTCTTTGGCTCTAAAAGACTTTTCTTGGCTTTTTATCTGGACGAAACGCCTGGACCGCTGATCTGGGTCACCAAACAATGACTTATAATAGCGGCACGTCCCGGCTTTGTATTTTTTTTAAAGATTTGTATGTTTGTAACGAATAAACTCAAAAACTACCTACTGGACCTATTTTGATAAAATTCAGAAATAGGCTACCTTTTATCGCGAAAAAAGGCTAGAAGTGATTGAAATAAGGGATGAAAGGTTCTATGGAATGTCGTCATTTGTGAAAATAAAACCAAAAAAACTTAGAATACACTTGATAAGATTTTAAAAAATATTTTTTCTAGACTTTTTGAATTTTTGAAGTGAAACTTCTTTATCGGCGTTGGAAAATAATTTACCGTCACATTTTTCGGTTACGCGTCACATTTTTCCGTTACGCGCCATCTTTTTTGTATTCATGTCTATGTAAGGCCATAAAGAAGTTTCACTTCTTACGTGTGTACACTAGTACACGCACACATTTTTTAATCTGTGTGGGGGATGAAATAGGAAATGTAACCTTTGTAGGGATGAAATAGAGGGTGAAAGATAGCCTATGTGGTTATCTAATATTTTTGACAAATAAAGTAAAGTCTTATTCAAGGTAAAAATAATAAAATTGTTACTTATTCCTTTAAAATTTAAATAGTCTGTAGTAAAAAAATTTCAATACAATGTATCTGGCGCGGCTGAGACCTGGTGTCCCAAGACACAGGATTTTCCTAGTTTGGGCACCAGTCTCCCATATCTTACTATGTAAAGTTGAAAATGTAGGAACTTTTATTTATTGTCTTAGCAATATTAACTAGTCTTAAGTTCCTTTTATGTATGGGAGAAAATAAACATTATTATTTAATCTATATTTGTACCAAATTTCATCAAATCGGTCAAGTAGTTGTCGAGTTTATTCGTCACAAACATAAAAAGCTTTTCTCTACGGGATGAAAAGTAGCCTATGTTGATTTCTAACATCTAATCTATATTTTTATTAAATTTCAACAAAATCGCTCTAGTAGTTTTTTAGTTTATTCGTTACAAACTTTCCTCTTTATAATCAAAGGTGACTGACTCACATAGTGATCTATCAACGCACAGCCCACACCACGGGACGGTTCGGGCTGAAATTTGGCATGCAAGTAGATGTTATGACGTAGGCATCAGCTAAGAAAGGATTTTTGGAAATTCCACCCCTAAGGGGGTAAAATGTCCATGCGGACATTTTTTCAATAAACAGCGTTCTATTGCAAGCCAGTTTCCGGAGTAAAAGATCGTTCCATTATAAAATTAGGCGGCAGATATGAGTTTACATCATAGATTAGCAAACTCAGTAATAATAAATCTATGGCTTACATAGTAATTTATAAATTGGCCTCTAAAACTTGACAGATATGAATTTTCATACAACTTTTGCCGGCCGCCGTTGCTCGCATGTATTTGGCCCTCATTTGGAAATTACAGCAATTTCGATTTATCTCGAAAAAGGTTGTCAAAATAATGCTCCAATTTTCAAATATGTTGGAAAAAGTACTTTACAACAAAAACAGAAAACTGTGAAAATTAAAAGTTTAAAAACTAAAACGGCTTTTGTAATTCTACGCTGACACTTACAACATAAAAAAATAAAATAAAATCTAAAATAAAAAATTTGCACTTCGTCTAACTTTGTAGGTAGGGAAAGCCTGCGGTCCTTCTCTTCACGCTGGAGGGTACTTCAAACTAAAATTAAAGCAACGAGGACTTGGCAAGGGGCCGGTAGGTACTTGTAAGAAGCTATTGAGACCTATAAATACTTCATCAAGGTTAAAATTCTATACCTACATATAAATAATATATTCGTGTATTCTATCAACCACTTGAATGGCGAATCTAATAATTTGTGTAATCCAATAGTATTACTTAAACTTACATAACCCACTTTTGCAGCTACAGCTCTGGAAGAAATCGCTCGTAGCGATAAGACTGCCCATTATACTATCTTTACCAATTAATAAACAAACATTTTCCACAATTGATTATCGATCATCAATCAAAATAATCAATTGATTATTGATTATTTGAGTATTGACATTTGCCTAGCAATTGACAACATTTCAAATTTTTTTACGAAACCCGTTGGAGCTTTGGTCTTCCAGCTATAGCTTCATGTCCAGAACACTATGTTTATTTATTTATTTTCAGAATTTATTACTTGCTAAATTACGAGATATTTCAAAAAAACTCAACGTACCAAAATTGGACAGCGTAGGATTACTAAGAGAAAATTACTATAAGTATATATTTTTTATTTATGGTTTATATAACTAAACTTAACATCAAATATTTGACCTTAGTCCACAAAATCCCACAGTTGCACTTACGTCGTTTTAGAATGAGTAAGTTTTTGAAATTTTAAATTAAAATATTTACAATCAAAATCAAAATAAAGTGTTGAGTTTGAATTTCTTTTACTGTCTATTTTCCATCCATATAATAAAAAAAATACTATTAAAAATGTAATGTTCTCAATTTGATTATTGACAAATTAGTGAAATCGGTAAGGTCTTGGAATTAAAAGATGAAATGATATAAGTAGACAAATATTTTTGAAACATAAAACCTAAGGCTATATTTAATAAGGCACAGCAAATTAGCCACGGTAAAAGGAAAGCTCGCCCCGGGGAAATAACGTCCACGGCAGTAAAAAGTAACTTTTCGTCCTGTTATATGACCGTTGGTAAAGTTGCCAAAAGTCCAAGTATTGCAAGATAGGTTGACCGACAAAGTTTTTTGATTACCACGTATAGATTCAGGTAGTGTTCGAAAGATTATTCTAGAAATACTACGAAATGTCATGATCGTGTAGTTTATAATTATACGAATTATACTTATAGGCATTTAAAAATATCATATCCCAAGGTTTAATGTGTGATGGCAGGCCAAAAGCTTCTGATATCTTGTGGGAGTTCCTGGATGTATTTGTTGCAAGCTTAGGTACTTACACCACCACGCCGCCGTAGTGGAATGGTCAGTAACGCGGCCTACACATCGGGCGGTCCGGGTTCGAGTCCTGGTAGTGGCAAATGTTAGTGTGATGAACAAGAGCATTTGTTCATGAGTCAAGTTTGTTTATAAAATATCTAGATTATCAAGTATATTTGTCCGTTATCTAGTACTATACTTAATTTGGGCTAGATAATTGGTGTGAGCGTAGAAATATATTATTATTATTAGATGCGAAAGTTTGGATGGGGGATCTTTGTTACTCAATCACGCAAAACAGCTCAAAGATACACTATAGCCTGAAATAGCAGACACGCTACTTTTTGTAATGGAAAATGTACGGTTACGGTGGGATAGCATTGACACTTCAAAATTTCCAAGGAACTATCTGGCTTGCTATACTTACGTTAATGTATGAAGAAAATGCGTATAGAAAAATAAAATTAGGTATTGAACAAAAGAGTATGCACTTTTTGCCGACTAATCGGCGACTAGGTTGTATAAAATAACAAGGGGCAAAGCACTGTGAATGCAGTGTCAGTTTGCATGCTGCATAAACTGCTTAGTCTCCATGAACGAGGCCGACCGTCCGTGGTAATCTGTTTAAAAGGATTATGTGGTTATGCAATAAAGTATCAACCTTTGTTGTCCGCGTAATACCATTTACGATAGGTACCTAAGTATCATATGAATGTATAGAAATCAATCATCATCAACAGCTCATATAATGTCCCCACCGACGGGCTCGAGCCTACCCCACATTAGGGGCGATTAGGCCTTAGTCAACCACGCTGGCCAAGTGCGGGTTGGTCGACTTCACACACAACCTAAGAATTTCTTCATAGGTGTGTGCAGGTTTCCTCGCGATGTTTTCCTTCACCGTAAAAGCGTCCATTAAACGTACATATGAATTCAAAATTTGAAAACACATTGGTACGTGGCGGGGATCAAACCAGTGCCTCCCGGGTGGGAGACGACGCTCTTACGCACTACGCTGTCGACGCTTCATAAATCAATATATTAAATGAATTCAATATGATTTGCAGGACTCGATAATTAAACCTTAGTACGATCGCAAAAGCAAAACAACTAAAAAAGTAAGTTGGGTGACCAAAGATTTTCATCATAATTGAATGCTGCGGGAGCAGGGTGGTACCTATAAATGAACTATCAAATTAATGCTTCACACAAAACACGGGTATTCTTAGATATAAAGGGATGATTTTTGTTTTTGTATTTTATTTCTACACGCTTTTTAGACTTTAGAGTCTAACGGCAAGAGTTGCGGCAATTATTAGCCGTTTTGAGACGTGGTGCTGGCGTAAAATGCTTGGCGTTGAGTGGATGGATCGCCGTACTAATGAGTCGTTCTTTAACCTACTGAAAGTACATATTCGTCTCTTCAATATTTGCATCCAGCTCGTCCTTAAATTTTTCTGATGATAATTAGTTGAGAAAACTTAACGTCGTTAGGCCATGTAGAAGGAAAGAGGCAGAAGGGTAGAGCACTCAAGAGCATCTTTTAGGCGGAGAGACCTTGTAAAGGCTCAATCCTAAAGGGACGTCCAAAGCTGCCCGAGGAGAGCATAACATAGAACGACCTAGAGTGAAGAGTGTCTGTGTTGATCACGTCCCTCAGGAGAGCTAATTTTGTCTTGGAATATCGATACAAAAGGCCTTTATTGACTTCCTACCCTCTACGGAATTCTACTAAGCCAGCCCTCATTAAAAATTGATTAGAGGAAGAAAAAATAGCCCATTCACTTTATTTACCTATTAAATATAGAAAGGGTCGGCTGAAATTGTAATTTAGGAACGATCGGGCGGTTGAGCCCAGGGTTGTCTGCGACTGGCACTTGACATTGTTTCGGGAAAGTTAATCAAAACACTTCATAATAGTTTAGACTAAAGGCCACGACATCAAACTAAACTTTTAAATTTGATTCTTAAGTAATAAGTATTTGCGTTATTTCTGTTACATTTTGTACCTTTAAAAAAGGTAACCGTTACTGATTGACCTATCAACACACAACTCAAACCACTGACCCGATTGAAAATTTGAAATTTGGATTATTAGAAACGATTTTCAAAATTTACCCTTAAGAAGATGAGACGGGGGTTACCTCGAACTAGCTTTTGCCCACGGCTTCTGTCGGGTTGTCAGTCTTTTTCAATTTCAATTAAGTTCAATTTTTTTTCTTATATCTATACTAGATTTTGCCCGCGACTCGTCCGCGTGGAATAGTTACTTCGGGCAGCATTTTAATTTTTTTATGGTATTTATTTGTTATCAAGTACCTAAGAGGAAAAAATCCCCATCTTGATTTTCAGCCTTTGTAATGTCACCCCATTTTTCCCTATCTTTCCCCATATCCCCCTTTTTGTACCCTTTAGGGTAAAATTTATAGAAATCCTAAAATATGTGTTATTTAATTTCTAACAGAAAGATCTATACCAATTTTCATGGATTGTACTTAAAAATGACGGATTTCCATACAAACTTTCATCCCTTATTTTACCCCCTTAGGAATTGAATTTCCAAAAATCTTAAAAAACCTCTTTCTTAATTTCTAACTGAAAAGCCATGTACCAATTTTTATGGATTTTACTTTAAAAATGACGGATTTCCATACAAACTTTTCACCACCTTAGAGGGTGAATTTCCAAAAATCCTTTCTTAGTGGACCCCATAAGGAACCTACCTACCAAATTTTTAATCATTATTCACAGCGGTTTGGGCTATGCGTTGATATGTCAGTCAGTCAGTATAGAAAAAAAAAGACTGAAGAATGAAGTAAAAACACATTAGACAACCCTAGGTTTCGTGGCCTACAGAATACAAAGGTGGTTTCGTGCTGCGGGGCGGGACAGATATCCGTCACTTCCGTTTAGCCCTTCCACACTTCCTACGCGAAAGGTTATTCAATCGAACAACGTACCCACTCACATGTTGACTTCCTATCCATATAAGCATACATTTAGTACGCCGCTCACCGGAAAAGCTTTTGACTTGACAATGGTTTACCGCCAACTTCCTCGATCATACCTTCTCTACTCTTTTGATCCTTTTCAATATACTAGTTTGAAAAAAAATTACGTGTGGCACTCGGGGACTGCCGCGGTAAAGCTATTGCATGGCATAAAAATTGCATTTTTGTACAAAATTAAATACTTGTGATGAATAATGTATTGATTTTGATAAGGAATAATAACATGTTTACAAAAATACCTTCGCATCTAAAGCATTATTTTAGAACAAAATTTATTAACAAAAATAGGTTATAGCGATTCAACCTTAAGAGATAGGTAAATGCGGTCTGTAACTTGTTTTTATAACTTTTAAAGGAGAATAATTCCGTCCTACATAATTTTTGTGTAACTTTAACCGTTTACGCAGCGCACGCAAAGAAATCTCTGAAAAGCAAAATTTATTATTTTCCGTTTATTTTAAACTATGATATTTCTTAAGATATTCATTGAAATCAAAAGAAGTCATGAACAATTTTGTGCAAAATTAAATACTTGTGATAAATAATGTATTTATTTTGATAAGGAATAATATCATGCATACAAAAACACCATCGCAGATAATACATTATTTTAAAACAAATTTGATTACCAAAAAGAAAGGATATAGTGAGCCAACCATAAAAGATAGACATATGCTGTCGCGATTTTTTTTTTAGATAATTTAATGGAGACCAATTCCGTCATACATGATTTTTACGTAACTTTAACCGTTTACGCAGCGCACGCAGTGAAAGCTTTGAAAAGAAATATTTTTCTCCCGTTTTTGCAACATTATTCATTGATGCTCAGCTCCTATTGGACGTATCGTGATGTTATATAGCCTATAGCCTTCCTAGATAAATGGACTATCCAACGAAAAAATAATTTTTCAATTTGAGTCAGTAGTTGCTGAGATCTTAGGGTTCAACCAAACAAACAAACAAAGAGTGGGGAGCATAAGGTTTTTTCGTTACGGAATTTCTGGATTCGGTCCCCGCGCTCAAGGCCCGCGATAGAAGCTATGCAATAGCTTAATAACACACACTACTGTACGTATTTCGTAATGTTACAAAATCTGTACCTGTCAAGACACAGAGTACGACTATTCGTTAACTTTTTTTGACAGTTGAAGGTGATCATCACTGAGTGAATTACATAGGTATCAGGTATATGTATAATCTAAGGTATCCATTGCTGTTTTACATGACAAGTGCCATAATAGCACAATATAGAGAACAATACAGTTTGACTCCATATATTAGTGACGAATTGGCGCGCACGCACACATACAAGCGTCGTTTACACGACCGTTTTGCCGGCTTTGCCGTTCAGAGCATGCTTAGCGATTAAAGCAATTCTGTCCTTTTTATAATTATTTCTGTTAGAAGAACATTTGTTTAAATTGCAACTCAATGTATGTCTTACTATAGACGGACATACTAAATATGATAGGTTTACTATCACCTTGTTCACATGTCTTGCTCCTTTTCATAACAACGGACACTTTCTTTAAAAGACAAGGTTTCAATAATAAATTCTCAATAATAGCTACTGGAATTTTCCTAACAATAACGACGACGCACGCAATTTTTGTAAGCCTCGTTCGCACTGTGCAAAATATTTACCTAACTCTCAATTAATAATCATGATAGTATATTTCCCCACCTCAAATAAAACTCTTTTCTCAAATAACCTTAATAAACTTTTCGTTAATCTAATAAAAAAAAACTACCAAGTTCCAAACGCGGATCGCTTGATTTGTAGGTATGTACTGACTGACTACACCACCACGACAACGGCATTAATTTACGTTATCAATAACAACGACGCACACAATTTCTCTACAAATATACAAGTAATAATTCATACATACATAGAGTCACGCCTTTCTCCCATAGGCCCATAGGGCTAGACTTACATATTTCTCTCGTTTCATCACAGTCCACATACAATCTTGAATATCGAAAATGTCGAGTGATTTGGAGATCCAAATCATTGGGTTTGATTCCTGGCTGGGATTATTGATTTTTCAAAAATCCAATGATGCAGTATTTTCAGATGCAAAAACGGTCTCGCGACTCATTTGAGCGTTTTTCGATATTCCTTGTCTCGTCTCAGCACTTATCCAGGAATTTTTTCCATGTTTTTCGTTTTCTATTTCATTTGGTATCAATTTCAATCATAACTAAACTTGTCAAACACAAAAAAGAAAAAACAATATTCCTTATAGTTTACGATGTGGCCCTGAAGGCCCACTTGAAAAATTCATCCTGTATATAAAAGAGGATACTGACTGACTGATATATCAACGCACAGCCCAAATCACTGCTTCTAGAGATACCAAATTTGACACGTAGGTTCCTTATGAGGTCTACAGGTGCACTAAGAAAGGATTTTTCGAAAATCAACCCCAAGGGGGGTCAAAAATGAGTCCGAAGTTTGTTTCGGGAAACAAGATAAGTTAGAATATTTTAAGTAGGTACCTATTCGAATCTTCACACAAGTACTTTTGTCGATAAATGAGTAAACAAGTATTTCAGGTTTTTTAAGAATTCAAATGCAGTGATAAAGTCTGAAAATCAACATGGCTATTTTTTCGTCATTATTGAAGATAAAACAATGAAACTTTTAGTTTTTAGACACTGATTAAGTAACTATTTATTGTAGCTGAAATCTGTCTATGTTATACGTATATTTATACCAATAAATTAAGTAGCCAAAAAAAGTTATAATGTTGCCCCAAGTAACAATTCCACGCAGACGAAGTCGCAAAACCGGCAAAACTTAATTTTACCATAAAACTAAAATATTCGAAATATCTTAAATAATAGATTCCAAATTTCTTTAGTGGCCGATATCAATCTCGCACTAACTTTCCCAACGAGAAAAGTTTAAACGAGGCACAAGTCAGGGGTTACGTTCTCTCATGAATGGGCTTACCGCTATTGATCCTGCACCCGTGGTTGCTAGGCAACGTGCGACGCCACTTCTAACGACCCTGCCTGTTCTCAAAAATAGACCTTCTGAATATCGGAACACGACGTGTTTTAGAAAAACTCGTATGTAACATAACCGTCTGGTCTCGACGATGTTTTAATCTCTTATGTTACATCAAAAGACAAACGATTTTATATCGGTATAGGTACCTACTCCATTAAGGTTGCTAAAAAGTACTGCGTTCATAAACTGTTTAAGTGAGGAAAGGTACACTACTTAAGTTATGTCAGCGGCGGATTTACCAGCAGTCTGAGTACCTAGGCTGGAGCCTAGGGCGGCAGATTTTAGGAGGCGTCAAATTTGGTCCAAATTTTGGGAAAAGAGTCCCGATTTTTTTTATTATTTTAATAAAGAGAAAAAACTGATGTATTGAGGAAGATGGGTGCACAATAAAGTTGCATGTAATTAATATGATTGTGAAGTGAATGTGAACTAGGCATGTGCTCGATGGAACTAGGGTATCGAATTTCAGAAGTAGGGACGGCAAAAATTTACTAGCCTACTGGCGGCAGAAATTGATTAGCCTACTGGCGGCAAAAATTGATAAGCCTACTGGCAATAGAAATTGATTAGCCTACTGGCAGCAAAAATTGATTAGCCTACTTGCGGCAAATTTGTAAATCCGCCGCTGAGTTTTGTTCAAGGCAAATGCATCGGTCAAAAAAGTATCGGGAATGGATGATTTGTTTATAGTTCCAAATTCAAACTTTTGTTTTTTTGTTGTTGTTGCTAGATTGGTACAACTGTTTTCCATTTTGGCGCGGAGTTTGAGTTGCATCTGTTATTTATTTTAAATACAATGCTGTTTTTAGTTAAATCATAATGTTGTGTGTATTGCGAATATCATAAATGACAAAAACAGTGAACAAAGAGTTTGTGTTTTTTTTGGAATTTCGTGTTCGAAATCACTAAAAATGTTACAGAAGTCTTATGGTGAATCGACTTTATCAATAGCACGTGCTTATGAGTGGTACAAAGCGTTCAAAGGCGGTCGAGATGTGATGGAAGATTTGCCTCGCTCTAGTAGGCCATCAACGTCTGCAACTGAAGTTAACATCGCAAAAGTAAAGGAAACAGTGACTGAAAATCCTCATTTAACTTTGAGAGAGATAGCCGCCTAACTTCCTGTATCTCACGAGTCGATCCGTACCATTTTAAATAATCACTTGGGTATGAAACTCGTTGCCGCTCGGCAAGTCCCAAATACTTGAATTTTCTCCAAAAAGAAAGAAAGAAAGAAATTATTTATTGGTACACACAGAACATAATATAGAGAGAGAAATTAAAAAATACTAAAAAAAAAATACTAAGATACCAAAAAATCAATCGAGTGAGAGTCGTTGAGGACATGCTGAACGAGTCAATTCCACGCAAAACAAATAAAGAAAGAAAGAAATTATTGGTACACACAGAACATATAGAGGGAGAAATTACAAAATACTAAAATACCAAAAACTCAATCGCATGAGAGTCGTTGAGGACATGCTGAACGAGTCAATTCCGCCCCAACATTCATGAAACGCATTGTTACTGGTGACGAGACGTGGGTTTACGAGTTTGACATGCAAACTAGTCAACAAGCTTCGGAGTATCTTCGGTAGAAGACATAAAGTAGAATTCGCGGCGAGAACTGAGTGGTTAGTGTAAGTTTTTTAGTATACAAAACGCACCGATTCTAGTTGCGTTAAGAGCTCAATTCGTATGGGAAACATGATTTGCGCTTCTCTCCGCTAGGGGCGCTGTTCGTGTTTCCTATACAAATTGAGTTCTTAACGCAACTAGAATCGGTGCGTTTTGTATACTAAAAAACTTACACTAACCACTCTGAACTCAATTACGGAAACAGCGTTTAAAAAATGTTTTGGTAGTTGGATTGGATTCGACAGGTAATGATGTCTAACTATTACCTCAGTCAGTGGTTAATGGTTTCGAGGGAAGAAAGAAATAAAACGCTAAGAGCTACCCTATCTGATAAGAGAAAAAAACTAAAAACTATGTGTATTTAATTGGATACTTAGTAAAGAAGAACTTCATAGGTTCATAAAAGTTTTTAAAGGACATATAGATTATATTATGTCATCCACAACCGTGCGTTTACCGCGCAATTTTCTGCCGCGAATCACAAACCTGTGGAACCAACTGTCGCCAGCGATATTCCCAAACCGATACGAGCTCGAAATCTTGAAAAAAGAGCGTATTCCTTCTTGGCCGGCAACGCATTTGCGATTCCTCTGGTTTTCTTTCAGATGTCTATGGGCGGCGGTGATCACTTATCATCAGGTGTGCCGTCTGCTAGTTTGTCATAATCCCAAAAGGACGAACCGGTAACAGTTGGTTAGACATTAATAATAATATAATATTATTAATATATTTTCACGCTCACACCAATTATCTAGCCCGAAGTAAGTATCATTAAGAACTTGTGTTACGGATACTAGATAACGGACATTTTTTTTTAATATACATAATTATTTTAGATATTTTTATAAATAAACTTAAATAAATATATAAACAACTATGACTCGCAAACAAACATTCGTGCTCGTCACACAAACATTTGCCACTACCAGGATTCGAACCCGGACCGCTTGATGTGTAGCCAGCTATACTGACCACTCCACCACGACGGCGTAACATAAAGCAACATCTGACAGTATGGGCTAAGGTCTCAAAATAGTGACAACTTAGCAGTCAAGTAGGTACATAAAAAAGGCATCTAACCCAATAAGTAACAAAATTTAAGTGAACAAACAAACAAACAAAAGTCAACAGCCAGGACAGAACATAATATTTAACTTTAATTAATAAAATTTTGGTTTAATGAGTTAAAACGAATTTAATTTGTAATAACGCAATTTTATGATTTTATTTAATTTTTTAACTTGTACATTCTTTTATAAGATTTTGCCTGTGGCAACATTGTTCATTTTTTCCGTCAAGTCCACTTCTGTGTGCGGGCGCTTTCAAAAAGTTTATTTTAGGAGTTTCTCCAGAGTTCTTGCTGTAAAAACACGTGTTGAGAGACTCCACTTTTAACCTCAATCTACCGTACAATTGTCTGCTACTTAAAAGCACTTTATCACTTGATATTGGCGAAATGCGTTACATATCGCAAACGCCATTTAATTAAAAAAAAAAAAAAAAAGTTTATTTTATAAAATTATAAAAACTGGCCTGCTATTTACGCAACACACACTTCCCTTTTAAAAAAAACATTATCTATACCGTTACAAATACCTACTTACTCGTATCTGTAAGCACACCTATTTGCTTCAACGCGTTACGAGCCACATAACACATCAGAGGGGAACAATTTCAGTCCCCTCTGATTTCAATGGAAAAATTATCGGAGTGGTGATACCTTCGGCTTTAATCCTGATAAATGGCAGAGGGGTGGAGAAGAATTTTCAATCGCATCTTCGAGAATGTTGTTGTAAATCTTCTAGTAAAAACAATTTTATGTTGTACAAGTCAAGAGTAGGTATAAGCAAAACAAATAAATTTTAGATTTTTTAAAGGTAATAAAATTTAGCTGGACTTCTGAGATGTTTTAAAGGCTATCATAATTCGACGCCGTAGTGGAGTGATCAGTATAGCTGCCTACACATCAAGCTGTCTGGGTTCGAATTCTGGTAGCGGCAAATATTTGTGTGACGAACACGAATATTGGTTGTTTCATATATTTATTTAAGTTGTGCCACAACGCGTTTTTTTACAACAAGAACTTGAGTGAAACTATTCTATAAAGATCTCACTTTTCAATTCAATTTCACCTGTTTAGAGAAAATCTTTAGTTACGTCTGGTACGTTAACTGGAGATGGAAGTAACGACATAATCTAATTGAGAAATAATATTGATGAAAAATATTAATTTGTGTTTGACAGCTAAGTTCTAAATGAGATGTGAAGTGAGAAATGTTTTCTAAAAGAATAGCGAGAGAATACAGTTCTTGACTCACTAAAGGCTTGAAACCTTTTTGGTTAAACCTGGGATCATTTAGAGTAAGAAACTGTCAAATCTGCTCTGATTCTTAGTTTTTTTCAGTTGGTTGAAGGTTAAGTTACTTCTTCCCACTTGTCACTTTGTAACGTGCGCGCACCTCCATATATTTCCGTGGACTTGATAAGAGAGATGAAAAAGTCACCAGTGCGCGCCTGCTCTAACGGGGCGGCCGGGGATCGATCTCCGTTCACACAGAAGCCGAATCCACCAGCCTGCGCGCTCGGCTACCGACGATTTATATGTAAACAAGTGTTACCTAAGGCTCTGTTTAACCCAAGTGCGGATTATAAGCGGGATAGTATCTAACAAAATATGAGAACTCTCATACGTAAAACTGTCTATTGAGTTTTCGTTTCGGCGACACAGTAATTCTGGTTCGAGTTTTAAGGTTGTTTTCCGAAAAGTTTATTCTAATAAGGTACGTTCATTTCATTCTACTTATGCCAATAAAACCGATAAAAGTAACTTCAACATTCCCAGCCCAATAAATACAGCTGACTGTACAGACAATACATCACCAATCACCCGCACAATGGCGTGGCCTGGCGTTGTTTACATATTCCACATTACCCTGATGTATGACCTTTTTTATGCAAATTTGATCGTCGTCACTTAGGGTAAGAGGCGGCCGAAAACAAAGGGAAATATTTGACAGCATTGGGTACGAGTTACGGGCTGAATTGCTTACATATGTGGCCGTGGAAAATGCGAGATTTTTTGCAAGCAATATGTTGTGTGAGTATATGAGACTGATATGGATTTTAAAAGAGGGAAGACACATTGACTGAGAAAATCTCTGTCGAAGTGTTCTCAAAGAGCTATAAAATTATTACAGGGAACTTTAAGTAAGTAAGTAAGTTCTTTATTGTATATAGATTAAAAGGTAACATATTATGACAGGTCTTATTGTCTAACTTAGTATCACTTAATCCTGCCTTCTCAGGCGTATATACATAATAAATATTTTTTGCAAACAATTGGGTTACTGAAGTACCTATTAACTTTAGTAACTACTTATAACACATATATTCTTGAACACTATAAAAGCAATTTTTAACAAGCCAATCTTTCAGTACATTTCTAAATTAACGATATTTATAATCTTTAAAATTATCAGGCAAATTATTATAAACTTTTATACACATCAAGAAAGTGTTGTTAGATGAATATAAATGATCTAATAAAATAACATAGAAGAAAAATAACTCAAAATCTAACAATAGGTGTACATGTTTCTTGACAAATAAAATGCGTGTTTTTACAAACACCATGCTTGATCATAAAAAAATAAAGTAAACCTACTAAGTAATAATAAGAGATCTCCAATCGATTAAAATACAGATTAATATTGTTCGAACCGATTATGGATTTTTCCGCGAAACGTTGGTCGACGATGAATAGTTGGGTTAACTATTTGGAGCTGCAGATCATATTTCTTACGAAATTTGTCAGTGCTTGGTGCTTATGTTTTATGGTAAACATTGTTTCATCAAATCTTTGAAATTTGCACTTCTAGGACCCGAACGAAATATTTTTGCAAATATTTGACGCCCAGTTAAGATGAAACTACCTTACATTATGGAACTATTTTATTTTGGCGTTTACAAACGCGTAAATATTAATACTAGAAAAATGCACTGAAAAAAAAGGGTTCGAGTCCCGCCTGAGGCAAGTCGATTTTTTTCAGTGCATTTTTCTAGTATCTATTCAGTAGTTTTTGGGAGAGAGTAATACAAACATACCTACCTACATCCATACAAACTTTCGCGTTTGTAAACGCAGAAATAACATTATTCCATAATGAATAGATTTTAATGAAACTTTATAAAAATATAGCTTATAGGTACATGAGATGAACATATAGGTACTTAGGTTAGGTTATAGGTACCTAATTTATACTAATCCTGCGCAGAGGACGTCGCGTGCACAAGCTAGTAACATCATATCATACTGGTAGTAAAATATGGCCATTTAGTTTTATTTCTCTATTTTTTAAGTATAATACTAGATACCAGGGAGCAATAAATTAGTGACGTAAAAAAAATCCGAAACGATTCCTTAAAATAAAGTGTGACTGAGGTAAATATCAAAAACTATTTTTACATTTACACTCTTACAATGGATGTAAGGGGCATATTCCACTAAACTTTTATTTAAACACAAAACCGAATTCAATAAAGCGTTTATAAAGTGCTACATTGTAACTAGTGTGCATTGAATCTGTCGTTAATACACTATTTAGCTGACAGTGATAAAAACTGTACTGTACCGTGGGCTAAATTGAATCTTATAACCACAGTAATTGATTGCTTTATTATAAGACTTTCACATTACATATCGATATGAACTTAGCAAACGTAATTAATATACAACAACCTCTACGCAACAACTGCACTGAAAAATCATTCGTATTAAGGCGGTATAAAGTTTATATAAAATGCGAAATGTTCATCTAGATGCAGTGTCGATGGTACACTGATTGATGATCGTCATTAATTTGAAATTGCAACAAAGTATAAAACAATATGGAGAGATGTGATACCTATAGTAATAACGCTTCGTAAGCCCCTTGTAAGTTGGCTTAAAATACCACCACATACTGATTTTTGGATGGTCCAAGTAACAAGCTAAATCATCATCATAACAGTCTTTATAATTCGACCCACTGTTGGAACACAAAGCCTTTCCTTGTCATTGAAGGAGGTTTATGGCAGTAGTCAGGGTTGTCAGGTTTTTTCCAAAAAAATACCGAACAGTGAGCAAAAAAAAAGTTCCTTCCTTGTCGTATTGCCGATCCTTTCACTCGCGCACTAAAAACCGACAAAATAGGGAGCTCTCGGCAGATAGACGAGTAAGGTTTCCATACTACGTCTCTGTCTCCTTTCTCGTCTTCTTCACTCTTCGAGTGTGTGGCTGGCCCATAAGTAGGGATACTACGCAACATCGATGTCGATTGCGTAAAATTTGACAGTCGATTCGTATATTAGGGAGAAAAATTAATCAGAAAAAAATACCGAACCTCCCTCACCTCGGTATTTTTGTCATACCGAACACGGTGCTAAAATACCGAACGGTTCGGTAGAATACCGAACACCTGGCAATCCAGGCAGTAGTCCACCACGCTTGCCCAATGCGGATTGGTGGACGGAGTATAAGGTGTCAATACCCTCTTGCTGATCCATTAGTCGCCTTCTACGACACCCGTTGGAGGATATGGGGTGATACTATTCTACTCTGCCGGCATCACATGGCATTTTAATTTCTTAACCTATGTGTGAGTTATGCGCATGGAGCGTGAAAAATAGTATCTAATCTGACAATTGCTGTCTTTTCTACGTGACTGACAGGCCGACTTGGACCCTGCGTGTACCACCTGTACTTACGTCAAATGTCTATCTATCTCGGCCTAATATACGCGATATCGAAAATTTATTGTAAATAAATCCGCTTGCGTCCATCACTTGGGCCTTAAATTAGCCGATTAGTTGCATTCGAAGCGTCCCGGGGGCAGAGCAAAGCAATTGATGGTCCCAATCAACCGCTAATATTGCGCATTCAACCGGCCTTTGTGCCATAATTTATTATCTACACAGATTAATACAGGAGACCACACAGTGCGAACCGCAACCTTAATCCTGCAGACATAGGGGTGGAAATGAATGGTTTGTTTTTTACAAAACCCCATATGATTGATGCAACTCAACAAATGGCTTACGTCGAATACAGGATGCATTTGCCTTTGAGCTATATTCCTGAGCTGGCTAAGTTGTTTGTTAAGTTTTTTAACCGTTAGATTTTTTTCTTACAAAACTTAAGCATGATCTTCACAAGTGTTTTCAAGATAAAGTATTTAAATGGTTTTCATATTTCATCAATTTTATTAGTGTTTAATATGTCTCTCAAATTAGTTATCTAAAGATTATTAAATAAACGAAAAAATAGATAGCAAGTGTTATCGTGTAGTTTTCAATTTGTTGAAGTAAATTAGTACAATTTTTACAATACCTGGAATTATTATAGATCCTTGTTTTATAAAATTGCATTATAGTAAATGTGAGCGACCATTTTTAAATTATTCAAAAACAAATCTACACATCGCTTGTCAAAATCATAACTAAGCCGTTCACGGATAATTTGTAGCATTTATAATCTCAATTAACTTAACCTAGAAGTCCAATTCTACTAATTAGTACAACGAGTGTTAACTTTCTACCATTTGGAGTATTCTATTTACGAAATAAGTTGTCTACCTACTGAAAAAATAAGCGTCCTAGGTAACCTTTGATTACTTGAATCTTGTGGACATAGCGAATCTGTGTCACAGCCGGGCTGTGTCCTTCAGTTGCTAAGAAGATTTTCAATGGCTGAATTATTCATAGCACATCTACAAGTGTACCTTAGAGTCCAATAAGGGTACAGATTTTGTTTTTGATCTTTGAACGAAAAAACGAAATGTTACAGAAATAGTAGGTAAGGTCAAGGTGGCTAAATCCGTCTAGGGGGCGTCACCGTCTGCTTCGAATTACTTTTGACGGAATAATCCTATGCTTTTTTTATATAACGTCGGTAAAACAGGATAACATCGTCGTTCAAATTATGCCAGACAGATGGCGAAAGTTGACATAGACATGATTCAAACGTCGTTAGAAGTTCAGTTGAGTTTCGAAAGTGCCAAGTGAGTAAGACGTGTCACCTTTTATCGAAGGTAAATATAATATTATGACATTTTTAGTAATAAAAGAGTAATACATTTATAGTTCAAAGCCTGCTCAAACGATTATGTGTTATTGCTTTACAATAAAACGTTCAATAAGTTACTAATCGTATCTGAAATATTTCTAACCACAAAATCGTGAAGTGGCGAATCCCGTCTATATTTAACGGGGCAATTTCGTCATGTGCCGGAATTTCCCTATTTCAGATATTGTAAACCTTTTTTTACTAATCGTAATCTTTTGAGATTTATAGGTTATACCTACACCACATTTGATTAAATTAGTACAAACATTTAATGGGATGATAAACTTTTTATAATACATACGTACTCAAAATGTATGCAACATTTGTTTTATTTTTTTTTAGATTTTGAAGTGTTTGTAGAAAAAGTTGGTAGATTTTATGAGTACTACTATACCTTATTGTTTTTGTATGTACTAATAAAAAAATATAAGATGGTCTATTATTACAATTTACATTATTATCATTTGTTTCAGAACGGTTTACCTATATCACCATTATAATGCGAAACTACAAAAGGAAAACCAGTAAAGGTTCTTACGACAAAAATGATTTGCATGAAGCTCATCTAACTAATGATAAAAGTTTGCTAGTTCAGTTCCTACTTTAATAAGTCTATAGTTTGTTATTTGTTGTAAAATAGTTATTCCTCATAATATTATTATGTTTAGGAAGCTATCTCGTGATTTGTTTTAAATTCATAAATAATGTGTTTTTATTTTATTTGTTGTGTCTTAAATTTTATAAGTAAGTCAAGACTAATGTAGATTCAACCAGGCGCTTGAAATCTCATTGATATATAATAAATGACTTAAAATTAAAATGTAAAGTTGATTTATTCCACTTCGTACATCGCATAAACTAGGTTTACTACCCCTGGCTTTGTAAGTATGCCGGAATAGCCCCCAAAAAATGTTTATGCGTTTAAAATGATATCTAGACTCTATTTTGACCTGTGTAGGACACATTATAGACTGTCGTTCACCAACAAATAATCATCTTGGTGTAATATTAAAATTGCTTGGAATTTCATAGAAATATCGCTACATGACGGACTTGCCCCCGAGATGCGGGAAAATCCGTCTAGTGAGAAGGTTTTTAAAAAATGGCATTTATTTCAAAATCTTAATAGAGATTCAGATAAATTATACTTTGATAAAAAGTCACTTAAAATCCAATCTTGATAGCCACATAATATTTGGCATCTATTTTAAGGTTTCTTTATTATGCTTGATCAACTTCAGATTTAAATAAAGTATGCCGGAATTAGCCACCTCGACCTTACATTTATTAACTAGGGCGGTAAAACAAGGAATTTCTTAGATCACAGGTATTTGGCGACCGAACTGCAGGCTAGGGCATTAAATGAGATCTCTGGCATTCTTTTTTACCATCCGAGGAAAGTACGAAATTTTATGTCACCCCCTGACCAGGACGTGCGGAAAATGACACTTTCTGGTCAGGTGTCGCATAAACTAAGTAACTGATCTAAGGTTGAACATACGCATAAAAAAAGTTTATGTTCACTAAGAAAAACTGAGTGTATTTTTGGTTTAGTTTTTTGTTAAAAATGTGAAAGTAAAACCACAGATAATATAATACTAGTAAAACTAAATGCTACCTAAATAAATTGTACTAAATATGTACATAAAAAATATATAGAAGAAACATAAAACTTCTCTTGTTTTTAAAAAAACACACTTTTTCTTGAGAGAATATTTTTTTATATTTATTTTTTCTCCACAATTTTAATCGTAAACATAGTTATGAAAAACAGAAATGATCTTGTCGTATAAAAACTGTAAAAGACTGGTACCTTGACTAAGCATAAGCTTGTATCTCAGTGCACCAGTACTGTCCTCCTATAGATGGTAGCAATGACATTATTTTATTGGAGACATAGTAGATAAGGGTTGGCGGCCTGCGAGTAACACCTTGATACTGCATACGTCAATAATATGCTACCGAGACTTTTTAAATGGGAACTTTGTGTGTTATTTTGTTTGGTCTTAAACGGTCTATGACAAAAATAACGAATGCTTATTCCAAACGACCCGGCAGTGAGTGACCGACGACACTTCGCTGTCACGCCGATCTCAATCCAGGTAGCTCGTTAGGATAGACCTATGGACATCCACCCAACTAGCACGCTAGCGTTAAAACAACCTGTATATCATTTGTACATCGGTTCTATTTGAGTATCAAAGTTGCAAGAATACCCTGTAATACGGAGTTATAGAGTGCTCTAACTCGGATTGGGCCCACGATTTTACGGGTAAAGGCAATAGAAAGTCTGCAGAATGGTGTAATCAAGGAGCTAAAATAACTGCAAAAGAGCGTTTATATACTCTTAAAGCTACTTCTTTACCGGTATAAATATAACTGTGGAAGGGTTATGGTTAACACTATAGGTTACAAAAAAACGTCGGCTAAGAATTCTACGTCACTTATAACTTTATTAGACCTATTAAAAAATAGTTGTTTGATACTTTGACGATGGAGTCATTACACAAAATAACAAAGTGAGGGCAAAAATTTTGACAATACTTGACATTTCAAATTTCACATTTCTCTTTCTAGAAATTGTCGTCATCCCTTTCTAAACACGACTACACAGAAACAAGATTTCCCCAGTATTTCGCCATCTTTCTAAAACAAAAGTAGAAAAGTAGCTAAAAACTTAACATATTGTATTCAATTATCAGTATTTATTATCAATGAAAGAAATAAATATAATATATTTACTTTTAATGTTTAGGTTTGTATTTTATTTTGAAAATCATCATTGTGATTCTTTCTATAACTTATGGGAAATGAAAGGATTTATGTAATGGCAGCACTCTCTTCATATGTCAATGTCCCGAAATCTCAACATGACATAAATTGTCGTAATTGACATATTCATAAATATCGACTCGCGATTTTGGTACGGCTTTTTACTTTAAAATAAGGAAAAATAATGCAAAATGGTAAATAAATACATATTTCGAGCTGGTAGAAGTGAGTAGTATTGAGGATGCAGTGTGAATTTCACTTGTAAGTGTCATAATTGCATATAATATTGTTCAATCTATAAATTTCATTTTTCACCCGTAATTCCAGATTATTAGCGTTATTTTGCAAAACTCCATAAGAGGGAGAAATTTCTGATACTCGCATTTAATCCTATCTTAGAATTTAATGAATTTTTGTAAATAATTTACTTATTCAAATATTTGTAAACAAATGACTAGGGTGACTAGGATTTCCGGAATCATAAGGAAATAATATCCCTTTCTATCCATTCCTTTTATAAATGGCAATCAAAATTGATAGATTATTTTATTTAATTCTTTGAAATAACTGTTACATAGATAAAATGCATAAATAGTTTTACCCATTTTTAGTTCGAAATGTTTATTTACAAATAAAATATGTATTTTGTGTAATGTAAATTATTTTATTTGAGAAAAAGATAATGAGAGTATTGATTGGATTGCACTAGTGTAATAATGTTTATCATTCACATTTACATGTACTAACATGCAACGCAGATACATTGCACACAGACAGACAGTATTAATAAAATTGTGGCTGCGCTCTTCTGCACTTGTAACCAAATAGCATATTAAAATCTATCAAATGATAGTTTTTAATATGCTATTTGATTACAAGTTAAAAGTGTACATAAATATTTATATACACTTTTAACTTGCATACATAAAATTTTCTTTTCTTTTTAGATTTCCGAAGCGACGGACCATATGGTTGTCTATTGTGCCTTTAAAAACAAAATTTTATGTAAGTTCGAAAATATGTAGCTTCCACTTTCAAGACACCGACAGTTTCAAGGCAACTGCTTATGTCAAACTTCAAGCCCTTTTTTCAATAAAACCACTACTCAATCACTTTTCAAAGGCAACCGTTGAATTGGTTAGTAAAATTTTTCTTGATAATATACAGTTAATACAGAGAGCTAAAATGTTTGAAGAAATAATTTTAAGGGCATCAGGCATCATCAATTATTGAATATACAATGACTCAATTGAATTTTAACATTCTGCATAGTCACAAAAATGGCGTATGACGCAAAAATGAGAAACCAGGATTTCCGAAGTAATTAGTCTATTGTCACCAACACTTCATTTATTGATGTTTAGAGTAGGTTAAATAAATCGTAAGAAATATACATTCGAATTAAGTTAATATAGTATGAATAATTTCTAATCTAGTCCGTTACACTTTAATCTTGATTATGCTATGCCCAAATGGGCAACATGATGTGGTGGTGTTGTTTGTGAACATCTGTTATTTACATTCATGAATGCAATAAATTATTTGATTTGATTTGAATTATATTTACAAGTTTTGTTTGCCTAATCTTCTTTTTATATACCGATAAATGTCGAATCAAACTTAATAACCGTGACTCGCAAACAAATATTCGTGTTCGTCGCACAAATATTTGCCGGCACCAGGATTCAAACCCGAACGGCTTCATATGTAGGTAGCTATACTGACCACTCCACCATGACGGCGTCAAAAAGTTGTTCATATTGATGGCCTAAAACACCCCAAATATTACATATAATGCAGGCTGTAACATGTAGGGTACCATGTTTAAGTACCCTTCATGTTAAAGCCTGTATTATAGTAAAAACCAAGTGCTACCAAACTTACTTTTAGCCGATTTGTAGCCAGTAGCTGTTAATAATGTAACTAATTCACTAGTTACTAGAGCTAACAATTTCTTCTGTTGTATAAAAAACCGCACTTCGGCTTTCAGCCGTAATATCTATCAATATAAAGAAAGTCTGGTAGTAAGTTGGTAAGTTGCGCATCATTATGGCCCTATAATCATTACTCAAGAACGGCTAGATCGGTATACCACACAATGTATTTTTATAGCATTGCTAACCGGAAAACCTTAAATGTATGCTTAGCACCTAAAAAAAAAAGAATAATTTAATGTCTATGAGTTGACGTGACATGAGATAAGCCATATAATAAACTGTAACGTGCCTCTTAAAATCAAGAGTCACAGAAGCGATAAATCCTCGTATTTCGGTTGCTGATTTTTTCCCTGGGAGCCGAAAATAGATAACATTACCGTGCTACAAGGCACTCAGGAAAAAAAGTTTAAAGTAATTATTATGAATTTTAATTCTTTGTCATGGAAAACTCAAAACTCAAATTATTTTCAACTTGTGGTTTTATTAACGTAACGAAGTTCAAGTGTAACGTTACACATACATATTTTACCGACCTACATACATATTTTTTTTTAAATTAAATCAGTTTACACTATTTATAAATATTACATAAATTGAGGTATAAAGGAAGCTCATCTAATTGAAATATTTCTTTAGAGTTCGCCTCCTAAATTTATCAACAGGTTTTAGCGCTCCATATCAACGTTAATAAGCTACATTTTAGTGACCGCACGACTGTTGCGGGCAATCTCCGATAGATTGCGCCTGCGTCGCCGGGCAGTCTCGATCTTGTCAGGAACCGCATACAAAGGCTTGGTGATTCGGTCTTGCGCTTGCGTGGTACGCTAAGTAAATTGAGCACCGACTAATACTAATTAACTAATTTGATAATCGTGTGTAATAACAGTTATTTATTTAATGTGTTTAACCCTTATTTGGGGTCCAAGATTAGGCTAAGGTAGCCGCGACGCCTCCGCTACTTCACTTCCGCCCAGGGTTACAGTGAGCAGCAGTACAAGCCGCCCTAACTCGTCCCACCGAGCGACCCTCACCGAGACCATCTCCGGCTACCACCAAGGGAGTACACGCTATTGGGCATTATACCACCATCTAATAAATTGTTCTGCACGGATCTCTCGTGTCTCATTTAACTCCCTATATCTTAGGACCGTGGGAGCACGTGAGACCTTACCCGTGTCACAAGACTGTCCGTGATTAATTTGTGCTACAGGCACCCTACTAGAAAGAGACAGGGCCTCTCTAGAATTGTCAAGAAATGTCAAGTGTTGTCAAAATTTTTGCCCTCACTTTGTTCATTTGTCTAATGACTCCATTCTATAGGTAAAATATAAGCTCCTTGCTTTGACGCGTATTAGTTATCAAAAAAAGTATCAAGTCAGCATCTTACCTCTTTTTGAGTATGTTCCCAACTAACATTCTGCCGTCAGTAAAAGGTTTAATTATAACTTTAATCTGTTTATCTGCGTAACAATTATCTCGGTTCTAACTAAAACCAATATAAGGGAGTTAAAAAATAAATTTAGCTCTAACAGTTATTCTATAACTTTAATGGACGATGTAAAGCAGCTTTTAGGGTTAGAGTAATGCTCGCTGACTCCCGTTAACACTTATTATTGCTAAGTAGTTGCTGTGAAGTGTCTTGTATGACTTTAAGTGTTATAATAAGATTAAATATTAACTTTACTATAGTTAGATTATACATAATGTGCCCATTCTGAGAAGGGCAGTTGTTCCAAACACAAGCATATCGTTGCTTAAATCAAAGCGTCTAGCACTTACATAATGTTCTAACTTGAAAAATAAATTATTATTACAAAAGCATTTCTCTCAATATCAGATCTGTCAGTGTGTATGTAGAACATATACTGTAGTTGCTTACTAAACACTCCGCAGAGACAGTTGGAATGGGATTAGGTATCTATAGCTAGACTAAACCAATACGTTTAAGCCTTCATTATCGATAGTAATCACATATCTATGTTCTGTGGTAATCACCATGTTGTCAGCTCGTTCAGCAGAAAAAACATATTACATGGTGGTTCATTAATAATTACTAAAAGGAATATTATATTAAGGAAAGAAATGACCTAGTAAGTATGTCTGTTGAGCGAGTTACTGAAATAGCTTGTATAGAGTTTGAACAATTCATTGTTATTAGTGTATACAAACCTCCATGTGCCCCTTTTGAACAATTTTTAAAAATTATGGAGGATGTCCTATTTAAAATCAGTAAATGTCCTAAAACAATTGTTATCTGTGGAGACTTTAATATCAACATACTAATTCAATAACTTGAAATTTTTTAAATTTATTTAAGTCGTATGATTTGGACTACGTTTTTTATGAACCCACAAGAATTACTGAAACAAGTGCAACTTGCATTGACAATATTTTTACTAACCGAACACCTAGCCAAAAGTCAATTATTAAGAGGGGGTATAAAGCAAAATTACCAATCTTTGATTTGATTTTTACACCCCAAAATAAGCCACAAGCCACCCCATTTTTTTTAAATAGATATAACATTATATTTGAGAGATTTTAGTCTGGGAAAAAACATATAATGAAATATTTTTAAGCATGGAAAAATATTACGAACTTACCTTTAATTTCCAGCTTAAATCAGTTTATTTTCAATGCTATGCATATTACTGCGTCAATATTTTAATACATAATATAAAACTATATTACAAAGCAGCCCTACTAGGGATTTTAAAAAATAATGAATACTTTACGACTTATTTTCATAAAACCAATTTGTCGCTTATTACGTTCTTATTCCGCGCAAAACGCATCAGTCTATCGCGCTTCACCCGTGGTAACGGGCATGTTTTGTTTCATCAATCAGTCTTGACTGCTCCGTTGAGACGAGTGGGCTGTGTTTCTGTGTTCCGCCACCGGCTCGAGAAAATACTTCGACAAAAATATGGGAAATAAAAATAAAATGCGAAAACACTCTAAGAAAGAGCTTAGAAATTTAAAAATTCAACTCATGAATAATTGTCGGAGGTATGTACATTGCTTTTATTATATTATATAAGTAGTTTAACCAAAAAATATCGCAATTTGACGTTTTAGCTCACGGCACAATGTAACAATGTCGGCGCGGGTAGCAGTAAACGCAAAAAAATAGATGCTTTTGACTACTCATGAATTGGTGCAAAGTTTCAATTGTGTGGTGTGTGTAAAGTATTTTTAACCAACTACCAAAAAGGAGGAGATATTCGTCTGTATGTATTTTTTTATGTATGTACACGTACAGTCAGTTTCAGAAGTAGATGATCACTTTAGTACCATGTCATAGCAACGCCAGCGTTTGTGCAGTAATAGTTTTTACAATTATGTATGAAAATATTATTATGACAAGGTACTACAGTGTTCATCTACTTTTGATGGTGACCCGTACACCGATATCTCTGTCATTTGTGGACCGATTTTCAAAATTCTTTTTTTATTCGATAGTGTATACTCCTGAGGTCCCATTGTCACCAAGTCAGGATCTGATGATGGGAAGCCAGGGAAATCGAGGGCAACCCACAAATTTTATACGCATATATAACGTTTTTCATATTTTTCCTAAACCTATTCTATTATTTGCACCGGGTAGTCATAATTTCATGTTTATGAGCTGATGATGGAAGGTAAATATCTGTTCACCGATATCTCTGCCATTTGTGGACCGTTTCTCAAATTTCTTTTTTTATTCGATAGTGTATGTATACTCCTGAGGTAGTCCCGTTCTCACCAAGCCAGGATCTGATGATAAGAAGGTAGAGAAATCGAGGGCAACCCTCGGAAAAGAACAGAAAGAGAGGGTTATTCATATTTTTTATAAAGCTATTCTAGTATTTGCGTCTGGTTGTCATCTCGTGTTGATGAGCTGATGATGTATGGTAAAACTCCTTAACTATTAGGAGTTGGTTAGTGATAATTTAAGTATTAGAGGTACCTAAATACCGATAGTTGTATTCTTTTAGGTTTTTCAGGTGAGCTGATGATGGAATCATTGATGAGACTTCGTGAATGTGTAGCGACTATGCCCACAATATATTGTATTTTAGCCCAGAATGAGGAACTTTTTACTTTGACCACCAGATCTTTACTGCAAAATTTCCATGCATGTATAATACAAAAAAAATGTACCTGTCATAAAATGTAAATATTTTTTTATGTAACCAAAGATCTTATATGTTAAAATACACTGATTTTGATAAAAATCCACAGAAAAATGTAATAAAGAATAATGGCCAATTTTACGAACATTGTCTTAGCTTTGGACAATCCAAAGTGGTATCTTGTCAACTCTTGTCATAAATAACAAGAATGTGATATAGCATACCACTTGGTTTGAGCATGTCACATCAGATTGACATTAACATAATCAAAACTGAAAGTAACATTATATTTTATGAATAAATGATTTAATTACCAATAATTATTTTTTTGAAGAATGTGCATACCTGGTAATTATTCTGAGCGATTAGCATGATTTTATATAAAAAAATATAATTGATGTAAATAAAACTTTATTTATATACTTTGTTATAACCTTGCAGGGTTCATGTGTTGAGCTATATTTTACTTGTAAGTACCTACCTCATATCTTTGTAAACACACACAATGAATAAATTATTTGAATCTGAATTTATTATATTTATTTACCATCAGCGAAAAGTATTAAAAATCCAAATGTCAAAGTATAGGTAATGGATAGATAGTCCGACTCGTGCTTAGCCAATTTTATCTAGTTTTTCGCGTATACTATGTGCGATCACAAAAAAGAAAAATCATGAAGCGAGTGCCACCTTGCGGCTGCGAACTGCGATGTGCAAGAGGGGAAGGGTGAAACGCGCGGGTGAATTCTGATATTTTTCTTGGTTTATGCCCGCTCTTAATATGTTGCACTCTGATCATTGTGGTCAATTAGCATCGTTTCCTAGGAAAAAAGTTGAAGTGCGAAGAACGAAAATAAGTTTTATTCCTATAAATGCAAGCCGAATTGAAAAGTTTAAATCGAATTTAAGTGTGAAGCTGCCATGGTTGCCTTATGATGATTGTCCAGATAAGCTATACAGTTCTTTATTTAATCTAATAAATGTTGAATTTACCAACACTTTTGTGCCAAAAACAAAGACGATCTGTGATCGTCTAACTTTTAGTAAATGGGCAACGCCTGGTATCTACAATAGCAGTAATAAGTTGTACGATTTGTATAGTAAAAAATCATATAATTTTGATCCAGTATTTGTTAACTATGTAAAAAACTACTCTAAAGTTTTCAAAAGAGCCTGTTCCACTGCCAAGTCAGTTTACTTAAAAAATAAAATTAACAATTCTACTAATAAAATTAAAGAAACTTGGAATATTATTAACAGTGAAACTGGCAGGAGTCAAACACGCTGCCGCAATATTAACTTAAAGATTAATAATGTAAATGTTAAAGCTGATTTGGAAGTAGCTATGGAATTTGAAAAGTTTTTCTCAGATGTTCCCATACTGGCTACTAAATTACTTCAGTCCTCTTCCACCTCAGCTGAACAGCTTCTTAAACAAAATGTACCATCCTGTGACAGTAACTTCGAATTTACAGCTGTTAATTATAAAGATATTATAAATACCTTTAAGTCTATTGACCTGAAGAAATCTATGGGTCTTTGGGGACTATCAGTCAAAACAATCTCATCCATTATAACTATAATAGCTCCTTATTTAGTTGTCGTATTTAACAGTTGTATTGGTTCTGGTGTGTTTCCTGACCTGATGAAACACAGTAAAATAATACCGTTATTTAAATCTGGCGAAACCTCAGATCCCACTAATTTTCGGCCTGTTTCTATTCTGCCAACTTTAAGTAAGATCTTTGAGAGAATAATGCTCAATCAACTATTAAAGCATTTCAATAAATATAATATATTTCATCAGAAACAATTCGGGTTCACTCGGGGTCGCTCCACCATTGATGCGGGAGTTGAGTTGTTAAAGGAGGTATTTGCTGCTTGGGAAGTATCACGTGACGCTCTTGGTGTTTTCTGTGATTTATCTAAAGCTTTCGACTGTGTTAATCATGATACTCGGTCAGGAAATTACACCATTACGGCATTAGGAACAAGGCTCTCAACCTTATGACTTCATACCTGAGCAATAGAATACAGAAAGTTGATATAAATGGTAAAAGATCTCCAGGTTCTCTAGTCACAATAGGTGTTCCGCAGGGCTCAATTCTTGGCCCATTTCTTTTTCTAGTGTACATAAATGACTTGCCTTACTACATAAGGGACAATCATGATATTGTATTGTTTGCGGATGACACATCTTTGATTTTCAAAATAAATAGAAAATTAGATAATTATGACGAAGTTAACAATGCACTTGCAAAAGTAGTTTATTGGTTTAATGTTAATAACTTGTTGCTTAATGAAAAAAAAAACCAAAGTAGTTAAGTTTACTACGCCGAATGTGAGACGTGTAGAAACTAATGTACAAATAAATGGAGTTGAATTGAAACCTGTGGAAACAACAACTTTCTTAGGAGTAATGTTAGACTCCAAATTACAATGGGGTACACATATTGTAAAACTTTCGGGTAAACTAAGTTCTGCGGCATACTGCGGTATACGCCCTCAGAGAAAAGTTCAAGGAGATAAATATTCTGACTGTGTCATCACAATATATACTGGAAAACTTACTATATGTAAAGAAAAATATTATGAATTTTTCCGAGAAATGTCATACGCACAATGTAAATACTAGGAAGAAACACGATTTGGTTGTATATAAAACTCGTCTCCACAGAATAAGCAATTCCTTTATGGGCCAATGTATACATTTTTACAATAAGCTTCCGAAGAATATTAGAGACTTGCCTATTAATAAATTTAAAAAAACTGTAAAATCTAAATTATATAAAAAAGCTTATTACAAGTTAAATGATTATTTAAATGATCCAAATGCGTGGGAGTAAAATCTGCCCAAATTTACGCATTTAAAATTGTAATTTATTCATTCATATTGATATATCTATGGACATGTAATGATGTTTTGAAATCATTAAGAAATTGTAAGCTGCGGAGTTTCTTTCGCCATTTCTTCTCCGTCTCAGCATACTAATAATTATTTAAGTAAAATAATTATTTCGTCGAAATGGTGGTAGGGCTTTTGACGATTTAAAAGTACTTAGCAAAGTCCATTTAAATAAAGAGCTTTTTCATTTCATTTCATTTCATTTTCATTTCATAAAATTGACGGTTTTGCTTTATACATATAAGTAATAAATAAATGACTTCAATTTCATAAATATTGAAATTCAAGACTTTATTTTTTGAATTAACGTAAAGAAGGAAACAACACAAATAGATACCTATATTAGGTAATGTAATGTGAATTTAATTAATAACATTTCAATACCTATAATTATAATCATTGAAGCGTTTAAGAAAAACATCGCCATTTTTATAGGTTTAAAGTTCAAATATTAAAAACATACCGCAAAAATACATTGTTTTTCTCAATATAAATACTGCGCAATACAAATATGTAAGTGAGTACTTCAAAACGCTTATTATCAAAACTCTTCAAAACTCTCTATAGTCATTAGGAGTTTATCCTCTTTAACATTGTTATAATGAGCCTATTTATATTCAATATTGTTTTCCCGTTAATTTTCTTGACTTTCGAATAACAATATAATAAACATAATCTTTTATTAATATTCTACGACGCACTTAATCTGAAATCCGCAACTTGGCTGGTGTTTTTTTTCTTTAGATTTACTTTTTTCCCTTAGATTTAGATTCTTTTTTAAATATATACCACACATATTTTAAAAATAACTATTTTTACTGAAGTAACTCGCGTGCATATGAGTTCATTTCCCATCTTGCTATTTTTGACTGACATTTCGTAACAATTTTCTACGTTCATGGTCATGGAAAGACTAAAGTATACCTATTTATTTTTTGTCAAGTTAAGTGTGAATAAACTATTAAGTAGGTATTTAGCAAAACCTTTAAGTAAATGTCGGATAATTTTCTCTGCGTCACTTCTCTCACCATCGTCTGCATATGTAATGATTTTACAATTATCGAAGTTAGTATTGTTAATGTATACTAAAAAAAACGTTGGACCGAGCACAGAGCCTTGTAGTACGCCATTATTTATGGATTGCTTATCATTAAGAAGGTTATCAACTCTTACGGAATGTGTTCAAGTGTTCAGCTACCATCGAAAAGACGCCATCAATCAGGAGATAAATCCATTAGTAGAAACGATAACATTAAACTTTCGGCCTCAGGGAGACATCTCAACGTCTCCATAACTTCGCGAACTCCTAAGTATTCCGCGTCAAGATTTGTTTAGAACCACTCCAAAATACAGTTCAGCAAATTATAAAGTCATACAAATATTAGCATTTACAGAATTAATGTATTTAAATTTATAAAGTTTGTATTTTCATAATTAAAATTTTCATAACTTAATTTTTTCTTTAGAAGTTTTTACTCTAAGTTTTAAAGCCTTTCTTTCTTGTAAGTATTATTATATATACCTAAATATTTAAAAAAGTTACATTAGGAAAATTTTACTTTCCTAATGTAACTTTACAACAGATAAGATGCTTTCAACCGCCCAATCATAAGGATAAATAAAAATCAGATATGAAGTATGCAATCTTAAATTCTCTAGTGTAGAAAACTGCGCACGCGCAGGCGACTCTATGGCGCCTCAGGCTTTACGCCCGTCAGCATCACTCAATGATGAGCGATAGAAATTTGCTCTGTGGATACCGTCATATACATACCGTCGTGCTTAATTCAATTTTTCACGCTTTATTATATCTCTTGATCCACAAAAGTATCCATTCAACACGGAGAATACGTATCACAACGATATAGAGTTCATGTTTGCAATTATTTTATATAATTTAGTTTAGTAAACCGGTGTTGAAGGAGTTCATTTATCAGCTCTGGACAAGGTGCTCGAGGCTCATTTTACTTTTGTGTATTTATGAAGCTGTTCGGTTCTTAACACGCCTATCAAATTGCCGACGAACCGTAGAAGCTGGGAAGCGTTAAGCATTTAAATCGTAGATAGTCATAACTCGAGATAACTAGACGTTCCGTGTCCATTTCAGCCGAAGCAAAGAGTATAAAGGGAATTTTGTTGTTCTAATCCTATAACAAGTACATAGGTATTATAAAACTAATAGTTTGTAATGCAATTTGCATGAAATTGGGCATAAAATATAACACAGGCAAATGTGGTGTTTGAAACAACAGACTCTATACCAAAATCATATCAAATCTAGCTGAAAAATATGCTTCGTAAGAACTTGTGTGATAACAATAATAATTCTAACTCTTATCAATAGTGACAAAAAGATTGAGAGAGAAAAGACGACTTCGATAATGTAGGTACTCTTAGGCCCGTATTACAGAATGACACTCGGAAATCAATAATATCTTGTGAATCGTTTGTCACTTTCTATCAAGCACAAAGTGATAGAGACGTACGACGCCCAGTACGTCGTTGATTCTTGAGACTCATTCTATAATACGAGCCTTAGATTTGTGCGAGCACTACACACTATTATACGGATTTAACTCGCGGGTGTTTGGGTTACACATTTAGTTATTACCGACGTTTCGTAACACTTCGCAGCTCAGATCATACAAGTAAAGCTTTGCAACGTTCGTGGGAACACTATCGGCGGATGAAATTTCGACGTTCATCGCAAACTAAGAAAAGTTGCAACTCATTTCTATGTCCCTCAATCAAGAAATAGAACAGCACCACCTGCATGTTCCCTCCTTCTAACAATCTTCGGTCATTCAAAAAACGCGTGAAGTATACATAAGCTCCCATCCACTAGCGTTTACTGCCGGAATGTGCAATCTATAAGGAATGAATTCTAGAGGATGGGCAAAGAGCGAAAGATTGACGATGTCAAAATCTTTTTGTCCCTTCCGTCGCGCCTGCACCATGCGACAACCTTCACTTAGACATAGAAAGACGCAGGAAAGCATGTAGAGATGACATTAGTTAGTGGCCTCAACGGTTTTAATTATCCTTACGATGATTTCCTACAGTTTGTTTATGAGGACAAATCATGCAGAATAAACTCTAGTGGATGGGAGCCTATTATCTCTCGCTAGCTATCTTAGCAGTCATCATCATCAACAGCTCATATAATGTCCCCACCGAGGGGCTCGCCTACCCCATATTAGGGGCGATTAGGCCTCAGTCAACCACGCTGGCCAAGTGCGGGTTGGTCGACTTTACACACAGCCTAAGAATTTCTTCAGAGGTGTGTGCAGGTTTCCTCACGATGTTTTCCTTCACCGTAAAAGCGTCGATTAAACGTACATATGAATACAGCATTTTAAAACACATTGGTACGTGGCGGGGATCGAACCAGTGCCTCCCGGGTCGGAGACGACGCTCTTACACACTACGCCACCGATGCTTCTTCTTAGCAGTAGTAGAGTCTAAATGACTCTACTTCTGCTTACCATCACGTGGAGTGAAGTCATTTGCTAGAACTGTTATGTAAAAGTTACAATGTTGAAAACATTCTAAAATATAAAGATCGTATAAAAAATAAGAGTTGTAAGACGTTTTTTCAAATAATAAAATATATTAATCAGTTTAAGGGTATTTCGTATGAAAACGGTACTCGCCATACTACTCTCTAAGGATCGGTTTCACAAGTTCTGACTAGGCGATACTTGGCAGTTAAATATACAATTTTGTATGGACTACCTATAAATTAAACTGTAATCGGAACTTAGTTGGACATTGTGAATCCGGCCCTTAAAATCCTAAATAAGCCAAATGCTATATTTTATAATACATGAAACATTTAATCACACATAATGTTCTTGATAAAACTTTGCTTATGTGGAAACTGCAAACGTCTGCGATCTTCTTGGTTACGATGGAGGGGTCCAGGTCGAGACTTCCACTACGTCACATCACACGTTGTTCCGCAATGACCACGTGACTGTGAGGTAATGGCCATTTCAACCCTGAACTTCTTCTTTCTTCTAAAATTTCTGCAGTCTTCTTGTAACTTCTTTTTTCTTATCTTCATGTTATATTATTTAGCTGATATTCTGTATTCCCGTAAGTAGAGCTTCGTAAAAAAGGAAAAAAGCTCAAAACAATATTTCTCACTTTATTGTACAAAACAAAAAACTTGTACCTACTTACAACTTTGCCCCGAGTAAACACTAAAAAATTTCAAATTTGAGACAAAAGATACTTTGTCAACTAATAATCTTAGCTAAATTTACTAATTTTGAAAACCTAGATCAATATTACCTAACGCGAAAAATCGTGGTCGTCGAGGAGGGCAGAGTTAATGACGCCGTCATGCGTCTCCATAAGTTTAAAGTTCATAAATTATTTTTAAATAAAAAAAACCGCCTGCAAAACTATTTTTTTAACAATATAATGTGCTGCTAACCCGTACATATTTTTTGGCTTTGAATTTATTTCTTTGTCAATTTCATAAAGCAACATTGTATTTTATATCAATGATTGAAGGTGAAGGTTTGTGTTTTTGCTATTTTCGACATAAATTCCATAATAAATATTCCATCAAAGCCTTCCATTATGCCCAGGTTGTTACAGAAAATATGGAATAAAAATAATCCAGGTTAAAGCGATGGCCTTCATAGAATATTAATATCAGTGAGAGAAAAAATCAAAAGAGACCCCACTTACCTAATGAAGTGGTCCACTTTAGCCGTAACCTTGGGCAGCTCGGGAGAACTGAAATTTACATAAAAAAGAAATGTAAGTATATCACTTTATATAGGTTGGAATCAAGGACAAATCTAGCAAAAGATTTGTTCGATTTGGAACTCTAATACTCAGATGAAAGGACTACACTGAATGTTACTTTTCCCGACTGTCTCTACTAAAAGGTTATATGGAAATCAAAATATTATATCACACTATTTGACTGCAAAAAAACAATTATACGAAAAAAGTAAATTACTTAATATTAAACAACTATATAAATATTATACATGCATACTTGTCAAGAATATATCTACGAACACCATTCAATCTAGTATAGTGCTACACAAAAAAATACATAATCACAGTCTAAGAGATACAATCAAATTGCAACTTCCGTGCGTGCGAACTAATTATGGAAAAACAACGATACTATTTGAGGGAGTAAAACTGTACAACGAGTTGCCTTGTGAATTAAGAAGTTGTGACAATAAAAATGAATTTAAAAGGAAGCTTAGACAGATTATGTGTAATGATAATATTCCCTGAAAACTTGAAAAATTTTATTTTTGTGAAATTTGTATGTCTCATTATAAATGAACTTAGTGATTTTATGAGAAATAAAATTCATCTTTTAACATAAATATTTGCGAAAACATTGATAAGTATGAAAGAACTTAACGCAGTTTAGGAGATTTTGGGAATAAGGTTAATTTACAACTATCGGGCGCGTTGAATAGAATATTTTTCATAATTACATAGGTACATATCTCGCCATCTTCTCATGAATACTGTATATTTTTTTAAATCCTGTCCATCGTAAGATTACCTGGAAGAAAACGCTTTTACCGATAAGGTCGCCCTTTGTACATATCATTCTTATGTGTTATTAGTTACTGTACAACAAAGCTATTCTATTCTAATTTCAACATCTTCACCGCCCTAAAACCAAGTACAGGGCTCTTGAGAGGGGATATATTTATACTATAACTAGCTGACCCGGCAAACGTTATTTTGCCTTACAAAAATGATTAAATTACTAAAATGGCTATAAAAACATAGGGGTTGGTGATAAAAAAGTAAAAATTTAGGGTTGTATGTATTTTTTAATGCCACATAATAAAAAAACAAAAACAAAAAATTTCGTCCAAAAATTAAAAAAAAAATAAGGGTGAACAACTCTTATCACTTAGTGGTATGAAAATAGATAGTAGCCGATTCGCAGACCTACTGAATACGAATACAAACTTTCATAAAAATCGGTCAAGCCGTTTCGGAGGAGTACGGTAACTAACATTGTGACATGGAAATTTTATACATAAGATATCCTTTTATTGAAAATACGAAGAGTGACCAAATAAGATCTTACTTACGTACAGAAATTATTTTTTTACAATAGTTATACGAGTGCATACATGAAAACTTATCATTTATTGATATTGACCTATGCACGCAAACCGTTCAAAATGCCTGAGCACTTTCTTTAAATTTTTTCTAAGCGGTCAAGATTTTGAAAATTAAGTTAGCAAGTTGCGAAATTTTAATTAATATGATAAACAGGTTGAAATTTTTAGGTGCCTATATACCGCTGAGCGATTTACTTACCCGATGGTATTTCTAAACTATCTCATCGGATGTTGAAGTTTTAATTTCTTCAACATTCTTATATATACGTCTGCTTATTACGTAATCATAAATAAATTAGACGAGTATTCGCCCGGATTGCGAAAGATCGCGGGCTCGAATCCCATTCAGCATTTGATCATAACAAAAAATAAGTCGTATTATTTCGATTCTAGTTAATTTGGCACAATGTTTAAATTACAATCTTGTAAGCGTCGGTGGCGTAGTGCGTAAGAGCGTCGTCTCCCCACCCGGGAGGCACTGGTTCGATCCCCGCCACGTACCAATGTGTTTTAAAATTTTGAATTCATAAGTACGTTTAATCGACACTTTTACGGTGAAGGAAAACATCGTGAGAAAACCTGCACACACCTATGACGAAATTCTTAGGTTGTGTGTGAAGTCGACCAACCCGCACTTGGCCAGCGTGGTTGACTAAGGCCTAATCGCTCTAATGTGCGGTAGGCTTGAGCCCATCGGTGGGGACATTATATGAGCTGTTATGATGATGATGATGAATGTTTAAATAGTGTAAATAAATTTAAACCAGTGCAAGACCCTACAGCCCTGCCATGTTATTCACTGACGAATACCTTTTTTTAATTTATTGGGGTAAGTAAACAATGCCAAACAAGTCGGAATTACAAATTATGACTAACGAATAGCTTTAAAATCTTTAACTAAACTAAACATTGATACTATAGTAGTCCGTTTATGTTTCCATGCTATTTATCAGAACATTAATAAATGTAGTTAGTGTGTAATCCTTAAAAAAAGATTTACACATCTCCGCTAACTACATTACCTACATTACGACGCAATAAAACATTTTAGTCAACAACTACGTACCTCGAATGTACAGCGGCGTAGAAAGCTCCGGTCCATAGCTACGTGATTCTTTCACCAATTGCCGCTATTCAGCTGAAAAAAAGTGTGACCATTAAGTAATTTTTAGGTATAGAACTCAGTATAACATTTAGTGTTATTAAATAGTTTGCTCACGACTTGGGCGTGCTAGAAATTTATTAAAAGGTAGTGTCATGGTAACTCTGGATTTCTAAAGCAATATTCGTTTAGCTCGGTCAAGAATAGGCCAAGAAAAATCCCGTTACAAGGTAAAGGAGACAAGTGCACTACAAATTTTCAATCAAGTAAAAAAAAATATTTTGTTTGAAACTAATAAAATTGTTTATCTTTTCATTACGAATAACTAATATCAATGGTATTTTTTTTATAATCATTTTTATTTTGTTTACCACTTTACGAAGCAATGTACTGTCTAATTATGATTTTTTTGTAAATAATAAAATATTAATAACAAATGCTAGATTAGTGCAAATCGTGTTCTCACTATAGAATTAGAAAGTTCGCGGGTTCGATCTGCCGTGACATGACTTGAGCATGATAGGATTCTCTTCCTTCGTGTCCAGGTTTCATTACATTTTATGTGACACAGGTTTCAATATTTCAAATAAAAATATTAGCGCAAACATACAACAATAACACTTTGTCTGTCGTATCTTTGCCCTAATTCCTAACCCTCCGAGAATTGTTCATAAACTTGCCGTGACTTTCACTAAGTTTTTGTCCCAAAAAGTTAACATACAAACAGATCACTGCAATTTCTTACGTTTGGACTTCAGAGACGTTATGGCTTTACGAGCCTCTGGCTTGTTTTTCAGAATTTAACAATAGAAATAGAATTTAAATGTGCAAAAAATCTTGTAAAAAGTGTAGTTTAAAAAAAATAAGACCCTAAAGCAGCTATTGAATTAAAAATTGCAAGTTATTACAATTAAATATAACAGAACTTGATATGTAAAGGCCTGTATTACTTATTAATTCGAGAAAATTATTCTTCTAGAGATGACAGTGCGATCTACTTATAAGAAAAATTAGGCGAAAAATTAACAAAGTATAATTAATTAATTAATTTATATAGTCTACCGGAATTACAGTGAAATATAAATTATCAATACAAGGTTGCAAGCTGAGCTTTTAATTCGCATTGTACAATTATGTGACGGCGTTGTTATGTCAGCCATTTTGTTGTATTGTATGATGCGCAACCATGTGGTCATCAAGCTAAATTATGTGTTTTGATTGGATTGGATGTTTTAATTTTAAATGTGATAAGTATTAGACGCAAAAAGAAATACCTATTTTACAATTTAAGATTCACAAATAATTTGAAAGAAAATTTAGTCATTTTATAATACATAAATTCAAATATTTTTATAGATTCAACTTATTTTTATTTTTTTACATCAAAAATTAGTTAACGTAGTTTTTTATTTCCTGCCTACCTCCATACAATCTCTATCCTAAATATAGACTATTAAAAATTCTTTTATAAATTACTAATTTAATTAAAATCATTGATGTATTTATAAAGAAAACGGAAGCCCTAATTCCATTTAATAATTATCTAAATCTAAACCAATTGACTCTTACGATAATGTACGTAAGTAAAAGCAATAAAAGTCGTTATCTAGCTTAACTGGTAGTGAGATTAGAAGAACGCCATGTGCCTTATAAGGTCTAAATATTCTAGGAAGATTAAAAGGACTTACGTGAGGTACCGGCCACCGGGTGCGCCTGCGCAGGAGTGGGCCGGAGCGCGGTGCGCGCCGCACCCGCTAAAATGCTGATGCTGCAATGCTGCAACGTGCTGCATTTTCAGAAGTGCTTCACTTCTTGTTGTTTTTATAATAATTAACTAGAGTTTTAATACCATTAAATATTATTAAAAATTGTTAAGATAATTTTTAATCAAAACCTGGCAAATGAAAAGCGAAAAGCTTTATTTAACTGACTGTACCATGCTATTGCTGTTGACTGCAGAATGTGCAGCTGTGAAGTCCTCTACCGATGATGAAATCCTCTTAGAGGACCACCTATAGCCTGGAAGCTCCATAGAGAATTTACATATAGTCAGCAAGCATGTCCTGCGCGGGAGTCTACAGCGAATAGATTCTCTAGAGTGTTTGAGTCGGATGGGTCAAAAATAGCCAGTGCAAGACCGAATATGCATCAAAAAAAGAGACCTTATTAAGTGCATAGACAAATTATATAAAACACACAATAAGACAAAATGTAAGCTTGTACTGTGTGCATTCCCTTATGTCAAAAACTTTACCCAGGAGCAGAATAAGCGTATTAGTGATTTAAATTTACTTATGTATAATATGACATGTCGCCATAGTGACGTTATTTTTTACTTTGATATAAATAAATTTATATTTAACTTTAAGTTGACCCCAGATACCATGTATCTTCCGAAAATATGTAAAATACAAATATCGAAATTGTTAGCTTATAATCTCCAAAATGACATACATAAGTGTATTTTACGTGACTCAGTTATACATAGTATATCAACTCGAAAAAATTCGTCAAACATTACGTATATAAGTACTAAGGGAATAGACAAGTATAATAATATTAATTTAAACTAAATAGTAAGACAAAAGCTAAGCCCAATTTGTTAAACATTGTTCACCAAAATATACAGGGCTTAGCTGGCAAAGAACTTGAGTTGGAATTGTTCATACAGAGTAAGAATATACATGTGCTATGCATCACTGAACATTGGTTGAAAAAATTTGAGTCAGCAATTGTTAATAACTTTATTGTTTCTAGTGCTTTCATCAGAAAAAGTGCAATACATGGCGGCTCCTTAATACTTATTAATGACAAACTAAAATTTAAGGAACGCAAGGATATTGTGAGTCTTTCAGCCGAGCGTATAATTGAATTGTCGTGTATAGAAATCCAGAATTATGTTATTGTGTGTGTGTATCGACCTCCTTCTGGGAATTACAACACGTTTGAGACAGTAATGGAGGATGTTCTCAAAAAGCTAAGCTGTAAAAGGAGAAATATTATTGTATGTGGCGATTTTAATGTTAATTTATTAGAGATAACTACAAATAGTACTCGTTTGATTTCTCTGTTTAAATCATTTAATTTAGTTAATAAATTTTTAGAGCCAACCCGAATTACTGATCATTCTGCCACTTGTCTAGATAATGTTTTTTCAAATGAAAACCCCGTCTTTAAATCAGTAATAACTAATCTCACATCTGATCATTGTGGTCTATTTTTATCATTTACTGATACCTGTATACAGCAACCGAATTATGCAAAGTTAAGACCTATAACAAAAAGCCGGATTGACCTATTTAAAAATAATGTAGACATTAAAACAAGTACATTGTCGATAACAAGCAATCCTAATGACCATTATAATAATTTATTTAATATGATTAGGAACGAGTTTGAACATACGTTTAAAATAAAAGTGAGTAAATCTAAAGACAATAAATTAAAATTTGATGACTGGGCTACAAGAGGTATTTATAGGAGTAGAAATCGACTATATGAATTATATGGCATAAAAAAGTATAATCACAGTGTTGTATTTAATGAATATGTTAAACGTTATTCCAAGGTATTTAAAAAAGTTTGCAACCAAGCTAAGTCAATACATATTAGAAATAAAATTGAGAAGTCTAATAACAAAATAAAAACAACTTGGAATATAATAAATCGTGAAACAGGCAAATTAAAAATACGCGATAGTGCATACACACTCCATGTAAATAATAAAGTTATTAAAAATAACTTTCAAATAGCTAATGAATTCGAAGAATATTTTTCGAAAATCCCTTTGATCACAACATCGAGTCTGAACTCTAGTTGTTATGAGGCCACTTCGATGCTTAAAATGTGTGCACCTGTATGTAGTTCAAGTTTTCAATTCTCCTATGTTGACCCATCTGAAATTATTAAAGTTTTTAAATCTTTGAAATTGAAAAATACTGGTGATCTATGGGATATCTCAGTTAAAATCGTGAACAATATTATTAATATAATAGCTCCTCATCTAGCTCAAATATTTAATAATTGTATTGATGATGGCATTTTTCCAAACTTAATGAAATATAGTAAAGTAATTCCATTATTTAAATCGGGTGTAAAAGAAGATCCCAGCAACTTTAGACCTATTTCTATTTTACCTGCGTTAAGTAAAGTTTTTGAAAAAATTATTTTGGAACAATTAATTCAATATTTCAAACTAAATGGTTTATTTCACAGTGCGCAATATGGTTTTACAAAAGGTCAAAGTACGACTGATGCTGGAATTGCTCTGTTACGGCACGTATTCGATGCGTGGGAGAAGTCTCAGGATGCATTTGGTATATTCTGCGACCTTTCAAAAGCTTTTGACTGCGTTGATCACGAAACACTAATTAGTAAATTAAAGTATTATGGTATTGATAATTATCCTTTGAAGTTGATCAACTCTTATCTTAGTTCTAGAACTCAAATAGTTGATATTAATGGAGCTAAGTCTTCTGGGTCATATGTTAAAATGGGAGTTCCACAAGGCTCAATACTTGGTCCCTTCTTATTTTTGATTTACGTAAACGACTTACCATTTTACGCTCAAACATTCTGTAAAATTGTTTTATTTGCAGATGATACGTCTCTTATCTTTAAAGTTGATAGGCAAAAAACAAATTTCAACGATGTGAATGAAGCACTATTAAAAATATTGAATTGGTTTACTGTAAACAATTTACAATTAAATGCAAAGAAAACCAAATGCCTCAAGTTTACACTTCCCAACGTAAAAGAAAGTAATTCTCATATTAGATTAAAAGGTGAACCATTAGATTTGATGCAGTCTACTAAATTTTTGGGCATCATAGTCGACTCCAAACTTCAGTGGAGTCCTCATATAACAGCTCTCAGTAGTAGACTTAGCTCGGCGGCTTATGCCATCAGGAAAATAAGGCAGTACACCAATATTGAAACTGCTCGAACAGTATATTTTAGTTATTTTCACAGTATAATGGCATACGGTATACTTCTTTGGGGAAAAGCGGCTGATATAGAGACTGTATTTGTTTTACAAAAACGTGCAATTAGGGCCATTTATTGTCTAAGTTCTAGAACATCACTTAGAGAATTATTTAAAGAAATTAATATCCTTACTGTAGCCTCTCAATATATATATAGCTGTATACTTTTTGTGCGTAAAAACTTAAATTTATATACGAAACACAGCGATGTACATACTTTTAACACGAGAAATAAGAATAAGTTAATATTACCAAATTTCAGATTGCATAAGGTTATGAACTCGTTCATGGGTCAAAGCATAATATATTTTAACAAAATTCCTAATAATATTACAGAACTGCCTTTTAATAAATTTAAAATTTATATAAAAAATGTTCTAATGTCTAAAGGTTACTATACAATCAAAGATTATTTGGATGACAAAAACGCTTGGCTTTAAGATTTTAACCTAGAATATTGTTATTTATTTTAGTGTCTGTTTCATTATGTAATGTTGTGATACACTTAGTGTTTTTTTTTATTATATTAGAGTCTGTTTTTATTCAAAAATTTACAGTATATTGTAGTAATATGTTAAAAGACTTACTTTAACATTTTTAAGTGAGTATAAATTGTACTTTCGTTATTTTATTTATTCTTACTATTTTGTTAGTTTAAGTTAGTATTATTGATATTTTTTTCTTTATATAAAATGACGTTCATAAGTGTACACATTGTACCAAATCTGAATAAACGTATTTGATTTGATTTGATTTGATTTGAATACCTACTATAATCTACACGCCTCACTCTTGCTTTGACGATCTGTAAGTATCTTGATGTCTCTTTTAAAGGATCCCGAGTTGTAATAAAGACTTTTTTGTAAAAAAAAAAGTCAAGCAAAAGACTCCATTCCACCTGATGGTAGGCAGAGGCCTTAGTACGAGTTTGTTAGTTTTCGAGCTCGATCAAACGTATCGTCTCTTTTCATACATTGCCCACTAGCGCCCCTAGCGTAAACTATCAGAAACAGTGGCCAATGTATGAAGAAAGACGATACGTTTGATCGAGCTCGAAAACTATCAAAACTCATACTAAGGCCTCAGAAGTAGAGTCCAAATGCGAAGATAGCTGGTGCGAGAGATTATAATATAAACGCCGCACTCAACTACCAAGGGACTGGCTAAGTACCTTATCATTGGCTGTCAGACCAGGATATTGCTGTCACTATCATTATAGCGACAGATTCTGATAAAATGGTGACAGATTTCCACTTAAAACATGTCCTACCACCAATCATCTCTCCTATATAAAAATTTGAAACATACTTCATCAAACTAATTTCCGCAGAATATATTACGAACTCAATCCTTGTGCCGACGGGCTTCCGTTACTTCCGTTAGATGATCCTAAAATGAAATTCTCGTTCTAGAAATATAATCCACCGTTCCAAATAAACTGCCTGAATGAACGGCCTCCCGCTGGGGCTTTTAACACGAACTTTTACGATCAACAACGTATTAAGCTCGCCGTAAATTGTGTTTTGATGAAAGAATTATTAGTCTGGGGTTAACTTGGCCAGTTGTCGAAAGACTGGAGCAGAATAGGTGCTGAGTCTTGCAAAATGTTTGTACGGTCGGCTCGGAACCTTGGCATAATAATTATTCATGAAAATTGTAGCAATTATTAGTGTAAAATCGACGGCGTTGCTATGACATGGTAGTAAAGTTTAATCTACTTCTATCCAAGTAGGTATTTTTATTTCATGTATTCTGGTGGCATTCATTATATTATTATGAAACATCTAATTTATCAACCAAATTTCTACTTTCTACCCTAGTCTCAATTTATTTGCGGTCGGAGCAATATGTTACCATTTTTTTTTATGTTACGAGATGGCAAACAAGCTTTCGGCCCACCTGATGTTAAGTGGTCACCGCCGCCTATAGACACTTGCAATATTAAGTGTAAATCACTTAACACTGCAAGTACGTTTGCCATCCTGGGGACTAAGATGATATGACCTCCATGCCCAGTAATTACACTGGCTATTCCCTTCAATCCGAAACACAGCGAACTGCTTCACGGCAGAAATAAGAAAGGCGGTGGTACCTACCCAGACGACCCTACATACGGGTCTACCACCTAGTAAATATACCATACTGGTATATATGTATATTTTGCATAGTTTTATGTCCAGTCACCAACCTGATATCAATGCTCCTTCGGAATACTGTTGTGTGGTTTAATCACCACCGCACGAGAACTTTCGACAGTCGACTTTTACGACATCCACGGGATTAGAAAGGGTAAGTAGTCCTATTGTGACAGGGATCTACACTAGGAATCAATTTCATCAATAAGCATCATAGACACTTTCAAGAGCATAGGTATTATCTTGACATCAAAATTTCAGTCTGTGTTAAATATTAAATAATGTCTGTGTTTTTAAATCCCACTTCGATTGCCTGGATTAGGTCGACGGACGCGAAGTACATAAAACCCTCAAAATTACATTTTGATTCTTATAACCAGAATTTTTATTTCTGTTGCTTATTTAAAAAAAATGCTCTGCGGTCTATATAAAAAAAAATAGTTTATTTAAAAAAAAAATTCGTAGTGTTGTAACTATCAAAGAGTATTAAATCAAATCAAATTTATTTGCCATAAATAGGGTGGATACAATGTGTTAGTGTTGGCCAGTGGCGTAACTATAGGGTGGCATGGCGGCAAAATGCCACGGGCCCCGCAAGGAATAGGGGCCCCGGTAGTGTATGAATTTGCCACGGGCCCCACATGATAATAGGGGCCCCGGTAGTCCACTGGTGTTGGCGCTAGAGTTGGTATGGGGTTAGAGTTGACGGTGCCGACATGAGAGATAGGGCTCGCAATCTATTTTGCACGCATTTTCATAATAATTTTTTTTTCAATGCTAGGTTTATTAGCCTGCTGCACTGCTTGCCCCTATGTAGCTACGCGACTGACTTCTAGATATTTTCAAAAAATATAATAAAAAAAACCAGTAGAGGTGCGTCTAGCGATAACAGTGACGCCACTGCAGCTCTTCTATACGCTACTAATTTGAAGACGCCCTTACAATCGTCCATGGCTGCGGTGACTTTAATATCAGGCGGGCTGCATGCTTGTTTGACAACCACATACCATTAAAAAACCATCTAGAAGAACTAGTTCTCTAAGTGCCTGAACACAACAATTTGAATTGTTATTATGGTCGTAGACTTAGGTAAAACAGTAGTAATGAAGCTAGCCAGGTGATCTTCAAACATGCTTCATACATGCCGTGCCAACGGGCCAACACTGCTGTTTGACATCTCTTAGCATAGAGTTCGACATCGTTATGTTAAATTTATGATACAAGTAATAAAATATTTAATTAAGCAATAAAAACAAGCTGAGGAATTTTATTATCTCGCTTATAGATTTTTTGCAATTGATGCAACCTGAGATGGTACTTTTTAGATGACAAAATTAACGATTAGAAACTTACATTAAAATCTTATAACTTTTATGGTAGTTATGTTCCAGTGGCGAACTTTTAGGAAATACTTATTGCGCATTAATTTGAATAGGAAGATAACACTTTTATAATACTGTCCATGCGATTATTAATATCCTAATAACAATATTAATAAGTACTTCCAATAACCAATCAAAATAAAAACCAAACTTTTTTCCAGTTTTGTTTGCATGCTTCGGAATCACTGAAGTGGCCAATCGATTGCGTCGAACTTGGATCATATGAAGCCGGGTCCAGATATGATCATTTGCCCGATCCGATCTGCGTATCACGTATCAAGCTCTGTATCAAGTTGTGGACGCTTCGATTTGCTCCGTTTGACAACCGTATGAAAATAACGGCGTATCAAGATCGCGTATCATCACGCGTCCGCATATGCGTTCATGATACGCGTCGCGGCGATACGGATACGCTGATCGGATCGGGCAAATGATACATAAGTACGTGGACCCGGCTTAAGTAAGCCTTTACTTAATAATCTGAGGCGTCGAACGAAATGAATATAATTTATGAAAGTGACGTATTATCTTATTTTAGGTATCTTATAATGGAGCCGTGAGTCGCCTCACGGTGCACTTCGTCTTCTGTGTCTCCCCTTTCCCTTTACCCTGGTAGATCCTAGAAAAAGGCTATCAGCCTAACTTTATCCATCGGCTTGAACCAAAAAATTGTCATTCGTTCCATAGAAATGTTGTATCGTTTGCCATTTGTCTAGGCCCTCGGGTTTTACTGTACAGGAATCGGTTTCTTACAAAAAGTCCCCACTGAATTGTTAAGTATTTCTTTCATAAAATTAATAGTTACTTTTCCATCTCAGCCTAATAATATTTATTAGAGTAAAATAATTATTTCGTCCCGAAATGGTGGTAGGGTTTTTGACGATTTAAAAGTATTAGCACAGATAATATAATACTATACTAGCAAAGTCTATTTAAATAAAGAGCTTTTTCATTTCATGGCAATGTTCTGTGGACATTAGATGGTAATATGGCTCAGAAAAAAAGGTTATCTTAAAGTCAAATAGACAGAAAAAAAATCGTGTACCTCCAAAATTTTCTGATTTCCTAGGTGTGCCTTGAACACGAAAAGCTTGCAGAACACTGCCCTAAGGAACTAACGTTAACTTATTTATCACTCTTCTTCGACGTACGGGCTGTCTCCGCAACTCGACGACTGTGCGCCTATTTTGCGTCGGAGGGTGAGAGGCCGGTCACTCCAGCCAGCCCAACTCTTCCAGGAAGTTTCCTAGCGCCTTGACGTCTCTGAAGACATCCTGGAGTCTACCCGGATGGCCCAGGTAGTGAGCCCGGTGTGTTGCCACTGCGTTGCATTCCATCAGGACGTGAGCGGCTGTTTCTTCTGCCTCCATGCAACCTCTGCATAGAGGGCTGTCAGTTATACCTAGGGTGAAAAGGTGTTTGTTAAAATTGCCATGACCGGTTAAAGCGCCTACTAGAAGACGTAGACGCGATCTACTTAGCTGTAGGAGGGCTTTAGATAGCCTTGTGTTTATTGTAGGCAGTGCTGCCCTGGCTTGTCGACAGTCTTCCAGGTTATGCCAGTGTTGATTGTGCATGATGTTCGTTTGTTGATATATTTTGCCTTTATACCAACTGGCGGGGATCGGGACGATCGGGTCAGCTCCGATGACGGTGATTCCTGCGCCTCTCCTCGCTAGTTCGTCTGCGGCTTCGTTACCTCTGTCGCCGCTGTGTCCTTTATTTATTTATCACTACATAGTTTAAAACAAACTCGCTATCCGCCGTCTGTCTGTCCCTATGTATGCTTAGATCTTTAAAACTACGCAACGGATTTTGATGCGGTTTTTTTTTATAGATATAGAGTGATTCTTAAGGAAGGTTTATGTATAATACATACAGCATTGCACCCGTGCGAAGCCGGGGCGGGTCGGTAGTTTACTACATAATAGAATCAATAAACAAACATTACTTCGGAGTATAACAACCACCTCTGTCGTATTCAATTTCCTTCTGTATCCCTTCCGGTATTGTTTAGGGAAACTCCGTAAATAATTTCCGTCGCCCGCCGTCGCACAGTGTTTTATTTTACCTCAAAATTACCACCCCCTTGATTATACCTGATTAAGATAAAGCTCTTTATTAATAACACGAGACTAAAACTCCTACGAATCTAAATAGAATAGTTTTGAAGAAATCCTGTATTACATTTTTGTCCCGTATTTGGGTAAAAAATAAAAAAATAATAATTGTGTCTAGACTATTAAAGTAGTTTTATTTTTTATATTGCCTACTAAAAGGTCTTATTGATAACCATATTATGAGTCCTCTATAGCTGCGCTAAAGCTCGTTGAAACCAAAATAATTGCCATTTTGTGATTATCGTTTTAATTTTTTTGTGCTCATATTATGCAATATTAAAGCGTCTAATTTGCTTTAAAATCTACGTTGTTGTTGACTACCAACACAAAAAATTACAAACTTTAGTTCCGTGGAATCTCGAATATATTGAGAATTTAAATTTACGGGACAATTTGTCCCGCAATTTTTTGAAGACTTGTAATTTTGCTATTTTAATTCTCAATAATAACATGAAATAATTTATTTTCTATACTCTTCTCTCTGTGAATTAAGATTTTGTGAATGGTAGTAGTCCTAGGGTACCAATTGTAGGTTTCAACGTATTTATGAGCCAGATTTTTTACAAAAAGTACCAAATTTTTTGGCGTTTATTGGTAATTCCGAATTAATAGCTACCAAATAAATTATTGCATGTTATTATTGAGAATTAAAATAGCAAAATTACAAGCCTTCAAAAAATTGCGGGACAAATTGTCCCGCAAATTTAAATTCTTAATATATTCGAGATTCCATGGAACTAAAGCTTGTAATTTTGTGTGTTGGTAGTCAACATTATTAACTAGATTTTGAAGCAAATTAGACGCTTTAATATTACATAATGTGGGCACAAAAAAATTAAAACGATAATCACTAAATAGCAATTATTTCGGTTTCTACGAGCTTTAGCGCAGCCATAGAGGACTCATAATATGGTTAACAATAAGACCTTTTAGTAGGCAATATAAAAAATAAAACTACTTTAATAGTCTAGACACAATTATTATTTTTTTATTTTTTACCCAAATACGGGACAAAAATGTAATACAGGATTTCTTCAAAACTATTCTATTTAGATTCGTGGGAGTTTTAGTCTCGTGTTATTAATAAAGAGCTTTATCTTAATCAGGTATAATCAAGGGGGTGGTAATTTTGAGGTGAAATAAAACACTGTGCGTCGGTTTCGGGACTAAAATTTCAACGTCTAACCACAAACCAAAGAGAGAACCGAAGGCGAATTCTTGTAAGTGTAAAGTCAAATTACATGAGTGTACAAGCACAGAAGAGTAGCCGCACCTCACAGAAGACTGCAGTCAAATAACTCTAGCTACATGCAGAATTCTAATGGAGTAGGGGATGGAGTTGGCAGCACAAGAGATCACCTCTCAGTGCTGCAAGAGTTTATAGGCAGTGCACTGCTTGTTATGTTTTGCACGACAGCAGGGCGTTAAGTTGATAGGCAACCATATAGCCTAAAAAAGCTTTTGATTATTCGGCTACTTCTCAACGTTGCTAATTTAGGTACCTGCTTCTTCTTCTTTCTTTAAATAAATGGCGTTCGCGATATATAACGCATTTCGCCAATGTAAAGTAAAAATGCACTTAGAGTAACAAACAATTGTACGGTAGATTGAGGTTAAAAATGGAGTCTCTCAACACGTGTTTTTACAACAAGAACTCCGGAGAAACTCCAGGTACCTACTAAGTAAGTACCTTTCGCTGGATAAATATTTTAGCGATAGTATATTGGTTACGACCACGCCTGCATTACCCAATAACAGTCGCGGATAACTTAATGAATGTAAGCTACAAATTGCTATTTTGATAATAGCATAGGTACTAATAGTACGGCATTAGAGCCATAGCGACCGGGCGATAACATTATTAATTAGATGGTAATCGTTTTAACAAATCATTACACGGTTGGGCACACCTGACGCAGTATCGGATTGCTTTGTGAAACATTGGCAGCACCCGTTCCCGTAGGTACGTAAAATTAATACCTTTCACGAGTTAAATGTGTGCTAGTAACATCGCAAAAATATCACATGGAAATTGGATACCGGTGTCCTCTTTAGCTGCATTTGCTTTGACATAGGTAGTATTAAACAAGTTGTTTGTTGCTACTTGTTGTTGAAAAGATTTCAATTCTCCGCCGCCGTGGTGGAGTGGTCAGTAACGCTGCCTACACATTGGGCGGTCCGGGTTCGAGTCCTGGTAGTGGCAAATGTTAGTGTGATGAACACGAGCATTTGTACATGAGTCATGGTTGTTCATATATTTATTTAAGTTTATTTACATAAATATCTAGATTATTAAGTACCTATATTTGTCCGTTATCAGGTAGTATCCATAACACAAGTTCTTAAAGATACTTAATTTGGGCTAGATAATTGGTGTGATCGTAGAAATTCTTCAAAATAATAACAGATAGCCATTGAACTATTAATACTTGTACTTAAAACTCAATGCAGATAGCAAATTTTTATTGTGTCATTTGATTGGCAGACAAGCATACGGTCTGGTGGTAAACTTAAGCAGTCACTGTAGATAGCGTTTATAAACGCTGACGTGACTCGCGCGCTGCCAACCCTAGATCCCTTACCTACCCCATGGAGCTCGGCCAACCTTACTCTTTAACAGAAACACAGCACCACATAAATGTAGTGACATACCTATATTTTGACTGCAGTCTTCTGAGCTATCACCGATTCGCCGAAACATCAATAATCAGCTCTAAACATTAGTAATTATAGACCTATGGTTCTATCCATAGATATAGGAAAATGTAGATCGGCTATATGATAAAGAAAGAGCATACTAACGCATACATTAGAGCAAGATAGATAGATGAGACCATTTCACGTACACGCAAGCGGCCTAAGTAGGCTTGTGTAAAAAGACAGCAACTGTCAGACTGCAGTACTATTTTTCACACACACATGCGTATTACTCACACATTGGTGCATTATTTGGTCTCGCCCTAGTCGATTCATTGCCAATCTATAAACGTCAGTAATTTAATTATAAATACTATACGAATTATGGTTTTATCAATATTAATCTGTACTTATAATCGTACGGGTGTAGTTCCCGGCCTACACTACTACCTGTTCTTATGCCGTGAGTGTTGTCAAAGCCGACTGCGGGAGATTCTGAACACCGTCAGACCATCGCACCAAGGGGCCACTCGCGCGACGGCGAGTAAAGGTCAAAAGCACACTTATTAGGGACGCAATTCTCGTTTCCTTCGAAGTAATCTCGAATTCGAGAATTTAATCTAGTTTTCTTGACGTCTTTATTCTGAAAATCTCGAGTTCTACTTTTCTCGAAGGGAAGCCACTCGAATTGCTTCGAGTGGTTGGTAGCGGTCGAGACGAAGATTTAGAATTCGAACCACCATAATCCATATCAACCTTTACGTTTATAATAGTAGTAGGATTCTATAAAACCTATAAAATAGAGTTTAAAACTTTCAGAACATTTTGTAAGAGGTATGTTGTTGCAACATAACTCTTACAAAATATTTCTTTAAAATGTTACTTAAGATTAAGGAACGGAATGCATAGTAACGTGATTATGTTTTCAAATGGCAATATTTCACACAAAATCTCGAAGTAATTCGATTAGTGGTGAGATAGGACATTCGAATAAAAATCTCGACTTCGAGATTATTTCGAAGGAAACGAGAATTGTGCCCCATGTTGTAATGGGAACGCCTCTTTTTTACTATAAACATAAGGTTGAGCAGCCGTCGGTGAAGAGGCGGCCTATAAGGCCGGCGTCGGCCAGCGGCCCACAGGGGCTGGCGTTAGTCGGTAGCCCCTGTGGGGTGGGCTGCTGGCCACCTTTATTTTGCACGTTTTGTAGTTCAAAGTTTAAACATAGATCTCTTTTACTTAAAAGACTATTGTTACCTTACTAACACATTTTTTTAAATGTCTGTAGTACCTTTGTGTCCAGAGAAATCGATATTTTTAAGAAAGATGAAACTAAAAAAAAACTAAAATGGCCGCTATTCCAAAAAGAGGGGGGGTTGACCACCCTTATGGGTGTTTTTGTCGATAATATTAGGTAAATTTGACGCCCCTAAATTATCGCTATTCCATGACCAGACACACTGTATAATTTTCTTGCAAAGTAACATCGCTTTAAAATCAGGTCTGGAAAATCAAATCCACCGAAGTGACATAAATCGAGTGCACGCCCTTAAGTTGATAGTGAACACCCGTATCCGCCTTTTTTACCAATACGCTACGGTTCGTAGTCGTTTCGTAACCGCTGTTCCGTAGTGTTCACAGCAAGAGGCGTACCCTTTTCGAGCTGATAAGTGTGCTACCACCTTAAACCGTGAACAAATTATTCTACCTTGGGATGATATCATATTTCAGCCGTAAACTCAAAGTACCTATTTGTCTATTCGCCAGGAACGGGATGTTCACATCCATTCCCTGCTATACTATACAGCATATAAGTATACCTACCTAGGTATCTACTTTTCAATCCAAAACGTTTTCAGTCTAACAAAGTGTCTACCCTTGATTGAAATTGATACCAAATTAAATAGAAAAACATGGAAAAAAATCCTGCCATGGATAAGTGCTGAGACGGGGCTTGAACCCGCGACCTTTTGCTATCCGAGCTATGTAAATCTGCAACATTGTTAGGCATACCTACGTCAGCTTGATGACGTAATCAAAAATACAAAAAAAGAAAGACATGGCTAAATTCGTCGTCGTTAAACAGTCCTGTGTAGCTCAGTTGGAAGAGCCGTCGCCCGGATAGCGAAAGGTCGCGGGTTCAAGTCCCGTCTCAGCACTTATCCATGACAGGATTTTTTCCATGTTTTTTTCGGTTTTCTATTTAATTTGGTATTAATTTAAATCATAACTAAACTTGACAAACAAAGTATAAAACAATATTTCAAAAAAGTGTCTAGACCTCAGAATACTCTCGCACGTAAAGCACATAGGTAGATAGGTAGGTATAAGAATTACTTACGATTATATTTTCCGCTGACATTGTTGCAATAAGCTTCTGTCCGTGACTATTTCTGCTTAGACTTAATTTACTTATCTATCTATCTATCCCAAGGGACCACACCACCTAATGTTCCTTTGTATTGTATATTAGGTCTTTACCTACCTATGAAATTGCAGTTTTATTTTGCACCTAAGCTTAGGCGACAGGCCCATACTGCTAGATGTGGTTTTGTGTGTAACCGAATGTTACCTGAAGCTCTGCTCGACCCCATTTGGAAATGTGAGTGTCATTATATGTATGTGTATGTAAACATGCAATTTCTTTAATTCAATAGTTGCTTTAGGTTCTTAATATTATCTATTATTTTTAAAACTATACTTTTTACAAGATTATTGTGGGTAATTAAATTTTATTGCTAAATTCTGAAAAAAAAACTGAAAATTACTCTTTATTCTCGTCACCAGAATTGACGATTTGATTCCTATTAACTCCAGACTTGTTTTTTTCATAAATGATTGATGCTAGAATTGGCCAAGACCTATGTCTTGCCCAATTATACTTACGAAAAGATTAAAAACATACCTAGCATCAATAATTTAGACAATAAAATATTTTTAGCAAAAAAATAGGACAACCGACTTCAATGCGTACAAATTTAAACTAAAAAGTAAGAAATAAATAATATTTTTATGAATTAGTTGAAAAGAGCGTCATAGAAAACCAAGGAAAGTATTGATACACATTTATAATTCTTTATTTATAATTCATTCTCCGATATATTTAGAGCCGGTGCCAGCTAGCCAAGGAGGATAGTGTTTGCAATTTTCGAACTTCACGGAGCGGCGGATTATTTCTTATCTTCATCATTCATTATTATGTATAGTTAATGGATTAATCAAGTTCGTATCTATTAGGTAAGTTTATTTTGCTTAGGCTGGCACCGACTCCAAATATATCGGAGTATGAATTATAAATAAAGAATTATAAATGTGAATCAATACTTTCCTTGGTTTTCTATGACGCTCTTTTCAACTAATTCATAAAAATATTATTTATTTCTTACTTTTTAGTTTAAATTTGTACGCATTGAAGTCGGTTGTCCTATTTTTTTGCTAAAAATATTTTATTTTAATATTTTTAGTGGAGATAAAGTATATTTTATTGAAAACGGATAGGCCTACTAGGCGCTTATTAAAACTTAGGGGAGGTAGGGGAGGGATGGGCAGTTGGGAGACATGGGCACCCCCCTTTTACTCTGATTTGATCATAGTTTTTTTTTTTTTTTTGGTTTGGTAGTTTACTTTACCGACTGGCAACACTGTTCATCCATAGACTATCTGTCATTTCTGTAAGTTGTCAAACACAAACACGTTTGAAGGTTATGCGCTCGTAAAAGTAAATATTTTGTTGCGGTTTCGGATCGTTATAAAGAGAAAACTAATGAAAGGTATGTGTATTTTCTATTATTAATCTATTGTACATTCACTAATCTATAAATTAAACTGAAATCCAAGCCTAAATACGTAGATTCAAAAAAATACGGGTAACCTATGTCGAAAATGTATACAGAGGGAGTAATGGGCATCTTGACGTGCGGGTGGTTTGGGCATGCCCAACGCTCCCTCCTATTATGTTCAGTATAGGAGGATTTTAACTATTGGTTTATTGTTAATTACAGAAAGATGCCGTTTAAATTCAAAAAGAAAGGTTTGCGACGGGAAATTCCTAAAGATTTAATATTACGAGCCATAGAAGAGGTATCAAAAGGATCAAAAATAAAAACGACAGCTGATAAATATGAAATCCCTAGATCAAGTTTGCAACGGTACCTAAAACAAGATTCTATAAAGGATTCTTCGCAAACGTGGTAGCTCTAAGTACACATTCGATAGTCCTTTATGGGTTATACCCAATCTCAGATAAGTTAAGATACTGTTTAAGATGTTTTTTATTTGTTAACTTTTATATCTGGTTTCTATTATTGATATAGTTTAATAATAGTATATTTGTTAACTAATTATTGAATTCTATTATGGATATAAAGTAATTTATAGGCCGTGCCCAAGCCTCCCACAGGGTATGTCCAAGCCTCCCTACCATAGGGAGCATTGGGCACTTTTGACTTAGTTTATAAAATATCTCGTAATGTTGAAACTGATTGTAATTTTTAAGAAAGCTCTTTAATTATATCTAGCCAAATATGTGGTGCAATAAGAATTGGCAATAAAAGTTGATTATCTATAAAATCTGATTTTTTTTGCAATAAATAGTGAAAAAGTGCCCATCCCTCCCCTACCTCCCCTAATGGAAACTTTAACTAAAACGTTTTTTTTTGCTATTACTGATTTGTTCAAAAAGGGTCGAATTTATATAGATAAAATTTATACGGGCCATCTCTGATCTTGACTTACCTAAAAAAGAATCATTAAAATCGAGTCGTAATACTCATAATTGACGAAGTAATCAGGTAACAAACACAAAAAACAGTCGGATAGAGAACTTCCTCTTTTTTTAAAGTCGGTTAACAAATAATATCGCGTCTCAGACCTATATCTCATTACAAATGCCTGCCATTCATTCAAAATGAATGGTAAGTTAATGAACTATGAAACTAGTTATTTAACTTAAGTTCATAAAATAATTTGTCATAGTTTATGTGTTGACTATTGGACATACTAACCAAAATTTCACTATTGCATATAAGGTAATGGCAAGTTCAAAAAAAAAATTGACATTATTTTTGTGTTCGTGGACGATATTATTATTTCATCCCCAATGAAATTATCATTTTAACAAAAAAGTACTGAACCAATTTTGGTATAATTTATACGGGACCACCTTTGGAGTATGTCCTTCCTAAAGAAAAAAGAATCTTCAAAATCGATTCATAATTGACGGAGTAATCGCGGAACATACATACAAAAAAAAAAAAAAAAAAAAAAAATACATACAGTCGAATAGAGAACCTCCTCCTTTTTTGAAGTCGGTTGAAAAGAAGCCAGTCCTTAAGTTACAATTCGAAATCGAAAATACGGATTTACAGAATGACACTCAGAAATCAATCATGTCTTGAGAATCGTTTTGTCACTTTATAAGTATCAAGCACAAAGTGATATTAACGTACGACGCTCAAATCGGGACTCCTTTTCTACTGTTGATTCTGCTGACCAAATAAGAGAGCCACTATATTTAATTTTTTTTAATTTAACGTTTTCCTAAATAATTTTAGTGTAAATCCGTAACAGTAGGTATAGTCCTAATTCATAATAAAAATATAAAACTGAAAAAGCTAGGTAGATACTAAATCAAAGAAGTTACACGAATAATAGTGTGTAAGAAAAAATAGGGAGTGGACTTTCTCGTATACCCTTTACTTTCTCGTATACCGGATACGACTCAAAAGTTGATAGAAACCTTATATTCTGATGTCATACATGCATGTTAAATTTTGGTCACCCATCCGAGTAAAGACCGCGCACTTGGTTGCTTAACTTTCGTGATCGACGACTCAAAAGTTGATAGAAACCTTATATTTTGATGCTCTAGGATGCATGTTAAATTTGGTTAAAGTTAAAGCATACTAGAGTTATCGTGCTAACGCACGACACACACAGACATAATTCCAAAAACGGGTTTTTTGGACTCAGGGAGGTCCACGTGTAAATCCGTCAAAATCTAGAGGTAGAATTTTTTGACGATTACAATACTTCCTCTATACCTACTACGTATACGAGAAAGTAAAAAAAAGGCAATTTCATAGGTCTCTTATTATCATTAAAATAAAAACTCTGAACTTCTGCAACTCGACAACTTTTGCACCTGTTCTGAGCGAGTGAGAGAGAGGAAGCTGCAACCTGTACCTAAAAAGTATTAATCTACTTCTGATGCTGAATGTATGGGCAGCCGACTGCTTAGGGCATCCGGGCGACACATGTCGGAATGGCAAGGACTTTATGGCCCGTATTACAGAATGACACTCAGAACTCGGAAATCAATCATGTCTTGAAATCTTTTGTCACTTTCTATCAAACATAAAGTGATAGAGACGTACGACGCTCAGCGTTGATTCTTGACTCATTCTATGATACGTGACAAGCGTGAAATCATTTTAAGCTTGATCTACTTTAAAGACCAATATCGCTAAAGCTCGCGCGACTCCATGCGGCGCTTCAAGCAGCCGTAAGATTTTACAAGCAATACTGGGTCTTATAAATGTGTAGATAAAGTTTAAAATTATTTCGCCGGGTCCGCCGGCCAAGTCTCGTCGGTACCGGCCGAGATAACGCTGTGATCCCAGTGAGTTTCGACCCTTCTAGAACAAGTTTCAGTTCCTAGTTAATGCACAAACGACAGCAGATCAGTCCACTACAAATTGAAAAAATTCTTCAATATAATTTTAACTCTATTATCATGGAATAAGGTTGAGAATTTGTCGAAGACAAAAATAAAAAGCCTGATCTATTTTTGTCTTGTACTCTTTACATCTTTTTATTAATATTTTTTCCTGTGAGTATTAAGTAAGTACCGTGATATTTCTCGAAGGAGTTACGTGTTATACTTTTTCTTTCTTAAGTTTTATAACCAAAAACCGAAAATAAAACACATACATTATCAATCATACAATATGTATTTATTATAAGATACAGTACTTGTGACAGATGGACAAACCATTGTAATTAAAAACTCTTAATAATCACTACATTGAACAAATTTGAAGGTTCCAAATTAAATTAACATTCACTATTATTATGCCCAAATGTGTGATAAATTAATTGAGGTAGATCACCCATCCTCCGCTGTGGGTCAAATTATAATAAATTTTCGGATTCACCATAGAGGGGTCAAGCAAATAAGACAACGCATTAAACATTATACTATATATAATTAAATATCTACAAATTGAATATAAGTAGTGCACACTATCCGGGATACAGGCTCCGCACATAGCTTTACTGTTGTATCTCGTCAAACATTTACAATAAAGGAGAACATTCATATAATAAACGCATAATATAGGAAACATGTTGAAAGACAACTCGGTACACTACCACTAGGCTAACCCCGGCGCTCCCACCAGACGCGAAGCAAATTACAGAATATGCAGAACTATGCTTAATAATAAATATATACTTAACTATGTACATTCCGGGTCTGGCCGCGAACCAAAGCCGCCTCGTGCGGTAACCAAACAATTATTCTTCTATTAAAAATCTCAACGGCGTTTTTTCTACGCACGCGTGCGCAAACGCGTCTGCATCGCAGCTGTAATGTGTTTCACGCCTACCATCGTGGTACAAGGGATTACTATCCGCGTCTCACTATCGTACGGCTAAATTAAAACATTGGCAGAGACTATTTGTTCCCATTACAATACTCTTGTCAACATAAACGAGTTGTCCACCGTCGTATACAACTATTAACTAATTACTCTGTGAGCAAGTGACCGGGGAGTCTCCCCGTTACAAACCATAGACACAACACTATTACTATTGTGGCAGTGATAAAAATATAAATCTTTTTGCGCTTACGACTTACGTTATTTTCCGATATAATTTAGCGCCTCGATCACGACGTTCGTTTCACAAAATATCTCTTTGCCTAACGATTCGAACGACTAACACTAGTCTATGTAAGTTACAATACGATTGTCCGGTAAATTTATATGCGGTAAAAGCGCCTCCGTATTAGCAAAATGATATTTGTACTAATGTTATAACTAGGCCAAATAATTTATTAGTCGCATACTGTATCGCTAGTACAATTTGCCGTGTTGCAATCATCAGTTCGAATTGAGCGAATCTTAACATCGTAAATGAGAGGAACCGACGGGGCGAGCCCCGGTTGCGGTCAAACACTGCCGATTCTTTGAGATCAAATATTCAAGTCAATTGCTGCTTGGTTAACAAACATCAATTTTGTCTTTGTGGTTTTGGTGTCGAATTTCACTAAAAAATAATTTAAAAAGCGAGCCAATAAAATATGGCACTACGTCAGTGCTGAAAAATAATTATTCTAGTTTTTAAATTTATTTAAAATAATAATCAGTACATTGGAAACGCTCCAAAAGAAGTCTAAACAGTAGATTAGCATACGATCCCATAACACGCCGACAATCAGGCACCAACTTGACTACTAGAGAAATTTTCCTATTACGCTTCCTAGCTCGCGAGCCGTTCGCGAACCGCTCGCCGACCATTCTTCCGAACGGCGCGCTACCTCCATACAATTCTTAACAAGCCTAAGGCTCCCAACCCGTGAACGCGTCAATATTACTAAGGGCCGCCTCACACGCTACACATCAACTATAGAATCTCCGTTTAAAACTCTTTACGACGCCCAAAAGCGAAAGTCTGAAAAATACGTAATGGCGTTTATATCATATTAAGACACACCATGTACACACACAATTGATCCTAACTTAACACTATAGGCACTAACTAAAAATACTAGCGAGATCGTGTGAGCACAGAACACAATTTACTTTATTCAATTGTATAATCCCTTATTGCTAAAAAGGCATTATTGACAACTTCTGTATAAGGGGCCTCCAAAAAGATTAACATCTAAATTTTGTTTTCTAAGTTTGCTATTGACATATCAAAATCATTGACATGTTATGTCCAGTTTATATCATGACCTCGTTCTGGGCCACTCCACAGTTAACAATAACGATCACACGGCTCCATATCAAACTACCAAACTCTTCAATAGACTTTAAACTTTACATGGATGGCATAGGGTCGAAAATTTGTTGAAGAAAGAGTATTGGCAAGTCTGTTGTGAAGCCGTACGTACAAAATTCTTAAGGGGGCGTGGCCGTCCGTCCAACAACATAAGTGATACTAAAACATATCAACCGCGTCCCCATAACATGCCCCACTGCGCCAAATACAACTGTATATAAACACCAAATGCAAACTTGTGCGTCAAAATGAACTGTTAATTAAGTCTCTTATCACAAAAGTTTATTGCTAACATTACACCGAGACCGGCGTCGTAACTAAATGTCGAATGGCAGTGACGTAATGGTCGGACATATAAAATACTTAAGACAGCTGTTGATTCTGTAAAGCTCCATCAACAATTGCTTCAGTTCAACATGGAACACAAACACGGGAACATCAAAAATCGAATATCAAAATTGAACTCTAACACACTAACACTAACTGCGAGTTTCGTCTGATATGACTAACGGTATAACCTGATATAAAGTGAACACTACGCTGTTGTGGGTTATATCGAGGCACTTGGTGATACGCCCAAGTCCGGAAGACACCCGCCGCGAAATACTCGAGTGCGTAATTCAGCTGCGATATACAAAAGTACAAATAACGCTAGTTCGAAAAATCATAGTTACGATACACTGATAGGAGTTTCTCTGGAGTACTTGTTGTAAAAACACGTCATGAGAGACTCCATTTTTACCATACCCACCTTCTCCAAGAGTCAAAAGGAAATATATTATTATAGCATTTTTAAAAAAAATGTAGTTTCATCGCATTTCCATTATTTCGTACTATATAGCGTCACAGTATTTGGTGCTCAACACATGGTACTAGCAATCTTCAGCACTTTCGTTAATGAATGAAATGAATGATCATCGAAGAACCAAACTTTCGACTAACATTGTATTGAAACTGTGATCTTTCAAACTAGCGTTTATAGTATTTTTGTATTTTGCAGTTCAGCTACGCACTCGAAATACTCTCAGGGTTTATTGGCACCTCATAAGCAAAAGCGACTCGAGACGCAGGGTAGGTACTACAACGAAATCACATCGAGAAAGCGACAACTCAAATTACTCTAAGCTAACCGAATGACGGTTCCTAAACTACTATGTACAATTGGCAGTGGTTCGTCGCTGGTCGCGGGGCCTATTCTGTTTACTCAACCAAAACCAATGTCATTTCGTCTCTGTCTTTCCTATACAGATAGAACGGCACGATACAATCTTACATTAGAGCTAAGAAATATTGCTTTTCGATTATTATTATTACTAGTGAACTTACGTAATATTTAATATCATAAGGCGCAATGTATAGTTAAGGCAAAAATATTTAAATGGAATCAACTATCTTGTCATGCATGTGTTGCAGGATTCTTAAATGTATAGGTGACTGTATATTTTTGTGAAATATAAATAAAAATTATTGAAAAAAAAAAAAACATATTAGATACTTGAATATCGTGCTAAAATTTACTTATGCGTGTTTCTCTAGATGTATAGGGGAGAGTTAATGCCACCGCTGGGTTGAGTAGGAAATAGAATCGGCTCCTGAGACGTCTTACTCAACTTAACACTATCAGACTACGCCCCAAAGGCTCTACACTGAACGCTCTATCATTCTGTACACAAGCGCCCGTCAACATTTTTACATTCGCACTAACTATATACAAGTTTGTTCGCTCGTCCGCGCCGTTAGACGCGGTGAAGCTCGATTTTCCGCCACTCAATATCATTATAAAAAAGTAAGCATCAGTCTTGTGAATAAATTTCCGTGCGCCACACGTTTCTTTGGCGATAACGTCCCGGGCGTTGGCCCGATCGAGAATCAACATCTGTCTCGGCGCTGCTACTTAACACCGCTTACGATTACTGTGGCCCAAGCGCGAATATTAACGTAATAATAACGTAATTGTATCGACAACGTTCTAAAACTACAAAAAATAAATTCCAAATCTAAATCAGGACTTTTTCATTTTTGGGAAATTATATTAAATTAATATAATAACATTATAAACACCGACCTAATATGTATTTAATTATTTTAAATTTAGGCAAAAAACAACTTTGGCGTTTATAAATTATTATTGGTTTATGAACGTTTATCATGAATTATTCGAAACTGTCAGTGTCGAAATCAAGAAGGAAAGCGAAATTCATAAACCAAATATTCTATACTAATATTATAAAGTTTCGATGAATGCGCTAATCTCAAGAAGTACTGGTTCAAATTTAAAATTTACTTTTGTGTTGGATAGTCCATTTGTCGAGGAGGGCTATATAATATCACGCTACGACCAAAAGGAGCTAGTAATTGTATAAACGCTAGAAATTCATTTACTTTTATCAGCAACTATCGTTGTTTTTTTTTTAATTTAAAAGCATTTACTATTCGTTACGTATGTGTAAATTATTAATATTAATATTTTAATAAACTTCCTAAGAATTTTTTAGGAAAATTCCGATTTAAATTTAGATTTTTTTGTGGTTTTAAAACGTTCTGTATACGATTACGTCAATATTCGTACATGGGCCGCTCATCTAACTTATCTACACGTGTGTGGTCTTATAAGAACTACCGTCCGGAAGGCCAGAAGCAGTCTCCTCCGTACCGCCGCCCCATCTTCCGTTTCTTCGCTCCGCTGACTTCGGGTTTCTTCTCCTCTTCGCGGATGATCAGCGGTGCGGAGCCGCATTCGCTGCGGCATTCTCCCTTCTGCTTCGCGATTAGGTTATTCAGCATCTTCGAGGAAGACGGTCGAGCGGTTTTCACCACGGTGGAATGCTTGTAAGAAGCGCAGAACTGGTCGTATAGAAGAGTCTTCGTGTGGACCGGCAGCTCAGCGATCTCCACCCTCTTGATAAGCTTCACCTCCTTCTCTGGCACCCATTCGTCTTCGATCCTGTGAAGGAAATAAACCTTTTAGAAGTTGAAACGCCAAGTGCCACACAGAGGCAGCTGCAAACACATTGTTGAAGTGACATCTCTTGAGTTATTGTGGAATCTTGTAATCTGAAAATAACATTAGTAACATAGTCTCAAATATTCTCGGGAGTGTGTTTGCAGCGTTGGGTTGCTATCCCATTTAAATTTAAGACTATAACCATGCAATTTGAAAGCGTATACATACATTTACAAATGTGTATAAGGATCGATAAATAATAATTTAAAAATTATTGAATTTTGTGCTTTGGCTATATGATCTACTTTACTAAAATACAATTTAGACACAAAGTGGCTTTTCTTTTTAAAATTAATCTACTTTTTTTGTTATCTTATATCTTATCTTGTTTTTATGGTATTTCTTTTTTCGTGGAAATAAATAAATGTATATATATAAAACTTTTACATAGTAAGAAAATTTAAGTTTGTTTAGTAAGATTTGCAATGTTTGTCTGATTTGCTTTGGTTGAATATTACAATTCCTTTGCCTTTACATAAATATTTTCATACTCATAGTTTTTCTGAAAATATAAATGAAAGACAAACAATTGTGGCGCTAACTATCAATAGTGTAAAAAAAGGGATTGGCAACCCTTCGAGTTACTAGCAAAACCTTTTTTAAAACACATCTGAACTCTATCTGTGCTTCGAGTGATAGGTTAAGTCACAATATACTTAGGATTTTCGATAATAAACGGTACTCATACGATTTGACTCCTTACGACTATAACACTAGCACTCAAAACACTAGGATTGATTCTGAATTACATTTGCCAAGGTATGAACACTGATCATCTCTTTTTCTCATTCCAAATAGAAAAAGGACAGCTGCCAAAAGAGATATCTCAAAATACGGAAGAAATAACGGTTCGATCGGACACTGCTTGAAAAGGTGTATTTGAAATGTTGAATGGTCCAAGTATTTTTCATGAAAATTCTAAAATGCTGATAAATTGTTTTACCAAATTACCCTTTAAAGTCCATGATTTGATATGGATTCTTTCTTAGCAGCTGATATTTTTTCTTCACTTATGAAGAAGTAGACTGCACATTAAACTTAAAAACGAAAGATTTTTACATGCTTTCTGGTATGTTCGTTCGGATCAAATCTCAAGTTTTACTCAAAAGAAAATTTTACTCAAAAGAAACATTCCTTTATTTTTAAAAAGAATGAAAACTGCATTTAAAATTTTTCGAAAGTTCGCTTGTCACACCCGGGAATCGAACCAACTAAAATCTGCAAAAATTACACTATGTACTTTTATTGCATCGATCGTTAGGGTCATTTATAAAGACGAAATCTCTCCAACAAACTTGATAATTGAAATGAAAGGAAAGCCATGAAAAAGGACTTATAAATTCAATGGGCCAAGTTAAAGCACTTTTACTCAAAGATCCATCTGCTATCCATGTTAGTAGTTAATAATTAGCATTGACGTCATTTATAAGTACATTAAAATGAATGAATTTGTTAGAAGAATAAATTTGTGTATTCAAGAGAATGGAGCCCATTTCGTGCAACTAATTAGTTAGTTTACCATTTTATGTAAATAAATAAAATAATTAAGGGTTTCATGGCTTTCCTTTCATTTAATTTATCAAGTTTTATACAGAGATTTCGTTTTAATAATTGACCCTAAAGATCGATACAATATAAGTACAGGATGTAATTTTTACAGATTTTAGTTGGTTTGACTCCCGGGTGTGGCAAGCGAATTTTTGAAAACCTTTGAAAGCAGTTTTCTTTCTTTCTTTTCAAAAATAAAGGAATGTTTCCTTTGAGTTAAATTTTCTATCTACAGTACTAAGAGTACTTTCCCTTCAGGTGGCATTACGAAATTCCAACCTGTATAAAACATAACTCGGGGCTTTTATTTTCAATTTCAATCGGAAAAATTCTTTGGCTTTATCTTAGCGATCTTACACAATTTGTTGTTTTAAAATTCTATTGTGTATTTCCTTTTCTAAAACTGTTGAGACAAAGCGATGGGCTGTGCTTAAATCCATACCTTAAGCGATTCTAGTCAGAATCAACCCACTATTCGTGGTTTTTATTCGCAGACTGAACATTCGAGTGATTATGTGCTTTTACCAGTTGCTAGCAACTTCGGTCCATCAGATTGGGCACTTGTGTGGCACATTGTCACAACGGTTAGCATGCCAAGCATTAATATTGCCGATGGACCATCTGCATAATCGTTTAAAGATAAAGTATGGTGTTTAATTATTGCCGAATTGTCCCACGTTTGGCAAAAACAACCCATAAAGACCATACATTCTGATTTTTTAAAACTCTGAAAATACAAGTGACTGAAAAGCATTCCAAATATGAGCAAATCAATTGACCTAAAATCTCATGCATGCAAAATGCATGGACCTGCCATGCATTTTGGTTATTGTTGGGTGGTTTGTATGGACCATTTGCAATTGTGAGAACAATCTTAAAAGGATGCCGATGTGTTCCCAGTCAACCTGTATAAACAGCTAAAGCAAAATGTGGATGAGTGCACGAATTCATTTGTACCAAGCAAAAATCAGACTGCATGTTAATTTTGTTTGAATTACTTTGGACTTTAAAGTATATTTAATAGTGAATATAATAAACAATTATATTGAATAGACTATGCAAGTGATCCTAACTGAATGGCAGAAGCGCATCTAACATGCTCTACAACAGGAATTGAAGTGAGACAGAAAATACCTTACATTTTAGTCTGTACTTATCTAGAAATGTTGAAAATAAACAGTGATTATTAGAAATAAAATTATTATTAAAATTCAATGAGTTTATGATGAAAATATAAAAATAACTTAAAACTCAGAGCTACAGAGAAAGTGCTTGAAAGAAATATTTTAGCTACAACATCGATTAGGGCGAAATATGAAAAGCTCCGACATAGATGATTTTAAAATCGAATTTTTTACACTAATGCATCTACAGGACCCACCTGTATTTACCTGATAATTAAATTAACATACCGACGATAAACTCTGTGCTGTAGAGTAATCGCAAGAGATTAATTTAATACCAAATAATATTAAATTTAATCCTCTATCATTCATCTATAGGCAAAACTTTTTGACTAAGTTTAGAGGTCTTACAACATAATTAGGATTTTAAAATGCTAAAATTTCGTAAGATAGCGTAAACAGAGAAGTTTAACACAATTATGCCGAAGACCGTATTATTCCCTGGTGGCAAATAATTACACTCCCGTAATGAAAACCGATACTACCATTGTTCGTGCTATACCACGAAACTACTCCAAACAAGGCTTACCTGAAAGAAACGCTCTGTGATACTAACATATCATATTACTACTCAGTTGCATTGTTGAAACTAAATGTAATTCTTAAGCAGTAACCTAGTTATCGTATTTTGCAAAGCGTACGTTTGTTATAATATTTTATTGTATTATAATAGGTATTTTATTTCATTGAATCGATGGATTATACAAAGTATTGTAAGCAAATTGTTATAATACTTTTTATTTAACTACTTATTAAGCCCTACGGTGCCTACCCTATCTTCATTTGCAAAACATTTTTTATGGGAGTTGACAACCCTAGTGCAGTGAACAGTATAATAGAATAAGTTGATCATCCAAAAACGGACGAAATCGCGGGCACAAGCTAGTTACAAATAAAATACTTATACTAGATATGCGCATATTGATTAGCTTTCCGTGGTCATGACGAATCATCACTGCATTGCATACCCTACCCGAAATCTCTGCACGCTCCAGATTGGACTGGCTTGATCAATGGCTAAAGGATAATTCAATGCAGTGGATTGTCTCTATGAACACGATGCCGATTTTGGAATGGCTCAGTTTTCTCGGTGAATTATGACTTTTTCCGAATCAATACTATAAAAAATGTAAAAGGAGAAACAAACATTTTCTCTGAAAATGGCTGCTTGTAGCCTGGGATGGTATCAAATCAAGTGTGTCTTTCATAAGCGTTAAAATTATACTTAAATGAATAAAGAAATTTTGAGTTTGAATTTCTAAACCAAAGGGTACCTCAGTGGAGTCTGTCCCACCGGCTTTCTTATTTCTGCCGTGAAGCAGTGGGCTGTATTTCGGATTGATGGGAAAGGTAGTCTAATTACTGGGAATTGAAGCCATATCATCTTAGTCCCCAAGATGGCAAAGCACTTGCAGTGTTAAGTAATTTACCCCTAATATTGCAAGTGTCTATAGGCGACGGTAACCACTTAAGGTGGGCCGCAAGCTTGTTTGCCGTCTCGTTATATATATATGTAAAAAAGTGATTGCCTCTGCTATTTGCCTCTTATAAATGGTCCATTACTTTCATCAATCAACTTAACCTACCAAAACATAACTTACAAAAAACAGCACACTAAAGGCGCGTTCACACAGAAAGTCCGTATTTATAGGGTCGTTTGGATGGATGTAGTCCACACAGAATTTACATTCAGATTAGACTAGTGCCGCTTCCCATGCAAGACCGTCGCGGGCGACGTACTGTTTTTGTGTGGGACCGGTAGTTTTTAGTGGATATATGGAATACAGTCGTGTGTGTGAACTCGTTCATAAAACAACATACGCCATAGCCGAATAAAATAATTTGCAATGAAACGGAGCGTTGTTCATTTTGTCGGATCGGTATTTTTACTGGATCTGAAATACAATTGTGTGTGCTCGCTTGTACAACTACAGAAGAATGTGTGAAACTGTGAAACGGACCGCTGTGTGAACGCGCCGTTACTTTTATAAATAAATTTGACCTACCACAAAACACAACTTATTAGAGTACGATCCCCAGTCGACACTTACTTTTGAAGTAACGAAACTTACGCAATGGTTCGATACATACAGTTTTACAAGCTTCTGGCAAAGTAAAAAAAACGCCGAAACGAATCGGATTATTTAATTATTTTTGATAATATTCCGTATAACATAATATAACAATTTGTACTTCGAATTTAACAAAATTATGTTTCTGTATAAGTTTCCTACCCGCTAAGTTAACGGGCCGCCTTGCCAAGCTAGCGAGTACGCATACCTTCATAAACACATATTATTATTTTTTATGTTTGATAGGCTGAGCGTTTCACCACAATCTCACCTGACGAAAAGCGAAGATGAGGCCTAAGATGGTACACGCTTGCCTAGAAGATGCTTGTTCGCTCTGGCCTTGAATATCCAGATCATATTGATCCGGGAAAACAGACCTCAGCAACGTGTTCCACTCCTTAGCTGTTCGCATAATGAAAGAGGAAGCAAAATGCTTCGTGCGGATGGGAGGTATATCCACAACGTAATGAAATTTATTTGAGTTCAATTACCACAACGTACCTACATAATTAGGTTACTGTTACAGTCATAGGGTATTTATCACTGGACTCCACACTAGGATTCCGTATCGTGAAGACCAGACCTCCCATTTAAACTATACTTACATGTATTTTTGTGCATAAGTGTGTGTGTGTGTATATGTGACATTTTTTTTAATATACATCCATATACAAAATTCATATAAAAATCCGATGATGCAGTTTTTGTCTTCATAAACATTGAACTCGCGACTCCTATTCCTTATAGTTTAGGCTTTGGCCCTGAAGGCCCACTAGAAAAATTCACGCTGTATATGCTAGTAAGGATGAAAGTCTTCGCCGCACTGGTCATCCGGTGGTAGAAAGGGTCCATTGCGTAAATTTCGTTACTTCAAAAATGTCGCCTGGGGTCCCCGGGATCTTGGACTATATGAAACCAGCAAAAGTAAGGTACTCACACATGCGGCGGGTAGTAGGTGACCAGGTGTTCTGTGCGGCCGCTTGCGACGTCGTGTCGCGTGGCGGTGAGCGCAGCGTGGAGCGTGAGCGTGTGTCGGCCGGGCGGCTCGCGCAGCGGGCAGCCGCCGCCCAGCCGCCAGCGAGTGCTGCGCGACAGCCGCCACGACAGACCCTCCATAGTGCCCGCGTCGAAGAAGTCGAACATGCGCGCTGGAATTACAACATAACTACGTTAACACCTGATTCACAGGTTCCAAGTAAGTTTTTGGAGTTTACTCCTTAAGAATCGATTTGCATATATAAGGGGCCCGGTATGAGAAAAATGTGAGGAGTAAAATCTATCGATGAATGACCTCGTTACGTTTTTGAAGATCAAAGTCATAATTGGTGCGCATCCTATGTCGCGCAACTTTCTAACTGTCAAAACACGGATGACAGCAGGTGCGCCATCTCACCTGTCTCGGAGTAAACTCCAGTCGTGCGTCGGAGCTGACACACACAATTTTTTTTTTTTATTTCCCATCTCTGCGTTGATCTGAGTATTGAGTGGAACAAGATAATTCCCACCATTGGCCGGGATAAACTCATAATAATTGCTTCTTTCCCTAGAGTGGGAATGAGTTTTAAAAATAGAACTGTATTTGGGGTGTATTTCCAGTAGTTCCAGTGGAGTAGTGCCATCATGGGACTACTGATATTTTCTTTTTCCAGAGGTTCAGGAACCATTTGACCTACATAGTCGACCCGGCTTTGATTGTTTTTCGAAAATCTTTATTAGTTATAATAGTGTGACATGTTTTATTTATTTTAGGACAACCTACAAATCTTACGCTTTTACAACTTAAAACTAAGTGCTTAACAATCCTTCTAAGTGCAGACTTAATTATAGGTTGCTACGGCATACATATCTGGACTAGATGTTACAAAACCTTAGCTTTAAGTTATATTTGTTCAACAAAAGTTACCATGAAGTTTTTATTAATGAAACTATATTATAAATAACCATATATAAACTATGCGTTGTATGCGTCGGAGTATCACATGGAACTACTAGGAATTGAAATCCCAATAGTCCAGTCAATGGAACCTCTGGCCTACACGGTATTTGGTTAGTGAGTATCATCAGTATTCTCTCAAATTCCGCGGGATGGTTAGCGGCGGTGACGTGATGTGTTCCAAATTTAAAAAGATTCTTTATACATTAGGGTTGTTGACACCATTCACAAATAATTACAAGGTGTTAAAGTGTTAAATTGGTAAAAGGTGAAATGGTAACAAGGTGGTAAATTGGTGATTGGTGATTGATTCCATTCCACCCTTGTCAAGCAATCTACTATTTTTGTGTATCACAGAATCTCGATGAATGCTAAAGTGATGTTACAATACTACAATTCTCGTTACCGCGACAGATCTTTCGCGGTAACGTGAATCGCAGTATTGTAACATCGCTTTAGCATTCATCGACATTTTGTGTATTCAGATTACGTGATTACATCCGTTTTTGACGTGTTAAAGTCTTATAAATCGATAAACGCCGGCTGCACGCACGAAAAAGTGTCACATTCCACCTGAGCCGAGCGTGCAAGCAAGAGCGCGGAACAAGCGATAGAGAGGCATAATCGGCCTAAGCGTTCGGCTTCTGTATGACATTATCACGTAATTATCGCCTAAAGACATGTCTGTATGGGCTAGATTCCTTTACTTTCTTGGAGGAGAATTAAAAACAACAAAGGTAGTGAAAATGAAAATGCTTCCTTAAGGCAAACTCTACAAACACATGCAAACACACGCATAGAGAGCCTTTTTCCCATACTATGGGAAGACAGAAATGATATACTTATAATGGCGGCAATCCTTACTTCTTTCTCTTCATCTACTTCCACCACAGTTCCAATACACGCTCCTCGACTTCAAGTGCATTTGGCCCGGCCTTATTATCTTAGCCAGCCCTTATTATCATAGACTATTTGGTCGATAAACGTTCATCTGTCTCCCTTTTTCGTCAATGTCATCGAATTAATTCGACAAGCTTTAAATATTTCTGGTAGAATCATTCTATGATAGGGTTCAAAACTTACCAGACCAAGGTTGCCTCCTGTACCGCAGTTTCTTTCCATTCCGCCGGATGAGTTTCGCTGCACTGTCTGCTGCCTTCTTGCTGCCGTTGGCATTGGGCGACACCTCGTTGAAGTGGTTGTTTACGTGTCTCTCGAGCAAAATCTGTAACGTTGCGAGCGGTAATGTTATTTAGAGAAAAAAACCAAGCATGGATCCTTAAAACTACAAGAATTTTCCTTCAATGACTGTTTGCGCAGTTCAATGCAATTATAGCGCACAAACTTTTTCTTCTAGCGACATCTTTAGTGACATTTGGTTTACGTTAATCTGAAAATTAACTTACAAACTAATTAGACTTAACACAATACTTGGTTTAGTCCGTTATGGAGCTGCTCCACGGGCGAAGTGGATCAAAAGAAAAGAAAATTGCGTCGGACAATAAATTTTTGTTTGGGCTTAGTGTTCGTAGGAAATTTATTGGGCGACTAAAAATTATAAAGACTTGTCGGGAGTCTGCGCATCGAGGATACCTGCTATGGTAGCATCTTCTTCGTTCCTTAGGAAAGAAAGCATAACACACATTTATCGTTCACAACTTGTGTTTTTGAAGAAAATCTCTCAGAATCAAAACCAACCGTGGGCACATCACTTGGTGATAATTTATGAATTTTGGTGAAGACAGAAAATGGTATTTAAAAATGAGCATTGACGATAGAGAAAGTGACGACAGAGTAACGAAATGTGATGACTAAGACCTACTGCTGACGATTTAAGTGATGTCCCACAATGTCCTAGTGATTGCAGCAATACAGATTGCATAACTGAAGACTGACAGAATGACTAAAAGAAGGGAAAACAAAGAATGAGACATTTAAAAAAACATTATATTTACAAGATATCGACTTCAATCACGTTATGATCCAATCACTAGGATTGGTCGTGATTTGAAGAGATCGCCAAGAATTAAATCTACCTTAACCTATTAAATAAAAAACAAATGAAGGGATACAATTGAAAAGCGCTTATTACTGAAACAGTGACACTGATATGTTTCATATCATGTTACCTTGAACCTGAATGGACTTTTATCGCAAAATATCGGCGATTTCATACTAGAAACATATTTAACACGAAAAATTATCTAAATCTTATCTGTCGTATCCAAATTAATAAAGTGAGCAAAGTCAACGATTATCTGATTACTGAACTAGCTGTACGTGTACGCTGACGTCCAAATTGTCCAATAGCGAGCACACGCAACAAGGATATCGACATAATTATTAATAAGGCTTTGAAATTTATTAAACACAACTAGGGAGAAACAATATCCCAGAAATTATTCAAATTATCATTACAGATAGTAGAATAAGACTAAATTGAAAGAAATTAAATTACTACACATAAGACTACAATTTGGCAAGAAAGTCGAGAAAGGGAGCTAATTATTTTAGATATTGGCAAGTTTTTAACTACAATAGATCATCGCCAAGTTCTCAACGGAGTCTATTGTACTTACCTAGTAACAGAGCTCTTTTAGGAAAACGATTAACTAGCAAAAGATCTGTTGCCGGTGTTCTTAAACGCGAGCATATACCAAGGCTATGTTTTACGAAGTCGCAATCCATTCAACTTTAACAGAACGTGATAGAAGACGATTGATTTTCTTAAATCGAATGAATGAATAAGCTGTAAGTATAGTACACAAAGTCAAATAATACAATACAGATATATTTTTAATGGTACAATGGGAAATACTATAAATATATCGTAGTGATAGATAGCAATCAAGTAAACTCATGTTTTGCAATATTAGTAAACAGCACAAAGTCACAAACTATAATCACCGTATGTGCTTTGCTATAGATAGATAGACATGAAACTAAAGTAGGTAGGATATTAGATTAATATCTACAAAGATATTTTTATGAATGAGTATTAATTACACAAATAAAAAATACATTTGCAACCAACCGACCATTGATTTTTGGGGATTTTTTTCACGTATTCAGCTCTATCCAGCTTCACTCCATGGAAAACAACGATGTTGTATGTGATGCGTACGCATCCGTTTAGCTGCGGGAATCCGCATCTTCATACAAAATCGCTGTTTTCTATGGAGAAAATAGAAGAGACATGACAGAGCTGAAACAGTGTGGTTAGTCCCTTAAACATTTGCCAATGTAAAGAATGTGAAATCCTCACTAGTTTTCAAATATGCAAAAATAAATTGAACATTAGGTACTAGGGCACTTCTAAATAAGTACATATTTATACTTTGATGCCAAAAGTGTCAGACAGGCGGCTGGCCGTAAAAATCTAACGCAAAATCCTTTAGCAGTATAATCGTTATCAAAACACCGACTGCAAATAAATTGGGACCAGGGTAGGAAAGTGACGATGAACTTTGTTGCCAAATTGTGTCTAAAATAGAATTAAAAAGTACACCAAACTATAACATATTGTAGTGTAGAATATGGATTAGTTCGGTGACTTTAATCTACAAATTGATATAAATTAAGATTGTAATTAGGAACATTATATTAATTTTCTTTATTTTAGGTAATTTATAATTATTTATAATGCTCCTAACTAAATCTTCTTCCATTATGACTAAAACTTAAAAGATTTTTCATATGAATGATATCACAAAAATAAATAAATATGACAAAGAAGAGAAAAATGTAGATGATGATTATAAAATTAAAATGCTGTGATATCATCAATACAAAATTTAAATGACAGCAGAGACTTCCATCTCTTTCACTTATATTTTGTGAAAAGAGATGGAATTGGATTAATTTGCACAGTCAACAACAAAAGCCTTATTCTTAGAAATCATTGTAGTTAATTCTAGTAAAAAATAAATTAATAAATTATTATTATTATGAAGATAAAAACTGAAATAACAATTACTATTTCAATTAATGACACCGTTTTCGCTATTGACATTGACTGTACTATCCAGGTTGCGCCACATTATCAACATGGGATCGGTTTAAGTTTGTCAGAAAGAGTTCCATATTTACGCAATAATTGTGTAAACGACATCATTTTCAATTTAACAAGGACTACATTTACAACCCAATCAAATAAAAAGTTGATTAGCTTCTTACAATTTCGTTCAAAAAAGAAACCAGTTAAAAGCGAGACTTATAGTTCACAGACTAACAGTAAACCAGAAGACCTTAATTCGACGTCGTAATTAATCCGATTCTTTATTTGAGTGGGTATTAGTGCGTACATAAAAAGCTGTTTGACTGCTTAAGTCGATCGCACCTCGATAATGCGGTGGGAGCGTGTGGAAGAACATTACCTGGGTGGAGAATCGTCTGTCGCAGCCGTCGACGATGCATTTGAAGGGCTTGTTGCCGCCGTGCGATTGCGTGTGCCTCTCTAGCCACAGCCGGGAGCAGGAAGGCTTCCCGCGGACTTTGCACTGTTGCCAAAGGCAAACGTAATTCTCCCTTCCTGCTTGGCTCTCCACGTGCACCACCTGAAATATGCAATGTCATTTTTTGTAGAAAACTAAAAATACGTATTGGATACTTTATAAACCTTAGACGGTATCCTAACGTCAATCGAAGTCTAATTCTTTTAATCACCCGATAATGATATATGCTACAAATATAAATTTAAAACATTAGTCAGTTGCTAACACTAATTTATCTTTTGTTAAAATAATTATTATGTTTATTTGCTCTTGTCTTTATATAGGAACATAACTGACCTGCAAATGCTCCAAGAGATCTGTATCGCTCTCGAATTCCCTTTGGCAATTCTCCCACCTACATAAAGTTATTGTCGACGTGGTATCTGTGCTTGAAGTTCTTTTATTGCTCTCAGTTTTCACAGGATTTCTTGGGGGAAATCTTAATGTTTTCGGCTGTTTCAAAATAGGACTCTTCTGACTCTGGACATCAACAGAACAGATGCTGACACTCAATGATAACGAGGAGTCATCATCACATTCTTTGCTCGTCTGCGAATCGCTTGGAGAATCAATCGATTTATCTGTGCCTATCCCAGATTCGGACGACTCCGTAGTAGCACTACTATAATTTGCTTCTATCACAGTGTTCTGGACATTCGACGAAACGTCCTTCAAAACTGTTATTTGTGTAAAAATTGTTTCCTCTCTCCTCGCAACTTCTTCTATTTTTCTTATGTGTTCATCTGTACTATTTTTCCTCGAGAAATTGGAATCATCTTCATCATCGTCAATTTTCGATTTTGTTACATTTTCTATGGCTAATTCGTCTATTTTTTCCGATAAACTAACATGTGCAAAAGGCCTCGATGAAATTTTATTAGAATCTAACGGAACAATGTTATTATTAACAGTTTTTGAAAGCCATGGTATATCACACTTTGAAATTGTCACTTCACTTAGTTCATCCTTAACTGTACTACTAGGTGGTTCAGTGCCTTGAATGGGATTATCAGGCGGTTTCACTGGTGCGATGGGTATACTACTCGTATGTAAGGCTTGCGAGGTAAAGTTCGCTAGAATAGGAGCTGGATGATGCACTATAGGGTTAGAACATGATGTTTGAGAAGACGACGGAGTGTTTGTATTTGTATAACTCCAAGTTTCCTTCACGTTTATATTTGGCACAGATGTAACTATAAACCCAGGTTGTGGCATGAGCATGGGATGACTTAAATTGACTGTATAGTTTGGGTTTGGCTGCACTGTCATTCCGACAGACGGCATCCCTGGTACACTTTTATTCATCATAGAGATAGATTGACTTGTAACAGGAGCTGATTTGTTCACATTGGGATACGCAGAAGTCATTGTGTTGGCTAACTTCAAAAGTGTACCATTTATTAGAATTTGCGCCGCTTGTTGATTTTGCAAATGATTTTGTAAATGGTCTTGCCGTGATGGTGTTAACTGCGGAGTTTGAGGAAGAACAAAATTTGGCATCTTTGTCATTAAGTTTGGTATTTGTACGACGGTGCCGTTTATATTTTGTACAAGTGGAAAGACAAATTGACCATTTAATTTGGATGGACTTGACACATTGACATTTGGTCTATTAAAAGCGGCCATATTATTTTGTTGTGTTAATGTCTGAGCGGGTAATCCATTTTGGGGTATCCTTAGAGTAGTCAACATTACATTTGGAGGTACCGCTACAAAAGATGTTAAATTACTCGACGAGACCGTCCCGTTACATGGCTGGGGTATATGGTTGATTTGGTGGCAATTCTGTAAGTTTTTTACAGGTACATTTAAATTTCCAAGACTACCGTTTACCGTCATTGAAACCTGTCGGATACCATTTGGAATATTTATATTTGGTGCTGTGTTTGCCTCACCCGGAACAGTTTTGGCAGGTGATCTTTGATTTGAATTGACACAATTTTGCTGCTGAAGTTGTTTTAAATTGTTTGCCTTAGACCAAGTCAGATTTTTACTATTTGCAATACACGCTGATGATTTTCGATTAGTCCTTTTAGGTGCTTGTGTGTTTTTCTTAGCTGTTTCTTTCTTAGTCGTCGAAGACTTTGAATTTAAGCTCAAATTATTTGATCCACAGGTAACCCCATTCATTCTACTGTCTAGTTTAGTAGTAGAACTAACAACGCCATTCACTCTGGTGTCAGATCTAAATGGCGTCGATTTTCTCGGAGAATGACTGGCTGATGTCGCAGGTGCGATTCTTACTCCATTAAATTCTGTTGACATAGGTATTCCTATTTTCCTTTTAGCTGCTCCGGTTGGAGTGCTACTATTTACTGTGCAATTGGCGGATGGGTCTGGTGTCATCTTACTGTCGAGGTTTTGTCTGTGCTTTTTACCGTCGACCAACCCGTTTAGAAATCCGTTGGAAAGCTTTTCTTTACCAAACGATTCAGCACCCTGTCGAAGCTCAACAAAGCCATTCATAGTAGTGAGACTTTTCTCTTTACCTTCCTTAGAACGACCGAACTCCATCATCCCATTTACGTTTGAACTAGGCGTCATTTTGCTGAGATCAGTCGGTTTCATGCAATCGACTACGCCATTAAAAGTAGGATTGGCTTGCTTTTTAGCTATTGTTTCGGCTTGTTTCCCGACGTCCATTAAAACTTTAGGACTTAGCGTCTGCGATAAATAAGAAATATATTTCTCTAAATCGTGGGTGACGCCATTTTTAGGAAGGCACTTTCTCTTGGTGTCTTCGTTGTTGGTCGCGTTGCAATCGCGTTTAAGGCCGTTCTGCGGCTTCATCTTATGGTTGAAATATTCTGTGATACGGCGATGAATGGGTGGTTGTGAGCGACGCACGGGCGCGGGTTGTGCCGCGAGGCGTCGCGGGGCCGGCGGCGGCGGCGCCGGGTCGCTCGCCCAAGGCGGCATGCGCGCGCCCGCGCCCGTGCCCTCTTCCGCGGTGCTGCACGACGACTCAGGACTGCACGGCGAGCCGGGCTCGGTGATATCGCTACCGCTGCAGCCGCCACTTTCCGTCGGACTCAGCACCGCCACGCCACTGAAAAGAAAAACATAACTAATTAGATAAGGCATGGTCAAAAAAGATAACGAAACATGAAAAACATTCCATTTCATAAATGTGTTACGATAGCGCCTTAATGACAATCAGCTGTTCAATGGTAACTATCGATTGTACGCGAGGATAGACGAGTAGTTGTGAGAGCGGGACGGCATACGTTTGTCGGCGTAATGTTGTGAGCGGTGCAAGGTGCAATGCCCTGTGTCGGACCAGTGCAGTGACGCAACGAGACGCGCCGCAGCGCTGACCGACCGCTCGAACTCAGTATTATTTTCGGCCGCGTGACATTCACCGCACGCAGAACTAATGCGACAACGACAACGCTCTATGTGTAATAAATTAACATTACATTTTTCTTCATTGACATTTGAAGGGTAACTAATTTACGGGTCCTTAAGTTAAAATGGATATCGCTACATGACGTATTAATAATTGAAACTGGTACACTCGTGTACCTATAAAAATAACAGTAAATGGTTCTACAAAATTGACGCAGCTACTCGATTACCGGTCTTTGTCCGTGGAGATCCACAGGTATACGAGGGTGTTATCCCAAATAACACAATTTTGAGCCAGCAAAGCCAGATGTTTCCGTCAAGCGACTATGACCTCTGTAGTCGCATTTTTGCTATTTTTGGAGGGATTATAGCTTGAGTCCTTCACATCGAGACGGGGGCCACAGGGAGGGGCGTGGGGTGGCGTCTGAGCTCGTCAAGGGTGCACGGCCTCTCTGTGAATCCACAACCTATAACTATGAGAATTGTGGTCCCCTCCTCTTCGCACTTCACTAGAAGTTTGTCTTTAATTGACCTAATTTTTAGAGAACTGTTGTTAAGGCAATCTTTTTTTTTCGTAACGAAGGGATCTCAATTGAAGGATCGAAAAATATGTACTTATTCCAGGAAACGTTATACTTACCTACTGGAACATTTGAATTGATCCGATAGGAATATTTATTAAGACTTGATGAAGGATGTACTCATAAAATCTTTAAGATAACCTATAGTTTTCCATTGATACATTGTTCGCAGACGTTAAATTTTTTGCGAATGTCGAAAGCAAAAGTGGTCGCGTCGTCGTCGGTGCCGAAAAGCGATCGCGCGTATGTAGGTGAGGCAGAACGATGCAAGGTCGCGCCCGCGCCGATTTCGGTCGTCGACCCGCGCTCGATGCTCGTTACATTGTAATATCATCGAATATCGAATGAGAGCTCTATTTCGCGTATTTTTATGACTCTCATGTTTACATTTTTTACAATATCCGACTCCAAGTTTTATATACTCGTAAAACGAGGGGCACTATTAAATAGAAATTTATTAACTAGGGCGGTAAAACATTAACGTCTCAGATCCCAGGTACCTATTTGACGCCCGAGTTGAAGACGAGGGCGATTAATATGCGATCTGAGACTTTCTATTTTAACGCCCGAGGTACTATAAGTACAAAATTTTATGTCACCCCCTGCCCAAATGCCTCTGTCTGTGCAGGTCTAGCATAAAATATATTACCTAGTTAGTCATAGACTCTCTCGGCGCAGTGTCTGTCCTGTTTTAAATTGCAGTAAGTAAAAGCTTTATACCTAGATACTTCATAAATAATTCTAAAATTCACGGATTTTACAAACTACATAAAGTTAGATGTCTATCGAAGAGATTCTAAGTCGCAAATTAGCCATGTTATTTTTAACGATGCGTCCATGGAAGTTGATAATTGTCGGCGGCAACCAGACATTATAACGCAACAATTGAGCGTGACGGTAGGTAGGTACATACTATCGTGTCGCGGTCGCGAGCCATCACCGGCGGCCTAGCGTGTCGCCCTCGGTCCGGGCTTGTCGTCACCTTCTGAACAACCATCTGTACTTGGAAATACTACACGAATACTTAAATAAAAATAAAAAAACATGTAGGTATGGTATGATGAAGAGGTTGATGGCGCCGCGCTGCGTTCTTCCAAACGATCGCAGAACTTAAGCTATTAATTGTGCTGGTGTTATTCGGAAGGGTGACCAAAAATGTTTCCACTTGAATTTCGTCCGTGCTGCGAAAGTCACTTTAAGCTTTTGTCGAATGATATCAGTCGTAAGAAACAAAGCCAATGGAGACTTGTAAAGCTCTGACACGGCTAATACACAATAGTACCACTTTAACCAAACTAAGAATAAGTGTGAAGATAAAAATGGCTGTAATTCCAAGAGCACTATTGAAGGAGAGATATAATTAAATAAGTGGTTGCTTATAGCAGTCATAAAAATAATAGACAAAAAATAGGTAATGAATTAATTACACGTCTCATTTTACACGCACCACGATTCGCATAATGGTATTAAGTGCGATAGCTTGTAAAGATAACGAAAACGATTGGTCAAAAATAGTTTCATTCATAAAACGCGTAATCCCATAAAAGTTGTTACTAACCGTAATAATTTTATTAATTTATATGAGTCTTTAAAATGAGAACTAAAATAAATCTAGCTTTAGATAGTACTGTTATTTTCTCTGTGTTTCTGATTTATAAAACACTGCCAATAAAAAAATCTATCGAAAAATCTTATCATTTTTAGACAGTGCCCAGCGAAAGGAGTACATTATCTACACGTAATGCCTAAGTAGGACCTACTTGGAGGCTATTCACAAGATCTTTATAGGTGGCAGGTGGTGGCAGTGACGTAAATAGCCCCCGAAACAATGAAATAATAATGAACACATTATCCGTAGCGGAAATTAACTCCGATTTTCATTTACTTATGGCCACGTCTTTTTTATAAGTAACAAATTAAATGAGTTAAACAAGTCAATGACAATGTAGACAGCGGAAAGGTACAAAAAGGCATGGAACTACACAAACAGGTGTGGAACCGACAGTCCAGTGCCCGCCGAACCACGATAATTGATCTTGAGAGTTTCACAAAATCCAACAGATCTGATAAGACTACACTGTTCGAGGCGCTGCGGAAGTAAACAGGCAATTTTAAGCTCCAAATACAAAACTCCCATTATCTTTATTAATTAATTGTGTGATAATGATAACATTGCGTAGAAATAGTGATATTTAAATTCAAATGTCAGACCTCACAGAGTAATTCTTTGTAACAATAGCAAGCTATGAGAACATCTAAAGCAAAAATATCAAAAAGAGATTACCAGACACAAAAAACTTCTTCCTACTACTGGTCACAATTTTTATTTTAAATTTATATATTATTGTTACATATTTGATACAATGATTAGTAGTATCTTAAAGCCTATGTATTGTTGGCCATACTAATGTAATGAGTTTTCACACTATGGCAATAATACTAAATTAGTAGTAAAATAACAAGGGACGAGCGCACAGGCAAGCAACGAAACGAAACCCATCTACCGTCATCACTGTGAATGTGTGATATTCTTTCATTTATGTAAGCGTCAACCCGACACTAAATTTACTCATGTGCTAAGGAGACGCATTTTTGAATCATTCGAAGTGAATTTTAAATTCATTAGTTTCGATTACTCCCAATCACAGAACATAGATATAAGAGGTCTCTTATATCTATGTTCTGTGCTCCCAATTTTACGTATTTTTGAAACATTAGAAATGAGTGTTGCCCTAAAACTCGAATATTATAAAAATTTTCATTTCATGCGTAAAAAATTAAACCGGAGAACCTTAAATCGTGGATTTAAAAAAAAATAGTTACTGGGGATCTTAACGTAAATTATCAAGATATAATGTCACTGTCAGTCATTTGATTTTCTATCGCTATCGGTAGAATATGGGAAACGAGTGGGTCGGACCTTCGCAATTTTAGGGATTCGCATACGAATCTTGCGATTTCGTACACGATTTGGAATTCTAATGATTCAAAAATGCGTGTCCTGTTCCTATGTAAGTATGGCTAGCTAGTATTATACTGGATCTGGACTGGATTAACTTAGGGCCGGGCGCCTGTTTGGGTAGGTATGCCATTATATGACAGTGCTTGCAAAAAGTACCATGCCGTGCGCTGAAGCCTCGAATTGAGCGGAACACGTTGGTTTTTAGTGGGTAATGTTGTAGACTCTCACATAACCTACGGGAAGCGCCACTGGCCAGTAGGTACCCCATAAAGGGTTTTACCTTTAGGGTTTTACAACAAAAATAAAGGTATGCTGTTGTAGGTAGTTGACTCGCTTCCTTGCGAGTGACCTCCATGTCCAGATTTTCAGCAATGTTATTCTATAAAGAATTCAGTTCTCACTTCACATCTCTCTCGACGCTAAGGAATATTTTACAAAAACGGATTATTTGTTGTCAATTTATTTTCTCTAAACTACCCACATTATTATTAGTGTCGTCATAGAATAGGTACTTATCTTGGCTAACTTTGTTTCCAGTTCACCCGTCAAAACTAGGGATTTTCACTAAGCTTTGACAAGTAAATTCGAAGTGAGCATCAAAGTGAGAAGTGTGATCTTAAGGCCACGGACTCGGAGTAAGCCACGAGCGGGGAGTTAACGATATATTGTCTGTTATTATCACTATCTGCGTCCAATATTCATTATTTTAATATGACTGTAATAATACATACTACTACACTACAGTATCTTTGGTCATCATAACTTTGCGTATTCGAACGTAATCTACTGCAGTTAGCTCTTGCGTGATATCGTCAGTTCCCGCGACATCGGTCGGGCCGTCGTCGCGTCGCGTCGCACTAATTGTTCTAGGAAATTACAACGTGTTACTACGAGCCTCGCAACAATGGGCGCGTCTAGCTGTGACAACACTATGCTGGCTATCAGTAGCAGAGTTAATTGCTAGACGTACACTTGTACGGACTATGAAATTGTTTTCAATAAATAAGGTTTTATTTAGGACACACAGTTTCAAACGTTGGTAAAAAGTTCTTTCTTTCTTTCATATATTTCACATTAAAATTATCCAATATTATTAAAACGTTTAATAGTGAAGGTAAGACCTATTATTGCGTCAGTAAAATAAGTTAAATAGTGATGATATAGGTATAATAGTGATGACTTAGGTAAATTTAAGATAATCAAGGTCTATCTCGCAAATATTTACAAATAATGAAAAACTGTTCAGGCAATATTTAATTAAGTTCATTATTTCTATTTATTTATTATAATCCAAATATACCTAATTAATTTCTTGTAATATCTTAAATGACTTTTAATCGTACCTAATTATAATTTATCAGAGCATTTATAAAACAACGATTGTTGTCAATACAACAATAAAAATAAGTGAAGATAATTTAAAAAATACTTCTATAGTTATATACTTACTACATATACAAACATATCAGTAAAATGTAATGTATGATAGCAATATTAACAGAGGTCAAGATCTGACATTGAAAAGGGCAAGGACAAATAAACAAGTATATGTAATATCAATAAAGCGTAGATAGTTAATTCTATCATAACAATACACTTATTATTTATACAAAAGGAGATAAATAGCATAAAATAGCGATCGTGTGTGGGATAGAACGCACGCGTCAGTAGCGATAAAATTATTGTTTATAGAAAGTTGTTTGTTCCCAATAAATGGGGTTTGTGCGATCGTTTACTTACTTATTGTTTCTTGCCGAGAAAGCCTTATTGACATAAAATGTCCGTACACAATTGGTTGTTACGTAGGTTCTCAAACTGCATGCGCTCCAATAACGAAACGGCTACTATTTCAATGTAATTACATAAATAGATAATCTTACATGCTAAGTAAGTAACATTGAGTTACACAAAACTACATATTAGAGTATGAAACATACGGTGCCTCAAAATAGAGACAGGTTCCCAATTTTCCATAGTGTGTCACCTATTTTTATACTTATACTAGCGACACGCCCTGGCTTCGCTCGGGTGCAATGCTTATGTAAATATGCATGTATTATACATATAAACCTTCCTTAAGAATCACTCTATCTATTAAAACAAACGGCATCAAAATCCGTTGCGTAGTTTTAAAGATCTAAGCATACATAGGGACAGACAGACGGCGGATAGAGACTTTGTTTTATACTATGTAGTGAAGGAAATATATACTTTTATGGAAGAAAATTCTCATAAAGGAATATTATTTGGGATGTGTAAGATAAACTAAGGCGTTATTATATATTTTCTAGTCCAACAAAGAGATTATCTTCGCAAAAAGTCTATAATAAATAAACATTGTACTGCCAAACCATCAAATTGTTGTTTAACTTACATTTAGAGAAAAAAGGAATACAACCTATTAAATTTTAGTATTATATGGCCTAATAAGTATTTTATAATTTAATGCCACCTACAGATATTGTTCAAATATACACGAATTAATAAGTTTGTTAGTCACATCTTATTGAATCCCTTTTAAATTACTCTAAAATTAGTAGTTTTAATAACTATTGTAGGCTAAATAAAGTCTGATATAAAATATAGCTAGTCTTCTGACAGTTATATCAGTTATCCGTCAACTATAACTGCCTAAGAGGTGTGTGTGTAATTTATTTTACAAAAGCAGTTCGCCCTTTTATTTAAGCGCACGGTTCCGTTTATAATAACATTAATGTGACACATCCATCGCGGCGTGCCCCCCTCGCTGCACACTGCGCGCATAATGAGTGGGCGTACAAAGGCGCAAATGATACGTCGGACGCACATGTGACTAGTTTTTGAAATGTAATGGCCAAAAATTCGAAGCACTTCTGTGTTATTCCTTCCATACAATCATTTCTACACTCATGAACTCATGATAAAGTAGTATAAGTAATGTGCATGATTAAAAATAATCTGGATATAATTAGTTAAACTTTAGATGTTTTGAAATCTTTATTGAGCGGTGAAGAAGTAAAAACGATGTGACGAAACAAATCACAAGCCTTATTGTTATTTTTTAAGTCAGTACAATACATTTAAATAGATAACAATAATAATTTTATTTGCCAAAAAACGGTACATAGGATCTTATAAAATAACATTAAGTATCTCATAATTCACCACACATGTCATGTAAATACATTTCAATGATTAGCTAAAATAATAATTCAATTATTAATTGAAGTATAAGTGCGGTTACTATTCCCAAATAAATGTTATTTTAGCCTTTGCTATCGTATTATTTGAAATACAGAGGAATCCGCACCAATCATTTCACAGAAAACTTTGTTCCGTTATGTATGACTCGTTGCAAAAGATTAAAAAGTGCAGAAAAGTTCAGTAATATGCTGCACTTGACTATGAACTACCTATTCTATAGAAATTACAAAACTTACAAATTTCAAGAAACACTAGTTATTAAATTAAACATGTATACAAATGCATTTATATCACGAAGTTCATAAAATAGTACGTGAAACCCAACTAGCTAGTCACCCTCACACGATCCCCTAGGGTCCTGATTATGCACCGAGCCCTGAGATTTTGATGGAATAACCACGGGGTCTATACTGCCACAAAGGACCACATATAGGTATCCAACATCTGGCGTTTTATTTGAAGCCTTTTCAAAATTGCAAACTTTTAAGATAAAAATCTTTGCGAATGTTTTAACGACAAAGTTAACCTTTTTTCTTTCATCTTTAACATAAAGCACTTGAAGTGGTATTATTGAAAGATTGGCTCAAAAAAGTTGAATCAATCACATTTTTCACACCTCTATGTCAGATAATAAGTGATCTCCTAAAATAACAATAAATCCGAGTCGACGACCGTTTGTTGAAGAAATATAAAATATTTGGCGTTGAAAATTTATCTTGCTGTTGGGAACCCTGCCGCTTGGGATTTTAATTCCTTATCGAGTTTTATTGTTGCTCAAATCTAACTCCGATCTTATTTCCAATGGCATAGGGTTCACAACGCTTAGATGATTTAATTTTACGAAGAACGACGTATGGCGCCCTGCGGCGTGCATGCACCACTGTGCCCGACGAAGCTACTTAATTTCGGAATAAATTTCAACCGTTATAGAAATCCCGAATTGGGAATTCATGAAAAATATGGCGCGCTAGTAACTAAGCTAAAACAAAACTATTTATGTCATCATATACAACTTCAAGCACAAAAGAGCACACTAGGAAGTAACGTAAGTCGATAGTAAAATTTCTTTTATCTACATAAAGCAAATGACGCCATACCACCTGATGACAAGCAGAAGTAGAGTCTACATGCAAAGATAGACAGTGCGAGAGATAAACTTATATATAAAATAAACCGCACTAGATATCCTCGCATTCCAAACCTGCAAGGTGCTTGTTCATGCCCCTTTCAAATGACCCAACACTGTAAGTAAGAAGGGAACTGTGGAGAGAACACTTTGCTTATAGCTTGCGTAATCAAAGCCATAAAAAGCTTTTCTAACAATAAGCATATGGGACTTATATTTACCTAATCGTCCATGCCCCTAATTTTTCGCATTATCCCTTCATTTAGGAATGCTATTGTCAACAGTACTTTATCCTAATCCTATACATTCCTAAGTTATTCGCTTATTTCTCATCATAGCATCTAGAATAGTTACTTAGTGATGCCTATAATGATAATATAGTTAATTATTATCAATCTGATGACATGTTCGTGTATCAATGTCCTAGGGAAATCGTTGCATGTATTTAACATCATTAGTGACTATGTTATCTGCAGTTACTCAGAATTAGCTCATAAATAATTCAAAGGTTATCGCACTTAATAATTAATTGCAGACAAACCTATATTGATTTTGGGTGGACTGGCTTTAATTAGCACACGATATTATGTTAGCTTATAGTTTCTTTATTTTGTGAGATTATTAGGTCAGAAATGTTTTTATTTAGATTACAACACTGATGATAGCATGCTTAAGTATATTATTGCAGTCGTCATATCCTGTAACATACAATTGCATAATTTTTGACTTTTAAAAGTGTATAATTGATTCAAGTATTCAATTAAACAGCGTCTTTGAATTATTTAGAAATAACACCAATTTTTATTCATACTTTATAGACTGTGCTTATATGCTGTTTCAAAATAGATTTCGTTTAAAACACTCCGTATGTAAATTCAAATTTGACTAGTATATGATGTATTCTATTAATAGTACTTATTATTTCAAAGCTTAATATTTTATTCAATCAAGCAAAGACATCACCAATGGTACAAAACAAGGGATACAGGAACAGTGTTATTACATTTTTTCTATTAGGCCGAGGGTTAGTACAAAGCTACCCTACCTTGGTTGAAACGAGTGTTTTTCTTGTTCGGATAGGGGATGTGATACCATGGGAACGCGATATCTAGTAAGTAAATATCAAAGAGTATTAAACATTGCTAATATAACAAAAAAATATAGGATTTTTTATTTAGACGCTCATAGGTACTTTATGTTGTTTTGAAAAGATATGAAAGCATGCGAATGCAAAAAGCAATAAACTTACAAATTGACAACCTTTCAAACGAGAAGAAAAAACGTCACATACACAGAAAAGTAGTTAAGTCCTCTTGCTCCCAACCCAATACGCTGCTGGCTCAATGAGCTCAACTCGCCAGATACAGGCCGGGTCATTGACATCTAAACAAAATAGCGCGCGAAAGTCTGGTCAATACACTTTCTAGACATAACAAATATTCAATGGCACGGAGTAATGTAACATTTCCGAGATTATGTCACCGGCGTATTTACGTTGTTACCCATTCATTACGGGTTGAAAGGAGCCCGTCGTGAGAATCGTGTCAGGGAGGGACACGGCCGGGGCCCCCACCCCCGCGATTATTATGCTAAGTGTCTGTTGGTTAGAGCCGGGGTGAGTTTTTCGCGCATCTGCTATTTATTTACGCGCTTTATATTCATGGGTTCACGTAACCGCGTAACGCTCGCGAGTACGGCGCACCTTACACTTCATTACACCCCGTTACAAGGTTACAGTGTGCAATCGCAATGTTGCAACATGACCCTTTTTGCGTTGCCGCTAAGGTTTGTAGTTTGCTGCAAGTTCGTTAGGTTGTTGGGCGCACCCCGCGTGACGCTCCTGTCAAACGCTGTTCGATTGATTTCGCTGGTAAAGTGCTTTTTCGGATAGCTCGAAGCTTATATTTTGTTTGAAGTGAATAACGAAGTTAGAGGCATTTTTGGCCCCTTTTGATCTCCATTAGTTTCTTAGCACGACTTATGTAAATGTGTGATATTATAGTTAATTTACATTTAACGTTCGGCGTTAACGGGAGATTTATTATAGTGGAGCGTGGGCGGGATACGTTATGAGATTTGTACATACAGCCGATTGAAATGGTATACAGAAATCTGTTAAAAGTTACCGTAAACACCGGCCATTTCAAATGGTATTTTCCCATGCAGCATCTATCAGGCAGTTAATTTCCTGCTCAAATGCAGCGATAGGCAAACACGATAGTTCAACTCCAAACATTTTCACCGAAGATATTTTGATTGAAAGTTCGGAACGCTTCCGTTTCTCCTTCCATAGGCAAACGTAAGATGGTTAGTCGCCTAAAACAATTGTTTGTTGGCTTTAGGAGCGCTGTGACTCTAATTGTGTGTTAGTAAGGTTGAAAACAGCGTGAGTCGCGCGAGGAGTCATGTTGCATTGGATGTTGCATCGTAAAGACAGCGCCGCCCTCTTCCGGCGCAGCCTGGCAGGAAATAAGCGGATCCACAGAGGTTGCTTTGTCTCCGGAGCCGCTACTTTGGGAAATATCCGTTGTGACGTGCCTTTCTTTAGAATGAAACACAATTTTGATTTGTAAATGTAATTACTGGTTTTAGCTATTAACTTAATATGGCTGCGGGCATGATCACAGTTTTTATTTTAGTATTAGCTATAATTTAATTTACATATAGACATACTCAATGGAATAAAATATGCAATTAAAATTTGGTGAGAATATCTAAATATGAGCAGGGAATTTTGAGATGAGAAGTGATTTTAATCATGTAAAGTGACATAAACACTGATAATTCGTTAGAAACACTCTAATTTGTGCACAATATTATTATGAAATAACATAAGTAGGTACCTACTTTTCATAATAAGTGAGATGAAAGAAAACAAACATGTCAAAAAATCTTTTAATTTACTATGAAGGCATAGGTAACAGAGACAATCGTACTTACCTCAATAACAAAATATCTAAGAAAACTAGCCTCATTGAATTTCTAAAAGTTATAATTCTAAAGAGATACTATCCGTACCACTGATATATCAATCTAAGATCCGTACCGACGACGCCGCCGGCCGCCCGCGCCGATGAAAATGAAAAAGCTCTTTATTTAAATGGACGTAGCTAAGTATTTTTCAATCGTCAAAAGCCCTACCACCATTTCGGTACGAATAATTATTATTATGCTGCGATGGAGAAGAAATGGCGAAAGAAACTCCACAGCTTACAATTTCATAATGATTTCAAAACATCAATCCAAGTCAATAAATAATTATCAATATAAGATCATTTTTACTACTGTGCATCTTCAAATTTCAGAAATAGTCACGTACCGTTTCATATGTAAGTAGTTCACTTTTCTAAAAGTTGTAATTATAGACTCGATCCTTAACAAGATCTCCCTAGAGACTTATACAGAGGATGGGGCTAAGAAAAAAGGTTGACGACATCTGGTATTTCAAGCTCAAGACACCCGAGAAATAACACCAGTGCCACCAGTATAGGTACTTCGGTGTTAATACAAAGTAAAATATCAAAATGCATTGCGCTAAAATCTGCGATAAATAACTCAAGAACAATGAACAAGTCTTAGCAAAGCAACAAATAAAAGCAACACTATTACTCAACTTGTTGAAGACTAAACAAATCCAATCCGACCATAATATTTACACTAGATCGATATGCGTGGAAACGGTGTCGATCCTGAGGTCCTGACACAGTTCTGATTAAAAGAAGAACAATAAATAAAATGTGCCAGACTAAATTAAAATATTTTTAGGAAGATTTTTTTATGTAAAATAGGAGTGTATTGATGTGGTAAAGATAAACATTTCATAAGAATAGCAATTCTAATTCCAAAACAAGAGTCCCGAAGATCACAGTTAGACCAAGAACGTTAGAATATCCAACAGTCGAAAACATTATGCAACAAATTTAGTGTATTCCAGTCGATCCTTATTCCAGCCCTTAAATCGAAAATAATAAAAGAGTTTTAAATTAAAACTGGTTCCAATTTTCCAAGTGACCTAGTTCCTATTATGGTATTAAATTCGCCTCTCGTCAATATTTAAGTGTCAATCCGATTAGTGAAGACGCATCGAATTCGAAGCGATAAACTTATCTTATGTTTTATTTGCTGTACACGCGGGTCAACGTACAACGATAACTTTGTTGTACCCTCGCAAGTGTTGCAACAAACCGTCCTACAACATATTAGTTTCTAAGTTTAGAAGTCTAATAGCAAAAACGTGCGTACCGCAAGAAAACTGCGACCACCCACGAAACAGCAAAGTACCTTCTAACAGTTATTAATTCCTAGCAGGGTACATAAACTTTGTTAGGTTAGCAAACAAAGGACGAAATAAACTATTTCTAGTAGAACTAAATATATAGGAAAATCCCGGACCGCTGAGATGATTTTTAGTACCTATAGCATCTGTCCTGGTTGTTGGCATTGTTTACAAGTTATATTATAGTTTATTGTTAGTTTTTAGTTTTGGTGCCACTTTTATGTGGGCGTTAGACTGGCAACCTGTCACTGTCGGGAGGTACTACATGGCCCATACTGCTAGATGTGGCTTTATGTGTAACAAATTGTTAACTAAGGCTCAACCCCTCAAGGGATTACGAGTGTGATCATATGATGTATGTATAGAGAAAAAAACTAAAGAAAAGGTCAACGAGTCTCCAGGGCGTTCGAGTAGGGCTCTTAAATTTATTATTTCGTATTTCAAACTAAGCTTGGTATTAGTATTATAATACTCTGACGTAGCTCAGTTTTTACGAAAGCCATTCTCCGATGGGGACCACCAGAAAACCTACTAAAGCACAGAATGGAAAAAACACATGATAAAAAGAGATGATAATCATGTTATACAGAAGGTAACGAACGTGAAGAAAATATGGATAGATTGTGTGAGAGATTGTGGCAAAGAAAGCCTAATGCTGCGATGACGCGCCTAATACTGGAGTCCTTTGACACTGCACCAAATTATGACTGAACATGATACAATTTTAATCTTAATTATAATGCTCTCTTAGTTGAATAAGTTATACCTACTCAAGTAAATAGTCCTGGTTTTTTTATAAATTCTAGTCCACATTGCATGCCGTGGCAACCATTAATTAAGATGGCACTTAGTTTTAAGTTTGTTTGTTTCTAAAATTTTGACTTGTATCAGTGTTTATCTTGTTGGTTGTCCTAATAAATTAAAAAAACAATGACGGCCGCCCGACGTGTATGGAAGAGAAAAACATATTACACCGACCCCAAATAAATTTGGAAGCAGGGCAGGCAAATTATGAATCAAGTTTCATATTACTCCGCACATCGAATTGTATGCCAAACTATTGACTGATATTATCTGGCAAGAGAATATATTGAAAACATAGGTAATATATGGATAATCAAAGCCAAACATTATTGATCATTAGCATCAAGTTACAAGTCATAGGCTAATTCACATAATTTCTTTGTCTGCAAAGTATGTCAAGTCCATAAGCAATGTCACAGTGAGTCACGTATGCAATTGCATGGTCGTTGCATCGGAAGAATCAATGATATAATTGTCCATAACTACTGTAAAAAATATATGGCTACCCTACCTTTTCATGGAATGCTAATGTAATATATTTTATCTATGCTAATATATACTTATATTATAAAGAGTAAAAATTTGATTGTTTGTTTGCATTGAATAGGCTCCGAAACTGGAACGATTTTGATGAAATTTTGTATGGAGATATTTTGAAACCATGGGAAGGACATACATTTTAGCGCGAGAACCGATATTAAAGAGAGCGAAGCCGCGGGCGACCGCTATTGTAGCTACTATAGTTCTTTCATCTAGAAAAATATATCAGTTCCACGTAATTCATAAATGACTAAGTATTTGGATATTTTTGTTTACTTATATTCAGCTTCAGAGAACAAACTTTTATACTTTTACTACTAGTATAGTATTATATTATCTGTGCTTTTACGAAATTCTAGTAAAATAAAAAAGATACGTTCTAAAAAAACTACTCACATTATTTGTAACACTTAATACTATTCTGTTATATTAAATTAACTACAGATCGTGAACTAAGACTGTTTGACATTATCGAATGGCATTATCTACATTACAACTTATGAATTTAATCTATACTTTACTAAACCAAAAGGACGATGTCAGTAATCGAACGAGTAGGGTTGCCAATGCCCCATTCTAACTTTTAAAGTATTAATTTAAAAGTTACCAACATAAATCTGTAACATGGTCCCGAATAATTTATAATTAAAGGTAAAGAGTTTTAAAAGAGGCCAATTATATAATGGAAATGGCCAGTAAAAATTATGGCTTTGAGTAAACCTTTTAACAACCTAACATTCTTGTTGGTTAGCGAGTTAGTAAGGCTTATTTAAAATTCCTCACGGCAAAAAGTAAAGTTACAGTGACTATAAAGAGCTCACACAAAAAAATGACGATATTATCAAAATTATACAGCCTAGATATTTTATTGGGATTTAAAAACTGTTCCGCGGACGTAAAGGATACAACCAAAGATTGATAGGAACGTATAATTATCTTAAATTGATCATCAATTTCCTACCCTCATCACAGCCTTTATATTCGAGCCACTGCTGGGAAACAAAGCCTCCCCTTTTCAACGAAGGAGGTTGAGGCAGTAGTCCACCACTCTTGCCCAATGCGGATTGGTGGACGGAGTATAAGGTGATCAGTACCCCTTTGCTGATCCATTAGTCGCTTTCTACGACACCCATTAGAGGATATGGGGTGATGCTATTCTAATCTGCCGGCATCACGCGGCCGTTTCCTCTCAATTTATTAGGGATCGGTCGATATCAAGGCATACCGCAGCTTTGATATCGACATTACTAACTGATTAAGGGTTTTCTCATTAGTTTACGGCCGTGTGCCTGCCTGACACCAACCCCTCTTGGGAACAACTTAAGCAGAACTTAAATTGATATATGTACTTAGATAAATAAGTAGACAACATACATTGAAGTTTTAATTTATTCTTTATATGTATACTAATGTTGCAGAATTGTGTACCTATCTTTAGTTTACACCCTCAAACGTGAAAAGAACAATAATACGGAATTAGTACTCTTTTCCCACTACAAAGATATAATGTAGAATTGTAGATCATAACTTTTGCTACTAACATAAAGTATTTATTATTGAAATACAAGCGTTTATAACTGCCCTAAAAAAACTATATTTCTAAATGGACGACAATTCTGCTGCTCTACAAAATTAATGTTTCACGCCTAATTGGCAGCCCTAATGCAACTGCATCGGCCTTCGGTACTGCATGACGACGATGGCGACCTCGCCTTTCATTTTCGCTTTGCCATCTAAGACAAAGGATTACACTGCAACTCAACAAGGACCTTTCGTCATGGCCTCAATAAATGCAGCGGAATTAGATTTCAAGAAAAACTGGTTATATGAGGAAATCTTACAAACAGGAACGTAGAAGAAAACGCAAAAAACATGTCATTATTAAATTCAGACTACCCGTAAATTCAAAATGCATTTGAAAAGCCTATTTACGTAACTTTGTTGTTACAAAAATCGAATACTTAACGGACGTTTCCCTCGTCACAAAAAAATATCTAGCCTAATATAAATAAGTTCTACTTAGTAAGGATAATTCTCGTTCATCTCTCGTTTAACCTTTGTAGTATTCAAATAAACATAATGTATTCGTCCTTAATAGGAAATCCCACATAATGAGCAACATTTTGAGTTCCTTTATTGAGCGTATTAACATAGAGATTGACTTTGTCGCAGCGGGCTACAAAATAGCACGTCAGCTTTTTAAATGAAATTTAATAGTTCATGGCACAGAAGCTTGGGTTAACATATTATACTTATAGCTTACTTCAGACATACGCGGTTCGATATCACAGTAATGCTGGGGCCGCACTTGCGCCTATCGTCACGAAGCTTCGTGCTAGGACACGATACACGCAGATGTGACCGGCCGTTATCGGCTATCGTCACGAATATTCGGGTTGCTTGTGCATTATCGGCCGGGAGGCGGTACGTCAGGGTTTTAGCGCGCTAACCTATCGCGCTGCGTGGTCAGACATGCGTTGTTCATTTCGAAGGTTGTTCTTCATTAGTTCAGACGCGTACGGGTGACTAAGTATACGTTACAGCTGAGTTATTTTTTATAATAAATGCATTACGTAATTATTAGCACACAATTTAGAAGTAAAGAAAGTGATTATGCATAGTTAAACGCAAAGAAGGATAATAATACTACGCAATTTACACGTCTGGAAATGATTTCGGCCATCTTGGATTATTGCACGATAGTTCGTGCAAATAAAGAAATGCCACATGCTTTATCGCGATAACTTTGCTGGGGCCGCACTTGCGTGTATCGTACGAAGTATCGCCACGCATTACTTCGGGACGATAGGCGCAAGTGCGGCCCCAGCATAAGAGAGAACATAAAATTATATTTCTATGTTACAGAACTTACGATATGGTATCATAATTATTATATCTAGTTTTAGTCAGACAATCCTAATAATAAGATTAATTTTTACTAAGCCATTGTGGTTTATTGATTCAGTTGCAGATGTCGGATCTATGGATCTCAGGTTGTATTTTCAGGGGAGTGTTCGTTTAGGTTAGTGCTAAGACATGTTTTAAGTTCGCCTAGGTTAGGCGAGTAGCTAGCTAACACCATTTTATCTATCACCATAAAAATGGTGTTAACAGCAAAGTTATGTTCTGAACATTTAGTGATAAGATAATCAGTCCTACAGCGGTTGAGGGTTCCTCGTGCTCGCTTTCACCAACAATAATGAACTTCTATACATAGTATAAAACACTTGCTGTATGCGCTTGGAACTTTTAAACTAACGCAACAGATTTAAATGTGGTTTCATCTATAGATAGAGTGATTTAAAGAGGATGGTTTAAAAGTAACCGAGGCGGGATGCAAGTTTTCAATAAATTGTAAATAAAAGACGGCTAATGCCTAATCCCTTCTATTATCATGGAAAGGTGCTCTATCTTTCTAATAAAAAAGATAACGCTAAATACATAGAAATATTATTACTTATAGGTAACCTTATTATAAATACAACAAAATCAATGTAGGTGCAGTCACTATCGATAATACCTAGGTATGTATTATGTAGTGTAGGTACCCACTGATAACAGTTCAGCACCTTTAGATATTACTTACGCGATTGGTCACGAGTATTCAAATGTGAATATAAATTATTGCTTGTGACTGTACCGTAATTCATGAACTTGGCCAGACGTCAGTTCATCTATTGGGTAGTGCTGACACGCAATCGCGTTTATAAAAATAAAAATGTGTTTCGATAAATTAAATCATACGTAGATATATCTAAAGTCATTATTTGTATATTAATCTACCAATAACGTTCGCATGAAGAAAGTGATGTTTGATTATTTTCAAACTGTGTTACGAGTATCAATGTCAAGTATATTAGTCACCAGAAATATACTCTGATACAAAAAACTAAACACATAAATCCTTCATAGCAAATTCTACAATCTAGGAAGCTGAGAACTAGTTATAAACCTCTTGGAACTGTCACAGTAATTGCTCTGTATGGGAACTGCACACGGCATAAATAAACTATGTTAGTTATTTTAATTAATGTCTGATTCATAGATAAATTGTAGCTGATTGCACTTACCATCGGCTGTTGAAATACTTTAAATCTTTACCATTCATGTGTTTTCATGAGCATCATAAGAAGGTTTGTGGTGGTAGACACGTGACTAATTCTCCTCTTTGCTTGGTCGTAAAAAAATTACCATGGACCCACTGATGGTAGTCATGAGAAAAGTAACTAAAGCGTGGTAGGAATATTCAGTAGGAATGTATGGAATAGGCCATGCACTTAGAACCCCTCTACGCTCAGTTCACTCTAACAGGCTAGACCAACCAAAGTCCCTTCTACTTTCTTAAAAAGTCCGGTGATGGTGCAATAGCCAATCAAAAGTTTTGATAAAACACGTTGTTATCGTGAAACGGAAATACGCAATATAATACGTGACTTTTTTAAATCCATTCATTATAATTGTCACACATTATTGGATATCCAATAAATAATGTATTCAATGAATTATTAATTCAAATAATTCCGTTTAATAAAAACATTGTTTCACGCCTACGCTTATGATTGCGTGGGTTTTGATATTAAAGTAAACTATACAAACTTATTTAAAAAATATATTTCTTAAGTTGATCAATTTATCTTTGTCCGATAGTCGTATATTCACATCTAATAGCATCACATTTTAAATCAGTTTTTAGGGTTCCGTACCTCAAAAGGAAAAAACGGAACCCTTATAGGATCACTTTGTTGTCCGTCTGTCTGTCTGTCTGTCAAGACCCTTTATCTCCAGAACGCGTGGACGTATCAAGCTGAAATTCACACGAAATACTCAGGTCTATTGTCCCTTTAAGCTGTGAAAATATCAAACTTCTAAGCCAAGCCAATCAAAAGATACAGCCGATTATGTCGATATTTTCAACAAATTTCCGACACTCGCAAAGGAATCAAAACCTACAGGATACTTCCCGTAAACTCAGAATCTTGAAATTTGGCATGAAGCATTGTCATATAATGCAAAGATAGGAAAAATTGCGAAAATCACATTTTTTTAGTTATATAATATAATAAAAATATTTTAATAAAATGAAACTTACTACCTTATTTCTCACGAACGAATAAAGGTATCAAATTGAAATTTATACCAAATACTTAGGTCTATTGTCCCTTTAAGCAGTGAAAAAATCAAACTTCTAAGTTAACGCAATCAAAAGATACAGCAGTTTATACCGACACCTTAGACGAATTTCCGTCACTCGCTAGGGAATGTTACTTTTGTACGGCGGAACCCTCGGTGTGCGAGTCCGACTCGCACTTGGCCGGTTTTTATTCTTTTATTTTATTACACTACCAACTAGCATTATTAATCGCGTTTTCTTTCCTGTCACGTAAATAGGTTATTGTATTAAAAATTAAGCACCGTTAAGGTATTCACTTTCTGCTGAATTTAGACACATGATTGACACAATAATTAGCAAATGTCTTTCATTGGTTCAAAACATTCTTCTGTAGAGCGAAATTTCTCACATTCTCATCACGACACGAGTGTAAAGTTTATAATTTGTATATTTCGTAATTGGCGGAATCTGACGTTGAAAACGATTACACTATAGGAAGGTGAAGGTCAATCCGGTCAAGCCTCTATTTCTCCGACTCTATTTGAAAAGACGATGATATCTACATAAATAGATTAAGTAAATAATAAAGAGGCAAGATACAACGCTAATGATGTCAATGTTATGTCTTAGTAGATACTAAAATCGCATACTTACTACTAAAAATTCTCACGTTCTTTTTCAGAGAAATCAAAAGATTAGCGTTTATTCTCTTGAAAGTACTTCTTAAAAAGAACACGATATATTTATAGGTAGTTTTAAGACAAAAGATCTGTAAGTATGGCAGATAACCATAGGCGGCTGTTGCGGAAAGGCTAGTTTTGCTATATTCTATACTAGCGACCCGTCCCGGCTTCGCACGGGTGCAATGCTTATGTAAATATGCATGTATTATACATATAAACCTTCCTTAAGAATCACTCGATCTATTAAAAAAAACCGCATCAAAATCCGTTGCGTAGTTTCAAAGATCTAAGCATACATAGGGACAGACAGACGGCGGATAGCGACTTTGTTTTATACTATGTAGTGATTTGTATTTTTTATATGTATATATTTTTGAAGTTTTATATTTAATTTGTTTTTATATGACAGTGTCTTAATATATGCCTTACAGAGTGGTGTGCCTTTCTTTTATGCGGTGTGCATATCAGTTTCTAACACCGGCCTTGTGGTATCTAAGCGGTCTCAGTAGCTTAAAGAATTTATAAGCTAAGCTATAAATAATTATCAGTCACTACTACGAAAAGCTAAAGCTATTTTTCTAAGGTATTTTTAGGCGTTTTAATAAATGTTTACCCTAAATTTACAGACTATGTGCGATATGGCAGCGATGATATTACTGCAACACGTAACAACGTGTAACCACGGCTAGTCCAAGTGTTGGGCGGCTTGGCACGTTAGCGTGTGGTAATTAGAGGGTCCCGAATTAGAGGAAGTGCGCGTCCGGTGTTTAATTAGGAGCTGTGCTCGTCCTGTCGCGAACACGTGGCCGTGGTAATCTACTGGCACTACGATAACACTTATTTACACTAAGTCGTATTACGTAGGTATGCGTACTTGCGATAATCTGTTTTAACTTAGTTGGAAATACAATGTTATTTATATGTGCATACGATACTGCAATAACTTGTATGAGCCTTGACGCAATTAGGTTAGTATTCTATACGTAACTAAACCTTTTTTCTTTCTTTTCAAAAGTAGATTTGAATTGAACAGCTGCCAAATAAAATGATTACATGACATAACATGTAATGCAGATAGTAAGGCAAACAATAAACTGAAAACACAATTGAGTTTTGCTAAGCCCGTTACTGTTCAAAGCCAGCTTTTGTGTTATAATGATATACCTTAAAGATAAACAAATACAAACGTTTATCCAATATCTGAAAATAGCAAATCCCTTTTGCCGTACAAGTTTGTACCTACTTCAGATCTACACATAAATCACATGTAATTTCTTTGCAAGTACTTGACTGGAGATATAGTAGAACATCATCACCATCAAACAATTAAAAGGACATTTTATTCAAAATACAAAAAAGCTGTAACGTTATGAACGTGCATTATAACGTACGGCTATTGTTTGTAAAGCGTAATGTTAGCCCTCCTGCATAAACATAGTACACAATCCCGGGCCTCGGTATCGCACAAAAGATTGTTATAGCTCGGCGCGTAACATTGTGATGTCACCGCTATCCTCAAAGGCCAAACGCCTCTCCACGCATATTCATAAGATATATGTTAATTTATTTGCAATTAACGATACAGGAACCTACTCTCTACATTTTAAATATAATCCACAAAGCAAGACGCTATTGGATTTAATATCTAATCTTGTACAAATTACTGATCACATTGAATTATAGAAATATTAGCGACTCGCCCCGGCTTTGCACGGAATTTTCGGCTTTTATCTAGTAAAATATGCATGTATTGTACATATTAACCTTCCTCTTGAATTACTATATCTAGTCCTGAAAACCGCTTAGGAATCCGTTGCGCAGTTTAAATGTTCCAAGCACACATACAAAAATAGCGAGTTCAGTTTATACTATGTACTATAGATATAGATGTTAATCAAGATTTGAGATATGGTTAAATTTCCAATACACCGTATCATGAACATTTAGTTACAAAAATAAAACATGAAGACACGAACTTTCACCAAAAGATGTGATATTTACATCGCACTTAGTTTCAATCCATTTACTCCACCTAAAATACACTAAACTTGCAAAACAGTACATCTCAATACATTTTACGCAAAGCATTGTCTGCATACTGCATACGCTTGACCTAATACGAATTCAGCTTCAGGTAGCCGACTTAATCGAGTGGCAATGGCTCAAAAAAGTCTCCTTCGCGTGATCTTGAGCCAGACGGGTAGTCTCGTAGAGGTAATTAGGGTTACCGCGGACGTACAGAACATGCGACGAATAAACTAGAGACTTCTGTGCATGCTATTTATGTGACTGATGGTGGCGACAATATAAAGCCCCAAAAGTATGACAATGCACTATACTACGCAAGTACATCAGCAGTTTATTTGAAAATTCGACAAAGAAAAACTCTAACTAACCTGCAATCAGTACGCAAATGGGTAGCCAAAAAAAATTTAACAATACATTTCCTTGATTCTTTAAAATCTACGTAAAGCTGGTGGTCCTGACTGCTGCAGAAGTGCCGTTCTACAATGTAATCACGCCAAAACCGATAACTAGTAAATTATCAACCACGTGTTAGAAATAGACGTTATTAATTCAGCGTATTTTTATTTGTTATCGGAGTCATTCTTACGTTGAGATGCGTCACAATAAGATTATTTAATCTATCTATAAAAAATTTACTGACACTTCTGATGACCCCGTGAGAGACATGACCGGTCAATGCGATAATGCCTTTTCATTGCGTCGCCTCCGCCGCCGCCGTCGGTCGCGTGTCCTCGTCATATCAGCGGTGATCCCGGTCTATTGAAATGTACCTTAACAGCATATCTATTTACCTTAGCTAAAAAATGGCAATAAAAGGTCATTGGCCGTGATTCAAGGCTAGAAACTTGAACTATCAAATAAAACAATGTCAATAATTCTTTTTGAACTTGTCGTATTGAGTTGAGTTGGAAACAGAGATGAACTTGCAATTAGGTAATGAACTTGACTAACTATTGAACATGAAATGAACTTTACTAAGAAAATAAGTGCAAAACGTTTACAGAATTATCAAACACCGATGATACATTCCTAAAATGAGGATTTAGTTAAGTTACTTAATATTGTAAACATCATCAACCTAAAGAATATCACAGTAATTTTAAAAATATTCAAACTTTTCAATCACGTTTTAGCAGAACACTATTAGCGTTATTTCCAAAACGCTCAAAGGCTATTTATAAATCTTAATTTAGAAAAAAAACTAGCATGTCCGGTGGATACAACTTTGGCAGGCAATTAATATTTTGGTTTGCAAAAAAAAAAAATTAAAATCTATTTGAAAGAATTTAACATGGAAGGATGTTTTACCGTTAGGGAGAACAAAGCTAGTAGGAACTAGGAGCAACTGGTTTCATAGTTTTCTCAGCCCTAGTAGTTACTATCGCACTAGAACGTAAATAGCCGGTCCGTGGGCGAAAGTGAACGTCGCGCTTCACGTGCCGATAGGAATGACTTGCGCAACATTGCCCAGGCGCATTGCGCATTGTTCGATGCGCGCTCTGCAGCGGAACAACGCAATTGTTTCTTTGTTTGGCGGATTTGTTGTTTACTTTAATTTATTCATAAAATAAATAAAAAGGTGCTGTCTTGAATTTATTAAGGATGTTTTATTATGGCGCCATAACAATAATCTTAACGACATTGCTGTGTTCCGGAAAGTTAGAGATAAGATAGTCACGTATAATAAGTTAGATTTAAACCAAGAACAGATCACTTATAATAAGTTAGATTTAAACCAAGAACTTTCCCGTCAATGAAAGAAAATAAAAAGTTACTTAAAGTAGAGTTGTCGGAAAAAGTGATAGCTTTAGATCGGCGCTTTAATTTGGAGTGGCATCTTGAGGAAGTATCGATGCATTACAAAAGTTTGTACTTGAAAAATCCTCTCTATTCGTAATATAATATTTTCGTCTATACGCAAAGGCGAAGTAGAGCTACTATGGCACCGTCCTTACCATCAGCTGAGAACAATGATTGAATTTTACACATCTTTAATATCAAACATAGAATTGCAATGTATGGCCAGGATGTTTTCAAGTTGTAATTTGGAACGACTAACGAATAAAAATCAAACTAAATATCGTACTGCGAGTTTGGGCGGTTTTTTGTTACTATTGCCGTTGACCACAGATGGCCTTTGCAATGTCATCGGAGTTTTATTGGAGACGAGGGCCTTTGTGACCTCCAGCTTGGAGGTGAACCACCTCTGGGGAATTCCTAATTCAGACATTTTGCAAGGGAAGCAATCTTTAAATCGTTTATCTTCAGTGTGTTCAAGGTGAAAATATTAACGTTTGTTTAAGGGGACCTATATAATAACAAAACATTTATTCTAATGTAGAAAATGCTCTAAGAAAATTTTGCAAAAGTCCGTAATAGGTACTCAATGTTAATGGAGATTCTATTGACATTTGCTTATTAATTGACAATAACTAAAGTAGGTAATATACTTCATTAGAGTAACTATTATCATTTTGTAAATACAGTTTCTGTAAGACATAAACGACACAGTAAACATTGGTGCTGTTGAACTTTCTGTACAGCATTTTTTTTTGTCTTTTATAGGTAAGTTCTTGGCCGTAACTGATGGCAGATCGAAGATGGAAGCGGTCATCACACGGAACTCTCAACCACAAAGTGCTATCTTATCAGTGTTATCATTAACCGCCGGATTAAAATAATGCTGTCAATACCATTACTCGGCGTTATACTCGTAATTTGCTATTAAGATGTTAATGGTTAACTAGCCAATATTTTATACGTCATTTTAAAGTCTGTCAAATACAGTCAATTGTGTTACCACATCGTTTCCCTGGTGCACGGTCATTATAAAAACACCACCAATTATGCACACACTTATCACGTTTCAGTACCTTTAATTTCCCACACAGGAGTCACGAACTGTCAAATGTGGATAATTATTTTTGCTCATGCATGACTGTACCTGCAGAGATTGTATAAAACTACCGAGTCTAAGCAACAAAGTCACAGAGACACTTAAAACTAATAGATGCAGGCGTCTCCAGTGATTGTTCGCTGGACAATGGGCATGCGGGTCCGAGGGTTCAAGGTTCGATGCCCCACCACAAATTACCCCCATGATCGTGTGCGTTGATACCGTCTCCGCTATTGACGTTAATAACGTCATAATTTACACGTTCCTCTGACATGCAACACACATTAAAATTTTCTTAGAATGGACGATTTAATTCGCTAGTGAATTTTTATTGAAGTTAAAGTTTTATTCATAAAAATACGAAACAATGATGTTTTTATTTGATGTCCTATCATTTATGTAGACTTGCCTGGTAATGACTGTGGTCATGTGTTTCTAGACATACACAAAGATGAATACAGAGTAATTAAAATAATTTAACATTCTAAGTCACATGCCATCGTCGAGTTGTTTTTGTTTTCCCACCCCGGCTAGTTCCGGACGGCCCTTTTCAGGGACACGATCGCGCCCGAAGTACCCCGGGTGCGGTCCGATGGCTGCTCCCGGTGTCCTCGTCAGGAGGACGCACCAAGTCGAGCAGCCGTCGGAGAGGAGGCAGCCTATAAGTCCGACGTCGGCCAACGGCCCACAGGGGCTGGCGTTAGACGGTAGCCCCTGTGGGCTGCTGGTCACCAATTGGTGCACAAGGAGTGCCTAGACAGGCAGCGTTGGGATGGTCTCCGTGTAGTTGCGCTCACTTGCGCAGATCCCTAGCCGTCCCGCAATAGCGCACTGGGTGTCAGGCCGGGGAATATGTTTAGTGGGTATGGAGGGAACGCCTTTACCACATATCCCCTGCGGTTGGCACCACCGCGCAGGGACGATGCGTAAATGCATTTGACCTCCCCGTCAACAAAAAAAGGGCCCGTACACAAAGTAACAAATAGAAATGATAACGAATTTCGATAAGAACAAAATGTATTGAGATTGACTTGAGTCGTCGTTAAATCACGTGACCAATCGTAGATCTAAGTAAGTTGGTAGCGAAAGTTAGTACGCTGTAGATAGATGCCAATTTGGCCTATGATGACGAATTTCGATATCTTATCGTTATGAAACGATTGCCACTTGCCTAAAGCCTCCAGGACTCCACAGAGGTTTATTATCGCGACACATTAGGTAACATTAATTTATATTACTGATGGCAGCTGTAAAAACGTAAGCAGCGAAGCGTAGCCACATACAAGTTGTAGCCTCTGTGAGAGCAACACTGCTTATTATTAATTACTCTAATAATTTGCTATTCCATTTCTCGGTACGCAGAAGTAGCCCAATTGGTAGCAACTTGACGGGTCTTTAGGAGAAAAAATTAAATCATTAGAATGATCTATCTAAGCGCGCATAAAAAGCAATGTAAAATTTATCTGCAATGTAATAGACTTCAAGTTCTCATTTTAAATTCTACCTATTAAGGTGTCACTGCTAGCAGGGGCTTACGTGCTTACTATATCTTGGTTTCATTCCTTGAGTAAGTAACTGCTTGCGAACCAAGAATGCAGGTATATTAGAAGAAAGCAAAGTAAAAGGACCTGAATACCTTCCTGCGATGCATCGCAGGTTTAAAATCAATTTAAAATCAGTCTTTGTTAGGATGATGGCAGAATTGGAATAATTTGCTTTTCGAAGCGAGGAGTAAATTTTAAAAAGAGACTACCGCCACCGCCTCGCTAAATATTACACACAATTGTAATATTACCACTATTAAATACACGTTAAAAAAGGCAAACAATAAAAAAAACTATCTCACTAAACTAATAAACAAAATTACTAGAAAAATGCACTGAAAAAAATCGACTTGTCTCAGGATTGTGGAAGATGCGGGTTCGAGTCCCGCCTGAGACAAGTCGATTTTTTTTCAGTGCATTTTTCTAGTATTAATATTTACGCGTTTGTAAACGCAAAAATAAAATTATTCCATAAACAAAATTAATTAAATTGAAATCAATGAATTATTAAAGCACATCAAAGGTTATGTGTGGAACGCTTCATAGCATTAGCATGGATTAATTCAATTAAAATGACCGGTTATTAAATAAACCCTCTTGAAACTGTACCTACACCCATAGCCCATACAGTGTTTACGTCTCGAAGAGCTTTCATGCTCGTATCGACTATAACACAATTACTAGGCAAAGGCCTCTAACTTGAACTCCTCTCACCCTCTATATATATGTACCTACCTATATAGTAGCTACTAAGCATGACAGTTATAGCTACTCATGTGACCCAAGGTGCCTATGCAATCAAACAAGACTATGAATTAGTTTCTTGTAAATTAATTAAAAGAACTCCATTTTATCTGCACGAACATCTGACTCGTACGCATACCGATGACAAAGATAACATGAACGTGGGAATTACGTTCATATCGTAAACATAGTTAGCACTAACATTACAGACTTGTGTAATATTTGATCCACTATCACATATCTATAGGTTTTATACTATCGGAAATCGATGGGGCCTTTTCGAAACATTGTATGGTTACATGTATCTTTTAAAGATACATACAGGGTGTAAAAGCCATGAACAGTCAAACGAAAACCATGTATTCTGCTCATCATCATAACATTTTTTTTTTCTTTAGACTATACCTGGGAAATTGATAGTTACGATTTTATTGAAGGTCAAATTCATATTTTTTTTTTTTTTTTATGTAAACCTATTCTATACGTTATTTCTTAATTATTGTCTAAAGAAACATTATAATTTTTTTTAGTATTTCATAACAAAAAATGGCTTCAAATCGTTAGCGTTCAATGTAGCTCACTCGATGCGCACGGACACTAACGAACGGGGCCGCCCGCCGCCGTCTGGCAAAATTATCGCGATTTTGCGAGTTGCGTGCGAGTCGGGCACTTTACATTGCGCGGTACAATTTGAATTTTTTTTAACACCAAAAATAAAAATCATTTCCCAGCAATATTTTTTTTGAAATATGTCTTATTTTGATGTATAGAATACATGGTTCTCGTTTGACTGTTCATGTCTTTTACACCTAGTATATAGTTAAGTATCTTTTTTTTAGATTTAAAATTCAACTAATTATCGCTATGTACAAAGATCTGTTCGTTTTCAAGAACATCAAACAGAATTTGTATACTACAATACAATGCAAATTTTTGAAACCGTGCTAAGTACCAACTTTAACGCAATGCAGTTTCTACAGATGAATTAGGTTCTTACTTACCCTTAAAAACACACTTTTATACTATTTTTATACTTACGTTGAAATTTTAAAGAAGAATTGGCTCTAATAAATGTTTATAGCTCTTAGTAATAGACCAATACTGGTTCTTCACCGTCATTCAAGAAATAGTTATTCCTAAAACGGAACCAGTCTCGTTTCCGGTCGGTTACGGCGAATAGATCTCGAGTGAATAAAATTATTAACAATAGCAATTCGATTACGTATCAAAACCGGCTGCAAGCACGGCGTATAAATTGTACGCTTCATTCACACGAGTACAATTACGATTACGACGTCTCGATTACTATTATTTTCGTTGTTAACTTGTAGAACACTAGCAGTCGCGATTCGGACACGTCATATATCATTCGATGGCATCAAATAAAATCTAATTGCGTTGAAATCTTTATACCGCAACATAGTTTTTTAGATGCGCGGAAAGGAGGCTGCGTGCGAGTTGTCATCGCGCCGGCTGATTATTATTATGCGCGCAGCGTTTGATCGCACGTATATTTAGCGAGCATCGTACGAGGTGAACGAACCGTTTAATTTTGTAACGATCCCATTACGGCTGAAACAACCGAAGACGCGTTTTGTGATATCTCTGGAGAGACGGGCACTAACAATAACAATTCAGCATTTGCATTTTTTTTTTTTCTAATTCCCTTTGAAATACGCTTTAACGCACTATAGCGCTTATAATTCAAAAAAGGCAAAGCTTTGGACAAAAATTTATTTTAGGTTACACGAATTGAAATCTTGCATTATGTTGCCATGCAATTCCTCAAAATAGTGCAGGTTGCCAGCCTGTCGCCTAACATGGAATTCATTATTGTAAAGTTACATAAAATGTTCAACTATAATACGGCATTGTTCTCTCGCTGTAAACACGCGCTACACAATTTAACATAAAATGTTATTATTACAACAACCAATTTAAAATGTTACAAATCAAATTATAATCGAAGTTGTAAAACAGTGGCATTTAACACTTGGATAGAATTGAAAGCGACAATAAATGGCATGTGGCTATTAAATGCACGATTGTTTGGTTATGATAACGTTAACGAAACAGTTCACCACGAGCAAACTCGAATGTGGCTTCGATTTCTTAAGCTGATAATAATTTGTGTCATTTATTATTTACTTTTCGTGTATTTTTTATGCTACGAGAGTCGCATCGCAATCAAGTGAACTCACTGCAATCAAAGGGTATCACACCAGCGAAGGTGACTTTCTATCATTAATATGTATAATTGTACGAGATGGCGGATAAGTAATAATGGATTATAATTAAGTGTTAATTCAAATTTAATTAAACTTACATCCAATATGTCTTGCTTCTTTTGAATTTGTTCTTAGTGTGCGAAATTAAATAATTGTACAATATGTAATATTAATACCTAATGAAAAAAAATCATATTACTTAGGTACTTAGGGATACATACGTATAAAAGCGAGATGATGGAAAACAATATAGTACCTATGTGTTCGCAAAATATGAAAAAACTTAACTTATTATGTGGATTGCTTAAAGCTTTGAGAATGGTAGATTTTTGTGTAGATTAATGGTAGCGTTTGTGCGTTCTCGGCAAGTTTTTGCTTCTTGGTAAGGATCACGGAAGCCAAGCGTCGTCGGTACTCGGATGGGTGACCGAAAATGTTTCATCTTGATTTTCCTCCGTGCTTCGTCAGCACATTAAGCTGGTGGTCCCGGGTGCTGTTGAAAGATATCAGTCGTTCCCAAGGAGGGTTGGTTTCAGTCACACGGCCGTAAAAATCAAATGGTACCAAATCAGTTTACAAAACATACTAAGCCGAGTTCAAATAAAATTGGGCGCAAGACAGGAGAAAGAACAATACTTGAAGCTTTAAGCATAGCTCATAATAATGTTACTGACTTCAAACTACAATCATTCGTTCTAAGAACTCGGGCATTCGTTTCATAGATAACGCATATTGACGCGTTATCGTTATTGCCTAGATAACGACGAAACAAATCGGTTATGTTGGTTTTACTAGATAACCCGAATGGTACTTATCAAGTTATCACTTTATCGGATGGGTGTGTGAAGTTTGGAGTTTGTCTGTTGTGATGATGGAAGAATTAGTTTTAGTGGTGACAGATTGTAAAAACATCAAATCAAATATCTTTATTGCGTATCACATAACATTCACAAGGGTCTTATACATAGGCTGTAGTTCCTGTGATACCGCAGGGGCACTGCAAACATTAATTAATTAAACGGGACTCGAACCCGCACCTTCCACCCGGATTGTGGAAGGTGCGGGTTCGAGTCCCGCCTGAGGCAAGTCGATTTTTCTCAGTGCATTTTTCTAGTATTATATTTACGCGTTTGTAAACGCAAAAATAAAGTTATTCCATACTGAAAATCTATAATCATATTAAACTTAATATAGGAAAGCTTTGGCCTTTTTACAGACTATTTTGCTTAGGAGGATTTTGATAGCTCATTAAACCAACCTGATTTTGCAATGGTAACAAGCTAATGGTAATTTTTAAGCCGTCTTATTTGTTTTATATGATTCCGGGAAATAGACAACAAAGTTTAGGTTTAGTTATAAAGTGTTCTACTCTATTCTTAATTAATGGCGTCGCGATACATAAACGTTACGCATTTTGCCAATGTCTAGTGAAAATGTACTAATTACAGTAACAAAAATTGTACGGTAGTTTTGAGTTAAAAATGGAGTCTCTAAACACATGTTTTTTCAACAAGAACTCGGGAGAAACCTCAGGTATAAAGTGATTCAAGTATGAAATTTCAATGGGTCAGGTCGAATTCAGCTGTATTTCAGTTTGACCAGTGGGAGTAATAAACATCTCTTGCTAATTAACCCATTAACGCCCAAATGAAAACCACCTTTATTTTTTTTGTTTTAATGATATTTGTTGTATTATTAGGGACAAAAGAAAAGGTATTTAAAGAAAAATATAACAAAAAAGAAATATGTATTGAAATATAGGTATGTACTCGGCCGGGTACACTGGGCGGATTATTGGGAAATTGTCCGAAGCAAGGTCTTTCTACACATAATGTTTTCACACATTTTTTAGACACATTCACACATTTTTTAGTTCTATTTACTCGTATTTTGCCTGTAGCTCTGAAGCCTAAGGACCGGAGGTCAACGAATAACTGATATTTTGTGAAAAAATTGTCAAAATAAACGATATGTTCACTAGGAATTACGGACATTTTGTCCAGAAGAGATTTCACAACTCTTGCGCCTAGAGGATTATCAGCTACTTCGTTAGTCTTGCCACAATACACATCGAACGCATAACAGTATCCATCTGAACTAGTGGCTGCCCAATTCCGATATCCGAATCGTACAGGTTTACCCATTAAAAATTGTTTTTCGGGGTTACGGCCGATGTATTTTATCATGGATTCATCTATACCGTATAAAGTTCTATAGATATATTCTCATGAAAGATTCCCGATTGGCAAGAGATTTTCTGTATTTCTTCACACAAAGGTCTCATCTTGAAAAGCTTATCGGTGGAACCTTCAGCTAATGAGTTATCTACGAAATGAAGATTACGTTTTATCTCCAAGAATCGATTCCGTGACATGCAATTTGATACTATAGGAGCTCCAAGGTCTTCATCCAAACTCCAATAAGCACATTCAGTTGGTAGTACAGGAGTGCAGGCTTTAAATTTTTCTACGACCACTTTTTGCATATACTGGCTAGCTTCATCTTCCCCCACATAGGTTTATTTGATTGAATATTTCTGGATCGTTTCGAAGGCCTTACATAATTTGACAAAGGCTCATCGTCACTATCGGACCAGTCTGAAACATCATGATTGGGACAGCGTGGTATGACTTCTACAGTTCGTGGAACTTCTCTAGGAAGATTAGAAGAAACCAAATCATCATCGTTCCCTTCTTCTTCGTCACTTACAATAGCAGGTTCTGGAGGCCCCAGTAGGACATCATATTCCGAATCATCATTTTCATCTGCAAATATAGATTCGACGGCTTCCTCCAGCTTAGCATAGCTATTTTGGCTTGTGAAGACACGACGGTTCGCCATTGTTGAATAATGAAAATAGCTGATAAAAATATAAATTTGTTATACATATGTGACCATTGTACTCAGCCGAGTACAGTGGAATAAAGTGAATCAAAACGTAAAAATATCGAAATGAAATTCATCAAAAACAAGACATAATAACAAAATAAAGAGTAACAAATTGTTTGTATCAAATTTCTGTTAAAAAAAGTTCTATTTTGTAATAAAAATTCATCGTTGAAACTTACCATATAAACTTTTTTTGCAACCCGTATTTGACAGTGGCAAAAGTGACATTTATTTTCGCGCTACACTAAACTTTTTTATTTTATCAGACGAGTTGACCATCTGGTTATGAAATAATGAATTATTTGAATGACAACCATAGATAATAAAAACTAAATAATACTTTTTGTAGTTGTACTCGCGCGAGTACAGAGGGCGTTAATGGGTTAACTTCGGACTTCGCGACATCTTTACATTGAACTATTTGTTCCCGTTACATTTTTTTTCTGAATTTACCAAATATTAAGAGTTTTATTTTGTTGAACATTGAAAGCTAAGTGAATAATGAGACTAATTTATAAGTCTTGTAAGAAATAGCGGTCATAATCTAAACTAGGGTCGAGTTGGGTAACATCTAAACAACCGCAAGCTGTATAACTTGTTTCAGACAAACAAAGGAGACTGTTGCCACAATTAAAAACACCTTGTTACAATTCTTGTAAAGTATTTTCTTGATATTTTATTGAGGAAATTTAATCGAATCTGAACTTTCCCGTTTATGGGGAGAGGTGTTATGTTACGTAATATATATTTTACTAAGGAATTTTGCTTTGAAACCTATGGAACCTATTGCCATGCGCCTACCAAGACTTTCTTTATCTTTATTCTGGCACGGGTCAGGTCCTTTTCGCAAACCACTCGGGATTATCAAGAACTATGTTTGGATTTTTAAAAGCGTGCTGTATAATATTACTTTATTAGCGCACCACATTCCAAGTCTTTTTGTTTTGTACAAGCTGAAATAGGTATTTCCTGATTTATAGCATATGGTTTAAAAGCATAATACTAAACTACACAAACTGCCTCGCCGATACCACAACAAATAAAACACAAGTTGCATAAAAATTTAAGTAAAAGTTTACGTAGATAATAATATCATTATGGCACATTACTACCTGACCCTTGCCGTGATATTGATTCATTGAAAGACATATATACAAGCGTGTAACGGTAAAAATTATGTAACCCAACCTCTCCATGACCTTACTTGGGGCACGCTAGGTAGGTACTTTACTGTGTATTATAGGAAAACCCCAAACAAGGTAACAGGAAGGAAACACTATAGAAAAATATTCTGAAATTTTTAACCAGAAACATGGAAGTACCAGATTCAATAGTTCGAAATTAATTTGTTATAACAATATCACGATCATCAACATTAACGCCAAAATCACGATATCAACACTATTTTTAGACATAATCCTATGAGAACACCTCTTGTCCTTAAAACAAATGGATCTTTTGTAAGCAATAATAACAATTTCATAATCAAAATTAAAACACGCAATCAACAAGAACATAACACTCCGAAGCAACTAAAACGAAAAAAGTTAGCAAAAACAAAATACAAACTTGCAAATAAGAACAGAAAGAGCGTTTAAAAAGAAAAACATCTTGAACTTGAATTCTACAAGTTTTATATCCAGGTAAAGGCCACAGGACTACAACCTATAATGTGGGACGAAACCGGATCGCCAGAAGTTAATTTATCAGAGATGTACCAAAGTGCACAACACGTTAAAAAGCTTAATAGGTAGACAGTCTGAGATGGTTTGTGCCAGTTACTTTCCTAAATAATAGAATACAAATACAACAATAGTCTAAGAATTCGTGAATATAATATGTTTATGTGATGTGATGTTATTGTGATTGTGTAAAAAGGTGCGCAAAAAAGATGAAATAAAATTTGACTTACATTAACATCGAAGCGTCAACTTTTCTGGAACTGGGAATTGAATACAAAATAACAATCACAAATACTCCCTTCAAGGAAAACTTTTAATAAGACCTTTTCTATGGATGATTTGCGAGTGTTAAATTGCACATATCAAATATTTCATATCTCTCTCAATATCCGTGTGAATTTTCACTCAGGGAATACCTATATAAGATATTGAGCCGTGTGATCGCACCTAGGCAAATAGTTCACAAGCTCTGGCGCAAGATGCTGCGTTATGAAATTGCCGGTTGATATCAGGTTATGCTGGATCGGGCTATATTTGGCACGGAAATTGGGCGTGAGAGGCGGAGATTGCTTTTAAATCACGTTACGCGCCTGATGCACCGTTGCAGCGAGGCTGGACGTCACGACAGATAATTATGACACTAATTTGACTCATGCAAGCTTTCGGAACGCCTCGACGACTTCTGAATTCATGCTGCTGGTTCTTTCGAGAATTAATAAAACAAACGCGTTTAATGCCGGTAATAAATGAGACAAAGCTGAAAAACTCGTTAAAGGGAGGCCTTTGGAACTTGGGCTAATAGCTGTTAAATGAATACGTTCGCACAGTCATAGAATACTTAAATAACACTAAGGCAGTAACAAAAAATGTCGGCGGAGCTCCTTCACAAAGAAAGTAAATAACAATGATAATAATGGTTTGTTGGGCTTAAATAAATATATTCATGGAGGTGAAATAGAACGGACAAAACATTGTAGCACAAATTATTTGTAAAGGCGTACAGGTAAATACTTTAAAGACGGTGAACTAACTAGAAAAGGAGAATATTTGAGTCACAAAAAAGAATATATCCTGAATAATGGTTACAGTATCCGATATTAGCCTTGCTGATGTGTTAAAATTATAAAACAGAGTTTTATAATTCAAATTATAACACGTAAAATAATATTGTCAGCCGGAAATTCAGTGATGAAAAATGGAGAGTGGAATCGTGCTGATTTGGATAATTAAGTTAGTAACGAAACTATATGCGAAGTTATCGTGTAACTTGCTAGAATATTTGACTAGAATAGAATAGAAGCCGCCAATTACATTAAATTTGTTCTAGATAATGATGCGAATGATATTGGTTTTAATGTCGCTTATAAGAATGACCAGGCTTCAAATGAGATAAGTCTTTAAATAGTTATTACACTAATTTTACGTAGAGATAAACTGAGTGTGTATGCACGTGTATGTAACACAAATCATTGCACGTCTTTTGTTTTTATGCAGTGTTGTCTTTTCGCTCCGGTAAACTGTGATTTAAATAACAATTGGCTTCAGATAATTCTTAAACATTATTCAGAACATCATTATCTTAAGCGTTAAATGTTATTGGTATCGGTAAAATAAAAAAGGGTCACCTTAACACATCTGCACATATTTTAGACACGTGGTTTTAATGATAAATATAGTTTAATTTTGCAATAATTATGCCACAAACGTAAATCATTATTATTTTAATGCGGCAAGACCCAAATAACTTGCGTCAAAACGAGAAGCGTCATGAAATTACAAACGAGGGTAATCGGAAATAACAAAGGCAAATCACAGATGTATTATTCACACTCAATTTAATTATTATTTATAAGTAAGTAATTACCTAACCCAAATACAAAATAGTATTGCAACATAATTGTAAACGGCTGACATGATCCAAAGCGTTAAGTAAGCATTATAAATCGTAAACATATGCGTAAATGGCGAAATCTAGTTTTTCACATAATTATGTGACTAGGCATAGGTAAAACAAAGAAAAATAAATTATTCATCACATAAAACCGGAAGACTACGCACAAGGTGCTAAAAGCGCACCTGCCAACAATTCCTAGACCTTAGTTTGTTAATATCAAACACATTATGCTAACAAGAAACGCTCTTCCCTTATTCTAATGCAGTTTAAAATTCTTTATACTTACGTAGGTGCTGCTAATAAAAACTAGTCTAAATATATAAAGGGTTTTCATCCTTGTGCACAAACTAAATAGCAAGTAATTTTACTTGTTTTTAAAGAACATAAGTTTGCTAAGCATTCAATATTTATTTTCATTCTAAAAATTATATAATACTTACTAATAGGATATAATTCTGCGAAAACTAAAGTGAATTTTACCATTTACATTACATATAAAGAATAGAAGTATTTTACAATTGCGATTGATATTTCTTTGAAGTTTACAAGATTTCCCATGTACACATCTGACGCATTTATTATTACTATAATTATTTTAGTAAGCCATGTGTATATTACTCACGAATGACGTTTTACGATAAAACCCGTAATATAAGCGAAATAAACGATTTAACTGAATTGATTATTCAATTGTGGGATTACTAAGTACTTTAATGTATTAAATTTTGATAAATGACACTCGTTTAATTGTGTAAAATATAACCTAGGGAGGTAGCTAGAATTGGTACAAACTCGTGTTACTATTTATGATAACATCCCGAAAACGGGTTTAGAATAAGATTATTAGAATGTCTAATAGTTATTCCGTGCTTTTAAGAATAAAATTTGCCAGTGATATTTTGAGAATAAATTTTTTGTGCTAAATAAATATTATTGTACCTATTCTATATTATTTAACAGCAACTACCAAAAATAAGACCCTTTCAATTTACTGTTAACAAAAAAACCTACCTTCCCTCTACCTAAAAAAACACTACTATTGTCAAATTGGACACAAAAAACGTCGAAGTTTTTTATTCCAGGTTGCACCCGGCAGGACGACAACTTTATGCCATTCTCAAAAAACCGCGAAATATTTTTCGGGCATTGCTTACCGGGGTATACTAAGTTATCATGGCGACAAAACGCATTAGGAGCACAGGATTCGATCCTCCGTGCGGTGTTCCCACCCGCGTTCATGGTGTTTTTAGGGCCGAGGTCGGGATAATCACCTCGGTCGGTGGCGTAACATAACTTCTCATCGCCCGGCGGGACAGCGGTCAACTCCTGGCCGGCGTCACACTGCACATCCTCTTGTCACACACTGAACATTATAATTATGATACACGGCACTGATGGGGTGGTTCACTGAGCACTGTCACTGTCACGGAGTGGATCGCGGAGCAGGCGGCATGCGCTATCAACGCCGATGCATTGGCGGCAGTGTGCGGCGCGCGCTCCCGGGCACGCAACAGCTGACGGGAGGCGCAGTCCCCCCTTCCTGCCGCGCGCGCAGCCGGTGCGTGCGCCCCACCCCCCGCGCCGCAGCTCCTCGCCCCTCACCCAACCTCTAATCCATTATTTACGGACGGCCGACCGGTTTCAGGCGCGTTCGTTCTGCCCGCGCCGCTTCACGACGATCGTTCAAATTTAATGCCCTTCCTATGTCCGGCCTCTAATGCGATAAGATTACGGTCTACGGCCTCGGGACCTGCTCACATTCGGATCAGCTACATCAATCCGCCACAATTAGCGGTGGACCTATAAATAATGATAAATGCAATCGTAACCATCGTAATGTGCAATAACCAAGTTGAAATAGGTAGTTCGCTATATACGTAAATGAAACCAGGCATCGAAAGCACTAAAAATCCTATAACCCAAGAAATATTCTGTTGAAAGCCACAAGTACTCTATTATTCGAGTAGTAAATCAGTACGCGGGCCATAAAACCTAAAAATAGTACTGGAAAATGTGTAGGATAAACCAAGTTTAGTCAAGTTATATTGTACCTACGTAGTTCAAGTTCTCAGTTTTATTAAAATGGAGACTGGATTCGATGAAGATACTGCCCACATATTCCACATTATAAAGGCTTTCTTAGTTGACCCCCTCGCACACTCTACAGTACAGTTTATCTCAACATCTTATCTTACTTCCGTGAAAATGCTTAAAAATTTCTTAGGCCTTATCTCCATTCTGAGAAGACTGTAAGTTCCAAGTCCAGGAAATCCTTATATTACTCTACTAACACCCGTTATGTTAGGATTAAGAAACTTGATTTGAAAAATCAATTCGTCTTACAATTCAAAATTACTTTGTCTGTCGTCTTCACCTCTTTTGTTTTTATAGAAATTCAAATATATTTGAAATTGTAAAGTTCTTCGGATGATAATTTTAACACCAAGGAGATTCCTATGTAGGTAGGTACTCGTAATTAATTATAGCAACAACAGTCAACATGTGCGTGTGTGATTTTTTTCAATTGCGCTATAGCAATGTAAAGTAGGCAAAGGCAATAAATTCAACGTGGGAGAATAATAAATTATTAAGAGAACTGTAACTGGATCAGCTACGAAATATTAGCATTCAGAAGACCACCACGTCGACGAACGATATCAACAATATTGATATAATGGGATCATGATATTAGATACTTTAAAATCATTAAGAATTAAACCCCAAGAACTTAGATGTAGGTCCGGTTCATCGGGACAGGGTGAGCGTGTTTCATTTCAGAGTTCCTGGTAATATTAGCGCCACTCGGATGGGTCCCAAGATGCCTGCTTTGGGAAGCACTTTCGGACAGCCATAGAAATCACGTAGTTCGCGGAACTTTGTTACCTGTGTGGTGCGGCGGCAGCGCAGCGCCAAGGTGAACGCTCGCACCAAGGACGGCTCGACCGCGCGAGGGGGGCGGCCCGAGCCCCGCGACCCCGGTTCCCCCCGGACCTCAGTAAAAACGCTTCGAACCTTCAAAGACGGGCGCAGTGCAACCCAGCAAAAAAAGGGCCCGAGACGACGGAACAAATACAAAACGCTCCACAACCAAAAAAAGAACACGAGGGTCTCGGCTAACAGAACTAGTTGGGCCGTTTTCTGATGGCTGTCGAAATGTACAGTTCGCGTGTCACCTGCGCCTACGCAGTCGGGTCACGCACCGAGGCCGCGCGAGTTCCTATGATGTAATAGACGAACGATAAAAAACGGGTAACGGAAGAGGCGCGGAACCGGCCGCATCGGCGACGGTCCACTAATCACCTGCCATCTTATATTTTCGCAGCTATAAACACCGAGTGATAGAATCTCGTCAGTTATTAATATTCTACAGACCTCCGGCTTCAATTATTCATGCCTTCATTCTTATTCGTAAATGTTAACATTAAACTTTTTCTGGATTGAACAAGAACTTCTAATGATAAAATGCCAGTCCTTCCTATCTGCCACACTCCAACCTGTTCAGCAGCGTGTTGTAATGCATTCTTTAGCAGAAAAACACACGTAGGCTGCAAAATATTCTCTAACGACATACTGTATGCAACTAATGTCTATCCCTAATCATTTTTATGGCTATCCTTTTCATCGAGTATTTTAGTCGAGAAGATAAATTACCCATAATCGTATACTTGGTATCGATAGTGAAACAATAAAGTTGGTTGCAGTTATGTGATGATGTGCCTATTGGCCGCGTTACATCACCGTTCATAAATACTCTCCTGAAGCTAGTGCTTGCGCACAGTGCGTGTAAGGAGCCGCAGTACTCCACACTACTCTGACCAACGCCAATAAATAAGAGAGAAAAGGACGAAACGGTGTTACAGTTAAGCAGGAACTCTATTTATATGCAAATATAACCTCGGAGTCGACACCTGTTTGCGTATTCTCGACACTCGCCTCGCTTTGTGGCAACACTGTCTCTGTTACATCCTTTAGGTTTTGAAAAGCAAAGCCGACTCACGCATATTGAAATTTATGTACATGAAAATATAGATCATTATAAGTTAGCATAAAATTTACTTTTGCCGTCCGGCTTATTTGATATACTTTTTCGTAGGTTATAAATTTGTTTGAAAACTAATTTCCTGTTAAGTTTTAATGATTGACCAATACGTGTTTGACGGAAAATAGCTAACTGATAAATATAAGTTAAGTATGATGTATAAGTCAATTAATGATAATTTTGACAACGAGAATTGTGCTCCAAAAAAAGTACGGATTGTTCGCCATCGACATGCTCCGTCGTTTCCCCCGTTGAACGCGGTCACGTCTTCACATTATCTGTCATATTTCGCCCACAGTCCCCGCCCGCAGAAGTGCTGTAAAGAGAAGAACTGGAGCGAGATTGGTCGCTCTCTGTCCATTTATCATGGACTGGCGACGCAGGACCCCGAGTGCGTTTCGCTGTAAGTCTGCCCGCGCAGAATCTACGTCCTTGTTATTTTATTGGGATTCCGAATTCGAAATGGCAGAAGCACAGCTTTTTATATTCATTAAGGTCATTTTTACACCCACCGGTCACAACTTTTGCACAGCAACGTAAATAAGAATACAAAAATTATTCATAAGACTTAAGTCACCCTCCTGTACAGGAAAGCGAACCCTCTTTCAAGGATTTTGTTTTCAAATTAAATAGAACTTTGAAGCTTCCTACGTTTTTGTCAGCCTAGTAATCAGCAAGTCCTACTATTGGGGTTATGAAAAATGTTTAAATTTAATGATCGGTGACAAAATCGGCGTCTTTTATTGGGTAAGAGCCGAGTAAATTGTATGCAAATGACACATTACACAGCGAGCCGCTATCCGTGCGCGTATCGTGTCAACAATCATATCGCCGCGCGAGTGCGACGTCCGCGCCGTCCTTTCTCGCCCTTCTGGCCGATGCCACACGACCAGATTTGCACAAATCGATAAGTACGTACTGCACGAAATTAATGACTATTAGTGAACTCGCACGCATTCCACTCTAGCTTGAAATTTGTGAGGGTTAATCTCGCAGAACAACCCACCATAAATCATACTTAAGCTTAAAAAAGAAATTAAGTCATATTCTAAAAGTAAGGTGTGCAAATTAGCAAGTAAAGATGTAAAAATTACGATTGATGTTCATCAACTCAACAAGCAAAAGGTGCAATTATGTTTGACTTATTCGACTTAAACTCACTACAAGTTTTCGGCATCAAAACAAACTCATTATCCGGATGACTAGGTGCCACTCGATAATTTGCACAGCGACACGAATTACATTCGGAGTTGCCTTTAATCTGAGGAGCACTTCAGTTCCGCCGACATCTTAATAGGCGAGGATTAAATCTCCGCTAAACTTCGGTAGTGGAGTGGCAACGAAGTACTTTTTGCCTCAGTTCGGTAACGCAATAATAAAATGTTGCACTTTGATGTCGACGATGAGCGCTCGAGCGCCAGTCGGGATTCGAGAGGGTGGAAAATCACCCGCGGCGTCTTGCTTGGAAACATCTCTGAATTTCAAAGTCAGGAGGGAGCGTCGCGACGGAAGGCGGCACTAAACTGGAGCTCGTTGCCTCGCCTCTATCTGACCTATAAACGCCGTTCGCGTTCTAGTCCTCATACTTCGTAAATAAATATTTGTTACGCATTCCTCCCTTGCAATATTTATGTGATAGGGACCTCCGCCGCGATTAGAATGCCATTTCTTTACAATATTGAGAGCTTATTCCCTTCGTTTCGTATGGATGTTTGAATATTAAACAAACTCGAGGTCGCATTGAAGGATGTTATGGATTACCTATTTATTTTACAAGGTTATTTATAATTCATGAATTGTAATAATCGGAATTAAATAGTGGCGAATAGCCACTAACCCCTCAATAAAACGATTAAAACTATCGTTATGTTGCAATGTGAAACCTGACCATGGTTTATGTGTGTCATATTCCGAAAATATTAATTTTTAAATGGGTATTTATATAATTAGTGATTAAACTAGTCTTTAATTTATCCAATTCAGGTTTGCCTGCATAAAAACTTGTTGCTGTTGTTTAAATTATCATAGGCTGACATTTATTATTAAAATTATTTAAAATAAATTGCGCTTTAATATGTAATAACTGATTAAATAACAATTAAATGTAAGTATTCCAAATCGGGTATGTTAACCATTCAATTGGGTTCAGAGGAGTTTAATTGATTAAAACTCTTTATTTGGGCCAGTGTTCGTATCATAACAAATTTACGAATCCAGGTTCTTTAGAAAATAGCATAATGCAAAAAGTATAAGTATGTAGTCCCTTTGAAATTGTTGCTTCCAAAAGCGCAAGACAGGAAGACATCGAGACCACATTGCGGCGACCGGGACAATTTTCCAATCAATCGGCCACTGGTCCGAGCGTCGGTCTGTGTCTATAGACTATAATAGGCCGACATCTACGGACTGATCACAGATGTAGATAACGTCCCTACATATTCATATATGTCTGTACTGTTATTAATAGCTTCAATGCTGGACAACCGTAACCATATTACCTACAAGTGCAGATTTGACAACTTGTGACTCTTCATCATAATCATCATAACAGACCCACGCAGGGACACAAGCATAGTAGAAACAGAACTTTTTCTACTATGACAAAAGGCATCTAGGTTTAAGTCCACCACTCCTGCCCAATGCGGTCTGGTGGACGGAGTATAAGATGATCTATACCGCTTTGCTGATCCGTTTAGTCGCCTTCTACGATACCTATTGAAGGATATGGGGTGATGCTATTCTACTCTGCCGGCATCACAATGCTGTGGCAGTTCTTATTGCGCAGGTAATAAAGAATGTGCTGACAAAAGTGAGTAAGTAGGTACGGATGACAGATCAGACTTGCCATAACTGTCAAATTTCTCCAATTGATTTTCAACCTTAACTGTGTGGCATAAAGCACAAAATCCATTGAGAAAAATTGACAGTTTGTGATAACCTAATGTGCAGTATTGCCTGTATTGGATATTATTGCTCGTGATTTAAAATGTAGGTATAAGCAAAGCATTGACCGGCTTTTAATTAGTAACAGCAATTAAATGTAGGTAATTCCTAAAAATTAAAACGCTGTGTCATTTTATACTTTATTTCACCTTGAAACAATTACCTTTTAAACTTGTGAAACTTAGCATAACACCGGATATTCACATTCAGAAACCAAAATGTGAATTTAATTTTTTCTAGATGGCTTATAAATTTAAAAAAAACATTAATGGGGCATTATGCAAATGGCGAATGTGTGTGGTGCCTTTAGCAAACAAAGACAGGCTGATGTCTCGGATATCATTCTAATATTAGCTAAATTTATGACATCCTTTAATAATAAAACCGTCAGCTGATACCTCTGTTGTAGATGAATTGCCCAAATTTTGTTTCTTTGGTGTTTGACATCTAAATTAAAAGTCATTAAAAATAATACAACGTAAGATTGTATTGAACGTGATGAGATGTTCATTGCGATGGAATTGATAATAGCGGATTATTAATTAAATAAGTTAATTACAGATTTTTCTTTGGGTAACGACACGGTAACGTCTAATAAAATGGGTACTTAGGGCACGATAACAACTTAGTAGTATCAGTACTATGTAGTTTATCTTTTCTTGTGTGGATGAGTGCGTAATTGCGTATGCCTATGAATATACTGATGTGGATATGTGTGTTTACCAATAGAATTTAGGTTATCGAGTAATACATACACAAAATCAGACAACAGAATATAATGTAGTTGGAATGGACTCTCAAATCAACTTAAGTATAACGGTCCCATCTCATCGAAGAACTGAGAAATTCAGACCTGTGATTTCAAAACCATAGCTCACCTTTTTGTGTGCGTTATCTTTCATTAACTAAAACAACGACGTTAGAGTACACAGAACTCAGGCGGTTAAACTTTCATTAGCCGTAATTATGCTGTGTTTGTCTACGTCCGTACACGACTACACATATATGTAGATAGTACATCTAGCACAGTACGTAATATAACGGAGATGGGCCCGCCAAAGCTGCGGGCTCGCCGATACGCAGGAAGTGTTCTCTCCGCCGCCGCTCTGCCCTATTTATAAGTAGCGTGTACGAGGCATACAAATGAACCGGTGCCGCGGTGGTGGAGGTTGGCTCAGTGAAAATTTGCTCTTATCGTGTCTCTTGGAACGTTCCGGAATTACAATGGAGGGTGTGGCGAAATTAATTAAAACTTAATGCCGGACAGAAGATATTGAAGTTCTTTCAATGTTCGAAAATTCTTCCATATTTTTCCATTGTCATTGAAAGGCATAAAGGATGAAGTTCTTTTGGTCCTTCGAGCCGGATTTACTTGGAGATCTACTATGTTTTAGGTATTATCTCAAACTCATTACTTCTAGAGAGTCAAATCATTATAATAACATAATAAGTTATAAAAACGTTGAGTATGTTTCGAACTAATTTAAGCAACGTTTTAAATATTAAATTGTCATGTTCCTGTAGGATTATGCGATTCACGTCAGAAACTTGTACAGTCACGTACGCAGTCTTTAAAATAGTCTTAAAAATTAATTACATTGACAAATTTGGAATGCATAAATAATGTTGATCTCGACGATGTTATTGTGATGAACGATATTCCAGATATAAACCGTTTCCTGTTTTAAGAGAACCCTTTGGCTAACCAATTATAAATATTTAAAGTGTGTAAATGTGGGGCCGTGTAATTTAATTCTCGGTTTCAAGTTGCCTATTGACAAATCCATTACGTATTATAGTAAGTAATGTGGGGAAACTCAAACCCGCTGTGGTGAAGGAATACCTTAATGTTTTAGGAAATATTCAACTTTAAAAATTGTATTAAACTGTTGTGAATTTAAAGACTTATTTTTTTTTGGGAAACAAACCATGAGAAAAGTTGTTTTTATCCTTACACCTTTATCGACAAAAACTATAATACAGACCATTTCTGACAATAGTAGTGGGAATCAACACGTGTTTGCCTGTTCAGGTAGATAGGGATTAAGGAAACCATTGCAGATGGATTGAAACTTACAGAGGTTCAATAAGAGTGAATGACTATTGTGTGTGAGGGACAACATACAATAAAAATGTGTATGACCATATCAATGATTATGTAGGTAGGCAAAAAGGCAGGTAATATTACCTATTCATTTAAATATTTTGTGCAAATATTTTCTTTCTTAATTGGGTTTTTATCATACAATATTTTTTCATCTGCTGTTGCCGACAGGCGTCTGCACTATCCGAAACTGTCAAATTTATTTAATCTACAACCTAATTCTATCGACTTAAGCAACACACACAACATAACAAAAAACACCTTTATAAACAACACAAACACACACAACAAAACTTTTTTGAGGAACTGCTTCTATATAACATCATTACCATTAAATATAACATTGTAAGACATGTGGCCTGCATGTAGACATAAGGTGTATATAAAAATAATCATAAGGTCTGCCCTGAGACGCATGCAGGCCACAGACATTAGGCAACTTGTACTAGTACCTAAGTCCAATAAAACCATACAAAAACCCAAAAATAAAACAAAACCTCAAAAAAAATCTATCGACTTAGCCTTCAGAGGCTATTGAGGAAATTTGCAGTAACGTCACATAGTAGTAAATAACGTCGAATAACTCACTGCCACAATCGACAGTTTGCAGTACTTAAGTAATTCGCATGGTCATTAAAATTTTCTCAACTTAACTGTTACAGTTAGACAACTTATGATTCACAAGACGTGTATCCGTTCACGTAGAATTTAGCGTCTATTGCATATTTATAGACTTGTAAGCACATGTCATCGCGTTAGGGTTAACTTCGTAAATAAATTAGAATAAAATACGGCCGTTTCCTTCCTATAACTTTGGGTCATTGTAAAAACAGTCAGATATTTTCTCTTTACGGGTTGGACAGGTTAGTATGACAACCCGTGTGAACCTAAATGGTTTGTAACGACTTGTGTGTTCGATACTCTATTTTGGGCACCACTTCAAAAGCATTTGTTTTTTTTTCGGCGGAACGGCGCGTTCGTCGGGTATTGTACGTATACCTCACAAAACTATGGTAATTGACAAACGGCGGCCTGCATAGAATTAACGGTCCGTTAGTGGTTTTTGTAAATTGTCTAACAACTACCATCAGTTTCATTTAAAAGTTGATTGGTTCACAGTCTTTCTTTTCCCTGGGGGCCGATATCGTTACAAGATCTAAGCACACTGAGGCGGTAAAATGTCTTAACCACCAGACTAATTTGACAGCCCTGAATAACAAGGGCTTAGGATCTCACATTAGCTATGTAGGTAATTATACTACTATATGAATATTAAAATGTTTGTTTTGTTCTGAGTAGCCGCCACGAGAAAGCAATAAATATTAACTAAGTATGTAAATTGAAGTCTTCATGGCACTCATAATCGTTACATAAACGTGTTATGTTACACTTAATTAGACAATAATTAGTTTCTATGCATAATATTCATATAGTATTGATTGCTGTAACGTTCTCAATTTGATTTATGTTTTCATTCCGAACTAACAACGTAGATAGTCAATAGTTCCTTAATTTCTCGTCACTTAGATGTTTTAGCATCTATTATTTAAAGCGCTAAGACCTTTCGTGATAGAATTTTCATTCTTATACTTATGGAAATAGAACAGCGATTACATTGCTACCTTCAGTAGTGAAACTCGAGCAGAGAGCGCAGGGTTCAGGTTGGAAACTTCTAGGAAGCGGCTCTTTCCCACGGAGCTCGCGCATGCGCGAGACACCGCAAACGACGTGCGGACATACCTGCGGACAAGCAAATGCTTAATTGATACACTTGGATAAGACTAGTTTGAAGTAAGTACCTATTCAATAGAAAAGCAATTAAGTTAGAAAAAAATATGAGTATTAATCGATAGAAGTAATTGAATTGAATTATAGTTACTTCAGACCATTATGTTATAGCTCTAAATATGAAGCTTTTTAACTTACATGTTTGGAATAATCTTGATTTATACGTTGGTTTTTATCTTAAAATTTATGTAAGATTGCATCACTCTTGACATAGCTTTTGATTATTAGAAATATGTATTTCCATGCTTGCATTTGCATCTTGACATTTATATATCAACAAAGTACCTACCTATCATCAAGAACTTTCATAACGGATAGGTACTAACATAGAGAACAATGGATAAAGATAGATATAATAACTTAAGTATATAATGAAGATATCTTATACTTGTTATTTAAGCTAAGCTTATGATGTACTTAAGTATTATTAATTATTAGGTCGATCAATAAACTAATCTAAAAAACAGTCACCGATGATTAGGCAATAAAAAGGATCCATAATGTAAACTACCAAAAGAAATATTTGTAAAAATCTGTTTTTTTTTATTTTACATATTTGATTCTTATATTAAATATTATCACGAAGGTACGTCTTTAACCACCTTACATATTATAAATAAAACAAAAATACCCGAAATAGAAATATACCATTGACCTTAACTTCTAATTTGAATTTCTAAGAGGATCAAAAGTCAGATTTTTTCATCGGTTTGAGGCAGTCAGACACCTAAGACCGACTTGAGAGGAGTTTTAATGTTTTCTACATAATTCATTGGTAACTGGGGAAAACCCCACTTTTTCGAAATTTTCGAAAGGGGTCTTTTGTTTCGTTAATCTTTTAAAGTACAAATGCCTGTATCAAAATACATTATACAGGTAAGTCGCCATAAGGGCAATATAAACTACCTTCAATAGATTCAGATCTTTATGTCAATGGAATAGGATTGAAGTTTTATTGTTACAGTGTGTACTTAAATAATCCCTGCTTACCGAGTCTATTGTACTCTCTCAAAAAAAAAATATATATTAAAAACTTTTGTCTATAACTAAAAGCTTTTCAAGTCCAGCTACATAAGACGGGTCTAGATTAGTATTGATTCAGTATAAAAGTAACAGATGTGCGACATTTTAAAATTGCATTTAACACCCTCAGGGGTCGTTGCGTACTCAAGGCGTGACGTCACAACTTTACACGTGTCACTGATTTATTTTTTCTATTTTTGACATTTACGGTGAAAATCTGTAGTTAAGTGGATTACATAATTTGAAGGATTCACAATAATTAAGAGGCATAAGTTTATAGATATTTTAGATAAAAAATACTTTTATGCTCGATTTGGTTGGTCAACGTTTGCCATCATAATGCTGCACTTCACATGGTAGTATTTCTCAAACAATTGTACTGCATCCCTATTATAGTATGTTACCGGATATGTATGAAATCTAGGAATTGATACAACTCTTGAAATATAATTCCAATATCGAATTTAGGAAATGTACAAAAAGAATGGTTTTTGTAGTAAAACAGAGACTGAGTGATCAGTTGGTTATGGTTATTTTTTTTTGACCAGGCGGAGCGCATTGTTTTGGGAGTATAAGTGTTAAACCTATATATCCCCGCGTACCCATTGATAAATTAAATGTTTAACATTTCCGATTGCTATTTAAGAAATGTATAGATTTCCTAGGAAATGTGTAATATAAAATTTATTTCACACATTACCGGGCGATTTTAGGAACTACAAATATTAACTATAAATTTCCTAGAAATTTAATGCACTGATGGATTACATATTTTTCATATATACCTCTACAGAATGAAAGAGATGCAGCTCAAACATTTGACGAATAAAGCAATGTGAAGTGCAAACATAAAAACAGTGTTAATATAGCATTGTTGTACCTAATTCGACAGTCAATGCTGATATTGCAACTCCGACCTTGAGGGTTCTGGGTGAGGGTCGTGTGTGTTTACCTTCTTCTACTACCTTCAGCATTTGTCAGCACTTTTCCTTCAGATGCGATGAAAGCCAATACAAAGAAAAAAAAACTTCATATCTTTTAAGAGAGGTCGTGGTAAGGTTGCAAACAAAACGATTTAAATGAGGATTTTTTACATAAATAACTGTGTACCTAATATTGTAGGTTAGTGTTCAAGAGTGCTTCTATATCATAAACCACCAATCTATCGGCAGGAGCTGAACATCAACTCAAGAGGAAGTGGCCTATAAAAACGACCGCGGTATTTATAAACTGACTGCACTTGTTCAACACTATTTCGTTTCAAAATTAACGAACGTCTGGTCAGTCACCACTAAAGTCGAGATTTAGGCACGTATTACAGAATAAGTCTCAAGAATCAACGCCGACTTGAGCGTCGTACGTCTCTATCACTTTGTGCTTAGAAAGTGACAAACAATTCTTTAAGACATGATTGATTTCTGAGTGTCATTCCGTAATACGGGCCTTAGAATTCAGATCCTAATACGGTAATGGTTACGCCTGTTTTTATTATGCTCCCACTAACTCCTTGTACTTATAGCTTTCGAGTCTTTTTTTAATTTTATGTACTTAGAACCTGTTTTACCGCTTTCTAATAAAATCATGTGTAGCTATTTCTTATTTAGACAAACAAACAAAAAAACAAAAATCAAGAACCAGGACAGATGTTACACTCAAAATCATCTCAGCAGTCTGGGTATCAGCCCGGGGAGCAGAGTTGATTGGGAAGAAATAAATATACATACAGATAACGATGTTTTTATTGAAATCATATTTAATATTTTGTATAAATTTATAATAATTATTGTACCTACTAAGACTTTTAGCACAAAATGTCGTATTGATTAATAATTATAAATTCAAGTTAACAACGGTTCAAAAAGACAATGAGGGGCCGCTAACATCGTCGCTTCTTCACGTATACCCGCCTATTTCGAATTTCCACGAAACGGTCATGTGTGAAGATCATAATAGTATCAAACGCTAGCCGGTATTATTGTTGTGCATTCCACGGATTCGCTGAAAGCCATCCCGCCTTTGTTCCTCGTAAAATAGTGCTCCGTGTTTGAAAGTCGGTGATATTGAAGAGCAATCGCCAAGTAATTAAAAGCAGTCAAAACATTTATCTATTATTAGTGCGGGTAGGGCCGTAAAATAAACATTAAGGTCGACGTTGCCGCTCAAGCGAGGTCGCAGGCGCACAATGGACCTCGGGCAGCTGTTTGTACCTGGCGTGTTTACAGAGTCTGTTTGTTCAAGTCTCGAGCCTCCCTCAACTTTTCTTGATAAAAGAGAGTAATCGATCCGCCTGAAATTGATCCTTGCGATCCGCGAGAGTGCGCTTAGAGCACGCACTGTATGTGCGCGTGTACCACACTCAACCCTCGTGTGATCGCGAGGGGATACTTAATCCCCTGTCTATTTCAAACACGTTTTACCTCATTCGTTTCGCGTCGGACAAAAAAAACTCTTATTAGATTTACTAGTCGCCCCGCTCGATCGATAAATGGCCTGTTGTGATTTGACAGATCGTAAAAGGATGAGGGTGGCCGATTCAAAGTAACTTATTAAAATAAAACTGCAACTGTCGTTTGGAATAATTATTTTCATGTAATCTTGATGGAACCCTTTGGTGAAATGGAAAAATCAGTATGATTGGCGATGTTTATGAAAAGTAACATGGTAGGTATTTGATATTTGATTAGGGCATAGTGTGTATATTCCTCACTTTCTATTCCTTTCTAAAAGATAGTATTAATACTTTGGAACAAATTGAAATAAATTGCCCCACCGCGCGCTCCAATCTAGACCACTTCGTAGTTGATTTGTAGACTTAATATTACCTACATACATTTAATTCAATATCTTTCGCATTGGACTAAGCACTATTAAGTAATAATAATCATTAAATGTATTTATAATGTGTAAATGGATAAATATCAATAAAATTTAATGACCACTGCAAAGACACGGCAAAGACTACATCAGCTGTTTTTCGCACAAATAGGAGCTCATTGGGGAAGTTTATCTTAAACTATTATGATTATATATGCTACCGCCGCAGCGAGGAAAGGTTAAACCGTCTCCGGGCGAGTGATAAATGAAAATAGTCGTTGAGACCCCCTCGCCGCGCTCTCCCGCGGAGGTTGCACACATGGCCTTATCGACCTGCGGGAGCGGCACAAGTATTGCGGGTCAGCGGGACGCCACGCTGCAAACAAACATCAGATATACCATGTATAACTATTAATTGTTGAAATTATTACTTGTTATTTATCAAAATACGAATGAGAGTCCTCTGTTTGCGCGAAATACGAATGATGTTTAAAATTCATTACGAAATTGTAAGCTGTGGAGTTTCTCTCGCCATTTCTTCTCGTACTGAGTGTACCTAATAATAATTATTTCGACCCGAAATCGTGGTAGGGCTTTTGACGATTTAAAAGTACTTAGCAAAGTCCATTTAAATAAAGACCTTTTTATTTCATTTCAGTGTAATGAGAAATAAAATAAACATAATATTAATAGTATTTCAGTTCCTCTTCGAGTGTTTAACCTGGAACAGGTTAGCCTGGTGTCGCCATTTCTGGCCTCTGACGTGACTAACAGAAGTCAGACATGTCAATGATCTTCAGTTAACGCACCTGCAATGCATACAGCTTTTCCTCTAAACGCAAAATATCATCGTGAATACAATATACACAAATCTTGTACGAGATAATATCATTCACTATTACATTAAATCTGTTCAGAGCTTCGGAAAATCATGAATGATAGGGACTGAGCTTATAGGCAATAGTGACCCATCAGGTGAGGCATGTGCTCTTTTTGCTATCATTATTAAAAAAATCATTACTGTGTCACATGTTATAAATGTTTATAAACTCACACGCAAAGGCACTTTACCAAAAGCCAAATGGCAGTCGTAAAAAGTCACGTCATTGGACAGATTAAAACCCTGACCAGGTTATCCTTCGTGGCTAACCGCAAGATAAGGAGAAGTATAGATATTATCATTAAAACAATTCGCATAAAATCGCCGGCCGCTTGCCACTCACGTCGCCCGCTCGTCCGCCGACACACGCGTACTTGTCTTCGTAATAACGCCGCGCACGCACGAGCCACGCGTGTGACCGGCCGCTGCCGAAATAATTGTCCATTACGATTACGCCGCGCTTCTGGGGGTCTTTGCGACCCAAATGTTGGCCGTAGACGCACTTAGTGAGATATATAGGGTTAGAATATATTAAGTATTTAGATTATAATCAAAACAATTATGCGTTTTTATCATCATGTTACAGTAGTGTTCTACAGCACATATTTTAGGAGCATGGCAAAGCAATATGTCCATTGCTGGCGATGAATTACCTAACATGGAATGTCACGACTTATATTGTCAATTTGCGTCCCATAGCAGTCAGATTTTTTATATCTTGCTAAAATATAAAAAATCTGACTGCTATATACTACTGACTGCTATATAAAATATATTTAATTTTAACTATTTACGCTAACTTAACATTAAAAGGTGTCCATTTTAATTTATGAAACAATATAATTCATTCATCGGGGTCCAACTGAATGAGCAAAATCCATAATACCAAAGCGTAAATTTTAATTTAAATCAATTTGAATACGAACATGAATAATTAGGATTACAGAAACCATTACTCATAGTGCAATCAGCACCATAATATATGATCTTGCTAGTGTAATCAATATACTCCTATTTATGTCGTGATAAACTAGCGATGAAATATTAAGAAAAGAGGGATGGACCAAGGGACTGAGCCCATAAACCTAAAAATAACTACGACGACACCATAGATCTTGTGTTCATTGACAGTAATATACTTTTTAGTGTAGCGGGTTAATTTACTGCGTGAGTTTAACTCGCAGTCGCAATACAGTGAACGTCAGATATTTAAACATTCCGTGCTTGAACTTGAGTCAAATTGGCCAAATAAATCGGTACAACTATAGTAATCAGAGGCTTTAGACAACATGCAAGTCGAAATGCATGTTGTCTAAAGCCTCAGGTATCGGATTTCGGATTCATGATCCACCTATGCAGGTGAATTGGATTATCACCTAGCGATAAGTAAAACTGAAAAAAAATACAGTTTATTTTTTTTTTCTCTCGTTCTATGCACGTTTTTATCTAAAAGAGTTTATGTTACAAACTTCTGAACCCTGAGCCGACTAACGCGCCATCTGTCAAAACAATGCGCGCCGGAAACAATAAACCCATGTGGCCAAATTAAGTTTCCCCGTAATGCGTCAATCTTTATGGTGCTTTTATCGCTCGCAATGGATTAAGAAATCCCGATGAATTAAAACAGTCTTGCATGTAAAAAATAAAGAGTTCTGAACAAACCCGTTCCACGGAGCGCCACCGGCTGTCAGTTGAACGTCTTAATTGATATTTCGGTAGTTAAGGGCGATATTTAACCATGTTTTATTTCCAGGACGTTAATTTTTATTGAATCTCTTTTATTATAGTAATTACCATACCTATTTTATATTTATTACCATACATCTTGTGTGCCCCACAAGGACAAACACACAAGTGAAATAACTCCGCCGATTGCTTTTGCATTTGCGGGGTTCCTCGAGTAACTGTTGTCGTTATGTAAGTTACGGACAATAAATATAGGGCAAGAATTACCTAATGCCGCATCACAGGGAATGTTACTGTGAGTTATAAAACTCTGCGAGAAGTGCCGCAAGACCAAGTTCGCGACTCCCCTCGCGTCGGGGTTGGAAGTTTCAAAACTGTTACCATGTTACGTGGATTAGGTAATAATTTATTTCCCTCATTCTTTTATTCGGTTACGAGAATCGGTTATGACTTTTCGACTTTTAAGCCTCCATAGTACGACTCGGATTGAATAACGTTAATTCATGCGGTTGGAATTATTCAGGCAGTGTTCAGTGGCGTCAATCAACGTCGGCGCGCCGCTCTCTGGAATATTAACCTACTCTGTTTCGAGCAAACAACATAATCCGTTCCCCAATTTAATGATGACATACGGCCAAATTGTCGTGCAACAGAGGGACGACGCACAAGAAAAGGACGACTTTAAACGCATAAAACAGTATAAAAAACAGGAATCGAGAGTGGCCACCGTGCCCATTTGACATGAACACGCGAGGGCGGGCGCGGGCCGATTCCGCGCGAGTGACTGACAGCTCGCAATCAAACTTTAATCAAAGCAGCCGACAACAGTTCTCGGTTCTCGCATCTGCGGAGCAAACCCGCTCGGTGCGGCTAATTGAGCGGAATAGCCATGGGTGCCTATCGGGGTTAGGACGTGGTCGATTACACGCGCGACAGCGGTAATAATCGAAAACATTATACTCAAAGTACTTATAATGCATATCTGACAACTTCAAGAGGCGAATTCATGCTGTAAAGGTAGATATACAAATAATATGGAATCCAATCAAATTCCATAACTATTCCTATCACTATTTCACAGAGAATCATTTCGAGTTTTAATAACAGCACAAGTACTTTCATTGGAAAACACCCACTCATAAAACACTGGTATTTGCTTGTCTTCGATCATTTCCGTCTAACCAGCGTAATTTCGGGATCGTTCCTAGTTTATGCTATATGGAAATAATAATACATATTCCAATAAACGTCAAAAACAAAAACACACTAAAAATATACTTGTCTCGCTTCAGCCTCTGTTTTAATTTCTGTCGATTCTCACATGAGTAAAGGGTGAAACAGGCGACAGAAAGAGAGGACAGATATTGTTACGTCGTCACGCGTCCGAGGAACGCAGGGAATGTTAAGTTTGGCCGCATCAAAGGGTTCAAAGTGCCTTTTAAAATTAAAACGACAAACAGAGGCTGCTCGGCGGTGTGGTAATTCGTTTTACCTATGAATACCTTCAGAGAATAGACCTCATTTTTGAAATTTCTTCACACAATTACGTTGATTCGTTTATGTCGTTTGCAGCTATTATGGCTCGCGTTTCTTTTCTGTTTTTATATTTTTACTGGAACAAAACTAAAAAGCTTACTTTGAAAGAGATAGGTCATAGCTATCAAGTGGTCAGATTGCAAACACCTGCCTTGAAGAAAGTAATTTCAACCATACTGAAAACCAGTGTCTAATTGAATTGTTATTCTGTCGTTGAGTAAACTTAGCTCCACAAGAAAGATTGGGAGTTTGAGCAATGCCCAATTTGACACCCTGTTGTCAGAAGCTAGGATGGAAATTCCACTGTGAATTCTTGGGGACTTAGTCTTGGCTGTTAACTTCTCAGGTAATGCGTCTTTATCACCCAAGGGTATTTTTATTCTACCGCGAGGAAGCGATTAATTGGCCTTCATCTTACTTTAGTTAAAGTAAGCTCGAATGTGTGAGCGCCCTTCACCCGGAATGAGAAGACTCTAATGGATAGGTTATTTTATCATAATGACTACAGATAGCCCCACTGCAGCATTGTTAAGAAAGACGAGGCTATAGATGGTTTCTTTATCCTGTATTAGGATAACTTCCCATAGAGGTCAGTCCATAGGTATATTCAGCGAGGAAGTCTAATTTGGAGGGTGTTTAGAGCCGAAAGGGAGCGGCAGCACGTGGAGGAATCAGAAAGAAGCGTCGAGACATACTGGCAGTTCTCCTTGTCATCGAAGAAGATTTAGACAGTAGTCCACCACGCTTGTCCAATGCGGATTGGTGGACAGAGTAAAAGGCGATCAATACCCCTTTGCTGATCCATTAGTCGCCTTCTACGACACCCGTTGGATAATATAGGGTCATGCTATTCTACTCTGCCGGCATCATATGGCAAATAAAATTAGTGTTATGTCGTAATTATATAAGACGATGGTAGCTAAGCAAACTTAGAAAAAGCCCTACAACAATCCAAAACCTTATAAATAATATAGATCAAACTACAATAGCTAGTAGTGTTGAACCGTAACAAAATCTGTGAAAACAGTGACAAATAGTTGTACTCTCTCACAAAGAAATGGACGAAGAAAAAAGCCCATGACAAAAAATGTATAATAAATGAGCCACGTATGAGCGCTGGCTATGCGTGGAATGCTGTGAGCTGACGATGGACTGATTCGAGATAAATTACTAACAAAATCAATGTTGCTATGTCATCGACACTAAAATATATCAACAAAGATAAGAGCAAGCAACCTTATCTATTTGGGAGAGGTCTGCTAATGGATATTTTAGGTTTGTTAATCTATTATCATAACTCGATATATTGTTTAGTAATTAATTAAAATTACTAATGAACTTTTACGGCGTTCTGGTTTACTGTTGGATAAGAACACAGAAGGCGGCATGGTTTTTGTATCATCTTATGCCAATTTCTTTTTAGCATAAGTTGGCATTGAGTTCTTTTAGAATACCTAAGTTTGTGATAGGACTCCAAATTTTGTGATTTGACTTAATAATTGTATTTCAAAGTAAGGCTTCTTACTTGCTATAAGCTAATACCTACTGAAACATTATAAACGATATAAAGCATGTGTGCTGTTAAAAACGATTTTTTTTCTTCAGCGGAGTAGAATTCTAGATTGAAAATTTTTATAATGATGATAAGGACATAGTAAGTAATAGTCCCGTAGACTTGCCCACTACTCACACCGTCCAGCTGTATCTATCATTGTATGATCACCAGACAAAAAATATCTGTATTAATGTATAGAACTATAGAACATAGTATAGCTTCGTCCAGCAACCTCAGTGGTTAGACCGTGGCAGCTTTCTCAGAAAACTCATTACCGTAGCACGCGTCACGTAGGACCCATAACCGGTTTTATTAGGTTTCACTAACGTGCCCTGAGTCGCATCCGAACAGCCCTTTATATGTAGGGCTGGTGTCTGGCGTTATTAATTTTAATGATTGTAAAAAAGTACGAGAAAAAGGTGACTAGAAATTGCTCGTAAATAGTTTACTACAGTGCCAGAATCGAAGATAAATTCCTTGAAAGCCAATGTGTTATTACAAATATTTACTAGTCTTATAATTACTAGTCTCACCACTGTTCGATCGGAGTTCGAACCACTAGAATTACAGAAAGTTAAATACAATGTCGACATTGATGTCCTCTCGAGAGAAGTAAACGAGAAAGATATTTTAGTCGATTGCATTTCCAAATTCACGTAGAAGCAGCCCTAAGTTGCACATCGCCCACTTCGTTTCCCGGGTCAGATTTTGTCTAGTTTTACAAGCGCACAACGAATAGCTCCGGACAAATGGAGCGTTAATAAAAATAAGAGAGAACATCTTTTCAATTTGAAAACTCGCTTCGCCACGCTCCTTCTAGCAATTTTCAACAACCTAATCGTTTATTCTCATTGTTATCGTGGCTTCCCTTTGGTGAGCTGCATCCGTCGGTTTAGAATATTAAAATAGGCGAAGGTAAAATGTCAATATATACATAATACGAAGAAAAGGTTTAGTCTGGCGATATACTTCGTCTAAATGGTTTGTATTCTCCTAAGCACCGTCGTACGTTGTTTAATTCTTGAAGATGTTTTTCCTTTAGAGTATCATTGCAATGCAGATTACGGATGTGTCTAGAAAGAGTAAAACCGCAGTAAACATGCATAATTATAGTTAAGAGTTGCTTTCGCTGAACCAATAACAATAGAACTTTGATTAAATTCTCAGATGATATTCAACAACCTGCTGAGAACATAATACGGCCGTCTTACATGACAGAAACACTTGAGGAGTCTGAAAATCGCTTATAATTATCATGATACGTACGAAGTACGTACCTTGTAGAATTTTTTTTGGTGTTTTTATGATTGTTCCTTGCTGGTGTACAAATAAAGACTGTATGTTTTATCTACTCCTCTAAAATCTATAGTGTTCTACTCTACGTCTCATTGCAGATTCTCATAGAAATAAAATTTACAGCAACCATTTATACCTGATGAAAGTGACTTAATCCCGAAGACATTATATTCGTTGACCAATCAAGAAAGTTGGCTTTTTTATCAAATCGAACTAATATAAATCAATTTAAGCAATAAAAACGTGAAATGGGGTTTAAAAACTGAAAAAACGCCGTTTATTTTTCTGTAAAATAACACGAACACCAGATTCTTAGAAAGATCGATACAAATTTTCACACGAGTACCGACTGTGAAACGCGAGCTCAGTTTCCAATTCTAATTAGTGGCAAGTTACTAACACGTAATCAAGCCGGATCCCTACAAAGCGGGGGTAGTGTCCTCTAACACAAATATTAGCTGATTGTATTGAGCAAACCTCGAGGGATCGGTTATCGCAGTTCGGCTCAGTCCTGAGCTCCGACTTCCCCTTGATCCCTGAAGGGAGGTAAGATGTCTTCCTAGATTCAGTTCTTAATTGCAATTTGATAATGTCAAAATTCAGTTCGGAAAGTTCGGTCAGGTGTTATATTATTTTAGACTAAGCTTTTGGGATTGCCTTGCCTCGGTAAAGTTAACTTCGATAGTGTATTTTGCTTTGAGTGGTGCGAACGATATACAAAGTGATTCTAACCGTTGTAGCGAGTTGAATCTGGGTAGGATACGTTTGTTGATTTGCAAATCATAGTCAATTTTATCCTAAAATATTTACTTATTCAACTTAAATAATATTTCGGAAATTAACCATATATATAACTTGCAATATAACCGAAAACTTATTACTATTCACCTTAATTTTTTGCTGTGTCAATCGACAACCTAAATTTCTTTTATAATATGCGGTTCTATTCGATTAGCTAAGTTTTATAAAAGAATGCCAATGGCTTATACACAGTTAAATATTCAATCTATAGGAGTATCAGGTAGGACGTAGGAAAGTTATATTATGGTAATACTCTCTAATTGGAGAAAATAAACTTCAGTAAATTTATTTTCATATTATTTCGCTTTTCCTTATTGAAAGGAGAATGCCCACTTTAGTATGGGACGTGGGCCATGATTGCTTAATTAAATGAGTGCCAAAGACTGGGAAAAATCTATAATTTATATGGGGAAAATATCATCAAATTATTTTTGGTAAGTTTTGAGAATTATTGTCGATTTCATTAAAATCAAATAATTGAAAGATGGCAGCTGCAGTTTTTTGATCTAAAGTTCTCCATATTTTTTTCTTTCTTGAATTTTGTATTTAAAAGTTCGTTTTGCAAGATAACAGCAGGATAAGATTATTAAGCTTAATTAAATAGGGCAATACTTTAAAGACTGCTTTGATATAAAAATAAACAGCAAAAAAACATAATTCGTTAGAATATTTTTGAAGTATATTTAGTTCTAGCGCATTGTGGGCAGGTTTGGGCATTCTCCTTTACACAAGTGATGAGAATTCATTTGTTTACTGTATTCTCAGCAAATAATATTTTTTTTTAAGGAAAGGATTCGAAAGCAAAAGTACCAGGCGTGCATAGCCACCGTAGAGTAGGCCCTGCGTCGGCAGACGGCGGGCGAGGGCGGATCGATACCCCGGCCGCATTGTTACCCGCCCCCCGCATCTCTGCACCCCTCGGCCCTCTGCACCCGAAATTCGCCCCATTTGATCCCGAGGAGGCGAATCAATCGCTTTTGTTGCAGTAACTTGATGCATCACGCTGTAGGCCAACTTGGAGCCCTTATTACATTTTACGAAATAACAAATCTTATTCCGACTGGCTTAAGAACTAAAAATGCTTGAAAGAACGTAACGAGATTGTGGAAGATATTGTAAACTCGATACGACAGCTGTTAACTGTTTTGAAGAAAATGTGTAAAACATACGTATTGTTCTCTAAGCAGTGTCTTTTTAACAAAGGGCTATTTAGAAATAGAGGAAGTATTACGATAACACAATATTGGTAGGGATCGGCGTTGATATAATTATAAATAGAGGAAGTATTACGATAGCACATCAGTATTGGTAGGAATCGGCATTGATATAATTATAATTAGTCACAATAGATAAAGCATGTAAGATTTAATTGACGATTGTTAAATCATAGCAATTTTTTTAGATTAAACCGGTACTTATTAAATCCTATGGAAACTTTCCATGTCAAACTAACTTATTTAACAATTTGCTATGGGCCAAAACATATTGAAATTTGGCGTCCTCAAAGAAATAAGGCTAGCGTATGATAAAAGCTTTATTAAGACATTAAAATAGCAAACTCCACTTAACCAAGCCACTCATTGCGCCGGCGTATTACCTAGTTTAAGTGTTACGTGTCCATATATATTTTATTATGTGCTTAATAACAAATCCTCGTATATTTTGAAGTCTGGGAATTTAATGTGGGCGTATATGGTCCGTATAACGGCCCGACTGACGGCTGGCAATATAGTTAAGCCCTTTGCTCTTACGACCATAAATATTATAACTCACACGTGTATACATCATGGTAATTCTATGCCTTATAAATTTAATTTTGAGCTATTATATTTTATGCAATAGCACGAGGAAAGAGCTTAATTTTACTAACGTGGCGACTACAATAAATGATAAATGTCTGAAAAAAGAAAACTAAGCTATAATAATAATTATCCCCTTTTTCTTAGATAGCTTCTCAAAATAAAAGATTACAAGATTGCCTGGCAATATGCCCAATTTTTAAACAATCATGTCACAACTCGTGAACAAGAAGCTTATATTTTACCTATCGTGAATATTCGTGTTTGTCACACAAAATCACTGCTTCCAGGAATCGAACCTAGAAAGTAGGTTTAATAGAAAACACCAAAAAATGTGTTAAAAGATAATGTAGCTATAGTCAATGTGTAACTAAGAGCATATGCGTAAACGATCGCGAATTGTGATAGGATATCAGTAGGTTAGCCCATAAATAATTCACACTTCTAAGTGGACCAGATAACACACGGGTATTGGGAGAGCTGGCGCAAGCCTTCGATAAGGGGCGAGAAAAGAGGAAATTTTTGAATCATCATTATTATTGTTAATATTTTAAATTGCCTTGAATCGAATAGCCAGTTAAATGTTATAAAATTTTTGATATCAAAAACTAGTAAAAATCCTGTCGTGACAGCGTTGAAAATTGATTTAGGGTATGATTGGTCAAGCCTGAAAATTGTTTCGATTCATTAAGATGTTTTTATCACCCATTTTTGTTTAAATTAGTCAAATACTAAATAAGTTTCGTTTTGCCAAAGCATGCAAAGGTTCTGTCTGATTGAACACACGAAAAGTACTAACTTGTCAAGCCCTTAAAAACTCCTGATTCACCAATTAGAAGATTGACTTCGCTTGGTCATAAAAAAAATAATCCTGAACCTACATTCGAGCAAACAGAGAATCATTTGACGAATCAGAACTTATTGACAATTTGGACTTGACCTTTTGGAACAAAAATAAGGTTCGTAAAATGCCAAAACAAAATTAAGATTTGACTAATTAATACTTTTGCCTTGATTGACAAATTAGAACCAAATTGTGCGGTCTTTAACTTTTGACGAATTGCTTACTTACTAAACTAGAAAATGGATAACTTGATCACACGATTTTTTCCTAGTTTTTTCATTTCAAAATCTTCATAAGATTTACTGAATATACTAAGAAAAATTTTACATTTACCTACTCATAAATATCAACAATTATTAAATACAGAAATAGAGTAAAAAAGTTTTCATAATAAGAAGGCACTGTTTATCTAAACGCATATTATTTTTAGAAACTTTTAACTGGAAAACAAAGATAATACTTTTACTGATATTAGACCTTATTTATATGGTCGTAGGCACCTGCGTAGTGTGTTATGCGTATGGTATATGCGTACGTGACTTACAAAAAACGCTGCCTCTTGTTGAATAGACTCTGTGATGAGGGAGGGAACAACCTCGACAATCTACCATAGATAATACATTATACGATATTACATAATAATAGTCGAAGTTTGTCTCCATAGCAACAAAGTTAAATTTTATTATAATTTTAAGTCAACCTAATTATGATTAACTTTGCGAGGATAATACTTAAATACATGCAAAAAGAACCTAAACTGTCACAGGATTTTTTTAAATGAAAAAGTCAAGCAAATGACTCCCTTCCACCTGATGTTAAGCAGAAGTGGAGTCCAAACAAAAAGATAGGTAGCTAGTGCGTGACAAAAAGCCACGCACTACCCACCCTCGGCGTGCTGACCTTGTAAAGTGCATCTACACACCTCTTTTGAATAACCCAGGATTGTAAGAAGGGAACCTGTGTGCTGGCAGTGAATTCCATTTTCAGATTTAGCGACATAGAAATGAGCTATCAAATTTCTGGATATTTTACAACCGAACCAATCACTAAATTAGTTCATACTGCACGTTTATATTCTAGCCTGATTCTAGCATCTGGAAAGCAAGGCATAGTCATATACATTGTATTGTACTATAAAAATTTCTTCTCGTTATTGTTTGCTACCTATTTTATACAAACAAATGCACTATAGGCTAAAGTTTCTAGTATTTAAACCTTTACTACATATTTTTGTGTCAGTATTTAATTTGTCTGCAACGAACAATATACAGGAGCCAATACAGAACTATGAAGACAGTCAATAGCTGAGCAACCATCAAAATCAATGGTCCGTGACTATGATTGTCGCTATCAACATTCAATAAGTCTAACAGAGAAAAGTATTGGATGATTAATGGTGGACAAAAAAAATACCAGCTGCGTGACTATTAAGGTTTTAATATAGATAATATTACCGTGGTTTTAATGTAATTTATAATACTTAGGTACTATCGTCAGACGTAGGCGTTCTAGTAAAAATCAAGATACCTATTTTAGTACAAATCAAAATGTTCTTCATTTAACTGGACTCTATTTATGTAGTTACATTAAGTACTTTTAGTCGTTGGTAAGTCAAAAAGAAAATACAATTGCTTTTAACCTTATCTCAAAGTAGTACTAATAAGGTAAAGTAGCTTTTACTTATACCTTACAAAAATTTAAATCCACCCCCACTAAGATCTGCCCACAAAAATAAACTTACAAAAAACTGAGTAACACCTAACATTTAGTTAGATAGGTAAGTGAGGTGTAGAGATAGATACATATAAAAAAGGGTAAGATTATCAAAGCTTGGTTCGTTAAGTAGATAAGTTGCTTTACACCCGAAAGACAAGAAAAATGGGTCCATATTGACTCTCATAAAATTATTATTCCTATTTTTTTCTACTACCGATTTGTATTCATAATAATCACTGCATAATTTTATTTCTCAAACTATTCTAAAAATAAAGGAATTATATTACAGAACAATCTATTTGACTCTACTAATAGAATTGGGGAAATCTGGCAAATATCGTAGTGGGGTCATTATATTTAGATATTTGCTATAGTATAAAAATATAATTTTTTGTGATTTTTATGCTGGTTAATTTTAGTCACTATATTATGATACACTCAATTCATTTTAAATCTCAACCATTGTAAGTAAATATAGTGCAAAACTCTTGTAGAACGGACATATTCATAGGTAAATAAAGAATTTGAATTTAAAAGAAATTTAGCAATTTTAGTACTTATGTTTGTCAATATCGTCAAATTTTGCAAGAATAAGAATAAATTTGTTGCATAAATTAATACACAGTACACCAAACTACACAGCAGTAGCAATTTCACCAGCAGCTTCTTATAGTACCATAATAATAATAATATCATTAAAGTGTTATTAACTAGATAAACCGTTATAAGATAATAAAAAACTACTCATTGACACAAAAATATTACACTTTTAAACTATTACTCGATACAATATTAGTGAGGGTATACCGACAAAATTCTTTACCTCCCGTGCTAGTCCGAAGTCTGTGTTACGGCAAGGTAACACAGACTTTGGATACTTTTTGTCTACTCCAGTAGACGAATCAGTTGTAGACAAGAGTTATGTGTGGGAACACATAACTCTTGTCTACTTGCGGATGTTTCTGAAACTAAACTTTTTCCTACGACCCACGGTTATTCGGTCAACAACTTATCATCATAAAATGACAAGAGTTCATATCGATTTTGCCTAAATTCATGAACGAGATAAGAACGTTTTCTACTTTTAAATGAAATAAAATAAAAAAGTTCTTTATTTAGGGAGCGTTCCAAAACCAGGTGAAAGCTTTTTTCTTCTAATTGGTGTAAAATAACTATAGTTTAACAAAACTAACCAATGGTGTAAGCGCTTCTTAATAACGACCAATAGTGAGCTATCATTTACTCTACCCCGAGTAAATTGAAATCGTTTTGGAACGCACTCTTAAATGGACTTTGCTAAATTCTTAAATTGTCAAAAGCCCTACCACCATTTCGGGACGAAATAATAATTTCACTTAAGTAATTAATTATTATTATGCTGAGATGGAGAAGAAATTGTGAAAGTCTACAGCTTACAATTTCGTAATGATTTCAAAACATAATTATAAACAAAACAATAGATATATCAATATTAATAAATTACAAATGCGTAAAATGTTAAAATGCGTAAATTTTGAGCAGATTTTACTACCACGCATTTGGATCATTTAAATATACATTTATCTTTTAAATTAACATTTAGCAAATCTCGAATGCATAATATGCAAATGCATATTTTTCTTTAGATATGAGTAGAGCTTTCGCTTTCGTTGATCACACTTTACTTTTGAGGAAACTGGAAATGTATGGTATCCGAGGTCAGGCTTACAAATGGATTGACAGCTATCTAAAAATACAATGCAATGTACTGAAATTAAAAAAAGTAGGGCAGGAGCCAAAAGGTGCTTTATACAAAGTAACATATAGGTCAAATTTTTTAGTGAATAAGTCAGGAGTACCACAAGGCAGCATTCTAGGCCCATTGCTGTTCATTCTCTTTGTGAATGATTTTCCTAAAGCGATTGGTAATGAATGTGTTCTTTTTGCTGATGACATTACTATAACTATAAAGAATGATATGAAACAAACTTTTGAAAGAAATATGCGAAGCATTGTCTCAAGCTATTGGATGGTTAGAATCAAACAATCTACATATCAACGTACAAAAAACTAAAGTTATGGAATTCCTCTTTTATAATACTAGGCCATCTCAATTTAAAATTTGTCAAGGGGGTGAACTCCTAGAAACAGTGCAGTTCATTAATTTCTTAGGAATCAATGTTGACAAGCATTTAAATTGGAAGATGTAGAGGTTACGTGTAAGAAGATCGATAAATTCGTTTTCGCTCTAAAAAGGCTAAGACAAACGGTTTCCACAGAAGCAGCGCTGGTGGACCAAGAATTGAGCCCTGCGGAACACCTATTGTGATTAGAAAACCTGGAGATCTTTTACCATTTATATTAACTTTCTGTATCCTCTTGCTCAGGTTTCTGTATCCTATTTCTCAGGTATGAAGTCATAAGGTTGAGAGCCCTGTTCCTATAATAATGTTGTAATATTGGCTTTGATAATGGCTTTAATAATGGTAGATAATAAGTTTATTTTATAAATACGAATATAGCATAGGATAGCCTTAATATTTCAACGTTCAATGCGTTTTTAATTCGCACGAAGCAAATATACGCAAGTATAACTAGGTACGTAATGTGAGCCGTCTGTCGTGCCGGTCAATCTACGTTTTGCGTTGCGAACACTGACCTACCGCAACACGCCACTATTGGCGTCATCCACGATCTACTTACTAGAAGAGTCTTTTAAACACGAACTAGTAACAAAAAATGTATAAACAATTAATCTCTGTCCGAACAGCTGTTCAAGTGGCTGCAAAAAGTGAACACGCGCGAAATACTGGCTTTGTTTTGCAGTCGATTTAAATATTGGATTCTCGCGGTTGACGATTCTTTATGGCTGTTTTATTAGAATCGGAATACAAGAATATTTTCCAGAAGTTGTTATTATTGTCGTCGTCGGGAACACTAAGGAAGCAAACAAAGCATGATTGCTATAAAACAACAATAGCATGTAACAAACATGGTTATAGCGATACGAGTTAATAGTAACAAATTACACACTTAATAACGCATCCATTAGCGTAACAGTCTACGATTACATTTATACACAAACGTATGAGTGGGCACAGATCAACAGACTCGCAGATGCCAAATAGCACGCAAAGTTCACTGGAGCACGGGTGATGTCACCACGCGTCTGCTCTAGAGTGAGGTTTCATAAGATTACATTAATTTATTAGACAGTTTTTTTCTGTCATTCCAATTATTAAATCTAACAGTTTTCATGTTGTTATTTTTAATTGACTATTATGAATTATGGTTTAGAGATTCGGAACACCTTACAGAGGTCAGAACAACAAGGATTTCCCTTAACTTGTGCGATTATTGTGATATGGAATTGCTGGAAAATTTTACATCACATAATCGCTAATATCCTTTGAAACAAGGTTTCATTGTTCGCTCCGACTTCTTCGAAGATCATCAATGCCCTCCACATGTTCGCAACATGACACCAATTTCCTGCGCGCTGCAGGTCGATGTCGCGTACGCGTCATTGTGTTGGCGATTTGCATAATTAAATAACATTATGTATTCATTCATTCGAGTCACCCCTGCAACGCGCTGTCAAAACAAAGCACCTCGTCCACAAGAACGTGGTCCGGCAAATCATAAAAAAACAACATAATTAAGTAGGTAACGCAAAAAGAATCGCGGCGTAATCACTTTGACAGTTCAATCTCAGGTCGTTTCCTTATTCAGCCGCAAAAAGGGAAAACTGTTCCGGACGTGAATTAATGCTCGCCTGAGAACTTCCAAATTAATCCCCTTGAGGTGGACGCCCACTTCGAGAACGTAAAGGTAAACATTTATCGCGGAGATTCAGAGCTGCCGAGTTCGCGGAAAGATCGGGGTGTTTCGCGAAACCGATCGCAGACGAGCGGGGTCGGTGCAAGCCGACGGCTGCCGAGCCACGAGGAAAGCGAAACCACCCCCAGTTTTCCCCCTCGGTGGGGGCTGGGGTCTTTGTCCCCGCGCGACCCAGTTAATGACCGCCCCCGCAGACGCGGCACATAGCCTCGTTTCGATATAAATACGCCTACTACACTTGACCTCCAAAGTTTTTATTGGAAAGCACGTGCCGGTATCGAGATCGTGTATTGTATTGTAAACAATATCGTTCCGTTATGTAATCAAGACTTGTATTGGTGATTTACTTTCCCTGACATAGAATGTTTTTTATCTAATACGCATAAGATTCGAAGTAACATTGAGTTAAGCAGCATTGAGTAAGCCACCTTTTCAAATGTCTGTAATCGAGGATCCACCAGCAAAAGGTAAACTTTGTTAGGCAATAAATCCTTCCCAAGTTGAATGGGAACTTAAAAGGGTCGGTCGATCCGGTCGAGTGATGAACTTGAGGGGGGAGGAGGGGAAGCAACAGGTCGCGAAACAACGTTTTAATTGTTGGTTGATAAGCATCGCCGTTACCGGAGCGCGACACCTACACGCGGAGCTGCAGTAAAGTACGATGACCGCGCCCTAAATGCATTCACTGCAGTCATTTACTGTGAAATTGCGAATTTATTTCAGTATTTATTATTTTATAAAAGAATAAAGGCTTTAAAACTGTTGACTTATTACTTTTTTTAATTATACTGAACTATTTCACCAGTCAGTGGCTAGTCTAGAAACTTCTTGAAAGATATTAGTGTTCTCTGAAGTAGTCGATCGACGGCGGGCGACCAGTAGTGGTTGAGCTTGTTCTAACACAAGTCTAGCATATTCAATGAAGGGGACTAGAGATCTTTGTATTTGGCGATGACAGGAAACTTGCGCCTAGAGCGATAGCACACCATGACGTTTCGCAAACCACAAGGGGCTGTTAAACGTTTCAATATCCTTTGTTTTACTTACGATCCTTATCATGGGTCGAGGTTGTAGCCATACAGCGCTAGTAAAAGATTGTAAGTTTTAAAGAATGTTGCCTACAATGTAGCTGAACGTATATGGACAAATATATCAGAAGAGTCGACTCAAGAGTGGTCCATAAATACTTATGCGTTTCGCCCACATTGGGCACTCTCATCGGAGCAAAGCCCCGAGACTATTGTGTTGCAAGTGCTTTATGTCGGCTTACGTCTCGAAACTTCGAGCCTGTCGGTTTTACGACACGTTCCCAAATCATAATCGAGACTGCGCCATCCAACACTCATAATAACGATGATGCTAACACGTGCATAAATTAAAGGCTATAGGTACATAAAACGACTTTGAATCCCTGATTTTTTAATTATTGAAAAAAAAAAAAAGAATAAGTTTCTGCATAATAATATTATTCATGACTTCATTCTCTACGGTGATTGATATTAAACTAACAAAACAGGTTGACATACAACACGGTATAAACAAAATGAATCACGTAGAAACTCTTGAGAGGTAAGTGTTACTTGGTAATAACATTCTCAAAGCTTTACGGTCGCTTGTCAACAACTTTAGCATAAAAAGCCATTGGAAAGTTATAAGTGTATTGTAATACGAGAACAGTTTAGACCGTTTGGTCGGTCGTAAATAGTAATTCGGGGCAAACTAAGGGTCATGTAAAGTATGGCTTGTCGACTGACATTTATTAGACCGTGCTGTTCGTGATCGGATTACTAATAAATGTAAAGTCTTATTAACGATCATGTTGAACAGCTTTACTTTTTATAAATTAATATAGTTAGAAGTTTTTGTTGACAAAATTCAAGGAAACTGTAAGCATGAAAATTCAGTCTAGTTTATAATGATGAATAGGTGAATATTAGGTAGCCACGAGTGTAGTTTTTAACAGGAAATCGTTAAAATATTTAATTTCAGGACTTCAAAGACTTGGGGTCCACGTCTGGAAGCCTCCTTGTGGCGGACCCTGGTAACGTGGTGGGGAAACTTTCCCGGCGGGTGTGTGGCTTTTGATGTCAAGTATATGTCCCCTTGACATTCGAAGTTACGCCATAGTCGAGTTGGTTTTTTTTTCACCACGGCTAGTTCCGGACGGCCCTTTACAGGGCCACGACCGCGCCCGAAGTCCCACGGGTGCGGTCCGATGGCTGCTCCCGGTATCCTCGTCAGGAGGACGCGCCAGGTCGAGCAGCCGTCGGTGGAGGAGTGGCTGCTGGCCACCAATTGGTGCAAGGAGTGCCTAGACGGGCAGCGTTGGGACAGTCTCGGTGTAGTTGCGCTCACGTGCGCAGATCCCGAGCCGTCCTGTAATAGCACACTGAAGGTCAGGCCAGGGAGGATGTTTAGTGGGTATGGAGAGAACGCTTTTACCCCGAGTCCCACATATCCCCTGCGGTTGGCATCACCCCGCAGGGACAATGCGTAAATGCATTTGACCTCCCCGTCAACAAAAAAAGGACTTTAAAGAGTTCAACAATCGCAGAAATTGTTTCAACTTTTAGCTCGAAACAGGTTGAAGATAACACGGCGAAGCTTGTTAATCATACGCCCAAAAAGTAAAACCCGCGTGAATTGGGACCTTTTTAGTTGCAAACGTTATGTATGCAAATGAGGCGGGCATATAAATCGTGGCCGTACCGGTTCCAGAACGTTCCGCGTAGGTACTCGGTTGCATTAGAGTGCAACTGCGGTTGTTGCAACAGTGCAAGGGCCTTGCATTCGCCGACCCACAACGCTGGCCATGGACCAAAATACCCGCTTTCATGCACTACGCCATGTAAAATTGAATACGGCGTTAAATTCTAGCCTTAATGGTTGTACTTAGTTTCGAAATAGAGAATATAGTGTTAACCTAATTCTGTCAGAAGTACCTAGTAAAGGACACATCAATCAAAGGTAAAGCTTGGAAGTTACAAATGTCAGCGTAACAGCTTTAAATGTTGGGTGGTAACTGGTAATATAAAGCAGTGACCTCATTTATTTAGCTAGAGTACAGTAAACAAGGACCAAAGGTGTCGGTTACGAATGTAACGATGGCAGAAACAAGATTAGGCCCACACAAGACCATAATAGTCAATATAAGATAATCTATCCAATTGGAGAGCTGGGTGTCAGTGTACCCGACCTAGTGATTATGGTTTCTCGGTTAGAGCGTGATTTGCCCGAGCTGTTTACTGCGGAGAAGATGGCGCAAGAGCCTGCTTGGTTGGAATAAGACTCGTTTTATTACGCCCCGTCTTAAAAGCTGCGAAGATTTCCATCGGTATTTTCAGGTAGAAGTCGACGACAGCTCTACCTGCCGCAAGGTGAACGCGAGTTTTCTTTGTACTTATTGATTGATAATCAACAAGTACAAAGAAAACTCGCTTTTATTTGTTAAAATTATTTTTAAGTAAAAAATCTAATTACACGCGAGTTAAATCCGTAAAAGTTGTTTTATTTCTAATGTGTAGTGCTCGCGCAAATCTAAAAGAACATGACAAGCACGAGCTTCCAAAGGTCGAAAGAATCTTTTAAATCAGTACATCCAGTAAAGAGTTATGAATAACAAACGTAAAAAACATACAACCTCCTCCTTTTTGAAGTCGGTTGAAAAGATTAATGTTTATACATTGTGAACTCAAAAAATAATTATTGTAGGAATATTACTCTTCTTAAATTTACATAATCGAGACGGTATATTTTATTTATCTAGAAATACTGTGGTATCTGATGTTTTACTGCTGATGTCCGTAACTATAATAGAAGTTAGAATTGTAGGGGTAAAAACATGACAATCCAGGATTTTTCAATAACCAGTTGAATCGAGCACACAGGTACAAACAAAAACCTGCTCAAAATAGAATTTTTGAAGATTTTCCCAGATGGCACAAAATTGTAATCGTACATTATCTTCTAAAATAACTAAATGAAGCCGTACCACCAAATTTCGCTATCAAAATTTACGTGCACGTGAGCTATTACTTTAACGATCGTCAATGTACTGGTAGTAACGACGTGGGCGTAGCTAGCCGTGCTTCAGACTGTTTGCATTCGCCTCCCAGTGTTGCCTTAGCTGAGCAAGGCTCTCCTACATGGCAACTATAATAATAATTCTGTGTAAGTTTACTATGTCCACAGTCCACACTCGTTCGCTTTAAAATTGTGCTTGATATTACAGGTTCTTTTTTTTTTGAATAAACATAGACGACGGCAACTTTCTTATTACTTTCAGTACCTTGTTTCAACATCATAATCGTTACATAATTCGCCTGCCCTGCTCCCGAATATATTTCCTTCTTCCACTACACACAAATATCCATCCACATTTATTATCATTATTTTGTTTGTTACATGTTCATCGTCTCTTCTCATTATATGCCAACTTGTTACGTCGCAATCTTTCTGCCAGTGGTGCTACGTTCAAATATCCTCATTCATTTCGTACTCATTCCTCACTTTGTCCATTCTTGTTACCCCACATATCCATCGTAGCATTCTTATGTAAGCCACATGTAGTCAATTTTCATCCATTCGCTTTAATGGCCAACTTTCTGATTCATACAGAACGATTTAAATCAATGCTTCACATCTCTGTCTATTTCACCGTTGTGCTATATGAATAAACCCGAGAATCGGAATTCCGAGCAGAGTGGTAAAAGTACTCCTGAGAGAGAAACCGGCATAAGGTACTAAATTAAAGAAAAAGTTTTACCCACATACTGCATAATAAAGATTAGTTTAGCAAGAAAAGAACAAACATAAATTGAATAAGTAGTTTCTCCTATAGGGACAACGTATAGGTACAGCTATTATGGCAATAGTGTATTAGTCAACAAGCACTGTATACAATTTCATGATAAATTAAACTGGTCTACAAGCAGTTAAATGTATTCCTGCATTATTATAAATTAATTGTTTACGCTTTTTGGAACATCCTCTGTCAGTAAAAACCTTGCACAAGTATCATCTTTTAATTTATGTACCTACATATAAGCTTAAACGATACAATAGCTTCAAACGTAACGTGATTTCATTAATCTTCTGTAACGGAGTCTGTCGTAGAATAAAAGTTAGTTACCGTGAAATAGCAAAGTGAACCGATGTGGGAATATCATTAACTATTATATGTTTCACATTGAGCAACGACGAAGCTGCTTGATTACAATCTCGGATAGCTTTATGGCTGACACTGCTTCTGATTATAGTAAAGGCAAACGAGCTTGCCTAACATAAATTCCTGACACTGGTTACGACTGCAGATTTCTCTTGCTAACGCAAAGATTAACATGTACCTACCCAATTACAATTATCAGGAGGTGGATTGGAAAACGTTCAGGAGAAACAACAATTTGCTTTGAAAACAAAAAGCGTAAGTTAAATATTCATAGTTAGCTGAACAATGCCAAATTATTGCTCCTAAACGTAGAACGGCTTTTGAAATCAGCACACAACAATAGCAATAGCGGCAATAAAATCAAAATGTTTATTTTTACAGGCTAACAAAATCCCGACAATAGAAACGTTAAGACAAAGCTCTTTAGAAAAACTTAGCCGTCCGGAACAAAAGGACGTTTTCGTCGAAAGCGGGGACGTGAAGGGGTGTTGTAAATCAATGTAGGAGAATAATAAAATGCAAACAGGCCGAGCAAAATTCTAATCAGCAAGGGTTTTCACACACGGAGTAATATTGTTAAATTCATACATAAATATACACTTTCGTCTAATAATTGTTATGTGTTTCTCACCTTAAACAGTTGTGTAAACTAATTACTTGTATAATATTGGGGCAAGTAGGAATATTAGTTTTGCGACGTCTGCGTTCAGTATTAACTGATTTTTTATGCTTTCATAGATTTTAGTTTTAAATTTAATATGTATCATTGATAATGTAATCAAAACCTACATGAAGTTTAGTATCAATGCATGAAAATTAAAATTTAGTGTCGTTAAACAAAACAATAAGAATGTTGACTAATATTGCAGGGCCAATATTCTATCATAGAAATACCTAGTTCCTTGTATGAAGACACACAGATAGATTATTAAATAGGCAAAGCTACTTACCTACCAGCTTCTTTTTAGACGTATGTCCCATAAACGATTTGTACAACAAGGCAAAGGAATGTGCAATTGCGACCCTGGTGTTACCGGTCGCTGTCGACGGCAGAAGAAATGCGGTTAGAACACTACATTGCTTTATAGCTTCATAATACGCTTCATCAATGTCCACGCGATCCTTATAAGGACTCTTGACCTGGCACAAGTGACTTCAAAGTACACTGAGAAGGTAAATTATCAAGATATTGCATTTAAAACTATTCACCCAGATAGACCTCAAATTGAAATCTCCCCTTTATTGACTTTTTGTTTTACAGTGTTAAGGAGACTTTCCGAATACGATTGATTTGGTAGACAATATATTAAGAAAAGACTTTCGTGAAAAGGTTTATAATCGTTCGTCATTGCCAGTAATCGTTTATTTTAGATCAAATTTCTTTCATTATTTTGAGGCAACGGAACCTCGCATTGTGGATGTTTACTCTCCCATACGTGCATTTGAAGTGCGTGACTGGTCAAACGCCACTCACTAAAAGCTACATACTGTTCTACGGTGAGCTGTTATTTGCTTAATGTCGGCAGTGCTTAGTGGTTTATTTTTAAAACAAACTCGCTGTAAAAAAGGCGCGCAAGCGACTTTTTGTGAAAATATAATTTAAAATGCAATTTGCACCTCTAGAAGTTAGGCTTATAACGGATTGCTAAGTACGACAAATTTACGTTTTGATTTCTCCAATTTTATTCGATTCATGAAAAAATATACCTACATATTTCAATGGCAAGAAAAGTCCGAAGATAAAATTCAGCAAATAACATACATACATACATACATAGAGTCACGCCTTTCTCCCACAGGGGTAGGCAGAGATTACTTGTTTCCACTTGCTACGATCCTTGCATACCTCTTTCGCTTCATCTACTTTCATCACATTCTTCATGCATGCTCGGCGGTTACGCGTACTTCTAACCTGGCCCTTTTTCAAAACGTCTTCGATTTGATCGTTAAACGTTCGCCTAGGTCTACCTCGCCCCGCCTCTCCATTCACTTCTGATTCATAAATCCTTTTAGTCAATCTACTTTCATTCATCCTCTCCACGTGTCCGAACCATATGAGCATCCCTTTTTCAATTCTTGTCACTATGTCTTCTTTCACACCACACATCTCTCTTATCACGCTATTATACAACCTGTCACTCAATTTTACACCTGCCATGCTCCTCAAGGCTCTCATTTCTACTGCATTTATTCTACTTTCATGCCTTTTCTCCCATACCCAACTTTCACTTCCATACATTAGTGTTGGAACCAGCACACCGTCATGTACTGCCAGTCGTGCCTTGTCAGACAGCGTCTGACTGCTCATAAAAGCGTGCAAAGCTCCATTAACTGCATTTCCCGCTTTCACTCGTTTTTCTATATCACTTTCACACTTCCCATCTCTCGTGAATACAGATCCCAAATATACAAACTCACGTACTTGCTCCAATTTTTCGCTCCCTATCATAATATCACACTCAGTCATGTCCTCGTCTCTTTCAAAAACCATTATCTTGGTCTTGCTTACGTTCACTTTCATTCCCTTATCATATAAAGCTTCATTCATTACACTTACCATCTCCTGCAATTCACTGGCCGATGATGCTAATAAGACCTGATCATCAGCGTACAGTAGGCATTTGACAAGTATGTCATTCATTCGTAAACCGCAATCACTCTCTTTCAATCTTGTCAGACATTTATCCATGAATAAGTTAAACAGCCATGGAGACGCCACACATCCCTGTCTCACACCTTTTCCAATGTGAAACGATTCCGTGTATGCGCCGTTTATCCTAACACAAGCATTGGAACCCTCATAAAGAGCTTTCAATGCTCGGATCAGGCTGCTGCTCACCCCATGCATAGACAAAGCTGACCACAATTCACTTCTCACCACTCGGTCATAAGCCTTTTCCAGGTCTACGAAAGCGCAGTATACTCGTTGGCATTTCGCCAGAAATTTCTGAGTTATGCATCGCAGGGAAAAGACTTGATCTGTACATCCCATCCCCTTTCGAAATCCTGCTTGCACGTCCCATATTTTGTCATTCGTCTCTTTTATGACCCTTTCTATCAAAACTTTTGCATACAATTTGCTGACAACGCTGAGGAGGCTTATCCCACGATAATTCTTGCACTCCAGCTGCGACCCTTTCCCTTTATACAATGGTACTATAACGGCTTTGCACCAATCACTTGGCACTCTGCCGCTCCCCCAACATACATTGAAAAGGTAGTGCAGCTGTTTAGCAACGGCACCTCCCCCCGCTCTCAACATCTCTACCGTAATCCTGTCATACCCTGAGGATTTTCCTGCTTTCATACCTTTTAATGCATCCATAATTTCTACCATACTTATCTCGCTTTCATCGCAATCTTCTTCCGTGGGTGAAGTATCGCAATGTACCTCTTCTTCTCTTTCAAACAGGCTCTCAAAATACTCCTTCCATCTCTTCAGCACTCTTTCCTCACCGTTCATGATACTTCCATCCTGGCCTCTGATATTTCCCAGCTCCGAGGTTGCACTCTTTCCTCGAGCTGTCCGTATGGATTTCCAGAAAACTTTTATATTGGAACGGAAATTATCAGAAAGCCTTCTATCAAAGTCATCCTTACATTCTTCTTTCTTTCTAGCTACTGCTTCCTTCACCAGTGCGTTCCACCTTTTGTACTCACTTCTAGCATCATCTACATCCTTAACTGTCATCTTTTGCATCCTTTGGTCAGCCCTCTTAGCTAACCAATCTCTCCAAGCTTTCTTTTTCTCTTTCACAACCTTTTGTATCTCTTCGTCCACCCATACCGCCTTTCGTTTCTTCCCCTTTCTTCTTTTCGCAACTCCGCACACACTAATAGCAGCACTCACTACTTCATCTTTGAAAATCTTCCATATATCTTCAATCTCACAAACGGGTTCTATTTTTCCAAATACGTCCCTTAACTTCCTCCCAAATTCCTCTTCCACTCCCTTCTCTTGCAATTTTTCCACTCTTATGCGCTGCAGGATACTTACAGTATCATTGGTTCGGTGCCGCCATCTATTAAACAGACCACTTATTCGGCTTACTACCAGAAAGTGGTCCGTATCTAGGCCAACGCCCCGAAACACTCTTGTATCCCGCACCTTGCTCCTCAGTCGTTCATCCACAACCACAAAATCAATCATGCTCCTCGAATTTCCTTCTTCTCTTGTGTACATATGGATCATCTTGTGAGCAAACATTGTATTTGTCACTAAAAGATTCCATTCCAGACATATATCTAACAAACTTTCCCCATTCTCATTTATCCTTTTATCCCCAAATTTACCCAAAACCCTTTCATACCCATCTCGCTGTGTACCCACCCATCCGTTGAAATCTCCAAGCATAAAAACTCTCTCATTCTCCGTGCACTGCGTCAAAATATCTCTCACACTCTCCCAAAATTCCTCCTGCTCTTTGACGGCTTTTCGGGACCTCCTGGTACCCAAGTCTGTGGGTGCATATACACCCAAGACGAAGACACGGGTAAGGCCCACCTTCATCCGTAGCCAGAGGAGTCTGGGACTTACACATTTATATTCTCTGACACACTCTGCCATTCTTTCGGAAAGAAGGATACCAACTCCCTGCTGGCATCTACTGGATTCAGGAACTCCAGACCAGTATGCCGTAAAGGCTCCATGTGTGGTGGTATCGCATCCTTTCCGCTTTGTCTCATTCACACACAAAACGTCAATATGCCTTACATTCATCATCTGACATACCTCATCTATTTTACCTTCCATCCCCCCTCTCACGTTCATCGTAGCGAAGCGGCTTTCTGTAAGCCACTTCCCGCCCCCGCGAGAGCCGTGGCGTGACGGGTGGCGAGCCACGTCGCCGTCTTTCTTATGATTTCTATTTTGAGTCATAGCGTTCCCACGAGTAGTGGGGAAATTTATGTCGATCCTGGCAGAGCCCCGATGCCAGGACAAGGCTAGCCTTCCTCTGGGTGCGCCTATTCCCAGGGCTAAAAGTGGCACGCTTGCGACTAGGCTCGCCCCTAGCCATGCATCCATAGGCACGGCAGACCAAGGATTGGCGGAGAGGGAGGAAAAACGGGAAAATTGGGTTAGGATTGAATAATGAGAGAAAGGAGAAGTGGAGAACGGTCCAGGAAAAGGGTAATTAGGATACCACTAACTCGGAGGGGATATTTGGACAGAGTTTGTAGTAGCTCGGGAGCCCGGGGTTGCATACCCGTAATGCAGATTAGAGTGCATTCCCTGAGGCAAATAACATGACACCAAAATACAGAAGAATTTTTAATTCACCCACCACAATGCCATTCAATTCATCATAATGTAAACGTCACAAAAAGTCGTTTCGAGTTTAAAAAAAAGGGTACTAACCACTTTTTTGTAATACCCCGTGACTAAATGAATTCATGGGTTGTTCCACATTCAACCACCGATTTTTCTACCACTGAATATTTTTTCCACTTTCTACCACTCAATAAAATACATTCCACATTCAACCACCAATTTAAAATTTTAATTAGGTAGATAGATAACCTGCTAATAAATCGATAATCATATTTTTATTAATTTTATACACCTGTAACAAGTATAAAATTTTTTGCATAGTTGGAAATAAAATCAACATAATCTTATCTTTATAAAAAACCAACTTATTTATAAAAATACTTTGCAATCTCAGTAGTATTATTAAAATATCCTAAAAGTAGTCATTTACTTTGAAATAATCACAATTAGTCTTTTCTTACAATAAGATGTAATAGTACTTACCAACGCATTTGTAGTTCTATTTCTTTGATGACAAACGTTCCACAGATTGTATGGAAAATTTCCACCAAAAAGCCAGGTTTTGACGAAATAGTCATTAAAATTCATAACATTCTTTCATTATTTATAAAAAGGGTCATCAAATAAGGCTTCCGGTATAAGTGGTAAAGCCATGCATAGACATAGATGTCTGCGTTGAGCTCTTTTTGGAGAATGACTTCTTTTCGAGAATTGTTTGACACAACCTCAGACACAACACTTAATGTTCCGTCTGCGAAAACAATCTTCATTTCACCATTTTTCATTTTTCTAGCTCCATTCAATAATTTTTCTAGCTCCATCCCGTGTTTCTCCTGTTTTTCCTCTCTCCTCTCTCAGATTTTTAAACAAAACACCACTTTGTTTACTGTCGTGTAGAAAGAGGTCAACTGATAAGAACTACTTTAATTAATTATAGTATGCCAATTTCAAAAAGAAAGAGAGTGAATATTGCTTTTTCTTTCAATAGCATTGAAATAGAAGAATACGTCTTTGATTCATTCTTACCTGCGATCCTTCGTGACCCCTTTAGCAATGTACTACGTCTAATAGAAACGTGTGATTATTAAACTTTCTTATGATTTGATTTGAACTTTTATCCTTCACTAAGTACCTACCCAGAGATATTTTGGACCTATTTTTATTAGTGGTTGAAAAAGGAATAAATTGCGGGTCGAAACTGGAAGGAATAAATTTGGTGGTAGAATATGGAATAGAAAGTGGTTGAATGTGGAAAATTATTGCGGTGGTAGAAAAATCGGTGGTTGAATGTGGAATAACCCGAATTCATTTCAAATCTCTCTTGAAAGACTATATTTGGGTTTTTCTCAGTCATCTAATGCTGGCATCAGTCATATTTGCAAGAAGCGATATCAGCGAAAACAAGGTATTTAATCAAGCACCTTGGTGATTCATCCTACATCCTCAAAGTCACTGTACGCCTAAAAATTTCCTGTGGTCGTGAGCAAGCAATATATCTCCCCTTCGATACAATAAGCTGATTCGCAATCCATACCTTTACAATATGCCTGGCAAATGTTTTTAAAACCTTTTTTTTCTGAATACATCATGACCCCTCGCTGGGCTATTAACAATATTCATAATCAAGCGGTTGGCGAAAGATGAGAGTATCTGATAACACAAATACAATTTGAATATGTATATTGTAGGCTGTACCGGAATATTGCCTTTTAAAGTGCAAATATTTTCATGACTTCACTCTTTTATCATTTCGATATTCCATGACCTCTAGTAGGACCTGTATGGGATTTCAAAAATGGCCGTTATTAAAACCAGTTTCGACGCTAAGTCAAAAATAAATCTCAACTAAAAAATCTTCATATTAGAATTTTGAAAAGATAAGTTTAATACTTAATAAAGCGGATCTTAAATAAAACGTCCCATATGGACGTTTTATTTAAGATCATTTAATTTACGTTATAGTGCACGTAAATTAAATGATCTTAAATAAAACGTGTGCGAGGTTTATTGAAAATTGATATTATAATACATAATGAATATCTACAGCTTTCACTGTTGTCATGTTTTTGCATAGTCATCTTTTACGGCACGTCATCAAATCGTCGCCGTACACACCTGTAGCTACAAGTGGTAAAGCAGAATTTGGTGAATGAGTCCGATCTCAATTCACACGGAACAGAGTGAGTAATCGGCGTATTGAATCGACTATGAGCACTATTTCCGTCCGGTGGGAACCGCGCTATCGAGGAGTGGGCGAGATCTAGTTCCATGACCTCTTTACTTCGATGTTGCGTTTCGTGAATATAGTATTGTGACGCAACTTTAGGGATAATAAAACAAAAAGCTATTTCACGTGTTAATGTTCAAGCTAGTTTATTTCGTGAGAATTGAACTATCGTAGGAACATCGAACCTGTTCATAGAGATTAGCATAAAGCAAATTAACGGTAATAAGTCACAAGCTTTACGTTTGGCTAAAAATAAAAAACAAACTTAAGGAAATATATCTCCAGTTGCCCTTGGAGAGCATATTTGTGTGGAAACGGAAAGACGACACTGCCAGTCAGAGCCATATTGGCTTCGAAGAATTTCAAGTCGATAAAGGTTGGAACGAGATGAAAAAACGTAGATCTATTGATAGAAAAGCAGGAATGTTCAGTTCACTTCGATTCACAGGACTAATAGCGTTCGTTACCCCAGCGATTTAAAGAACCACGCGACTGCATTGCAAGTAAATGATGCATGAAGACCTATAGCGAAATAAGATTTTATTTCAATTCTAATAGTCGACTCCTAAAGCAAGAAAATTAAAAAGAATGATATATTCAAAACGATTTCCAAAAATAAACACATACATATATGAACTTAAGTAATCGACAGATATATTATCACATAGACATAAATCATATAGAGGTTTAAGCAAAACAGTAAGAGGATTATAAGCAATAAAAAGACTGATTGGTAGTTGCTACCGGTATTAAGAGAACGAAGAAAGCACGTGATATTAAATCAATGAACGTAAAACTTATCGCTGTATAAACATTTCTCGATATTCATGTCTAATGCATTAAAGCTATTTCTTTATAACCTTAGAAGCTATTGAAATGGAAGTATGCGCAACGCATTCCGATTTGGAATAATCGTTAGAAGTTGAACCCTCCACAGAAGGTGCGTAATTTTCTAAGACACCAATCATTAAGAGCGAAATCAATTCGAGTTTCCTTAAAGGAAGTATGACATTAAATTCGGTAGCTACCAGAGGGCTTTGGTGTGGGAGGAATGCGGCGGCGTGAGGGGGGAGGGCCACAAAAACTCTGGGACGGTACCTGCGCTGCCGTTGACCCCACTCCGATTAGCCCCGCTACGTAATGCATCGGTGCAACGCTACTAATCCAACTTTTCTTTACAATAGGCTTGCTTCGGAAAACTTTGAAGATTGTAAATTAGTTTACATAGCACTACTCGCCGTAATCAACTACGTTGTAGTTGAGGGGATTCGAATCAATTTGAGAGAACTGTGCATCTTCCCAATTCTGTTTAGGGTTGCGTCTTCATTTCCATTCCACTGATTGTATTTTCCACTTTCCTACTTACGATATTACACTTATTTTATCACACTATACAGATATCATCGAAGAACTACGAATTATAGGTACTCGAGAGTTTTAGGTCTTGCAGTGAGTTCTCAAGTTGCAAACCACTTCCTACTTACGATAGTTTCTGGCATGACAAAGTTATTCTTACCTGAAACAAAAAACATAAAAGAATATTACTCATACATACATCCGAGTTCTACGTTCAAACAAGTTGAACGTGCGTTGTGTGTATTTATAGTATTGTGTATCTGGGGTTGTTGTTCTGTCTGTTTAACATTCTATCGTCGTAGCAGCGACGCGTCCCTTGGTGTCGCTGAAGCTTCCTGTTCCTCTATTATCTTTGATGGAGACTCTGATTACACTCCAACTTTCGTGATCTGAGAAACGTTTAGTTTTAGTAGTCATCATTTTAAGTTAATTTCGTCTGTGGCCGTTTGTTTATAGTTTTTACGTTTTAATTTTACTTTCAAGAATCGGGTAAGTAAAGACGTTAATACAATGAGACAGTTTGATTTGACTATGTCAATTGGCAAGGGAACTAAATTTAGGAGTAAAATGCAGCCGCATGCGAGGCCAAAATAAATAGATAATGTAAAAAGTCAAATAAGTAGAAAAGAACCTTCGCATAAAAGTCATTTGATTAAGTTGTAACTTTGTTTCTTTTAAAAGGGGAACATTTTAAGTCCTTTTTGTCTTATTCCACGAAAAAAAAACAGGGATCCTTTTGGTTCTTAGAATCTTGCAAAGTATTCTAAAAAATGTGCGAAACGGAAGAGGGCCAACAGGAAAGTTCTTTGATTGAATCGAAAGAAAAGACTCCGATTTAAAATTACATAGATAGATTCTTATTGCTGCTTCCATGAAAGTAAAAGTACTGAGTGTACCTATTGTATTTGTAGAATGAGATTTACGGCATAAGCGGCGAATGTTCTAGAATTTAACATCACAATTTGCTTACTCGGCATGCCTATGCCATTCGTGTCCACGCTGATTGTGCGGATAATGCGGCTGGGAAATTTCTAGTCTAAAGCATGCGGTCAGCCTAAATATATCGCTACTGAATAAAAAATACCGGTTTACTCAATTTATCTGGTGATGCAGTGCGTATGATTCGGAACTATTTGAATTTTAGATCACAATTTTGCTAGTGGAATGTCAATATTTTGTATTAATATTTGTATTCGGTACGCTGAACACACTAACCAGCAATCGGTCCGAACACATCCAAGGCTTTTATTATTCATGTTTGTATGGAAATTCTTTTTTATGTCAATTGTAATATTTTCTATTTTAGGCGTTATTTATAAAAGTGTTGTAGTGCTTGTTTTTTATTGAAAAACTATCTGTGAACAGTGTTCACACCGTTTCCTGTGGCCAGATAACATGACACGTCGCGCAAACACCTCGCATTTGTCTTGTCCAATGCCTTTGTGGACAGCTATTTACGGCCTTCCTGTACGATTTAATATGGCGCCCAAATATATGGTTCGAACAAGTTCATTAGCTGCCTAATAAACGCACCATCAAAGAGAACGTTTATATTTAAAATCTTAAAGGACGATGATGAAAAAATGTATTTAAAAAGAACTTATGAAAATAAAACAAGTCTCTATGAAGGGTGTAAATTTTTTTCTTGTTTATTGAAATGTCTATAGGCACGAGACATTTCCCCTGCCAAAGGGTGGGTCACGTTTTGTTTTCCTTTAATTTATAGTGTCCGGTTTCAGCGGCAGGTGCTGGGCGTTACTACAAGGTGTGGTGGACTAACCCTATCAATCTCTATAGGCGCATCGAAGCGAAAGTTACGATAACTAGTCATTGTTGTCTTGAGTGGATGCATATGCGTGGCTAATCTATTATTAATAATATTTATATCTCTTACTATCATGAATATCTATATTTATATTATATATATGTACTAATATTCACGACTGTGATTGTGTTACGCAAGTTGAAATAGTACCTACCTGGTTGTGGCCTACTTAAATTAATCATACCAAATCGCACCTTTAAATAAAATTATGATTATAATAACAATATTATGTTACAAAAAAGTTGAGTAGGTATCACTGCGAATGCATGGTAATGGTAACATTGGTGACTAATAGACAATGGATAGACATACTTATTAAATTTAGTAATGTAGGTGACCAACAAAATACAAAATAAAAAAATAAATCTACTTGTTATCTTAAAATTAAATAGCATAAACAAAAACATGGGCACCATAAATAAAAATATACAAATAAATACGTAATAAAAAAAAATATATAAAAATTAACAATATACCTAATATGAATAGATAATATATACATATAAAATATATAAATAAAATACAAGTAAAATAAATATAAGATGATAAACTTTGCAAATATTATTAGAGAACTTGTGCTTAGTGCTTCTTAAGTTTGGTCTTAAAACAGGTGATGGACGGACTATTTTGGATGACTTGGGAGGCTGTTACTGCCAAAGGAGTGCAGCACGAAAGGAAAATGAATGTATGTGAAAGTTGGTGTTGCACTTAGAAAGCTCCAGAGTTTTTGTGACACATGGGCGTCTGGAACGTGTGGGAGGTGGACACAGCTGGAATCGGGAAATGAGGTATATGAAGGGGCACTAGGATCGTGTAAAAGATTAACACATTAGTACCTTGTCATAGAAACAACAACGCTTGTGCTTCTGTAATAGTTCAAAAGCTCGTTTATAATTTTTGGTGAACCTATCTTGGACCGATTTAAGACGAAAGTTGCATAGTTTTACCCACTACGGCACCGAGTTCCTGTTGCTTAGAGATATATGAATATTAAATGGTCCCGTCGTGGTCGCCTACCTCCCGTGGCGCTTTCTCCAATTTTATAGACCAAGATTATCTTGATAAGCTTAACAAGTTGGTGCTTTTTAAAGCTTCCCATTTTTAGGAAATCAAACGAGATTTTGTAATATACAATTTGTTAGACTACTTCCACGTAATCGGCTGGAATGTACGATAGAGATGGCGTATGTCAGACTGAACCATTAAATTCAAAATGTACTTAGTTAGCTCACGTGAAAGTTGAATTTATCGACCTAAATCCTAATAGGCAAGTAAAATCAAAGTACCTGAACCTACCTAATAATTAGAATATAGTTCGTAGGTAATATCCATATCAAGACTGGTACTGCGCAAACCGCAAATAAATTAGGAGCAGGATAACATAAAGCAGCTTGTCCAAGACATACCAATGATGAACTAGTGTTACTTTTATTTCACTCACATTAACTATGATTTTCTTTGAAACTTGAATCATCTGATAACTGCATGATAAAAAGCGAAATGTCTAGACAAATTAAATCACCATGCTAAGTATCATAGGTTGATGGATTAACAACAATCTAAGTGGAGTGATGAGTAACGCTACATATACCGAGAGGTTCCGGGTTCAAATTCTAGTAGGACAAAAGTGACGAATGCGGATACTGACACGAAAACTTAGCAATGGCAAAATGCATATCTACATATTGCAAAATCATTAGTTAAAAAGATAAAATATGGCCTTTATTTTACTCATACCAATTAAGTTTTCTCATCTTATTTACATAAATAATTATAGCGGCTGGTCTTCAATATTACCATAGGTGTGCCTAATAGGAGTACTAAAAGACACCCTTGCTATTCCATATGAGTGAACGAAGCAATCTATGCGAAATAGTAGTCATAAAATGCCAGTTATTGCTGCGAGGAAGCAGAAATTCGCTGATGGTTATTTATGGTTGGAATTGAGCGCTTCTTTCCGCACTTAGGTAGTTCTTGTAGTTAATTTATAATAACCATGATAATTAGTACCTGCCTAAATTTAAAATAACGTTGTAGAAGTATTTATCAATGCAACCTCTCTTTTCAATCTAACATTAATAATAATATATTTCCACACTCACATTATCTAGCCCAAAGTAAGTATCATTAAGAACTTGTGTTATGGATACTAGATAACGGACACATATAAACATTAAACACACATAAAACATTAAATTAAATAGTTATTAATCAAATAAGTTTCACCGTTAAAATACTACATTAATGATAGTACTTTCGCCTGTACCAATTTCTTAAATCATTAGTATTCACTGCATTGCAATTGTTTCAAGTAATTAATAATTGTTCAAATAATCTACTCATAACCCTTATAAATAAATTACCTGTAGGTAATTAGTACTAACGTTGCGATGCAATTAATTTTTTTTTACTTGACAAAGATAGTAAATATATAATTTACTATGTTTTATGTTCCTGATTTTATCTACTACCTATTCCTATGTAGCAAATGCTATTGAAGTTTTAAAAATCGAATAGAATAAAAACTTGGTTAGTAAAAACTTCGTATTGTATCTACCAGTTGTTCTGGTATCAAGGCCACAAACGGGAACCACCAACAATGGGCGGTCTGATCCCACATCATTCTCAAATTCTAAAATCAAATTAGCCGGCAGGGAGGGCGGTAATTACGTTGCAATTGATTAATGAGCAATCAGGCCTTTACTGGTGGGGTCGGCGGGCGAGGCCTTGTTGGTTTTTTGTACAAAATATACATATAGGTAGAAAAAATGTGACCAAAATAAAACAGACTTACATAGTCAAATAAAAACCTACAGGGTGTATAATATAAATAGGTCAATAAGACGACTAAGAGGGCATTATCTGCGATAATGTGTAGATACAAATACATATAATTATGTAACAGAGTTATTATCATAAATCGATATCAAATTCGAAAGGTTCATCCAAAGCTCGGAAACTCGCGTATTCATAATAAGTACCTACTTATTTTTATTATTTGAAAATTAGAGGTTAAAATTAGATACAAAATTCAACGTTTTCAAGTATTTCTAATTTTATTTATTTCTAATACCTAAACGAACTAACTTAACATTCATAATTTAAAAACATAACTATTTCTTCTTACCTTTATTATTTTAGTTTACATTATGGTAAGAAACAATAAGTACTCCTATAAGATCCTTTTTGCATGTAAAATGAGGTAAGCATTTTGTAAGTCTTATGAAAGAAAATTAACTGTATAATTTGCTCGCAAATCACATTTAAAACATTTACGAATAATTGTTTGTATTCTATTCAAATTAAATTTAAACAGCTGAGCCCAGAGCCGCGTTGACGTCCAAAAGCAATTTAAATGATGCCTCTCGAATTGATGCACTTCTTTAAATTGCTTTTGTACTTGCAACTTTGTACATTAATTTTGCAGGGACGTCCAAATAACGCTAGCAATAAATTTTGAGTTTCATTTATCTTTTTTGTTTTCGAAATAGTTTGTATTCACCTGCTCTTGCAAAGAGTCAATAAAATACATAGCATTAAAAACTATGTCGCAGTTTAAACTTTGACGTCTACAGCTTTTGTTCAATTGCATAAATTGAACATGTTGGTTTAAAGAAAACGTGTTATTTGCAAATTTAATACGACATCAACACATCTTTATTGACAATAAATTTAAATTAAAGTGAAAAGGTAGGTATTTCTTTACCAACTTGATAGGTATCATTTGTTAATTAGTTACCAAAACAATTTGTTGTGCACGAGCACGCTTTTCGTTTGACAGTGCACTTTTTGCATTGATTAATGTTAATAAATGCACTGTTTAGTTAATGATATTTCTTGACTTAATTAATAGTCCAGCTATAAGTATCAGAATATCAAAATATTTTTATTATAAAGAAAAAAATGTACTGTTTATTACTTAAAAGAACTTCTTGCGTATTAACTTGTTTTTTTACACTCAAGCTGCATTTTCATTGTAGCATGGCAATATCAATATACTACGCTTGTAACCTATAAATAACTTAAGTAGGTATGTGTGATTAGTACCAATCTGCAATGGCCAACCATAAACTTTGTTTTCATTTAATCGTCTTATATTTACAAGTAGTCATCACCATCATCATCTTAACAGCCTTTATCATTCGACCAACTGGCACACAAGGCTTCTCCTTGTCATCGAAGGAGGTTTAGGCAGTAGTCCACCACGCTTGCCCAATGCGGATTGATAGACGGAGTATAAGGTGATCAATACCCCTTTACTGACCCATTAGTCGCCTTCTACGACCATTGGAGGATATGGGGTGATGCTATTCTACTCTGCCGGCATCACATGGCACAAGTAATGCTTTCATGTAATGGCTTTATGTACTGATTACAATTACAACCGAATCTCATCTCATCATAGCTGAAATAGAAAATGCGGCAAGCAGGTATGCCACAGAAACAGAGCTAATCTATGTTTACTATACATTAAGTTGCATATATGTATTTTTTTATATAAATTTTTATATTACTTATTTTTATTTTTCATATATCTATGTTTTTGAAGTTTTATATATTTTTTGTTTTTGTATGACAATATCATAATATATGCCTTACAGAGTGGTGTGCCTTTCATTATTAACAGTTTCTAACACTGGATAACAAACAAACAACCATAATAAATTTATAAACACAACTCAAACCAATATCACAAACCCTCTATCAAGATGCAAACCAGGAATACTGGCCATTCAACATTGTTAATAACTCGTGAACTACTAGAAATTAAGTTTGAAGATCTCTTGATTAACCTAGATAAACGTGTTCAGTTTTAATAAAAGAATTCGTCATAATGAACATTGGTTTTAAGAGAGCAATTGAAGGAAGCCTCATGTGAACTGAAAGCGGTCGGTATTATTACGGGGCGGCCGTCCGCGCCGGCCAGTGTTGTAGGCGCATTCGAATGTCGATATAGAACTACATTTGCATAATTTGTATGCGAAAATTATATCGGTTGCTGCAGCTTCCGTTACTGGTCAGTTCGGATCGCCAAAATTGGCGGTGTCGGGTTTTTTGATACCCACAACTTAGCGTCGTCAGCAGAAATCATTGAAAATTTGAATTGTATTTTACATAGTACCTACTAACATTTATGTCTACATTATCATGGAAGAAATTCAGTACTTCATTCATCAAACCTATAGTTTATGGTTTAAGAAGTTAATCTTGCATCCATTAATAGATAATTAGTTACTACATAAGTAATAGAAATGTCTTTAAGACTATTAATGGCGCGTGAAAGACATCTAAATAAAAAAATTATCGATCTTATTTGTGTACCTACTAAATACAAAATTAAGTTGAGACAGTTTAATGAAATTTTAACGACCACTGAATTAATAATCATTTGAGTAGGTACAGTTAACTGCTTTCGATTGCGTTTTGTATGTATGTAGATATACAAATTTTTTTTGCTTGATTGCCTTTTTCAATGATAAAATAAAGTCTAATGGGTTTACTGTTAAATTCAATCAACAATTTTGCCCAATTACCCACATTAATCGTAGGGCAAATGATCAATATTCGTGTATAAAGTCGATAGTGGGCCCCGCCCTTACCCTCCCGCGACACTCGGCCCTGGTAACCCAATATGAGAACTGCACGAGGGTTGGCGTAACGCGACCATAGAAATCACTGGATAGGGCAAAGATTTATTTCACGATATAGGTTATAGGGCATAATACAAAAAACAAAATTTTGTATTATTAAAAAGTTAGTAAAACTAAAAAGACCATACTCCAAATCTATAAGTAAAAAACCTATTGAAAATGTTTTAGAGCAGGTGGTAATGGATAAGAGGTAAAGCAAAATTAATTACGTTTTTTTAATTTTAATAAGTACTTAGTAACCTACGATATCATTGAATACTGAAACAAATGCAACATTAGCCTAACATTTTTTTTTTAAATTATTATTTCGTTGTTTCGGGGCTATTTACGTCACTGCGACCTATAAAGATCTATGGTAACCAAGTAAGTCCTATTGTGGCCTTAAATGTACCTCTATCTACTCCTTTAGCTGCCGCACTGTCTATAAACGATAAGGTAGCTTGGCATCTGGGTCCAGAATGTGTCTCACTCAACAAATGTGGGCTATTTTGTGAATGAGGTGGTTTGGTGTTTACGCTCCGCTCCTGTTCGCAGAATCTTCAAGTATCACTATCTTTTAGTCTTATGTTGTGGATATGTCTGTTCAGCTTGCAGTGACCCTGACTAGTCAGAGCCCTAATCATCTTTTTCAGGTTGCCTCTGTTGAGCTTCAGTAGCTCGTCAGTGCGCTTACGAGAGTGCGCTTACGAGAGGTACCTATGGTTTATACGATATCGTGGAATACTTTAGAATTTGAGTATTTTTAATGCATCAGAGCATGCTAAATCTGCTACTATGCAAATCGCGAAGACCTCACCGTGCACGTAGATATAGGCAATGTCATCTCTATCTTGATATCGTCATCTAATTAAACCATAATCTCATTTCATACACTGTGGTGTAGGTTAAGTGAGTTCACTAATATCACTATACCTACACACATTTCGACAAACAACAGCGTGAGCTGTCAATAAAAGGGTATCAAGAATAACATCAATAAAATAAAATGTCAATAAAAGTAACGACTGAAAGATTTTATATAGGTATTTTTCAGGCTCATCCAGTGTATGCAAGAGTCAGGGGTAAGGGACAAGGGTGGTGTGGGAACAGCCGGGTGGAGCCGACAGTCGGCTGTTGCTCGTGAGCTTGCTCAATCACGTATTGTTGACTGGCGCGTTTGTGTTTATTTAGCATTCTTCTCATTGGACTTCGGTTCTGTCGCCAATAAACATTGATTGCGTTCGAACAGGACAAAAGAGCTTCACATATCGGCAAAAATGTTCACAAAATCGTATTTTTTTAACAGTGTAATGTACAATATTAATTCTGTTAACGCCCCCACTAAGCTAATGAGCTTGTGATAAGAGTCGGGCGGCGGAGGCGCCTATACGACACTCTCCAACCGCCGAATCGGGGCGGTGGGTGCTAGAATAGGGCTCTAGCATCCACCATTAGCACCATCACGCTCTCGTGCTGAGGTGTTGTCCGTGAGTACTCGATGGTCAACCTCTTTTCCCCGTGGGGGTCTGTGAGGCCAAGTGCTATCCGCCGTGTGAACGCCTGCGCTACTGCGCTTACTCGTGCAGCGGACAATTAACACATAAAGAGTACAGTAGGTTTTTGTGGATAACCGGAGTCTGAACCTGAAGCCCCACATAACCCTGTGGCGGCCCCTTATCGCCACTGGGTATGCATAAAGCTTTTCCTACTGAGAGTGGGTTATTGGTATCATATCATGTCCTAAATTCTATCTTTAGGTTCTCTTTTCAATAGTTAAAACATGATATAAATAGGGGAGGCCTATGTCCAACTGTGGGCGTTTCTCGACTGTAATGATGATCATGAAAATAAAATATGAAAATGTTATAAAGATATTGCGATATAAATAGTTTTTTTTTACATTTGGTGGTCTTACCTAATATTATTTGATAATATGGTTTATTTATTCGTTGATAATTCAACTCATACTAACGCGAAAAAGCCTGAAGCTTCACAAGTTCCACATTCTTAATATTTTTTTAATTTTTTCCACCATTTTTTTTTATTTGATCATCCTAACTAAGGTTTAAAAAGTAAATAGATAACAATTAATATCTTCTACATAATATGCGTATTTATTTTAGGACAACATTTTTAGACGCGACTTCTGACAGAATTAACCTCAGATCATAAATAAACTCTTCCTTTTACGAAAATCGAGCACCGAAAGCTTGTTTAAGTTCAAAAAACTTTACCAAATGCGACAGAATAATAATATTTTCAAACTGCAACAATAACACAGCTGAGTATTGTAGTATTTAAACAAGGCACGAGAGTGCTTTAACCTCTGTTTACACACTGTGGCTGGCTGCCACAATCAGTGAAAAAAAACTCCTACTGAACAAACAACACAGATGGTACCTACTTTGATATTAGTATCCCTCTGCAGCACGTCAACAGCATCTATTGAACGCTCTAATTCACTGAGTCCAACAATAGCCCTAAAGGGTTGTCTGAATGAGGCGCGTGCGCAGCGCACGTGCGCAATATCTCGGATTATGCTAATTTATGCAATGTCCTGTAGGATGCTAAGCCGGTTTAGTGCTAGTCATTGTTACTCAGCCTATGCGGCAACAGCCCATGTCTATCGATTGAGTAACAGTCGGATCCCGTTTTAAATAGTTAAAGAAAACATCGAAATAGACACAGTTATTGGCACACGGACACAGTGATTTCAGTCTAATAATACAACTCAGTTGTCAAAGCTAACAGCATAAAATGCAGTAAAGATCTCTCGCGGAACATCAATCCTTAGGAAAAATTATAATTAGCTGAACAAATTCGTGTGAACCGCAAAACAAAACTCCCAAACGAGCTAACCTACAGCTATTTATTTAGGTAATATACAAAATGCGGACGCACGTGCCGCCCCCAATGGCATCCCTTCTATTGAAACCGACACTATTAAGTTAATTTCTGTAAGTTGGACCTTATCTCCAGATGAATAAGGGTTCGTTGAAGGCAAATGGGAACTGTAAAGGAGTATGCTCGACTCTTTTAGTTCAAAATTAAATATCATTGTTCGGAGCCCTCATTAATGCAATATTGAGCTCGCAAGCGACACGATGGGATTGTAGGGTGGAATTTATTGTGTGCAAAATTTATTAAGTACGAAAAAACGTTACAATGCGAAGAGTCGCGTCCACGAGTCAGCGATACATTAAAATAGCAAGTTGCTTTCGAGATCGTTAATTTGATGAGATATATGTATCGATCTTGCTTACGATCGATGTGATTATATTTATGGGTGCCGGTTACATTGTCACACGAAGCAACTTAATGAATTAGTCTTAAGAAGTACCTTCTTATTTATTTCTAAGCTTCTCATTTAAGGGATGTTAATAACAGTAGGTACATCTTTACAAAAGTTTTTTTGTAGCGTTTGTATAGATGCACCTTTAATCGCTGTTTTTATTACCAACAACCGATGTTATCGTAGCACCATCAAAGCTTGATAGCATGCACCCTTCGTCTCCGCCGACCCTCACAAATCTTATGGCAGATTTTGATTGATGATGTAACAAAACCTCACGATTACTTAGAACCTTCTCTACGTTATAATATAACTACATCTGGACTTCGTTATTGGGGTTATAAAACGAGGAATAATAGAAATAAAATCGATTGATCTACAATATGCTACGATAAGAATTGCCTTATTACAATTAAAAAAAGATTAATCTTAAATCCACCTCCGTATCTCGTATGGATAATAATAATAATAACCACCGGTAGCCGGGACCCTGATCTTGCTACCGATGGGGAACTGCAGTTTAGTATTTTTAAATGTTATATTTTTTAGTGTTTATACACTGTAAAAATTTAATATTTAGAAATATAATTTGGTATGTATTTTAAATGAAATAAAGGAAATAATAATAATAATATATTTCCACGCTCACACTAATTATCTAGCCCAAAGTAAGTATCATTAAGAACTTGTGTTATGGATACTAGATAACGGATTTTTTTTTTATATACATAATATTTTTAGATATTTTTATAAATAAACTTAAATAAATATATAAACAACCATGACTCGTCAACAAATACTCGTGTTCATCACACAAATATTTGTCGCTACCAGGACTCTAACCCGGACCGCTTGATGTGTAGCCAGCTATACTGACCGCTCCACCAAGACGGCGTCAATATTTAATAATATTTTTTAAGTATCTTCAAATGAAGAAATAATTAAATGTAAGTACCTACCTACAATCTACATATTCCCTACGTAGACCTTAAGTGGTCGCTGGCATAATTTGTGATTTAAAGTAATTTGGATCGCAAACTACAACTACCCTCAGTATCACCAATGAACATGATTAACATTATTTTTAGCTTACCTATTCACAAAATTAGGTAATATCAGATTACAATTGATTGGAAATGTCACTTAAGAGGAAAAAGAATAGAAAAAAAATATCATACCCAAGCCATGAAGCCACAGACAACATTGTCAGAATATTAAAATCAGAGCAACTTACTCGTAAAAGGCAACATTTTAGGTATCCCACAGAACTTTGGCAGCAAAAAATATTAATTATGGTATAACAACGCGATCACGAGAACTGGCCAGATGGCTTCGCATCGACCCACGCCCGGTTAGGGCTGTCACTTTTTATGCTAACATAATATTGATTGACGACAAAATTTCATAAAGTGGCGTCAAGGCTCTTTATTGGAGGTCGGAAAGAAACTGAATGAACATTTGGTTACAAAACCCAAATAAAATTGAAGTCATCCTCACTAAAATATGGTTTAGTATAAATTCAGTAGGAAAAAAAACGCAGTCTACTCCGCGTTTAGATTCATTTAACCTGTCGTAATTTTGATACCAAAATCACTAGTAGTCACAACATTATTGATGGAAAACGATTATACTGTGTACCTGCTCTGTAACCATGACTTTCACCAGTCTAGACTAGTCAAAGCGTTTTGTTAATGGCATAAAAGATAATTCCCTCTGCTCCTAACATGTACTCGAGCTCTGATAAATATCATACTCACTCCTAGAATACTTACGATACACATTATCAAAGTGTGGTCAATGATAGGCCTTGTTTGATGACTCGTTAGGGCAAGTGCGCCTATCTAGCTAAGGTCTAACGCCATCTTATCATAGTCCTTCTCAACATCAATAGATTAACAGCATTGCTGTGTTCCCTAGTAATTAGATAGCCAGTTCCAAGGTCTAGTCTAGAGCTTCCGCGGAAAGTTACATAAAATTAATACATTAACCAACGTAAGCAGGTGCTACTCCATACCAATAATAGTGGTACACTTTTATTGATGCAGTTTTATTTTTATTTGTTAAAGGTCAGATCGTTTGAATATATTCATGTTGTAATTAGTTTTATAATTATGTTGTAGAATAGGCAAGTACGATGAATTGATTTTATTAGACGATTATTTTACCAAGTACGTATATTAATGCAATGTTGCCAGTTATAAATTTACCGATGCAAATTTACTGCGATTCATGGCAAATTAACTGTTAAGCTTAGTGTGAATTATTAAATAGGCTTTATTTTAAGCATAAATTTACGTGTTGTGATTAGAAGCCGATTACGGAATGCAAAGGCGTGTCTAAATCGTAAATGAAAAGCTAACTATCGTTTGTATAATTGGATTTATATTTTATTTTAACAAGAGCCAACCCTGCCCTGGTTCGAGACGGGGCTATTATTGTTAAATCGCAATCCCCGATTAGCATAACCATTGTTGGGCGCGCACTACTCTCTACACATTACCTACACACGTTATATTTGATGAATGAATGACGTAGTTAGAAACCTAACTTGCGATTTTCATTTGTTTTGTGTAGCCTCTAGGAATATAAGTTAATTTTATTAGCTTGCAACTCAATGCACGTGGGAAGGAGTTTTGAATTTGAATATAAATATTTGAGTTATGAATGGTAAATACTGTACTGACGTATTAATATAATTATATTAATAAAGACGGCTGGAAGAAATATATTTCGGAAGGAGAGCATTTCGATACCTTCGCATGTAATACAAAGTTATCAAAAATACGGTGATTTGGAAAATCAATGAGAGGAATCATTTACATTTTGTGAAATTTCAAATCGTATACTTAAAATGCTATGCTTCCAAAATGTCTATCGAAGGCTCACACATCCGGTCCTCAGAAATGAAAATAATACATATTTGTTTATTGTGACAAATGCAAAATTGGTTCGATATTTTATCTATATTAGAGCTGTCATTTAAACTCTTTCTTGTAGACTCCGACGCTTGACGGGTACTTTTAATTTGTAGGATAGAATCATAGATATAGGAAACTGTAGATGGCAATTCGAAAAAGAAAGATCATACTAATACGTATATTAGAACGAGATCGATAGACGAGACCATTTCACGTACACACAGGCGGCCTAGGTCGGCCTGACAGTCACTTAGAAACGACAGAAACTGTCAGACTGTAGTACTATATTTCACGCACACATCATATATATTTTCCAAATTTCATTAGGTAATCTCGCTATTGGCGTTTACCATATTAAACACACATACGAACATTTCTAAAATAAAAGTTTCTTTAATTAAAATGAAACAAAGCCGGGACCCGACCACCCGAGCCCGGCTAGTCCCAACAATACCGGTCATAATTCGATAACCTTGCGGGTAAGTGCAACAATAATACCATAATCCGACCGGCGACGGGCCAAAATAAAAAACAAACGGGTTGATGGCTGCGCCCCGCGACATTCCCACGAGGCAGTCTGCCTTTGATGTAACCAATTCGCGGGAACTAACTAAAGCATTATGTAAAAGCTAGATTGTTAGGGGCACCGTTTATATTATGGTGGCTATATTTCCTATGTGTGTTTGCCCTAAATTAAAATATGATTGAATCCGGGCTATTCGACTTGTAACAACTCAATGAATTTGCTTCTTTCCTTTCTCATTATGTTAAAAGCCATGCGCTTATACTTCTAACAATGTCGAAGAATTTCATCGTCAACATTCGATTTATTAGAGAATTTGTCAACATTCCCTGCAACAATGCTTTTATTTTCATATCATATACTTAATAGGTAAATGCTTAGAAAATTAACGCTTATTAATTTAAAAATTGTTATCATTCATAAACGCTGTAAAAACGTATTCAACGCACTTGTGAATTAATAATTAGAAGCAATGCTCGATTACAAATAGTGACAAAGGTGAATAAACAGAATCGCAAATGTAAAATCACTTTTCCAGGTCTAAGTGTGTGTTTCAGAAGTTCGGACACAATTTACGTATGATGTACATTTTACGACTTACAAAATTTCCTTTCCTGAGTTCCGAGTGGTGTTTAAATAAATCATCTAAGCTTAGCACACAACTGGTCGTAAAGCCGGCAACGCGAGTGACGGCAAGCGACCTCAACGCGAGGACTAATTGCGACTCTCCGTCGCGTTGTGCGGATCGGATAATCCGTCCGCAGCGGGCGGCCTCCAAATTAAAAACCCCTCGCGCAACTGTCCGGCCCTGCCTGCAGCCCTGGATTATCGCTCCCACGGCACAAAACTCAGGGAAGCATTTAGATAGACCCCGAAAAACGGAGGGCAGATTTCTAAAATTTCGAAGGATCCCGAGATGAAATAGTAATTTATCAAAGGATTTCGAGAGTCTCAAGGATCGAAAGTGAACGATGGATTTTCTTTATCGTAAATTGCAGTGCGTGTTAAAATATACGGAAATATAGGAATCGGATAATAAATAATAAACATATTTCACATTACCTCGCACACGATTCCTGTAAAGTAAAAAAAACTTTAGCCAATATTAAGCTTCATGTTATTTATAAGTTGATTTGCAAAGATAATGTATGCACGATACGCCATTACGCCTAAACGCATACGAGTACATTGGTGTATTAATATTCAAATGACCTTTGGGCAACCGGTGCATGGGATCCCAGTGGTATTAGCCACTTAGAATAGCATACTAGGTACTAGGTAGCCAGAGCTATAATGAGTGCGCCCTTTGTATGGTCGTAAACACCGTGGACCGGTCACTTGACAAAATAATAAATTCCCATCGCTTTCAATTACAATCCGCAGCTGCCGACCATTTTTATTAAGTATAAGTACTTAATGAAAGTTAATGTTTCTCCGTAACAGTTTTTGTTTGTGTATAAGAGCATCTGTAGCTTAAAGGCAATTTGTAACTTAGAAATAGATTATAGCACGCTTCTCGTATTCTTCATCAGTAATCAGACGCGTTTCCTTTGGAGCGAACAGCTGTTGTACCTAAATAAAGGTTACACTCTTATCCTTGCACCTGCTCTCCCCGCTACATTGTCACTTCACGCCGAGTGACTTAATTACAATCCTATTAGCGAAATCGTCTCATCACTCTCCTTTGACCGGCTGATATTTAGGGTTGAGGGTATTAATATTTAATCGATGTCAACTTCCCTTCCCTTCGCCAATCAGCGCTGCAGAATCGCAAATTGACTTTGTTGTATAAACCAAAATCGATGTGTTTTCCAATGCCGAATTCTTAGAAGATCTGATAGCATTTGCGCGGTTATAATAATAGCAGCTCAGATCAATGCTCTCACCAAATGCAATTCACTGCTGACATTCCGTGTTTGCGATTGGTTAAAAAGATTCGTTGGAATATCGCCCGAACACGTGCGAGGGTATAAATCCACAAAGGGTTCATTTTTTCATTCTTATAGCGCAAAAAATCTACCGACAATTACCAGATTAGGGATGAAAGGGAGGGGCACCAATTTTTTCCTTTCCATCGACTACAGTTGGTCTTTTTCTTCCAACTTCCAATGCCAGTCGGAGTTTTCTCGACGGAGAATGTTTTAATTAAAATCGACAGAACACCGAGTGTAGCTGGAAGGCGTCGACGTAGCGGTAGTCGCAGTTCGTAATATGTATGAAACGAAGCTGACTTTCAAGTGCGCTCAATATTAATCAGGGGTTCGTTAATTAACTGCGGGCAGAGCGGACGATCCCGACACCGCATACGAGCTTACACCGAATATTCAATCTTGTGATACCTGTTTTGTCAACAAACGTCAAAAGTCTGTTACCAAAAGACATGTGTTCCGTGGTTTCTTTGTACTGAGTTCAGTTAACTCATTGAAGCCTTACAAGGGCTACAGACTATAGAGAATCAATACAATACGGCGAAGGAAATTACACTAAAAGTTTTTTTTTAAATTTACGGTGTGAGTTTTAAATAAGTACCTAACATTTTGTCTGTCGATAAAAATATAATGCGCGTTTTATGTTTCTGATTGTTTAGTTAAAGAACAAGGTTTACGAAAGCAAAGTACGTCTCTATTTTTTGAAATTTTAAGAAGAATTGAACAAGAAATATTAAATCAAAGTTGTCTATACACATCACCTATATTGATGTGCATCCAAACAAAATCTCCCATCCGTAACTAAACGAAACAGCCTAATGACCGGTGGGTAGATAAATGCACGTAATTTGGCCGCGTCCGCTTAGCTGCGGGCGCGCACGCACGCGACTTGAGCGCCCGCGCAGATATTTTTTACAGTCAACTCCAAACAAAAGTAAGCTTTAGAATAATAGCATCAAGGTGCACCCAGCCAATCATAAAAGCGGGAGCACATAATGACGGACAGACGGTCTTCTTTGTACAGGCTAACTTTTTTACCGTTATGTTATGGAAACTGCTTCCGAGTGTGCCATTGTCGATATGTAATTTGCTACAATCACCATTGACGTCTGTCCTGGATATTTTTAAAAGAGAAGAATTTTCAAATTTGCGTTTTACAAGTAGTGAACTTTTTAAAACTGTTGTTAACCTTCGGCAGGATAGGCTTTTTTTACATACATGAAAGGATAGAGGGGTGTTTCGAGACCTTACTACATTTATTGATAAATAAAACTCGATTAAACATATAAATTTTATGTATTCATTTTTAATATTAGTTAAACCGTTTATTAGCAAACTAAAACCATGAAAAAAGAACTTTTATACCTCTAACAATTTTATTTATAAATGACACGCAGTTCACATTGTTCAGGAAATATGGCCAATGGCATTTGGTACATGAATTTTTTACTTTTCTATCTTTTTTTCTTGGGCACATTTCACCTCTTGCTTTTAGCTGGAGGCTCACAACCAGAGGGCTTGTCATTAATATTAAATCACTACAAAAAAAATAGTAACGTAAAAGGCTACAGGAGTGTACGGTACCCAGCGAGGTCGATATAGCAGAAACTAGAACCGATCTGCATGTAATATCTGAGAAAGAGTCCTCAACCTTTTGATTTGAGAATAAAGAAAATTACTACTACACTCTATCAAAGTGCAAAAATTTAGAACTGTTTCTTTCAATGCCCGTTGTGCTGGGTCATCCCCCTATCCTTCCGAAGGCTAAATATCTGCAGAACATTGTTCTTGACTGTATTACTACGTATAAATATATAAAAATAAATGTAAGTCATTGCCTTAACTGTAACGTCAATTTATTTCTAATAAGACTCTTATTTTAAATACCAGCGCATCCTAAAACTCCTAATGGGGTCTCATTTTAAATCGTTGTAAATCTTCAGGTTAATAACGCATAAAAGGGGGAGTTGAGTTTTCGTAACTTTGGACGGTAAAGCAAATCATTCGGGCGCCATTAATTTTTGTCGCGTCAAGGTAGATTGGAGAAGGCGTCGCAACTAATGTAATTACACGGCAGCTGTTGAGGGCTGCTCCGCGTCACTACAGTCTCCACAAAAGACAGCGATCGATCGAGCCGTTCGTGACTATTGTTCGACCCGCGAATGCACCACCACCGTACATCTGTTTAGTTCCTTTTGCCTCGGCTTGCATAATGAAACCGGCCCATTGTGAAGAAAACATCCACAAAAGAACACCGAGGTTGTATTTTATACGAAAAAATAACAGGCCTCCGGCCTAAAAGGTGGGCGTAGGCTCGGTCGGAAATGAGAAAGTCGATGCAACTGTTATGACATACGCGGTTCGTTAAATGTTGTCCAAAATAAATAATAACGTTCGCGCGTAACGAACCCTACATGAAGCATCAATGCCTATAAAAACATCAAGTTCTCAGAGCGCCATCCATTGGGTATACCAAGTTCTTCGCAGCAACAGTAGAATAAGCAACTGTTCTGCGTAATAATTTTACCAAAGTTCAAAAACATTTGGGTAATATTGAAGACTATAGTGGCACGCCTGCTGTTACCGCAAAGTAATTATGGTGAGGAGTGAGGGCTTGTCAATAAGAATTTCATTCTTGCAATTTAAAATATCCAGCTGAATTTTTTAAATATTATCCATGTTATTAGCAACAACATTTGCGGTCACTTACGAGCTTTTTGCTTCCTAAAACGAACTAGTAGAATTAAGTGAACTCGTTCTACATTACTGATTAAATTTGTATTACAATAGTATATGTTTCACACTTCACTTTTTCATTGGGCTATGCGAAGCGAAGTACCTATACGGTTGCTGTGTCCACGATTGAAGAGCAAAGTAGAATTTCCCACATGGTATTCAAGTATGAAAACTGCATTAGCTCTTGGCATGTTGTGGTAGCCGTGCAAAGCAACTTCTGCCAGCCCTCGCTGCCACCCCTGAGATGTCCGGATGGGTCTTTAGCTCATAAGCCGCAGGAGAAAGCCGATCTTCTGGCAAGACTCTTTGCGGCTAATTCCCAAGTCGATGATTGCAATGCACAGCCACCGTCACTACCTCATTGTGGCACCACGATGCCTGACATTAAAATCAGGCAGCGTGATGTTCGTGCGGAACTGCAATCACTCGATGTCCGGAAAGCTAGTGGACCCGATGGCATCCCGGGCGTTGTACTTAAGAAATGTGCAGCGGAGTTGTCTCCCGTACTCACGCGCCTATACCAGCTCTCTTACTCTTCTGGACATGTGCCGGAGGCTTGGAGAGAGGCTAATGTGCAGCCTGTTCCCAAAAAAGGGGACCGCTCAGACCCGGCCAACTATCGGCCAATAGCAGTCACCTCGGTACTTTGCAAGGTTATGGAAAGGATCCTCAACAACCAGCTGGTCCGTTACCTAGAGGGTCACTCTCTGATCAACGATCGACAGTACGGCTTTAGGCCGAAACGATCGACGGGTGACCTTCTAGCGTACATGACGCATGTCTGGGGTGAAGCCATGGACAAGCGTGGCGATTCATTGGCTGTCAGCCTTGATATCGCCAAAGCTTTTGATAGGGTCTGGCACAAAAGTCTTCTCTCCAAGCTTCCGACGTATGGTCTGCCTGCTCAGCTCTGTACCTGGGTGGCCGGCTTCCTGCATGAGCGAAGAATTCGTGTCCTCTCCGACGGATGCAGTTCGCGGTTCATGTCAGTGAATGCCGGTGTTCCCGAGGGTTCCGTTTTATCCCCTACACTGTTTCTTCTGCATATCAATGATATGATTCCTCTTGGGAACATCCATTGCTATGCAGACGACAGTACAGTGCATGCGGGCTACTTCGGACACGCAAGGGCTGGACGAGCGGAAACCCTGGAGAGTCGTGAGAATCTTGTCATTGAACTCAACCGAGAGCTCGACCTTGTTTCTCAATGGGGTACAGCAAATCTGGTTGAGTTCAATGCCAAGAAAACTCAGGTGTGCGCGTTTACGGCTAAAACGTCGCCATTCCTTTCCCTTCCCTCTCTCCAGAGCACAACACTTACGCTACAGAGCAGTATCACCTTGCTCGGTATGGAGGTTCGCAGCGACTTGAATCCGAAGGACTACATCGAAAGCGTGATAAAAACAGCTTCACGGAAACTCGGAGTCCTGAACAAGGTGCGGCGTTTCTTCACGCCAAATCAACTTTGCTTGCTATACAAGACGCAAGTACGGTCCTGCGTGGAGTATTGCTCGCACCTGTGGGATGGCTCTGCCAAGTACTTACTCGATGCTTTGGATAGGTTGCAGCGTCGCGCGGCCCGCATCATCGGCGACGAAGAGGTGACTAAACACCTTGAGCCTCTCCAATTGCGTCGCAATGTTGCGTCATTGAGCGCTTTCTACCGTCTGTACCACGGCGAGTGCTCTGAGGAACTTTTTTCCCTAATCCCACCATCTCCCTTCCTTTTGAGGACTACGCGTGCTGGTCTACGTTGTCACCGACAAACTGTGGCTACCATTCCAACGCGAACTAAGAAATTTGGCAACTCGTTTCTTTGTCGCACAATCAAGAAATGGAATTCACTGCCAGCACACGTGTTCCCTCCTTCCTATAATCCTGGGTCATTCAAAAGAGGCGTGAAGAAGCACCTTGCAGGTCAGCAAGGCGTGGGTGGCTAGCGCGGCAGTTTATCTCTCGCGCTAGCTATCTTCGCATTTGGACTCTACTTCTGCTTACCATCAGGTGGAATAGAGTCATTTGCTTGATCTTTTTATAAAAAAAAAAAAAAAAAAAAGTAGCCATACTAACTGAAATTTAGCGAGGAGGGGCTATCATAAAAAATGTACATTATAAATGCGGAGTTCGCTCGAATGAGCCTCCCCGAGGCGAAGCGCCTGCCCCACGATTAAGTACACTTAATTCCATCTAAATATTGCCCGACGGGAATGTTCTTTGCAGTTCTACCGTTGGGGTCATCAACGTATTTGATTTGGATTTTGGATTCCAAAGCAAAGCTGTAACATAAGTACAACCTAGCTATTTCGATATGTTATCAAAATATTTAATTGATATCTATTACCTAGTTGCCCGTGATTTCCTACAAGCAAACATATCATCTGCATATAATTATGTGCAGTAATACACAATAGCAGGCATTAATAATAGCTTAGGTTATAAGTCACTTTAAATCATGATTGTGACCTGAATTTCTATAGGTAGGTACCCTAAATATCTTAAAAAGGGTTTTCCCAAAATACAATTTCATAATCGCCGAACATTTTAACATTTCGTATAAATTTAACGTTTCGCATCGAGAGAACAGCCCTAGGGCTTCGACAATTCACCGCGGCACCCTCGCGTGCGTTGTGGATCAAAATTATTCCATGACAAGCCAATTGCTCCCGCAAATTTGATGCATTGTTTGCATGAAATTATTTCTCCTTAAAACAGTGGCAGTTTTATGGGTTTCCAAGTAGTTTTATTTTCTATAATTGGTTTAGTCCACATCTAGAAATAAGCAACGTAGTATTTTAATAAATCTATTTAGAAACGTGAAAGATCGAAAATGATTAGCATTATTTTTGTAATTAATGTGTTTGTCCATGATTTGTTTAGTGCGACCAGGGGAACAGTTGTAACGACAGTTTCTATTTCGTATTTTATTTATGGTTTTGAGTTATCCTCAAGCATAAATAAATTTCCTTAATTACATCGACTTTAGGTGTAAGGTTTAGTATTATAATAATTACAGTTAGTTAAAAAAACTGTTTGTATTTTTATTTCAAAAATTGTCACAACACTCTCAACAAAGGTTTTGATATAAACCAGCCGAGCGGACAGTATCAAATTGAGACTCTCAATTATCGACTAATTAATCTGCACTTTATCGAGGGCAGTGTACTTTTTTGTAGACACTTGGATACATGACAAAATATGCTTTATATATTCGTTAATAAGATTGAATTTCACTTTTAAAAATATGAGATGTATACCGACAAAGCTTACTTACGGCTATGATCCCATGTTACGATATTGAGCAGGTGCGAGAACTTAACATTGTTACGATTATCGACGATTCAACGTCTCCGCTTCAATTAATTGTTTTTAGTTCATTAAACAACTTTTTACTTTCTTCGGCAAACACCATTCTCGCAATGGACGTAGCTATATATATATACTGACATTTGTATTTCGCTTGAGCTAAATGAGCAATTAAACTTAAAAGCAATGGTATGTTCATCTGCCATTAATATTTTATTGTACGTACCTCTTGGGCGGTAATAGTTTATAATGCAGTTAAAATAAACGAAAAAGTCAGTTAAATAAAACACTAAATCAACAATTAAATTTTCAATTAAAGAGGAAAAATGTGAGGAAAGGAAATACCATATATTGCCTACTACAATATTACGCATGAGATATCGCACAAAATACCAAAAAAAATTCTACTTATTTTGTATTGTGACTGTTTATTTTTAAGCCTCAGACCACAGATATATCAATCTAAGGAAATCGGTCGAATCACCGAGTACATGGGAAGACCGAGTGTCGCTATCAGCAGCCGTACTACATAACATGGTTCTAGTTGAGCATGCCGTAATAAACACTATTCATTGCGCGCGTCTAAGGACTGCGAAGCAATGAATGAAAGTTAAGCACAGCCGCAAAGGAGATGGGTCAAATCGCTGAGATACGTATTCACTCGACTTTATCGGAAGGCGAAGTGGCGGTAATGTATGCCCACTGGGCATACACCTCTCGCAAGTTAAACGCCGACTTGGCCTATCTCCTTTTATTATTAAAGCTGTGCCTCAGACCAATAGAAAGTCTTTTATTGGTCTGAGGTTTAATCAAAGTACTACTATGAAAAAATGCTACGTTATGGCTTAGGTTTTTCTTTAAGTTAGTATTATGTAGTTACTGAGGTTGGGAAACGATATAATTAATCCCAATTTTATTGGGATTCTGCAAATAATCATTTCTATCTTAATAAGATAGATTTATATCATCTTCGAAATGGAAAACCACAGTGTAAACAAAATAAGTATTCCTTAGAAGCTAAAGAGAAACCTCGAGGAATCTCTGAAGGATAAAAAGTTTAATTTGAATTCACTATGCGATTAAAATATTAAGCGTGATTGCTCTTTGAATATCAAGTCAGCGGACACTATAGAAGCATTGGAGCCGCAAAGAGAGAGCATCGCCGCGGGCAAATCTTGTGATACGGCTAGACGTCTCGAGTGTCGATGCTACCTGTGTTACCCTCCTTCATAATTAATTTTCATCGTATTAAGGTTTCCTTAGCCGCAACTTGTATCTATATTTAAGTAGATAAATATAGGACGAACCTACTAAATGAGTTCTTGTTTTTAGTCTATTTCTTTTCATAAAAGGTGTATGAAACGTAGGGCATAGCGGAATAGCTTTCTTAATTTTAGTATGATGATCTGTGATGATGATTATTTTAATAGGTTCGGAATTATAGTGCCCGTCTTTTGAAAAATAAACCTTACACCGCAGACGAAACTTATTACCTGTTCATAGCAAGCGAATGAGGAGAGGATAATTTTGTGACAAGGGTAAAAAAACGAACGGTACTATTTAAATGAACATCAAATTTTATTAATATTTGTATAGCTGTTGGTTTTCCGAATAAAATAAAAATAAACATATTGTAACGTCGGCGATTACTTACGTGGCCCAAATTAAGAAGGTCAGTGTCATCTAAAGTTATGCTATTGATAATACATAACAGATAACTATACGTAATACATTATATTTTTTATGAACATACAATACTGTCAAGACGGAAGTCAGAAGATTTAGAATGATAAAAAGCACCGAAAAGAAGCCTAAACTATTTTTAACCAGGACTGTCTACACCTAAATCAAACCAACATGAAATATTATGTGAAACTACCCAAGTGTACCTATTATAACTGCGTTACGATATACCTGCCTGTCTTGACGACAATTCCTTTATACCAACGAGTTCAAAACTATGAAAGTTCTTTATCGTAACATCAATCTCATAGTGTGAATTTGACAGTCATACCGGACTAAAGAATTGCAGTTATAATTTACGACGTGTATGAACATAAACATTCTCAAAACTAAAACTCATTGAAATAACTGTTACCCAAGTACGTACAGTGGAGACTGTAAAAAGTTCAAGCTTGCGTCGTGAATGCCATCTGCAGAGCTCGTCAGGCATGGGGGAGCGATAAAAACGATCGCATCGCGCATGCGAAATATCGTGTTACGACAGAGTCATACCAATGGCGTTGAGGATCCGTTTACACGGTACGCTCATACGACCACAGTAGATTTTATAAGGCGATACGGCGCTGAACGTGATAACAAATCCACGTGTCAGGACGGTAATCACTGACGCAAGCTCTGTATCTACGCCTGTTTGTACAAAGAACACGCACAGAGCCGCCGTGGCAATGACACGGACGCCGAATTTCGTTACATAAAGTCTCGCGGCAAGGTCAATGTCGCAGCGAACAAAGATTGCGAATCGCGAAAGTGGTCCAACATTACCGCTCGGCTCACACGGATAATTGCGATGTAATCGAGCGTAATCCATCCACGAGGCTGGTTGCCTTTTACGGAGAGCGCAGCTTGCGGCCGCATAGAAGAAACAGCTGACCGGGCACGCGTCGCCAATGCATATTAATGTCGTACCCACGGCAAAAACCGCGAATTATATCGAAATGTTACGATGAAAATTATGCAATTGTCGCAGGGAGCTGCGTAAATCATGCTTAACTTTATAAAATAATCGATTTACTTTTTTCTTTTGTGCATTGCCAGCCGATCTGATACATGTTCTTACAATGATAATGGTCATTGCTGACTGCATGGTATAATTTACTCATTCCACGTATAACTTCATTCTTTGATAAGATTACAACAAAAACAATATCCTACAATTTATCATTTCCATGAACGTATAGTAGAAAATAAAAAAATACGTAGGCAACAAAATTTTTTTTCCTAAGTAGACAAAACTATATTTTGACCACTTAATTGATAACAATACCAATTCTTAACCTAAATATCGAGGAAAGATAATTTTGGGAGTATTTTTCCCGTAAATATAATGATAAAATAACAGTCATTTAATATAATGCAATGAGTGCCTACATCAAAGGTTTTTCAGTGCCCTGCAAGTGGCGCGGTGACATTTCTTCCCCAGAGCGCATCTGCTCTTATTTTACATCGATAAAAAACTCAACTTTAGCATTTAAACTTGTGTTTTTGTTTTTAGTACGTTTAATGCCTATGTCATATGAATGGTGATGGGAGGTGAACTGTTATTAAAGCCTTACAACACAATGAAGCAATTACTGATACTTCATGCTATAATGAAAGTTTCTAAAGGGCAAGTTGTTCTATAAATGTTAAAATAAAAATAAACAACATAAAAAAACATTTTTAAAAACAAGCCTTCATAGAGCATAATGCTCTAAACAGAAGAAAATAAAATAACCTTTAAATTAAAAATGTTATAAAAGTTTTTCGCAAGATTTGCTTCGATCGTCGTTTAGTTACTCTCTCTCTCTTTGTCGATACTTTTTAAATTTAAAGATTATTTTAATTTCTTCTCTTTAGAGCATGTTAATAAAAGTTTGTTTTTAAAAATGTTTTCATAGAAATTTATTTTTAAATTTTTAGTTAGTTTATTAGTATTCTTCTCAGCAAACCCTTTTATTTGATACCTATGTTATAGTAGTGAACAAAAAATATCTAATCGGCCATCTTAGGCCGTACTCTATATTGGATTTAAAATGACGTCACTTAGCATGCATTGTCATCCAAACTAAATGTTCAAGCCTGAACAGGAACAACATCACCAGCACCCAGATGAGGACCACCACCACGCCACTTTTCGCGGCCGGGAGTATGTTCGAGCCACAAGCTGAGCATTGGACTCTGCGAATGCGTGGCGAGGTTCAGCTTGTGGCGCGAACACTAAACGTGTATGCAAAATTTCAGCTCAATCGAATACAAGAAATGGTCGAAAAATGGTTTGACAACTGACGAAAAGTGCAAGCAAAATAAAAGCTTGTAAAAATAAAACAGTCCAAAACAGAAATAAGAATTCGAAATTATTCAAAAGCAGAAAAATGCTCAAGATTACGTATGTATAGCTTATCGAATATCGATACCCGTGAAGTGCGTTTGTATTATACACAGGACATACTATTTCTGTGTTCTGTGGTATTATATGTAATTATCTAAACATGTTGATGCAGAATTTTATTTCAATAATTTAGTTAGAATTTCAGATTTTGGTCTTCTATTTTTTCTGTTAATCTGTTGCAGGTTAACAGCAAAGAAGAAAAAGCCTTTAAAACAAAGCCACCACACATTGTGACCGAAGTAAGTACATATTTAATATTTTATTACGTTCCTAATTAGGTTGCATTTCTTCCTAATTAAATAACTGCCTAATTAAATTATGTATACGATAATAATCCATTCATGTTGAGAAACATCCGCTGTAATGTACCTACGTTTACGATAGGTAATCATAGATTGCTAATGGATATTAACTCGATAACCGTCGCGCTCAGTGGGGGTTGGAACGGATCCAACTAATGGTACTTACATTACGTAACAATTAACATAAAGCAATCGTTTTGTTGATTACACAAATAAAACTGAAAAAAAAACCGATAGGCACTTTTTATCTGCGTTATCGATTGTTTGTGCTTTGCTATCGTGATCATTACAAAAGGTGTAATCAAGTATTATTCTTTAGTGTGAAATTAAGCGAACCGCTGAGATAAGCAGACCATATGATACACGCTACGAGTGTACCTAACAGGTAGCGTGTATTATTGCACAACTGTGCAAGGTTTCCACGCCTGTTCAGGCAAGAATTTGAATTTGAGATATTTTGTTCCTGTGCTAGTTTAGCTGTGCAGGCAAAACTGAGCATGTGTGGCGGTCGTCGTGCGCAGGCCTCAGTTGTAAGTTTCAATAAGTTGACACAACACTGTTTTCTTTGCAGTAACTATGTGGCTCAGGCTGTCTGGACAAATCTTCAAAATAGCTTACATTTAAGTAGGTCAATAGGGCATTTTATGTGACGGCTAACCACCCTTACTTCAGAAGAGGTGACGCTACACAATCTTAGATAATCGATCGAAACCGTGTCCAGCCAGCTTGAAAAACCACTTTTCGCTGGTCTCTCAATCTCGGTAACGGAAGTGGTTTTGAAGACTTTTTGCATATCAACGGGCGTCACATAAATTTGTGACGGGCATCGAGCTAAAAGTTTTGTGATACGTACAGCGGTTTATTAGAAAAATGCAAAAATCTGTGTCCAGCCAGCTTGAATTTACGTATAAAACTTCTGGCTGGCACTTCTGAATCTCGATAACGGGAGCGTTTTCGAATATGGTTCCTTTTACTAACAAAATGTGACGCAAGTTGTGACGGTAATAACGTTTGATTTATGGCGTCACGTGTAATGGTTTACGAGAAATCAATTAAAAACTGGTGTCCAGCCAGCTTGAAGTTCAAGCTGGCTGGACACATGTATCTCCGCTGCCTGATGGTCTACGGCCTTCGAAATATGTTCAAGTTTTTGTGACGGGGACGATAATGATAATCTGAAGTTGTGACGGAGAACGTTTACGTAGTTTCAAAGATATTGATCATTAAATTATTTTCATACAAACACTGCAGTAGGGTTACCAATATTGTAGGTTTTATATAGAAACAAGTATATTATTTTAAGGCTTTAATGAACGAAAATACGTGTATTGGTGATATTAATACCTACCTACTAACCTACATTTACAGTACCTACATATTTTAATCGATAGAAGACAACAGCGTAGAGGTGTTGAAAGGGGGTAATTTTTTGCGATATTGATTATTTACGTGCAGATAACTACTCTTTTTAGTGGGTAAGTATTGGTGTTTTTCATGGTAAGCATAAATAATTAATGCTATTGCATAAATAATGCTATAGCAACACAGGATACAATGGTTTCTTTTTTCTTCTAAAAATTCTATGAAAAGTAAATACTTTCCGGCAAAGAGAGTCAAAAATATTTTAAGTATATTTAGTTATATTTTACTGTAAAAATATTTTTTAGGAAATATCTTGGTCACGAAAAGATACTGAATAATTTCTGAACGTGCTCATACGCTGCCGCAGACCGACTTGGGTTCAATAGGTAGGTAGTTGATGTTGGTGTCGCCATCTGTTGCTTAAAGTTGGTACTACTAGGACAACTGTTCGAATCATAATTATGTTCTCTTCCTCTGAATCAGACTCTTTCATCACCCGCATGCTATACCGATTATGGCGCGCCCTACGACTAGGTACTTACTCTGAGTTTTCTCAAAAAAATGATAGTTAATATTTTCTCATTGAGGTGGGAAAAAAGAAAACAAATTAACGACGGTAAAGCATTTATTTTAATTAGGTAGGTACATACCTTATTTATTCTTTATTGCACAAAAAATAGTAGATGTGAGTACAAATCTTCATCCTAGCGAATACCCCAGTTGCATTTCGAAAGCTTTCACTTGGAAGCCTGGCCCCTAATCGGAGAGTAAGTAGATAGGGTCGGACTTCGAAACGAGTCGCCTGAATCTGAGGAAACTGAATGTGTAGGGGGCTCAAGGAAGCTCCGTAAGATCACCCTAAAACAATTTCGGCTACCGGAGTTGCCTTTAAATATTTTTAATTAATTTTTAAAATTCGTATTTATTGTATTGTGATTGCGTGAAACAAAACGTAATTTCTATACTTTTTTAGGTTATGATAAGATTTTAAAACTTTTGAAGTACTAAAACGCGTGAAACAAAACGCCAATCCACTATTTTGATAATAGTTTTGACATTTCTGACAGCGTTAAATTGCGTCATTCCGTTGGTTGCTTTCGAGTTTTCGTGTCTAGTGTTTTATGCACCTACATGGCTGGGTGATAGGTAGGTTAGGGTTTTTTCATATATTTTGAGGTTAATTTTTTATAAAAAAAAGTAAGCATTTCCGGCATTCGAAATTTACGAGGGGCGACTCCCACCCCCCTCCCTTCCTTCCCCCCACCCTCCTCTACCTCCAAAAAAGGAGACTTATTTCGAAATTCTTACCAGTAGATATACAAATGGTGGACTTAATTAGGAAAGAAAACTATTCTGACAATCCGAGCCTTTAGACAACATGCATTTCGACAATCGCTCTCGCTATCGCTAAGTAAAAAAATGTATGGGATTGACATAAGCAATCGAAAAGTGATCGATTGCTTATGTCAATCCCATACATTTTTTTACTTAGCGATAGCGAGAGCGATTGTCGAAATGCATGTTGTCTAAAGCCTCTGACTATTCAACTCGTAAAAACTAATGATGGGCAAAAAGTAACACAAAATAATAAGTGGGGGCTCTTTTTAGGCAGCGCTGGTAGTCAATTATTATTTTGAATTAACACTTATTTACGCTTTTTTAACCGAATTCAAAAAAGAAGGAGTTTATTAATTCGACTGTATGTTTTTTTTTAGTGTTTCTTACCTCATAACTCGTTACTGAGTGGACCGATTTTGAAGATTCTTTTGACCTTTGGAAGCTAGTGCTTGTCATGGGGTCCCATTTAAATTTTATCGACATCTGACAAATAGTTTTTGAGTTATCCCTAATAATGCCTATTTAATTGACATTGATGATATCATAATTTTATCACTTGTGTGTCTGAAAGATCTTGAAGTAGTTTCCTGAAAATTTCTATACTTAAAACACTAAAAAGCAGAAAAAACCGCTTTCAAAACTAAAACGGGAAAAATAAAAATTTTGTTTATAAAAATCTATTTTTTTTTGAGGTCGGTGCCAACCTCAATATTTGTAATAAACGTTGTCACTTGTATTCGGGACCGACCTCTAAAAACATTTAGATTTTTATAAACAAAACTTTTATTTCTCCCGTTTTTAGTTTTGAAGGCGGTTTTTTTTATTTAATTTTTTTTTACTGCGGGAAAACCTATTCTCACGGAAAAAATCAAATACAATGCAGGTGTGGCCACAACCGGCCGATAAGTCGATTAAAAAGAAATCCTTTATTTGTGTAAAATTATGGTCACCTAACATTATTAATAGATGTTTGTATGGAAAAAATTATATGATTAATATCTTTGAAACTACGTAAACGTTCTCCGTCACAACTTCAGATTATCATTATCGTCCCCGTCACAAAAACTTGAACATATTTCGAAGGCCGTAGACCATCAGGCAGCGGAGATACATGTGTCCAGCCAGCTTGAACTTCAAGCTGGCTGGACACCAGTTTTTAATTGATTTCTCGTAAACCATTACACGTGACGCCATAAATCAAACGTTATTACCGTCACAACTTGCGTCACATTTTGTTAGTAAAAGGAACCATATTCGAAAACGCTCCCGTTATCGAGATTCAGAAGTGCCAGCCAGAAGTTTTATACGTAAATTCAAGCTGGCTGGACACAGATTTTTGCATTTTTCTAATAAACCGCTGTACGTATCACAAAACTTTTAGCTCGATGCCCGTCACAAATTTATGTGACGCCCGTTGATATGCAAAAAGTCTTCAAAACCACTTCCGTTACCGAGATTGAGAGACCAGCGAAAAGTGGTTTTTCAAGCTGGCTGGACACGGTTTCGATCGATTATCTAAGATTCTGTAGCGTCACCTCTTCTGAAGTAAGGGTGGTTAGCCGTCACATAAAATGCCCTATTGACCTACTTAAATGTAAGCTATTTTGAAGATTTGTCCAGACAGCCTGAGCCACATCAGTAACTAGGTATGTTTTGCACCACTGTTCACAGTGTCTTCGTCTAATTAAAACTAAACTAAACTTAGTAACGCTACCGTGAGAGATGGAGCATGAAACGCTGCCAGTGGCGTAGTTTCAACTGGGAGTTTGTACAGGTTTACCGCTACCAGCATGGTTTCTTTCAATTTGCGCTAGGCGACTTCCTGGTAGAACTGGGATGGCTGGAGTGACCCGGCTTACACTCTCCGGTGCAAAATAGGCGCACTAGCCGTCGAGTTGCGGAAACTGCCCGTACGAAGAAGCTGGTTTCTATTCATCTCAATTTTGCCTGTACAGTTAAAATTTACAGGCAAAGCTACCCTAGCGTTTATGGCCTGATTTAGGGGTGAAACATGTGTTCTGGTGGTCGGCTCTTGTTGTTTCGGAGACTGCCCGTACGAAGAAGCTGGTTTCTATTATCTCAAGTTTGCCTGTTCAGTTAAATTTTACAGGCCTACACTAGCGTTTATGGCCTGCTTTAGGGGTGAAACATGTCGCACGCTTAATAATAAACCGGAATAAGTCCAAAAATCAGGATTTCCACTTTTGTTAATAAAACGAACTAACTCCGAATGAAGAATAGGTACAATCCTATCGCCGTGTGAAACAAACCAAAATGGCCGATTTGTTAGATCATTCTTCTTTTTATTAGAAAAGCACGCGACAATGCATTTCATGCGATAGTGATCCATTCAGTAATGCGGCGACCACGATGTGAGATAGGAGTTATGGTTTTGTGACTAAGGTGGAGTAAGGTGAGATAATTCTGTTTATTTGCAAACGCAGGTGAGATTATTTCATATAATTTTTTTTCTAATCTAGCATGTTTTCTATTTATTTCACTTAAGTTGAAAAAGGTGATAAAATACAGCATGTACTATTTAGACTTGTTGCGGTTTATCATTAAATTATTTTTAAATAGTTATAAAAGATTGCCTTTTAGTGCGTTTTAGTATAAAATTATAACTTAAATTCGGGAAGCAATCCATTTTATATCACTTTATTACCAAAACTATCAGCGCATTTAAAAAATACTTGTATTTATTTCGGTTTATATTTAAAATTATCCTAAAGTCTCAATGTACTCTAGCAATTGCTGCAGTTTATTAAAAAAATCTTTTAATTATCTATTCATAAAAAGTAATAAATTACCTGTTCCATAGTTTTGACCTGAAGATTACGTCTGCAAATAGGGAGTTGCGTTGCCTAAAAACTTCTTATGATGAGTATTGATACTGGATGTACGTACTTACATATACGATTTCAGTAATAAATTGTAATTCAGGAAAAAAAAGGTAGTAAATAGCATCGTATTTCCGTAGTTAAATATACCTTTATACATTTTCACGGTGACACGGTCATGTTTAATTCATACGAAAATTGGTGTACAGTTACTTCAATGATGTCCCGAAAACATAGTAAGTTTACCTGATGCTGCAGCATTATTAGGTTTCTGCAAAACCTATACCATAACAACTAACAGCAGAGGTATCGTGTTTGGGCTCATTGGAATGGGTCTCAGTAAGTAGGTTATGTATAGTATTAGATAGATGTTGGACATTAGATGTTTCGATATTATTATTAAATCATAGATGTGAAATCTTATTTAATTCAGGGTTTTTATTTTTGTTTGTGTTTTTTATTTTAGAGTTTAGTCAATAAAAATATCTGACGACGAATGAACCAACTGACGATCCGTGTCTCACCATACAGGGAGTCAAAATCAACAAGTAGTAAATCCAGGGCACCACCATTCTGAAGTCCAGCTCGCCACCACGCAGAAAGTCTAGCTTATCTTCAAGTATCTCTTCAGGCTCGTCTTCATCTTCTTCACACTCGTCGTCTTAAAAAATTACCAATGTGCTATTCTTATCATCAACAAAAAAGCAACGTGCTATTCTTATAATAATGTGGTTTTTAATTTTAAGTACCTACTATCAATTGTTTGGGTTCACTTACCTACAATAATCAGAATGAAGAAAAATTATCACACTTGCCTGCAAATGCTATCACCAAGAACTTGCTAGTTTCATATTCTGATTCTTATTCTCAAGAATCGGACGAGTGTGACTTAAACTAGCTAGCCAAAAAACTGTTAGTTTTCCTAATAAAGAAGTAAATGACATTGAAAAAAAGAATTGTGAATCCAGAACACCCGAAAATTTAATAAAATAATTAAATTAATTTTAAATTACTCTAATAAATAAATATAAGTGTAATGTAATGTCATCAATCAGCATTGAAACAGTATTATTTATTATTGTTTTTTGGATCCATCTAGCTCACGGGAAAATCTCAAGTCCATGCCAAATTATGTGTTTTATCCGATAATTACCGATGAGAGCGACATCGATTTGAGTGAAGATGATTCTTGTTATGTGTACACTAGCGACAACAGAAACTAAAATAAATCAAATAACTTACTTATTCCACCATCTGAATCGTCATGAAGTTCCTGTGACTCTGATAGTTCCAGTATTGAGGTAAAAAGATACCAAAAACGAAAAACGAAAAACTTCAAAAGGGAAACAAAATAAAGCCAAGCATTTAAGTAACAGCGTTCAGTCGTACACATCTGTATCAAAAAAAGGAAAAAAACCCAAGTCGCTGTCTTTAACCACCTTATACGGACAAATGTTCTGTACCTGGGTGGTTGGCTTCCTGCATGAGCGTAAAATCCGTGCCCTCTCTGACGGATGGAGTTCAAAGTTCATGTCAGTGAATACCAGTTTTCCCCAGGGCTCCGTTATATCCCGTACACTGTTTCTTCTGCTTATGATATGATGACATCCATTGCTATGCAGACGATAGTACAGTCCATGCGGCATATTTAGGACATGCAACGACTGGATGAACGGAAGCCGTGTAGAATCGTGAGAATCTTGTCATTGAACTCAACCGGGGGCTGGACCTTGTTTCCAAATTGGGTCCAACAAATAAGGTTGGGTTCAATGCCAAGAAGATTCAGGTGTGTGTGCTTACGATGAAAACGTTGTCATTTCTTTCCCTTCCCTCTCTTCAGCGCACAACACTGACACTACTGACATTATCAGCTTCCTTGCTATGGAGGTTCGCTGCGACTTAAATCTGAAAGATAACATCGAAAGCGTGATATAAACAGCTTCACAGAAACTCGAAATCCTGAACTTGGAAAGGCGTTTTTTCACGCCAGATCAACTGTGCTTGCTACATAAGATGTAAGTATGGTCCTGCGTAAAGTATTACGAGCACCTGTAGGATGGCTTCGCCAAGTACTTACGCAATGCTTTCTGATTCCCTTCTAACTCTCTACTGATATCTCTTCCTTTTAAGGACCATACGTGCTGGCTTACGATGCCACTAATAAACTGTGGCTACCATAGATTTAATAATCTGTGGTGGCTACCATTCCAATGAGAACTACGAAATTTGACAACTCATTTCTATGTAGCACAATCAAGAAATGGAATTCACTGCCAGCATACGCGTTCTCTCCTTTTTACAATCCTGGGCGATTCAAAAGAGGCATGACGAAGCATCTTTCAGGTTTGAAATGCCAGAGTAGCTAGCGCGGCCGTTTATTTCTCGCCCTAGGTGTCTTCGCATTCGGTTGGACTACACTTCTGCTTACCTGGTGGAATGGAGTCATTTGTTCGACCTTTTCATAAAAAAAATAACAGTGGTTGCCTGGTTACTGTAAGAAGCCTGGTTACTGTAAGAAGCCTATAACTGTAGATAGGTTATTGAATAACTGTAAGACTAATTACAATTAGACAATATTATTTCATAAATTCTACTAATAAATCGATAGTTAGATCATAGATTTTTTAATTACGTTGTCACTTTACCGAACCCACATTCGACGCAAGCCAAGAAGGCACATAGTGATTTTATTTTTAATATTTTGTATTACATTTTTATTGTTGTTCAACATATTACGTAAAGCTAAATCTTAAACTAAAAACATTTGGTGAGGACTGAAACTTTAATTTCTATTCTGTGATTGTTAAAAAATTACGTTCATTAATAAGTACAAATTATAAGAAGTTCCTATTAAGACTGTTTACTATACCTATAATTGTTATCAGGTTAAGAAAGCAGTTTAATAAAAAACTAAAACGGTAAATTGTTAACTTACATTGACAAATATAAAGTAGTTTTGCAAAATATTTCCGTACTTTTATTTCCGTTTTACTTTTAAAGTGTAATAAGTTTTAAAGGTCTAAATAGATTATATTATTTAGTAATATACTAAACCGAATTATTAAATATTATTTGTCAAAAATTTTGATAATTTATCATAAATTTTTATACTAAACTGACGTAAGTCGAAACTTAAAAATGAAACTCCATTTATTAATTTGATATAAATAATATAATTAAACTGTTACCTCAGTTAAATTCGCTATACATCTCTTTACAATTTAAGACCAAGAAAATAAAAATCGCACCATAAACACGAGAAAACCATCAAAATATTTACAACAAGGTAGAGAGTCAAAACTTTGACAGCGATTTCCCAAAAAAGTGAAATTTTGACTTATTCCGGTTTATTTTTAAGCGTGCGATGTGCTCTGGTGGTCGGCTCTTGTTGTTGGTTTACTGAGGGTTACGTTTTTGGTTTGATGCCCCTTTATGTAGGCGACAAACTGCCATTATTTTGAGGCACTACATCGCCCATACAGTCATATGTGGCTTTATATGAATCCAAACGTTACGTAAATCTCTGCTCAACATTTTGCGGGATTATAAGCCCAATAGTAGGGTAAGTATGTATTATTTTTGTTAATATGTATTTACGAGTAGGTACTTCTTTGGTATGATTTCTGATTAGACAATGTTTTGAGAATTAATAATGTTTTAACTTTATGAGCGGAACGTATTTGCTTTAGGCCACATAAAGTAACATCTTGCAATATGGGTCATACAGTGCCTCAAAAGAGTGATAGGCTGCAAGCTTGTCGCCTACACAAAATCAAGATGTTGTTTGTTTTATTTGATGAAATAGTTAAATCTACCGTCACATTCATATTTTCATGAGTTCCGTTTGCGTAAATCGTAACACTCAAAATTAATAATGAAAATGACGGTAGATTTAACTATTTAATCAAATAAGACAACCTACATCCTTAGTCAAATCGTGATCACGAACGCTGCAAAGTGCTACAAAACTGGCGATAATAACAAAATGTGAAATCTAATGACACGCGAGTTAAATCCGTAATAATTGTTTTATTTACAATGCGTAGTGCTTAGTGCTCTGGCAAATCTAAGAGAACATTGTATGAAAATTATTTGTGGTGAGAAATAAATGCTATTATTATGTATTACTAGCTTTTGCTCGCGACTTCGTCCCCGTGGGATTAAAATTCGAAAAATCCTTAAATACGCCATTCTTAATTTTTACCGAAAAGTCATATACTAATCGTAATGTATTTTACTATAAAAATTACGGATTTCCCATACAAACTTTCATCTCCTATTTCATCACCTTAGGGGTTAAATTTCGAGAAATCATAAAATACCTACGTCATTCTTAATTTTTAACGGAAAAGCCATATACTACTTTGCATGTATTTCACTATAAAAATGACGGACTTCCCATACAAACTTCATCCCCTTAGAGGTTGAATTTCAAGAAATTCTAAAATACCCATTTCTTTGTTTTTAATCAAAAGGCTAATACCACCGGATTTTACTTTAAAAATGACGGATTTCCATACAAATTGTCATCCCCTATTTTACCCCCTTAGGGGATGAGTTTTGAAAAATCCGTCTTATCCCCTTGCCTACGTCATAAAAAGAACCTCTGTGCAAAGTTTCAGCTACCTAAGTCCAAGGGTATGGGCTGGGCGTTGATCAGTCAGACAGTGAGACAGGACTTTGGCTTTTTCATAGATATGGAACCAATAATCATTGCCGCAGAGTTCATTAGGCTCCCAGTCGATAGTTTCTTCATAGAGGCGCATATTTTATAGAAAAAGAACTATATGTAAAATGGTAGCAGGTGGTGTTAGGTCGATGACGTTAGACCTTTGTCGCGTGCCCTAGGTTGCACATGCTGTCTCCGCACGGGCTTATAAATAGTTCTAGCGGCGTGGGCATCGAACCTGTCAACACCAGGTTTTTTATTGCCTGCGTAAGCTTTTTTTGGACGTCCGCCGTCAGTTTTATGGCTATCAATGTTTACATGTAAATAATTATGCTAAATATTATAATGCGAACTTTAAAATGAATTTCCGTTTCATTAATGAGAACAGGATGGTTTGACATTTAAATAGGTCCCCGAGTCTAAATGAGGTTAGAATCAGACAATAGGTATGATGACTGGGTCCGTCAGATAAGATTACACAAAAACATTAGACACACGCACTCGTATGTTTAAAAAGATATGGAGCATCTAACTTCAGGAGTGGGGCCTGTGATTGTGACGCCACGCTTTCGTAAAAAGTGTACGAACGCGTGACGTCACACGACATTTCAATCAACTTACTGTACCCTCGTCATTATTCGTTTATGTGATAAAAGAAAAATACGTGACCAATATTTTAACGTGTTCTAATAAAGAAATAAACAGAATTTTCAGAATCATGGCGATTGGGATTTTTTAATTGTTATTATTAAATTTATTAAATGATAAAGAAGTAAGTAGGTATGAATCAAATAAGGGCTAATCTATATAATGAAAATATGTATCTAAAATATTACTACTATCATTAATGGCTGGTTTCAACAACTACCGACAGTTTCGCTTGGTAACGGTAGAATTTCCACATATTTCGTATAGGATATCTGTCAAAACTATGCCTAGTAAGCTTAGACAAAGGCAAAAGCGTGGATAGATAAGTTATTTAAACCAACCATAGTCTTTTTACTCCTAAGTCCTATATCTTTATAATCTAGTCCTTATAACGAAATGGCTCTAAGAATCGCGGAGTTTTGTAAATTTCTAACTTGAAGAAAAAGAAAAAAATCTCAGTGCATCCTCGCAACAGCGTCCATCCCAGCCTCGGAACAGTCTAGACATGGACGTAAGCCGGTAGCATGTGACAGGGGTACTATTAGAGGAACAGGGGGCGTATTATGAACTCTTATTTCCAGTCAGTTTACGGCGTAAATTGAACTGCCTGGTTTTTCGGTACTACGAGCTAGTAATTCCAGCCAGCCAGCGGTCACGTGATCTAAGCCCGACTTCTGACTGGAATTTGGCTGGCAATTCCGTATTATGAATGATTATTCGTGATTGTTTTACAAGTCTATCTGTCAAAATAAGAGTCTTATTAGCCATTCAGTTTAAGCTCCTACCGGGTGACTTTTACTGACTGGTTAAGTGTTTTCCAAACGTTTTAAAGCAAAAAATTAATTAAACCTACCACAAACATGTGTGACGAATATGAAATGTTCGAGTTTTTGGAAAATGATTCGTCTAATCACAATAAAATGCGAATTGAAAGGAGGCGATTACGTGAAAATTATAACCCTTTTCACAGTTTAGATGAGGTCCAATTTATCAAACGATATCGCCTTAGTAAGGAATTAGTGCATCACTTGTGTGATGAGCTTCGACCTCACACTGCGGCGTTAAAGAAGGTATCAGATTTGAGTTTGGAAACAAAGGTGAGTGTATCGTTTGCGCTGGCAAGACATTTGTTGAATTATTGATGCTAAGGTTCATCATTAGATACCTAATACTGTAGAGGTAATGATACAGATTCAAATAAGTGTTTTTTTCAGGTGTTAGTAGCGTTATCATTTTATGCAACAGGCTCATACCAGCGTCCCGTTGGTGATATAGCTGCACATTGTATAGCTCAGCCTACAGTATCGGTAATTTTAAAACAAATTACTAATTTGTTAAACTTGCCACATATGCGGGCAAAATACATTAAATTTCCCAGAACATCTCAGGAACGAAGAAACAATACTATAAGGTATGTCTCAATATATCAAATCACTCAAGTAGGTTTATACAAATAATATATCTAGTATTTAATATAAATAGATTAATTTCCATTTTGTAATTGTATTCTAAATGCAGAAATTTTATTTTAGGTTCTATAATAAATTTGGTATGCCTGGGGTGTTGGGCTGCATTGATTGCACACATGTTGCAATTGTGCGGCCAACAGAGTTCGAAGAAAGATTTTATTGCAGAAAGCAATATCATTCACTGAATGTTCAATTGGTAAGCATTGATATGTAGGTACTCAAATACAGACTTTTTACTATCAATAAAAACAAAATTTGTTCTAATATGTATAATTTTATTACATATAGATACACTTACAATATCAATAAAATCAAACATGACTGAATTATAATTTTAGTACATTTCTAATTGAGAAGCTTAAGAACTTAAATTTATGAAGTAAATAGGTACATAGTATTGAAAATAAAAATAAGAATAATTATTGAAATTAGCTTTAATTTTGTTTGGCATGGTATAAATTCTTTGAAATTTATACAAAATAAATAACTGAAACTAACTAAATAACAACTAAATATTAATGTTTAGTTATATGCTAAAAAAAATTGGACAAACTTTAACTTAAACCTAACTTAGAACTAAAATTTATGCGTACTAATGACTCGAATAGGAAAAACTGTAGACTAATTGGCTTACTATAAATACCCATCTTTTTTTCTCCTTCTTTGGTTTTTATTAACCCGAAAATAAAATTTTAGATTTGTAATGCAGACATGGAAATAATTAGTGTGGATGCCAGCTATGGAGGTGCAACACATGACTCCTTTATTTGGGCAAACCATCCAATAAAGGAGCACATGGAAGAAATTAGTAGATCAGAATCTCTCTGGTTGCTTGGTATGTAAAATTTTTATTATTTAGATGAATTATTAAACACTAACTACTGTTTGATATTTATATGTTTACAATAATTCTGAACAACTAAAATGTTAGATAGTTTAAAATTTTTCATTAACCTTTAAATGTTTTTTTTTAATTTCAGGTGATTCAGGCTACCCATTAAGGAAGTACCTAATGACACCTATTGCAGGTAGTGTTCCGGACACACCAGAATCTTACTACACTAGTGTGCATGTCCGGACAAGAAATATTATAGAAAGGACAATTGGCCTCCTCAAAGCTAGATTTAGATGCTTACTTGTACATAGGGTGCTTCATTATGCCCCACAAGTAGCTGCAAATATTGTGAATGCTTGTGTAGTATTACACAACATGTGTAATAATGCAAACATGCCTGTAGAAGAACTGACAGAGGAGGAACTTATACAGGAAGCATCTAGACAGATCCAAGTAGAGGTCCACCTGATAAATTATGCCGAACCCTCATCATCCACCAGCAGCAACAGAGAATTAAGTGAGGGCTTAGCAGTCAGAAGCAGCCTCGTTGCTCGTCTCTGGTCTTCTCGTGGTCCTTTAAATTAAAAATATATACCTAGTTAATACATTTATAGTTTTTGAAAAAATAAGTTAATATAGTCTTTTAAGTAAATTTTATTTCATTTACACTTTTTTTTTTACTCATGGATAGGATACTGTAATTTTTAATGGTAATAATTTAGAACTTATTAGGTACCTAAATTTAGAGCTGCAAATAATGATTTTATTTATTATTATATTTTGACCTAACATAGACGTTTATTAAGTTAATTAGAAAGAAGTATATTGTGCTGAGAAAGTGTTTGATTTGATTATTGATTTGTCATAAAGTTTCTTGTACTTACTCATATTATCTTTTAATTAAAAGCTTCTATTGTTATTACTTTCTTTGTATATTGTCAAGACTTTTTATATAAATAGCATAATATAGGTACAATAAGTAGAGTAATTGTTACAAGTGTAATTGAGTAATATTATAAATATATTTGCTATAAAAAATGTTTTAGTTCATTACCCATTTTAGTTAATAACAAGAAAATTCAATATGAAAGTTGTAAAAATCAATATGTCACAGCTTGGGAGGAATAAATCACATGGAAAATTATACATGTTTTATCCTTAATTGACTTACCTCAACACTGTAGCTATACTCTGTTGAGTAATTAACATGTCTTGCCACACTTTGAAGTCTTGTTTGTGGAGCTCCAATTCCTGTTTGTGGAGCTCCACTTCTTGTTTCTGCAGCTCGAGTTGTTGCTTGTGCAGCTCCAATCTTTCTTTAGCAACCTCCACTAATATTCTTCTAGCTGCTTCTTGGGTAAGTGGAGGTTGCCTATTACTGCGACGTCGCCGTCGCACACTGTTTGTTTGTCTGGCGGGCACTTCTTCGGTGGCCTCAGTTTGGGCTGGTGGGTCTTGTGGCTGGACCATTTCCTCATTACTGAATATAATTTCTTCCATTAGTTCTATTTCTACATGAGATGGTCCAGCCACAGGCTCCAGTTGCTGGTCGGTATTGACTGCGGAGAGCTACAATTATAAAAGTATATTATTATTAGTATAGTATTCAATATAGTAATATTTTTCTTACAATCCTTATCTAGATAATTACTTACATTTGGAAATGGGTCGACTTGAGTATTGGGCAAGCCCATACCAAAGCCTTCCCCAAGAAGACTTAGAAATTTTTTTTCTAAGTCATTCAGGGGAATGGCATCAGAAGGTCCGCCTCCCGTACGCGTCTGTGATGTACGGAGGGCTGCAACTCTTCGTTTTAGTTTGGCTTTGTAGTCAACCCAATACTGAAAAAGAATATCAAATTGAACTCATTCGTAATGAAGAAAAGAATTTACTTATAAAATTTTCTAGTGTTAATACTCACATTAGACCAACCTTTCCAATCCTTGGTAGCACCTTCTCCTTGCGAGTTCAATGACTCTGCTACCGTCATCCACATTCTCTTAGAGTATTCTCTCGCCTGAGCCGATTTATTGTAACCAACAGCTAAATCATTGTGGCAATTCAAAAATTCCCATAATGATTCTAGCTGTTGGTAGGTGACACGACGACGGCGAGAATCATCCCGAGACCTACAGAATAAAAGTCACATGACACTTTTCACATAAACGTAATATTAATTCATCTAATTTAAATACTTGGGTATTTTTCAAGGTACTTACGACATAATTTGTAAAATTGTTTGTATGTAAACAAGGGCTTCCAAACACTGTGACGCGGTCCACAGTAATGTGGTTGTCGACTATTCTTAAGCATTTTACCGAGAACTTTCAACATCTTCGATTTCAAGTACTTTTTTGTTATTGCTAATGGAATTTTAAGTGTTTCCGTATGAGATTTTGGTGTGTTTACTAACAATCACAAATTTTTGACAATGTTTCGTTCGGAAACAGTGACAGTTGACAGCAAAGTAAGACTTACCTTTTTATTGCTTTTAATGACCTATAAAGTAAAAGCTATTCTCCAATAATCATAAAATGTCGGGATGAATTCATGTTTTATGTATTTGATATAATATCATTTATTATATTCACATTTCTATTTCACAAATAAAAACCGCTACTTACCGAAACTTTACTTCTTTTATTTCTGAACGAATCGTATCAACCTTACAAGCAAGCCAGAGACAATCCATCCAGTCATATTCCAGCCAACTTAACGCATGTCATAATACGAATAAGAACAAGTCAGTTTCACGCCGTAAACTGACTTGCCTGGAACTTGCATGGTTTTTATAAAGTTCATAATACGACCCCAGGTCTCGAACTTTCCACGTCCATTGAGGACACTGCTGGCTTCCTAAACCGGCTACGACACCTGCCTTCGAATCGCGAGGGGACGAAATTCCTTACGAAGGGTGCCTTTAGTTTGTTAACGTCGCCTTTGGGTGCCTACGAAGAGGAATGCAATTTATTGTTAAAAACCGGCAAGTGCGAGTTTGACTTCGCTCGAGGGATCTACAATAACTCGGTTTATTACTGTCAAATTGAATTAAGCTTGTTTTGAGTTCAAAACTTCCGGAATCTTGGATATTTTTCCACGTGTTATGTGACATCAAATATTGGAGATTGAAATTATTATGATCTGTCATTTCGTTGCCACAAAACTGTTACTTTTATCAACATCTATATTTTTAATCCATATAACCTACTTCAAAACCTTATTAGATAATTTTCGACACTTTATAGAAAGACCAAGGGAGAATACCTACATATTGTAGTTTTAGATAATTACTAAGATATCTACTATTTTATTATTTATGGAAAATAATGTTCATATTTATGTAATCCACGCTAGAGGAACAGATAGTATTATAACTTGAGTTGAGTTATTATTTTTTAACGTTTCAGTAATTAAATACAACGACCCAATACTTGGTAAAAACCAAGAATTAGTGGCATTTATGCAGTTACACATAAATATATCATGGGACGGAGAGCTCGTAATTATAAAGTGGGCGAGTGAACCGAGGTGTCGAGATATTGCGATAATATCGAAACGTTTTCGTTTAACGTTACCGGCGGGTATTTAATCGTGGAATTTAATAAAACGGTCAAGCCCGGCGCGCGCCGCTGTCACACTGCCGATTTATCATTATTCGATGGGAGTATCGATATAACCGAATTCGGAACGAATCGAAATTTCAAATTAAAGGTGTTTGTTATTGGAAAAAATGTCCAAGGTATTGACAGGTAGGTACTCGTATTTTATTTAATTCGGTCGACTTATCAGCAGAAATCGATACATATCGTTATAGAAGAATGAAGTGGGTGAATTATTATGAAATTAAAAAATCCTAAGATTGATCCTAGCAATAATTTAAAGGAAATTAAAAGATACTTAGTAATAGATTAGCTTATTGAGACAAGAAACGACATCATAAACCCTTGGGTTTAGCAAAACGTAAAAGATATAATTAGAGAAATCAAGGAAGCCGTAGGTAAGTACAGTGGCCAGACAGCGTTAAAACAAGAATCTTGTGGATTATCTATCTTCCTATTTAAGTAGGTAGATAAGTCTCGGGTTGAGTTTCAGGGACTATGTAATATTGATGCGAGTTTCACAGCTCGTAAGTAATTTTATACGAGACGCGTGTGTCTTTCACAACTTCGGTCGTATAATTGGTCGTATAATTCTATACGATAACTAATAAGATAAATAACTTCGTAAAAATGTAAAATCTACTACTTATTTACAGTGGAATTCAGTACCGGAATGGAGAAGTTCCCCTTGAGCCAGAATGCCTAGAGACCTAAACGATAGAGGCACTACCTACTCTGTAATACCACGTTCGTATTTTCTGATCTATATGTCTATTTCAATCCTATCTTAATTTGAAAGTGAGTGAGAGAGAAAGATATATTGGAACATACGGGAATCGATTAACAAAGCAGGCCCTCAGAGATATTCTCCAAAAGCAGATTTTCTAGTAGAAATGGCAAAAGGAAAGGAAAGGACCCACAACCTAAACAAAAACTATCTACAGTGAACAGCTGCTATAGTTGTCAATAACATGACTGCTCGGCATGCATGAAGATCGGCAACTTATAAGAACTCCGATCTGTATACAAAAATAACAACTCACTAAAATGACTAGTCTATTATACAACATGTAAATTAAATAACCAACCCCCTGAATACAGGTGTTTTGGGATCGGCTTCTGAGTTGATTTCAATATTAAAAAAAAACGATTTTTTTTTTTGAAAAAAAAAAAGCAAAGAACAAAAAATACCCATAAAATATTGTACAACATATTCTGAGTACTTTTGATTTTTTAGATAGATTGTCCAAGAAGAATCTCTTATTATTCAGAGAACTATCGAAGAACTTTTGATGTACCGATCATGGATGAACGATAATTCGATAGGTACTCGATATACGTCATTGCGCCAGAATCTTACAGATCACAAGTCAAATAATAGATACTTATTTGTATTGTTGTGTACACGAGCGCAAAAAAACTTACTTGTAGATGTCGTGAAAGGAAAAGGGAATTAATTCGCTAAAATATTAATTATCAGATCCTTCTGTAAATTATTTAATGTTTCTATACATAAAAGCGAGTACATACTATGGTAACTTATAAAATACCTTTTCAATGTAGGTACCTAATTCTTAGAAAAATATCAAGAGTACCTAAACGGTTTTTTGTGCGTATTTACCAAAACGTGACTAAATATTCTGATCACAGTGTTAATCAGATTATCGCACTGTGATATACTTTACTTAGCCTTTAAAATTCACTACGTTTTTCAATTAACTTAGTTTTCGCATGTTGGTTTCAAGTAAGAATATTTTTAAGATATTTAATTTTTTTTAGAATTTTAAAGTACTTAGCAAAGTCCATTTAAATAAAGAGCTTATTTCATTTCATATAGGTAACACTGATATTTTTTACATATACTTATGTAAGCCAGATGTACGCAATAAAAATTTGTAATAAATAGGATAGATATTTAACCCTAGAACCTTACCCTGGGGTACAAATCGAAAAAAAATAATTGCGATACCTTTTTCGTTTCACGGATTTTTTTGCGCTACCGCGTATTTGTACAGGTGGATGGTTGCGTCAAACCATCCGTCCGGCAAGAGTCCTCTTATTGTGTGGTCGTGGCAAAATGCGAGGAAGGTGCTCCAGTACCCTTTGCCAATGCTTCCCCATGTAAGAATTGGAGGTAAATATATTATGGGAAAAAACCGATCATCTGATGTTCCAGTCGCTTCAGAATCAAAATATGGACGATGTTTAATTTCTCCTCAAGTGAAAAGACTGTAAATTTTAATCTCGTTTTTTGTTTCTCGGTACGAAATTTTCTGTTTAGAGCCAAAAAAAGATTTGCCAAAACTATGATGGGTACGGTTCTAGTCTAGGGTTAAACTATAGGTATCAATGAAGAAAACTTTACGGAAAATATTTGTGATTATAGGTAGGGAAGTATATAATATAGGACCAAAATTACTAGTATTGTGGTTGATTTACCTGTACCTACACGTATTCAGGTAAAATCAACTGCAATAATTTTGGTCAGCAACAAGTGCTTATCGTAAAAGTAAATCTAACTGAATTAATTAATCAGGTTAATTACCATTACTACTGTAGTTAAAATACCTTAGGACGGTATATGACATGCTAGATACAAAAATGTACCTATAGGTACAATCACTGACTATTTCGTAGACCTTTTTTGGAACATTCATGTCGTAGACCTTACGTTAACTTGCACCACAAAAGATGAGAGATATGGATGACGACCGCGTTTGATAGGAATAGGATATATTTATGACAGGAATCTCTAAATATGTTGTGATATTTAGAGATTCCTATCATGAATAAATCAGAAGTTAATGAAAGACGTCGATTAACTTGAAGATGGTTGGATAACCATCGAATACTCGATCCCAAACCCACATACAATAACATTAAACTAAAACGGTCGAAATTTTGAGTTGCAGCGAGAAAATGCTAGTTGAGTTACTCAGAAATTGTCAAGTCAGTCCAACAAATGACAACGACCATGAAGAAGCAAAATTAAACAATACATTGGACAAACAAGCGGAGACTTCGGTAAAAAAAAGCAAGACCATTAGTAGGAACCCAAATATTGTTCCCCTCCTTTCGAACCTTTTACACTGTTTTTGAGCGGCGTTTTGAATATTAACTGCGACGACACATTAAGCTTCTTCCAACATTAACTTTGTCACATCATTAATTTGAATAATGTATTCTTTGAGGTGTCCTGTTATTAAAGAGTAAATTTGGTTAAGTTTAAATTCGCTTTTATTTAACAAACTGGCGATGAACTAGATAAGGAAGTGCCAGAGATATTATCGAGGATATTGTAGTGAAAGAGACAATGCCGAGCGTCCATTCCCTGCTTTTAATTTGATCCGTTCGTTGACAAACAATCAACCGAAAGAAAAATATATTAGCCCTAGTGTGACGACCATTGAAATGGCCCCTTCGATACACGCCCTCTCTTGGGCGATCGCATCGGAAGCAGTAGAAATGCACTGGGATTATGCAGCAATCTGCGAGCCGAAGAGGGGGGCCCTCCCTGCAATGTATCGCGTTGCCAGGATTAATTGGTGTTTGCCCCTGCCCCGGGCAAATATTCCCGAATTATATCACGCGAAATTAGCGACCGTTGTAATGCCAAATTAATAATAACCTGCAGCCGCACGGAAACTTACAATCTTGTGGTCGTATTAAGGGCGCAGCGAAATATGTTAACGACAACTTGAAAATTTACCGTTACAAAGAATAATTTAGACATAAATAGCCTTTGGTAACGTTGATGATTGCTGTCCTATACTTTTTAATTGCCTTAATGATACATTTAAATGAAGTCAAACAGTTCTTAAATTACACGTATTTGACAAATTCAAATTAAAACTTCTGAATTTACTTCAAAATGTTACTCTACGCACTTATGTGATTTCAATACTATGTACTACTAAGCAGTTAATGCAAATTAATTCCAGTGTAATGGATACGTACTTAAGATCAATTAATAATATAGGGAGTTGAATCGCTAACTAAATTCCAATCGATCTGTCAATATAACGAAGGAATGCGATTAGACAATGCGATGATTTCCATCTTGATAGTTGGCGTTCAATAAACAGTCCACGGAGCGGAGGTTTTTAATTATTAACAGTCATTATCCACGCTCACACCAATTATCTAGCCCAAATTAAGTATCATTAGGAACTTGTGCTATGGATACTAGATAACGGACAAATATAGGTACATAATAATCTAGATATTTCATATATAAGCTTAGATAAATATATAAACAACCATGACTCGTGAACAATTATTCGTGTTCATCACAAAAACATTTGCCACTACCAGGACTCGAACCCGGACCGCCCGAATACCCGATGTGTAGGCAGCGTCACTGACCGCTCCACCACGACGGCGTCAAATTTAATTAGAGGCTTCTAAATGACAATTGATAAATGGCAATTTTATTTCTCGTGATCATTTCTTTGGCGTTCCGAGTGCAGTTTGGGCAAATCGGCAAAAAACATAAATTATCTTGAAGTTTCTACAAAGGTTGTAAGAACATTATCACCAGCGTATCAAAATCTACTATAGGATTACAACATACCTTTATATCGTATTTGAGAAGTCAGTAAAACTAACAGTGAATACTGGAGATGATACCTACATTTTATTCACCAATGATCTATAAATTCTATACTATACAATTTATAATTTACGTAATCGTTATCATGTAACACAAAGTGGTTAACTATACCTGCCGATGAGATGTCAGAATAAGTATTTCAAAGATTTCTAGTGGTTTTGTCTGCAAGGAATTTCGGCATAATTCCTCCCTGTAAATTGTCTTTAACTTTATGTAACATGAAAACATTATCGACATATACAAATCTATTCAGATTGGAATTCTACGAGCAGACTAGCTGAAGAAGGCAAGCCATTGTCTAACAGCTATTTCCCGACGGGATGTTCCAATGGAATTCGGAAGACGTAATTCTGTCTGTCTGCGCTACTATTTGTATCGTAAGCCAAGACGAGTAACTATTTAGACGTCCCACAAGTCGTAGTCTGCTGACGATAATGTATTGAGCAACTTTGAATGACTACAATAAAAATTCGATTAAGAAACGTTCACATAATTGAGAACTGCATAAAAACTTGCAACGTCAATGTTTTTTCGTCCTCGTAATTATTATTCGACCTCTATGTATCTTGAAGAACAAAATGCATCTAAACTTTGGTGATGTCATGTATTCATATTATTTATGCCCGAGGCAACCGAATGCAAGATTTATGGTTTATAATTTAGATAATGGTAAAGGGTTAACAGTGGAACCCTCAAATATTCTATCAGAGCACTAATTACGCATCTGTCGTTGGTAATTTTATCTACTCCATTGAGAATTCGGGTCAACAATGGTCGAACAAAGGTCTAGTGGTCACATAAGTGAATAAATAGACTACTTATATACAGAAAACATGCTTAGAAAACTAGTTGAAGCAACCGTTAACCTCGTGACGCAGAAAATCTGATACAAGTCAATTACGCATAGCGTAGGCTTAAAATGGTTTATTTATGTAGTGACAGTGAGAAAATTGTACGTGCGATAAGGAACATAACTCGACAAGATTAATTGCCATTCATTTTGATAAATTAGTATCAACTTACATTATGCTAAATAAATAACACAAGAAGCATGCAACATTATAGAAATGTCAAAGGTGAAACAATATGATAAAGCAAAGCAGGTGCGACGCGTTTCTTCGCAGCTGCGGAACGCCGATAACAAAGTGACTTTATCCGATATATTTTACAAAGAAATACCTCATAAAATGTGTCCGAACATGCAATTAAACAAAACGATGCCAATTACGACTTTTTTGCAAATATGCTCGCAAAAACGCGATGATTCGATTAAATCTTCAAACAAAGGATACCTATTGTGTTTCTTAGAATGCGTGCAAATTGTGCTTTTGAATTCGATCAGGTTAGATATTTTATGACAGAGATGTGCGTTAGCAGAAAATTGTAACTACGCGAAACCAATGCAAATGGTCTTCTAGTTTCTAAAATGATATCATCCAATAAATTGATATGACGGACACCTTTAAATAAGTCGAAGTCACAGCGGATAACTTAAGTTTCTAGAAACGTCTAAACCACACACCCTCAGTGTTAGTTGGCTCATCCGGACGGGCCAAGCGATAATTGCATTAGCGAGAAACCAGTTTCTTTTTACTTTGTATGCCCTTTGACTACACTAATTTCTTCTGACGTGTAACATGAGAAAATCACTGCATCGTGGGCGTGAAATAGAAACCAATAATTATAGTCTAGTCTAATGACAGAGTCAAGTTCTAACAAGAAATTTAGGCACCAACTTCATTTAATAAAGGGATTAGTACGATTGATATTAATGACAAAGAACGAGATTAAGAGGTTATTATTATGCAACGAGGGAATTTTTAATTGTATTTGTATGTACATACAATTAAAAATTCCCTATAAAACACAATGGCATCATTAAGATATATATGTACATATATATCTTAATGATGCCATTGTGTTTTATAGACTAATCTTCCATTGGAATATGTAAGATTTATAAACGGAAAATGTTGATTACCTACCCTTACAGCCCATGATTCCAAGATTAAGTTATTAAATACTAAAGTATAGCAGATTTTAAGTTATGGGTACAGTTTTCCAAGGTTGTTCACATTCCACGTTCACCGCGGCTAGACTTGCGTGACCCGACTTCGGTCGAGCAGCTAAGATCTACGTAAAGTTAAGCTGACTTATGATACCGTTAATATAGAGCTCGTATGTCTCAATATATTTTTTGGAAAGTTTGTTGGTATCGTATGGTGATATTTTTACTAGAAGTTTGCACAAGGGGTGTAAGGGATTCCAAACAACAGCTGACGGAACCCAAGTCAACCTCACCTGCACGCGGTACACCCTGCCGAACAACAGACGAGGCTCTGGCGCTCCCCACCAACCCGCACTGGGCCAGCGTTGTGGGAAAAGGCCCAAACCCCCCCCCCAAAATGGTATACAAACCCAACACAAGGCCCCAAGTGCCCGGCGGTACCGGAGGCCGTGCCAGCGGTGACGGACGTTGGCGAGGTGCCGGGACCAGGGGTGCCAAGAATCCCCGGGCGGCGATGATCTCCCGTCATACGACTTTGGCCCTGGCAACATATAACACACGCACACTGCGGACCGAGGAGAAGCTGCTGGAACTAAAGGAAGAATTGAGTAGGATTCGCTGGAGTATAGTGGGATTATCCGAAGTCCGAAGACAGGGCGAGGACACGGTGATTCTTAAATCCGGCAACCTACTCTATTTCCGGGAGGGCGAAGATCTGTCCCAAGGTGGTGTCGGGTTTATTGTCCACAAGTCTCTCGTGAACAACATTGTACAGATCGAAAGTGTGTCGAATAGGGTGGCGTACCTTATACTCAGAATCACCAAACGGTATTCGTTGAAGGTCATACAGGTATACGCCCCGACCTCGACACACCCCGACGAGGAAGTGGAAGTAATGTATGAGGACATTTCTCGGGCAATACATGCTTCCAGGACCCACTACACTGTTGTAATGGGAGACTTCAACGCAAGGCTAGGCAAACGTGGCGATGATGAGTTGAAAGTGGGGCAATTTGGAACTGGAATCCGGAACTACCGTGGACAAATGCTAGCCGAATATATGGAGAGAGAGGGACTCTATATGATGAACTCTTTCTTCAAGAAACGGCTGCATCGGAAATGGACCTGGGAAAGTCCGGATGGTACAACAAAAAATGAGATTGACTTCATCATGTCGACTAAGACTCGGATATTCAATGATGTGTCTGTGATCAATTCGTTTAACACGGGAAGCGATCACCGAATGGTAAGAGGCACATTGAATCTCAACGTCAAATCCGAACGGTATCGACTGATGAAGTCTACGCTCCGCCCTGAAGCCATCCAGATCCAAAACCCCGAGCGCTTTCAACTCGAACTGCAAAATCGCTTCGAATGCCTGGAGGACTGCATAGATGTGGACACTTACAATGACAGGTTCGTGGAAGCTGTTCTTACGGTGGGTTCAAAACTTTTCAAACCCAGCCGTACAAAAAAAGCGAAGAAAATCTCAGAGCCCACATTAAAGCTGATGGAGGAAAGACGAGGGATGGTTCTGCAGTCTTCTGAAGATGCTCGTAGGCGTCGGCAGCTCAACAAACATATCTCCAAGTGCTTAACTCGCGACATACGCCAATTTAATACAGAACGTATTAAAGAGGCCATCGAGCGGAACAAAGGCTCCAAAGTGTTCGCTAGAGATTTGTCGCTTGGAGAGAGCTTGCTGACGAAGCTGAAGACAGAGGACGGCAGAACCATCACATCACGACCTGAGCTTTTGGCCGAGATTGAAAACTTTTATGGACAGCTTTACGCGACATCACACCCACCTGTCATTCAGGCCACCGATCCAAGAGCCAAATTAACCCGACACTATACCGAAGATATCCCGGACGTCAGCCTGTACGAGATTAGTGTAGCTCTTAAACAGCTTAAGAACAACAAGGCGCCGGGTGATGACGGAGTGACAGCGGAGCTTCTGAAAGCAGGTGGACGACCGGTCCTGAAAGCTCTTCAGAGGCTATTTAACTCCGTTATACTCGAGGGCAAAACGCCAGAGGCATGGCATGGCGGCGTGGTGAGACTCTTCTTCAAAAAGGGCGACAGGGCCCAATTGAAGAACTATAGACCCATCACGCTGCTGAGTCATGTTTACAAGCTGTTTTCAAGAGTTATAACGAATCGTCTCGCGCGCAGGTTTGACGACTTCCAGCCTCCCGAACAAGCCGGATTCCGAAAAGGCTTCAGTACCATAGATCACATACATACGCTGCGGCAGGTTATACAGAAGACCGAAGAGTATAACCTGCCATTATGCTTAGCGTTCGTAGACTATGAGAAAGCCTTCGATTCTGTCGAGACCTGGGCAGTGCTCCAGTCACTCCAGAGGTGCCACATAGACTACCGATACATCCAAGTGTTGCGGTCACTGTACGAAAACGCCACTATGTCAGTTCGCCTTCAGGACCAGAATTCAAAACCCATACAGCTCCAGCGAGGCGTGAGACAGGGTGATGTTATATCGCCGAAACTGTTCACAGCTGCGTTGGAGGACGCGTTTAAGCTTCTGGACTGGAGAGGGCTTGGCATCAACATAAATGGCGAGTACATGACTCACCTTCGCTTTGCAGATGATATCGTGGTTATGGCTGAGACCTTGGAAGACCTGGGCGCAATGCTCGACGATCTCTGTAGAGTCTCCCAACAAGTGGGTCTTAAAATGAACATGGATAAGACGAAAATCATGTCTAATATCCATGTTGCACCCACTCCTGTAAAGGTTGGAAGCTCTACACTGGAAGTTGTCGACGATTATGTTTACCTGGGACAAACAGTCCAACTGGGTAAGTCCAACTTCCAGAAAGAGGTCAATCGACGAATCCAACTCGGCTGGGCAGCGTTCGGGAAGCTACGCGGCATATTCTCGGCCCATCTACCGCAGTGTCTCAAGACGAAAGTCTTTAATTCGTGTGTGTTGCCAGTGATGACTTACGGAACCGAAACGTGGCCGCTTACAATGGGCCTCATAAGAAGGCTCAAGGTCACCCAAAGGGCAATGGAGAGGGCTATGCTCGGAGTTTCTCTGCGTGATCATATCAGAAATGATGAGATCCGCAGGAGAACCAAGGTCACCGACATAGGCCAAAGAATTGCGAACCTCAAGTGGCAGTGGGCAGGGCACATTGCGAGAAGGACTGACGGCCGTTGGGGCGGAAAGGTCCTCGAGTGGCGACCACGTACCGGGAAACGCAGCGTTGGTAGGCCCCCCACAAGGTGGACTGACGATCTAGTTAAGGTCGCGGGAAGCCGCTGGATGCGGGCAGCGCAGGACCGACCGGTTTGGAGATCCTTGGGGGAGGCCTATGTTCAACAGTGGGCGTCTCTCGGCTGAAATGATGATGATACGGGGCTGATGCGCGATGAGGTTCTGAAATATTTTTTTAAGTTTCTAACATTACCAACATCCACAAATATTTCGGACAAAGTGTGCACTTGTATGAACTGAGAGAGTGGCTAAATCATCAATCCACAAAAATTGCGCAAACTATCTTCACTTTCTGTATCTCGTATACCTATATTGAATCATTAGAAGTCGTTTTTTTCTATGTAATCATGGATTAGATGTTATCATGTTAGTGACGTCTGAAAAAAGTTATCATAGCTAATAGTAAACATAAAGACGTAATAAATTAATGGTATCTACCATTGAAAAGCCCTATAAGACCATAGATGTTACGACTGACCACCATATCAAGCTGATCTGGTTCCCGACCGGTCATGTTTCTTTTGCAGTTCTACGATCGAATGTCTGCAACGGCCAGCGACAGTAAGAAAGATGAAACGAATTACGACAAATAAATGACAAGCCGATGCTTTATACCCTTCAAACTGGTTTACTTCATGTTGTCTCCATTGGTTTACGACGGTCGCAGAGCACGCGTCAAGGTTCGAACAATAAAAATATAAATAAACAATAATGAAAGTTGAACGACCAAGCTTCGCGCTGATGACTCAGATTCTACCTGACTGGACCAGTGTGATTACGAACGTGATCATCATGACAAGGACATGAATTAAATTTTCTGATTCCTAAACTAAAATAAGGGCTATTGATTACATTAGCTTTTGAACCATGGAACGCCACAAAAGTACAGTTTACAAAATCAGTATACAGGATGTTTGGTACACGGCGGCCACCCACACATGCTAACATAGTCATATAAATACATCGATGTTATTAAAATTTGAAAACTGTAAAATAAATTTAAAATCTCAAATAGACCAGTAAAACAAAATGTATGGGAAGTTGCAAAATTATTTTTACAAGTTCTATTTTTTTATAGTACCAAAATATTTAGGTTTTATATATATTATTTATATTATTAACATAGGAAGGTGCTCGCTTGTTATAGGTACCGTTTACCAAACATACTGTATAGGCCTTTAAGTTAGATTTAAATAAACGCCTTTAAGTTTTTATTTCCATATGAAATTTTGATCACTTGACCATCGTCAGTGGACCATTGGTGTGTGCCACTTGAGACATGTGCAGCCGAAGAAATTAAACTACAATACGTTCACTTTATTCCACCTCTGACAGCTAACATAAAAATGACAGCCCATAGAAAATGTTGGAGTAAGCTGTCAAATGAGTAGTAGCATTACGGAGAGCCAGCTGGTCGAATGACTTAACTAGTAACAGAAATTATTACAAATAAATTACATTTGAAGTTAATTATAATTGCATAATTGGTAAGTTTAGACGTGTCTCTTTATTCAGGCATAAATAAGATACTGCAAGAAATGGATTGATGTAGTAATGAGAAACATAGCATTTACCTACAGGTGCCAATGATGTGTGCTTGTAGGAATTATTTTTGCATTAATAAAATTATCAGAAACACAATTTGCAATGTATCTCTAATACTTAACAGTCAAAAAGCTCACATACCACAACAACATAGTAACTATTATTTTTAAATAATATTGGAAACATGGAAGATAGGAATTTCGAAGAGCAAAATTTTGTATACATTCTTTATTAACCAGACTGCCTAAAATAACAAGCAGATAAGGTTTACAGAAAAATCACAAAGTGGTAAAAACCAAAACGCGATAATATCGTATGACAAGCAAACTTCGCAATGTCAGTTGAAATTGACGTTTGGTTCCAAAATCAAATCCACTGAGCTCGACTCCAGAGTTCTTGGGGCATGCGCAGCCGAGGGCCAATGCGCCCGCGCACGCTTCTAATGACAGGGGGCGGCAAGAGGTAGAGGGGGAGGGGCGACCGGTCGGGAGCGCGTGGTGGTACGTAGCCGTCTGCATAAACAGTGTGCTCAGCTGATTTATTTGGGTATTTAAATTCGTATCTTATTAATATTTACATGATTATTTTGTAATCCATTTTGTCGTAACTAGTATTTATCAACTGACGTAATCAACGAGAATTATTATTTTAGTAATAATAATAAAGCTGTACGATATCTACCAACATTAAGTTGACTATCTATATAATCCTACTAGTATTTTTATCATACTTTTGTGACTAACCGAAGAATAGAATTTGGTAGGTTGATTTGATACAGACCTACATACTTTAACAAAAAGTGTTGAATATCCCTCTTACTAGTAATATTATAAATGTGAACGTTTATAACGTTAGTATAGATGGATGTGTTTGTTACTCTTTCACGCAAAAACTACTGAATGGATTTTAATGAAACTTTACAATAATATAGCACATACATCAGAATAACATATAGGCTATAATTTATACTAATCCCGCGCAAAGGAATTCGCGGGCAGAAGCTAGTACATAATATAAATTGAAGAGCATGCAACTAGGTACCCGCTTTACGTGCCAGTGCCAGCCAGTCGACACCTCACGACCATCAAAGTTTTTACGTACAGACACACACATACCACAAGGCGTCTGGGAACCCGTTCGGTGTCCCCCGGCGCGCCCGGTTAGAACTCCTAACTTTTTATTTTACAGCTCACCCTTTGTGGCTTAGGTTCGCGTGAACGTCCTACTGCCGACCCACGTTCGTTCTTTTGTTACTTTGGTGCACGTTAGTTTTTCAGCTTTCGCGCAAGTGTTTAAGTTTAGTATTTTGACAATTTTATGCATCACGAACACCACTAACTTTAACTTACTTATGATAATGACTATTATGCAAGTTTCCAAGTTGCTTTCTAACCAACAATGATTTAATCCGATACATCACCAAAATATGCGCAGATTGAATGAAATAGGTAATTGATCTCATAATGATCTGCGGTGTAAGAAAGGGAAATACTATGGTTTAATTAAATTGAAGAACAGGAGAAAGAGATGGATGACACATCTCTCGAACTGCTTCGTAACTTCAGTGTTGGCTTTTCAAACTTTGTATATTTTATATAATACCTACCTACCCTAGGCATCTGAATCTGAGATTAGATGCCATTTTGTGTGCGTTATTTCTTAGGTAAATTACGACTGACGGGGTCCACGTCCGGAAGCCTCCTCGTGGCGGACCCTGGTAACTTGGTGGGGAAACTTTCTCGGCGGGTACGTGGCTTTTGATGTCAAGGGTATCCCCTTGGCATTAGAAGTCACATGCCATCGTCGAGTTGTTTTTGTATTCCCACCACGGCTAGTTCCGGACGGCCCTTTTCAGGGCCACGACCGCGCCCCGATGGCGTCAGGAGGACGCGCCAGGTCGAGCAGCCGTCGGCGAGGAGGCGGCCTATAAGGCCGGCGTCAGTCGGTAGCCCCGTGGCCAAGGAGTGCCTAGAGGGGCAGCGTTGGGACGGTCTCGGTGTAGTTGCGCTCATGTGCGCAGATCCCGAGCCGTCCCGTAATAGCGCACTGGAGGTCAGGCCGGGGAGGATGTTTAGTGGGTATGGAGGGAACGCCTTTACCTCGAGTCCCACATATCCCCTGCGGTTGGCACCACCCCGCAGGGACGATGCGTAAATGAATTTGACCTCCCCGACAAAAAAAAAGGAAAATTACGACCGACGACGGCTAAAATCCAATGTACGTAGAAACTAAAGTTTGACTGACTAAACTTATGTCTACCCAATAGGTTCGGTTAGGTTAGGTTAGTATTGTGAGTTAGCTAACTAAACTTAATTTATTTATATTACAGACTTCAGCCGTCCTTTTGACTTAGATATTGCCTTACGGAGCGTAGCATGTTAAATTTAAAGCCACATTTATTTAATGTCACATGCTTGACATAATATAGCATAATATTAATTTACTATCGTAACTTCGTCGTGTGTTATTGTGGTCGATAAGGGCTTCACGTCAAGTGCTTCTGTATCAATTTGAACCCTTCTTATCACATTTTATCATCACTACCAGGAAATACTAGTGGTTAAAACTAACACTTAGTGGCATCAATCTTTATTTTTACGTTGATAACGACACGCTTACCTGCCCAGTACTTTTTCCTGAATAGGTAACAATTTTTAGGCTGCAAAATAAACACATGCCTACCTACCTATTTAAAATTGTTGATTCCAACTTTACTTATCAAACTAAAGCGACAGGTCCACATTAGTTATTTATACCTAAAAAAATACATAATGAAGGAAACTACCCTTTTGATCCTAAAATAAACATTGGTATCTATATTAACCAAAATAAGCTTTTTCACAATTAACATCATCACGTTCAAGCAAGGCATTCAAGTCACATTGGGTACAATTACCTACATAAAGAGTATTTAAACTCAATTTGTAAAAATTTATAAAAAAAATTGTTTTACTATGTAAATCTGATTTTGTAGTAAGGTTAAGAAATGTCTAAAGTCCTGTTTTGTGTAATATCATTTATGCCAACTTGCACTCAATGAATAAAATGAATTGTAAGGAATTTAAAGGTGGTAAACAGCGGTAAGTTTTGCTTATAGAACTGATATGATATTGATAACTATGTATGCAAAAAAGTTATTGAGAAATCTATATGTAGAATAATTATTTAAATGTAAATAAAATCATGTTATTATAAATCTATAATAATATTACAGAACTGAAGAGTTTGTTTGGTTAAACACGCTAATCTCAGGAACTACTGATTCAAATTGAAATATTTATTTTTGTGTTCGATAGACCATTTATCGAGGAAGGCTATATGCTATATAATCACACAGATTAGTGCGAGCGAAGCCTCGGGCGACCACTAGTTTAATATTTTAGTTGTCATTGAAATAATTATACTTTCATTATTGTTTCTTTAGTGATTATTCCAATACCTATGCACAATGTTTATTCAACAAAATTATTTATAAACTGTCAATTCAGAGATAGATATTTCTGATCAAATTGTGTTTCATTACTTACATACATAGGTACATACATATAATCACACTCACAATCCCAAAAGGTCGAGCAGTGCTTTAAGTATAATTCTGTTACACACAAAGCCACATTTGGCAGTATGAGCCATACAGTACCCCAAAATAGTGACAGGTTGCCAGCCTGTCGCCAACACTAAAGGGACACCATACCCAAAAATTAAAAACCTTTCAGTAAACAAACCAACGCAAGCCACCGACGAGGACAGATGTTACACTCAAAATCATCTCAGCAGTCAGAGTTTCAGCAGTCCGAGTTTCTTTACTAACTGAAAATATTATTATTATTCTTAATAATATTATGGCTCAAGGGTATTGTCATTAGGAACGTGTCCTTTACAGTTCTGACAATTATTTAAGTATTCAGTTTTCTAAAAATTTATAAAATGTTTCTCATGAAATCAAATTATTTGCATTTTGCTTAGTATTATGTAAACAGTCATTTATTATCTAGTATGTGGTCATGTTATCAATAATATAATGACTGACCCATTTTTTACGGGTAACAGAAGACTAGTTAAGACCAACAAGAATCACCCAACAATAATAAAATAAAAAAATATTGTTTATACAATTGTTTCATTTACTTACATCATATTATCGGGTGAAATCATTATTGTATACATAATAAATAATAATCCACAGTAACCAACCTCATATCTTGAAAAACTATTTATTAATCCTGTTCATAATTTTATTTTGATTGAGAAATATTTGTTGATCATTGCAATTGAAGATGAGCATGGAGATCAATAACAGCCAGCATCGGATTCAAATTTACTAGTTTGAATTGCATAACAGGTCATGTCATAACCTCCTAAGACTCAGACTTTTAAAGGAAAGGTACCTAGTAATTTAAGCCCAACATGCAATTTTAGGCACAAATAAATATTTGTTGTCAGGCCCAAAGATGGTTGATTTTTTATTTTAATGATCTTTTTTAATCTTCAAGCTGAGTGTCTAACAGACAATTTGGCCTGGGTCTAATTAGCGTTTTTTTTTCTAAAATATGCACATCAGATTTAAGATGTAGATATTTATAGTTTAATGTTCAGAAAAAAAAATGAAATACCTACTTTCAATTAAAAATTAAGTACAAAACATTGTACAGTGGGAATGTATTACTACTAAATGCACTAAAAGCCTGGGCCTGACAAACAATGTTCGTTTTGTGCAAATGATTGAAATTGGTTTTAGGAGGTTACAGTATTTTTATTTTATCTTATAATGCGGATGAGCCATGACATGATTGACTCTGTGTGTGTCAACAATGTATATCTACACACAGTCACGTCTTACCTGCAATTTTTTGTGAGATAATATGTAATGTAATACTATACATACTTAGATATAATATAACTTTATTTATTTTATTATACACCGTATTTCTGAGGTTATACCTTGGGCATGTTATTCAGACTATTAAATTGATAATTTTTTACTATGGACACTTTTATGAATTCCAATTTCTTTAACATTTTTTATTTTCATACAAAAATAAATGCTTAGATGTATTTATCTAATATGAATTACTCTTTACCTGAGCTGGAAACGTAGCATTTGAAACTTTGGGCCACATAAACTTTTCTTGGCGTTTTTTTCTTGAAATTCAGTTTGATAGTTTTGGTTGCACAAAGTGGCAACATCTCACTGATAAAGACTCTTTCTCACTGCACAACACAATTAAATTAGTTAAACTTAAATTACCAATAACTTTAAACTACTACTTCCTTTGTACAATATGTTTAACAAGAGCTATACAAGTATTATTCAAAGTTAATGTATATCCTTAGGAACATGGTGTATTATTATGATTAATTATTAAAGACTTGAACATGTGAATTATGACTCTGCAAATCTATGCTATGAAAATTGTAATAGGAGGATAAAACTTACTGAATTTCTTGCCGGTTCTTCTCAGAACAAGGCCTCCCGGAAGGCTCTTGAACCGATGGCATCAAAATTTACTTTCATAAGTGTAAATTTACTGTTTTAAATGTGGCTATAATCATAGTTAATCTCTATTTTATTTTTAAATTACACACAGTTCAGACAAGTTACTTTTGGTGTTCAGGGCATACGGGTAAACAGCATTTGGCATAAGTATTTTAATCTTTTTTTCTAGGGTACATTGCATAACTTGCATTGATGGATTTGCAGTTTAGTAGGAGGCTTTCTACCAGAAGGCCAATCGATGATATAAAAGCACTACAAAAAAATGTAAAAGCATAGAGGAATGGATCGGTCAAACCAGTGAGGTTGATACAACAGTAAACTACAACCTATCTGTATGTGGTAATATACAGATAGGTTACCACCATGTATTACAAAACAGTTGGATTTGAGAATAGAGATAATTACAACTACCCTCAATCAAAGTGCAAAAATCTTTTCATATATCAATAATCAGAAGGTTAAGCTATTTAATCTTTAAACTTTAACCCCCTTATTAGTAAACATGGACTAAAGTTAGTCATGGTTTAAAACTGATAATGTCACTTTTATTTGTTTTTGGAACTAGTGTTAATAACAAGATTAATAATGTGTATGTGACATAAATAATTTATCGAATAGTTATTAGGACAGAGAGAATGGAGGAAGGTAAGTAATAGCCAAAATATTACATACATAGCACTTGAATACTTGATCCTCAAAGGCTGAAATTAATATCTAGATTATTATTATACCTAAAACGTTTTATTGACTAACTTTTCTTGAGTGCACTCTAAAAGTCAGGCAATGAAACATTGTATGTTATAGGTATAAGGTGTTAATCTCTAGGTGTTAATTTAGGTCTTTGAGAAAGTGCTTGGAAGAGACTAATAGTAAATGTGGTTAAAATATATCTAATTGTTGTAAAGTGTTTATACATCAAACATAAAACTAATAATCTTATTATTCTTCACACTCCATGTGAAATATAATATAGACTGTATCAATTATTATTGTGTGGAAGTGGTGGGTTGTTGAGAAGGTAACATAAAAAAATATTTGGCTTTAGAAGACTGTCTTGTTTAAATGGGCGACCACATAGTCAAATTAAGGGCAACCTGTCTACTTACCATTGCCTCATTCCAACACAATTTGTTAACATTACGAGCACGGCCAGAAACCATTATTTAACAAGTCAAATGATAGACGCGGCCGCTCACAGCCCAGCTATCTATTCCGAGGGCGTTCAACCGTACCATAACGACCTAGCAACACCACGGCTTTTCACAATGGCCCTGACATCTAAAACATCAGCCTCCGGTTACTGGAGCATTGACTCTTGCGATGCCGCCAAAACTTTGAGCTACGATTGTAGAACAGTAGATAATTGTAAGTTGGTTGGCCTACGCGTACTTGCCTTCCTATTTACTAACATAAAAACTAATCGTACATACCTGTCAGACGATTCCGAACTGTCGTACCGGTCGAAGCATCTTTTCTTTCTGTCGTCTCCTTCCTCAGCTACCACCTGGCGAGTTTTTCGGGAATTCGTCGTGTCGACCGCAGTTGAACGATTCGCGGCCACGCCGCCCGTATCACTTTTCTCACACGGATCACTCGTTTCTTGTTCAGTGTAGAACGCTAACTTCACTCTGTCATCGTCAAATGTTTTTCCACTACACTTTTTTGTGTCACCATGTCCAGAACCGGCCGCGGAAAAAGTTAATTCCTTGATTTGTTTCGGGCCCGTGCGGTCATCGGGCGACCCATCCGCCATCTTTGAGCGCACGAGTGTTTTGTAGATAGTTTCAGTGCGGCGCCGCAAGCAGCATGGGCGCTGCGGTCGCGCGTTGCTGCAGGTGCGGGGCGCGAGGGGGCATCGTGACGTCACGGCGGCTGCGCGGCCGCGGGGGCAGAGCGCGGTGACGTAACGGCTCCGCCCCATGCATGTGCAGGGCCGCTGTCATTGGCCGCGAGTTACGCAACGCGGGCTCCTATTCAAATATCCGCGGAAGAAGGGAGCGTTGGGCCTCCGCGATAGGGACAGGATGGGGACAGGCCCATCCCTGCCCTAAACGTAACAAATAATGCAGCGTAATGACCGTGCAGCACACGCACACAGCCGCTCCCTGCTTGCTCTGGCTCCTGGTCCTATGGGCCGGCGAACAAGTGCATTGAAATTAATGACACGTTTCACCCTTCAAAGAGCCTTCTATCAGCATTGTGATACCTAATAATAAATAGAGTACAGTGGATGGATAACACATTGAACAAGTAATATTAGTAGTTTAGATAAACACAAAAATTAAACTACTTAGGTAGGTACCTATTTAAAATAAAAGACTAATAGCGCAGACAAATTAATTTATATCCAAATCAAAATAAGATGTTGTCTACGCCCCAGTTTTTGTTCTAAGTCTAGGCCTAATATTTTCAATAAAGTAGGTACCTAATTGCTTAGGCACATAGATTAAATTAGTAGGTAAGTAGGTTTATTTATTTACTTAATTAAAACGTAGACCAAGTTTTTAATTTTCTTTTTGTTTGAAGTTTCATTGTATACATACTTAGGTAAGTTTTTCAAAGGGTCGGAGCGGTGATGTAATGCGAGCATAACGGTTTCTAATGACGAATCCATAAGAATGTCAAGGGCGTTCTGTGACCCTGAACCATGAAGTATAATAACTTTGCAAAATATTGACAGGCAATTAGGTAATTCTTGATAAGTATACGAATAAGAAAGGATATACGGAGCACAGATACAAATTAATCTGCTTAGCAGTTATCTGGGGCCCTCAGAGTCTCAGACCAATAGAAAGCTGGGGCTTTATAGCTAGAACCAAATCGTTATGGTTTTCATAGATACATTTTGTCAACGTTGTATGAAAACGACTCAGAGGAAAACGATAATGATTTGGTTTTGGTAAAAACGTTGTAAATAGCGCGATCGAGGGCTGAAAAAGTACATAGGTTAGTTAGAAGAAGTGATGTAAGTAATATTGCTGCGAAACTTCTGTAAGGGGTTGTAGGTATCGTAAACTGCTGCAACTTTGCCTGGATTTTATGACTTTTTGTACATACTTCTGAACCTATTTATTGTTATGGCTTTAAGTAGTCGTAATTGGAAAATAGATGTTATGCCCAGCTATTTATGATCTACTTATATTTTTATGAATTGATGGTAAGTAGTTTCTGAACTACAAGTAGGTACTCAATGTCGTAGGCAATGTTGTAGTTGCTGCTGTTTTTATTTTACATAAATGACTTGCCGTATGTGACGTCTCATAGAACAGTCTCAGAAACATTTGACTAAGTAATTTTAATTTTGTAATGGATTTGAATTTAATTAGTACCTATTCAGTTAAGGTGTAATAGATATATGACTATTGAACTTTTGCATGCCACGTTGGCAAAACATGTATGCTCATTAGATTTAATATAAACACCTGTATTTACCATGTTTTTAGCAAATAAATTATTATTATTATTATTATTATAGACAAAAGACACAACATGGAAGGATATTTAACCAAATCTTGATCGTTTTAGTTTTTTTTTACCGTGTGCATGACACGACATTTTTGTCTCTAGCAGCTAAATTATTGCGTTTACGGTGCTATATTATTTTTCACAGCTAATAGGCAAACATTGCCTACAGGTACCACCATCTCTTCATATAAAAATGTCGTTAGAATTAGGGTTGTGCTAAAAAAATACAAAACTTTATAACTTTTTTATTAGATATAATACAATCAAATATAATTACTTACATAAGTATAATTTAACTGATACTGATGTTTAATTTTTAGAATGTTAGGAAATTGGTATGTACTTTGTTAAAATAATGTATTTTAATTCCATTTTAGGAACACAACGTATGAACATTCTTTGGTAGTAAGAAAGTAAACAACCATCTAGGTATTTACATACCTAGGTACTAATAAATCTATAAAAATAAAATGCTATTTTTTTTTCTTTAAAGTATGTATATCTTATGACAAAAATAACCAAAAAAATCAATATCAGAACATTCTTTGGTAGTAAGTAAACAACCATCTAGTTAACTAGATACTAATAAATGTATAAGAAACCGCTCATATTTTAATTTCAGTTTTTCGTTTATTTAAGTTGTAAGTAAGTAATATAAGTAAATACTATGTTATTATTAAAAAGTCAATTGTATTTTTTTTTAAATTTCTCATACATTTTGTTTTACTGACCGAACTATTTGTATGTAGAAATTTTAAATTTATTTTACAATTTTGAGTTTTTGATAAAAACGTAGTATAGGTACCTATTTGACTATGTTAACATAATGACTAGGTATGTTAAAATAATGTAGGCTACGGCTTGATAGGGTATGAACCAACCCCTTGTATTATTAGAAATATAGGTACCTACTAACCCGTGAACAAATGTTCTTACTCAATAACTCCCCCTACCAGGATCCAAAACCGGGACCTCTGGTTTAGTAGATAGTTCTCAGTACCGGACAAGAAACGTTATGTAAGAATACCTACTGCACATTATTAAATGGTAAATTTTCATTAGGTATATACTTACTTGAGGCAATAACTGAAAAGACAAAACACTTTCGAAATTCTTCTGCACACTCCCTGACTTTGTTCACTCAATTGTCAGAAAAACACTTTAGCCGAGCTGCCATTAAAAAAACGAAAAAATCTGTTGCTCTAATAATGTAAAATTATTGCTAAGTAGTAGAAAATGAGAAAAAACTATGTAGGTACCTACCTAAATGGAGAATATTGTCATCGAAACGAAATAGGAAAAGTTGCGTTTAGTTGGCAAAGTTACAGCAGTTTACGGTACTTACATAGGTACATATACCTATTCATAAGTATTAGGAAAAGTAGCATCTTGTTAAGAAATATCAATAAGTACTTTTCTCGTTTTCCGTATGCTTCGCTCACTACTAGCAACATCGCCATTTTCACGATGCGATTTAGGTTTAGTGGTAGCCATAAAACAATTCTTATCTGTGGAGATTTTAACATTAATATTTTAGAGAAGAATTCATTAACCAACAACTTTTTAAACTTAACCAAGAAGGTTGTAGGCAACCTTCTTGGTACCTACTTATCTATCACCTCCACCTACAAATTTCACCTATGTCATTCATGCAATTTTTTTCTACTTACCACCATGTGTAAAATCCTACAACATTATGGGTCAGACACCGAGATGTTCTGAATTTTAATCATGGTAGATGGTAGGGTAGAGACATTGACTTTGTGAAGAACATTTTTGAAGTAAAAACTTTACGCACGCTCGACTTGGGGAGTAAGCTGGTGAATTCGTTAGGATAAGTGCAAAAGTGTGATCGGGCGAGGCGAACTGAAGTTACCTACTTTTTGAACGGCCGATATCCCAGGTTGTTGCCTGTCATGTCAGTAGAGATCACAGAAATAATTATTATTATAAAAGTTTTCTTCAGTCCTGTGTCTAAAACACACTTTTTTTTTAAGTCTATGTTTTTTTATTTTGTCTAAAAAAAGATTTATGAAATTCATATTACATGGAAAATTACGGCAACTAGTTCAACACAGGATTTTAGCTTTTGTTATATTTAAAAATCGAAAGTGACATACCTACCATGAAATAAAATAAAACGTAAACTTCGTAACTTTATTCTATAGACATAAATGGTAACTAACGCCATCTGTCAAAGTAGGTACTTAATCAATGAGGCTGTGTACGTAACTAGATGGAGCCACTTTGACAAAAGGCAAAGAAAGGTAGGTAATCTTTATTATAAAAGAAAGGTATTCCCCTAACCGGCTTCATTTTGACAAACGATATTAATTATTAATTAAATGGGTAACGCAACCAAACAAAATGTATGCAACAACTGATATTTTTTTTCTCAATTTCGATGTTGTTGTTGTTCTCCTCAGACCAATAAAAATAATATATAACAATCTAATAATAATATATTTCCACGCTCACACCAATTATCTAGTCCAAATTAAGTATCATTAAGAACTTGTGTCATGGGTACTTACTAGATAATGGACAATTTTAATATACATAAGACTATAGATATTTTATAAATAAATTTAAATAAATACATAGGCCATGAATCGAGAACAAATGTGTGTTCATCACACAAACATTTGCTCCTACCAGGACTCGAACCCGGACCGCTTGATGGCAGCGTTACTGTCCACTCCACCACGACGGCGTCAAAATAAAAAAGCCGTTCTCATAGTTGTTTGTATGTAAATAATGCAGGAAGCGTCCACGAGGTGCTAAGAAGTAACGGTGTATAATCATAATACAGGATTTCAGGATTATTTTATGAGTCATCTACAACATCAAAACATTTGAAAATCCCATCAACACAAACAAATTAAACATTTTGGTTGCGTATGTTCTTACATTTTTGTATGGAATAGCTGATTTTTTTTTTGGCGATTTCAGACTTGTTTCCATAGCAAAAGTTGTTCTTGTCAATGAGGATTTCAAAATGGTTTGAAGGTTGTTCATCATCATCAACAGCTCATATAATGTTCCCACCGAGGAGCTCGAGCCTACCCCACATTAGGGGCGATTAAGCCTTATTAGTCAACCACGCTGGCCAAGGTGCGGGTTGGTCGACTTCACACACAACCTAAGAATTTCTTCATGGGTGTGTGCAGGTTTCTTCACGATGATTTTCCTTCCCCGTAAAAGCGTCGATTAAACGTAAGTACATTGAATTCAAAATTTGAAAACACATTGGTACGTTGCGGGTTCGATTCGAACTGGTGGCTCCCGTGCGAGAGACAAAGCCCTTACGCACTACGCCACAGACGCTTGAAGGTTGTTGTTGTTGTCTTACAAATACCTAAATAACCCTGTGTGACTACGAATCAACGTGCAGAGGCTTTAGACAACATGCATTTCGGCAATCGCTCTCGCTATCGCTAAGTAAAAAAATGTATGGGATTGACATAAGCAATCGAAAAGTGATCGATTGCTTATGTCAATCCCATACATTTTTTTACTTAGCGATAGCGAGAGCGATTGTCGAAATGCATGTTGTCTAAAGCCTCAGGTTTATAACAAAGGAAATAATAATAATACAACAGTGTGACTAAAAGAAAGAAAAAAAAAACTTTATTCGGCTTATTAATATACATAAAAAATCTTAAAAAATAGTACATATAGGTACCTAGCGCCGAAACGGACTACCACTGAGCTTTATGTCACAGGCTAAGCTGTGTGTTCTGGTCCTCACGCAACAGAGAGTACTATCACACAGTGGCGTAACTAATAGGGTGGCATGGCTGGCAAAAATCCACGGGCTCCGCGCGAGGAATAGGGACCCCGGTAGTGTCAATAACACATTTTTAAATACTTATAGAACGAAAAATCGGGAGTGGTCTCTCCTCTTGACGTTCTCTTATACCAGAAACAACTCAAATGTTGATAGAAAGCTTATATTTTGATGTCATACATGCATGTTAAATTTTGGTCACCTATCCGAGAACCGACCGCGTACTGGGTTGCTTAACTTTCGTGATCGACGACTCAAAAGTTGATAGAAACCTTATACCTATTTATGTGTCATACATGCATGTTAAATTTGGTTGCAATAAGTTAAAGCATACTCGAGTTATCGTGCTAACGCACAGGCACACAGATACACACACAGACTTATTTCTAAAAATGGTATTTTTGGTCTCGGGGAGGTCCGAAACGTGTAAATCCGTCAAAATCTCGAGGTAAAATTTTTTGACCATTAGGTACAAGACTGACCTAATCATCAAAAAATGAGACGCATACTTGATAAGTTGGTTAGAGGGTCATTCGACCGATATCAGGTTCTAAAGGTGAGTAAAAATCGGACTTACTTCAAAAAATAATCGGACTTACTTAAATTCTGAAGGCTGATTTTTATATACTTAACTTATTATGGGGAAAGTAAAAATAACAAATTGTAAAAATATTTTTAATCGCTCAACCAATATGAATCACAACACAAATACAATATGAATATAATTATTTCAAATACTATACGATTAAATATATCATCATAATAATTAATTCAAACTTAAATTGATAAATAAAGTCGATTAAATATTTCAATAATACAACACTAATTAAATTAAAATAAAAGTTTACAATAACTAACAGATGAGGTAAAAATTCACAAATAAAATTGCGATTTAATTGTCATACATTTGTTTATCATTGTCAATTGATTGGAATTATTATTACAATTTGCGGTGGCAAAGGAATGGAAAGGCTCTGTTATTGGAATGGTTAATATTGTACTTTGATGCCTTTAATTCCATTGTAAAATGGACGATAGTTCTTAATATTAAATGAAGTTAAAACTAATGGCTAGTCTCCAAGCTACACACTAAAATATATACCAATTTAAAAATGGCGAACAATGTAAAATTTCAACAGATTCTGCGCGCGACTTCATCGGGGTGTAATCATTATAATGTAGATTTACGACTTTAATTAAAACGAAATTTTCGGCTAAAGTAATTTATGTCATTGAATAACACAATATATTTAAATCAGATGTCTCCAAACTGTTGTTGTCATTGGTTTTGGGACTCCCTGCTTTCATCAACTTGTTGGACTTTAATGATAATTATATTGTAATTATATAATAATAGCTGAGACTGTGTTGATGTTCTCTTGGGTCACTAAAGAGAACATCGAGAATTAATTAACTAAGTTGTCAGTTTTTCATTTAAAATATTGAGATTTTAAATTATTCTCCATTTTTAAATTAATAGGGTATTATGACAACTTTCATCAAATTTGAATATTTATGCTAAGAGCATATCAATGCAATAAGGTTGTAAATTGAAGTTGTTTTGACTTCGACGAGGTGAAGACTTCAATTTTCATAGCTGCTTAATACTTATAGACGGATATCATAATTAAAAATTAATTACACTGCATAAAAAGTAAAGATTGTGCAAAAATATATCTCAAGGCTTTTTGCGGTGCTCTGTATTGTTCAACATAGATGGAGTATAAAAATATATAATAACATTAACAACATAAAAGTAATTATAGACTTTACATTAACTCTCAGACATTCTTAGCACCACAGTTTTAGTTAAGTGATTTGTTCGAGATAATATTTTATAAGAATAGCACTTAACAAATTAAGACAACGGAGTATCAATATTTGACATAGCAGTAGGAATCATTCTAAACGAGACGCATTAATAACTTAAGACTTTAACTTAAAAATAGATGTAATATTCTTAACTTATAATGAGCCATGGTTGTACATTGTGTCTGTGTGCTTAAAAATTGGTGCATACCTCTACACAAAAAATCATGGCTCACCCTGCGTTCGCGAGATAAATACGTTATAACAAGAGGGTAACTTTTATTTTTATGACGCGAATGGAGTCAAAGTGCAGATTTTCGTAGCGTTGCTAATAATTATCTAAGAAACAATACTACACTAGCACCCTCTGAACGTCTAATAGGGTACCTATATTTTGAAACAGCAACAGTTTGTCGTTTTAGCTCAGAATGCCAACTTCGCGAAATGCCAACCGCCCGCAAATAGACAACTTCTCAAAATGTCAACTTCTCGAAATGACAATCGCTCGCAATGCAAACTTCTCGAAATGACTGTTTCATAAGGACTACTTAAAAGTATAATTAAAATTATTATAGCGGTGAATGCTACCACGAATAATTAAAATAATTAAAAATGATAGTCCATGTATAATATCGCAATATCTTTATTTGTTGCTAAAATCAATACATAGGGCCATATCTTATCAACCTCAAATATTGATTGAATGAAATGTAAACGTATTTCAGATTCACAATTTAAAATACTAAATAAAAGAAGACTATAGAATAATAGAAGAAATATTATTTTTTATAAGAAATATGAAAGATATTTAAACCAATTCTTTATTCATTAAATTTAATTTCTCCTTATGAGAAATTTAATTGCGAACAATGTGCGTTTCGAGAAGTTAGCATTTTAAGAAGATGGCGTTTCAAGAATTTGGCATTTTGAAAGGTTGGCTATTTGCGAGCGGTTGGCATTTCGCGAAGTTGGCATTCTGAGTAGAAACGCAGTTCTGTTTGTGTTAGATTATTAAATGGTCCGAGACTGAGTATTTAACTAGATAACATTTATACATTGATTTTACACAACTTTTTCCAAAATATGCAATAGTTAGTACTTTAAGAACAAATCTAGCATAATAAAAATACTATTATTAAAAAATATGCCTATTATAAATTACTAATAACACGCGAGGTAAAAAATAATTGTAATAGGACAATTTATATGAATGGGAAATATTATGAAGGCAATAAAGATACTCAGGCGTTATTGTCCAATATAGGCCGTCGCACATTTGGCGAAGCGCAGAGCAGCTTATTTGGTCGGTGTTAGGCCGTTACAAACCTTGTCAGTGTTGAAATAATATCGAATTTTATGCGTTTTTATGCATCTTAATTTTTTGCTGGTTAAGTTTGATTTGACACTGAAAATTACTAGCTGCGCTTCGCCAAATGTGTACCGGCGATATCGCTCTAAGAGGTAGGTAGATAGTAGGTATTATATTATGGATCGCATTTAACTGGTCAGCAGATTAACTTAACCTAAACCTATGCAAACACTAGGTGGTCTACAAAAAAATCATTAATGTGCGACTAATAAGTGATTAGTCACCCATTTAGTATTTTAGTAGCTCATTCTGGATTTTTTAGTTGCTCGGTTTATATTATCTGTGATACAAATAAAATTTAAAAAAATATTTATTAAAATATTAGGTACTTGCTTTGTATTATAGGTAACTAATATTAGATTTTCAAACAACATACATTCATGCATTTTTGACGACGGACATTATTATTTTATATATCGATTTGCGTTTTTTCTATTGTAGCTGTGAACGGAATCAATAAAATGTAGCGGATTTTTTTTTCTGCACACAATATTTTCAAACTCGTGTATAATTAATTTACGTGCGATTAATTTAAACTATTGTACTTACATATTAACGTGTTAATAGGTTGGGAAATCGGTCAGTTACATACTAACAGTGTTTTGGTGACGGCATTATTTGATAAATATAGATTTGTACTTAGAAAGCAGTCAAGTTGCGTCGTTTCATATCGTTAAAATAGAGTATTGTTATAATCAATTTATGGACGGGTTTTCATGCTGTCACTTCACTCGATATTTCATTACAAACAGCATGATCATCTGATAAATCGAATTGGTCCTTCGACCCGTATCGTGCAATTTTCGACCCAACTATGCATGATTTATGTTCGTTTTCGTATCGGAACAGACTACATGTACGGAGGCTTGGATACCGTAAGCTATTACGTATATATTTTTATCTTTACGCATAATTCTGCAAAGTTAAGTCCATAAAGACGTCGGCATCATACCCTCCATGGAAATATTCTTCGGCGTCAATACTTCGTTGGCGAGGAAATCCAACGGCAAATCTACGAGGAAGCCCTGAATAAGGTCGATTTTCCTATTCGCTAGAGCCTTGTCCTTGTGCCAGAGAGTGTCGCTGTTCTCTTCTTGGTAACGCCTGAGTTCTGCGAAGGTATGCACTGCATCCGTTGGGAGACAATGGAACACCTGTAACAAATGTTTTCTTAGATTTTCACGAACAGTACAAAGTACATAAAACTACTTTAACGGATTTAGCTCGCGTTTAATTGGGTTTCATAACTTTATCCCGATGGAAGTTTTTAGTGACTTTCAGCGTTCGTGGTCACGGGAAGACTAAAGATGTACCTTACAAAGTATTGGCAAATTTTGTCAGCGAAAGCAGTGCCCTCGTGGCGTAGTGGTTAACGCAGCCGCCCAGATTGCGGAGGATGGTGGGTTTGATTCCGATTAAGGCAGGTCGATTTTTTCAGTGTATATTTTCTAGTTTTTAAAACATTAACGCGTTTGTAAACGCGAAATTCATTCCATAACATGTGCCTTGTCTTATTCTATTTGCTAACTTAATTTATTGTATAAAATTTAGTACGCTTGTGTAAATCGGAACACTCAATATTCCGAGAATAATGATGGTAGTTTAAAAAAAAAAACAAACTACTTTAGTCTTCCCATGACCGCGAACGCTGAAAAGTGTTACAAAGCTTCTTTATTTACAGTGTTTGAGAGGTTTTCTTAATCATTTATATAAATAATACATTTATTTAAATTAAACTAATACGATTCATTAATAATGCTATTTCGATTTGCCACTTGTTCCTCGTGGAAAACCAAGTTTGAAACTGGTTCATCATCATCATTTTAGCCGAGAGACGCCCACTGTTGGACATAGGTTCCTAGATCCTTAGGGGAGACCAAAGGTCCATAACGGTCCTGCGCTGCTCGTATATAGCGGCTTCCCGCGATCTTTACCAGATCGTCAGTCCACCTTGTGGGAGTCTACCAACGCTGCGTGTCCCGGTACGTGGTCGCCACTCGAGGACCTTTCCGCCCCAATGGCCGTCTCACGGCGAGAACTGAACTCAATGCCGGAAACAGCGTTTAAAAAATGTTTTGATGATTGGATTATTCGTTGGCGTAATTGTATCATTTCTGAAGGAGCATACTTTGAAGGTGATAAAATTAATTTGGTGAATAACTAACATTTTGTGTATTATTGATCTTTTCCCGGTACTTTCTTGACAGAGTAGAGTAACGTGTCTTACCTCTTCGTAAACCTCGGTGTTCCTGGTCGAGATGGACTTCCATATGTGCCTGTAGAAGTCCTCGGCGCACGGGTCATCCAGACTCAACCCTACGCGGTCAAGGTCCTCCTCCATGAGCCCCAGGTGTTCCCGGAACAGCCGCTTCCTCAACGCCCCGGCTACCCGCCCGCAAGGGAACGCTTGGCCATTCATCGTGCCATCAGTGAATTGTTCGTCCTGGGTAAGCGTTGCATCAATTATTATTTTGCAAGGTGATATCGGTACATAGCACATAATCTTATCTATGTACAGTTAACAGCACACCAGGAGACGCATTTTTGAATCATACGAAGTGAATCTTAAATTCATGCACGAAATCAAAACGCTTACGAAATTAGTTTCGATTGCTTTCAATTTAACGTATTTTTGAAACATTAGAAATGAGTGTTGTCCTAAAACTCGAAACTTATAACATTTTTCATTTCGTGCAGAAAAAATAAAAACTGGAAAGCTGTAACTCGTTCATTTTAAATACCGGTAATGAGTTACGGGGGAAAGGAACGTAAATTATAAAGTTATAATTTAACTGTCAGTCATTTGATTTTCTACTGGTAGAATATAGGAAACGAGTGGGTCGGACAACTCGTTGCAAAATTCAGAGTATGAATATTCAAAAATAGCCATTTTAGGGATTCGCATACGAATCTTGCGATATCATACACGATTTGGAATTCTAATGATTTAAAAATGCGTCTCCAGGTTACCACAACCAGTAAAATTTTCCCAATCGATTTTGTACTTTATATTACACACAAGCTTCTGCCCGCGACTTCGTCTGCGCAGGATTAGTATAATAAATTATAGCCTGTATGTTATTCTGATGTATGAGCTATATTATTGTAAAGTTTTATTGAAATCCATTCAGTAGTTTTTGCATGAAAGAGTAATAAACACACATCCATATGAACTTTCGCCTTTATAACATTAATGTTAGTAGGATATTTAAAGTTGAAAATCAATTAGAGTAATTGATTAAATAGTAGATGATAAAAGTTTTGGGTAATTTGATCTGCTGTCATCCGTACAAACAGTCGTTTTCCGACTGTCTATATATCTGCTGTCAGATAGGGCATTTTCTACAGAAGGATTATAATGAATCCTAATGTAAGCTTCTATTTAAGTAAAAAAAAATATTTTAGCTGGCGATTAACCCCCTAAAAATAAGAGGTCAGTCATTCAAAATATGCTCTAAAAATAAAACAAAATAATCACTTGATACCCATATCAAGCAAGTGCACAAAAAATATCTAGTCCGCCATCTTGGGCCGTCCGCCATATTGGATTCAGAATGACGTCACTTAGCTAAGCATGCATTGTCATCCAAACTAAACGTGTATGTAAAATTTCAGCTCAATCGAATAGCAAGAAATGGTCGAAAAATGGTTTGCAAATTTTGACGGACAACTTACATTCTAACACAAGCTAAACAAAAGCTTGTAAAAAGCAAAAGAATTATAAAACCAACCTGCAACAGCACTGCAATCTCAGAATCTCGTGTCCCGAGCATGGACCGGTCGTTAATATTCGCGCTTCCACAGATGATGGTTTTGTCGTCAGCTATCAGCAGCTTAGAGTGGACGTACACTAACTCCGTGACTGGCTCTCCGTCCAGCACCGAGTGGGTGCGGAGACCGTGGAACGTTATATACTTGGAGGGGTCCTCTATACCGGCCTCGTATAATCGGGTGATTATGGCTTCGCGACTCCTGAGGGGAAAGTGATGGATTTCAGTGGCGATTCCTAGTGTGTTTTCTTGTGTAAGCTCCAAAGTTAGGTAGTTTAAGCTGCATTGCGTCAGTGAAAGTAATCAGTCGCGAGCAATCCTACGTCATTGGTCGCGAGTGGTATTGGAATAAACAATATATTATCTATGGTAGGTATTATGTTTACCGCGTAAAAACCTGTCAACTTGTCTTAAAAAATGTGTGCTGTATGTCTCGTCTCATAGTTTGTGTTGTGTGCTAATAATTAAATAATTACTTGTAACATCAATGGCGTTAAAACTCTACAATCTTCAAGTTCAGTTCATTATAATATTTGGTTTGGCGGCGTCAAAATTGCCAACTTGGAGAAATCGCCACTGATGGCTTATTCGTACGTGAATTTTATTATTGGCATGAAGTTGATTGATAGTGTGTAAATATTTGAATTATTGATAAACTAAGAATCTGAGAAAGTACTTAAAAATCCAACTGGACAATAAATTAGGGCTAGATTCCCACAGTATACATACACATAGGAAGTAACGAAATAGCACGTAGCTTAAGTCGACCTTTCAGTCGCCTTGGTGCTGCCGTGGCCACAAGCGAGTTCGCTCCGCAACAAGCCGATAGAAGTATTTAGATACTTTCTATGTCTAGACCTAATGTGGACAACATTAGGTCTAGTTGAATAATGCAACGCGAATGTTTAAAATATCACATAAAAATCTACTGAACTACTGAATGACTTGGACTGCCAATTGAGATGATGTGAAGTATGTTTAAGTTAGTTAAAGATAATTAATCAAATCTTCAATGCCCGATACAATGTTTTTCGAAAGATATTTTGGTTTAATTAACAAAAAAAAAAACATTTTAAAGAGCCCACAAAATCAATATAAAAGCATTCAGGTTTTTAGTCAATACTGACCAAACATAATATCATTATTATTCAAAGGATACCTAATAAAAAAATATAAGTAAAAAATAATGTTTTAAAAAGCAAGTGCATAACGCGGTATTTGTAAAAATATTAAAGATTTATCTTAATTGACATGATTAAGACATTACGACACATGTAATAAGAAACTATAGAATATACTCAGTTCGAACAGCTGTTCTAGATTTTTCTTTAAAAAAATTAAAAACCTTTAATTTGGTACAGTCTTAAGGTAGTAGCACACTCCCAGGACACAGGAGTCCCCAGTTCTTCTTCGAAGGTTCCTTGATGATGTGGAGCTTACCTGGAGATACTCTGGTAGTTCCAATGAGTGACGGCGTGTAGAGAAGTCCCCGAAGGAGCCCCCACCTCTCCTTCGAAGCCCGGCAGTAAAGGCATCACCACGAACACTCGGAACTGTTCGCCGGCGCGATGAGCGCGCATTATACGGTTGAAGAGAGCTTCGCCGATCTGAAGTGATGACGGAATATGGGGATGAGATAGGGAAAATATTACTTACACATAATTAGGTGCCCTCATAATCGTGGCTTGTGCAGTGCTTTAGGTAACATTTTACACATAAAGCCACATCTGGCAATAGTGGCCATTCAGTACACCAAATGGCAGGTTGCCGGGTCTGTCGCCTACACAAAAGAGGCACCAAACCCAAAAACTAAACCTTCAGGGAACAACAAACACGACAGTTACACTCTAAAAAAATCTCAGCAGGGAAAATATTGATGCAAAGTAGGTATTATTCAAAATAATAATAATAAAGAAAAGAATAAATACATAGTATATTGACACTCTTTACGTCGATTGGATATAACAGGGGTTCCCAAACTTATGTTTATTGTGACGCCCTTAGGAATTTGGTAGTTTTGAGACTCCTTTTCCCCACCCCCCTTTATTCTAGCCAAGTTATTAGAAAAACTCCGAACTTTAATTTTAACTTCAAAATAAATTCTGTGTCTGTGCGTTAGCTTAGCACGATAACTCGATTATGCTTTAACTTATTGCAACCAAATTTAACATGCATGTATGACATCAAAATATAAGGTTTCTATCAACTTTAGAGTCGTCGATCACGAAAGTTAAGCAACCAAGTGCGCGGTTGGTACTCGGATGGGTGACCAAAATTCAACATGCAAGTCAAGGGGGAGACCACTCCCAATTTTTATGACTCACGGCCGGCAATGTGTGGGTTTTCCGTTCGGCGAATTTTTATAGGAATTATGTGGGCCGATCCCGGCGGCACTGCAATGCCGGGCCGACCCGTGACGGGAGTGGAGCGAGCCCCGAACATCCCGTCGAGTTACAAAAATCAGTTTAATATACTGGTCCCTCAGTGAGGGAACTTTCAGATATTAAGCTGAAAAGAACAGATACTACACTTTGATCTTAGCCAAAAGGCCGAGAAGCGATAACTACAAAGTAAAATGCTGAGGACATCATTGTACAGCGAAAGATCTTAACACCGCCTACTAGAAAATTACACAAACAGCATAGTGACATCTATGTTAGTAAAATTGAACTAAAGCACGCACTTTGTGGAGTGCTTTTTTATAAAGCATGCTATAAGCAATGCTTTTCAGCGCCATCTAGCGAAAAAGCATAAATAAGTACCTATGGTTTAGACGTGTTTTTTATAAAATTTTAATTTTAATCAAATTGTTGGACACCCATGACCACAGTAGCTTACTACCTACCTACTTTACATTATTTTATTAACAACCCGTTGCAATATTCAATCCACAGCAGGTCTTGTTGTCAAGTAACTGCTGTTATTTTTAGTACATAATTTGAACAATAATGGTCAGGCAACAAAGCTTCAGTAAGCCTATTTTTATCTTAGGGTAAAATGTTAAAACCGGCCGTTGATCTAAGTTCATAGGAATAATATTTTTATGTAAGTAGGTAGGTATGTCATGCCTTTCCCTGCCCCGTGGAGCGTGGAGAGTGTAAATTGAGCCTTAGACTTTAGAGTATTTTTATATTTTCTGGTGGTAGTACTGGTACAAATTATAACCATTAGTGTTATATGTTTCAAAAGATATCAGTTTTAATAATAGCGATACAAACATGCATTACCTAATGTATCATTAAAATTGGCTCATACCTGATTTCTGACATTAGTGTTGGTACGGGAGAGCGTGATGAAGAACTGATTCTCGATGTAGATGTAGTGTTGGGCGCGAGTGATGGTGTCCACGTAAGCCTCGTGGATGCTCTGTTCCACTGTGTCAGGGTCCAAGAAACCGCAGGACCAACAGGAGACACTACGGAGCACCTGAACAAGTGGAAATGGTATGTCTTACTTTATTTTCATAGCCAGCTTTCTTTAGCCCCCCATCCAGTAGCGTTTATTCCTGCCTGAATATCCAATCCTTAAGGAATGAATTCTATTGGATGGGCAAAGCGTGAAGGAATGTAGCTGTTAAAATATTTTTGTCTGTCCCTTCCGTCGCTTAGGTTAGGTTGACTTTTGTTCCTTCCGTCGCTTAGTATAGTATTATATTATCTGTGGTTTAGTTGACAATCTTGACTTAGTTGCATAGTCGCAGGAAAGCATGTAGAAATGACATTTATAGTGGCCTCAACGGTTGTATTTCTCCCTACGATGATTCTCTACAGTTTATTCATAAAGACAAATCATACGGAATAAACGCTAGTGGATGGGGGGCTATTCTCTCGCTCTCTTTTAATTTTTATGTATCTGTTCACTACGCCTAAAGCAAAAATCTAAACATTCATAGCATTATCTCTGGTGAATCACAAGTGTCGCAATCATGATTACTTAACTGCTTTATTGACTTGTAACAACTATTTAATTGTCTAGTGATTGCAGGAAGAGGAATGGTAGATCGGATTTTTTTGTTAGGGTTTTTGGCTTTGTATCCAAGACCTTTGAGCCATATCGTCATTTGGTAATTTCTTCTGTCTTAATGTTTGGATTAAAATATGGGCGTCACGCATTTTAATGCATCTAGGGAGTGTTTGGCGTGAATCATTGCAACAGACCTCACGATGGTGACTTATGAGGTGGATATCCCTCTATAAAATTCTCGGCATCTTACACACTACAAAGCCTTTATTTAAAGGATTCCTCATAATTGCTCGACAACACGGAGAATTCTACAAGCTAGGCCCTTAAAAAGTCTCAGATCTGCCGGTTCTCTTTCTCTCTCTCAATTTTCATGTAATATTTTTACGCGTGGTTGACATAGATTCCACTGATAATAATAAAAAATAAAAAAATAGAAGAAATTCCTTCGCAGCAAATAACAACAGTACCTACATAACTATTCTCGATGTCCGTGCGTAACCATCAATTCTACACACACGTAAGTATATCACCTTTTTATTGTGAAATTTACTATTGTTATAAATGCAAACCGTTGGATGGATGGATATTTGTTACTCAATCACGCCAGAACGGCTGAACGAATCTGGATGAAATTTGGCACAGATATAGATTATAGTATGGTTATTTTAGGCGTGGTAATCAACATTTACATGGGCGAAGAATCGTGAAGCCAGAAGTAGTAAATAAAAAAATGTTACCTGACATGACACATGGTTGATATCAATTTGCAGGAGCATATCCAGATCTTGTAGTGGTTTGATTTCGCTATACGTTTTCGGTAGTAAATAAGGATAGTTAGTGTTTTGTCTGAAAAAATAAAATTTATCTCATTTAAAATCTTTAGAACAAGCCACAGAAAAATCACTATAAAAATTCGTCGTACCTCGCTTTTTCTAATTTAATGGCATTCCATCGTTGTATGAAATGCCTGGCGATGTCTCTAGCAGCCGCGCCTTGTACTATGACACCAATGTCATGCCAAGGCATTCTAGGCGTTGTGTTTCTATCTACTAAGTCTGAAATAGAATAAAGTTTATTGCATTATTCTCATCTGAGATAAATAGACAGTAACATTTTCCAAATGTGTGGGCGAAAACTAAACAGGACTGTGAGAGCACAATTAAATAAAAATATTAACAAAAAATTGGGACTTGACTTTCTCGTATACCGAAAACGACTCAAAAGTTGATAGAAACCTTATATTTTGATGTCATACGTTAAATTTGGTTGCAATAAGTTAAAGCATACTCGAGTAATCGTGCTAACGCGCAGACACACACACACACAGACATAATTCCAAAAACGGTATTTTTTGACTCAGGGAGGTCCAAAACGTGTAAATCCGTCAAAATCTCGAGGTCACATTTTTTGACGATTAAAAGACTTCCTCTATACTACGTATACGAGAAAGTAAAAATGGGTGCGCGTACTTATGTACGCGCGTGAGAAGTTATACTTCTTTGCGTACATCAAATAAATTTTATTTGTTTTTTTTTTTAAATATTGAATAATATGTATTTTTGTTGGTCGCAAATCGTTTACAACTTCACTGGAGATTTATCAGAAGGATTGGTGATTGATTTCTAGCCGAGCGGTATCCTCGCGAAAATCCAAGTCGAATGGATATAGCCTAGCTTTGTCTAAAGAAAAATAAGAATTTCTTAAACTACAATAGAAATTATTGAAAACACCATCACTTAACTTACCTACAAAAGGCAGATCTAAGTTATTAAAGTCTTTAACAATAAAATTCGTGTAGTCCTTCCCTATCCACAGCTTGGAGTTCCCTTCGATACCCTGTAAGCCATCCATCGTGCTTTCTGTCATTACTCTTCCTTCGACCACTTGAGCCAAAGGAGTCGGTTGACTTACATTCTTATTTAAATTAATAGAAGCTACGCCCATAGTATCTGTAAGCAGGATTTGGTCAGTAGACATTGCGTATTTCTGCGCTTTCTTTCTTTCATTGTCATCGAACTTTTGCTCGGTTCTGTCATCTTCGAAAGGTGGGTATATAATACTGATGATATCCTTTCCCCTGTCACTCAATTTGTTCAACATATTCCGCTTGTGCACTTCGGGCGTTTCAAACATGGACAGATCTGGTTGTTGGTTGGCTTTAGGGTTTATCAGTAGATTGTCTCCGGGTTGTAATACTGGTAGGTTTGGTTGCGAAATGTTCTCTGTTTCGGTTTGTTCTGTTGATGACACATCAACAGAACAGTCGGTTGGTTCTTCTTTGTCGATTGCGACTCTGAAAAGTGCATAATGTATCAAAGTATTTTGAGGTTTGCTGCGTTTTCATGGCATCAGTTAGATTTTTATTTCGATTCATAATTGTTTTTTTGCAGTGAAAGTGGTGTCCTATTTTGAATCTGACCAATGATAAGGAATCACTGAAATAAAGGTGTGTATGACATTGACAATTTTAATCACCACATCCGTCACTTGCCGCCTCATTTCTCGCCAATCCCTAGATAAATTAAAATGTGTAAATCCCATATTTTAATGCTAACTTCTAAGGCACCTTCCTACTAGAGTTTTACGAGCGTTGAGATTGACAATCCAATAAATTAAGGTTGAATGGATTGGAGAAAGAAATATGTCAGTTTTGTATAGGGATTTTATACACATCCAGCCTTTTCGTACGTCAAAGTATGTATAAAGTATACATATAACAAGCCTCTCTTCTGGTGACACTAAAACTCTGAGATAAGTGTCTAAATATTGTAAGAATATCATTTGAATCATCACTTCTTCACAAAAGTTCGCCAATAGCGTCTGGCATTCACAAATATTTATAAAATTCAGATTCATAATTTTAATGCTATTAGAGTACCTACAGTGCGAAATATTGACTTTCTTGTAATCGATTGAACCATAGAGAATTTTCACAAAATTGACGATGACACTTTCTTTTTCTTTGACATAATTTTGGTCGAAGTAGTAAAGCCAATTTTTTTGTAAGCCTCAAATTGCAGCATGTGCGCAACTTTAACATCGCCTCTGTCACTGCGCAGACGTCGAAGAAACACCAATGCTCGTAAAACGCCAGTGGGATAGAAAAAACTAATCAATATACCAAAATATCTGCGTAAATATATACATATAATACTAGCTGTCCCGACCACGCATTGCTGTCATTCATACTACTGTCCTTTCGAATTGAGCATGCCGTACTATACACTATTCATTGCGCGCATCTTAAGGACTGCGAAGCAATGAAAAATTATAAATGCGAAAGTGACTTTGTTCGTTTGTTACGCCTTCACACCTAAACCACTAAACCATTGAATTTGCAGTAAAAAAATAAGGAAAGGACTACAAATCAAGATAAAAACTATCATATCTCTCAAATTGGAACAAAACAAAAACTATAAAAAAAGTTAAAATCGGATTGTTAGTTTCGGAGTTCATCCCGGACAAACATAGTGACACGGAAATTATACTGCATTGGAACATACACTGCTCTGCAAAACTTAGTTTAATAATAGTACTTACTCATTAATGCCGATGACCAAATCCCGCGCAGACTGTGCAAGTTCAATGGCAGCTAATCCGTTCGACTGTGGCAGACACAGTCCTCCGCCGGGAGAACTAGACGTCTTCTTCTTCATCTTTATTGTAGTCTTTGGTTGCGATATATTACCCAAGTCAGTTAGCCTGGTGTAAAAAAATAAAACTAATGAATTTTTTTAATACATTTTAAGTGCACTTCTTGTTTTATTTAATGGCAATTAGTCGTTTTATTAACAACCATTTCTGCCAATCTCAAGTTAGGAAAAACACTACATTATAATATTTTCCTGCTGTCGCTCAAATTCTTGATGTTTGCATTAAAATATGTGTAAAATATGGGCGTCACATATTTTAATGCATCTCGGGAGTGCTTGAAAAGAAATGCAAGCAACAAAACCTTTATTTCAATAATTCCTCATAACTGATCGTCAACACGGATGTTTATGCAACGAAAAGACACCACTTTCACTGCACAGAATCCACTCCGAAACAATTTTGAATTATCGAAACAAAGATCGACATCCAGACGCCATGGTTTCTCGCCAAACACTCTAAGTGCACTTATTATGCCAAATTAACTAAAGTGCGGTTGCGGAGTAGAGATATGCTATGCATCCTTATCGCTCCTGCGCAATTATGTTGCTGTCGCGCTCACACAGGTATCGCGACCGCTCCTTCTAGTAATTCTAAACCTTTTGAATATAGTAATACCACAGGTAATACGGTGTGTTTACGTGCGCACCTGATTCGATAAAATTTGCGAGTTAGAATACGCTAAAGTATTATAAATATTACTTATCAATCACAGTTAAATTTCATTTGGAGAATTTGAAAACAATCACAAAGTAAAGAAGGTACATTATGTCTTCATTATCAGCAAATAGGTACACCAAATGCCTCTTTACATTGGTAGTAGCTATGGCTAGGTGGTCACGAGCCCGAGTTCCGCATAACATTGCTTATAATGCTAATAATACAGAATGTAAACGATTTGACAGAATTCTACTCCTAAAATTGTGTTTGGCTTTTCCGTTAAAAATTAAAAAATACATATACATGACAGGATTTCTCGAAATTCAACCCTTAAGGGGATAAAATAGGAGATGAAAGTTTGTATGGGAATTCAGTTATTTTTATAGTAAAATCCATAAAAATTGATATATGGCTTATCGGTTAAAAATTAAAAATGACATATTTTAGGATTTCTTGAAATTCCACCCCTAAAGAGAAGAAACTTTGTTGGAAAATCCGTCACTTTTATAGTAAAACTAGCTGTGCCCGCGACTTCGTCCGCGTGGATTTTCCATTTTTGCAACATTTTTCATTGGTGCTCAATTCCTATTAGTCGTAGAGTGATGCTATGGAGGTATATAGGCCTATATCAGGGTTTCCCATACTGCGCGTCGCGATGCCCTGGCATCCCACGGTTCGCGGTTCTATGGCCGGGGGCGGGCGTAGTGAGACAATCCACATAGAATGTCTGTCTAGCTGCTATGCGAGCTAGTAGAACGAAAATAAATGTAGAGAAAGAAATGAAAGTCGCGATTTCAAAACTTGAGCACGGATCGACTGTCTAGGGCGAGCGAAAAAATCGAACACAGCATCTTTCGCAATCCGGGTGGCTGCGTCCGTTTTTTTTTTTGTTTTTGTAGGTATGTACTTAACTTTGCTGCTACTATAACGGGGGGAGGGCTCGTAAAAATTGGAAAAATCCTAAGGGCGTCACTATGAAAATAAGTTTGGGAAGTCCTGGCCTATAGTCTTCATCGATAAATAGACAATCAAAGAATTTTTCAATTTGAATCAGTAGTTCCCCTTTTTAGGGTTCTGTACCCAAAGGGTAAAACGGGATCCTATTACTAAGACTCCGCCGTCCGTCTGTCCATCTGTCACCAGGCTGTATATCATTAACCATTATAGTTAGACAGTTGAAATTTTCTCAGATGACGTAGTTCTGGTGCCGCTATAACAACAAATACTAATAAATAGAATAAAATAAATATTGAAGCTGTTCCCATAAAATAAACGTGACTTTTTTTGGTCGATTATGATAACGGCAACAGATAGACGCTTGAAATATTCACAGAATATTTAGTTATATTATTCACTTTAAAAATAAATAATTAAATTAAAATAAAATTAATATTTAAGGGGCTCAACAACAAACGTGATTTATTTCTCGGTTTCAATAACGATAACAGGTAGAAACTTGAAATGTTAACAAAATATTTAATTTGAAATTAAAATAATTTTCGGACAGTGTTGATGAAATCTATGGCACGGAACGTTCGTTCACGCGTCCGACTCCTTCTAGCCAGTTTTTTTTGACTATTTTTACAGAATGTCTCTGATGTCCTTCTTTGAGTCACCAGGGGTTTTAGTAAAGGAGAGGACCTCGGTGGGTCCTCAAGCTTTAAGGTCGAATCACTCCAGAGAGAATTCCTGACCGGTGAGCATCTCCCGCGGAGGTGTCTCTGAACCTATTAGAGTCTCTAAGGCGTCTGAATCTGACGGGATCAGTAGTTCCTAAGATAAGCGCGATCAACCAAAAAAAACAACTCAGTATAGATGCGTGCGTAGTACTTGATCATTATTTAGCTGCGGAGTTATGTTAAAACTATGATATCTCTGAAGATATTCATTGAAATCTAATGATGTAAAGAACAATTTTGTACAAAATTAAATACTTGTGATGAATAATGTATTCATTTTGATAAGGAATAATATCATGTTTACAAAAATACCTTCGCATCTTAAGCATTATTTTAGAACAAAATTTATTAACAAAAATAGGTTATAGTGAGTCAACCTTAAGAGATAGATAAATGCTGTCTGTAACTTGTTTTTAGAACTTTTAAAGGAAAATAATTCCGTCATACATAATTTTTGTGTAACTTTAACCGTTTACGCAGCGCACGCAAAGAAATCTCTGAAAATCAAAATTTATTATTTTCCGTTTATTTCAAACTATGATATTTCTTAAGATATTCATTGAAATCAAATGAAATCGTTAACTATTTTGTGCAAAATTAAATACTTGTCATAAAGAATGTATTTATTTTGATAAGGAATAATATCATGTATACAAAAACACCATCGCAGATAACGCATTATTTTAAAACAAATTTGATTACCAAAAAGAAAGGTTATAGTGGAGCCAACCATAAAAGATAGACATATGCTGTCGCGGACTTTTTTTTAGAAAATTTAATGGAGAACAATTCCGTTATACATAATTTTTACGTAACTTTAACCGTTTACGCAGCGCACGCAGTGAAAGCTTTGAAAAGAAATATTTTTCTCCAGTTTTTGCAACATTCTTCATTGATGCTCAGCTCCTATTGAACGTATCGTGATGTTATATAGCCTATAGCCTTCCTAAATAAATGGACTATCCAACGAAAAAAGAATTTTTCAATTTGAGCCAGTAGTTGCTGAGATCTTAGGGTTCAACCAAACAAACAAACAAACAAACAAACAAACAAACTCTTCAGCTTTATTATTAGTATAGATTTATTAAAATTGGTATACGTCTTTTCCGTTAAAAATTAAGAGTGACATGTGTTGGGTTATCCCTAAGGGGATAGGGGATGAAAGTTTGTATGTGAAATCCGTCATTTTTATACTAAAGCCAATAAAAATTGGTACTTGTGGCTTTTTGATTAAAAATTGAGAATGAAGTATTTTAGAATTTCTCGAAATTCTACCCCTAAGGGTGAGGGATGAAGTTTTGTATGGAATTTCGTAATTTTAAAGTAAACCCCATAAAAATTGGTATATGAACTTTCAGTTCAAAATAAGGAAAAATATTTTGAGATTTCTCGAAATCCTACCATTGGGGTTTTAAATAGGAGATAAAAGGAAATGAAAGTCTAAACAAATACATCTATGTCTACTATCTCATATTGGAAATGTGGGTATGATTAGTAAAAAAATAACTACTAAAAATTAAAACGCTGCTCAAAGTAACCATTCCACAGGGACGAAGTCGCGAGCAAAAGCTAGTAATAAATAATAATAACTGACCTATGCTTGTGATCGTCCCAGCGGCCGTAGCAGAGGTCGATGCCCCCAACAAATGCGGCGGTCTGGTCCACGACCACGATCTTCTCGTGGTGCGCCCAGAAGAACACGCCCGCTTTCGCGTGGTCTGGGTGACGGAAAACCTACGTTCACATAAATGTAATCATTTTGGTACAGCCAATTAAGACACGACTCATTTGAAACAAGCTAGGGTTGCCAACTTTTTTTTACAAGAAATAAAGTATATTTAGGTTTGGGAAGGAAAAGCAACAGTATTAAAGAAAAATGAACAATATTTTTGTAAATGTTTAAAGACATATTTTTAGTGCTTCTCGCACAACTTATTAATTTGGAATTATTTTGAAAAGCCTCGTCAGAATCAATGCCGAAAACAGTATTTTGTATACTTTAACTTGTTCAACAGTAAAAGTATAATGGAGTGAAAAACAGGGCACAGCGGACTAGCAGCTCGATGTTGGAGCGTCCGAACTGGAGTAGTTTTTTATGTTAATTGGTTGGCAGACAAGCATACAGTCTGTCTGGTGGTAAGCACCGTAGCCTATAGACGCTCGCAACACTGACGTGACTCGCGGGCTGCTACCCTAATCCCCTTTCCTGCCCCTTGGAGCTCTGATCTTACTCACCAACAGAAACACAACACCACAAAAAAGTGTTATTGGACTGTGGTCTTCTGTAAGGTGGAGGTACAAACCCATCACCAACCCATAGCCTGGCGCAAGCTTTCGGTTATACATGCCGAAATCTTGGGACTAGTGCGCTGCTACTTGCCGGAGGCTCTGATTTCACAGCGCACCTTCTTGAATCCCTACAAATAATTTTTTTCAGTCTTAGTCCTTGTCCCTTTGTTTCCTACTTTCTACTTCTGGGGCTGGACCACACAAATACAGTACTTCGCGCCGGGTTGCTCACGGTTTCTTTAAACTATCCTACTCAAATGTTCCAACGACTCGATGTGCGCGTCGGATCAATTATTACAGCGGCCACTGATCGGGATCCCAGTGAAGCATGAAGTGCACTTTGATGGTGCATCCCTAACCCCGATGGGGGCTAGCTGGACTGCCTCCTCCGCGAGTCGTCCCACACGAAAACTTCCAGATCGGCATGAGAATACCGGCGGCAGGTTGTTTTGGTGAATGGTGTACGTAATGTACGCCGAGCCCAAAACGCCCCCAGAATGGCTTAGGAGGGTACCGGTGATTTTAAGTGGGTAGGACCGGCACTGTTTCGCGTCGGGGAGTCCCACACACGTCGTGCGCCTAGCTAGCGTGCGGTATGGTCCGTAAATGGATTTGCCATCGTAACCAAAAAAAAGGTACTGCCTTTTACCTTTGACCTTTAGGCCCTTTGACCTTTAGGTTCTCGTTAGATGGATCAACGCGGTACAAGGTGAAGGTACAGTCGACATAGTTGCCAATGTTCCATTCACCAAATAGACTCCCTTTAAACGGCTGCTTCATACCAAGCCCCGCCTACTTTTTACTTCCGCCAATAGAATATTAACAAAATATGGCGCAGCCAATAAGGCGCAGCGTCTTCACTCCGCTTCCGCGGGTCGCCTCCCCTCCGCTAGTGTTGCCGATGACATAGCCTGCTCTTATTGGCTCAATCCCGTTGCCAGACGACCCGCCTCCCTAATAAGGGGGTAGGTCGCTGTCAATCTGACACGTCAGTGCGACAGTCACGCCATTATTGCCTACAAGTGGAACACCGGCAACTTTGTCAACAAGTGAAACACCGGCAACTTACATAAGACCTTAGAGAAGACCACAGCCATATACTAACACTACATTTCAGTGGTGTCGTGTTTCTGTCGGTAAGTTTGCCAGAAACCCACGGGTAGGCAAAAGGATTTGGGATGGCAGCACGTGAATGTCACGTCAGTGATGCAAGCGTCTATAGGCTGCGATCACGGCTAACTAGGCAGGCCGTTTGCTTGTATGCCAACCAACTGACAAAAAAATCTAGGCGGTTTATGCAAGTAATGTAAGGTGTGACTGTACGATGTTACCAACAAAGAATAATATTTTTGTAACAATCATTTTAATTCATTCGAATACGAGAATAACTGCATACAGACTAGACATTTTAGACACGTGATGAGGAAATAATTTCTGGAATTCCGTATGTTTTACTTTTGACTTAGAATTCCGTATCTCCGTACTTTTGCGTGTGCATAATGTTTGTAAAGTTATAAGAAATACAGTAAAAATAATTGGATATGATATATCTACTTTAGATTGTTATTGGGAACAATTATTATTAGTCAGAGTAAAATTATAAACCGATAAATTCATTTTACGAATTTATAATACTCTTTATTGCAATTGAAAATACATCGAAATCTTTAAATGTAATGCGTAGTTTTTAGATTTATTCTAGAACCAAAAGTTTACCTAACATACATACATTAACAATCTAAATGAAATACGTAGAGAAACATTATAACTTCGTCAATTAACAGTGGATACATACCTTGATATTCTCGCTAACTAGTCTACTTTTACTGTAGAAGCTGTTGATACCAAGCGCCATCTCGACTTCTTTATACAGCATTATGAATACTTTTACACCCTGCGCCTGGAATAAATTTATAGACCAATCAACATATAGAAATGATGACGGGGAAAAAATATAATCATTATATTAATTACTAAAAACATTACACACGTGTATAAATAATAATAAATCGAATAAGTAAATATTTAAAAAGATGTAGATAGAGTATTTAAGTTCAGTCGTGGGGGCTTGTGACGCCAGACATATACGTTACATTGGTGCAAATACAACCAATGTGTAGCTGTGGTATCACCAAACTTACCGTCTGTACCACGGCGAGTGCTCTGAGGAGATTTTTTGCCTAATCCCACCATCTCCCTTCCTTTTAAGGACTACGCGTGCTGGTCTACGTTGTCACCGACCAACTGTGGCTACCATTCCAACGTGAACTAAGAAATTTGGCAACTCGTTTCTTAGTCGCACAATCAAGAAATGGAATTCACTGCCCGCACACGTGTTCCCTACTCCTACAATCCTGGGTCATTCAAGAGGCGTGAAGAAGCAACTTGCAGGTCGGCAAGGCGAAGGTGGCTAGCGCAACGGTTTATCTCTTGGACTCCACTTCTGCTTATCATCAGGTGGAATGGAGTCATTTTCTTGACCTTTTTATAAAAAAAGGCGAAGAGCTTGGACCGTCCGCAAGTCAATAAAAGCGAAGTTATCTAGAAGATTTCTGGTTGATGAGTCTCTCCAGCGACGGTCTCTAAGTGCGTTCGATCCGAAAGGGAGGGATGGAACATGAATGTGCATGGGTATATACGAGAGAGAAAGATCAAAGAACGCATGCATAGATTGTAAGGAAGACGATATGGCAAAGAAAAGCGTGAACGTTTAAATGTTTGCTAATACAGAATTATTCCATACTTCTTGATCATTACAGAAAACCTATATACCTTCTAAATGAAAATAGGAATAGGGTAAAACAGTTAAGGCAGATTTACACAGGGTACGTAACTGACTCGCAAATACGAAGAAAGTCAATGTTGACTCGGTACTGACCTAGTGTAAATTGATTGGGAGTCTTCTTTTTACTTTCTCGTATACGCACGTAGTATAGAGTCTTGTAATTGTCAAAAAAATCAACCTCGAGATTTTGACGGATTTACACGTTTTGGACCTCCCCGAGTCCAAAAATACCGTTTTTGGAATCATGTCTGTGTGTGTGTCTGTGCGTCAGCACGATAACTCGAGTAGGTATGCTTTAACTTAATGCAACCTAATTTAACATGCATGTATGACATCAAAATATAAGGTTTCTATCAACTTTTGAGTCGTTTCCGGTATACGAGAAAGTCAAGGGGAGACCTCTCCCTATTTTTTTTTATAATGGCGTTCGCGACACATAAAGACTGTGCATTTTGCCAATGTCGAGTGAAAATGTACTTAGTAAGAAACAATTGTATGATAGATTGAGTTAAAAAATTTAACTCTGATTTGGAGTGAGTACAGCTCTCTGTAGCGTGAGCGCTGACATCAATATTACCGGTTGAGTGCATGTAAACGGTTTGGACGGTTCTGTCGGCACCAGCACTAACACGTTACTGGCTCTTTACTTACCTTGTGTAAATCAGCCTTTATAAATTTCTGGAAACTACGACACCTACCCAGAACGAACGTCACATTCTTTTGAAATTCGCATAGCTATATGAATTTCACGACAAATGGAAACGTGTAATTATGAATAATGCTTACAGCTTTCCTCTTCAGTATACAGTCCAGTCTCCAATAGTCTCCATTAAGCGTTGGCCTCTTCATATAAATCTCTGGACTGAGCCACCAGTCAGCTATGAAGATCTCCTCCCTAGCCAGTTCCATGGCATCAGCCACTGCAGACATGTAGGACGAGCCATCGACGAAGGTACCGACTGGCGTGGCAGGGCGGGGAGGGACGAACGAGTGATGTACGTTTGGGCATGTGAAGTCTCGTGCTGAATAAAAACAAAAAATGAAGTTTTATCAAACAATAGCCATGAAAAATGTTAAATGGTATGAAAATTTCAAAATAATAAAAAAAAATCTTTTTGAAAACGATATAAATAACGACCCTTTATTCAAAAATATCAATGAAATAATTTTTGGGGCCAAACACTAATTCAGGTCTGTCGTGTAGGGGTATATTACTATCTAGATGTTTACCTGATTGGTTTGCCACTGCCTTGAGATAGTGCATCCATTCTTTGCTCTTTCTCTTTGTCCAGCACTTGATCACCATCTGCCTGCTCTGGTTGAGGATCTGCAGCCCATGGTTCATACCCGTCGAGTACATTCCACTCGACACTTCGAACCTTGGATATTGTGCAAAATTATGATTATTACTGATTTATTATTAAATAAATGAAATGAACAAGATACTACTTTTTTATATCGACCGATATTTAGCGAACAGTGTATTGTATTCATGGATGTAACATTATTAAAATGGCAGTTAAATTATGTGGAGTGAACTAAAAAGAACGTAGGATTAAAATGAAGTAACCAAGTTACTAAAATCATATTCTCAAAAAAATATTAGCGTTTCAATAAAATGATATGGGGTAAAATCTGCGAAAAATGAACTTTGGTATGATTAAATAAGTCTCTGCGACACAATGAGTGACTGGTAACGGCTATTTTTTTATGGTCTAGTGCATTAATGTTTTTTTTTAATATATTATTATGGAATATAACATAAACACACTTTATTAGCGACTAGTGACAACTGATAGAATTAATAATCACAGAAGTATGATAACACGTAAATTACTTCGATGCTTAAAACTCAATCCACTTATCATTCTGTTCATAATTCTCTTATATGTAGCGAAATTATCATGGCATCAGATTTTAACAGAGGAGGGTTACAGGGAATTAGAAGCCTAAATTAGCGTATTAAATTGGGAAAATAACACCTTATAGAGTCCCAGGACTCCTGAGACTACCTACGTGGGGGGTAAAGTCACTCGCGTCCGTGGGAAATACCCGAAACCACCCCACACGTGCCCTCCGGGTGGTGCTAAAAGAGTTGACAACGCCGAGCACAGGTGGCGGTAACTAACCTGACAATCGGCTATCGTGAGGCGCGAGGAATTAAATAGCCTCAGAAAGAACGATGTCGCCAACTGGCCAGCGTGGCGATAATTAGGCCAAAAAACCCTCATGGATAGTGGAAGGGCACAAGACCGGGCACACTGGAAGAACCATGAGGAGACGCCACGCGATACGAAACAGATGGGCATAAATTATTATTCTGCCACACTTGTTGTACCATACATCCACTTCGCAAATACATAGAGCTTTTTGGAGAGTTCGAAAGAGAATATATGACATAAACGATTTAGAGATAATCCAGTCCATCAGTGGGTGAGGGGTCGAGGTGAAATTAGCTTCTACATTCAACCTTATCATCGCTTAAATAAAACAAAGACATTCTCCCTCTATGAAGGCAACTCTGAACACGAACAAAAGAACCCCGGAGTGTTTCGCGGGAAACCGTGGCGTCTGGACTGGATGTAGATCTTTGTTACGATTATTCAAAGTTGCTTAGCAGTGGATTTTGTGCAGTGAAAGTGGTGTTATTTTGATGTACAAGCACCAGTGTTGACGAGCACTTAAGAGGAATCATCAAAAGAATCAATCAATCATCAATCAAAAGTAAAGGTTTTGTGGTGTGTAAGACGTTAAGTATGTTATAGTGGATTCCCACCTTATCAGTCGCCATCTCTAGCCATGTATTTCTCGCCAAGCACAAAATTGTGCAAGCACTGCATTAAAATATGGGTGTCGCACATTTAGCGCGAAAATCAAGAAAGAAGATGGTAAACTTAAGACATGAGTGTATAGGCTATATCCCTTTGCCGTCCCGTAACAGCGTAAATTAAAAAAAAAACAAAAACAAAAGTGCTCCATAATCTAAATATTAAATTATTGCAATAAATAACCCAAATAAAGCGTGCGGTTTTGATAGTAAATGATTATGGCAACCTTGTAACACCAGGGTTATCACAAACATTTTTATATTATCTACGCAATAAAGATTACCTGCGATACGCCTATAATGAGACCTAAAAGATTTGCCTATGTAAATATTACCAGCAGGATCCTTAGGGAAATTAACTTATCAACGAAAAAAAATGTACGTATTATGTCATGGAAATGTTAAAATAAAAAATATCAGTTACGTAAACACTATTGTCCATAGTATTGTTCGAGGACTGTGTACAATATATTTACGTAGGTTGGAGGGAATAGATTTCAAGGATCTTTGTCTCCACCGTTTTTGTTGTTTCTCGGTGTCACGTTTTCATTGTTTTTGTGTATAAAGATTAATAGATAATATTTCCTTATTTTTATTTTTGTGTATGTTCTAAACTTTGAACAGCTTGGATTGAATTTTAAGTATAGAACCATTCTATGGTGCACAAAACCCACGTCAATTCAAATGTTACTGTTTTGTTTTAGCACATTTGATATTATTTTTGAGGAATACTCACACTCCTTATGCTGCTTGGAATAAAGATAAATAAATATTAAATATGAGGGAAATACAATGAATATTACTTAATACTAAATTTGATATGACTTATTTATGAATATAAATTATCAGAATCGAGTTATGAAGAGTGCATTTTCATATTCTAATATCAGATATACTAATATAGCTCGTCCCAATATTTATGTATTAAATATATTAAATTTACCTAAGCATTATTTGAGGTAAGGACGTTTATATCGTTATCAATATACTTTTTTTGCTATAAAGTGTATTAATTAATAAACAAGTCATTACTGTAGTACCAAGCCCTCATCTAACAACCATCCAATAGTTCTAAATAAAAATTGCGTAATTTATAGTATTAAAATGTTCTTCGACGACAGCAAACTAACAATACTCGTTGTAAGATTGATAGGGTTTGGCACTAGTACCTACTAAATAATAGCAAAAAAACATGTAAAATATTGTAACGTAAATTCTTGACATGACTGTCATATTTTCTTCATGGCAAACGGTATTACAGTTTTGGTATCTATTATTCCAGAGTCAATAAATATAATCAATGAAGGTAGTACTTCCGAGTTATGAGTGACTCAGCAGCGGAATAAGCATCTAATTAACTCTCATTGGTGTTACAAAGTAATGTCACAGATTTTTATAAAAATTGTGATATAACTTTAAAATTGTTATAAAAAGGTAGTTCAAATCTTTAGCCCAATGACGTAGAAATAAAACCTCTACAGTTTGGGACGATCAAGAATCTATAAAGCAGTTAGTTCTTTTTGTAAATTTAACTACACGATAATGCTGTCTATATTCAGTCTCATAGAGCTCTAAATCTCTCATATGATAACCTAAGGCCCATATTCGCATATGCCACTGCCATGCGCGGAGAAGGTTAGTGGCATACAGAGTCAATAAGAGTTTGTTTCTTTCGTATGTTGTATTCATACATTTCTTATTATGTTAGGTTGTTTGTGATACATAATCTCCGCTCCATGTTCTCCATAGAGCACGAAGCTATCAATTAACAAAATTTTATAGTAAAATTCGACAAATCGAAAAAAAAGATTAATTTGACTGACATTCTTGAAGAAAAAAGGACTTGAATTGGAAAGGAATTGCGTTTGTCGATCGATTTATGTCCATGCTTGCACTGCTGTCTCGATAACTGCACAATCCTAAAGTGTTCACGTAAACTAAAGGTATCTTACCCCTGGTCGAAGAGCATGACAGCTTTGACGATGCCATCGCTGGGCCTGATGTACCCGAAGAACGTGTCTTTGACGAACATCCACCGCTCCTGCCATTTAGCGCACACCAGACCCGTGCAGAAGTAGTTACATCTGAAAAATTTATAGCAAAATTATAATTAAAAGTTTCTTTATAATGAGGTTGGGAACGGTGGTTTTCCAAATATAGACATTTCAACTTAAAATATGTTTTTTTTTCTGTAGTGTAAATGGCTTCACAATAAATGTTTAAAGATTGCGCCTGACGTGACGTCATCGTACTCATACTAGCTCGAGCGTCATACCACAGTATACCAAGAACAGTAATACGACTTAATACAAACTGGCCGCTATCCATTAGTTAGAATGTGAGCGTGCGTACTCGGCGCCGTGTACGCACGCACTGTGACGCACACATTGACATAAAAATATGGGGGCATAAGGTGGTCTCGCCGTCTAGATGTGATCGCGCGTTTTTATGTCATTGCACATTCGCTCGCCGCTCGTTCCCGCCCGGCACATTTACGATAGCCCTAGCGTCAACGCAAGAGTAGGCAAATAACTCGCCGACAGCCCGCAGATAAACTACTGTTCTTGGTATACTGTGGTCGGACGGAAAGGAAGTGTCGCGTAAAATCTTAATATTCGAGATGTTATAGTTATAAATAACGGACATTTTTATAAATGAATAAATATTTTAAAATGAGCCTCGCTGCGTCGGGAGACCACTTATAAATCAAATTAAACCAGAATACAAATAAAAATATAATGATAAAGTATGGATTAGGTATAAATGTTGTGAGGAAGCGAGCGGGCGGCAAGCGCTATTGAGTTCTCTGACTTCACAAGGCCATTAGCCCCGCGCTAGCGACTAGAAGCGATGTTATAGCTTTATACCAAAATTAAATGTATTATAATAACTAAGTATGTAAATAGGTACGCATAGTATAGAAGTGAAATGAAAAACTGTTGATTTTAGTATAAAGTAATGAGATCTACTTATAATTTTATTAAATCAAAATTAAAAAAAAAATATTATTCCCAAGCTTATTGCTGAGCTCCAAGACACCAAAATTTTACATTTCAGCTTTGCATCATCTTCGTATCAGATGTGAAGTCAGGAGCGCGATGGTTAACCGATACCTAAGGAGGGTTGGTGTCAGAGCGGCGGCCGATCGCAAAGTCTAATGCCAAAACCTATATTATAGCACTATGGACATACTGAACCGACCCCTAATAAATGGGGAGCAGGGTAGTAGGCAGAAGATTAAGCCCGATGCTTTTCTTGGGAATGGTGACGACGAATTTGTGTCCTATAAATACTAAATATCTTTACAGTTGCTGTCTAATAGAAAGCGATCACCATAGCCTAAAAGATTTGAGATACAAGAATCACAAGCACTCAAAACATATGCGCGCCTAAAAGATACTAATGCTTGCAGATTCTCTGAACAGGAGCGTGAAGCACCAATGCACCTCCTGTGCTCTTGTGAATCTCTCATTCACAAAAGAAGCCGACATTTGGGGAGATACATTCTAGACCCAGACGATATCAAAACAATCCAAGCCGGAATATCTTATCATTTTCAGACAGTGCCCAGCTAAAGAAGTACAAGTAAGGCCTCAATAGGACTTACTTGGAGGCTAGTCACAATAGATCTTTACAGGTAGCAGACGCAAAAAGCCCCGAATTGTTGAAATAATAATTACAATAATCACAAGCGCTCTGACTGGCTATATTTTTTTACCACGAGAAGGTACGGCAATGATAGTAATAGCATGATTGTCCCTTATGTACTAAGCAAGTCATTTATGTCCACTAGAAAGAAAATGGACCGAGAATTGAGCCCTGCGGAACACCTATTGTGACTAGAGAATCTGGAGATCTTTTACCATTTCTATCATCTTTCTGTATTCTATTACTCAGGTATGAAGTTATAAGGTTGAGAGCCTTGTTCCCAATGCCGTAATGGTATAATTTCCTGACCAGAGTATCAGAAGAAAATACAAATGTACATACAAACCAATGTTATATTATATGAACAATACAACAACATTTGAATTGACAATATTGTTACGAATTCGTAATTTGGCCGTAGAAATCACGAGAAAGCAATAGAATGTTCGAGAAAGTAATCGAACCTTCCAGAAGGGCCTCGACGAATTACTCAAGAAACTTCTATGAACGATGGGAACGTTCGAGCAATAATGTACCTACTACCCTATGACATAAGGTTTATATTCGACAGATGAACTTAGTGGTTTGTTTAAGATAATAGTAGAAAATTCTAGTGTTTGTGCGATTTCGTTTTGAGTATGGACATACTAAGTTTAGAAGCGAACAAGTGCGGATCAAAGCGATACTCTCTAAGTGATCTAGTGTGATAAACCGACTAAGGCGAATACTACGGAGACGGAATAAAGAGGGGACGGAATAAAGTCTAATCAGTATCACCAGGTGTTTCTATCCAAATTTAAGAACCCCTAGCTCGTAACAATGTTTAACCACTTTTATGGATAAAATCGTCAAAGAACAAACATTTTACAAAAACTTTTGCGGCTATTGTTTCCTGATGTAATATTTACATTTTCCTTGTACTTATTATAACTGAATATAACCCAGAGATATAGGTACAAGTTTGTCAACAATTCGAAATTTGTCTTATACCACAAAGTAATGGTTTATTTATTACCTACTCTGTGCTTGTGCAAGCACAAAATATGTATACATATATTTCTGACTCTACTGAATTACAATGTATTTTTAAAACTTTTTGATAATGTGAAATCGTAGGAGGCCTAAATTAAATAGTCCTTCGATAAATCGATAATTCAAAGTACTCTTTTATCTTAAAATAAATCAAGTGACGAAGAGAACATATCAATGCCAACAGGTTTAATCTTACCTTATAATACAGTTATAATGTCTTCATATGGTCTGATTAATGGCAGACCGCTAATATGTCGCTTGCTATAGATATGATTAATTCGCTGTAAGCTGTTTGACATCAAAAAACATTAATAACAAATACATCGCTTTGTTAGCATGTTATATTTGATTGTAATGGTGTTATGAGAGATCAATGTATTGGATATTTTGTTCTTACCTGACACAGACCATGGTGCTCAGCAGTCCGAAGCAATTGCAACCAGCTTGTCCCGGCTGTGTTGATCCTGTCCTCTTTAGAATTATGCCCTCCTTGCCCTTACCGCCCAGTTGAGAAATAAATGACAGATTCGATACCTCCAAAAATTTCACCTAAAACAAAGAATTTGTGTATATTATTTGACTTTTAAACCAAATGTTCAGTTATATATTTGAAAAAATGAGACAATCCTAATTCGTCGGACAATCCATTTTAATCTAGAAAAATATTGTGGTCCTGAAGACCTCCTGAAGACTTTGACCACGAATATAACTCTTGAAACGCTGTTGTGTTTTGTCGTTATATCAATCAAAGGATGAATGCCCGCCCTGACACATTCAATTACGTTAATAGTATTACGAGAATTTTAGTATTTGGGTAATTCCTAGACCGTCTTTGTTTTGTACGTATTTACGTTTTAATATACGTCAAAGGCGAAAGGAAAACAATGAGAGACGCAAAGGACTTGAATAAAATCGTCGTTTATTTTTCGTGAAAAATTTCACAGCCATAAGGAAGGAAATTCTCATAAAGAACTATTATTTGGGATGTGTAAATAACTTTTCTAGTGCAACAAAGAGATTGTTTTCGCAAAAAGTAAATATAAATAAACATTGTACTGCCAAACCATCAAATGGTTATTTAAATTACCTATATACCCAATTAGGGAAAAAAGGAATACAACCTAGTAAATTCAAGTATTACAGTTGGAAGAGCGCGGATTCAAGTCCTGTCTCATAAATTTGCATCACTTATCATGACAAAAGTTTTCTTTTCGTGTTTCGTTTTCCATTTAATTTGACATAATAATCCATGCCAAATAAAAATATAAAAAAATTAATATTTTCGGGAAAATTTAACAGGATAACACCTATTCGAGAAAGCAAATATTTAATAATAAATTTATAACAAACAATAAGTCCTATCATAATGTTATAAACGATGTACTTGCTATATTACAGTAAGTAGACCTTATAAAGTGGACTCACGACCTAATGAAAGCCACGGGAGTCCGTTGTACGCAGTTGGAATGTTTGCAAGACTACACAGGGCTTGGAGGGAACCGTATGTTCTGCACTGAAAAGATTACGACTAACAATGATGATAGTGTATTAGCGAAGTTCGCGCTATGGGAGCAATGAACCAAATTTTATTTTCATGAAAGAATTATTCCAAAGAACATAGGACTTCAACATCAATAATTACATGTAAAGCAGATAACGTCATGATTGTTCAACTACTTTAAGTATTTATAAAATGGTATTTGTTTTGTTCAACGATTTCATGACGCGCATGGTGAATACACAGATGGGGACTGCATTGCGTAGAGGTTGAACTGTGATACTATTTAACATAGGAAAGAAACATGCAGGCGAAGGCCAAAGAGCACTGTTGAACTAGAAAACGAAGATAATAACGGATTTATAGACTATTATTTTTTTCATTAAAGTTACAGTTTTCCTCCTCAAATGTATACGAATATTGAAACTAGTAATACATCAACAGTGAATTCAATTATGATTCCTGTTAATAGATTGCTTGCGTCGACTTTCTTTATTGCAAACACACTGGCCATGTGTTGGTTTGCAATCTTTTGTGTGTAAAATATATGATACCTACATGTAACTCACTAATAATAATATGTGACTCAATGACTGTATATGACTGTCTATTCCCAATTTTATATATATTTTAAGATTTTTTATTTTAAGATCCATTAGCTTCTTTTTCCATACTCTTTGCCATACTTATCACCTTTCAAACTGTCTATCAATCTATTTTTACATTAATTGTCATCACACTCTTTTGTCCATATATTTATCTTAGCAAACGCATATCACCATAGATATAGGAAACTGTAGATCGGTAATGTAAAAGAGAAAGAGCACACTAACGCGTATATTAGAGCGAGATAGATAGACGAGACCATTTCACGTACACGCAGGGGGCCTAAGGAGGCCTGTCAGTCACGTAGAAAAGACAGCATCTGTCAGACTGCAATACTAATTGTCACGCACACATGCGCATTACGCACACATCGGTGTATTTTTTTGGTCCCACCGTTGTCGATTCATTGCCAATCAATAAACGTCAGTTATAATAAATCTATGCATCTCACCAATTTGTAATGGTTATTTTCCCCTTTCGATTTACTTTTTTTTTAAATAAAATATCTAGCAAACGACATCATAATAAGCATTAGTAAGTTATTGGTTATATGTTGACAGTTAACACAAGGACACATTTAGTTGCAAGCGTAATGCTTCGACATTATTCACAAGCGACTCGGGTTTTGTACGCGTATCCTACCAGTCGCTCGTAAGCAGCCGCCATACGATTCGCTATGTTCCGCACACAGTGCGACGAGTGGACAACGCGTTTGATACCAGTCGCACGCTACTGGTCGCATGCTAACCGAGTCGAATATGCGTATTGCACTCAATAGTTGCTTGAGAATAGAATCGCGAGAGAAAGATCGAGTAGCATACACGTAGGAATTATTATGCTTTTTGCCCGTAGGCGAGCTGTGGGTTGCGTCTCAGTCGCGTCGTTTGTGGATAGCGTCGTGGGAGAACGGCCTTACATTTAATATTTTTGTTATTTCACAAATTCGATAATATGTTAGGGACAAGTAAAAATGCGTAAAAATAAACAATTGAATTTTTTAACTTACCGTTTCATGGTGGTTCCTGTATATAGATATATTGAGCAAATTAAATAAATACTCCTCCAGCTGCTTCATGCGTAACTGTATGCCTTCGTACGTAATCATTACTTCGGGTTTTTTCGGAAATCTATAAATTAATACCAACTGAATTATTACTATCTTAAAGATATACAATATATACATACATAAATTCATATGATTACGGTCATAATCCCAAAAGGAGGGCGCTCCAATTTCATTTATCTATTTTTCTTTATAGTAGTTTATAGGCCTTGACGGGTCTTGTCATTCTTCTTCTTGCTTTGTCCTCCGTTTTCGCTTCAACTCTGTTATAATATATTTTATTGTCTATTACACCTTTCCCCCTCTCAAACCACCTTTTCCTTCGCTGTCCCCGAAATTTTGGTCCTTCGAGCCGGATCGAATGACCACAATTTCAAAGGCACCGAAGGATAAGGCAGATTGAGGAAGAAAAGGGTGTATTAAGCAATAAAATATGTATAAAAACAGAGTTGGAAAGGGAGATCAAGAAGAAATAAGAATGACAAGACACGTCAACGGAGATATAGAACAGAAAAATAAAAAGGGGTGTAAAACTATAAATTACAATAAAGAGGCATGTCCTCTACACTTGTGGAATAGTACATTGTTCACTGCGGGAAGAAAGTGACAGAACACTAACGAGGGAGCACAGACAATACAGGAAAAGAAGGCGGTGTCGCATACGTGCTAGGTTGTTCTAACACTTGGTTTTCGTGATTTGACAGAGCCCATAACCGCCGCGCTCGTTAAAGGTTAAGACGCACTGCAAACAGTCCGTGGGCAGAAAAGACAGCAGCGTTGCATAGGCCATTGATTTCTTAGCGTGTACAAGCGGCCGTATGGCGGTTTTCGTAACTTTCATCTTAAAAACCACCACGATAACCGGACTTACCTAGGTAAAGCACCTTTCCTTTTCTTCGGTCTGTTGTCTCTTTTCTTGGAGTTTCTCCTTGGCAACGCTTCCATTGCCACCTTCTCAGCAGTCTCCTCGGTGTTAACCGTAGCTTTGAAACTAGCTCTTCTTGTTTTGTGGTTTTTTGTGGGAAATGGTATTTTAAGAGATGCCCTGTAGAGCGTGAGCTGTTGGTGCAGATACAGGATGTGTTTGTACCTCTTCTTGATGGTCCAAATGAAATCGCCATGTTGTAAGTGGATAGTGTATCTGGTAAAAATAAAGCGTTATTTAGGAATGTTATAAACGTGTTTTTTTCTACAAGGGGTTGGAAAACAGGCTTAAATGTTGTAAGATAGTAAACAGTCACAAGGGAGTGCAATCAAATCACATGCACTCGGTCAACCTGACTCACTTGCTCATTAAAAAAATACAACTTTGAATTTGTATACCAGATCCAAACTTGTATTTGCTGGTAAGAGGTCACTGTTGAAAACAATGGTGTCATTGTCGTGCCAATTATCCTCGCTGTACTCTGTAAAGCTTTGAACACCGAAAAAGCACACTACCAGTGAAATATTTTACTCTAATCTCCTGGAAGTTTGGTGAGGATTTTACTTTTCTGGGACAAGCGAGTTAATTGCTATGGTCTTTGCCATTCTTTTCCTCTTAAGTTCAGTTTGAAGCCAAAGGCTTTTTCGTAAGCGGTAAGTCTAGAAATAGAGAATCTTTACGGCGGATGCGTGCCAGTGATTATCCTAGCAAAGGTACTAATAGCAGTGTCGACACTGTATAGGGAGATTATTCACCTTACGTAAGATTCTATATTTTGTTTATAATAAATAGCCATACCAGGAAATTTTATATTACGAAATTATCACGTATCTATTTTGATGAATTGATGATATTTACTTACAAATTAGGATTGATGAGGTGAGTTGTGACGCTTCTTTCGTTCTCAGTGAATTTCACCTTTATTTCTACACCAGGAATGAACACTTTCCTATGCACCGAGGTGAACTTTACCGGTGGGCGGTGTACTTCATTAAATGGCACCGAATTCTTATGTAAATCTGAAAATAAAAATGTGACTGTAGGAAATTCATTAGTCAGAAAAACTATGAACTAAACATTTAATACTATTGCTATTGGTAGCAGATGGCATTTACATGAACTCCAGAGACTTTTTAAGAAGACAAGGACCTTGGCGGTCCTGAAACCTGCAGGGTGAACTTCCCAAGACGATTTTTGGCCAATAGGTCTCTGCGAGTGCGAATCTCATTGTTTTCTAGTGTCTCTAGGGGATTGTCGGAAACACACTGCAGCCGACTCTTATTTCAATGAAAACCTGTCCCAAAACTAAAAGTCTTGGGTTCAAATAAATACCTAGTTTGCATGACGAATGCAGACTGAATTCACGAGGCAATGATTGTTTGTATATTTGTACGTAATCTAATCTATATTACAAATTCTCAGTAATTCTGTAAAGTTTATAAAATTAGTTAGCTATTAATTATTTACAAATTGTCATCTCATACTTCTGACAATGACTTTTACTACTGCGAACTCGCCAGTTTAATGAACCTTTGGAAACTCTGAAATAATGTAATAATTTCGTGAAAAATTATTATAATAATTCAGAGTTTTCAGACTTGACGGAGGAGTCCTTGGCCTTTATCACCTGTTGGTAAATGGTGAAATAATCGAAGGTTGAAGTAAGCTTCACGCGTTCTTATCACTGTCGGAACAATGTCGGAACACAACACCTATAATGGCAACAGAATTTAATGAGACGATGGGAGTTAGTCGGGCAGATTTAAAACAAGTCTTCATAACCAAACCGAGCAGCAGCAAGTCCTGTGAATCTGATACCGGTTAGACCAGGGCTTCCTAAACTTATTTTTATTGCACCCTAGGGTTATGACATTTTTTGCGCTTTATAATTTTAGAAAAGAAGTACCTACAAAAGTATTTATTTTACTTTGTTGGCTAGCTACTAATGAGAAATAAGTGCTTGCTATTCTGAGCATAGCTTCTCAAAACGGGGGCTTTGAAAATCGCCACTGTTATCTCTTTCTCTACATTTATTTTCACTCGACTCGCTTGCATATCACAGACAGCCAATGAATGTGGATCGCATCACGACGCCCCAGGGCGTCGCGACGCACAGTTTGGGAAATCCTAGCTTAGACTATAGAGGCGGACAAAATACTATTTGTTATAATTCAAGTTCAAGTTCAAGCAAGTTGACATTCCGCTGAACTGCTGAAGCTGACTAAAAATCTTGGACTTCCAATCCAAAACCATCTTAGCTTCCAATGTAGGTACATATAGGTAACATTTCAGACAGTCAACGACGTCGCGATGTCGCGAGGTCATAATCATGACGATATATCTGTTTTAGAACTAGCGTTTACGTTCCATTCCAAACTTAAATTGATAATAGCCGTACAGGATTACATAGACGAGATAAATGATTCTAACCGCCTAGAGAGAGGCCTTCGCAAACCATATAGATTCAATACTGGGTTGACTCACGTAAATTATAAATAACAGTGTTTTTGTACTGGATGCTTAAGAAAATTTGTGCCTGTTGTAGCGGTTACGGCTGTACTGTAGAAATACCACCATTCCAAACACGCCTGTGCAGCAGTGCATATATAAACAATTATATATAACGACATTTTTAAATTTCGGAATATCTTTAAAAAATATAATTCTTCTGTCTGCGTGTATGTTACTGGCTTCCTCCTAAACGGTTAGACCGATTTTAATGATTTTTTTTTGCTGCAGTGGATTCGAGAATGTTTTTAAATTCACGTTGGGTATCTATAAAAAAAACCCTTCTGATAAATTTAATGTTGCCGTTGCGTAAACAACATCCAAGATGTGCGGAAGACGCAGAACAAAAAATGTATTTATTTTTTTAATGCTGTATTAATAATAAATGACGTCTACGCTTATCAAATGACTCACTACAACGGCAATGATCTTAATATCAGAAGAATGAGTTTTAAAGTCAGTTATCTAATTTTACTTATCAGTAATTTTATGACCTTATCTAAAACTATAATAATTTAAATTACGATCTTGAGTAGTTACTTTATTAAAGGGACGATAAGCGGTAACATGCAATTTTAATAAATTTTTGAATGATAAATTCGAATGATTGTAAATTTTAAAAAAATATACGTATGAAACTAAAGTACTTTCCGCAAGAAATCAGTATGAAAAATGCGCTGTCGTGGCCCTGAAAAGGGCCGTCCGGAACTAGCCGTGGTGGGAAAACAAAAACAACTCGACGATGGCATGTGACTTCGAATGCCAAGGGGACCACGCTTGACTTGACATCAAAAGCCAAAGAAAGCTTCCCCACCACGTTACCAGGGTCCACCACGAGGAGGCTTCCGGATGTGGACCCCTGTCTTTGACACCCTAATGAATCCCTATATCTCTTGATCACGCCTAACTTCTACCTAATTCTTTCATTTTTTTTAAGTTTTCTAATACTTTGTAGAAGGTTCTTACGGAAAAAAAAAATAAGAAAACTGCACAAAAAATAGGGAATGGTCTCCCCTTGACTCTCTCGTATACCGGAAACGACTCAAAGGTTGATAGAAACCTTATATTTTGATGTCATACATGCACTAGGTGGTAGAGCCATATGTAGGGTCGTCTGGGTAGGTACCACCGCCTTTCTTATTTCTGCCGTGAAGCAGTTCGCTGTGTTTCGGATTGAAGGGAAAGGTAGCCAGTGTAATTACTGGGCATGGAGGGCATATCATCTTAGTCCCCAGGATGGCAAACGCACTTGTGGTGTTAAGTGATTTACACTTAATATTGCAAGTGTCTATAGGCGGCGGTGACCACTTAACATAAAAAAAAATTATGTTAAATTTTGGTCACCCATCCGAGTACCGACCGCGCACTTGGTTGCTTAACTTTCATGATCGACGGCTCAAAAGTTGATAGAAACCTTATATTTTGATGTCATACACGCATGTAAAATTTGGTTGCAATAAGTTAAAGCATGCACGCGTTATCGTGCTTACGCACAGACACACACACAGACATAATTTCATTAGAGATGAAACGGATAGTTGTTTGGCTGGATACCGGATATCCGGCGGCCGGATATTTGGACCAGTGTCTCGTGGCATGTAGTGACGAGTTTAGCGCCGCAAACGCAATCAGATCAATTCGGGTGGTTTCGCTAAGTTTTTACTAAAAAAAATAGTTTAGATATTTTCTTTTTATGTATTTATCATTAGAGGAAATATCTCAGAAGAAAATTTTGGTATTTTAAAAAGCTTTTTTATAACTTTTTCGACTTTAAATAAAGGTCGTCATAATTATAAGCCCTTTTATTGATATTTACCTCACAAAGATTAATGTATTGCATTTTAATATAGGAAATTGTCGTAGTTTTTAATATCCGGTATCCGGCCGTATATTGAGTTTACTATCCGGTATCCGGCCGGATAATAATCTCTAGTGTAAATCCGTCAAAATTTCGAGGTCGAATTTTTTGACGATTACAAGACTTCCTCTATACTACGTACGAGAAAGTAAAAATGGGAAAATTAGAAAAATTAATGAAATTATTACTCGACTAGTAATATTTTGATAAGTGACACAAACAACCTTTGCTATACAACCAGAACGCCTACAAATACTGAACTCAAATGAAACCACGTTTGAGATTATGAGCCTGGTGTAGGTACTTATAATACATTTTTATTTTTATTTTGTAAATTAACCACAACCATACCACAACGAAAAACTTCCGGTTCGGCGATTAATGGAAGAAGTGCTTTTATTTTTGTTCCTGTGTTTCGCATTAATTAGTCAGTAAATAACCTAAGTGACATCGCGAATTCAAGTGTACCGTAAAGAAAACTGTAGGGGTTGTCGGAAAAGGATTGATACGCCACTGGATTGCTGATTATATTACCGTAAAAAGGATAACAAGGTCTGGATTTGATATATATCACAATAAATATAAATAATAACTTCAAACCATAACCTCTTTAACTTCCGACAACCATCTGACATATGACAGTTTACTTCGTTGGTAGTATAGGCAAAGGGAACTAAGAACATACAGCCAATAAAAAAAAATAAAAAAATAAAAAAAAAAATTAAAAAAAAAACAAATTTCAATATGGATAAGCAGCTGGAACTTTTAATTGAGAAATTAAATATAAACATGAATGAAAGAATGAATGAAATGAAAGAGGAGTTTCAAAAACATACAAATACACTAACTGAAAAATTCTCCAGTCTGCAAACTACGATGGAAGAGAAATTAAAACCATTATTTGAAGAAAATCAATATCTGAAATCGGAAACAACTATGTTAAAAAATAAAGTCCACAGCTTAGAAAAGGAAATTAGGAAAAATAACGTGATTCTTCACGGAATAGAAGAAACAGAGAAAAATAACACGGAATTGATACAATTAATATTAAACATACTAAACAATATAGATAAAGGTGAAATTGAAAACTTTGATAAATGGGAGATTAGCGAGGCTTATCGACTAGGAGCCAAAAACGGTAAGAAAAGGAGACCTATTCTCGTGAAACTCACGCTGAGTTGGAGGAAGGTAATTATTTTAAAAATGAACAAACAGCTAAAAACTAAAGATATATATGCAACAGAGGACTTTCCTAAAGAAGTCCTTCAAGTTAGGAAGGAACTGAGGGCCAAGCAACAAGAAGCAATAAAAGAAGGTATGCACGCAATGATACGCTACGATAAATTGATTATAAAAGAAAAATCAATAGTCCAGAAAGGAAGCGAGAAGAGGAAACGTTCACCTTCAACAACACCAACCCACTCGAATCAGGAGGACCAAATAAGGCGAGCGTCCAACAGCAAATGGAATAAAACTAACGCTTTCGAATATATGAACCGCAATCGCGCAAGCTCACTATCTGGCCCAAGCATCAACAATCACCGCAAAATAGTAGCCGAGAACTCAACAAGATATTCAGATCCAAAAAACTAATAAGTATCGTCGACCGGACATCAACACAAATCACAAATAAGGACAACACAAAAACCAAACTAAGCACCCCAATCCGGCCGGTCACCGTGGGGGAAGTAGACCACAACCTTCCAACTTCAAAGAAAAGTCAGCAAAAAACTCAGCAGTGCTCTGGAACATCAGACACTTTAAGATCAATTTTTTACATCGCCGCATACAATACACGTACGCTAAGAACAGACGAAAGTCTACTATTAATGATGGCATTAGAAAGAATAAAATGGACCATTGTCGGTCTCAGTGAGGTCAGAAGATATGGCGAAAAAATAGAAGAATATGATGAATTTATCCTCTACTATAAAGGAGAAACACCTGGAAAATATGGAGTGGGGTTCCTGATTCGGAAAGAAATACGAGACTGCATCGAAGGGATAATAGGTATATCAGATAGAATCGCCATATTGAACCTGGAAATAGAGAAAGAGAAATGGTCTATAGTGCAAATATACTCTCCTACTGAACAAGCTAGTACAGCAGAAATTGATAGTTTTTATTCTTATCTCAACAACTCCATAAAATACCATACGCACAAAAATCTAATTGTTATGGGAGATTTTAATGCCAGAACTGGAGAAAGGAAAAAAGGTGAAAACATAGTTCTAGGACCTTATTGTTATGGAAAGAGAACACGCAACGGGGAAAAACTAATTGAACTAGCTTACGAATATAATTTAAAAGTTCTTAACACCGAATTCAAAAACAGAAGTAGATGGACGTGGTCTTCACCAGACGAAAGACACAAAAACGAGATAGATCATATATTAACTAATAAATTCAAAATGTTTGAGGACTGCCGGAATGTTAAAAATATTAACTTCAATACTAATCATAGAATGATACGTAGCAAACTTGTTCCACAACAAAGTAACAAACTTAGACCATTCAAAATAGGAACCAAGAACACTGTACTTAACATTCAAAAAGAAGAACTACAATCACAACTCGATATCTTAAGAACAAGTAATTATGCGAATATACAAGACAAATATAACAAATTCGTGGAAGCACTAACAACTGCATCCAAAGCAAACTTAAATAACAAAGATAAAAACCGTAAAATATCTGATAAAGTATCAAATTTATTGGAAAGAAGATTACAACTGATGAAAACTACAAACAAGACTAAAACAATTAGAACAGAAATATCTAATCTGAGCAAACAAATTAGAGAAACTATAAGGAAAGATCGCCAAGAGCATAGGATGAATATGTTTGAGAGATACATAACACAAACGGGTGGTATTAAGAAAGCTATAAAAGATCTTACAGACAGAAAAGAGTGGATACCGAAAGTACAGGATAGCAGTAGAAAAAGTGTCAGCAATAGACCCGATATACTGGCCACAGCTACGGAATTTTATCGTGACCTCTATTCAAGCAAGAGCTATATCCCAGAAATCAACATAGCAGGTGACGAGGAAGTGCCAGAAATACTGCAAAGAGAAGTAGAAAAAGCCATCGAAACTCAAAAAAGAGATAAAGCTCCAGGTCCGGATAACATTAGTAATGAACTCTTAATAACGACAAAAGAGATAATCGTCAAGATACTTACCGAAATATTCAACCAGGTATTAGTTAGCGAGACTATTCCGGTTCAATGGATGACTTCTACAATAATATTACTACACAAGAAGGGTGACAAGAGTGATATAGGTAACTATAGACCCATAAGTTTAACTTCAAATATATATAAAATATTTTCAAAAGTGATACTGAATCGGATCACAAAAAAGCTGGACGAAAACCAACCGAGAGAGCAAGCGGGATTCAGAAGCGGATATTCGACCTTGGACCATATCCAAGCAGTCAAGCTACTTATTGAAAAGAGCAGAGAGTATAATATACCTTGGTACTGCTGCTTTGTTGATTATAATAAAGCGTTCGATTCACTGGAACATGGAAAAATATGGCTGGCTCTAAATAATCAAGGAGTAGAAAGAAAATATATTAGAATAATTAGGAACATCTATAAGAAATGCACAGCTAAAATAAAACTGGAAAAGGAGGGAAAAGAAATAAGAATAGAAAGAGGAGTACGTCAAGGGGACCCTTTATCGCCAAAACTTTTCTCAGCCGTGTTGGAAGAAATATTTCGGCAGTTAGAATGGGAGAGATATGGTGTAACTATAAATGGAGAAAAGCTCACACATCTAAGGTTTGCAGATGACCTAATATTATTATCCAATAACGCAGCTGAGCTCACGAAGATGGTACAAGACCTGGAGATAGAAAGTCAGAAGGTTGGGCTAACAATGAATCCTCATAAAACAAAGGTCATGACTAACAGCAAACCTGACCCAATTATACCAAATGGGAAAATAATAGAGTATGTCCAAGAATATGCTTATCTCGGCCAAGTAATCTCGCCAGTAAATCTATCGGAAAAAGAAATAGACACAAGAATCGGGAATGCCTGGAAAAGGTACTGGAGTTTTAAAGAAATTATGAAAAACAAGGAAATCACCCAAAAAGTCAAAACTAAACTCTTTAATACATGCATACTTCCAGTATTAACCTACGGATGCCAAACATGGGCCCTAACGAAAGCACAAGGCAGAAAACTGGAAGTTTGCCAGCATTCAATGGAAAGAAGTATGATGAGCATTAGAAAATCTGACAGAATTCAAAATAAAATAATTAGAAAAATAACAAAAGTGCAAAATGTAACAACTGTCATCAGGAAAAACAAGTGGAGGTGGACAGGACACACATTGAGAGGCGCTGAAAAATGGAACAAGGCGATTTTAAACTGGTACCCCAGAGATAGAAAGAGAAAGCCCGGAGGACAATTTAAAAGATGGGCTGATGAATTTAAGGATGTTGCCGGGAAGCTATGGCCAAGAACAGCGGGAGATAGGGCTAAATGGAAGGGGTTGGAAGAGGCCTTTGTCAATAAATTAGGGCAAACGGATATTAATTAAGTAGAATAAGTTAGTATTAAGAAAAATTGTGTTATCCGAAATAAAGGCTTTTATTATTATTATTATTATATACCACAACGTGTGGGGGTTCGGCTAGTAGTTCATAAAATTAAAAGAAATTAAATATTATGTAATAACAGAAAATAGTGTTATAGTTGAAAGTCTATTGAAACTAGTCTAATCTATTTTGTTAACACTGTGTGAAATTATAGTGTCGAGACATTTGAAAAAGAAAAACAATCTGAGATTCATATTCCAGTTCAAATGCATATTAATGTTTCTCAGTTACTGAGTTGGGTAACTATTATAAAGCATATTATCTATTAGGAAAACTATATTTTTAAATAATGCGCGTGTCTGTATTTTGTGTAACAAACCAATTTTTTAAAGTAATGCTTACTAATAACGTCAGATGTAAGTACCTAAGTATTTAGTTGTGACGATTGTTAGTCTTACACAAAGCAGCGGATGTTGGTACCTATAGTAGTAATACATAACCGCAAGGCAATATCAGTAATATAGTAAGTTTGGTAAAATATAAATATTTAATTCATTTATCTCTGTAGTCATAAATATAACATGGATAAAAATTATCTTTACTTTATTTTATCAGCTAGATTTTTTTTGTGTATGCATTGTCATAATGCCAAAATATTTTATTGTGTGTTTTATGTTTCTGTATTGCTTACAAACTTTAAATTTCTTCTGGTAAATTATTTTATGGAAAAACTATCATTTATAGTACATCAATAATACAGACAGCATACGTCCTTGTTAATTACTATAAGAACACCCTACATGGTACAGACTCTACTTGGCCAAAAGACTCATCAACTAGAAACCACTCTGTTAGATTCACCTTAATGAAGGCTTTAGGATCCACTAACTAAAACTGAGAAAGCTAAATACAGCCAATAGAACCAGTCAGCTAATTGGAATTAAAATAATTAATTTAAGTATATTTTTAAATTTTTATATTTTACTATGTTTATACATCTCTCATTGATATGAAAGTCAAAGTGATAATGCACAATGCAGTAGGCATAGTTTTGACTAAAAAAAAGGTTAACCACGACAGCAAATCCTATATGGATATATAAAAGATTGCAGATTATGTATAGTATTTTTAATTTACAAATGCGGGTGCGCCGTGACTTTGTGTACATGCCACAGCCATATCACACAAATGTATTGTAGTGTGTGTGAGTGGCGTGTGGCTAATTCTACTCCACTTGGTCATAAAAAAAATAACTTGAACGTACCAATAGCAATCTCCAGTCTAATGTTGAGAGAATCCACTACGGATTTATTCAGTTAACCATTCACACACACACTACAATCCAGTGCCATAATACCGTTTGATATTACCTCTATTTTATTATAACAATTCTCCTACATAGTTATAGTAGCCTGGTGTACATCAGGTTGGAAATATTGTTGTCAGTCTGATGTCTGATTATAAATAATACATTATTTAGTAAGAGTATTGAACACCTCTGTGCATTTTCAGGTTAAATCGCAACTACACTTTTTCGGGTGCAACTGGGTAAAAACGCCACTAAGCCAATAATTTATATCTTAGGAAGCGAAGGATCAAATATTGACACACGACGAATTATTATGATAAGTTAACCAAATTCTTTTGTTGACAGTCCCTAGTAGTATATTGTATCAGTAAACACTTCTAACAATTTTATTATATATTAGTATGAGATCTTAAAATATAGTATTATATCTTTAGAACGACATTGAGACCATTCCCATTGTTACCCCAACTGCTAAGATGTAGGTGTTTCGGTTTGCAACATCTGTCCTGGTTATCTACTGTTGTTTGTTGGTTAAATGACGTTTTACAAAACTTTCACCTTTATAAAGCAGTTAGATTCCTTTTTTGTAGATGACAGGCTGGCAATCTGTCACTATTTTGGGGCACTGCTTGGTCGATTTTGTGGCTTTTTGTGTAGTTAAATATTTCCTAAAGTGATTTTCAAAAATTTATATTAAAATAGAATAGCCTTTATTACAGATGTCAGGTACATTCCGGTTAATAAATGCAGTGTAATAAAATAATATTATGCAATTATATCTAATTTACTAACCTCCACCATCTGTGACTTCCTTATCCGTTTTTTCTATGTCAATAATCGATAGTGACTCTGGGACGGCCAAGCTTTCGTCGAAGTCCGAGTCGATGCCCGGCGATAGAGAGTCCAAGCGTTGAAACAGTCCTGGTATACAGTCTCCAGGCGCATTGCCGGGTGTTGGAGTGTCCATAGCGTAATTTGTGTAACTGTATTGTTCCTCATCTGAAGAAGAAGACATATTGAAGTAACAAAACTATATCAGTAGGTAGGAAATTGTCACTGCACTGCTCAAATGTTTAGCGATCTCCTGGTTTCATGATTAACTTTATTAAACGCAATTACTGCTATACTCTCAATAATTAATATTGTTTAATTTCCTCATATTGGAAATAGAACATGTTATTGTTACTTCATTTTTATGGATGTTTTCAAACAGTTGAAATACTAAATATTACATTATCACGGGTGAGTCATTACTCATTACACAAGAGAATTCTGTGGGATAAAAATATTTAACAAACAATCACACACTTGTCTTTAATTCATAGTTAGGGTTTTCCTTTATTTTTGGACTTTGATTAACTATTTAGGAATAAACATAAAATAAATTATATAATAATCTATGCACTTCATAATACTTATTATTATTATTTAATGCTAATTGTGAGATTTTACTCATTTCCTGTAACTAATCCTAAAAAAAGTAAAAAAATCACTTCTTTTATTGTCAATCTCTAATTTTGATGATAAAATAGATTCCTCATGAGGAAAAACAAATCACATTCTAAACAAAAACACTACCTCGTTTGATTAAATTATGAAAACTTAATGTCAATTCACTTCGTTCCATACGTTCCACAACAATAAAACACTATATACTGCACTATATCATGGCAAAACAGTGTGGTTGATGTCTTCCATTACACGGTACAAATCCAGCACTTGTGCACATAATCTATTGTGATAAGATAACGTTTTTGTCACCTGTCCAATTATTCACTTTCTATAAAGCCTTCGCAACAGATGTACGTGAACTTTTAACTCTACTATAGTTAAAGACGTTTACTCGGTAATAAAATAAGACAACTGACGATCGCATAGGTCCAAGCCGCTTAGAAAGAAGCAATTCAAGCTGTTTCAGTCCATGGTTCAATGAACAAGGCTGAATTGCAAGGTTTTATTGTCAATGTCCAAATAATTCAATAATGAAATCTTTACTTACTTACTACCCTGATTTTCGTCACATTTACATGGCACAGTTTAGTTAGTGTTTTTCATGAGTGTTCTGTCTGACTGACAACCAAAGTCTAATATAATAAAGTAGGTACTGGCAGACCCTGAGAAATTCCAGTTTGAATCATATAATCAAATGGGTAAAATAATGGATGGTTAATTTCAAGGTTCTTTTACAGACTTTATTGAATGAAAAAAGTATTTCGACGTCACCACAGACGTCACCGACGGAATTCACAATAAATAAATTCACATGACGTCAGTCAGACATAATCTGTCAGTCAGGGGTCTAAAACATTTTAATGCTTTCATAAGTCTTATAGCTTTTTGTTATTATTATGTACCTACATCATACTTACTCATAAAATACCTAGATGTTTTTAATTTTTATATTTTTCTCGAAATGACTACGTAATTATTACGTTCTATGATCTAGCAAGTCCATTACTATTATTATCAAACCAATGTTTCATTTTATATTTGAGATAAGATTTCTAAAATATGTTTTAGGTAGGATATTGAAGAATTTAATTACTGTATTTCTTCTTTCTTCTACCCTGCTCCCAATTATTTGAGGTTGGTGCAGTACCTATTTTGATGATATCGAAATACTGCTACAGATTTTTGGCATTCGATTTTATGGCCGGACGCCTGCCTGACACCAACCCTCCTTGGGTGAATTTAATTTCTGTCTGTGAAACTTAATGAAGTAATCTTAAAACAGGCAGGGTCATCTGGGCAGGTACTATCTCTGCTTTTCCTATTTCAAATATGAAACAGATTGCCGTGTTTCGGATTGAAGGAAAAAGGTAGCCAGTGTAATCACTGGGCATGGAAGGCATTTCATCGGCTTCAGGATGACAACGCTACTGCATATCAAGTGATTTTTTCCTTGTTATTGCAAGTTTTTATTTATAGGCAAAGGTATTTACTTACCACCAGGTGGGCCGCCAGCTTGTTTGTCATCTAGTTGTATAAAAAGAAAGTTTAATGGTCTCGCGGTAATTACGCATTTATCCAATGTCAAGTGTAAGTAGTATTTTACTCTAATAGTGTATGGTAGATAGATTGAGTTAAAAACATGATATTATGATATAAAAAGAGGTAGATCATAAGCGATGCGGAAATGCACTAATTATGCAAGCAAAATAAATAAAGCTAATGGAGTCACGTATCATGAGTAATTAGGCCAAAATTATATTACCTATTTAATTTGGTTTGGACAAACAATAGCTGTCTTTTTTGTTACTATTGGATTAATTATGTCATCGCTTTTCAAATTATGCAAATGTAGTGAAATATAAGTAAAATAATAGAAGTGTACATGTGTGTTGCTATAGCAGTTCGGATCATGTGTTTTTCCTCTTTTGTCAGCGTATAAATTATGTAATAATATATAATCATTGGTTATAAATGGAGTCTCACGTCACGATCACGAATTCGTGTTAAACTTTATTGATGAATTGTAAAACAAAAAAAAGGTTTGTAATACCTGAAAATTCTCCAATTATGTCAAACGTCAACATAACTTTTTAATTGTGAGTAAGAAGCAAAGAAGTCAAACTTATACAGCGTAAAGGAAATTACTCATGTCTAGGGCCTGATTTGTCCCCAAAGACTACAGTATTTATTGTTTGTTCCCAAGAAAATAGATTAAACTGGAAGCCACATCACCAGCGAAAAAGTGAAGACATAAAATTTATCCTTTAAACTTCTTATTTCCTATTTGTCTCTTTTTAACAGCTTTCTAACCACTAAAACACGAGTATTAGACGGTCACGTGACCGCTTAAAGGAATTATTGTAAGTAAATAAGTAAGATAATGATTTACGAAGTCCACATGCAGTGTAATTAATATAATGCGACGCTGGTTACTTTTAATGTCTATATTTTTATTTGATTATGACATGACTAACTCTTTTGATTGTCTTATCATTAATAAGTATAATAACAAGCTTGTGTTTTTATTTTTAAGTTAAATAATAAACCTTATAAATCGAGTAGTAACTGCCTATGTTACACAGGCAGTTACTACTACCTGCCAATCCTGCCATATTGTTGTACAGAAAAGGAGGGGTCTTTTATACTAGGGTTTTTCAAACTTCAAGGAAGAGGCCTACACATTCTAAGAACTGCGTGCAGTAAGTAAGTAAAGATATTTTTGATTTTGATTTGAAGTTTGATTTGTGAAAACAGAATGCTAACTCATTATTTTTTGGCAAATACATTGCAAAAAGTGCCTATAATACCAGAAGAGCAAAGTTGTTTAAATACAATAAAACTTAATACTTAGGTATACAGTTTAGCAGAGGGAGGGTTCTATTCTATCTAACGTCAATACTGCACAATTTTAGCATACCCACCTATTTTTATTACCCGACTGCAAGGAAAGGGTTAGATTTTTCGCGCGTATTCCATCACGTGGAGAAAATTAATTTAGTGATGTATATTTGTAATTATTCTTTAGTACCTCATAATTATCTTTCAAACGGCTGAACGGATTTTTATAATTAAGGTATCATTAGCTTAGTCTTGACAGCCCACCCAAGTGTTCTTAGATAGGTATCTAAGTGATGTTTAACCCTTAATTACTAACATGGGGTCAACCACAGATATAGGGTCAACGGAACTTTGCGTTTAAGAAAAAAGTAGTGGTCGCGTGCTAACCTTCCCAATGCACTCGGTAGCTTCCAACTCGTGTCAAAGTTTTAATTTTCATAATGTTATAATCCCGGGAATGGAAGAATTCGTCGCCGCCCTCTACCCCATGCGAGTAATTACCTACGTAACTTTTTTGACAAAGGTAAGTTGGTCATTTCAATTTATATCTGTGTATAAGTAGATATTGAAATTGTTATTATTATTGGTACAATTAAGTCAGACATAATATGGACTTTTTTTAAAATTTTATGTAAATGTGAGTATTTACCTAATCATGATTTTGTATTTTTTTTCTAAATTTTGTCATGGATAGACGATACCTCAGTTTTGCAATGGTAAGGAGGAAGTTGACGAAGAATCGGTCGGAAGCTCAGTCTAGGAGAGATAGATGAGATAATGTTGGGAATATGTGAACAAAGGGTTCGGGTGTCGCAAAGAGTTTACCCTTGATTGGTATAACAACGTTTAGTTGAAAATCGTTTCAGCTAATTTTAGTTACAATAAAGTCATTTCACATAATTATTCATTTGACCAAATATTCAATTGGTAGAAATTTATTTAGCATAATTATTTCTTTGACATAATGTCATTTCACCGAATTTTCAAATGCACTAATTTTATTTAACCTAATGTTTAACTAGAATAATAATGATTTGGTCGAAAGATCGTATCGAATATTCAGTTCAGTAATAATTCAGTGAAAACGCCCTAAAGTCGCTTCTGGCACTCGCCGGCCGCTGCCGCGGCACGCTTGCTTGGCTCGTGCGCTGTGTTCATGTAAACTCGCTTCGCTCCTCGCTAACCTATTGTTGAATTGAACATTCGATGAAATGAAAATGATACCACCTGTACCCCTAGTATGAGTTTGTTAGTTTTCGAGGTCGACCAAACGTATCGTCTCTTTTCATACATTGCCCACTAGCGCCTCTAGCGTAAACTATCAGAAACAGTGGGCAATGTATGAAAAGAGACGATACGTTTGATCGAGCTCTAAAACTATCAAAACTCATACTAAGGGTACTGAACAATAATACTGAGGAACAATAGGTACATCAAATGAACATTTTACTTTTTGATCAATAGCGCAAATGTTGTTATCGCAAATGAACATTCGATTAAATGAAAATTATGTTAATCGATATTATACAAAGTGATTGTTTTCTTAAACGTTGTTCGAAGAAGTGATTTTCGACTAAACGTTGTTATACCAAACAAGGGTGAACCGTCGCAACGGGGATGCAGGACTTAGGTTAGGTTAAGTTAGGTTTCAAAGATAAAAAATTATAAAAAAAATAATGAAAAGAAAAAAAAAATAAGCTTAGTATGGAATTTTTCATTACAACCAATCCTCCAAAAAAAAAATAAAAAAAAATAATAGTATAGGTCGCAAGTCTAACCTAACCTGCACCCCCTTTGCGACACCCTAACCGAACAACGTGATCACAACAGTCGCTGATACTGTTAAAAGGTAAATAAACGAATCTCCTGCACATTCAAACGAATCGTCTCGAAATCGCTTTTGCACACTATAGGAAAATTTCTTGTGTCTTATAAGAAATTCTTGTGATCTACACAAGAGATCTACTTTACTATGAAGCATGTGCGGTGTCCACACTTTCATTAGGCAATATTTTTTAATGAAACAATGAGAAGGTATACCTACTATAAAAGTGAATGTTAAACATTTAATAAACATAGACTATAAATTTAGAAATATGAAGTCTTCCGCCCGCAAAATTATACTTTTTTGAAATACGATTATGCGTAGGTACAGACAACAGCTCGTTGAGTTACCACAAACTGTCAAATTTTCCCAATCGATTATGCATTTTATATTTAAAAGCCTTAGGTTGAAAATCGTTTGGAGAAATTTGACATTTTTGTATAGCCCGACGTGCTGTTGACTGTACTTATTCAATTATGGAAATGCAGCAGAATTATAATAATATAATACAATAATATTTTTCTAGTTTTATTTTTCTTGAAACCCTGTCACTAGCAAGTTGGTTATAATAGATTCAGCAAGTAGAAATAACCGACTGTTTTTAAACTAGCAAACACTCAATAGCAAAGGGTCACTCAATAGCAAAGGGCCCTGCTAGAAAGACAAAATATTCGAACGCATATTTCTCAACAATTATATTTATATCTAGGTTGTACTGAAAAGTTATTTGGGAGGTAAAAATAAGAGGCTCGTTGAATACTAAATAATTTAGTCTGTAAACTTTCAATTAACAAAGGGCCCCGCTGGCACATCACAGAATTATTTAAATTTTTTTCATTAATTTGCAAGGGTAGAAATTTTAACATAAATCGATAGGTAGAAACGTATATTAACTCGATTATTTAGGACCTAAAACAAACATACATGGGGTCCCGCTGCATATACAGATATCTCACTAGCAGTAAAAAAGTGAAGACATCTTTTATGATCCCAAGTAACCTTTGAATGTTCCCGGTTCCTACCTGTCTCTTTCTAACTCTCCCCACAAGTAATATGATAACGTAAGTACGTATTACGTACTAGATGGTCACGTGACTGTAGTAATAATATGTGTGCTCTAGTGGGTAGAAAGCACAGATATATCAATCTAAGGAGATCGGGCGAATCGCCGAGTTCATAGGAAGACCGAGTGTCGCGACTCGCGATCACCGGCCGTACTACATAACACAATGAAAGTTAGGCACAGCCGCAAAGGAGATCGATCAAATCGGTGTGTTCATAGAAAGTCCGAGTGACGCGGACGGCGAAGTGGCGGTAATGTATGCCCAATGGGCATACACTTATCACAAGTTAAACGCCGGCTTGGCCTATCTCCTTGTATTATTAAATCTTTGGTTGAAGGAGACAAATAGAAAATAAGAAGTTTCAAGGACAAATTTTTCGTCTTCACTTTTTCATTGCTAGTGTGGCTTCCAATTTTACCCATAAATTTCTTGCTCGCTAACAACCCTAGTCTAGGGAAGGGGTCCCTACCCAGTGGAGGTTTGGCAACCTTACTTACAGTCAGGAACAAAACACCACAGTGTTATTTTACTGTGGTCTTCTATTCTATAAGGTGGAGGTATGTATTACCCCAGATCAGGTGTTCCAAATTCAAACGGCTAGTCTACTGCGACTGCGCTCTATCTCGATTAAAACCTTCAACGAAAGAACCTAAGCTATATTCTTAAACTTAAATGTAGGTAGACAACGTAACGGCAATTCATAGGTTCATTAGGTTTACATTACAGTGGGCGAGTTAAATCGTGGTGTTGCAAGTTTTGTCTAAGTCGACTGCGGTAACAATCAGATGATTGTCAGGGCTGATTTATCTCCACATGTCTTGCCACCTTACCGAAATCTGTCAGTTTTACGAGTATTCGTCACAGTTCGTACAGTCAGCCAACGGGTCCGTCTAGACAGGGACAATCGTGAGGGGGACATGGGAAGAGAGGGGTTCGGTGGCGCCACCGAACTGCCGAATTTGACGTGGTCAAGGGACACGGCGCGAGGCCTTTTCTTAGTGCCGGCCGTCGACTGTAACTGACGAAGATCCTTGATTGAGTAAATATGTTTTAGGCGCTAGGCTTCTCGGACCCTGTGAGGCCGTTGGCGGTCGCTCACGCTTTGCTCCGTTTCCGGAATTTTCCTCAACTTCAAATTCGTCGAACCACTGTATGTTTTTACGCTGTGGTATCGTTCTGTACCGACAGTGATAAGAACCATCGATGCTTGAGAGTTACTATCTTTCCTTCAGTCTTCTCCTTAGGTACTTCTTGCATCAATAAACCTAATTATTAAAAATGATTTCGCTGAAAGTATTACTCCCTTCCTGAGCGTCCCTTTTGCCGCAGGGCCCTGATTTTCAACTTTATTGATAATCGATTAGGTACCACTTCAGCCTACATAATAATAAGTTTAAAAGAAGAATAGCCTTTTTTATCCAGTGATGAGTATCTTTGAACTGGGGTTAGATATATATACTCTTTTTTTTTGACGGGGAGGTCATATGCATTTAGGTACGCATCTTCCCTGCGGGGTGGTGCCAACCGCAGGGGATATGTGGGATTCGAGGTGAAGGCTTCCATACCCACTAAACATCCTCCCCGGCCTGACCTTTAGTGCGCTATTACGGGTCGGCTCGGGATCAGCGCACGTGAGCGCAACTACACCGAGACCGTCCCAACGCTGCCTGTCTAGGCACTCTTTGCACCAATTGGTGGCCAGCAGCCACTCCTCCACCGACGGCTGCTCAACCTGGCGCGTCCTCCTGACGAGGACACCGGGAGCAGCCATCGGACCGCACCCGGGGGACTTCGGGCGCGGTCGTGACCCAGAAAAGGGCCGTCCGGAACTAGCCGTGGTGGGAAAACAAAAACAACTCGACGATGGCATGTGACTTCGAATGCTAAGGGGACCACGCTTGACATCAAAAGCCACACACCCGCCGAGAAAGTTTCCCCACCACGATACCAGGAGGCTTCCGGACGTGGACCCCAGCATTATGAATTCCTAAACAAGACACCGTGTCAAAGGTGCGAGCACTTCTAGTTTTATTATAAAATCAAAATTGACACTAAGCTGAAATAATTGATTGTGTTCGTTTCAAGGCCCAGGTTTTGTAAAAGCTGACATAATTAGTTGTTAGGCAAACCGATTGAGTGTTAACCGCGTAAAGTAGACCGGTCTAATAGCGATCTAGAACCGGAAAAATTGTGTTACTTCTATTAAACACATAGGTACTTCAATTTATGTGGCGTTTTAACAAATTATGTTTGATTTTATCACACACAATATACAGGGTGTTTGGTACATACATGGGGTATCGAGCGGGAGCGGGCATCGGGTAAAATAGTCATATAAATACTATTGTTATATTAAAAAACAAAATTGTAAAAATAATTTTGTAATTTTTCATACATTTTGTTTTTCTGACCGAACTATTTATATGGAGAAATATTTCTTTTTTTAAATTTTTGATATCACCATATTTATTCGACTATGTTAGCATGGATCGGTGCCTGCTTAATATCCCATGTACCAAACACTCTTATAGAAAATAGAAGGAATCTGTTCAATACGCTCTCGTGTAAGGGAACACAGCATCTCTGACTGACATGAAATCTCATAACGTTTCAAAACAACGTCTGACCGAGAATGCCGCGAGATACGTTTTTTTTTAAATAAATTATAAAATAAATACGGTATTGCTACGGTATTACTTGAAGCCGGGATTTCTGAATTTCGGTCAATGACTATGTTTACACTCTGTAAAATTGGTGGGATGCTACTGGGGTGTCCCAGAAGTAAAGAGACGAAATAATTTTAAAAATATTTCATTTAAAATAACCTGATATAATTTCAATTTGGTATGAAAAGAAAGTACAACTAATATATTTTTTAAATCCCAATTCCTTTGTATCCAATGTTTCTCATATTGGTTGCAGCATGCTTCATGACCGCTTTTCCAGGAGTAGCTGCTACTCTTTTAGCTAGTCTCGTCCATCGGTGTTTGAAAGATGTTAACTTTTGTGGTATATCTGTGTACTTTTATACTCTTTTTTGCACAGGGCCCAAAACATTTCAATACCACAGAGCTGGAGGAACATTTGGTAATAAAAAGTCTGTTTTATATTTTCAAAGCGTCAAGCTAATAGCTTCGTCTGCGCACTCTATACACTACAACAACACCTTCTTCGGCCAGAAGCTTTTCCAAGCAACATCAATGCGACGTCCAATTTCTTTGTCTTTTCTGTTACCAAAACCAACTATCTATTGTAATATATAATAAAAAAACTTGTTCGCATACAACACTGTCTTTATTTAGGTACATGAATATAACACTCTGAAAAAATCAAACAGGAAACACATACAAAAACAATTTACATAGGAAGCGGTGTAAAATTAATTCAAAACGAGATCAAGAAATTTTGAGCCAGGTTTACGGTTTCCAACACTATCTGGCTCAAGTAGGTACCTATACGTACTTACTCATCAACAGATTCCATTGTCTGCCCATCAATCTTTATACCACATGCTGGGGCAGTGTTGGTCATCATCATAACTTTTGTTGAATAGGTTTTATAAACCTAGACTAATTAATTTTATTTGCCACTAGAAGACACCTGTGCACAATAGGCAAAGCTGATGACCCCATCTGTAGAATGTGTGGTGAAGAGGAAGAAAGCATGGAACACATACTATGTGACTGCGATGCACTAGCCAACAGGCGACTAAGGGTCCTAGGTTCAGCCTACCCTAAACCAGAGGACTTTATAGGCCTTATTCCCGCCAACATCGTGAAACTCATACAAAATGTTTTCGATGTTGGCGGGGATGGGTGATAAGGAAAGGGGAAGCACAAAAGATTCCATAGGGTCGAAGTGCTCTGAGATACGGCCTCACCCCCTTATTTAAAAATAAGAATAAGAATATTAATTTTATTTACTCCTAGTCCGATGTTTCCTAACACTTTAGTGTTGTGATCACGGGTGTACTAAAGAAGTAGTTTTCTTTAATGGTAGCGCTCCGACCGCTTTGTACGCTTATAGTTTTTTTTGTCGTTACTCAGTGAAAAAGTAGCATTCTAACGGTAAAAGAATTTTTTTCACACAGCCGGGTGCAAGGTGACATACCTAGTGTAAAAACTTTATTGTTGCTAGTTAATATTCTATTTTTTGATTTTTAAAATTTTTAATTATGTACTCCGTTTAATGTTTTTATTTTTATTTTACTTTTAGGATAAAGATTTATGTTTGTATTGCAGTATAATCATTTTAATTGAGTAGTTAAGTGGTTGATTATTTGTATGTATGCAGGTGTTTATGAAATGCTGTGCACAATTATTATTGGTCAATTATTATTGTTTTCAAGCTTGTACTGTTATTTTTGTAAATAATTATAGTTGTGTATTTAGCTTTTATACTGTTATTGTGTCCATAAATAAATAAATATAGATGTGTAGTACTCGCACAAAACTAAGAAACCATTACGAGAATACGATCACAGCACTGTTACTGTTTAGCCGCAGTTACAACTGTTAAGATTAGTGATTGTCTTAATTTCCGTGACCACGAACATTGAAAAGTGTTACGAAACACTGAATCTTTACAAAACAAACCAAAATACCAAATACTTAGATCCGTAAAAGTAGCATACAGTTTTTACCGATTTTCGAACGATCATCACGCGAGCACAAATCGCACCTCCAGTGCAAGACTGTCGCATTTGCATTTTTTTTTAAAGTGAGTTATACATTATAATAAGTTATTTCAACCAACCCTGCACTTGGTCCGTTAATGTCACTTATGTAGTACTAATAGTTTCCGTGTGAGGGCTAAGTGTCGTTGTTGCTGTGGCACTAGGAGTCACATCATCTCATTGGTCAATTATGCCGCGGCCCACCGCAAATGTAGGAGTCTCTTGGGGCTACAACTTAGACAAAGAACAGGATTCTTTGTCTAAGGGCTACAACGTTACTAAAGTAAATGTGACATTTTATTTTATTAATTTATAGAGCAATAAAGTTCTAAGTACATACATACTTTTGACCAATAAAATTTATAAAATTAATGAGCTTTACCTTTAATAAAAGGGAGAAAACGAAGTCGTAATCCAAATAACTCGAAGAAAAATTCTGGCGAAAAATATCGTTGAAAAAAAATTGAGAGAGTGCTTACCGTGTCTCAATTACATTACTATTTTTATTTTAATGCCACAAAGTCACAATTGAGGGGCTACACAGTTCAAATTAATAATATAGTTGTTTATTAACATATTTTACTTTGTTGTTTTAATAATTATACAGGGTGTAAAAGACATGAACAGTCAAACGAGAACCATGTATTCTGCTCACCATCATAACATTTTTCTTCCTTTAGACTATACCTGGGAAATTGATAGTTACGATTTTATTGAAGATCAAAGTCATAATTTTTTTTTCCTTTTTTTTATGAAAACGTATTCTATACGTTATTTCTTAATTATTGTCCAAAGAAACATTACCACTTTTTTTAGTATTTCATAACAAAAAATGGCTTCAAAACGTTAGCGTTCAATGTAGCTCACTCGATGCGCACGGACACTAACGAACGGGGCCGCCGTCTGGCAAAATTATCACGGTTTTGCGAGTTGCGTGCGAGTTGAGCCCTTTACATTGCGCGGTACAATTTGCAATTTTTTTTAACACCAAAAAATAAAAATCATTTCCCAGCAATATTTTTTTTGAAATATGTCTTATTTTGATGTATAGAATACGTGATTTTCGTTTGACTGTTCATGTCTTTTACACCCAGTATAGTTAAAATTACGTCTAATGATAAATCCTATATTCACCTTTCCTAATTATGACAGTATTATTATTTTACTAAACACTGAAACTTTAAATGCCTCCGGAGGTGTGATACATGAGCGTAAATTTTGAAAAATATACATGTGTAACTGGACTACTTACACCACAAAGCAGTATGAACACGTTTTAATACTTTTTTTTTATGAAAAAAGGAAAGGGGACAAATGAGCAGACGGTTCACCTAATGGTAAGTGATCACATCTGCAACACAAGAAGAATCGCAAATGCGTTGTCGGCCTTTAAAGAAGGAATACGCTCTTTTTTTGAAGATTTTGAGCTCGTATCGGTACAGTTGGTTCCACAGTCTTGTGGTTCGCAGCAAAATTGCGTGAAAAATGCACGGTTGTGGAAAACCAGAAATCCAGACTGTGGGGATAGATTTGACGTCATGAGGAACGATGGCGGATTGCAGCGGCAGTTATAAAAGTCAGAACATTCCCCGTGATAAAAGCAATAGAAGATGCAGAGTGATGATACACCTCTACACAACGACGACATGAGCTCCTTCAGGTGGTAGTGCACCTGCCAATGTGACTAATAGTGTCTAAAAAAATCTTAAAAATTGGTCTCACCAAAATAAAATTAGAAATGGCATGGCTCTGAAACTAACCTGGAGCTATATTCATAAATTTTTATGCATCTCGTAGATAATTTCATTATTATTAAATATTCATAAAAGAAAAACTTCAAAATTGAAAATTTTATGTAACCCCCGACAAATTTATAGCTAAGAACCATCTCGATCACGTCGGCTGTTAAACAAAAAAAAACCGCATCAAAATTGGTCCATTCGGTTAGGCATGGACAGGTCAAATTTATAACACCCCTCTTTTTGTATCGGGGTTAAAAAGAAGCATTTTCAGCCATTTTACGTCGCAATTTTATGTCGCCAGCATTTTACGTCGCCTTAAGATGCATATCGCTCTTAGTCTGAAAACATATACTTTTTAACTTCTAATTTGAGTATATTTAAATGCAAACTAATTATAATACAGACTCGTCATTTTGATTATAAATAAGGTATTTCGTTTATAAGATTCAATATAATAATTATTTTTGCTTTTTATCTGTATTTCAAAAACTGCTGATTATCATATCAAGCCGAGTATTTATAGATTTGGTATTCTGCAAAAATAAAATACTCGTAGCAGTCAGCAGAAATTTTAATTGATTAATTTAATTAATTATGTTTATTTTATCAGCGTGTAAAAAATAATGTAAAATGTATCCAATATCAGAAGTCTAGCTACATATGACATCTTGATGCCGGAAAACTTTGCTACAAAAATAACTTTTATTTTTTCAGAAAGCAACGTCTAGTTATTGACCACAAGGTGTCGAGACATTGTCTCTCATGAAAGGGTGGTGCTCTAGAAATAATAGCACGGATTTACACATGCAGCCACTGGTGGGCAGAGAACGTGCCGGCACTTGACCGCAGTCGCTTTCCGCGCACCGACCGGCCTCCGCGCACCCTCGCACGCGCACGTAACACACCCGCCAAATTCAAACTTCGAACTCACGTTCCGAAACTAAAACAATTTATTTCCCGTAATTGCGAACGGGCCCACTGAAGCGAAGCTGGCCAGTGTCAAAATTGCCACTGGCCCGTTGACATCGCATTGCGATAAAAACTAATTTTCGGAACGTATTTTCGTCGCGATTTTGGCGAGTGTGTTGTCCTAATGTCTCCCTGAACAGTGAACGTGATAAGGTGATTTCTCCTCTATGTGAACGATGGTGGATTCCACATAAGTCTTATAAGTGTTGAAGTTGTAAATTTTTGTGAAGTTTTTAATTTTTCGGTGAGTAAATTAAATTTAGTCGCCAATCAATGATAGCTTCGCTTTCTAAATAGTCGACCATGAGTGTCGGCAACAGTCACGAATTCAGTCTGATACAAATCTTCAGTAACAAAATATTGTATATAATTTATTTGCAGGCGTACTTTTAAACTGGTGTAAAACTCGTTTTATGAAAGTAAAACTGTTCGGTGTTCGAAGCACTCGGCTTGTTACATTTCACTCGATTAAGTACAGGAGGAAAAGTTAACATTTATCATTTAAATTAACTGTTGTATAATTCCAGACAGATTATAATATGCCGTTTAGATTAATTGCTGTTTATCTTAATTTTAGGTTTGCGCAGTTTAAAAAGTGGCTTAGCAATTGCAAATATTACTTGAAATGGTTTCATAAGGTGCATTCCAATTTTTTAGTATTACATTGACCAGAAACTTACGTAAGTACTGTCAAGTACATTAATGATAATAGTACTGGCGTTAATCTTAAGAGGAAACACAAGGCCCGTTTTTCCATACAAACGTAGTCCCCTGTTTCCTCCCTGGACAATGCCGGTAGAGTTATAATTTTTTTCCTGAATATCTATGGCCACTATTAACATGTCCCTATGTTTTCGTTTTTTTCATAAATTAACTATTAAAAGATATATTAACGTTCAAAAACTTAAAAAAATGGCCAAATTTTCCTCTGTGTTCAAACATCCAGGAAACAAATTTGACTAAATTATATTAAAAAATTAAAACATAGGAACACAGCTTAAGCCTTTGTTATTTTTTTTATGAAAAAAGTACTTAAATCGGTTAAGTTTTGGAGAAGAAATTAGGGGACTACGAATCGTTGATTTTCTGTTCTTTTAATAGGTATTTTCAGTCCAAGCTGCAGTTGTCTCTATCGCGCTCTGCGGGGGGAGGCTTGAGGTTAGGGAGACGTGGACTAACACGTATACACTCATGACGTGAATTGTAGTCGATAATTTTATCGATTTAACCTAGTGTTGTTCATCAATATCGATATTTCTAGATGAATATTTTGCGTGCAGTGTATTTAACACATTATGATGTTCGATTGTTAGCTCAACTGCGCAGATGCTACTGATCAAATTAACTTCACTGCCCCTCTGGCAACTTAGGATTATCACGCGGCCTTCTGCCACTGCGAAACTAATCCCATCGCCCCCACTATGAGTTCCGTTCGCCTTCCGCGTTCATACCCTGCCCGCCTAGCATTACCACCGAAACACAATATGATATAGCCATTTATCGCTTTGAACTGTCTTATATAATAGGACTAGCTGTGCCCGCGAATTCGTCCGCGTGGATTTCCCATTTTTGCAACATTTTTCATAGATGCTCAACTCCTATTAGTCGTAGAGTGATGCTATGGAGGTATATAGGCCTATATCAGGGTTTCCCATACTGCGCGTCGCGATGCCCTGGCATCCCAGGGTTCGCGGTTCTATCCCGGGGGCGGGCGTAGTGAGACGATCCACATAGAATGGCTGTCTAGCTGCTATGCGAGCTAGTCGAACGAAAATAAATATAGAGAAAGAAATGAAAGTCGTGATTTCAAAAGTTGAGCCCGGATCGAATGCCTAGGGTGGGCGGAAAAATATTTTCGGACAGTTTCATAAAATCTATGGCACGGAACCCTTCGTTCACGCGTCCCACTCCTTCTAGGCGGTTTTTTTTACTATTTTTACAGGATGTCTCTGATGACCTTCTTTGAGTCACCAGGGCTTTTAATAAAAGAGACCTCGGTGGGTCCTCAAGCTTTAAGGACGAATCACTCCAGAGAGGATTCCTGACCGGTGAGCATCTCCCTCGGAGGAGTCTCTGAACCTATTAAAGTTTCTAAGGCGTCCGAATGTGACGGGATCAGTAGTTCCTAAGATAAGCGCGTTCAACCTAACAAAAAACAACTCAGTATAGATGCGTGCGCAGTACCTACTTGATCATTATTTAGCTGCGGAGTTATGTTAAAACTATGATATCTCTGAAGATATTCATTGAAATCTAATGATGTAAAGAACAATTTTGTACAAAAATAAATACTTGTGATGAATAATGTATTTATTTTGATAAGGAATAATATTATGTTTACAAAAATACCTTCGCATTATTTTAGAGCAAAATTTATTAACAGAAATAGGTTATAGCGAGTCAACCTTAAGACATAGATAAATGCTCTCTGAAACTTTTTTTTAGAACTTTTAACGGAGAAAAATTCCGTTATACAGAATTTTTGCGTAACTTTAATCGTTTACGCAGCGCACGCAAAGAAAACTCTGAAAATCAAAATTTATTATTTTCCGTGTATTTCAAACTATGATATTTCTTAAGATATTATTTTGATAATGAATTATATCATGCATACAAAAACACCATCGCAGATAATGCATTATTTTAGAACAAATTTGTTTACCAAAAAGACAGGTTATAGTGGGCCAACCTTAAAATATAGACATATGCTGTCGCGGACTTTTTTTTTGAAATTTTAATGGAGAACAATTCCGTCATACTTGATTTTTACGTAACTTTAACCTCTTACGCAGCGCACGCAGTGAAAGCTTTGAAAAGAAATATTTTTCTCCCGTTTTTGCAACATTCTTCATTGATGCTCGGCTCCTATTGGACTTACCGTGATGTTATATAGCCTATAGCCTTCCTAGATAAATGGACTATCCAACGGAAAAAGAATTTTTCAATTTGAGTCAGTAGTTGCTGAGATCTTAGGGTTGAACCAAACAAACAAACTCTTCAGCTTTATTATTAGTATAGATTAGTATAGATAATGGAATAGGATATAACAGTCGCCTTGAAATTTTATACAAGCTGCGAACATGTTTAAGCTTTGATGTACATGTTCGCAGTTTCGATAAAATTTAAATTTGGCGGTTACATCCAATGATTTTTGACAATTCAAAGCGATAATGGCTATATCATATCGTGTTTCGGTGTTCATGCTAGGCGGGCTGGTCTATCTAGGAAAGCGCGTGCACCTTCCCTCTCCTGAGGGGGCTGCTGCTTCCGATAGCCTTATAGCCACCACACTAGACAAGGGGTGCTTAGTAAGATGTAAGAGTCTGACATAACCCGAAGGCCGTCCTTCAGGTATCCATAACACCATCTTCTTCCATCAGGATCCGGAAGGTCTTCTTGGCCTCGATTCGTTTCTTGCTCACTTCTCGAAGGGGAAACAGACCGAAAAGTTAGGGGAAATAAAACGATCTCAAAATCTCAAAATCCAATACACAAGCCGATATAAAACAGTGAAGTAATACAATATAAGGTAATACAATATAAGGTAATACAATAATTACACGAAACAAATACTCCGTAAGCGCCGAAATCAAACTTGTCGACTGCAAGGCAGAGTAACGAAAGTCTCTGGGAGCGTGCCGGCCGAGCGCAGGCGGACGCGGCGCCACGCAAACATTGACAGTCACACTCACACATTGATAGCTCGCGCGGCCGGGCACTGCGCGACAGCAATAGATTTTACAAATACCTATTTTTCATTTCTCTAGCCCGTGGTGTTTCCTCTTAAGGTTACATTAAAAAATAAGTAAAATATTTGTTTAACAATCCCTCAAAAATCAATATACAAAAACGTAAATGTTGCGGTTTAATTTTTGCGCAACGAGTAACTCTTTAGAATCGTTAGATTTTGAAAATTTATGACTGACTGAAGTTAAAAAAACAGTATATGGCTGAACAACAGCTTAATTTATTTCATCGTATCCGAATCGGCAATGAAAAATATTAAAAATGATAGGATAAGTGTCGGAATGTTTAACAGGCAGGTGGTCGATTATAAAATTTAATGTCAAAGCCTTAAAGCAATGTTTCGAAACTAAGTCAAACTGTACCGACCTCAAAAAATGGGAAGCAGGGTAGAGTACACAAGAAGTGTCCAAAGTGTATCCTTCTGGGTCTTTAGTTAGCCGATTAGCTCTTTAGCGTTATATCTGAAGAAAATGTCACTACTTATCCCTAATATATTACGTAAACCTGACTCCATATTATTTTATGTTATAAATAGATAAAATTAAAACCACAAGACTTCGATCGATATAGTATCTTTCGTAAGTAATTTTGCTCTCGCATAAAGTCGCCTCGTAAACGGAAATACGTGCATGTTAATATAAATTTTATAAATTGCTATATTATACAAAGTGTAGAACAAACCGAGCGTGTCTTACGGCTTTATAATTTGTAAATATGCATTTCTTACGTAATTCTGCATTCTAATAATTCTGTTTACGTCTTTTTGCATTCCAAATTATCTCGTGAAATTTTATTTTAATAGATATGCAAGAAATATTTTTAAAGTTACGAAATAGCAACACCAAGATCAAATTCCCACGATAGCATGTGACCAATTAATTCATCACATTTAAAAATGCATTTCATATCTTTGTGCAAAGATTTGAATACTTTCATTAATAATTGTACACAAATTTAACCATGAGTCTTATTTCAAACTGGTTAAATTAGTAACTAGTCAATATACGAAATACTCATAATTTCTTTTACAAAAAATAGATATTGCCTGTGACTTTGTCCGCGTTAAATGGTTACTTTGGACATAATTTTGATCCTTTTTGGTTTTTTACTAATTAAAACAACACATGTTTCCAATGAATATACGTATAGTAAACATAGACAGATTTTTTTCGACTTCCATACGTCCTATTTCATCCTCATGTGGGTCCAAATCTCGTCCAAATTTCAAAAAATGCTAGGACAAATACCTACTTATTTATTTCCTTATCAAGTGCCCAAATTCAAAGTTTAATTCTTACTTTTCAATAATGGTAAAGTTATACCAATTACCCAAGATACGTAATTACTAACGGATGTAAATTGTTAAAGCAAAATAAATCTTTTTCATCCCTTCTATTCGAAAAGTGTCGCTTTGTTCCTCTATAAGTGGGAACAAAATAGCTCTTTTCCGATAAGAACTTTTTAGCGGGCGTAAAAGAGATTTGAATTTAGAACATATATCATTCATAGAAATTGAACGCAAATTGTATGAATTACTGGCTGGTACCTACGTGTTGGCTGCACGGAACGGCGGGGACCCACACTAACTAAAAAAAAAACAAAAGCGCGCTAATTACTTTTCTGTTCTTGTTACCTCAGTACATATTTTATTGTATTTTGCAAAAATAATGAGTTCTACTACCTCGAGTTATGAAAGTGATAATGCATTAATTCCTGAAACAATAACTGTAGAAGCTAACAACGTCGTACAAATACTCAAAATGTAAATGAATCGACAACAATATCGATCCCAAATAAAACAGTGACAATAACTTTTAATAATTGCGCTAGCGTATCCAATATAAATATAAATTTGTAATTATTTTTACTTCATTTCACATGTCTTTTTTTAATTAAATTTATTCATTAATTACCTAACAGCGTCTCTTATTTATTTTCTCATAGAAAGGGGATGAAAAGTAGAGTATTTAACTCGAGAGCAAATTATTTTTTCCTCGGGCGATGTACTTTGAATCCCTCGCTGCGTTCAGGATTCTACGTTAGAATCCCTCGCTTTGCTCGGGATTCTATTCTAGAATCCTTCGCTTCGCTCGTGCTTCAAAGTAGCACCCTCGCCATAAAAATACTATTTTGCTCCCTTGTTATACAATCTACTATTATTGTTAAAGTTACAACGGTATTTATTATCTTGTGATTGTAAACATTATACAGGGTGTAAAAGACATGAACAGTCAAACGAAAACCATGTATTCTGCTCACCATCATAACAATTTTTTTCCTTTAGACTATACCTGGGAAATTGATAGTTGCGATTTTATTGAAGGTCAAAGTCATAAATTTTTTTTTCATTTTTTTATGAAAACGTATTCTATACGTTATTTCTTAATTATTGTCCAGATAAACATTATCATTTTTTTTAGTATTTCATAACAAAAAATGGCTTCAAAACGTTAGCGTTCAATGTAGCTCACTCGATGGGCACGGACACTAACGAACGGGGCCGCCGTCAAGCAAAAATATCGCGGTTTTGCGAATTGCGTGCGAGTTGAGCCCTTTACATTGCGCGGTACAATTTGCAATTTTTTTTAACACCAAAAAATAAAAATCATTTCCCAGCAATATTTTTTTTGAAATATGTCTTATTTTGATGTATAGAATACATGGTTCTCGTTTGACTGTTCATGTCTTTTACACCCAGTATAGCTCGGTATAATGTCTCAACCAATTCTTTCGAGCATAGCACTATAATAGTGCGGTAAATTTTATCCAGTGGGTAAACGTATAATATCGAGACTACAACCGGACACTTTCACTGTCAATGTGTTATAATTCTTTTGCGTTTATCGATGAAAACAGGTTTGCGGATTCAGTTAAGATTCAGCGATACGTACAGACCAAGAGAGGTTAGAGTAAGATAGACATATTTTAAAGGAAATTTTATAGGTGGTTTACAAAGACATGACTCTATTTTTGGGGATCTGGCTAATAAATTAAACATGGATTTTTTACCTTTTAACATTGTATTTTTTATCTACTATGATTAAGATCTATATTATATCCATCCACCATTGAAGAAAAGTAATGGGTAAATCTGAAGTGTCTTTTTAAGATTTGCTTTCTAGAGATACTCGTAGAAACAAATCAGAATATATTTTTTTAAGTTTTTGTACTTTAATTGCAACATTTATTATACAATTAAACAATAAACAGTATTGAGGGTTACGAACTTTTGGCAATGAATTGTAATTCTATCGTTTGTAAGATCAAAAATCATATCAAGTAGCATATTGGGGGCTTTGTATGACCGTGAACATAGTTGCATTCGGTTGCTACTATTACGATCTACATCGCTTTAGGAAGTACGTACCTAAGTTAATAGAAAATTTATGTGCAATTTATAATTGCCCTTGCTTTTAGAGGCACAACGCTAGTGTTTGTCTGGATTAGTAAATAGTAAATATAAACGACTCGTATATAATCATTAAAGTAGCTAGTTATAGTTGATTCTAATTGAAATATAAGCTTCCAATTTACAGAAGACTGCAGTCAGATAATAAAAAGGTTTTATGTAGAGTTGTGTTATTTTTTGTGAGAAAAAAATAAAGAAATTCAATTGGTATTACATGAGTTTGAACCTAGCAAGCGTCTATAGACTTTGATGGTTAATTCCCATCGGCTAGCTTGTACCAAAAATCTTGCTCTATAAAAATAATTACCACTTGGATAGTCACAAAACGACTTAGGTAGTATATCCACGAACTTATTTGTAAAGTATATTTTCGTTTGACGTCGTTTCCTACTTCACATAATGTAAGGCTGGTTGTCAGGTGTCATTCTGGAAAAAAGGTTTGCAAGTGCAGTTTGTGGGAAAATTACGGGCATTAACATTTTGCCCTGCATTGCTCTCTACACAAAAGTTAGTGTCTACTCGTAGACTATCTAGATACCACTACCTTATCAGTCTCGTCATATTAGGTAATACTATAAATAATGTTCTCTTAGATTATAATACTATGAAATTTATATGTTTTTAAACTATTAATTTAGACTTACATATCTTTGAATTCAAAGTCTGCTGGCATAACTTCCCCACCTCAAAACATACTCTGTTGATCAAAAGTTTAAACTTGTAAAGAGCTTTTTTTTAATAATACCTTGTACTTTTAATGTTGCTGTGAAACAATCTCTTGCCAGGTTTTTTGACAATGAAAGGGGTCCTTTCACTTTCTATAAGGTAACAGAGATCTTCCAACGGTGCATATTAAATTTCTCAAGGACAAATTCCTGGCGGCGTGAAAGTGTTTTTTATACTGGCTCGAGAACGATGCGATCCGGCTGAGGTGAAAAGTTTTCTAGGCTTATGGCGTTATTTACGACTGTAAAAACTACCTTGACACCTCACAGCTGTCAAAATGTATCAAAATCAAAATTCTTCTTTGATAAACTTTTTTTTTAGTTACACCTTTAATGGTGTGTTGACTGCATTAATTTGCATGGAAATTTATTGATGAGCGTGGAAATTTATTATTATTATAGACTCTTGGCAACAGAGACTCCTGCACGGTCGAGACCACAGAACACAGAAAGAGGTCAAGACCAGTCGAAACAATAGTTAGTAATAAAAATCCAATACATTTCCTAAAGCTTATTAATATGTGAAATGATGTATAGGTGAAATGTGACTTAAGATGAATACATTTACTGTTAAATGTATCATCACAATTGTTGTGTAAACATAAAAGTTAAAATTTCTAAAACTTATACGCCCTTACCTCCGCTAGTAAGAATTTTCCCCTTCAAGATTAGACACAAAGTTCCCTAGTAATTTTTGAAGAAGTTGCGTACTTCTTCAAAAATTAATAGGGAACTTTTTTATAATTATTATTTTATTTATCTCAAGTAACAATGACAATAGTGTGTTAGTAGCAATTTCACTTAATTAATATAATACTTATTCGTACTCGTACATATTAAAAAAAAACAAAACAAAAACATCTAACATAAAAATCTGTACACATGACATCTTTACCCCATCCCAGCAGATGTTGCGTTACAACTAACAATATAACGACAGTCAAGCCTACTTGCAATCATTTCTAAGATACTGATTGCACTGCCCCTCACTCTACGCACCAGGGAGGCACACCGCTTCCGCATAGTCGCATAAAAGCAGTCTACCCGCGCATCGGGAATGTTTGCATTCCCGACGCACTACAATATCGGGGCAATCCCAACAGCTGCCTAAATGCATTGTTGAATTGGACGCGCAACGCAGCGCAGCTTTTTAAAAAGCTTTTTTTTATATAAAAAGTTCTAGCAAATGAATCCATTCCACCTCATGGTAAGCAGAAGTGGAGTCCACGGCGGTTTATCTCTCGCACCAGTTATCTTCGCATTTGGACTGTCCAAATAGCTCGATCGGGGGGCTGGCTTCATCTGGGACTCTTAACCATTGTGGGCTTGGCTATGTTATCACTAATCGGACTAGTGTTGTTACCGCTCTAATTATGACAAGATTATTGTAGCCAGCAAGGCGGATTTAAATCGAACCCAACTCCTCTGGCGATGAGATCCGTTGAGACGTAGGTGAACCACTGGACCAAAGTCGCAGTTTATTTGCTTTATAACTTCTCGAATACTATTTTTACGAAGGTAACTGATCCGAAAAACAACTCCGTAACATTATACGCAATGGTTAGTGTCTAAAGTGGACCGTGTCGAATGTCGGCTCGAATTTGGCCGCTTTATAAGAGTTGCTTTATAATTAAAATGTAAATTACACTAGCAGCCTATTATTGAAGGGCTGTGGGGTCGCACGTACTATTCTCAATGAGAAAATATAACAGGTAAGAATAAATATAATAGAATAATTCACTTAGGACTTATTGACTAAAAATCCTCTAGAGGAAGTTTTTCTTACTTGGTCGGGGACTCACGCAAATACACTTCCTGTTTGTCGCAGAGTGCTGTTTTAGCGTCATTGTGACTGTGTGTTTTAAGTAGGCAAGGACCTTTGTGGGTCCACAAGTCTGTACGGCCCCTCTCCCGCTGAAGATAGCTTATATTGTTTATGCTAATTAATATCTAGGCGCCTAACACTATAATTATATATTTTTTCTCACCTTCCTTTTTTTTCCCAACACTATGGTGCATTATATTTTAATCATGTTTTATTTGACTTTAATAGTCATTCTATCATAATAATTTATCGTGCCGAATATTATCTAATAATTATGTCACTAATTGACACTCGTGTGTAAAATTATAATTTTATATTAAGAATATTTAAATAATTTGCGTTACGAATTGTTTTTATAGCTCCTGCTCTGAACATGCTGCTTGTGAGTCTTAATGCAGACGCGTTTTGAATGGAATTAACTTTCCAAAGAGATTATACAATTGGTATGAGATAATGTAACATGGAGATGCAGTATTTGCGAATTTAGATCGTATCTTTACAATGGCAGGTTAGATTTTCAAATGGCATTTTTTGTGAATGCGTCAAATGCGTAGAAATAATTACGGAATTTTATTACAAACATATTTAAATGGTGCTTAACTACAATTTTAAGTTAATTATATGCTCGAATCATATTTATATCATGAAATAATATTAATGAGCTAGTCGAAGACTGATTTATTTGAGTAATTAATAGAAAGTATTTATGACAAAACACCACAAGAACTATATGTACTCGTGTGAGTACTCGCTGTCTAAACATGAACAAACTAACTCATACGAAACATATTGATTACTTTTTAAAATAAATTAATAATTTATTTATTTTAAGGCTATTTAATGGTTGATCAAATATTAGAAGCACTTGTTAAATCAGACGGAGTATCAGACGAAGACACTGTATCTTCAAATGATATCGGCGTCCGTGCAGATAGGTATCGCGAGGACATTCAGCTACTTAGTTTTAGTAAGACTAAAAAGATAAAAATAAATAATTTTAAAAAACCAAAAATCCTTCCTGCAATAAAAGACAATTAGTCAACTGAAAAGATGGAAACAAGATCAAATATTAAAGGCAAACTTATAACATATTGATAGTTTTTAGAACTTTTGTTCAACATAGTAACATGCAGTCGGAGGCATAGTATTTAATAATAAGACATTCATAATGTCATGCCTCCGACTGCATGCTACTATGTTGAAGAAAAGTTCTAAAAACTACCATCAACATGTTTGATGCATGAACCGACTATTTTTTGTTATAATTCAACAACGCGTGGCCTTCACCTCACTTGCATGTTAGCATTGAGACCTCGAGAAAAGTGTTGTTTATATCATAATGTCATTTTTGTCGGGTAGAGATCGTAAATTCGCGGTAATGTACACGGGAGTAACAACTTCGACAAAGAATTATTGAAGGGAGTTTCTCCCGAGTTCTTGTTGCAAGAACACGTGTTGAGAGACTCCATTTTAAACTCAACCTACCGTACAATTGTCGATTACTTTAATTACCTTTTCACTTGACATTGGCGAAAAACGCCATTTAATTAAAAAAGAAAAAGAAGCAACCTTAGGATGGACAGGATTTGATATAATGACATAGAAGGCAGGCAAAGATTTTATGAGTATGTTAAACATTGTTATTTTTTACTTGTGCTAATTAACGTAGTTTTTTTTTTAACTTATTAATAATCAATATATAAATAATCCCATAAAAAGGGTTTTTAGGTAACATTAATATGGCGATTTCCCTTACAAGATGAAAAAATCTAAGGACCTCATAATACAATAACCCTAATTACAGGCAGAGGCATTCGCAGTCATAATAAATTGTACCTTTTGTATATTTCTTTCGGTATGAAAAATTTACAGGGGAAGTTAGGAATAGGTTGCCAGCACAGAACAGTTAAAAGTTCAGTTCAATATTCAGTTAGTAGATAGCTTTAAAATATTCTATGGTATAAAGTATCATCAATCATATTGTATATTTTACGTATCATATTATATACCAAAATATCTACTATTCCGCTATTTTATACATGAGGTTGTGTTCTTCCGGCTATGTGTGTATTTAATTACATAACAGCCCTTTTGTTTATTTAAGGTAAGGTTGCTTGGAAGAGCGGTAAGGGCGCCCATTGTAAATTTCACTTTTAAGAATTTTAGTTAGCTGTTATCTTTATATGGACAATTGTATGACACATGCAATAATAGGAATTAAAATTTTGTCTTCGTGAATTATATTTCCTTCGCTTCATTCTTCAGATATAATATCACAATGTAGTTTCTTTTCATTTTACTGGCAACTCGCACTTTTAGAGGGTAACCCTAATATATTTTTTTTGTCTATCTATATTCGGCTGCGCCCGCCATTCCTCATTCTTTTTCTTTGCGCGGCAACGAACGCACGCTTGTTCCACAAATAAATAAAGTAGATTTTTTTTTTTTGGTGTAACTATGCCCAAACGCAAAACCATCGAGTATTATGAGGAGAAAATAAAGAAGTTAAAAGAAAAACCGAAAAAACGGCGCCGTCGCGTTGTTCATTCTTCTTGTTCAGAGGACGAATTAAATGAAGGTAATTATAATCCGCTATTACAATTCGTGCAATACGCCTAAATATAATAAAAATTAAAAGCATCTCTAAGCTACTTATCACATCGGAGATTATCCCTTCAAAATATCCCATAATTATGGGGGTAGCATGATGTTAAAAAATAACCCGTAAGTTTGACAAAAGTCATTCAGGTGGGCATATAAAATTATTTTATCTAGTGACCGTTGGTTCACTTAGAATAAAAAGATACTTCATGTAAGTGTTTTGTTTACATAGATGTCGAAATAAACGAAGAATGCACCGCTTCGGTGGCGCCTCACCACGAGATAACTACCTATACTGAAGCCGATGAACCGATTATTGCGGCGCCAGGCTCCTCCGTGGAACAGGGTCTTATACCAGAACAAACGCCTACACAGCCGCCACCAGAGGACCTCGACCCTGAACTCTTATCGGCATTGGGAGACACCACGGAAGATACGCCAAATTTTGGTGAAAACATTCATATTTCTCTTACACAACGGTGGCTTCCTATTTTAAAAAAAGGCTTATTAAAAGAAAGTAAAACCAAACTTTTAAACGATTATCCAATACCAGAAAACTGTAAATTACTCAAAGCACCCACTTTGAACTTTGAAATATCTGCGGCGGTGGCCGAGGTAGTACGAAATCGGGATAAAAGCATACAAACGAAACAGGATCAGTTGGGTCACGGTATCACGGCGATTAGCAAAGCTATAACCTTATTACTGCAAAGTGACGATAAAATAAACGCCATTAAAATTCTTTCCGACGGTTGTAGGATATTAACCGATTTGCATTACACCGAAACTGAACTTAGAACTAAACTTCTAACACCTTGCCTTCAAAAATCTTTTATATCGATAATCGAAAAACAAGATAGGGATGAAACCCTTTTTGGCACAAATTTATCTGAAAAGATTAAATCTTCTCAGACAATAGAACGACAGGGCCATCAAATAAAGAAATCTGCTTGGTCTAATAAGACACCTACACAGGCATCAACTTCATCTACGATAAAAACCCGGCACCCGGAAAACTGGCAGGGCCCTCCTCGTTACCCTCAGTCGAGCAGGGGGGGGCGAGGGGGGCTGCGCCGGGTTGCGCACACGCAGTACCGGCGGACGGCCGCCAGCGCGGCGCCGACCGCGCCGGCGATGGCGACACGACCGTCGACGTCCTACCCGCCGAGACGTGCCCCGCGACAGTAATACAGGTACATGCAGGGAGATTGAAATATTTTTATAAGTGTTGGACCGCAATCACAACTAATAAAGTTGTTTTAGATTGGGTTCGTTATGGATATAGTATTTCATTATGTAATGGCATCATTCAACATACTGCACCATCTAATTCTTTATTCTCCCCGAAGGAATTAAATGACATGTCAAATGAAATTGAAAAATTGTTACACTTAGGCGCGATTTCAGAGTGCCAACCCCGACCAGACCAATTTATATCGAAAATATTTTTGACAAGGAAATCTAATGGAACTAATAGGTTTATCTTAAATTTAAAACCATTTAATAAGTTTGTCACTCACGAACATTTTAAAATGGAAGATTACAGAACTGTCTCAAAAATTATTCAATCACATACGTATATGGCATCTATAGATTTAAAAGAATCATATCTATTGGTACCAATTAAGAACAGTCAAAAAAAGTTTTTAAGGTTCAAATTTAAAGAAAAAACATACGAGTTCAACGCCATCCCTTACGGCCTTTCTTCTGCGCCTAGAACATTCACAAAAATAATGAAAGAGGTGATGACACATCTTCGAGGTAAAGGGTTTTTGTCTGTCATATATTTAGACGATATTTTATGTCTAGGATCTTCTTATCAGGAGTGTTCTCGAAACGTCAATGAGACCTTAAAGTTATTGAAATGTTTGGGGTTCGTAGTGAATTTTGAAAAAAGTTCATTAAAACCAGTTCAAAAAATTTCATATCTTGGTTTTGTCTTTGATTCTATCAACATGACGATAACTTTGCCTTCAGAAAAAAGTATATACATAGAATCCTTAGCTAAGAAGTACTACAACCTTCCATCGACAACAATTCGTGATTTTTCTCATTTCTTAGGAGTACTAACAGCAGCTTGTCCTGCTGTACGATACGGGTGGTTATATACCAAAATATTTGAACGGGAAAAGTATCTAGCGTTGAGAAAGTTTCGTAGTTATGACGTTAAATTTATTCCATCGAATAAAATTTTACCTGATTTGACCTGGTGGATCAAAAATATTCGTAAAGCAGTTATGCCCCTCAATTCAGAAAACATTAAATTAGAAATATTCACCGATGCGTCGAAGTCTGGCTGGGGTGCAGTCTGCAACGGTAAACGTGCAAACGGGAAATGGAACGATAGTGAAGTGCTCCAACATATTAACTACCTAGAACTCCTAGCCGTATTCTTCGGACTTAAATGCTTTGCTCGCTATCATAATAACATGAGTATATTATTAAGGATTGATAATACAACAGCGTTAAGCTACATAAACCGAATGGGAGGTATTCAGTACCCACACTTAAACGGTCTAGCACGCGAAATTTGGCAATGGTGCGAAACGCGCAATATATGGCTTATTGGTTCATACATTAATACGAAAGATAATAAAGATGCCGACGAGGAATCAAGAAAAAATAATCCCGACATAGAATGGTCTTTAAGCAGTAATGCCTTTCAAAATATTGTACATTTATTTGGAATGCCCGACATAGACTTATTCGCATCTCGTACCAATGCCAAATGCAAAAAATATATATCATGGAAGCCAGACCCAAATGCATTGACTGTAGACGCTTTTACCATTACTTGGAAGGATGCGTTTTATGCATTTCCTCCTGTAACATTAATCCTTCGATGCTTACAAAAAATTATCAGAGATCAAGTTGAAGGTATTTTAGTATTTCCATATTGGCAGTCACAGCCATGGTTTCCGCTCCTAAAAACTATGTTAATATCCGAAATATTAATTTTAGATGGTACTAAGGACATGTCCTTGTCTATTTCCAGGAATCGCTGTTACAAAGATCTTATCCTGGGTGTGGCCAAGCTCTCCGGGAAGCTTTCGGCAGACGCAACGTCCCTGCTACATCATTAGACATAATGCTAGCCTCACTAGCAAAAAATACTTTGACCCAATATAACGTAACTTATAAGCTCTGGTGGACGTACTGCAACAATAATTATATTGATCCATATCTACATTCTGTGCCCAATGTAATGTCATTCTTAACTGAACAATTTAACCGCGGTATCGCTTACGGAAGCCTGAATAGTCACCGTGCTGCACTGTCTATCCTCTTAGGCAATAACATTGGCTCCGAGGAGCAAATAAAAAGATTATTAAAAGGTGTATTTAGGTTAAGACCATCGCTACCTAAATATGTCACCACTTGGGATCCACAAGTTGTGTTGAACTTTGTTTCAGAATGGTATCCCAATGAAAGTTTAACTCTTGATAAAATCACTAAGAAAATGGTTATACTTCTCGCTTTGTGTACCGCCCATAGAGCTCAGACATTATCCTTGATAAAAATAGATGATATTAAATTAAACAGTAATGGGAATTGTATTGAAATAATGATTAGAGATTTAATTAAAACCTCTTCGATTAATCGAGACCAGCCCGTATTGTCACTACCTTATTTTAACCAAAATAAAACAATTTGTCCAGCTACTACCATAAGAGCTTATATGACCTTTACAAAATCTATTAGGCCCCAGACAATCAAAAATTTAATTATCACAACTAAGCAACCGTACCGGGCAGCAAGCGCTCAAACTATTAGCCGGTGGATAAAACAGGTTTTGGCGGAGAGCGGCATAGACGTGACAAAGTTCAGCGCGCACAGCACGCGACACGCCGCCACGTCTGCGGCGAACTCCGCCGGCGTGTCGCTGGACGTCATTCGTAAGACAGCAGGCTGGACACGAAATTCAGAGACCTTTGCCAAATTTTATAATCGGCCTATGATTAATGAAAACAACTTTGCCACCGCTGTATGTATTCCAGTTTCTAAACATTGATTACCTACCTAAATAACTTACTGGTACTGATTGTTTGACTGTATCATAATTATAATGACAAATATAAATACTTTAATTTAACTTGATTATTTAAAGTGCTTGTTATTCAAACAAATAAAGATAAAATTAAACAAACGGTTTCTTTGTTTAATTTATTTTACATACCTACCTTATTTTTCATCAAATTATTAACAAAATTTTTAACTCTAAATATCTACATTGTGATATTATATCTGAAGAATGAAGCGAAGGAAATATAATAGATGATCAAACGAACTTCTATGTGAAGTTCGATCACTATTATATGAGTTCGCTTCATTCGAAGATATAAGAACCCGCCCTGCCCAAAACCCATACAAAAAATAAAAATTTTGTTAATTTACTCTAAAGAATGAGGAATGGCGGGCGCAGCCGAATATAGATAGACAAAAAAAATATATTAGGGTTACCCTCTAAAAGTGCGAGTTGCCAGTAAAATGAAAAGAAACTACATTGTGATATTATATCTTCGAATGAAGCGAACTCATATAATAGTGATCGAACTTCACATAGAAGTTCGTTTGATCATCTATAATATTGTGTAAATAACTAATGCATTATTGGATTTCTTTTGTATATCACACATTGTATTCTTATAATTAAATTGAAAGCTTAACACTTAAATTGAAAGGAATATCTGTAAGTACCTATCTAACAATAACATAAAATGGTGGTGGGTATCAAAATTAAAAATTGCTTAGTTCAATAATATGATTAATTAAATTATATAGAAAAGCTTTTCACAAGATAAATAATCCCAATGCGTGGGAGTAATAACTACCCAAAATTTACGCATATTAAAATGTAACTTATATATTATATTGATATAATTATTTATTGACTTGTATTGATGTTTTGAAATCATTACGAAATTGTAAGCTGTGGAGTTTCTTTCGCCATTTCTTCTCCATCAATAATAATTATGCGTCCCGAAATGGTGGTAGGGCTTTTGACGATTTAAAAGTACTTAGCAAAGTCCATTTAAATAAAGAGCTTTTTCAATTTCATTTAATGCATATATGTACACAATCTTTTATTTTGTGTAGTCATGGAATAAAGTTTTATTCTATTCTCAGCTGTTCGGGCTGTAAAATAATCGTATCACTTGGCTGTAAATCGGTGGATTTGATTTTGCTCTTGATTCGAATGTATATATATTTTTAAAAGCACCCACCATTAGAGTTGTTTTTCACAGAGTGCATTCCTAAGCAGTGTTCGTACTCGATCATCGAGATAGAAAGTAAGCGCGTGTTGCCAAACGACGTAATAGCATTTCACTGAACGAACGTACTCTAATTAATGGCCGCGATATTAATTAGGGATCGCCGAGAGTATGTTAAGAACTGGTTTTACAAAGATATAGTGCAAAGACCTTTAACGGATTCCAACGACACTGATTTTTAGCTTTCTATGCGAAAAAAGATGCGGTTGAAGTGAAGATTTTGAAGTAAGATGGTGTAATATTGTTATTAAGCTATTCGATAGTTTACACATACATAATTACGCTCATAATCCCATAAGGGGTCGAGCAGAGCTTCAGGTAACATTTGTTTACACACAAAACCTCATCTGGCAGTATGGGTCACATCGTACGGTACCCCTAAAATTGTGACAGGTTGCCAGCCTGTCGCCTACACAAAAGGGGCACCAAACCCAAGAATTAAAGATCCTTCAGTAAAAAAAAAACAACTAGAGAGATGGTATCCTCAAAATCATCCCAGCAGTCCGATGGTAGCCAAAATTAAAAACTTTATATGCTATAACCTTCCTCGATAAATGGACTATCCAACACAAAAATAATTTTTCAATTTGAATCAGCAGTTTCTGAGATTAGCGCGTTCAAACAAACTCTTCAGCTTTATAATATTGATACAGATAATATAGATGAAACAAAACGCTCATAGTTTGTAGACTAGCGTAAGTTCTTATACGTGGAGTTTATGTCGCTGAGTGCTGAAATACAAGGTTTTACCTAGTTCGGCAGCAGAGACTATTAAATATTTTATTTGTATCTACCTAGTTCTAAGATGGTACACTTTATTTAGATTTATGTACATTTTATAATTATTTCAGGTACATTTTATAATTATTATTTATTATATATCCAGATGTGACTTTGTGTGTAACCAAATGATTCCCAAAGCTCCACTTAATTCCTTTAGGGATAATGAGCGTGATCGTAAATATGTTTGTAATATTTCGTTTTATATTTTCTTATTACTTCATAATAATTTAATAACTCTACCTGTTGGTGGTAAGATTGGTTTGACGTGAGCGTGAAACCATATTGCTATTCATATTAACAGTATTTACGAATACGTGTTTAAATAGCAATTGACAATAATTCAACTAATGTGAATAATAACTAATAAATCTTGTTAGTACTGATATCAATGGCAAAGTAGAATAGAATATCTTTAATGTACACTACCAATTGAAATACAAAAACAAAATAAGTAATTAAAATTCTTTATACAAAAAGCGACCTTAAAGACCATCAAAAACAATTAAATGGTAGAATTCTCTTGTTGTAAAGTAATTAATAATGCAAGTTTATACACAGCATTGTATCTCTCGCTGGCCGCATAACCAGATACTTCATGTCAAGGGCCCACACATGAAAGGCTTAATAGAGAAGGGCTGTTGAGAACCACTTAATTTTTTTAAGGTTTTTAAAAAACTTAAGCAGTTCAGCATCGATAGCAAAATAGAAGAGGCAAACACTTTAAAATGGTACAACATAGCCTGATTGAGTATATCGTAGTACGGTCAGCATCGTAGACTTAAGGACCTTGTCATATTAATCATTAATACATAATGATGGCAACTATAACTGGACAAACGCTGGCGTTGCTATGGTATGGTACTAGGGTTTGGAGACCGGGAAGCCCCGGGATTTTGATCGTAGGCTGTCTCGTGTGCCGGGACTTTGAAACTGTCGAGAATTCCCAAATCTGTACCTTTCAAAAGTCCGCAGTAACATTACTCTACATTTTCTAAGTTTTTTTCTGTCGGTAACAAAGGTTGCTAGATATCCACGATGGAGTAAAAAAGACATCTTTTACAGGCTACGGTGTTTACTAACCATTAAGTGGTCCGTATTTTTGATAACCGAACAAACATAAATGTACATAGACACAACAAAATAGACATCTAAGAAGTTCAAAATGTCTAACAAAATATTGTAAATATATTTCCTTTTTTTATGAGACATCATTTAAGTTTGGTTGTAAGATAATACCGTAGCGTTCAAACAACAGCAAGTCAATTAAAACAAAACTACGAGCATACATTAAAATATCGATTGCATCTCAATTCAGGTGTCAACTTACGCGCTGTTTGGTTTGAACAAATTAATTATGCGAAGTTCTCAAATAACATGGTTTGTTGAGCGCAAATATTGTTTTATTGTTGTTTTACCACACATAATTTACTCTCTGTTGGTACAAGTGCAATTATACCTACTCCGTCCATGGTGGGGTACTGTTTAAACCTTCTTTGATGAGAAGGAGAGGCCTTCTGTCCCAGCAGTGTATCGAATTAAAGAGGTTGTTATGATAATATGACAAGTGTAAAGAAAAATGGGGTGTGGCACAACGGGTCGATCAAGACTGGACTGAAGGTCATTTATTAAATAAAACTACTTTACGGATTTAACATGCGTGAATTGGGGTTTAACATATAGTACAAGAATTAGATCCGCAATAGAATATCACACACATCACAAGTATTTGACGCCCGAGCTAAAGACTAGATTAATGCTATCGGAGAGATCAAAGAGGTTCATTCTTTGAGAAGTTACCTTTGTACTTCTCAACGAATGAGTGGTCTTCTTGAGGTACTCATTCTGTAAGAAATAACAAAATACTCGCGTTTTAGAGAAGAGAATTTGTAAGGACTTGTAAAAGAAAAGAGCGGAAAATGAATAAAATCAAAACTTATGCTAAAAGCATGTTAAATTAAATCTTATATACCCATGTAGCACGCCCTTGTTTAGTTTAGGTATACACAATTCTTGGCTTTTCTATTCTATTCTTAATTAATGGCGTCGCATCACATTAAATGTACGCATTTTGCCAATGTCTAGTGAAAATTTAACGAAAGTAACAAAAATTGTACGGTTTTTATTAATTATTGTACGATTTTGGTTAAAAATGAAGTCTCTCAACACGTGTTTTTACAACAAGAACTCGGAAGAAACTCTTCTGGGCTTTTTAATTAACACAAAAAAAAAATGTGTTCTTTCTCAGCGTTTATATGTCAACGTGTCAGTTTATGTTAGTGAGTGCAAGTTAATATTTTTTAACCATTTTTCTTAAAGTACATAAATAAAAACAAAATAAAAATTGTTCATTGATTATTGCAGTAGCAACAGGATTTCTACAACAGATAATATAAATAAATTAAATAAGGTGTCAATTATTATTTGCCTGATCTAGGTTCTACACGCTATTAGATACATCTAATGATATAAATTAATATAAATCCAATAAATTGAAGTAAAAGTGGTTATGTCAACAAACTAAGTAATATATCATTTCAATTAATTTTAAAGACAATTTTTCATTGATTCTCTTTTCATTCGCTTCAACCAATATGTTTGAAGTTCAAAATAAATTGATAGATTTGTTTGTAGTAGATGTATAAAGTTGGAAAGACACTCAGAGGATAGACAAGAGAAAGTGTTTTATCATAATCTAGCCGTCACTTTATTCTCTATTCTATTCTTAATTAATAGCCTCGCGACACATTAAGATTACGCATTTTGCCAATTTCAAGTATAAATATGTCTAATGTAACAATAAATTATACGGTAGATTGATTTAAAATTCTCTCAACACGTGTTATTACAACAAGAACTCGGGAGAGAAACTTCCACTTTATTCTCAAAATGTATTGCCTGTGACAGTTTGTGTGACGTTAGGCGCAAAAATAATAATAATAATAATAATAATAATAAAGCTTTTATTTGTCTCTAAGCAAACAATACGAAAATACATAGTTATTTTAAAATTAAACTTACAAGACAAGACAAAACGGCTTATGGCTCAGTGGTTGAAGAGAATCCACAACCTCTGTTATTCTGCCATAACCTTATACCAAATTAAGTAGATAGGTATTTAATTTACATCGAGTAGTAGATATAACAAATAGAATGAAAAATAGCATGAAAAAATAGCAATGGATGGAAGTGCGTCGTGACTAACCACCCGATTAGATTTTTTTAAATAACATTTCTGTTGGCGGCAGACTGCCTCAAAGAAGGCGAGAAGGTCTCACTTTCCAGTCGAAAGAATACGAAAAAGTTAATAAGATGAATTATTAGCGATCACAGCAGTTTTTTTTTTCGAATGATATTTTGGGTATAAAATAAAACTATTTGTACGGATTTCAATCGCGTGTATTTAAGTTTGACAAGTTGATTTTAGCCCGATACCTAACGGGAAGTCAAAGGCAGACTGAGTAGTGCTCCCGCAAATCTAAGAGAACATTATGAAAAATTATGGTTTCCAAAATTATATTCGAAATATTTCTTTGTCAATTTAACCTTGATAAAAAAAGAAAATCTTTTGCGCACAATACTGTTAAAACCGCGAGCACGCGGACGCATTATTTCCCGCCTTACAAAAGACATCAACGCGCTTTGTGATCTAAACTTAGATTATCAAGGACAAAGTCAAGTTTCCCCGCTTTCTTTCATTGCACATGCAGTTTTAATTGTATTTGTTTACATTGTAATTTAGTTTTTGCGTAAGATAATATTTTGGTCGTAAAACTTTTAGCCATATCTTTGTTATATGTGGGAAGGAAAAAAAAAACTAACACCAACTAAATACGTATACAATTGTGAGCTGGTCAAACAAATAATGATGAAGACATTCTAATTTGAATTTTATTAATAATTAGGTATTTTCTTTCCAGTGTGTGTAGACAGAGGCCAACAAAACACAAAAGGCAAAAATAAAATGAACTAAAATTTATAAATGAATATAATTCATATATTTCTGATGATAGCGTAAACAGACTGATTAATGATATAATATTTTGAAATTTCTCGGAAAAAAGACGAAAATTCCTATAATATATTGAATAAACCAAATAGAATCAGAAATCTGTGAAAATAGTTTTATTAAATTTGTGGTGTACTACCTAAATAGTAATAAAGATATTCCACGAATGATCATTAAATAAACAGCAGAAGAATGTTATATTATAATTTATTACTAGCAAAACAAACGGAGGTAAACGCCTTACCTAAAACGCTTGAAACAAAAAAAAGCCTTGCACCGGCTCAGCGAGAGCGTTGAGTAATTGTTGCTCATTTAAACAGATGAAAGTACGAAGACAAAACGGTCACCTCGAAAATATGGTTGTAGTTTACATTACATAATGAGGAGTATTGTCGAAGAAAGTATTTATGGCTTTATGCCTTTTTGGGAAAAATGTTTTCAAACCCAATTAGGAGTTTTAGGCAACGTACAGGTTGATTGTTTTGTAAATAGCTCGTATAAAATATGCATTCTTCAATTTTCTATTTATACATTTTTTTTGTTAATCGGTTTAATCTGTACCTATTAATATTATAAACAGAAAAGATTTGTATATGTTTGTAATGAATAAGCTCCAAAATTCTTTCACCTTTAGAACGATTTTTTTTCACTGACTATCATAGGCTGTATATTATTACAAAAAATTAGACGCGGACAAAGTCGCGGTCTTAGCCCTAGTGTATTATATAAAACTAGGACTCACAAAATTACAATTTCTTTATCATAATTTTCACGCGAAGTCAGTCAGACAAACGAGCAGACGGTTCACCTGATGGTAAGTGATCACTGTCACCCATGGACATTTGCAACACCAGAGCAATCGCAAATGCGTTGTCGGCCTTTAAGGAAGGAATACGCTCTTTGAAGATGTGCATGTCGTATCGGTTCGGGAACACCGCTGACTAAAGTTGTATCCACAGTCTTGTGGTCCGTTATTATGTACTAATATAATCGTGTACTGCATGGCACCGCAAAAATACTTATGTCTACAAGTGGCAAGTAGTTCAATACGAGATATGCTGGTCAGGGTCCGAGATACCCTGAGCTTGGCCCCGGTGCACTGCACTGTCTTGCCCCTCTCTAGCTACGCCATTGCTTACGTATGCATCAGTCTCTAAGTTATATCATTCGGTATATATCTACAGGATGTTTGGTACATGCGGTATCAACCGGGCACCTACCCATGCTTATAAAGTCATATAAATACCATGGTGTATCTTAGTAATTGTAAAAAAAAAATCTCCATACAAATAGTTACATCGGAAAAACAAAATTGATATGAGTAAAAACGGGAATTAACGCGATTAAATTTACGGACAGGCGGACTGTCCGCCTGTGACTACTGTCGGTGTAACCCAGCTGAAACGTTAGGCATTTAAAAGGTAAATTTAATCGCGTTTATTCCCGTTTTACTCATATTAATTATGCATCGCGAAAGTTTAAAAGTGATTATTGGAAAAACAAAATGTATGAAGAATTACAACATTACTTTTACAATTTTGAATTTTCAATATCACCATGACCATAGTAACTATTTATATGACTATGTTAGCATGGGTATGTACCAGCTTGATACCCCATGTACCAAACACCCTGTATGTCTTAGTTTTAAGGTATGTATCTCAATCTTTGGTTCCTTTGTTTATTTTGAACACATATGTAAGCATTGTGTTGCCTGAAATAAATAAATAATTTTGGGACGCAAGGCCTCTCCTTGCCATCGAAGGAGGTTTAGGTCCACCACTGAGGCAGTAGTCCACCACGCTTGCCCAATGCGGATTGGTAGACTTCTAGTTATGTCGTTATAATAATATAAATTAATCTCCATTGTTGAATATCTTTAATTCAAATGTACTTTCAGTTTCATCATTAGAATGATAAAAATCGTAAACAACTTTTTACAATCTTTCATAACTTTTGCCGTGATATTTTTTTTACTTCAATTTAACACCTAAGGGTATGTAAATATGCTGTCAGCCGTTCCACTGTTTCGGTATAGGGGTCAGGGAAGTCATGCGTGACCTGTGATTACTTGTTGATGTTAGCAATAGACGCGTAAATATGCGACGAGGGCGTAAGCAGGTCGTATTTTAAAGACTTTTTTATTTAATCTACTACTATACTATTTTTACAACTCTTTGTAATAAAATACATACATAGTTACACACTATACTGTTCATAATTCATCATCATCATACCAGCCTTTATAATTCAATCCACTGCTGGGACATAAGGCCTCTCCTTGTCATCGAAGGAGGTTTAGGCAGTAGTCCACCACGCTTGCCCAATGTGGAATGGTAGACGGAATATAAGGTGATCAATAACCCTTTGCTGATCCATTAGTCGCCTTCTACGACACCCATTGGATGATATAGGGTGATGCTATTCTATTCTGCCGGCATCACACGGCTGTTCATAATTAGAAAAGGGTTAAGTAGAACACATAGCTACACGCTAGCATTATTGGCTATCTATTTAGTGCCAGTGATAAAGTAGATCCTTAAAATACTGACTGGTTGCCATCCTGTTCCTATTAAAAATACACTTTTCCGTCAAAAGCTAAACAGCAAGCTAAAACCTTTTCATGTGTAAAAAAAACAGACACCTGTGCTATTGTTTAACGTCTAATACCATTAGTAATGACGTTACTAAATCACTACGAAAATGTTGGATATATCTACATGATGCCTATAATAACGTGTAATGTAACGCGTTACATTACACGATAAATTACATTACGCGTAACACACGTCTGAACCCGGCTTAATTCCGCTTCTTTTACGAAAAGAATAGCGCAGCGGATTTGGGCGCAAAATCAGTCTGTCTGGATGTCCATCCTGTATAATTATATTACAGAATACAGCTGTCAAATGACAGGACTTTCGTCGTGTTGGGTACCTTCATTCTATTTGAACACCATCTTTGCCGAATTAAGAAAACTTACAGATGCAAATATTTATTTTATTTTAACACGTTTACGGGTTTAAAATGACTTTTATGAACTTTGTTACAATTCGGTACTCTCATGAGTCAAGGCCGAGACTTGTTCTCTTTACGCTTTTAATGTACATGTATGTTAAAAGTTCAACTTTGCATCAACACACCCATCACATTTCCTCGATGAGTTCCGGCGGCCTTGTTCAACGCAGTAACATGTCGAAATATGTTTATTAAAATTATACTTTTGGATCGTCAAAACAAAGTTCAAAGCATCACTCTGTGTATCATTCAATTCACATATTTAAACCACAATGTGTACGAAACCATCATAGTATTGAATTTTGTTAAAATTTGAATAACACCTGTGACAATGTATTCATCTAGAATAGAATAAAAATAAATTTACTATCGCAACTCAACGACGCGCTTACAGAAACATTTTAAATAAGAACTACAGCTAACAGTAGGTAAACATAATCACTAAACAGTGGTCGTGTGCAATAATATGTATCCATTGAAAATCTCTTGACTCTTATTGAGCGTGTAGCGAAGATGGTGAACTGTAAACAGTGCATACATATTCTTGCTCGCGACTGTACTAATATAACAAAAAGTTCTTTTTTGTGGTGCGCACGGCGCAGGATAACGAGGTCCACACTCAGCTTGTTGCTTTGCTACGACACAGTGGCAACACAGCGCTGGTTTTCAGTGCGGACTCAAGTGACGTACGAACGCGAGGCCATTCCGCGTAGTTGTACAAGCTGGTGGCCAATATGAGTTCTCAATTAGGGACACTTCGTTCCCTCAGCCTAGAAACTTGAACTTCCTGAGTCTGCAAACTGCTTCAACGTAGCAAAAAATTTTTCGTTTTTTTGTTTGCAGCTAACGCAATTTGTTTTTCTGTATTACGCAATGAAGATTATTTATTTTTATTAAGAGATTGCGTAACGAATTAAATAGATTCTTTTAACGCGACGATTTACTTCATTTATTAAACTTTCTTCTTAATAATTTAAACTAATGAGTTAATTATGATTTGCGTAATTTTGCATTTTACTGAGTCAAATCTCAGGCAAGTTTTTGATTTTGATTCCATTCAACTTTGGAGTTCTGAATATTATTTCAAAGTGGCACAGTGAGGACAAGTGTCAATTAAATATATAATAATATTCCAATGGATCGGATCGGCACAGAATCGTAGCTGATTTCCCACCACAGATCCTTGAAAACTTCTTTTATCAGTCATTTTATAGATTTCAATTAAGATAGGCTGGTGCACCGAAGTGACCGGAGCCAGCTTAGAAAGTGGATTAATAACTAGTTTTGGATTTATAGAATTCGTCATACCTAGGTCAGAAATTTAAATCGATTTCTCAACATAAATAAGACTGGACTGGACAAAATGGATCTATTTGTTAAGCTTTTTATAAAAACAAAGAGAATGAACGTTTTTTTGTATTTTTAGATTGTTATGAATGTTTACTCAGCTGTGATGTTCTCGTGAATACCGTGATGACACTCGTTAATTATATACGTAATAATTAGATGCGTTTTGGTAATAAATAACTGTGTACGTTGAGTTGTCTCACGTTATCTTCAATTACAATTCCACGCGAATATTTTCATTGTGATTTAATTAGGTAGAGTGAATTATGTTACATGGAACACATTGGTTTTGATTGAGTGCTCACTTAAATATTTGGTGCAAATAAACTTTATTAAAACTTACGAGATATTTACAGGATTTGTTTGCTGTAACGGTCACTACACATCAAGTGATCTGCTCTTTTTAACGAGCTCGACATTTGAAAGTGATGAGAATAGATGTGAATGGATGTTGAGGCTGAGGAAGACCGTAGAAGAGATGGATAAATTGCGTGAAAGATGATATGGCAATGGAGGGTAATATTTTTTAATTACTATTTAATCGACCTCAGTAGGAGATTATTAATAGAGAAGAAAACTGTTAGGCCCGTATTGAAGGATGATACTCCGAATTCAATCAGGTCTTGAGGATCGTTCGTCACTTTCTATCAAGCACAAATAGATAGAGACGTACGACGACCAGTGCGGCGTTGGTTCCGGAGACTCATTCTGTTATACAAACATTAGCATTTCATGGATTCACCCTGCACCCAGGGTCCATCGCGTTGCAGAGAGTCAAGCCAGAAGCAGTGACTGCAGGCGTATTATGTATACATATTTGATATGAATCCGAGAGAGGAGCTTTAGATTCCAAACAGAACTTATGGAAGTTCTAGACAGACCGACGGTTTTTAATAATGTATTTAGTTATTATTATAGGGATTTAGTTGGTATACCCCTCGCATTTACCTCTACCGCCTACAAACCAATGATATAGCCATTTTTTGTTAATTGTTTTCATCATCATCATCAACAGCTCATATAATGAGCCGACCTAACCGGCACCGAGAGGCTCAAGCCTACCACACATTAGGGGCGATTAGGCCTTAGTCAACCACGCTAGCTCAGTGCGGGTTGGTCGACTTCACACACAGCCTAAGAATTTCTTCATAGGTGTGTGCAGGTTTCCTCACGATTTTTTCCTTCACCAAAGAAGCGTCGATTAAACGTATATATGAATTCAAAATTTGAAAACACATTGGTACTTTACGTGGCGGGGTTCGAACCGGTGCCTCCCGGATGGAAGACAACGCTCTTACACACTAAGCCACCAACGCTTATTGTTTTGTTCTTCTGAGATACTGTTTTTGCAATTCCTGTCCATCCTAAGGTTATCTATGTTGAGATGACGGCTGATCGAGACTAGTGAACGAAGAGTATATATTACGCCGAACCCAAATAAAAATGGGGTTGGCGTCATTACTCAGAATATGTCATTATCAATAACGATGGTACGGTCACTGCGTGTTATTATCGAGCGAAAGTGTCATTGATATGTTAAGATAGTTGGATAACGAAATGTTCGTTGCACTAGAAAACAATTTACGCACATTACATTGCAAAACGTGTACACTCAGTTTTAGTATCATGTCACATTATGTCATTCACCGTTAGCGCATGAGCAGGTCCATAGCGCCGTGTTCTATGCAATCGTAAAAGTCAAGCAGCTAATTGCGTGTTTTGTATTCGAATCGGTCGGTGTCGACAAACTTTATAGTCTTAATTTGCTTCTGTGCATCGACATGGCCAAAATGGCCAAAATTTATAGCTACTATTGTTAAAATTACAACAGAGGTATCTTTTTCTTTCTTATACCCTAATACATTTTATTTGCGTTCGGTCGGTGCATTCTTGATATCGACAATACTGCCTTAGGTTTTGGCATTATAAATTTTTACGGACAGCCTAGCGCGAGGGGTGAAGTGAACGACTGGCGTAGCCCCGGTCGTCAGCGCAGACTAAGCTAATTTCCCTAAATTGCACATCCTTTACACTGTGTTACATGGTGTATGAACACTGTGTCTCTACAGATGATGGACATAACAAAACATTTTTGTTCTTTACAAATAATTTGCCGGAGTTCTGAGATGTGGGTGTAGATAACACCTGTCCTGGTTTTGAATTTTGTTTGTTGCTTCACTGAAAGTTCAATTACTTTTTGGCTTTGATGTGATGTTGTTGATGATGTGTTTTTATGGATGCGACAAGCAACCTGCCGCTATTTAGAGGGAATGCATCTTCCATACTGCAAGAAATGTAACCAAACAATTGAAAGCTCTGAGAGAGTACGAGTTTGTAACAAATAAATAATCCTTTAATTTTAAGTTTCACGAGTCGCGACTTACATCTGTCTTTTAAACCACGCATTTAGAAAGTGCGCAGGCGCAGTTTGATAACGCAGTTGGTTTTAGAATAAGAGCACGTGCTGTTCGCTATTATTTTAGACGGATGTCTGTCTTTAATGAGTGACAGTTGATAGTGAAAGCATTCTTTGTTTTTAATTCTTTTATTTTCATTTTATTTAATATATAGTATCTGCCCCAAAAAGAGGAATAACTTTCTATAGCAAGACTTAAAATCTCTTATCAAATTTTAAGTTCTATTTTGAAAGTTCTAAAAAATTAAAAGGGTAGGTATATTGTAACCAGGTTTCATTAAGTAACAATGGCATAAACAAAAAGCCAAAGTAAATCGTGTCCTGATCCCAGCACAGCTCTAGTCACCTAACTCGCTACTTTAATACTGCGTCATAAAATCTTACTTTTCTTTAAACATCTGTTGGTTCACGAATATTCCTTCTCGCTATCGTTTCTTTACACATATACAAGTAGAAATCGACATTTTTTATTTCTAGATAGGGAAGCTTTTGGTCTCCCCTAAGGATCTGCAAACCGGTCGGTCCCGCGCTGCCCACATCCACCGGCTTCCCGCGACCTTTACCAGATCGTCAGTCCACCTTGTGGGGGGCCTACCAACGCTGCGTTTCCCGGTACGTGGTCGCCACTCGAGGACCTTTCCGTCAGTCCTCCTCGCAATGTATCCTGCCCACTGCCACTTAAGGTTCGCAATTCTTTGGGCTTCATCTCACCTGATGGTAACTGACGATAAGGCCGAAGATCGAGTCAAGCTTCAACTGGAACTCTCAACCACAGAGGGACTGGCTATCTTATCATTAATTGTTTAAATCCATGTGTCATGTAAACAGGCATTTAGGTGTATATAAATAGGGTCGTCATTGTTAAAATAAAAGCTCTGCCGTTACGGTTTTTGGTCTAACAATAAAGGCTCTAACAATAGACGTACTAATAATGATGTTCTTTTCTTAAAATTTAGTCTATACAAAGATTATCTTTAATGTAGTGAACAGCCATGGACACACGGTATCAGTAATTTACCTTACGTCATTGTTATAAGGCTCATTTTCCGAGTTGAAATATGTAAGCTCTGTGCTGCTCTTTATGCAAATTCCCTTAACAATCATAATTGTGAATGTGTTTATCGGTAGTAATGCAAATCATCGAATCAAATACACATGTTACTTCCCCAAACATGAGGACAATTAACATACAATGTGTTATAGAGTTATTGTTGCTTTGGTATGTCAAACTTGATCTTGGCTCCAATTAATGAGAAAGTCAAGGCCGCCTTTGGCAAATATCAGGCAGTAGCTGTGTTGACAATGAATTTTCATAGTAAAAGTAATCACAGAAAATTAACGAAAAAAAAAGTAACCAGTTGGAGGAATGCAAGCAAATCGGCCTGTCTCAGAAGTATGCAACTTTGCTGTTGATAGATCGTATTTATGATGTTGTATTGTTATACCCAGAGGTACCAGGTTCAATGACTAGGCGTTAAATTTGTTCTTGGTTTCCGACAGTAAATTTATAATTATTTAATATATTTCCACGCTTACACCAATTATCTAGCCCAAAGTAAAAAGTACCTACTTGCTTTATGGATAACGGACATTTTTAATGTACTTATTATTTTTATAAATAAACTTAACTAAATATATAAACAACCATGACTAGCAAACAAATGATAAGCTACAGCGTAAACCGGTATCTCAGTATTTGAGGGTCCAATCCACCTTCAAAATCATGCCATACTATCAGGGAAAGCCAAGAAACCCACGAGCAAGAACCGTTAAGTTATAAAGGAAAATATACTAAGCCCAGGAGTACTAGCATTTCTCATATGTGAAATAACATATGAGAAATGCTGGTTTGTATGTGGCTGGCCTTATTATATTTTCCTTTTTAAAATAAATGATTCTAATTTCTTGACAAGAAGAAAGTTAATGTTGTATTGTAAATAGTGTTACGTGTCACCTGAAAGTAATAATAAAACCGTTTAATTTCTGAGAGTAATTATTTAATTGTATAATTCCACTAAACATACGGATTAAATACTGTATTTCCATGTTGCAAAAATACTGAACACGACATGCGAATTTACTTATAATATTCGTCAAGAAACCTTCGACGTGACAATGGCCGTCATAAAAAATACGTGATCATTTTTACTTTTCATTTAAGTGACGCTAAAAATAGAGTTCGGCAGTGTTTTGTTGTTGCAAATAACGATCAGTTAAAGAGTCTACCAAAAACTATTCTAACCTGAGGTCGATTTGAATAACCAATTTCCAGCCAATTTCCGATGCATAAGCTTAGCGAAGGTTATGTAATTTTGGTTTTAAACTTTATTGTCTATTTAATTTGGACAATTTAGATCTACATCTTGAACCTTGTGTATTGACTTCATTTCATTGTAAGAAGAACCTTTGGTGTTTCAGAGTTAGCAATTTTTTCGGGGTCGGAATTTCCTGTAATTAATTAAAAAGGATTTTAAATAAAATAAAATTGGTTTTGATTCTTATTGTTTTATTATTAGAGAGATAGACAATCGTGTTTAGTTTATGAGGATAAGAGCTATTTAAAACAAGGATAATTATTTTACTTACCTGAGATGTTACACTTATTTGATAACCTTTATGTAGGTGACACGGGGTACGGGGGACGAGAGGGTGCCACCAAACTGCCGTACGCTCATTCGGTAGACGCTGGTCCACTGTATGTCTACTGTACTCTGTCTAAATAAAAGTGGCATTTTCCTCAACATCAGAGGCATCGAATAACTATGTTTTTACGTTGTAGAATTAGTATGTATAAGTGTTTTTTCTTAAAAAACCTCTCCTACTAAACTAACTTATGCGTCTGTGCTAGGAATGGGTTCGCGTCAGTAGTCTAACAGCGGCCGGGGATCGATCTCCGTTCACACAGAAACCGAGGCCTACATACGGCTACCGACGCTTAAGGTACTATTCATTTAACACGACAACAGATGCAACACGATTATTGAGAGACATTATGAACACTTATATTGCGGCATCAATTTTCGCCTCAGGACAAGATTTGTTCTAATATTATTATGAAATATCAAAACTTACAATAAACATTTGAGTAATTTCAGCTTACGTTTACCATCCGCTATTATCTATGGTTGGATGATGCTAGCATGCTCGGCAGATTCGGCCATTGTGTGAAGTAAACACCATCATTAGAGCCTGCATGATCTGCATGGAGGATTTTCTTTGTTTTATATTACCGGCTCTTTAACGAGTCTCGTTTAGTTTGGGGCATGTTTGTTTACTATCTTTGTTGTTTTATTTTTTTTTATTTGTAAAAGCGACGTCATTAGTAACTTTTTCGACTTAAGTTTACTATGTTCGATTGAGGTTGGATTTCTTACTTTCTAAGGCCTCCACGAGAGTCAATCGCTAAGCGACTCTGTAATATCGCACTTTGGAAGCATTCACATATACTTAATATATAATTTATTGGCAGGCGATAACATCGTTGCTCGTGGAGGTGACGTCTAAGTTTGGGAGCTGTGGTTCCTCATGAATACCAGGTTATACTGAACTCTTACTGACTACTGACTAAACACTCTAGCACATGATACATCGCCATCTTCCCACAAATTCTAATTTTTAAATCTTGTCCATCCTTAGGTTTTCTGGAAGAGATCGCTTTCACCGATATGTACAAATCTCATCAGACTATCCAAAACTCAAGTCCCGTCTCAGCACTTATCCATGACAGGATTTTTTTCCATGTTTTTCGTGTTATATTTAATTTGGTATTAATTTCAATCATAACTATCCAAGACTGTCAAATTTCTTCAATAAATTTTCAACCTTATTCTATAGACATTGTAATAGTCTTAATGGCTGCACGCAGTCGTTTAGCGATTTGCCTCCATCATCGGGGAGTCCACCCAGTCCTGCCACTTACTGTTTATTTACTTAGAATATTATGAATTAATTAGAATAAAATTGTTAAAAATAATTATTGTATATTAAGTATTTAATTAATTTATTATTATTATATATAGGTAATTACTACTAACACTAGTTTTTAAGCTCTAAATTAACTGTACTAACAAATATGGATGTAATCGTGAGATGAATCTGAAATAAATGATTATTATTATTAGGTTGGGGAAAAAGTCTTTTCGCATTATAGTATGTATAAACTTGTAATAAAATCTCTTTGGCTATACTATTTGTATCTGGCTGGTTTTGGTATCATTGAAAGTTTAAATTTTAAAGAACATAATTCCAAATTCAAATTAGGAAAATGTGTGATTTTCATTTGTTTTTCGTACCGCCAAGATGAGTGAATCTAATGAAGAAATTCGATACATTTTAAAATTTTACTACAAAAAAGGTAAAAATGCAACGCAAGCCGCGAAAAAAATTTGCGATGTTTATGGACCTAGTGCAGTGTCTGTGAGAGTAGCACAAATTTGGTTTAAGCGTTTTCAATCCGGAAATTTTGATGTCAAAGATGCACGTCGCTCTGGTCGCCCTATTACAGATAAAATGGATGCCATTTTTGAAAAAGTGGAGCAAGATCGGCATGTCAGTAGTTACGACGTAGCTGAAGAACTGGGAATTGACCACAAAACAGTTTTGGCGCATTTGAAAAAAACTGGGTACACAAAAAAGCTCGACATTTGGGTACCTCACGAGCTCACTGAAAGAAACCTAATGAACCGTGTACTCATTTGTGATTCTTTATTACGACGTAATGAAACCGAACCATTTTTGAAGAAGCTGATAACTGGTGATGAAAAGTGGATCACGTACGACAAGAACGTGCGAAAAAGGTCGTGGTCAAAGGCCGGTCAGGCTTCACAGACTGTGGTGAAACCCGGGTTAACTCGCAAAAAGGTCATGCTGTGTGTGTGGAGGGATTGGAAGGGCATTATTCATTATGAGCTGTTACCACCAGGCAGGACCATCGATTCTGAACTCTACTGCGAACAACTGATGAGATTAAAGCAAGAAGTTGAGAGAAAGCGGCCGGAATTAATCAACAGAAGGGTGTGGTTTTTCATCATAATAACGCTAGACCTCACACATCTTTAGCCACTCAGCAAAAATTAAGAGAGTTTGGCTGGGAGGTGTTAATGCATCCGCCGTATAGTCCTGACCTTGCACCTTCAGATTTCCACCTGTTTCGGTCTCTTCAGAATTCTTTAGGCAGTGTCAGGTTAACAACACGAGAGGACTGCCAAAACCACTTGTCGCGGTATTTTGACCAGAAGTCCCAAAATTTCTATAGCAATGGGATCATGTCCCTACCTACAAGATGGCAAAAAGTTATCGAACAAAGTAGTACCTACATACTTTAGTTAAATGTAAATAAACTATATTAAAAAATGTTTTGAATTTTCTTAAAAAACTGCGAAGAAACTTTTTCCCCAACCTATTATTATTATTATTATTATAGTCATCAGGCTACTACAAACAGTCTGTTGTCGTTTGTACAACAGGCGGTCGGAGATTATGGTGAACCAATTGAAAACAGTCGTACATTTTTAAAACCATGTATTTAAAAAGAATAATTAAAAGTTTAGTACCTAATTGTTATGTCAGGTTCAAATTGATGTAAAATTATTATGATGGAGATATCGCATGCTTCTTACTCACCTAATTATTATAATCACTGACAGCTGTAATGACAGGTCCCTGACACACGGACGGACATTGTATATTTCTTCCCTTGCGTGCGTTTGTACGTCACGGCAGGCTCGGCATAATTAGGCAAAAGAACTAAATAAAAGAATATTGGAAAATGAAAGGAATGCGGCAGTTATATAAGATATTAATTAATGGAATAACTGTATTACATACTATCATGAGTATAATGGCAAAAGGGCTGAGCAGGGCATCAGGTAAAATTTGGTAATTTCTTAATCATCAAGGGCACGAAATAAATTTGAAAACTACATATATCCCCTATGTCTCGGTAAATAAGAGGACCTTTTTTTTCTAACCTTTTTTTTTATTATGTTTATTTTTTCTGGACGGCATGTAATGATGTCCTCGGTAGTTAAGAGGTAAAGCCGCATTTGGCCATACTGCCAAACTGCTACTGGCTATGCAGTGCCTCAAAATAGTGACGTCGAGTTACCAGCTTGCTACGTTCGGAAAAGGTGCATGGAAATAAAAAAAGGTAATAGCTAAGGGCATGCGCTGCGTTAAGCGGGTGCACGGCGCGGACACCCGCGCGGCGGGCTGATTTATGTGATCTGTATAGAGATGCCCACGTCGCGTGCGACGGGAGACGCAGCACCACCAGCACCACTGCCACCATCAGTAAACCAAATACCAAAACAGAACAACCAGAACAGATGTTACCCACACTACAACATCGCAGCAGTCCTGGCAAATCTATTCATAGGGATATTGACACCATTTACAAATAATTACAAGGTGTAAAAGGTGATGGTATTTTACGCCAGGTAAAATCTCCATAGCTTCAAATTATCTATAGAATTAGAGTTTTAAGCGTATAAAAATCATTTCATATGCAGTCCGTTGACTATAAGAATTTATCACGTCACAAATTCGGAATGGCATACAAAATCTAAAGAAGAATTTTGTTATGACCGGCAATTAAAATGTATCTCAACTGACTTGACAAGATACACTGTAATTATATAGACGTTGATCAGCACTCATCATCATCATATCAGCCGAGAGACGCCTACTGTTGGACATAGGAGCCTTGGGGGGAGGCCCAAGGATCTCCAAGTCCTGCACTGCCCGCATAGAGCGACTTCCCGCGACCTTTACCAGTGAAAACTCATTGAAATCGATAAGTCACTGGTTTGCTTATTAATTTTTAAGTTATTTTATTCATATTTATTTATTTATTTAAAACTTTATTACACAAAATAAAGGTACAAATGGCGGACTTAATACCATAAGGCATTCTCTTAAAATTAGGTAATTAAAATTAATTTGAAGATTACTTTCGTATGTAGTATATTCTGTTGTTTTATTTGCATCAGATTGTTTTCATATGATATTCATAGCATAATCTTATTTATTAAACTTTATTTCAAATTATTAATAATATAAATTATTATACTACAGAGGGGTTAAGAATTTCATTTTCGTGAAAGAATTGTAACAATCGATTGAAGAAATCGACTTGATACTTTTAAAAGCAATGTCGCAAATTACTAGCCTTGGCTAAAAATAGTACAATTTTATGTTTTCCAAAACAATAAAGTTACGGTGTCCGAGTGACCGCTTTAATTGTACAAAAAACCATTACAAGTTTACCTCAAAGCTATTATATAACGGCGTAAAGGCTGATCGGAACGTTATTATTGAAACGTGCGCATATATGCAGCGGAATGGTTACGGAAGCACCATGTCATTTTGCGTGTTAAAAGCTTTTGCATAAATTTAAGCTAATGGGTAATCCGTATATTATAATGGATTTATTAGGGGTTTAAGTATGAAATTGCCGTTTTGTATGGAGAATTTAACGAAAATTCATTTTTCTATATAAATATATTTGCGATTTTTTAAGGAACCACTAATCTAAATTTTTTTTTGGATTTATTTAGACAACATTAAGCTATAGTATACACAGAGAAAAAATTTGTGAACTCATATCTGTAAAAAAAAATCCCTTTTTTATAACGGAGACGACCTCTTAGGACAAGCTGCTTTTGAAGATGTATTACTAGTGAAAAAAATTAAAATAAGAATAAAATTTTATACATAAATGGAAGTACTTGTAACGAAGTTTAAAATGAAAAAGAATAATGGGCATAGCTATTGTATTAAAGGAATTATACACTAATGAATAATGAGGAAAAAATAGGCAATTTCATTCTTTAACCCCTATTATTATAATCAATAGTTGAAATGTTTTGTATTGCTTTCTTTAAGATAGGCAACAGTAGTATTAAGTTTTCTAGTACTGTCCAAAGTTCTAGATTTTTCGTTTCCAACGTATGTTCGCAGCAGCCGTTGACGGAATAGCGACAGTTGTGAACGCCTAGGCGAATCGTGTGTAGATGACACACTGACTACAATTGTGGTAATAGTCAGGTCGACGAATCGACGACAGGTACCGACAATTGACGACGGCTTCTCTTTTTCTTCTTTCTTCCAGTTTATTTGGATCAGTGCAGTATGCCTTGATATCGACAATACTGCTATAGGTTTTGGCATTAGATTTTTACGGCTGTGTGTTTGACACCAACTCTAATTGGTGACGATTGCTATCTTTCGACAGCACCCGGGATCACCAGCTCAACGTGCCTTCTGAAACACGAAGGAAAATCGAGTTGCAAAATTTGCGGTCACCCATCTGACCACCGACTAGCACTTGGTAACTTAGCTTGGGTGATCGTTACGAACGCTCCTCTAGACGGCTACTATCTACTTTACCGGTAAAGTGTCGTTTGTCTAAAAACAGTCGCAATGCATAGTGTGAACATCTATATGAAACGCATGCGATGAGGGGCATCGTATGTTTATTTGCACATCATCACAGCCTTTATAATTCGACCCACTGCTGGGACATAAGGCCTATCCTTTACAACGAAGGAGGTATAGGCAGTAGTCTACCACGCCTGCCCAATGCGGATTGGTGGACGGAGTATGAGGTGATCAATACCCCTTTGCTGATCCATTAGTCGCCATCTACGACACCCATTGGGGGATATGGGGTGATGCTATTCTACTCAGCTGGCATCACACGGTTTATTTGCACAGTGGAAGATTATCGCTCCCTTCAGTGTGATAAAAATCAGTGGTTATGAACTAGCCGCGTCTACCCGTAGTGTGCCCATAGTGCCAATGTTGGTCATGTTTATCGTCTAAAAAATAACAGATTAACAATACTTAAAGTCACAAAAATAAAACTTGTCGTTTTAAATTTTAACGAGCTTTTAGATTCTTAATTTCTGTTGCCTATAATAAAATTATATTAATTTCTATTGGAGATCCTCACATGAATTTAATACTGTACTTCAACTAAGTAATCAGTTCAGCTTATGTGTTTTCATCTGTATACTCCTAATTTTGCGCTTTCATTCTATTAAAATACGCATTTATTATTATCATATTTGCCATCTTAATGACGTATATCAGTGCCCATATAAGACTAATAACCTGCCATCAGAAACCGCAATGCAGTAAAACAATTATACAATTAAATCGACGCTCTACAAAACAACTAGGCGCTTTGGTCACCGGCGAAAGTGCAAGCCATTGCAACAGATGCACAGATATGCACTGTAAGTGCATACATTACGATCGAGACAACCTTATGATTATAGACGGAGGATAGATTTTTGTTTGACTTTTTAAAACGATATTGAATAGGAAGCAGTGTTTGATATTTTTTCGATAAACCAGAAACGCGTATATTCCTAGTAGTCGTAACTGTATGCTTACATTTCTATAAAACTTATAAAAATCAACAGCAAAGACATAAAAAAAAAATACTTCCAAATGTTATAGTTATGAAGGATCTCAGTGAAAGATACAGAAAATGCAATATTGATTTTAACAATAGAATATAATAAACTTGCAATACAGTTTGTTTCTATTTTTAAATTAAGAACATATTCGACCTTTAACGCCAAATAGTCGCTAACGAAACTAACGGCCAGTTAAATCGATAATTTCAGGTAACCTAATATTCGCATCGTTCAATCAATTGAGTCACTCTGTCTGAGCATCGATAATAAATAGCGATCGTCTAGCAATCGATGGTTAAATGGTGCATGATCGTTTGTGTTCACGATAATTTGGTTGTGCAAACCAGACGTGAGTAAGGCGGACGGTCCTGGAACTTTCCTTGCAATTCAAGGCTACATTGTAAATCGAAGAATATTATTATAAGGCCAACCTTATTAGTTGTAATTCTTTTAAAACACATTATCTTCGTTTATATACAACATAGTAGGGTTGGAAATAAAATCAAATTGTGTTATTTTAAGAAGAAATTAAGAAACGAATAGCTGGAATGATATCTCGAACTGAAAGGGGAGACAAACATAAGAATTTTATAAATTTATCTTCAGGAATAAGCGCCAATTTATTTACTTTTAAAGCACAATGTAGGAAGATGTACACTGAATTGAAAATGGAATTGTTGAGGAATGCTGGCGCATCAATAAGAATAGAAGATCTATAAAAAGAGATTATAAGATCCGCTCATGACATTTCTTGCGTCACCGGTTTTTTAAAAAGGCAAAACTTTGGGAGGTCAACTAGCCTGTAAGTCGAACGTTCTTAGGGAATTACTGGGCGACCGAGCATCTCTCTCACGGGACTCTCGACCGCCCACCGTCTCAAGGGTGTTCGAGTTAGAAGGGAGGTCGTACACATAGGTTACAGCGACTGCACAGCATTAAGTGAGCATCACAAAACATCTTCAAATATATCAAGAGACTATTAACCTCCATTCACACGTTTATTTGAACAATAATTTAAATGTATCGTTTTATATATTGCGTGTGCCTTGTTAAAATGCGATGCGTGTTGGCTCGATATGCAACATTTGGAATGACGCCATAACATTGAGAATCGGTGCAGTCATTTTGAAACCAAACAGTTTTACGTCATTTTTAACCGGGTTTTGAGAAAAATATAACGAATGGAAACAAGTATCAGGTTCTTGATGGATTATTTATAGCATAAATAATCATCCAAGAACTTCAGAAACGAACTTCAAGAAATTTACACCAAAGCGGTGCAAACATGTTTTTATTTAAGCTAAGTATTTGAAATTGTACTTACTGGAAATCTCTTGGAGGACATTATTCGAGTTGTTGATGATTATTGCTCGAGCCTACCTCACATTAGGGGCGATTAGGCCTTAGTCAACCACGCTGGCCAATTGCGGGTTGGACGACTTCACACACTCCTCACTATGTTTTGTTTCACCGTAAAAGCTTCGAATAAACGTACAAATTCAAAACTTTGAAAACACATTGGTGTGTGGCGGGGTTCGAACCGGTGCCTCCCTAGGTTCCCACCTGGGAGGTCTCCCGCCAACGCCTTTACGCATTATACCACCGATGCTGTAATACGAGAGATAAATAATCCCTAATATCAGTTTCATTTAGTATATTTGGCCGTTATTTTTTATCGTTTGCATTTGTTCATATTGTTTAATTATTTGCAGTATCGCTATTAGTGTTTCCTTCTTTTGCTGAATTCGACAATTCTGATTTTGGATTTAAGCACTTATTGGCTTCGTTGCGCTTAAAAATATTAATATACGTGACAATTCCTATGTTGCGACTGAAGCCTTTAAAAATTCATTAATGAAAATCTAAAATGTTGCTTATTTCTCAAGGAATATTTACCTTTATACATATTTGCGTCGTACAATGACTAGAGACACAAGACTCTAAACCCACATTTATACAATAATGTCAACCACTTATGAAAATCATTTGTTCTCCAATTTTCTAAAACGTTTCACGTTAGAATGAAAGCTTTAGTAATACTGATAGTGAAAGTTGCGTAAGATTGATGTAAAATCTGACACCGCCGTTAGGGTTCATGTTGGTGCATATATCGCCTGTTTTATTACAAAAGATGATCGTAAATTTAACATCATGGAATGAAAGCGATTTGGTATCAACTGTTTATATTATGACCGAAGGAGCCGACTTTTAATTATTTTTTATCTTCTTTCTACCATGGTCCTTATTTATGTGGATAGCATATTGCTGTAAGTTTTGGGTTAGTTTTATGGTTGCCCACCTGCCTGACACCAACCCTCTTTGATGTGATGTTCTGCACCTGGTTCAGAATATTCCTCAGTCTGTTATGTCTTACATGGAATGAAAAGGGAATTCAGTTATTTAAGAATAGCAATTATTTTGAGCTCAGGTGGTTTAGAAACATTAACCAAAAGGATATGAGTTGAAAGTAAGGCATAAGCGAACTGTATTTTGTCGAAGAAATAGAAGGGTAGAATAGATACAGAATGAATATAATAGAAAAAGAAGGATTAGGTTGAGAATAGATGCTAGACGACAGCTAGAATCACACGAGTCTGTCATCTAGAAACTTTCAACAGAAATTTTGTGCCGCAGGCTAGCGACCTACGTCCTAGCGTTAAACTCCGGTGACGCTGAGGAAATCCGAAAAGCCATCTGACGCGTATAACGAACATTTTTAATGTACATAATAATTTTAGATTTTTTTTTTTTTTTTTTATAAAAAGTCAAGCAAATGACTCCATTCCACCTGATGTTAAGCAGAAATGGAGTCCACATGCGAAGATAGCTGGTGCGAAAGATAAACCGCCGCGCTAGCCACCTTCGCCTTGCCGACCTGCAAGGTGCTTTTTCACGTCTCGTTTGAATGACCCAGGATTGTAGGAAGGAGGGAACACATGTGCTGGCAGTGAATTCCATTTCTTGATTGTGCGACAAAGAAACGAGTTGCCAAATTTCTTAGTACGCGTTGGAATGGTAGCCACAGTTTGTCGGTGACAACGTAGGCCAGCACGCGTAGTCCTTAGAAGGAAAGGAGATGGTGGGATTAGGGAAAAAATCTCCTCAGAGCACTCGCCGTGGTACAGACGGTAGAAGGCGCTCAATGACGCAACATTGCGACACAATTGGAGAGGCTCAAGGTGTTTGGTCACCTCTTCGTCGCCGATGATGCGGGCCGCGCGACGCTGCAACCTATCCAAAGCATCGAGTAAGTACTTTGCAGAGCCATCCCACAGGTGCGAGCAATACTCCACGCCGGACCGTACTTGCGTCTTGTAAAGCAAGCACAGTTGATTTGGCGTGAAAAAACGCCGCACCTTGTTCAGGACTCCAAGTTTTCGTGAAGCTGTTTTTATCACGCTTTCGATGTAGGAATGGCGACGTTTTAGCCGTAAACGCGCACACCTGAGTTTTCTTGGCATTGAACTCAACCAGATTTGCTGAACCCCATTTTGAAACAAAGTCGAGCTCTCGGTTGAGCTCAATGACAAGATTCTCACGACTCTCCACGGTTTCTGCTCGCCCAGCCCTTGCGTGTCCGAAATAGCCCGCATGCACTGTACTGTCGTCTGCATAGCAATGGATGTTCCCGAGAGGAATCATATCATTGATATGCAGAAGAAACAGTGTAGGGGATAAAACGGATCCTTGGGGAACACCGGCATTCACTGACATGAACCGCGAACTGCATCCATCGGAAAGGACACGAATTCTTCGCTCATGCAGGAAGCCGGCTACCCAGGTACAGAGCTGAGCAGGCAGACCATACGTCGGAAGCTTGGAGAGAAGACTTTTGTGCCAGACCCTGTCAAAAGCTTTGGCGATGTCAAGGCTGACAGCCAGTGACTCGCCACGGTTGTCTATAGCTTCACCCCAGACATGCGTCAAGTACGCTAGAAGGTCACCCGTCGATCGTTTCGGCCTAAAGCCGTACTGTCGATCGTGGATCAGTGAGTGATCTTCTAGGTAACGGATCAGGTGGTTGTTAAGGATCCTTTCCATAACTTTGCATAGTACTGAGGTGATTGCTATTGGCCGGTAGTTGGCCGGATCTGAGCGGTCCCCTTTTTTGGGTAGAGGCTGCACATTAGCCTCTCTCCAAGTCCCCGGCACATGTCCAGTAGAGTATGAGAGCTGGTACAGGCGCGTAAGTACGGGAGACAACTCCGCTGCACATTTTTTAAGAACAACCCCAGGGATGCCATCAGGGCCACTTGCTTTCCGGACGTCGAGTGATTGCAGTTGCGCACGAACTTCACTCTGCCTAATTTTAACCTCAGGCATCGTGGAGCCACAGTGAGGTAGTGAAGGTGGCAGTGCATTGCGATCAACGACTTGGGAATTAGCCGCAAAGAGTCTTGCCAGAAGATCGGCTTTCTCCTGCGGCTTGTGAGCTAGAGACCCATCAGGACATCTCAGGGGTGGCAGCGAGGGCTGACAGAAATTACTCTGTACGGCTTTGGCCAGACGCCAGTAGCTACGGGAGCCCGTAGGATGCGTCACCTATTCTTGGCCAATGCGTGCGACGCGCTGGGCATCCGCTCTTATGTAAGCCTTCTTACAGGACTTGGAAGCCTTGTTGTACGCTGCTTTCAGTGACTCGACATCAGGAGCTTTAAGAGCCCGACCCCTGATCCAAGCGCGATACGCTGCCTGTTTCTGTGAAACAGCACCAGCACAATCGCGGTTGAACCAGAGGTTACGCCTGCCCTTACTGATGAGATCGGAATGTGGAATGTAGTATTCCATACCCAATACAATCTCCTCAGTAATGGCAGCGGCGCAAGCTGAAGTGTCGTTGTCACTGAAGCAGCGTTGCTTCCAAGGGATAGACGCAAAGTAGTCGCGCATACCATCCCAATCTGCAGACCCATAATGCCAGAGCCGGCGTTTAGCAACCGCCGGTTGCGGAAGCTTGGCCTGCGGCACTTTGGAGGATATCAGGCAGTGGTCAGATGAGCCTAGAGGGGCTCGGACCTCTACCTGATATCCCTCAGGATGGGTCGTGAGCAGAAGGTCCAGTAAAGAGGGCGCTTGACTTGCAATGTCTGGGATCCTGGTGGGCTGATCAACCAGTTGTGTCAAGTCGTGCGTGAGAGCGAATGCATGAGCAGAGATCCCTGCATGGTCAGTTTTAGAGGAACTTAACCACAAACTGTGGTGAGCATTGAAGTCCCCCAAAAACACCAGTTCTGCACTGGGAAATTGCTCCTGCGCGTCATCTGCCACCCGACTCAGATGTTCAAAAAGTCGAGTTGTCTCAGCGTCTCCGGTGTGGGATCTGTAAAGACACACGTGGACTCTGGCCGAGGGGCCAGATTCGACGTGTACCCCCAGCATGGAAAAGGACGGGTCTTCCAGGCAGCTTAAACGGCGACAGCAAATATCCGCCCGAACATACAAGCATACTCCGGCTTTCGCTTTGAAGGACTCTTCAAGCGTGTAGCCGGGATAGTTAAGGTAGCTTGTGTCAGCAGGCGGAAGTATTTGCGTCTCCGTGAGAAACAACAATGCAGGTCGTGCTGTCTCTAGATGTTGGTGAACAGCATTGAGGTTGCTGTGTAGTCCGCGGATGTTGCTGAACTCAACCTCAAACGGTGTAGAGGGGGTGGGGTTGTGCACCGCTGTAGGACCTGATTGTTTCTGTTTGGCTGCCATGTATTTAGGAGTGGGAAAGAGACGTGAATTGAGTGAGCATTACCGCGACAGTCCCGGACAAAGCGGGGAGGCTGGTCTTATCGTGGAACTGCCCAAAGAGGATATTCGTCGATCCGCCGGACGGAAGGGCCCCCGTACCCCCCCGGGTGTGGCCGCCGGGACCCCACAACCGGCACGACGGTCCACCCCGAGATTATGCGTGGGATGATAGGGCAGCCTCGCGAGCTGGTTAGGCACGCTCGGGCCCCTGCACTATGCCACGGGCGGCCAGCGGGATAACCGTTTCTACGGGTCTCCCTGGCCGGCGGATCGACGCATTCCTCCCGGCATCAGCTCGACCAATGTCGCCCCTGGACCGATCTATGTCGCGGTAACGCCCACTCAAGCTCTGGTAGTACGCTGGCTGATCCCGAAACGCGCTCAATGAGCACTTTACGGGTTTTACACCACGCGCACGGTGGTGACTAACCAGGCGGGCGTTAGGCCCTACCACCAGTTGAGCGGATGGTCGCTTGGAACTCCCTTAGTCGCCTCCTACGACACCCAGGGGAAAGAGAGGGGGCAGTGACAACGGTATTCTGATAGACATTTAGATTTAGATATTTTTTATAAATTGAAATAAATATATAGACAACCATGACTCGCAAACAAATATTCGTTTTCGTCACACAAATATTTGCCGCTACCAGGACTCGAACCCGCACCGCTTGATGTGTAGGCACCTATACTGACCACTCCACCACGACGGGCGGCGTAAAAATCAGCAATAATGAAAGCGAATGTTTGACTACGGTGAGGTATTTGGAAATCAAAAAATAATATACCAAAGTAAAGATTCTCAAGTTTTAACACTGCAATACACTTAAGCTTTTGAAACGATTTCGAAACAATTTGCTCATGATTTATTGACTACTTACTGAAGACTTACTGTTAATCTTTTAAATTGCAATATTATTGTGATGTGAACTTTAAGGTGACGAGATAAATGGTAACTTTGAACACTAATGCATAATTTAATTTAATAATACTGTGGTGCACGCTATTTTAGACCTTGACTAAAAGAAATTGGAGTTATATCAAAAAATATCTGAAACAAGAAAATTTTTAACACTGAAACACTTTATTTTTGCTTTGGAGGGTTAGCAAGGTTATTTTCCTTTCTGTAAGTTTACTCTAATGAGAGAACTGGAGTCACTGAACGAGATTGCATGCGGATATCTTTGCTATAATTTTCATTCCTTCAAGAAGATTTATGAGTATTAATAATGGTCCTAGCTGTATTAAATAGTGCCTGGTAAAGTTGGACTGTATTAACTGTTCAAAGTTACAGTCTTTTAGAATTGACAGTATTTTCATTCGTAAGCCTTATCTAATTAAGTCGAGCTATTTTCATATCTGCACCACGGCCATCAAATCTTTTTTTGAGTGTCTCTACATTGGTAGTTTTAGGGGTATTATTGCACTAAAGCCGTACCTACCACTACACATTCTGCTAAAATTATTTGAAAAAAATGTGTTAAAAGTATAGTTAAAAAAACTCACAGGCTTCTTGTCTAAATGCTCATGTTAGCTAAATGTCGTTACAATCATGAACTTAATACGTCTTCTTAACTAAAAAACTTTGTGTCTCCTGCCTAAGTATAAGAAGCGGGGGACTTAGGTAACAATTAGATTATTTTATATGACTTTTCAAGCAATTTGTGCAAGAAAAAAAAATGGCATTGTAATAATTTGCCATGTTTGCCTTTGTTGCAGTACTCAAGATGCGGGCCCTATGGTGGAGTGCGGCAGCGCTGATGCTGTTGGCTGTCACCAGTGCTCTTGGAGCCACGCAGGTAAGTTATCTTTTACAGCATTCGTTTTCGGAAAAAAAGTTCATCGAGCACATCCACTATTCTCAAATCGTCCTTTGCTCAACACAGCATTACACTCACTACACATCACACCGCATCCGCAGACGAAGAATCGGTTCACACACGTCGCGTTATTCCAGGCACATATATGAGGGCGCATCTCCCCTAGTACTACGTGTTACGACACAGTCTCAGCACTTATCCATGACAAGATTTATTTCCATGTTTTTCATTTCTATTTGGCATCAATTTCAATCATAATGTTACGACACACTTGAGGCCTGAAGCCGGGCCTTAACACGCACTTTCAGGTCTGCCGTTGTCTTTCGCAGCGAACACTGCAAGGATAACAGATGAGGTGATGACGACTGATGACGACTAGAGATGAGACGACAGAGAATAAAGGTAGAAGATAACGAGACTCTCACGGGACAGGAGATACCTGCCTACTAGAAGGCCTCTATGGGAGCTTTGCCCCAAGAAGACGAGGACCTTGGAGCTTTGCTACAAGGTCCTCGTCTTCTTAAGAATCTTCGGTGAAAACAGAATATTAAAAGCCGCTAAAATTAAAAGCTTGTTAAAACTTGATTCTCTTGTAAACTTTGCACCCAAGGTATCGAGAATGGATGCTGTGCGTTGGCAGGACGGATGCTCAAAAAAATCCAAATTAGGTTTTATTCAGAGAAATAGTGCACGGGGGATAGAATTATTCCATGCATAATTGAAAGTGGACTTTAATTTTCGCATGCGGTTTTGAACGTACATTTTGCTTCCGTATTCAACATGCAGTGAGGCCATTAAAACGCGATCAGGCGGTAAACATGCTTTAAGCTGTCCAAGATTTAAAATTTACTCAACATTTTCAATGTCAACAACACAACTTAATGTTGTTTCTTTGATTTGTTGATTTCAAATTAGCTAAGTGTAAATTGGTATGTCGCCAATTTATAATCAAACGAACGGTTCACAACGGCTATTCAAATAGAATGAGTTGGTTATCATCAACTACGGTTAAATAGGTTTAATCAAGTTGTAGTACTGAGCTCACACATAATTGTGATACTATGAAACATTTTGCGGTTCTTCTTCTATCGTTTGATGGTTTTGTTTTCACCCTAAAAATTTCGCTGACTAGAAATCTGCCGCTTTAATAGCAGATCCAGCACCAGAGAATTATGAATCTTTACTATTTTATAATAGTCTTAGGCTGGAGTTCACCAACATTTAAGCAGGCGGTTATTATTTAACCGACTGTTATTGACATTTCATTGTATAGAAGAATTGTCAAAAACTGACCATTAACGTTTAATCGCTTGTTTTACTTGTTGGTGCACTCGAGCCTTAGGAATACGAGTAAGTCACTACTATGTGGCTTAAATAATTAAATGAGATTAAATTCAGTTACACCATTTACCTAATAATTACTAAATGATGCCTAATGAACGAAACATACAAAACATTAAATTTGAGCACAACAACGTCCAAATAATTAATTCCGCTGGTTTCATGGCTCCAAGGAACAGGGTCAATGCATTCATATCAATTTAACAGCGTGCAATATCGACCGTATTGCTTTGAATTAAGGCTGTTACGACACAAACGATTGTTGATCTCATTTCCTAAGTCGGTCCCTTTATTCTGTTTCAACAAAGTGGAACTTGATTTGCGTTAAAATTGTATCGATTATTGTCCACGCATTAGACTAGTCGAATCCAGGTGTTGTTTATATCCGCCATTTACGTCAAATGTTTCCAACGCTTAATTATCTAGTGATTGGCATTTTCAAATTGTCGCAATAAAAATAATTATACATGGGCAAGGTAATTATTTATAGGTGCATAAGTTAATTTTCTATTGAGATAAGTCAGTAATACTAAGCGTTATATTAATTGCCCTTGAAGTTATGAAAAGCAAGTATTTTAGGCCTTAGTCATTGGCAAGATACTGGTACAAAGTGATCAGGGTGGTTATTATATAATTTTTTTTTTAATGGAGCAGAAAAATGGTAACATAATGAAATTTTTCCAAAAGAATGATCTTGCGTCAACTTTGGTACCTACCAATTACGTTATTCTGTAAATTGGCATTGCTGCATAATTTCCTGTAAATTCAGTGCAAATTATCGGGTCTTTTTGTATGCATTAATAATCGACAAGTTTCCGAATTTAGTTGTAAGATACCTACGTGATTGAATTTTCTAGAGCATATTGAAGTCAAGTTCATTTTAAGAATCAAGATTTACCTTTTATATTGGAGATCGATGTTAAAATAATAAGTAGCAATAAAAACGTTTATTTAGCATTTACATTCATAATTATGAATTCTGATTCGTAAAAACTAAAACATCAAATCTTTGTTTTTAGGAGACCACTTTTTATCATTGTATGTCGGCACCGGCTTCAAAAACCATTTACGTAAGCCAAATTGTACTTGTGGAAGTTGTGTAGTTAAAATATTTTTATCACATATTTGAATGAACTGCCACAGACTTTACATTAATTTACTTTACAATATAAAATCACACTTATTATAAAACCTTTATATTCATCAAAATATAATGATTGAGAATCGATACAAATGCCCGTGCTTCAAAATAATACCACTTTCACTGCACAAAATAATTTCATAAGGTTTTTGCATTAAAAATATGAACGATATCGTCATGCTAGACACCAATTACACTTTTATCACTAATTACCACCTTTATATTATGTTTGATATAGATAGTTTTAGGTTTTTCTTGTTGTTGATGCCTTAAAATAATTTTCTTATTTCTTTTAAATAAGGTCTCGCAAATGACTCCATCCCACATGCTAGTAAGGGGAAGTGGAGTTCAAATGAGAATATAGATATAGAAGATATGCTTGCACTAAGTAAGTGAGAGTATACGCGCCGTACTAGCCACTCTAGTCTTCGGTTGCTCCTTCACACCTCTTTTGAATGATCCAAGATTGTAAGACGGAGGGAACACGTGTGCAAGCAGAAAATTCCATTGCTTAGTTGTGCGACTTATAGGTGAAGAACATTCCATGTCTGGTGTACCAGTTGCCAAATTTCTTTATTCTTGTTGGAATGGTAGCCACAGTTGATAAGTACACAATGATTTCTTTAGTATTCAAAAGTTGACAAAATAATATTCATCAGCAAGTCACGCTTGCTGATGAATATTATTTTGTCAACTTTGTTGCTACCAATATCACGTTATTCACAGTGCGGACATTCATTTTAATAAGTAGCCATTGCAGTGAAACTTGCACTAGTGTCCCGGCCGGTCAACAGCCAAGGTTGCGATTGGTTTCATATTTTGCAGCCTCCGTTCGCCCTCATATCGTAAATATCAAGCACTTGTTTATTATATTGAATGTCGCTTGTTCATACTACTACCTTGAGGTCTAATTTTGCTTGTAAGTACTAGAAACGTAACTTTTATTAAAGAATAACAACAAGTTATTCATTCGTGCAAATTCGACCTAGGTATTTTGATAATAAGGGTTTAGGAAAAATAATAATGTTAACAGCATTCTTGCTTCCGACAGCTAATGATAATATATCCAGTCGCTCTGTGGTTGAGGGTTCAGGTGAAGCTTGATGCCATCTTCGTCCTTATCATCACTTACCATCAGGTCAGATGAAGGCCAAGAGCTTCCCCGTCTAGCATAAAGAAAACAGGGCTACGTGGGTTTTGGGACAGTTATTTAAGGGAAGCTTTGTTGCTTGGTAGTAAACGTAATTATTGATAAAGGACTTGTTGATATTGTTGTAAAAACACACGTTGAGAGACTCTCAATATCTTTATTTTTAACTCAATCTACCGTACAATTGTTTGTATGGTAGGTGGTGTCGCCATTCAACGAACGAAATTAATAAAATAGCTTCCATTTGACTATCCCAAATCCTCTCGTATTTCCTTTGCACTGACATCTACGGCTCGAGTAGCGAATCGACCAATGAGAAGCCGAGCGTGAGAAGACACGTGACATGCAAGAAGGTGGATGGCCGGCTGCGTTAACAGCGATGCATAAGAAAGCGAGTACGGACGGAAGAAGCGTCGTAATAACAACTACTTACTAATAATTACTCCGCGAAATAGACGATACCGGGCCCGCGTATGTTTGTGGTAGTGAAATTTACCTAATTTATAATAATTAACACTTTTGTGGTGACCATTTGTTCTGTGCACTAAACCCAAGGAAGCAGTGTCATATTTGGATGCCGGAGAAAATCGCCGAGCGCCAGCTATCAGGTCAGTGTCAGTGCGTTCTACCTCCCCTATTGTAATCGCTCCCCATCTTCCCTCATTACAACCCTCAGATTGACGCTGTTGCCGTAAAAATCTTTAAACTATACAGTCCACTTAATTGTTTACATAATTCAGCGAATGGCTGCACCAGTAGGTATGTTTGTATGTACTTAGACCTTGTTCAGAAGAGCGAACTCGCCGCGAAACTTTACGCGCAAACACATACTGAAGCTCAACGCGCGAATTTGAAATTCGCGAGAAGCTTGTGGGCGTCCTGTAGAGCCCAAGAAGGTAGAGCCCTAATACCTCGCCAACGCGCGATGTGTATTCGCGTGCTTCGCTCTTCTGGACAAGGTCTTTGTAACATTCCCACTCGCCATTGGCAAAATGCGTAGTCTTTGTGTACGAACGCCATAATTTTAAAGAAGAAGAGAAAAGTGCTCCGTGGACTTGCGGAATAGTCTTTTTTTAGGGAGAAGCTTCTGGCCTTTATATCACTGTTGCGGAGGTGGAAGCGAACTTCATTAGGAACCCTCAAGCATATAGGCACTGGCTATATCATCACTAACTTTTGAAATATAACTATTCTATTAACACTATTGTTACGGCGATATACTTATTGCTGTGTGGTGTAGAGTTTTTTTACTCACAAATGCGGGTCAGACCTGACTGTCTAGATTTTATTTTATAAAAGGTCACGTAAATGACTCCATTCCACCATATGGTAAGCAGAAGTGGAGTCCAAATGCGAAGATAGTTGGTGCGAGAGATAAACCGCCGCGCTAGTCACCCTCGCCTTGCTGATCTTCATAAGTGTAAATCTTCATAATTTTGACTTTGACTTGATATTGACCTGCAAGATGCTTCTTCACGGCTCGTATACGTGTGACCCGGGATTGTAAAAAAAAAGAATATGTATGCTGTCAGTGAAGTCCATTTCTTGATTGTACGATGATTTTTTTTCAAAAGAATGATCTTGCGTCACCTTTGATACTTACCAATTACGTCATTCTGTAAATTGGCATTGCAGAATTTACTGTAAATTCAGTGCAAATTATGGGGTCTTTTCGTATGCCTTAATAGTCGACAAGTTTCCGAATTTAGTTGTAAGATACGTGATTGAATTATCTAGAGCATATTTTACGAATCAAGATTTACCTTTAGATATTAAAATAATATATCAGTAAAGGCAGTGAAGTCCATTCCTTGATTATACTATGAATTTGTCGCTGTATGCGCCAGTGCGTGAGTGCTCTGACAGATACTGACGCACATAGAGACAACATAAATTCACGTATGTAGATGTACAGTCAACAGTCGGGCTATACAAAACAGTCAAATTTCTTCAAACGATTTTCAACCTAACACTATTGAATATAAAGTGCATAATCGATTGGGAAAATTTGACAGTTTATGGTAACTCAAGGTGCCGTTGTCTGTACACAAACATTCACGATTGAACCGCGTTCACAAGCTTTTTCCGACTTCGTTCGCGTGATCCGTACAAACTTTAGAACCCCGTTTCATTGCCTTAGGTGGAGTATTTTGGAAAATCCTTTCTTAGACCATGCCTACGACATAATAGCTATCTGCGTGACAAATTTGTAAAATTTCAGTGGTTTGAACTGTGTGTTGATAGATCAAGGCTGAAACTATGTTACGCCCAAAGACCGAAAACGCTCACAACGCGTTGTGGTCACAGTAAAACATCCACATCTGTTATTTATCCTTTCAAATCCTCTGAGTGATGGGTGGGTTAGGGTTAGGGTTATTTAAGGAGAATAGTGTTTTATGCACCTACATGGCTGAGTGATGGGTAGGTTAGGATTATTTTTTATGAGCAAGCGGGGTGTACTTTTTTTTGTGACCACAACGTATTGTGAGATATTTTTCCGCTCAATGAGCGGTATCGCTCTTTGAACGTAGCATATAGGTATACAGATTAGAAGAAAGGGAGAAAAGAACAGAAGGCAGGGAAGAAAATTTGGTAGGTTTAGATTCTGCTGTAGTTCATATTTTGCGGTAATAAACCTATACTTGTCATTTTTGCTGTTTAATAATAAAGTATTATATCCGTGTCAGTGAAATAATTACTTAAAGAAGGCGTACATTAAAGTACTTTGCTTACGATCTAGTTCATACCGCTTACGACTAATTAGCGGTCGCTAGCAAAGACATAGTACCTATTGCAATTTGTTTCATTCTAACGTAGTATTCAGCTGTAGTAAACGGCCTATAGATCAAGGTTGCCCGCTCCAGATAATTTGTGACGAGATATAAAAAATATTGACAGTTGATATCGAATGACACGTTAAATTGTTAGGGCGTAGTGTTTTGATTCGATATTTTAACAATAATTCTTTATTTGCACTTGATTGGGGTACATACACAGAATATTAGTTGTTAATACAATACAGCTCCTCCCATTCAGCCAACAACAGTGGCATGCAATTTATTAGACCTATTCATCGTTCAATAATGTTATATTTTATTTTTATTTTTATGTTAACGGGGAATCTCGCCTTCATCTTACAAGGACGAAAGATGATTCAAGCTTTACTAGGAACTCTCAAGTACTGGGACAGCTTTATTTTTCATTAACTTTTAGATGGCGGTAGCTTACCAGGCGGACATAAAAACAAACCCTACTACTAACTAAAAAGAGCACAAATTTGTACCTCCCAGGGGATCAAACCAGAGACCTTAACAAATCCAAAAGATGACAAGCAGACGTTTTATAAACAAAAAATCAGGAGTGGTCTCCCCTTGACTTTCTCGTATACCGGAAACGACTCAAGAGCTGATAGAAACCTCATATTTTGATGTCATACATGCATGTTAAATTTGGTTGCAATAAGTTAAAGCATACTCGAGTTATCGTGTTAACGCACAGACACACAGACCATCGAGATGTTGACTGATTTACACGTTTTGGACCTCCCTGAGTACAAAATCTCGAGGTCCAATTTTTTGACGATTACAAGATTTCCTCTATTACTAGGTATACGAGAAAGTCAAAATACGTTACTATTACAATGTGATTTATTACATATCTATTGACTAGATTCAATACAACATATACACATGTCATATGCGACAAGAATAAATGTATTTTTAAATATTTTTTATAAAGCGAAAGTTTAAAATCACAAGTATTTTGGACTTAACTGGATAATTAATTATGCAAGTCATTAAAAAGATTTATTTATTAAAAGTTTGGAAAGTAAACTTGTATGAAAGAAAGTGATCTGAACTCATATTTTCACCAATTTTTATGTGTTTTCTTGAGTGAAATAATTGCAGAATTTTAACAATTTATCTGTCAAGTTATGTTACAGTCGATGACCTTAAATTGTGCGCTAAGTAGCTCGCCATTTTGAATGCTGCATATTGTTTTTATTACTGTGACTTTATTGTAAGTTTATTCGTGGGGTAATTTTTTAGGGGTGATAGTATTTTATTTCACACGAAAGCTCTTAGCAATTCATGGATTTACCGTCATGGGTTCAAAGTTTTGCAGAGACAGCCAGGTGCAGTGCCTGTGGGGCTTGTGACCCAAGTATCATACACTAGTTACTTGGCTCATCTCTCTGCTTAGTCAAATTTGGTAAGATTCCGCGAAGGCCTCGTTTCAGTTCAGCAATAACGGAAATTCTTGATCTTCTAATCTTACTAATTTTCTAAACACGAAAGTTTGTATGGATGTATAGATGTATGGATGGATGTGTATTTGTTACTCTTTCACACAAAAACTACTGAATGGATTTCAATGAAACTTTACAATAATATAGCTCATACATCAGGATAACATAAAGGCTATAATTTATACTGGTACTGCGCAGACGAAGTCGCGGGCAAAAGCTAGTGATGTATATAGGTAGGGATTTTGCTGGTTTACCCCTCTAATTTAATAATATATTATGCACATTTTATATAAGATTTGAATAATTTAGCAGGTATCATAAAACCGATAAGAAGCCTCAACAGTTAGGTAACGGTTATGTAGGTATTTTATGACTTTTTAATTTTAAGTCTGAAAATAATTCTATTCTAAAAATTAAACAAAATGCATGATGTTTGTTGAAATAGCATGTTTTTTTTGTGTGTTAAATAAACAGTTTTTTTTGTTCCTGCGTTTGTTTTCTGACTAAGTAAGTCCAATCGATTAAAATTTTTCTTCAGACTTTACATTTTTAGTGAGATGTTTTTATTGTTCGCAAGTTTATTCGCGTGTTATGACGTTATATAGCCTTTCTCGATAAAAGGACTATCCAACACAAAAAAATAATTAAATTTGAATCAGTAGTTCCTGAGATTAGCGCGTTCAAACAAACAAACTCTTCAGCTTTATAATATTAGTATAGTTAATAAGAATAATAAAAAACAGTAAGATATAAGTAATCTCATTCTTTCGGGCGAAAATAACTTTGTCCTCGTTTACGTAATTAATGTTCTCTTCTACGTCTATATTAAACACCTATTCATAATTTCAATAAAAACAAAACCAACAATTACATATTTTCTGATCATAATGATCTCGTAACAATTTTTCACAGATTTCATAACCAAAACGATTGGTCTCGTTCAGAGGTATCGGGCCGAATTCCAATCCGGACCGTCAACCCTACTTTCTACGTAGGCTGAACATTCGTGTCATTTGTATTTCTATTTGTCAATTAACTCGGTACGTTATCCTCGGCGATTCTTTCGGACACGCAACTTGTAATAGCTTGTGTATACTTGCGTGGCTCGCACGCGAGCTCTGTGCGTACACGTCTGTATATTATTACGTTAAATCTGATACTCTTAAAGAACTATTAAGCTTAGTTTGTGTAAGATAATATTTGCGATCAAAAATCGTAAAGATATTTACAATTGAAGACACAAGTGTTTTCTAATTATTGAACAAATTGCTGAATATTGTTTTTACTAAAAGTATTTATCAGTTATCAACTATTGCAGCGGTTAGTAAGTTGGTATCATCTTGTTATCGTGTGGTCAATATGGTACAGTCTCGCACATCAGGTAACAACAAACTATCTTCTCAATCGATTTTGAGCTTTATAATTCACACGTTTAAGGTTGAAAACTAATTGGAGAAAGACAGTTTTGGGTAGTCTAATCTGCTATCGTTTGTAAGTACATGTTAGTCTGGAGTCAGTTTTAACAGTTCCCATTCCTGGCCTCTGATGTGACTTCTATCGTACGACTGTTATCTTTCAACAGCAACCAAGCACGGAAGAAAATCGAATTGAATCATTTTGGTTACCAATCCCAGCACCGACCGCGAACTTAGTACCTTATCTCCTGTGATCATTATGAAGAACATACAACTGCGGCGCTATCGACCTACTCATTGCTATGATACTCACTTAATGGAACTAATAATTGCAATATTTTGCTTTGTATAACAGATTTGTTTTAGAAATTGTTCCAATCAGAAAATTTACATAGATATATAGATAGAATATTCTTTATTGCACACCAGTAAATATTCAGTACATAAAGAAATCAGTAACAAAGACAATGTACAATGGGCGGTCTTATTGCTATATAGCGATCTCTTCCAGACAACCTATTACAAAATTTAATATTTTAATTAGTTATTTACAAATACTACTAATTAAAATAATCAATAATCAACAAAATTGAAAACCGACAGGCAGACGAAGTGATTTACAAATAGATTGCAGACACTTGAAACTTGAAAAATTCATATGAAGGTAGCAATCCTTTTTATAGACTTTTCCTCTATGATAAGAATCTAATATAAGACATAATACTAATGACAAAAAAAATATATCAAAAAAGTATGTTATCGCGTTCAGTTAAGTAAGCGCGGTACTCAGGAATTAAAATCCCTTTCAATTAATTAAATTTATTTGGTTATTTAATTGGTCAATTACAAATCTTACTTAAAAAGATCGTAAATCTTCATCATTTAAATGTGTATTATTTGAGTCAGTCACTCGTAATTTGTATTTGATGTCTTGTTTCGCTAATTATGCAGTTGTTCATGCAACGTTAGATTAAGTGATATCATATTGCAAGGTACTAGCACGCTTATGCAAATAAATTTGATGGAATGAAACTACGTGTCATTCAACTTTGAGTGAAATAAATGAGGTATACCGAGGTTCCACTTTCGATTTTATCGTGTTTGCATTAGATTAATTTTCTACTGTTTACTCTCAGATTACTGGAGATCAAAGTTTTTAGTGGTTGTTTTAAGTATGTAAAGCAGTTTAATTTGACAAGTGAACACTATCTATTTCGGAAGCCACTAGGCGTTTATTTATCTTATGAAAGTGCTTTCCAAAAGAATCGGCGTATCTTATTGAGCTACATATTAACAACAACATTATTATTTGTTCTAACGTATTTGTAACCCCACCCGCACTGCTGAGATAATTTTGAGTGTAACTGTCCTGGTCGTTGGCTTTAGATGGTGTGATTACTGAAGGATTGTCAATTTTTGGCTTTGGTGCCCCTTTTATGTAGGCGACAGGCTGGCAACCTGTCACTATATGGAGGCACTACATGGGCCATACTGCCAGATGTGGCTTTATGTGTAACAAAATGTTGCTTAAGGCTCTGCTCATGGCATTACGAGCGTGATCGTATGTATGTATTTGAAAAATTGAGAAGATTTTGACATTTGTCTGTCTAATATTCACCTTATAACATTAACAGAACGATTTACTGATTCTCCTCAAATGGAATCTAACCGCATTCCCATCACCTCACATATTACTGCATCTTCATTCCTCTCACCAGTAAGGTGACTGGATTAGGGTTATCAACTTGTTCTTTATTAAAATGGACTGTCGAATTAATGAAGTCAAAAACATATAAGATCAATAAGACTTTTTGAGTAAATTTTTGAAATTCGATGATGTACGAGTAGTCTCGCTCTGGTTTCGATTGCGAAAACAATTCAACTTTGGCAGTGGTAGGTCTTGGGTCATCAGGGACATAAATAATGTCGTGTTTCTATATTTTATTCTTTGGATTATTCGTTCATTTAATAACAAATCGTATAAATGTGTATTCATTCATCCAGACGATTCCGAAAAGCTTGCCTAAACACCACCATCTTTACAGCCCACAAGTACGTAATAGTCCTTCTGTTACAGCCATAGTGATTGATTAGTTATCACACATAATGACTTGTTATTATATAAAATTAATAAACAAATTGTCTAGCCAATGTGATAAATGTATTTATTCAACTATTATTCAAAATAGCAGGTCAAATTATAGTCAAAGCAATAAATAAATGCACTTCGCCTGATCAGTAAAAAAACCAACACTAACCTATCCATCACTCAGCCATGTAGGTTCATAAAACACTAGAATTTCCACTTGTTTTATTACTCTATCCAAGTCTTCCAAGATATTATATAAAATAGCTAGTTAATGCGATTAATTCCTTTATCGCTTTGTCCAAATTGAGTAGGTATTATATATAACGGCTGGATAGCATATATAATATCCGGATTTATTACTTTGGCTGTGACACTTCGAACCGGGTTTGAACCAGCGATCTATGATTTCAATCATCTGTGTTGGGTAGCTGCTTCTGCTACTGCCTGCTAGGGCTACTCCGAGGGGTCTTCTTAATATCATTGCTGTTCAGGCTGACATTCTTACAGTATATCTATAAACACAACAAATAAAATAAATCCTACTTTAAACTACGAGAAGCAACCCTACACTGATGCAACAATATGAATGATGGTTTACTGTGATCGCTTCAGTGTACAATGCAGAATTCATACCGTATGAACAGCAATTTGAAGCTCAATTGTACAATTTGATGTTAGGGCTACAACACAATGGAGACAAAACTAATTGTGGACGTGACAATTAGTGTTGCATTTACACGTTATCATGTGAGTATTTCAAATTCCGATCATAATAAGCTAATTTTTGTAGAAGAAAATAAAGTATTTTTCATTTTCATTAATGAAAATTGGTACCAAGCATAAAAAAACATGCTGGCGAATTTCTTTTAAATAAATATTAAAATCAGCCCTTTTTTGATTCAATCTAAGAAAAGGAGTGAGGCTTTTTAAACGTGATGAGGCGTGTATTTTAGACGTGAGTACATGTACAAATGTGAAAATAAGTTTTACACATTTTACCTTTACATGTACAAGATCAAGCCTTTTTCCCACAGGAGTGGGTAGAGAGCACTTCATCCATTTGCTACAAAACTTACATAATTATTTCTCTTTATTTACTCTTTTTTTTAAATACTCCTGATGCCTTAGGTTTTTTAGTATTTCAATATAAGTACATTAATATCTAAATTCCTGTGTTAACGTGTTTGCTTAATACACGAGTACTTAGTAATACCTACTTTGGGTAAGATGATTGGTGTGAGCGGGGAAATATATTATTATTAATATATAATATATCATCTATACATACTATAAAATAAAGTCGTCTTTCTAAAAAAAATCCAGTGAAGCAGTAAATGCCATCAGCGGCAAACTGCAGTAGTCTTTCAAAAAAAAAAAAAAGTATGTAGGTACGCTTGGAACTTTTTAAGTACGCAACGGATTTCATAAAGTGATTCAAGAGGAAGGTAGTATACTTCGCTAAGGTTAAATTACTCTAAGTAGGTAGGTACTATCCGTGCAAAGCCGGGGCGGATCGCTAGTCCGTTTATGAAGCAACCGGTCATGTCAATATAAAGTACCTATGATCATTTAAATATCACCTCTTAAAATGTCAAATAATGTATCAATAGATATATGCTATTTAATTTCTTTTGAATTTCGAGTTGCGACATCAATCGTTAAGTGTATAAGAGCCCTACCCGCCAATTTTGTATTATTTCCGATCATGTCTTAACATTATATACTGTTAATATAATGCAGTTTTCGAAAACATAATTGGGTAATAAATGATCACAGTTATTAAAGAAATACTAAATTACACTCGCAATCTATTGTAGATTGTGATGCTTTAGTCGTCGGTGTCTCAAGCGGCTTTTCAATTATTTATCTAAGGACAGTATGGCGTAGGATTTGAACATTCAATTGTTAGGAAAATCAATAAAAATGGTTTGTATTTCAATGAATTTTGATGATGGCCGCTTGTGGTCTTCACAGCGTCACCAGAGATCGATACATTCAGAATTCGGTACGGAATTGAGAGTAATCGACGTAAAATGCCTAAAATAGTTTTAGAATATTAATGTGGTGTTAATGTTTACTTCGTAAATGAAAAACGCAATTTATTGCAATAACAATTTTATTGTTTTGCCCTACGAGAAACAAAGGACACTGCGTTAGAAAAATTACATCAGTGGAATTTCTACTGTAAAGACATATTCTATTTGGAATATTTGGATTTCTCTCGAGTCTCAATGTCATCTAGAGTCCTGTAGGGTTCAAGTTGGAAGGGAGTGGTAGACTTGATGTTGCTTCTAAGGGCTCAGAGCTCGGCAATGTTCTCTTTACTAATCAAAACCGTTCTTAGTTATTGGTGGTTAGTTAAAACAATGTTACCTACATATATCTTTAGGCTGTTTTCACACTAAACTTTTGTAGAGCAACAGTTAATCATCAACGTTTACGTTGTCGCTTGCTCGGGTAGTACGTACATTGGTAGGTTCTACTACAGCGAACGGCAACGTTAACTTTACTCTCTTAGAAATAAAGATCTAAATGCCACAGACTGAAAAGCCTGTCGTTGCATTAGGCCTTGTCGTCTATTATAGTACAAGCGCTAGTGTTGCTATGATATTGTACTAAAATATTAATCGACACCTGAGGTTAACTGTACCCGAATGGATAATTGTTGGTTGGAACAGCTTGTTAGTTGAAAAGCTGAAGACAAAACCATATCCTAGGTATTTCATTTCTAAAGCAGTAAAGTTACGTTATTTTTTAAATTTATGCGGACAAATTTATTCGTTTAGTTTTAAGGATCATTCCGTAAATTGAATCATATTATAGTCTGTCATCTGCTATAAGTGAAACCGCAGCCCTGCATCATGCTCTGACGCTAGTTACAATGTGACATCCAACTAAATGTAAGTCGACAATTCCAACCGTAATTTATTTTGAGACCACCGCAACTATAAGCTTCGCAACATCGGGTCTAATGCTTTGGCTTACCTCAAGAGTTACCCAACTTTATCTCTTAAATCCATTAGTTTAAGAACAATTTATCGTTACTTATAAACTCTAGTTATCATCGATAAAGTCTTTCGATATTTGACGGTGGTTGTGACTAAAGAGTGTCGCAGAAAGGCAGCAAAAGCAAAAGTTTGCAAAGAGTATCCTCCAAACTCTGACTTATTGGATAAAGCTAAGAAAGAAAAGCGAAGAATAATTTAATATGCTAGTTACTTTCTCGTATACGTAGTATAGAGGAAGTCTTATAATCGTCAAAAAATTTTACATCGATATTTTGACGGATTTTCACGTTTTGGACCTCCCTGAGTCCAAGAATATTTTTTTGGCATTATGTCTGTGTGTGTGTCTGTGCGTTAGCACGATAACTCGAGTATGCTTTAACTTATTGCAACCTAATTTAACATGCATGTATGACATCAAAATATAAAGTTTCTATCAACTTTTGAGACGTCGATCAAGAAAGTTAAGCAACCAAGTGCGCGGTCAGTACTCGGATGGGTGACCAAAATTTAACTTGCGTGACACCAAAATATAAGGTCCCAACAACTTTTCTTTTTTCTTGACTTCACATAAATAAAAAACAAATATTTGAATTAAATGTATAAAAATATTCGAATCATTTAGGTACTTGCTGTACCTATTCTATAAAAATAAATATGTTTGTATGTTTGTCCTCTATGTGTTCTGAGACGGTTGATCGATTCTAAGAAACCAGCTGTTCTATACAAAACTGCAATATCTATCTATGGAACGTGGTAATAGGGTTTTAAGTAATAGTTACTAATTAATAATTTAGAGTTGCATAAGGTACCTTAATTAAAAACATTTGTAACGTCCGTTTAGCACATTGTCTTGTTAGTTCCTGTCGTTACCTTTACAACCTTGGGCAGAAAACGAATTAATATTTCAATATTCGGTAGCGGAGTAATGGTCCGCTCTATCTCCTTGATCTATCTTAAGATAAACCGCAAGAGAGATTTCGACCGAAAAGATTTGTACGAAAATATCTTAAGCAATCAATCTTGTGAATGAATTATCTGTATATCAAGTAACGTAGACACTTATAATTAAAACCGAAGGAATTGATACCGTACATTTGTAATTTTAAAGTTTTTATTAGAATTTTTTTTTTCGTATACGAATAGGAATAACATTCGTGGGTCGGAAAAGTCGAATCTAAAACCTATTCTTAACCCCGTACAGGCCAATACAACAAGGGGTCATTCGCGCGGTGTCATTAACCCACCCACAATATCATTCCCAAAGAAGGTTGGTGTTTGACAGATCATAGCGCATTTGTACGAAAAAATATATTAATAATATTATATATCCACGCTCAAAGCAATTTTCCAGCCCAAAGTAACTATCATTAAGAATATATTGTGTTATGGATGCTAGATCATGGACATTTTTAATATACAAATACAAATAATTTATTAACAGTAATTTGTTACAGAGTGATACAGTACAGTCATACTTAAACTATAACGAATAGCTGAGACAAAAGTAACAATACAGAATACTCAACCCGTGGTTCCCACACTAGGAGAATCCTGTCACTGAAAGTTAACAATTAAGCGGCAGATTAGGTAAAATAAATTTTTGATATACGTAATAATATTTAGATATTTTTATAAATCATCATCATCATAACAACCTTTATAATTCCACGATTGGTGGACGGAGGGTAAGGTGATTAATACCCCTTTACTGACCCATTCTGATGACTGACGCGTTCTACGACACCCATTGGAGGTTATGGGTGATGTTATTCTACTCTGCCGGCATCACACGGCTGATATTTTTATTTTAATAAGTTTATTTTTATTAATAAACTAGCTACCCGCCCTGGCTTCGCATAAATATGCATGTATTATACATATAAACCTTCCTTAAGAATCACTCTACCTATTAAAAAAAACCGCATCAAAATGTGTTGCGTAGTTTTAAAGATCTAAGCATACATGGGGACAGACAGAGGGCGGAAGCGACTTTGTTTTATACTATGTAGTGAGTAGTGATTTAAATAAATATATCAACAACCATGACTCGCTAACAAATATTCGTGTTCGTCACACAAATATTTGACGTAAACCCGGACCGATTGATGTGGCAGCTATACTGACCACTCCACCACGACGGCGACAAATATAAGTAATTTGTGCTAGATTATTAAGGAATAGGTTATTATTCTGAACGTCTTTGAGCGTGTTCTATCGTCTGCACCACAGCGAATGCTCTGAGGAGCTTTATTTCCCTTCCCATTATCGGATTACGCGTGCTGGTTTACGGTGCATAATCAATAAACCGAATTCACTGCATAGGTTTCCCTTTCTTCTTACAATCCTGGGTCATTCAATTGAGGCGTGAAGAAGCACCTTGCAGGTCAGCAAGGCGAGTGTGGCTGGCGAAACGGCTTATCTCTCGCACCAGCTATCTTAGCATTTGGACTCCACTTCTGATTACCATCGGATTTAATGAAGTAATTTGCTCGCCATTTTATAAAGAAAACAGACAGAGGAAGATTGTTAATGCAATTAATTAATTACTCGTATATACATTATAATTTTATCGCATATAACCTACGTAACATAATCAGTTTCCATTCGGTATTTAAAAACAAAAGACCTGCCTAGCCTTTCGGTCAATGTCGCCTGTTTGGGGTCAATTCTTGATTAACGCAATTATAAATAGCGTTAGTTTTTTATGAGGTATTCATGGGCTGCTGGCTAGCAAGGGTTACGTAAATCATTTTAATTGGAAAGTTTTCTGGTTTTATGGGTTCATTCTTGGGTTGTGGTTGTGTTGCCCAAGAAATTTGAAATGGTTTTGATTTTGAGTTTTCATGGTTTGATTGCTCTGTTGGCTTGGGGTTTGTTTGCTTATTTTGTAATATGTTTTGGAAAAATAATAGACGACAATATGTCTATAGAGAATTACTTATTGTAAGTATGTAAAATAAGTAGACAATTTGAATGATCTTGATTCGTGTAGTCGAGAATATACGACACAGACTATTATGAAATGCATAATATTATACTATTACAATCTACGAACAAATTCTCAATTATACTAGATACTTAATTCAGAGCTGAATTGAAACTTACTCTTATCAGATATCAAGCAATATGATTAATATTATTGGAAACTTATAGATTACAGCCTAACAAATGGCAATTCTATTGTCCGTTTAATTTGAAATTGCAGATAAAATGAACTATTCTTATGTATGAATTTGAGAGTTTTAACATTTCATTGTGTTATAATGTTATTGACACTTAATTTTTATTATTAATGGTCAGCTATGTTATTGTCTTCTACAGACAGTGAGCCTAGTCACTTCTATAAATTATTCGGAGAAATCTTTGCATCTTCTATTTTTATGTAACTGTATATTGTGTTAAAATGCGACAGTATTATTCGTTTTAATTTTTATAATTAATCATAACAACAATAACTTCTTTTTAATAAAAGAAAAAAATTCTCTAGCCTTTAGTTTTGCTTAGGTGTTGATATTTTACTCTTATTTTAGATTCATCGATAAATACCTACTTTGATGCGCCATTTTAAATAACAATTAAATTTATACTTTCAGTCTAATCTTTCTAATAATCCATAAACACTCAATAAACCTATTTTAGCTATATACCTTGTTAAAAAGCGTTTTTTGTCTCATTCATCTCGTGCCAGAGTGACAGGGACAAGCGATTTGTAAATCTCTAATAAATTCACTTGTTTTTATGAATGAGGGGGTTAGTAGATATTAGATGCAACTGGGTACTTCATCCATTAGTTGTTCATTATGCACACAGTAAGACCAAAAAAAATATGAATAGGGCAGAATCAGATTTTTAAAAATCGTTTTGAGGAAAATATTTTCTTTTCCCCGAGGAGATTTTCTCCACATCCCGTGCTAAGAGGGGCAGATTTAGGTCGCTAAAACAGGTTGATAAACATAGAAAAATAGAATATATTTTATGCGCGACGACGCAGTGAAAGTGAAGTGTCCCACTTACTTACCCCCTAAATTGGTGTGTGGGGGGGGGGGGGGGGGGGGGGGACCCCTAAGTTGGGAACACCGTCTTGCGTTGAACTAGGAATGCGATCCACGGAGGGACGTTAAAGAATAGGATTTAACATTAGTTGCACGACCACCGCGCTGTACCATTGTAAATGTTTTAGCTTTGCGATAAAGAATATAAAGTTAATGACTAGTTCAGTATTTTATTGAGAGCTACGCCCTAGACTCGATCGTCACAGTATAACAATATCCCTTATTTCGCAAATCACTAAGAAAGTATTACTTATATATCTAAAGTTTTATTAAAAATGAGCCTTCTGTCGACGAATTAAAGTACATGTAAAATCGGTTCGATAAAACCGAAAGTAAAAGTGAACAAAACGACGTAGAGCAAAGGCACGTTCACACAAACGCCCATATATTATATACCTCCGGCGCTGTTTTTTTTAATTTTGTTTACAAGTGTATTTGGGTAACTGTCAGTTACGTGGCTGCTGCGTGTAATACTACTTATTTGTGGCCGTGTTTTTGCTTGTACAGTCAGCTTCGATTTCTTAAGTTAAAATGAGTTTTGTCGAGAGTTCTCTTAAAAGTTTTGGAGCTTTTATGTGGAGTACCTAATTTACAAGTTGACAACACAGCACGAAGAAAACATTGGTAAAAAGGTGAAATCAAAATGTTGTATCCACGGATATATAAGGAGATCGGTCGAATCGCCGAGTTCATAGGAAGACCGAGTATCGCGATCAGCCGCCGTACTACATAACATGGTTCTAGTTGGTTCGTAATATACACTATTCATTGCGCGCGTCTTCAGGACTGCGAAGCGATGTAAGTTAAGCACAGCCGCAAAGGAGATCGGTCGAATCGCTGAATTACGTATTCACTTGACTATATCGGAAGGCGAAGTGGCGGAAATGTATGCCTACAGGGCATACACTTGTCACAAGTTAAACGCCGGCTTGGCCTATCTCCTTGTATTATTAAATCTGTGGTCGTATCTAATTCATCTCAGTAAGTTACAAAAACGATTGTTATGATACATACATACGATCACGCTCATAATCCCATGAGTGGTTGAGCAGAGCCTTAGGTAACATTTTGTTATACATAAAGCCACATCTGGCAGTATGTACAAGATAAAATAACTTATATTTTCCCAACCTTATATTGCCCACCGCTCACTTCGAGAATATGTTTTTATTTATTTCCCCTCATCCTAATTTTACTTATAATCTATCTCAAATTTCATTGCTATATATTACTGTGGGTATTGCTACGATTATATGTCATCTCATAGCCCTGTAATATAATCTGGGTCTTCTGCCCCTGAAAGTCACAAATGCCCCAAAAGGGGCGTTGAAAATCTAGAGTTAAATAATCAAACATCAACATGTCTGACTGACTGTATATGTCTGACAGTTCATGTTCAGTTCAGTTCAGTTCTAGGTATAAATTAAAACTCTGAAGGCATCCAAACGAGCTGCTTTAATGTATTTATACTAAAAAATAATAATTAAAAATAACTCTCCTAACGTTTAAAGGTCTGGCAATTTAATTCAATAACTCGCTCACTCAAGTACAAATCTATCTAGAATTAGATTTAGGTAGTAGAGAAAAAAAAATCCTTAGTTGGTTCCTTGTTGTGTAATATCTAGTGCCAAGTACTTAAAATGTTTAAAGCTTAAAATGGAAGCCTCTTAAAAATGCAGTCCTTTTTAATTCGTTGAAATCATGATCATTGACATGTTACGTATTGACATTTCGCACGCTTTCAATAACAAAATACTTCGACATTTTATTCGAGACTTGACACGGTTATTCGAATTGACCTTTAATACAATATCTTTAATCATTCGGCTTAAAGCTGCATCAGATTTGTATCTAGTACCGGATGAATCTTCATTTATATAATAACACCATTTTTACAATGCCAAGACCTTGTTTACACCTTACATTATTATTTAGTTCTATGTTATTTAAAATGTTATAGTCACTAAAACATTTTTATAGATTGGAATGATATTGCGTTCAAATCTCAGTTCAAAGCCTTCGTAATTACGAGGAAAAATATTGATGTCGCTTAATTTTTCATTTTTGTAACATTTTACATCGGTATTCAAGTAAAGGTTAATAACAAAGTAAACTATGTAAAGCAAATTAATGGTTATGTATTTACACTTTGAATGCAATATTTTATTAATAAAAATAAAATTGACGTTTAATTTAATAAGGCTTAAAACATTAACATAACATATTTCTATTCTTGTACACCAATTTAGAATTAAAGACTTATTATTTATAGGGTAAACGGTTTCGAGAGAACTTTTATGTTAAGGATAGGTACCATATCTATATATTTTTTAAATTATCTCTAATAATTTAATAACTGTTTTCCGTGAAAAAAGCACATTAACATAATTCCCTAAGTTGAGAGCTTTTCATGTGTTGTAACCGACCATTCTATTATAAATGTGTTTTCAACAAATTTTATTTGAAGATTTGCATCACATACCAGTTTAATGCCTCTTACTCTTACATGCCAAAAGCATCTCTTAGGTAATGTACAGGTTTAATAGTAACCAGCGTTTAGACGGATCTAGATAGTGCTTTGGGCAGTTCGAAATGTCCTCACACGGCGTCAAAGGTGTCGCAAGATCGTTGTAATTCAGCGCCGGTCATTTCACATAACTTTCGTGCAATATCCATCCGTGTATCAACGCTTGTTCGTAAATAAACACATTACTGCACGACCCGTAATGGACGAGGAATAATAATATACTTACGGTAATTACTTGGCTTCTCCTGACCTCATTCTTATTTGTTGTATATCTCTTCCTATAAATATTAAAAGCTGATCCCTGTTCGTTGTGTTGTATCTCTGTCGGTGATTGAAGTAATCTGAGCTCCACAGGTTAGTACATACTTAGATGTACTTTACTAAGGAAATAGTTGTATGTAGTTAGAATCAGGTGTAGTTGGAGCAGGGGGAACTCGAGATGTATGTTTGGTGACTTGGACAGACCACGGTGAACTTTGTTTTGTTTGTTATCATTAATAAGCCACACTCCATAAAATGAATAAAATTCATTTAAAAATATATGCAGAGTTCACTAAAATGTTCTACATTAAATGGTGGGAAATTAATACATTTGTATATAAAATGTTTGGTTACCAATTGGGGCACCAACCGCTCAATTAGTTGCTTAACTTTTGGGATCAGTATGAAGAACTCACGATTGTAACGCTATCGACTCCCTTTGGTTAGCTTAACATAATACTATTTTCAATACGCACCATATAAGGTTAATATGGTGTTACTTTAAATACAAGCTAAGGTAAATGTGTCAAGTCATCAAAAAATATTCTTACAAATAATTTTATCATTAAAAAATAATTTACTAGGTGTTAGACCCATATGTAGGGTCGTCTGGGTAGGTACCACCGCCTTTCTTATTTCTGCCGTAAAGCAGTTCGCTCTGTTTCGGATTGAAGGGAAAGGTAGCCAGTGTAAGTACTGGGCATGGAAGGTTATCATGGAAGATCATCTTAGTCCCCAGGATGGCAACGCACTTGCAGTGTTGTGATTATTAATATTGCAAGTGTCTATAGGCGACGGTCCCACTTAACACCAGGTGGGCCGCAAGCTTGTTTGCCATCTGTTCAAATAAAAAATCATTAAGTCTTTATGTACTCAAAGTTTATTAACTTTAATCTAGTGATCATTAGCAAAGATTAGCATAAACCTGTGGCATAAACAAACAAAGGAATTAAGATCACATGTCACTGGTAATAGAGAAGAAAGTTTAATTGCAACAGGTCGAAAACGACTCGTGAAAGTGCAGCCTATTTTAGACAACCTCCGTTTAGTATTCCTTGGGCGTATCCTGTCATAGGCCGCGTCAGTAACAACTGACTCACTAGTTTCACTCTCGACGGACATTCGCTGATGACAGAATTGGAACATTGGGTAATTTTACTGTTCGTAGCTTGTGTAAATAAAATACGTAAACAATATAAAATAATACTGCCTTTACAGATTTAGTTCGTGTTTATTTCGGCTAAATTAACGTTTTTTTTGTTAAATTCCTCATTACATCAGGGAAAGCCTAATCTAGCTTTTTTTCTTATCTGCTGTGTTCTATTTTTCTAGATTATAGTTTCCTAATGCTTTTCCAATAAATTTGTCAAGGCTGGATACGTATAATTCTTGAACGGTTCGCGGGATCTTTCTGGGTTCTTTGCAAATGATGTAGAGTCAGTTCAAGAGTATTGTATGTAAATTAAACGCAGGGCTTTATTTATAAATGTGATGTAGGGTTTCGATAAAGCCGGAAGATTAAGCACTAAATCGGGCTTGACCGAATGGGTCCCCATTCCCATGGGGAATTAGTAATATGCTAGTGTAAGACTTGTTGGGATGAGAATGTTTATTAACTAAATTAACAAACTGTGAACTCCAAATACACGCAAGTTAAATCCGTAATCCGTTTTTTTAATACTTTCTTCTTATATTGGATATATCAGGGCAAACGACGCACATCATAATTTTAGGTTTATTCCATTGTGTAAAGAAAGAATGCCAAGTTTTTATTCCGTATCTTTTAAGAACGGTGCACTGCGGATTCATCATCAAATTTAAAATCTCTGAACGTTTAGCTTAGGAATGCTTGGAGACAGGGTTAGTATTAGCGATTATTGGTGTTTTAAGTGCCTGTTGCAAAAAAGAGGCATTTAAAAGTCACATTGTTTGCGCACGAAAGTCTTAATACTATTTTTATGGTAGATCTGATAAAGAAACATTGCATAGTCTTACATTCTCACTCTAAATAAATACTTCAGAATTCACAGATCCACGAGTAACCCGAATCTAGTGAGTTTTCTTACGCCTTGCTTAATGTAAATCTCCAATGATTAATATAATAATTATAAGTTTTCTCCTCTGCATGACTAAAGCACTTGCTTTAGTCATGCAGAGGAGAAAACTTATAATTTTAAGTCAATTAACTTGAAATGACGTTTGCAGAGAAAATTCTGACGACAGGAAAATATCACTTATAAGATGTAGAGCTATATACGGGCGAATACTGTTCACGTATAATAAATAGTTTGAAGGGGTTTTTATAATGACTAATCCATTACTTCTTTTCTAAAATTTTATTTGGAAACTATTCAAAATTTGATTTTAATAGTAAATAATAATCCTTATTATAAAACAGGATCGGGAAGAATAGTCGCCTAAATCACATGGTTGACCTAATACGTCGATAAACGGTTCACCAAAATCTAGAGTAACTTCTATTATCTACAATAGTAACAAAACTTATTATTGGAGGATCATAGTTTTTTTTATACCAAGGGGATAGTAAAATCGACTATAGTATTTTGGAAACATTTATCGGAAAAAACTAGAATCAAAAAAGCTAGACTTGAAGCCAGCTTTCCTCAACCGCCAAAAAGGTGACAACTTAAGAAAGCAAACTATTTTGTATTGTCTTCGCTAATATTAATAACTAGTAGTCGCCCGAGGCTTCGCTCGCGTCAATGTCAGTTGAATTATAGCCTATGTATGAGCTATTAAGGTTCATTAATATGCGTTCAGTAGTTTTCACACATACATCCATACAAACTTACACGTTTATAATCCTTGTAGGATTATCGAACGTTCGCTCATTCAACGAATTGCTCTCAAGCCCTGCACACATAGTGTGAGTGATTGAAGTGAAGGTTGAGCAATAAGATCATTGCGCCTGATCAATCGCACTGTTCAATAGCTGTCTGTTCTAATTACATAATGGATATTGCACCGACACATTGTGATTTCTGTCTGCAGAAGTTTAAAACAAAAAAGCACTAGATCATCACTCATCTAGTGTCCATATAATCAGATTTAGTCCATTATTTTTTCACGACGCGCCAAGGTAATAACATGTTATAAAGATGTGAATGTGTAGCAAGATGCATTCACTAGTTTGGCAATCGGTGATCTAATAGGTCACTTGGTAAGCTTTCAAAGACAGATTTGTCCATCTTTAGTGCGATTTATAGCTAGGTTGATTATGCTGTGGTATCGTCTTGCACGTTATTATCCAAATTGCTTAAAGGTTCCGTATTATTATTTAGTAACGTATTGTTAAGTAGTTGGATTGGATTTAAATCCACCTGTCTAGCTATCAGCATCATATAAAGGTGGCTATAACAATGGCGTTAGATCCCCTCCTGACCACCTCGGAACTTTTTAGTTTCTGCGCAGAATCTGTATAGGATTGGTACTCTCTGGCTGATCAGGAAGGGGCATAATCAAAAGATAGTCAGTTCAGACGACAATGGTTGAGGCTTTTTAATCGACTTCAAAAAAGGAGGAAATCCTCAATTCGGTTCTATATATTTTATGTGCGTTACCTTATATTACTGGGTGTCCGATTTTGATTATTCTTTTTGGTGCTTGTCATGTGGTCCCATTTAAATTTGCTTAATAATGCGTATTTAATTGACATCGATGATATCTTTCTTATTTTATTACTTGTTTGTCTAAAATATCTCGATATATTTTCCTGAAAATTTCTATACTTACAACACTAAAAAACAAATTCTAAATTACTATTAAATTAAAAACCGCCATCAAAACTAAAAAATCGGCAGTGGTCTCCCCTTGACTTTCTCGTATACCTCAATATTCGGAATAAACGTAGTCACTTGTCTTTGATCTCAAAAAATATTTAGAATTGTAAAGACAAAATTTTTAATTCTCCGTTTTTAGCAATTAGTGTTCAAGGCGGTTTTCGGCCTTATTGACATCTACTGACATACCACAAATACATTGGACGCATTAGACGGTTTGTCATGTAAAGGCGAAAACACAACAGAACTGTGCGGAGAAACATTGAAATTGGCTCCATGCCACGGAAATCCCGGCTTAAAGGTCTTAGCACACTTATCAAATGGGAACCGTATTACTTTTTTTACTACGAAAAAGAGGTGATACACTACAGTCCGTAGGAGTTTCGTACTACCGTTCGGTAGCTTAGATGTGTTTGCACCCAAACCTATTAAATTGAAAATCCATTTTTTTTCCGAAAGTCGGTACTTGAGTAACCAGATGTTTTATTACAACTAATATTTAAAAGGTAACTTTTGAAACATAACAAAGTAAGAAATCTTTAATTGAATACGAAAATCACACCCTAAAACAACATCGTGTTGTACCTATTGGATATCATTTACGAAAAATTTTATCTACCTACATGTAATTGAGGCCAACTGGTAAACCAATAAATGATGCGCAGATCATACACAATTGCCCAATAGCTAATAAAACGTGAATCGTGATGTACTTACAATATTTTTAATTCAATTTTGATTATGTAAATGTTGTAATGTTTGTTGATCGCTAGATAGGTTTTTCAAGATTATTAATTACAAAATTGTTTATTTTGAAACATGATCTTAGGAGATAGGTGTCCAGACGACTTTTGAAGTTAGATTTTGTAGCTCTTGACTTATTCATTCAACAGCTCTTCACCTTCTTCTCGCGTGATGGTAACTGATGAAGGCCGAAAGTAGATCCAATCTTTACTCGGAACTCTTAATTACTGAGACACAGGTTTTCTTATCACTAACAGCTGGAATAAAGCAATGTAAATACATACTTATTATCACGCTTATAATTCCAAAACTAAATTATAAACAGCCAAATTCTCTCATGACACTGAACCTACCTATCTCTCAGCAGAAAGAGTAGTTTGTAAAATGATAACTTTATCAAGTATGTCCGCCCATAAATCAACGTTGTAATTTTTTACACTTCATAACACTATGTTTTTTCGCAAAACCCTTATTGTTTCAGTATGAGAGAGAGATTATTGTCAAGTTATCATTCTTTTCGCGAAATCAACGATCTATCAAATCCTACTACGACACAAAATAATGTATCCTGTGCAGGGCCAAAAGGTACCTACCTCAGTATATTGTGCTTTTGAGACCTATAATATGCACCGTAGGAGCGCTGTAATGTTATTCAGACAGTTTGCAAGGGCAATTTCGATATGATGGCGTTAGCCTAATCATAAAGATGGTTTTCCAATGGATATAATCGGAAGTCCAGGCAAATCGCGGGGAAAGCTTGTCAAGTTACAGATTTTAAAATATTATGCCTTTAAGTTTTTCTATTGAACGACTGTAAAGTGAATAAGTGTTGGCTCAGTTGGAAACGCCTAGACGTATAATCAACGACTGGACAGCCTTGCGGCATATTTAATATTTCTAGTTAAGAGCAAATATGTATGTGGTTCGATGCTTGAGATTCCACTGCAGTTTTATGAAAAAAATACTCGATATTTAACGGTATAATTGCTGAGGATTTTGGAACAGCCAAATTACTCACTTACTGACAGCAAATTATTATTATTGTAAGGAGCTATGGTAGAGCACAGCAGATTATAGAGTTTATTCCAGAAACTCCTATCAGTGAAAAATGTTACTCTTTTCATGTGTACCATTGACAGGTTCATAGTTTTATTTTATGATCAAGCTGATTTGAACTTACGGGGGATAATTCAAGTATCTAGATTTGTGTAGTAGGGATTTTCTAAAAAGAAAATTTCAAGGAAACAAGTGTGTGTGGTGCGGTGTTTTTTCACACCCGATTTGTGAATGATCCTTCGCCGATTATTGATGTGTGAGTGACTCTGGAAAAGAATAGCAAAGAAGAATATAAAACTACAAAAGAGGCGTGCAGATATTTTCACGTCTTTCCTTTGTTCTTCTAGTATCCATAATAAATGTCTGTCAACTTGTGTGTGCGGAAATATTAGTTTATTTACTACTCTCTATCTAACTGGTTGAATAATTAGAATGCTGTTTAGCATTAAGTCCGGCTCTTGTATATTCTTTGCGCAATATTTTTTTTTATTTTATATAAACAAATCGTTTAGCTCTTTGAGAGTACATACGACATTCTCTCACGAATGCGCTGTAAAGTTCAGCTGAAGTTGTTATTAGATAACTATGTATTCTAATTTAGTTTTATTTGCCATTAACATTTGCATAAGGCTTTTAAATTAGTAATATGTATTAAATGTTTGTTACCGCATGGTAATAAGAATGAATATATTAAACTGCTTTTTAGCTTTGATCAATAAATATTACGAATTTAAAACAATGTAATATTATTTTTAGTTGAGACATAAAAAGCGAGCATTAATGATGCTCGCTTTATTTATTTCGTATACTTGTAAAGGGGAAACCCTTTAGATTTATGATGAGATAGCCAAGATTATTCCGGTCTGATCCCCTGCTGGTTATCATTTTATTTTAATTCATGTCCGATCCACTGTAAACTTTGTCATCTGGTCTGAATCCCTTACTCTTTTTGTCAGCAAAGTAAAGTCAAGAAAAAGACTCATATTTTTGCATGTAAAATTAGTATCTAAATCTCTTCACTGTATGGACTTAACATTTGTCTGAATTAAATGTTTATTATTATTATATTATATTATATTATTATATTAAAAAGGGTTCAAACCGGGTGCTGTGACTAGACCTTGTCCCTCAATACTAACGTACACGTTGCCATTACAATAAATATTACTTACGACCATTTCGTATTCCAATAAACCATGCTCGAGTAATTAGGCGTATCCTTATTTTAAATAAAAAATCGATCGAAAACAGTTCAAATTCCAGAGCAGTTTTTCGATTACAATATTGTGGTTCAGTATTAAATTTGCCAGTTAAATCTCCGACAAACCATTTGAAATTTGAAGGTCTTCAATTTGAGTAAGTAGCCGGTAAAAACAAGATGTTCGGCCATCACTATATCTAGGCCGCATCGGTCACGAGCGCAGGTGATCTGTCCGTCTGTTGCGCAACACAAACTTAGGGGCTTCACTGTTTGAGTTCATACGTAATAATCGGGAGGAAATAAATGCATTTTTATTTACTTTCGGTGCAATCTATTCAAGAATTGTGTAACTATCAATTTTGAAATTACAGCTATAATCTTGCCTCTGTTGACAGCAGGATCTTAGTTTGAGATGGCTTACAAATATGTTTTGTAACATTTAAAACTTTAAGCTAAAGCTAAAATACGTCTCCAGCTGAATAAATAACTTTTTTTTGACAGGGAGATCAAATGCATTTACTCGTCCCTGTGGGGTGGTACCAACCGCAGGGGATATGTGGGACTCGAGGTAAAGGCGTTCCCTCCATACCCACTATACATAGCTGAATAAATATCTGTAAAAGTTTGAGATATTATTACTCTATACTCCACTTAAAAAAAATCAGAAAATTATTGCAGAACTTGTCTCTTAAAGATATCTCTTTCCCTTCTACTGTTACGCTTCCCTAACTTTAAATAAAATTTTAACTCTATACACATAGTCATAGAATTCAGTCTTTTCTTTACATTAGTGTTTCCAGTTGACCTCTCAAAATAATAATATATTAAGCACGTAAGACTTACAAATTTATGAAAGCCTCTTTTTGACAGTAAAAAGTAGGTACTCACAAAATTAAAGGTTCTTTTATAATTAAAAAAAATGAATTCATACAACTCCATGCATCAAAGTGTGAAAGCCTTTAATGTTCGGCGGCGGGTCAGAGGTGTGCACCAGCGCAAAAGAGATCAAAATCATGCTCGTCATGATTTAACGCTTATCTTATTACAAAGCGTTAAGTGTTATATTTGCACAACATAAAATATAATATTATTCAATAAGCATGAAGTGTTCGATGATTTGTTTAAGAGTCACTGATGGACAGTAAGTTCATGGGATTGGATTTAAAAACTTGAAGATAAAAATTGTTGATACGTAAAATAATATTATGCGTACTACTCTGTCAAGAAAGTAGCGGGAAAAGATCAATAATACACAAAATGTTAGTTAAATTATTTTATCACCTTCAAAGTACGTAAGCGGTAAAACGTCAACGAATAATACAATCATGAAAACATTTTTTAAACGCTGTTTCCGGAGTTGAGTTCAGTTTCGCAGCGAATTCTCCTTTATATCTTATATTGATTGAAAACGGGTGACACGAAGTGGTAATTTGAGTTTTAGAAAAAGAAAAAAGTCGGCTGGAGCCATATCTGGTGAATATGGTGGCTGCTCGATAGTATTTGTGGAGTGTTTGGTCAAAAACTCGTTCACAATGGTGGCCTTGTGCGAAGTCGTATTATCGTGGTGCAAAATCCAAGAATTTTCTTTTCACAAAGCTGGCCGTTTTCGTCGAATTTGTTCTCATAAACGCCGCATAACGCTCAAATAATATTCTTTATTTAAGGTTTGACCTTCTGGCAAGAATTCCGAGTGCACAACATCGCGAGAGTCCAAGAAAACAGTCAACATGGCTTTGACTTTTCATCGACTTTGGCGTGGTTTTCTCGGTTTCGGTTAATTTGGAAGGCGCCACTCCGAAGCATTGACTAGTTTGCATGTCAAACTCGTAAATCCATGTCTCTTTACCAGTAACAATGCGTTTCATGAATGTTGGTTCGGAATTGACTCGTTCTAGCATGTCCTCAGCGACTCTCATGCGATTGAGTTTTTGGAGAAAATTCAGGTCTTTTGGGACTAGCCGAGCGACAACATGTTTCATACCCAAGTGATTATTTAAAATGGTACGGATCGACTCGTGAGATACAGAAAGTTCGGCGGCTATCGCTCTCATAGTTGAATGAGGATTTTCAGTTACTGTTTCCTTCACTTATGCGATGTTAACTTCAGTTGCAGACGTTGATGGTGTACCTTAGCTTTTGTAGTTGTAGCGAATTAGCGAATAAATAACGCACACCCGAGGCGGTATCGGTCTCTGCCATCTATTAACTGTTGAAACAAAAAGCTATTCTTTTTAGGAATAGAAAAATCTTGTATTATTTTCTCATCAAAATGAAATCTGGCAACACTATTCATATAGTGATAGACTTTAGCAAGATAGCGGTTATCTAGGCGGACATAACTACTACCAACAAATGGAGATTAAAGGTCTTAGCACACTTATTCTAATAAGTGTGCTAAGATCTTTAATCTCCATTTAATCTCCAAAAAAGAGGCGTTCCCTTTACGGTCTACCGTAAAGGGAACGCCTCTTTTTTACTATGAACACTACGGAACGGACTGTAGCGCAACAAGAGGCTATACGAGACCTTTATAAATTAAAACTTGACAGAGACTGTATTTCACACCACAAAGCTGCCTCAGGAAACACTCATTTCGAAGCCGGGCCAACATCGGCTGCTTTAAGTGACGTCCGTTAGAATTTAATTTTTAATAACATTAAGCGGCCGCCTAACCGACAATAAAGATTAATGCACTAAAATTGATGGCAATCAGTGCGGTAGTGAAAGGATTATTACAAAAATGTATTAGATTTTATCGCTTCGACAAAATTACGAAATTCCTCTAACCAATTGCTTTTTGTCTTTTAGTACATACATACTTAGTTGCTAAAACATAATTTGTTAACACAATCTAGATTATTGAATTGTTCTTTTGTTGTGTAGTGAGATTGTTTTTAAAATGCCATTTGGAACAGAACGTTTGTAGCTGTGTGAAAAAGAGTGAGAGATTCCATTGTGCGATTAATACCATTCTGATTAAATAACTTTTTTGAAATTAAGTTGTAGACGGATTGTGTAACATACCTAATTTACTCAAGATGGATACTACTGGACTTGGTTCTTGATTAATACAAGGAAATATAATTCAATTGACGCAATGCGATTTCTTTGTTTATGAAATTAATAGCTTTTGCCCGCAACTTCATCCGCGTGGAATGTACCAAGTTACTTTGAGTAGCATTTTAATTTTTTAGGGTGCTTAATTTTTTACTAATCATATACATGTTGATTTTCAGACTCTGTCACCCCATTTCCGGCTTAGGGGATTTATTTTGAAAAATCCTGAAACTCGTGTTTAGTCATTTCTCGATAGGAGTACTCCTGTGAAGTCTCGAATAAAATAGTGTAATTAACCTTGTTTCCCCATAAAACTTTCATCCCCTATTATACCGCCATAGGGGTTGAATTTCGAAAAATTATCCCTTGTCCCTTGTCTACATCATAAAAGGAACCTCTGAGCAATATTTCAGCTATTTAGGTCCAAGGGTATGGGCTGGGCGTTGATCAGTCAATCAGTGAGTCAGGACCTTTCTTTATTAGATTACAACAAATTTAAAAAATATAGGTTTTTGTATAATAATAGGGGTGATGACTGAAAAAATATAGAACATGAAAAAATATTGAAAGCGTATTTTTTCTAGAAAAATGCACTGAAAAATATCGACTTGCCTCAGGCGGGACTTAAACCCGCATCTCCCACAATCCGGGCGGATGCGTTGACCAATTACGCCACCGAGGCACTGCTTTTCCTATCGAAATTTGTCAGTGCTTGGTGATTATGTTTTTATGGTACCTAAACATTGTTTCATCAATCTTTGAAATTTGCACTTCTAAGAGCCGAACGAAATATTTTTGCAAATATTTGACGCCCAGTTAAGATGAAACTACCTTACAATAGGGAATAATTTTATTTTTGCGTTTACAAACGCGTAAATATTAATACTAGAAAAATATTAAAGCGTATTTTTTCTTTTGTCACGTAAACAAATAATAGTTTTTACGAAAGCGTAATTTTAACTCACTCCTTAACTGAAGCTATGTACATTTTTAAACATATACTGATTTGGTTATCAATAAATACGCGTCTAATGGTTTTTGGTAATCTATCGGCCGGAATTAATATAATGATTATATTTTTACCCAGTCATCATCCATTTGGTGACAAACGACTGATCATCATAAATGGTCTATTATTCGTTATTTCGCGTTCAACAACTCTAGACGACCATGAGACTACCGTTCTTAGGGACTTGTCGTCCAGAATGTTCTTCTATAGGAATAGCGTCCAATAGGCCACAGGATCCAACTCGGGCCTCTTCTTAAAGAAAGTCTGGTGACGTAAAGGCCGACGGATCCACCTAGGGCCTCTTCTTAAAGAAACTCAGTACCCATGTCTTACCCCGCTATGGAAACCTTACACAGCGAACGAAACTCTTTACTTGGTGAATGTGATCTTCATAAGGTCGTGATACAGTCAGTCTTGGAAGTAGATAATCACTTTGGTACCTTGTCATTATAATTATTCATACAATCCATACGCAACTATGACCACTATTGCGTTACAAGCGTTGCTATGACATAGCACTAAAGTGTTAAAATCTACTTCTATAACTGATTGTACTTTCCCGGAATTCAGCGTCTTTTGTTATCCTGTAGCGGTATTTTTTATACTACAATATTTTTAACAACGAATGCATCGTAAAAAAAAAGCGACTTATAATTAGCTAGATCTGGTCAGCAAAAGATCATTTACCACTTTCACATAAACGACTTTTGCGGAACATGTCTTTTTAAAATACAGTTTTAAAGGTAAAGTAGTGGAGAATAATTTTTTACTGCATACCATATCCAGTTTTAATAAAGTTATGCTTAGCGTTTGTGGACTATGAGAAAGCCTTCGACTCTGTCGAGACCTGAAAAAAAAATTCAATATACTAAAAAGCATAAGTACATGTTATAGATATATACAATATAATCCTATGCATACACACATACATATATAGTGCTCGTTCAACTTGTATTTGAATGAAGTAATTGAAACACTCTCACGAATTTCTAAGTGCAATTTGTTCCACTGTGTAGCCTGCACAGTAAAAGATTTACTAAAAAATTTTGATTTGGCTGGAGGTCGAACAAGGGTTTTAGTAATACAGGAACGTTTAGGACGGGAGTTAGTACGCAGATAAGTGAAACGGGAACACAAATAACACGGATGTTGAGGGTTGTGGAGGATTTTGTATAATAGTGAGAGATCGGCAATGAATTGACTAGGGCGAGGCCAAAAAATGCACCAACGTGTGTGTCATGCGCAATGTGTGCGTGAAAAATAGTACTGCATTCTGACAGTTGCTGTCTTTTCCACGTGACTGACAAGCCGATTTCGGCCGCCTGTGTCTACGTGAAACGGTCTCGTCTATCTATCTCGCTCTAATATATGCGTTAGTATGCTCTTTCTCTTTTACATTGCCGATTTACAGTTGCCTAGACGTCCTCGAAGTTTCCTATATTAAACCGCTCGTCCGTGTTGTGGCGTCAGCTTTAGCTAACAGTTACACATGAAGTGAGATGAAATAAAATAAAATAGAAACGTTAATATTGTCGTTTTACTAATGAAGAGCGAATACAAACTTTAAAGCGCAGGCGAATCGCCCAAAAAGACTTCTAGTCAGAAAGAGTAAAATAATCAGAGAGAAAATATACACTGAAAAAAATCTGCTGGTCCAGGGCGGGAATCGTGAAAAACTTTTTAATTTTATAAATATATGCGCGTTTGTTAACGCAATAATTAATCCATAGTCAGAGAGTCTTTAGAGTCAAAGCCAGAACAGGTTTGGAACTTTTTGGATAATGATTTTAAAATATGATGTGCCTTTTATTTGGTTTAAAGTTTACTTTTAAATATGCGAATTATTAATTTTACGTTACCATAAGTTTTATTTGTTGGCTGCTTGCAATAAAGCTGCTGTAAAAGAATTAATCAGATATTTTCTGTTATTTATTGTTGAGTAGGTGGTAATATTTGTGACGTAAATTAGAAATATGAAAAAAAATGTTTATCCATCGTCAAGAAGCAGTTAAAAAGAGTGTTTTTAATTACTCTCTCTGTTGTCTATAAGCCGAAGTCGAAAATGTTCAACTGGAACTTTATAAGTTAAATCTCATTAATATTATTAAATTTTACACCAAAGATAAAATGAAAGACATGGAATTCGCGGCAAGCACACGAGTTCCCCCTTCTTACATTATGTAGAGTATTCAAAAAAGGCTTGAAGAAATTATCTTTCAAGTGGTTCTCCCTCTCTCTCTTTCTCAAGATAGCTATATCTTTGTATTTGGCATCCACTTCTGCTTACATCAGAAAAGAAGGAAGCATTCGCTACAATTAAAAAAAAATACTCCAAAAGGCTTGTTCATCACACTGCTATTCCATTATGAAATGCAGCACTATAATTATATGTATCAAATTTACCTGTCAGCCCGTCATCAGCTGACAACAGTTTCGCTTTTCTCAATCTGCGTGGACGATCGCTGCGTCACGAGATAATTATTATCTCGCCTGACGAAGCAAGACCAGACGAAAACGCAAGTGATGTTTTCTCACTGTGCTTAACGTAATAACTTTTGCGTGTTCATTGCTACTTTGTTGGTAATGGAAGCGTTTGTGTACTAATTATAAACGGTATTGCATATATGAAAGACTACGATATTGAGGTTTGTGCTAAAAATCTTTTTTTATTTCACTATCTGTAGTCCAATGTCGAATCGGTCGAATCCATAACTTTAGGGAATCGAAGATGGAAAGACCCAAGATTAAAAAATCTAAAAAGTTTTTAACATTCTTGTCATGACACGGGACTTGAATCTTTAGCTATACCTACGGGCGTCTGCTCTTCCATCTGAGCATTAAATCCGACAATTCTGTTTCTGTTTACGTTTACTATTCCATTTGCAACAAAAGCATCATGGTATATAAAAATATTACCTGAAAATAAATTTTGAATTTTGGCTGTCACGTTACCTTGAAAAATATATTTATAAAGGTCACGAGTTCAGTCCCATCTCAGCCCTTATCCATGATAGGAATTTATTCCGTGTTTTTCATCTTCTATTTAATTTGGTATCAATTTCAGTCATAAATATATTTACTTTTTGCTCTTATCTACATAGACAGGCATTCAATAATGGAAGAAGGAATGGTCAGATTGAGTTACGATACCTCAATTTAAAGAAAGCCCCTAGTTAGCCAGAGGTGCTATGCAACCGGGCGCATTGTAGAAATTTTTAATTTATACAAAAACGTAAGTTGTAACAGAATTTGTCTGAATAATTCTGTAAGCGCGGTGGCGGCGTCGTGTGCAGGAGCGCTAGCTCGGTAGAATTAGGATACAATACCTGAATAAGGTAGACTCGATAAAATTATTTATTTCATTCACCAAGAAACCTATGACGTAATGGAACGTAAAGTCATCATTAACCATAGATTACATAAATTCCGTAAGTATTTAGGTGGATCATTCAGATTCCATTATTTACGAGGTTCCGTTTAACGCTTTATGCAGATCACAACGCGGCTCGCTTTCTCAACGGCGTGTCAGCGGCGCTGCGCGACGACGCGTAACAACCCGAAATATTTGATGACCGCTGATTTTTGTTGTGTAAGACATTCAGAAATTGGTTTTGCTTCTGTTCAGTAATTTATAAATTACGCTTTATTTGAGGAATTTTACGAGAGGTGAATTAAAATTGCGTTGCGTAAATACTAGAGAACCATAATTTGTAAATCATATAGTATAGTAGTACCGTATAATGTTGTATTTTTATTTATCAAAACAACTACAATTAAGTGCGTTTAACCGGTTTGCGTGTCACAGGTTTTTATGAGGTCTTTCGCAGACACACGTCGGAACCGTATTCTTCGAGGCACTGTGAAAAAGTCGGACTTTATGTTTTCAGACAATACGTTGTTGTTGCTCTAATAAAACTTCCCATACTATGTAAAATTTAAATTCAATTAAATTCATTTATTGCATAACCATAATGTACACACAAGATGATATATGAAAAATAAATAGATCATCATGGACCCTGTCGGGCACGTAATAAGTAAGTAATATTAAAATAAAAAAATACTCATCGCGGATTTTTTTATTTTATTTATTTGGTGGGTCAACAGTTGTTATAATAAAACATAACAAAAGATCAAAGCCAATTTAACTTAAAACTAATTGCACAACCTATTTCAGACAAACAGCATGCAATTGTGTTTAATTTTATAATTTAGGCGAAATATTAACAGGTTTTTATGTTAAGAAGCTGGCAGATAAGCATACGTCCTGCCTGGTAGTAAGCAGTCACCACATGCAGTATGTTGCAAAATCGAGAAATGGAACAACATTTGTTTCCTCCTTACAGTCATGGATAGTTTCTTCTTTATAAAAGGCGTGAAGAAGCACCTTGCAGGTCGGCAAGGCAAAGGTAGAGCGGCGCGAATCCTATCTCAAGTACTAGCTTACTTATGTTTGTATTATAAAATGAGTCTCAAGAATCAATGCCGACTTGAGCGTCATACGTCTCTATCGCTTTGTGCTTGATAGAAAGTGACGAACGATTCTCAAGACATGATTGATTTCTGAGTGTCATTCTACACTAACGATTACGATATGGGATTTGGTCATCTGCTAGAGCGTTTTATGAAAAGAAATTTCAGGCTGCCATAATGGCCGTGTTGTTTTCTCTGAGATTGTAAGTTTTACGTTCTTTTCGAAGTGCAGAAAAAGACTTTATTGTTTTGGTAATGCATCTCGGGATGATCTTTATAAAATTCCGTTGATTTTGCTATTGAAAATACTGTATTCTTGTTTACTAGCTAATGGCGTAGCGATGTTATGTAAAACTAAAAAGCTTACGTATGTAGGTTACATCAACCTTGCTGACTCGGCTCTTTCTTCTTGTATATTACAATAAATAGCTTTTTAATTTACTAAATATATATACAACTAGAAAAAATACACTGAAAAAAAATCGACCTGCCCCAGGCGGGAATCGAACCCAGTACCTTCCACAATCCGGGCGGCTGCGTAAACCACTACGCCACCAGGGCATTGCTTTCGCTGCCGAAATTTGTCAGTGCTTGAGCAGGTCGAATTTTTTTTTGCAAGCGTTTGTAAACGCAAATATTATTCCATAATATTTAAACAATATCACAATCTACATCCATAAGTAGGAAGCGTACTTTACTCTCACAAAAAGATCATACTTACAATCACGTTCACATAAGGGCTCGAGGAGAGCTTCAGGTAACATTCGGTTTCGCACAAAACCATATCTGGCAGTATGGGCCATACAGTACCCCCCAAAATAGTGACAGGTTGCCAGCCTGTCGCTTCACAAAAATAAAACTGATCAAAAGACCTTACAAACTAAAATAAAAATATTTTATTAGGGTTGCGAAACGAAAAGTTGTATCATAAACCATTATAAATGTTATCATGAATCTACAAGTGCAATAAAGAATATAATAAAATATACGATATTTTTTAAAAATACCAAAATGCTATTGACTTTTAAGAACGATTTATAGACATATGCGAGTTGTTTGTTAATCATAGCGGCTACAGTTTGTTTCGTAATGGGTGTAACCGTATCCTGTCGTTAGAATATAGACGGTAATTCCAATGTTTTATGATCTAATTGACATTTACAACGAAAAACGAGCTCCAGATACATACATAAGACAATAATTATTCTTCATCATGTATCCGATAAACGGTCGCTTGTTCGCCTTGTCCTTTCAGTTGTGACGTCCAGACTACTTTTTGAGTTATTTTTAATCTTTAGGTTCTTAGTACTTCGGCTTAAGGCATAGTATTGCTTGAAGATATACCTTTGTGATAGGTCCGATGAACTATTAAGGTGACAAAGAATGAAATATTACTTACTATGACAGCGTGAATGCTACTGATATGATACGAACACAAACGAATTTCTTAGAATATAAAGGTTAATTATGCAATGTTTATTTAATAAAATAAAAAATAGAGACTTCTAATAGGAATAAGCAGTACCTTTGTCCAATTTCTATCTATTGCTTTCTTCTTTTGTAATTTTTTGTGTGTATGTACATAAATTGTTAAATAAAATACACGTTATTGTCAAGAAGATAATCTTGTAACGACAAGCATTTAATTGGACATAAAAAAGACATAGTGACAAATAATAGAGAAAAGGATGCTCAAATGCTTTGATTATGTAGAAATGACGAGAGTGAAAGAAAATTGACATTAACAAATTTTACTTCCATCATCAGCTCATCAACATGAGATGGTGACTAACAGGCGCAAATGCTAGAATAACTTTAGAAAAAACAAGAAACATAATATACTTATGCGAATAAAATTTGAGGGTTACCCTCGACTGCCCTAGCTTCCAATCATCAGATTCTGACTTTGTGACAATAGGACCACCTCTGGAGTATACACTTTCGAATAAAAATTTTTTTTTGATATTCGGTCCACAAATGAGAGAGATATCGGTGAACATACATAAAAAATACATACAGACGAACATAGAACCCCCTCCTTTTTGGAAGTTGGTATAAAAGGACAGGTATATGAACCAGAAGTAAGCACAATGGCACGACGGGGAAGACCTAGGCGAACGTTTGACGATCAAATCGAAAACATACTAAAGAAGAGATAGGGCTTTTGACGATTTAAAAGTAGTTATCAAAGTCCATTTAAATAAAGATTTCATTCTTTTTCATTTTCATTCATTTTCATTTTCAAGAGCCAAGGTAAAAGTACACGAAATGGCTGTGCAGATATGACATGTAAGGATCTCAGAAAGCGGAAAGAAGTGATCTTCGTCTACAATATGGTTGACTTTATATATTGCAACAATTCTGTTACTGCCGGTTGTCGATTTAAGTGAGGTACGACACAGTGGATTAATAATAACATTTTATTATTTCATTGCAGCTTGGTGGTATATTGCACCGATCAAAAATAACTTGGGAGCGGGGTAGGCTCATCACTACATAGTATAAAACAAAGTAGCTATCCGCCATCTGTCTGTCCCTATGTATGCTTAGATCTTTAAAACTACGCAACGGATTTTGATGCGGTTTTTTTAATAGATAGAGTGATTCTTAAGGAAGGTTTATATGTATAATATATGCATATTTACATAAGCATTGCACCCGTGCGAAGCTGGGGTGGGTCGCTAGTAGATTAATAAGCCGAGACAAGACGAAGAAAGAGACTATTTAGGTATCAAGAGTGTGTTTATATGTATATTTCGCAGCCATATCGTATAACACGCCTTATTATAAAACGGCGCGGCGGGTTGTAGTGTGTGAGAGTGATGAGTGACAATAATTCCACTCCGCTAGGTCTTAAAAAAAAAAATAACCTGAACCTACCAATAATAAGCAATCTCCATTCAATTATACAGACTAATATTGATAGAATCTACCACGGATTTATCAACAAACGGTTTTATTTGGTTTCACACTACAATCCGCCGCGCCGTTTTGTAATGCGGCGTGTTATACGATACGGCTGCGACTTAGACATTTTAATTTAGGACGATTTGGTAATGTACCTATGAGCCAAATGAAATTTGTAAAATTTTAGAAACTCAACTTTAACTCTATTTAAATGCAGTTCGTTATTATTACTGATCTAAAACTGTCAGACTTTAAAATTGAATTTTTTATTATTTGTTTCAGGTAAGAAATCATTTAAGGCGATTGATGAATAGGTAGTCGGCAAATATGGTATGTAAATCAGAGCATTTTTCTGTGACGTTAGCCGGGCATGCGCGTGCCTCCGAGTTTAAACAGCGCGGTCTCTACACTTTGAGAATATGTTTTTAAGGCCCTATTTACGAGCTATTACCACGATATTGTGCCATTTCAATGCCCCGTAATTTTCCCTGGGTCTTCTACTACTCCCTAGAATGTCTCAAACGCCCAAGAGGGGATGCCCTACATGCTGTTCAATCAAACGTCGGAGAATCGCACACGCCTGGCTAACGGCGAGAGGCTTATGAAACTCCAATTTCGAGCACCTCTCTAATATTATTAATGCTTAGTACTCATCATTCTACCAGCCCCTTTTCATTACTGGTACACATGACGTAGGTTAAATAACCACTTTTATTTTTGATATCCCAACCATCCGAACAAAACGATTTGCGAACTCCTTAATAATGCGAACAGCTAAGGAGTGGAACTTGTTGCTTGCTTCCCTGTTAGCTACAACTTGGGTGCCTTCAAAGCGAGAGTGAATAGGCTGCTTTTAGGTAAGCATGTAACATCGTAGTCCGCATCTTTGCTTAAGATCAAGTGAGAATGTGGACAAATGCTTTCCTATTTGTAATGCAATTATATTTTCTTCTTCCCACATATTGCTAAAATTTAGCTGAAAGTTTAACGAGCGGCCGCCTATCAGATGTCAACCCTCATCATCATCATTTCAGCCGAGAGACGCCCACTGTTGGACATAGGCCTTTCCCAAGGACCTCCAAGCCGGTCGGTCCTGCGCTGCCCGCATCCAGCGGCTTCCCGCGACCTTTACTAGATCGTCAGTCCCCCTTGTGGGGGGCCTACCAACGCTGCGTTTCCGGTACGTGGTCGCCACTCGAGGACCTTTCCGCCCCAACGGCCGTCAGTCCTTCTAGTAATGTGCCCTGCCCACTGCAACTTAAGGTTCGCAATTCTTTGGCCTATGTCGGTGACCTTAGTTCTCCTGCGGATCTCATAAATTTTGATATGATCACACAGAGAAACTCCGCTCATAGCCCTCTCCATCGCCCTTTTGGGTGACTTTGAGCCTTCTTATGAGGCCCATTGTAAGTGGCCACGTTTCGGTTCCATAAGTCATCACTGGCAACACCCGAATTAAAGACTTTCGTCTTAAGACACTGCGGTAGATGGGCCGAGAATAAGCCACGTAGCTTCCCGAACGCTGCCCAGCCGAGTTGGATTCGCCGATTGACCTCTTTCTGGAAGTTGGACTTACCCAGTTGGACTGTTTGTCCCAGGTAAACATAAAAGTTGACAACTTCCAGTGTAGAACTTCCAACCTTTACAGGAGTGGGTGCGACATGGAAATTCAACATGATTTTCGTGTTATCCATGTTCATTTTAAGACCCACTTGTTGGGAGACTCTAGAGAGATCGTCGAGCATTGTGCCCAGGTCTTCCAAGGTCTCAGCCATGACCACGATATCATCTGCAAAGCGAAGGTGAGTCATGTACTCGCCATTTATGTTGATGCCAAGTCCGCTCCAGTCCAGAAGCATAAACGCGTCCTCCAACGCAGCTGTGAACAGTTTCGGCGATATAACATCACCCTGTCTCACGCCTCGCTGGAGCTGGAGGCGAACAGACATAGTGGCGTTTTCGTACAGTGACTGCAACACTTGGATGTACCGGTAGTCTATGTGGCACCTCAGGAGTGACTGGAGCACGGCCCAAGTCTCGACAGAATCGAAGGCTTTCTCATAGTCCACGAACGCTAAGCATAATGGCAGATTATACTCTTCGGTCTTCTGTATAACCTGCCGCAGCGTATATATGTGATCTATGGTACTAAATCCGGATCCTTTTCGGAATCCGGCTTGTTCGGGAGGCTGGCTAGTCACATCAAACCTGCGCGCGAGAGTCATGTGAACCCTCCTTGGGCCTTAATTAAGCTCTCTCTCTTTTATTACTACTAACCTCGTACTAACAGTGTTAAATATAACCCTTGCTAACTATTATACAACGGAGCTAATCTAATAACATGGCTCTAGCCATCATCTGAAGTAGACTGGAACTGATTACCAGTGCATTGCTAATATAGACTCTGTTACCTTCACTTAAAGTGTATGCAATGTAATGATATGACCAAGTATCGAATTACCTGATCAGCATGATAATTAGAGTATAAGGAAGCCCAAAAACCACGCCTCTGTATTATTTTAAGATTAACTACTCCAAGATAAAGGAAAAACTGCTTTTTATCATTTTTCTATTGGTATTCAAATTAATGCACACATTTTATTTTATTTGTATAAACATTTGAACATTTGAATCCTACGAAACACGGGACGAATGAGTTTTGATACTTTTCAAATATTTAATTATTTATACAAAATCATTTAAGGACCTTAGGGATTATTTGAAAACGCTGTAAATAATTATTAAGGTTACCATAATTACTTGTAAAATTAGCTTGCAAAATAATATGGGAAGCAATTTAGAAGTAAGACAAAAGTGATAAAAAAAATCTAGGTATACGATGTGTTGCGGTAGAATTATAATTTTATTGGGATTATTTTACCAATGCCAAAAAAGGAATTTTGTAGGTGTTGAGTTTTTGGGTAGTTTAATTTTTTTAAATGTTTATTCTAAATCACCCGGACTGCTGAGATGATTTTGAGACTAGCATCTGTCCTGCTTGTTGGCTTTTGAGTTAGATTGTTTTTTTCTAAAGGATTGTTACTATTTGGTTTTGGTGCCCCTTTTATGTAGGCGACAGGCTGACAACCTGTCACTATCTGGAGGCACTACATGACCCATACTGCCAGATGTGACTTTATTTGTAACAAAATGTTACCTAAGCGCTGCTCAACCCCTCATGGGATTGCGAGCGCTCGCTCACACCAATTATCTAGCCCAAAATAACTAGTATTATATTCTGTAGTGTCATTAAGAACTCGTGTTACGGATACTAGATAACGGACATTTATAACATATATACTTAATAATTTTAGATATTTTATAAATAAACTTTAATAAATACATAAACAACCATGACTCACAAACAAATATTCGTGTTCGTCACACAAATATTTGCCGCTACCAGGATTCGAACCCGAACCGCTTGATGCAGCTATACTGACCACTCCATCACTACGGCGTCACAACTATTACGGCAAATAAGACTACGCTTTAGTAGTATTGTGATTTTATCGATGAATATGGTTATTAGAAGAAATATTTATCCAGTATTAACGTTAATATCAATGTAGAGGATGTCAATGGCGCCGAATTTCTGCGTTCCATGTCATGAAAGCAAAAATATAAGCAACTAAGTGTAAAAAAACATTCAAGCTAAAGGGTTGGTATAACATAGTAACTTATAAGAATTTGGTACCAGGCTAACCTGTGGGTTAACCACACATACGATCACGCTCATAGACCCAAGAGGGGCTGAGCAAAGCCTTAGCTAACATTTCGTTACACATAAAGATACACCTGTCAGTATCAATCATCAATCATTCATAATACGGAATTGCCAGCCAAATGCCAGTCAGAACTCGGGTTTAGGTCACGTGACCGCTGGCTGGCTGGAATTACTAGCTGGTAGTGCCGAAAAACCAGGCAGTTCAATTTACGCCGTAAGCTGACTGGATATAGAATTCATTATACGCCCCCAGTGAGGTACTGTAAATAGTGACAGTTTGCTAGCGTGTCGCCTACATAAAAAGGCACTGAACCCAAAAAGTAACAATCCTTCAGTAAACAAACAAAAAAAGCCAATAACTAGGGCAAACGATAAGTATACTGAAAATCATCGTAGCCAAGAACAAAAACATCAAAATAAATACTTTAGTGACAAATTAATATTTTGAGATTTATTTATTTCTCACAATCATTTATCATTACAGGTATCAAGACCTAATGCGATAAAATAGCAAAACTAAAAACTAGATATTTTCATCTAAGCAGTCTTGGAATAACCACACGACAAGAACAAAAATATCAAAATTAATATTCTGGTGATAAAGTAATATACCTATTTGAGACACTTAACACTGAATACTATATTCCTTTAAACACATTTAGATCAGCATAGAAAATATCTTTGAGCATAAAGAACATTACATACAGTATTCGGCCTCGCATATTGCCGCGTCCAGTTAAATCGGAAGACATAAAAAAGCCATCAATTACATTCCAATTTTTAATGTCAATCTAATTACCTTGACCAATAAATTAATTGTTAACTTCTGCCCTGTTTCATTAAACAAACATTTCCTCTGAAATTACACACGACTAAGTCAATGATACAAATTTAGTTTATAAACAACCTTGATAGGTCGGTCCAGTACTGTCGATCCTAGTTAAATAAAGAAATAAAAAATCTAGTTTCAGACAACGAACCTTGTAAAAAAAGAAGTGTGGTTGTCCTCGCGAAAAGATCACTTGAATCTTGATGTTTGTACTTCCCTGTAACGTCGTCAGTGTCATTAGCAAAGGATAATTGCTTTTATTTGCTTCAAGCAATATACACTTCTTTATTTTGCCAGATCTAAAGGTTAGGGTGAATACTCAACTACGGACTGGTCATAAAAATAGCTAATTTTAAAGTATTAAACTGATTATTTTGCTCTACAAAGTTTAAGTACTAAAAAGTTTAACTACTAAAAAGTTTAAGTTTAAAAACTATTTATTGCAATATTGTTTGTCTTGAATAGTTAGCTAAGTTGCTTTATGTTTAAAACGACTCCCCGGCACAGGTAAACCGTGTGAGGCTTTTGTGCAGTGAATATGTATGATTTATTGTATGATTTTGACTCCATTTTTATCTCAATCTACCGTACAATTGCTTGTTATTATAAGTACATTTGAACTTGATATTGGCGAAATGCGTAATATTTAGGTGTCGCGGACGCTATTAATTTAAAAGAAGAAGGTAAAGGCCAAGACATCCAATAAAATAACAATCCTTCAGTGAACCAAGAAACCGACAGTAGCCAACAACCAGGACAGATGTTATTCTCTAAATCATCTCGGCAATTCAGATATAACAATAGTACATAGATTGTTTACTTGGAGCAAAAAACTATTTCGAAGGCGAAAGCGTTTTTTGACTCCAGTACCCGTAGTGTAAGATTTTTAGTATAAAATACGTAACTATTGTAGTTGTGTTAAGAGCTAAATTTGTATGGGAAATACGATTTACCCTTCTTTCCGCTAGGGGCGCTATTCATGTTTCCTATACAAATCGAGCTTCTAGTGCAACTTCAATAGTAATGTACTTTAAACGAAAAAACTTACACTACGGGTACAGAGTGGATCGAAGGGTCGCCCGAGCTTCAAAATAGTGTTGCTCCAGGGTTTTTATCACCCTTTATGAGAAATAAGTAAATGCAACTATGGGGTTTTTTATCACCCTCTATGAGAAATAAGTAAATGCAACTATGAATATCTATGTAAGAAAAATAAGTTTATTTATTTAAAACAATTATGAACGAAGTTGGAATGTATTCCGCGCGTTTTTAATTTTTCACAAGCATTTTTTTATTTGCCAAGCGCGCAGTTAGTTTTTGTTATACGCCTGTGACTTGTTCATAAAATGTTCGTGATTGATTTCTTTGGTGATTGGAACTTTTACTAACAATATCCAAATTTGTAATTCATATCACTTTGTCACTAGGGATTAAAACGCCATTTTAGTCCCTGTTAACGTCGAACAATCTAGCTGATGTGACAAAAAGATATTTATACAAATATCATTGTTCATATTTTTGAAAGTCTAATAGGTCCAACAAAATATGCTCACGTTTCAGTGTGTCAATTAAGTTTTACAAAACGACCACTCTAAGTGATTTTGCTAATAGTGATGTTATGAAAACAATTTTGAATCAAGGCTATAGCAATTTTCTTAATGCAACCGCTATATACTCTGTATGGATTGAAATCAAATTGATACGAAGATAATAGTATTAATAGAGTAAATTGTGACGTGAAGATGAAGTTAATTATATTTGCAATTCGAATTTTTATTTTTGTCTGGGAATTTGAAGTTGAAGATTTAGCAATAATTGCAAACTTTTGAATTGACTCTACAATGAATCTATAGTACACTTGGGAAACAGCATCACCACTTCGTCGTATCATAATTATTATCATAACTATTTGTAAAATGTAGTAAGTTTATACTTAAGAAACGAAACGATGCCAAAAAGCCAATCATTATCAAGTGCTGAGACGGATCGCCCGCTGGTTTCATCTTGGGATCTTAAATATTATTTATGATTTTAATTTTTGAGAAGAATAATTCGTAAATATTATTGTGTTAAGGATTGGATTAAAAGGAATTAGGAGACTCAACTCCTAACTAATGTATTAAAATTCTAAATTGAGTTTTTTTTGTTACACTTAGAGTGGAACTTTAGAACATATAGAAAGTCCTGTGGAAGGGATCCTAGCGATGGTTTAGGCATATTTCTATGGAAAACTAAAAAACTACAGAAAATAAAACTAAAAGGGCGGGAGAAAAGGATGGGATGATGAACTTTGTATGAAACATTTCTCGAAATATTATTCTTAGAATAAAGAAAGATAGGCTTATGTTTACTTTAAACTGGTTGAAGTTGTACAATGAAGATATATTCTATTCTATAGGCGTGACTGTGTTACGAGGTCCCTGTCTAAAGTCTCTTTAATAGCGACGTTGAGCTGTTGACAACAAACAATTATAATTCTTCAAAGTTACTTATCAAAATGTAGTATCACATTAACACAATATATTATTATCTATAAAATTCCTTGTACGGCGCATCTTGCTGATGAGTTAAAATCAGATCAGTAATCACGCGAATCACTGATAACTATAATTGTAGCTGGAGCGAGTTACATTTCTCGTGCGTTTCCGTAACTCCTCGGCTTTCACGACAGGCTGATCAGCGTAAGAATCTTGTTGCAAGTGTACGTAAAGTCTAATTACTAAACTACTTTATGCTAGTCAACTTCCCGGCCAAAGTGCCAACAGCACATAGCAGCTACATATAAAACCATGACACCTGAGGATATTACGATAAGGGCTATTTTGTTACATAAATGTCAAAATATTGAATCTATTAGTTTCCCCACGAAGAAACCCAGTGACGAATTTATATCGCAAACGATAAAAGAAAGAAAATATAACAATCCCTTCTTTATCACCAATAAACTCCTTTGTTCTAACAATTAAAAAGCCTCAAATTAACCTACTATTACACAGTAAAAATCATACAAATTGTTTTAAAATTATCAAATAGTCATAAGACCTGCTGCTGTCAAAAGTATAGAAGAAAATACTCGTATTATTTATTATACTGTTAATTTCCTCTTAAAATCACTAAATGATTCATCACCGTTAAGTTTCTCAACGGTGATGAACAATTTAGAAATATAAATATTTTGTTGTAATACTCGTCGTATATTATATTAAAAATAATAAAATAAAAACAAATATAATATGTGCAATTGCCAGAAAAAGATTTATTTGTACAAGTTAACATTATTTATTTATTGGTAAACACTAATTATTGAGGTGAGCGATATAATTAAAACAATGCTAAGCTAGATTTTTTAATGATTTCTTGTTTCATTTTCATTCGATCATCTTGAAATATCCGGTGAAGCGCAAAAGCAATTTATCTATAATTATTACATTACACACAATAAAATAACGAAATATTACATTAAAAGTGTCCCAATATATTCAACCTTATTGTTCTTTTCATAAAAGCGACTTACAAATGTTACATTATTTGATCAACTCATCACAATTGCTAATAAAGCCAACATTCGACAGTCAAGTGTTACAGTAGTAATTTCCTTAATTAGATAGATAATAATGTAGAGCTACATAGGTTATAATATGTTGTTGAGTCATGTGTTAAAGGTTGACTTCATCTTATTAGTCGAAATGACAATGAGTTTTCAATTCAAGATTCTATAAAGAACAGTACGGAAAGGCAAAGTATGCCACGCATCAGCCTCTGGTGTTGCGTACGTTTATTAGGCTGTTGTGAAAGGTTACAATGCTTAATATTTATAATAATAGGGGTTAAAGTATGAAATTGCCAAATTTTACCTCATTATTCATTAGTGTATACTTCCTTTAATACAATAGCTATGTCCATTATTCTTTTTTTTTATTTTAAGGAGGAGGACTTATACTTATGTATAAAATTTTATTCTCATTTTATTTATTTCACCAGAAACAAATCTTCAAAAACAGCTCGTCGTAAGAGGTGTCCGTCTCCGTTTTAAAATATGAATATTTTTTTACAGGTATCAATTCTCAAATTTTTTCTCTAAGTATCCTATAGCTTAATGTTGTCTCAATATATCCACAAAATTACACAAAATTTAGATTTGTGGTTCCTTGAAAAAATCGCAAATATATATGTATGGAAAAAAATATACTTAAACCCCTAATATATATTTTTTAATCCCAACTACTTAGATTTTCCCACTTCATCTTCAATGCTTTCTTCTTACGTTACTTTCACGGCTTTATTCTTTAATCATAGTTAAGAACACTCCCGGTAGTTAAAAAGTAACTAAATCACAGGTCAAATGTATAAAACCCTCTTTTTTTGTCGGGCGGTTAAAAAAGAGAGATGTGTAATTATTCTTTGACGTTTGTGAAACGGGTGAAAGAATTACTATAAAATCAAAACTGTTCCTGTGCAATATTTAAAGTTTTTAGTTATCATGAAGAAATCGCTTTTTAGTGATGAGGCCGCCCATTGTACAATTTATTCATTGAACTATGCCTGTATTATCTACTTTAATTTTGGTGTACAAAAAAGCTTATTCATTCATTCATTTCAGCCGAGAGACGCCCACTGTTGGACTTAGGCCTATATTTAGTTATCATTAAAGTTTTATTTAGGTAATTAATAATTTAAAAATACTTAGATACATAGGCACACATCACGTAGGTATAATTATGATATTCTTTAGCTAGCTACTGTTTTTGAATATAGGAAACTACTGAACCTGATGCCGTCAGAATAAACAGAGTTGCTTTCAAGTCAGGTCAAAACAAGTATTACTTTTGCATTGTTTTCCATGTTGTTTTTTAAAGGCAAATGCTACCTATAAAATTTTTAATCACGCAGGCAAATTTCGAATACCCGGCCCATAACACCAGACAAAACAAATGCAACCCCAATGTCTGTTCTTTAAAGTCCAATTTATTACGAGATAAAAATCAAAACCTTAATCACGATTGAGTTTCTTAATTTGATCAATTAGGTTCGGTATCGGTTGTACTATTTGCAGCTTACTCTGTTTACTCATTGAAAAGTCACGTAGACCTATTTCCGTTTACACAAGGTGCTTATTAGGTAATCGTTAGATATTTTTTGCAAGCGTGAGACGTTTTGAGAATAGACGTCACCAGATAGTAAGTGATTATATTTAACTAGCAACCTGCCACCAAGCAATGTAGACATTTTAAAGAATAGCGTTCCTCCTATAATAGGTGGTAGACCCATATGTAGGGTCGTCTGGGTAGGTACCACCGCCTTTCTTATTTCTGCCGTGAAGCAGTTCGCTGTGTTTCGGATTGAAGGGAAAGGTAGCCAGTGTAATTACTGGGCATAGAGGGCATATCATCTTAGTCCCCAGGATGGCAAACGCACTTGCGGTGTTAAGTGATTTACACTTAATATTGCAAGTGGGCCGCAAGCTTGTTTGCCATCTTTTAACATAAGAAAATGGAATAATTTTAGTTTTGCGTTCACAAACGCGTAAATTTTTCTAGTATTAAAAATATCCCCTTTATTCGCTCTATCTATTGATGCAATCCGTATAAAATCCGTGGCATAGTTTAAAAGATAAGCGTACGGACAGCCGAAGTCACTTTGTTTTATACTGTGTAAAAACATACTTTTCCTAGAGGCTTTTTATACGTGACACAGATATTCTCACTTGGCAGGGGCCTGTTGACTAGAAATCCTCTAGAAGAACTAAGGACTTCATCCTAAGAACCTGGTGACGTCGATTATCGAATGGTTCTATATTAACATACCCAGTGGCAAACTAAATACAGATAGATGACCTTGCTTTATAAATATTCTAGTAGGTTTTTGTATTCTGAAAGTATTTATTTAAAGACACTTTTTCTTTTTTGAATTAACTGGCATAATACGCGTGTTGGCTTACGGTGCCACCGACAAATTGTGGCTACTATTCCAACGCGAACTAAGAAATTTGGCAACTTTTAATTTTTTTCACCTGTTTCTTTTTCACACAATCAAGAAATGGAATTCACTGCACGTCCTTCTTACAATGCTGGGTCATTCACAAGAGGCACGAAGAAGCACTTTGCAAGGCGAGGATGGCTAGCGAGGCGGTTTATTAAGTACAATTGAATTGAGCACCCCACGCTTTTCTCTAAATAATAATTATACTTTTCGTTCATTATTTTGTTTCTATGTAAGTATATACCAAAAAATATTTTTCACTTTTTAGACCGATTTATCATCAAATAGTGTTTTTAGGGTTCCGTTCCTCAAAAGTTCCGAACTAATAAGATCACTTTGTTGTCCGTCTGTCTGTCAAGACCTTGGGAACGAGTAGAAGTATCAAGTTGAAATTAAAACCATTAACTCAAGTCTACAGTCCCTGGAAGCTGTGAAAAAATCAATCTTCTAAGTTAACGCAAAAAAAGATACTGCCGCGTACGTATAAAATTCTCGGTGGATGAGTCCAACTCGCACTTGTCCGGTTTTTTTTAGTTTTTTTAAACTATTGTTTTTACTATGAAAAAGAGGCGATGCGCTACAGTTCATAGTCGTTTCGTAGCCACTGTTTCGTAGCGTTCATACTAAAATAGAGGCGTACCCTTTCCGAGCTGATAAATGTGCTACCACCTTTAATCACCTCAGCAATCCAGGTATATAGCGTTAATGGAAAAAAATGTATTTCAACAACTAAATGCTGGTATTAATTGCAAACATTAGAACAATTAGAAACGGAATCATTTTAAACATTGTGTAATATAAAATGGATTTGACAGCAGCCTTCAGTTAATTATTGCACCGAGAGTTTCGTTCAAAGGTCACATCACATCACTTTACCATCTAATCCACCTGTTAAGAGTTGGGTAATAAGATGAAATAATACTTTTTTATATATATAGAACTTTGACGAGAAGACGTGATATTTTAGATAGCGTTGATTACAATTCTTACGTTCACACCGATTATTATCCAGTTTCCAAAGGTTCGTAATTTAGAAGAAGTAATCTAGACTCAATATAGCGTAGAACTTTCTTTTACACTCTACCTGATCTCAAGCGAAGATGTGGCCTACGATGTACGTACATGTCTACCCAGAAATAGCCTATTCATTCTCGCTTTGAAAGCACCCAAATTATAAGTATCAGCGAACACATCAGCAGGCAACAAGTTCCACTCCTTAGCTGTTCGGATGGGACATCAACAACATAAAGGTGGTATATTGACCCTGCGTCTTGTGTTAGATTTTTACGGCTGGCAGCTTAATGTCCCTTACAAAAAATGGAGGAAAACTGTTTGAAACATTTTCAGTCAACCATTCGAGTACCGGCCGCCCAATTAGTAGTTTAGCTGTCGTGATCCTTGCGAATGAAGCACGACCGCGGTGCTTCATCGACCTCTTCTAAGATTCGTATTCTAACTCAGTATATTAATACTTTTTTATCACTTCGGATAATTTAAGGGACGCTTCATACATTAGATACAAACAAATCTTGCTATGGGACCAACATCGAAATCGCGAAAAAATCCAGTTCCATACATTATGGGTGCGGTGAGGTGTTCCTCTTTTGTATGGATAAGCTGTTTTTTTTCGCGGTTGCGGTCCAAGTTCCAAGCTGTCACCATTAAATCAAATTGTAAGAAGAAATAAAATAAAGTTTATTTAATCCTATCGTAGATACCTATTACCAGTCTATTCCGTAATTTCACTTAGGTACCTACATTATGTTTTTACTTTTTTTACATTACCAGATGGCAAACAAGCTTGCGGCCCACCTTGTGTTGAGTGGTTACCTTCGCCTGTACTATATTAGGGGTAAATCACTTAACACTGCAAGTGCGTTGCCATCCTGGGGACTAAGATGATATGCCTTCCATGACCAGTAATTACATTGGCTGTCTTTCCCTTCAATCCGAAACACAGGGAACTGCTTCACGACAGCAATAAGAAAGGCAATGGTACCTACCCAGACGACCTTACATATGAGTCTACCACTTAGTAAATATGTGTTGTCATCTTGTCTGAAATCGTGAGTACCCTTGCTCCAACGAACTGTAAAACCTTTTTTTCTGTCTAGACAACTCATGATCGCTGTAGATTGGTCATGCTAATATCGGCTATGACATAACTTTAGTTAAAATCTGCATCGTAATCGTAGGTAATTGTTTTATTCCTTCCTTCCTTTTTGTCTTTTGTGATTGGCACTTCAATTGAAGACATCAGTGGTGATATGATGCAAGTGGGGTCTCGAAAAGCATGAATCATTTCACCAAAAAAGTATCCTAGACAAACTGATGTATTAGTGATAAAACACCATGGCGACCGTCGTGTCAAATGATAAGAGTTGGCGTTGTTTATCGCAGAAACGCTTTGTAGCGTTTGCACACGTATTATGAATAATAAAATGAAACAATATTTGACAGTTCGCCAGACAAATTGTTATGACTTATTATAGTCATAATAACAATTTATCTAGCGAACAGTGTGAACAAGTTTACTTATTAAAATGTGACCACTTTGGTCACATTAGAAATAGAAAAACAAAAGTACAACTGCTAAATTATAGGAAAAAAAATCTACAGAAGTGTTTGAACAATTAAAATTAGGCTCATTTTATTGTTGTGCCTCATAAGATATTTGTATCATTTACGTATCTGTTGTACCTAATATAAAAATTGTATGAATTTAGAAACGTATTACATAAAATACGATGCATTTATTAGTTATTTACGTTCTAAACGCAAAATTGATATCAATTGCCTTTAATGTCCCATGGAATTATATCACGTTCATACCTTATCGTGTACTTGAAGAAGACCAGTCCTTTCTAAGTTACATCGAGGTCGATTTGCTCATATTTTGTACATTTAATCATCAATTCCCTAATATATTAAATCATCAAAGTTCATTATTTTAAGGTACAATTAGAGGCTAATAAAAGGTTTGGTTATAGCCATAAAAAATATTGGTTACCAGATTTTGCCTGCGGCTTTGTTTGTGGATATGAGCATTAGGTGAAACTATGGAATGTTCCAATGAAGGTTTAATTCATACACCATAATCTTAAATTATGTATCATTAAAATCTTGTGTTACGCATATGTAACGCATAATATCATAATTTATCGACTCACACCAATTATCTAGCCCTTATCAAGTTATTAAGCACCTGTGCTATTCAGAGACACTATAATAATCCATGGTTTTCCGATTGCCGGTTGATTGGGGTTGAGATCAATAATTACTGTTCTAATATACTGTTTACTGAATTACTCAAAATTGAATCAAGAAATAGAATTCACTTCTTACAACCCTGGGTTTTCAAAAGAAGTGTTACCCATACTACCTACATGGAGCGTCCCGCACGTGCGTTAAAACACTCAGAAAACACAAAACATATTAAACTGTTGATCATTCTGTTGTTAATTATCTCATATGAATATTTAGATATGTACCTAATCAAATTATTTTCAAGATAAAAATAGCTCCAGTAGTTTACGTCCGAATTCACTTATTATTCTAAGACCTATTTTAAAGACGTTTTAACCCATTCGAGTCCTCGAGCGACCTAGGTACGATCGCACTTGGTCTCGGTGTAGTTGCGCCTCAGAGTTGCGCTCACGTGCGCAGATCCCGAGCCGTCCCGTAATAGCGCACTGAAGGTCAGGCCGGGGAGGATGTTTAGTTGGAGGGAACGCCTTTACCTCGAGTCCCACATATCCCCTGCGGTTGCCACCAACCCGCAGGGACGATGCTTAAATGCATTTGACCGCCCCGTCAAAAAAAGGTACGATTGCACTTGGTACGATTATTTCTATTATTTACATATTATTATTCCAAAGAATACCCCGATTCTTTTTAGTTACGCAGCCGCGCCAATTTGGTCTTTATTTATTCCATTTTTATTTGTACACCACCGATCGTTACAACAATACACAAATGCAGCTAGTAATAAAAATCGAATTGCACAGGCAGTTATAGGTATGCATCGCATTCTGCGTGTTAACATGATGTAAGTGCTTAGTGCTAACTAGCTTTATTAGTTTTTTATCAGCTTAATCTTAAATAAAGACATCCTATAATCCAATACAAAGAAAATACAAATTAATAATAATATTTAAAATCTACACGCTAGTTACTTGGTTTGTTCAAACTTGCTAGCAACTTAAAATCTCCATCTATGGACAAACTAAACAATTTTGTCATATTGCTCAAAGATAGTAGCACAAACGCGACATGAGCTTTTGTCAAATCGCTGTTCTAAAAACATCACAGAGGATTAGCTAAATCCTCTGTCGCGTGTCTTGTCTTATTACACAACACATCCGCAACTGAAAGGTTACGTCACAGTTTCTACTGGACCGTATGGGGCTTAATGCTCTCAATTCATGAGCTAATGACAAGGCTATTGACGCAGCTCTCTGTACGCGACGGGCAGACGATGCTATCACCTGATAATTTTGTAACAGTTGAAAATACGTAATAATATGACACGATGTTTCAGGTACTTGATAGCGATCACTTATTTCGTTGCGATTGTGGAGAGGTTTATCCTATTAAATCTGTTTAAAAATTATGTTATATACCGAGGAGGAAGTCCATGGTATCTCATCTGATGGCAAGTCCGAATATGATAAGGCTGATGGCAGTGAGTTTCACCCAAAAGCCTTAACCACTGGTTATTTCATCAACTTTTATGGTACAGCTTAAGACTAGTAATTCTCAATTTAGAACATTTGAATGTCTAGATTTATATTTTAATATATATGAAAAAAGAAACTGAAATTCATTCACATTGAAGTTGACGATGTAGCCTAGTGAATGCAAAAGATAGAAACCAGATTAGAAAATAATCACCTTATAGAAAAAAAAGAGTTGGCACTAACTTTTAAATACTTGGAAATTATCAAAAGTTGTAGAAAATATGAAGTTGTGGGTAAAACATTTCACTTATAATTTTTAAGTCGGTACCTACTTGAGAAACGTAGAGAATACTAAGTTTATATAAAATACTTCATATAATTTACAATGCCTGTGATGACTGGACTCCGTATCCCGCCATTACTCTGATGCCTACAGGTTCTTAGAAATGCTCGCCTTAAAAAGATATACTCCTCTGTATATAAATACGGATTTAATATCGAATAAAGGTATTAATTAAAATTTGTTTTGTCTCAATGTTGCATGCGATATGCGTAGAGCACTTGGGGTTTCAGAAATTACCTTAATACGAGTATCTCAGTTTTTGTCTGTTAACCGTCGATTACAGGTCTGACCTTTTAAAAGCCACTATGAGACAGTCTACGTAGGTATCTATTCAATCGATCTAGTATGCATTACACGAACTATATGAGCATCGGGCTAGATAGTTAAGAAGAGTAATATCACAAATAAATTAGTCGTTACATAATTTAATATTACAAAGTGCCAACAGGAATTGGACCATGTATTTGTGATAGTTATGCATCTAATTTAGTCACCTAATTCGTGACTAGAAAATATGATTGCGAAATATTTGATGGTATCAATTATAGTGTTAGAAGCAATTTACATTCTAGAGGTGAAGGTGTTGTTATAAAGTAGTTCTATAATAGAGCCACGGATGGCATAAGATTAATTGATAGAGTTGCAACTCTGTTGTGTGTGGTTCATTCACCGTAGTCAGAGTTCATCAGGTTCAAAGCTGGGACTTCCCGTGTTTGATCGCCAAGGACACAAAGTTTCTTATTTATTATTACGATGATAGTTCATGGAATGATTTTTATTAATTTAGAAGGAAAAATGTTTTTCAATATTACTTAATATTGCACACCAACAACTTTCTAACAATGCAAATTATTAATTCTGTTTTGTTTTCCTTTCCGTTAAAACAAAGATGTTTACTAGAGATGAAACGGATAGTTACCTGATATAGTTACCGGATACCGGATAACCGGCGAGCTTCGAGGCCGGATGACCGGATATCCGGCAGCTGGATCTTTGGCCCATTGTCTCGTTGCATGTCGTGACGAGTTTGGAGCCGCAAACGCAATCAGTGCAATTCGGGCGGTTTCGTTAAGTTTTACTAAAAAAAAATGTTCATATATTTACTTTTTTATGTATTTATCATTAGAGGGAAGAAAGTAGAAGAAGAAGAAAAGAAGAAGAAGAAGAAGAAAGAAGAAGAAGAAAATTTTGGTTTTTAAAAAACTTTATTGTAACTTTTTCGACTTTAAGTAAAGGTCGTCATAATTATAAGCCCTTTTATGGATATTTACTTCACAAAGATGAATGTATTGCATTTTATTATAGGGAATTGTCGTAGTTTTTAATATCCGGTATCCGGCCGGATATTGAGTTACTATCCGGATACCGGATACTTACCGGATATCCGTTTCGTCTCTAATGTTTACTATTATTGTCCAATAAAAACTTTTCTATCTACTTATATAATTATTTAATTCAGGTCAAAGCAATATAATTCTTTTTGAGAAATATTTATAACCTAATCCATTACACACTGTGGGAACTGTTTTCGATATATCGGTTACACAACTAAAACATGATGTAACGTAAAGATTCAAATTTTTGGATAAACAGATTGTGCGCTAGCAAATTCATCTACCGCCTTCATGCTCGATTGGTTGCCACTGGAACTTGATTTGATTTGACATTTTGAAGTACTTGAGAAACGTAGATAAATTATTACTTTTAGGTATTTAAATAATTTCCTATATATGACTATAATATCTTATGACTGGCATTAAATCTGAAGTATAAAATGAGGTGTGAGTTTGGTACTTATTTATTATCATTTAAGGATTAAAATATATGACACGGATAAAAAACAGATACTTCAATTAATCAACGACAAAATGTAACAGAACTTTCGTAAATACATGACTTACCATTTATGGCAATCGTGACTTATTTCATTTCCACTGCTCCTGCTTTATGAATATTTCTTTTATAAAAGCGAATTATTCAGTCAGTAAAAAATGGAGTCAATTGCAAGATAGTTTTTAACGTTGGCTTTAATTAATTTATATAATACTGGTTCTTAATTGAAGAATATAGGTAGTCTTATTTGCATTTAATTTATTTAGTTATCCTTATACCTACACTTGGATCACAAGACCCAGGGGCAGAATCCATAGAATGCTAAGAGATTTCGTCTATTTAGAATCATGAAAGTTATGTCTAAATAGCGTATAAGAAAAAAATCGACAATTTTATATGCGAAGACCTATTAGGTAACCTTTGTTTTGCTGTCAACGTGACTTAATTAAGCAACCGAACTCATCATAAGAGGACGGCATAACATTTACATTTTTAAAAATAATACTGAGCGTGACCTCATAACTGTTAACATTTCAAATAAATTTCATGTCTGACAGTCCTAAAACGGCACCCAAGAAGCTTATATTTTATGACGGCACCCATTTTTAATTTCAAATGTTTTAGTAAATTAATTTGTTTTCATATGGTCAGACGTGGGAGAACGACTTGTTCTATAAGTAAAATGTCATAGCATCAAGGTGATATAATAATCATACCACTCCTTGAGAATTGAAAGTGAATATTTTCAATAACGTAAAGATGTGTAATTTGGATGTTTCAACGCACTCGCGATTAATTGTAAGGCATCAATGATATAGCGTTTAATGCTGAGGTTTAATGCTATGTAATAGCTGACGAGAGATTGGCATCTAGGTTTTTAGTAGTTAATTGCTTGTAATTTATTTAAAATTGGTGTTAATTTGTTTATTAGTCTGTAGTAGGTAGTCAAAGTGAATTGCTTGTATTAATCTTTATCATTTCTTCCTTCCGATAATGTTTGCTCTCGTTTTCTTATTTTATATTATAATTATAAGCTTCTAATAAACTTAATTTAGTTGAATACTCGTACTTACTTAAGGTAAATTGTACATGCAGGTAATAAGAATAGGAAATAAAATGAGTACTTAATATATTTTTAATTAATAGGTCACTAGGTAGGTCGATGGCACCGCTGGCATGCGTTTTTCATAACGATCGAAGAAGTTAAGCTACTAAGTGCCAATGAGCGCCGTAGGAGAGTGACCTGCCCAGAGCGTAGGCTTCGCCTTTCTTTTGGTTCCAATACATTTTTTTTGGAATCACTCATCACGTTATACCCGGTACCGATATGCACCAGCATGTTTTTCTTCTATTCCTCTACTACATAGGCGTATCTGAGTCGAGTTCCGACCCTGTGTATGCGCGCTATAGTATGGGATCTCCGTACTGGAAATGCCTTAGACACTCAACTCACTAAGATCAACTGAGCAAGTTGCTTGTGGGGAAAACTTGCTATTTTAAAAGTCTCCGAGGATATCCTAGGTATGCTCGGGATTTCCTCTGCAACGTAGACGCCAGAAAAAGGCCAACCGCAGCAACAAAGCCGCATCGACGCCTACATATTTCTCGCGCAGTGTAGTCGACATGCGGATGTAGAGTGCACCAGGGGTTTTTAGTCTGTAAACGGAGAGTCCCATATTACAGGGCCCTATCGCGGCAGGGTAGTATTAAAATATTTCGCTCTTTTCAAGGTCGTTGTCTTCTTAAAAACTCGGCGATGCTGTGGGAATTTGCAGCTAATTCTTTGGGGTATCCTTCAGTATAAAGTTTTGTTCCGAATATTGTCCACAAATATATCAATTGGTCGCTGTGTTTTAGGTAAAGTTTTTTTTATGTTTTTAATGTTTTCTTTAAATGCAGACCAGCAAACAGCTGGTGGCCTGCTCTACCTCGTGGAGCTTTGGCAACCTTACACACCACCAACAGAAACATAACACTATAAAATGTAGTGTTATTTGAAGATTTCGCAACAATATATTAACTTTAGACATTTCTCTTTGTTTCAGGTAAACAACAAGAAATATCCGAGCACATACTAGTTACAAGCGCTTATTTCATCACGAGGTATTTTAGTATAGGAATTACAGCCGGAAATATTTTTTTATCGATTATTCAACTCATTCGCTTTATACAACGTATTACAGCTGTATCATTATATCAGATTATACCATGTAAAATACTTAGATGAGATAGGTATATACTTACTGTACTGAAAGAAAAGTCGATATTACTATTAAGATACATATACAAATTTTACATGACCGTGTAGAAATTGTTTTTCATATATCGATGCAAAGAAAATGTGAAGAAAGTATATAAAAAAAAGTTTATGATTTTGTTCCTATTGCAATATTGATGAAAATACGAGCACGAGCGTATTTTCATCAATATTGCAATAGGGCGTGAAGGGTTTTTTTCATTTTATTTGTTTCAGGACTTTTATCTAAAATAGATATGTCAGTCCTATTGGATCTTACATTGCATTCACACAACATAAACATTTACGTAACAAATTTAAATCGCAGAAGGCTGCCAGTAGCTCCTACTGAGAATTGTTTCGGCCAATAAACGTTGGATGACCCCTATGTGTTGCCTGTTTATGTTCAGTCTGGCAAACAGCGCCCGATTCTCTGCGTGGCACCGGACAAACCGTGAACGGTTATAATCTAATGAGTGATATGTAAAATGTGTGTTATAATCAGTGATATGTAAAACAAAATATTATTTGACAAAGAGAAAACATAAAGTAGAATACTCGTCTACATTTTAGTTGAATTAGGCCACAGCGGATTAGCCGCTCGAATTTAGGGCAGACTGAACTGGGGTTGTACCTCCACCTTACCGAAGACACCTTACAGAAGTCAATGTTTACTTTTCTTTCCTATATCATCTTTCACACAGCTTTTCGGTCTTCTAGATATATAGGCTGAGTTTTTCAAGTGGGCCTTCAGGGCCAATTCCTAAACTATAAGGAATAGGAATATCGAAAAATGCAAATGCAATCCTTTGAGAATTTTCGGATATTCCTTATAGTTTAGGAATTGGCCCTGAAGGCCTACTTGAAAAACTCAGCCTATATATCTAGAAGACCGAAAAATTCATCCAGTATATGTCGCAGCTGGATCGTATACACGCCGTATTACAAAACAGCGCGGTGGATTGTAGTGTGTGAGATTTGTTAACCAAATAAAACCGTTTGTTGATAAATCAGTAGTAGTAGAATCTATCAATATTGGTCTGTATAATCGAATGGAGATCGCTTATTATTGGTAGGTTCAGGTTATTTCATTTTTATGACCAAGCGGAGTGGAATTATTGTAACTTCTCATTTTCACACACTGCAATCCGTAGCGCCGTAATTTATACGACCCGGCTGCGACATCGAAATGGGAAAAGGATTCTCGTTGTCATGGTGGTCATTCATGTTTATAATACCGAAAAAATATCATTTTCTCAACCAACGTACACAAGTGTATTTAGTTATCACAATAATACACACACAAATTTATCTAACAACATACAAAAAATGATAGCGCCAACTTAACGAATTGAAACAAGTCAGCGCGGTAACAACTTCATTCAAGCGATCCGCTTGACGTTTCCGAACAAAAACAATGATGAGTGTAATAGAAATTTAATTAAAAAAAAAAAAAAAATACCGTTATCTTTTGTTAAGCTATACCTATACACATATACAATGCAGTCATCTCAGCATTTATTTGATAATTTAAATGCAACGTAATAAATTATGTTTTTGCATATATTTTATGTAAAATTATGCATATTTTTAATAACACCTTTCTCTTTATTAGGCGCCTGTTTGAAATGTCAAGGAATTGGCTCTATTCTGTTTTCGTTGTTTTTATGTGACATACATTAAAATTATTATTATCTATACATAGTTATAAGTCGATAGTAAACAGGAAACTTTGGGATACATTTTAGTAAGTTAATTTATAAACGTGCCTTCCGAAGTACGTCGATAAATCGAGTATAAAATTATTTAGTCTCCTTCCCAGTACCAACAGCAATGGAGCGCTTAGTTTCTTACCCCCTTATTCATAAAAACAAGTGAATTTATTAGAGACTTACAAATTAGTTGTCTCTGTCACTCTGGCACGAGATGAATGAGACAAAACACTTTTTAATAAAGTAATAACTAAAATAGGTTTATAGAGTGTTTATGCATAAGGCTGTTAATTTTTGCGATCTTTATATGCTTTCGTATCGACCTACTCAATGACGTTGTTACACTCAGCTTTTTAATTTATTTAGTCAAATACAGTTAAATTAAATTCTTATGATGAACAGAAAGGTCATCTATGCAGCCTTGCAGTATAATGCAACTGCAATGACTAAGGGTAAAGGGGTTCTCCCCACTACCCACGTCCTTCGAGCATCCCGCCAAGCCAGCGGCTATGGCAGCGATTTGGGACCCCATTATAATAATAATAATAAAATAGTCATATCTGCCCATGGTCTGATAGCCAAGAGCCTCGATAAACACCTTAAGAGGCTCGCGTTAGATGGTTGGATCAAGAGTCAGATGCAGAAGGCAGTCCTTCTGGACACGGCCACTATACGAGTGAGAGGGTTCCTGCCTCTGGATCCTTAACCACCGGTAGCCGGGACCCTGATCTTGCTAACGATGGGGAACTGCATGTTTGTATTTTTAAATGTTATATTTTTTTAGTGTTATCTATACATTGTAAAAATTTAATATTTAGAAATATAATTTTGTATGTATTTTAAATGTAATAAAGAGGATAATAATAATGATCATAAATTTGGAATTGAGTTGATAATTGAAAATTACTTGGCGGATAGCCCGTAATTTCATCTAAAGTCACCGGCATCAAGCCGAGAAGTTAAAATATATATGCATAATAATAATTCATTTATTTTCAGATTTGCATCCATAGTGTGTTCATTAACCGCGAAGTATTAAATCCCCTAAAACTCAATGGACTTTTTGTATCGTTCAGTTTCGCAATTAGTGAAGTTTTAAGAATTGTAATTGAGCGACAGTTCTTACTTCATTTATTTATACGTACGTGTATCTGTATCTTTAGTGGCGCGACTCCCACGGTGCCAAGTCAATTGCTCTTCTTTTGTTTTTTTTTCATCGATTCACATAGATGGTACACCATCAATCTAATGCTGGTTTCGTGACCGTGGTAATATGCACTTATTTGTCTGTATAATATTGTCTATACCAATTTTTTTATCTAATAGATATATTTAGTCGTATAAACGTCACTATAAAATTAGTATTTATAATCTCATGATATTTTTTTTTAATTGAGTATTGCTGTGGCCATACAAATGGCCGTTACAGCGTCACCGAAGATTTTTAAAGCAAAGATCCTGGTTCTCTTTGTGCTCGGTGGAGGCTGGTCTCCAAGACCGGTGGTCTGCTGCCTACGCGATTGAACTATGCACCAGTTGGGCCCGAAAGGGCGGGCATAGCTGGGTTTCCAGCAAAAATGGCGAAAGTTCGTGCGATTCCGGGTTGCTTGCTATCGTAGTGTGTCTTAGCCTGATGTCCGGTGCCCTCTAGGCTCTAGTGCAAACTTCCCATAGAGGGTTTCTAGACAATACGTACCTCCTGTGAGAGTGCCACGGCTTCAAGAGTCTCTACAGGGTTCCAGTTTGAGCATGCAATGATTATTAGGAAATTTATGATAGATAGTACTACTTTATTTTACTTTTGAAAGAAGGAATGATTGGACTGCTCTGGAGCTTCATAAGTATTTTTTATAATGGTCAAACAGATGTCATGATATACAATATACATTCTTAATTACTGAGTACGCTGAAGGCTACAATGTACAAAATATTTTTTTTTAAATTATACTCACTTGTACGAATGTTTTTGATGTCTGCTATTTAATAGTGCACTGGATCCAGATTCGACATTTAAAGGTGAACGGGTGACCATCAGTTAACTTTACGGATGTCGAACATACGGGCTGTAATTTTTCCTTTTAGGGGTCATTCTGACTTTAATGAAAGACAAAGAATCCTGTATAACTTTATTATGTCTGATAAAAGAGCATACATATATACTCGTACATTATGTAAGTAATAAAGTCACTAGGTGGTAGACCCATATGTAGGGTCGTCTGGGTAGGTACCACCGCCTTTCTTATTTCTGCCGTGAAGCAGTTCGCTGTGTTTCGGATTGAAGGGAAAGGTAGCCAGTGTAATTACTGGGCATGGAAGGCATATCATCTTAGTCCCCAGGATGGCAAACGCACTTGCGGTGTTAAGTGATTTACATTTAATATTGCAAGTGTCTATAGGCGGCGGTGACCACTTAGCTTGTTTGCCATCTGGTAACATAAACAAAAATAGTCACACCTTTTTCCCGTAGTGGTAGGCAGATATCACTTGTTTCAACATGGTACGATCCTTACATATTTCTTTTGCTTCATCCATTTTCATCAATGTCTTCATATATGTATGCTCGACGGTTTCAAGTACTTTAGGCCTTGCCCTTTTTCAAGACGTCTTCGATTTGATCGATAAACGTTCGCCTAGGTCTCGTCCCAATCTCCGTTCACTTCGGATTCATATATACTTTTCGTCAATCTACTTTCACACATTCTTTCTACATGACCGAACCATTTAAGCATCCCTTTCTTAATTCTTGTTACTATATTTTGTTCCAAACTACATCTCTTTGTTATTTATTTTTTACTAGCTTCTGCCCGCGACTTTGTCTGCGCAGGATTGGTATAAATTATAGCCTATGTTATTCTGATGTATGTGTTATATATTGTAAAGTTTCATTAAAATCTATTCATTAGTTTTTGCATGAAAGACTAACAAACTTACATCCATCCAGACATCCATACAAACTTTCGTGTTTATAATATTAATGGGATTAGGTTTGCCAACATTAATACATAACTAAATACCTGTACACTTAACACCTACCTAAATGAATAAATAAATTTTGATTTTATCTTTGATTAACATGATCAAATTAACTATCAATAAATGGAAAGAACCTTCACAAGAAATTAAGTCTGCGAAGTTCTTAACCTTTTAATAATTTTATCCTTAAACAACTTCGTTTTGCAAGTACCTACTTACGGAGATTCAATGTGTCGCATCAAGTGACATTTCAAAAGTTATTTATACAAAGTTGCTATCACAGAAGACGACTTTAACGACTTAAAAATCCGTGTCAATTTGTCGCGACCGAATAAGGATATTGTGAAACCTTTTAATAGTATGGTAGATGTTAAATTGTCCTTAAGTAATTTTGATTATAGGGTTTTTTTAACAAGGTTCTTAAAAAAGTATCTAGCACTGTGTGTTGCCACTGCATTGCATTCCATGAGGACGTAAGCGGCTGTTTCTTCAGCCTCAATGCATCGTCTGCATATGGGGTTGTCTGTTATACCTAAGGTGAAAAGGTGTTTGTGCACCTGTTACACTTGCTAGTCTAGTGGGTCCGTCGGACTCAGATTCTAAGTCGGTACGTTTTGCTCGGTTCGTTGATGGTAGGGCTAGTCTAAAGTTCTCCTGATTGGCTAATGCCGTCTTACATAACTCTGTTGCCATAATTACAATTGTAATATGTTGTGTTGACTTTGAAACTAAAGCCAATTTTAAGATGTTCACATTGTTTTTTAAAAAACAATATGCTAAGCTCATTCGTTTGAAAGAAAAATAAACGCTAAAAGTTTTCCAAGAAAAAATTGTTGTCTTTTTATAGTCAAGATTTTCGAATTCGAATTCATTCGAAATGATTTCAAAATTGGTCACTCATCCGGTAAAAACAGAAAGTCGTTGTTTACGAAGTCGAAACAAGAACGTTAAGGTACACTATTTCCTTCCTACATTGCGTAATATTGTCAAGAAAACCTTCGCTCCTCTTTTATAATTTTATTACAAAATCCGACGAAATACAAAAATGTTAGCGTAGGCGATGATACTAATGGATGTCGAAAGTGAGTCACATTGTCCGTAATTGTCGCGATATTATGAGAGCTTATCCTACGCATGCGTCGTACAACAAAAGTATCATCCTAATGAAGAGATTTGCAGATTGAGACACCCGCTTAGAATGTGTCCTCGATAAGTCCCGTGTGTTTTCGAAAGACGCTTCATACTTCAGCTATGGGCGGGCTGCCAACTCTGACCCTTTCTCCTACTCCTTGAGCTCCGCAAACCTTTTTCGCTTTTCTGTGACTTGTGTTATCCAATTAATGCAAGGTTTCTACCGCGCAGAAACAAAAACTTCCGCAGAGTGAAGGCGTTATTCCAATATTTTATGATATAGACAGGAACAACGTCCTGACCAATGTGGCATTTCTTTCGATGAATAGACATACCCAAACAGCTATGTCTATTCATCGGAAGAAATACATAACACGATCTAAATACTTTTTTAACACAAATGAAAATTAATTATTCCGCACTTCCAGTGACGCTAATGCGCTATTTCCATATTATCATAATTCTGACGTAAAAACAATCATCCGAAGTGCAAAGACCCGGTTCATACACTTCGCGCTATTTCAGGTACAGATATCTGCCTGGACGCTTCTCCATGATTCCTCCACGTCACGGGCACACCTAAGCAGCAGACAGACCTCTTGGAGGCACCTTCACGTCTACCGCTCTCTTTAGACTTGAACCCCGCATAGATTCTAGACGGAATTTAGACTGCCTCACGGGAAACATTGAATAGAAACCATCTATGAGAAGTTTGAGCGGTGAAGGAAAACATCATGAGGAAACCTGCACACAAGTATGAAGAAATTCTTAGGTTGTGTGTGAAGTCGACCAACCCGCACTTGGCCAGCGTGGTTGACTAAGGCCTAATCGCCCCTAAAGTGGGGTAGGCTCGAGCCCCTCGGTGGGGACATTATATGAGCTGTTTTTATTTATTTATTTATTTTATTTGTCACACAATACAGAGTTACAACAGACATTAGGTGGAGGACTCGACAAATTAAGTAACAATTATAGGCTGGAACTCCACAAATATGTGTAAACAGCATATATAATCCAATTAAGCAACATAATAGATAGGCAATAGATGAAACAATATAAACTATTATATATAATTATATACATACACCATGCTATATATGTATATTATAAATAAATAAATTCTTATTATTATTATTAATTATTATTAATTCAATTAATTAATTAATTATTCTTCTAAGATATGCCTTCCAACTATTTAGGGACAAACCGCAAATGTCAGGTACTCCGTCCTGCTGGCTTAATAATGCGTTATACTCTCTGCACATTCTGTATATAGGATTGTGAAAAGACACGTTATTGTCACAAAGGGGAACCGAGAAAAGACACTCCCGTCTAGTTGACCTATTAGGGACCTTAATGCGAATCTCCGACGTGAGTGTGGTTGCTATAGAACCGCTAAAAATTTTATGTAAGCAGGTAAGGTCATGAGCCTTGCGTCGGCTTTCCAGTGGCCTCAATTTAAAAAAGCACAGTCGCTTAGTGTAGCTTGTGAGTTCTCTCTTGTAACCAAATCGCAACGTCAATGTTCTAAGAAAACGCCTTTGGGACGCTTCCAACAAGTTAGTGTGAACATTATATTGGGGTGACCAAACCACCGAAGCATACTCCAGTTGGCTCAGGACAAGTGACTTGTACAGCAACAGTAAGCTATTAGGCGACCTGAACTCTCTCTGTTGATGATGATGATGAGAAGTTTGCCTGTAGCCTGCAGGACTTTTCAAAATAAAAATGCCGATGCATTTTAATATTCCTAAAGTATATTTTATAAAGATGGTCTACCGCTAAAAACGTTTGCAATATTATATTTCGCTTCAATTACAACATTCCTACTAATTGCTGTATTGTAAACTGCCGAATATCATCGCTTAATTGCACCGATTTTGCAACATCGCTATTGAAACTGAGAACAATAACTTAATACTGCATGCAAAATACAAATACGACCCCCTATAGGAATGGCAGCTTGTATTGTTAAAATATCAGTACAAAAGATTTTTCTATGACCCAGATTTACATCATAAGCTCCTCGTCGAATGATGCCTAGGTTAGTAAGAATTACATAACTTCCAACCTGTTTTAGGAGAGGATTACCCAAAAATATTACAATATGCATTGTGATCTCAGGATTTGAATATTCACGATTTGAGACCGTTTGGAATAAATGCAAAATTTTTCGAAGCACACAATTGTTGTGCAGCGCATGTGCAATAACTTGTGTTATTCGTGGAAAACCTTTTCGTAAGTGGACAAAAGATGACATGTAAAACGGTTGTGCATACGGCCGAAAGAAAGTTTTGGTAATGTGATACAAAGCGAGCATTTTGAAATGTTACTAGGTTTAAACATGAGACACATTACAGAATTCGTTGTTGTGCTAGCTAAGAACGGCAATTACTTAGAATATTTTTACGTATGTAGTTCTTTAATGTCGGAATTTGTCATCGTAGGCCATTTTGAGTGTGGTATTCTACAGCGTGTTAGCTTGCGCTACCAACATACTTAGAGCTACGATTGTCCACGTGATTTAACGACGGCTTAAGTCAATACCATACATTTTGTTCTTATAGAACTTCGCTATCGCTTTTAATTTGTTACTTTGTCTAGGCTCATGGTAAACTGTTGTGGAGTCCACATGCAAAGATGTGCGAGAGATAATACGCGCCGCAATATGTAATTGTAAGATTGCAGGATTGTAAGAGTTAAACAGCGTAACCTTATTATATTTATAAAATGTTTGCAATGCCTCACAAGGCCCATAATTGTTACCTTAAACCTACTAAAATATTTTTACCATCTGTATGTACATTATGGAGCAATAAACAATTTGATTTGATTTGATTTGAAGGCACCATAGATATAGGAAGCTGTAAATCAGCAATGTAAAAGACAAAGGGCATACTGACGCGTATATTAGAGCGAGATAGATAGACGAGACCATTTCATGTACACGCAGGCGGCCTAAGTCGGCCTGTCAGTCATGTAGAAAAGACAATAACTGTCACACACTATTTACACGGAACTACACGCATTACTCACACATTGGTGCATATTTCTGGTCTCACCCTAGTCGATTTACTGCCACATATCTTGGCAGTGATTTAAATTTCTTGATTGTGCATCATAGAAAGTCGTCGCAAAATTACTTAGTTCGCGTCGGAATGGTGACGACAGTTTGTCGGTGACAGCGGAAACCGGCACGCGTACTCCTTAGGAGGAAAGGATTTAGTGGTATATAAGTGGTACCTATCTTTACGAATAAATTTTACATGTACATACATTTCCATAAGTTTCGTTTCCATAATCCACAACCAACCAGGAACTAGGTAAGGAATAGGTGGTCTAATCCCGTGGGTAATAAAAGCTAACGGAGGGAGTTTTTGAATCCCATACAAGGGCATCGTACGTATAAAATAAAATCACGATAAAATCGTTAAACACAGGTGGATTACACACAAGATAGGGAGCGTGAATCCAACCGTATATCTTTAGTCGTGACCAGACGCGACAAACTACCCACTTAGAGAACTGAGCCGCCACGCTCTGTCGTGCAAGATCTCTATAATTCACACTGATAACACAATTTGATATGTTTTCTAGTCGCTCTTTCTCTGGGTGTATATAACTACTGTTAAATGCATAAATTTTTAATAGGTAGATACCTAATGTAAAGTCATGCCTTTCTCCAGTAGGGCTAGGTAGAGATCACTTCTTCCCACTAAGATCCTTACATATTCCCTTCGCTTCGTCCACTATTTTTTATTACGAAATGGCAATCAAGCTTGCAGCCGACCTGTTAAGTGGTTACCGTCGCCTATACATACTTGAAATATTAAGGGTAAATCACTTAACACTGCAAGTGCGTTGTCATCCTGGAGACTAAGGTGATATGCCTTCCATGCCCAGTAATTACACTGGCTACCTTTCCCTTCAATTCGAAACACAGCGAACTGCTTCACGGCAGAACGCCTCAGAGACGCTCAGCGATTTCGAGTGCTTCTGACTTGGCCCTTTTTAAGATGCTTTCGATTTTATCAATAAGCGTTCATCGAGGTCTTCTTCGTACCACTTCTTTCAGTTCCGATTTGTACATCCTTTCGTCATCTATTTTCATCCTCTTACAAGACCATTTAAGCATCAGTAAGCATCCCATTCTTTTCACTATGTCTAGTTTCAAACTTTTATAAAAGACTGCAGTCATTTAATCAAGATTCCATCAAAGTGTTGTGTGTCTATTTAGGGTCAACAGCACGAGAGCTACACCTTGCAGTGACCATGCGGACCATACCTATGTCTAGGTCGAAACCATTTCTGTTAACTAATCAATATTACAACTTATTATCAAAATTATATTGTGATAAAAAGTTACATTACATTATGCACCAATTTATATTATGAAGCAATTAGTTACCGATTTCGCCTAGGACAAACAAGAATTGCCTAATATCGAGATTTCATCATTTCGATACGTCATATACTTAGTATAATAAATATTTCATACAATACTACATAGCCTAACATGATATAAGACGAAATATTTGACCCCACCTTTATTCAAAAGCTGTGATATGTCTATCTTGATTACGATGCGTGTCGTGTATACCAGGAATCCTAAATCACTTTCACATGCCATGCTGATGACTAATAGGTGATGCCAAAAACCTTATGGTTAGCCACTTGTATTATGATTAGTTTATCTTTAAAATAATGTAAATAATAATATAATATATTTCCACGCTCAAACCAATTATCTAGCCCAAAGTAAGTATCATTAAGAACTTGTGTTATGGATAGGTACTAGATAACGGCCATTTTTAACATACATAATAATATTAGATATTATAGAAAATAAACTCAAATAAAAAAATATATAAACAACCATGACTCGCAAACAAATATTCATGTTCGTCACATAAATATTTGTCGCTACCAGAATTCGAACCCGGACAGCTTGAAGTGTAGGCAGCTATACTGACCACTCCACCATGACGGTGTCAACAATGTATGAAAATAATGCGATATGTTAAAAATGCTCTTTTATTTCCTATACTCGGAAAGTAGCGTTTGTTTGATCTGAGTAATGGGTGGAACACGTTAATTCCCACCACAGGTCGGGTAAAACTCATAGTAATTGCTTCCTTCCCTAGAGCGGGAATGAATTTTAATAAATGTAACTGCGTCCTCATATGGGAATTGCTTTCATTCCTCCCTTGTCCAGCAATCTACTATTTATGACTGATGAGTACATTAATAACTATTTGACCAGACTTGTATAGTCAGATAATTATGTTACGGTATATAACAATATTCCTAGGGATATAACTATACTACGGCTTTATCTATCGCACTGCGACATATAGATTACAGAAGTAGGTAATTTAGTCATAACTTAGTTTTTTTATAGAGCTTTTATAACGTGGGACTTTTCCTAGATTTCCCCCTACATAGGAGGTGATGAACAAGAATTAGGATAGATAGACAGGGAGAGAGAGACCGAAGAAAATATAAATTGCAAGAGTTATTGAAGATAAGTGGCAAAGAAAGTGATGCCAAGATACATAATGTCACGCCTTGTCCCATAGAGCTAACCAATTCTCTCCATTTGCTGCGACCAATCCCCGTACTTTTCCTACGTACCTAATTTTTTAATTTTCATACGAAGGCCGTAGATTTCTTTCGCTTCATCTAAGTACTCTCAATACGCTCTCAATACAGTCCTCATAAATGTTCACGATTTGAGTACTTTTTATAAGAAGCCATTCATAGAGATGTATGAAAGAAAAATATAACGTGTGCGTTACCCCAACAAAATAATGTCGAAAATAGTCATTTAAATTGTGTAGATAATTAGTTATATAATTAGAGGTAACACACACACAAACATAACGACGCTAAGTCCATGTAAAATTGGGAAGACAAGCAATCGATGAATATAGGTACGTTATTAGGAAATTATCCTTACATTTTAGGTAATATTTTAAAAATATTTCAAAAGACAATTTGCTAAAATAGAGAATGAAAAAACTATTAAAAGGCCTGTCATAAAACGAGACTTGACCCCGTGACCTATCGCTATCACCGACTGAAGAGATATCTTTGCCTTTACTAAATAATAAAAAAGTTAAGTTGTCGGCCGTCGCTCTGGCGATAATTCTTCAAGCTTCGTGTTACGTCACTTTGATTGTGCTTGTTGAATTAAAGACTAGTCTGTAACGGAATGGGAGCGAAAGTAAGTTGATATCTGTGTGTTAGTGTATTGTAGAACCACATTAGCCTTCGCAGCTTATGAGATATATTTTGTGATTAGTATGAGGGTTTGTTTGTATGCTCGTTTACGCTCCTCAGGCTGAGACGATTTCGAGACTAACATCTGTTGTTGTTGGTTTTTATAGGTTGGTTCACTGAAGGATTTTTACTTTTTGGGTTGTATGCCCCTTTTATGGTTAAAGAACTTTATTATTTCCCATTAGAATTACAATAGGCATTCACTTATTGAGAAATAATTTTACTTGAATTTGGACGCCGTCGTGGTGGAGTGGTCAGTCGGTCAGTGTGTCCGGGTTCGAAATATGGTAGCGGCAAATATTTGTGTGACGAACACGAATATTTGTTTGCGAGTCATGGTTGTTTATATATTTATTTAAGTTTATTTATAAAAATATCTAAAAAATATTTTGTAGATTAAAAATTGTCCGTTATCTAGTATCCGTAACACAAGTTCTTAATGATACTTACTTCGGGCTAGATAATTGGTGTAAGCTTGAAAATATATTATTATTATTATTACTTACTAAACTAAAATCACAATAATTGAGCAATCGAGCGCACATACACAGCACATATCCACTGAATTACTTTAAAACACGGTAGTTTTTAAAAACGTTGTGTACCGTCCAAGCGGCGAACAATATTGCTATAAAATGAACGGACTCATCAAACATAGAGCTACAAAGAAACCACGGCGACTAGATTCTTTTATGCAGAGGTTCACTATCCATTTGCATAAAATATCTTAGCATATGGTAATTTATACTAATAAAACATGTACAACATACATACATATAATCACATAAATAATATAAATATAAGCTCACAATCCCAAAAGGGATCGAGCAGAGCTTCAGGTAACATTCGGTTACCACGTCTGGCAGTATGGGCCATACAAACAGTGACAGGTTGCCAGCCTGTCGTCTACACAAAAGGGGCACCAAATCCAAAAATGAAAAATGAGCAAACAAAACAATTGAAGCCAACGACCAGGACATAATGTAATCCGGGTTAATAAGTCAGAGTATACTAATGATACTTAGGCATACGAATTTTGTGAATTTTACGCTTATAACATTCATTACCATAATATATTAATTTTGGTTTGATACCACTATAATAGTGCTATCATAATTAATTTAAGCATAATCATCTTAACCTACCCATCAGTCAGCCATGTAGGTGCATAAAACACCAGCGTCTCCCAAAAACATTGCATTCCTAGTCATAAAAAAATAACCCTGACCCCCATCACACAGCCAAGTAGGTGCATATAACACTAAACTCTCGACAAAATACTATTATGCGACTACACACTATAAAAACTAATAACATTATGCAAATAAATATTATGCATAAGTAGTAAGTCTTAATTACAATAATTATGCCAAAGTATTATTATGCAAAAAAATATCTTAATGCCAAACTATTTTAGGAATGAATGATTATGTCAACGAAAGGGATCCCTTATCCAGGCGACGGGCTGGCAACTACTCACTAATGAGGCGCTACATACGCCCATGACACTACATGAAGAATACAGGATCGCAAAATTATCGACCTTACTCCTCGAGACATTAAGTCACCTAGTATTTCGCACAGCACATCCAATGCCATCTTAAAACAAACCTGATTTTTTTTGGCAAAATAGAAAATACATACCTAATTAAAAAGCATAGCGTCTTTGATGGAAATTAATCATGTTTGTTGTTTTTACATCGAATGGAAAAAAAAATGGAAATAAAATAATATTCATTGAGATTTGAAACTCACCTTTCGGTATATTTATTTACTCTTACTTACTCTTATTACAGTCGTCATACTATTTATTGACGTACTTAGGTAAAAATTAACTCAATCAGATTACAAAATCAGAGCACAGATAAGCTAGTACAGGTTTAAGAGAACCAAGGTCCGGTTAAGAGGACCTTGTGTAATGTCCCCACCAACGCTATTATGAGAGCTAACACTTAACCAGCTGTTCTAGATCCTATGTTATAAGTTTCAGAGTTCTAAACCGTTGGAATTAATTCGTTTTGCATCCATAATGTTCATCTTGATAATGTGCAAGCGGGAAAGTTTGAAAAGAATTTTGGTATATAATAATAATATATTTTCACGCTCACACCAATTATTTAGCCCGAAGTAAGTATCATTAAGAACTTGTGTTACGGATACTAGATAACGGACATTTTTTTTTAATATACATACTAATTTTAGATATTTTTATAAATAAACTTAAATAAATATATAAACAACCATGACTCGCAAACAAATATTCGTATTTGTCACACAAATATTTGCCGCTACCAGGATTCGAACCCGGACCGCTTGATGTGTAGGCAGCTATACTGACCACTCCACCACGACGGCGGCGTCCTAAATAAAAATAGTATACCCGGATTGCTGAGATGATTTTGAGTATAACCTCTGTCCTAGTTTTTGGGTTCTGTTTACTGAAGGATTCTTACTTTTCAGGTTTTGGCCCCTATTGTGTAGGGGACAGGCTGTCAACATGTCACTATTTGGAGGAACAGGGATGTGGATTTATGTGTGATTAAATTTTACCTAAGACTCTGCTCAATCTCACTTGGGAGTATGAGCGTGATGGATGGATGTAATTTTGGTAACACGGTCTGACACACACACACATGAGTTTCCTGAGCGGAGTAAAAGTAGTAGCGGGGGTTGTGTGTGTTTTAGTCGTTTTATAACACGGTATCTAATAATTCTTGTGTTTACAAATGCATAAATATTTTTGAAACTAGAAAAAAAAATCAACCTGTCCCAAACGGGAATCGAACCCAGCATCCTCGGCAATCCGGGCGGCTGCGTTAACCACTACGCTACCGGCACTGCTTACGCCGTCGAAATTTGACAGTGCTTGGTGCTTATGTTTTGATGGTAAACATTTTCACAGTTTCCTTTTTTATTTACTCACATATTACAACAGAAGGCCTTTTCAAAGCCGTTTAAAATACTAGTAATTAATCTAAAGCCTGTGATTCCGGCAGAGTAGAATAGCATCACCCCATATCCTCCTATGGGTGTCGTAGAAGGCGACTAATGGATCAGCAAAGCGGTATTGATTGATCACCTAATACCCCGTCCAGCAATCCGCATTGGGCAAGCGTGGTGGACTACTGCCTAAGCCTCCTTCGATGACAAGGAGAGGCCTTGTGTCTCAGCAGTGGCTCGAATTATAGAGGCTGTTATAATGAATTAATCTAAAAGATCCAATTGGATAGTTTGAGATAAATAGATTCATAAGTAATAGTTATTTATGAAATTTGTAGACACCATTTTAGCATTGATTTTATATACAGTGACTCAGTGTTTGCACGCTATTTAATGCAAGCGATTGGAAACCAGTCCCGCCTTTATTTACATTTAATAACATGAAAACCTTCAAAACCATTGTTAATACTTTCCGTATGGACAAAATTTTGTCGCTAATGCTGTCGCGAAGTTAATTGCTTTTTTCGTGATTAAATTCATATCATATGCCTTATGATGCTCTATGCTTAGTCATATTAAGGGTCGTCGTAATGTTTTCTTCTTCCATACATTGCCATCAGACGTCATCTCCACAAGTATCATTCATTGCCATATCAAGATTCACACTTCTATATTTTTGTCCATAGTCCTTTTTTTTCTTTGAAGGGATGAAGAGTATAATTCTTGAATGTATAGTAATTTACATTCAAGAATTATGTTTGTATGAAAACTAAGCAAGGATGAATACGAATTGAGAACCTCCTCCTTTTTTAAGTCAGTTAAAAATAAAACATAATATTTTTTTTATAAATGTATCCATTATGAAAAAATATTTATTTAATGGTCTGATGACCACAGATAAAGATGCTTTACATTCTAAAATTACAAATAGCTTATAATAGGTTTTATAGTGAACTATTTATTCTATAAAAGCTACAGAATTTTGGAATCTTAATGCATATACTCGGGAGCATTGTATGTATAATGTGGTAAAATGTAAGGTGTTAGAATCACATTTAGACAGTGGGGCTATTTTTATTCGGGCAGTTCCGCTTGCCGTATCAGTATCGCTGACGCAGGCAAGGTTCCGACACTTTCGTCCGCGCGACCTTCAAAGCTGTTGTGTCTCGGTGCAACTGTATGGGTTAAGTGGAGACATGGAGCGGAAAATAGCCTAGAAAATTTTATAAAAAAAATCTATTGAATTATTTTTGAGTTAACAAACGCGTAAAGTTTTTTAATATTAGAAAATACACTGATATAAATCAACCTGCCCCAGGTGTGAATCGAATCCAGCATCTTCCGCAATCCGGGCGGCTGCTTCAATCACTACGCTACCGGGACACTGCTTCAAAATTTATCAGTGCTTGGTGCTTATGTTTTTATGGTTAACATTGTTTCATCAAATCTTTGAAATTTGCACAATTTTGCAAACATTTGACGTCCATTTAAGATGAAACTATCAAATATTATTTTTACTTTTTAGAGAGCAAAATGATAATCTAATGGCAGCCTAATACAGTTGGCGTAAGATCATGCCAATTTACGAAAGTCTGTATTTATTTTATATTTTGTTTAAGTTTTAGTAAACAATTGTAGAAACGGTTTAATGCAAATGGTTAATGCAATTAAACACAAATCAAGATTAGTTATATTAGTACGATATAAAATAGCATCTATTTTCCAATATAATTGCATTAGATATGTTGCTCCACGTTTGTAATTTGTAACACGTGTGTCCAATAAGTGATATTATTATTGTCGCATTACCGAGGAAAGCTGCTTTAGTGAGAAAGCGATTATGACTTTCGCCAGACATTCCGATACCAAAAAAGTTCACTGAGATATAAACAGGGATCGTTAAAGAGATGGCCGGTTTTTAAAAAGTTTATGTTAATTTAGCAAATAGAGTTTTGTAAATATTATTTACTACATATTATGTACTATATCTTCAAGGGTGATCGTTTACAAAATAAAGGTTGTGTACCATTCCTTTATGACTTAATGCATAATGTATAGTTTCTTATAATTCGACTATTAAGACATAAAAGGTACGTAAGTATACACTACTTACATAAGTAAAGGCAATGCTTTTTAAATCAATGAAATTATTGTACAAATTTACATTGAATAGTTCGCAAAAATAATACAATCTAATCAATAATGAATAAATCTAAAAAGTATTATAGAATTTAAATTCCAATCCAAACAAGTTATAGGTCAAGAAAAGATATTAATTTAGGTGTCACATTTTTAGACACTTAGGTCATATTTCTGAAGTTTCTTATGTGAAAAAATGTGTGTTTTAGGAATCAGGTACAAGCAAATTATTTTTCACTTCTCATGCTCGCAACGTTTGTCTTTATGTCGTTTATAGGCTGCATAAAAGACTTTTTTTTGTTCTAGAGCATAACGTAAAATGTTCTTTTGGTCAAATATTCTCAGGCCCAATAGCCTACAACGCTCAATAAAACTTCCCAGAATAACTTACGATAATTTATTTATTTGCTTTAAATTATTTGTCTTGTGTTATTAATTATTATTAATTATTTTGATGTTATACACGTATGTTAAATTTGGTTGCAATAAGTTAAAGCATGCTCGAGTTATCGTGCTAACGCACAGACACACACACAGACATAATTCCAAAAAAATATTTTTGGACTCAGGGAGGTTCAAAACGTGTAAATCCGTCAAAATCTCGAGGTCGAATTTTTTGACGATTACAAGACTTCCTCTATGTATATACGAGAAAGTAAAAATCGACCTACGGCAGGTTGACTTTCGTTTGTTAAAATGTATAGGTACGTTTTTTCCTTAAAAGTGTCACGATTTGACTGTGTACTTCTTTTCATAGGAATTTCAAGAGTATAGGTGATCTTTAAGTAGAGAAACTTAAGTGTGTTTTAAAAATATTTTTTAACATAAAAGAGCTTTAGGTTTGACACATTATATGTTTTACACTATACATAATAAGAGTCTTTATACACATCGCTTGTCGGTTGCAGCAAATTTTGTAAATACAAGAAGAAACAATACATCAACATTCACCTTACACGAAGCATAATATTGGAGACAGGTGTGCTAAACCTATTGTAAAGTTCTTTCGTTTTATAACAAAAGGCGATTGATCACGGTCGGCCGGCTGATGAATGTTGAGCTTTGGCCATATGTAAAGATTAAAATTTGGTTTGTACACTTCTGCTTATTTTGTCTTTACTCCTTATATTCTCTATTACCTATAATAATAATTTACATAAAGAGTTTATTCAACTATCAACTATGAACATCTTTCGCATAGATGTAAGAGTTGTGTCCTTAGAAAATAATAACGAAGGTCATTAAGATTTTAAATCTACTCTAGGGTGGTTGAGAAGGGTTACAAAAGCTTTAAAAATTGTTTACTGCTTTCCGCCTCAGTCACGAAGAGGACTTTTTTCTAGCTCTTGTTGTTTCATAAGAATATGACTTTTAATTTGGTACATTCCTCAAATATGTAAAATCACGTCAAATATTGACCAAAAATTGCATAAGATTATGAATTGTGGGACTCGTGTGTTCTTTGACTTCTCGCGTTGGAACGTAAACGAACTCTGGGTAGAGATAATCCGAAGAATGCTTGGTGTATCCTCCTTTTTGTGATATAACTCGTTTTTAAGATAAACTATAGAAATTGTGTAACAATATGAAAATCATTTCTAACACAAACACAATAAAATTACTAAAGCGAATTGAGGTCATGTTTTCTTAAATCTATTTTGATGATAAAAGTATTGCTACTAATTTTTATTTAAATGTAGAACAATGTACGTATTTCAATTTCTTACATAGTTTAATGCATGCCCATAGTTTTACCACAGTTTTATTGTGTCGTCCGACGAATTTAGCTATTAATGTGTTAAAATATGCATGATTTTTTTTACGTGGATTTCATAAAATGGAAGCTAGAGTTTTGCTGAAATCCACTTACTGCTTTTAGTTTTAATTTGTTTTTCATAAGCTTTATACATTGTTCCAGTTGATAAGTTAATAAGGGTTTGAGTACGCTTAGTAAAACTTTACTCAAATATTGGGCGGCTGTTCTTTTTTTATGGAAAAGGAAACAAATGACAGGCGTTTTTGTGTCATACTTAAGTTTCCGATGGAGTTTCTCCCGAGCTCTTGTTGTAAAAACACGTGTTGGGAGACTCCATTTTTAACCTCAATCAACCGTACAATTTTTATTACTTTAGTTACATTATCACTTGACATTGGCAAAATGCGTACGCTTAATGCGACGCGAGGCCATTAATTAAGAATAGAAGTTTTCGATACTTAAGTAAGATACTTAAGTTTTCAAAACTAAATTAATGGTAAAAAATATTTTTGGGACAATGCTTCTCCCATCTTTCCCCGAAGTTACAATCGGGGAGAAGACGGCAGATATTTATTAATAAGTGTCTTTCATCATCATCATAACAGCCTTTATAATTCGAGCCACTGCTGGGACACAAGGCCTCTCCTTGTCATCGAAGGAGGTTTAGGCAGTAGTCCACCACGCTTGCCCAATGCGGATTGGCGGACGGAGTATAAGGTGATCAATACCCCTTTGCTGATCTATTAGTCGCCTTCTGCGACACCCATTGGAGGATTGGGGGTGATGCTATTCTACTCTGCAGGCATCACATGGCAATTAGTCTCTTTTATTTATAAGTATTTAGATAGTTATTTGTAGACCTATCATATCGTTCGGATCTTAGAAGTGCCAATTTCAAAGATTTATGTACCATAAAAACATAAGCACCAAGCACTGACAAATTTCGACGGCGTAATCAGTGCCCTGGTAGCGTAGCGGTTAACGCAGCCGCCCGGATTGCGGAGGATGCTGGGTGCGATTCCCGCCCGGGGCAGGTCGATTTTTTTCAGTGTAGTATTTCTACTATTATCATACTTTTATTAACTTTACGCTTAGCAACACCCTCCAAATAAGAAAATTTGTTTATTCTAAATGTGGTAGTTTCACATGGTTTTGACACTGTTGTACCCGAGATCCTTACACTAAAGCAGCCCAATAAACAGCTACTTGATAATACAAAACTATTACTTGATAATTTTAAGAAAGGCAAACTACGAGTAAATTGACGTAACGAGGTAATTACAATAACAATTTGATGTCGACCTTTCAAAGTACTCATAATGTGTATTTTTCTACTAATTGAGAGTTTGAAATACATTGTAACACAATATAATGTTGCTCTGTAATGTTGCCTTTCCCTTAATATGTTAAGACGGATCTTTGCCAGAGAAAATTTTTGAGAACACAAGCCGAAAGTTTTACTTCCTGACTTCAAATAAAGGAGGAGGTTCCCAATTCGACCGTATTTTTACTTTCTCGTATACGTAGTATATAGGAAGTCTTGTAATCGGCAAAAAATTCGACCTCGAGATTTTGACGGATTTACACGTTTTGGACCTCCCTGAGTCCAAAATTACCGTTTTTGGAATTATGTCTCTGTGTGTGTGTCTGTGCATTAGCACGATAACTCGAATATACTTTAACTTATTGCAACCAAATTTAACATGCATGTATAACATCAAAATATAAGTTTCTATCAACTTTTGAGACGTCTATCTTTTTTGGGGTCGGTGTCAACCTAAATATTTGGTGAACGACTTTTAGACTTTTTAAAGATAAATCTTTAATTTCTCCATTTTTAGTGTCGAAGGCGTTTTTTAAAAGACAAAGACCGAGACCGTTGCCTGTTTTAGGCTTTGGTACCTCAAAAGGTAAAACGGAACCCTTATAGGATCACTTTGTTGTCCGTCCGTCTGTCTGTCAAGACCCTTTATTTCGGGAACGCGTGGAGGTATTGAGTTGAAATTAAAAACATGCACTCAGTTCTACAGTCCCTTGAATCTGTGAAAAAAATCAAACTTCTTAGATTAACGTAAAAAGGATATAGTCGATTTTTCCGCAAAAAAAGCATATTTCGACACTCTCAAGGGAATCAACATTTATAAGGAACTTTCCGTTGACCTAGAAGTATGAAATTTGGCAAGTAACATACTACAAGTATAGGGAAAAATCTGAACACCTTTGTTGGTAATTAAATCATAAATATATAGTCTTTATTTAAACTTTTAAAATATGTACCTACAAATTTGTACGGAACCCTCGTTGGGCGACTCCGACACCCACTTGGCGAGGACCTCGGTAGGTCGTCAACCCTGTAAGGAGAACCTCCCAACAGGGTTATTTGGCGACCCTGTACAGCGAGGGAGTCTCTGTACCAATTAGTAAGGCACAAAATAAAAAACTATGAAACCCAAATACGCGTGTGTTAAATCTGTAAAAGTAGTTTTATATAATACTAGCTTCTGCCCGCGACTTCCTCTGCGCTGCATTAGTATATTATAGCTTATATATTATTCTGATGTATGAGCTATATTATTGTAAAGTTTCATTAAAATCCATTTAATAGTTTACCCGTGAAAGAGTAACAAACATATGTCTCCACACCCACACAATACATCTATACAAACTTTCGCATTATTATTAGTAGGATAACCAAAACCGTGTTTATAAGTTATAACATCAATTTAATAGGGCTTCTTTAATTAGTGACATATATTTTTGTTTTCATAATATTATGTAATACGTAACTTGACATAATACGTGAGAATTCTTTTAAAAGAAAGTGTTTTAACGACTTGTCTTGTGATTTACAATAATTATGTATAAAATTAACACAAATGCATTAATGTGATAAATTATAATAATTCTATTACTTCCTGCCTTCTTATTGAGATTTATAGGTTTTCATGTATTTGTTTTTTTCTCGTTATTCCAATAAAACAACCATTAAAAATAGGTATATTTTGTAAAAAAAGTCTATTTTCTTATTAAAAAATACTATGAACGATATTTTTCTTTTTTTTACGAATTATTTAAAATAATAAAGCAATATATTTTGCTATATATATAATTATGTGTGCAACTTTCTCTCAAATCAGTTTCGTAATTTTGCGTGTTAGTGATCTAAATCTGGAGAAATATATTTTTATTGGTAGGTAGTATTTTTCCACAAATGGGTCTTACAAATAGTTCATTAACACACCCTTTTGCTAGTATAAAATACCATAATTCACTTGCTCCGTCAACAGTAACTATTGACTTTACCGCGAGGTGAAGCAACATCTTACTTAAGTTCCGCCGATCCAATAAAAATGCCAATGGCCCAAAAATGTCTTCATAACAGGTATAAGGTGTGTCAAATGAGTCACCTCTTGTAAGCTCTGTAGTTCAAAGCGATAAAACCGATCCAAATTTGAATAATTTCTACGGAAATGCAAATAACGGAGAAAATAATGGCGTTGATTCAAATGAGATTACATCATTTAATTACATAATTGCAATGTAGGTTTTTATACTATGTGATTGCTTAGCAAGCACATGGCCCGCCTGATGGCAAGCAGTCGCAGTCAGTCTATAGACGATTGAAACACCGATGTGTCACTCACGTTCTGCCAATCCTAACCCCATCCCCTTTCCTCTGGCTAGTGGCAACCACTCACTGACAGAAACACAACACGTAGTAAAAATTTATAATTATTTGACTGTGTTCTTTCGCAAGGTCATCATCATCATCATCATCAACAGCTCATATAATGTCCCCACCGAGGGGCTCGAGCCTACCCCACATTAGGGGCGATTAGGCGACTTCACTCACAACCTAAGAATTTCTTCATAGGTGTGTGCAGGTTTCCTCACGATGTTTTCCTTCACCGTAAAAGTGTCGATTAAACGTACATATGAATTCAAAATTTGAAAACATATTGGTACGTGGCGGGGATCGAACCAGTGCCTCCCAGGCGGGAGACGACGCTCTTACGCACTAAGAGTCGCAAGATCAATAAATTATTTCTGTGGTGGAGGTAGTAGCCCCAGTTCGGCCACTCATAATTGGAGTGGTTATCCGCTGTGACCTATCTCCCTTACAAAGATCGTTTATGGCCAGAACAGATAGTTCACATTTGACTAATAATACGTAATACGTAAATTCTATTTTTATAAATTCCTACAATAAATGTTTATACTATAAAATAATATAAGTAATTCTATAATTTTACGTAAATTATTATAACTGCAATCAGGGATTTAGCAGTAAAATACGTCATTACCGGCAGTTGAACAAAGATTTACGTTTTCAATTAGCAAAAGGTAACGCCAACATAATAGGTAATTCATAGGAATGGGTTGTTCAATTTTTAAATATTATACTTACGTTATTTTTTTACGAAATTATAAAAGTAAGTGTAACTTGGTGCAACCGGCCGTTATTATACAGGGTGTAAAAGACATGAACAGTCAAACGAGAACCATGTATTCTGCTCACCATCATAACATTTTTATTCCTTTAGACTATACCTGGGAAATTGATAGTTACGATTTTATTGAAGGTCAAAGTCATAATTTTTTTTTTCATTTTTTTATGAAAACGTATTCTATACGTTATTTCTTAATTATTGTCCAAAGAAACATTATCATTTGTTTTAGTATTTCATAACAAAAAATGGTTTCAAAACGTTAGCGTTCAATGTAGCTCACTCGATGCGCACGGACACTAACGAACGGGCCCGCCGTCTGGCAAAATTATCGCGGTTTTGCGAGTTGCGTGCGAGTTGAGCCCTTTACATTGCGCGGTACAATTTGCAATTTTTTTTAACACCAAAAAATAAAAATCATTTCCCAGCAATATTTTTTTGAAATATGTCTTATTTTGATGTATAGAATACATGGTTCTCGTTTGACTGTTCATGTGTTTTACACCCAGTATAGTTTCCCACTCTCATTCTGGGCTGGCTGGAAGAGATCTCTTATAGAAATAAGTTCGCCCTTGCATACTTTTTTACTCTGTAATCATATGTATACCTTTATGAAGTGCAATAAAGAGTTCAATGATTTGTCCCGATAAGTAATACCACCGACGTCTAAGTATGTTATGTTTACTGTTGACTACTAATTAAACGATCCAAATATTTCTTAGATCAGAATGTTCAACAATGGAAAGAAGTGGAACTTTCTCTAAGCAGGTTTGTTTTCTGGCTAATATAACGTATCAGTGCCTTGTGGACTTTCCGGCCGTTGCGTAATTTTAGTAGCGTGTCGCGCGCTAGCGCCGCGGTAATCCAGTTAGCGCGTGGTATAACTTAGGAAAGATAAGCTTCTTTATTAAATAAATTCAATAAATAAATAATAATAATAAGTACATACACAGATGAAACAAAATAGTAATATTGTATTAAATAATGTATTAATATAATGTTTATTTTTTTAATTAGAAGGCATGTAGTAAATTAAGTGTTAATAATATTAATAATTATGATCTCAATTTCTAATAATGTTTAAGATATTTATCTATTGTTTGTGTTTGTTGTACTAATAGTAAAAGTAAAGAGATAATATTTGCCATATCATGTTTGCTGTGCCCTAGCAGGTGTACTTGCAACAAATAAATAAATAAATTGTCGATTACCTACTTAGGTGGAGTTGGCAGTAACGTGTGCAGCGTTATTTTGCGGTACAGGTCCTACTAGGAAAAATATTGTGTGTCAAGCACAAAATTTTTTATGCTTTAACTGATGAATTTTAAAGGTAGTAGCACACTATCAGCTCAGAAATGGAACACCTATATTACTATGAATGCTACGAAACGGCTACAGAATGTAGCACATTGGCGATTCGGTTCGAGCTAAGTGTGCGTAGACCTTTAGAGAGGCAAAAGGTTAATATTTATATGCCATAACTGATGAATTTTAAAGGTCATAGCAGACTTATCAGCTAGAAAAGGGCCATTATAACGTAAAAAACTAAAAAGCTTTATTTAGATATTTTACTATCCACCTACGTACGTTTTTTAAATAATTTGAATTTACTAATCCAAGTAGTAATATCGACTTAAAGTATTTTACTTTAAGTCGATATTACTACTTGGATTAGTAAAGTCCGGCACAACATAGTTCACTGGGTCTTTAGTTTAAACACTCAAGTTGGGATTTTAAACGCTGTTACATGTGGCAACACAGGTGTGTGTACGTACAGGTCTCCGTAATATGGTCACCTGTACACTCAGACAGGATATAGTTGCTAATTTAGAGCGCATATATAAAAGTCAATAAGATCTGTAATAAATTTTTAGAGCTACGAGTAATATGGCCAATCATTGAGTGACCTTAGGACTTCTATAATTATGATGTTTGACCGCGTATTTGTAAAATGGTAGAATTTAATTATGTTTCGTATATGAATGTGGTATATTATGTCTTTACCTATGAAAGCGCCGTTTTATTTTCTTGTACCTAAGCTTGCAAATTCTTTTATTCAATAGTTGCTTTAGGATTATTTTTATTTTTAAACTACACTTTTTCTAAGATTTTTGTCTGTAATTAAATTATATTCCTATTGTTAAATTCTGAAAAAAATGTGTAATGACTCTTCAATCTCGTCATCATAATTGACGATTTGATTCCTACTAACTGATGGACAGACTTGATTTTTTCATAAATGATTGATGCTAGACTTAGCCAAGGGCTGTCCGCTTATTTCCTCCAAATTTTGTAACATTAGGATTTATAATAAAAAAATAGAGTAAGTGTGGAAAAACGCCAATGCTTATGAAGATTTTCAAAAATAAATGTATTTTCATATAAACGTTAATTTACGTTATTTAAATTAAATTTCTAAAAAACTCCATTGCCTTATCTTTTGAAATTTGGAGGTTACAATTGGGCAAGACTAAGTTAAATATAGCATCAATAATTTAGACAAGAGACAACAACTTTTTTTAAATATAAAAAGGTGCTTTTTATTTCAAGATACATCTTACGAAACATTTTTATTAACTGCCCACGTTTTTCTAGAATAGTTAGCAATAAAAAATAAGCTTTTACAGGTGACTTGCAAGCTCCAATTATGTTTGCCAACCCTCACTGGATTACTTTCTCGGTACCTTGACCTCCCGTGGTTTTGCCAACGCAGCTGCAATGATTTAGGGTTGGCAAACAAATATTTTATTTTTTGTTATGCAATAAATATAAACTAATTTGTCATTTTTCCCAGGCTCCTGAGATGATTTAGAGTGTAACGTCTGTCCTGGTGGTTGTCTTTTGTTTGTTGGTTCCCTGAAGGCTTGTTACTTTTTGGATTTGATCGCCCTTTTATGTGGACGACAGGTAGGCAATCTGCCACTATTTTGGCCAAAACTGCCAGATATGGCTTAAGCTCTGCTCAACCCCTTTTGGATTACGAGCGTGATAATTTTATTTCACAATAAATATTGATCTTAACATCTATTTCATCATAACAGCCTTTATAATTCGACCCACTGCTGGGATATAAGGCCTCTCCTTGTCATCGAAGGAGGTTTAGGCAGTACTCCACCGCGCTTGCCCATTGAGGATTTGTGGACGGAGTAGAAGGTGATCAATACCCCTTTGCTGGTCTATTAGTCGCCTTGAATTATGTACATTTGTAAGAGAACACATGGAAATGTATCTACTAGCTAATGGCCTGAACTCACCATTATGTAATATGCAAAACAAGAACGTGATGGTGTTGCCACTAAAAGAAATTCAAAAACAATCATTGTTTTGCTCAAGGTTGAAGAAATATTTAATTTGTAAATGTCCTTGCTGTCTTCAGGAAAATTATTTATGTTTAATATTTTTATGTGTGTGTTTGTAATAATTACAATGCCTCAACATGGCTCATGTGTTTGTTCTATTTAGATACTAGGCTTAAGATCTTTTGTCTCACAAACGATCTATCTATATAATTATAACATTATCAGTCTTTATGATGAATTTAAGCACAAGTACAGACTACTGAACAAAATCCCGGGAAAATTATATTTTAAACAGTTTCAAGTTGATTTTAAATACTAATGTGCGCCAACCCTGGAAGACCTCAGCTTTCAGCTTGCGGATCCGGTTGCTTTCTGATAAAATTGCGTAAGTGTCAGTTATTACTCAGCTACCGTCGACATGGGAAGTGCAGCCAGCATTCAATCTGCAAAGCCATGAATAATACATAGGTTTTACCAAACATATCTCGCTCGGGGATGTCGACAGGATTTTGTTCGAATCGCGATCTCACGTGCGAATACCGAGTCCATTTTTTATTATTACAGAGAGCCATATACATTACACAATTATTTACTTCCTCCCCTGGTCTATTTATTTGGGATCACTGCAATAGCACTGTAGACCGCCGAATTTATACCAACCCACCTCAAGTATGCTGTTTTAGGTGGTATTATATTCCCCAACCGGGTTATTAATCGCGTCTGACCATTTATATTGTTTGGTATAGGATATGTGTTTGATTGTATTTTTTTAGACTAATTTTGCAGAATGTATCTGATGACCTCTACGTCACCGGTTTTTTGGTGAAGGCGAGAACCTAGGTGGTTCCTCTTGCCTGTAAGTCGAATCATCCCAGAGAGGCTGACCGGTGAGCATCTCCCACGGGGGAGTCTCTGCACAGATTAGGGTCTCTAAGGCATTCGAGTCGACTCTAGAGTCTCGGCCCTCGGCTCAGGCGGTGCGTGTTTGCTTGATGCAAGCCGACTTATATCAAAAAACAAATGTAGTTTGCCCTATCGAAAGAACTTTAATTGTATTTCATAATTTTAAAAAAGTCATTTATCACTTACTTTCTTTTTACTCCTATTACTAAATAGTTTTGAAATGTTTTACTTTTACTGTTGCCCGTAATGTTGGATCTAGCTGCAAAGGTTACTTGTTATAAAATATGATTGTGCAAAATGTCAATACGTCTCCTCGTCACAGCGTTTGATTGATATGTACTTAGTTACCTGCTGGGACAACTTAAGCTTTAGTTTATTTGAAAAGATTTAGAGAGTTTTGAAACCAATGTGCACTGAATGAAAATTTATTGTAGAAATATGACTAAAAAGAAAGTTACTCTCAATGACTCTTCTCTTATGTATATTTTGTATTAAAGTAGAATATGTCAAATCAGATTTTTCTTCTTCTTCTTTTAAATTAATAACATAAAGATTACGCTTTTCGCCAATGTCAAGTGAAAATGTAGGTACTTAAAGTAACAGACAATTGCACGGTAGATTGAATTAAAAATGGAGTCTCTCAACACGTGTTTTTTACAAAAAGAATTCGGGAGAAACTCCATATCAGATTTTATAATATGAATATTTATGTCATTAGGCGACAGACTTGCAAACCTGTCACTATTTTGGAGTACTGTATATACCATACTGCCAGATGTGAGTTTGTGTATAACCGAATGTTACTCGAAGTTCTGCTGGACCCCTTTTGGTGTGGTGAGCGTGATTATATGTATGTATGTAATATGATTTATAATTAATTATGTCCGCAAATGGAGAGTAATTTATGGACTGAATAATGAAATAACAATTTTGTATTTTAGTAAGAGAAATGTATTTCTACTTTTTAACGAAGTAGTAATAGAAGGTTACTCAAACTTGCCATAATTCTATGCCTAAGTTTGGATTGAGTCTCGACAAATCGTTGCCAGTTATTTGTATTATAATAGCATATAAAACTTCACTACTACTAAGAATGTTATGCTCAATATGTTGTTCACAGGGTTATTTGTACGACATATTGAGCATACAAATTCTATCATGAAAGCAACTCTGAAAATGCGAAAAATAAATCAGCCGCTTTATACATTTAGATACTGTCAGTCGAGTACGTTTGATAATTTGTATGGTAGTAAAAGTTTTGTGTATTGATGAGATCTATAATCGTTTCAAAAAGTGTAAATAATTTGATTGAAATAAATTACTTGTCTCTTGTTATTGAATAGTACCTAGGACCCAATGTATATGTATAAAGCTAGCCGCGTTTCAAATAAGTTGATGATTTTGAAGAATACTGTCTAATAATAATAGATAAAAATATTTTTCAAGAAACGTAATTTAGTTATTAACAAATTAAAGCATCCAATTATAATAAAAGTAATCAAAACGAAGACATATAGTGAGTTATTCGCTGCGTACCCAATTTGTATAAGAACCTTTAATTATAACATTGTTAATCTAAATATTGAAAGATAAATTATGCGTTCATTTATAGTAAGTAGGTAACATAATAAAATTGTCGTAGTAAAAATAGTGGGGCAAAGTAAAATATTTGCGAACAAAGGTCTATGTTGGGGTGAAAGTCAAGGTAACTCAAACTTGCTACCGAGATATGGCGATAATTTGACAACAGTTTAATGGCTAAACTACTCGTACTTAACAATATAATCAAGCCAACATTGACTGTGTTAGCATGAAAGAACTGACCTCAGTAATATGCGCTGCTGTTGGCGCAAATTCTAGTCCTCAAGTTGGGTTCTTATTAGCAGATGTGTGAATAATTAGTAGGAAATAATAAAGAACTAGCTTCAAACGTTCAAATCCTCCAAGAGGCAATAGCAGACTGGCAAACAATTCCTGGCTTAAAACACTCAAAAGCACTATCGCACCTAACTCTCGTAAGGACGAGCTACTGAAACTCACCATGGACAACCTTAGAGTGACAATTAGGGCTCTGATTGGCCACTGCACACTGAATAGACATCCCTACAACATAGGGCTAAAAGAGACTGATGCTTGCAGATGCTGCGAAGAAACACAAATGCACCTCCTGTAGTTTGGACCCCTAATTCACAAAAAAACCTGACATTTGGGGAGACACATTCTGGACCCAGATGATATAAAAACATTCCAAGCTGGAAATATCTTAAAACTTTTAGACAGTACCCAGCTAAATGAGTACATGTAAGGCCTCAATAAGACTTCTTTGAGGCTAGTTATAATCTCATAATAGACCTTTATAGATTGCAGTGACGTAAATTAATAGCCGCTGAAAGAATGAAATATTAAAATAGCTTCAAACGTAACATTTTAAAACAATTAACTTTTTACATACACTAAACGAAAAGAGTTCCTTAATATATGGACAGCAAAAAAATAAAACTTATATAGGCTGCGATATAAGTGTATCTAAAGAGTAAGAGCATACTGTGAGTTTTACAAATAATCTGATTACCTGACAGACTCAGATTAGACCGAATAAATATATAATTGGTACAATGTTTATCGTATTTCATTAAAAATTAAAACTAATTTGTCGATAACGATACATACAAAGTAAATGTCAGAATATCGTTCTTAAATGGTTTAACCCAAGGCTCGGCGGACCGGTAATATTGCGTACACATTCACAAGTGGACATGTTACAGCTAACAATATGTAATGCAGGTCATTAAAAGGCAGCCTAGTTAGTAGTATTAGACAGTATTTAAAGAGAAGTATTGGAAAATGGAAATAGGGATGTTGTCTGACAAGTCAGTTGAGGTATTTTTTATTAGCTATCAGAACATAATTACTTAATGTTCTCTTAGATTTGCGCGAGCACTCGCGTGTATTTGGGCTTAACATTTTGTTTAACTTAAATACACGCAATTTAAATCCTTCAAATTAGTTTTAGTTAATACATTATTTCTTTCATAATATTTTGTACAGCATTAAGAACTCGTGACCTCATATCTAAGTTCTGAAAGTAAACCGACTGAATATTAAAAGGTTTAGATAATTCCCGCCTGAGGCAGGTCAATTTTTTCAGTGTATTTTTCTGATTTAGATATAAGTTTAAAAATCAAAGTATGTTAAGATAATTGTAAACGATGAAGATTTTCTGACGTAACATCCTATGCTCGATCTCTAACAAAAACTCTCTTGTTATACGTATTTAATCACGTATATGTAATTATTTGTCTATGACTACAAATCCCTGTTGTCCATAATAATGGCTAAAATATCAGGCGTTTAAAAGGTAATATAAACGAGTAATTCCCGTTTTTAATTATGTTTGTCACCAATATAATAAAATAAGCAACATTTAATGATAAGATCCTCATTGTTGTGTATCATTTTGTGTGAATTAATCTTGTGTTAAAGTGCTGACTTATTATATCTCTTTTTTATATAAAAAGATCAAGCAAATGACTCCATCCACAATTTACTTTATAGACGTACCTACCTTGATATATTTTTCTTTCACGTTGAATTATTTGATAATTCAAGTTTTACCACAAAAATTATTAAGACTAGTGAGAGTGCGTTTAAATTCATTTTCTTGAATAGAAAAACAAATTTTATTATGCACAGCATAATTACGGCATCTAATCTACCTCTTAATTCGTGAACTACACACTAACAGCATAAATCTTGAATATAATACCATAGATTGGATCAGCAATAGTTAGTTTAGTAGTACAAAGTTAATTTAATAAATTTGCACACGTGTGTGCAATGGGGGCATGTGCAAAGTAGTTTATCACGAGAGTGCACGCCTCTCACTTGAACCGTTTATGTCAGCCTGATAACGAAACATTAAAATGTAACAGCCTTATTCATAAACACTCAATAAACCTATTTTAGTTATTAGCTTGTTAAAAAGTGTTTTGTCTCATTCATCTCGTGCCAGAGTGACAGAGAGAAATAATTTGTAAATCTCTAATAAATTCACTTGTTTTTAAGCATAAGGGGGTTAATCTATATTTCTATATTCTTTACTAATATTGTAAAAAGGAAAGATTTGTATGTTTGTAACAACTAAACTCAAAAACTACTAGACCGTTTTTGATGAGATTTTTAACTTGTGTGAAGATGAATGTTAGCCTATGTCCCAACGTCTAATCAATAATTGTACCAAATTTTATCAAAATAGGTCGAATAGTTTTTGAGTTTATTCGTTTCAATAAAAATATTTTTTTTTATATATTACGAGATGGCAATCAAGCTTGCGGCCCACCTAGTGTTAATTGGTTACCTTCGCCTATGACACTTGCAATAGCAACCGCATTGGCATCCTGGGGACTAAGACGATATGCCTTCCATGCCCTGTAATCACACTGGCTACCTTTCCCTAGGAAGCGTCGGTGGCGTAGTGAGTAAGAGCGTTGTCTTCCACCCGGGAGGCACCAGTTCGGACCCCACCACGCACCAATGTGTTTTCAAATTTTGAATTTATCTGTACGTTTAATCGACGCTTTTTCGGTGAAGGAAAACATCGTGAGGAAACCTGCACACACCTATGAAGAAATTCTTAGGTTGTGTGTGAAGTCGACCAACCCGCACTTGGCCAGCGTGGTTGACTAAGGCCTAATCGCCCCTAATGTGGGGTACGCTCGAGCCCCTCGGTGGGGACATTATATGAGCTGTTGAAGAAGATGAAGACCTTTCCTTTCAATCCGAAACACAGTGAACTGCTTCACGGCAGAAATAAGAAAGGCGGTGGTACACATACCTATCCAGACGATCCTATGGGTCTACCACCTAGTAAAATAAAAATTAACCACCTGTGCGAAGCCGGGACGTGACGCTAGTTAATAATAATAACGTATTTTTAGATACTTTAAACGTATACTTTTAATAATGTATGTATTAATCACAGACTTTAGGAATAATACTAATGCTGTTAGCATTAGTAAAACGGTGCCAAACTTAACGCTGCAAATTATTTTATTACCAGAATTACCATTGAAAAGTATTTTTCAAAAAGCCAGTAACATAATTTTAGAAAAGTTCTACTCACGGTTTTAGGATTACTTATCTTTAAGTTCATTTGTAAAATTTACAAATAATTTAAGTTATGTGACCTTGTCAAGAGCACTAATGGGGTCACTTTGGTCGAAATTATCACGTTGGGCACCAAGCTCGATTCGTGACCACTGTTTCATTGTTCCGTTGCCACTGTATTCCGAAGGTCAGGCGACAGCATTTGTGAAATTTTTGAATAATACTAGAGTAAATCATAATTGGACCACAATATTAAAATTTGCTACCATTTACGACTTAAATAAAAACCTTTAATACTGAAGGAACTTCATTAAAATTACATAAAATAAAAAAAGAACTTCGCAATAAAAATATTATGGTTGATTAAGTCAGAGCCGAACAAATACATACGACTTTCCAAATTGAAATAACATCCTTCAACAAAAGATAAAACTAGTTCTGAAAGGAAGGTTTTCATCGCCTAATTAAGTATGAAATTAAGGAACACGAGTTTAGTTTAAAAGCGGACTGGTTTCTTGCGCCGATGACAAAATGTGTGTCTAATTTTTATACCTTTTCTTCGGTTCAGTTTTAGCACACCAAATGTTACAAGTAATCGTCATTTAAAGTTAGTAAGATTTATATTTATAAGATAACAAATAAATAGATAATACAACCTAGGTTATGGAATAATTTTATTTTTGCGTTTGCAAACGCGTAAATATAATACTAGAAAAATGCACTGAAAAAAATCGACTTGCCTCAGGCGGGACTCGAACCCGCACCTTCCACAATCCGGGTGGACGCGTTGACCAATTTCGCCACCGAGGCACTGCTTTTCGCTGTCGAAATTTGTCAGTACTTGGTGCTTATGTTTTTATGGTAAACATCGTTTCATCAAATCTTTGAAATTTGCACTTCCAAGACCCGAACGAAATATTTTTGCAAATATTTGACGCCCAGCTAAGATGAAACTACCTTACATTATGGAATAATTTTATTTTTGCGTTTGCAAACGCGTAAATATAATACTAGAAAAATGCACTGAAAAAAATCGACTTGCCTCAGGCGGGACTCGAACCCGCACCTTCCACAATCCGGGTGGACGCGTTGACCAATTTCGCCACCGAGGCACTGCTTTTCGCTGTCGAAATTTGTCAGTACTTGGTGCTTATGTTTTTATGGTAAACATCGTTTCATCAAATCTTTGAAATTTGCACTTCCAAGACCCGAACGAAATATTTTTGCAAATATTTGACGCCCAGCTAAGATGAAACTACCTTACATTATGGAATAATTTTATTTTTGCGTTTGCAAACGCGTAAATATAATACTAGAAAAATGCACTGAAAAAAATCGACTTGCCTCAGGCGGGACTCGAACCCGCACCTTCCACCACCCGGATTGTGGAAGGTGCGGGTTCGAGTCCCGCCTGAGGCAAGTCGATTTTTTCAGTGCATTTTTCTAGTATTTTTCTAGTACAACCTAGGTTGTTTGTTTTTGTAATGATCGCAAAAGTTGAGCCACTATCAACGCGGTTGGGACTCAGATGGGTGACCACTATTTTTTTTTGAACAGATCTTCCTTCGTGCTCAGGAAAGTACGCGTAGCAAAATAGCTAATACGTGTTATCACGCTGGTTCCCCAAATGGTAATCCCAAAATGGTTGAGCAGGAGTTTCTCCCGAGTTCTTGTTGTAAAAACACGTGTTGAGAGACTCCATTTTTAACCAAAATCTACCGTACAATTTTTTATAACTATAATTAAGTTTTCACTTGACATGGCAAAATGCTTAATCTTTAAGATTTGCGAATGCCATTAATTAAAAATAGAATAGAATTGTTGAGCAGAACTTTAGGTAACTTTGGTTACACATAAACTGCTACATTTTGCAGTATAAGCCATGTACCCAGAATAGCGACAGTCTGCCAGCCTGTCGCCTACTTATAAGGGGCAAACCTCAAAATGTAAGTAAATCTTCAGTGACTCAAAACAATAAAAGCCAGGGCTCTCACCAAAGTCGTCGGAAAATGGCAGTAGTAAAAAAACAATCACGTGAAGCCTGACATGGGGACTTGTAAAACACTGATACCAGGCAAAGTTTGTCAGAGTTAAGGAAGATAACGAACCATGCACATTCAGAGTTACGTTGACACAAATCTCAAAGAATGTAATCGGCAATCTAGTCAAGTCCGTGTAACAAAAGCCGGTATTATGTCACGTTAAGTAACTAAATAAAAATCGGTTCCAATGACCGCCGCCCCACTGTTCCGAGCATTGTTTTAAATTGTGGATCAAGTTGTACTTTCTTTGTATCTACTTTCTTTACGACTAGTTTCAGATTTCATAATAATGTTTTGCATTATGCGTCGCCAATTTGTTTCAATGACGCATCATGTAAGAATCATTATGAGAATAGGATTACTTCGCAATGTTCATTTTATATTTAAACAAGCAAATGAGATTACATAGTACTGAAGTACTATGTTCTGCTTCCGTAGTAATAAAATATTATATTTCTTATTTTTCAGGTGGATAGAGCGACAAGGATAGGCAGAAGACTACCAAGTCCAACAGCGTCAGAAGCGAATAGTCCCGTGGATGACAGTCAACGATCTGAAGTGCAACCTAAATTTAGGTCTAGAAACACGACGACGAGTAGAAGACGAGAGGAAACTACGCTCACTCCGAAGCGAGTTGTACGAACTCGACAACGAAGTCGGCCAACAGAAATTCCTGAAACATCTTCGGAAGGACCCCAGCCACCTACGGGACGCAATGAACGATTTCAATCTAGGAGAACACCTGGTCGATCGCGAGTTAGTGCTTTAGACACCGAAACTAGTTCAACTGCTCCAAGCAGAGACAATGTCATACGAAGCCGATCTCGACAGAACATTCGACGTCCGTCGTCTACTCTACCGCCTCCCGAAGTTACGTCCCCGGCTATAGATGAAAGTAAAATCGAAGTCATAAATTCCGATTTAGACTCCATAGCTAAAGTTACTCCGACTGATGAAAAAGTCGATGCAAATAGTCAATTTAGGAGAAGAAGTTCCACAATTCAAACTACTGAAAGAGTTGAATCGCAAAAAATACGAAGCCGGATAAATAGACGGCCTAACGCCCGATCCCTTGACTTGGAAATATCAGGAACTACTAATACTTTAACAAAGTCAGATAAAGAACCGACGACTACGAGAAATGATGATTTGAGAAATTCCCGAAAATTGAGATATAAAACGCGTACATCAGAAACAGACACAAATTTAACCGGCCAAGGACTTAAAACGCAAAATGAAGTCACAGTATCTAGTCAAAACGAAGAGAACTTCACTAGTCAACCAAAAATTGAACCATCAGCACCAGGTATCGTTGAAAACAGTATACAGCAAAGTACAGAGAGCTTACCGACAAAGACAACTACACAGAAAATTACCAAAATAGTGAGACGACCATTATCACGTGGAACCGTAGGGTTCAAGCCGAAAAATTCAGAGTCAGTGCCGAAGGCAGAAAAAGTAAGTGATGAAATAAGCGAAGATGATAACTATCCAGAGAGCTTTAAGGCATTGATTCAAGCAAAAAGTGCATCGGTAAGCTTTAAGTAAATTCGCTATGTAATAAGACCGAACTTCAAGCACGAACAACTATAAACGATCACATGAAATAACAAATGAATTAATTTACTTTTCCCTACTTATTCTATTCTTCATGCACAAGCCAGAAGTAACAAATTTATTCTTTTTTAAAACATACGCATTGACGTCAATGGCATTTTCTTTAAATTTTCAGACACAAACGAACTCTACACCTAAGGAGAGTTTTTTAGTGAAAGCATCACAAAAAGTTTACAAAACTTACACCGCTTCCTCACAATCAACTAACACTGGAGCAGCCATAAATAAATACATAAGGGTAATATAACGCACACTGAAATGTTTTAGGACATACAACATTTACTTGACAGGAATCAAGCACCGCAAACAACCTTTTTGATTTACTTCATATCTATTCTTTCTTCACCTTTTTTCTCTTGCATGCAAGTAATATACTATATTATAGTTGTTTTACAAGCAATTCTTGTTATATTCATATTTGTTTATTATTACAGTCACGTAGTAAACAAACTTTCGAAAAGAAAGAAAATAATGAAGATGACAAAGATAATGAAGAAAAACCCACAGAGCCATCAGCAGTTATTTCTCCTAAAGCAAAAATTACGGAATTTCGACAAAGGGGATCATACTCTCCCCGCAGTAGAAAACCACCGACCTTTTCTTCATCGTCTACTACAGCTCCGTCGTCAAGTCGTAGATCTGAAAAGATGCCGTACAAATATAACAGAAAATATAAAATTACCACATCCGAGCCTCCCCGTTTAGAGACCGCGAGTAAGCCTAAAAGGACTGAGGTAAATGGATTACAGAAAAATACCTTTACAAGATCTTCATATTACCAACGTAAAAATTCTGTAATTGCGAACGTCACTACTGAAACTCTAAGTGAACCTAATATAGCTGTAAGATCGACTAAAATTAAAAGTGTTTTGCCTAGAACGTCCTATTATTCGCGCTTAAGAAACAATAAAACTGGTTCTTCTACAACATCAACAGAATCTTCAATAGAATTAGTAACAAACGTGGACATAGCAGAAAAGAAAAGTGTAGATACAGCAGAAATGCCTCTAATATTTTCATTGTTGAAAAATCCAGTAAATATGGACACCTCAAGTGAAAGAATGCAAAAGTTGGATGCAGACGAAAACCCGGATAAGAAAATGTTTATAATTGCTGTTACAAGTAAAGAATCTCAGGAAACGAATTCCATAAACGATGTGACGAATGCAGCTGAAAGGAGCGAAAATAATCAAGACTACAATACTATCCCCACTACTGTTAAATACCATTCTAATTATAAAGACGTTAGCTCTACAATAAGACCGAATAGCATGGAAAATGTTGTCTCATCTACAATTGTGCCAGTTCGAAATATCCAGACAAGAAAGTATGGAAGAAAATATACAAAAGTAGGCCAATATGAAAATATAGATGTTACCACTCCGAAAGTTCGTGAAAAGAGTTTCAGAAGTTTCAAAACAACAGAAGCTTCAACTAATGGGGTATGTGTTTCTGAATTAAAATTAAAATTGCATTATAGTTCTATAAAATATTTCAATTAAATTAAATTACAGATTAACTCTGAACCAGAAAAGGTTAGAACTAGATTTAGTTCTAAATATCGGGCCTCTAACATAGATAAGCCCATCTACACGCCAACAGTACCCACTGTTACATCATCAACTGTAAGTTTTTTTCGAGCATTAAATATAACAGTGATAATAATATGTAGTTATTTTACTTTAATACATTGTCAGGGACATATACAACTACATTTTCAAAATTTTAAACAAAGCCCCTTTATAATAATTGGCATTAAATATCTTTTTCATTAACAAAATCATTTCATACCATTTTATCACTCATTTCATTATTTATTAATATCAGGTAGTTCATATTTTTTAACATTGCTGTAAAAATATGCATTGTCGTTTGAATCTTCTAACAATTGGTGTTTCCAAGATTTATATAAAGTTTTTATTGAAGTTTAATAATAATGATAAGTTTTTTTATTGCTAAAGGCTTGGCTGAAATTCTTCGTGACAGACCAGCTGTTGACAAAATCTTTAGAAGAGCCTTATTGGTTCGACGATGACGAGTTAAGCGATGTTAAGACAGAGTCGATGTCAAGACACACCACCGCGTCGCCATTCATTCATGAATCATCTATAGAACTGGTTAATGGACTCATATAGTTTATCATATCATGACTTCATTTTCATACATATATAATCTATTGTAAATTAATAAAATATAAGGTTTTAAAGAGATGGCCCATTTCACAGCATTTAATTTTGTAAAACTTTTAACTAGTTTTAAGCGCTATTTAACCATAGCATCTCTTTGAAACTAGTAATATTTATTTAAATAAATGCATCATAGAAAGTTCTTCCGTCACTTATTTTGATGTTTAACGCAAGAGCTTTACTATGCATACTTATAATTTTATGTTATATGTATTATAGTAATCACTATTTTTAGTTAATTAGATTAAATTGTATAAATTTTACTACTTGTTTTAATGTGTCGTTTCATAGTCATACTTTATTCATTTTCACATCTTTTAACATATTATTTTCTATCATTCTTTCTTGATTCCAATTTATATAAAGAGGCTTTGGTCTTTGCACAAATTTCTCTTCACAAATCTATCATTTCAAAATATGTGCATTACATTTACACCTACTTACTTTACAATTATGTGCACAGTATTCTATTTATATGGGTGAGACCACTTCTAATTTCAGGTAGAGGGAGAAGAAATTGACTTAGGGTCAGACATGAATGAAATCTCAATTACTAAGACACGAAGTACATTGTCCTCAGCGGACTTACGACTGTCGGAGAGTCTAATGAAACCATCACATATCATGAACGTTGAAGCATCACATCACTCGCCCTCAGTTACTGTATCTATATTTGATGCATTAGCTGAAATACTTACGTCAACACCCAGAATTCGACTCTCTTCCACAACAGAAGTAACGCAAAAACCAAACACTAATATCGATGTAATACAGACATTCAACGGCGTGAGTAAATTAAATGTAAATAGTGTCGGAAACTCACCAAGTCAAGACACATTGACATCAACGAGCTCTGATACAAACACAAATGCTAAAACTGTACAGATCACTGATCAGACTACACCAATTGTGATTAATCATTTGTTTGTTGGGAAGGGTGTTACACCGTCACTAAACGAAGAGGAAAAAGTAGATACTGTCAATACACTTAGACCAAACCCTACTCCTTTCCCTACTACTCCTGTGTCCGCAAGGAAACCATTTGCCATAAAAGTTCTATATGCTGATACAGAATCAACATTAGACAATTTATTGACTACAACTACTCGATCCAATCAACCAACGACTGACTCAACAACGGTATACAACTCTGTGTCTGATCTTTTGCTATCAAATAACAAAGTAGTGTCATCCGAACTAACTAGCATGTTAACTAATAATATTGAAAATATTATAAAAAATATGGACGAAAATAGTAGGTCTAGAATTACTTTGGATATGGCTGAATTGTTGAAGACACTAATCCCGAGGGCAATTGACGGACTTGTGACTGTAGGTAATGACGTAGACGTAGACTTTGTTCCGAGCACCACACCTTACAGTTTGGAGGATATTGTAGATACCGCGAATATTGAAATTAATGATCGTGAGAGCGATGAAAATTTAAATTTCAATATCCTCCAAAATGCAACAAATGACACTGTAAATAACACTCTAAATAGTGAAGTTATTACTTATACTGTAAATAGTTCTAGCACTACTCCAAGCACTTTATCTGTGTCACCTATTCAAATACCGGTCACTTCGACTAATGAAATTTTATCCACTACAGAAACTATTGATAAAAAATTATCCGCTCTATTAAATGAAAGTTCACCAAAAAAAAATTCAGATAATTTAAATACAGATATAGTGATTGAAAGTAGACAAAGCACAGGTACAAACGATGCACCTAGAAATAGTATCTCTGACAATACAATACCCTTTCCCTTTTTGACAAATTATGGAGCTGAAGATTTCAGTTTCACTGATATGGTTAATTCAGAAAATAATAATAATCCTGTAATGGCTCAATCTCTTTCACTAAAACCTCCGTCCAGTAATCCTTTAAATGATATTTACACTCTTGACACTGATGATCCAAATCAAATTTCAAAGTTTCAACTATGGGTTCTCTCTAAAAAAGCTAGGGTACTTAAAATGATAGAAGAACTCATACGCCAACATAATGAAGAATTGGCGACTGCCCAACCTTTGACTGAGATAATTAGTCAATCAAATGATGTACCCCTTTCGGAACGTTTGACTAAAATTATTACTAATATGGGTTTAACGACTGAGACTAATTCAAGAGACGATGACGTGACTTCTTCTACTTCTATTTCCTCTAACTTTATACCTATACCCACTTCAACCGAAAGGTTTACACTTACCGTTGAAAACGCTGGAGACAATAATGAAATAGATGATGTAACAAGAGAAACAACTACAACTTTAATCGATTTTTTATCAAAAACTGAACCATTTGATTTATCTCTTCGATTTGATGCTAATGAATCTGAAATCGCAAAAGGGACGACTGAATCTACGTCCGAAGAAAGTTCTGTAAAAACAACAGAGTCAGTCATAAGTTTTGACGAAAATAAAGCTAATATAATTGTGACAACTGACACTACCTCAGAACTAAGTTCACCTCAAAGTAATACAGAAACCACTACATCTTCAATGCTAACAGAAACAACAACACTGACAGGTACAGATTTCACAACTATTGGTGACACAGAAACAGTTACCGTTTCAGAAAGTACAACTGTATCTAACGATGTAAGTGTTAATCAAACAAGACAGAGCGTTTCTTCATCTATTGGCACTGAATTAATCAAAAGTAAACCAACGATACCAAAAAAAGATTTTGTAATTTTTGGAATATTACCTAATAATACAGTGGTACGTAAAAACCCTAACGATGATATTTTGGAAACATTAACCGAAGCAAGTCCTTACATTGTTTATGGCGTACTACCCAATAACACAATAATACGAAAATTCCCTAATGGAACTAGAGTACCACGAGTCATGCAAAAAATTGACGTACTACCAATCAGTCCATGGAGTTTGAGAAACCCATACAGCCCCATCCATAATAATCCAGCCATTGTCAGACCACAGTCTAACCCCATTCGAGTATCTACTAATATATCGACATCCACAGACATCTCAAATAACGGAACAGAAAGTCGTTTACCTATCGACACTGTAAATAACCCACAAAACATGGTATAGACTTTCACTTGTTTAGCTTTAAAGCTGTGCTTGGGGCTTTAATTTCACTAGCAGCAGCATGGTTTTGGGTCACGAACTGCATCTCGAGGTATTCCTTGGATCTATGGCAGAGTCTGCATGTAACTTACACGTAACGCTTTATAATGTTAACATTGCAAAAGCGTAACATTTTATTTCGTAATTACAGATTCCTTCATCACCACTAAATATAAAAGATAGCAGTTCATTGGGTATAACTACTACAAATAAGTCGCCTGCTGAAAAAAGCACCGCCTCGCATGTATTGAGTTTACGCACAACTACAATGCTACCGTCTGTTGATGAAATTCTGCTTAATAGTATCTCTTCGGCTGCTAAGGAGGAAATGGTAATATCATCAATGACGAGTTCTACTAGTGAACCAAGAATATTAACACTGGATATCGATCCGGAGGTATAATAATGATTATCGGTCTTTATTAATTCATTCTTTTGTATTTATTTAAATGTTCTATTTTTCAAATATTCATTTTAATATTAATTTATGTAGTTGAATTTTTCAAAGTTTCTAATCCAGCTTGTGCATGGTCATTACGGTGTTATTCTTTAAGAAATAAACAGGTAAGTGGTGTTGGAGAAAAATATATTGTTATAATTGCATGTGTTGTTTACTTGCCATGATGAATTTAACCCATTATCCAAAGAACATTAATTTGATGTTTTTTTTTCAATACATTACAGACAAAGCAAATTAGAACTGAAAAACCTAGTGATGGTGAAGGAAATGCGGTATTTAAATTCATACCTATAGATGAGGTCACTGTTGCACCACAAAATACAAATGTACTGAAATTAGCATCTACGAAAGTTCCTTCAAATACAGAGAAAATAGAAGTACAAACCGTAACATTAGATACTGCTACAGAAATGAACACAGAAACTCCCCAAATACAGTCGCGTTTCCAAAACGAAGATACACCTTCAACAACAACTTTTGTCACTTCATTGAATACAATGACGGAAACTGTAACAGTATTGCCTACAACTATTACTACAAGTGAGCCATTTGTGACGACAACGGAAATGACTCCAATAGGTACAGTGCCGACTGTTAGCGAAATGGTCACTACTATTACTACTTCCACAAGTACGTTACCACCAACAACGCTGCCACCAACTACTACATCGACTACAACTACGATGGCCCCAACAACAACGGTGGCTTCAACAACTACGCTTGCACCAACTACAACGAAAATGATCATTCCGTCTACAATGGTAACAACAACACAGGTGCCAACTACAATACCTACTATTCAAACAACCACTGTACCTCCATCTACAGTCACTTCAACGCCTGAGGTTACTGCCACAGAAGAAATACAATATCAAAAAGATGCACAGATTCTTCAACAATTATTATTAGGCACAATTGAACGCAATCCTAAGAATTTGAACTTCCCTCCTCCTAATAGCTCAAGTGTTTATACAACAACTGATCAGACGACAACAATGGATATCCCTCGCACAACGCAAAGTTTAGATGAAGCTAAGCTACTACAAGCATTGTTAGGAGTAAACGGTCAAACGTATAATACATTGAATATAAACTCCAGATTTAAGGACACTAGTACAGTAAAAAGTACTACAACTAGAACAATAGAAGACGATATACGTCAATTTGAAGACGACACTAAACTTTTGAAAGCTTTATTACAAGCAACTGGACAAAATCCAGACAATTTCAATATACCAACCCTGAATTTTAAAGTTACTCCTACACCAGCTGTTCAAACTACAACGGAAATACCTTCAACAACTACTATTTTAACGACAACAACGACACAAAAACCAACAACTACTACTAGATCCACTACTACTGTACAGTCTATTGACGATGAAATAAAAAAATTGCAAGAAGATGCAAAACTTTTACAAGAATTATTACAGGCGACTGGGAAGAATACTGACAATCTTAATTTACCAATTGTATCAGGAATTACTTCCAACGTAAGAATATCATCAAATCAAAACACTTTACCTTTTAATAAAAATCCTACAACTGCTAATTTGGGTCCAGTTTACACAAAAACGACTACGCCAACATCACCGGTATTTACATTCACACCTAGAAGTACTATACAAACCAGTACTGAAGATATAGGAATTTCAACTACTTTCATTCCTTTTAATCAGGGAGGAAGATTGTCCACCACTACCGAACGAAATATTGAATCGACTACATATTTGACTGGTCGTCGGGCACCCGTCTTCAGAGTAACTAGTACGACAGATTTGCCTAGCACATCCACTTTCTCCGTTGAAGAAGATTTGGCATTTCTTAAAAACTTGGTAAGTTGTTCAGCAAATATTAATTTACTATAAAATTTAGCCTAAGTTCTATTATATTTTTCTCCAATAGTTAAGTTGAATAATAAAATAATTTGTGTCTTCACAGAAAACTGTTTTGAAGAACAACCCAAACACCGAGGACCCTGAATCGTCACTCGCAAACCGTATTATTGCTTTAGCTGTTGAAAGGAGTTTAAATGAAATCCAATCCAACTCAGATCGTGGTGGAAAAGCAATTTCGAGCAGTTCTTTTAATGTAATTCCTACTACTACCAGACCTTTCACTACAACAAGAACGACCACCACAACAACAACTACAACGCCTCGTCCAACAACTACAACGCCTCGTCCAACAACTACATCGCCTCGTCCAACCACTACAACATCTCGTCCAACAACTACAACACCACATGCAACAGCTACAACGTCTCTTCCAACAACTATTACTACTGATAAATCGAGTACGCCGTCCTTAGAAGACGACATAAAACAATTTGAAGAAGATACAAAACTTTTACAAGCTTTACTGAAAGCAACTGGACAAGATCCAACTAAATTTAATATACCAACACTGCCTCCTCTCACCACTACGAACACTAAAGTGAGTTCAGAGTCCTTTAGTGACTCGAAATTGCTTACAAATATTAAGCTGCCACTTACAAAATCAGAAATCTACTATACGAAACTGACTGACATGAATACTCCGACTGTGACTACAACTGACCGAACGATGACTGCTAAACCATTTGGTGCTAAAATTGCTGTGAAAGATGACTTGAAGACTATCCAAGACGATGAGAAATTGTTAAAAACTTTGGTAAAATTACAGGATGCTCAGGAGATGACCACGCAAAGAAATAAACTTACGATTACAGGTAACTAGTTCTTGTACAGTCGACCAAATTGAATCATGACCCACCTTAAGATCATTTTCCTACAGTCACTCTATACAAAGTAGGTTGAAATTCGCTTGAACATACATTTCTTAACTAACGAACCTGTTATCAATTTATTAGACACTGACAGTGTCTAATAAATATGGCCTTTTAAATTTTTTTCAACTACTACTTGACATCTGACACATTACGTAATTTTATTTTTAAAAATATAACAGTTATTCGTTTTTCTCAGTAGTGAAAAGAGTTTAGATTATGAACGGAATCTTATTTGAAATTCCAATTGAGACTTTAGTGCAGTGATAACAAAGAGTAATATTGCTTAGATCTCTGACCCGTAATGACACATTTTTATTCATATTTAAAACGTACTAAGTGCAACACGCATGATAGCGAAGAAAACCTAACTAAATTTATGATTGTAAAGGAATGATCGGCCAAGTGGGTCATGATTCAGTTGGTTCGACTGTACATATAATGAAATTTTGTCACTATGTAGTAATTAAAATATAAAAATTGAATTTTTATGGTAACAGATTGACAGTTTAGTTTAAAGTTTAATTATTAAGGGATATCTAAATTTTCTAGGTCAAACGTCCGATGTGGCGTTAAAGAATCTTCTAAGTAATCAGCAAATAGCAAAGCCTGGTGGTATGATGTCTCAAGCAACGCATACGCCTATGTCTCTTAGTACGGAATATGGGAAGAGCAACGACGCGTTGCTGGCAGCTTTGCTGAAGGAGCAAGGCTTCGGGCCAACCACGGCAAGTTCATTGGACGAGCAACTACGACTCTCTGTTAGTTATCTATATTCTTTTCTTTACTATATTGAAGCTTTACTATAACCGAAATCACCACTTAAACTTCGCACTTTTTAGTAGAATTCATTTTCGTAATAATCTTTACTTCACTATACAATTTCTTTTAGAAACTTCATTATCTCTCATAATAATTAGCAGTCCTAACGTCATTCTTATCAAAGTAACCAATGCAAACTAATTGTAACCTCGTAGGCTTTGCTCAACCAAGTGGTAGTGACGCCAAAAGCGAGGATGACGACGCCGCCTCCTCCTCCACCACCGCCTCAGAGGAGGCCAATTTTAGACGGACTGGCTTGGCTATGGCAGCAGTGGAGGGAGACAGCACCAGGGCCAAGCCCAAGGCCTAATAGGAAACCCAACCCTTCGGCCAGCCCTTCAGTCGCGACTAGTCAGAGAGTCAACTGGTTCGGCTCCGGCCCCTTCGTCGGTAACGCCGACAACCAACCATCAGCCAACAGAGTGGGTTTCGCATCTCTTTTACTTAGATTGTGTGATTGGAGTTGAGGTGATGGACAGATCTTAGATTAAATACAACAACAGACCTCTTGTTTTGTGAGTGAAAAATAAACTTTTGATTGTTCCTATTTAATCTAAGGCTGATTTGTGTATTATAGGGGAATTGAGGTTGGGAGGACTTACATTTGTAAATAGACGTTAGAACGGTAGACTAAACAAAAAAGGTAGTGAATCTCCTTAGTGTAAGGTTTTATATTTTTTTCACAATTGTATGTACCATTTAGTTAAATTAATTATTATTTATTAAAGTTTTGCTTAACTGGCTTGTACATAAATACCCTTGCTATTGCAAACCGATTGTATAATAAATCATTTTCGCTGAGGTATTTGTTTTTGTTTATTGTAAATAAATATAGATGTGTTATAAGGCTATCCCTTAAAGCCTTGTTGGATTAGAAGGTACTAATCAATGCGTGTAACAATTATCACTTTATCAAATACTCTTAAAAAAATTGAATAATTATTTCATTTGTAAAAATTGTTCACGCATTTTGGTGCTTGGGACAGTGATAAAAATGGTGGAATTTGTGTTTTAATATACTTGTGAATAGTGACTAATTATGTACAATACAAAACGCACTTGACATTTCAATTTTACACATAACGAATACACACAGTTTTGTATGTACTTATTGTGAATAATAATTAAATAAATTTGCGTAAAAATACAAAGTGATTCAAAAGCATCGTTTATTGGTGAGTAAATAATAACTTTATAACTGTTAGACTTCGCTATAGCGATCGAGAAGCTTAAAACCATATTAATTTCATCTATATTTAGAACTGAATTGAAATCAAAATATCTAATTAAATGGCAATACTATTTATTCGTTAACAAGTTGTATTATCTTTTGTATATGTTTTCTCTATTATTATAATTCTAATATTCTGTAACATATCTGTAATTTATCTTGTAAATATGTATTATAGTATTCATTATCACACTATTCAGCAACCGTACATTTTTTTGTTCTGCATCACATCCATAAAATTTGTAGCAATATATATTTCTCATGGTAATTCATCAATTTATAAATAAAATGTGATCATCAAATATATTTACTGTCATGAAAATATCACCACACGCAGCTTTAGCACCATCACCATCACGAACATTATCTTCATTTCTATCAACAAGTAAAATTTTATACCTTTCATCACTCATCAACTCATAGTTATTGAATTTTATAAGTGCGTGTCTAACTCTATTGGTTTGGGTTAGGTGCCCCTGGATCCTCCGCGAGCTGTGATGTCACAGCAGACTCCAGGAAGAGGGCAGTTGGTGTCAGCAGCTATCAATGTCACCAGGGCGTTCTCACAGTTCTTAGGAGCTGCTATTCAGGTGCTTCTCTAATATTTTTAACTAATGTTTTGTTTCATGATTACCGTAGAATTCATATTTGTGTTTTTCTAAATTTCTAGTGTTTGATAACTTTCAGGAAAAATTGGCTGTAACTGATTGAAGATAATGTAAGGGTTTGAAAATAGAAAGTAACATTATTTCAAAATCACGTAACATTACTACTAACTCATTAGTAACAATATGTTTGAAAACTTTTTTTTTCGAAGACTGCAATGTCCTTATCTGTATCATTCATGATAATAGAATTTTGTGTATAAATCTTTTAAACATTAATTTTATTACGTAAAATCCTTTTGAGATTTATTTCGTATTTTGTTCTATTTAAATAACGAATTAATTTAGCATTAAATATTTGAAATTGCAATTTAATCAGATGTCAATCTGTATGTACTACCTTCTACCAAATGTACCTTCACATTAATAGTTTATAAATATGTAAAACTATTTTAACGTAAAATTATGACATTCCAGGGGGCAGCCCAGACAGTACAAAACGTGATTCGAGCGGGACAGAGGGCAGCCTCGGACGTTTATGTCAACGGTTCTGGAGGATCAGGCTAGCGAAACGTTTGTTGGAGAAAATTATAGGACTCTAAAGTATTATGTGATCGTTACCAATTAAGAACAAGTGCCAAAGAGCGTACTGCTCGACTTGTATCGAACAAAACACAATCTAAATAGAAAAAATAATTAGTTAATCTTGTAGCTTTCTTAAATTTCAATGCAAAGAATAAAGTTTCTTCAAATAATGCTGTTGAGAACAAACATAAACAGAACTGAATATTTACTTGTTAACTTTTTAAAACTAATTAAAAGTTGTTATAACTCCCTATTCTATTTAGGTTGGTTACTAAAGGTCTTTCTTAGACAAGAACTGATGGTTTTGGAGCTTTTGTGATAAGTGTCATAGTACGCACTATGTGTTGACAGTGCTCAAATGTATATAATATAATATTACTGACTTTAAATTGAATGTGTGCCTTTAGCCGCTGGGAGGCGGAGGGTTTGAGACTTTGCAACGATAGGCGATCAATCCGAGAATTATAAAAAGCTCTTTGCTTTATTAAAAGTTTATTCTAATTTAATTCTTGACTTTCCTCCACTGTTAGCTAATATATCTAACTTTTTTAAATGTTTAGTAAAGTCCCAAAATTAAATGGATTGAATGCCTACAAGTTACCTTAGTGCAATTAGATTTTAGTATAAGGAATTTTGAATATTGCATATGAATGTTAATGGTTTAAATTTTTAATGTTTGTTCCTTTATATATTTAACGAAATCCGTCCTAATGTATTTGCGAATTGTAATATCAGTGTAATATATTAAAGTTAATCTTACTCCTTGCCAATTAATAATTCCACAACGTTTTATTTTAGCACTGTTTGAAGTTCTTTTTGTTTCGATATAACTTGTCTCAGAAACATCGTAAAACAGTTTCACGTGACTTTCCTTTAAGGGACTTAATTGTTGTATTTCATAAATATTTTGAAACGTAATTAACACATGAACTGTGAACTAGAACTCGTATGTATATTAAAATTACCACAAAATATGTCACGTAAAAAAAACATTTGGCGTTATTTTAATTTAGGAGTTAGATGTGTCCTTTGTAAATAACTAGGTATAATAATAAATCTTAACTAGTTCTGTAATTCTATTGTAACCTTAAGTCAACATGTGCCATTGAAAGCACGTGCACTTCTTTGCTTTTATTTATTAAAAATAAGTATATTAAATCCGTTATGAAGAGCGAAAATGAGGAATATTAGAGACGAACATCGTCTAGTAATTATAAAAATATGAATTGCCATCAAAATTAACAGCGTTACCATAATACTTTTAAATAAAGATACTTTCTTCCCAGAAAGTACAGTCCCCTGTATGAAACTGTTGAAATATTTCTTTGCTTTTCTTTGATTTCTATAATATCTATCGAAATTTCATTGGAATAATCTATTTAAATATCGCTCTGTAAGTATTTATGCCTAGAAAACTGTGAAACTTAGATATATTATTTATTGTACTTAATTTTAACTAGACTATGCTTAGTACGTAATCTTTTACACCATTGCTATTTATTTACTAGTTTAATAATTAATAAGTCTATTTACTAGAATAAAATAATAAATTTGTATCAACAAGTGGCGTTACAACCGTTTATACATATATTCATCATAATAATGTGATTATTAAAGTCACAAATATATTTTTTTATTTGTATAACGCAGTGAAGTGTTAAACTAAACTTAATGTATTTGAATAATAACTTAGTCATATTTTATTACACATTTTTGTACCAACCTACTACGTCATATAAAATTTATTTATCAGCTTCTTCTTCAATCAAGTCAATCTTTATTAATTTTCAAATTTATCTAATACATTTTCAAATAGCGAGAGGTAATATCTCAATCATAGTCGTTGTCTGAAAATGGCTTAACTAGATACTAATTATGTTATTTTTTTATTAGATAGCGCGACACCTATTAAATTAAACTATATTTAGGGATTTATCCCTCGTGGTTTTGGGTTTCATTATTATTGGATAACGTTTGATAACACTTTACAGCGTCCATAGTCACGGGCTGATTAAAGATGTAGGTAATCTGTCTTATTCGATGAAAAATTGTACAACAACTTGTGGATATTAAAATTCTAAAAACGTGTCTTAGTTCAAATTTGTAATATATACATAGTTTTTTAATGTATTAAAAACATTTTAAAATATGTATCTTCAGGAGTAGGTAAGCCATTTTCGGATAGACACCATATGAAAAATATTTGAATAAAAATGTGAAATAAACGAAACTTAATTTTGACTATGACATTGTCACATGTAAATATTATTTCAAAAACGTTTAAAGCGAATCTTGAAATAAAATAAATGTAATATTATATTTGGTTTTATTCCTTCCTTTCCTATATCTTCATAGAGTAAAGCCATAAGCTACCCCTCAGTATCCATTCCTGAGAAATGAAAATTAAAGTAACAATATTTGACGCCCGGGTGACGGTCCCCCAGGGTCTTCTGGATCATTTATGTAAAGAAATAATTATGAAAACTTATTCATTATGATGATATTACAATAGACACTACTATACTATTCATAAAAAAAATTAAAAAAAATCAGTAAAAATAAAATTTATCAGACAACAAAAATCCATACTGTGTTCGTAACATTAAATCTTAATAACTAATGTTAGTACTTAATAACTAAAAGCGATCTAGTTAGCCTGCATAGATGCTCAACAAGTGGGCAGTCCCCACTGTCCGCTATAGCCTTCAGAACCTTATTGCGGCTGTAGAGCACTTGCCGTAAAAGTCAGCCGGCTTTTTTACGCAGTATGGCCGAGAAACTGTCGACCCCTTCGTGCGCTAACATGCTAGAGGCACTGCAGTATCGCGGCAGCCCCCAATAACGCCCTGAAGGCATTATGTATTGTGTGCGCAGGGCGTTATACGACTTTTGACCAACAGACTGCTCGAGTAAAATGAAGTACAGTAGCTAAAAAAAGCGTGATTTTGACCGGAATAGAGCAACGAGCAAATCTGCGAGTCAGCATGTTTGCCCTAATAGACAACGCCCTGCGTTCTCGTTCAATGTCACATAAAATAAACTTTAATAATAACGTTATACTATTTATCTGATCCTATTTTACTAAATATTAAAATTAACTTATATTTTTTAGAAAATAAAACGTAGAGTTAGTTCGACGTTCCCGCGCTTTTATCAATTCAAACCTTTCTTTTTTTTGTATACAGGGAGACTGTTACGGGACGGCCATAGATTACCTCCTGGGACGGCAAATGAATCTAACCTATACAGCCATGTCTTCAGTTTACTATCTTCTTTTTAATATTCGCACGAGTGTTTGGCGAGAAATGCATAGTAACAGACCTAATGATGACGACTGGCATAACAAATAACTTTTGGGTCTGTGCAGTATGTGTTGAGAACGACAAAACTGTTAAAGGATTTCATCATAATAACCTTAATAATTCGACCAACTGTTGGGACACAAGGCTTCTCCCTGTCATCGAAGGAGTTATAGGCAGTAGTCCACCACGCTTGCCCAAAGCGGATTGGTGGACGGAGTATAAGATGATCAATACCCCTTTGCTGATCCATTAGTCGCCTACGACACCCATTGGAGGATATGGGACGATGCTATTCTACTCTGCCAGCATCACATGGCTATTAAAGGATTTGGCATTAGATTTTACCACCGGATGCCTGCTGACATTGACTCCTTGGGAAATTATTTTCTTGATATTATGCTAGTAAAATCAGCAATTTAATAGATAAAACCCCAATTTGCTTACCAAAGGGAATATCGACGCATTTTCTTGCTGAAAATAATAATGAAGATGAAAGAAAAGATGGATAGACTGTGTATGATGATATGGCAAGGAAGGGTCTTGCAGAGATGACAGCTGACCTACTTGTTGAAAGTCTACTACTAAATCCATCGAAATTTATTTTGCGAAATACCAGTGTGGTCTTTGTGTTCACACGCACATGATCGAGGAGAGTCATATTCATTCATAAACAGCTCATATAATGTCCCCACCGAGGGGCTCGAGCCTACCCCACATTAGGGGCGATTAGGCCTTAGTCAACCACGCTGGCCAAGTGCGGGTTGGTCGACTTCACACACAACCTAGAATTTCTTCATAGGTGTCTGCAGGTTTCCTCCTCCCTTCACACCGTAAAAGCGTCGATTAAACGTACATATGAATTCAAAATTTGGAAACACATTGGTTCGTGGCGGGGATCGAACCAGTGCCTCCCGGGCGGGAGACAACGCTCTTACGCACTACGCCACCGACGCTTCTCGAGGAGAGTGGGAGAAGAAAACATATTACACCGATCACAAATTGATTGGAAGCAGAGCAGGCGAAAGATGATGAACATAATAATGAAGATCTAAGGAGGCTTTTTCGAGTAACTAAGCAAGTGTTATTTACAATGCCACTGGAGATATTTTAGACAGCGAGGAGATTGTTGGGCCTCTAGCCTATAGGATGAACGGAAGTTTCAGTTGGAAGTTTTCTAATTATCAGGTATAGAAAGCCTTGCCTTCTTCAAAAATTTCCGGTGACGCTGTTGGTACATAAAGGCCACTTGCACCCAAAAGGAATAGTCTTACAACAAAAGCACAGGATGTAGACTACGCCTGTTTTTTTTCTTACGCTACTTTTTTCATGTTTAGGCAACTTTAACTTTCGATAATAAACAATTGAAATGCGGTTTCTTTGCAACATGTTTTGTCACTCATAAAGCATTTTTTATTTAAAAATATAATATTCAAAAATACATAAACACTCGAAAGCCAGAATTGACCATACCCTACAAATAACAAATCGTACGTAATCTAAACGCCTGTGAGTTTGTTGTTACCAATGTTTTTTTTAATGCGAAAATCGTAGTTTCTCCACAGGGGTTTGGTTCTTATATTGTAAAAGAATAAAGATTGAATGTTGACAACCGTGCTGTTGTTTACTAATGTGCTCATAATATAAGTGACATTAATTTTAAGCTGGACGGTGGCGTAGTGCGTAAGAGCGTCGTCTCCCACGCGGGAGGCGCTCGCTAGTTCGATCCCTGTCACGTACCAATGTGTTTTAAAATTTTGACTTAATATGTACGTTTAATCGACGCTTTTACGGTGAAGGAAAACATCGTGAGGTAACCTGCACACACCTACGAAGAAATTCTTAGGTTGTGTGTGAAGTCAATTAGGGCGATTAGGCCTTAGGCCAGCGTGGTTGACTAAGGCCTAATCGCCCCTAATGTGGGGTAGGCTCGAGCCCCTCGGTGAGGACATTATATGAGCTGTTGATGATGATGATGATGAAAGCTGGACGAGTAAATACATAATCTTTTACTTGTGTAAATGAGCTGGATTGATAAGAGTCGATGTAGGACTTTAAAAATATAATAAAACAAGTTTCTATATTTGACAGTAGCGGTTTTAAATGACTTGTGTTTAGGTATGCGAATTATCTACCTACCTACTGTGTCTAGTAATTTAATACTTATTTTAGTATAAATAGTAGATTTATCTTTAAAGAGAACACATTTGTACGTCGATATTAACATAGGTATCTACTACGAGATACATTACAAATTGTTATTACCACCGAGACCCGAGATCTCGGTGGCGTAATTGGTCAACGCAGCCGCCCGGATTGCGGAAGATGCTGGTTCGAGTCCCGCCTGAGGCAAGTCGATTTTTTTCAGTGCATTTTTCTAGTATTACTAATATTCTAAATGTGAAAGTTTGAATGTTTGTCACGTGACAACGTCTGATTTGAAACATAGAATACCATTTTTCCGGTAATGTGTTCCTCTAGGCTGAATTAACTATTTTTTTTTATTGAAAAGAGAACAAACGAGCAGATAAGTGATCACTGTCACCCATGGACATTTGCAACAACGGAGGAATCACAAATGCGTAGCCGGCCTTTAAGGAAGGAATACGCTTTATTTTTGAAGATTTTCAGGTCGTATTATCTCGGGAACACCACTGGTAAAAGTTGGTTCCACAGTACTCGAATCCGAGGTAGATAATTGCACGAGAAACGCATGGTTGTGGATCAACATTTCGGGGATGGATTTGACGAAATTCACTGAAAATGCATTAATACTTATACCCATGTCAGTACGCTAACCTCATTTTTAGAATAATCACACTTGGCAGCACGAAAATAACATGAAAAAAATTTTTTTCTTTATTTTATTAATTTTCCAACATTTTGGTTATTAATAAAATCTTAAGAAGTCATAAAATATGAGTGAGTTCAGCAGCCAGTACAGCGACGAATATACAAATTTTACACCTTCAAAAAAATATTAAAAGTTAGTGGAGAGGTACATAATGCCGAATTGAGTTTTCTTCCGGAAAAATATCGCGAATAGTACATAAAAGCAAACAATTTGTTCAAAACATCTACTGGCTTATTTTATCAATCAATCCAATGGTGCAGTTTTGTTTTCATCAAAATTCAGCATTTTTCGATATTTAGGATTTGGTCCTAAAAGCCCATTTGAAAAATTCATTCTGTATATTATAATATCTCTAACTGTAAGTTCTAAATGTTGACATGTGTGCAATAACTAATATTCACATTCTGTACCTATATTTAATAACCAAACAAGTTTTGTAAAGAGGAAACTTATGTTTAAAACTACATGTAGTTTTTTCTCGTAATTAATATCATCAGCTTTTTCCAATTAATTTCCATTTATAATGTCCAGTAGTAAAAAAAAAAAAAATTCGTATTAATTCTGTTGTGCTATTATATACCCATATTTATTGTTCTTTTCTATCCAAATCGCACCAAAACCGCATTCCGTTCTGTCAAAATATAAACAATAATAATAAACTTAATAGAATATGAAGGGGTAAAGAGTTTAGAAAATAATAAATTAGAACTCTCAACTTAACGAGTAACCAAAAAGGCTCCGAGTATTCAAATAAAGCAAAAAGTTCGATTATAAATAGATATTTTTACCTGACCTTGAATGACCGCTGCTAAATATGACAACCGGTACACGACAAACAATTTTTTACTCTTGTAACTAATAATAGTAATATAAGGATAATTTATGTTTTTTACTATATACTCTGTGAAGTACAGGCATTTGTAGGCATGGCTAGGAATCATATCTAGATAGGTATCTAGGTATACCTACCCAGACGACCCTTCATACTTGCCTTCCACCTAAAATTTCAATTTTCTAATTGACAAGATTGTAAGGAAAGATGTTAAATCACAATTGTTATATAAATATATATTTTTATTATTTTAAGTTTAATTATTATTCTTTATTTTATTATATTTTCATTAATTATTAAAGACTTGACAATGTGAATTATGACTCTTTCCAAATCAATATACTATGAAAACTGCAAAGGGATGATAAAACTTGTTGAGTTTCTGCCGGTTCTTCTCAGAACAAGGCCTCCTGGTAGACTCTCGAACCGATGGCATCAAAATTGACTTTTACAAGTGTACAAATTGTACCTAAATGAATAAAGTAATTTTTACTTGGACTATACTTTTATACCCACTTTCAAATAATTAATCTAATACCTAGATTGATAAACAATCCTAAATGACTAAAAAATTCTAAATAATCCGTCAGATAGAACATGAATAAATATTGGATGCGTAGTTTTTCTTTTATTACGTTAGCAAATAATGGCACGCTTTCGTACACTTTTTACTGAAAAGTGACGGCTTATTCCCAGAGTTCCACGAGTCTATTGTATAAAAAACAAATAAATTCATACGGGTCCATGATATTTTAAACATCACAAGCCACTCTTGAACTTAGACGCCCTCTAACTTTTTAAATATTTATTTATTTGATTAAGTAAAAAATTGGTTGTCTGTAAAGTCGGTTTACTGACGATAGTTGAACGTGACAACGTCTTAAGAAAATACTGATGGAATGGTAGCATTTTTCAAAAGAAAAATTTAATTTCATTTGTTTAATAGATTTCGCATTATAGTATGAATAAACTTGTAATAAAATCTCTTTGGCTATACTATTTGTATCTGGCTGGTTTTGGTATCATTGAAAGTTTAAAATTTTAAAGAACATAATTCCAAATTCCAATTAGAGAATTAGATTCAGAGCGAGGTAACGCCGCATGACGTCATGTTTTTTCGTGCGTGCAGCCGGCTCTATCGAATTATAAGACGTTGTCACGTCAAAAATACATGTCTAATGATTTTTGGTAAATATATCTGACGGATTTATGATAAATAGAATTATTATATTGTCACGCAGTCGTCGTCCCTATTATTTCATGATTTCTTACATTAACAAATAAAAATTTGTCCCAATTTCAACCAATAAATATCTGTGCAAAATACATTTTAATACCTCAATCAGAACGACCATTTTCAAATGCACTTTATATCGCTTGAGGGGTCGTTGCGACCACATACGTCACTATTGCATTGCCCTCAATGACGTTGTACAATTAGCGACGACGGTCATTAAGCTTTTATAGTTCTTAGTGTTGTGAAGTTACAGCTGATTACGGCTTGAAGCTTGCGCGGTTATGACTTTGATATTTATAGAGTACTGCTTTTGACATTAGTTGAAATGCAACTTAAATGATAGTGATTGTCGGCTGATTTACAGCCTGTATTAATTTTGAAACGAGGGGTAAATGTTCTTTAACATAATTTTGTTGTAGAATGTGAGCATTAGGAAACTATATATAAACATACATACATACATAATACAGTTAGCGATGATGGCACTAAACAAACGACTGTGATTATTTATACATATATGTACATAGGCACAAATAATGCCCAACTACAAAAATGCTGAGCGTCCAAAATAAGAATCAATATTAGATTCAATAAAACTTATTATTAAATACGCAATATAATTACAAAAGTAACTACTTTAGTTAGATAAATAAATTATTATGAAATATTGTCCACGATATCGTCATCGATAACCTTGACACTTTCTTTACTGAAACTTGAAATAATTATGATAAGATATCTTGATATATAGGTAAACTAAAAAACTTTTCATTACAAAATGAATAATCATCATGACAGTCTTTATAATCCGACCCACTGCTGTGTCACAATGCCTCTTCTTGTCATCGAAGGAGGTTTAGGCAATAGCCCACCACGCTTGCCCAATGCGGATTGGTGGACCCAGTTTATGGTATACCTCTTTGCTGATCCATTGGTCGCCTTCTACGACACCCATTGAAGAATATGCGGTGATGCTATTCTACTCTGCTGGCATCACATGGCTATTGTGAATGAATGGAAAATGAATATGTAGTATTATAGACGTCGTCGTGATGGAGTGGCTAGTATAGTTGCCTACACATCAAGCGGTCCGGATTTGAATCCTGGTAGCGGCAAATATTTGTGTGACGAACACGAATATTTGTTTGCGAGTCATGGTTGTTTATATATTTATTTAAGTTTATTTATAAAAAAAAAATATCTAAAATTATCATGTATATTAAAAATGTCCGTTATCTAGTATCCTTAACACAAGTTTTTAACGATACTTACTTTGGGCTAGATAATTGGTGTGAGTGTGGAAAAATATATAAAATGTAAAATATAAAAAAGTGTGTTAATGAAAGTAAAAATGTTTAGTACAATTCCGTTCAAATAAAATATTATTTTTTTTTGCAAAATTTTCTCAGAAATTAACATGAAAGGAAGAAAGTAAACAATTTTATGATAATGTATTGTGTTTGCGAAGTTTCTGTAATATTTTTCTTATTACAGAAACTTCGTAAGCACAATATTATAAATTCCTAATGTAAAATTCACAGTTAAAATGCCCCTTATCTTAGACAGATTAGATAAGTCGATATTTTATTGTCTACTCAATAATAAGCCAACGACACTAATATATCGAAATGATAACACCAAAATCACCTACGGTACAAATGTACTGTCAAAGTACTCGTTGTCATGCCATGCATGAGCGAGCATAGTACCTTTTTTTATCGGAGAGGTCAAATGCATTTACGCATCATCCCTGCAGTACGATGCAACTGCAGGGGTATGTGGGACTCGAGGTACAGGCGTTCCCCCCTACCCACTAAACGTCCTCTCCGGGCATCCTGCCAAGGCACACTACGACAGCACCCCGGGATCGCAACAATTCGTTTGTCACCGGGAAATCATCTGTCCCCGCCCTTTCGGGCCCAACCGGTGCACGGTTCATTCTTGAGCGCTGTCTGGCGGGACAACAGACCGCCAGTCTTGCAGACCGGCCGCCACCGAGCACAAGGTTTCCACCGGCCCTGAAAAGGACCTTTTCCCGCGTCCCCCATAGTGGTGCCAAGGGTGGCTTGGGTGAAACTCAACGCAGTTTAAGCTCGATGTCTACGCCATCTGTTCCCCTACCTAAGGTCATATCCATCCGTCATACCGGTCCCGCTCGAGATATCAGGCTCGATTGGGTCCAGCTGTGTCGTGTAAGCACCAGGCGCTGGCTTCGAAAGGGCGGCGCTGCCTCCCATGACACCCCCGCGGAAAACCAAACCAGAGGTCTCATCCATCCGCCACCTCTGAGAGCAGAAGCGTGTCAGGAGTGACCGACCTCCCAGTTCCGCTCAAGGCCCCTCAGCCTATCGGCCGGCCAACCCACGACCCAAAGGTCCGCTGGCCCTGAAAAGGGCCCTTCCGTGTCGATGTCAGCCGTCTGTGGAGGCACCAGACGTTGCCCAGGGTGCACCGCAGGGAGGTCTCAGAACATAGCACCCCGTGAGCATAGAGAGCTAGATATAGAGCTTACACTGAATTAAATAATTCAACTAACGCAAAAGAGTAAATAGAGATTTCCAAATCTTCCGGTGTTCCTATAATTGCATTAGTCAAATTTGCTTATAATTTTATTAGGCATGATTTGAAATTCTTCATAATTAATCCATTCTATTTCATAAATAAAAATGAATCGCCGAAATGTATTTAGAACGACTGCACCACATTGGATAATAATTTTTGGGTTCTCTATTGTGTTCCCTAACTTTTTTTTTCATAATCTAAAGTGCCATAATTTTTTTTGTCCTAATCATCTTTTTTCCGAATGATAACTTGCCCGAAATAACTTCGGGGAAATTATATTTCCCAGAAAGAAAATTATTATACATACCACATTTATTTTAAAAATATTAGGATAAATGAACATTATATAATTTGAATTTAGGACATAACTTTTATTGAAAATGGTTTTAAGTATTTCGTATATTATTGATTGTAACACGAGTATTAATGACAAACTAATTTAAGGTATAGGTATTGTATTTAGGGATTTTAATTTTATGGCATGTGATAAAATGTGACATTAACTTCGGGCAAGTTATCATTCGGAAAAATGATGATTAGAACAAAGAAATATGGCACTATAGAATTTGTAAAAAAAATTAGGGAACTTATTAGAGAACCCTCTCCAATGCTCTTTGGGTGACCTTGAGCCATCTTATGAGGCCCATTGTAAGCGACCACGTGTAGGTTCCATAGGTCGATAGGCCAATAATATGCCGCGTACCTTCCCGAACGCTGCCCAGCCGAGTAGGATTCGTCGAATGACCTCTTTCTGAAAGTTGGACTTACCCAGTTTGAATGACATAAAACTTGCTGAGTTTCTTGCCGGTTCTTAGAACAAGACCTCCTGGTAGACTCTTAAGCGATGGCATCAACATTGACTTTCATAATTGTTTATATTGTACCTAAATGAATAAAGAAATTTTGACTTTGACTTTGTTTGTCGCAGGTAAACATAAAAGTCGACAACTTCCAGTATAGATCTTCCAACCTTTACAGGAGTGGATGCGACATGAAAATTCGGCATGATTTTCGTCTTATCCATGTTCATTTTAAGACCCACTTGTTGGGAGACTCTACAGAGATCGTCGAGCGTCGGTCTCAGCCATAACTACGATATCATCTACAAAGCGAAGGTGAATCATGTCCTCTCCATTCCAGAAGCTTAAACGCGTCCTCCTAATACTATTTGTCTCACGCCTTGCTGGAGCTGTATGGGTTTGGTCCTGAACGCCGACTGACATAATTGCGTTTTCGTACAGAGATTGCACCACAACAGATGACTAGAATTACTGTATTGTTATTTCAGTGCAGTCTTTTGTAAGGTGGAGATGCATCCTCAGCTGAACGGCTTATCTGCTGGGTCTACCTCTCTTATTGGCAAAATCTCAATTACGGCCACAAGCCGATCTATGATCACACACATTTTATATGGTCGACCAATGACGTTCATTGACAACATATTTATATCCGTATTACGTACGAAATGAGAGTATTATGTGAATTATAAATATTCAATTGGGCTTTACCTGTTTTTTTTATGAACAAGGATCGGTTTGCGGATGCACAGGTTCGGCTGTTATTGTGGATTCCGAACTTACTAGCGAAACTCGATCAGAAAATATTTAAGTAGGTGCCGTGTTGTATGTAATGAGTTTCGCAGTCATGTTTCGAAGTCACGTAGGGGACCCGTTGCAGCCTAGGCTTGGCAGCGCTCGATTGTCACGTGAGCGTTACGTCTGTAGCTTGCCGTGACTATTTACCACCAGGCAGGCCCTACGCTTGTCTGCCAACCAAATAATCTATACATGTAAAATGCTTTGTCCTGAAAGACTGAGTGACGGGTAAACGCACAGCCTAAACCGTTGATCGTAGAGACCTGAAACTTGGAGAGTGTGCTCTTTGTATAACGTAGGCATCCGTTATGAAAGGATTTTCCCTAATTCTATCCCTAAGGGAGTAGAAAATGGGGACAAAGTTTGTGTGGGATAACGTGATGCCACGGTCCAATCTACTTCAAATTTTGCATAAACCTTTTTTATCGTGAATTCGTCAAGTACATGTGTTTCGTATTTTATTGAAATTCATCCCCTAACATGGCTAAAAAGGGGTAGGATGTTATTTCGGTGGTGATTTGCTTCGAAGTTGATATCAATACTCCTTAGTGCTTTTGTTTTAAATTATGAGATGTTAATACTAGAAAAATGCACTGAAAAAAATCGACTTGCCTCAGGCGGGACTCGAACCCGCATCTTCCACAATCCGGGCGGAAGATGCGGGTTCGAGTCCCGCCTGAGGCAAGTCGATTTTTTTCAGTGCATTTTTCTAGTATTAATATTTACGCGTTTGTAAACGCAAAAATAAAATTATTCCATTATGAGATGTGTTTGAAAACTCAATCTGATTTTAATTTATTAAAAAAAAAGGTTGAACTTGGGTTGAACTCACAGATAAGCAAATACTCTTTAAAATTGGAATGTCTTAATAGTCACCGAACTATATAGGCACGAAGATCATCATCATCATCTTTATAATTCGACCCACTGCTGTGACACAATGCCTCTCATTTTCAACGAAAGCGGTTAAGGCAGTAGCCCACCACGCTTGCCCAAGTATAAGGTGATTAATACCCCTTTGCAGGTACATTATTCGCCTTCTACGACGCCCATTGGAGGATATGGGGTGATGCTATTCTACTCCATCGGCATCAAGCCGGTGATGTACGAAGATAGATTAATAAAATATAAGTTTCTTGACTATAAGTAACAAATGAGGGCATGATTAACAAAATGAATGTCAGTAGTACAGATATAAATGTACACATTAACATTCATTCATATTCAATTATCGTATCCTCTTTTTTATACACCACCCGTGCGAAGTTGGGAGGGCAGCTTCTATTGAATAAAAATATTCCTTTTTTTTTAAATATTCGTTAGCGTTTAACAGCTAAACTCGATGTGAAAGGCGAAGTGAGAAGTGAGTTTTTTTTTATAGAATAACACGACTGATCCACTTTCAGGCCCGTATTACAGAATGACAGTCAGAAGTCAAACATGTCTTGAGAATCGTCTGTCACTTTCTATCACGCACAAAGTGATAGAGACGTAGGACGCTCAAGTCGGCGTTCATTCTTAAAACTTATTCTATAATACGAACACTAGTCATTGCTCCAATGCTCAGCCGTATATTTTACACCGCTTGTAACTATAAACTAGGTTTTTAACAATTTACGTGAAAGGGTTTTACCTACCTAGTGTGTGAATGATTTTCACATTAGGGTATTCCTAATTTAAATGTGCATTATAGATCTTAATTAAGAAGTAGGTAATATTTGGTAAATTTCATTAATAAATGAATTGGGTATTTTCATTCAGGAACTATTTTATGCCTAATATTTTATTGCAAGTCATAATAAATATAATTCCATGTTATAGTAAAACAATCTTCAAACAACAAAGGAGTGTAGATAATATGGATGTTATCATTCATTATTCAAAATAAATCGAATGATCAATTATGAGCGCATTAATGTAATGTATATTTAAATTGTTCAATCAATCAATGATAGATCCGAAGTTGTTAGAAGAAAACGATATTTCTCGAAAAGCAATAAACTTTTTAAAACTTATTCTTAAATTTATTTCAGTTCGTTTTTATCATTAAATCGTTGTAATAATGTATCCATTAGTAGTCTCTGTAGACATTATTTTATGTAGTAGGGGATTCGTAAGTAGGCATGCTTGTATCGATCGATCAAAATATTAGACATAACTGTATCTCATTACGTCGTACGTTTTATTCTTCCGTGGGCACTTCCAAGAATTTAATAAGTTGATTTTTATCTAATTCGAATTAAATAGAAATGTATCCTAACTTTATTTACGAAATAAAGAATATGGTTTCGAATTGGAAATAAAACTAGTTGTTCCCTGGGTGAATTTCAACAGGTCCAAAAAAATTCTCATTTCCGTGGACTTTTTTATCTTAAAGTTTTTTTAAAAACTAAATAGTAGGTTTTAAAGTTTTTGATAATGTATGTATTCTTGCTTAATATCTAGCAAATAACATAAAAAACAAACGAGATATACAAGATTAAAAATTTCGTGCCCGGCAATGAAAGAACTGTGCCACGGGAATGAACGCATCCACGGAAATAAAAATCTATATTCAACATAAAATCCCTACTAATATTATAAATGCGAAAGTAACTCTGTCTGTCTGTTAAGCTTTTGCATCTAAACCACTGAACCGATTTTGATGAAATTTGTTACACATATAGACGAGAGCTCGGGGAAGGACATGGGCTACTTTTTTTTTGCAAAAAAAGGCTTGAAGGGGTTGAAACAGGTATGAAAGTTTGTATGGCAGTTCGTCATAAAACTTTGAATTTAGGCACTTCTTATAAAAAAAATTAATATTTGATCAAAAATTTATGAAATTTTGACCTGTTTGGGGGTGAAATGGGGGATGAGAGTTTGTATGGAATTCGTCATTGTTAAAGATGAAACCATGAAACTTTGCATGTAGGCACTTGATAAGAGATACTTGATAAGATGAATATTTGGTCTAGCGTTTTTGATATATTTACCCATGTGGGGATGAAATAGGGGATGAAAGTTCGTAAGGAAATCCAAACAAAGTCACACATTTACGTCTAACACACCACACACTAAACATTGTCAATATAGGTATCGGTTTCGTGGTTATTGTGGGCCCGGATTACGAATAAACATCTATTTCGAGATCTAAGATGGCGGTTGCGACTTTTTAATATAAGATCGATACGGGTATCATTTTTATGGTTTTTGGGGGTCTCGATTTCCAATACAACACCCATTTGAGATCGAAGATTGCGGACGCGACTTTTAAACATAATGTCAATATTGGTATCGTTTTCGTAGTTTCTGTGGGTCCGGATTACGAATAAAACATCTATTTCGAGATCTAAGATGGCGTACGCGACTTTTTGACAAAATGTCAATATGGGTATTATTTTCGTGGTTTTCGGGGGACCCGATGCCGAATACGAAATCTATTTCGAGAACCAAGATGGCGGTTGCGACTTTTTAATATAAGATCGATATGGGTATCATTTTTATGGTATTCGGGGGTCCCGATTCCCAATACAACATCCATTTTGAGATCGAAGATTGCGGACGCGACTTTTAAACATAATGTCAATATTGGTATCGTTTTCGTAGTTTCTGTGGGTCCGGATTACGAATAAAACATCTATTTCGAGATCTAAGATGGCGGACGCGACTTTTTGACAAAATGTCAATATGGGTATCATTTTCGTGGTTTTCGGGGGTTCCGATTCCGAATACGAAATCTATTTTAAGAACCAAGATGGCAGTTGCGACTTTTTAATATAAAATCGTTATTGGTATTATTTTTATGGTTTTCATTTCGGGGGTCCCGATTCCCAATACAACATCCATTTTGAGATCCAAGATGACGGACGCGACTTTTTAACATAATGTCAATATTGGTATCGTTTTCGTGGTTTTTGTGGGTCCGGATTACGAATACAACATCCATTTTGAGATCCAAGATGGCGGACGCGACTTTTTGACAAAATGTCAATATGTATCGTTTTTGTGGTTTTTGGGGGTACGGATTACGAATAAAACATCTATTTTGAGAACCAACATGGCGGTTGCGACTTTTTAATATAAAATCGATATGGGTATTATTTTTATGGTTTTGGGGGGTTCTGATTATCCCAATACAACATCCATTTTGAGATCCAAGATGGCGGACGCGTCTTTTTAACATAATATCAATATTGGTATCGTTTTCGTGGTTTTTATGGGTCCGGTTTACGAATAAAACATCTATTTCGAGATATAAGATGGCGGACGCGACTTTTTGACAAAATGTAAATATGGGTATCATTTTCGTGGTTTTCGGGGGACACGATTCCGAATACAAAAACTATTGCGAAATCCAAGATGGCGATTGCGACTTTTTAATCTAAAATCGATATGGGTAACATTTCTCTGGTTTTCGGTGTCCCGATTCCCAATACAACATCTATTCTGAGAACTAGGATGGCGGACGCGACTTTTTAATTTAATATCAATATGGGTATCATTTTGGTGGTTTTTAGGGGTTCTGACTCCGAATACAACATTATTTTGAGATCCAAGATGGCGGACGTGACTTTTTACTTAATAGCAATATGGATATAATTTTTGAGGTTTTCGGCGGTCTTGATTCCGAATACAACTTTTATTTCGAGATCCAAGATGGCGGATACGCCTTTTGGATATAAAATCAATATGGGTATCATTTTCTTAGTTTTTGGGGGTCCCGATTCCGAACACAACATCAATTTTTAGATCCAAGATGGCGGACTGTACTTTTTAACTTAATATCAATATGGGTATCATTTTCGTGGTTTACAGAAGTCGGATTATTAATTTTCAGATCCAAGATAGCGGACGCATTTTTAAACTTGATATGAATATGGGTATCATATTTGTAGGGGTCCTGATTCCGAACACAACATCCATTTTGAGATCCAAGATGGTGGACGCGACTTATTAACTTAATCGCTTTTACGCCATACTCCCGAACCGATTCTGATGAAATTTGGTACAAAAATAGACTAAACCTCGAAATCGAATAAAAGCTACTTTTTTGTAAAAATGGGAATGAAGGGGTTGAAATAAGAGATGAATTTTTTTTATGAGATTCCTCATTACCAAAGATAAGACCATGAAATTTTAAATAGCACGCAAAAAGTATACAGATATTTGGTTTAGCGTTTTTGAAATATTGACCCATGTGGGGATGAAATAGGGGATGGAAGGTCTCATGAAAGTTAGCAAAGGATGGAAAAACAAAAAAGTTAGTTTGTAAAAATGTATTAAAATAATCTATTTACAGTAATGCACAGCAGTTTGTATGTGTATCTTTTACAAAATAAGTACCCAAAAAAATAAAAATGCTACCCAAAGTAACTATTCCACGCGGACGAAGTCACGGGCAGAAGCTAGTTTTATATATGTACTTACCTGAGTATTATCACTATCATTTTTAAAGTAACTCCTTCTATCTGTCTGTTATGCTTTCACGCTTAAATCAACGAACCTATTTTGATAAAATTTGGAATATACATTGATTAGACTTTAAGAAAAATTGGTTATCCCTTACACACACCGACCCACGAAATCGCAGCTGCAGGAGAAAACCCAGCATTCGGTATTTAGTTTCATTATCAAAAAAATATTTAATGCCATTATAACGTTTTGTAATTAAAAACTGTTTTGGTGATTCTCAAAACTGATTAATTTTTCAATATATTTAATTTTTTTTTGGGATATGGTTATATATTTTTATCAACATTGTATGTGGGGCAGAGACGTATAATTTCAATTTAGAAAACGGTATTTTGAGTTTATTTTCATATATGTATATTGTTGCAGTCAATACTCGGCTCTACCTGTATTACAGGTAAAGATGTATTTTTTGCCTTATCTTATCACGGCAATAAAAACATATGTCACGGAAATGAAACACCTGGCCACGGAAATGAAACACCTGGCCACGGAAATGAAACATCTGGCCACAGCAATGAAACTAAATTATGTTACAAGGCATGGCAATGAAATTTTTTTCATTTCCGTGTCGTTTTTTTCATTGCCATAGCAAATTTTGGCCACGGAAACCACAGCAATGAAAGAATATCGATGAAAATCAAGGCAAAAATATAAAATAACAAAAAAACTACTAGTTATTCGAGGTAATAAACATATGAGAAATGGCATTCTATTGAAAACTCAATCATGAGGACAAACTTATTCATATAGAAGTTATACCTATCCACGGCGATGAAAGAAAAAATGACCATAACATAAAAAATGGAATACTTTTATTTATACCGCAAAAACGCATGCACTAGTGTACGTCCTTCCACGTCGAGAACTTAGGCGACACTAATATGCAACGCTTAGCACACAAAGAGGGGGCCGCAGGTTGTTAGATAAAACAATATTCTTATACATGTTTAGGACATGGCGATGAAAGTTTGTTCTGGGACAAATGCATTTAGGATAACCATTCGTTGTATTGTTTAATAATTTGAATAAATGTATTCCGTAACAATACTTTAACTATTCACGCATCAAATAAAACTAAGTTTCAATATAAATAATCAATAGATTTTTAGCAATGAGGTATAATATACATCAAGGTGACGTGTGGACAAACACGGCAATGAAAGATTTCGAGGTTTAATAAGTTTTTTTGAAGTACCTATTATTCCTATTATTAAAATATTTAGTGCCCCACATAACTATTTCATGTATCTAGAAAAAAAATAAGAACGTTATAGCTTTGTTTTTTAATACTGATTTCATCGATGCCGCGCAATTTTTGGTCCCGGGAAATTCACCCCCCTATTACCTGGTAATCTTTCTCAATAAATACCCACGTTTCGTAGTTGAAATACACAAATAAGAATTCATGAGGCAGTGGTAAATAGGCGAATATACAAAAGTTGGGTAATTTTTCGGGACATTTTGCTTACGATAGTTTCTAAATCAAATTCCTTCTTTGGGTATATAAGATAGCTAATCTAATAAACACTGGGTGTAAAAGACATGAACAGTCAAACGAGAACCATGTATTCTATACATCAAAATATTTCAAAAAAATGATTGCTGGGAAATGATTTTTATTTTTTGGTGTTAAAAAAAATTGCAAATTGTACCGCGCAATGTAAAGGGCTCAACTCGCACGCAACTCGCAAAACCGCGATAATTTTGCCAGACGGCGGCCCCGTTCGTTAGTGTCCGTGCTCTTCGAGTGAGCTACATTGAACGTTTTGAAGCCATTTGTTATGAAATACTAAAAAAAAAATGATAATGTTTCTTTGGAAAATAATTAAGAAATAACGTAGAGAATACGTTTTCATTAATAAAAAATTGAAAAAAAAATTATGACTTTGACCTTCAATAAAATCGTAACTATCAATTTCCCAGGTATAGTAAAGGAAAAAAATGTTATGATGGTGGCAGAATACATGGTTCTCGTTTGACTGTTCATGTCTTTTACACCCTGTATATTATGAACTACCTATATTCACATTTTAAATAGATGCTGAGATATTTAGATTGTTCTGAATTTGACTGCCTAATTAAACATTCACTTTTTTTTTACATAACTTTAAATTGTCTTTTTCAAATAAATTTTCTTGTTAATTTTAAAGACAAGCATTTGGGTCGAAAATCATAAAACTTTGCTGCTTTTTTCTTTTATAAAATTATAAATAATTTCTATAACAATAAATACTTATATTTAAGGATATTTCGCTATCATTTGTTTTATTTATTTATTTTATTTTTACAATGTTTGGAAAACTTACAGCTGCTTGAGTATCTATATTAAAATAAATATAATAAAGTAAAGCCAATTACAATTTTTTTTAAAAAAAAAAAACAAGATTTATAAATGAAGTAACACATACCTAAAAAGAGAGAAAAAAAGCGATGCTTATAAGTCGAAGAACATACCACTATACAATTTCTTAAATTTAGTTTTTGAGGTACAAAATAAATCTAAGTCTATATCGCCACTTATCGTATTGTACAGTTTGGAAGCTCTGATTGCAAATGCATTCGACTTGTATCTTGTCGAGGATAACGGCACATGCAATAATTTCAAGTGACGGGTTGTTTTTGTAGGTGCATTGGTGCAGCTCAGGAGAGTTTACGTCGCCCTGAAAGATCTTGAGAAGAAATATCAAGTCAGACATGTCCCTTCGCTTTTACAAAGGTAGGAAATGAAAATGCCTGCGGCGTTCAGTATATCCTGCGAAATTTCTGCGACACACTTATATTGTAAATGGTGAAGAAACTTTTTTTGTACAGCCAGTTAACTGCAAATGGTTACTTAATCTTCTCACAGTATCTAGCATGCAATTTATGAACGGCCTCCTCGATGATAAGCGGTCAACGTAGTTTATAAGCGCTTGCCATTGCCAACATGTCATTCGCACGCAGCCAATCCTAAGCTATTGCTTGGTCTATAAAGCTCTGAGAACTTTATTCACAGACAAAAGAAGAACACTACGGAGAAGGAAATATACCGTGTTCCAAAGGATATGTAACCTTTGCATAATCCTTCTATAGCTTTTTAAACATATCTCACAAAGGAAGATAGCATATTATAAAGCTTCAATTTTATTTTATTAAATTTAATTTTTTTTTGCACTTTTTGTAGTTCAAAGTTTAAACATAGATCTCTTTTACTTAAAATACGGTATTGTTACCTTACTAACACATTTTTTTAAATGTCTATAGTACCTTTGTGTCCAGAGAAATCGATATTTTTAAGAAAGACGAAACTAAAAAAAAAACTAAAACGGCCGCTATTCCAAAAAGAGGGGGGGTTGTCCACCCTTATGGGTGTTTTTGTCGATAATATTAGGTAAATTTGACGCCCCTAAATTATCGCTAGTCCATGACCAGACACACTGTATAGGTCTATCTTCACCGGACAAGGAAGGTTAGTGTAAGGCAGGTGGCCGGTCGTAAAGGCTCATGCTAAAAACTAGCAGTATATCGATAGCAAAACATTTTGCACCAACTCCAAATAAAATAGGGAGCAGGGTAGGGAAAAGAAGAGTATAAAGTGTATTTGTCTGTAGTAAATCCTTCAAACTATCTACTGCATTAGGGTAAATATTAACATACAAACTAAATGGCAGCCGAGCGATGCCGGCAGAGTAGCATAGCATCACCCCATAACCTCCAATGGGTGTCGTAGAAGGCGACTAATGGATCAGCAAAGGGGTATTGATTACCTTATACTCCGTCTACCAATCCGCATTTGGCAAGCGTGGCGAAGCTTCCTAAGCCTCCTTCGATGAGAAGGAGAGGCCTTGTGTCTCAGCAGTGAGTCGAATTATAAAATCTGTTATGATGATGATGAAACTAAATGCTTGATGTCGATCACATGATAGAATAGGTAATTGACATTCAAACATTTCATTTTTATGTAAATTAAGAACAATTTTCATAAACATAGCCATAACGAATAATTACCAATTTAATAACAGGGCAGGTTAATGTATTATCGAAAATGGCGTATTGAATGATCTTTACAAATTTTAAAATGTAACTTGTATCTATTTAGAAAATAACTACAGAATATTTAGGTATCCGGACTCCTGAGATGATTTTGAGTGTAACATCTGTCCTTGTTGTTAGGTTTTGTTTGTTTGTTTACTGAAGGATTCATACTTTTTGGGTTTGGTGTCCCTTTTACGTAGGCAACTGGCAACCTGTCACTATTTACAGGCAAGGTACTCAAACTGCCAGATGTGGTTGTATGTGTAATGTTACTTAAGGCTCTGCTCAACCCCTCTTGCGTGATTGAAATGTAAATTATTATTTTTTATAATTAACTTTTTTCCACTTCTCATATTACTTCAGTTCATATTACATGATCTGAGCATCACAACTCAACAACTGACTCTACACAAATATTAGATTGAGAGATTGACGTGCCTCGCCAACGTTTAATTAATTTAATAGGAAAACAGTTAAGTTTTTTCTCCCACATGCCCATTTATTAAATCTTTACAGAGTAGGTTGTATTTCACTGGAAAATGCAAAAAAAAATCGCCGCTCGGCCACTACGATTCAGAGTACAGCAAAGTGGGTCGTCTCGATCGGGCGCGCTCGTGAATCGTCGGGTGCCTTCGAGCGGAGCAGAGCCGCTGCGCCTGCGCATAGAGCCAACATAGAGCATCGAGCCGCCGCACTGGCTACAGTCGCGTTAAACGTCTCGGAAAATTTCCCCCTCATTACGTCACGGGATACAAGCTTTTTCATCGGTGTAGCGCGAAAATATGAACTGAGTTTTTTGCGTTATAGAAACTATTTTTGCTACTCATTGATTTTATTGTACTTTTTTACTGAAGTGTGTGGACTGTTTGAACGAAAATATGTTGTGGGAGTCCAATTTTCTTGAGGAGCCAGATACGGTGAGTTGATTTCCAAATAAAATATTATTATGATTACTTGTATCTAGCTTAAATGTAACTGTTAATATCTAAATGTGTTATTAATAGGCTTTTGAATTATGAAACCTAGCCGGTTAGCGCACACAACTTCAAGCGTCATGCGCACTGCGCACGCGCATGTGTGTGTAAACTTTCTAGTTTTCGCTCGAGTCGGTTGTATTTACATCGAACGTGAACAGTTTTTGAACAAAACATGGAAGCGTTTTAAGCTCTTTTAGTGCGTAAATATTCACCACGCGACTCCAGGCCGCGATTGTGATTGTAATGTAAATAAATGCTGTTTTTCATATGCGTGTGTCACGATTGTGGACGCGCTGAGAAAATTCTAATGTTGGGATTAGTTAAGTAGCAAGCTCTGGGAAACTGGCCGTACAATCATAATTTAGCATATCATTGTTTATACAAGAGGACTGCTAATTATAACATTAGCGCTGCAAACTTTGCCACAAACGGTGAACAACCAAAATATTTCATTTCAGCTTAAAAATATCACAAAAGGTTACATATCCCTGCTTATCATGAACTATTCTGAAGTTCAGGGCCACGTAACCTTTCTGAATTAAATCTACATTTCCACAGTTTATAAACATTAGGTAAGCTAATTAAGATACAATTAAGAATGATAGAAAAAACGACCTTAATCGTTATAAAAGGTTTAATACAAAATCCGTTAATGGCCTATCTCATCACGGCAGGTAACAAAAAGTGATGTACAAAAACATAAACATATTAGGCGATATGAGAAAAATATATGACATCAGCTTTTGTTTTTACATTGTTACAGTGGCCTTAGAAGCTGGTTATAATAATATTATAAATGGCTGGCTATAATAATACATTCGCACCAATTACTATCTAGCCCAAATTATGCATCATTAAGAACTTGTGTTATGGTTAGATAACGGATATCTCGAAGTTTTAAAATCACAAATTTGTCTGTACCAGGATTGGAACTAGAACCACTTGATGTGCAGGAATCTTTATTCCATACTATCATGACGGCGTAAAAATTTTGAAAGTATAATAAGTTGTATCTCAATATAAGAGTAATATATGCGGGCGCTAAATTCAAACAAACTAGCACTTAAAAGAAAATTAGTTTAACTAATTTTCTTGACACAAGCCACCAAAAGTCTTAAAACAAACTTCGCTCACAATCCTACTAATTTTATCCTAAAAAAGATAAGAATTGCAAGGGAATACTTGCATTTTGTTCCCTGAAAAATCTTCAGACGTAAATTACATATAATTTCAGTACACGCATTATTTCAAGAAACTCGAAATATGAAACGGTAAAATTTGTGACTCTACAATTTGTTCTCACTAAAAATACCAAAGTATAGAAAGAATAAAGGTTTTTTATACTCGCGGAAGTATTGCATATTTATAAATACCTAATTATAAACTTTATATAGATTTTTGAGCGTAGATGCATATGACATAGGCCCTCTAGCGTTGATTTTCCACCTACTATCCAAACTTCAACGTGGCTTGTTTTACAGCGCCATCTAGCGATCGTCTTGTGAATTATATATTATAGTAGCGCTCCACCCGTGACTTCTTCTGCGTAGAGTTTTTTTTATGAAAGCCTTTGTCACTCAGGAATAATGTAGCATTCTAATGGTATAAGAATTTTTGAATTCGGACAATTATTTTTTAAGATAATTTGTTACAAACATACAATTTTTCCATCATTATTAATTAGTATAAAGATCATATTTTGGTAAAGTAAGATAATGCGTCACATGTTTTCCTCCATAGGAACTTCTCCGCACTCTATCAGTGACTGTCTCAAAATTGACACTTCTTTGCTACATCATCTTCACACGTTGTCTGTCCATCTTTTTTCGACTCGCTCTATGCCTATCTTATCCCCACTCATGCTCATGACTTTCTTCTGTTGTCTGAGTCTTCTGATATAATTAGCAATGATTGTGTCCTGTTAACATATTTAAGTCAATAAATGTAGTAGAAGAAGTAAATATTGTACTGTAATAAAATACTCGCAGCGCAAGCAAATGATGAATGTTGTTCTTTTAGATATTCTCTAGTAACAGTCTAGTGATGATACTGTTATTTTACCATTTCTCTAGTAACAGTAAAATGTTGATATTTTTCTTTTGTAATTTCTCTAGTGGCAGTCAGGTGCTGACCTTGTTCTTTTACATTTTCTCTAGTTACAGTCAAGTGTTGTTATTGTTATTTTACAATTTCTCTAGTTACAGTCAAGTTTTGTTATTGTTATTTAACAATTTCTCTAGTTACAGTCAAGTGTTGACATTGTTCTTTTACAATTTCTCTAGTGACAGTTAGGTGTAGATATTGTTCTTTACCATTTTCTTTGGTTACAGTCTAATGTTGACATCGTTCTTTTTCAATTTCTCTGGTTACAGTCAAGTGTTGACATTGTTCTTTTACAATTTCTCTAGTTACAGTCAGGTGTTGATATTGTTCTTTACCATTTTCTCTGGTTACAGTCTAATGTTGACATCGTTCTTTTACAATTTCTTTAGTTACAGCCTTGTGTTGATATTGTTCTTTTACAATTTCTCTATTTACAGTCAAGTGTTGATATTGTTCTTTTATGTTTTTTTTTATAAAAAAATCAAGCCAATGACTCCATTCCACCTAATGTCAAGCAGAAGTAGAGTCCACATGTGAAGATAGCTAGTGCGAGAGCTGCTTCTTCACGCCTCTTTTGAATGCCCCAGGATTGTATGAAGGAACACGTGTGCTGGTAGTGAATTCCACTTCTTGATTATGCGACAAAGAAATGAGTTAAGAAATTTCTTAGATCCCGTTGGTAGCCACAATTTCTCTAATACCAATCAAAAAAGTGTTGATAAAGTAAGCTTTGTGTTGCAAATCTGTCGATTTACAAAATTGGGAACTTTAATGGCCACAAAAATCACGGGTTTTGATATTTTTTTTTACTTTATTGTAAGATAAATCGATAGGAATTTATTTTATCTTTTTAAAAATGTTACCCTAGCTAGGCTATCAAAGAGCAAGTTCATTTTAATATCTATTTAGTGTTTATATCTTCGTCAACACAACAACTAAGTAGCATAAACGTGGCCCCATTATGAGAAGTGTAAACAGAGTTAATTAACGTAATTAATAATTTATACGTGTCTGACAAATAGACAGTTAAACATTATTTGAAAATACTTGGTTCTCAGTAATCGTTATTTGTGTTTTTAAAGTTATCTGAAATGTGTGCACTTTGAGGAAAGTTCAAGTTATAAGATTTTCCGTATTCACAAACATACTATCGGCATCACCGGGATTTTTAAGCAGGTGTAAACTTTTTTATAGTTTGATTAATTTAAACTTATTTTAATAAATAATCGTATACCTAATGTAGAGACTGTCTAAAATAAATTAGCTTAATTTAAAAATCTTTAAACATTATTTTAAAGATACATTCTTATTATTGTATGAATGAGTAAAAACCTCGTAAAAACATATTCCCCTTATGAAATTAGAAGCAAGCCAGACAAATGATGATAAAAAATCAAATAAAACGTTGAACACTAATTATTATTGAAAAGACTGACAACTCGCAGAAGATTATATGAGCTGTCTTGATGCTGATGACATAGAACATCTAATTTCAGAAGTGGGGGCTTTTGATGTCATTTTTCAGTAAAAGTGTACAAAAGCGTGACGTCACGCGTTATTTCAACGTACTGTATCGTTGTCTATTTTTTCGTGTTCTATCTGACGGACTAATCAGAATTTTTCAGTAAAATAGAGATGATCTCATCATATCAGCCTTATAATTAGACCTACTGCTGGGACACAAGGCCTCTCCTTGTCATCGAAGGAGGTTTAGGCAGTAGTCCATCATGCTTGCCCAATGCGGAATGGTGGACGTAGTATGAGGTGATCAATACCCCTTTGCTGATCCATTAGTCGCCTTCTACGACACCCACTGGAGGATATGGGGTGATGCTATTCTACTCTGCCGGCATCACACGGCAAAGAGATGATCTACTGTAGCTTATTATTAAATGTCTCTTACTAATATTATGTATAATAAGTTGTATAAAGACTACACTTCGCTTGGTCATTAAAAAAATAACCTGAACCTACCAATGATAAGTAATCGCCATTCGATTATTCACTACGGATTTTTCGTCGCATCGTTTATCGACGGAGGGTAATCGGTTAACAATTTTTGAAGTACATTATTTTCCATCCTACTCTAGCTAAATAAATAAGTAAGAGATGCAATTACTAGCCGTTTGGCAACCTTAATTTCTTGCTCATTCAAAGGTCTCACGGAAAAATTTCCAATACGATAAACCAGTCAACGTAATTTGTGTATCTATCAATGTTTATGATTCACTTATTTACAATCAGTTTGCTATCGATCTGTACATTATTTATTTTCACTTGTTTATGATGGAAAAATTGAGAGAAATTTTCACTTGTCACGTTAGTGTAAGCCATAATGATCTTCGAATTTTTAAGGAGAATTTTATTTATATTGCCCCAAGGTCAAAAACTTGTATTATACACTTTTTTTTTCTTTTAATATTTTTCAGATATTACGTAGTATTTTCCAGCGTAGGTACATGACTACGGAAAGACGGAGAAGTAGCGCTTAAGGTTTATTTTTTTAAATCACACCCTAGAAATGTTGTAAAAACTTTTAGTACGGAAAATCCCACTTCCTGGACAGGGGGTGATATAAAATTTTGTACTTTCCTCGGGCGGTAAAAAAGAAAGCCTCAGATCGCATAGTAATTGCCCTCGCCTTCAACTCCGGCGTTAAATACCTTGATCTGAGACATTCATTGTTTTACCGCCCTAGTTAATAAATGTACTATTAATTTTACGTATTTTCAACAAAGTAGGAGAAATTTCTTTTACCATACTTTTATAGAATGAACTACCTTTTACCGCGACTTCACCCGCTTGGATATCGTTTTTCCATAAAGTAAATTCATCCTACATGACCATATTACCAGGAAAATGATATTCTATATTTCAAACCAGACGTTGCCACGTGATTTACGGGCAAGCATCCAAACTTGCACATAATTAAAATATTAGTAGGATAAAATATTATACAGTATTGAAAATAAACACACAAGCCATTCCTATGTAGAACAAAATTTATTACTTGTAGGAAACGTCTATAAGACGGCAAACGATTCTCAATGAAGTGAGCGTGCATTGGCTGTCATCCAAAACAATGTATATGTATGACGCAACATTTCATAACACTATTAGATTCAGACACAAAGCATTTGCTATTGCAAAAACAAATTGGAGATAAATGAAGCTATTTTCTATACTAATGTTGTGGCAAACAAGCTTACAATATATCTTTGAATATAGGCTAGTGTTAAGATTGTCTATATGCTACGATGAAAGCTTGGTCACCGTTTATTTTTGTGCATATTAATATCGTAAAAATCGACATAAGTATGAGCAAACATGGTTGTCCTACAAAATCGTAGCAGCCGCATCAGCAGCCTGAAACTATTATTAAACTGGACATGCAGGACCTATAGCCTCTCTTTGTATAATTGGTCCATATACTGCACGTGTAAAATGTTTGAAAGTAGGCCCAATACAAACTAATTTTATAATGTAGTGAGACTAAGTTGTGTAAATCATAAGTATTTAATAATGATTAAATACTTAAGAACTATTGTTCTTAATTTTTAATACAACAATTGTTGCTACGAAGAGTCGCTTGTCTGTCAGTTACATAACTCTATAGTTAAAGACGTCAGCAGCCTACGTTCACTGTTGCATTTTGCAATTCTTATTCGTAAAATTTGGTAATTTGGGTTAAATGATGACTCATGCTGTCTCACTCTATTAACTGGTGACGAGAGAAAGGTGATGCAACCTTGCATAAATACAGTTAGAGATCTCCAATGAGTTACTTAGAAACAGAAATGCCTACCCTCAAACACACACATCAAGAAAAGTTTGCGTCTAGTTGTAAAAAAATTGAAGTTTCATGATTTTTTACGTACCTATTTCAAAGGCATATTTTGTTTTTTAGGTAGTTAATTATTAAGTTTAGTTTTAATAATATATTTTTGAAACAAAAAACAAATGCTTATAATACAATTCAATGTAAAAAAATTATCAAAATTTTTTCATAAGCGCTAACTTTTTTGATGTGTATCTTCAATCTGAACACATTCATTCAAGGTTATATGCGTGAAGTACTTAGTTGTAAATTGCTTAGAAATACATCAATTGTTGTGTAAATTAAACAAGTATATAAACACAAAATAATAATAAATTTATTAACAACACTTCTGGACAAGGATGAACTATTCTCAGAAACATCAAAATAGTTTATATTTCGAAGCATACTTATCTTATGAGGAAAAATACTCTAAAGGTTTGGCAAAAAGGTGACTCATTTCTGATTCTCAATACCACAAATGTTAAGTAAATTGTAATGGGATATGGTTTTCCTTCAAAGTGTCTATATACTAAACTTTTTTGAAAATCAACATTCATTTTCCTTATAATCACGTTTCACCATAAACGACCTTTAGAGAAATAACATAAAGTACACAATAGAAGGTCACTTGTTTTGTATCAAAATACCGTAGACATTTTAATACGTTTTTAATTTGAAGTAGTAAATCCAGTATGTTTGAATAGGTAAGGTAGGTTAAAATTATAACATTTAATTTTCAGATTTAAAAAGGTATCATAAAAAATACTTTCAATCTGTACAAAAGTCAAATTCCGCGTAGTTGTGTCTATAATTTAAATAGCCTTATTTATATTATATCCAAGCTCCAGTAATGAAACCGCAAGAAGTAGAAGTATATTTAATGTCTATGTTTAGAGTTCTCATCCTAAGGTTTTTGAGATACTTTTTAAAAGCCAGTTTCGATGGTTTCCAGTTGGAGATAACTCTTTTTCAATGATCTTGCCCCTTATTCAAGCCCTATGGTCAACGATTTGACGGTGTTGCATGTCTGTGCAAGTCACTCGCTTGCATAGACATGCAACACTGTCGCAAACTATATGAAGGATCATCATGATCATCACCAACCATTTCAGCCAATATACTACCACAGATATAGACCTCCGCCTCCTTAGATTGATATATCTGTGGCCTCCCCCAAGGATCTCCAGACCGGTCGGTCCTGCGCTGCCCGCATGCGGGAAGGACTGGACGAGGACCCAAAGGATCTGAAGGTGGACTGACGATCTGGTACAAATGGTATTATAGGAGGTTATTACTGTATTAAGGACCCTAACCCTTTATACAGCCCGCATGATTATAAGACTTAGGGATAAAAGAGCAATTTCATAAGGATAATTTATTGAACTGAGTTTATTTAATTTATTGATAAGCAAGATTTATTTACAGTACAAATGTCATACAAAGAGAAGCAAAGAGCAAACTCAATTATAAATCTGTCATTCGCAGGTGGCAGCTGTCTTATCATTAGAAACAGACGAGCCATATAAGCACTTAAAAGTCCAACATTGTATGCAAGTTTGAGAGACATGTGTGAGATATAAAAATCTATTTTTGATCACGTAAAAGATCAGTTTGCGTTAAGTTCTTTCGCGTAGCTGAAACTCTTATTAAAATAGCTTAGTCGACAAGGCTGGGCATTACTACATTCGTTGTCATGCGTGGTTAGGCATCATTACGTCGCTTCCACCTATTACTCTGGACGCTTTCTTGATATCGCATCGAGTTTCCAACTTAATTGTACCAGCACTAACACCCACTTAGCCGAGCTATAAGACTGCTAATGACCCAGCTTTGGAAGAAATTTCTTGAAGTCATCTCGACACTACTTTCCATTTTGATGGCATAGTATTAACAATTGGAGTCAATGGTTGGTATTAAATAAATTATCGGAGTCGGAGATGTTGACCCTGAGGGGTTGCGAGCTAAACAGTGGGTACTTCAATTTGCAATTACTTGACCATCAATCGTGTATGATGTTCAAACAGCGTCTTAATTTTTATTAAATTTTACTTCATATCATTATACATTATAGTTGATAATGTTAAAAACGTTCAAAAAACTATACCTACTAGAATATAATATCATTAGTCTTTGATCTTAGAGTAATAAATAAACCATTTACTTTAGGAATAAACAATAGAGTAATTACATATTAATTGAATGATGACAAGTCTTGGGTAGATTAGTTGGACAAACAATCGCCGGATAACTAAGCCGTGCATTTTTTTTTTCTAGTTTTTAAAAAGCATAATTAATTTCTCAAGCCTTAGCTTAACGTTTCCTACTAGTGGACTTAATAAATAAAATATCTCTTATATTTTTGTTGCTGAAAGTGTCTGGTCATTTATATCTCTGCGAAGTTTATCAATCAATTAATCGTCTTTTCAAAGTGTTGAAGGCGCATCAAAGATCTCATCTCCTTTGAAAGAAAATCTATTTAAACTTTACCTTGCCATTTAGTCAATACCACGAACTGTCCAAATCCATCTGACTCACGTCGAATGTGTTTGGGCATTGAGATTTATTGCGTTCAAATAACTCTTCAAGTTCTTTCCTGATGAGAGGCCTTGCTCTGATGTTGTGATCAATATGTTACTCTAAAAACAATGCTAGACTTATCACTAAATCACTTCCGACATTGTCTATTTCGGTTGCGTTCGGAGATCAATCGTGCTTGAATGTGCGTAAACAAATGTTCCAAAAAAAACTTAAGCTTAATAAGTTTTTTTGTTTTTATTTTACGTTGATAAAAAATAAAAAAACATTTAAATTTAGTTGATTTAATTTTTAAAATAAATAATAATAATAGCCCTGTGCCAACAACAATGATCAATAAAAAGGTTTAAAAGATCGTGAGTGATAATAAACTTCTGACTTTTCTAGTCTTCTTCCGTCTTATCTGTATAATTTAAAATTATAAAAATGAAACTATACAAGGTGTTTGGTACATGGGGTATGAAGCCGGCACCTACCAATGCTAACATAGTCATATAAATACTTTGGTGATATTAAAAATTCAAATTTGTAAAAGTATTTTTTTAATTTTCCATACATTTAGTTTTTTTGATCGAACTATTTGTATGAAGAATTATTTTTTTTTTACATTTTTATGTTTTTGATATCACCATAGTATTTATATGGCTATGTTAGCATGGGTAGGTGCCGGCTTCATACCCCATGTACCAATCACCTTGTATAAATGTTTTGAATTGTCATGCATTATGCTATTAAAATCCTTCACATTATTCCTTGTCAATTTATTCATGACTAATTTTTAAAATGGTTATTTTGCCTGTGCAATTTTGCTGTTAATTTAATAATCTTATATTATTTTTTCCTTAACAAAAATTATTCCAAATTAATATTAACGACAAAGAAATGAGTACTCAAAATATGATCAAAGAAATTCTAAAATTTTCCTGCACATTTAAAAAAAATTCAACTTATCTTCATTGCATTTTAATTGAAATAATTACGCTAAGTATTGAAACTTTATATGTTTCTTCTTAAGATACAATCTCGTTAAACTACTTAAGCGAGCTTTAAGTTACAAAGTAAGACTTGAACACCAAGGTCGCACTGCTTTTGATACTCGAGAACTCGGAAGTAAACCCTTTGAAGGTCGCTTCAAACAGGTAAGACAAAAGCTACCTTAATCTCATTGTAATACGGTTAGTTTTTCGAGCGATCAAAATTAAATGGTTCACGTTTTTATTATTCGAACCAGTTCTTGCTGTAAATTACACATTTCAAGAGATACGGTCGCTTTTGTGGCATTTAAGTTGCACATAAAGGCAATTTATTTTAATTTTCATCGGTTTAATCTGATTCAGACAAATGGCTTTTATTAAATGGAGTTAACCAGACCTTTAAATGTACCTATCATAGTTGTTGTAATATAAATATTGTTATATCAACTGAGTTTGTCTTGGTCTTTGTCTAATACATATATTTTTTCCACTTTAAGTAAGGAATGAACGTCAAAATAAACAATGAATTAAATGTGTGATAAAATTCACAAAAAACAAAGACTTCTAAAGACATGTAGGTAAATGCATTTATGTGTAGTTTTACAACGAAAATGGTTATAAAATTTACTTTTAAAAATTATTTAAGAAGATTTGAACATACTCGTATCACAGATTACTCGTGGCTCGTAAGTATAAGCATAAATTAATAAGCACTATAAAATAAAGCACGTTTTTCTCATACGTCCGCACGAAGACATGCGATCATGTAGACTATAGAATCTGGCGATGATCAACATCAGCATAACATAACTGTGCAATGTGCCTGTGCACAACTTACCATTATAACAGCCTCTAACAGCTTTACTTACGGACAGCGAAATACAAATTATAGGAAAAGAAATAATTTCTGTCATAATTGTTTCTTCTCAAGGATTAAAGGAGTTTCCTAATGTTAAGGGAAATGCAAAAACTTAACTCGAGAAACTAGTATTGATTTACTGTTCGAATAATTACATAAAATTCTACTACTTACTAAACTCGTTCGATTTAATTTACGCTCGATCGAGAATGTGACAGATGGACTCAATAATAATCAATAGTTTTAACCATTAGTATATATCCATTAGTGTCAAATAAATCGAGTTATTATAAAACAACTTTCAATCTAAATAAATCAATGTCTATTCAACACGAGAAGAACTGTTATATTGATTTACTATCCAGTTGAATAATCGGCATAATCGTTTAAGTTGGGGAGTGGCTAAGAACCTGTAAACGTAGCAACTTTTAGTTTCCTATGACTTTTCTATCAAGTTTATTATCATTAAGACGATTAGTTTTAAAATGTCGTTCTATTACTTATATTAGAAGTCATAATAATTTTGTAACACTAGTCAGAGGAAGACCGAACAAAAGTGGGATAAACTGAGTGAGAGATGGGGATAAAAAGGTGTAAACATTGTAAGCATACCGTCAATCACAAATAAAATTGGGAACAGAACGTGCAATTTTATATAGTAATGATGGATAATATTATTTATAAATGGATCTATAAATATATATAAAATTCAAAGTCCTGACTGAGATACCAACGCACAGCCCAAACCACTGAGCCTAGAGACTTGAATTTTTGCACATAGTCACCTTAAACAGTGTAGGCATCCACTAAGAAAGGATTTTTGGAAATTCCACCCTTAAGGGAGTAAAATGTCCACGCGGACGAAGTCGCGGGCGGAAGCTAGTTAGAATATAAGTATAAAAGTATGAAAATAGAAAATCTGTTACGCTACATAATGATGAAAACACGTAGCATTCGATAGGTACAGTCGCAGTGCGATTGCGGGGAAGCCAGGAGCGGTGCCGGGGACTTGTGATTAAGTTGCAAACTTAAAGCTGTGATTCCGTGAGAGCCGCTTTAGATTCAAACATATATTCCAATAGATAAATTTTATTATATACATTCCAATAGATGAATATAATTTAGTGATATGTATGATAAATATTTCAATGAGGCCTACACGTATAAAAATATAATTTAAAATATTATAAAATTTTAAGATTGCATGTCTTGAAAAAAATCGACCTGCCCCAGGTGGGACTCGAACCCATCATTCTCTGCAATCCGGGCGGCTGAGATAACCATTACGCTACCGGCGCACTGCTTTGGCTGTCAAAATTTTCAGTGCTTAGAGCTTATGTTTATATGGTAAACATTGTTTCATTAAATCTTTGAAATTGGCACTTCTAAGATCCGAACGAAATAGTTTGCAAATATTTCACGTCCAGAAACGAAATTACCTTTTAAAATGGAATATTTTTTGAGTTTACAAAATCGTAAATAGTTTTTTAAAATTTGAAAAAACTTTTTACGCGTTTGTAAACGCAAAAGTTATTCAATTGCATGTCTTATCTTTATGCCAACTAGATAAAATGTCACATTTCTTCCTATGTAGGCATTAGACCAACCACAAAACTTATTTTGGCCTGTAAGTAATTTAGCTATTTCCTATTCTATTCAGAGAAAAAGTTTCGCAACTTTTTTCTAAGAACAGTTAGTTCAATGGTCGCTATTTGACTTCTGATTTTCACTGGTACCTTAGTAGGTCGAGGACGAGGTTCTTGTTACGTGAATCTTGTATTAAACGGTAGGTGAAAAGAATATACAAAAACAGTTGGATGAGGTACAAAATGACACCCCATATGGAGATTAATTAATTTGCGTTTTGAAATGAAAAAAAAAACAATAGTTAATTGAAGCACAAAATGACACCCCATATGAAGATTAATTAATTTGCGTTTTGTAATGAAAAAAAAAACAATTAATTTAATTTTGTATATATTTAAAACCCTAATAATTGCTTATATCATACTGCCTTTTAAATTAAAAGCAATGTGACTTTCTTTATCTATTCTTAAGCGTCAGTTAATTTGTGCTTTTCATACCTCTCTTTCTTTTCAACCGAAAAATTCACTGTCGCTATCTAGATAAAAACTCAAATCAAATAAAAAATATCCCGTTTGAACTTTCGACGAGTGATTTTGTTCCCAATATTGATGCAGTCTCTACAAACTCTGCACTATTATACTTCTTTGGGCTTAACAAGTTTTACAGAGGGGTTAACAAATTTTACAGAGAACTTACACATAACGCATTTAATTACAACGACCTTATAACAACCCAAATATTTGTTCTTAATTATAAAATTTTTGGTTAGTAATCGTTAATGTCATTTAATTCATGAGAAAATTGACTAGGTATCCAACAGAATTAATAATATCACAAAGAATTAAACTAATTTTAATTTAATCTTGAAATAATAAGAATTTCTAATTGAGGACGAGAAAAATATTTTATATCTAAAAGATCGATCTAAAATTAAACCACCTCCACGCTTACTACATATCTTATTCCATAACGCAATTGTGAGTCATCGAATTACGAAAGTAAAATATTCCAAGACATAGCCAATATTCGCCAATGCTGGACAGTCCACATTGAGAAACTATGGTTGAGTCAAGTAATTAGCTACGCTGTGTTGCAATGTCTTATGAATAAGACGAGGTAGCCTACTAGAGCATACCGTGACGGTGTTCATTCACCAAGTTTTCTTATCATTCGCAATGTGGGTGTTGATTCGTGAAATGAATGGTGGGGTAACTTTTTATTTGAAAATGAGGTACAAAAGTCATTCGTGTAAATTACTTAATTTTTTTGGGGTGTGAGGTATTTTCTCTGTCGCATGGTATATTTTTCGATATATTGTCATGTCAAATTTGTTAGGACCCTACAAGGTGGACGCCACTGGATGCAGACAGCGCAGGACCAGTCGGGTTGCAGATCCTTGGGGAAGGCCTATATCCAACAATCCGGAGTCCCTTGGCTGAATATGTGACATTTGGCATCACATATGCTAATGTAACCAGGTCTGAAATCATTTTAGACGGCGTAACCCCCGTGCGTAACCCCCGTTTTGTCTGTTAGGGGTTGAATTTCGGAAAATCCTTTCTTAGTGGATACCTACGTTGAAATAAGTTGTTTAGTTTTGCTTTCCTTTATAGTACATAAAAAATGCAAGTGAATACTTGGCTTAATTTTACTTTAAGAACCTGTTAAGAACAGTTCAGTAGTAGATAGAGGGTGACTAATTTTTAGTAAGCACAGCACTAAAACATGCGCTTTCAAAGTTTATGGAATCATTGTCAAATTAACATGTAGCGTTTAAATGGCGTTATGGTGACTCAAATGTAACGTTTTTTATGGACTGTAACATATACAATTATACCTCTCGTCTGTCCAAAACCATAATCTGGCGTTTGTCAAAAAGTGCCTGTCTGGCAACACACCTGATTCGGACATCAACTTTACAGATGTACCATATTTAATAAAAAGTCCTGGATAAAAAATTACATATTTAAAGATAAATGATATTCTTATTAATCTTATGTTATAAATACCTAAACCCCTTTAGGGATTATAAGTGTGACTATATACAGGTACGTATGTATATAACTGAATGAATTAATATTATATGAGTCAAAGGAAAATACTAACTGTTTGTAATGAAATGGCCTCTCTTTCGTAATAAAATTTAATTACTCAGAAGTGAGCAGATTACATCTTGTCGTAAGATTTCTCTACCTTTTCGATTAAAACGTGAGCTGTTTTGATTGCTTTCATAAATGGCTTTAGTTCTACTCGAGATTTTTTCGTGTTATCGGTAAATAGAATCAGATAAACGTTTTCAATAAAAGTTTAATTAACTGTAGGTATTATTAAACTGACGATATGACAAAGGAAAATGTGGAACCTTAATAGCGAAGTAATTTACTCTACAATTAGTTCTTACTTAGGATATAATAATAATAAATTTAAAGATGAACAACATCAAAAACCAAGATATAAGCACAAAGCCTCAAGAATTAAGTATAGTGTATTTACTTACACATTTGCTGCCGCCTTGTAATTTTTCTTAGTATATTTGAAATAATTAAGTACATTTGATAAACCACTCCAAAAATAACAATAAACGCTTTTATGCAAACATAATAGAAAATACACAATACAAGAAGTCAAAAAAGAAACAGTTGATACATCTACAGTATGTTACAGAAAAACTTACTATTTTACTACAAGGTGTGGTTTGGTACTGAATAGTCTTGTAGTTGACAGTGAATCTTTATTACAAAATTATTGAAATTATTGTAACGAGATAAAGGACTCGTAAAGGAACAAAAACTAATCTAATAACTATGAAAAGATAATAATTATAATAACTCTTATTTCCAGCCACTAAGGCCCATAATATAAATAGCTTAGAAACTAACATACATAATATTATTAAGAGTATATTTTTTGTTAGTAAATAGCTTATGTTAGTATAACGCGAGTATTTCGGTTTAAGAATATTATTTGCAGTCTTAGACTATAAAAATTTTGTTTGTATCAATATGAGAAAACCTAAAAGAACTAATTCTACTTCCCATTATTGTTAACAGATCCTCTTTTCACTATTTCTCTTCATTTTTAATTACAAAATAATTAATACACATATCTGTGCAATTGTTATTCGTCATAAATTTGGATTTCCGCGAATCTTATCGACTTCTATTACAGAAACTTAGAAATTTTAGAAGTAATTTGGAACTTTGCTTATTCTATTGTAATTGAATAACAATAATGGAGATAGTTTAAAACTTGACTATGACTAACATGCCTCCTAAAAACACCATTTTAGTTAGTTTATAGTATTAAGAGGAACCAAATTTAATTAGCACTGTTATTACGTCTGCAAACGAAACGTATTTGCTAATACATGGCGAACGTATGCTAGATTTGCGTATCATTGAAACAGGTGTCTGTTTGCAGGTTAGATCATTTTTAATTCACAGCAAGATGAAAATTTACTTAGTGGTAATCAATTTGTACTTTGTCCTTGATGGACATGTATCTTAACAGTGCGGAAAATTAGTACAGTAACTAAAAAGTAGGTTATATTATTTAAAACATTAGCCGAGTGATGCCGGCAGAGTAGAATAGTATCACCCCACAACCTCCAATAGGTGTCGTAGTAGGCGACTAATAGACCAGCAAATGGGTATTGATCACCTTAGACTCGGTCCACTAATCCGCATTGGGCAAGCGTGGTGGACTACGGCCTAAATCTCCTTCGATGACAAGGAGAAGTCCTTATGTCCCAGCAGTGGGTCGTATTATAAAGGCTGTTATAATGATTACTTAAAGATAAAGATAGCCGTTATTTCTAAGAATTTACATGTATAATTTTTAAATAGATTTATTTATTTTTAATTTGTAACTATCCCTAGCTTGTCCTCTGACATAGGCCTACTCCAAGTTTTCAATTCCGCTCTGTTCTGTGCTTTTCGTGCCCATATTCCTTCTGCTACCTTCCTCCTCCCATCTACGGATCTGCCTTATATTACTTAGAGATAACAATTTAATGATTTTGATTAGCTACAGAGAATTACCTTTAAATGAATTAAAACATAGAGTAATCTAATGTATAAAAATCCCGTGCCACGGTGTTTGAGGTCGCGCTCGTACGTATGAAACAGCTCAACCGATTTCTAAGATTTTTTTGTGTATATTTGCTAGATATAATATGAGAATAGGTTATAAAGTATATTTCATAGGACTTAAAAGAAAAATATATACATATATATGTCAGAGCAACGTCGGCCGGTTCAGCTAGTTCTCATAAGAATAATAAACACGTGTTTTTTATTATTTTTTATTCTTGACAGGGAAGCTTATTATCTGATGATAGATAAAACAATAAATACATATCACGATATGTGGTTATTTTCCAATATACATTGACCTGTAAAGATAATTATTTTTAAGTCATTGCCAAATTGTAAACTGTTGGAGTTTGTTTCGCAATTTCTTTTCCACCAGCATCCATTTGTCCGAAGCGGCGGCTTAGGGGTTTTGGAAGATTTAAAGGTGCTTAGAAAAGGTTATTTACATAAAGAGCTATTTGATTTCGATTTTTAAATGAAGCTTCTAAAAATCACCTTGTGCTAAAGGAACTTAAAGGCAACAAAGTAAAATATATAAATCTCATGAACCTATAAACTTTGCTATTTACATACGACCAACTAGAATAACTAGATTACTTGCGAAAATAACATCTCTCGCGCTCAACTCGATTAAGCGAATCGATGCAAATAATCGGTACGTGGGCGTTTAAATCGATTTGCCGGCGCCGGCGCAGCCCAATCGCGTTGGTGAAAGGGAATGTATTTGCGTCATAAATGGTCCTACGGCCTTGTGCGGTTGGTTATGTGTATTATCGAATAATTGTAAGCTTAGTACTCACGACATTGCTACAAAGCTTATTTTATTTATGTAACTAACGTTATTTTTCTCAATTTATACAATAAAATTGAGTTTCCTTTATTTCAGATCTACTTCTTTGTAATACAAATAGTCATGAACTCCGTCGGCACAATTTTCATATCGAACATTTTGAGAAATTCTTATTTAGTCCAATTCCCTTCATATCTTATCAAAGATTTCCTTCACACTAGTGAAGTTTAAAATTGGTAAAATTATATATTCATATTGAAATTCATTTATTTGCCTTCTTGTTGTCATACATTGGTCTTACAAAATTGGGCCAAAACAAGAACCCTATTATTTCTATTTATTTATTTAATGGCATAATATGTATTCCGAAGAAGCTTATTATATCTATAGCCCTACTTCTTTTAATTTCTAACCTTCTTCTAATAACTAACATCTACCTTAAAAAATACCGGCGAAAATAAAAACTTATTACATCTATTATTCTAAAGTAATCAAAATAACAAACAGATAATATATTTTATGCTATCAGCGCAGGTGTTTGTTTTAAACTTCACGTGACTTTTCTATCATAATACTGAATCACTGTCGTTTAATTTTAGACATGATGTAGTAAATGATTATGAAAAATTTTAGTAATATTAGATAATATTGCTAAATTTATATTTTCTCCAATTTCATGACTGCAGTGAAATAGCTCTCCTTTAGTAGCTTTTTGTTTTCTGGCGCCGGCGTTTATGGTTTCTAGAGCTTCACACGGTGAACTGAAACATAAAACTTCATTGTTCGTTTAGGTAAAATGTGTACACTTATTAAAGTGAAATTTGATGCCATCGGTTCAAGAGTCTACTAGGAGGCCTTGTTCTGAGAAGAACTGGGAAGAAACCCAGCAAGTTTGTCTGTTACTTTACATTCTCTAGAGCTTAAGAGATAGGGAAGGATTTATGTAACACAACATTACGATTCCGAGCTATTTATTTATCTAAAAATAAACTTGCAGGCCCACAGAATGCTCCAAAGCGCCCACAAGTCTAGCCAAACAATAATATAAATTAATTATATTCAATTCAATTTTCACAATTATAATAATTACACAGGAATACAAATGTCATCATCTAAATATATATAACTCAAAGGTGACTGACTGACATAGTGATCTATCAACGCACAGTCCAAACCACTGGACGGATCGTGCTGAAATTTGGCATGCAGGTAGATGTTATAACGCAGGCATCCGCTAAGAAAGGATTTTTGGAAATTCCACCCCTAAGGGGGTAAAATGTCAAAGCGGACGAAGTCGCGGGTAGAAGCTAGTAAAATATAAATATCTATTGTGTTGCTGATGGAAGTAAAGTCTCCAGTAGTCCACGCACTCTTGGTTGGCAGCGAGCGAGAGACACCCTGTCTTGCTATCTTGGGCAGTGCCCTACAGATAGCCACATTACCGTTCTTCGACTAATGTTTCACCGATAAATCCCATAGTCGGTTCTAGCAATATTAGTCTCAAAAATGGTATGAAGAAACTATTGTAGCAAGTAATGATGGTAGGTTTAGGTTATTTCTTTATTATATCTTATTCCCCCTAATGTCATAAAAACCTTATTACGCATCGTGAAAGGACTGATTTGTAATAAAAAACTATCGAAAACAACATTAAATATTTAACGACCAAATATAATAGTCTGTTAGGCTGTGGTTAGGCTGTTAATGACTAAAATAATCAATAAAGGATTAATTTGAATACGATTGTTATCAATATATTGAAATATTTTAATAGAAACCGTCGAGTTTGTTTCACTCGGCCTTTTCACTATTCTACATTTTATCAAAAGTTTTATTTTTTTATGCTGTGTTTGGCAAACAAGCATAGGTATATTCTGCCTAATGGTACGCAGTCACGCAGTCACCATAACATGCCGTTGTCATAGTAGCTTTTAGACGACTGTAACACTCGATGTGTCACTCACGTACTGTCAACCCTTATCCCGTGAATTGATGCCCGTGAAGCTCTCGCAAACTTTCGCACCGACAGAAACATAACACTATGAAAATATAGAGTCAATCACTCTATTTTTTTAAGGAAAACATCGTGAGGAAACCTTCACACACCTATGCAGAAATTCTTAGGTTGTGTGTGAAGTCGACCAACCCGCACTTGGCCAGAGTGGTTGACTAAGGCCTAATGGCCCCTAATGTGGGGTAGGCTCGGGCCCCTCGGTGGGGACATTATATGAGCTGTTGATGATGATGATGATTTACTTCTTATCAAGTGCCTAAGAGAAAAAAATCCCCATGTTGATTTTCAGCCTTTGTAATGTCACCCCATTTTCCGCTACATTTTCCCATACATCCCCCTTTTTGTACCCTTTATGGTAGAATTTATAGAAATCCTAAAATATGTCTAATTTAATTGCCAACAGAGAGGTCATGTACCAAATTTTCATGGATTGTACTTAAAAATGACGGATTTCCATACAAACTTCCATTCCTTATTTTACCCCCTTAGGGATTGAATTTTCAAAAATACTGAAATTCGTCTTTTTTTTCACCCCCTTTTCACCACCTTCGAGGGTGAATTTCCAAAAATCCTTTCTTAGTGCACCCCTGGACCTCTTAAGGAACCTACACTACGTACCAAATTTGGAATCTCTAGGCCCAGCGGTTTGGGCTATGCGTTGATATGTCAGTCAGTCATTATTCATTTTTATATATCTAGATAGATAAATAGATTTAGGTAATATTTTTGTCCCGTTAGTTACACGCAGAGTATTAAAACATTGGCAATCAGAGGCTATAAGACGGTATCAGATAAATCAATGTCTTTCACCTGATTGATAGCTCGGCTACAGGAATTCGTTCGGTGGATTCCATAAATCACAGACGTTAGGATATACCCAAGCAGCAGGCGGTCTTCATATAACAAATTGGTGTTATAACTTAGACGAACCTAAACGTTATTCGGGTGACCAATATGACCAAGTTAGATATGGCCATTTATTTTTATGTGTCGCCGAAATGTAATATAATAAATATGAATTTCAAATTTTTCGGAGGCGTTTGTAAAAATAAATACACTTCTCGACAACCCTGAAATCACAAAAAAAATCTTCTCTGTCTAACTAAACCATAATTATGTTTATATGCAAGCAGTTCCTTCAAACATGTTGGAAAAGCGAGTTGCCATGATAACTTAGTTTTTATTATAGAAAACTAGCTGACCCCACAAACGTTGTTTTGCCTTATAAATAAATAAAAAAATTAAGAGTGGACAACCATTATCACTAAGGGGTATGAAAAATAGATGTTAGCCGATTCTCAGACCTACTCAATATGCTCACAAAATTTCATGAGAATCGGTCAAGCCGTTTCGGAGGAGTACTGGAACGAACATTGTGACACGAGAATTTTATATATAAGATTAATTATTATAAGTTTCATAGCTAGGACCAGAAATAACACAGTCTCGTTTATATTATAACTCTAATCGTAAGCGGTCCCTTACCTTACATTGCTTGTAAACTTAGGACAAAACAATCACGCCCTGCCCTGACTATCCCCTTTGCTAGTAATTATATAATAGCTCGTGACTCGTACAAAATAATTTAAATTTTAAATTTAATAGGCCTATAGGATTTTAAGCAATATTCCGCTTACATTGTAAAGCTTAGCTCGAATGAGTTTCGTATCGGCCTTGGAACTTATTTTATATTTCGTTGCGCTCTCCTGGTAAAGAAGCCAAAACATAAATATCATACGATTATTAACATACTCGTTATACCTACATAATAGTCTCCTTTTCTTACATTTTCCGAATTTATTTTGGTTGAACCTTAACTGCTGAGATGATTTTGAGTGTAATCTGACCTGGTCGTTGGCTTTTGTTTGTTTATTTACTTAAAGATTGTACTTTTTGGGATTGGTATTGGGGTACTATATGGCCCATAACGCCAGATGTTGCTTATTGCGTAACGAAATGTTACCTAAGGGTCTGCTCAACCCCTGTTGGGACTACGAGCGTGATCGTATGTATGTATGTATGATTCATTGCGCTCCACTGCCGCCGCCCGCTTCTCCGCGCCCGACCCGATGACGTCACATGGGCGCGCTGCAACAGCGAGCCATCCGCATGCTTATGCTGCTGCTGCCGCTGCTCACCCACTACCACTATCTCAGCGGCCTGCTGGCAAGAAGGAGCCCCCCATTTTCATAAGGAGGGAAATAAGTGCGATGAGGAAGGCTTTGCCAAGGTGGAGTGGAACCACACCGACTTAGGACACCAAACTGCGTCCTGAAGTTGAAACAACGCAGCTGTACTTGTCCTGGTTGCACTGGTCTACGAAGGTGGAGTAGATCGTAGACCGTGTCTGATAGAAGACCACCTCACACTAACCCTTGGGTACGCTATTCTGGGTAGTTTATTCCCCACCGCGCGATTAATCCGTAGATGCGATCTGCACGGATTCCAAAAATTCTCTCAGTCGGCTTTTACGAAACCCGTGGGATTAGAAATATTGTCGCTAAAAAATTAGTAACTTAGTAGTACGTGATGGAAGTAGATGGTGATGATTATATTTTATGATTAAGTAATAATAATCATAATTCATTTATTTCAGGCAACACTATGTTTACATAGATGTTAAAGTAAATAAAGGGCAGATAAATAAATAACTTTAAACTAACATATATACCGAATAATATAACTTAAACACTAAGGCACACGTGGAGTCAGCGACGTGTAGCACACAGTTTAATTCGGCCTTATTCATTACTTTTAATACAGCAGTTACAAGTATTATCTATATGCTAAATGCGCTTTTACTTACTACCTATTACCTAATACTGTCCTTAAAATATTTTCGTGGCGAACGAACTAAAGATGTTCATTGATAGTAAAATCAATAGACTAAGGTACTATTAATACTCGGAAACATACGGAAAAAGACAATCTTTAAATAACTACAAAACGTGCAAAATCACTGGACATCGAACCAAGAAAAAATCTTGTTGCGAGTAGGCACTTCCTGGTAACATGCACCATAAAGCTATTAGCGTAAGAACACTAAATGCTTAGAAATAGTCACAAAAACTGCACAATCATTGCAAAATAAAGGAACGCTCGAAAAGTATTAAAACTGCATTCCGAGAAAACCTAATCCGATAAGTTGTACAATAAAAATAGAAGAACCACTAAAAAAATATTACGAATCGAGCGTAGCAACAGCGCGACACACCGTGGCAGCCATCTTGGAACGTGAGGCGGGAAAACCTGAGACCTTGACAACTGGTTACAATCACTTGCGGAGCTTAGCCTGCCATTAAGTCGCGAGATGAAAAATTTAATTCCATTTGCTATTGTGGTACAAGTTTGTATACATTTAAAACTATTTTATATAAGCTTAAGCAGAAAATTACAGCTTTTTCTCTCTGTTTCAATGCTAAAATTACAGAGCTTGCAACTTGGTGATGGTTTGACAGTAAAATAAGTATAATATTTATTTAGATTTTTTATATCAAAGAGGCAAAAACTTAAAGTTTTATCTACTTTTTATGCAATAACAATTAATAAAGAATGCCTTAATAAAATAATCATCAACAACAGCTCATATAATGTCCCCACCGAGGGGCTCGAGCCTACCTCACATTAGGAGCGATTAGGCCTTATTCAACCACGCTGGCCAAGTGCGGATTAGTCGACTTCACACACAATTGACACATTCAAAAAATTTATTCATAGGTGTGTGCAAGTTTCCTGACGATGTTTTCCTTCACCGTAAAAGCGTAAATTATACGTAAATTAGAATTCAAAATTTGTAAACACATTGGTACGTGGCGGGGTTTGAACCGGTGCCTCCCGGGGGGGGGGAGACAACGCCCTTACGCACTACGCCACCGACGTTTTTGTTAATTAATTATCTTTATTAAATAAGTACTTAAAAATTACATAATATTAATAATATAATGTATTTTTTAAGTACAGATATACTTCGATAGAACAACATTTTAAGTAGATAAAGAAGTTTTTCTTTTACTACTGCGCATTAATATTAAGTTTTATCAGGTAGCCGTTGTAAAAAAATAATTATTTTAATCCGATTAATTTGTAATTTTACGCTAATATGATATCAACCAAATATCAAAGGTATAATCGATAAGTCTTATTCAATCAGCGACATCTCTCGGTAATGTATCTAAACGAACGTCGCAATATGACGTCAATACACGTCGAACGTTTAACTAAATGATTACGGCATTCATTTTCTTAGAACATTTTTTATGTTGTCCTTACATAATTGGCTTTTATTAGCATAAGTACTATATTATAATTTTTCGTAAATTGCTTTATAATTTTATTTTAGCTTTTATCTTGTTAGGTAGGTACTTACACTTATAATTATGTTTGTGTAAGTCCAAAAGGTAATACGTGCTCTGAGTTATATGCGCAATCATATCAGAAACTATGAAATTCGCAGGAGAACTAAGGTCACCGACATAGCCCAAAGAATTACGGATCATAAGTAGCTTATCTAAAGGATTGTAGGCAGAAGGGAACACGTGTGCTGGCAGTGAATTCCATTTCTTGATTGTGCGACAAAGAAACGAGTTTCAAATTTCTTAGTTCGCGTTGGAATGGTAGCCACAGTTTGTCGGTGACAACGTAGTCCAGCACACGCAGTCCTTAAAAGGAAGGGAGACGGTGGGATTAGGGAAATAAGCTCCTCAGAACACTCGTCGTGGTACAGACGGTACTTGTAACGTACGTGGTACTTGTAATAATAATCATTCATACACAATGGCAGCGAGTATTACGGCACAAGTGGTGATATTGATATGACGTGATACAAATATGTTCTACTTTTGATCCTGACTGTACGACTTATCGCTCTCTTAATAAGATGGTATTAGCAAGCTACACGGACTTAATACACTACCTACCACTAAACCTACCGAGAACTTTGGCAAACTGGTTGGCAGACAAGCGTACCGCCTCATCATCATCATCAACAGCTCATATAATGTCCCCACCGAGGGGCTCGAGCCTACCCCATATTAGGAGCGATTAGGCATTAGTCAACCACGCTGCAAAGACCCATACTTGGTTGCTTAACTTTCGTGATCAACTACTCAAAAGTTGCATATATATTTTGATGTTATAGAATGCATGTTAAATTTGGTTGCAGCACAGATTTAATAATAAGTCAAAGTCAAAGTCAAAATTTCTTTATTCATTTAGGTACAATTTGTACACTTATGAAAGTCAATTTTGATGCCATCGGTTTGAGAGTAATACAAAGAGATATGCCAAGCCGGCGTTTAACTTGTGACAAGTGTATGCCCTGTGGGCATACATTTCCGCCACTTCGCCTTCCAATAAAGTCAATTGAATTCGTAACTCAGCGATTTGACCGATCTCCTTTGCGGCTGTGCTTAACTTTCATCGCTTCGCAGTCCTTAAGACGCGCGCAATGAATAGTGTATATTACGGCATGCTCAACTAGAACCATGTTATGTAGTACGGCCGCTGATCGCGACACTCGGTCTTCCTATGAACTCGGCGATTCGACCGATCTACTTAGATTGATATATCTGTGGGTAGCAATAAGTTAAATCAAACTCGAGTTATCGTGGTAACGCACAGATACACATAGACGTAATTCCAAAAACGGGTTTTTTGGACTCAGGGAGGTCCGAAACGTGTAAATCCGTCAAAATCTCGAGGTCGAATTTTTTGACGATTACAAGACTTCCTCTTTACTACGTATACGAGAAAGTAAAAACAACGACCAGGACAAATGTTACACTCAAAATCATCCCAGCAGTCCGGGTATACAAAGAATTGAGTGAAAAATAACAAAGTTTAAATAATACTTTTGGCTCCCAAAGCATTTTAGCAACCGTATATGGTGCGTCGCACTAAGATTACAAGTATCTAATCAAGCGAACTTTGTTCGTATGATAACATATCGATAACCACTGAGTTATCTTAATAATACAATATATACTAAAAAAACCTATTAACTATCTGTTAGTTGGACAGTGCACGTTAAGGAATATAATTGTTGGTTAAGTGTTTTTTTAATAAGCTGAAAAATAGTACACAAAATGCAGTTACCGTATTTCTACGCTGGTTGGAAGGACATTTGTTGCTGGGAATGCCTGCAGGTTACATTTTTTTTACTGGTTTTCTGTTGCCATTGAATTAATTAATGCGTTAATTCCTCTATTTAATTTTTTTTCAAGTGCAATCGAAGATTGTGTACCTAATTGTAGATATTGAGAAGCTTTAATGACAAGAAAATAACAGCTTTTACAGTGAAAATTAGAGATTAAAATTTATGAAATTTTTATACTTTAAAAAGATACTGTAATCTCTACTTAATATTGCGTACTTTTTTAATTATGTCACCGTTATTTCTTCGCATGACGTGTCATAAAGATTATTTTTCTTTGTATTTTGGTTAAAAAGATAGCGTTGAGTGTTTTGTTTTCACTGAAATATTTCGGTCTTTATCTCTTAATATACTCTTTATTTACCTATCATTGTTTTTGGAGAATAGACAATAAAAAATGTTAGAATATTTTCATATGCGCAGCTAGGTATCTAGCAATATACCTATACCATACCTGTATTAGTATTTAGTGTTCTTGAAATTCGAAGTCCACACTGCTGTTACGACAGATAGCCAGCGGTCGTTCCCAATGAGGGTTGGTGACAGGCAAACGGCCGGCCGTAAAAAGCAAATGACCTAAATTATTGCAGTATTGTCCATATCAAGGTATATTGCACCAACGCCCAAAAAAATGGGAGCAGGTTAGGAAAAAGGAATTTGAAATTCACATGAAAAAAGAATCAATCTAAATATATATAACTCAAAGGTGACTGACTGAATCAATCTAAATATATATAACTCAAAGGTGACTGATATCTATCAACGCACAGCCCAAACCACTGGACGGATCGGGCTGAAATTTGGCATACAGGTAGATGTTATGACGTAGGCATCCGCTAAGAAAGTATTTTTGGAAATTCCACCCCTAAGGGGGTAAAATTTCGACGCGGACGAAGTCGCGGGTGGAAGCTAGTGCGAAATAAAATCAGTCTCTTTCTTTTGTCGTCTTCATTTTCTTTTATTTATTTTGTCTCATTTTATTTTATAATTAGTTGTTTTATTAAGGTAACAACCATTGCCCAAGTTAGGAAAAACTCTTTTAGTAAGCGATAAACTTGTGGGAAATTTCTTCTTCATTTTGTATAAAAATGTCTGTTATTGACAATTGTAAACTTCTCGAAATAGAGAGTTTGAGTAACAAAGTGTTTTACTTTAAATGGAAATTTAGAACGAACGTACTATGAGCAATTAACTGCTTAGAACGAACATACTATGAGCAATTAACTTGCTTTCCCTCTCTGCAACGCGATGTATTCGACACCCGCGCGGTAACTCCATGAAATGCTAAGAATTTTCGTCTATTTTTTGACTAAAAACCATCACGTCACAGGGAGTTTTCTGAGTTGTTCGCACTCAGGCCGCTCACTACCGCTGCATTCCGCCATTGTTCCCGCGTCAAATCAGTCTGGATGCCTGGTATTTCACGCAATTGCCTGCCGCGCACCATAAGACAGGAGTAGAACCAACTACCACCAGTGGTGTTCCCGAATCGATCGATACGACCTCAAAATTTTCAAAAAGAAAGCGTATTTCTTCGCATTTGCGATTCCTATGTTGTTTGCAGATGTTTATGGACTTATTATCAAGTGAACCGTCTTCTCGTTGGTCCCCTTTCCCAAAAAAATAAACATAGTAGAAATATAATTAACTCGCAACGAAAAACTGGTTTATCTTCTTCACTTTGGATACATAATACAGAAATAAGAAGAGAAGATAGCAGATATGCCTTGAACTCTTTGCATTTTTTATATTCTGTAGCTGTATTTTCGACTTGAATATGAAAGAAAATAACACTAATATTAAAAATAAGTTAGCACGTTAAAATAAATAACAATCATGTGAGCTGAGACATACATAGTCTTAAAATAACTCCTACATCCGAGCAAATAAGACACACAATCGCTTACTTAATTTTCGATAGCAATCTACTACTTTCTTTGCCATTTTCTTTCGCTAATTAAACCCCATTTAATACAAAAGATAATAGTCAAGTAACAACTAGCCTAATTAGAGCTTTGACTTATTTGACTCGTATTATCTGACGCGATAATAACAACATATTGTTGCAACATTATAATTACTTTTGTAGACTATTGTTATATTTAAACATTGAATCAGCAACTACGTTCAATTATAATAAAAACATTGCGTATTAATGCGGCTCTCAACCAAATATAGCTGGACAGAGAGAAGCCAGCTCGCGTGGCGACCTCGTACCGGGAGACGCAGCGTTGGTAGTTTACATGGTTACCGACGATCTGAGGCCTTAGTATGAGTTTTGATAGTTTTCGAGCTCGATCAAACGTATCGTCTCTTTGCATATATGCCCACTGTTTCTGATAGTTTACGCTAGAGGCGCTAGTGGGCAATGTATGAAAAATACGATACGTTTGATCGAGCTCGAAAACTAACAAACTCATACTAGGGGTACTGGTGAAGGGCACGGGAAGCATCGGATTGGAGATCATTGGGGGAGTTCTATGTCCAACAGTGGGCATCTCAAGGATGAGTTGATGATGACCAGAGAAAGAAGCGAGGATAGTGCATTTGAGTTGGTGCTCAACTCATACATTAAAACCTACACTTTGGTCACAAGTACCAAACACCGCTCCCGGCTGCCTTTTCTACATCACTATGGACCCAGCACCTGTCGGTGAATCGTCTCGTTTCCGTTCTAGTACTTCGCCCACCAATTTCAAATCCAAAGGCCCACTTTAAAAAGGCTGAGCAGAAATATGTTTATGCTTAATTCCTGTTACGTTACCACTGTCCTGTCGGTATAATACACTTGAATACGTCTTATTTTCTTAACATTACCATTAGCTTGAAAAATTTGAATTTACAAATGCATGATAAGAAAAAAAACTGTTGAAGTTTGAAAAACCTCACTGTCATATATAAATATAAAAAATGGTTAAGACATTTTGTTATTAATTATTAAATTTTGTAGTTATTAGTGCAATAGCCGATCGAAATTAGAGCGTCCTGAGGAAAGACCTTACAGAAAACCGTGGTCATAACACGCTACATATTCGTACTTGTAATGTGTGATCGTCAGTGATTGGTTTTGATAATGGATTGGCAGTGCATGTGCAGGCAGCACGCAAGTGACACCTTACTATAACAACAACATTGAGCTCAAGGCAGCTCTTTGAACAGACCGAGAAATTTGAAATATTTAAAAAAAAAGTTTATAAAATGGATTCATAAAATATGGATTTACTAATTTTCTCAAACATTTCAAAGCATACAAATTAAATATAAGACCAAGAAATTGTCGCAAAATCATTTTCGCACATCTGCGTAGGCGCACGCTAACGGCCGCCGCAGTGACATAAGTCTTAGTCAGATGGCAATCCCACTTACACAATCACAACGGATCATAAATAGACCCTCGATCATTATGTATACATTGCGTCAATTTAAATAAACGTGAATATACGCTTCTCGGGGTTTTGCGAACAATTACATAGAAGGCTGTTTGCACTTCTAAAGCTTAATCGTCATAAATGCATCTGCATAATATTCCTCATTATCATTATTATAAACTTATAATAAACGGATGATAATATGAAAAATATAAACCTTTATATTTGTAACCAAACGACTTATACTAGTATAAAGCGAATGTTGCTATTTTACGCTAAAATTAGATTCTAGACGACAGTGAGGTTCCCGCGCGGTAGATAACTGTCGGCTAGAAACCCACAACCCTGTAGTCCACAACCGTGCGTATTTCGCGCAGTATTCTGCCGTGAACCACAAGACTGTGGAACCAACTGTCGCCAGTGGTGTTCCCGAACTGAACCTCAAAATCTCCAAAAAAAGAACGCATTCCTTCCTTAAAGATCGTCAACGCGTTTTTGATTCCTGTGGTGTTGCCAATAGATGGTCATTGGTAACACCAGGGTAATCGCAAATGCGGTAATTATTTACCACCAGGTGAACTGTCTGCCCGTTTGTACCAAAGTCCTCGTCCTCTTAAAGAAAATCTCCGGTGACCCTGCACAAGTCAATTATTAAGGAAAATCAGCCGGGACCAATTGCTTGTCTGAATTTTTTCTTTCCAAAACACATCCATTTCTGACCGAACTCATAAGTGGCATTATTTTAGTAAATTTATATTGAGTCAACAAATGTCTTTTTTAAAAATAGACTTAGAACGCGCAAATGTTTAATAGTTTTCGGTTTTCCTAACAAGTCACTAAAAATGCGAACGCTGGAATTATTTAACAATTTCATAAATATTTTTTTATCGTAAAATGTTGTTTTGGAAATAAATTGTGTAGGCAGGTAGCTAAATCATACATTAAAAAATTATAACGTCTAACAAACTTTATCTAACCGCAAGCTTAATTAAAATTTGGAGGAGGATTTGAATCGATTAAGTAAGTTATTTGCATAATTATATTCATGATTAAATAGCACAAATAAAAAAGGCAACCGAAGGCACCGAAGAAGTCTGGATACGCCGTTGATGTCTTTCGTATGAAGAAACAAATATTGAGCCGCTTTCCCAAAGCGAAGGTTTCTGAAGAGAGCTCCGGCCAATTGCAAGATTTAGGTTTTACAATTTCGCAAAAAGTAACGCAAATGTCAGCTTAATTTATAGGAATGGGTTTTAATTTTTTTTTTTTTTTACGAACCTGTAAAATATAACTTGGTGCAACAGGTCGTAAGATAATTGCGATAAAGGCTACTCTACTCTATGTTTGTTTTAAGTATTGACGTCACTATACTATTAATGTTTTAGTTCATAAGTTGCTAAAAATATTATTGTAAGGAAAATGTATTTAAGCATATGGTATGCACGTGTATAATGACGTCGTTGTTCAAAAGTTTTATGACAAAGTGGCGTTCCGTCATCAATATACAGAGTGCTCAATCCAAATAGGCCAGTAGGGAGAAGACAGAAACTATTATAGATGTCGAAATCTGTTCTTAGGAACCATGGTATCGATTTTAATTTTTTCTTAACTCTCAGACATAACCGGGAATCGAACCTGGTAAAAATCTCTGTAAACATTATTATAAATTCTGCAAGTTTTTTCGTTGCTATTGTTGATGGTACCTACATATGAAAAGTCACAAGGAACTCATTTTTAAAGGATTCATGTGAAATAATTTTGAGTGAACTTAGGGTCATAGTATTCTTAAGCTCTAACACTTTTAAACTAACCTGATATTATGTACTTCCAATCAATCCTATTTATAATTTATCTTCAATGAAAATTATACTAATTGTTGTCAACCTATTTATTATATATCATGCCACATGAATAAGCCTAATATGGGCACAGCCGCTAGCTAGTGTTATAAACAAATCGATACCGTTTCTCACGTACAGTGATCACATAGTCTCACAGCGATTGCAAACATGAGCGCACAGTGATGTCAGGAAGTAAAACAGATGTGTGGTTAGCAAAAAATCTAAGTGACGTCCATCATATAACGAGAAGACAATAAGTATTAATGTGCTAAAATAGAACATTTAGAATTTAGTTACCACTAGACGATTTAAGATTTTGCCTATAATGAAAGAGGCAACCCTTGTGGTTTAAAAAGGAGGTGTGTTGAAGAAGAAGAATATCTTCCATAAAATAATGAATAGGCAACAGGCTGGCACTCTCTCACTATTTGGGTACACTGCATGGCCCGTACTGCCAGATGTGGCTTTATGCGTAACAAAATGCTACCTAAGGCTCTGCTCAACCCCTCATGGAATTACGAGCGTGATCGTATGTATATATGTAAATAATGAACTTCTAATTACAGTGATAATAATAGCTTGAGACAGAAATTGCTTGAAACAGGCTTGTAGCATTTACCCTGATGATCTCCGAGGAAGTGTCGAACATGTCGTTAGTTAGAAAAAGTTATTATAATATGCAATGAGAAATATTTAATTGTATTGCATTTCAACTTTCATTTCATTTACATGCATGATCATGTTATCTAGTATAATGTAATTTATCTATTAGGTACATTATCGCGATAATTTTACCGCAGTTGACAGATTAAGCAGAAACGCAAAGTAATCATTAAATTAGTAGTAAGTTTAAAAGGGATTACTTTTCAACTTTCTTTCTTTTTAATTTAAGTTGAATTTTAAGAATTTATTACCTACAATAGGAACTTCTAGTTACTTCAATTAATTTCACATAAAGTTTATTTAAGCGTTGACTTAAGTGTGTTATTCAACATTCATCAAAATACTATCAACCCTTTTTGGTTTACTAATTACAAAACATCCAACTATTGAAATATTAGTATTAGTTCTAAAGGATCTTTTGCCATTCACCATGAAGTTATAGAACTAGTAGAAAATATTCCAAATCTTCTATAGTTTCCATCTTGTGCAATAAATGATGAAATTACACGTGTACATATTATCGCAAACGTTAATGATAATATGAACAATATGAACATATTAGATTTAAATGTCATGAAAGTACAGAGAATATCACCAAATTATGTGTAATGTCTCAGTTTTCGTTATAACGGTAAATATTTTGGAAAATATACATAAATAGTTAAATATATCAAAAACGGAGCGAGTTGAACTCTCAACACAAGACATTAAATTGAAGATGCATTGAAGGTTTTATGAGATCACATACTGAGACATTATTTATCACAGCAACGGACGGCTGTCTAAAAATGCTATTTTCATCTTTACTTTCATGGTTGCATATACTCACTGGTATATGGTCTCTATTTTTAATAAAAAATATCAAACTTAGATGATATTGATAGTAAAAATAAACTTTATTATTTCGTTTATTCCATCCCAAAAAATAAGTCATTCCCCTTTCCAATATGCTTGTCATGCTTCTCTATACAGATTGGAATCATCTGAAGCGTTATTAATGCATCATCGTTATATCGTGTTAACAGTGACGCAATCATAAAATTGGGTATAAGGACTTTTATTTCACACTTTGCAGGAAAAACCTCAAAGTGGATAAGTATATTGAAGATGTTATAAAATGGCATCTGATAATATTCATCATTGTAGATTCTTTTTGAGTTCGGAAGAGACTATTGGACATTCCAAGTAGCAACAGTATTGATGTATTGTAATAAGTTGGTCTAGTAGATATAAAATAAATTCGTGTTTTCATATTTTGCTTTATTTTACATTGGCTAGATTTCGTATGATACAGTGAATGTATATGCGGAATAAATGCTTTTAGTTCCTCAGTTGTTTCAAGTACATCTATTATATTTGTTCTGGCTGACGTAAGTAGTTTACAATAACTAATTCTGCATTCAACTTTGAGCAAATTAACTTTCAAAGCGTTAAAATATTCCATTGCATATTGAAAGTCAAATTCACTACGACCTTAATTAACTACATCAATTCTCAATTTAGGAAAAGGCAATTGGGTTATTTAATTGATTAAGTTGTATCACTTAACAATTAACAATGGAACTCTACTTCTGTATTGTAGACGTCATATTGAAATAATTAAATGCACGGTGACGTATTATGTGTGGTTCCGATATAGGTTTTATTAAAGATCTGTATTAGTTTGAGCGTACTTCCCGCCGTGACGCAGGCGTCCATTGAGACAAGACTTCGTGCGCCGGCGCACAGGCCAGTGGCTGTGTGATCTATCCGCCGCGCACACGCACTCATAAGCCGAAAAAAATACACAACCCAAATTCAACTTTGTACAAGTCTACGGGCGTTTGTCCACCGGCGAGATAACCTCAAAGTTTGACGTGATGTGTCCCATCTTGGTGCTACAGTTCATCTTTGATAATCGGAGGTGATTGTGTGAGTGCGGTTTCTGTTTTATAAAATATCGGAGTGACATTAACGTTGACTAAATATGGAGGGTGAAAGTTGGCAATATCAAGTGAGTTGATAAGTTTACGCGTTAGGTAAGCCGGTGGTGTTATGCCGGAAAGTTTCCATAACAATTTCTTCTTAACATTAGTGCTTCCAACCTCGCCTTTATCTTCTTAGATCTTTCTAACGCGGATTGGGATTAGATAACTAACATAAAGTAGATCCTAACCAATGAACATATCCAGAGTGCATTCCAGTAGATGATTTTCCTATTATACTTGTTACAGATAAAGTTCACAATAAACAATACCTTTGTTCCATCTATAAAGGTTAAGACGCCAAAACTGTGGGTACCATGAACGATACTTAAGACGCGACTAACGACTCTATCTTTAAGTTCTTAGAATTCGTATTAGCACAATTCATAACAATTCTTCTCAAATGTCTGTACAGTCAAACTAATCGGCAACTGTACATTCAACCTAATGGGCAATTAAGTCTAATCACAGACAGACATCTCGTTACGAGAGCAGAGTACTTATTGTCGGATTATGCACAATTTTCCATATTTTGAGAGTTGATGTCGTATTCGTAATGTTGCGTGCTTTTGTTGGGTTTTCTCATTAAGGTTTTGAAACTTCCTTGCGTGTAATGTAAACCTCATTTAAAATATATTAGATTCTAACAAATCGTATAATATAAAGTTAATCTATAGAGGATTCAGATGCCTTAACTAAGCGACCTTGTCTTGATCCGGCTCACATTCTGAAATCATGATTTGATATCAGAAATGGAATACCTAATAGAACTTATTAATTCAAAGACCAGACGTAAATAAGTAAGGTCGCATGCCTTCATTCACGAAGTTTCATTCAAGCATTAATTTTTATCTGTCTCAGTCTATCTTTGAAACTAACGAGTGGTTTGAGAGAGATAGATGGTAACACATTAGAACCATTGTTTAGTTTAGGCCTAGAAAAATGCTTCAACGAAACGTGTGCGTGAAAACCCCAAGGTTTCATCGAAATGTAACAGGAGGCTGCATTCGGACAGTCACGAATGTGCTCTGGTGGAGGCACAATACAATGACGTCAATATCATTGTCTTGTTTTTTGGATACTTTGATCCTGTTTAGTTTGCTTGACAAGTCGGAAACTGTTCTTTAAGAACAATTAGAAGAAAAACTAGATTACAGCGTCGAACATATTTCGTAAATCTAATGGTTTATGGAATTGAAACTATACATGACAGTCTAATAAGATTTTTTGTATCATCCAGCACATTGTTACATATTTTTTCAGTTTTCCATTCTAATTAAATTTTGTATATACTCTAGTATAACAAGGCTTATCCGCCATAAGCATATGCAAAATATGTTTTTTTATAATAAGCGAAAAATGTAACTGGCTTCAATGCTGCCTCAAAAAGAAAAAAAAACTACTTTATTTTCTCAGCATATTAATTAATGTTAATCTGTGTATGCCAGCATTAGCATTAACAGACCTGTTATGTAGTTTTACTATCACAACAGCGGAAATTTTGAGAATTAAATACTAGTAGAACTACAGAATTGAAACGAACTTTGTGTAGCGACATTTTTGAATAATTTATAAGTAATAAAAATTGTCATCTGTACAAATCTTCAATTAAACATGTCTTTGACTTTTGTGTACCCTCAAATATATTTTATTATTGGGCTTGTTAAAGGTACAGGGATACAGTTGAAAGTGAAGAATATGTCACTTTGTTAGTGCAAGATGAGTGACTAAAAATTTATAATTAAGTTCTTTAACCAGGCACATTCAGTTATTGATTTTAGTTCTTATTACTTTTCTAATAATGACGCTACATTGATGCAGCAGTGTACAGAGTTGTATATAGTATTTTCTTTCACTTGCTTCGGAAAGTTGGGAGTCGTAGAAAACAAGTCACGTGGAAAGCCAGAAATAGCTACTAGTAAAACCAGGTTAACCTATGCCAAGTTACCTACACGAAAAAAAGGAAACAGAAGTCTCCTTTTATTTGATACTAATCAATGACGTCATAATTCCCAATAAAAGCGCTTGAATGCAATACTGATAGCGAAGATACCTACCGTATGCAACGTGACTGCTTTCAGGTATCGGACTTGAAAGCAGTCACGTTGCATACGGTGAGCTCTACAAAGTTATGGTCTCGAATACTCATTAGAATACTACGATCTTCATTAATTGGAAAGTAAACACCAATTAGGTCATATAAAACTCATCAGCATCTCAATAATAATATCAATGTGATTGAACAAGTGTATTGAGTAAACGTTCGTAACGCGTGTTGTGTTTTCTTAACGAGATATCAGTTTTGAAAATTTAAGTTTTGTGCTTAAATAGTAATAGTTTTCTTTTTATAAACGCTTTTAAAATATTCTTTTATGTATAAGGTGTTTCTTTGTCAAGAAGATTTGTGATTAGTCCGTTCGATTATTTAATTCTTTTTTAAATATCAGCCCTTGAAAAGTAAAATCTTTACTTTAAAAACATCCTCGACCGGCTCTAAATATAGCGAACTTGCTAATCAAGTTTTCATCGCCACAAGAAGTTAACACTCAAACTCGATTCGATATCAACTACCAATTACACATAACGTGAGAAGACTGGAAACAGTGGTTTCTATTGTAATTTTTTCTATTAGTTCAGAGATAAATACTAGTATAAGATTACCTTAACTAACCGGTCGAACCTGAAGTTTCATGGCGGAAAATGACGATACAGTTTCACTCAGTTACGGTGTAGAAACGAGCGCGATGGGTCTCTCTTTGCTCAGAGTAAGTTTACAGCTACACTGTTCTTCTATTTTCCTACTTTCTTGATCATGATTATTCCCTCATTCTTATATTCTGTAAAATTATCATACTCCGAAGCAGACAGGAATCTTAATAAAACTCTACATCGACGTTAAAGTAAATAAACATAGCCGGGATGTATTTGCTACATCTGGCGTCTTCACGTAGCTATGACGCAGGCGAGCGATGACCTAAAACGTTGACAACAACGGACAAACATTCGTTCTCAAACGAAAACTAGTAAAAAAGAATTTATTATCACTCACTCCAATTCACGTACAGATAACTAAATCATGTGCTACAGGCGTGACCAAAATATAATAGTGGCAGTAAATACTACTAATCAATATGGAGAGTGAGGAATTTTTAAATAGTTTTATTACCCTCAATATCTGAAATTGACTTATTGCGTGTTCACGTTTAAAGTAATAAATTGAAGAGAAGACATTTTAATTACTTAATTTATTTTGTCCATAGATGCCGCAAACGGTGCCCAGATCTGGGTGCAGCCCGCCATCGGCGTCGCAGAGCGAGAGAGCTGTACCTGCTTCGCCTGCAGATCTCCACCATCTGCTGCGCTTCCTCGGCGCCGCATCGCCGCCAGAATCCATGCTGCACTCTCCCCCCAACCCACATACCAAACCACCACCACCTTACCCAGAAGACAACAACATCCTCGATCGTCTTTACGATTTCGAAGGATACCCAACCCCATCCCCATCATCAGACGAAGGATCTATTCCAACCCTGGCGCTGCAACCCGCCTCACCGTATAACCCTCAACAGTTCAGTCCTATTTACATCAAAGAGGAACCTAACAGGCTAGCGGCGCCAGGTTTTGCATCTCCCTACCCACTATCCCCGTCGGGATCTTGCGCTTCATACGGCAGTCAAAACCATTATTCATCACCAGTGCCACATCACGAAGAATATATTGACATTGAAGAGCTACTTAAAGAAAATCAAATTTTACAAGACAGCGTACAACATACGTACATCACACCAAAAATTGAAGTAGAAGAGCCACGAGACCACATACTACTGAGATCAGCCCTAGAAGATACAACGTTCCAGAAAAGGTTAAATTTAAAACCAATTCCACTGGAACTAGGGACAGTCAAAATGGAAGAGAGTAGTGGGGGTGACGAAGCCCTGGTGGCGCCTGACATTGACCGAGTGCTGTCAATGGCCATCGAACAATCCAAGAGAGATGTGGACAACACATGCACAGTACTAGGAATCTCACCTGGTGAGTCAACCTACATGTTAGTCATTAAAAGTTTTATTAAAGGTTCGTTGAATACCTATAAACGGCAAATCTACGAACAATCATGTCTGCATAACATATTGAAGTATGCAGCTTGAATTATGTATGTTGAATATGAATCAACATGACATGGGAACGTTGAAGCCGTATTTCTTGACATAAATACAATTAGCTGAGCTATTATCAATGACGTCACTGTGACCTCAACGCCGCGCGCAAAAAACTTAACGTTTCTATGTAGATAACTTGTCAGCTACTGCTTAAGCTAGCACATCTCGATTATTAAATGTATTCTGAGAATACGGACGGAATGGTTAGTTACGTAACCGCGTATCCACTTGATCTTTATATTTTCAACAAAATATTTTAACAAATTCCTACGTATTTCATACACTTTTATACTAGCTGAAAGCACTATAATCGTAGCTCAATATTTAGATAAATACATAGATATACTATCTATATATTCATCTAAATATTTAACTTGAAATTTTAAAAGTTTTATAAATGTATAAGCATAAAAGAAAAAAAAATTGCTGTTAAAAATAGTTTCGTTATAATTAATGCTTATTTTATTTCAAACAGATCCAATGTTGTGGAGTACTGGAGACGTGGCAGCTTGGGTCATGTTCACACTGCAACACTTCAATCTACCAATGGTCCCATCCGAATATTTTGCGATGGACGGAGCTGCACTAGTAGCGTTAACAGAAGAAGATTTCAACCGAAGAGCCCCTCAGGTAGATAATATCCACTTACTTAACTAATTAAAATTTTTGATAGAGGTCAATTTCAATCGCTTACTTCTGTCAGAATGTCTTATCAATTATTAATAAATAACCCTGCAAGAAAACGAGGACGATTGATTTGAGGGCAAAGTCTGACTTGATTGATTCATGTGCGAACGATAAAGTTAATATTGTTTACTTGATTCCTAGTAAACGGTATCAATGACCTCTAGCGTTAACTGAAATAGTTTACTTTTTTCATCAGTATCTTTATCAGCATTGGCCATAAAACCAACTTTGTAGAAGACTATTATCGTCGACACATTCCAATGACCATTTTATCAGATATATACGAAAGTATCTTTAAAGTGACGATTCTCAATATTTTTTCTTTCGAAGTGCTACTACTATCTTTATATTTAAGCACTACTAGTTCACCATCATCAATAAATATATTCTTTAGATCATCAGCACCTATTTCGATAATTGCTTCCTAAGTTTTTTGGTGGCAATTATCTTACATCATCAGTTTGCGTGTTCGTATTACTACATTCATTTTATTTTTTGACTTTAATGGTTGATGATTCAGATTGTTCATTTGATTTAAAGACATTATTATCAAGTTTAATTTTAGTAATCATTGTTGGCTTTACTTTGATATATCCATTTGTTCTATCTGTAAGGGTTTAGTAAGGGCTGTATTTAAAATATTGTTTATGTTTATCATACTTATCTATCAAAGTCAAAAGTCGAGTGATTAACAGCTCGTGCGTCATTAAATCCATCGCCTTTACCACTATCTTCGATTACTAGACTTTCTAATAAGAAATTATATCTTCCTGTTGAGTAGTTTGTGAAATGTCATTGTTATTATACGGTTGTTTTCCTTTACGATTTAATAAAGAAAAAAAATGTCAAATATTCTTTTTTGGTTCAAGTACTCCGGAGACGCATCACGACATTGCATCTTTCCTAACTAAGGATGTGTCAATAGACCCAAAACTTCGTCTCAATAAATTGGATGCTGTCACGGCCATCTACGACTCAGTAGCAAAAAGAGTTCATTTCGACGCCTTCTTTGTAAAACTGATATGATTATTCTTTAATGAACGTTACGTCACTGCGCTTTTGCGGTAGCACCCTAAGGAAATCCGTTACAGTGAACCATCTTGTTATGCAACTCACCTCGTTTTGTATTGTTTATAAACATGTTTTGTATTTTTATTGCATCACAAAATAAACTGAAACAATTATGTTTCAGTTACTGCATTAGCAGTACCCAAAATTAATAAGTCAATTTTATTTTTCATTGTTTTAGTTATACAGGATTTTTAGTTATACAGGGTTACAGGAAAAGTCGACCTAGATCCGTTAAGGGCGTGTAGTACACATCATTTCTGAATGATTTCACTATGGAACCCCCCATCCTAAACTTAATCGTTTTCGAGATATTCGTGTTTTAATTTTTTTTATGAAAATGCCCAATTTTTCGGCTATTCAATTGAATATTTTGAATTTTTTTGATTCTAATGATTATTTTTTCGGTTTTTTACATGAAGAATGAGATGGTTAATGACCTCAATGACTAAAATTACACGTAAGTTAAGTAAATGGGTCATTGTAGACGATCGAAACTTAAGAAAATAAGTACAAATTATAAAAAAAAAAATTTCTTTTCTGGATATCTCAAAAATTTATCATGGCACTTGCTCTGCAGATGTGCTTAAAAACATCTACATTTTATCAGCTATCCAACGAGGTATAACAACCTAGGGTTGTATTTAAACTCATAGAAAAAAACATAGTTGAAAAGGTTCAGGTAGTAGGTCTAACGGTGAAACTTAGTTTCTAAGGCTACATGGGGCATTCAGAATAAATAGCACTTATTTAATCTAATTAATTTGACTTAAGTTCAGCATCATCATTTCAGCCTACTGGCTTCCACTACTGAACGGCCTCCCTCGGCTAGGTACAATCTTCATGCATCCATCGATGTCCCGCTATCCTGACCTAGGAGATCATTCAGTAATTCACCTAATGTTTTTGAATAAAATTTTATAGTTCATGTTCTACGTGTCCACCTCTATTTCGCACACATTTTCTAATTCTTTCACGTAGTCCACTTTTCACTACACCAGTGGTTAATGTTCTTCTTATGTCGTTAGCAGCATTAATTATCCTTTCTTTGAGAACTTCCACTGACGATATGGGGTTGAGCTCACTGTAAACGAGGCTCTTCATGTGCCCCCATACATAAAAATCCATGGGGGTCAGGTCGGGAGATCTGGCTGGCCAGGGTAAAGGCCCACCTCGTCCAATCCATTTGTTAGGATAGTTAGTGTCCAACCAATCCCTAACGCTTCTTCTGAAATGAGCAGGGCAGCCATCATGTTGAAACCACATGTCCCACAGTAATTGTAATGGGAGATCATCTGGTAGGTCACCTAAGTCACCTCTTAAGAAATTTTGATTTCGTTGTCTTGTTCCTCGTCGTCATCAATGACACGTGGTCTTCCTAAGTCCGTACGTCGTCGCAAAACAGAGCCAGTTTCACGAAGTCGTCGGTAAACTCCGTCGAAAACGCTCACATCAGGTACTCGACGGTCGGGATAGCGTCGTATGTACTCAGTCCGAGCTTGTGCGAACCTTTTCAACTATGTTTTTTTCTATGAGTTTAAATACAACCCTAGATTGTTATACCTCGTTGGATAGCTGATAAAATGTAGATGTTTTTAAGCACATCTGCAGAGCAAGTGCCATAATAATTTTTGGAGATATCCAGAAAAGAAAAATATTTTTTTATAATTTGTACTTATTTTCTTAAGTTTCGATCGTCTGCAATGACCTATTTACTTAACTTACATGCAATTTTAGTCATTGAGGTCATTAACCATCTCATTCTTCATGTAAAAAACCAAAAAAATAATCATTAGAATAAAAAGAAATCAAAATATTCAATTAAATAGCCGAAAAATTGGGCATTTTCATAAAAAAATTAAAACTCGAATATCTCGAAAACGGTTAAGTTTAGGATGGGGGGTTCCATAGTGAAATCATTCAGAAATGATGTGTACTACACGCCCTTAATGGATCTAGGTCGACTTTTCCTGTAACCCTGTATATATGAATTTTTCAAGTGGGCTTCGATGCCCAAATCCAAAAATATGAGGAATAGGGAAAAGTTCTCAAAGGAGTCTCGGGCCCGATTTTGATGAAAACTAAAACAGCATCATAGGATTTATGAAAAATCAACAATTAATTAGTTAATGTATACTTTGCAGAAAAATTAACTAAAAATAACATAAGAAAAATAAAAAAGGATTTTGTTAAAAATGAGGTCTTTCCTTAAGTTTGTCGTATGTCATTACTTTCCAGAATTTGTTCTTTATTAACGACACTATAGAATGGTGTAATAATACAGGTTGTGTTAAGCTATCACCGTTAATGATGCTTAAATAATCAACACTATACTAATGTAAAAAAAAACTATGTAAATGGTAAGTTATGGCTAATTGCACCTTGTGCGTGCCTGAGTGAGGGTAATCGTAACCGAATGCAGAGTGATCAACTTATCACTTAAAATTAATCCATAAGGCAATGGATTAAGGACCAATACTTCTATTTGATGGGTGTAGAGCGCACGCGCCGTTGGCCGCTGACTTTCTCTATAGCTGATGAAAGTCTGAGCGACGAGGCAAGACACGTTCCTCTGGGTACCCACATACATACAAATCATTGTTGTTTTGAAAACAAACAAAACTAAACAAAGACTTGCCTTAAACAAATAAAATTGAGTAGTATTGTACAATTTAATAAAGTGAACCATTTGTTTTAGGCTGGAAGCACCTTATACGCTCAACTAGAAATCTGGAAAGCAGCACGACATGAAGCATGGAGGACTTCACAATGGTCTGAACATCAACAACCTTCACCGAACCCAACGCCCGCTGGTCTACCTTCAGCTGACGATATGAGTGACGGTTGGTAACTCCATTTGTGGCCTACGTCCAAACGTGTACCTACCGCCAAACCATTTGATGTAAGATAGTTTTTTTAGCGTAGGTGGCGTAGTGCGTAAGGGCGTTGTCTTCCACCCTGAGGCACCGGTTCAAATCAGGCCACGTAACAATGTGTTTTCAAATGTTGAATTCATGTGTACGTTTATCGTCGCTTTTACGGTAAAGGAAAACATCGTGAGGAAACATACACACCTATGAAGAAATTCTTAGGTTGTGTGTGAAGTCAATCAACCCGCACTTGGCCAGCGTTGTTGAATAAGGCATAATCGCCCCTAATGTAACTGAGGTGGAAACTGCAAATAATATGAGCTGTTGATGATGATGATGAGTCTTTTTTCCTTTTAACGTCAGTTTCTCCGTGTTTAAATTACATAATTTATCGCTACAAAAACGTGTGTTTATAATTTAAAGTTTCCCCTTAGCAAATTTATTAAGTGTGCATTTTGAACGCACCACATGCCTCATTTATTGTAAGCTACAATAAAAACAGTGAGATCATTCTGTAAAAAGCTACGCAACGACGAACATGATCCAGATCGTGTTAAATAGATTCAGAATAAACTACATAAATCGCAGGCGAAGAAAAAGTTAAGTTACTACTTTGTGACAATGCAATGTAGAGCGACGATACACTGACCACTGCCAAGAATTGAAACAAACAGTTGGACATTGCGGCAGATACGATTTATTTACAGACAAATTAAATAAGACAGTGTATTTTTGCGGGAAAAGATAATCGCACAAATTTGATAGAATGTCCTATGGAATTAAAGGATTTAAAATTATGGAAGCAATCTGAAATTTAAACGGGAGTTATATTTAAGATTCAAGTAATCATTTTCGCCTCTCAACTGAGACAGACTGAGAAGAGTATTGAAATAAAACTTGCTTGTTAGAACGTAGAATTAGAAGTCCACTAGAATGCCTACTTTCCGCCCGACAGTTAACTCGCAAAAAAAGTGTTAACCAGAGGCACAGGAAATCGCAATCTACAATTATTATTCCTTTTGCGTCGCAACTTACAACCGGCCTTCCATATAAACTAGAAAAACTGTAGAAACTAAGTGAATCACTTTTAATACTATAATTATAAGGCATCTGTCTGCATGCATGAGTTGTGCAAGCTGGGGTTATCAAGTAAAGGATGAATTCCTTTCACCCTTTATGAAATGAAATGAAATGAAATGAAAAATGTCTTTATTTAAATGGACTTTGCTAAGTACTTTTAAATTGTCAAAGCCCTACCACTTATGGTTATTTTATCGATATCACCAGAGATTGTAGACGTAATTTTAAAGGCACTGACCAACTATTTACTAATGTGAATTAAGCTTAATGTTATTTGATCTGACCACGCCCTGTTACAGTTAATCCATCAATCAGTGGCACTCGACCTTATTGCTATTCTGCTGTCCTCTACTCTAGACACTAGATCGCGCCAGCTAGAATCCCATATACGTCCAGTCGAGTTTTTGTGTCGTTTCCCGACGACCCAGTTTAGAAGACTAGAGCCAGTGGACTCGCAAGGTCGTATCGGCCAAGATAGATTTGCCGTTTGACATAACAAGAAATCTATTACTCCCATCAGATACGGTTCAAAATCCGTCAAAACTTGATTTCTTTGAGAGACATTTCTATGTGGTTAACCACTTTGAGTTGTAAGTGTCACTTTGTTCAATGTTTCTTTCGTTTATCTCTTTACTGCCTTCAGTTGCTACTCTCAATACGGGTGCGACCTGAATGTCAACTTTATCTACAGTCAGTTAGCTGCTACTTTCGAGAACATCATTTGCAATACCTTATTCCTCTCATATTGTATGTAGCATTCCTTCAACACCCTGCTTTCTTCTTTAAATAGAATGTTGTTATTGATCGTTTGTGCCATAGCCAGTATTTACGTGAAACCGTTTGAATGTCAGTTTGTTTGCAAGTCTGGCATTGAAGGCCGATTGCGAATGAAAATAGAATTAGTATATTCAGATATATTATGTCTATATAACATCAAAATGAATTCTAGTACATACGTGCTCTGTTTTATAGGTTCACTGAAGTCATTATATACAATAGAGTTCTACCCAGAAGCGATTTTCTAGTAAAATAACTTACCAACTTGACCTCTTATCGGCTCATACGAGGTCCATTATCTACCCTTTAATGATTCTAAATGGTTTAATAAACGTTTAGTTGCACATTATTCTTGTTTAGTATGGATTGAGACCATGATATGGTACTATTTTTTTTCTGGATAACACCACCTACTACATGGATAGAAAATTATTTCTGTTAACTTGTATAAAGCACGGTATCCCGTTTTATATTAGGAACATTACCTGTAAGAACAGATACAGTGGTTCTATGGGCATATTTACTCCTACGTCGTACTAGTAAATTTAGTATTATTTTAGGCTATGACATACTGCAAGTCAACTAAAGCTCTCTACAATTTTGTTCCTATATAGTTAAAAAAGTTAGGCCTCATTTATTATGAATTACAAAGCTGGTACAATTTGATGCCGGCCGGTACAATATTACTACCATAATATTCTATTATAATCTTAAATAAGATTGTAGTAAGAGCTAATTATTATTGGAAATTACTAAACAGAAGGAATAAAAATTGAGTAAAAACAAATGGACATATTCGTAGTTAGACTTATTTTTAATCCTTTAAATCGTTTCATCATCATCATCATCATTTCAGCCAAGAGACGCCCACTGTTGGACAGTGGGCGTTTAATTTGACGATATTAGGTAATTTTGGAACGTATTACAGAACCTTGCTCAGATTTATCTTCTCTCGAGTAAAAATTACCGCAAATAATATGAAAATAATTTAACGAATGTCGAGAATAGATATCCTACAGTAACGTTCCGTGGTAATGGTATTAGACTTGCATTGTATGAAAAATCGTTAGATACTTTTACTGCAATGTGTTTAAGAAAATGTAACTTATTATATGCTTCTTCAGCAGACGAGGATTCCGAATCAGCGGGCACCAGTGCCACCACGGCAGGTGGCAAGGCGAAGTCAGGCAGCACGCACATACATTTATGGCAGTTCTTGAAGGAACTGCTAGCGTCACCTCATGTCCACGGCTCCGCGATAAGATGGCTTGACAGAAGTGAGTATATTCTACTTGTTGTTCTTCTTTCAATAATGAGAATATGTAGAAGGATAGTAAAGGTTTATTTTTGAGTAAGTGACCCATACTGCATTTTCAAATATGTATCCATTTAATCGAATTCGATGTGTCTGTGGATGTGTAGGGATTCTGAGAGGATAGAGTCAAGGTTGGTTAATTAATAATAGTGTGATGTTTCTTGAACTCCTTAAGGTTGGGATAAGAACAATACAGTGGCGTTGGAAGCGTACATTAGCTACGGCTACTGCTTATCATCGGAGAGTTCGTATAGGTACCTTTATCATCAACTTTGTAATTGACGCTATAGTTTTGTTATTTAAAGTTCTCAGGTTATAAGAATAGTTGTTTGCTAGTTGTTCAAGACAACGTAATATTACAATTTCACGGCCAAATGCACCAAGTTTTACGTTTGTGCAAAAGGTAACATGAAAGTCAACATAATTCATGGAACGGATTGAACCATTTTTAAATATAAATTATCTATTGCGAAATTGTAAAAGTGTACTTAATTTAGTACTTAATTTTTTACCATTTAGTGTATCCAGTCATAAGCTTATATAAAAAAAACACTACTTTAAGATTGACTCTCAAACTTCAGTCGTATTAAAAAAACTGCAACCATTATCCTATATATATATATATTCAGATTTATTATAATCCTTTATCAAATGGATAGAGTTATTAAACCATATACCCATAAAAATGTGCTTAAGCAATTTTATTACGCCTTATTGTATTAATTATTCCTTTGTTCCTAAGAAACAATTAATATAATTAGGTAACGTAAAGATTACATTATACTATTGTGCGTCTGTAGATAAGAATATTTTTTTAGTAAGACAACTATGTATCTATTAAGGAGGAATTGGAAATAGTATAGTACTAAAAAAAATTGTGTGATTAACACTAACTTAAAATACTGTCTTTCGCCTTAATTGTTAGAAACGGCATAAAAATAAGGAAAAATTCCAGCTTCTAAGCGACTCCTGAAATAAGTCAAATATTTTTTTTCTTAATAAACCTATATTAAGTATACTTAGGTTAGTAGATATATAAATATGAAAACTTTAATCTATAATAAAACAAACGTTAAAATATTTTCAAACAGAAAAAAAATGATACTAAACGACCGATAAAGTTACCCTTCTTTTGTTTACTATAAACGCACGTATATATCTTTAAATGCTTATAATAATTGTGTTTGAAAATCTATTTAAACAGCGACATTCTCATAGCCAAGGTGAGCGAGCCAGTTACCCAGTCTAATATTCGATTCCTACACGTCTACGAGCGCTCCACGAACATTCGTACGCTAACAGCTATTGTAGTTCTCAATTATATTGCTGAGTCAGCATCAATTGCGCTTCTAGTTCATTGTCTATGGATATGCTATGTTGATTGAAGGTCTTTGTAAATTGATTGTTTGATTGTTAAGGTTACTCAGTTTTTGCTCGTGTTAATGAACATACGCGTAATAAGTTCACTCTTCGCGTACGGTTTTAAATCTATTAAGTTGTTAATTTTAAAAGTCCTGATAGATGCTTGGCATGTGTCTTTTGTCTTGGTTAAAATTATCATGTACTTGTAGGTAACGTATTGAAAATGTACTGAATGAAGTTTGCTTAAATATATTGTAACGATAAAGCCAAAAACTTTTCAAAACGCACTCATTAATAAACTTGACATAAAAATTAATGCTCATCCATTGTGGAGTGATCTTAAAATTATGTGTTTTTGAAATGTAGAGTAGTGTAAACTTAGTCTGAAACTTGTTATTCATTCTCTTTTGTGTGAGTAGGTCAAAAAACTGAGTAGTCAAATTTCGTTCCTAGCTTCCTTTTCTTGTGCATATTACGAAAGAATCTTTGAGACTTTAAATAGTTTTTGGTACATTAAAATTGAGACTTTCGCAGACGTGTAAATACCTCAACAAAATGGTAGTTGTGACTAAAATATGTACTAAGTGCCGCTTGAGCCTATAAAGGTTAGTTCTTTGTCGTGACTAGTATTATAGAACATACACATTGTTTCGATTTATGGAACCATTAAGCCTCGAGACATTTAGTATTCGTCCTTTTTAGATCACGAGTTGTATTTAGAAAACGTTAAAATCTATTGCAGCTGCAAAATATGATATGTTACAAGACTGTTAGATAGAAAATTCTGCTGAAAATGACATGATTTGGGTCGAAGTTCTCAGTCTTTTGTCTTCATACGTATAGATTGTGTTAAGTTACGATTTCGATGTCTTCATACAAATGACAATTTTTTAAATGAAATGAACATTGACAGTCTCACCACAACACCAGGACTCACTTGGTAGATAACTTCTGCAAAATTATTTATTACTCTTTAGTGTGTTCACATAGGTGATTATTATTTATACCTTCTTTCACCAAAATTGCTATAAATATGTCAAATATCAACATATTTAGACGATGATGTAATATAATATCATTGTTATTAAAGTATTTAATCAGTGTGATAAAATACGCATAGGTAATATACCGTTGTTTTTTTTAGTTGCTTCGGTGTAAGTATACCGAAGCAACTAAAAAAAACAACGGTTTAAAGAAAAAAATCAGTAAAAGTTTCGTATAGCCGTTGAATATTCAATGTCCGAAGTCTCTCAAACCCAAAATAAAACTGCGATCGTACGATTAACGTTTGAATAATTTACCGAGCTATGCTTAATTCATGTGGTGTTTTCTCAGGTAATGGCGTCTTCAAGATTGAGGATTCAGTGCGTGTAGCGAGGCTGTGGGGCAAGAGGAAGAACAGACCAGCGATGAACTACGACAAGCTCTCCAGGAGTATCCGGCAGTACTACAAGAAAGGCATCATGAAGAAGACGGAGCGGAGTCAGAGGCTCGTCTACCAGTTCTGTCATCCGTACTGCTTATAAGCTTCCTGCAATCAATCTAGATTTAAGTTTAATGTAAATATTTATTGTAAATACCCGCGGTAATGCGGACCAACGAAGCCTGCATCGGTTTCCAGTGCACATGAAACCGACCGCAGACGATTCGTTTACAACCGAATTATCGAGATTTGAGCGCAGTACGCGAAATCTCGGTTTATTAGGTGTCGTTACCCTCCATACAATTCGGGAAAGGTAATTTTCCTTGGAATTATATTGGACGGGATTACTCGCTATTTAGGTTCTAAGGTCTTTTTTACCGGCGATTAGGCAACGACGGTGCTTTCGATGTTTTATTCGATTCTTGGTTACCGTTTTGTCGAAAGCTGGTAATGTTTATCCCATATATCTATGATATATTTCTAGTACGTTCTATGAACTTTTAGATTTTTAAGCGTCCTGTAAATATATTAAATATAGAGATAAGTGAAAACGCAATTAAACAAGTCGTGTCTTGTGATCGAGTGATGTAAAAAGAGATTATTCTCGGATATTTTAGATGTAGATTTTTTATGGATCTTAAAGTATGTAAAGTTTTTTTTTTATATTAAAATGTTGACGAGTTACGTCAAACAGAAATGTATAATTTATGCTAGTAAGCATGCAAGGCGGTGAGGATTGGTTACGTAATAAAATTGGGATGTTAAAATTAAAATTTTGTGCCAAATAGACGTGTCTAGCTTTATTGGGGACAAAATTAATAAATTGTGATTGTACCCGCCGATGTACATGTTTTATTGTACGAATAATGTTTGCAATATAACGGTGACGGGTTAATTAAGAGTAAACAATTCTAAATGTATTTTGACGCAGTTAGCGTTTTATTACTAGTGCGATACTTACTGGACCAAACTAATTTAGAATATTTAATTAATTTAATGTAAAAAATAAAATAAATGGCCATTTATACTGTATTCTTATTTATTTTAGTAATTCACCACCCCTTTTACCCTAATTTTACTTTATATAAGTAAGTTTGTATGTTGATGAGCAAGATCTACTAATAGTGATATTTTCGACAATACATGCGTTAATTTGAAGATTCCATCAATAGAAACAACTTTTTCTAGGGAAACAAAACTGGTATCGCGGTAAAAAATCTACCACTCCATACATTTCAGACGAATATGTATGTGAAGATGAAAGGACAGCTATCGCGATTTCAGAGTTGCTTCTATAGAAAACGTTGTTTGTGTTGATGATTCGTGATATTCAAATGGTTTTGAGCTTAATAGTGTATTAAAAACAACAGTGAGGTACACAAACTTGTAACACTTGGCTAACTTATTTCTGATAAGGAACAGTTGCAGTTGGGTGATCACAGAAATCCCAACATATTTTTTTATACAGGGTTAACAACCGGCTTAAAAGGCACCTCGTAGGCTCATGCAGAAAAGAAGTCGCATTTCAAATTATTTCACTGTAAGACGTATACAAAACATATGTACATGAATAGCAGATAGAGCTAGCCTTAGATTATACCTGATGCTAGCATACCTGACAGTGACGTCTTGAGGGCTTTTTTAATCATTTATTCTGGGAATACAAATATTTTTAATTACATACAAATTACACACCTGAAGTAATTTTTGAGAAATAAAATTGCAAGTCGATTGTCAGAAGATTGTTAATGAACCGGCGGTCCTATAAATGTCACGCAAGACTTGTATAACAGGATTTAACAGCATTACCAATTTGAATTGTAGATCAACATAGGACTGGCACAATATCATACGACTTTTTTTTTGGTGGAAACGAGTCGGTGATTGAACTGCTTTCCTGGTGAGATTTCAAATTGGGTCCGAAAAATTGTGACATTGTCATTCTTCTACCCGTTGCCAAAAAGAGATAAAGTTTCAAATCAATTGGGAAAAAATCTCAATTCTGTTCTATCGTCTGTACTTACTTACTTTTTACATAAAAAAAATGGAGCAAGCTGAACAAAAAGCTCATTTAAATACCTGTCAATTTTGTAAAAGACCTTTGTCATTTTTTATTATTTTCCAAGCGAAACCGAATAAAAACTGCTCTAAAAGAAATAATGGAGTTATTAGAGCCCAAAAGCGCACAAAAGTGACCCAAGTTGCATCACGTTGCGCAAAGATGACGTCACAAAATCGACAGACAAATTCCTCAAGTGAAAGTTTCCTTTCGCCGGCCTTCGAGAGGGGGTCGAGGGGCGACCTCGAGAGGGGGGCGGGGATTGTGTAAGTACGAACCACTTGCTGTGTTATGATTTTATTGTATCTGTCGTCGTCCAATCGTGTAATTGGGCAGATCATGAAATGCCTCAGAATATGAAATGAAATGAAATTTGTTTATTTGCATTTGAACAAGGTACACAGAAGATGGTCAGGTAACATTAAATTCAACTTATTCAGCCATATCTGTAGACAGCATGCAAAATTATAATAGTGCCTATCAGTAAGATTTAAAATGTTAAATGTATTATTTAGATCCCAATAAAATTACAAAATGTCAAAAAAATTAAATACAAATAAAATAATGATGAAATAATAATCACTAGAGAATTTATAAATTATGTCAAACTTATTACAGTAATTCATGAAGTAGTCAAACAAGTATAAATAATTTCAATGAGAATTCAAAAATTCATTAATAGAATAAAAAACAATTTTCACTCGCAGTCGTACAGTGTTTATTTGAATCTACTGAAAGGTAAGCTTTTTATAATATCTGGAATTTTATTATAAATATTTTTATGCACATGCAATAGCAGTTTTCTGGTATCAAGCGCTTTTAGGAATTTTATTATTGCAGCAACCAGTCTATGGCCATTCCTTGTCTATGTGAGTTGCTGAAATTTCGGCTTAGGTGGCTACTGACTGGACCATAAAAATCTCGGGTACTGGTCGATTAACCCTTCTTCTGAAAATGCTATTAGTCAAGGGTGCTCAGGAGGTCCAGGGTTATTGTTTAGGACTAAGTAGGGTAGACTGTTTTTAGGAGAGTCTAATATCTACACACACAGACAGCGCCGTTCGCAAAAGCGGAATCACAGAGTTTGCCTACAACATATCGATTGGATGACAATCAATTTGGCTAGCTGTCGACTTGTTTGAGAACTGGAGCAGCAAGAGGTGTGACGCGAGAGTGCCTACTTACAAGGAAATTGAACACAAAAGAAAAGCAACGTGATCGAGCCAGCCATTTCGATTGTTTTTAGCAAAGATTGCAAGAGAATGCTTTAATATGATCATTATTATAAAAGGGGTTAAAGTATGAAATTGCCGATTTTTTCCTCATTATTCATTAGTGTATAATTCCTTTAATACAATAGCTATGTCCATTATTCTTTTATTTTAAACTTCATTACAAGGACTTATATTTATGTATAAAATTTTATTCTCATTTTTTTTTCACTAGAAATAAATGTTCAAAAACAGCTCGTGGTAAGAGGTGTCCGTCTCCGTTATAAAAATATGTTTTTTTTTTTACAGTTATCAATTCTCATTTTTTTTCTCTAAGTATCCTACAGCTTAATGTTGTCTCAATATATCCACAGAATTACACAAAATTTAGATTTGCGATTCCTTAAAAAAATCACAAATATATTTGTATGGAATAATTAATTTTCGTTAAATTGTCCATACAAAACGGCAATTACATACTTAAACCCCTAATATGTGTAGCGCAGATTCATTGTCAAAGATCATTATTATAACTATCATTTGTCTGCCCTGCTCCCAATTTCATTTGGGGTCGGCGTAATACATTTGCCTCTTCCATGCATCCCTGTCAGCCGTAATCGCAGCATTAACTCCTTTCTTTTCCATATCATCTCTTACACAATCTATCCATCTTTTCTTCGGTCTTCCTCTCCCTCTCTACCCGTCCACATTCATGTTCATCGCCTTCTTTATCACACGATTATCATCCCTTCTCATTACATGTCCATACCATGCTAGTCTACCTCTCAATTTTTCTGCCATTGGTGCTATTTCAGACTGCCTCTAATATCTCACTACCTCATTCTTCCATAACACCTTAATCCATTTGACAACTTTATATGGAGAATTAGCTTATATGGCGCTCCCGGTTAACTCGCTCTTCTTAGGGATAATTTAAAAAATATTTTAAAAACGTATCCTTCTCCAAGTTCTTATCTATCTTTATCCCAAAGATCACTTGCTTAGGAGTGAAAAGGTAACAGACAAGCTGAGTTAAGGTACTCAGTAAAAAGTAATTTTTGAGTCTATTCCTTACAAACATACCTACAAAGAGTTGAGGGCAAATTGGAATAGCTTCTCGAATTTGGAGCATCCGAACTGAGATGTAGTAATTGTTGCTGACTCCTTGGGGTAACAACTAAGATTTATATTTAAGAGATTGAAAAGAAATATTGTTTTGATTTGTTGTGTGATAGGCATAAGTTGAAAATTGAATTGTTATTTGTGAGTTTTTCACAACAATTCCTGTATTATTTTAAAATATTGGTTTCTTTTAACGATCCCAGAAACCACTCAAAATAGTAATTTGCCAATATTAGTTAACCACAGTCAAATAACGCTACATTTTCGTGTCGCTTGAATTTGGAGCGCCCGAGCTTTGATAGTAAACTAGAGAGCTTACACAAAAATTATTCCGAGTTCGATCTCCACGGTGGTTGCCCTTGTTTTAATTAATGCATCTGTCAGTAGAACCCATCATGGACCTCGTACTGTAAGGCAAACCTTCTAAGAGGAGGAAAAACAATTGAATATTATCGGCCAGTCGCACTAAGTTTTACAATTTTGCAAAAAGCAACGTTTAAAAATTTAAAAACGGAACAACACATTCCTATCAATTAAGCTGATATTTGCTTAATTCATAAAAATGTATTGTTCCATTTTTAAATATCATTATGTTAATTTTAAAGAATTAATTATAATATTTTATAGAAATGAGATTACAGTAAAACATTATGAACACTAATACACTTCTGTCTTGTATTTACAAAGGTATTCTTCAGTTAATTTATTATGAGAAGTGACAGCGTTAGAACTGCTTTCGAGTACAAATTAGCAATATAAAATTGCCAACTTAATTCTGAAATAAACTTAAAGTTAGAAAACAATGAACAATTTTATAAATTGTTCCATTGTTTCCTTTAGACTGGAAGGAGCGAATACCTGCTTGGTATCCACTTAAAATATTACGAACCCAATATTAATTTCGCAGTAAGGAAAATATGTGCAGCTACATCAGGGACAACCAGTGCGAGTGTGGTGCCTCCCCGCAAACCATGGCTCATTTAATATCTTGCCCCGCATGCCCTACTAATTGCACGCTTGAAGAGCTGTGGAACGCTGCTGATCCTGTGATTCGAGTGGCAGAATTCTGGGCGGCATAAATTTAATAGACATTAGAACAAGAAGCCATCGACAAGAAAGAAGAAGAAGATATTAATAAACTAGCTTTTGCCCGCAAATTTTTCAGGTGAAATAGTTACTTTGGGCAGAATTTTAATGTTTTTACTAATCATACATTTATTTTTATTTCATTTATTTCTTATTAGGTGCCTAAATTCGAAGTTTTGATATTTGATAATGACAAAAAAATACCCCTGTTGTTTTTAACAGACTTTGTCCCCTCATTTCCCAATTTTAGTGGTTGAATTTTGAAAAAACCCTGAAACACGTGTTTAATGAAACCCGCATTTGGTCAGCGTGGTTGACTAAGGCCTAATCGCGCCTAATGTGGGGTACGCTCGAGCCCCTCGTTGGGGACATTATATGAGCTGTTGATGACGTGTTTAATCAGCGTATATAATTATAAATCTATGGTTTAATATTTTATCGATAGGAGTACTCCTGTGAAGTTTCGATTAATATCAGTCTAATTAATTGTTTCCCCAAACAAACTTTTATCCCATATTTTACCCCCTTAGGGGTTTAACATCGAAAAATCCGGCCTTATAATCGGCCCTTGCCTACATTACAAAAGGAACTTCTGAGCAAAATTTCAGCTATCTATGTCCAAGGGTATGGGCTGGGCGTTGATCAGTCAGTACTTTTCTTTTTATACATTAAGATTACTCATAGGTACATAATACTCGTATTTCATGGCACTTACCTATATACACTCTACTAGTGATATCAGAAATTAAGGCGACGATATGCCCTTATTGTCGCCTTAATACCTAAGCCCTATTATATCATCGGTGAACTTTGCCCCTAATGAAGAAACATCCTGCGCCTCAAAAAAATACACAGGAAACGAGCAAATTATCAATTTGTCTTAAAAGATGCTACTTTTTCCTCTAAACTTTTTATTTTATTTTTATATTATTAAAATAAAAATTAAAACTAAATACACAGAAATTTACTAATTTTGTAACCAAACACGATAATCGCGATAAATTAATGAATATTTAAATAATGAAAATATCTACAAGACTAATAGAGTTTTATGAAAATAGGTCCAGTAGTTGAAATTAATCTATTTTGGAAAGACATTTTCAAGATTTTTCTAATACACAAAAAGGGGCAAATTCTCATGTGTTTTCATAGGTACTCATTTGTTGTGTAAGTAGCCTAGTTCGCACGTGATTTGTTCAGAATTAACGCGCGTGAAATTGTTTGAAAATTGTTCATGTTCATCTTTCTTTTTGTTTTTTTAGGTATGTTCCCCCATTACTCAAATTGGATTTTTTTGTTTAAAAAAAAACAATACTTAGACCATGTTAAATTGTCTAAGATCCTTTCTAAATGATTCTATGAAAAAAATACATGAATCGGTTTGGTCTCTTTAAAATCGTGAAAATACGCGGTCGCAATATGGAATTTTCCAACTTTATGCATCGATATCTTCGAAAGTTGTGAAACAATTTCGATGATTATTATTTTTTTGTCTTAAAAACCAAAGTGTTGTTGTTGTTATTACATAAGTAAGTATGGTTGTTCGCTGGTTCCCCGCCCTACCCAATGAAATGAAATTATATTAAATGAGAAAACTCTTTTGTCAGTGCTTGGTGCTTATGTTTTTATGGTAAACATTGTTTCATCAAATCTTTGAAATTTGCACTTCTAAGATCCGAACAAAATATTTTTGCTAATATTTGACGTCCAGTTAAGATGAAACTACCTTACATTATGGAATAATTATTACCTTTACAAACGCGTAAATATTTTAGAAACGCAATAATAATTTACAACTTTGTGGTTTTGTGTGCCAGCCATCATAGCCTATAAAACAAAAACTATGGAAAATTGTGGTATTATTTTGGCTTCTAATGAAACTCGGCCTGATTATGCGGTTTGAATTATTAAAGATATAAAATTTGTCTGCGACTCTAACATAACACCTTTGTTGTTTCTACGTTGCTTACGTACGCAGATATGGACGGAGTTGATTTGAATAATTTCCTACTCCTTAGTTTGGTCATCAAGTTATGAGAAGTTGGCGTTTAAGCCTGAACTATTTTTTCAAGCAAGTTTGTAGATAATTTAACTGTTGAGCAAATAGGCATACCAAGATAATACGTACAGTACATCTTAATATATATAATCATAATATATATAAATTACGTGTCACGTTGTTTGTCCGCGATGGACTCCTAAACTACTAAACCGATTTTAATCAAATTTGTACACCGTGTGCAATGTGATCCAACTTGAGAGATAGGATAGTTCTTATCGTGATAAGTAGTCTTATTTTTTTATTGCATATACAATGTTATAGGTCATTAGTATGAAATTACCACAGCAACGCATGGCCTGGACAGCTAGTATATAATATATTCAATTGTTTGTATGTATATTAAATATGGAAAAATTATGAAGACACTGAAGAGAAATATTACTAATCGATTTAAATATAGATATTATTTATTATTATTATACGCAGCCTAGCCTATCCTTCTTGTCCAAAGGGACAACAAAAGTTTTAGTTTTGTCTAACATAGATAATTAATTTTAGCAGATGCTGAAATGTGGCCATTTGGTTATATTTAATTATTTATATCTAACTGTAGTTAGTGACCCAACTTATTGTATCATTTTACTTATAACCAATAAATATAATTTCATTCATTCATTTAATCTTAGTTCGTATCCTACAAAATTGGCATCAACGTCTGAATAATTTCATTTATAATAATTTAGAAAACACGTAATAAGCCATTAAATAACTTTTATAACACACGTAATTTGCGATGAGACATTAATGCACCATCTCGTGTTGAAACTTAAAAAACCGCTACAATCTCATGACTCAACGCCCGCTAGGCGTTGCCGAAGGCCGGCTACATTCCAAATTTCCGAGCAGTCCAATCGCCAACTGGTACGAAAAGCTCGGCGCCACTAATAATATAATCTTAGGCACATTATGTACTAAGCCACACCGTGACAAAGCATTCATGTTTGAGGTAAGGATCCAAAGTCCAGCTGAGAGATTCTTGGAAGGAATTTGATGTTCTGTTAACTTTCTTGTTTTGATCATCGGGGAAGACAATTTCGAAATGCAGCTTCCTTTGAATTGAGTCATAAGCTTTATTGGGGATGAGTCAATATTAGGCTGATAAGTAAATAAAGCTGTTTTAAAGGTCGTAGCACACTTATCAGCTAGGAACCGTACCCCCTATTTTTGCGCTATGGTCCGTAGCCGTTTCGTAGCCGCCGTCCCATATAAAAAAAATATTTTAAATAAATAAAGAAAACAGACTTAAAAATAAAAAATCAGGAGTGGTCTCCCTTTGACTTTCTCGTACACCGGAAACAACTCAAAAGTTGATAGAAACCTTCTATTTCGATGTCATACATGCATGTTAATTTTGGTCACACATTCGAGTACCGACCGTGCACTTGGTTGCTTAACTTTCGTGATCGACGACTCAAAAGATGACAGAAACCTTATAGATTATTTCTTGCGGTCGACTGCAAGGTAGGTGTAAGTACCTAATAAAAAGTTTTTGTGATAAATTTGTAAGTTTATTAATGCAATGTATTTTTTTTTTCAAATTTAATTTAACATTCATTAATTCATTATATTTATTCATTAAATTTGGTTGCAATATGTTAAAGCATACTCGAGTTATCGTGCTAACGCACAGACACACACACAGACATAATTCCAAAAACGGTATTTTTGGACTTGGGAGGTCCTAAACGTGTAAATCCGTCGAAATCTCGAGGTCGAATTTTTTGACGATTACAAGACTTCCTCTATACTACGTTTATGAGATATCATTCCTAATTCGTTGCGAGAAAGTAAAAATGGAGAAATAAAAATTTTGTTTATAAAAATCTAAATGTTTTTTTGAGGTCGGTCCCAATAAGTGACAACGTTTATTACAAATATTGAGGTTAGCACGTACCTCAAAAAAAATTTAGACTTTTATAAACAAAAAAATTATTTCTCCGTTTTTAGTTATGAAGGTGGTCTTTATTCGTCATTTAAAAATAATTGATTTTTTGCTTTTTAGTGTTTTAAGTAAGTATAGAAATTTGCAAGAACTATCTCGAGATCGTTCAGACAAATAAGTAAATAGAACTATTTTACGATATCGATACATCGACGTCAATTAAATAGGCATTATTAGGGATAACTCAAAAACTACTAGTCAGATGTCGAGCAAATTCAAATGGGACCACATGACAAGCACCAGCTTCCAAACGTTGAAAGAAGCTTCAAAATCGGTACACCTGGTAAAGAGTTACATCACTGGTAACAATTAGGATTTTTTTATCCTAACTGTTACCAGTAGCAACAATTGGGATTTCACAAAGACCCAACTCTCGCCAGTCGCAACAACTGGGATTTTAACAAGAAGCTTATATTTTACCAATCTATTTTCGTGGATTTTAATAACCCATCCGTCACCACTGGCAATAAATGGGGTTTTTTCTCGTTTGTCGCCAATGGGAACGTAGCCAGTGGTGACGGCTGGGAATAAGCCAAGAAGGTTGTAGGAATAAGACAATAGCATTACATTGCCATGACCAAGTTTTTCTTCACAGTACTAATCCTGTTTTTATTTTATTTTTGAGGTAGAGTTACCTTTATGTAAGTTTCAAACTTTGAAGAATCACTGTAATAAATAAAGGTTTGCGAAATATTACGCCAAACCCAAATACTTTTTGTCGGTGAGTAAGGTCGCCAGAGCTCCACGGGATAGGGAAGGGGACTAGGGTTGGCAGCGTGCGGGGGTGCTATGTTCTGAGACCTCCCCACAGTGCACCCTGGGCAACGTTGGTGCCTCCACAGACGGCTGACATCGGCCGTCTGTGGAGGCCAGCGGACCTTTTGGTCGTCGGAAGGCCAGCCGATATGCTAGTGGGCCATCTTCAGCGGAACTGGGAGATCGGTCGCTCCTGACACGCCTCTGCTCTCAGAGGTGGCGGATGGATGCGACCTATGGTATGGTTTTCCTCGGTGGTATCATGGGAGGCAACGCCGCCCTATCGAAGCCAGCGCCTGGTGCCTACACGACACAGCCGGACCCAATCGAGCCTGCTCCCTCGTGCGGGACCGGCATGACGGATGACTAGGTAGGGGGACAGATGGCGTAGACATCGGGCTTAAACTGCGCTGAGTTTCAGCCAAGCCACCCTTGGCATCACTATAGGGGACGCGGGAAAAGGCCCTTTTCAGAGCCGGTGGAGCAGGTGGAGTGCTCAGTAGCGGCCGTTCTGCCAGACTGGCGGTCTGTTGTCCCGCCGGACAGCGGACAAGAATGAACGGTGCACCAGTTGAGCCCGAAAGGGCGGGCACAGATGGCTTCCTGGTGACAAGCGAATTGTTGCGATCCGGCAGTCCAATTACCGAACTATAGCAACCGGTAGCTAATTGTACAACTGCAACGCGACTGCTACTAGTTGCGGTTGCTTTTTTGGTATTACGGAAACAAATCGCATAGTGGTCGCACGATAAGTGCATTTGCGACCAAAATGTATGGCAACTAGCGCCACTTGACATTACACTTTTAATTTGTTAAGTTGCCGCTTGGGGCGCTATCATAGCAATGTACGTTCCGTAATACGAATTTATGTTTTGCTAGCAATAATTGTACAATTATACAACTTGCGACTGTCACTTAAAGATCGGTAATAAGACTGCCGGATGCTGTCGTAGTGTGCCTTCTGCCCGGAGAGGACGTTTAGTGGGTAGGGGGGACCGCCTGCACCTCGAGTCCCACATACCCCTGCAGTTGCATCGTACAGCAGGGATGATGCGTAAATGCATTTGACCTCTCCGATAAAAAAACAAAAAAGGGTTGGCAGCGTGCGAGTGAACGTCAGTGTTGCAAGCGTCTACAAAAGGTCTACAGGCAACAGTGGCTGCTTACCAGCCGGCTTACTTTTTTAACAGTTGAAAGTGATGATCACCGAGTGAATTACATATCCATTGCTCTTTTACATGACACGTTATTAAGGCACTTATCGTGTAAAAACAGCAATGGTTAGGTAATTCACTCAGTGATCATCACTTTCTACTGTCAAAAAATGTTAGCGAATAGCCCCCGGGCAGGCCGTATGCTTGTCTGCCAACCACTTGACATAAAAAAAACCACTGGACAGGTGCAGGCAGAAGAAACAAAAGTTTTCTAAATAATTCACATTGTAATCTCTAATATGCGTAAAAAAAAACTACAAGAATAAAAAAGTTATACATAACATAGGGCTGTATGATCAATATTGGTTTGCTTTCTATTTATCGGATCAATCAACTTAGACTCTAAGCCACTATTTAAAAAAAAGGTAGTAAAAATAAAAACTTCTCTGACGTCATCATGACGTCATAGCTCATTGACGTGACATTTGACATTTCGCTTGAGTTTTGGGGCCTAAACGCGCGATTGCTATTTATAGTAAATTATCTAAAAATAATACTTATTGGTAAATATGTCCTGATCCAATGTTCTGAAAGTCTCTTGTGTGTTTGCTTTTTATTATGTTTGTAGCCGTTAAGACTTACTTTGGAACCTAACAATTATGTTTACGGGCGAAATAATAAGGAGATAATTGCGCTCTTGAAAAAATTGTAAAAAATGAAACCTGGGAAAAGTGTGGACGTTAAAGAGGAGATAGCAGAAGTGCATACATCGGCTCGATCACCTTCACCGAAGCACAAATCGAGACAGCGATCGAGATCAGGCTCTCGCAAGTTATCAAATGGTCACACTGCAACACAAGAATCTACAGAAACTCCTTCCACAGCCGAAGAAGCTAGCACAGAGAAGGCCAAAACACGAGAGAGCTGGGTACAATCTGAGCATGAGTCTCTGGATATAGAATTACCTATACACGATCAAATAAAACAAGGCATTTTAGGTTTTGTAGAGAAAGAATTAAAAAATTCTGATAAGAATCCCTCGTTTGTATTCTACTCACACGACCCGAATGGTTTGGATGAGAAGTTTATGAAGACATTGTCTAGACCCTCAAGTGGGCACAAGGAGAAACGGAGTCCATCATATAGAAAGAAGAAGAGGCATTCATCAAAACACCGAGATAGAGACCTGCATGATTTTGAAGTACCTGGATCTAGCCTTAGTGCTTTAGAAAAAGTAAGTTTTATGTTGTTTTAGCCCTTCCTCTTATATTTAATATAATATATAAAATGGTAAGAAATATTACTCAAGTTTGGAGTGCTTGGATGGCGTAGTAATTAGACTTAAATGTTTCATAATGTTGTTTTCTATTCACGAGGAAGACTATATTCCATGGGTAATTCATAGAGTTAGGACTGGTGACTGGCAAGGATGCCTTAGAATTGAATTATTTAATGATTTTCATAAAATATTATATGAATACTAGATGTCAGTAGTTTGTATCTAGGAGATCATTCAGCATCCATATACCCACGCGGGAGGAATGGAAGCGAGGACTCAAAACCCCCAAGGAAAACAGTCTTATATGGTACACTGACGGATCAAAGATGGAGTCAGGTACAGGGGCAGGTATTTACGCCAACGGGTATGAGTACCAACAAAGCATGGGCAAATATGCAACGGTCTTTCAGGCTGAGACATATGCAATAATTGCCTGTGCTCAGAAGAACCTTGAAATGGGCACCAAAGGAATGATCATTTACATTCTTAGTGACAGCCAAGCGGCACTTAAAGCGTTAACTACCTACAAAGTCACTTCAAAACTAGTTTTGGACGCGATACACACACTAAATAATCTAGGCAAACACAACCTAGTGAAACTAGTGTGGGTACCGGGACATGTAGGGATTGAAGGTAACGAAAATGCTGACAAACTAGCAAGGAAAGGATCGGCTCAAAACATCAATGGGCCTGAGCCTTTTGTAGGATTATCTAGAAGTACCATAAAAATGGCACTAAAGGAGTATTGTCAAAAGAGGCACCTCAGGGAATGGTTGTCCACTCCCCGACTGACACACTCAAAGAAATTTTTAGGATCCTCACACATAGGCTACCTCAAAAGAATGGGAAGATTCAACAGAACCCAAACCCGCTACCTCATAGGTGCTCTCACTGGCCACTTTGCCACTAGAAGACACCTTTGCACAATAGGAAAAGCTGATGACCCCATCTGTAGAATGTGTGGTGAGGAGGAAGAAAGCATGGAGCACATACTATGTGACTGCGATGCACTAGCCAACAGGCGACTAAGGGTCCTAGGTTTAGCTTACCCTAAACCAGAGGACTTTATAGACCTTATCCCCGCCAACATCGTGAAACTCATACAGAGTGTTTTCGATGTTGGCGGGGATGGGTGATAAGGAAAGGGGAAGCACAAAAGATCCCATAGGGTCGAAGTGCTCTGAGATACAGCCTCAGCCCCTTATTTAAGAATAAGAATAAGATGTCAGTAGTGTAACATCCGGCAATCTCGTGCGCGACCGTCCTGTGGGGTGACAGACGGTGGCGAGGACGAGGTAGCTATATGCGATGCGCGCGTTTCCCTTCCCCGCTATACCACCCGCTACCCGCTGACATCTTGAGTACCTCGTCCCCGCCGCCATCTGTCACCCCGCAGGATGGTCGCACACGAGATTGCCGGACTATAGTTGCTCAGCCTCATTAAATGTAAATGGACTTCTGGCTGAAAATGCTAATGCTAGCATAATCAATTAGTTTTTGACATACTTATCTTAAAGTAACAATATATTTGAATTTTCCTTAGGGTGTTGCACTTTCATGGTTAGTGATATTTTCTAGCAACTACCTACTTTCAGATTTTATGTGATTGTTCAAAAACATCGAAAACATGTTAAATAATGGTTCTTTTTTAAATTTGTAACATGTAATTTCAGGTTGATGATTACTTGAAGGAATATAACAAAGATGAAGTAGTAACTCTAAGTGGAGAGCTAGAAATAGAAGCTAATGATTTAGAAAATAACAACGGCACATCAAAAGAACTGCGTCACAAACCTCGGAAGACAAGAAGAAAAATAAGAGATGAGAGACAGGATGGTAACGCTAATGGAAAAGATGTCAGTCCGAAGGTATTCAAAAGTAGCAAGACTAAATCAGGATCTAAACCAGGTAATCCATACTGTGATTATATGTACTTATAACTTGTCTTCTTCTTGTTCAGGATATTTGTCGTATTTGATTGTACCCAGTATTTTTGTGTCATAATATGAATATCAAAAAAAAAAAAATGTAAGCATGTAATTATTTTATTATTATTATTATTTCTTATTTATTGCTTCTCTCATTACTGAGGTTAAATTAATTTCTACGCGGGTTGGTACGAAGCGCGAAATATTTACTATTATTTGATTGTGTCTGTGTTGGGTGTCTGTAAATGATTGCTATTTATGTTATATGTGAAGTTGATAGAAATTTTCGTGTGATTCGACAAGTAATAGAAATTTTCGTGTGATTCGACAAGTAATAGAAATTTTCGTGTGATTCGACAATATTATTATTATTCTTAGAAATAAAGGCTATCTTTATCTTTAATATGAATATCTTTGGACTGTTAGTTGAGGTTTAATCTAAATATTGGTAGGGTTTTTGACTATTTTAATTTTATTAACCAAATTTTTAACTTTTGTGTAAGGGGTAATGAACAAGGTCGGTTCCCTATTGAGAAAGTTGGTACTCCATACCAACTGTCTCTAATAATAATAATAATATATTTCCACACTCACACTAATTATAGTATAGCCCAAAGTAAGTTCATTTGCTTTATCTACTCATTTCACAGGCCTTGTGTTGACTTATAATTGAATAAAAATTATTATACTGGGTGAATTTTTCAAGTGGGCCTTCAGGGCCAAATCCTAAACTATAATGAATATTGAAAAATGCTCAAAGGAGTCACAAGCCCGATTTTGATGAAAACAAAAACTGCATCATTGGGTTTTTGAAAAATCAATAATCCTAGCCAGGAATTGAACCCAATGATTTTGAAAAAAAAATACAGCCTGCATTATTACACCATTCGATAGTGTTGTTAATAAGGATCAATTTCTGGGAAATGTTAAATTTTAATAAAATATTTCTTGTTCCACCTTGGTTGAAGTGATAATCAAAGCAATGATCATTATTTTTTTCAAAAAGCCAATGATACAGTTTTTGTTTTCATTAAAATCGGGCTCGCGACCCTTTGAGTATTTTTCGATATTCCTTATAGTTTAGGATTTGACCCTGAAGGCCCACTTGAAAAATTCACCCTGTATATCTTTTAATTTTTATAGCCCGGCCAACAGACTTGTCAACAATGCTGGAGAGTCTCGAAAATAATATGCCTTACCATGACCAATACATCGACAATCCATTTTCTTCACCTTCGCCGCTGACATCACCAAACGACGAGAGACTCAACCCCTTTGGATCTCACAGACCAGAGAAGATTTACTTACAAGGCGGTGGCACTTTCCATGCCGTGTCTAGGGACAGGATATTGGAATCTCAGCAAACAGGCGATGGTGATAAATATTTAAGGTAATTGATGCTTCACAGAAATATTTCTGAAGTTGAGAATAATTGGGTATACACCTATTTTTTCTTCTCAAAACTCATTGAAGAGAAGTGATGTCTCTTTTCACATAAATATTTTATCTATACTAATATTATAAAGAGGAAAGATTTTATTTGTGTACATTTCTTCTTCTTATTTTAAATAATAGATGGCGTTCTCGACACATAAAGATTACGCATTTCGCCAATGTCAAGTAAAAATATACTTACTTATACATACGACTGTACAGTAGATTGTGTTAAAAATTGAGTCTGAGAGCGCCAATCTTAAAAAAAGTATTCGGGAGAAACTTCTTGTGTGCATAAGCTCCGAAAGTACAGGACCGATTTTGATGAAATTTGGTACGGCAGCGTTGGATGCTCATTTTGAAATTTTGTGACTTTTATAGTGTAGGATATAAAGTTATTGTAATGTCAGGGGTGGATGCATATCATCCACCCCTGATCCACTCTTTATGCTTATTTTAATAAGTCAATGTAATGATATGTAGTAGAAATTTATACCTAATAGAATAAAATATAGCTGCTCACTTTTAATTCACATTAAAGACACGTGTTGTCAGGGTATATTTATCTTTGGACACCGTCATGCACTTGTACATTTTTAACTATGAGTTAGTATTTAAAAAAACATTAGTACTAAACCAACTTTAGTATGACAGTTTGCAATGGCTGTCTAAAAATTAATTCTAAAAACCTTTGCAGGTTAGGGGACTTAACTCCGCTAGACGTGGCAATGACAGTTCAAAAAGCTTGGAGGAACTGCGCGCCTGCATGTCACGGTATCCTCGGCGGCCTCTCTCTGATGCACCTACTCCTCATCAGCTACTCCGATGGGCTGGACGCAGGCCACTTGTCCTTCCATGCCGTGGTCACCATGCCTTACGTAGCCGCCTACTACTTCTTCTGCGTGTTGTGTTTGCTGTCTGTTTTGGATAGGTAAGTGTTTATTGCTGCGCCGAATGGAGTAACGATTTTACGGTGTTGTGACTTTAATCTATCAAATTTGTTACAATAGTTCAGTTAAATAAGAACATAAAGAAAAATAATACATTAGCTAACTTTACTATGTATCCATACACCTTTATAGCCTGTTTTATAACTATAATATTCGGTAATAACTTTTGTAAAAGTTACGTATAATTATTTTACTTACATTAACTTTTAATTTTCTTTGTTGACGCTACTTTGTAATGCAGTGACGTCCCGAGACTCGCGGACTTGTTCGCGCTTATGTAGAAAGTGATCACTCTATCTCGCTTTCTGTGAGCGATAGCTTGTCTATGTTTTCTGTGAGTGATAGTTTGTCTATTTAGTTGACAAAGCCTACTTTTTACTGTCTCGCATACGTAGTATAGAATTACAAGACTTCCTCTATACTACGGAGGAAGTCTTGTAATCGTAAAAAAAATTCGACCCTCGAGTTTTTGACGGATTTACACGTTTTGGACCTCCCTGACTCCAAAAATATAGTGTTTGGAATTATGTCTTTGTGTGTGTCTGTGCGTTAGCACGATAACTCGAGTATGCTTCAACTTATTGCAACCAAATTTAACATACCCACTAAAACCACCTAAACCCTTTGTTTGGGAGCGGTTTCGGCATCAGCGTACCCATTATCACCGAAGGGAAGTTCACCCTACAGTACAGCTAGAGAGCTCAGCTAACCAACTATTAAAACTTAGATTTTTCAAATACTTCTTATAGTCATAATGTCGAAATAAAAATTAAGACCGATCTGATTTCGTGAACGCTGTGTGATGCCGGCAGAGTAGAATAGCATCACCTCTTATCCTCAAATGGGTGTTGTAGAAGGCGACTAATGGGTCAGTAAAGGGGTATTGATCACCTTATACTCCGTCCACCAATCCGCATTGGGCAAGCGTGGTGGACTACTGCCTAAACCTCCTTCGGTGACAAGGAGAGGCCTTGTGTCCCAGCAGTGGGTCGAATTATAAAGGATGTTATGATGATGATTTCGTGAATGCTGTGAAAAGATTCTGAATCAGCAACCACACACTCTCGAATTTCCTCAATAGACTTTGAAATCTAATCTATGACTATCTAGCTATTTTGGTAGCTGCAGCCTTCTATCTTCCGCATTCCGGGCGGCTGCGTTAACCACTACGCCACCGAGGCACTGCTTTCGCTGTCGAAATTTGTAAGTGCTTGGTGCTCATGTTTTTATGGGTAAACATTGTTTCATCAAATCTTTGGAATTTGCACTTCTAAGATCCGAACGAAATATTTTTGCAAATATTTGACGCCCGTTAAGATGAAACTACCTTATATTATGGAATAATTTATGCGCCTAAAAAGTTTTGTTTTCAAAATTTTCACAGTATTCAATTCAAAAAAAAAATTTCAGTGTATAGTTTTTTCTAATTTAAAAAATATTTTCGTTTGTAAACGCAAAAATGATTCCATAATCTGATCTTCACTTTTATGTAATAAAAATATAATTCATGTAAGAATGTTTTGTCTTCAGGTTAGACATAACAAGTCTTGACCTAACTAGAGGCCTCCAGCCATACTTCCAACCAATAGTGCTGGTGATCTTATATATGGCGTGCCTACTGGTCTGCACCGCCGCCAGAATGTACGACGAGCTGATGGTCTACCAGTACACGCCGCTCGTCTATAATATCACGAGCAATGTCACTACGGTAAGAATCTAATAATCATTTTTCTCCTTATTACAAAACGTGGACTAAAGTTAGGCTGAAAACTGATGCTGGCTCTTTTATTTGCTGATTAAAAGACACAGTTAGCATCAGTTTTAAACCACGACTAATTTTAGTCCACGTTTTGTAATAAGGGGTTTTGTGTTTATGGTTGTTTTAAATTCTACCAATTCTAGGGCAACAGCCACGTCTTCAGTTATTTTTAAAAGAAGAAAATTTATTTAATATTAAATAAATAAAATATTTTTGCATTTTTTTTTATTTATTTAGTGTTGCAAATAAATAAATACATTTTCTTCTTTCTTGGAGTTCACATAAAAAAGGGTGTCATCAGGGCCGCATTTGGGAGAGGCAAACGGGGCTCCTAGGGCCTCGGACACGGGTCAGCATGGTATAGCAAGTGTCCATAGGCTGCGGTGACAGATTACCAGCAGGCGGACCGTAGGCTAATAAAAGATGCTCTGATAGTATTTTTCTTTTTTTTCAGCCAACGATACCAACATTCTACCACACGTGGACACATTTTTCAATATGGCGCGCCGTGCTATCGATCCTCGGTCTCGTCTACTTCATAATATCAAACCCACAAGATCTTGTTCACGCGAATCTCAGCAAACTTTTGCAGTTCAAACATACGCTACAGAGTATAGGATGACTGCTTTGTTGCGCAAACATTGTTTGGTGTTGCCTTAACTGAAATATTAACGTTCAATGGAAAAAAAATATTTTAAGGCAATTGATAATTATTTTCATTAGATGTTTAACCCTAAGTGTGAATTACACCATATTATCGTAATAATATTATTTCATTGAGAAAGAGATCTGCTACGATGAGGTTTAAATATTTAAAAAATACCAATAATTTCTGATTTCAAGTACAAAAAGCATTTTATTTTGTGAAGTTGAATCTCGTTTTTTAATTACCGACTGAAAGGGTCTGAGATTATTGTGTTATTTTATTTTACATAATATCACATTTCATTGAGAGTGGTAACTATTGGATGTAATCACCTTCGGATTGTTCAAGTATTATTTTATTTCTATAAAAATATAATTTATTTAGTAGCATTAATTAATATGGAGGACTGAGTTTATTTAAAAATTGGTTTTTCTTTTGAATGTCATCTTTTCTATTGGTGTTCATTGTACAGTCATGAGCAATTATATGTATCCACTTTTCACATTTCACCATTTTTATTCCCTGTCAAACGTGTATACTTATTGTTGCTCAAGACTGTTTTAATTATACTGGGTGTAAAAGACATGAACAGTCAAACGAGAACCAAGTATTCTATACATCAAAATAAGACATATTTCAAAAAAAATATTGCTGGGAAATTATTTTTATTTTTTGGTGTTAAAAAAAATTGCAAATTGTACCGCGCAATGTAAAGGGCTCAACTCGCAAAACCGCTATAATTTTGCCAGACGGCGCCCCTCTCGTTAGTGTCCGTGCGCATCGAGTGAGCTACCTTGAACGCTAACGTTTTGAAGCCATTTTTTGTTATGAAATACTAAAAAAAATGATAATGTTTCTTTGGACAATAATTAAGAAATAACGTATAGAATACGTTTTCATAAAAAAAAATGAAAAAAAAATTTTGACTTTGACCTTCAATAAAATCGTAACTATCAATTTCCCAGGTGTAGTTTAAAGGAAAAAAAATGTTATGATGATGAGCAGAATACATGGTTCTCGTTTGACTGTTCATGTCTTTTACACCCTGTAGTTCGTAGAAATTTATATAATATTTAAAAGTTCGAAAATTATTTGAATAAACTGATCTCGAAGATTCGTCTCTGGCTAGTCCCAAAGATGGTTGCATAAGGTTTAATTTTAGTGTGCGAACACTATCGCATGTTATTATAACCATCATTCCTATAATCTACGTACAAAATTAATTTATAGCACATAACTTAATAGCTATGTTGTCGTTATTTATTTGTTGAGAGACATTTATATGTTTGCATAAAATATGTGTAATATAGTATTAATTTTCCAATTTTGTGTGGACAGCCAAATCGGCAACTATTAGGTATAAAAAAAAATCCGTAAAATTTAATAAAATTATTTATATTTTTACACTTAATTACCGATTGGAAGTTTGACTGTATCCACTATCTCGAATGGTCAACTTTGAGATGTCACAAGGCAAATGAACTTTATCACTAGTCGTACACGGTCGCGAAGGGTTCAATACTCAGTATTTATTGTTTCCAAAATTACATAGGTGGTCGTTACAATTTTGGACCCTGCTGGGCACAACAATTTCATATTATGTTTGTAGTGATATATTAAGAACAATTCCAAATTATTATATTATTATTATTCAATTATCAAAAATATATGTACTTAAGTCGGGTTCAACAAGACACGACGGTGTTGCAAGCTAATTTACACTGTATTGTAACAAATCACTTATTGAAAACTCTTTGCAAAGGAAATCACGTAAGTTCTAGTTAACGCTTAACTGTATGTTCAGAGCTCAAACTCAACAAAGTGCAAAGCTCGAAACTGCTTTCTGGTTTTGCTTCTCACACTCTTTTCTTATATGTAGTTCCTTGTTTGGCCATCCACGAACATTTGGAATATTGCAATTGCATCCGGAATCCGTCTTTTCTAGTCACTAACAAAGAATGTATGCTATGATCTTAACAATTCTAGTCATTTAATTCCATAACATTTATGTTTTAGTATTATGGGTTAAATTCAGGCTAACAAACCAATGATTTAATTAAGTATTTGTAGGTATTGAAAAAACAAGGTTATGAAATTTCTTCAATCAATTTTGGACCTTATAGGTTATTTTTCTTGATGTTATGTGAAGAGTTGGAGACTTTATGCTTTCACGTTAGTAACTCCCTTCAGTATTCTGTCTTTCTAAATTAAATATATCTTTATTATTATGTCTGGCAGATTTGAATTTTACAAATATTTATTTAAGAATTACTTTTGACCTTAGTTGCTGCTAACTGCTGAATGGCTACTGTCACTCAAGAAAAACCAATATGATAGATACACTTTCTTTTAAATACATTTTAAAAAATCATTACCTTTCAACCAATGATATTATTCAAAAAGAAGCAGATATGTCATAGGCGCGCGCATTGTGTAGACTCGAAAACGTCCTAATTATGACGTCTTGCTATCAGTCTGTGTCGAGCGCAGTCACTAGCTGGCCGCCTTGTGGTAGTTTTTGGTCCTTGGCAACATTTACTCGTGTGTGTTTTGGAAGTTACTGTCCACTTTCATTCTACAATCTTTGTTATTCTTTGTACAAGGTCTCAAACTTCACAAAGCGGTAAGTTCATTAAGTTTAAGGAACTTCGAATTCGAACTCAAGAAAACGGTGATTGCTGTGGAATTGACTATAGAAATAAATGTTTTCTGGAGACGGTATTAAGAAGACAATGATTCAGGATTTGAAATTATCAAGATAAATATGCCCTTTCATAATTATCGCGATAATTATCATAATAATTGTCAGATAATTATCCAATAATTATCAAACACATACAAGCCCTAATTCGTGGCATTACGTAATGTTGAAACAATCTATTTAAATATTTTTGTACACAACTCAAGTTACGCTAAGAATTAAAAAAAACAACTTAAATTTGTTTGTCTCGGCCACACACAAAACAAATCAATGAAGAATATAATGAATAAGTGACAGTTCAAATACGAAAACCCGACGACGCGGGGAATCCCCGGTATTGACGTTTAGTGGCGCGATCCGATACACGTAGTCATTGTATGCGACAAATAACAAATGGCAAATATTTTCGATTATAATCAACCTATATTTATCTTGATAATGATATTTTTTTATCAATGATAATTATCACTTTAAACCCAACTATGATTAATGCAGTTAAAATTCTAATCGGGTTTGAATATGTACGAATGTCAGCTACGGTCACGTGTTAGAATAAATAAGTACGCGCCATGTAATTAACATTCTTTTAAATAACGACTTGATCAGTAGAATGACTGCATATAGAAATATTACCACGTTACAGCTCGGCGTTGGAGCAATTTCCACGTATTGTACATATATGCATACAAATGTACTTCGAGAAACTTCAGGTGCCTAAATTCTCACGTCCCTGAATTTTTCATGTGTTTCTTTCTTGAGGAAGGCTTATTATGCTTTTGGTGACGATAAGTAGGTGTGAGCGATTGACTGTAATGATTTCGACCATAATTACGTGGCGCGTAAGCATTGTAGCATAGTCTTTGTTGTGATAGCAATATCGTGGCAGCTATTTCATATTAACGTGTAACTTATAAGATTTGTATAACTAAATTAAGCTTATATCGAAAAGTACTATAATAATCATATCAGTTGTTAAAATACTGAAAGTTTTATAAGCAATAAAGAAGAGAAAATTGTCTTAGTAATGCTTACCAGTTAGTAATTATAAAGTACAATTATGTAACGAACAACAGCACGTCTGGTTACCATGAACTGTCAAATTTCTACAATCAATAAAATTTTCTACCTAAACCTGCATAGAGTGCAAAATCGGTTGCAAAAAATTGTAAGTTTGTGGTAATCTGATTTACGTACTTTTGTCTGTGCGCACATTTTGATCTCGTCTTGACAGCAAAAGTTCAATATTTAAGCGTGTATTATACGTAGTATGCTGACCATGTATCTATTATCTAATGTAAATAAGAAAATTCTACCCCTCATAGGCAATATCATCTGTTGGTAGAATATTAAAAAATATGATAATTGTGTCGTGTAAGCATTTCGGGATGATAGGTAAATAGTCGGCATAAATAAGCATCACAATATATCATTTAATCTACTTCTGATCTCGAACCTAGTCAATAATCATATGCCAAAATAAACACGTATAGTAAGGACGTAAATACAAATTAAAAAAAAAAAGTATTTTTCGATAACTCATTTCTGTAATATTTATATTATATGTATCACCTTTCATGCCTCCTTCCTACGCCTTGGAATATAGTTTCTTTTTAATATTCATGACAGATACTTTCATTTTAAGCTAAGTCCTAAGTAACACCAGTCCCTGTGTGGGCGCCAATTGTAATTATGCATTATGCATTATTTTATTATAAAAATGAATAAATTGTTGGGTGTTTTTGAAATCTATTATCGTCTAGGTTTCTTTGTTTGTATGAAAACCGTATAGAACAGGATTTACTAGAACGTGCATAAAATTGTTTTGCGAAAGACATATGAGATACTGGCGCCCTCACTGGGACTCCCCACAATATACATAAGTTTATATAGAGCATGTAACATTAATAGTATTCAAAATGCAGATGTGTACACATCCTTAAGAAGTTTTAATAATGGACTTGGTGGACGATTTTTGTCTTTTTTCTTTTAATATTTAAGTATTCTTGTTATTTTTATGAAGTAACGTGCACACAGAATAAGCACCATATTATTTGGCAATTCTAGTATTAAACTGTTATCTAATCCGTTTATAAGGTTTAATGGACTTATGGACATTTATTTTAATACCTTTTTTGTTTCAAAAATCATCTAAGTAGGTGTATCAAATGATTCGTTGCCGATTAGTTGATTATTACCAAATGTTTAGGACCTTTATTATGCTTTTGTTTATGACCTAAATATTAATAAATTAAATCATAGATTTAAGGGACCATTTGTAAGCATTATACAACCAAAAAAGGTCAGTTTTATTAAATTATATGAGTTCTGGGCACGTTTTGTTTATATTTCTTATTCAGTTAAATTTTCAACTCGTCCTCTTACCTTTCATTTGCCATGATATTCTTTAGAGGACTTGCTTCGGATTTGTATAAAAAAAATACCTTATAAGTCGACAAAATGGGTAATTATTGAAAAAGATTGATAAAAATCATATGGCAATGGAAAGGTACAGACGACAGCATTCATAACTCTGAATAAGTTTGTGGTAGCCTGTCGGTCTTATTTTACATTATTGAATAATGGCAAGTTCAAGAATGCACATAAAAACCCTTTGAATTGACCATAATTATATCGGCTTAAATATAAAAGTTTAATAACTCGATTTACTATAAATTAGATTACATTGTATTAAAGAAATATATACTTAGGTATGTATGTAAAATTTGTTTTGTGAATATATGAATGCTTATTATATTGTAATATTTATGTATTATACCTAAACTTTGTTGAGAAGATTACAATAAATATAAATTCATTTGTGATAAACATGAGTTTAATCATTATTATTTTTTACGTTTTTATGTAGCAAACTGTCCAAACTCATGGTTGATTTTTTATGGTTATTCAAGGAAATCTAATATTCGTTAAGTTAGAATATTGATCGTGATCGCCCACGCCGCACGCTTCTATTTCCAAATTGCTTATATTTGCTATTTCTTTTTTTCATACGATATGTAAATTAAATAACCAACACCCTGAATACAGGTGGTTTGGGATCGGCTTCTGAGTTGATATCGATTTAAAAAAAAACTTTTTAGAAAAAAAACAAAAGTACCCAGAAAACATTTTCCAAAAAAATTTGAAATCAACTCAGAAGCTGATCCCAAACCACCTGTATTCAGGGTGTTGGTTATTTAATTTACATGTTGTATATTCATAGCTCACGTGGTTGGTTCTGGTGTGGAGCCTGGTAATCCTGACATACCCTAGTAGGTACTAACACCAGTCTCTCACATAGCCCTACAATTAACTGATCATTCATTCATTCATTTCATTATTAATGAGTTATTTTTTTCAGATAAACAATAATTATGTAATCATTAATTGCTTACTATTTGCTTCATTCATTGCTATTAATTATTCGCTATATTATATCTTCAAAAAATTTATTGTTCCATACAATATTTTCAGAGAAACAAGAATATGTATTCCTTAATTGCTTACTATTTGCTTCATTCACGAATACATTAGCTTCGAACATTAGATAGGTAACAAAATATGTCGTTTATTACAAAATGATGTACAGTCAGCTTCATAAATATCTGAGTGTCAAGACTGATCAAAATAATCTAACAGACAAAAATTCAATATTATATGCGCTGCTAGAGTATCTTATTGTTGTTACTATCCAGACTAGTCAATATTATCTAAACAACACAATTCCAATATTATGTAATGTGTTAAGATGACCAATAATATATTCGCGAATAACTATTCAATGGTATCTAAGCACGCAAAGTTATCAAAAATATCTTGGTAGTAAAGAAAAGTAAACGCTAATCTGGGGTATTACGGTCCATATACTCCCTACCTGTAAACTAGCAGAGCTGTCATATGCATATGTCATATGACAAATGCAGGGGCTCTAAATCTAAGGTATTAGTTTTACCAAATTCTACAAATCATTATATTTATTAATATAAATTAATTGCTAAAATACTGAAATTAAATGCTGATTAAAATATCAGTCAGTGAAAAGTAAATAATTACAGATTTAAATGCAATTTTCTGTTGCAACTTAGACATGTTTTTGGATAAAAGGCTGCATATTTAATCGAATTTAGTATGTCATGGGTCATGAATAAATCGTCATCAACAGCTCATATAACGTCTCCACCGAGGGTCTCGAGCCTACCCTACATTAGGCGATTAGACCTTAGTCAACCACGCTGGCCAAGTGCGGGTTGGTCGTTTGCGTTCCCGTTGAGGGTCCACATTGGAATTTTAAGCTTTTGAATGCGTCAGCCTATAGTAAAAGTTCTCAAACAATTGTAAATTCAACTTTTAATTTATAAAAGAAGACACTTAAATTTATAATCGGTTGAAGGTGGTCCCTCAATCGTTACTGACAGTTATCCATATCTTATAATCTAGGTATTTCAATTATTATTGTGGTTCCCACTTAATATGAACTTATAGCGTTCGATCTAGAGACCACCTTCTGCATGCTACTTCTTTTTATTCAGTGAACAGGAAAATGTGATATTTAATATAATTATTTTTACTAATGTTTTACTAAGAGTAGTCATTATTAGAAGTTGTAAATTTTATCTAGATTATAAGATCACGATCAAGAGTCACGATTAAGGGACCACCACCCACTAACTTTTGAGTATCTTCTTTTACAAATGAAAGGTTGAATTTACAATTGCTTGAGAACTTTTACTATAGGCTTAGTTTATTTTATTATTCTGTATGTTAAATCATCAATGCAATTAAATACTACTTACGTTTTTTCCTCTTCTTTTAGGATATAGGTATTGCTCACAATAACGTAATCATCCGCTATGACACTGCTGAGAGTCTCAATTAAAATATTATTTATCTCCTCTAGTTTAAACTATTTAAAATAATATTGATGATCTTTTTTATTTCTGTAGCATTATATTTTGTTACCTTGGGTTATCAATCTCTGATAACATCAATTCAAAATTGTTTAGGGAGTTCGTCCACTAGCGACAATCGCTGAGCTATTTTGTTATAGAATATTAAATAATCATAGTTCAATACTGAAACGCTTAGTTGCTACAAAAAGTTGTTCATCATTAAAGTCGGTCTGTATCCCGAGCGAAGCGATTGTCGCTGTAAAAAGGAACGAGCGGAAATTAACTTGCTAACAAAATTGCTCACAAAATCGCTGAGCAGAAGTTGTCATAAAAATTCGTTGCTACCGTGGGCGAGTTTCCATGGCAAATGTTTCGTCTGAAAATTGTAACTAAATTACAACATAACAAATCGCAAAAACACCAATTTAAAGAAAAATCTGTGAAGGCCCTTAATGTCTAACTTTCAACCTATTGAAAATGGAATAATCTATATATGTGAAGCAAAAGTGAAGATATTAATGAGCACTCTGAACGCTTAGATACCAATGAACAGTTACGATGCGTACATATAAAAGATCATTTTAATCGTGTATATGTAATTGAAGATTTATGGTATGAAGATATTTATGACTGGTTGTTTGTGTACAATATTTTGATAACTTTGAATGCAAAGATATTATTGAAACTTTGCTCCTAACATGTTTTTGACCACCTTGGCACCTCATATCATTATGAAGCTGACTGTACCAAGGAGTGCCTAAATAAAGAGGAATGGCAATCATCTTTACTACAGCTTCTTGTTCAGTTTGCGTGCTATCATCTCGGCGAGTTAACCCTCGGGAGTGGAAGAAACACGGGAGTGGTTTTCTCGTATACCGGTAACGACTCAAAAGTTAGAAACCTTATAGGTATTTTGATGTTATACATGCATGTTAAATTTTCGATCACCCATCAGAGTACCGACCGGCGCACTTGGTTGCTTAACTTTCGTGATAGAGGACTCAAAAGTTGATAGAAACCTTATATTTTGATGTCATACGTGTGCATGTTAATTAAATTTGGTTGCAATATACGTGTATAGTATAGAGTAAGTCTTGTAATCGTCAAAATATTCGACCCTGCGATTTTGACGGAGTTACACGTTTTGTACACCTCCCAGAGTCCAAAAATACCGGTTTTGGAATTATGTCTATGTGTGTCTGTATGTCTGTGCGTTAACAAGATAACTCTAGTATGCTTTAACTTATTTAACATGCGTGTATGACACATCAAAATAAAGGATTTCTATAAAATTTTAAGACGTCGGTCACGACAGATAAGCAACATATTATATTTATAAAATATAATATCATTGCCAACACCAAACAAACAGGGCACACAAATTAGTTTACCCGCTGGGGGATCGAAACCCAGCTAGTGATTTGAAATGGCTAAAATAATGTCTTTCATAGTTTCGTTCGTAGTTTGCATTTTTTTTTCTTAAATAAAAGTTAGTGATAGTGTATGTAAATGTGTCAAGTGTGATAAGAATTTTAGAATCTTTCAAAGAAAACTACTACAACAAATGTCTGTCAGTAGGTAACCTTCTATGTTGTGTTATTTGGGAGTGATTCATACTTTGTAAAATAAAAATAAATAAATGGATTCAACAGAAACACTGGATTCATAATTTACAATAATTATTTTCAAAATATTTTATTAACACAATTCATTCAATAACACCAAAGATTATAACATTCTCTAACATGAAACCTAAAATAAAATACAATTTTACCTAGTTGTATTACTTACCAATTTATAATCATTCAAACATCATTTCGACTATGAGGTATACAGAATAAATATATTATGTATTTGAAATATTTCACATATAAGTCGTCAGAAATGTATTAATATTATTATATTTTAGATATTTGAATACAACAGTGTCATATAAATTGTGAAAGCATCTGCCTAAGCTGCCTTCCTAATTTTAATACTTATTCATTTATTATGTATGTATTTTGAGAGGAAAATAAAACACATAGAACAATCAAGTAGAAACAAAATAATATGGAATGTACAAATCATGTTTATTTACTGACATCCTGGCAATACAATTTTGTGACTCGCCTTCGAATAATCTCGGAGGTCACTCGAGAGAGAAAATACATAGAACATTCACAGGCCGTAAACAGTAATAGGATACATACGTCCACTATAACACTGAAAGCTATGCGCAAGAGCAAGCCAGGTTTAACCTAACTCTTCAGCAATAGAGACAGGTACATAGTACCCTGGGGGTTTAACGGTTCATAAATTATTTAAGATAACTTGTTTGGACTTAAATTTCTACTCTAACTGTACATTAGTTTCGCCTTACGCTAAAATAATCTAAAAGTGATATCGTCAGATGGTATGAAGTATCTTTCGCGAGGGATGTTACGCGCAAATAATTGATATGTCGATAGGTGGAACTAATCCTCCTGTCACCGAAAAAAAGCTACATCGGTAATAAATTAAAAAATTAAATTACGTTGTCATCGCGCGGTAGCGTCGTTAAAACATGATTGGGATTCGAAGATTGTGATCTTTACAAAATTGAAATAGAAAAAATATTTATACAGATCGCGGCTCGAGGCGCGGCGCGGCCGCAGCATCAAGGCGGCGCCGGGCCGGAGCTATGCGATGAAATATAAATGACCAACGTTCAAGTACTCAACGAGTCGACTATACAAGGTGGAGTGCTCCGGGGCCCTACGCGCTACCGGCGACTGTGTGCGACTGAGCAGATTCTGGCATAGAGACTCGGAGCACGGGCGACGGGAGAAGAGTGTGCGCGGCAGATTTACTGTTTCGTGTATAAGTAGATGGCCACGATGAGACCGTATAGACCCAATACTTCGGCGAAAATGAGGATAAGGATCATGCCGACGAATAACCTTGGCTGCTGCGCGGTACCACGGACACCGGCATCACCCACGATGCCTATAGCGAAACCGGCCGCCAATCCCGAGAAACCTACGGCGAGACCCGCGCCCAGGTGAATGAACCCTCTGGAAATAACAACAATCAATACATTAGTACTGCAGCTACTTTTAGATATTCACCTGAGATTGTTCAGATCAGGGCACCATCTAAAGTGTATTTAATTCAAGTTAAAACCTTATCCTCGTAAGTCCTGTGTCTTTTAATAGCTGTATTCATATCTGCCTGATGTGCCATGTCAAGAACCAAAAAAGAATAGTACTTCAAACCCAGAAAACATTGTTGGTTTTAAGAAGTTTTTGAAGTTTTAACTAGTTTTTTTAATGCAAAATTAAAAGTAAAATTGTTTTAAATTTTAATTTAATTGAAAATTAAAAAGAAAATTGCATAAAGTATTAAATAATCTAACCGATAAATAGGCAATAAAAAAAATTACTTGGGTAAGTACATCAGGCAGTTACTTTGTCTACATAGTTTAAATGTCAGGTCTGAATTACTATGCTTAGTTTGTACTTGAAGTAAGCAGGGACTTATGAGGTTAATGGTCTATCCACACTCTTGCACCTCTGGTAATTGTGAGAAAATGAAAATTTAAACATTTCTAAGTTTTATTTACCTATAGCATAGAGTAGGTATAGATTAGATTCTATGCCACTAGCATATTGTACTGTTATTCTCTAAAAGAGTATAGATATTTTATTACATGACAAAACAAAAACACTTATTGAATATAACCAATTGGCTCATTGTTCTGTAGCTTAACAAACAACAAGAACCTGCCAGATGTACATTGATATAGTACATCCCACTTGCCATTGTTAATCTTATCACAAAATGATGGACTGTTATCAACATTCACAACTGTAACTTAATTATGCTGCCAATATTCAATTCAGATTTAGTTGCCAGCGCATCACTTACTTATAAGGGGCATCAAACTCAAAAAATAACCACCTTCAGTGAACTAACAAACAAAAACTTGACTGAAATAGGTGAAAATATAAAAACAGACAACATTATTTGTTCAGCTGTTATCTGACATAGCCAATTACATAAATGAGTAAAACTGTATCAGAAAAGTCGGGAATAATTTGTTTTATCATTGTCTGAACTGAACACTAGCCAATGAAATGTTACCTAAATATATTAGCCTATTCAATATTTTCCTTTAACCTTGGATGTTTTTCATAAACAATTGAAGGCCTTCATTTGTCAAGCATAACAAAAGCACTGCTTGATACTGTTGTTAGATAACAAAATATTTAACAGAGCACTAAAAACTGTCATCTTTGATTAATATATAATATATTTCCACTCTCACACCAATTATCTAGCCCAAAGTAAGTATCATTAAGAACTTGTGTTATGGATACTAGATAACAGACTTTGTTTTTTAGTATACATAATATTTTTAGATATTTTTATAAATAAACTTAAATAAATATATAGACAACCATGACTCTTCAAGAATACACGTGTTCATCACAGACCAGGACTCGAACCCGGACCGCTTGATGTGTAGGCAGCTATACTGACCACTCCACCAAGTTGGCGTCAATTGTTTTTATAGAGAACACTGCAACTATAATTCTTAGCATAGTGGAATTCTCTTTTACTTACATTATAAAATAACAAAGAAAACAGACGTTTAAAGTTTAGAAAAAAAACATGTTTACCTGAAAAGGGGGTAGGTGGCTGGTCCCTCAAGGGAACCTGCAATCAGTACAGCTACTACCAGCCCGTAAATGGCAATAATACCCGCCATGACTACGGGAATGATGGATTTCATGATCAGCTCGGGCCGCATCACCGACATGGCTGCGATACCCGTTCCTGACTTGGCTGTTCCATAAGCAGCTCCCAGCGCTGGAAAATTCAAACACCAATAATTAGAAGTTGCAATATCAACAACTGCCTGCCCTGCCCACAATTAAATTTTGGGATTGGTGAATAATTTCTTTTTTTTCTTTTCCAAATTATTTTTCACAGTCTATCAATCTTTTCTTTCGGTTTTTCTCTACTACAATTCCAATATTAAATAGGAAATAAACAGCAAATAACAATAATAAATAAACCAGAAACAATGTTAATGAGAAAATCGTCAATTGCAAGCTCATTATAAATTTATCCTCTTCACATTATTTCATGAATAAGGATGTTTTCAAAGTTTACTACTACAAGGATATAATATATTGCTGAATTTTATTTTCAGTCATTGTCACTTAATTAAATTGTTTCAACATTTCCAATGATATTCAATTATAAATGATTTAATGGCTTTACGATATAAGTACCTAATTGATTAATAGTAGTTTTACAAATTTCCCTTACTGTAAGTAAACTGCCTTGGCAAAAGTTAGAAAGTAAATGTTGGTAAATATAAATTAAATACTCATATTTTTTAAAAGAATAATATAAATGTGCTTCTGATATTTTAATATTAATCCTGTTAACCCTTCCTTCCGACTAAGCTAATATGCTTGTGCTAAGGGTGTGTTTATGTCAGTAGTCTAATGTAGGCCAGGGATCGATCTTCATTCACAGAAACAGAGTCCACCAGTCTGCACACACTGCTATCAACATAATTATGTCACTATAGTACTTTTTACAGACACTAAATGTCGCTATGGTACTTTTAACAGGCTAAATCAAAGACACAATATTGCTGCTCTTACAAATAGCAATTCTTAAAGTTTTCTAATAGGTAAAACATTTTATAATTAGTGAAGTGATATGAACTTTTTTATTTCCATGAATTTGTTGAAAATCCTCTGGACCATTCATAAAATACTAATAAATTCAGTGTTATCTTCCTCATCCTTTTGATTTATAAATTTGATTAGTTTTATATGACCATGTGATCATGTAATCATGTGAATACTAAGTACTTGATACTTAATCATACTGTTACAGGCAGTTAGGTCTATGCTTAGTCTGTGGTTATCACATGATACTCATTTTTCAGAATTCCAGTCCAAACTTCAGACATTTTATGGAAAGAAAAAAAAAATTAAAAAACTATTCTACAACACTATGTAACCAATTGAATGTAATTAAGTACACATCAAGTTATTAATTATAGTAAAGATGTATATTGGTTAAGTTAGAGCATGATTAAACAGCTGACTGGTCACATGACACTAGTATGCTTATCATGTGATGAAAATTTCATTTTTTGGTTATTTACTATGAAGTATAATGGACTGATGGTCAATTGCAGGTTAGGGGATATTCATGAGATACTCCAACAGTTGAATAGAATGATAACTATCATTGTATTGTTTTTTCATAATATCACATTATTAACACGATTTCAGCTAATAACCGTGTAAACCACTTCCATAAAATATACCTATTATCCTCATGACTCATAGGCAGGCGATTCAATAACAAATTCTGTCATTTGGGAAGTTTTTTCTTGAGTGTCGAAAGTAAAGCACAAAGAGGCTATTGCAATAACATAAAGACAGTAATTGCCTAACATTTTGAGGCAATTTCAGGTTCTTTGTGGCTTCCAACGTTGATTGACACAGACATCAGTGCTGCCAACCATACTATCAGTCACATCACATGATCAAATTATTCTCATTTTTATCTCGATGCAAACAGTCTCATTGCAAATCCCCTTTTATTTATTTATTGATCTTAAGCCTAGATTCCCGAAAATGATTCCGTCACACATATTTACGTTAGATACATAGATAGCTATGTCTTACTCCAACCGTAAGGTGCGGCTATACTAAAATTAGGACGCCTAAAATAACTTAACCAGACAGATTTTACGTTCCATTGGTTCTATGTGTAATTAATAAGGTTTCGAGAATTTATAATCAAAGGTATTCAAGAGATGAAAGATTCAATTTCGGGAAATCGATAATGAATCAAGACAGCCATTTCAATCAAGGGCCTCACAATACATACCGCTAAAGATAATAGCTGACGCCGCCCCCATAACTCCAAAGAAGGGTCCGTAGATTGGGTTTTCTGCCATTTTGAACTTGAAATGTGGGAGTATTTACAGGTCCCAAAACTGTGATGACTATCTGCACACACTCACTCCACGGAACTACTTTGGAACAGACAAATATGGCCCAAGCTTTGCAAACTCGATAGAATGGGTCATATGACGATTGATGTTCAAGGCAGTGCTAGATCTGACCTAAGTCCTGATTGGTTTCTTGACGTCACTTCCGAAATGCGCAACCAATCGTGAGCTAAAGATTCCGCAGCGCCATGACGTCCATCATTGATGTGGATCGCTGGCCAGCAATTTCTTTCTGCGCATGTACTATTCAACAAATTTTATACTTTTAAATGTAAAATAGTAATATTAAATATAAATTTAGTAATTTCAATTATACATGTAACTTAACAAAAATATAACAATAATATTATTTTTCAAAATAGGCTAATATTTACGCCAGTTTGTTAATAACTTTTATTAATTTCTGTAATGACTTATGCTCAGTGTTGCAAGATAAATAATCATGTACAAAATAGTAACTTTTATAACACTGTATTTTAAATATTACCCCGGATTGGACCCTCAGAGGAAGGTTTAGTCCTTCGTCTGAGATTGGACCGGAGGGCCTAGACTACATGCATTTCGACACTCGCTCTCGCTATCGCTAAATCAAAAAATGTATGGGAAATGAAAAGTCATTTCGATTGCTTATGTCAATCCCATACATTTTTTGATTTAGCGAGAGTGTCGAAATTAATGTTATCTAGGCCCTCATTAGGCAGGCCTATTTGCTAACTTTTTGACAGATGAAATTGATAATCACCGCGTGAATTACATATCCATTGTTGTTTTACACGACAAGTGTCAAAATAGCGTTATAGAAAAGTAGTATTGCTTGGGTGAAATATCTAAATACAAGAGTGGAATAACTATTTTTCTACTTATTGGGTTAGGTGTACCATTTGTGTAAGCAAAAGGCTAACACCCTGCCATTATTGCAGGCACTGCATGGCCCATAGGTACTGTGTATGGCTTAAATGTGGCTTTATGTATAACTAAATATTACTTAAGCTCTGTTTAACCCCTTTTGGGATTACAAGCATGTTAATGTTTAAATCTTACTTCAAATCTGTTTTATTAGGATTTTTAAGATCGTAGGGTCCAAGTCCGGAAGCCTGCTCGTGGCGGACCCTGGTAACGTGGTGGGGAAACTTTCTCGGCGGGTGTGTGGCTTTTGATGTCAAATGTGTCGCCTTGGCATTCGAAGTCACATGCTATCGTTGAGTTGTTTTTGTTTTCCCACCACGGCTAGTTCCGGACGGCCCTTTTCAGGGCCACGACCGCGCCCGAAATCCCCCGGGTGCGGACCGATGGCTGCTCCCGGTGTCCTCGTCAGGAGGACGCACCAGGTCGAGCAGCCATCGGTGGAGGAGTGGCTGCTGGCCACCAATTGGTGAAGGGAGTGCCTAGACGGGCAGCGTTAGGACGGTGTCGGTGTAGTTGCGCTCACGTGTACAGATCCCGAGCCGTCCCGTAATAGCGCACTGAGGGTCAGGCCGGAGGATGTTTAGTGAGTACGGAGGGAACGCTACCTCGAGTCCTACATATCCCCTGCGGTTGGCACCACCCCGCCGGGACGATGCGTAAATGCATTTGACCTCCCCGTCAACAAAAAAATAAGGATTTTTTGGATCGTAGCCAGGATTCGATAAGAATAAAGCTTTCTAAAATCATTCATCTCATACATAATCAATTGTTTTTTTAAAAAATTTAATTTTTTTTTTTGCATTATGCAACATCCATAAATTACGATCCAACTGAAGGGGTATGTGGGACTCGGAGGTAAAGGCGTTCCCCCACCACCCACTAAATATCCTTTACGGGCATCCTGAAGGCAATAGGCATTCACCAGGATGCCATGTGTGCCCGCCCTTTCCCGGCCCATCTCATCTAGGCAAAAGAGGTTTTTTGGTATTGGAGATATGAAAATAATATTATAAATAATTACTTGTAAATCTTGTAATTTAAACAGTTTGTAAATTTTTAATTTAGTAGTTTCTATTTTTATAATACTGCCGCTAGCACGAGGAGCGGCAAAATATGACATTTACAATTTGTTTTTCTTTGTAAAGCGGGAAATTCAAATATTATTTTCACACATCATCATCACATCATCAGCTCATATAATGTCCCCACCGAGGGGCTCGAGCCTACCCCACATTAGGGGCGATTAGGCCTCAGTCAACCACGCTGGCCAAGTGCGGGTTGGTCGACTTCACACACAACCTAAGAATTTCTTCATAGGTGTGTGCAGGTTTCCTCACGATGTTTTCCTTCACCGTAAAAGCGTCGATTAAACGTACATATGAATTCAAAATTTGAAATCACATTGGTACGTGGCAGGGATCGAACCAGTGTCTCCCGGGTGCGAGACGAAATATTATTTTGTTGGAGCATAATGGTATCGCCCAAGAAGCTTATAGGTTACTTGGTATCGCCAAATTCGCTGATTAAGTATTCAGCAAAAGTTTTGATATTCATATATTCTCTTTCGTGGACGCAATGTTATATATATTGCGTGCACGGAGAAATTATTATGAGAATGGGCACAAAGTTTTTCAAGATAACTTCAATATTTTTTCATTTTACTTTCTCGTATACGTTATATAGAGGAAGACTTGTATTGGAATCGTCAAAAAATTCGACCTCGATATTTTGACGGATTTACACGTTTTGGACCTCCCTGAGTACAAAAATATTTTTTTTTTGGAATTATGTCTGTGTGTGTGTCTGTGCGTTAGCACGATAACTCGAGTATGCTTTAACTTATTGCACCAAATTTAACATGCATGTTTATCATCAAAATATAAGGTTTCTATCAACTTTTGAGTCGTCGATCATGAAAGTTAAGCATCATAGTGTGTGGTTGGTACCTACTCGGATGGCTGACCAAAATTAAACATGCATGTATGACATCAAAATATAAGGTTTTACTTAAAATAACTATAGCATAATAGCGCATTTATACTCGCGAACGAGTCGCGAGACGAAGCTTTCCCTCTGTATACAACATGTAAACTAAATAACCAACACCCTCAATACAAGTGGTTTGGGATCGGCTTCCGAGTTGATTTCAATATTTTTTTTTTTTGAAAAAAACGATTTTTTGGTTATTCAGTTTACAAGTTGCATATAACTCTATGGACGGGTGTTTGGCGGGTAATCATGGCGTCTGGATGTCAATCTTTATTTCGATAATTCAAAATTGCTTCGGAGTGGATTTTGTGCAGTTAAAGTGGTGTCGTTTTGTTGCATAAGCATCCGTGTTGACGAACAGTTATGAGGAATCATTGAAATAAAGGTTTTGTGTATGTGGCGTTGAGAATTGTATAGTGGTTGGAAATCCCACTATACAATTCTCATCAGTCACAATCATGAGGTCTGTACCATGCATTTCTCGCCAAGCACTCCCTAGATGCATTAAAAAGTGTGGCACCCACATTTTAATGCCAAACTCAAGAAAGAAGATGAAACTAAAGACTTGGCTGTATGGGCTAGATCCCTTTGCCGTCCCGTAACAGGGAAAATTTTACCAAAAAAAAAACTCTATGGACGAAGCGCGAGGCGACGTACGAGGCGAGGGTGTGAATATACGCTAGGCGACGAGCTGGCGAGCCTGTTTTTTGGGCACGAGAGCTTCTTGGGCACGAGCAAGATGCTTATATTTTACCTATAAGAAATTCTTAGGTTGTGTGTGAAGTCGACCAACCCGCACTTGGCCAGCGTGGTTGACTAAGGCCTAATCGCCCTGATGTGTGGGGTAGGCTGAAGCCTCTTGGTGGGGACATTATATGAGCTGTTGAGGAGGAGGGAGTATTGATTTGAGAAATAAAGCATTATTATTTGTATGATTAATCGATATATTATTGTATGGAATATATTAATATTATTGTAATCGATTAATCGGATCTATATCCAGTATCCCTTTCCCTGACTGTCATGTCAATTGTCAATCTAGGGGTGCGTTCCAAAACGATCTCAATTTACTCGGGGTAGACTAAATGGTAGCTCACTATTGGTCGTTATTAAGAAGCGCTTTCACCATTGGTTAGTTTTGTTAAACTATATAATTTACACCAATTAGAAAGCTTCTTACGCTGTCTACTTGGCTTCACCTGGTTTTGGAACGCACTCTAGGTAGTCTGTGATTGTCAATGTCATTTTCACGTGTTTTGTTTGTGCCATTCTGCAGTGATTCTGCATTAGAAATGTTTCCTAAAATTATTGTATATTCGTATTAATCGTTGATTATATTAGAAAATTTTATTATATTAGGTTGAAACTTGGCCTATAATTTTACCAAAATGAAGTTTAATTATAAGGTATGTTATGTTTACATTGACTTAGCAATAAGAAATTTTACTTCAGTATGTTTACATTCGGTAATATAATATGAGATTTTTAACTCAGTTTAGTGGCAATCCAAGTGAACAATTTAGTACCAGCTGTATGTAGTACCGTATTTCTTAGCATTTTTTATTTAAAGGCAATCCTCGTGCTCTTTTTCTTTCGAAATATATTTTATTTTATAACCTATAAAATGCTTACAGTTTCAAAACTTACTGGGGACTGTCTATAGAAAAGGAGATATATTATTCACAAATGATGGAAACTGCGTAATAAGCCCCGTAGGTAATAAGATCACAGTTTATAATTTAAAACAGTAAGTACATTTTTATATTTATAAGTGCAGTTTGACTAGAATTAGATTGTAAACAAATCTTTCATAAAAATGTAGTTAATCTTGTTTTTTTACCGACTTCAAAAAAGGAGGAGGTTCTCAATTCGACTATATTTTATTATGTGTGTTACCTCATACATAACTGTTTACTATGTGTACCAATTTTGATAATTGTTTTAACATTTGGAAGCTGGTGCTTGTCATGAGTCACATCAAAATTTGAGCATCATCTGGCTAGTAGTCTTTGAGTTATCCCTAATAATGCATTATTTAATTGACATTGATGATATCATTCTCATTCTATTACTCGATTGTCTACAAGATCTCGAGATAGTTTCCTGAAAATGTATATACTTAAATTCTAAACGTCCGTGCCAACTTCAATATTTGGAATAAACATAAGTCACTTGTCTTTGGGACCGACCTCAATAAAAAGAAATTATTTTTTAAACATAAATTTTTTTTTCTAACTTTTTAGTTTAGAAGGCAGTTTTTTCTATATTAAAATAATTTATTTAGATATCTTTTAAAATGTGTAACAGAATCACATACACCCGGAAAGTAGTTTGATATGCTAATTAATCAATTTCAGTAATCTGTATTTTGAAATAGGTTGTTGTGTGATGTCACTTTTTTCTAAAGTAAATATTATTGCCATAAATAATTATAGTAGTCTGTACTCGAATGGGTGACCAAAAAATTTTCAAATCAATTTTCCTCTGTGCTTTAAGCTGGTGGTCCCAGGTGCTTTGTTTTCAGGCAGTTGGCCAATCATAAAAATCATACACCAAATCCTTAAGCAGTATTGTCCATATCAAGGTAAACTGACTCCTAATAAATTAAGAGCATGGTAGGAAAATTATGATCAGTTAATAAATTTTATTTTCAAACATGAAAGTTTTCATACATTTCAGGAACAAGAGTAATACATTGCCAGTGGAAAGTAATTTCAATTATACAGCCATTGATGTTTCTCCCAATGGATCAGTTCTATTAGCTATCAATGAAAGTAAGTTATGTAGGTTTAATTTCTTATGTATAAAAAGCGTGGTAATAATGTAAGTGAAGTGAGGTTTTTGAGTTAAAACACATATCATTATATCTTTCATAAAATGTAATGTGAATTAATACACCATGCTTTTTTAACTGTCTTAAATATTTCAAGGTGTGAATGTGCCAGTCAATACTTACAACTTTTGGTATGGGACCATCATCGAAATTGCGAAAAAACTGCTGTACCAAAATGTATGAAATTTTGGTTCCGTAGGTGTAGCACTTGTGTATGGAACATTAGATTTTTTTCGCGATTTCGATGTTGATCCTATAGCAAGAGTTGTTTGTCTTGACCTACGAACTATTAACATAGCTTCGGCTTTTCAGCAACTAAACATTTGAATTTGGACATTGGACTTTGAATTTCCTTTTGAATTTACCAGTGGTTTGGTTTATGCATTTACCTTATAGTCGAATATCTCAGAGCTGCCAGACGTTACTTATTTTCTCAGAGATGAAATGTGTGTAATAGAGTAGTGTTTCTATGTACAGTCGAACCAACTGAATCATGACCCACTTGGCCGATCATTCCTTTAGAATCATAAATTTAGTTAGGTTTTCTTCGCTATCATGCGCGTTGCACTTAGTACGTTTTAAATATGAATAAAAATGCGTCATTACGGGTCAGAGATCTAAGCAATTTTAATCTTTCTTATCACTGTACTAAAGTCTCAATTGGAATTTTAAATAAGATGTCGTTCATAATCTAAACTCTTTTTACTACTCAGAAAATGGAATAACTATTATATTTTTAAAAATAAAATGACGTTATGTGTCAGATGTCAAGTAGTAGTCTGAACAAATTTTAAAAAGCCATATTTATTAGACACTGTCAGTGTCTAACAAATTGATAACAGGTTCGTTACTTAGAAATGTACGTTCAAGCGAATTTCATCCTACTTTGTATAGAGTGACTGTAGGAAAATGATCTTAAGGTGGGTCATGATTCAATTTGGTCGACTGTACGTTGAACACACGCATACTTGCTAAGTTGGTTTGATGGCCAATGGACAGATATCAGGTGATGAATGCGAGTAAAAATCTCACTTAAATTTTTAAGGGTGTTTTTTTATGTTAATCAGTGAACTATTTCAAAACAATATACTTACAATAGAATAGCCAAATCCTAAGGAACAATATAACTGACACAAATAACATTTCTAATTTTCTATACACAATCTGCTGTTTTTAAAGAACATTGCTAGTCTGATTTGTGCAGGAGTTAACAATATTTTTTGTGTCTGGGAGGATGTTTGTTCTTTAGGATTTATCTGACTGATTGTATATAGTTTTTAAATAAGCCACTGAATAATTTACCATATTTTTTTTTTTTTTATTTCGAGATGGCAAACAAGCTTAACCTGATGTTAAGTGGTCACCGCCGCCTATAGACACTTGCAATATTAAGTGTAAATCACTTAACACCGCAAGTGCGTTTGCCATCCTGGGGACTAAGATGATATGCCATCCATGCCCAGTAATTAATAATCAGCCTTCAGAATTAAAGTGAAACAAGTCTGTTTTTTTCTCACATCGAGCACCTGATATCTGTTGATTGGCCCTCTAACCAACTTATCAAGTACCTATGCGTGTGTTCAACGTACATAGAAACACTACTCTATTACACACATTTCATCGCTGAGAAAATAAGTAACGTTGGGCAACTATGGGATCTTACTCTATTTTAAAATTCTATTCTTAATAAATGGCTTTGCGACACAGAATGAGTACACATTTTGCCTATATCAGGTGGAAATGTGTGTGTCACTGGTGGATCGTATAACACGCCATATTACAAAACGGCTTGGCTGATTGAAGTGTGTGAGAATTGTTAACAAAATAAACCATTTGTTGATAAATCTGTAGTTGATTCTATCACTTCAATTCAACGTTATTTTTTTATGTCCAAGCAGAGTGGAATTATTGTCACTCATCACTCTCACACACTACTACAGTTGTAATAAGGCGTGTTATACGATCCGCCGCGACATAAAGTGAGATCAAAATACATACTTAGCAAAATCCTTTGAAATAAATATTTTGGAATAATTTTATTTTTGCGTTTACAAACGCGTAAATATTAATACTAGAAAAATGCACTGAAAAAAAATCGACTTGCCTCAGGCGGGACTCGAACCCGCATCTTCCACAATCCGGGCGGATGCGTTGACCAATTACGCCACCGAGGCACTGCTTTTCGCTGTCGAAATTTGTCAGTGCTTGGTGCTTATGTTTTTATGGTAAACATTGTTTCATCAAATCTTTGAAATTTGCACTTCCAAGACCCGAACGAAATATTTTTGCAAATATTTGACGCCCAGTTTCTAGTATTAATATTTACGCGTTTGTAAACGCAAAAATAAAATTATTCCATAATGTAAGGTAGTTTCATCTTAGCTGGGCGTCAAATATTTGCAAAAATATTTCGTTCGGGTCTTGGAAGTGCAAATTTCAAAGATTTGATGAAACAATATTTACCATAAAAACATAAGCACCAAGCACTGACAAATTTCGACAGCGAAAAGCAGTGCCTCGGTGGCGTAATTGGTCAACGCATCCGCCCTGATTGTGGAAGAGGCGGGTTCGAGTCCCGCCTGAGGCAAGTTGATTTTTTTCAGTGCATTTTTCTAGTATAAATAAATATTTTTTGATTTTGATTTTCTTTTTCAGAGGGTGAAGCACAAATGATAAGTTTATTAACTTGTGCTGTGATACACAGATACAAGTTTAAAAATCAGGTCAATGCGGTTAAGTTTAGTCCAGATGGAAAATATTTTGCGGCTTGCTGCAATGAGACAGGTATCCTATACAATTACTGTTTGTTTTTGTACTTTCTATTCCTTATTTCTACACTGTGCTAAGGATATAGAGAATATACCCTTATGAAAACGATACGCGGAAAAACTAAATTTAAATTGAATGGTACTTCGTAACTTCAATTAAAATTTGTTCATATTTACATTGAAGTTATTTTGATGTAAATTAGTAAACTTAATCCCCTTCCTGACCGGCTTGGAGTGCTTTAGTATCTGTACAAAATCTGTACCGAATTAATAGAGATTCTTTACAGAGTGCATGTAATCAAATTAGGGATGTTACAGAGACTTTATTTTATCGAAACCGAAATTTTGAAATCAAAATTTATTATTGTTTTCATCTGCTGCAGTCGATGCTTGAAATTGTATAGATAGTTTATTAGATCGTGTAAGCGAATGTGCTGGCCATGGTTCCGTATTTCGCTCCGACCTTAGTTTATAGCCTCCGATTCAATATTGTCGAATCGAAAATCTACCGAGAAACGGAGGTCTAAAATCAATCGGAACTTCCGTTCCTTTCCGAAGCACCGTAACATCCCAAAATCAATTGAGTTTCCTGACTACGTTCATTTGGTACTGATTCTGTAGCTACAGAGCGCATACACCCGGGTATTCGCCCGCCCCGTCACTCCCGTACCTACTCCGCGGCCTCCACCGTTTACGATAAAAAGAAACGGTACTAAAACGAAACCGAGCGAGTCAGGAAGTGATTCTGATTAAATAATAGTACAGATTCTATTCTGAAACGAGCCTCTTCTCGTAGGCTGATCCCATGAAAGGAACGCGCAGTTCACGTGCAGGAATGGATCGCAAGATCCCTGCCGCTTTTGAAAATCGAAATCAGGCATTATCGGCTATTTTCCGACGCAAACATTCGGGAGTCTATTCACGTCGCCCTGTGATGTGACTATGATAAAAGTACCAGCTACGTAGTCGGCGTATTGTCGCTACCACGTCTCTTGTCATTTCTGAATGATAGGTCTTTAAATAAATGTAATTTGTTTCAGTGTTCATTATGACAGCGCCAACTGGCTTTACTGGAGAGTTTCGTTCTTTTATCATGAAGAGGGTGTTTAGGAAGGCACACGATGCGGTCACCTGCCTTGACTGGTCCACATGTTCAAAACTCCTCGCTGCAGGCTCCAAAGATACGACTACAAAAATTTATACGGTTGACTATTTAGATAACGTTAACATGTACTCCCTGAGTGGTCACACAGACAAAATTGTTGGAGCATTCTTTGAGAAGAGGAGTTTAGACCTTATTACTGTTAGTAGGAATGGGCAAGTTTGCTTGTGGGAAGCAAATATAGATTCAGATGATTTGGTGGTATCGGAAGTACAGGTACCTCACAAGAAGAGAAGGAAGGTTGTGAAGGATGAAGATAGCGATGATGATATAGATGAGAAAAATGTTGTTGAGAAAGACAAGGAAAAGGTACGTTTATTTAACAATTCCTTTCACAAAAATGGTAAGTTGAACTTCATATTTTGAGCAATCAATCATTCATTCAAAAGAGCCGTGAAGAAGCACCACAGGTCGGCAGGGCGAGGATAGCTAGTGCGGCGGTTTATATCTCGCACTCGTTATCTTCGCATTTGGATTCCACTTCTGCTTACTGGAATGGAGTCATTTGCTAGGCCTTTATAAAGAAAGCAAGAAAGTTCGAAATTGGAATGCCTATCCATTAGAAATACCTTCAAAATCGGGATTTGATATTAAAAACCGGACAAGTGCGAGTCGGACTCGCGCACGAAGGGTTCCGTATTCCGCACCATTATCTATAAAAAAATTGAAAAAAAAACATATTTGTTGTAAGGGAGCCCCCCTTAAACAGTGAATATATAATTAAATATTCTGTGAATATTTCAAGCTTCTGCCTGTTGCCGTTATCAATTACGAGCAAAAAAATCACGTGATTTTAACCCTTAAATATTTATTTTATTCTGTTTATTAGTATTTGTTGTTATAGAAATAAAGTTTCAACTGTGTAACTATGTCCGTTTATGAGATACAGCCTGGTAAAAACGGACGGACCGACTGACGGACAGCGGAATCTTAGTAATAGGATCCCGTTTTACCCTTTGCGTACGGAACCCTAAAAATCAAGATTGATTATTGATAGGTAATATTTGTGGTTGAATTTAGCTATGCTATCCAGATTATATTTTGTAATAATTTATTTGCAAGAACTTGATACAAACTATTTCAAAGTAATAGACACAATATTGAACTACTACACTATTCTAGGAAAGTGATGACGACGAAGAAGAAACCAAATCAGAAGTTAAAGTGGACGATGAGAAACGGTTGCACTACAAGAAACTAGGTCGACACTATATCGGAGACGCTATCAGGAATGCTCATCACAAAGTGAGATTGACAGCGGCGCAGTATCACAAGAATACTAAGATGTTAGTGACAGGTCAGTCTATGATACTTAATATAGTTTTTCCTTTTCGTTCTGGCGGTCTCCGCAAATCGACGTCTGTTGCATCCAGCCATCCTAATTCCTCCAGGAAGTCACCAAGCGCCTTGATGTCATTAAATTCCTCCCGGAGGCTATCTGGAGATCCTAGATATTTTTCCCTGTAGCAGGTGACTCCACTCATTTCACCAGAACGTGGGTGGCTGTTTCGTCTGTCACCATGCAGGCTCTGCATAGTGAACGGTGTATGATACCTAGGATAAAAAGGTGTCTGTTAAGGTTGCTAAACTATCTCCATATCAAAGGAGAAAACCTGCCCACAATGCGTAATAACCAAATGTACTTAAAAAATAATATAACAAATTATGGTTTCTTATTGTTTATTTTTTAGATCAAAGCAAACTGGTGTTAAAAAGTTACATTTTTTATTTTAATGCTGCACTGACTTCCTGCTACATTTTATTTACGTTTTACTTGGAGGGCAAAATAATTTATGTGTATTAAGCCGCATGTTTAGTTAGTTTCATTAAAAACGATTTTGTTTAAATTATTGGCTACAAAGCTATCCAATTAAGCTTAATAATGTTGTTTTATCCTGGTATTATCTCGCAAAACGAACTTTAAAATACAAAATTCAAGATAGAAAAAAATAACGACGGCTGTATTGTCTAGACCCCTTTGCCTTCCCTTAAATAGGGGGAATTTAAGAACAAAATCTATAGCTTTCTTTTTGTCAATATTTGAGTTTAATGAACCTCGAAATGACTTTTAAAATTTATTGTTTCTCAAAACTCACCAAAAATAATTTAATGTTATTTTCCCCAATAAGTTATAAATTTTTCCCAGTCTTTGGCACTCATTTCATTCAACAACAACATTTAATCATGGCCAAATCCTTTCATCAGATACGGTTCAGTTGTTTAGGCATGAAAGCGTAACAAACTCACTTTCGTATTTATAATATTTATATGTACGAGGAGAGGAGAGGAGGTGGATGGCGTCGCGGTCATACGTTCTTAGTGACGATCACGAAAATTAAGTAATCGAGTGCGCGGTTGGTACTCGGATGGGTGACCGAAAATTATTCAAATCGTATTTCCTCTGTGCTTCGGAAGGCACGTTGAGCTGGTGATCCCCGCTGCTGTCGAAAGAGAAGTCGTCCCCATGGAGGGTTTGTGTCGGGCAAGCGGCCGGTCATTAAAAATGTAATGCCAAATCCATAAGCAGTATTGCCGATATCAAGGCATACTGCACCGACTCTTAATAAATTGGGAGCAGGGTAGGAAAATGATGATGCTTTGTTACGTGTATGTTAGTTTTTAAGATATAATGAAAATAAAGATTTTTTATTTTTGATGAATGAATACCACCAAATACTTTCATCATAACAGCCTTTTAAATTCGACCCACTGCTGGAACACAAGGCCTCTCCATGTCATCGAAGGAGGCTTAGGCAGTAGTCCACCACGCTTGCCCAATGCGGATTGGTGGATAAGATGATCAATACCCCTTTGCTGATCCATTAGTTGAAGCGTAGTTGGCGTAGTGCGTAAGAGCGTTTTCTTCCACCCGGGAGGCATCGGTTCAAACCCTGCCACGTAGCAATGTGTTTTCAAAATATTCATATGTACGTAATCGACGCTTTCACGGCGAAGGAAAACATCGTGAGAAACACCTATGAAGAAATTCTTAGTTGGGTGCGAATTCGACCAACCCGCACTTGGCCAGCGTCGTTGATTAAGGCCTAATCGCCCCTAATGTGGGGTAGGCTCGAGCCCTTCGGTGAAGACATTATATGATCTGTTGATGATGATGATCCATTAGTCGCCTTCTACGAAACCTATTGGAGGATATGGGGTGATGCTATTCTACTCTGCCGGCATCAAATAAGCACCAAATACTAAATTTTATTTAAATACTTTACCGTTCCAGGGTTCTCTAATGGTATGTTCTTCTTACACGAGATGCCGGACGTTAACCTCGTTCACACTCTCAGCATATCGGAGCACCGGATCAGCAGTATCTCGATGTCACCACAAGGCGACTGGATAGCGTTTGCTTGTCCCAACATTGGGCAGCTCTTGGTGTGGGAGTGGCAAAGTGAGTTTGGCTTGTGCCAATTTAGATTTAAATTAGATGTTTTCATCATTTTATATTATCATTTTATAGTACATAGTACAGACACGTCAGGTTAGCACAATATGAGAATTTTCTACAATCAATTTATAACCTAAATGTATAGACCCATAAGTAGGCCTTTCTTATATCTGACGTGAAGCAGTTCGCTGTGTTTTGTGTGTAGTCCCCAGGATGGCAACGCACTGGCAATGATAAGTATTTTCCCCGTAATTTTGCAAGTCTCTATAGGCGACGGTCAGCAATCACCATTTAATACTAGGTGGGCCGCTAGCTTGTTTGGCTTCTCATAGTATAAGAAAAACTATAAAGTGCAAAAACAGTTTTTTTTTATAAAGCGTCAAGAAAATGTCTCCATTTCGCCTGGTATTGAGCAGAAGTGGAGTCCAAATGCCAAGATAGCTAATGCGAGAGATAAACCGCCGCGCTAGCCACCCTCGCCTTGCCGACCTGCAAGGTGCTTCTTCACGCCTCTTTTGAATGACCCAGTTGTAGGAAGGAGGGAACACAGTGAATTCCATTTTTTGATTGTACGTGAGAATTGAGCTGCCAAATGTCTTGTTTCGCAATGGCGTAGCAGCCAAATTGATTGATAAAATTTCACCGTTTATGGTAATGTAATGTGCTGTTGTCTGTACTAATAGTGAAAAACTGAGTATCCATCTGTTAATGAGAAATTACCGCTGCCTATGTCTAGGCAGCGGTAATTTTAAAATCGGGAGGTTGTTTAATTTATAGACCATTGCCAATAAGTGCCTTGGTAACCTACTCGAAGATATTCAATATGGTTCAGATGCAAAATAGTTTTACATATTTCGCTGCCTGAGAATCAGAGAAAGTGGCTAGCAGTTTTTACACTCTTAGCTGCAGCCGGTAATAGTAAAGTGAATACAGTCAGGATGATTACATTTCGCGTAGTAAATTTAGGCTTCCTCCGGAGCGCCACATCAGATCTTGATTAAATCAACCACTCTTTTGAATTTGTCATCCGACATAGTGCCTTTTTTAAATTATAATTATAACGTTGTCAGGGTACGCAAAACAACGGACCATTTGCGTACGCCCAATTTTTGCGTAGACGTACGTGTATCTGTTATTATAGTTCGTAAAATTTAGCTTGATCGCTGCGACAGATGTCAAAGTCACATTCCTAGGGCTGCGACAATGTTGATAGATGAAAATATTTATCGAATCAATTCGATTTTTAATTCATTTTTTGGGTAGGTATATTTAGTTTGTTTTGAACAATTAGGTATTGATTATTGTTATGTGGCATTTGTTTAGATAATTTCAACGCGCTGTAATTCGATTCTTTCCGAAAATACCGTGACATTTTTCTTAAAATTACATAAAATTCATAAATGTCATGTTTTACATATTTCGCAATCACCATTTAATATTGTATTGTTACAAAAAAGCGAATTATAAGAAAATCAAACACGATGATTATTATATTAATATATTTCTATGCTCACTCCAATTATCTAGTATCACTAAAAACTGCAATTGATGATTGCAAAATGTTGTATTAAAATTGTTCTATAATTAAATTTAAGCAAAATGGAACGATTTTTTAGATTGAGGCCACACATTTTACTGTAATTTTATGTAGTGTAGGTACACTAAATTAAATACCGGTTTATCTAAATATTATTTTCGATTTATTCCTTTAGTCGTAGATTTATTTATTTAGTCGTACATCGCGTACAACACTATTCTTGCAATCCCGTCCATAAAGTATGACGTTTTCGTAGGGTAAATTATTCGTTAGAAAAATCTAACCTTGTTGGACATGTGGTCGATGACAGCTGTCACAGCGATCAAGCTAAATTTTACGAACTATAACGTTCTCATCTACGCTTCGGTGATGCACTAGCTGAAATTATGTCTTGACTTATAACCACTACATACTTTATATATTTTAGGTGAACAATACGTTATGAAGCAGCAAGGCCACTCCCTCGATATGACCTGCTTAGCATATTCTCCAGACGGTCTTTATATAGTGACCGGAGGCTACGATGGAAAAGTTAAAATCTGGAATACAACGTCAGGATTCTGCTTTGTGACGTTCAGTGAGCATAAGTCGACGGTTACCAGTATTGTGTTTAGTGCTAGTAAGAAGTTCTTTGTGTCTTCGTCGTTGGACGGAACGGTGCGGTGTTATGATCTTACAAGGTTAGTCTTCCACTATTATAATTTTTCATTTTATACAGGGTGTAAAAGACATGAACAGTCAAACGAGAACCATGTATTCTGCTCACCATCATAACATTTTTTTCCCTTTAGACTATACCTGGGAAATTGATAGTTACGATTTTATTGAAGGTCAAAGTCATAATTTTTTTTTATTTTTTTATGAAAAAGTATTCTATACGTTATTTCTTAATTATTGTCTAAAGAAACATTATCATTTTTTTTAGTATTTCATAACAAAAAATGGCTTCAAAAAGTTAGCGTTCAATGTAGCTCACTCGATGCGCACGGACACTAACGAACGGGGCCGTTGTCTGGCAAAATTATCGCGGTTTTGCGAGTTGAGCCATTTACATTGCGCGGTACAAATTGCAATTTTTTTTAACACCAAAAAATAAAAATCATTTCCCAGCAATATTTTTTTTGAAATATGTCTTATTTTGATGTATAGAATACATGGTTCTCGTTTGACTGTTCATGTCTTTTACACCCAGTATAAGTACGGGGTGAATTTTTCAAGTGGGCCTTCAGGGCCAAATCCTACACTATAAGGAATATCGAAAAATGCTCAAAGGAGCCAAAACCCGATTTTGATAAAAACAAAAACTGCCAATTTAATGCTTGAGGTGGATCTAAAATGTGTCACGGGACATAATCGGAAGGTCATGGAATTGTATATCATTGAATTTTTCAAAAATCTATTATCCTAGCCGGAAATCGAACGGCGCGAAAAAAAAACGCAGTCTGTATTATTACACCATTCGATAGTGTTGTTAATAAGGATCGATTTCTGGGAAGTAATGATATACGGGAAAGTAATGGAAAATGTTAAATTTTAATAAAATATTTCTTGTTCCACCTTGGTTGAAGCAATAATCAAAGTGATGATCATTATTTTTTAAAAAAATTGTCTGATGCAGTTTTTGTTTTCATCAAAATCGGGCTCGCGACTCCTTTGAGCATTTTTCGATATTCCTTATATTTAGCCCTGAAGGCCCACTTGAAAAATTCATCCTGTATTTCTCAGGAAATTTGTATGATTCACATTTAGCTAAACTAGCAAATCTAGCAATTAATAATTTTTTCTCACGCTAAGTCACATGCATCGAGCATATACCAATTTCCCATCTATTGGGTACGTGCTCGATGGTTACATGTTACCCATACAGAGTAAAATCCCAGAGCTCCCACACGTTACTTATTTTCTCAGCGATGAAATGTGTGTAATAGAGTAGTCTTACTATGTGCGTTGAACACACGCATATTTGCTAAGTTGGTCAGATGACCAATCGACAGACTTCTGAAGGCTGAGTTTTATGTATGTTATTCAGGGGACTATTTCAAAACGATATACAATCAGCCAGACAAATCGCAAGTGCCAAATATCATAGACACAAAAAACATTGTTAACTCAACTCCTGCACGAATCAGACTAGCAATATCGTTTAAAAACAGCAGTTTGTGTATAGAAAATTAGAAGTGAAGTTTTATGTCATCTAAATTAATATTGTGGCATATCGATTTGAAATAGCCCCCTGAATAACATATGTAAAAATCAGCCTTCAGAATTTAAGTAAAGTGAATCCGATTTTTACTGAACTTTAGCACTTTTATGCGTGTGCTCGACGTACATAGTAACACTACTCTATTAAACACATTTCATCTCTGAGAAAATAAGTAACGTCTGGCAGCTCTGGTATCTTGGACTAAGTCAACGGCAAGATAGTTTGTATGTTATTACAATGCAATAAAGTCCACTTTCCCGTTGTCAGGTATCGCAACTTCCGCACGCTTACATCGCCGACTCTCGTCCAGTTCAGCTGTGTAGCTTTAGACAGCAGCGGCGAGCTGTGTGCCGCTGGAGGACAAGATGTTTTCGATATTTACATATGGTCCATTAAGTTTGGGAAATTGTTGGATGTAAGTGAGACTTTTCTTCAATACTAAGTTGTCTGTGTTGATTATTATGTGTGGTTTTACGAGCTCTTTCTAGTTTAGTGTTTTGCTCATCGGTCTTAGATCCTGTCCAATTGTTTATAATTTTATTTGCCATGATAATATTCTATCATGACCCATATGCTAAGACGGGACTTGAACCTGCAACGTTTAGCAAATGAAATGAAATGGAAAAGCTCTTTATTTAAATGGACTTTGCTAAGTACTTTTAAATCGTCAAAAGCCCTACCACCCTTTCGGGACGAAATGATTATTTTACTTAAATAATAATTATTATGCTGAGATGGAGAAGAAATGGCGAAAGAAACTCCACAGCTTACAATTCCGTAATGAATTCAAAACATCATTAAGAAATTGTTCAAACACTTAATGTGTTGGAATAATATTGTTCTAGTTTTGTTAAAACCATTTTTATTTGGCACAATTTAGGTAGATCCCTACTACTAGAAACTGTCAAATTTCTTCAATAAATATTCAACCTAATTCCGCCACCATAGAGTTCAAAGTGTATTGAAGTGTCATCCTGATCTACAATTGTTTGTACATTTGTCAAACATTTTAAATTCTTTCTCCTTCCGACGTAGTATCCCAAGCCATCGTCATAATAAATACTGGGAGAACTATGTCCCAAACTCAACCTGAGCGTGATGATTAGGGTTCTAACCGACCACTGCAAGCTGAACAGACATCTCTCTGATGTTTGCAGATGTTGCATGTTTTGAACCTCTCATTAACAAAAGAAACCGACATTTGGGGAGACTCATTCTGGACCCAGACGATTAAAAAAAAACTGGGAACATATCATCATTTTTAGCCTTGCTAAAGGAGTACATGTAAGGCCTCAATATTTACTTGGAGGCTAGTCACAATAGATCTTTATAGTCGCAGTGAAACAACGAAATAATAATAACATGTTCCAAAGAAGAATGATCGTGTAATCCGCTGATCACATTTCTTTTAATATTTTACTGTCAGGCTAAGTTCCAACAACATCTGTCTTTTCTCCGCAGGTGCTAGGAGGCCACGAAGCCCCTGTATCATCTTTAGCTTTCAGCCCGACCTTGGCCAGTTCCAAACTGGCATCAGCCAGCTGGGACAAGACCGTCCGGTTGTGGAACGCCATAGAGACAAATACAGATTGTGAAACTATACAACTGAGCTCCGACGCCTTGCAAGTAACATTCAGACCTGATGGAGACGAGGTAAGCTACTGTATCTTTATTACCTAATAAAAATTAAGTTTCCTATTTCCCATAGGTTTAAAATAAAATTGCATTTATAAATACACGGCCAGTGGTACGGCAGATTAATATTAACCCAGGTTCACATTATTTGCAACATAGCATGCAATGTAACATGTTTCATACATTTTAATGTGTTCGAGCGTACACTTTCGTGAATTGATGGTCTGTGTCTTGTCTGTCTCTTTCCGCCATTGTCGGTTTTTCAATGAACGCTCAGTGTGCGCAGTTTGATATGGACGGTCATTCAAAACAGCACTGCGCGCCGCGAATTCTTTTGAAAATTTGTATTTTTACTTTGCTTTATTGTTAATGTATTCATTGTTACAATGAATAAATTAACAAAAAAGCAAAGTGACAATCCAAATTTTCTTAATTTATTCATTGTTAACAAACTATGTATGTATTAAAAAAAAAAGAAAATAAAATTTAAACGAAGAATGAATGATTTTATGGATTGTGCACAAAAAAAAAAACTTTAAAACAATGTCACTTTTTAGATTAATTTTTGTCGAATATCGCGCCAGTAGAAACCCTATATATATATGCTTTTGCAGACTATAATAGATATCAGTGGGAAATTTAAATCTAATTTGTTTAGTCGTTCAGGTGGGATTGAGTAGTAAACGTTCCCTTTCGATTCTAACGCCCGAGGGACGCTAATCGGTCGAGAGACTCCCCTTAGGGAGATGCTCGATGGTAGCCTTGCCCACAAAAGCGCTACACTTCTCCGCTTCCGCTCCTCGGAGTCGCTCTAGCGTGGCCGAAGGACTTAGTCATTCTATAAGGAGATTCGCCATACAGAACAATGTGTTCGCCTTCTTAAAAACCCCGGTGACGCTGGAAAGGCCATCTGCGGCCTTATAATTGCAGTTACATAATCTTAAAAAAAAGTTTAAAAGAATCTAGGTTCTAGTTTACTTTGGTTCCGCCTTTCATACGTACCTTATAACCTTAAACAGATAGCGGTAGCAACATTGGATGGCAACATCACGTTCTTCAACACTACTACATGCGATCAGACGGCCAGCATCGAGGGCCGAAATGACCTAGGCTCAGGGCGGGCCGACACGGATTTGATTACGCCGGAGAAAATGCTGAAAACTAAGTAAGTTAATTACACTAATTTATTTGAAATCCGGCTCAAAGGACCTAGAGGCTAGCCGGCAGGTCTCGTTGATTACCTTGAGAGGTGCGCCTTACAGGCTTGGGACGCACAAAAGATTCACTTCCTTCGCCTTTTGCATGGTTTTCTTGTTTCGGTCACAGCTTTAACCTAACCGAACATGACCTATACCGCTTTGATAAAACTACGTTAGACGTACTATGGCGGTCTTCAGTGCTTAAGCGATTCAAAACCAGTTTCCTTGATTGACTATAGTATTTTACTACGTTTTACCACAGCGTAAAAACATACAGTTGTTCGACGCTTTGAAGTTGAGGAAAATGGCGCTTTTGTCTAGACAGTGTGCAATAGATATACAGTGGATCAGCGTCTACCGAACGAGCCGCTGACAGTTTGGTGGCGCCACCCTACCGAGCGAGTCTATGGCAGTTAGGTGGCACTACCCTACCGAACGAGTGTATGGCAGTTTGGTAGCGTCACCATACCGAACGAGTGTTATGGCAGTTTGGGTGCGCCACCCTACCGAACGAGTGTTATGGCAATGTATTGTTTTAAACTTACGTGGTCACTATCAATTAAATGTGAGAAAACGGGATTTATACCACGTACCTCTGTTTCTACCCTCTTTCTAAGTCTTTTATTACGCTCGGCACCCGTACCACTGTTCTCATTCCCACTATTCACCCGAAACTGCTGCCTACACACCACACTTATAGTATCCGGACGCGTCCCGGCACAACTTTTGTTTACCCCGGTTCCACATAAAGTTATCACTGGATTCCAGGCACTCGACAATTTAAACCCATCCTCACGATTGAAATTTTTGTGTTTTTTAATTTCAATGGCTTCCCTAACCAATCTTGGTATGTAGTGGCGTTCTGTCGAGATGACCTGAGGGTTGTGAAACTCGATCCAGTGATTAGGACCGGAGTGTATTAAATGCTCCGCGATAGCCGATTTCTGTGTGTCGTTATCCTTAACTGCTTTTAGGGGTCATCCATAAATTACGTCAAAAGCTTTGTGACGTTACATGTTAAAAATTTAAAGTACTAAAACGCGAAATTTATATGTGAATAAAAAAATCTAAAAATTTTCGAACTCGTTCTATATTTTTAATACTTTAGCACTCTCGCTATGAGATTATCTCTCTTGCAATAACAATCAACTTCTAGAGCGGCGTTGTAATGCAAGTTAGACACAAAATTCACGAGAGTTCTGGTAAGGGTTTGAGTAGGTTTAAGAAAAAGAAAGAAAAAATTAAAATAACTGTTTTCTTTTGATTATTTCTAAATACATGCATAAAATTAAAAAATGTGTGACGTCACATCAGGGGGGAGGGGTTCTAAAAATGTGACAACCTGTGACAAGGACGGGGGGAGGGGTTAAAAATTCGTGTGACGTAATTTATGGATGGCCCCTTATGTGCTCCTTCATTCGGTCTGCCACTGTGCGTTTTGTTTGTCCGATATAAGAGCTCCCACAACTGCAGTTGACCTTATAGACACCAGGTTTGTCTAGTGGCATATTGTCTTTCGGCGTGCGTAAACACTGTGATATTTTACGGAAAGGAGTGAAGACAGTATTCAAGAGTATTTATTTAATATGTTGGAGACCTTGTCTATCACTCCTTTTATGTATGGTAAAAATACCTGTTGTCTGTCTACTTTCTGCCGTTTTTGCCGAGTTTTTCGTCGCTTAGATAACCTGCCGGTGTAACCATTGCCCCGTAACATATGTCTTACATGATTTAATTCTTGATGTAAGTGTTGTTCATCACACAATTATCATATGCCCGGTTTGTTAAAGATGTTACCACAGAGTTGAGGTGGCGAGGGTGATGATGCGAAGACGCGTCTAGATAGCGGATAATTCAAAAAACAGAGGTACGTGGTATAAATCCCGTTTTCTCACATTTAATTGAGTGTTATGGCAGTTTGGTGGCGTCACCCTACCGAACGAGTGTATAGCAGTTTGGTGGCGTCACCCTACCGAACGAGTGCTATGGCAGTTTGGTGGCGTCACCCTACCGAACGAGTGCTATGGCAGTTTGGTGGCGTCACCCTACCGAACGAGTGCTATGGCAGTTTGGTGGCATCACCCTACCGAACGAGTGCTATGGCAGTTTGGTGGCGTCTCACCCTGCCGAACGAGTGTATGGCAGTTTGGTGGCGTCACCATACCGAACGAGTGTATGGCAGTTTGGTTGGGTCACCCTACCGAACGAGTGTATGTCAGTTCGGTAGCATCAACGCGCCCCTCTCGTTCCGCACCTCACGATTGCCCTGTCTAGACATGCTGGTTGGCTGACTGTAAGAAGTTGCATAGACTGTGGTGTTACTATTACCAATAAAAATAAAGACACAACAAATACCCATGAACGAATTTTTTAGTATTTGTCAGCGTTTCTTCAGCATTGCGCCAATAGCCGATGTGTTTGCGTGAAAAATGCGCAAGCGATTATGGCCTTATGGGTGCTCGGCACGCGATAGTACGTTGTTATACGTGGAATGTTTTCGATACATCGACCGCATGTACTGTTTATGCCGTGAAAGGCACCGTGTTAAGATAGCCAGGTCAATGGTGAAGGTTTAGTGAGATGAAGGCCAACAGCTTCCCCATTGAGATAAAAATATAACGCTTAAAATCGATGATTAATGCATGAACGATTTTATTTCTTCATATTCACAGGGCGTTCACAACGATTTGCTATTCAGCGGATGGATTATGCGTTCTTGGCGCCGGTAACTCGAAGCACGTGTGTCTCTATAGCGTTAGAGATCAAATACTTATACGGAAATACGTCATCACGCAAAACCAGTCGTTAGACGCTGTTAATGTGAGTATAGGAAATATTTACTTTTATATACAATATTTATATCCTTTGCCTTTGAATTATGAAAAAATATTTGCCGAAAGAAATATTTTTTATAAAAGTAAGTAAGTTATATACATTTGCCAACAGGATTTTATAAATCGTCGTTTTCTAACTGAATTCGGCAACATGGCGCTGGTAGAAGAACGAACGGACTTAGAAGGCGGGGACGTCAATATCCGACTCCCGGGAGTGAAAGCAGGAGATATGGCGGACAGAAATGTCAAGCCTGAAGTAAGTATTTTAAAGTAGTATTTATTTCATAATAAATGCCAATTTCCATTCCATAACAATAATAGTAATACTAATAGTAAAAAGTAATAAAATAGTAATACTCACTGCCATTCATTTGATATTTATCTTTTGTTCAATATTTGTAGATTCGGTTGAGATTAATGTTAAACATCAAAAGGTCTTTGTTTGTATACCAAAAAGTTATTCAAACCGTTCCATGTACACGTGGTTTCATTCGTGGTACCATGTGGGTACATGGAACTCTGATCTGTCAAATAAACGATAATGGGTATTACCGTTCATTTGACAGATCTTCATTTGGCCAAGAGATGCCCACTGTTGGACATAGGCCTCCTCCAAGATACCCAACCCTAAAAAACCAATAATCCTAGCCAGGAATCGAACCCAATGATTTTGAAAAAAAAAACCAGCCTGTATTATTTCACCATTTGATAGTGTTGTTAATAAGGATCGTTTTCTGGGAAATAATGATTTACGGGAAAGTAATGGAAAATGTTAAATTTTAATAAAATATTTATTTTACCACCTTGCTTGAAGCGATAATCATTATTTTATCAATCAATTCAATGATGCAATTTTTGTTTTCATCATTCCTTTGAGCATTTTTCGATATTCCTTATAGTTTAGGATTTGGCCCTGAAGGCCCACTTGAAAAATTTAACCTGTATAGATTTTTGAATATTTGTTTGGAAAACATCTCTAACGAATTGTTTTTGCACTCAAAAAATGTAGAGAAATATGTTACAAATAAAAGTTAGGAATGACGAATTAAGAGATGTGTTCCAGAATACCCATGAGTGCATGTTACAACGTTAATATAGTAGCAGTTTAAGTAAGCAAAAAAGACTAGGAAATATATATTTTTTTTCTTTCTTACACTTAATTGTTGCATCATAGGTTCGTGTCCATTGCGTGAGGTTTTCACCTACAGGCGAAAGCTTTGCCGTTGCGGCCACAGAGGGACTGTTTGTCTACAGTCAGAATGCCGGCATCGATGGGACTTTTAGGTAAATTTACTTACTAACTTTACAAAGGAAGATCTTTATAGGAAATAAAACTAATTAGATTTCATTGAGTACACAGTATAGCAACCTGTGACTAATTTGGGGCACTGGATGACCCATACTGCCGGATGTGGCTTTATTTATTTTTATTAACACACAATTTAATGTAGCTAGGGAGTGCTTGGCGAGAAATGTATGGTTTTTGACCTGAAATGGCCATTTCAGGTCAAAAACCATACCTGCTTGCACTACGGGGTCCGTTATCAGTTTTACACTAATAACGGACCCCGTAGTGCAAGCAGGAAGTTGTTGATGGATATTTAGCGCGGCTGCACATTATAAGAAATTTCTAACAGAAAAATTCTGACACTCGCTGCATACATTTTGTATTAGATCCCGCACACTGTTAGACAAGAAAATTTTCTAAAAGTGTGCGGGATTTAATAGAAAATTGTTTTCTGTTAGAAAATTCGACCCCCCAAGGTTTTCGCCTTCTCAAAAAATCCGGTGGAGCAGTGAATGCCATCAGCGGCAAACTGCAGTAGTCATTCAAATAATAGAAAATTCTTTTAATATGCGGTCACGCTTATATTGATCGACAAACTCATCTGTCATTTTCTCTCTTTAGTAATATCTGTCAAGGAGTGTTTGGCGCGAACCCATGACGTCCTGATTACGATTTTTGTTTCTTAATTCAAAATGGTTTCGGAGTAGATTTTGTGCAGTGAGTGGTGTTATTTTGGTGCACAAGCAGCCGTGTTGACGAGCAGTTAAGGGGAATCATTAAAATAAAGGTTTCGTGGTGTAACGTTGAGAATTTTGTATTGTGATTTCCACCTCATCAGTCTCCATCATGAGGTCTGTTGCCATGCAATTCCCGCCAAGTACTCCCTAGATGCATTAAAATGTGTGATATTCACTTCTTCATGCTAATATCAAGAAAGAAGATGAACATTGAAGACATGGCTGTATGGGTTAGATCCCATTGCCTTACCGTAACAGGGAGAGCAAAAAAAGAATACGAGAGTGTTTGGCGGGAAACCATTGTCGTTCTTTGTTTCGATAATTCAAAATTGCTTTGGAGTGGGTTTTGTGCAGTGAAAGTGATGTCGTTTCGTTGCATAAGCATCCGTGTTGACGATCAGTTATGAGAAATCATTGAAATAAAGGTTTTGTGATGCGAACGTACGACATTGAGAATTTTATAGTTGGATTTCATGAGGCCTGTACCATGCATTTCTCGTCAAGCGTTCCCTTGATGCATTAAAATGTGTGACATCCACATTTTATTGTGAAACATAACGCATACATAACTGAAGACTTGGCTGTATGGGCTGGATCCCTTTGCCGTCCCGGAATATGGAAAATTATAGAGAAAAAAGAGAGTGTTTGGCGGGTAATCATGGCGTCTGGATGTCGATCTTTATTTCGATAATTCAAAATTGCTTTGGAGTGGATTTTGTGCAGTGAAAGTGGTGTCGTTTTGTTGCATAAGCATCCGTGTTGACGAACAGTTATGAGGAATCATTGAATAAAGGTTTTGTGTATGTGGCGTTGAGAATTGTATAGTGGTTGGAAATCCCACTATACAATTCTCATCAGTCACCATCATGAGGTCTGTACCATGCATTTCTCGCCAAGCACTCCCTAGATGCATTAAAAAGTGTGGCACCCACATTTTAATGCAAAAATCAAGAAATAAGATGAAACTAAAGACTTGGCTGTATGGGCTAGATCCCTTTGCCGTCCCGTTACAGGGGAGAAAAAAGAATACCTGTCAAATTTCTAATTTTACTGTCAAACATTGTTTATTTTATTTGGGGAGCTTACATAGAGAAATATTCAATAGGCGCCGAAACGCCCGCGGGTTCGCTCGCGTTAATGTTGGTTATCTTGCGAATCCTATGTTCTTCCCAGGGTCTCAAAATATATTCATACTAAATTTTATCAAAATCGGTCCAGTAGTTTCGGAGTCTATTCAATGCAAATAAACAATCACATCGTTCCTCTTAATAATATTAGTATAGCATAGGTAGTATACAGGGTGTAAAAGACATGAACAGTCAAACGAGAACCATGTATTCTGCTCACCATCATAACAGTTTTTTTCCTTTAGACTATACCTGGGAAATTGATAGTTACGATTTTATTGAAGGTCAAAGTCTTAATTTTTTTTTATATTTTTATGAAAACGTATTCTATACGTTATTTCTTAATTATTATCCAATGAAACATTATCATTTTTTTTATTATTTCATAACAAAAAATGGCTTCAAAACGTTAGCGTTCAATGTAGCTCACTCGATGCGCACGGACACTAACGAACGGGGCCGCCGTCTGGCAAAATTATCGCGGTTTTGCGAGTTGCGTGCGAGTTGAGCCCTTTACGTTGCGCGGTACAAATTGCAATTTTTTTTAACACCAAAAAATAAAAAACATTTCCCAGCAATATTTTTTTTGAAATATGTCTTATTTTGATGTATAGAATACATGGTTCTCGTTTGACTGTTCATGTCTTTTACACCCAGTATACAATAAACATTAAGGAGCTACTAACAAGTACAGGTAGATTGAAAGTTCTGGTCTCGGGTTATAGACATGCTGACTTTACCCTTATTTCTATAGGCCCTACCGCCTAGAAACCGGATCCACTCCACACGCTGTGAGGGAGTTCCTCAGAGACAGGTCTTGGGGTCCAGCATTAATAGGCGCATTACAACTGAACGAGCACACTGTCATACAAGAGTGCGTGGAAGCTGTACCTCCAAGTGACAGTAAGTTTACTCTTATTTTTTTTTTCAAAGAAATAGTGAGTCGTTTGTTCGAACCACGTTTTATGTCTTGATCCCGATAGGATTTGTAAATTCTTTATATTTTACACATAAATTGGTTACAGACATATAAATTAAGAAAGGTATGTACTGTACAGTCACCAATGATATTACATATATTGAAAATTAGGTAGATAGGTTACTTGCTCGCAAAAAGTGGCACCCTAAAAGTAACCTAATTAGCACACCCGAGCATGTATCTTTCTCGTTTACTCTATTGCTAGATATCATGTTGTCTTACTCACAACTTACAATACGACCATGTTAACTGGCCACATACGACAACATGAAATCGTGGACTTTAGGTGCCGAGTTAATTTGACCGTGTAACATGAGAATTAGTATGAAGGTAACCTATCTACCTCTTTTTAAATATAAAATCATTGACAGTCACGGAATGTCACAATTCGTCGATTTTTAAATTGATATATTCAACGTATCGCGAGCACACAAGAAAAGTGATTATGACAATAAAAACACAAAATAAACTTGTGTTCCAACTTTCAGACTTCATAAACTCATTTATAGGGAAATGTATACAGATATATAATAAACTCCCACATCATGTAACTGAACTTCCGTCACATAAATTTAAGCTTCACATTAAACAAATTTTAATGAAGAAAGCGTCTTTATAAAGTTCAGGAATATATAGACGATAAAAATGTGTGTACACATCCAAATGTGCCCGATTCTCCATTGTAATCTAGTGGCACAATACGAGACTCGGGTAATTTAGTTCCAGTGTTCCGCAGGACTTGAGTGGTGGCGCCTCCTCTACATCGATTCCAAAGAAGTGTCACTGCAAAAGTCGCGTCCGCCATCTTGGATCTCGAAATAGATGTTCAATTGTGCCACGATAATGATACCCATATTGATATTGTCTTTAAAACTTCTATGCGTCTAAAACTATTTAATGTCGCTTTTTCCTTTCATTGAATTTTCAAATCACAACGTTTCTTAAGAAGTTTCACTTCAAAAGAACACCAGTGAAGAGGTTGAAAACCTATTGAACGTGGAAGAAAAACGTATTGTTTTTATTTCAACAGTCGAATTGACAGTCATCGGCATCGACGAAGACTACTCCGACAGACTACTGGCTTCCATCGCCCGCCTTCTAGAAGACAGCCGGCACTTAGAACATCTGCTTCTATGGGTGAAGCCCCTCATTACTAAGAAGAAGAAGTTCCCGCCAAGCGTACTTCTGGCCTTGGAGAAAGTACTCACTGTGAAGTACTCACAGCTGAGTAAAATGTAAGTATTATTTATTATTATTATTATGTTTATACAGGGTGTAAAAGACATGAACAGTTAAACGAGAACCATGTATTCTGCTCACCATCATAAATTTTTTTTTCCTTTAGACTACACCTGGGAAATTGATAGTTACGATTTTATTGAAGGTCAAAGTCATAATTTTTTTTTTCATTTTTTTATGAAAACGTATTCTAAACATTATTTCTAAATTATTGTCCAAAGAAACATTATCATTTTTTTTTTAGTATTTCATAACAAAAAATGGATTCAAAACGTTAGCGTTCGTAGCTCACTCGATGCGCACGGACACTAACGAACGGGGCCGCCGTCTGGCAAAATTATCGCGGATTTGCGAGTTGCGTGCGAGTTGAGCCCTTTACATTGCGTGGTACAATTTGTAATTTTTTTTAACACCAAAAAATAAACTTCATTTCCCAGCAATATTTTTTTTGAAATATGTCTTATTTTGATGCATAGAATACATGGTTTTCGTTTGACTGTTCATGTCTTTTACACCCTGTATATCATATTAACTCGGTATGTAATCGGTATGTTGATTCAACATGACTTCAGCCAAGTGCTATACAATTAACAAAAGATTCGTGAAGAATTGTGATGATTCAAGCGCTGGATTAAGATTTTTTAAATATATATTTTTTTGGTTGGTGTTTCACTGCGATTTCTTCCTTGTGGAAATTGTTTTTCTCGCTGGATTTTTTTATCCCGTGGTATTAAGTAGTAGGCAATGTCCTTAGTAATCCAACTCCCTGCCAAATTTAATCGAACTCTATTCAGAGGTTTTGGAGTGAAAAGACAGACAGATAAAGTTACTTTCGCATTTATAATATTTACTAATATGGAAGTTATTGATTAAACTTACTTTCATTATAAAGCCTTATCTTATGGGTATTTAGGTATTGTGTTTATTTTGATTATTATATTTAGGTAGGATAAATAGGTACACCCACAGACTCATTACAAAACAAAAGAAAGCGTCAACCGAGCGAGTAGTCTATTACGTAGATTAGTAAAAACGTTCCAACCCACACGATGCTTGTTTTGAGATATGATTTTGTAAAGTTGGTATAATGACACCTGACATATGTGTGGGTTGGTCTCATTGGTCTGAGGTTGGTCTACTATATTTTTCAATACACACCAGATACATTAGATCTATTTCGCTAGGTGAAAGTACTATATCTGTCTATCACATTTGTGTACTTAAGTCAATATTGGAAATGTTGTGGTTTGGAACGTTTTTAATAATCTACGTCCTTATGTCTCTAAGGAGGCGGGAGATGGCGTACTATTCTGGTTATACTATGCAAATACACAAATCTTTCCTCTTTATAATATAGTAGCTTTTGCTCGCGACTTCGTCCCAGTGGGTTAAAATTCGAAAATTCGTAACGTACACCTTATACCAATTGTTATTGGTATAAGGCTAAAAATTAAGATTGATGTAACGGATGTTAACGGACGTTCCATACAAACTTTCATCCCCTATTTTATCCCCTTAGGGGTTGAATTTAAAAAAAAATTAAAACACCGCTTTCTTAATTTTTATATTTTTTTATGGATTTTACTTCAAAAATGACGGATTTCCATACAAACCGTCATCCCCTATTTTTATTTTACTCCCTTAGGGGTTGAATTTCGAAAAATCCGACATTATCCCTTGCCTACGTCATAAAAGGAACCTCTGTGCAAAATTTCAGCTATCTAGGTCCAAGGGTATGGGCTGGGCGTTGATCAGTCAGACAGTGAGTCAGGACTTTGTCTTTTATACTGGGTGTAAAAGACATGAACAGTCAAACGAGAACCACGTATTCTATACATCAAAATAAGATATATTTCAAAAAAAATATTGCTGGGAAATGATTTTTATTTTTTGGTGTTAACAAAAATTGCAAATTGTACCGCGCAATGTGAAGGGCTCAACTCGCACGCAACTCGCAAAACCGCGATAATTTTGCCAGACGGCGGCCCCGTTCGTTAGTGTCCGTGCGCATCGAGTGAGCTACATTGAACGCTAACGTTTTGAAGCAATTTTTTGTTATGAAATACTAAAAAAAATGATGATGTTTCTTAGGACAATAATTAAGAAATAGCGTATAGAATACATTTTCATAAAAAAATTTAAAAAAAAATTTTGACTTTGACCTTCAATAAAATCGTAACTATCAATTTCCCAGGTATAGTCTAAAGGAAGAAAAATGTTATGATGGTGAGCAGAATACATGGTTCTCGTTTGACTGTTCATGTCTTTTACACCCTGTATAATAGATAAATTATTAGTACCTACAGAAGTATAGATTTCAAAAGACCCCTCTGTGGGTAAATTCCTCCTTCATTTTACTCCATAACTTTCTGTCCTTTGCCTCGGGAAGCAAATAATTTCCGCCATTTTCAAAATGTAAATATAGAACGTAGAATTTGTAAGAAAAAACTTCGATGGCCGGCCGTTCGTGTATTTGCAACAATCGCAGAACTTAAGCAACTAATTGCGCGGTTAGTATTCGGATGGGTTATAACATTTTCAATACGAGAACTGGACAATGCAATAACATAATAAAAGTTAATAAATTGTACTTAGATATTTTCATTATCACTATTCAAGATCAGGTTGCGCAATTCAATTGTGATTGATGTTTTGTTAAGTAGATAACTTATCTCGCACCGATAACTTATTCAGGTTACGAGAAGTCATATTATATAAGTATTTTAGTCTAAATCTGCTATTTGACTTCTAATTTTATTTATATCTTAGTAACATTTAATTTGCAATAATAAATGACTTCATATCAAGATAAAAACTATCATTATAGTTACGAAATGTAGCAAATGAGTTATGCTTGGTCACAGTGAGACAGGGTGACACTATTTTGATCATAGATATAGAAAACTAGATAGGCAACGTGAAAGAGAGCAATGTGAGTGCATACTAACGTGTATATTAGAGCGAGATAGATAGACGAGACCATTCAAGCAGGCGGCCCAGGTCGGCCTGTCAGTCACATAGAACAGACCGCAACTGTCGGACTGCAGTGCTATTTTTCACTCACACATGCGCATTACTAACAACTTGGTACATTTTTGGTCTCGCCCTAGTCCATTTTATGATTTTGAGGCACTACATGGCCTATATTGGAGGAGTAAATTATACGTCAATTCAAAATGAATAAAAGTTACTTCTATTGGAACTTCGCAATGAAAAGTAAATAAATAAAAATATTTCTCCGTTAAAAGGCAACGTTGTTTAATTACAAGACAATACTGTCTTAATATTTGAGAACACAATTTAAGGAAAAAAAAATTATTCATCTTTTATAAGTCGACCCATTGTTGGGACAGAAGGCCTCTCCTTGTCATCTAAGGAGGTTTAGACAGTAGTCCACAACGTTTGCCCAATGCGGATTGGTGGACGGAGTATAAGGTGATCAATACCCCTTTGCTGATCCATTAGTCGCCTTCTACGACACCCATTGGAGGATATGGGGTGATGCTATTCTACTCTGCCGGCATCACACGGCTATTCAGAAATTTTACTACTAGTATAGTATAAATAAATCTAAAACGCCGTCTTGGTGGAGCGGAGATGAAATTGTTATGTAACAAAAAATTATTATGAAATACAAAAAAAATAATAATGTTTCTTTGGACAATAATTATGAAATAATGTTTAGAATATGTTTTCATAAAAATATGAAAAATAAATTATGAATTTGCCCTTCAATAAAATCGTAACTATCAATTTCCCAGGTATAGTCTTAAGGAAGAAAAATGTTATAATGGTAAGCAGAATATGGTTTTCGTTTGACTGTTCATGTCTTTTACACCCGTTATCATTAAATATTGCATTATATCATAATGCACTACATAACTACTTATTTGTATGTTATGATTTTGAGTGTGACAGCGGGGATCATTTTGAGTATAACATCTGTCCTAGTTGGCTTTTTACTGAAGGATTGTTACTTTTTAGGTTTGGTGTCCCTTTTAATAATAATAATAATATTAATTTATTTGCAAAAATATGGTTACAGAGTTGTTATATCTTAACATACCGACATATTTTGTTGACTATACTAGGCGACAGGCTGGCAACCTGTCACTATTGGAACGTGCTGAATGGCCCATACTGCCAGATGTAGTTTTATGTGTAACGAAATGTTACCCAAGGCTTAATCCCTGTTGGGACGACAAGCGTGATCATATGTTGTATGTGTGTATTATTTGTTTCAGATGCGACTTTAACAAGTACACAATAAGGTGTATAAAGGTAGTTGGGGAGATGGCTCCCAAGGTCGAGAATCCGGAAGACATGGACGTTAGCGACCACTCTAGCGGAAGAGGAACTTTCTCAGATTCTGATTAGTTATTGATAATAAATATGGAAAAAACATTGTGTTTTATTTGAATCTTTCAAAATAGATATATATATTATACACCAATCGAACTAACAGTTAATTTGGGTATAATGGTTTTTAAGGGGAGGTTTGCAGTGGTGTTTTTTGATCGAAATAAGAATGTATATTGCAACAAAATGCTAACGCAGTAGGTACGTAATTCACTAGGATTGTTTGCCTCTTGAAAATTAGTTTGTCTAATACGTCCGTGATCCTTTAGAAAAAAATGTTTCCTTAATTATTTAATTTTTAAAATTGTCTTATTCCCATACGATTTATGTTTGCCACGTACGATATAATAAAGACTGACTGTGAATTTTTATATCGTATAGCTTTTTTAATGGAACCTATAGTCTGTGAAGATACCTACCTACCTACGGGCGACATCAATTTATCTTGCTTTATCTGCGATGAAGATAAACTTCAGTTTATCAAGGACAAGTAGATATTTGGTTCTCAAATAAGAAAGTTCAAGTGGGCCGACATGATCTTGAGTAGACACAGTACAGTCAGTGACTTAAAAATGTTAATGTAAGTACCTAATAATGTATGGAAATAGGTTACAGAGCTTGACTGATATTTCTTCAAGAGAGAAAAGGACTATTATGTTTTTCACGTTTTTCGGAGAGATATCATTGTATCCATCGGCAACTTGCTTACGCTGCCGAATTGTCGAACAGTGTGTCGATTTAGACTGGTCGTTTGTCGCACAAATTAACTTTGGCACCTAAAGCATTGGAATTTTTAACAAAAAATACTTTCGTCTTAGTTCGAGTGTTAAAAAAGGTGTCAAATAAAACTCAACCTTTTCCTAATGTACTTTATTCATATCTGCTAAATTTGGATTATGGCTGAGAATGAAACTAACTGAATTGCTGTTTCTCGAGAACATCGGCAGCACCCCGGACCTTGCAACGGCTACAGCGCTAGCTATCGTCGCTAGTATAGCTATCGCTAGCACGATCCATCGCGCCGCCTCCACGTAGCCCAGCATTGAATGAGCTTGCCTCAGCTCCTGTAGAAGCGATTCCGGCAATACTGCGCCCTGTGAACAGTGCGTGCTTTTCTTTAAAAGGATTTTTAAATTGTATGCTGTTACCAGGATGTTATGAATTTTCTTGGGGGAAAAACATTCATGTAGATAGGTAAGTAAAACTTTAAGCCACACTAGCAATAAAAAAGTGAAGACTTTTGACCCCAAGTAACTTTTTGTAGCTGCAATACAAAGTGCATAATTACCTACCTGTTGTGATATTATGAATTTTGATGATTAGGTATTTATGAATTGAAAGTATAAAAAAATATGAATAGTGATCATTGTGATTTAACACGTTCGCGTGAGCAACCACATGTCCAAAATGTTGCTTAATGGCGCAATTTTTTTTCCATACACAATAAAGCAACGTGTCTTCACACGTTGCTTTACACGTCGCGCTGTAACACATATGAGATTTCCAATGTCAGGCGGCGGTACAAACTACAAAAATGGGATGTATTGCGGCGCAAAGAGCTCGGGCGACGTTTCGCCGAAATACATATCATAATCTTTAGGACGTCATAAGAAGTTGCGCCGTATCATAGGCGCCGTAGCTCACGCGAACGTGTTAAAATGGTATGAGAAACATTTCCGGACTTCCGATAATGGGACTTAAAAAGTTACAAGTAAAAATCGGGAGTGGTCTCTTCTTGACTTTCTCGTATACCGGAAACGACTCAAAGGTTGATAGAAACCTTATATTTTGATGCCATACACGCATGTTAAATTTGGTTGCAAAAAGTTAAAGCATGCTTATCGTGCTAACGCACAGACACACACACACAGTCATAATTCCAAAAAAAATCTTTTTGGACTCAGGGAGGTCCAAAACGTGTAAATTCTCTATAAATCCATAAAAATCTCGAGGTCGAATTTTTTGACGATTACAAAACTTCCTCGATACTACGTACGAGAAAGTAAAAAATGCCAAATAGTTATCTATGATAGGCAAACAAAATACAAACCTCTTCGATCCACAGGAGCGGGAACAATCCAGTCTCAACCTTTTCTAACTGCGGAACGGATTTGATGTTGCGCAATTCAATATTGAATTGCAGACGACGGATGCCTTCCATCACCGCCCCCGTTACCTACGGCAGTAAGTTAAATATTATTCTTTTATATACTAATGTATATTACGAGATGCCAAACAAGCCTATGGCCCACCTGATGTTAAGTGGTTACCGTCGCCTATAGAAACTTGTAATATTAAGGGTAAATCACTGCAAGTGCGTTGTCATCCTGGGGACTAAGATGATATGCCTTCCATGCCCAGTAATTACACTGGCTACCTTTACCTTCAATCCGAAACACAGCGAACTGCTTCACGGCAGAAATAAGAAAGGCGGTGGTACCTAGACGACCCTACATTGGGTCTGAAAAATTTTCAAATTGATTTCCCTCCGTGCATCTTTCGAAAGTCATGCTTCTATCATTTTTGCGTGAAAGAGTCAAACACACATCCATCATTATTATCCTACCCTGCTCCCAATTTATTTGGGGTCGGTGCCTTATGCCTTGGTATCGACAATAAGTACTGCTTAACGATTTGGCATTTTATTTTGACGGCCGGCCGCTTGTGTGGCACCATAGATTACCTCCTCTATGTGTGGCACCAACCTTCCTTGGGAACGACTGCTATCTCTCGACAGCACCCGGGACCACCAGCTTAACGTATCTTCCGAAGCACGGAGGACAACCAAGTAGAAAAACAAATCGGTCACCCATCCGATTACCGACCGTGCTCGTGGTTGCTTAACTTTCGTGATCGTTGGTTACTAAGAACGCACTACCACGGTGCCATCGGCTTCCTCAAACCTAAAAAGTAACTAAACCTTCAGTAAACCAACCGACTAAAATCATCTCAGCAGTTCCCGTGACAGTACCTACATGACTTATGTTCGTAATATAGAATAAGTTTCAAGAATGAACGCCGACTTGAGCGTCCTACGTCTCTATCACTTTGTGCGTGATAGAAAGTGACAAACGATTCTCAAGACATGTTTGACTTCTGAGTGTCATTCTAATTGTGTGTCAATGTAATTCCCGTGCTGATTCTCGCTGTATTCTGTGAATAACGTTGTTGGTTACTTAATTAGTAATGGTTTTGAAGGTTTGTTAAAAAGTTAATATTCCAACAAAAAGAAAAAACAAAGTCCAGGGACCTTATCGCGCTATTTACGTTTTCACTAAAACCAAATTACTATCGTTTTCATACATTTTGACAACAGTTTGACAGCTGTCACCTGTCAAAACGTATGAGAACGATAACGATTTGGTTTTGGTTTTAACGTTCGTAAATAACGCGATCGGGGGGCTAGTACCTAATATTAAAAATAATCTGCTCACCGGGTCTATGTAAAGGTAGGTGTTGTGTTTCTCCTTGTCGGGGCTGATGGCGCCGTCGAAGTACTCGAGAAGCTCCTCGGACGCGAGGTAGAAGTGGGGCAGCGACACCACGGCCGGGGCGCCCTGGCACGGCATCAGGTTCAGCACTCCCATCAGCAAACAACCGTCGTGGTTGCCGCTCCAATTCCTGTTAAAAATAAAGTATAAATTTTTACAAAAACAAAAACTGACATTAAAACTGTATGCTTATGGAATAATTTTATTTTTGCGCTTACAAACGCGTAAATATTTTTAATACTAGAAAAAATGCACTGAAAAAAAAACGACTTACGTCAGGCGGGAATCGAACCCGCATCTTCCGCAATCAGGGCGGCTGCGTTGACCATTACGCCACCGAGACACTGCTTTCGCTGTCGAAATTTGTCAGTGCTTGGTGCTTATGTTTTTATGGTAAACATTGTTTCATCAAATCTTTGAAATTTGCTCTTCTAAGATCCGAACGAAGTATTTTTGCAAATATTTGACGCCCAGTTAAGATGAAACTACCTTACATTATGGAATAATTTTATTTTTGTAAATATTTTTAATACTACAAAAAATGCACTGAAAAAAACCGACTTGCCTCAGGCGGGAATCGAACCCGCATCTTAACCTTTTCGTAGCCGCTGTTTCGTAGCATTAATAGTAAAAAAGAAGCGTTCCTTTTCCGAGCTGATAAGTGCGCTATGATCTGTTCCATCCACCTAGGCCGTAACACGTTACATTACACTTTATTAAGAAAAAAAAACATAAAGAAAATCTAAATGCCATATAAGCTAAATGCCTTTGTTTTTTTGAGGTCGATGCCAACCTTAGATTAACGCAAAGATGCCAACCTTAGATTAACGCAAAGATGCCAACCTTAGATTAACGCAAAGATGCCAACCTCAATATTTGGAATAAACGTTGTCTCTGTCTTTTGGTACTGAACTCAAAAAAACATAGTTGCCTTTTATTTTTATTTATCCATTTATAGTTTTGAAGGCGGTTTTATGATTTATTTTTTTAATAAAATAATTTTATTTTTTGCTTTTTATGGTGTGTGTGGTGTACCTAGTATATTTCTACGGGTTTTAACACTGTAAATTTTTTGAGAAAACTATCTCGAGACATTGAACTTTAAGACAAAAAAAAAGAATCATCGAAATTGGTCAGCAACTTTCGAAGATATCGACGTAGGTATACAGTTGGCAAAGTTGGAAAAAATTCATATCGCGACTGCGTATTTTCACGATTCTAAAAAAAACTATTGAATCGATTTATGTAAAATTTTCATGGGGCCATTAAAAGTATACTCTTTCAAACAAAATAGTATTTATTTGTTCAACAAGTGGGAGAAGTTATTTTTTGCTGTGAGTGCCGATATTACCTAAATCACGAAGTAGTGAAGTTGGTAGGTACCTACCTAGTCTAGAATTGAATTAGAATTGAATTTCATGTATTATGCTGTTCCAGTTGATACAGTCGAATACCTTTGCCTAGCCTATGGAACACAGTGGGATGTTAAATTCTATATTTCTTAATCGGATGCCTGAGATTAAAAATCTGTTCCCTTGTATCTTTGTTATTAACAAAACCGGCTTGCAAAATGATTAAAACAAAATCCAACATAATATCTATTAGGGGTGCGTTCCAAAACGATCCCAATTTACTTGGGGTAGAGTAAATTGTAGCTCACTATTGGTCGTTATTAAGAAGCGCTTTCACCATTGGTTAATTTTGTTAAACTATAGTTAATTTAGACCAATTAGAAAGCTTTCTTATGGTGTCTACTTGGCTTCACCTGGTTTTGAAAAGCACTCTAATACTTACTTTTTGCAGAAGCACTTGTTGTCCGGGTTAGCGCTCTTCGACGCAAACGCATTCCTTGATATCTCATAATAGTACGCGCTGATATTGGAATAGGTTGTTTTACCGACGAGGCTGGCGTACATGGACCTGGAATTTACATGTCTATGAATTTCAGGTTTTTTATATCATTAGGTGTCGCCATCTATTGGAAGCTTATGGAACTTACAAATAATTCCATATTAGTATCACAGATAATATAAAATAGTTAAGTACGTAAAAAAATACATAGAAGAAGCGCGTTTACAAACGCGTAAATAATACTGAAAAAATGCACTGAAAAAAAAATCGACTTGCCTCAGGCGGGAATCGAACCCGCATCTTCCGCAATCCGGGCGGCTGCGTTGACCATTACGCCACCGAGACACTGCTTTCGCTGTCGAAATTTGTCAGTGCTTTACCATAAAAACAAGCACCAAGCACTGACAAATTTCGACAGCGAAAGCAGTGTCTCGGTGGCGTAATGGTCAACGCAGCCGCCCGGATTGCGGAAGATGCGGGTTCGATTCCCGCCTGAGGCAAGTAGATTTTTTTCAGTGCATTTTTTCTTAGTATTGTTCCTTATGTTGTGATACCTGCAAACATCAGGTTCGAAAGTGTACAGCTTTTCGGGCACGTTGCTCTCGTCGATGGGAGGGAAGATGGAGGAGTCGGAGCCGTTGATCTGCCCGCAGTACTTGTCGCCCCAGTAGCTGGCCATCGACGTTTTCCCCTTGTACGACACGACGCGGCCTAGGTCGCGCACGTTCTCTCGACCTCGAATCACCTCGTACGGTCCCATTTCGGTGCGGTTCATCTGTTTTTACATACATACATAATATTACGCTCATAATCCCAATGGGGTTGAGCAGAGCTTTAGGTTTGGTTACACATTAAGCTATATCTGGCAGTATGGGCCATAGAGTATCTACCCCAAAATAGTGAACCTGTCACTATTTTGGGGTGATACATAAGCCAGCCTGTCGCATAGACCAAAAAGGGGCTTAAAACAACCCCAAATTTATTTTTAAATAAAAAAACTGCCTTGAAAACTAAGAACGGAGAAATAAAAAATTTGATTAAATATATAAATATGTATAATTAAAAATAATATTTTTTTTTTGAGGTCGGTCCCAAATACCACTGAGTACGTTTATTCTAAATATTGAGGTTCGCACCGATCTCAAAAAAATATTTACATAGATTTTTTAAAACAAAACTTTTACTTCTCGGTTTTTAGGTTTAAAAGCGGTTTTTCTTATTTAAAAATAATTTTTGCTTTTATAGTGTTGTCAGTATAGACATTTTCAGGAAACTATCTCGAGATTCTTATTTAGACACAAGTAATAGGTAACACGATTACGATATCATCGACGTCAATTAAATAGGCATTACTAATACTAAGGAGAACTCAAAAACTACTTATCAGATCTTGATCAAATTTCAAATTTCGAAAAAAGTAAGAATCTTCAAAATTGGTACACCCGGGCCTATGGCATAAAAATAAGAGTTATGAGGTAACGAACATAAAAAATACAATCGAATTGAGAACGTCCTCCTTTTTTGAAGTCGGTTAAAAAGCAACTACTTATTTCATCAGTTTTCGAGAATCAATAATCGCATGTCACAACCTTCAAAAGTCTCAGGAGCGTGTTTTAGTAGGTTTCTTTTCAACTAATTTGCTTTAAAGAACTAGGTCTCGTGGTTCGCCCACAGGAATTAGATCGAGAGGTCCGGGTTAGTTGGTGGTAGAGGTTGTTTTAAACCCTTCTGGCTGGCTACCCCATCTTAAGGTCTGTAGGTTTGCATTACTTATTGCATTAGGTACTTTAAGTGGCTGAGGGTTCTGTGTGAAGTTCGCTTCCAGCATCAGGTAAGAAGAAAGCCAAGAGCTTCTCCTCTTAGATAAAATAACGGAAGCGTGGACGAAGACACGCAAGCTCGGGTACGGAGAAATGTAAGCACGGGAACTACAAGTCGACCATGCATCGCACCGCGGCACGTGAGCTTGTCCCGAGTCAAGGCGGAATGGAGTTACATACAAAGAATACTAAAATGCTCGTGTTGAGATTGTGCCGATATCTACGTTCCCGAGTTTCTTGTATACCTTTAGAGTTTTTTTAGTTTAGTTTTGGCAGGTATGTGTATTGGTGTGTACGTTTTTGAGGCGTTACTTACATGTGAAAACATAGAGAAATAAAATCCACTACCGTCTTCAGCGGGCCGCATCGTAGGCGGCATCTCAGCTTTTAGTCTACCACAAATTAGACCTGAAATAGATACAGCACGTATTTAAGAATTGTAATTTTAACCAAATATTATTTGACCAGATTTGAAATTGTAATTCCACTAAAAACATTTTCATGTACCTAAAATGAAGTTCCGAAGTTCGCTCTACACGGTACGGCTAGCTAACCTCGCAAACTACACTTAAGTTAAAATAGCTAAGTACAGGGCCCGATCTAGCCATTTCGCCGCTTTGGGCAAAATTCCATACTAACTTTTCAGTCCGATTTAATATAAAAGCGTTTTTTTAAGTTTTTTTTTTATGGAAAGTGATCACTGCACCTATGGACATTTACAACAAGAGAGGAATCACAAATGCGTTGTCGTACCGGCCTTTAAGGAAAGAAAGCGCTCTTTTTTGAAGATTTCGAGGTCGTATCAGTTAGGGATCACCGCTGGCGAAAGTTGGTTACACAGTCTTGGGGTCCGCGGTAGAGAATTGGCGAAAAATGCACGGTTGTGGAAATTGGGCATCAAGACATCATCTTGGTGGGATATATGTATTTTTAATTACCTACCTACTTATGTACTCGTATTTTTAATTTTATCCAATAATAAGAAATAACGAAGGATATGATCAAAATGGCATATAGGTACTCGGCGGTAAATGAAATAAAAATGTTTTAGCTCTTTATCTCTACCTTTCTTATTGGGTACTCCTTATACGTGTTAGTTTTAGTTCATAAGTGTTTTTTAATGTAGTTGATATAAAACTTCGTTTAGGATAAAATGTTTACTTTGACTGTTATTGTATCATCTTTGTTGTATTGGGCATGCAATCATGCAATAAAGAAAATAGAAATCCTGATTATATTTAGTTAGCAGGATTTTATTTCTTGTATTTATCCTTGTCAGTTTTATTTGCATTAAAACTAGTTTTACCACGAATTTCCACTCAATCATCGTCACCGTAGCTACGTACTTATCGCAAGGAATAGTAAATGTATTCTGAGGCCTCCATCAATCGACAGCCTTGGACTAGTTAGAGTAGACAGCATGAGATCAACTGTGCTATTAGTTGCATGGTAAAAAACGTCCAATAGACTAGCTAAGATATGCATAAGTTCCAATAGTGACGTCCAAAATTGTTTTTAGATCAATTACACCTTTGTCCATCCGAACATACCTACCCCATGTATGATCAAAGATTTTTGTATACAATTAGATATGTTACCATAAAATTTGAAGAGGTGTTCTAATTTAAATCTATTTGTCGGTTGTAAAAATTCTGATTAATCCACTTGTGCGAACACGATTCAGAACAAGAGCGAGTAGATACGCGCGTTCCTGACTTTGTAGTGCGGAAAATTTTTATTGGTCTGAGTGCGGAAAGTGAGAAAAAACAGGGACGCACTCCATTGCTTATGCTGAAACGAGTTTATGAGCGTAAAAAATACCCCTCTCTCTTTGACCATGAACATCTGTCTCACAACTCACTAAAAGTGAACAGTGTAATATAGAAATCGGTAAAAAGCACTGGACACTTTTTATACAACGTTTTAATAAACCGCCGCCGTACGATCCCCAACATAAAAATAGATTTTCAATAATATAGTAGTCCATCTATATTCGGCAATTAACAACCAATATTTCTTACCCAGACAGCTATTAGCAGTTTATATTTAAACTTGATTTTATTGAAGTAAGCCGATTTAATTTAATATTTGGCGTCAGACAAGTCAAAGGAAAAAAGGATTTGGCGAGCTAATATTTAATATAACAGTAGCGAGATAAATCAAAATATTTTAGTAAGCGCAAGAAAATTTGTAGAGGTGACACGAGCAGACGTAAAAGAAAGAACAAGCTTGAAGGGATATTTTGTCTGATAAAAAAATCACCGATGGTCAGCACTAAAGAGAAAGAGCTTAGTAAAATCAGTTTATACACACTTTTTATATTATATGTAATATCATTGATACACACGGTAATAAGTTAATAACTAGGGACCGGATTATATGCAACTAGCTTTTGCCCGCGACTTCGTCCGCGTGGAATAATTACTTTAGGCAGCATTTTTTTGTGTAGGTACTTATTATGCAAAAAGCACACATACAAACTGCAGTGCACTATAGTAAATGGCATTTTTACAATCTACCATTTTATGTTTTTCCATCCTTTGCTACTTACACGCAACCTTTTATCCCCACATGGCTCAATATTTCAAAAAAGCTAGAACAATATTTGCGTTTCATGGTTTTATCTTCGGTAATGAAGAATCGCATAAAAATTTTCATCTCATATTTCAACCCCGTCATTCCCTTTTTCACAAAAAAGGTAAGTAGCTTTTATTCCATTTCGAGGTTTAGTCTATTTTTGTACCAAATTTCAATAAATTCGGTTCAGGTGTTAGGCGTGAAAGCGATTAAGCTAAAAAGTCACGTCCACCATCTTGGATCTCAAAATGGATGCTGTATTCTGAATCCTGACTCCGAATACAGCATCCATTTTGAGACCTCCGAAAACTACAAAACTGATACCCATATCAAGTTTAAAATTCGCGTCCGCCATCTTGGATCTCAAAATGGAACCATGTAAACCACGACAATGATATCCATATTAATAAATCTAGAAATTGATGACGTATTTGGAATCGCGACCCCCGAAAACTACGAAATTGATACCCAAATCGCTTTTATGTTAAAAAGTCCCATCTGCCATCTTGGACCTCGACGTAGATGATAAAAAGTCCCATCTGCCATTTTGGATCTCGACGTAGATGATGTATTTGGAATCAGGACCCCCGAAAACCTCGAAAATGATACCCATATTCCTATTAAGTTAAAAAGTCACGTCCGCCATCTTGGATCTCGAAATAGATGTCGTATTCGGAATCGGGAACCCCGAAAACCACGAAAATGACACCCATATTGACATTTTGTCAAAAAGTCGCGTCCGCCATCTTGGATCTTGAAATAGATGTTTTATTCGTAATCCGGACCCCCAAAAACCACGAAAACGATACCCATATTGACATTATGTTAAAAAGTCGCCATCTTGGATTGGATCTTTATTTCATATCAAGTGTCTAAATTCAAAGTTTCATGGTTTTATCTTTAACAATGACGAACTTCCATACAAATTTTCATTCCCACACGGGTCTAAATTTCAAAAATCCTTGAACTAATATTTCTTTCTTTCTTATTAAGCCCCTAATTTCAAAGTATTATGGTTTTATCTTTAACAATGACGAAGTCCCATACAAACTTTCATCCACTATTTCACCCCCATACAGGTCAAAATTTCAAAAATCTTAGAACAAATATTTCTTTTTGTCTTATTAGGTGCCTAAATTCAAAGTTTCATGGCTCTATCTTCAAAAATGACGAACTTCCATACAAACTTTCATCCCCTATTTCAACCCATACAACCTTTTTTTCGCGATAAAAAGTAGCCAATGTCCTTCCCCGAGATCTAATCTATATTTGTACTAATTTTCATCAAAATCGGTTCAGTGGTTTAGACGTGAAAGCTTAACAGACAGACAGACAGACAGACAGAGTTACTTTCGCATTTATAATATTAGTATAAGGATTGCATATTTGCATATGCATTGACATATTAAAGCCATTCTCGGCAGTAATAGCATATTTTAACTAATATCTAGTGATGATGCATATTATCGCTTTATTTACAATACTTTTCTGAGTGCTCATCCAGCGTCACGAAAAGCGCTAAAAGTTATAATATTATCTTGAATGCGACCAAAGTACTGTCACAAAAAATAAGGGCTGTTAAATAATGATAAATAAATAATAATTGTAACTTTGGTCGGATTCGCGATATCATTACTGAAATACTTAGTACTTAAATAATTTTACGTAATGTTATCTATAATCGCCTATGCAAGGATAATTTAGGTACTAATTGTACGAGGATTTTCAAATAAAAAACTACTTTTCTCCTTTTTTGGGTTCCTAAATTTATTATTTAATTTTGCATATTCTGCCAATTTTCATGCATATTTCAAGCACTTTTATGCATATTTGCATGCATATAACAAGCTTTTTATGTTGCATTTAATCCGGTCTCTATTAATAACATACGTAGGCAGGTACCTATATGATATAAAATTAAATAAGGTATTACTTAGGTACGTGTTTTTATTTTCATGCCGTCGTCGCGGTGAACTTGTCAGAAACGTAGCCTACATCAAGCAGGTTAATCGTGGTAGGGACAAAAATGTTTGTGTGTAGAACAAGCCATTCTAATTATTTATTTAAGTATAGATATTTATGGAAATTTGTAATTTTTCGTTAGGTGTCTATGTAGTGTCCTAGAGGAGAGTCTATGTGATGCCGGCAGAGTAGAATAGCATTACTCCATTCCATATCCTCCAATCAGTGTCGTAGAAGGCGAGCAAAGGGGTATTGATCACCTTATACTCCGTCCACCAATCCGCATTGGGCAAACGTGGTGGACTACTGCCTAGACTTCCTTCGATGACAAGGAGAGGCCTTGTGTGCCAGCAGTGGGTCGAATTATAAAGGCTGTTATGAGTGGTGTGAGGGTGGTAATATATCATATTATGTAGGTATTATAATATAATTTGCATACTGTCTTCTTCACAATCTCCGTTATAAATGCTAGAAAATTGTATACATTAACTTAATTGTTTTTATTATATTTAAAGTCGTCCATGTATGCGAGGAGTAAGAATATTTCTTTGAAACAACAAAAAACTTAAGAGAGGACTTTGCCCGAAGATACAAATAGCACGATTCTCTTGAAATGGTACCTACTTTGGTCGGCCTTGATTGCTATAATGCGTGATCAATGTACCTTTAATTAATTATTATGCATGTAGAGACAGGTCCATAAAAACAACTCGTAGGTAGGTACTATAATTGACATTTTTACTATGAATATTTTTATTATTTAACACGCATAATAATCAGGTAAAAATTTAGTGTATTACTTACTTATTTATACTATTAAAAGCATTATTTTGGAGCATTAAATCTGATCGGAACTTTCCACTTTTTGGAACCGGAATCGACTATCCGTAACGTTCATTAGTTTGGACACCATGTGTGTGTATCATCATCATCATCGACAGCTCATATAATGTCCCCACCGAGGGGCTCGAGCCTACCCCACATTAGGGGCGATTAGGCCTTAGTCAACCACGCTGGCCAAGTGCGGGTTGGTCGACTTCACACACAACCTAAGAATTTTCTTCATAGGTGTGTGCAGGTTTCCTCACGATGTTTTCCTTCACCGAAAAAGCGTCGATTAAACGTACATATGAATTCAAAATTTGAAAACACATTAGTACGTGGCGGGGATCGAACCAGTGCCTCCCGGATGGGAGACGTTCTTACACACTACGTCACCGACGCTTCGATCTTCGATCGCCGACGTGTGTATACCTAATCACTTTTAATTCTGACAGTGTAACCCGGCTAAAAGTCAGGCATTTAAGGTAATTAATAGCGTTAAATCCAGTTTTTAGGCATGTTAACCGTATATAGGTATATTCGTGTTGTCCGCGCGGTTCAATCGCCGGAGTAACACGCTAGGCTAAGTTTTGAATCGATTTAAACAGAGCAATTTTTTACCACTAACCTAATGCAGAATGATTGCCTACACAGTTGACAAAGGTGCCATCGAAAAAGAGATCCTTAGCTTTGACTCTCAGGAACGGGTCTTGGAGATCTGTGAAGAATTCTTCCAGAGCCTTGTTGACCATGCCCACAAGGCCTGGCATCATGTCCTGGACTGTTAATATGGCTGCCTGGAACATGAAAGTAATATTAATTAGAAAGTTTTTAAATTAGAAAAAATACACTGAAAAAAATCGACCTGCCCCAGGCGGGAATCGAACCCAGCATCTTCCGCAATCCGGGTTGCTACGCCAGGGCATTGCTTTTGCTGTCGAAATTTGTCAGTGCTTGGTGCTTATGTTTTTGTAGTAAACATACTATTTACGCGTTTGTTAACGCAAGAATAATTCCTTTATTAGAAAGTGTCGAAGTGAGAAATGAGTTGTATAAAGAATAGACTGTCTGTTGCTATATCTCTCGATCAAGGAAGCAGTTCCATCGTTAAATAATATACGGGACATTCGGACAAGTATTTAGAAGGATATATAACAGTCGTCTTTAATTAAAGGGGCAAAAAATGGTAGGTAACATGTAATTTTCATAACGAGAGAAAAATATAATAAAATTTGAAAAAATATTGGGGAGTTGTGCTTAAGATGACATAGCCCGATAAGATGACACACCATCAATATTGATTTAAATATACGTGCTAAAAGTGAACCAATATCGCTTTCGAGAGTGTCTGTAGATAGGTACCTATGGCTGATGTTGACATTCAGTATAGCGGAAAGCGAATCGCAAAGTAGAGCGTGTTTTTGTGATTTTTAAGCGATTAAAAGTTTTGCTTAGGTACTCTTTTGTTTGGTGGTGCAAATAAAAGCAATGTAAGGAGATCCTTGTAAAACTAATTTAGAATGTAAAATAGAACTATTAGGTAATGACACAAATATTGATAAAAACGCATTCTAACTTGAAAGTTTTGTCACAACAATTAAAGTGAAGTTTGCATTATCTATTGGGTAAGATCACATGTAAGATGCCATGCCACATTTTCTTTGCAAACTATGCTTAGCTATCAGCATTGTATAAAACGACATTATCTTTAAAGTCTAAGATGATATACTATGTAATTTTACCCTATAGATATGTCGTCTTACACACGTCGACCTAAGTGCGGTTTATGATATTTTTTTAGGTTACGTTTGTTCTAAAGCTTTATAAATTTCGTTGAATACATTTAAGAATATACGCAAGACGTTGGTCTCATATTCAAATATTTTTCTTGAAAGAAAAAGTATGTCATCTTATACACAACGCCCCTTCTTATGAAAATAGAGTACTAACGTGGTACTCATTTCTGAAAATATGTGTTAGCAAAATAAAAATATTGCCATGGCTCGGAAACTACTGGAGCGACTTTCATGGCAGAAAGATCTAGATACACCGATGGAGCCCCGTACAAATACAATACAATATAGTCCGCATACCATCTTTAGGACTAGGGAGTCGCTAAAAAACAGCGTTATATAGGGCAATAAATACCCTTTGAGATAGTTTAAAAAAATGTACCAGTTTTAAGGAGCAATAAACATATTTATCTTATCATTAAAATTCATTCCTCATGTAGATAAATTGATTATTTAAATATTCATATGAGAAAAATTAGCATATTGTTCAAATAATAGGTTTCTCGTTTTCTGAGTGTTATATAAGCGCGGATGCTCCACTCAGCATTTTTTTTATGCTAGATGGGGAAGGTCTTGGCCTTCATCTTACCTGATGGTAAGTGACGATAATGCCGAAGATGTAATCTAGCTTCACCTGAACCCTCAACCACAGAGGAACTGGATATCTTATCATTAAATGTCGGAAACCGATAATGCTGTTGACATTATTATTATGGCGACAGATGTTGATAAGGTGGAGTAGCTAGCCAGGCGGACTATAAAGAAGTCCTACCACCAACCAAGCCGAGTACAAGTACTCCCCTGGGGATCGAACCTGGGACCTCTGGATCTGATTCTGGTGAACGAACAACTAGACCACGGAAGCAGTTAAATGGTCGCCCTTATTATGGACCTACTACATATTTACGAACTATACTTCATACTATACACAGTGGCGGATTTACAAATTTGCCGCCAGTAGGCAAATAAATTTTGCCGTCAGTAGGCTAATAGGTACATTTTTGCCGCCAATAGGCTAATATTTTTTGCCGTCAGTAGGCTAATAGGTACATTTTTACCGCCAGTAGGCTAATATTTTTTGCCGTCAGTAGACTAATAGGTACATTTTTACCGCCAGTAGGCTAATATTTTTTGCCGTCAGTAGACTAATAGGTACATTTTTACCGCCAATAGGCCAATATTTTTTGCCGTCAGTAGACTAATAGGTACATTTTTACCGCCAATAGGCCAATATTTTTTGCCGTCAGTAGGCTAATGGTACATTTTTACTGCCAGTAGGCTAATATTTTTTGCCGTCAGTAGACTAATAGGTACATTTTTACCGCCAGTAGGCTAATTTTTTTGCCGTCATTAGACTAATAGGTATATTTTTACCGCCAGTAGGCTAATATTTTTTGCCGTCAGTAGACTAATAGGTACATTTTTACCGCCAGTAGGCTAATATTTTTTGCCGTCAGTAGACTAATAGGTACATTTTTACCGCCAATAGGCTAATATTTTTTGCCGTCAGTAGACTAATAGGTACATTTTTACCGCCAGTAGGCTAATAAATTTTTGACGCCCCTTCTGAATTTCGATATCCTAGTTCCATGGAGCTTATGCTTAGTTCACAACTTTATTGTGCTCTATCTTCCTCATTACCTCAGTTTTTTTTCCTTTATTAAAAAAATAAATTATCAGGGCTTGTTTTCTCTGTGTACCTATGTATTTTTTTATCATGTACATAATAAAAAAATTAGCCAAATCGGCCGCCCCCTAAAATCTGCCGCCTACTGGTAAATCCGGCACTGACTATACATGATACTAGCACTTACCAAATAAGAGAAGTTAATGACAGTAAGCATGTCATCCTCGTTGACGTTACTAGAAGCTTCTTTGTCGAATAAGAACTTCTTCCTCAAAGTGTACTTTATAGTGTCATTATCACCGTATCCCAGTATGGTTTTTTCACGGTATTCCCTGCGAACAAGTGGTAAATTATTAGAAATAAATATAAAGGTGAGTCGAAGTCGGACTCACTTCACTTAAATTCTGAAGGCTGATTTTTATTTAATACTAGTGGTCACCCACGGCTTCGCTCGCGTTAATGTCGGTTAAATTATAGCCCACATGCTATTCTGATGTATGAGCTATATTACTGCAAAGTTTCATTAAACTCTATTTAGTGGTTTTAGCCACCTATGAAGAAATTCTTAGGTTGCGTGTGAAGTCGACCAACCCGCACTTGGCAAGCGTAGTTGACTGGCCTAATTGCACCTAACGTGAGGCAGGCTCGAGCCCCTCGGAGGGGACATTATATGACCTGTTGATGATGATGAGAGCTTTAGGTAGCATTTGGTTACACATAAAGCCACAGCTGGTAGTATGGGCCACTATTACTTAACATAAAGGAGGACAACCAAAATGGGCTCGGCGCTGAACAAAGGCCTGGAAAAAAATAAAACATACCAAAAAACATCTAATGATTTTTAACAAATATTGGTGCCTATTACGGAGTATCAAAATAAAACAATTTTTATAACAGATTTTTAATTGACTAATTGATTTTGACGCTAACAGTAGTGCTGCCAGATACATACTGACAAAAATGTATATTTATCATGGTGGTATGATAAATAGTTTTCATTAAATTAAGTAGTATTTTTGCATGATTAGTGAATAACATTGCCAACCTCAATTACGCGCAATCATAAGCAACGGAAGTTTTAGTCAAAAACCTAGTGTAACGAACCTATACTTTTTACATTTTGTGTATTTTATTTTTCTTCGACTGGCAACACTAGCAAGTCAATTGTTAAATACTTGTGCTGCTGTTAATTGTTGTTCGCTTTATTTTGTTGAAAGTCTACGTTTTGTTATTAGATTATTTATATTTATTTCTATTATTTAGCAATTCGATTTAGCATACCAGATAAAACAGGTGCGGTCTTACTATGGGGAGCACATAAGAAATGATGGTTCCTAATACAATAGAGCCAGTGACCTCGTATAAGGATTCCCTTCGGCTGATAATTGCACCCTTATTCTAAGATTGCACCTTATTAAGAGGTAAAATACAAAGTAGGAATATAAGCCGAAAAATATATTTTGTTTGCATAATATATGAAAATAATGTGGAAGGCATTCAAGCTATTAAAAATATTATTGTATCTGCATAGTCGGCCGAAGGACGGTAGGTTGCGGCGCTCCCATAATGTCTGTGTTGTAGTATTTAAGCTGGGCGAGGTACCAAAACGTTAATCCTGCTGCCAAGTTTTTAGATAATATATTATTAATGTATGAAAATGAATAGTTTAAAAAATAAATAATTTATATAAAATAATTAATATTGTTTTATTTATCTTACTTGATACTAAAAGTCTATTATATATGTAATGTGTTCATTACAGACATCTTAAAACTATCAAATACATGCCAATATTTTAATGTTCATGTCGAAGCCCAGAGTTCAAACAAAGTGGTTGATGTCCTTTCATAACTAACTATTCCTTGTATACTTACTTATATACGTATGGTCCCACTTCAGCCAGCTTCGGCTTCGCCCCGTCGTTCACCTCCTCGGGGTTGGTTACATTAAACACGTATATTTTGAAGATGAGAGGAATCGGCAACTTTCGCCATTTCTCGAACATGATGGATGAATTGTCGAGTTGAACACTCTGGAACAAATTCAATTAATATTAGTCTCAATTTTCATTTCGAATTTACTTACTAATTTTAGAAGTTGGATTTGATATTTCAGTTGGTTAGCAATGGTTAATGATTCTCTATTAAATGGAGCCCCTAGGCCCTAGATGCTTTTCGCCCTGCCTTTAGCTGCCCTTAGGATTGATCGGGTTGTAGATCCTTGGAGGAGGCCATTAGGGGACATCTTTCGGCTGAAATGATCATAATGATGATTAAAAGGCAGTTATGATCTTATCGTAAAAAAATAATTTGTTTACTTATAGGTAAGTAATTTTACTTGAAATAAAAACATTTGCCGTTAATTAAATAAGAAACGGAAAACATGAAAAATACCCTATTTTGGAATTATTTTTGCGTTAACAAACACGCAAACATTTTTAAAATTTGGAAATACACTGTGCGGAAGATGCTGGGTTGGATTCCCGCTCTGGACAGTCGACTTTTTTAGTGTAATTTGTAATATTATGAAAAAAAAAAACAGTTATGATTATATACTAAGACGGGACTCGAACCCGCACTTTTCGCTATACGGGCAAGTGCTCTTTAAACAAAGCTCTACAGAATTGTACTACCTATTACTTAAAAAAATATCAGAACGGTAATTCCTACACAACAAAATATCTAAGCATACGATATTTCTGAGATAATGAATTTGCAAAATGGATTAACATCATGAGTAGGGGTCTGTCTTATGGCGTTGAGACAAAATGTCCTTTTTAGAGGTCTCTTGGGACGATGCGGAACTGGCCTTCAACATCCTTATTACTGGACAGAGGTCTAAAAGGTCGATTTGTGGCCGGCAGCGGCTAAATGGACCGCTTTATTCATTACGCCGTCATCCCGTTGTCATACTATATCATAGAGTAAATTACAGTATTATCACAGATAATATAATACTATTATGTTATGATTTGGGTCTACGGTGGCATTTGGGTGGCATTAATTGTAAAGAACTCGCTTCTTACTTCGCAACTCACTTCGAATTTAGCTGTTATACGGGAACGAATAAGTAAATACTTATTTTAAAAAAATATATTTTTAATAAAAGTGATTCTCTGAATTAAGGCCTATTCAGATTACAGCGGTATTCGCTATCGCCACAATAAAGAGAACGGTATAGTACTTGGATTCCATAAATAGTGACGAATCGGCACACGCACACATACAAACATCGTTTACACGGCCGCTAAGCATGCTCTGAACGGCAAAGGCGGCAAAACGGCAAAAACGGCCGTGTAAACGAAGTTTGTATGTGTGCGTGCGCGCCGGTTCGTCGCTACTAGGAGTCAAAGTAGGTACCTACTGTATCGTTTTCTATATTGTGCTATCGCGAATATCGCTCCGGAATGCGGTATTCTCACTATTCAAAACGTAAGCTGATTTTGCTACCTCGATGGGTAGAGAAATATTTCGCTTGGACCAGCGAAACTTAAACTAACTATTACTAAACTTAACTAATGACTATACAGCAGTTACTTCCGTGCCGTCCGTGGGTGCACATCAGCATATCGTGCGTGACCAGTGAAATAGAACATCTTATTTTCATAATGGATAGCGATGAACGAGTGGTACTGGCGAAAACTGTTTCGCAAATCAAGCGAAACGATAGGCGCGGATTTTCCTTTCGCGCAGCGAAACTTCATACGGCGGAATATCCCTTGATATTTTTCGCTACCCACCATCACTTGAATATTCTTCTTATGCCATTAAAAAAATAATAGTTTAAAAATACTAATAAAACACGCTTTTATGTTAAGTCGGAGTAAAAAGTGAAAAATTACTTTTTAGTAAGTATAGAAACTAAACTGGGGTGCTCATTACACATTAGTTCTTGAAAATATTCGATCGGTACAATTAAATTGAGTACCCCGCGCTTTTCTCTAAATAATAATTATACTTTTTGTTCATCGTTTGGTTTCTTAAAAAGTTATTTTTAACTTTTTAGTCCGATTTAACATAAAAGCGTGGTTTTTTAGTTTTATTAAACTTTTATTTTATTTTCCACTTTTTAGTGCGAATGATAACCGCTGATGAAAACACTTATATTATGGCAACGCCATCTAGTGATGTATAGCTGAACTAACACCCAAACGTTTAATTTATTGGGCAATTCTAATCAGGATAATGGGATATTTTAAGAGAGGTTCCATCAGTGGGTCAAATTATAGAGGCTATTATGATGATGATTAACTGTATCGCCTCTTTCTAATGCGCTACAGTTTGTAGCCAATTCGTAGCCGCTGTTCCCGTAGCTTTTATACTAAAAATCGTGAGTGATCTCCCCTTGACTTTCTCGTGTACTTACCGGAAAGGACTCAGTTTGATAGAAACCTTTTATTTTGATGTCATACCTGCAAGTCAAATGTTGGTCACCCATCCGAGTACCGACCGCGCACTTGGTTGCTTAACTTTCGTGATCGACGGCTCAAAATTTGATAGAAACCTTATATTTTGATGTCATACACGTATGTTAAATTTGGTTGCAATAAGTTAAAGCATGCTCGAGTTATCGTGCTAACGCACAGACACACAGACATACAGACACAGAGACATAATTCCAAAAAAAAAATTTTTGGATTCAGGGAGGTCCAGAACGTGTAAATCCGTCAAAATCTCGAGTTCGAATTTTTTGACGATTACAAAACTTCCTCTATACTACGTATGCGAGAAAGTAAAAAAGAGGCGTTCTTAGACAACATGCATTTTGACACTCGCTCTCGCTATCGCTAAATCAACATACATTTTTTGATTTAGCGACAGCGAGAGCGAGTGTCGAATTTCATGTTGTCTAGGCCCTCTGACAAGTGTGCTGTGATAGCATAGATTTATAATTACCTACGTTGCTACGACCTATTAGCTTAAACTTACTAACTTTTATCTGGACCCCTTGTTGTGTGAAATAAATTATTATTATTAAAATAATTAGTACAAAATCAAAAATTAGCTTCTTAATCGACCCTATGATGAGAAAGCTTAGAAATAAATTAGTTGCGTAATCTTTCCAACAACTAGATAGTTTTCATTAATATGCATAATGATTATTTTTGTTTTGATGCTTTTTTCAACAAGCGCTGAATCAATGTCGATAAAATTTATGTGAAACCACTTCTGAAATATCAACTACCTAGAATAATCAAAATCAACTTATAATTGGCAGAGTAATCGCGTAGCAAAAAAATACACAGTCGAATTAAGAACCTTCGCCTTTTTTCCGAAGGTTAGAAAAAACAGTGATTTGTAGCGTCGGAAATATTCTTTATAAAATACCAACTACCTACTATCTCAACTTGATTTTTTATGCACAAACTGAATACTCAGTTTAATTAAGTGTGAGGTTTATTTGAATTCACTTCAATCTTTTGAATTACATGTTTAGGCTTACTGCAAGTATTGGGTAAACAACGTTTGCTTTATATGCAAAAAGGCGGGAACATACTTGAACACACCACGAGACGGGAGGAAGCGATGATGATGTTACACATGACGAGTTATAGTACATGAAATCGGATTTGAAGCGATATCGCGACGCAATTGTACAGGCTCAAGATGGTTGGTCACCTCTTCATCGCCGAAGATGTGGGTCGTGCGACGCTGCAACCTATCCAAAGCATCAAGTAAGTAACTATTTGGGGGAGCTATCCCACAGGTGCGAGCAATACTACGTACGACCGTACTTCCGTCTTATATAGCGTGGAAAAATCCCGCACCTATTTCAGGACTCCGATTTTGTTTTTTGGATTTAATTCGCTGCGAACCTCCATAGCCGTACCTCCATACCTCCAATAGCTCTCTTAGTCATGTGATGCTGGCAGAGTAGAATAGCATCACCCCATATCCAATAAGTGTCGTAGAAGTAAACTAATGGATCAGAAAAGGGGTATTGATCACATTATACTCCGTCGACTAATCCGCACTGGGCAAGCGTGGTGGACTACTGCCTAAGCCTCCTTCAATGACAAGGAGAGGCCTTGTGTCCCAGCAGTGGGTCAAATTATAAAGGCTGTTATGATGATGATTATGATGAACCCTCATACCGCATAAGGTAAAACTGCCCTGCAGCGGTAGTGTAGTGCCCTGAAGAGAGGGAAGGCAAAGTGATCACGACGTTTTCCGTAAACCCACACACCTGAGTTTTCTTGGCATTGAATTCAACCAAATTTGCTGTACCCTATTTTGAAACAAGGTCCAGCTCCCGGTTGAGTTCAATGACAAGATTTTCACTACTCTCCACAGTTTCCGCCGTCCAGACGTTGCGTGTCCGATTTAGGCCGCACGCACTGTACTATCGTTTGCGTAGCAATAGATGTTCCCAAGAGGTCATAAAATCATATAAGATAGTCAAAAGACGAGTTGTCTCAGCGTCTTCGGAACAGAACACAGAAAGAAATCTCCGGTGTAGGATTTGGGATCTAAACCCTGGCCGAAGCATGGAAAAGGACGGGTCTTCAAGGCAGCTTAAACGGTGACATCAAACATCCGCCCGAACATACAAGTATACCGGCTTTCACTTTGAAGGATCTTCAAGAGTGTAGCCGGGATAATTAAGGTAGCTTGTCTCAGCAGGCGGGAGTATTTGCGTCTCCGTGAGGAACAACAATGCATGTCGTGCTGTCTCTAGACCAAGTTGCTCTATGGAGTCCGCGTATGTTGCTGAACTCAACCTCAAACCGTGTAGCCTGGACCTGATCGTTTCTTTTTGGCTGCTATATATTTAGGACAGGGAAAGAGAGGTTAAGCGAGTGAACATTACCGCGTCAGAACTGGACAAAACGGAGACGCTAGTCTCACGGTGGAACTGCCTAATAAGGATATTAGTCAATTCGCCGGATGGAAGGGCGGTACCCCCCGGGTCCCCACGCCCCGGTCGCCAACCGGCACCACGGTCCACCCCGGGATTCTGCGTGACATGATAGGGCAGCCTCACGAGCTGGTTAGGCACGCACGGTCTATGCCCTGTACTATGCCACAGGTGGCCAGCGGGATAACCATTTCTACGCGTCCCCCTGGCCAGCGGGTAGATGCAGTCCTCCCGGCAAACTAAACTAAACCAAACTGGCCCCTAGACCGAACTATGTCGCGGCAACGCCCACTCGAGCTCTGGTTGTACGCTGGCTGATGCCGAAACGCGCGAAACGTGCCGAATGAACACTTTACGGGTTTTCCACCAAGTACACGGTGGTAAGTAACCAGGCGAGCGTTAGGGCCTTACCACCAGTTGAGCAGATGATCGCTCTGAGGTCGCACAGTCGCCTTCTAAGACACCCAGTGACAAACTTTATTCTTATATACCCCCACTGCACGATGTAAAAAATACAGATAATTCTTTTTATTATTTTTTACTTTATTTAATGGTTTACCACTTATCACTAAAACCCACTTAATAAATTTTTATATAAATTATACGGAACAATGAAATTGTTTTTTCAATTTTTTTCAAAATTGATCTGATTTAGGAGTTATACCTAACAGTAAATGTATTGGTGGCGCTAGTTGGCTCGTGTCGTGTCAAACCCATAAGTCAAGGTTTAGTCTTTCTCGAGACTTTGGATATAAGTACATTATTGTTAGTTTCCATTCTCTCATCAGTTTTTTTATGCCATGCCGTTGGCAAACAAGAAAACATCTCGCCGAATGGTAAACAGTCAGGATGGCCTATATTCGAGTAATACCTACGTATCACTGCCGGGCTGACAACCTTGACTCCATGACCTACTCGGTGGAACTTTTTAAAATGACTCGTAAACAAATGCGTGTGTTCATCACACAAACATTTGTTAATGCGATTCCACCCCGAACCGCTTGGTATGCAGGCTCTACTGCGCACTCAACCGTGGCGGCATCAACGGCGATATTTTTTTTACAAAAAGGTCGAGGAAATTATTTCATTCCACCTGATGTTAAGCAGAAGTGGAGTCCAAATACGAAGATAGCTGGTACGAGAGATACACTGCCGCGCTAGCCACCCTCGCCTTGCCGACCTGCAAGGTGCTTCTTCACGCCTCTTTTGAATGACCCAGGATTGTAAGGAGGAGAGACCACGTGTGCTAGCAGTGAATTCCATTTCTTGATTGTGCGACAAAGAAATGAGTTGCCTAATTTCTTAGTTGACGTTGGAATGGTAGGTACAGTTTGTCGGTGGCATCGTAAGCCAGTAGCCTTAAAATAAAGGGCGATGGTACCAGGTCAAAAAGCTCCTCAGAGCACTCGCACTTAGAGGAATAGATGGTAAAAGGCGCTCAAAGACGCAACATCGCCACGCAATTGGAGAGGCTCAAGATGGTTGGTCTACTCTTCGCCGATGATGCGGGTCGCGTGACGTTGCGCCCTATCCAAAGCATCGAGTAAGTACTTGGCAGAGCTATCCCACAGGTGCGAGCAATGCTTTAGGACCGTATACTGGGTGTAAAAGACATGAACAGTCAAACGAGAACCATGTATTCTATACATCAAAATAAGACACGTTTCAAAAAATAATTGTTGCGAAATGATTTTTATTTTTTGGTGTTAAAAATATTGCAAATTGTACTGCGCAACGTAAAGCGCTCAACTCGCACGCAACTCGCAAAACCGTGATATTTTTGCCAGACGGGGCGGCCCCTTTCGTTTGTGTCCGTGCGCATCGAGTGAGCTACATTGAACGCTAACGTTTTGAAACCATTTTTTGTTATGAAATACTAAAAAATATGATAATGTTTCTTTGGACACTAATTAAGAAATAATGTTTAGAATATGTTCTTATAAAAAAAAGAAAAAAAAAATTATGACTTTGACCTTCAATAAAATCGTAACTATCAATTTCCCAGGTATAGTTTAAAGGAAGAAAAATGTTATGATGGTGAGCAGAATACATGGTTTTCGTTTGACTGTTCATGTCTTTTACCCGTTATACTTGCGTCTTGTACCTACAGCAAGCACAGTTGATCAGGCGTAAAAACACCTATTATGTTAAGAGTCATACTAATCATGCTCATAAGTAGTAGGTACAAAACGTTGGATGTTGCAGCGGGCATATTACCAGAATGTTACAGACTTACAACACTTCTTCAGGTCTATTCAGCTCTTGTGCATAGAAAACAACTATTTTGTATAGACATGCGTTCGCATCTAATGCTGCGGAAAGCTGAACGGATGCGATACAAAATCGTTGATTTCTATGAACAAAAGCTGAACAGAGCTTAATATGGTGGTTAGTATATCATAACAGTGTAATAGATTCCTATAATACAATACCTACGTCCTTCCTTCTACATGAATGGATGAGACCTGAGTTTATTTGTTAGAAATTGAATTAGCACTGAAATTAATTAAATGAATTAAGCCTTAAGGCTCTTAAATGAGACCACGGAGAGTTACAGACCGAAACTATGTAAACTTTAATATTAATTCTCTTCTTAACTACAATTGATATTTTCACGGCTCTTAAGGGAAAATGTTAGTAATCCCTCCTCATATTATGTATGAATGCGAAAGTACCTAACTTTGTCTGTCTGTTACGCTCTCACGCTTCAACCACTGAACCCATTTATGAAATTTGGTATGGCCATAGTTTGAGACCCTGCCCGCCTAGCATGACCACCAAAAGAAGATATATAGCCATATTATCGCTTTAAACTGTCAAAAATCATTGGATAAAACCGCCATCTGGAAATTTTATCGAAACTGCGAACATGTTTATGCTGATACAATGTTCGCAGTTTCGATAAAATTTCAAGGTGGCGGTTTTATCCAATGATTTTTGACAGTTTAAAGCGATAATATGGCTATATCATATCGTGTTTCGGTGGTCATGCTGGCGGGCTGGGAAGGAGATAGGACATTTTGGCTCGATAACCGACATTGACATTATTATATTTAAACTGTATATCTGTTAGTCGAAATAATAATAATTATTAATCCTACGAATTTCTCACCGACTGACCTGACGATAAGGTCGGAGGCAGAAGCGAGCTTCACCTGAACATGAAACCCTGAACCACTGGTTAAAGGTATTAATTATTTATTTAGCCATGTGCTGCCGGCAGAGTAGAATAGCATCACCCCATATCCTCCAATGGGTGTCGTAGAAGGCGACTAATGGATCAGCAAAGGGGTATTGTTCACGTTATACTCCGTCCACCAATCCGCATTGGGCAAATGTGGTGGGCTACTGCCTAAACCTCCTTTGATGACCAAGAGAGGCATTGTGTCCCAGCAGTGGGTTGAATTATAAAGGTTGTTATGATGATGATGATGATGAAGGGGTAAAAGGCAAATTTCGAACGATGATCAAGCATTGACATTAACAGAAAATTTTGAAAAAATAAACGGAAACTAGACACACAAAAATTGAGAACTTTTTAAAAAAAATATGTCAAAGAAGGTCTTATCAAAATAACGTCAAAAAAGCTCGGAAACCACTGGAGCTATTTTGATAAAACTTTATTTATCTTGCAGTTAATTTGATTCTTGTTCTTATTCTAAGATTTGATTACTTAAATATTCATGAGAAAAAGTATTTTGTTCAAAAAAAATCAATAGATTTTTCGTTTCCTGAGTGTTAGCAGGCGCAACGTGCTCCACTCAGTATGGCTAAAGTCAAAAAATTTAAATGATTTAGGGCGATAAATAGTTTAATTTATCTACATTTAAATACTGTTAGGTCACAAACACACGTTGTTTTTTTTGTCCTTGACACATCTAAGATAAAAAGGCAGAAGCAAGCTTAACCCGGAACCTTCAACGGACTCTTGAAAGGGTAATTTTTATTATAAAAAATTCTATACATTCCCAAATAAACACAATGTTACGAAATTGACTAATAACAGTTTAGATAAAGTCTCAAAAAGTTATTTGTTTTCATTGAAAATGAAAAATGTAAACACTGTTCGAAATGATTTATTTACTGATCAATACTTATAGGTATGTATTTTGGCATTAGTGTTTATGTAACTAAGCTTATCGCGTTTGAAGCATTTAAATAAAAGCAAGCACTCGAAAGGAGGTTTCCACGAAGGTTGACTACATACGTACTTACATTTAAATAAATCCTAATTTTATCATAAGTATTATAAGATGACACTCACCTTTTGTATTTGTTTGCTAACAATCTTCGGAAAACCCCAAGCGGCCAATATGACGGCAATTACAAGGGCCACCAATGAAATCGAGAAAAAAAACTTAGTATTTTTCGCCAACATTATGTTCAATCACACCAAAAAGTTACACACAAAAACGAACCACTAAAAAAGTCCACAACTCTTTTTAAAAGTTTAAAAGTCTCGCTTCGATTTAAAAATGTAGTCGAACACTATTTGAATTAAGAACTTGGACTAGTCCGCCTCGTAAGATACCTCGAAGCCGTTTATTCCTTTATCGATACAAATGCGTTAGTTTTCCTTGTAATTTTTTTTCCATTAATGGTTTGTTATTAAATGTAAGTCAAGACTAGCGTAATATTTACACAGCGGCTGCAGAAATGTTTCAAGTCATATTTGTTACGTACATCTTGTTGCAAATAACATGTATTGTTTAGTGTATATTTCTTTTATAATAAAATAAAAAAAACTATTAGCAAATTATCAAGTGCGGCCAAGTTTATTAAAAAAGTATTTTAAAACAAAATACTTTTTTAATAAGCTTGGCCGCAGATGACCCTTTACACCGTCACTGGAGAAGTTTAAAATGGCGAGAACCTCGCCCCTGTAGCCTGTAGGCGCAAGCCAGACAGAAAATATGTCGAGGACGCGTCACGAACGGCGCAGACGAGGCACGGACGCGACTTTTGAAACTATATAGAAAAGAGGGAGTCTGGCTCTCGTAACCTTGCTCGATAGGCACTGCAACCAGCTCCCATCCTCGCCCCCGTCGAGGCCTTGGCGCTGTTCTCCCCTGTGTGTTTTTAACAAAGGGCGCCGATGTCTTTTCGTTTTGTCTGCGCCCTGTCTGTTTTAATTCGCGACGCTTCTATACGTTTTGTATGAAAGTACATTAAAGGGCGCCTAGTCTGCGCCCCGTACTTGTCTCTTGTGTTTGGCCTGCGAATAAGACCTTGTGGCGGCCAATACCACCATCCTAGATGGCACTATACAACAGTGATCATGCAAGATCGACAATTAGTATGGAATCCTGGCGAACGAAGTTTCCAAAGGTGCTCGCTTTAAATAGAAGTTCCAACTACACTCAGTTGGACCGCGGTCCCTGGGCATACAACAACTAGCCCGGCGGAAGTACTTCCCTTTGGACTACAACATTTAGCTTATAAGACGAATATACCCGTTCCTTTTCGAGCGACTTTGCGTTACACATTCCTTGTCAATAGGTGTCTGTCTTACGGGAGTGTCTGTCTCCTAGTATCGTATCAGTACCCTTAGCGTTATTGTTAAATGTATTGAAATTAGTGTTGTACCGACTGTCCAGTCGGCAACTAGTCGGTACAACGGCCACTTTCGTAGTAGTTAAAAAACCGTTTTAAATCATCTTTTCTTTTCTTTTCTTGTGCCTTATATGATAACTCCTCATTTGTAGAATCCCTAACTTCCATTAATGTCCCTCTACCAACTTCCAACAGCTTTATTATATAGTAATGATATAAATATATATAATATTATATGTAAGTTTATATTGTAATAACATTAAAATTTAATACCCTTTCCTTATTTAATACTTTCCTGATCTTATTCCGTTCCTTATCCGATTAATAATATGTATCCGTTTCCTTACCTTTGTCTGTGGCTAATGTACAAACAGTGCAAGCTATAAAAAAACCTTTTTTGCAATGTTGTGTTTGTATTTTTTCTTGTTCCTACCCTGGTTGCAATTCATTTGGGGTCGGTGCTATATGTCACCAACCAACGGTTTAGGGACAGTTTTATGGCGGGCTGCCTGTCTGACTAATCCTCCTTGACTATAATGCTGTTGGGGCTGCTTTACTAAGATGTAGAGTTATAGAGTAAGATCCCCCAGACATTACATATTTTTGAAGTAACGAAACTTACGCAATAGATACTCTAATATGTGTTTAAGAGTGAATGCGCACTCGCTAGCTTGGCAAGGCGGCCCGATTACCGTTTACCCGGACCTGGGATCTTGGACTATTAATGAAATGAAATGAAATGAAATGAAAAGCTCTTTACTTAAATGGACTTTGCTAAGTACTTTAAAGTAATTAGCAAAGACTATATTAGGGTTAGCGCTCTATCGATAATTTTAAGGGCTATGGAGTAATTTTTGCGTTTACAAACGCGTAAATATTTTTAATACTAGAAAAAATACACTGAAAAAAATCGACATGCCTCAGGCGGGAATCGCACCCAGCATCTTCCGCAATCCGGGCGACTGCGTTAAACACTACGTCACCGAGGCACTACTTTCGCTGTCGAAATTTGTCAGAGCTTGGTGCTTATATGTTTTTATGGTTGCATCAAATCTTTGAAATTTGCACTTCTAAGATCCGAACGAAATATTTTTGCAAATATTTGATGCCCAGCAGTTAAGATGAAACTATTTGAGGTATAGTATTTTGAGGGCTTTTAATTGTGATAAGTACATTGCAGCAACTCATCATCTGTAATCATGACGTAAAGGTATGAAATATGAAGGCTTTTGGTTTTTTTATTATAATTTTGATTTTTTGTCTTTAACTATAAATATTAATTGAATCAGTAACACTACGTAGCTAATTTTGTGCATAGTTTATAAATATAACTACCTCAATATAAATAATATCTTATCTACATAACTGGTTTCCGCAAACGGTCGCGAACAAAGATTCGTACCTATATATTTTTAGAATTGTTTATTAGTCGTGAATATTCAAATTATTTTTATACCTTATGAACATTAACCCCGATGACGTTGCGTTTCTGTGATTTAAATAAAGAATATTAAACAAAACGTACCCACCTTGTAGCAAATTGGGACCGATATTCGAAATTGGATAGATCTTAAAAAACACAAATATTTTGTATGGTAACATGACAACCGAGTTACTCACAGGATAAAAAAGATACTGGGCTTTGAAATATGACGAAAACCCTCCGTGAATTCACCAAATTCGTCATTCAGCAGTAGTTATTTAGCAATTTTTGAAGTGAAACTTCTTTATCGGCGTTGGAAAAAAATTTACCGTCACATTTTTCCGTTACGCGCCATCTTGTTTTGTATTCATGTCTATGTAAGGCCATAAAGAAGTTTCACTTCTTACATGTGTACACTAGTACACGCGCACATTTTTTTTTTGTTATTCGATAGTATCTTTATACATATATCTTCATAGACTATCTAATCTAAGCTAGGACATAAATATATATTCGTGCCGATGAATATATTTGTTCCCGCCCAACCTTCGATATGCGGAGGCCGGAGAGAAGGGATCCAACCACAGAGTGCATTGTATATGATCCACGGAGTACTATATAATATATAGTCTTTGATATGATCCAGCAGTTTTAGTGGGTATGCCAGTATTAGTGCTGGTAGCTCCCACATAACCCTGGCGGGGTCCTATTCACGCCTGGGGTACGTATAAAAAGTATTTCTGTCGAATAAAAATACTATAAATAATATTATATAAAAAATACTTATTTATAAACATGAATTAACCTCATGTTTATAAATAAGTATTATTTATCTTTTGGCTGGAAATACACTGCGAATACGTCACAAAATAAGAACGAATGAGCATATGGACGTGACGTGATTCTCAAACCGTTTGAGATTAACCGCGGGTCATATAAAGTTTGCGAAACGAAAAAAGTCTTGACGTCATCTGCGAGTAGGTACTTGCGAAGTTGTTATATTTGGTTCTTTGTTTTCATTAAACATTTTTTTTGTGTTTCAAATATGTAATGTTATAATAAGTTATATCTATTACTTAGATAGGTTATTAAATAGCTAATTGATATTGGCCTTTTATGGCCGAAGAAATAAACGCTTTTTAGTCATGTTGACGCTTAAAATTTAATCCGTCTCGTAAAATATAAATATTTGCCACTACCAGGACTTGAATCCGGTGACCCCGGTGGATGGGAAGCGTTACTCCACCACGACGGCGTCAATAATAAATAGCGCCATAAGCACGCTATTGCGATTCGTGTTTTTTTTATCATGTGTTGTCTACCTGATTTTAAGTTGATGATTTACATATTATGATACTGGTAGTATGGGCTAAGCAATGTCTAAAACTAGTGACAGGTTGCCAGCCTGTCGCCTACTTAATGGACGCCACAGACGATCAATTCGGCATGACAATGCTGCAGTGCGAGTGGAGGGGCGTCTTGCCAAATTATTCGCTTCACGCTGGCATTTCACATGTCTGTATTTGTCAAACATTTGTGCTGCATCCCTATCATAGTATACACAGAATGAAAGAGATGCAGCTCAAACATTTAACAAATACGGCCATGTGAGGTACCAGCATCAAGTAGACTTGTCATGCACACCCACGACCACACACGATCCATTTGGCATGACGGCCCTGCCTAATTGTCATGCCAAATTGATCGTCTGTGGCGTCCATAAAAGACCCATCAAACCCAAAAATAAACAAAACCTTCAGTGAATTAACAAATAAAAGCCGACAAACAGGACACTATGACGCACTCAACGAATCCGCAGTCCGGGCAAATTATGAAAAAAAGATTCTCGTCCAGAAGTTTTAAATTTTAAAAGTTGTATTGAAGTTTAATTTTCAAAATATTTTCTAGTAACATTATTCAATTTAATATGAAAAATCTAGGAAAATTGTATTCAATTTCTATTCCCTCTTCAATTTGTAATATTAATTATAGATTTAAGTTTTCAATGCAAAATTTATAGCTAGGGCAATGAAACTATTTTATTCATTTAATATCATGCATTAAATTTTTATTATTTTCAATTACTAACATAGATAAGTACCTATTATGAATGTACAAATTATATTCTAACCACATATGGATCGATGTAATCCTATGTAATTTTATAAAAAAATTAAAATAATAATTATTAATGACAGCAAATTAATTAGTATTTATGATGATTATATTACGTTGCTGATAAAAACAACAACTTAGAGAAGTGCCACATCTTTTGTATGATCATGTGCTGTCTATTGTACCTAGTTTTCCCACAATTCTTTGAATAACCTTACGTACCTAAGGTACAACAGCACTTACAAAAGACTTGGCGACGTAATGTTATACTATTGTTTTGTGTGTTTTGTAATGAATGAGATTTGTGAATCTTTGTAAGATTTAAATGATTAGGCACGTTTACAATGGTTGTTGTGCTGTAAAAAAAACTTATTATTGTCCTGTTACAAAAGATTGTGATGTGTTTGTGATAAGTTAAAGCATGAGTATCATTTTAGGAGTATGTGGCGTATTGTCTTATACCTAGTTACTCGGTTTCATTTCGAAAAATAAACTTGCGCGTTTGCTTGTTTATCTTCTTGTAATAGGTTTTTTTTTATTTCAATGGTTGGCATTGGCAGACAAGCATACGGCCTGCCTGGTGGTAAGCAGCCAACGTAGCCTACACTCCCTACGCTATGGAACTCTTGCGACCTTACTCACCATCAGAAACACAACACCGCAAAAATGCAGTGTTATCTGACTGTGGTCTTCTGTAAGGTGGAGGTGCTACCCAAGTTCGGAGCCATACCTCGACTAAAAAAAAATTGTCGAAAGAAAATAATTATAATAAATTTATTTTTTTATTTGGTACATTAATCAATGTTGAGGTTGAGTTCATTTGCGTAATTATATTGAGTAGGAGTCTGAGAATGAATTAAGTTCTTGGAGCTTTGGAATAAAAGTAAGCAATTTGATGTACTTGTGTGCATTTTCTGATAATACTTTCGTTGCTGTTAATAAATAATTGCATATTTTGTCAACGGTAGCTATGTTATGTTATCTATCTTAATAAGATAAGATACCTTTGTTAGGTACATAGTGAGAGAAGACGAAAAAATATTGTAGTCTACACCCTTTTTACTTTCTCGTATACGTAGCATAGAAGAAGTCTTGTAATCGTCAAAAAAATCGACCTTAAGATTTGGACGGATTTACACGTTTTGGACCTCCCTGAGTCCAAAAATACCGTTTTTGAAATTATGTCCGTGTGCGTCTGTGCGTTAGCACGATAACTCGAGTATGCTTTAACTTATTGCAACTAAATTTAACATGCATGTATAACATCAAAATATAAGGTTTCTATCAACTTTTAAGTCGTCGATCACGAAAGTTAAGCAACCAAGTGCACGGTTGGTACTCGGACGGGTGACCAAAATTTAACATGCATGTATGACACAAAATATAAGGTTTCTATTAAGTTTTGAGTCGTTTTAGAGACCACTCCCGAGTTTTGCTTCAATCTCAGAGTCTACACGTGTATTTTTCTTTTAGCAAATAAAGCAAATAATGACGACGACGACAGTGCATTGGAATGTCGTGTAACGCCACACTTTCCAACACTTTTTACTGAAAAGTGACATTACAAGCCCCCACGCTTGAAATTAGATCTTTTTATAATATTTTTATTTTGATTAAGTAAACAACACTTCTCTAATGTTTTTTATTTACCTCTGATGGGCTTTAGACACCCAGTTATCATTCCTATTGTACTGTACAGCCATTGTAATAAATGTATAAAAACTTAAAATATCGCGAAATGTAGAAACGTAGCGAGGTCAAAGAAGTAATTAATTTCTTTTTTTCCGCCGTAAAAGTAACTGAAAAATTATGATTTAATTAAATTACTTTAATATAGAAAGAGATGAAACGAAGAAAAAGAAATGAGAATAAAAGAGAACTTTCTTTGTCTTAAAATCAAATTAATTTTCATAAAGTTTACAAAATTATACTTTTTTATGTTTAAAAAGCTTGCTAACTGTAATTTTATGTTTCAACTACACTCATATTTACTTCATGGCTAATTTGCCTGCGGAAAATCTATGAATGTTTCAAATTAATGGATTTTCCGCACGTGATCAACACAGTTAAAAAAGGTAAACACAAATAATTTATTTCACATCAACATTGTTTCAACTACACATTTGTATGTCTATTCATTCATAGGTTAATAAATATTTATTAGACTAGAAAAAAAAAAAATTATTGTATTTTTTCTAGTTTTAAAACTATTTACGCGTTTGTAAACGCAAAAAATATTTCATAATATAAGGTAGTTTCATCTTAACTGGGCGTCAAATATTTGCTTTGCAAAAATATTTCTTTTGGATCTTAGAAGCGCAAATTTCAAAGACTTGATGAAACAATGTTTACTATAAAAAACATATGCAACAAGCACTGACAAATTTCGACTTTGAAAGCAGTGCCCCGGTAGCGTAGTGGTTAACGCAGCCGCCCGGATTGCGGAGAATGCTGGGTTCGATTTCCGCCTGGGGCAGGTCGATTGTTTTCAATGTTATTTTTTTCTATCTTTAAAATATATTTACGCGATTAACCAAAAATCAAAGGTAAGTGGTTTAAATCCCGTTTTCTTTCATTCAAATGATAGGGACCACGTTAGCTTAAAACAATACATATATTTACGCGTTTTAAACGCAATTTTTTTTCCATAGTATGCTAGTAGTTCAGTACAGACGGTTCCAGATGTTCCAAAATTTTAGCTTTATTTGATACTCTTATAGCTCAAAGCTTGGTCTGTTTTAAGTTTGTTTAATTCTGCCGAATTTGGAACGCGCTGGCTTTTGACGGGTAAATTGGAAACGAAATTAGATGCGTTATTCTATAACGACAGTAATTTGATCTAATGTACAGATTTATTATACTGCTATGATCTAATCACAAAGAGACACAGAGCTTTTAAAATGCAATAAACCGCTGGAATGGAAGCATATGGCCTGTATGTTGTCGTACGGTGTAGTCCTTAGCCCTGAGACGCATGCAGGCCACAAACAGTCGGCAATCTTTGTAAATAAGAAGTTATGTCAATACAACACAAGAAATAAAACATTTTTTCAGCGACTTTAGGGCGTTTTCACTGAATTATTACTGAACTGAATATTCGATACGATCTTTCGACCAAATCATTATTACTTAGTCTAGTTAAACATTAGGTTAAATAAAATTAGTGCATTTGAACATTCGGTGAAATGACATTATGTCAAATAAATAATTATGCTAAATAAAATTCTACCAATTAAACATTAGGTTAAATAAAATTAGTGCAAATGAAAATTCGGTGAAATGACATTATGTCAAATAAATAATTATGCTAAATAAAATTCTACCAATTAAATATTCGGTCAAATTAATAATTATACGAAATGACTTTATTGTAACTAAAATTAGATGAAACGATTTTCGAGCAAACGTTGTTATACCAAACAAGGGTAAACCATCTAAAACCGGACTAGAAAATGTTGATATCTATTTTTCCTTTTCTAATAAACGAAATGAAATAGTAAATATGAAAAAATAACACGGGAATTGTGACAATGAACGCGATACGACATCAAACTAATTATAAAAATAATTAGCCACGTTATGAATACTATATGGTGTGATGTGGTGAGTGTTCAGTTAGCAGCGACTATAATACTGAATATTTTATTGGATTCTACAATACAATACGTGTTATCTATATTATTTAAATAACTATGGAACCTATCGGGCTCAACAATAATAAAAAACTAAAAGATTTTATTTAATTTGGTAATAAATACAAACAAATTCAATGTTTTATAGATCTTAACAATCTGAATGATAGTGGAGGCAGTCAAATTATTTTGGCTAAAAACATTTTTTTTTGCAATGAATAGACACTTTGAAATATTTTGTAGCAAACACCATTTTATAATACAGCCAATGTGACTCGCTTGATTGTACCAACAATGGGTAAAAAACGATTATGAAACGAAATAATTAGAAAAACTCCTGTCCTGTAATAAAGAAGTCTCAATACACAGAACCGAGTTTACCCGTTTTAAAATTTTGAAAATTTTTACTTGATATCAGTTTAATTAAACATTATGGAAGAAATTTGATACTATGTAGTAGCGTGCCGTGCAGAACTTTTCGAACACCCTAGTTTAAAACTAATTACCTAAATCAAAAGTCTTTTTACATGAGTTGAGCAAAAACTATTCATGGCGGGTTTTATTGTGTTAATTATATGGTCAATTTAAAGTCACGAGATAGTTGAAATGGTAAAATTAAAATTATCTAAAGAAGTATTAGTCAGGGTTACCATCAAACTCAACGCAGCTGTGACATAGAGGAATTCATAGCAATAAGTAATATTTGTATAAATAAACGCAGTTGTTTTAACCACTTTATTCTTTTTAATTATTTAGATCAACGTAAAATAAGTAAGTATTTATAACAAGATGTACCTAAAAGATTTTAGTTTAAAAGAAAATATTCATTGTTTTTTCATAATGTTAACGAAATTTAATTTCTTTTAAAATGCACTTGTTCGTAAATCAAATCTGACAATTCTGATTCCGCCAATTCGAATATAGAGTATAACAATACTTAGCACGTAGATTACTTAGCAGCTCTATCACTATTTTACCGTTCGATTTAACAAAAGAGGCTGTATGCGAACTTCACCGATAAATAGACACACGACAGTTATCACTCGGTACTAGCAAGAACTGAGTGACCACCGTCACGCCAATGCCGAACATAATTACCGGTGGATCACTTATCTATCTTTATAATCACGAAGCATGATTCTTCATATGATTCGACCATTTACATGGACATGGGTAATTGCATGGCGTTTTAAACGTTACTCGAATAATTGAGTTTGCTGTTTTCAATTACTTAGACGCTAAATGTTTTATTTGGGTGCAAGTGAGGGACATTTTTCAACTGTGACGCCCTCTTGTGACTACGGTGGAATGGAGTCATTTGCTTGGCCTTCTTATAAAAAAACCTGATCTAAATCATAATTTCAAAAGGGTTGAGTAGAGTTTTACATCTGGCAGTATGGGCCCTGCAGTGCCGCAAAATACTGACAGGTTGTCAGCCTGTCGCCTACATAAATGGCGCATCAAACCCAAACACCATTGATCCTTCAGTGAACACACAAACATAAGGCAACACAAAAAAATTTTGACAATTATCTTAGGTATAATGTACAACAAAACAAAACAATACTTAAGCATTCAGCATTCGGCTGAATTGTATCTAGATAATTGATTATTTGGCCGAATATGATAAAAGCAGTCAAATATACTGAATAAATACTCAGAACTGAAAGTAGAAATATAAAAAATCTGGAAATTAGACAGAGTGTAGGCACATTGTGCCCCAGGTCAATTAGCAGAGGTAGTAAGCAAATGAAACTCCGACCTAGTTCATATGCGAGTGTAGTAGCTGGTACGGTTTGAAAGTGAATCCTGCTAAAACGCAAGTTATTGTCATTGATATATCATTGGTAGTCCGCAATTGACATCCAGAATTGACTGGTCTATGAAACCTAAGGTTATGCTTGATAGATCCCAGATTCCTTTCAGTAAGGCTGTTAAGAACTTAAGCATTTACTTCGACAATGATTTCTCGTGGGCTTATCAGCTGGAAGAGCTTAATCGGAAATTGTTTGCTTCGGCGGGATCCCTTAGAAGACTTCGTAACCTTCTACCTACTACTACTAACATTGCTCCTTCCCAATTTCTCCTCCTCCCAATCCTCGATTACGCTAACTCCAGTTTTCATAACTTAATAGTAGAACAAATTAAATAAACTTGAGCGACTCCAAAACTTTTGCATACGGTTTATATTTGGCTTACGCAAATATGACCACGTTTTAGAATTTTGTGCTAAACTCAAGTGGTTACCTATTCGCCTTCGCCGGAATGCACATATCTGATCCCTCCTTTATACTGTCCTATTCCATCCCAATACTCCTTTTTATCTAAAAGATCACTTTAGGATTCTTCATGATGCTCATTCCCGCGTTTTGAGGTCGTCGGAAAACTTAAAGTTAGAAACACCGTCTCATTATACTAAAATTTTCAACAAATCTTTCTCGGTTCAAGCTGTGTTATTGTGGAACGCCTTGCCTGTCAGCATAAGACACGCTCAGACCTTGAATAGCCAGACCTTGAATAGCTTTACGAAGCAGGTTGCAGAGTACTATCTTTCATTATGATATTTAATTTGTTTTCATCTGTAATATTTACTACAGTTGTTATATATTTATAATCTATGTCTATTCTATTTCATATATGCGTATGTACAATTGTATGTATTTTCATGATATTAAGTGTATTCATAAAATATATTTTATGTTGTTAGGATTTATAAATTTAAATATTTGTTTGTAGCGTATATATAATTTATATTTACTTTTTAAATTATTTTTTTGGTAAAGTTTATTTCAAATCCTATCGCTCTTTAGTGATAAGGTCGCCCTTTGTACAAATCATTGTTTTACTCCGAGTTCATTTTTGTATTGGTTGATGTATGTGTAATAAATATTTATTCTATTCTATTCTATTCTCTCGAGTACGGGAGTAATATCCATACAAATACTTTGTAACCTCACGTTATTAGATCTCCCGGAAAGCAGCTATATAACAATGCAGAAAGCTGCTATTTTGAATACTTTTTTTTCTTCAAGATAGAAAATAGAAATTCTGGTACTTGGCCCAGCCCGTAGCAGGTTTTTACCAACCAGCGTAAAGCTGAGATAAAAATTAAAAAATATATATATTTCCACGTTCATGCCAATTATCCAGCCCAAAGTAAGTATCATCATTAAGAACTTGTGTTATGGATAAGGGATATTTTTTTTATCAAATAATAGCCGAATTTTCATTGCTAGTGTTATCTAAACACATGTCATTTGTTTCTTGGATTACTGAAGGATTGCTAGTTTTTTAGGCAGGTGTCTCATTTGTGTAGGCTATAGACTAGCAACCTGTCACTATTGGAGGTACTGCATGGCACATACAGCTAAATCTGACTAAATGTTACTTAAAGCTCTGTTCAACCCATTTTGGGATTATAATTATGTATGTAAATTGCCAATATCACCCAAAAGTTATGTAGTTTTCTGCTGGTGAAAGAATTTTCTAAATCAGCTCAGTAGTTCCAGAGAGACTTCTTATAAACAAACTCAAAAACTTACAAACTTTACCTCTTTAATACTAAAATACATTTATTAGCTTTACATACACCACACCCATCACTTTCTGTATAACTTCAGTTCAATAAAAAAAAAAGTATCGTTATTATGTTCCTTTATAAATATATCTAATTGTTCTCATGGGTCAGTAGCCATTCATCGTAATGTTCATAATAATTTAATAATTCACAGTTATCAAAATGGTATTACAGAGCTATTACCATGCGGCGAGGTCACAAACAATTAATGATAATGAACAATTTACCGTAAGATTATATCTTTCTATTATTATTTTTGACTTTATTCATAATATGTAATACATTTCAACGCCCACGCCAATAATCTATTCCAAATTATGTACCTATTATTATAATTGACAATTATTGTTCCGTTGTGAGATTCTGGGCGGCAGCGTTGGTTTCATCGTTTCGCCGCCTATGGGGTTGTTTCCATTTATTGAACAATCCGGTAATTAACGCTGATCGGCAGTTTAGTAGTTGAAGGCAGTATGTAACACCTCCACGAAGTCCAGCAACTATTTCTGAACTCTGTTAAGAGATAGTTGTTGCGATGTTTCCGTGATCATCACTAATCTTACTCGAATCAAATTGTGAAGTATCTGGGATGATGATACAAAGACAGATATGGGTGTGACTCTCTAGTTTATTTCGCTTTTCGTGGACGTCTATTCCGTAGTCGTTTGACTGCTACGACCACGATGAGTGCTACGATATTTAGTAGCACTATGTTCACATACCAAACTCATGGAGGTTTGAATATTTCGCGGGTGCTGGTTCTGCCGAAGGTGTCGCTCTCCAGAGGGGTGCGGAATTACGCAGGCTATTGTTTTTAAATACACTTTAATGTACTTTTTGAGTGAAGCGAATGCGATAGATGTAACGAATGTGAGAGTCACATTTCAATGGGATTGTAGTGTGATACTGATTGGTCTACAGCTTGATTAAGATGAAAGGGATTTTAAAGAGTCTTAATGCTCTTAATTCCCGGAGAGCTGACTAATTTAGAGTGTAATATCTGTCCTGGTTGTAGGCTTTTGTTGGTTGTTTCACTGAAGGTTAAGTTGCTTTTGAGCTTGGTGCTCCTTTTGTGTAGACGACAGGCTGTCCACCGGTCACTATTTTGGGGTTACTGTATTACCCTCAGACGTAGGATTATTCGTCTGATGTATTACCCATACTGCCAGAAGTGGCTTTATGTGTCACAAAATGTTACCTTAAGCTCTGCTTAACATTTTTGAAAATAAACATAGTTTTCATTTCATTATATGTATGTATGTCAATACTAAAGTGTGTAAATAAGATAGATAAGATAATGAGAAATTTCCATGGATGTTCTTCTTCTCGAATCCTCTACTCGTAGTACAGAAGCGTTTTCATATTTTTTGCAACATCACACAAACACAATACGAAAATAATATCGTATTGTGAATAAACGCACATTTGTGTTATTGGCAATTGAGTGAAAAGGGAATTAGTAAATCTTGGGGCTGATTTTTGTCTGCAATTGAGTAGGTACCGTATGAATACTTGTTAATCCGAGGTGTATGCTGTGAGTGACGTACAAACTTAGGGACTTGTACCTACGTATTAGCTTTATAAGTACCAATTAAGAATCTGGTATTCATAACTGCTGTGTCACACTGTTATTGATGTCATTATAGATGTATACTTAATTATAAAGAGCTTAAGGCCGAGTAAAGATGAGTAAGCAGTAATTTGGTCACAAGTACGGCTGCCAGTTGCATCTTGTTTGATTTACTTTTTTCTAGGAAGGTGGCAAACTGGCTTGTTGATGGTAATAGTTCATTATAAATGGAATACGAAGGCCACAAACATGATATGGTAATCATGGTGATAAAGAAGGTGATGAACAAAAATGTGGATGGGCTATAGATGAAGAGGAAGACAGAAGTAAAGATTGATTGTTTGTGTGAGAGATGATATGGCACATAAAAGAAATAATGATGAGGTGCCGGCTGACCGATTTTATGTATGAATAATGAAAACATCGCAGACTCGAAATTAAACTGAGAACATGGCAGATAAATTATTACTAGAGGCGTGATCTATTTTTCTATTTTCTAGATCTTTTTTGAAGTCGACCAGTTCTTTAAATGAAGGATTACATCGAAAGCGTGATAAAAACAGCTTAACGGAAACTCGTGTCTTGAACAACATGCTGCGTTTTTCCACGTGCTTGCTCTATGCACGGGCAAGTCTGTACTTTCGTACGTTGTGAAATGCGTTACGCATACGTCACGCTTTTTGTTGACGGGGACGTCAAATGCACATATATATAATGCCAACCGCAGGGGGTATGTGGGACTCGAGGTAAAGGCGTTCCCTCCATTCCCACTAAACATCCTCCCCGACCTGACCTCCAGTGCGCTATTACGGGACGGTTCGGGATCTGCGCACGTGAGCGCAGCTACTGTCAAGGCACTCCTTGCACCGACGGCTGCTCGACCTGGCGCGTCCTTCTGACGAGGCTACCGGGAGCAGTCATCGGACCGCACCCGGGGGACTTCGGGCGCGGTCGTGGCCCTAAAAAGGGCCGTCCGGAACTAGCCGTGGTGGGAAAACAAAAACAACTCGACGATGGCACACTTGACATCAGAAGCCACACACCCACCCAGAAAGTTTCCCCACTACGTTACCAGGGTCCGCCACAGGGAGGCTTCCGGACGCGGACCCCCGCATACAATACACCTATTATAGGGTGGCGTGAACGTCATGTGGGACTTATCCTACGGAAGGCAGGGCCTATCCACCAAAACCCAACGATATGCCTCACTTGCACCAATTTAAATGTGAATTTTATATTGAGCGCAAATTAAATGGGCAGCGTTCGGGAAGCTACGAGGCATATTTTCGTCTTTAATTCGTGTGTGTTGCCAGTGATGACTTAAGGAACCGAAACGTGGCCGCTTACAATGGGCCTCATAAAAAGGCTGAAGTCACCCCATAGGGCAATGGAGAGGGCTATGCTCGGAGTTTCTCTGATCATATCAGAAATGATGAGATCCGCAGGAGAACCAAGGTCACCGACATATGCCAAAGAATTGCGAACCTTAAGTGGCAGTGGGCAGGGCACATTGCGAGGAGGACTGACGGCTGTTGGGGCGGGAAAGTCCTCGAGTGGCGACGACGTACCGGGAAACGTAGCGTTGGTAGGCCCCCCACAAGGTGGACTGACGATCTAGTAAGGGTCGCGGGAAGCCGCTGGATGCGGGCAGCGCAGGACCGACCGGTTTGGAGATCCTTAGGGGAGGCCTATGTCCAACAGTGGGCGTCTCTTGGCTGAAATGATGAAATTAAATGTGGAAATATATTGTTCACTGATATTATCATACTGTAGTTATCTTTAAACGATCACTTACATTAAACTACGGAAAAAATATAATTATGGTTTATTTAGCTCTGTTTATTATTCTTTGAACTGGCAGAGCTATTTACTCAGTTCGATGCAATAATTGTAGCATTTATTTGTATTTATTTAGATTAAAAGATATTATTTTACGTTACCTATGGTATAGATAAGGCGTGTAGGTATCATAAGTTGTATTTTATAAAGCATAATTTTGATGTGCTGCTAACACACATTAATATTAATCCTGTTAACCCTCCAAATAAGCTAATGCGCTTGCTTGCTTGTGCTAGAAGTGAGTTCACGTCGGTAGTCTAACGGCGGGCAGGGTTCGATCTCCGTTCACACTGAAACTGAGTCGGCAAGCCTGCGCGTTCGGCTACCGACGCTTCGGTATTAAATAGACATACCTACAAAATTTCATATTACTTAGTTCACTCCTGCGTGTCATGATATTTTCATCCTTTTTGTTTGTTGTAGTCCTCAGCGCAGTAGTCGTCAAAAAAAGTTCAGACCAGCGCTTCCTAGTAACTTTCTTTTATTATATTTACTACATAACATTTTTAATTTAAACAAGGTTGTGTACAGTCGCACACTAAAATCATAAAGTTCGTGCTGCTGGCGCGACCTGTGAGGTTATGAATTTGATAAATAATACATTGACCATTATAATGCACAGTTAGGTACCTAACTACTTAATAAGATAGAGGAAAAATGTAAATGCATAAATTGTAGTTAAGAGAGAATATGGTATTGTTAATATGTTATTATGTAAGTTGTGTTAAAACGTATTTAAAAATATTTAATAACTAGAGTCCTTTCGTCGCTTGACCTGACCACTTTGTTATTTCGGTCTCCTTTCCTCTAGAATTACTCTCTCATCATAATCGAAAACCATTCGTTTTCGATTATGATGAGAGAGTAATTAAAAAATCTACTATATAAAAATAAGTCGGGTTTTCCTTCCTGACGCTATAACTCGAGAACGGCTGAACGGATTTATCTTATCTTGGTCTTGAAATGTTCGTGGAGGTCTAGGAAAGGTTTAAACGGTGAGAAAATATGGTGAAATTGCGAGGAAGATAGTAAAACAACATTTTCATTTTCCCAAATAAACTGTTCTGCCTACTTGCCTGTCAAACATTTGACGTTCCGCCATTTTAGCGAAGGAAGAGTTTTAATGTCGTTAGGATAGGTGCAAAGACGTTTAGTACTCCGTGAATAGGTGATACGAAGTACACCGGGTCATTTAGTCTATACTAAAAATGACATCGAATGGTTGACACAAGTCCATTAGATGTCATTTTTAGTATTGATTTTTTTTTTAATATCCCGTCGAGGGAATTCGAAACAAGCGTCATGAAACCATAATTATTGCAAGGCGTACGTCAGTCCACCATTATGCGTTCGATTACACAATCCGGATTCTTCCTATTCGTGATTCTCATACAATAAAATGTGGTATACTGGCTAGTTAAGTAATCTAAATCTTTATTTAAATTACATAGTTCTAAGTCAGTTCATGACAGCTTGTTGCTTGGTTACCGAATATATGTTTGTACACACGCATTTTAGTTTCTTTATTAAATTTATATTTCCAACATTCGTTATCAGCACGAAACTCTAGTAAAAGTGAGTTAATAATGAGTGATCAATTTAGTGGCATTAAATTGTTAACAAATCGTGATGGATATAGCATCTGGAAATTCAAAATACGAGCTCTGCTTATCCACGAGGAGTTGTGGCAGTCTGTTGCTGGCTATGCTCCCGGTGATCTGACCGCTGAGGATGTGAGGATTAGAAAGGATCAGAAGGCCTTGTCTAAGATCTCCCTCACGTTGGATGGTTCGGCCATAACTCACGTCAGGTCTGCTAAATCAGCAAAGGAAGCATGGGATGCATTAGCAAATGCTTATGAAGACAAAGGTATGGGTCGCCGGTTGTCATTAGAACGACGCCTTTATAGGTATGCCTTAAACGATTTTACCACAATTGAATCTTACATAAATGCTGTAATGTGTACGGTGCAAGATTTGGCCGACATTGGAAAAGTCATTGATGACGACTCTGTAGCTGCTATTTTGTTGGGAGGATTGTCAGTAAAATATGAGCCTCTCATAATGGCACAAGGAACCTTTAGTCTCCGAAGAAACACTCGCTGTCTTCTTGCCTTTCTTATATGGGCATTGAGGACTTTTATGTCCTGGCTCGTGACACTTGTAGCATATTATGGGCTTATTTTTATTATTTATTTTTCGAAATAAATGTCAAAAATGGTACATTGATTCTGGAGCAACGAGTCATATGAGTCCTTGCTTGCAATATTTTGATAATTATAAGCCCTTGGTCAATAACGGACGGTCTGTCACCATTGCGAATGGAGACAAATTACCAGCGGTTGGAACAGGTGATATTGCTATTAGTGGTATTCCAGATATATGTAAAATAAAAGATGTTGTTTTTGTACCTAATTTACATTGTAATTTAATTTCCGTTAAAAAGGCTGTTGATAAGGGGTTGACTGTAATTTTTGATAAACATGGTTGTAACTTTTATAATAATATTGATGTGATTTTAACTGGCAATTCTATTTTACAGGGTACTTATAGTGGTGGTTTATATAGCGTAAATTTAAATCCAAGTATACCACATAAGTTTGCAGCTTTAGATGTGATGGACAATACAGAACGTACGGTGCACTTTGATTTGTCAGAATATCAACTGTGGCATAGGCGTCTGGGTCATCTATGTCGTATCGGGATGGACAAACTTAAAAGAGGCCAAGCAAATGGTATGACATATTCTGCTGTCGATAAAGATCCCTGTATCCCATGTATAGAAGGTAAGCAAGCCAGGAAACCTTTCTTGAAAGTTAAATACAAACGTGCGTGTTGTCCTCTAGAATTGATACACGCCGATGTTTGTGGTCCGTTTTCTACTACATCTTTTAAGGGAAATAGTTATTTCATTTTATTTATTGACAATTTTACACGTATGATGTTTGTTTATTGTTTTTCTTTGAAGTCCGATGTTTTTGAGATTTTTAAAGCTTTTCATTCTCTTGTCGAACGACAATTAAACTTGAAAATGAAATGCTTGCGTACAGATAATGGGACTGAGTTTGTTAATAAACAACTGTCCAATTACCTGAATAATTTCGGCATTAAACATGAGACAACAGTTCCTTATAGCCCGCAACAAAATGGTGTTAGCGAGCGAAGTATAAGGTGTATTGTCGAAAAGGCTCGAAGTTAGCTCAGAGTAATCTCCCTAAAGCATACTGGCAGGACGCTGTGGAAACTGCTGTGTATATTAAAAATAGGTCTCCACACCGTACTTTGGTGTGTGAAACTCCATACCAAAAATGGTATAACGAGAAACCGAATATTTCTCATTTAAAAGTATTCGGATGTAGGGCTCTTGTGCATGTTCCAACATGTCATCGTTCCAAATTGGACGCGAAAGCTGAAGAATATATTTTTGTCGGCTACTCTGACGACCCAAGGAGCTATTTTTTTAGGCATGCACAGTACCCGAGAAGATTGATCAAAGAGAGAGACGTTGTATTTTTTGAAAATATTTTTACTGATTTGAAGGCTGAAAAACCAGGTAGAAATACATTGTCAGAGCCTCTCATATCAGAACCTTGTACTTCTCTTTCAAGTAATAATATTTTATTGCAGTCGTCAGGTGCTGTAGTAACTGATACCAGTGAAAATTCTTTAACAGAAGGTACCAGTGAATGCAGTCATGAAGATGTTGTTTCTTCAACAGAACCATCTCATGAGAATAGTGATAACACTGTGAGTCGTTACCCGAAAAGAGATCGTAAGCCTCCTGATTTCTTTTCGTATAATACTTTGGTCTCTAATTTAGACGACGAGCCAAAATGTTATACTGATGCGATAAGGAGTGAAGATAAACTTCATTGGATCTCTGCTATGTGGGACGAGTACAATGCGTTGATAAACAAAGGTACATGGATTTTGGTTGATAAACCTAAAAACAAGCCATGTGTGCAATGCAAGTGGGTGTACAAAGTCAAACGAGATGCTGTCGGAAATATTTTAAAATATAAGGCACGTTTAGTTGCAAAAGGATTTACGCAGATATATGGCGTAGATTACTTTGAAACTTATGCACCAGTTGTACGTAACTCTTCCTTAAGGACTTTGTTAGCATTCGCTGTCCAAGAAGGTTACAAAATCCGTCATATGGATGTGGATACGGCTTTTCTAAATGGAGATTTGGACGAAGAAGTCTACATGGTACAGCCAGAAGGTTTCATTGATGAAACACAGAAAGACAAAGTTTGCTTATTAAAACATTCTCTTTACGGTCTTAAGCAGGCACCGAGGTCTTGGAACATTAAATTGAAGCAAACATTGTCATCTATTGGTTTCATACAGTCACCTTCTGAGGCTTGTATTTTCTCAAAGAAAATTAGTGACGATGAAACTCTTTTCTTAGCTGTCTACGTTGATGACCTCGTTTGCATTTTTAAGAGGTCTATGACTTTTGACAACTTCAAAAGTGACATACAAAAATGTTTTTCAACAAAAGACTTGGGAGAAATAGAATTTTGTTTGGGAATGAACTTAAAATACGAAAATAATAGTCTTAAAATTTATCAGAAGACTTATATTGAAAAAATCGCAAAACGATTTAACTTGAGTGATGCCAAAAGTGTTTCTGTGCCGCTCTGTAAGAGGTTGGAAAAACCTAAGGGAGAAGGTTCATATGATTGTCCTTACAGAGAGCTGATAGGATGCTTGATGTTTCTTGCAGTAAGCACTAGGCCAGATATTGCGTTCACGGTAAGTTACTTAAGTCAGTTTAACACCAAATATGACGAAAGTCATTGGATATGTGCTAAACAGTGCTTGAAGTACTTAGTTGCAACTAAAGATTTGGGTATCACTTACAGAAAGACAAATGATACGGGGCTTTGCGGCTATTCCGATGCAGACTGGGCGAACTGTACCGAAGATAGACGCTCGTATACAGGATACTATTTTAGTATTGCTGGAGGTCCTGTTACGTGGGAAGCGCGTAAGCAGCCAACTGTTTCTCTTTCATCTGCTGAGGCTGAATACATGGCTCTTTCCAGCGCTGTCAAGGAGGCCTGTTTTCTCAGACGTCTTTATGCAGAGCTTACAGGTGAACTCCACAAAGTTGTTTTGTTTTCCGACAGTCAAAGTGCACTTGCGTTAGCTTCCAACCCTATCCATCACAATCGGACTAAACACATCGATGTAAGGTTTCATTTTATTCGGGAGAAGGTCAATGATGGAACTGTATTGTTAAAGTATCTATCGACAGATAAATTACCTGCCGATATATTGACCAAACCGTTAGGGCGAATCAAACATAAAAGATGCCTTGAAAGTATGGGCATAACTTAAGTTTTTGTGTTTTTAGTTTTTGTGTATATAGGATAGATTTTAGTTTTACTTTTATTTTTGGAAGCTGTTTACGCTCTCATTGTTAATTTTATAAATTATTTAGATTAAGGGGGCGTATGTGGTATACTGGCTAGTTAAGTAATCTAAATCTTTATTTAAATTACATAGTTCTAAGTCAGTTCATGACAGCTTGTTGCTTGGTTACCGAATATATGTTTGTACACACGCATTTTAGTTTCTTTATTAAATTTATATTTCCAACATAAAATCGGCGTTCCATCCTCATAATTTACCAGATCGTCTACCAACGCTGCATCGTAGTAGGCCTATTCAAATTTATCGTTGAAGATTTCAATACTTTAATAGCTTTTATCTATCAAGAGGATCTTTAGTCGCTCAATAAATAATGTTTTTATTTCGAATACTCGGGAAGTTGCGTTTGTAGGACTCGTAGGACTTCAGTATTGGGAACACGCTAATTCTCACCACTGGCTGGGAAAAGTCATAGCAAGTGCATCCTTTCGTAGAGCGGGAATGAATTTTAAAATTAGAACGGTAATATTAATATTACCGTGGCGGTGATGAGGTGCGTCCAAATTTAAAAAGATTCTTTATACATTAACAAATAATTAAAAGGTATTAAAGTGTAGAATTGGTAAACTATAATGTCATTTTAGGCCAGAAAATCTCCATCGTGTTAAATTAGCTCTAGAATTTGATTTTTAAGCGTATCAAAAACATTTAACACTCAGTTGACTTTAAGAATTTATGACCTCACAAATTCAAGATATTCAAGTATTATAGTACTCGATATTATGACATAATAGTCTTAGAAGTAGAGATCGGTATTTTTATGTATAAATATGTTAGAAAAAACTTTTTAATATCATTGTATTCGAAATGAAAAGTTGAGTGCTTAACACGGGTAAAAGCAATCAATTCTTACTCGGACTATAGCAGCTACGTCCTCATATGGGAATTGATTCCATTCCTCCCTTGTCAAGCAATCTACAATTCCTTCTCTATCATTCTTATATAGAGTGGTTGATGGTTATGGATTTTTACTAGCATTAGGTACATGGGAACCCGAGGAAAATATTTTTAAAAGGTGAACTTTAAACTTATTAAAATACCGGTCGTTTTGTCTGCTTATATTGATTGGAGGGTAGAATTTGGGGTATTTTCTTATAAAGCATGATTTTAATATGTAAATTGAAATTAACGTTAATAAGTAATGTTTTTTGAAATGAGGTTTGCATGATTCCAAATGATCAATATGCATCAGTATTCGAATACATTTCTTTTGCAGAGTATATATAACATGAATATTTGTACAGTTGCCACACAGATTTATGCGGTAAGATAGTATGGAGTGGACGTACGTAGTAAGCTGTGAGGGCTGATTTGAAGTCAGTTACGCTTTTCAGGTGTCGGAGTGGATATATAAATGATGACAATTTACCCGCTAGTTTTTATACGTGCGTTTTCCAATTAATGTTTGTGTCAAGGTTACGTCAAATCGCTGTATATTTTTACGCTGTGCGTACAATTATAATCTCAAAAGGGATGAGCGAGCAAAGATTTAAGTAACATTTGGTTCCACAAAAAGCGAAATCTGATAGTACAGACTATGCAGTTCCTCAAAACAGCGACAGGTTTCCAGCTTACCGCCTGCTTAAAAGGGGCAACAAACACAAAATAACTAAACCTTCAGTGAACAAACAAACATACTAAGCTTAAGATCTCAGCACTTCGATACACAGTATCTACACTTGCGGATTTTCGTATTAAATATAAATAAAAAGTAAAGTAAAGTTCAATACCCAAAGCCGCAGTAACAACATAATTCATCAGCGCAACATACGTCTTTGCCAAATTATGACTTCACCAAGATTATTTTTTCTCGTTCAAAGGAGGCCAGTGCCACGATCTTCACGCTTCACTTTCCATTGTTGACAATTGCTATCTTTTGTATTCGCAGGCGAAAGCATGCTAGTAATCAGTGTACCTAGTGTTTCACATTTGACTGATTTAAATTTGACTTCCTAATGCTGATAAGTAAAAGTCGGTCAAGTGTACGGCGGACGTGCATGCAATTATTTAGGGATCCGTTGTGCACTAGGTTTTATATTTGACAATATTTAATAATAAATCGTTTTAAAATTGGTTTGTATTGGTTGCAGCTCACATTTTAGTGGACTCTTGCAACGGTGACTTTGGATTTTTCACCTAGTTGGAAAATGCTTGATAATTAGAAACTGTAGTTCGTACCTGCTGGATATCTAAGGTGAGTTGGTGTCAGGAAGTAACGGTATTCATTATCATGGCATCCAATAATACTGCACTGAACCCAAATAATTTGGAAGCAGGGAAGTAGAAGGAAAGAAAGGAGAAGAAGAAGAATCAGAAATCGTAGTTCGCTTCGAAACTAGGATACTCCTCTTTATTATTATTTCTGTGCTTATTAAGACGAAGTGGAAAATATTGTCTTTCTCATTTAAAAGGTGCGAACGACATAGCACATACAACATTTTGATTCTAAGAAAGACCGATCCCATAACAGCGAATGGCGACTTGAATGTTAAGAAAGCTTAAAACACGGCATTATAGTCGGAAAATAAAGAACAGCGTCGGTATTAACTTCGTCTTGTATAAGGTTTCTATTCGGTGTTATATAAAAATATTGAGATAAACTTTAGAACAAAATTTCACAACCTTTCATTCTTTGGCATTATATTGACAGTATAGCCCCTACATGTTGGGTATTAGCTTAGATTATCTAAGGGTATAAGAGTATTAGACATATATAACATCGCATATTTTTAAATTGAGTTTACTGTACTCTTTTAAACCTTTCATTGCTCTTAAGTTACTACTTAATCATTACACTCGCAATGCTGGTGGCCGCAGATGCGTCACCGGGTTTTTGAGAAGACGAGAGCCTTAGTGGGCCCTCTAGCCGGTAATACAAACTTTCCTAGAGGATTTCTAGTCGACGAGCATCTTTCGAGTTTGAGGCTGGTTTGAAGAGGGAAGCCTATCGGCTTCCCTCTTCAAACCAGCCTTAGATATTTTAGGTTGGTCGGGCTTGGAATGTTAGGATACACTTAGCACAACTTTTTTAAAGCCAGATTTATCTAAAGTATAAAGAAGTGATATGATTTATATATTGAGGGTTTAAGCATTACTTATAATTTTTTCCATGTCTTTCAAGTATTCTTTTTGCATTCACTCTTGTGCCAAAATACTGTCCATCATTCAGGTATAACAAAAGCTACGGAACACCCAAAATTACTTCTTGCGATAATATCTAAACTTTATGGGAGTGTAAATAAATCGCACCACGTGGCCCATACGTTGGTCGAATAAATTCTGATGATATATAGAGGGACAGAGTGTTTCAGTGCATTAGTATCTAAATTACAAGAATCAACTGACTAACTAAGCACTAAACATGTTAACTATATTCCTACTAGGGCTTGTGGCATTCCAAAGTCATCTTTGCCTTGCGGAGGGTAAGTTCGAAAATTCTCTTAGTATTTTAATAATTGCGAATTTCATGCGGAATTAGTTTTTTATTGTAATATTTATACATACCTATATGGTTTTTTTCAGACAATGGCATTATTCTATCCGAAAGGATTCCTGTTCCGCTATCGGAATTGGAAGAAGGAGTATTGGATGATTATCCAGATACTATATCGCTCTCAGACGACTCCTCTAACAGAATCGTGGGTGGTAAAGAAACGACGGTAGAGGAGCACCCGCACCAGGTCTCGTTCATTGTGAACAATACCTACTTCTGTGGAGGGTTCATCATTAGCAAGGACTATATACTGACAGCGGCTCACTGTGCTCAGAAGTGAGAATGGTCTTAAAAGAAAATAAAATGTATACCTAAAATATCCAGCTAAAAGCAGCAAGACTTGCCCCAATATAAAACAGGTTGACGGAATATCCTCACAATGGACTTAAGATCACCACTGACTTGAAAAGAAAGAAACTTGCTATTAAATTTTTGCTGCATGGTCTAAAAACTTCGCAAGTGTTTAATGTTTTGTTGGTTTATTGTTAATTTATATTTTTTTAGCGTGGATCCTACCACCGTTGTCCTCCGAGCAGGCAGCACGTGGCGTCGGAACGGCACTATTATTCCCATAGCAACAGTTACTCCTCACCCGCAGTACAACAATCCTCAGTTTGATAAGGACGTCGCTGTTATGAAGACGGTTCAGCCAATTGAATTTAGCGCCACAATTAAGCCTATACCTCTTCCACCTCTTGGTAGACCCATGAATGGAGGTAGTGAGATCTTGGTCAGCGGATGGGGAAGAACTCAGGTTAATACTTTTGCTATTTTAGATGCCGCTCCTAATTTTATCTATACTTTCACAGAATTATATTGAATCTCTTCCAGCAAGGCGCTTTGACGATTCCAGAACGCCTGATGGAGGTGAAGCTCCCAGTGGTTAAATATCTTGAATGTCTCCTGGTTTATTTCAATGTGTTGACCAGGAATGAGTTCTGTGCTGGTAACTTCTTCCTTGGAGTAAAAAGTACTTGCCAGGTAAGATGTGATCCTTGGTTGTGTGTAAGAAAATTTCAAAGGGTTCATTCTCCTCTTGAATGAACAGATAATTCACTATTTTAGGTTTTCCTTTTTTTCGTAAATCATTGTCTTGTTCTTTTTTTATAAAACGTGCTTTGTTTCCCCTAGGGTGATTCCGGCGGAGCAGCCACTCAAGACGGCTTGGCTGTGGGTATTGTGTCGTACGGACGCGGCTGCGGGCAACCGCTCTCACCTAGTGTGTTCGCTGACATCGCCTCTGCATCAATCAGGAATTTCATTACTGAACAAACTGGCCTTTGATTGGATGAATTTCGGATTATTACCTTTCTAATTGTTTTATTTTTCATAACGCAGTATGTTTATTAAAGCTGCAGTGAACATTGGAATACACAAGGATGTTTCTGCCTAAATTAGTATGACATACTTTGCTCAAATTGTGGTTTCATAACATATTGCAAAAATATTTTGCTTTAATTTAACTTATTTATTTTAACTGTAAGTAATTAATGTAAGTTTTTACTAATAAAGAATATAAGCAGTTCAATTAGTCATGATTTCTGTTTAACTTTGAGTCCAAAAGTAGTTATTTACGTGTGAAAATCGCTTACACACACTGCTATAATTTTGAAGGGTCCGCCACGAGGAGGCTTCCGGACGTGGACCCCATTCCCATGGTATCCTAGAGAATGAAGGGCATATTTTCTCACTTCTCGGACTTGTATGGTGGGCATAAGAGGGCGTCATAAACACAATCCGTAGTAACACTACGGATATTCGTACCTATGTCGACTGTGTAAAAGATTATTGTGCGAATACTTTTCGCTGAAAGCATATCACTATGATATCATCGCAATTCTAAACTCATCAAGCTGCTAAATTCATTTATGCTATTGCTCATTGGTAAAATATTTATGATTACATTGCTGCAATTTTTTCGATACCGAGACATCTAGTTGTCCAATTTAGTAAACAGAGAAAATATTTATTTGGCTATTTAGAATTTACATAATATTATAAAATAAAACTATTATAACATGGAACTGAAACTACGACAAGTATCTAACCCTCGTGAAAAGTCAGGCGTTCCAATTTAAAACTTTTAGATTGTTTCCAATTAAAATATACTGAACACGATAAAGTATGATAGCACTCACTACTAATTAGTGTAACAACAACAATTAGGAATCTCTGAACTTAAGGACCCTTAGTGTAAGTTTCTTAGTGTAAAACACGTAACTGTTTTAGTAGCGTTATGATTTCAATTTGTACGGAAAACGTGATCAGCGCACATAGTGGAATGAAGCACAAATTACGAAACTAATATACTTACGTTTTGTACCCTTTTTTTTGTCGGGGAGGCCAAATGCATTTTCGCATCGTCCCTGCGGGGTGGTGCCAACCGCAGGCGATATGTGGGACTCGAGGTAAAGGCGTTCCCTCCATACCCACTAAACATCCTCCCCGGCCAGACCTCCAGTGCGCTATTGCGGGAAGGCTCGAGATCTGCGCACGTGAGCGCAACTACACCGAGACCGTCCCGACGCTGCCCGTCTAGGCACTCCTTGTGCACCAATTGGTTCGTTTTGTACCCAAAAAGTTACACTGTCTAGGCAAGCCTCCAAGTTACCTATACATAAATCTACTATATAAATACTACTCTTTAAAAAAATATTCAGTTAAATAATAAAAAAATTAGATGTTCTTCTCTTATTGTTTTTTTTAAATGAGTGAAGAAAAATCTATTTTCTATTTTTTTATAGTAATTCTGTGAAATTTAATATTTCCTTTTAGAACTATTTCGGAGGGATATTGTACGTTGCACTTTATTTTTTATTTTTATTAGTATTGTATCGTGAGATATATTATCGTATGGTACGAGAGTCGAAATTGACTCTTAACATAAACACGAATATTGTTTTACACCTGTTTGCCTATCTAAAAATTTCATAATTTTATTTATTTGTAAAATAAGTATTCTTGGAAATAAATGAGACCTAATGGCGTTCGTGCGTTATTTGTAATAATCCCAAGTGCGCTCATTAATCGGATGGGTGACCGAATGGTGTTAGGCAGATTGCTATAAAAATCGAATGCCAAACCAAAATCTATAGCTGTATGGACCACCAGCTTAACGTGCTTTCCGAAGTCCCGACACCAAGAATAATGGGAGCAGGGTAGGATAAAAGATTTGTTGTCAGCGTGAAAATATTTATTAAGTAAGTATTATACGGTCATTTGACTGCGGTTATCTCTAGAGCTGGTGCTACTTCCTAGATTTTAAATAAAATTATTAAAAACCGTTTTACTTTAAAACATTTATTTATTTATTTTATTTTCAAGTTTTTCAAAAATGTCAAAAAATTCTGTAAGTCAATCCCTTTCAATTGATTGACACCCATATTGAGGGGGTTGTGATAAATTAGGTAATCCGCCTTTTTGTTGGCGATTTAGTCGAGTGCGCCATGAAAATAAATGAAAATCCCGTACGGCCATATTGGATTTGCATTTTTCTTTCATAGCGCACTATGTTTTTTTTATGTTACGAGATGGCAAACGAGCTTGCGGCCCACCTGATGTTAAGTGGTCACCGCCGCCTATAGACACTTGCAATATTAAGTGTAAATCACTTAACACCGCAAGTGCGTTTGCCATCCTGGGTACTAAGATGATATGCCCTCCATGCCCAGTAATTACACTGGCTACCTTTCCCTTCAATCCGAAACACAGCGAACTGCTTGACGGCAGAAATAAGAAAGGCGGTGGTACCTACCCAGACGACCCTACATATGTGTCTACCACCTAGTAAAGTATTCTAAAGTGTTCTAATGAAGCCCTTACATTTGATACACGTATTGAGGGGGTTGTGAAAAAATGTAATCCGCTATTTTTAAGCGTCGGCCATCTTGGATTTACAGTGATACCTACTGAATATATAAAAAATATTGTCATCAGATCTAAAGGTGTGGACCGTAGATCAATCATTCAACTGGAAGGGAACAATTTTATTACTAAATTTGACCCAAACAAAAAACAACAAACCGGTCAAGCTAAATAGCTAAATAAAACCACTTTATAAAAAGTGTTTTGCTCTGTGATAAAATTTGATTTATTGATAAGAGATTTCAATATTACCTTATGTTATGTTTTATTAGAAACTTAACTAGATTCTTGACTGACATGCAGTGGCTGTAACTAGAAAATGAAACCGAAATTATATTAGGATAAGACCGCATTAATTGATAACCACCCTCGCCATTGTTTGATTAATATAACAATCTGACCATCTTGGCAGATAGGGTTAACTTATTGTAGACGATAAAATAAATGGCATAGTGATTTGATAAATTATTTATTAAAAACAAAGGCAATAATTAATTTCAATAAATTACTTAAAATAATAATAAATTACTTATAACTACGGCAATAACAATATATCAAACATTATACAACTTCAATGTGCCGACTACCTTCTAACTAAGGAGCACATTTCAGCCAATCACAGGCCAGTTTGGTTGGTAATGAAATTCCTGATTGGTGCAGCGGCAATGTCAGCGAACACGCTGGGTGAGAGCGGCTGCCCACAGCCGCGCCCGTACGACACAATACCGACAGCCAAGCCGTCCTGAGTAGCTGCGCCGCCAGAGTCACCCTACAGAAAGAACGTAGCAATTTACACGCTGCACTAGCAAGCAAGGGGCTTTGTCACGTTTCTTTTGGAGGACCCGAGATTATAAGAAGGCCACACACAGGTGAAATAAGTTTCCGTATCTCAAATAATAAATTGTGGACCAAAAAGAAGAAGATTAAAACTGATTCGGGACGTAACTTCAAAAATAGCGTTGTAGTCATCGCTTTCAATATAAGCCTACCAATGATATTTTTTAATAATTATAATATCATTAACGTCTACTAAATTGCAAAGTGATATTATCTTTTACTTTTTAAATACTTCTTTGCTTTTTAAATACTTTTTCTAGTAAAAGGAAAGTCCTTTTACTGATTGTTATGCAAAACTATAGATATTTTGACTCAAGGTTATTTTTTACATAAAAATTAAAATCCAAGAAATCTTAAAGTTTTCCGATATTCTACGATCACTCACCTGGCAAGTGGCCTTTCCTCCAAGGAAGAAGTTACCAGCACAGAACTCGTTCCTGGTCAACACGTTGAAATAAGCCAGGAAACATTCGAAATAACTCACCACCGGCAGATTTACTACCATCAGACGCTCTGGAATCGTCGATGCGCCTTGCTGCAAGAAGTGCATTACGACTGTTAAGTAAATAAATATATTAATTTCTCCTCGCATCACAACTCACAAAGATTACATTTATAGGTACAAATATTTGGGTCATATGAAGGAGCTGGTGTCTGATATAGGTACGTGCCTGTATTACAGATCACCATGTACCCCACTCTCGGAAAATTATTAATAAATACCTTCAATATCAAAACATCAATTAGGTAATTCAATGGCTGGCTAGCTACTACCATGGTATCGAAATTTGGCGCCAAAGTAATAGAGCTAACATCGTTATCTATTATATAAAAAGAACAGTGCTGATTTACTTACTGTCTGATCAACATCTAGCGCACACCCAGACCTAGATAGCTGAAATATTGCACAGAAGTTCCTTTTATAACGTAGTCAAGGGGTAAAATAGGGGATGGCAAATTGAATGGAAATCCGTAATTTTTAAAGGAAAATCTATAAAAATTGGTATACAACTTGCCTTTCAGTTCAAAATTAAGGAAGATGGATTTAAGGATTTCTAGAATTTCAACCCTAAGGGGATGAAATAGGGGATGAAAGCTTGTATCGTATATTTCGGAAGATATAAGATGGCCATTCTATAAGCAGTTGAGGATTTTGGGTAAAGGTCGTTTCCACCTTCAGACCTTACATCACAAGGTGAGCTGAAGGCTAAGAGTTTCCCATTCAAAATATATATACTTAATAGACTGTGCAATAATTTATGAAATAACCGTCTATTCATATGCCGTGAATGATGCGGTCTCGGTTAAAAAGGCTACATTAAAAAAAGCTATACTGTACTATGAATAAATTGTAAAGACTGAATATTCACTGAACATAAGTGTTCAATTAATAGAAACCTATTTCTTTCATGCGTATTACTCCTTCACAAAAAGCGTTGAAATTTTAGTTTGATAAAAATGTTACCTAAGCTTTTTTCTAGCTGTAGTATTTTTAACTCATGAACGCGTCAGTTCATTCATTTCATTACTGTTTATGTGGGTACTAGTGGTCGCTCGCGGCTTCGCTCACGTTAATTTGATTAGCCTATAGCCTTTCTCGATAAATAGAATATCCAATACAAAAAAAACATTTTTTTTATTTGAATCAGTAGTTCTTGGGATTAGCGCGCTTAACCAAACAAACGCAGTTTTTTAATATTATAAATAGCGCGTTTATGAAATAAAGTAGGTACCTTCAATAAAACTTTTAAAAAGAACATTTAATAATTGAAGTTGTTAACCTGAGTTCTTCCCCATCCGCTGACCGTGATCTCACTGCCGGCGTTCATCGGCCTACCAAGAGGTGCAAGAGGTATAGGCTTCATTGTGGCGCTAAACTCAATCGGACTGACAGTCTTCATGACAGCTACATCTTTGTCGAACTGAGTATTATTATACTCAGGGTGAGGGGTCACTGAGGCTATAGGAATAATAGTGCCGTTGCGACGCCAAGTGCTGCCTGCTCGGAGAACGACGGTGGTAGGATCAACGCTAGAAATAAAAATAAAAATTATTATATAGATAAAGAGTGTAAGGCCCGTATTACAGAATTACACTCAGAAGTCAAACATGTCTTGAGAATCGTCTGTCACTTTCTATCACGCACAAAGTAATAGAGACGTAGGACGCTCAAGTCGGCGTTCATTCTTAAAACTTATTCTTATATAGAGTAGAAAACACAGTTACAGAAGTGAGCAAGTGGAAAATATGTAGTTACGGTTAGTCAAATATTGCTTTTGAAGTGCATATCATCCGTCATTGCTCTTTACAATGTTTTGGACAATGTGGATGTGAACAATTTATTAGTCAAACTATTAGCCTATCTTGCTAGATGATATTTTTCTTCCATATTGATTTTCAATTCTATTAAAATAAGATTCTCGTAAGGATCGAGAGTAAAAGTAAAATAAATGTTAGATTTTGTAATGTTTATTATATCTAAGACCCTGTGTTTCGTAGAGAAAATTTGTCTTTAACATCGACTGCACCGACTAGTAAAATAAAATGGCAAGGGTAAATATTTTGATTGGTTCGATACCCGGTTCGAGAAAACTTTTTGAGAATTCTGTCAAAAAATAAAGGAATGATTCTTTTCAGTAATTAGAGCTATTTTAAAGATTTTAGTTACTTCCACTCTGAATGATAACGGTATGAGTTTAGGATAACGGTGGTTTCTATGTAGATTAATTGCTGTAAAAGCCATCTTAGACCAACAGCAAAGAGATCAAAACCTTATGTAGTTATAAATATGCGGAAGATAAACCTCTCTGCATCAGAAATAACTTTCGGAGTAAAGAAATATGTTAAATTTTAAAAATCTTTACTACGGTTAAGGTTTCTTGTAAAAACTTTCATACATAACGAATATTATAGGCTACAATGAAAATGACTTTGGTTGTTTATGGTTCTTCGACTAGAAAGAGACATAAAAGCTTTACTTTACAGCCTATTGGTTTTCTACGATACTTACTTCTGAGCACAGTGAGCCGCTGTCAGTATGTAGTCCTTGCTAACGATGAACCCCCCACAAAAGTAAGTGTTGTTCACAATGAACGAGATCTGGTGTGGGTGCTCCTCTATCGTCGTTTCGTTACCTCCCACGATCCTATTGGATAACTCGTCTGAGAAGGAGTCACGTAGTATAGGAGATTCGGGATAGTCAGTTACCACACCCTCTTCTAACTCTGATATCGGAACAGGGATTCTCTCGGAGAGAATGATGTCATTATCTGAAAAAAGGTTAAGTTAGTGAAGGGTACAAATAGATAACATACCTACATATTATTACGGTCATATTCCTCAAAGGGGTGAATAGAGCATTAAGATACATTTGGTTAATATCTGGCATTATGGGTAATGCAGTTCCACAAAAATAGTAAGAGGTTGCCAACCTCTTCACTAAATAAAAGGGACTTCAAACCCAAAAAAGAACTAAACATTAGTGAACCAAAAAACAAAAGACTACAACCAGGATAGAGTTTACACTCTAAGGACCGTATTGACACTCAGAAATCAATCATGTCTTGAGAATCGTTTGTCACTTTCTATCAAGCACAAAGTGATAGAGAAGTACGATACTCAGAACGGCGACGATTCTTGAGACTCATTCTATAATACTAGCCTTATACATTTCAGCAGTCCAGGCAGAATTTTAACACTAGAAATTATTGTTATCTTCTATCGCTAATCATTCACTGTTGTTCAAAATTTTGCATGCAAACAGTATTTAGATAGGTACCAATATCAAAACGAGTATAATTGTAGGTTCGGAAAATAGAACTAATGCACTTACCTGTAGTAGGAAAACAAAGATAGCTTTGAAATACCACAAGCCCTATCAGGAATAAAGTAAACATGTTTAATGTTCAGTTAGAGTCGATTGAATCTTGCAATTGGGATACTGATGACCTGAAAGACACTTTCCCTCTTTATATCACCAGAATTTATTTGATTAACGTAAGAGGACGTGGTGCGATTTATTTACACTGATTAAGTTAAGATAATGTTGCGAAAAGAGTAAAATTTTTATGTTCCGTATATTCTGCATTATTTTTACACAATTTTATGCCGACCGTCTCGTGTTCTATTTGATTGAAAAAAAAAGATCTTTACTGATTTAAAAGCGGAGAATGTTTGTGCTTCCGTTCTAATCACACTACAAACACAGGAAGTAGTAACGCTTTGCTCCATACTGCACTTGTCGACAAAGATAGGAAGACTCGGTCTACTGTTTCTGATGATAATTTGTAATATTTACCTGCAGATACAGCCTCAGGGATCATGTAGAATATTATGAAAGTTAAACTTACAGAAGCTAATGAATTAATTTACTTACAATGAAATGTATATGTCCATTTCAGGATATTTAGTGGCAACAGAAATTATGAGAAAATCCGAACATTGGTGCTGCAGCCATGCCGTGACCTTCCTATGATAATTATTCCGCCCCAGATTCACATTATGTGTGGAATGCTTTTGTACGTGACTTTGAAATTGATCGATCAGCCGATGGGATTTTCCCTGAACAAAATTGCAGTAAGATAAGTATTTAGAAAAAAGTAAATTTTACGATTTTTTTTTGTATTTTTAATGTGCCAATTCAACAAAGTTTTTGAGGCATGCACTTAAACCATCGAGCATCGATGACGTAAACCAATGTGGGGAAAACGAGTAATTATTATTTCAATCCACAACAAACTTGAAAAGTGTTTCATATTATACACATCGAGTGTTGCCTAAAGAGGTATCTTTCAATCGATGAATATCTAGAAACCTTCCTTTTCTTCAGAAACTCACTGTCAGAAAGTACTTTTATATTACCGCGGTCATCTGCAAATTACTTTCAGGTGTGGCTTGAATCTCTATACAATTGCAATATGATTATATAAAATTATTTTACGGATTTAACTCATGTGTATTTGGGTTTTACATATTGTTATTTTAGCCTGACGTTTCGTAACACTTTTCAGAGTGTGCTTGTGAAATGCAGCGTAGCCCAATTCTTTGGGCTATGGTGCTCGCTCACCATCAAGGTAGTTAAATATTTGTTCGCCGTTGTATGATAAAATACTAACCAAAAACTTAGCAATCCTAGTTTATTTTTGTTTGGTCATTCCATAGAAAATCGCCCAGTGTCAAACATCCAATGCCCATCTCATCATAACAACCTTTATAATTCGACTGCTGTGACACAAGGCCTCTTCTTGTCATCGAAGGAGGTTAGGAAGTAGTCCGCCAGTCTAGTCCACCACGCTTGCCTATTGCGAATTGGTGGACGGAGTATAAGGTCTACTCTGCCGGCATCCCATGGCATCTAATGTCCATTTAAACGCATTTAATCATTCTGGTCACGTTTCTTAAGTTTGTGATCTACGTTTCTAAGTATACCTATGAATACCAACATGTAATTTATTTCATTGTTTTTCCTTATAACGTTGCATTTGAATTATTACTGAGTTATTAATTAATAACTGTAACTAGCATAGCAACTCACATCGTGCTTGCTGTCATCATTAGAATAAGAATACTCAAACTTTTATTAAAAGATAATTTAAATAATTATAAATGGGATGTTCAATTCCGTTTAACATAAAATATTGAAGGCTAATATACAATACCCACTAAGATAATAACCCTCATAAATATGCTTACCTATCAAGAATTATTGAGAAAAAATTAGTAAGCATAAAAAATGCATTATAGCCCATCTCCTTTATTCGTGTGTATCTATTTAATTAGTTTTCAGGTAATATATAAAATTTTATCAATAAAATTTTATATATCGTGAACATGAATCTGAGTTGGAAAAATATGGAGGCATTGTGTGAGAGATGATAGCGATGCCAAAAAAGGAATCAATGCTGATATGTCAAGAGACCGAGATGGAGGTGTGGAATATTAAGAATATTAAATGGAGCCCTAATAGAATTGGGAACAAAGTAGGCAAATAGGTATAAAGTAGGTATACGGACGAAATTCTGTAAGAGAACGTCAGAAAAAATATAAAACTACGATCGTTTTGGTACTAACATTGCGGCTAATGTTCTTAAAGATCTCTAAATAACTGCATTAATTCGCTGTATACTTGACCGAATTTTACTTATCACAATAGAGGAAATTAAATCAAATATTGAAATTTCAAAATAACGTACAAACAACGACATCAAAGGTCAACCAAAATTATCAAAATTTTAAAAACTGGCTACTTAGATCCACCATCATCTGATAATAACAATTTAAATGATGTTCTCTTAGATTTGCGCGAGCACTACACGTTATAAATAAAACAACTTTTACGGATTTAACTCGCGTGTAATTAGATTTTACATGATGATATTATGAAACGTCGGGCAATAATATCATCATGTAAAATCTAATTACACGCGAGTTAAATCCGTAAAAGTTGTTTTATTTATAATTTAAATGATATTTTATAGAAACGAAATACACAGACTTAAAAATTAATTTGTAAATATGTCATTTAGTGTATCAATAATTTCAAGGCAATAAAAATAAAAATAAATTACAATTAGGGTCTTTTGAGGTTTGCCGCTTTTCCCCAACTATCGAAAGGTGTCGCTTAGTCTGATGCTAGGTATATATTTTCCCGTACTGCCAGATGTGACTTTATGTGTAACCAAATATTGCTTAAAGCTCTGTTCAACCCCTTTTGGAATTAAGAGCGAGATTGGATGTATGTATGTGTATATGTTATTCGGAGTAGAGGCATGTGTAATTACACAAACTTTCTATAATCGGCTACAAGTTTTTTGAAAACATTAACAAGGGCTTGAAGCTTCACAAAACTGTGCAGAAAAGAAAGATGCAGTACTGGGATCACATATGTGCAATAATAAATACCAACTACTGCAACTTATCCTACAAGGAAAAGGAATAGGACCGAAGATGGCCTGGCCAACCAAAAAACCTTACTCCAAAATCTCGTATTAAATGCTATCGACATCGTGCATTATGGTACAAGTTTGGTTAAATTCCCTTAAAGACCTTATTAGATTATAGGCTTAAAGTAGATACATCAGTCATCGCTCTATGAGTTCTTGGATATAATTCTTAACTGTTAAAATATTGCAAATTTTCACGTCTCTAAAATTATTTTTATTTATTTATCTTGCGCTACGACTTGGGAAGGTATACGTCTGCTAGGCGATCAGTTGTAAAATTTTCAGTAAAATATTTCTTAGTTCTTTATGAATGGAAGGATAATAAATGTGTATATAGACGGAGGAATTTCAATTTCAAAATTTAATTAGATGAAGGAACACCACATAAAAGATGAATAGACTGTTTGAAAGATGATATGGCAAAGAAAGAATGAAATGTTGAGATGACAGCTGATAGAGGAGAGTGGTAGAACAAAGCATATTACGCCGACCTCAAATAAAAATGAGAGCCGATTAGATAAGTGATGATTTTCAATCTAGACCTTATGTTCTTAAATTTTAGGGGCTGTAACAAGCAAATACTTTTATTCTACGTGACTGTTCCGACCATTAGTGACGTCACTTAAATATATTTTAAAGTTTTTAAGTAAGTAGGTCAATGTTACTTTTTAATCCACAATATTCATAAAGCATTTTCTGCTGTTAAGGCGCGCTTTTCCGAGATCTGTAGGCATCATAGTAATGGCGGAATATGCAGTCAGGGAGAAGAAAATGAAGTCTTTTCATATAATATGTCTAATATTTTATGAAATTAACATTATCTAAGTAAGTTTCGTACTCCAAAATAGTAAGTGAAATGTTTTGGCATAACTTTTATGGTGACCATGTGATGCCGGCAGAGTAGAATAGCATCACCCCATATCCTCCAATCGGTGTCATAGAAGGCGACTAATGGATCAAAAAAGGGGTAGGTCTTGATCACCTTATACCCCGTCAACAGTAATCCACCACGATTGCCCAATGCGGATACCAATCCGTATTGAGCAATCGTGGTGGATTACTGCCTAAGCATCCTTCAATGACAAGGAGAGGCCTTATGTCCAGCAGTGGGCCAAATTATAAAGGCTGTATGATAATGATGAACTGTTAAAAAAATATTCACGCGTTTGTTATCGCAAAAATAATTCCAGAACTTTTATCTTTTGATAAATCTTCTTCTTGGTTCTTAAGTTATCCTTTTGTTTTTATAAAATGTTTGCAATGCCTCACAAGGTCCATAATTGTTACCTTAAACCTACTATTATATGTTTACTATCTGTATATACATTATGGAGCAATAAACAATTTGATTTGATTGAAGTTTAATTTTGTGCCAACTTTGATTTTTTCTGTGAAGTGAATTATTTGTTTCTTTCTTTTCTTCTTCTTCATCTTAAATGTGTATGAACTTTAGAATAGTTTGTATTGTAATAATAATAATTCAGTAATTTCGTATACAATTCTTTTAATTTGGGAAAACCTTGCCTTAACGATTTACAGCTATCTCTTGTTTGCACAAATTCACTTGTAAATTCAGTAATTAGTGCACCTAGTTACATATTCAGTTTGACTGATTTAATTTGACTTCCTTGATGCTGATAAGTAAAAGTCGGTCAAGTGTACGGCGGACGTGCATGCAATTATTCAGGGATCCGTTTGTACTGTGGGCATCAACCTCACGTTTCTGCTAATTGGCAAACTTTGGGGTATAACCACGGTATAACTGACTTTGGATTAAAAAGTATTGGACCCAAAGAGGATTTCGATTTGTATTTTTTTTTTAATTATTTATCGTCGAAATAAATCTTGCGTTATATTCTATTACCGATAAGAGTTTTCCGATGTACTTAAGTAAGGCTGCTGCTTCTCTTCCCGTGACTCGTAAAAGCTGACTGAGGTTTCTGAACCCCGTGCAGGCCAACGCATCAAGGGGTTATTTGTGTGGTGGCGACCAACTAAAAGAAAACAAAAGAAGACCACTACCAACAACACCATCCATAAAGCTGCTTTTCGACCGGCGAGGCGAGGCGAGGCGAGGCGAGACGAGAGGAGAATTGAAATGCGCCGGCCCATTTCCACCGAAGCGCGATATTGCTCTGAGTATAATAAGCCCGTATAGTGAACTTTCAGTGCTGTTCGATTTGTCTTGCAATAAACATTCGGTTGCAGGAGCATGTCCGGAGAATGAATAAAAGTGCTAACAATTGGTTATGTTACCCTATATCTATGATTGCCTTTCCTTCTTTTATATGCTATTTTACATCAGAAAATGTTAAAAGCAAATTGAAAACTTAATCAATGGTTACAAGTGTGTTCTGACGCACATAAAGACAATGTGGCTGTATTTAACACACTGTCATGGATATCCCTTCTACGTATGATAGGATAGGACTTCAGACTGAGTCCCATTCATCGGTGAACAGTAGTAAGGTACGATACCAGGTAGGACAACATACTAGGCTCCTTAAATATAAAGAATAAAATCTACGGAACGCCCAAATATGTTACTTTGTGCGACACAAATCTAAAGTTTATGAGAGTGCAAATAAATCACACCACGTGGCGCAGATATTACTCGAGTAAATTCTGATGATATAAATAGAGTTCGTTTCAGCTCATCAGTATCTAATTACAAGACTCAGCTGAGTGTAACAAAGCACGAAAATGTTCACTATATTCCTAATAGGGCTTGTTGTATCGCAAAGCTACATTTGCCTGGCTAAACGTAAGTACCAAAATTGTTCTAGATTTTCGATTTAGCTGTGATGAAATTTAGTTCGAAAAATCGTAGTGGTTTGGTGCTTTATTATTTTTAGATAAAATAAAAAGTGGCCTAAATTATATTTGCCTTGAAAGTAATATAGATTTTACTTGATATATAATTTTTAAAGTAAAAATTTGATGGTATGCGGTAACCTGACTTGCTCTTGTCTGTTAACATTTGATGGAAAGTGACACCAATCGATGATGGCCAGCATCAACCGACAGAAACACAGTCCTACCGAACAGTAGTGTTATTTAACTTTGATGTCCAGGAAGGCTCTATCTGATGCTGCTCTAATGTGCCCAACATTAAATACTATTGGTTTTTGTATTTCAGAAAATGACATTATCCTATCCGAGAGGATTCCTGTTCCGCTATCAGACTTAGAAGAAGGAGAGCTAAGTGACTATCCCGAATCTGCTATACACGACTCCTTCTCAGACGACTCATCCAACAGGATCGTAGGAGGTAATGAAACGACAATAGAGGAGCACCCGCACCAGGTCTCGTTCATTGTTAACAACACCTACTTCTGTGGAGGATTCATCATTAGCAAGGACTATATACTGACAGCGGCTCACTGTGCTCAGAAGTAAGTATTGCCTGTCTTTGTAACTAAGTAAGGTTATATGAAAATATATTCAGGGATCTTGTGTCTCTTCAAATTCACTCACTTTGCTATAACTGACAACACTTTAATAAGGACCCATCTTAATTAATTCACGGTAACTACCTAACTTACCGTATGTCTAATGTAAAAGAAATTTCCGACGGATGTTTTGCAATTCACTTTTCCGTATAAATTTTCCACATAGCCTCTTCTGTGATTTTGCGTGCTGCTTTAACTAACTTTTTTGTTTGACTTTCAGCGTTGACCCTACCACTGTCGTTCTCCGAGCAGGCAGCACTTGGCGTCGCAACGGCACTATTATTCCCATAGCCTCAGTGACCCCTCACCCTGAGTATAACAATCCTCAGTTCGACAAGGATGTCGCTGTCATGAAGACTGTCAGTCCGCTTGAGTTTAGCGCCACAATAAAGCCTATACCTCTTGCCCCTCTGGGTAGGCCGATGAACGGCGGCAGTGAGATCACAGTCAGCGGTTGGGGAAGAACTCAGGTTAGCAAGTTTACCTTACACGATTCTTTATAGTATTACGAACGCGAATTCTCATGTTAGGGAATGGTGGGCACAATGCTTCACTACCAACCTACTAGCTGACATCGAATATTATTGCACATAACCTAACCTAACCAAGCTATATCAATACCAAGAGGCCCATGCTATAATTGGTTGATGATGATGATAATAACCAAACAGCCAATTACTTCATCTGGAACTTGCTTACAAGCAAGGCTTCATAGATGAAATGTACAAATTACATATGTTTGTTAGAACAACATAGTTTTTAAACTAAACTTTGTACTAATTACAAATTAAAAATTAAAAATTCTTGCAGGACGGGGCATCGACGATTCCAGAACGCCTGATGGCTGTGAAGCTCCCAGTGATTAATTATCTAGAATGTCTTCTAGCTTACTTTAATGTATTGACAAGGAACGAGTTCTGCGCTGGAAATTTCTTCCTTGGAGGAAAAAGTACCTGCCAGGTAAGTGAAGTACCTAGATCAGAATTTCAAAAATTCGTATTTTCCGTAGAAGCAGAGTTGTAAAAAGATCAATATGAATATACGAGAAATAAATATAAGAGAATTGTATTAAATTTAGGTAATAATCAATCCTAAAACGTTGGATTTATAGAAGCTTTTCGCTCCTGATGTTTTTACTTCTTCTAAAAGTATATGTTTATAATATTATGTTCTTTCTGTAGGGTGACTCTGGCGGTGCAGCTACTCAGGACGGCTTGGCTGTCGGTATTGTGTCGTACGGGCGCGGCTGTGGGCAGCCGCTCTCACCCAGCGTGTTCGCTGACATCGCCTCTGCACCAATCAGAAATTTCATCGCTAACCAAACTGGCCTGTGATTGAACTTAATTACTCGGATGGATTATTTTTGGATTGATTGATTGTTCGTTGATAAAATATTAGTTATGCGAGATTTAAATTATTATTACATTTGGTTATGAGAGTATTTCAGCCTTAATCGGCTTTGTTTTAAGGTTGAGTAATTTATTTTTTTATCTGTAAGTAATTTATTATTTTATATTATTGTTTGTTAGTTAATAAAGAATGTTCTTAACTGAACTTCTCTTGTTTCTTGTTCATAAATAATCCAATTGGCAATAAAGCGGGTACCTCCCTATCCTTACTAATTTCATATAAACAACCTCTCTTTCGCAATATCCCAGATAAAAAAGCATTTCTCGGATTCTGCATGAGTGTGTCAATGCACGGCGTTTCTTTTTAAAGTAATCAGGATGATTCCAACAACACCTTTGCTTTTCCGGTAGAAGATATTGAGTAAATAATGAGTAAAAAAATAATATATACTCTAAAAAGAAATCAAGCATATTATATAAATTACATAATTTATCCTAACTAATATTATAATTGCGAAAGTGACTTTGTTTGTTACACCTTGACGCCGAAACCACTAAACAGATTTTAAAAATTCTTTCACCAAAAGAAAGCTATTTTATCTGGGAGTAAAATAGGCTGTATTCATTTATTTTTAATTAGATATCCCTACGTAAATAGCAATAATGCAGTGATTATTTGACGTGTATAACAAAATGACAGCCCAATTTTGTTATTTGTTGGGCAATTTAGGTTACTATGGAGATCCCTTTGATACTTTAATTAACGTGCGCTGCAATTTTGGTATTGTTCTCTTAGATTTGCGCTAACACTACACATTGTAAATAAAACAACTTTTACGGATTTAACTCGCATGTACTTAGATTTTACATTTTGTTTTTATTGCCCGACGTTTCGTAACACTTTTTAGCGTTCGTGGGTTCGTGTCCTCGGGATGACTGACCGTTATTTACAATTTTGTTATTTGTTTGTAAAATCCCTCTGCTTTGACACTTGAGCGGTTCCATGTTGTTCGATCCAATATCGGTATCGGAAGCTAAGACAGTCCGATATCCGATATTGCGTCGGGCAATTAAAAGGCAGACAGATATTTCACACATTTTAATTGTTTCCGATACCGATTTCGGATCGGATAATGTGGAACCGCTCTTAACATTTAAATATTAATTATTAATTAGGTATATAGACGAATGCTTGTATGTTTCTAACGAATAAACTCAAAAATTCTTTCTCTATTAGAAAGCAGCAGAATGAAAATGAAATTGATATTTATCATTCGGTTGTACCTTATATCTTTTAGATATAATACGGGTTCACTAGCCTCTGCCCGCGACTGCGTCTGTGCAGTATCAGTATAAATTATAGCCTATATGTTATTCTGATGTGTGAGCTATATTATTCTTAAGTTTTATTAAAATCTATTCAGTGGTTTTTGCGTGAAAGAGTAACAAACACACATCCAGGCATCTATCCATACATCTATAGAGCCTACGTTGAAGAGTTTGAACCTACGTTGGCAACAAATTTCTGGCCATGCCACCTCCGCCAGGTGCCAGTAAAAGAGGCAGGCCCAAGAAACACGGGGTTGATGTCGCGAAGGACGACTTGCGTGCCAATGGTCTCTCTACCAACGATGCCGAAGACCGAGCGAAGTGGGTAAGACATGTAAGGAAGGCGGACCCCGGGCCCTCGCGCGATAGCGTTTGGGGCACAACCAAAAAAGCGCAAAGATGATGTTGAACCTTCCTCGATAAAAATAATTTTTCAATTTGAATCTGTAGTTCCTGAGATCAGCGCGTTTAACCAACAAATCAAACTCTTCAGCTTTAAAATAAAAGTATAAATGTTATTTAAAATCTAAGACGTGTACATATTTAAATTGGTTAGTCCCTTGTAATAAAAATGTAATAAGATTTCACACAACCAAGTAAATATTGGACTTCACGATACCACTCTATATTTATAGACAAGGTAACACTACACGCAATAAATTATTTAGTAAGTTTTATGTAAAGAAATTCACCAGACAAGCAAAGAATAAAATCGTTACCTGTCAAAGAGGCTTAGAACATATTAAACATAAAGAAAATGGACAAAATAAGACACACAAAGACAAGATAAGACACATCACTAAAGTTACAAACGCTTTAACCTTTGCTCAAAAACTGAAATGGCATTGGGCTGGCCATGTAGCGAGAATGTCTGACAGAAGGTGGACCACACGAGTAACCCAGTGGAAAGGACCACCAGGCAAGAGGGGGAGGGGGAGCCCCTAAGCCTGCTGGGAAGAGGATCTGAAGGTATCAACTGGCATAAATTGGTTCTCCATAGCACAAGACCGACAAAAAAGGGCATATTTGGAGGAGGCCTTTACCCAAACCGGGGTTCCTGTTAATTCATAAATGTTTAAAAAAGAAAACAATATTAGTAACATAATCTAAACTAAACTAACTTAAAACAAATCAAATTTGAGTTTTTTTTTAATATTGTACCTAGCAACTACTGTAAAACAAGAAATAAATAGGCTTATTATTATTATTATGTAAAAAAAATTAAAACAACATACGGAACTCCCCATTATCATTGAACATAATTCACTTATCGCAACACAATTTAAACTTTATGACAATGTAAAAGACACCACATGTGGGTTATACGTTATTCAAATGAATTCTGATGATATATAGAGGGCTCCAGTAGAACAGCTCACTAGTATCTCGAAGCTAGATCCAAGTAACTTTCACGAGTCGCTCAATATGTTACCGCAGTTCTTTCTGGTGTTCTTTATATTCCAAACACATTCGTGCATCGCTTCAAGTAAGTACGAAAATTACGGAGTCTTTTATTTTACTTTGATAAAGTAATTGTTTTGTAAATGCATTTAGGAGGTGATTATTGCGAAAGTGCGGATGGTCTTAAACTGATAATATCGCTGAATTAAAGTTAGGTTTTCAAATTTCGATTAGCGTTAAATGCAACAGACCCGATTGATTAATAAATTGTGAAAGTAAAGCGAAGCTGCGGGCGACCGCTAGTAGTCAACTAGTAGTAGTACTGCAATATTTTCGTGTATTTAATTTATTTTGGTATTAATTTATTATATGTAATTTTGGTATTTTAGACATTCTAAGAGAGAAAACAACGTAGTCTTCCCGTGATCATGAATGCTGAAAATTATTATGAGATATCCATATCAGTAGATTAATTTGATGTGTAGAGCTGGCGCAAATGTAGAGGGTATTATATTAATACAGATATAACAAAGAAGTCTTGTAAAATTCTATTTAGTTTTAATTTTAAAGCAATAAAACTTCAACAAGTGTAAAAACCATGAAAATGAAGTTAGAAAAGAAAGAAAGAAAGAAAAAGAAAGTTTATGTCTATTTCCGCGAAGGAAACTTAATTTGCTGTTAGCGACTGGATAAATAATATGCGTGAGAACTGAGGGACCACACTGGTATTTTGGGAAATGAATTCCGAAGGATTTAGTATAAGACTTACAACAAATGTAGGCCAAATCTAAAAAATGTTTAAAAAATCTCATGATCTTAGCAAAATCGGATTTGCAGTCAATAAAATTTTAGTCAACGTGACCTTTCAAGTGCATGAGAGATTTCATCAGTATATACAATAAAATAAAAAAGATTCACATTTTCAGATGATGACATAATACTGTCAGAAAAAGTTCCTTTACCACCAACATTCGACGACGACATTGTTATGGATGAGTATCCAGAAAATTATCCTGTAGATGATCATCCGGAATTCGATGAAGGACCTACTAACAGAATAGTTGGAGGGCAAGAAGCTTTTATCGAGGATTATCCTCATCAAGTCTCGTTCATAGTGAACAACTCCTATTTCTGTGGAGGGTTTATAGTTAGCGAGAACTACATATTGACAGCTGGTCACTGTGCTCAAAAGTAAGTATCACTAGCTAAGTATCGCGCGGTGAAGGCTTTCACCCTTATGTTGTGGATACACCTCACATCCGCACGAAGCGATTTGCTTCACTACTCTCATTATGTGAACAGCTAAGGAGTGGAACTCGTTGCTGAGGTCTATTTTCCCGGATCAGTATAATCTGGAAATCATTAAGGCCAGAGTGAACAAGCATCTTCATCTAAGAGCTGCTGCATTTCAATTATAAAAGAAATTAATCATTATTTCTGGAAAATTTTTGAAATGAATTAAATGAGATTTTACACTTTTTTTTACCGTTATGATAATACTATAATTTCATTTTTTACTATAATATAATTTCAGATTTGATCCTTATGATTGACTCTATCGATCGATGCCATAATAGTACAGGCATTTGTTTTTCGGATTTTAGCCGGGTCGATTCCCAGGCGTGCCAAGAGAATTTTCGAAAATCTTTGAATGCAGTTTTGTTTCCAATTAAAAATAAAGGAATGTTTCCTTTGAGCACAAATTTCTATCTCCAGTATTTAGAGTACTTTCCCTCCAGGTGGCATTGAAAAATTCCAACCTGTATAGAATGAAATTTGAGACATAGACGGTAGGTTCACCGAACCTACCGTCTATGGTGGATCTACCAGCGGACTGGCAAGGCTTATATTTTCAGCCTAGGAAAACTTCATTCGATGTGACCTAATTAGACATAAATTACATACTCATTCAATACAGTCACCATTAATAGCAACCCTATTTTTCTATTTAGTTAAAAGAGGAACATTTGGTTGTTTCTTAGGAATATGTTTTTGCTACGTGCTAACAAAGATACTCATTTCAGCGTTGATCCTACAACAGTAGTTCTCCGTGCTGGTAGCTCATGGCGCAAGAATGGTACCGTTATACCTATCGCTGAAGTGACTCCCCATCCAAAATACGATGACCCTCAGTTTGACAACGATGTCGCCGTCATGAAGACCGTGGACCCGATCGCGTTTGATGATACAAAACAGCCGATAGCTCTGCCGCCTCTTGGAAGAAAAATGAAAGGGGAGATCATGGTCAGCGGATGGGGAAGAACTCGTGTAAGTACCTAAATCAATTTCTCCTATTCATTTTTTGTTTAAGATGAGACGAAAGCCAGCTGTAATAATAATATCGAAAGGACTATAGGTGGCCTAGGTCAATAAACAAAGTCTGCAAAAGCCAGTTTAAATGAGATTGATGCGAGCAAAATAATTATCAGTAACTGAATACATAACATAAATAGTCTTTACGTTTGTCCATAGAAGAATAACTTTTTTTTTACACAGAGTTGGCTGATAAACTTTGTGCTAATTACATATAACTTGACTGGAATTCTTATTTTTTTTGTTAAGAAGAAATATTTTAAAAATATTTTACCCGAGAGACCAAGACTAATTTGACGGTTGGATGAAGTGTAATTATTCGGATATTCCCAGATACGGGCAGAATTAATGGAGCAAGCAATTTGTTTAATTATTGAGAGATAAAGTAAAAGATATTGTAAACCAGTTTGTGCATTTTTTTTCGTTCGTGGAATTAGTAGCCAATAAAGGCTCTACGTAGTTACATGTTTCCTTATGAACTTTTTCTTTGCAGCCTGCATTTAAAACGCAATGATCAATACTAAGTGATATTAGTTATGCGTAAGTGAAAACATCTGTATCGTCGTCATCATTTCAGCTGAAGGCCGTCCACTGCTGTATATTGACCCCTCCCAAAAGAACAAATGACAGGTTCTGTGCTGCCATTTCCAGTCGCTTCCAGTGACTTATTCCTACATACATACTTATATAGAGTCGTGCCTATCTCCATATTGATAGGTAAATATAGTTTTCTTCCACTTTTTACGATCTTTCTATATTTCTTTCACTTCATCTACTGTCATCATACACATTATCGGCGATTTGAAAAGGTATTTATATCAATAAATATTCTAGAACAAACTACTTTTTAATTTCCTTTGAACAAACTACTTTCTAATTTCCTTAAAGGATTAAATTCCACCCTTGTCAAGCAATCTACTATGCTTAAGTATTAATTATTTTAAACTTGATATTATAAATGTATTTTTATTTTATTTAACAATAATAAAAACATACATTTATGACGGTTTCACTTACAATGCTTTAAGCAAACCACTAAGGTTTGTCACAAAAAGTTAATACAATACATCGAGCAGATTCACATATTTTAAATAGACATACTTATATACAATTCAGGTAAAAAATAAAACTAAAAAATATAAATTTATTTGTTGATTTAAAATATAGACTGCTTAAAAGTAACTAAGCAAAAACGTACACGATAAGAACGTAACTAAATTACCCACCTACAACTCAGGTCCAGTTTGCATAGATTATGAAACGTAACATAAATTACCCACCTACAACTCAGGTCCAGTTTGCATAGATTATGAAACTTAACTTAAATTACCTACAACTCAGGTCCAGTTTGCATAGATTATGAAACAAAACATATTATAGAAAAATAGAATATTCTGAAAAACTATGTCATAGTTTGGCAGAATATTATTTTTGTATCCACTGTAATATGCATAATGGTAAATAAATAAATAAAAAAAAAACGTAACATAAATTACCCACCTACAACTCAGGTCCAGTTTGCATAGATTATGAAACGTAACTTAAATTACCCACCTACAACTCAGGTCCAGTTTGCATAGATTATGAAACGTAACTTAAATTACCCACCTACAACTCAGGTTCAGTTTGCATAGATTATAGATTTTTTAGTAAACGGGAGGCCTTTATTACTTTAAATGATTATATTGTAAGTGTGTATTTGTTGTAGCAAGGGGCACCTACAATCCCAGAGCGTCTGATGGATGTCAAGCTGCCAGTGGTCAGTCAGTCCAGGTGTCGCGTTGTCTACTCCGGCGTTCTGACCGATAACGAATTCTGTGCTGGTAACTTCTTCCTTGGAGGGAAGGGTACCTGCCAGGTGAGGTTTCTTGTTTTGACATTCATGATACATTTATGACGAAAACATCAACATAATTCAGAAAGAGTTTAGCAGTTTTAGAAACTTAAAAACACGCTTCACTACATAGTATAAAACAAAGTCGCTTCCGCCGTCTGTCTGTCCCTATGTATGCTTAGATCTTTAAAACTACGCAACGGATTTTGATGCGGTTTTTTTTAATAGTATGAGTGATTCTTATGGAAGGATTATATGTTTAATACATGCATATTTACATAAGCATTGCACCCGTGCGAAGCCGGGGCGGGTCGCTAGTTAATGATAAATGGACTAAAAAGTGACAAATATTTTTTAAGTAAAGAAAAAAATGATAAACGAAAAATATAATTATTATTTAAACAAAAGCGTGGGGAGCTCAGTAACACCAGTTCTTGATGTATTCGTGGTATACACGGAGTTCTTTTGTGATATATTTATATATCGGTCTCGCTCTTACGTTATCTTGAGATGCGAATGATTTGAGTGATATTTATAAATAGAGGCTTTAATTTTTGTCACGTAGCACGTAGTAGTAACAAAGTAATAATAGTATTCATACAATTTTCCCTGTTAGATAAAATCAAAATAATGTTGCAAACAATTCCATTCATTTCAAAGTAATATTTAAGTAAGTAACTGTCGATCGAGATAAATTAATTTCAACGGACGTCGAAAAAACTTTTTAATAGGGCAGTGAAACGATGTGAAAATTTTCGTCGTCTATCGTACTTTATTGAGTTTTAATTTAAATTGCAAAAGTGAATTCTATTTATAAGACCTTAATATTAAAATTCTTAGGAATTATTGCACATTTATCATTTACACGGTAGTAGCATAATTTATGTCGTCGCCGTCGCCGCTCGTCCGAAAAATGTTTCATCACATCAATGCAAACAGAACTGGTTGGTTGGTGGCTTGGATCAAGTATCTTTCTGCATAGTGGACCGTGCCTGATACCTTGGTTGAAAAGAAGTCTGTAAAAATTGCTATGTCCAGTTAAGGCCCCGTAATTAATCGGAGTCGAGATCTACTTAGCTATAATAAAGCTTTGTATAGATGAGGCTTGATGTTGGGTATGTCGAGTTTTGCCTGTTTGCATACTCCAGTATTGTTCATGTAACTGTTTGGTGTGTTGACTCATTCTACCTTTGAACCATCTAAGGAAGAGGGATGGTTGGTTCAGAACCCACCAGTTTAATGTCTGATCCCTTTCTGGCTATTTCATCCGCAGCATCGTTTCGTGCACCACTGTGTCCTTTGATCCAATAGAGGGTTATCAAATTTCTTTATTCCTACCATGTTTAGTCCCAAGTGGGATTTGTCTGAAGCTTTGTCTGTTTAATAAAATTTCCTGTCTTCCCTTAGGGTGACTCCGGCGGAGCAGCCACTCAGGACGGCATGGCTGTGGGTATTGTGTCGTACGGGCGCGGCTGCGGGCAGCCGCTCTCACCCAGTGTCTTCGCTGACATCGCCGCTCCGCCTATAAGAAACTTCATTAGCGAACAAACTGGCTTATAATGACACAGGATGTTCGGATAACGAGCTGAACGAGACAATAGTATAATTGATTGTTACTACACGATGACCGAGAAATTTCATTGTTATTATCTTTGAGTAGACAAAATTATGTACATTGGTTGGTTTAAGAGAAAAAATGGAAGACTCACCCCGTCAACAACTAGTGACTTTTCGGAAGAGTCCTCCTTTTTGTCTAGTCCGTCTCTTAGCAAAATTTATTTTGGTTTTAATAATGACGAATATTTATTGTTAGTAAATTTATAAAATATTTTGTGCTCTTAAGTAGCAAACGAATTCTGAGGACGTCACGTCGAAAAGGTACTTTACGTTTCTATTCTAATATTGTATGCAAGTACAGACGACAACAGACCAGGCTACCAAAAACTGTCACCTCTCTATAGTAAATGTTTAACCTAATTCCACAGTTATGGAGTTATAAAATCTATTGAATGGTTGAAGGTTTTTAACAGTTTGTAAAAGCATGACCTGCTAGTTTGCATAGAAAATGCCCCTGGTTTACCGCCTAAATTTAAATCTTATCATTAAATTTTTGATGTAAGTACTAATATCACAAATTTAATTATTTATGTATAGTGCATTGTTACCATATCTTTCAAGTGTTTTATAATAGGTACTTAATTTATTTATTTATTAGAGAAGTATGCGGCTAATTCCGTATTGAGAATTTGCAACTAATGAAGAACTTTGCTAACATTACTTTGTGTATTTTAATTCTTTTACAGTTTCTTTTTTTTTTTTTTTTTTTTTTTTTTTTTTTTCCAATATACCTAACCCTTATAATAATAAAGTACTTATTAGCTCATTCTAATGAATGTGTATTCCCGATTTATTCTGTTTAAAAGTAAGTTTTAAAAACATATTTAATCGCAGAATATTTCTTCGCAGATTGTTATTGTATTCTGAACTTTGAACTGCGCAACTTTAAGGGTCAGCCATAAGAAATCTCAGCCATACTAAATAAAATTCAAGCTAAAATATCAAAATGATAGACATGATCTTTATTTGGTACTTACTCCATAATATATTAAGCCGCTGATAACCGGGATATACGAATATAGTCATATACTTGCAAAGTATATAGGTACCGTATCTACTTTGCAAGCTTATAAAAAAAACTAAATGTGTTGTCAAATTACTGCATACAAATAGTTGGTCAGTAAAAAGAAAATAACAAAATTATTAATTACTCATTTTTAAAAATTTTGATTGACACAAATGCACTTCATCTGTTTGCTTCAAGAACTTCGCGTGAATAGGCTCTTAACTATAATAAGTGTCTAATAAAGGTGTTACTACTCGTCTCAAACCGGAAGGATATTTGCACAAGTCACGATCAATGTGATATGTCATCGTTGTCTCATTAATTATATTGTGCAAGATATACTGCGTCCTTCTTAAATAGGTACCTACCACAGATTTAATAATACAAGGAGATAGGCCAGCAGGGGCGTCCCGCCCCGGGCGGCACATTTGAAGGGGCAGCAAAAGAAAATGAAACCATTTCATATTTTTATTGCAACTACAAATTCGGACCAATTGAAAAGAGTATGGAATTTTTCATTAGATAATCTATAGCGAATTCGGGGAATCTCCTTTCTTTGAATGATATTTTGTAGCAACTGCTGGCAACACCGTCTATTCTGATATGTGGCGATTCCCCGTAGTTTATTTTGTGTTTTGAGGAATATTTTGTGCTTTAATTGTTTATGACTAATAATCAGCGATAATGACTTTGACTATTCAAAGAAAATTTTATTTCGTGGCGGACCCTGGTAACGTGGTGGGGAAACTTTCTCGGCGTGTGTGTGGCTTTTGATGTCAAATGTGTCCGCTTGGCATTTGAAGTCACATGCTATCGTCGAGTTGATTTTGTTTTCCCACCACGGCTAGTTTCCATACGGCCCTTTTCAGGGCCACGACCGCGCCCAAAGTCCCTCGGGCGCGGTCCGATGGCTGCTCCCGGTGTCCGCGTTAGGTCGAGCAGCCGTCGGTGAGGAGGCGGCCCACAGGGGCTGGCGTTAGTCGGTAGCCCCTGTGGGCTGCTGGCCACCAATTGGTGCACAAGGAGTGCCTAGACGGGCAGCGTTGGGACGGTCTCGGTGTAGTTGCGCTCACGTGCGCAGGTCCTGAGCCATCCCGCAATAGCCCACTGGAAATCAGAACCGGGGAGAATTTTTAGTGGGTATGGAGTGAACGCTTTTACCTCGAGTCCCACATATCCCCTGCGGTTGGCACCACCCCGCAGGGACGATGCGTAAATGCATTTGACCTCCCCGTCAACAAAAAAAAGGGGTGATTAGGCCTTAGTCAACTACGCAGGCCAAGTGCGGGTTGGTCGACTTCACAAACAACTTAGATGTGTGCAGGTTTCCTCACGATGTTTTCCTTCACCGTAAAAACGTCGAATAAATGTACATATGAATTCAAAATTTGAAAACACATTGGTACCTACGTGGCAGGATTCGAACCGGTGCCTCCCGGGTGGGAGACAACGCCCTTACGCACTACGCTACCTACGCTACTTATTTACCATTTCAGACCAAATTTGGTCTGAGATTACGATATGGCAAATAAGCTTACAGAGCACCTGGTGTTAAGTAATTACCGTCACTTATAGACGCTTGCATTATTGAGGGTAAATAGCTTAGCAGTGCAAGTGCGTTGTCATCCTGGGGACTAAGATGATATGCCTTCCATGCCCAGTAGGTAATTACACTGGCTACCTTTCCCTTCAATCTGAAACACAGCGCACTGCTTACGGCAGAAATAAGAAAGGTTGTGGTACTTACCCGGACCACCCTACATATACTACCCGACCACCTAGTAAACTATTCGACTTATAGACTGAATACTTGTCTTCAAATAATACAGCAGGAGATTGACGGCGCTACGGTGCTGCGTTTTTAGTAACGATCACGACAGTTTAAGCAACCAAGTACGCTCCCGGTACTAAGGTGACCGAAAATTTTTCAATTCATGACATTTTGAGTATTTGACTTTGTGTGTATTATTTATTACCTTGTGCTAGTTATTGTTCCGGGTGTAGTCGAAAGATAGCAGTTGTTCCCAAGGAGTGTTGGTATCAGGTAGTAAAAATCAAATGCCAAATCCTTAAGCAGTATTGTCGATATCACGGCATACTGAAAGATTCTCCCGAGTTCTTGTTGTAAAAACACGTGTTGAGAGACTCCTATTTTTAACCCAAATCAACCGTACATTTTTTGTTACTTTAGTTACATTTTCACTTGACATTGGCAAAATGATAGAATAGAATAGAAAGGCGTACTGTACCGACCCCAAATAAATTGAGAGCAGGGTAGGACAATGATGATTGTCTACAAATATTAGACCAGAATCCTAGATAACTGAACAACTATAACTCACAGTCGACAATTGTCAATTTTTGGTAACCTTTCGGGAAAATGCCAGGCAATTCTGTGTTTCCGTCAGATAGCCAATGAAAAATAATAGGGTTAATCAATAGTACGTAGTGATAGGATCAATAAAATACCTAATAGCGATAAAGTTGCTAACAACAAAAAATAGTAGAGTCGCGGATTTAACGCTCCTATTGTGATGATACAATAATCCGCTATCTAGTCCAGCCTCAGTGTTGCAGACGAACCTTTTGCCTTTCATGTTCACCGTCAATAATGGCGGTCAAAACATAAGGTTACAAAAAACCTGTCAAATTTTCGCAATCGATGTTGCGCTTTATAATACGCGTGTTTAAGATCGAAATTCAATTAGAGAAATTAGACAGTTTTTGGTAGTCTGATCTTCCTTTTGTCCGTACATCGGGATGATGTGTGAGAAGGGTGAGTGACCGTGGTCCGATTTTTCGTTATAAGATAAAGTATTTTTTTAACTATCTTTATCCATAATGTTTAAAATGATATTCAATAGGAAATCCTGTATAATTGTAACTGACCTCTTCTTTATTTGCCATAGCGACTGGATAATATTATCTCTTTTAGCGTAAGAAGGATTTTTCCGTTTATAGTGTTGATCGTTTTAACATAGACTATATCTGGTGGTAATTGCTATAATCAATATTGGCATGTTAATATATTTGACCTAGTTAAATTCCACCATTCAATATAATCCATACTGATATTAATTACCACCAGACTTTTAGTTATTATTTTCATTATTATTATTTTCAGGTTTGTTACTACATGATGTAGCTGATGACATAATATGTTTAATTTATTTTTTATGATTTAAAAATAATTGTTTTGACAGTTGTGAAATAAATTTTATTGCCTATTGTCTCCAAATTTTTTTACTTTAAGTATTTTTTCACACTTAAATATATTGGGAATTCAATTTATTGCTCTATTCATAATTAAAAACATCTAGGCAAATGACATGAATAATGTTAAAAATTAGTTTATGGCATTTCATTTCTGATTATTAATAACGAAATTGTTATAGTAGTTAGCTCACAAAGACACAAATAATAAACCGATATCTCAGATCATTATTATTGGTCTGAGCCCATATTTACAATTATTATTGTATCACTGATATTGAATTTTATTGATATTTATAGGCCTTATGGTACTAATGATCAGGTGCAATGAAGACCTGTCAAGAATAAAAAAAACATAGACATTTATTTTTACATTTTATTTAATTTAGGCGATGTATATAAAAGTGTTATAATTTTTGAATATAGTGCTATAGTGAATCTACGCGTGTAAATAATTATATTATAACATTTGCAAGCTGACTATTAAGCGAGCCATGTAACTTTGTAACATCTGATATATACTGGGTGTAAAAGACATGAGCAGTCAAACGAAAACCACGTATTCTATACATCAAAATAAGACATATTTCAAAAAAAATATTGCTGGGAAATGATTTTTATTTTTTGGTGTTACAAAAAATTGCAAATTGTACCGCGCAATGTAAAGAGCTCAACTCACATGCAACTCGCAAAACCGCGTTAATTTTGCTTGACGGCGGCCCCGTTCGTTAGTGTCCGTGCGCATCGAGTGAGATACATTGAACGCTAACGTTTTGAAGCCATTTTTTGTTATGAAATACTAAAAAAAATGATGATGTTTCTTTGGACAATAATTAGGAAATAACGCATAGAATACGTTTTCATAAAAAAATGAGAAAAAAAATTATGACTTTGACCTTCAATAAAATCGTAACTATCAATTTCCCAGATATAGTCTAAAGGAAGAAAAATGTTATGACGGTGAGCAGAATACATGGTTCTCGTTTGACTGCTCATGTCTTTTACACCCTGTATACTTATATTTACAATACTTCCGAAAATAAATAATTTAATTCCTTAAACCTCTCCTTAGATTCACAATATTTTACAACAGGTGTTCCATGGATACTCGGTCATCATATGCTGGATAAGCCGTGTGATGCCGGCAGAGTAGAATAGCATCACCCCATATCCTTCAATGGGTGTCGTAGAAGGCGACTAATGGACTAGCAAAGGGGTACTGATCACCTTATACTCCGTCCACCAATCCGCATTGGGCAAGCGTGGTGGATTACTGCCTGAACCTCCTTTGATGACAAGGAGAGGCCTCGTGTCCCAGCAGTGGATCGAATTATAGAGGCTGTTATGATGATATGCTGGATCCTTCTATGTTGATGTACATCACATACAGTGCAGGTTTTGGTCCTGAGAAGGACCATTTGATGGCCTTAAGAAGGGCTGGTCAGTTTGAGCTATCATCGTGGTGAAAGGATCGGCCTGTCTGCGTTACCGACGTGACTATCCATAGACTGTTGCCCAGGGTGCACCGGGTTCATCTACTGGTCCGCACACGGGGAGGCTCCTTTCGTGCACCTGCACTCTTGAAGAGCTATGTAACTCTGCTGATTCTGCAATTCAAGTAGCAGAACTCAGGGCGGCGAATATTTAATTGAGAAATAAAAACAACCATCGAAACGAAGGAAGAAGAACCATATGCTCAGCGCTTGATGTGTTCGATTAGTTTCATTCAATAGAGCTAGAGTTACGTGCCCCTGTAAACACGATGTTACCGTTGCCTATGGATATTGAAAACTTACCAGCAATTAGCGGGAAACAGCAACAGTTGTCGGAAAAAGTCCACTATGGGACATTCCTGTTGTGTCCTCATTAGTTACTCTATAAAATTCTTCTATAAATTTTGAACCTTATATCTAGCATTACATTTCAAAGTACAAAATACATACCTACACTGACGAATTTGACAGTTTGTGGTTTCTCGAGCAAACATAAAGTGATGTTATTGCTTGTTTTTTTTACCTGACTACGCGAAGCCTAGAGGAGGGGTTATGATTTTAGCACTAAACATCCTCCCCGGCGTGACCTTCATTGCGCTATTACGGGACGGCTCGGGATCTGCGCACGTGAGCGCAACTACACCGAGATCGTCCAAACACTGCCCGTCTAGGCACTCCTTGCATCAAGTAGGTAGGTAGGTGGTAGCCAGCAGCTACTCCTCCACCGACGGCTGCTCGACCTGGCGCGTCCCTGCTGATATGACGAGGAGACCGGGAGCAGCCATCGGACCGCACCCGGGGAACTTCGGGCGCCGTCGTGGCCCTGAAAATTGCCGTCCGGAACTAGCCGGGTGGTAAAACAAAAAGAACTCGACAATGGCATGTGACTTCGAATGCTAAGGGGATACACTTGACATCAAAAACCCAACACCCGCCGAGAAAGTTACCCCACCACGTTACCAGGGTCCGCCACGAGGAGGCTTCCAGACCCCAGCAGTCTATAGACATAGATGTACCTATGTATGTTGGTATTTAAGTATTTACGTATGTTCCTCCGTAGCGCCTAAGTTATTCATCCGATTTTGATGAATACAGTGCCAATCGATTTGTGATTATGGTTCGGTAACATAGGTATTACTTTAACCGTCTTTAATAGGATGAGTAGATTTTACGTTGTAAACCCAGATTTAGATCGATTTCATTTCTTTCTCTTTTTGTGTAGTGGGGTTACAGTGTTTTACACGTTTTGCTTATTTTTGATTATCTTGTTACCTTTTAAGAACGTGCAACAAAGTAACCTTCTACATTATAATTACCTATCATCAATGGTGTAGGTACACCGCCCCGCATGCTCCACCGACCGTCCAAACATATCATTATTACATTACCAATGATGCGACCTTGGGTCTTGATGAAGATCGCATCTTGATTATGCTGTGGATATGGCGTGGTTATATTTGTTAAGTATTATTTAACTATTTTAGACTGTAATACAATAATGAAATTGAAAGTTCAAAATTGCGTTGCACTGTATTCAAAAAGTACCTACTATGATGCTATGTTAACCCACGTTAGTCCACTTCACTTGTCATAAAAACTACAATGAATCTATTATACTTAATTTATAACTTTATAGCTACAAGTCCGCACAATTACCTAGGTACATCGACTATCTCATAAGATTCGTTCCGCTTGATCCATTACTTATAGACCTTTAATTTTGTCCATTTTCTGTACCTTTTCCACTAACGTGGCTCGCGATTTTCCATCGCGAATGTGAAGGTATATATGGCGTAGGTAAATTACGTAACTTACCTACGTGCGTTTTCACATAGTTCTTTGTGCCTATTCAGTAGAGAAGAACAATGGAAGACTGAGCTCAGTGGCATGCCAAAGGAGAGGCCTATGTCTGGATGTTGACGAGTTTCTGCTGATGATGATGATGATGTCAGTAGGTACGCTGTCTTTAGGAGTTGAAATTTATATAGCACCGCGTTTTCGTTATGTAACTCTATAGTTACACAGAAATACACGTACATTTATCAAATAGTTATGTTGGTGTAAAAATTAGCATTAGCTGTAGGTAGGTACTCCAGTACAGAATGTCGGCGAAGGAAAAGACGGATCGAAAGGAAATATAATGTAATAAAGGTGAAGGAAAGGTGTAATATATCAATAGAGTAAAAGCCAAAAAAAACACAAATAAAAAATAACAAGACTCATCATCAAGAAGCTTATATTTTACTCTATCTTCGTGCTCATCATACACTACAAACGATAAAGTGTAAGAAAGAGGCCTGTCATCGACATTTAACTCCAACAATTAAGTATTTACAATACATTGACTTATCTTCGATTGATCGAATATTTATTAATATGTTCGATTTATTTGCGTTCGATATTACGGTTGCCACCTATTGGAATGATCAAAAATCAAACAAGTTTTCATTATTAGTTATCGTCAGTTTTATTACAAATTAACTTAAACTTTACACTTATAATTGAATGTTAAATTACACATCGATTGGAACTTATTTACATTAAAAAAATGTGGTATGCATGCGCAGACAGCAACAAATAATAATTAATTTAAGTATCAGATCCAAATATATCTTAAAAAGAAAAGTAAGTACAATATAAATATATGCAAATATATACTGTTATAGTTAACCAGGTTGGCTTGGTCTAAAGTGTTTATAATTTTACATTTTAAGAATTGGCATGTTACTACATGGACTGCATTCTTCCGTAGGCAATCGAGACTACCAGGATGATGTGTCTTTAGAAGTAGGGAGAAATATCGAGCTTTTAAATTTTAAATTTACGATCAACTGCACACTCAATTATTTTCACATTAACAAACCTCACTCATTGCTATTTCTGGACTATGTGGAAATATAATTTTTTCTATGTCAATTGAAACTCTTTTTTCTATGTTCTTTCCATTCTCAAAATGGTGCGTGCACTGAAGTCAGCGTCCTTCAGTTGATTATCTTTTGCGTTAAAAAAAAACGAAAATGTACTTTCGTTGCTGCTTGCACACCAATAAATACTGTAAGGTTATCACTTATTTACAAATTGTAATAATTACTATCACATCACAAAGACTCCAGCATGGAAATGATGGAGTAGGCTACCCCGGAGACCATGGCCACGATTGAGAATAACGATATCAGAGCGTTCTTCCAAAGGATCCAGTTGAATGTGCCGAGGTCCTTCCCCCAACGCCAGACTGTCTCCACGATGGCTGGTAGCAACAGTCCCATGATAGAGAGGCACACAGCCCCTACTAGTTCCATAAACAGCTCTAGTCTGGGCACTGCTGTGGCTACACCAACTGTGAACAATAATTTGAGAAATTTTTAAACACTTATTTAACAAACTATTTTAATCGCAATGATATTATATTTAAAAAGAGGTAGATAGGTTACCTTCATACTAATTCAAAATAAAAAATTGTCCAAAATGTCATTGTGTATACCTACTTATAGTTATAGGCACCTAAAGTCTACGATTTCATGTTGTCGTATGTGGCGAGTTAACATGGCCGTAATGTAAGCTGTGAGTAATATACGTTGTGCTATGCTCGGGTGTGCTAATTAGCTTACTTTTAGGGTACCACTTTTTGCAAGCAAGTTGTCCTCTTTTTAAATATAATATCATTGGTTAATCGGAATTCATTTTGTGTGTAGGCTTGTCGTATGTTGTGAATTTCAATAAACAGTTAATAGCAGCTTGAGTTTCTTCCCTGTTAGAAGTAAGTTAACTCTTTTTTAGGGTTCCGTACCTCAAAATGAAAAAACGGAACCCTTATAGGATTACTTTGTTGTCCGTCTGTCTGTCTGTCTGTCTGTCAAGACCCTTTATCTCAAGAACGCGTGGACGTATCAAGCTGAAATTCACATGAAATACTCAGGTCTATTGTCCCTTTAAGCTGTGAAAATATCAAACTTCTACGCCAAGCCAATCAAAAGATACAGCCGATTATGTCGATATTTTCAACAAATTTCCGACACTCGCAAAGGAATCAAAACCTACAGGATACTTCCCGTAAACTCAGAATCTTGAAATTTGGCATGAAGCATTGTCATATAATGCAAATATAGGAAAAATTGCGAAAATCACATTTTTTTAGTTATATAATATAATGTAAATATTCATGTGCTGCTTACACATTAATATTAATCCTGTTAATTCCTCCTACTAAGCTAATGCACTTGTGCTAGGAGAGAAGTTCACGTTCGGTACTCTAATGCTGGGGCCGCACTTGCGCCTATCGTCACGAAGCTTCGTGCTAGGACACGATACACGCAGATGTGACCGGCCGTTATCGGCTATCGTCACGAATATTCGGGTTGCTTGTGTGTTATCGGCCGGGAGGCGGTACGTCAAGGTTTTAGCGCGCTAAACTATCGCGCTGCGTGGTCAGACATGCGTTCAGATTGGTCTGAGGACATGCGTTGTTCATTTCGAAGGTTGTTCTCCATTAGTTCAGACGCGTACGGGTGACTAAGTATACGATACAGCTGAGTTATTTTTTATAATTAATGCATTACGTAATTATTAGCACACAATTTAGAAGTAAAGAAAGTGATTATGCATAGTTAAATGCAAAGAAGGATAAAAAAATGTGTGCGTGTACTAGTGTACACACGTAAGAAGTGAAACTTCTTTATGGCCTTACTTAGACATGAATACAAAAAAGATGGCGCGTAACGGAAAAATGTGACGCGTAACCGAAAAATGTGACGGTAAATTTTTTTCCAACGCCGATAAAGAAGTTTCACTTCAAAAAGATGGCGCGTAACGGAAAAATGTGACGCGTAACCGAAAAATGTGACGGTAAATTTTTTTCCAACGCCGATAAAGAAGTTTCACTTCAATAATACTACGCAATTTACACGTCTGGAAATGATTTCGGCCATCTTGGATTATTGCACGATAGTTCGTGCAAATAAAGAAATGCCACATGCTTTATCGCGATAACTTTGCTCGGGCCGCACTTGCGTGTATCGTACGAAGTATCGCCACGCATTACTTCGGGACGATAGGCGCAAGTGCGGCCCCAGCATAACGGTGGCCGGGGACCGACCAGGAGTACAAATGTGTGCTCGTTTCGGGTGGGCTTTCAATATGTCTACCATGTAACAGTGACATTAGGAGCGAAGACGTTTCATTGTAACAATTCCGTCTAGGAAACAGTCGCAATATATATCTACTTACATATTATGAATCGGAAAAGTCCTATTATTTAGGTAACAACATCCCAAACGTCTCTGAAATAATAGTGAACATCAAAACAAATGGCTTAGCACACAATGTTGTGTAGATAGCTTAAGTCAAGTATTTACTGAGCATCAAGCTCTGTGCAGTTGCTTTGCAACTTTGTCTGGTTATGTTCAGTCCTCTTCGCTGTATAAGAATAAAATATTAGCCACGCTATTCTTTAAGAAATTTCGATTTTAAATCTAAGCCATAGAGAAAATCTTCTTGTCGACTAAATTGGAAACGAAGTTAGCTATGACTTGAAGAATCATATTGATCAAAAATATTTATTTTTACCCGACTACGCCGAAGCCAAAAGGAAGCGTAATGATTTCAGCAGTCTACTAAGTATACTATAATATGTATGTTTGTATTTTATTTCATTATTATTTCATTTTTTATTTATTTAACAACTTACATTTATTTTGTAATTTCTTTGACTTTGATGAATATTTTGATTTTTTATTGACATGAATCCTCTTTATTATTATTTCTGTGCATGTATTTATCTAAGAGCAAATTGCTATGATGTAGAATAATGAATGAATATTTTGTATGTAAGTATTTCATTGACTTGCCGGTGTGTTGGACTTACTCTGTAAACCAGTATGTGAAACTGAATAAATAAATAAATTTCGCATGTTCCACCGCAGCGCTAAACTATTCATCCGACTTTCATCAATGAGGTGTTAATCGATTCGTTCTTATGGTCCGGGCATCAAAGATTATATTATAACCGACTTTAACAATAGGAAGAGTAAAATTTTCCTTGTAACTCCAATTTTAAACGATTTCGTTCCTTTGAAGTTTGTACAAAAAATATTTTTCGTTGCTTCGCAACCACTACAAATGTTTGACTGCATGATAGGGAGGTACGGTGGCGGACTTCCGTGCCATGTTTCCTTTGACGCGTAAACTGATTTACTATAGTATTTATTTAACAAAGTTTTGATACAAGTGCGTAAGTGATTTAGATGTTAAGGGTGCTCAAGCACGTGTGTCCGCGGTAGTAAATTATTTCCATAGTCAGCAGGTTACAGTTTTTTAAAACTTTTTCTGTGGAATGCAACCGCATCTTTGGGATATAAAGTTGTGAATTCTATCTTTGATTAGATCGATTAGATGCCAAGGTGAACATGTGCAATATTGCTAACGTTACGCCTCAGGTTACAAAGAAGATATTTTAAATTATTAGTTATTTTTAAAAAGTTTTTTACTTGTTCTAACATAGTATTTTAAGAACGAAAATAAAGTGTAATAAATAATTTAGTAAGTTACACGACATTGATGAATCAAAGAATTTAACTTTTCTATAACATAAAACGCCATCTCCGTCTGTAGTAAAATCAAATATAGAACCAAAAAAGGCATTGTTATAAAATACTAAATGGTTTTTCATAAAATAAAACATAATGAATACCGAGACAAAGGCAATACCAACCTAGAGGAAATTATTAAGTCGAGAATAACTTGAGCATTCGAATATTTAATTTACACAAACGTCGGAAAGGTCACTAAAGTAAAAACAAATAAAGCCAAGGAATCTGGGCAAAGGCGAATAAGCTTGTATCAGAAGGTTTTCATTTACGAAAGCATAATTATTTTCTTAAAACGATAATTTATGGTGAATCTCCGAACAAATATAGGAAAGGACCCTGTGTTTGCAGTGGTGAATATAATTGGTTCTTGATGCTTACCGTGTATCGTATGGCAATAATGATATATAATATATAAGATGACTCCCGCCTAATATTTATAAGCATGGTTTTTGCCAAACCATAGATAAGTGGATGCTATTTAAAAGAAAATAATGCTTTACTTAAATTCGGAACACCATTTTGAAGGTTAATTCTATTGCAGACACACTTTTTAAAGCAGTTGTTTCTAGCCCAAGTAGCACCCGGATGAAAATAATAACCACTAGAATGTGACCACGAGAATAACATGAAAAACGCTCTTTATGAGCGCCATGAGTATTGCTGGCACCGAAATCCTATTTGAGTCTTTTGAATATAATACTCTATGCTAATTGTCATATTCATGGTCATCTCATGTTTTCTTGAACTTTTTATTTTTATTTGATGTAAATGTTAGACAATGTAGCTGTTTATTCTTAGATGGATAATTGTATGACACATGATATTAATAGGATAATTTTGTTTGTGTTATAATATTGTGTAAATAACTAATGTATTAGGTATTGGATTTTTTTATTTATTTTTGGTATGCACACATTGTATTCTTTTAGATATATTTACTACCCAAAGGATTATAAATGTATGCGTAGCGCCTAAATTGAGCGAAATCTATCTAACAATAACAAAAAATGGTGGTGGATATCAAGACTTAAATTAATTAGTTCATTAATGTGATTAGTTGAATTATATAGAAAAGCTTTTACAACATAAATTATTATTATAAATGAACCAAATGCGTGGGTGTAATAACTGCCCAAAATTTACGCATGTAAAACTGTAATTTTAATTATATTATTATTATCTATTGACCTGTAATGATGTTTTGAAATCGTTACCAAATTGTAAGCTGTGGAGTTTCTTTCACCATTTCTCCTCCATCTCAGCGTAATAATAATTATTTCGTACCGAAATGGTGTTAGGGTTTTGACGATTTAAAAATACTTAGCAAAGTCCATTTAAATAAAGAGCTTTTCATTTCATTTTCATTTCATTTCATTTCATATTGACATGAATGCACAATGACTTCAAGACAGAATTTGATATCTTTAAAAGTGCATTACTATAGTTAAATCAGTTGTAAAAAACACAATTGAAATTTATGAAACTCCAAAACAAAAAGTGCTACGAGACAAAAGTTCAAAGGCAATTCAACATGGAATTTTGTTAGTGAATACTAAGCGTTTTTAATATACATAATGGAAAACAATGAAAAGTGTTTATGAACGAAAATTTAGATGAAATATTTATTTATGGACTTGAATCAGTAAAATTAATATAGATCAACTGATTGCTTAAACCTGCTGTTTAAATGTAGAAGTGAATTTCTCAAATTGTGGACCTTTGCGTTTACTTTATGCAAAACTTAAGGATAGAGTTTGCAAATAAGATATTGGTCAAGTTGCACTGTTTATAAAAGCTGGGAATACGTAATCAGTACCTAATACTAAGTTAGTAGTTACAGTTCAATGTATTAGCTAATGACAATAAACGACACTTGACTATGACTATGAAATCTATGAAAACTATAAAACATTGAATTTATTTAAAATTTTATTTGGTCAAGTACTGAGATGGGACAGGACAGATGACGACAGAATTTTTGTAGTTTTACGTTTTTATTTTAATTTGCTACAATTCCTAAACATTGGTCGTTTATTGAGCCATCCTGCATATAGTCCCGACCTGGCACCTTGTGACTTTTTTCTGTTACCAAAAACTAAGAACGGCGAGGCTGTCGAAGAGTATGAAAAACAGGGAGAATAATTTGAGAAACAATAAATTAATTTTTGACGTCTAATAGTATTTTTTTCTTATTCATTTACAAACTTTTAGTGCGCACCACGTAGCACCTTCTTTTTCGGAAAGGTAAATCACTAAATCACGTCAAGAATCTGTGTAATTTTATTGTCGGCAACCTTTCTATGTTGAGTGAAGGAATAGTGTTCTATTGGGTTATATTTGATTCAAGCCGATCTTTGGAAACTGGTTTTACAGAATATGTGCCTAGTTACGAGTAACATTTCTCGAATAAATCCATGGAAGCGGTAAGCGGTAAAAAATAGGTATTCCTTTTTTGAACGTGAAAAGCTAAGCTTTTGGTAATTGACGATATTCGACGTTATCGATGGAATGGATGGAAGAGAGCTTAACCTACTTTTACTTTCTCGTAAACGTACTATAGAGGAAGTCTTGTAATCGTCAAAAAGTCTAGCTCGAGATTTTGACGGATTTACACGTTTTGGACCCCCCTGCCTCCCCGAGACCAAAAATATTTTTTTTGGAATTATGCCTGTGTCTGTGTGTCTGTGCGTTAGCACGATAACTCCAGTATGCTTTCACTTATTGCAACCAAATTTAACATACATGTATAACATCAAAATGCAAGGTTGCTATAAACTTTTGAGTCGTCGATCACGAAAGTTAAGCAACCAAGTGCGTGGTCGGTACTCGGATAGGTGACCAAATTTTAACATGCATGTATATATGTATGTACATATGCATGTATATGTATGTATGTACATCAAAATATAAACTTTTGAGTCGTTTTCGGTATACGAGAAAGTCAAGGGGAGACCACTCCCAATTTTAATATTACCTAATTACTGGAACACAATATTGCCACATTACTGTTGGCGCTACTTTGATAAGATGGTGGTTGAGCATGTGAGGAAATATTAAGTGTCTCTTTCATAGGATCCAAGGCAGTGTATACCAAACTATCAAATTAACTGCCAGATATTTCCTAATCAGGCAGGATCTGTAAGATCGGCTCCAAAACTTAATAAAATAAATTACTCGAAAAATCTTGGAAATTACCTGTCAACAAAACTCCGCCCAGCCTTAGCAGCGCGACGCTCCACCGGTGATGGCTGGCTGGAATCTTATCCTGAATCCTCCTCCAGACTACATCCACAGGCACGTAGTACACCAGGGCGAATGACAGGATCATCACGCTCGCTACCAGCACTTTGGCTACCTGTGCCAGTCTGTGAACCAATCACCATCACTAGTATTAAGGTTTGGTATGCAAATTAATTAGATGCCGGTTTGGTTAGGTCCGTAAATTAATAATAATAATAATAATATAATAATATATTTTCACGCTCACACCAATTATCTAGCCCGAAGTAAGTATCATTAAGAACTTGTGTTACGGATACTAGATAACGGACATTTTTTTTTTTTTTTTTTTTTAATATACATAATAATTATAGATATTTTTATAAATAAACTTATATAAATATATAAACAACCATGACTCGCAAACAAACATTCGTGTTCGTCACACAAACATTTGCCGCTACCAGGATTCGAACCCGGACCGCTTGATGTGAAGCCAGCTATACTGACCACTCCAACATAAGTTGATTCATGACCTGTGGTTGGCAGACAAGCATACGGACTGCTTGGTGGTCAGTAGCCACCGTAATCTATAGTTCCTTACAACACTGATGTGACACTAGCGCGCTGCCAACTTGCTACCTTCGCTACCACTTGGATCTCTGGCGACCTTTCTCACCAATAGAAACACTACGCCACAAAAATGTAGTGTTATTTGCCTGTGGTCTTCTGTAAGGTGGAGGTACTACCCAGATTGGGCTGCTCCCGATTAGAGCGAAGAGTCCGCTGTACCCTTCACAGACATCGAGTACATAATTCACAGACATTTATATTGTTCTATTACACTACTTAGTTTATTTGCAATATGCTTCAGCTGCCCAGGGGTACTGTACTGAGTCCAGGACTTAAGTTAAGGTCGCTATAAGGACATTGGTGGGTCTTAAAATCTACCTCCGAATGCTACTATGTCCTGCAAACAGGATTTAAGTCGGAAAGTTTTTCTGCCGAAGTTTCTAGGGCTTTTGATCCCTAAGAGAGAGGCATACTTGAGGCTGTCTCTACACGGACAATTCCATTACTGTACAGTTTTGTGATATCGTTTACATTTTATTCTCTATCGCTTACGTATGCTGGGCTTCAGCCTAGGATTTGATCAATATTTTCCTAATATTAACTAGTGCTCTGATAAATTCCGCACCTTATAGAGATGGTAACTCTTGTAAGTATCTACTATCGAGCAAATTGAATTTTCCATCTTATCGCAGTCAAATAACTCGACATTTTCGAACTACGAAAATTCGTTTTTCTGAGGACCCTTTTTCCCCTAATTCTCCTGTTATTTTAAGGACTACGCGTGCTGGTCTACCTTATCACTGACAAACTGTGGCTACCAAAGCGAACTAAGAAATTTGGCAACTCGTTTCTTTGTCGCACAATCAAGAAACGGAATTCACTGCCCGCACACGGGTTCCACCCTTCCTACAATCCTGGGTCATTCAAAAAAGGCGTGAAGAAGCACCTTGCAGGTCAGCGAGGCGAGGGTGGCGGCGGTTTATCTCTCGCACTAGCTATCTACGCATTAGGACTCCACTTCTGCTTACCATCAGGCGGAATGGAGTCATTTACTTGACCTATTTATAAAAAAAGTGGTGCTGTGTTTCTGTCGGTGAATAAGATTGTTAGAAGTCCACCGGGTATACATATAAAAAGCTGGTTTCCAGCGTCGATTTACCAGCGCTTGTCGGTGTTTATCAGTACTGCTAACCGCTACATCAAGCAAGCTGATATAGGCAGGAGCTACTTTTCTATAGTAGTCTGTAAAAACAGCGCTGATCGGAGCAGGTCCGCACTTTCCAGAGACATTCCGAACTCATCGCCGCATTCTCCATAAAAGTATAGAGAATAGACCAGTACCGGAAAGCGTTGGCAGAACAGAGCTACTAGCTACTGAACGCAGAAAGCTAGTCTAATAAGTTGGTTTTGTCAACGAACAGCCTATAAAATTCGACAAGGCCTCTCCTTGTCATCGAAGGAGGTTCACGTTTGACCAATGCGGATTGGTGGACGGATAAGGCATCACCCCACATCCTCCAATGGGTGTCCATTGGAGAATATGGTGTGATGCTATTCTACTCTGCTGGCATCACACGGCACGTCAACGTCTATTAGACACTTAAACTGCTTAACATTAGAAAGCACGATTGCTTTGCATGTTACTGTGTAAAAAAATCTAATAACCATCCTTTTATATAAGAGGAATAAAACTCCAATTTAGTATATCTTATTCCTCCCAGACTGAGGTAATGATATTCAGTTACCTTCAGCTATTTATAAGGCTTAAAGGCACTTTACGACTTTCCCATAAAACGCGTAAGTTATTGATAATATGAATTTATGGGCCGTTTCGCGTTTAACTAATTTAAATATATCATGATTACTTTCTGAATTATCTTTCATAAAGTAAAACACTGCTACCACACGTTTACGATTAAATACTTCATTGTAATTGCCAAAGAGTCTCCGAATATGTCACTAATATTAAAAATGTGAAAGTTTATATCTGAAGTTTAGATGTTTGTTTCAATCGCGTAATGTTACACAATAAATATAGCCTGGATGGAACAGTATACTTTTTTTGTTAGTTCCTGAAGTATGAATCCACTGATTTACCAGCGATTAAGTGAGCAAAAGTTATCTTATAAAATTAAAATCCGAACAAAGGCTACCAAGGCCGCGCATCTTCCGCAGAATGAGCGAGAATCCGATCCATATTTAGTTTACACTTTACTCAATATATATAACGCTCATTTTGCTATGTAACAAAAAAAAACTTATCTATTCCTTCCACATTGTATATTGTGCCGAATAGCTCGAAGAATTAGGGAGATTGTGATGAGTGATGCCTTTACAGAATATAAGCTCAATTGACAATCGCGAATGCTTTTATACCTATGCTATATGAAGTAGCAAAAATCGGTTACACTGACGATCGAAGCTAAACAAAAGGTCATGTTTGATAGACTCGGAATAAGAGAAAATCAACCAAAGTGCCTGAAAGCTCTGCGCTAAAATCACGGTCCATAACTCTTAGAAAAGGGGCGAAAAACACATAAGTATAATGTTCCCATTCGCTATTCCCATCGGACATCTGTTCTTCGATGTATGGGTCGTTACAGTCACAGGTTTTTTTTCGTTTCAAAGTTTTATCAAATTTATTGATATATGTATTTTTTAAATATTCCAAAAGGCTATGTTTGAAAGCCTGTCTGTGAGATCGAGTCAATTGGGTAATACTAAAATAGCGCTCCGAATTACTAAACTTAGACCTAAGTTTAGATTACTGTCAATTGGGTAATACTAAAATAGCGCTCCGAATTACTAAACTTAGACCTAAGTTTAGATTACTAAACTTAGACCTAAGTTTAGTAATTCGGAGCGCTATTTTAGTATTACCCAATTGACTCGATCTCACAGACAGGCTTTCAAACATAGCCTTTTGGAATATTTAAAAAATACATATATCAATAAATTTGATAAAACTTTGAAACGAAAAAAAAAAATACAAAAAATCTCTGACGTGGTCAAGTACCTACAGATCAGGGTATAGGTTATATTATGTATATCATAGGTTAGTTGGAAGAGCAGTCAGACCCAGATTACGGAAGGTTGTAGGTTCAATGTCCGTCTCGGTACTTGAAAGGTTTTTTTACTTTCAAGTTACAAACGAGACATTACTAAGTTTGGATCAAAAGGAATAGAGATTCCTTAAGACACCACCGGCGGTGTAAAGTGGAAGGTATTGTCTGATTTATGTCATGGAAATAATTCATAATTCATTTATTCACCATTAATTTGATACAATATCAGCACATTAATATAGTAAGTTAGGTCTTAATCTAATTGTACAAATCAACCTTCAAGGCATTGTGAATTGTTTATAAAAATTGAGATTAGTAATGTACGTACGTGAGCAATGTCAAAGATAAATTATAATAGTCAGTTTTACATTAATTAATTATTAATTAAATAAGGCATTGTGAATTGAAACTATAAAAAAATAAATAAAAATATGATTAGTTTTGTACGTGAGCAATGTCAAAGATAAATTATTTCCATTGATTACATTGGTTAATGAATAAAATGTCAAATAATAAGTAATTTTAAATCTATAAGTCAAATAGTAATTTTTTTATTAAAATACTCCTTAATATTATATAATGGTTCCGATATTAATAGCCTCTTTAGACTTCTCTCAAATTTACTACCTTGGAGGGCCTTCAGATTACTCGGCAGATGGTTGTAGACTTTAGCTGCCATGTAGTATGTCCCATTTCTAAAAAGCGTGAGATGCGGACGAGGTAATACTAAGTCATCTCCACGGCGAGAGGCATAACGAAGAGACAAGTCTCCGATCCTTTGGAAATAATGGCTGTGCTTCCTCACAAGTCTACACAATTCAAATATATAGACGCATGTCACAGTTAGGACTCGGTATTTTAAAAACAACGTTCTGCAAGTTTCTCTCCGACCTGCCAATGCTATAATCCTTAGGCAGCGTTTTTGTAAGATGGTTACGTCCATGACATCGGTCGAGTTGCCCCAGATGATGATACCATACCTTATCCAGGCCGCAGCATGGCTGTGATATGCAACAAGCGCGCAGTGTTCGTTTGTGTTTTTTCGGAGCTCTCGGAGGGCGTATGAGAAACTGCTTAGCCTACTGACAACTGTACTTATGTGTTGTTTCCATGTCATATGGCTGTCCATGGTAATTCCTAGGAGTACAAAAGAATCAACTTCCTCAATTTTTCGTCCCTCGTGATTTACGTTTAGGGTTGGTCCTGTCCTTTGGTATGGCATAAACTTCATAACCTTAGTTTTTTCGTAGTTAAGTACAAGATCTAATTCAGTCAGATGTTTCTCGATTTGTACTAATGAGTCTTTTATCACATTATGTGCTACGGTTTCGTCTTTATAATCACAAGGTATCAAGAGGGTAGCGTCATCTGCGAAAAGTATAAGCTTAGAGGGTGCTTGTACCACAGAGGGAAGCTCGTTAATGTATGCAAGAAAAAGTAAGCAACCCAGTACGCTGCCCTGGGGTATAGAGCCAGAAACTAATTCAATGTTAGAATGATATTTTTGAAGCTCTCCAGTAGTTTTGTTTAAGTGCGTTATTTGTACTATCTGCTTTCTATTGCTGATGTAAGAGGCGAGCCATTTCTCGGCCTGTCCGCGAATTCCTAGGAGCTCTAACCTTTTCAACAGAATTTTATGAGAGACTCTGTCGTAGGCCATGGACATGTCCATGAAAATAGCGATTGCACATTTATTATTATTCAACAAGCTTAATATTTCGTAATTACAATCGAAAACAGCCGTTATCGTTGATCGATTTTCCCTAAAACCGTGCTGATTGCTATTTAGGATTTTATACTTTTCGAAAAAGGCGTAAATTCTTTTGCACATTATACTTTCGAAGACTTTTGAAATAACAGGTAACAGGGCAATAGGACGATAATTTTTGACGTCGGACTTGTCTCCTCTTTTATATATAGGCTTAATCACAGCAAGTTTCAACACATCTGGAAAGGTGCAATCTTCGTACGATTTACTTATGAGAAACGTTAGAGGGGGTACAAACTCATTCACGCAATACGCATAGAGGGACCCTGGGAGTTCGTCGTGCCCGCTGGTATTATTTCGTTTTAAATTTAAAATGGCCTTCCTCACATCCTTCTCTATAACGCTCCCCATAAAAAACGAATTATGTATCAATTTATTTTGAGGCAGATTCGAGGAAATTAAATTATTATGTGAATTTATGCTTAAAAAATATTTATTGAACTCCTCAGCAATTTTTTTGGGGCACATTATATTATTATTTTGTACTTTTAAGGCTATATTTTCATGTTTCAGATTTAAGGACTTACTCGTTTTTTCTTTTATCATTCTCCACATTTCTTTGTTCTTATTACGTGCTTTCATTAATCTATCTATATTATATTTTCGTTTTTCAGACATTATTAATTTCTTTAGTATTTTAGTATACATTTTTGAGTATGACTTTAAATTCAGATTATCAAATTTCGTAGTCAGGTAGCGCAGTACACGTTTGTGATAACAACACTTTCTTAAACCTTTTGTTATCCATTTTGTGTTACTTTTATTGGTTATTTTTATGTGTTTATATGGTATATAGGTATCCATTAGTAATTTTATTTCATTATAAAAATTATCGTTATTTTTATTAACATCAATATTTTTAGACAAAAAAATTATCCCAATTTATTTTACTCAATGCAATTCTATACATTTCCATTGAGTTTTTGTTAAATATTCGGGTGTATATTGTGTATTTTTGTTGTATCTTAATATCCTGTTTTTCTATTAAAATTTTCCCTATCAGAGTTTTATGGTCAGAGAGTTGATAATCGTGTATTTCAGTTTTCATATTTAGGTTTGCACTTACTATAAACTGATCTATGCATGACGAGCTATTGTTCGTTTCCCTAGTGGGTTCGTTTATAAGACAACGGAATCCAAAAGATCTGAGGATATTGACAAAGGTTTTGGAATTGCTTGCTTTATCTCGGATGTCTATATTTAGGTCACCAGAAATGATGATTTTTTTGCGAGTAATGTGTTTAGAAATATATCCTAACAAATTTTCTAACTGCTGGAAGAACGTCTCGATCTCTCCATCCGGTCGATACACAGATATTAGTATCAAGTTTAATTCTAAAACTTCAACTGCACAGAACTCCACAATGAACTCTTTTGTATAAGCTTGGATGTCTAACCTATCCTTTGTTGTTATATTATCGCGTGTGAATATAGCTACCCCACCGTGGACATGCCTTTCCCGAAGGTATTTGGCGCGCAAATCATAGCCCTCCAACGTGTAAAGATGAAAATTATTAGGCCGCAACCAATGCTCGCACATCACAATTATGTCTATATCGGAATCAATTAAGAATGCATTTACTTCATCCACTTTGTTTGACAAACATTGGATGTTTTAACACATAATAGTTAGACATTTAGGTACGAAAGGAACAATTTGTGTTACAATGCTCTACATATATTATTTCCTTATTAATATCTAACAGCAGATACATTAAATCTCTCATAACTAGTTTAAAACCTTGAATATTTATCCTACCAGTATATTTCGAAAACATGTCAAACGAATATGAGAGATTTTTGTTCGAGTCTAAAATATAACAATATTGGTGTGTCAAATTATTATGATAAAACGATCTATTAAACATTTCTACTCTTTTGTTATAAATATTAGCATTTAAAGAGTATTTAAACGTTGGTAAACTAATAACAATGTTTGTATGGGGAACCATCAAAAGCTTTTCTCTTAATTTCGAAACTAAATCATTGTAATTCTTGGAAACAGTAAAGTCATGTTCTCCCAAAAAAATGACACAGTAATCAGTGCTTGTATAATGCTCCAGTTTTTGTTCCAAACCACTTGTTAATTGGTCGATGCCCCCTCCAGTAACGCGATAGTGGCAAATATCCAGCTCTTCAAATTGACGTCTTATTGTTTTCGAAGTTTTATCACTCCTTATTGTACTAATTATGCATAGTTTAGTCTGGGTTTTTAACTTTGGTATACTGAGAGTATCGCCATCTATTGTTGAGGATTTTTCTTGACGATATGTGTTTGTAATAAATCTTTCGTGGGTAACATTCTTTCCTACAGGTGGCGGTATAATCATTGATTGAGCGACATTTGGATTTTCAATCGGCCGTTCCTGTTTTTTACTTTTTATTTTCTTCTCCGTCTTATTTATAGTTTTCTTAGTCAAAGGTGTCGATATAAAAGGGCTACTAATTTTTGTGCTAATATTAAGGTCATCAGTACTAACAGTTTTGTATAACTTAATAATTTTGTCTTGTTCATCAATTTTTCTTAGTAGTTTTTGGTTATTCAGGTTCAAAATGTCAATTTCATTATTTGCTATTTCTAATTGTTGTTTTAAGTGCATTATTTCGTTTTTCAAATCCTCGACGATCAAATTATTTTCACTAATAATTTCTGGAACACTGTACGACGTTTTATCGCATATCATACTAGTATTTAAGGAACTTGTAGAAATATATGATTCAGATAGGTCTGGTAAAGACGTAGCTTTATTTTTCTTACGGAATGTAATATGCTGCTCACAGTCATCTAGCTCTTCTGTTTCGCTTTGTAAGGTATCAAATGAGGTTTCATGGCCGGAATTTTCATGTATAGTAATATTATATTTACATTTGTCGCATTGACATTTTTTTCTATTTGCTGGTGTCATAAGATAGAAATTTTTTTCACTAATGCTTGTGCAGTCCAAGTGATAATAATGTTTGCATTTTGTGCATATTATGAAATCTCTTTTTAATATCTCTTTATTGCATTGTCTACAGTAATGCGCCATCTTGTGGCGAGTAGCAGCACTGAAGTCGATACTAATGCCCTCTGTCGAGGTACGCCGTAACTACTGCAAATTGTGCTATACTCGTGCTATTTTTAAGCGCTATCTAGCGCTGGGCGGATAGCTTGTTGTAATATTGTTCTGTTTGAATATTTTAACGTTCAAAATAAACAAATATAGATGCGAATTTCTTTACAATTACGTCCGAATTTCAAATAGTATTGTATATTCTTGTACCTGTGAGGCTCCACAAAAATACTGTATTCTATGTTGAAGATCTTCTTTATTTATTCAAAAAATCACCTTTTAGTATTTATGTAGATTTTTCTATTTTTCTTACGTCTTCTTCTATATTCTGATTCACTAACACTTCTTATACACACTTAGACATAAACTCACGCACTCAATATGAATTAACTGTAAATTAGGACTTAATTCTATTTTTAATAATTATTTTTATACGGAGCTGATGTGAACCGTGCGCAACTAGCGCCCTCTCTCTATAATCGAATAATGAAATTCTATTGGCGTAAATCAGACTTAGCTCAAGTGTGACCAGAGTTTTACCGGGGTAAAGATTTTTATTAGAAGAATCTACTTACATCTCATCTTGAGGTAGATTGAGGGTCAAGCTCCCTCGGACACCCTCGCCGAAGCTCAGGTAGCCGGTGAAGCCCACGAACCCGTATAACAGTACGACGGCGGACATCGCGATGTTGAGCACTCCAGGACAACCCAAGAACTGTTTAGGCTTAGCCATCTCATTCTCTATGGGCATCACCACGCCTATACCTTCCATGGCGAAGAGGCACGTGCTTAAACAAAAAAAGAGGTCAATGATTTATTTCTTATAAAAATGATAAAAATGATTCCATCCCATCTGAATGCTAAGTGAAATTGGAGTACCAAGTAGTATAGAATAGATCTTAAGTTGGTACAAATTAAAAACAAGATTACATTCAAACTTAACATAAAATAAATAAATAAAACAAATAAAAGGTCTTGATATCGAAACACTTAAGAAAGTCACGTTCCATAAATAAATCATAAAATTTACTACCTACTGAATTAAAATTGATATCCGGAATTCTGAGAAAGTGTCCTGGGGGTTTCATAGCGATAGTATATCTAAATTCGTCATCATAGGCCATATTGCTTGGTTATTTACAAAGTCTTAGCTTTCGCTACCAACTTACTTAGAGCTACGATGGACCATATGATTTATCGCCAATGTGATGAAACGCCAGAAACGTAACAAATAAAACATTTTGTTTTATTTGTTACGTTTCTATTTGTTACTTAGCCTACGGGCCCTGGTTGTTGGCTTTTGTTTGTTGGTTCACTGAACGTATAGTTAATCATTGGATTTGAACCCCTTTTATGTACTTAGTCGATTGTCTGGCAACCTGTCACTCTTTTGATTACATAAGCCCATAGCAGTAGGTAACTAACAAGCTCTATTGTGACTATTAGTTTGATAATATTACGTGTACACCTATGTGTTGTCTTACCTGATAAACGTGGGTATACCAGTGATGGAAGTAGCCAAGTTCCTCTCGGAGACATTAGGAGGGTTTCTCAAGCAGTAGTAGATGGAGATGCATATGGAGGCCAGCCAGACAAAGTTGGCGAATGCCGAGAATGGCACTAAGTACTTTAGCTTGGTGATCTGACATAATGGTATTAGGATCACGAGGGTCAGAGCGCAGTACACTTTCACTGTCCATAGCGGTCCACCATACACGTCCGAAATCTGAAACAGATTTTTAAAATTAATTATTTTTTCATGTCTTTATTTGCGAAATGAATGGAGTCTAATAAGGAATGCCGACGGACAAAATATCTATGCCCTACTACTTATTATTTACCAATAAGTTTATAGGTAGGTATAACTGGAAGCCACCAATAAAAAGGTGAAGACAAAAAAATTTAACTTGAAACTTCTTATTTCCTATTTGTCTTTTTCTAACCAATAGAGCACACGTACGTTTAATAGGTCATGCGTACGTACGTCATTATATCTGCGAACACATATGACTTGTGCGGTGATTTAGAAAGAGTCAGGTAGGAAATGGAAACATTCAAATAGGTATTTTAAGTTATGATTTAGATAGGTTTAGGTTTGGTTAATCTGCCGATAAGATCCAAAATCTATCGCATTAATCAAAGTTTAGAAGTAGCGTAGTAAAGATCTTTCGAACTAACGTGCATCGAAGTTCAGTAGTATCGCAGTAAAGGTCTTTCGAACTAACGTGCATCGAAGTTCAGTAGTATCGCAGTAAAGGTCTTTCGAACTAACGTGCATCGAAGTTCAGTAGTATCGCAGTAAAGATCTTTCGAACTAACGTGCATCAAAGTTCAGTAGTACCGCAGTAAAGATCTTTCGAACTAACGTGCATCGCAGTCTTGTAGCATCGAATTAGCATTCATCGATATTTTGTGCATCGACATTCCGTATTAGACTCAAATGAATGAAATAGTTTTGTCTTGACGTAATACTATCAGTCGTAGGTATCAGTTAATGTTTTATTGTAAGGAAAAAAACAAACCTAATCTCCAAATAAAATTGAGAGGGTAGGCAAATAATGAATGGTGAAACGATAATGGAGGAGAAATGAGAAGGTTTGTTCCAAAGTTTCAATACAGGTAAATTAACACGCTCGTTAGCGGCGTCTTAAATACATGATCAGTTATGAGACAAACAGTTCCTAATATCAGGAAATCATTCTGTTCTCCATACCTGTATAAAATTCTAAGGATTAACATACTCGTAAATCACTTTTGTGGTCTTGTAGAGATTCAGGGATCCCGAATTTAATCCCTATTCTTATGTAGGTAGTCGGTATTTTTGTACGATATTTTTCCGAAGGAAAAACAGAATATTTACATTACTAAGAAAAGGTATATAAGGTAAGTACTTAAGCGATACGTACGACCCTTATTATTGTTATCGTTTGGATATTGCTAGGCTACCGGCTACTAACCTACGGCTTTGTCTCAATTCTAAGCAAAACATTTTCCACCCTATCTCGAAAGGTATCTTAATTCTTTATTTCCTCGAAAAATACCTTGAATTTATAGCGTTTAACAGAAGTCGTGGGCATTCATTTGCATTTATATCGAAAACCGTTTTGGTGGCAGGTTTGTAGGTAATGTTACAATTTGTCTTAAGGACTTAGCAATATAACTTGGAAAGTTAAATAATATGTTTGAAAATAACTCATATGAAAAAGTGGAAACGGAAAACAAGAAAACTATCCTGTGTACCTTTCGCTATGCCATCTAACTGACTTACACAAGACAGATCACGACTAATTTATTCAAGTCTTTCGTCTCTTATTATGTTCACAAGTATACAAATATTGGCCACATTTTTATCATATTTTTTGCTTTTTGTTTAATTTGGTACGGATGACAGCAGATTAGTTTTTAATTTTTTTTATAATAAAAACTTGTCGGATAATTTGACATTTATTTACCTCAAAATCTAGCTTAGGCGTCCTTGTGATATTTTTTAATGTAACTGAGACGTTCATGAAAATAAAAGACATTGATTTCGTATACCCACTTGCGTCACATGTGATGCATGCACGTGGGATTGGGTTTATAATTGTATCATATGTGATGCAGGGACAGTTGACGTGTTAAAAATCATGTCAAACAAATTCAATGGTAAGTCTTCACTTGGTACCATCATCACTAGCTGCCAGACCATAAGCTGTCAACATTATTTACAAATATGGACTTTGTTAAGATAGTTGTAGCTTACCGAGCAGATTTGAAACCAGTCTACTTACAAAATAGAGCACGAATTGTCCCTCTGGGTAAATCATGGATGTAAATCCATCATCATCATCCTAGCGTTTTCCCGGTTGTGCCCTTAACGCTTACGCGGTAGGGCCTTCCTAATCTACCTAGCCTAACCCAGTTCGCGCAATTTTCTGCATGCTAGGTGGATAAAACGTTGGCAGGTAAGTTCTCCTTCGCAACATAACGTTTCTTAGACCTGCCTCTTTTACGAGGATTGAATCAGGACCTTTGAGTTCAAGAGCTGTAGGCAAACTCTAGAACCATAAACCGGCATGAGGTAAGTATCGTTGGGTATGTGGTTCAAGGTATTTATTTATTATAATATGTTGAAGACATTTCTTTGCAATCCTCTGAGTGAAATTAATCTTATCTTATAAGCGTTTTAAGGCTACAGTAATAGATAATCTTCAGCAGTTAGTCTTGTTAGAAGAATTTTCCAGATATCTCACCTGCTTAAAAGACTCAGCAATAACCACTACGTATACACAGCAAGCTCCTAAGTGAGTTAACGCGAGCGCCCAGTCTGCTAGCTCTCTGTAACGAAAATAGGTCGTAATTTTAAATTATATATTAATATTCAAGACGAAAGTTGTACATACATTCTGTTTACATGAAGATTTGGAGCAAAGAAAGGGGATGGGTGTTTAAGAATTCTTCAACAGAATACTCTTCATCTATCTACGCCAAATAATTCCTCGACATACACACTCATATATTATCACGCTCTAATCCCAAAAGGTCGAGATGTTTTTCGGTAGGTAATATTCGATTACCCATAAAGTCACATATGGCATTATATGCCATTCAGTGTCTCAATAGTCACAGGTTGTCAGCTTATCGACAACATCTTCCTACCCTGGAAAGAATTCACTATAGAATTCAAAAGTGAATTCTTTACGGGGTATAGGGTACAGACTAAAGAATTCTTCGTATGTCATATATGTAGTGATCTCAGATGATATAAGTTATATGATCTGAGGTAGTGATCGTGACAAATGCTTGGGCATAGTTTTATCGCATGGCGTGGGTTGCTTAGGAATGCTGTTGAGGGTTGTTTCGTCATTGACCCCTTGCTTGGTGCGATAGTCTGAACGGGATTGGGAATGGAATTCATTAATCTATTCATACTAATATTTTATAGAGGAAAGATTTGTATATTTGTAATGAATAGACTTAAAAACTACTGGACAAATATTAAAAATTCTTTCACCGTTAGAATGTTACTTTTTCACTGCGTAACATAGCCTATATTTTATTGCAAAAATATATATGTGGAGAAAGTCGCGAGTTGGTTAGTTAATAATAAAACAGTAGAGCTTACCTAGCAAACGACGCAAATTTTCTAACTGGCTTTGGTCCATTTTGGAAGACTAATTCACAAGTGTCCGCGTACCCCAACGCAGGCTTTTTCACTTCAATGCAGAGTTGCTGCGAAGTTTTTACCTGGAAATAACGTATTACATCTTATTATTACGGTGGGTATATTTTGAACTTCATTTCTTCTTAATGGTAAGCAGTGGCGGCGTAGGGTAGATTGGAACACAAGGAACTAAATGGTAGCATTCTGAAACCCCAACAACAGTGCGGACCGCTCCCTCCACCCCGTCCTTAAGTCGCCACTGATAGTAATTGTGATAATAAGAGTTAAGACTAAAGCCGAAGGTTCCAAAGCGATTTTCATAAGGAACCCTCAACCAACGAGGGACTGGCTATCCTATCATTGACTGCCTAAACACAATATACTAGAAAAATGCACTGAAAAATCGACTTGTCTCAGGCGGGACTCGAACCCGCATCTTCCACAATCCGGGCGGATGCGCTGACCATTACGCCACCGAGACACTGCTTTTCGCTGTCGAAATTTGTCAGTGCTTGGTGCTTATGTTTTTATGGTAAACATTGTTTCATCAAATCTTTGAAATTTGCACTTCTAAGACCTGAACGAAATATTTTTGCAAATATTTGACGCCCAGTTAAGATGATACTAGAAAAATAAACTGAAAAAAAATTTTTTCAGTGTATTTTTCTAGTTTGTAAACGCAAAAATAAAATTATTCCACAATATCCCTATTCCTATATATTCCTATTCGTAAAGTTAAAATGAAGCATGCTCCTTCACCTTGGCTTACACAAGACATTAAACTGTTGATTGACAAGAAAGCAGCCGCAAAAACTAGATATAAACATCGGCCTAACGACAGTAACTGGGAAAAATATGTTACAATACGCAATCACTGCAACAAGGTGTGTAGGAATGCCCAACGCCAGTACTTCCACGCTTCTGTTGAAAACGGAGATCCATCAAAGGTCTGGAAATTTCTTCGTTCTATGGGTATTGGGAAGTCACGTCAAACGGCAACGCTTGGCGGTCTTGATTTAAACTCCTTAAATACACATTTTTCTTCAACGTCTGACTTTGATAGATCTACAAAAGTCGCTTCATTAAATTATTTGTCATCACTTCCCATCCCGAATCACCCATCTTTTTTCTTTAATCAGTTCCCGGATTGTGATGTTAAGAAGAGTGTACTGTCTATTACATCGTCTGCAGTGGGCTGTGACTCATTAAGTCGTAAGATGATAATCCCTATCCTTGATGACATCCTTCCTGTTATTTCCCATATCCTTAACTATTCCGTACAATCTGGTGTTTTTCCCTCAGCGTGGAAAGATGCCCAAATTACTCCTTTACCTAAAAAATCTAATCCTGAATCCTTCTCCGACTACCGCCCTATTTCCATCCTTCCATTTCTCTCAAAAGTTTTAGAGCGGTTAGTCCACGATCAGCTTATCTCGTTTCTTTGCCATAACCAACTCCTCAATCCTTATCAGTCCGGTTTCCGTTCGGGTCACAGCACTGCCACTGCTCTCATCAACATCACAGACGATATAAGATGGGGCATGGAGAAAGGCTTTATAACTATACTCTCTCTCCTTGATTTCAGTAATGCCTTTAATACCGTGGATTTCGATGTGCTCCTAGGTATACTACGCTCTATTAACATATCTCCAACGGCAATTGATTGGTTTCGTAGTTACCTGTTTGGACGCCGGCAGAGAATATGTACTGAAGACTCAGTGTCTCGATGGTGCTATACTTCTGCTGGGGTTCCGCAGGGTGGCGTTTTATCTCCCTTACTCTTTTCTATTTTCATAAACTCTATCTCTAATCAATTGTCTTCGTCCTACCACCTTTATGCAGATGATTTACAAATTTATTGTCAAGCGCCACCAGAGCAATTCTCAGATGCAGTAAACAAATTAAATAGTGACTTAGTTCAGGTTTGTAAGTGGAGTAAATGTTACGGTCTCCAAGTGAATCCTACTAAAACACAAGTAATTGTTATAGGTAGCCCTCGAATGACTTCTAGAATTGATGGGACTGTAGCGCCTAAGGTTGTCTTCGACGGAACTCACATTCCTTTCAGTAATACGGTGAAGAGCCTAGGACTGTACTTCGATGTAAATTTGTCTTGGAGTTCACACTTACAAGAAGTCAGCAGGAAAGTCTTTGCTTCAGCGGGTTCTCTTAGGAGACTTCGCAATTTCCTTCCCACTACTACTAAAGTTGCACTTGCTCAATCTCTCCTTCTTCCAATCCTTGATTATGCTGACTCCAGTTTCTCTAATATAACCGAAGAACAACTAAATAAACTTGAGCGACTCCAAAACTTCTGCATACGGTTTATATTTGGTTTACGTAAATATGACCACGTTTCTGAATTTCGTACTAAACTCAAGTGGTTGCCAATTCGCCTTCGCCGGGATGCACACATTGTTTCCCTTCTTTATACTGTCCTGTTTTACCCCAACACTCCTTTTTACCTAAAAGACCGATTCAAGTTCCTTAACGACACGCACTCGCGAAATTTGAGATCGTCGGAGAATTTGAGGTTAGAGACTCCAGCACACTTCACCAGATTCTATAATAAGTCTTTTACTGTACAGGCTGTTTTACTGTGGAACTCCTTGCCTGTTCACATACGGCAAGCACAAACCCTGAACACCTTTAAAAAACTGGTGCATGAGTACTACTTATCACTGTAATTACCTATACAATCATTATGTATTATTATGTTAGCCAAGTATGTATGTATTTACAATTATGTATATATGTGTGTATGCATATATTATGTATATATATTTAGCAAGTATATATTGTGCTTCATGTATGTATATTTGTATTTGTTTATGGTAAGTACTAGTATATGTATGTTTATGATATTTTACTTGTTTTATCTTAATTTGATACATCGCCATCTTCCCACAATTTCTGTACATTTTTGAAATCCTGTCCATCCTAAGGTTACCTGGAAGAGATCGCTTTTAGTGATAAGGTCGCCCTTTGTACAAATCTTTCATAATTGTTTTGTCGCATGTCTATGTCTAATTGGTTGATGTACAATAAAGCTATATTCTATTCTATTCTATTCTATTCTATGCTGTTAACACTTTTATAATGGCTACAGATTTTGATACTATTTCCAATGGATTTCGGAATAAAATGTACATAAATTAAGTACTTAAAGGCTACACAGGGTAGCGAAGGTTATTAGGGTGGGCAGCGCGAGTGTGTCATGTCAGTGTTGCAAGCGTGTATAGGCTTAGGTGGCTGTTATCACCTGACATGCCGTATGATTGTCTGGTAACCATATAATATAAAAAATACCTTTTCTTTTAAGAATTATGTTATGTTAATGCCGCATCTATTTTCCGAGTTCTGCAGACACAAACGTAATAATAAAGGAAAAATAATTTTGATGGTCTAATGTTTTTTTTTATGCGTTCGTAGCAACAAAATACCAGGAAATTGGTACCAGTCGATTTGCTTTATGTACTCAGAAGTGGATTAACACTTTAGTACTATGCCATAGTAACTAGTTACCATGCCACCATTTTGTGTGATGACTGTTTTAGCAAAGTACTAAAGTGTGTACAAAGTACAAGAACAATTATGTCGTGTGGTATTGAATATAGAGCTGGTACAAAATTAGGAGTCAGTCTATTTTGTTTACTCCTCGTTATGAAGATTATTATTTACACTTTATATCTTCATTATTATGTTCCTCGGTCCATTTGCAGAGTTAGTTTTAAAGGGACTAACGACCTTTTGGAACTTAAGTACGCAAATAAAGTTCACCTAACTACTTCTAATTAAATATCTGCATCGTCAACTTCGAGCCTTTTCTCTAATCCGTTAAAGTTTAAATTCCACAGCCTGTTGCATATTTAGAAAGTTCACCATTTTGTGTGATGACTGTTAGCAAAGTACTAAAGTGTGTACAAAGTATAAGAACATTATGTCGCGTGGTATTAAATATAGAGCTGGTACAAAATTAGGAGTCAGTCTATTTTGTTTACTCCTCGTTATGAAGATTATTATTTACACTTTATATCTTCATTATTATGTTCCTCGGTCCATTTGCAGAATTAGTTTTAAAGGGACTAACGACCTTTTGAAACTTAAGTACGCAAATAAAGTTCACTTAACAACTTCTAATTTAATATCTGCATCGTCAACTTTGAGCCTTATCTCTAATCCGTTAAAGTTTAAATTCCACAGCCTGTTGCATAATTAGAAAGTTCACGGCACTTGCAGTTATGTCACTTTAACAGCGGTAATGATGGCGCGCAACAAAAGGTCTAGTATGGATAATTTTATTATTACGCCATTTTGTAATAAAACAACGCAACAATAGGTTTAGATAAGCAAGTTAAAGTTGCTTGCACATTTTTAATTGAAGTTCTCAATTAAACAATTGTTAATTAGGTTACGTGACATAATTTGATGCCGTCGGCGTTGTGGTGGAGTGGTCAGTAACGCTGCCTGCACGTCGGACGGTCCGGATTCGAATCTTGGAAGTGGCCACAGGACACAGCGGTAATGGTTAGTGTTTGTGTGATTAACATAAACATTTGTTCACGAGTCATGGTGTTTATATAATTATTTTATTCTATTTATAAACATAATATCTAAAGGCGTGATTTTCGAAAAGCGCTGTATGCATTTCAGGAGAAAGATCTTTTATATTGCATTACAGGCAACTATTTTATCAGAGAAAATATGGCGACTTGTGATGGCGGCTATTGTTCCAGTCCAGTGTGTTGAAAATCGTAGCAACCCAACTAGCAAAATATTGTGCTATAAAAGGCACGGCCACGTTTTTGTTTTGCCGTTTAGTTCAATAAAGGTGACTTTATAAGTTGAATAGATGTGGTATAAACATTTACTCAAACGGATTTGGGCGCAAATTATATCACTAATCGGTGGAATAGGAGCTGAATAACTGCGAAATGAAGGAACTAAATTGTGGTATTATTATAGAGTAACAGCAGAAAGAAAATACTTTAGCGCAGTAACGACAATCTCGCTACGTCTATGTCACAATTGACGGAGTAAGAGAAATTTAGTTGCTATTATGCAACAAAGTAATGGTATAAAGGGTTCCGATATGCTACAAATCGATATTTCAATGCAATAAAGGCGAATAAAATGCGATTATTCCGAATATTGAGTTCTGTTGTTGTTATGAAGTTGCCGTTATTTACTTTTTTTATCATATAATAGCCAAGCCGACACAAAGTACAGTTCTTCGTCGTGATACAATAAAAAACAAGGTAAGTCGTCCATCTTAAATATTAAAATTATCATACAGAAGATATTATGTTTAAAAATTGTGGTCTATGGTATGCGTGAATCTATGTGCGAAATTAATTTATAGATAAAATGATATGCCTTGTTTAACATATATTTGTGGGCCTTGCTAAAAATGTAATATTAATTAGTAAATATCAGAAAATATTATTATTTTTAAGAATGTTGTCATTACAGAACACTTATTCGACTATGTTTTGAATAATTGCGACACTGTTGAATTTATACCTAGAACATAACGCAGCCATATTTTAGCATTTTAGGGTTCCTTAAACAAAGTAGTTATGAAAAAAGTTAATACGTTCGGCCAAGAAAGTGGTCTGGACTAGTTTTGATAAAATGTCATTTGTAAGTAAAGCATCGTTAAGGTTGAAGTTATGGACTTTTTGCATGGGAAAATCATCAGTGTTGTTAAATAACGTGCGAATGATTTTCAACCTTGAGGTGATAGAATAAACGTCAGTAATTATAAATCTATGGATAGAACACTTTCTTGGCTTGACTGTACCTACTTATGTGTATATGTAGGTATGTAAGTTAGCTAGTAACTCGTAACTACATATCTTTATCACTGACTTTTGTTTTTCTAGATGGTAGTTTATGTGGACATCGACACCGTGGAAAATAACACATTTTATACTGTTACAAAAATGCTACGGATGTGGAGTAGAAACAAAGGAGGATACCAGTAAAACATTACAACATTTCGTCATAAAAGATAAACAAATAAAATTACTACGACGTGCATCTTTTTTCTGGTGCAGCCATTGTGGCCTGTTCGCTAGGTATATTCATTACCCAAGCGATGAATGTTCCTTTTGTAAGTTGTGAATTTTGGGTGTTCCCAACCTCAAAGCTTGCGTATTAGTTTGTCCTTGTTAAACGAATAACTTCTATTAAACAAAAATATCCTTTAATTCTCCGTGCACAGTATTCATAAAACTTTGTTGAATTCAATGTGTTTTTTTTTGGTGCCAATAAGGTTAGCTTTGGGTTGGCAACAACCAAAAAATCACCACGGTGAATAGGTGGAGTTTGTGCCATATTTATCTAAGTTTTTCTATTTTTTAAGATTAATAGGTTTATCGGCGGTTTACTCAAAGTAGCTATCTACATATTACAAAAGTCTGACATTATCAAAATAAAAATGGGTTCAATTTACATTCCTTTTAACTCTGACTAGCCCTGGTAAGTTATTTGGCTTTATTCCCAGTCACCCCCGTGGGGATTGCCATCGGAGGCGAATGGGAATAAAAATTCCCAGTCACCGCCGTTGCCGACTGGGAATTTTTATTCCCATCGCCTCCGGTTGCAATCCCCGCGGGGGCGACCGGGAATACAGGGTTATTTTGAGGATAGCAACGGGGTTCTTCAATCTTAGAATAACTTACTTTACAAAGTTTTTTTTATTTTATTATTAATAGGTTCATATTTCTTGGTTCCTCATTAGTGTTCAATTTAGAAGTATAAATATATTGTGATTGTGAAATTTCATATAATGTATAACTGTTACAGAGTAACAGTGTCTTTTGTTCCTGTTAGTTTATAGTGTAGTAGGTAATTGTAGTAGAAATATGAGCAATTAGAATACATTTTATTTTACTACTGCGTGTGATTTATGACAACAGATAGAGGTAATACTCCTGAATTTCATGCTTACTTATTTTAGTCGCGCATATTTGTAATTAATTGTACTCTTAAATATGTTAAACAACTTTTGTTCAACAGAAACTTCTAAAATTGAATATTGAAATGGCTTCTCCATATACAGTTTAGCAGCTGATTGGTGAGTCTGTATAGAGAAACCATTTTGTTTTAATTTTTAGAGGTTTTTGTTGAACAAAAGTTTTTTTGTTTCGACGAGCTAATTTCTTTATAAAATAAAAGTTAATTCTAAGATATACTTTATATTGATTTTAAAATAATAAAGGCATCACAGTGAGTTATGTAGTTTAATTTGAATCAACCCTTTGCATCACTCTCTTCACTTAACATTACCCATAAGGAACCTACTCTATCAGTTAAAAACGACAATCATTTGAGATATCATCATCACTTCGCGAGTTGATATGTAAACTGGAATCACTGGATACTTCCTGTTCTGTAGTGGATATAATATGACTTCATCTTCTGACAATCCTGCAGGCCCTTTTTGACAGTTGAAAGTGATGATCACCGAGTGAATTACACATCCATTGCTGTTTAACACGACACGCTATTATGGCACTTGTCGCGTAAAACAGCAATGTATACGTAATTTGCTCAGTGATCATCATTTTCAACTGTCAAAAAAAGATAGCGAATAGCCCCCCGGTGCTGTCTTGAAATTATATATCATCGCATACGGAACCACAATTGATATTTTATGTTACACTTGTCGAATTGGGCTGTCATTGGCTGTCATATATACCTTTTAATATTTTTTAATTTTTGTTGCACTTTTCGATAACCACCACTTAGCTTGATTTTATTCAATTTTTTATAGTCCATGTTGCTCAACTCAGAGAGGAAAAATATCATATATTTAAACTAAAGCCTATAAAGGTAACCAAATCTCTGTTATTGCTTAGTATATTTGATTAAATGTGCTACAGTAGCAGTTGAAAGTAAGTCGGGTTCAGTAGCTGAAATCTGGAAGTTGTTATTGAACTAGTCGATTTACAATGCAGTTATAGTAACTATGATGCTTTTCAGTCAATGAGCAGCTATTATTCTGCAAACAAGCGACGTTAAGGAAATGTTGATTAATAGCTGTATAGTTGCAACTTATACAGAAAAATAGGGATCTCAATTCAATTATAGCGCTACTATAACAAACCTATGTTGAATAAAAGAGTAAAATACACAATTATATGATTGTTGACTTATTGCGGCGTAAGTATGTAGAGTAAACGTTTATACGATATAGTTATAGCACTTTCTAGTAAAAATTACTAAAAGGTCACAGCTAACGGTTCTATAGCACAATATAGCCATTTCGTTGCAATTAATCAACATTTAAACGATCTACAGTGGAATAGTGGTACGCTTATTCGCCACTTTGCTAGTTGGGAAGCTCTCCTGGCGCGATACGGACTACTAGCCGGTGACGCTGACGTCAAGGCGGACATCATTCGCAAGTCCTCGATTGGTCATCGATTCCATTCGCTTTATAGCTCCCGACGCGGTTACTCATTACTATGGGAAGTATAATTGTAACGATTTTTATACGAAAATTATAAACGTTAAACGAAGGAAATAATGGTCTACATTTCGAGTACCACCCCAGCTGATGAAATCCCCAACACAGTAGATTAATATATCAAATCGAGCTTAATTAACATTATACTCACACGTTGCATTGTGTAAAGCCTTTAAAAAATCACATTACGCTTAAGAATTTTTTGTTTAGCAAAGGTTTTAATTCTTTATAGGACTAACTTGAAATAAGTAAGAAAGTTTTAAAGAGTGTCCATTATACTACCTTAGAACAAAAACATTTCAGTTACAGATACATAATCAACAAAATCAACCAAACATTTTAAGCATTTAAATAAAGCCATAAAGTAATAATACTGTACCGACCCCAAATAATTGTGAATTATGACTATTTCCAAATCAATACTATGAAAACTCTAAAAGTTGTTGAGTTTCTTGCCGGTTCTTCTCAGAACAAAGCCTCCTGGTAGACTCTGTAATCGATGGCATCAAAATTTACTTTCATAAGTTTCTTTCGCCATTTCTTCTCCGTCTCAGCATAATAATAATTATTTAAGTAAAATAATTATTTCGTCGAAATGGTGGTAGGGCTTTTGACGATTTAAAAGTACTTAGCAAAGTCCATTTAAATAAAGAGCTTTTTCATTTCATTTCATTTCATTTCATTTTCATTTCATTTCATTTACAAATTGTACCTAAATGAATAAAAAAAATAAGTTTAAGTTTGAATTAGGGGCAGGGTAGGAGTAAGAAGAAGAAATTAAGAGCTTTGGGTTCGTAATTTCCAACCTTACCCATTAGATTGAGGGTTTTTTCTCACATCATCATAAAAGCCCTTATAATTCGACTTACTGCTGAGACACAAGGCCTCTCCTTGTCCACCACGCTTGCCCGATGCGGATTGGTGGACGAAGTATAAGGTGATCAATACCCCCATAAATCTCCTTCGATGACAAGGAGAGGCCTTGTGTCCCAGCAGTGGGTCAAATTATAAAGGCTGTTATGATGATGATGAAAACAGCTATTATTAAAAAAATAGAAAAATAGACTGAAAAAAATCGTCTGTCCATGGCATGAATCGAACCCAGCATCTTCCGCAGTCTGGGCGGCTGCGTCAACCACTACGCTACCGGGACATGGCTTTGATCTCTTTATTTACGTTGTCAAGTTTATTGAACAACACAATTTTTTATTGTTCCATTTCGTTCTGAAATGGATTTTAGCAAAATTGGCTTATTTAAACACATTTTAAAATAACGAAAACGAATGAAAAGTTTTTCTATAAATATTTGGCGTATTTAGACATTTTCAAATTAAATCTGCCGTTTGGCTCTTTTAGTCAGGTCTCATTGGTGTATCTAATATGTCAAAATACTTACGAGAACATGAATGACGTGTGCGCAGATAAAACCGATGACCACTGTGCCTACGCAGCCTACTAACAGACCAGCGTTTTTGAAGGCCAGCGGCATAGCCAGGACTCCTGATCCCAGTGACGCTTTGAGCAAATGTGCCAGCGCCCCGAAACTCCTGTAAAAGAAAATTATAATTTATAGAAAACACTCGACTTCCTTACATTTGTATTTAATTTTATAGCGACGTATTTTGTAAGGAATTTCCTAGTGAATATATATGTGAATTCCAGGAACATAATAGTACATTGTTCACCGGGGGACGAAAGTGACAGATTATGAATCGAACTTTCTCCCAAGTGTTACATAGTACTTTATACTACACCTGTGAGGAACATTCAAAGACTTGTTAAATTGAAATAAGCAGTACCTATATAAAATTATAAAGAGATTATGATTATGCAACACTAGTTGCAGATGTTACACCGACCAACCAATGGTCTGTAGTTGTCGCAGCGCACGTCCCTGCCGAGCACCGCCGCCACCACCGCGCGCTGCAGCGGACGTCGCGTTAGAAATAGATTTTCATACAACTTTTCCTCCCGCTAATCACGTTAGAAATGGAATTTCATACAACTTTTCCTCCCGCATATTTAGGCCGAAGAAAAGATCAACTTTCTCTTTTTAATTTGAGGGAAAAATAGCTACTGTTCCGTTTAATTTGGTATCGTTCGATGGCTGCATTTAATTTAAAAAAGGCAAGTTTACATGTTTTTTTTTGTTATTTAAAATATAATGAAAACAAGGTCGTTATGGTACACTTTATTTATATTGTATTACGCGTATTTGAGTTCTACAAAACGATGTCAAAATTATTACTCTACGTCTAATAGTTCCGGTGTTTATGTTGAGCAAAGGGATCCCTTTGCGGCTGTCGCGCTATTGTAATCTAATATTGTAAGAAATCCTAACTAGCGCGCCCAGATGTTGCATTATTGTAACTAAATGTTGCATAAAGTTCGGGTCATTTCTTTTGGGATTAAGAGCGTGATTATATGCAAGTATATTATGTTTCACATAGGTAGGTATTTGGTATTTTAGCCCGTTTCGTAATAATTTTCAGTGTACGCCTGTGACTACATGTAGGCCTTTGTATCTCGACTTCTTCGTCAATCGTCAACTAAATAGGTAAATAATTAACTTTAAAAATATTTCCTTTCAAAGCAAATTACTGTTAATTTTAATAGGTGTTTTATATACAGAGTTAGCTTTATTACACTTTTGAAAAACTATTTTTTGATTAGAACATTAAGCATTGCAGGTGTTCAAACGGTTAATGTTAGACCAGTCATTAATTGTGATATTGTAACAGTGACCTTAGATATAAATGATTGCCTTGGTGCAATAAACTCTAGTCACAGTTTTGTTATTTAAATTCAATGGCGATACTAATAATTGTTTTAGTTCCAATATAATAACGAATAGAAGAAATCTGCTTGAAGCAGAGAACAACGATTGCGATTGGGCAAGGAATCATAAGGATCACGCATTTACCAACAAAACCTTTCCTACCAATTATCCTGCCTACATAAATACGGCCAATTCAATCATGACTTAAGTTTTAAGATTTTGCAAAAAGCAACGTAAAAGTCAGCAATTCATAGCATAGTACAACTTGGTGCAACCGGTCGATAGAATTAAGGGTTTCAGCGACATCTAGTGGCGAGTTACGGCAGACTGGATAAAATTTAAATCTTCATGCAAAATGCATGATCATGAAGATTCAGCAATCTTAGTAGAAAAGTATAAAGTAATATTTGATTCTAGCAGTCGAACCAACGCCAATATTTTGTACAACCAGCAAATGTGACTTTAGTCAGGAAAATTGAAAAGTGGAAATGATTGCTCATGATAACACGTAAATAAATCAGTTGAATACATACTTTTTTAATAATGTCGTTGAACCATTTGTTGTAGTTGCGTTGTTTAGTGCCACTGTCGAAATTTTTTTAAACAGAAATTCAAGAATAAGCACCTCCATTTGTCCGAATGAACATAAACGGTGTTTAGCAACTTCGCAGTAGAGAAACTGTGAGGCCTCAGTAATTAGTGAGGAACAATTATTGGTAATCTTCTGACCGGTCCATTGTTATGTGGTTGGAAAATATATTGTAGACGTGAGTGGGTTTTACGGTAATTGTACGTTTTTAAGTCGTCAAGAGTGAATGCCTTAGAATTGAGTACGTAGCTAAAGTAGCCACTAAAATGCATAAGACCATAATTATATGTTTGTGTAGCGAGTTTGACATAGCAAATAGTATAAGCCTTCAATTATATTTGCCACTCAGGGCTCGAACCCGAAACGCCCGACGAGTAGGCAACGTTGCTAACCACTCCACCACGACGGCGTAGAATATAAACATAAATTTGAGATAAAAATTTAAGGCAATATTTTTAAGGTTAATTAGTAAGGTTGCTTACGATGTACTGGAGCTGAGGGGTCTGTGTTCAGCGGGGATGTACGGGTCCAGGTCTTCACGGGAGCCATTGTACGCTAGCTCTATTCTGAAATTGTAAAAAAAGAGTCAGTTAAATAAAAATTTTCTTTAAAATCATATCCGACAGATCATTCAGGGCTCCAATAGTTCAGCTTTTGAAATTAGATTATAAAAATGAATCAAAAATGAGGAACTGCATTTAGAATTGAGCTTCTATTTTTTATTGCGTTTGATACTCTAACAAGAATTCTAAAACTAGTGTTCTGAAGAGTCACTATCCCTAATCGCACTGTTACGGTCGCTTTTGTTTTGATTTCACCTTTAACGCGCCTATCATGTACTTACGTCTGAAAGAACCCAACCGAATGGCCGGCGGGCTATTCAGCCGTAAGCAGAAAATTACTGCGGTACAAAGTAAAAATTTTGTAAACAAATCCAGTGTCATAAACAATATATACAGTACAGTCGAGAGTAAAATTATTAAATGCTTTATTATTACTTGAGACGCATGAACGTTTCAACCATAATTATTCTCTCTTTCTTATTAGTGCTGCAATGCTGAATTGCGTTAGCTTAAACTAAGGCTACCCGAAAAAAGTAATTCTTCAACTCATTGCTATGTCGCCTAATCAAGAAATGGAGTTCTCTGACAGCACACGTGTTACCTCCTTCTTACAACTGGTTCCTTCGAAGCATCTTGCAGGACGTCAAGCCACGTTTAGGCGGCAGAGATACTGTGCCACCACAGTATGCACGGGGTTCAAAATCTACCTCATTCGGTTTTTATGACATCAGCGGGGTAAAAAGGGGTAGTCCTATTAGTATGTAGTATTATGAAGATTGTACGAGAGGAAAAAATATACGTAACAAACGAATCTGAATATATGTAAAAGGGAGTAATACGAGTATTTATCCCATTGAAGCAGAACCTAAATCTGCGGTCTGACGAGGGTTTTTTCCAGCTTATATTTTCTTTAAGTAAAAGGTCTGATTGTTTTAGTCCATTTTGAATTTATTACCATATTACAAGGCTCGTCGCTCGTAAACGTCTGAAATTATTTTCGAACTCTTGCGAATTTTAGTCTTGTGAATTTCATTCCTGTTATCTTTATTTTTGCCTGATCTGCTTGCAATTTTATTTAGGGTTCGTGTAATATTTTCTTCCTCCATTTTTCCTGTCTCGAAAATCAAAATTAATACCTTTCTTTCCCATATCATGCTTCGCAGAATGATTCTATCCTTTTTACTTTCTCGTGTACGTAGTATAGAGAAAGTCTTGCAATCGTCAAAAAATTCGACCTCGAGATTTTGACGGATTTACACGTTTTGGATCTCCCACAGTCCAAAACTACCGTTTATGTCTGTGTGTCTGTACGTTAGCACGATAACTCGAGTATGCTTTAACTTATTGCGACCAAATTTAACATGCATGACTTCAAAATGAGTTTTCTATCAACTTTGGAGTCGTATCCGGTATACGAGAAAGTTAAGGGGAGACCACTCCCGATTTTTTTCGGTCTTCCTCTCTCTTTATATCCATATTAACTTTCATCAATTTCTTTGTAACATGTTCATCATCTCTTCATATTCTCTGAACGAGAGGCCCAGAGTGCAAGTGCTCGGTTTGGTAGATCATATTTGAAGTCGGTCTGGGTAGCTACTATTGTCTTATCAAAATCTGTCGTTCTAACTATAGCCCTAACATGATTATTTAATGTCTCAATAGCCAGTGAAAACATATAGCCTCTAATTGATTGAGAGTTCCGGGTGAAGCTCGCTCCTATCTTCGGCCGGCAGTTGTCCTTCAACTCACTTGATGGTAGGTGGTGCTAAGAGAAGTGACCTTTAGCCGAACCCTCAAAAACTAAGGGCCTGCAACTTATGGCTAACTCGATAGTTATCGATTTAACCATTGGGTTTCCAGTATCTGTGCGGTCACGTTTGCACTCACTGCGGAAATCACTAACTAAACCGTCTACACCTGCTGGGGACTGGTATCCGGTGAGTACTATCGTAAGTCGTCCACCTTCCATCTTTAGCAAGCCAGGGGAGTCTGTCTCTGCGACTTCCGTCGCCATCGCCATTGTCAGTTGGGCCATCTCACCCCAATAAATTTTATGTACGCTAGCCGGTAGTTTATCGTACCACAATGCGTAGTTGGCTAATAGGACTGTTGTCCTCCGATGAAGAGTAATAGAGCTGTTAATGGGTGCCGATCACAGATTTCATAATACAAGGAGATAGGCCAAGCCGGCGTTTAACTTTTGACAAGTGTATGCCCTGTGGGCATACATTTCCGCCACTTCGCCTTTCGATAAAGTCAAGTGAATACGTAACTCAGCGTTTTGACCGATCTTCTTTGCGGCTGTGCTTAACTTTCATCGCTTCGCAGTCCATAAGACGCGCGCAATGAATAGTGTATATTACGGCATGCTCAACTAGAACCATGTTATATACTTAATACGGCCGCTGATCGCGACACTCGGTCTTCCTATGAACTCGGCAATTCGACCGATCTCCTTAGATTGATATATCTGTGGTGCCGATATTAAATCTAGGAAGCTCCTAACTATTACGGGTTCAAACAAGAATATGCCGTTAGTTTAATCCGAAAATGTTTACTTCACCTTTACCTTTTATAACCTCTAAATAACTTGATATATCAACCTAGACCCAATTGATATGAAGTTCACATAGCAAATTATACCTTATAAGCTTTTTAATAGAATTCACTTGCCTTGACACCGTTACCTACTGCTCTGCTGACTTATTAGAATATCGCAAAGTATCATTAGGCAATATTTATTTATACATGCAAATTAGACCGCCTCTTACAACTGGTATTGTAATTTATTCGGTTTGTTAGATTAATTTCTTAAATTATAAGAAAGAAAAAATCCTGTTTTTTTTTAGGATCTGTCGCAGCCGTACCGTATAACAAGTTGTTGTACGGCAGATTTGTAGTGTGTGAGAATTTTTAACCAAATAAATCTGTTTGTTGATAAGTTCGTTGTAGATTCTGTCATATTAGTCTTTATTATCGAATAGAGATTGCTTATTATTTGTAGTTTCAAGTTATTTCTTCATGACCAGCAGAGGGGAGTTTTTGTGACATGGTTGTGACTCATGACTATCACACACTACATTCTGCCGCGTCGTTTTGTAATACGTCGTTTTGTAGGATATATATACATAATTTTCATTCCAATCAAAAATCCATTCGAGGAAAAACTACTATGGCGCATCTGGAGGTTTCGCCACGTTTAGAACTGATGGCTTCCACACAGTGCCGCGCAAGCGAGTTGCTTCCCTGTGGGAACGTGTGCGGTGTAGTACCTACATTCTTTTGAAGGTGGTTACAGAATATGCGATTAAGAGAATAATCCAGCTGGGATTATTTTGATATCGCCAGGGTCGAGAATGTGCCTCCCCAAATGTTGGTTTCTTTTTGAAAAGGTTCTATAAAATTATTATTTATATTTCCATTTATTCATCCAATGTATCCTTATCAAAATGGTGGATTAGAGGCTCCATTCTTCCTTAACAAAACGTTATTTCGTCCATTTAACCTAAAAAAAGACATTAAATTAAAGAGGCAGTGAATTTGACGGTCGTATTTGTGTAGCTTGCATCTAGTTCTAAACCTGGGGTAACAATATTATTTTTATTTTTGTTTGGCAAGTTTAATTATGATTGAAATTGATACCAAATTAAATAGAAACGAAAAACATGGAAAAAAAATCCTGTCATGGATAAGTGCTGAGACGGACTGAACTGAGCTACACAGGACTAAGGACAGGAGTCCTGTGTAGCTCAGTTGGAAGAGCAGTCGCCCGGATAGCGAAAGGTCGTGGGTTCAAGTCCCGTCTCAGCACTTATCCATGACAGGATTTTTTTCCATGTTTTTCGTTTCTATTTAATCTGGGGTAACAATGTAGAGAATCATTGTTAAAAATATTTTGATAAATAAATGTGTATTTAATTATCGTTCTAATAAAATTTGAATTTATATACGGGTATCTGTTATTCAATCACGAAAAATTGTGCGACGTAAATTTTAACAGTCTGACCTACTATTTTATAATCAATGCTAATATTACAAAAGCCGTTTTAATGAAGTCCTTTTGAGGCTAAAGTTGTGACTAAAATTAGGTTCGTAAAACTTAACTTGCCTTTGATTTAATAGTTAATTAGTTTTTATTGTGCGTTGGCATAGTACAGGTGAATTGATGATGGCGCAACCGTGAAATATATTTCTAAGTTATTAAAATCTTTAAGGCTAAGAATGAATATTTTAAATGGTTATGGGCAAAACTTTCTTTGATGTTTAAATTTTTTTGGTGTCAAATCTTTCGGCCAATTATTGGGCTTTTAGTTTCAAAATCAAAACCAGTGCGTGTAATCAAATATATATTAATTCATTTTATATCGTAAATTCTAACATTACGAAACTGATGTGGAGCTACTTGAGGATTTTGCTGCAAACTGCAAAATTGACAGCCGCTCTTAATAGGGATACTCGAAAAAAGTATTCAAAATGTTCTGAGTAAAGCTTACTTCTTCTTTCAGCCTTGTCATCTGGTGAGATAAATGTCAAGAGCTAATCTGTGAGGCACCGACGCTAAAACATACATTTAGATGCTGCTCACAAATGTTACTACGTCTATTGTCACCCACGACTCTACATTGTAGTGTTTCTACAATTTTATGTATTATTGATGTAATTTTCTTAGATGTTGCTATTTATTTCAAACCAACTAGGTGGTAGGCCCATATGTAGGGTCGTCTGGGTAGGTACCACCGCCTTTCTTATTTCTGCCGTGAAGCAGTTCGCTAAATAGAATCTATAGTCTCCCCAATATTTTATATTCGGTTATAAAAAGCTTAATGTTATCAATATATTATCAAGATTCACTCCTTTATTTGCTATGTAAAGTTTTTATTGAAGTTAACGTGATAAATACGAAACGCTTAATCTTTAAATTGGAAAACTTCCATTATCAATCAACAAAACATGTTTTATAAAAACATTGATGGAGTTGTGGTTTAAACAACAAACAAGACCAAAGTCAACTCATTTGCAAAAAAACAGAAACCCTACTTATTCATGCAAAGTACCTCATTTTGACTAGGTCCCAGATTAAGAAGGAAATGCACTTTTAAATTGATGATTGTGTCAGTATACGGGGGAAATGAATACGATTTTAAGAAGTCACCCGGATGATTCCAACAAAATCCTCATTTCCCCATTGAAGCTACTGGGTAAGTCAATTTTTTCCTTCCATATAACGTTATATGGGAGTAAAGCATATTTACTCAAAAGCTTCTGAAAACGCAGATTTTTTTTTTAATTATCCAGGTGACTCATTAAAAAAATGTTCATTTCCCCCGTACATTGACACAATCATCAATTCAAAACTTCACTTCCTTCTTAATCTGGAAGCTAGTCAAAGTGAGGTACTTTTTATGAAATTAGTAGGGGTGTCCGTTTTGTTTCTGCAAATGAGTGTACATTCACTTCAGTTTAAATACTGAATGAGAACTTGAAAGTAAACAATTAGATACAATTATTTACACATTTCAAAGTGCCTAACTCCACTCATTGAATCAAGGCCTTGCCATATATGTATACGTATGAGAATTCTTTGACTACAATTCGAGCCTCGCCTCCTCGCGTCACTTATCGACTGACTAACATTGTCTTTGGTATTCTATTAAAATAAATCAATAGGTTACATTACTTGGCCCCCGTGGTGCTCGTAATTCTGTTTCGAGACATATACGTCGCATAAATTTAACCCCAATCTTGGTTGCCGTACTGTAACATCTATTTTTCATTGCATCATCCGGAATGTTAAGTGCAGTAATGGTACAACTTATTGCGATTTACTCAAGTGGAGCCTTCATTTGCTTCTGCTTATTTCAAATTAGATGCAAATCGTTTAAGAGGTTAAAAGTTTTCTCGATGTCTGTGTTCTATACAATTACATAAGAGGTCATCCAAAATAAAAATTAACTAAAATTTTCAATAACGACCTTTTGCATGTGTATTGTATACTGATCAATCTGGTATTAAAAACGAAAATGAGGCCATCTCTAAAATGTCTGGTGTAGGCACCGTTCTTGAGATGACAGGCTGTATTAAACACTCATAAAATCCATATAGGTGAACTATAAAATCACTTATTTTCATAACAGCAGAGTACAGTTAAAATAAGCATAGGTGACTTGCTTATTTTAACTGCACTCTTCTTGTTCATGTAGGTTATTCTCAGGTTTTCAATTTAGGACGGATAATTTGCAAGCCAATATCGCTTCTATGATTAAAAATGTTTATTATATTGTATACTTATCTTCACTTATAGATAAATGTTTTATGACTTAGAGATAATTTCCCACTTGTCAAGCTGTACTGATTCTTGAATCTGGATTACAGATGTGACAACGTCTTCCATTTACTGCTATGCCTGACGTGGTGAATGATAATTTACAACGTCTTAAATGTAAAAATACAAATAATACTCTCATAATTTATCTAACGCAAATCCTATCCATATTTGTTTGCTTTGTCAAGAGCGATCGTAAAATGAATTAGTGGCATTTACGAGTATTTTATAGTTTATGATGTAACATTGGCGTATTCAATCACATCTTAGATTATTATCAATAACATTTTGTACATAATGTAACGAACCACACTTATATGAAATAAGTTGCTGTTTTGTTCACTAGCATTGTCTTATTTTCGAATTCCTGTTTTGTGCAGTATCACTTCTTCTCTTCCTGTATGAACAAAAACAATTTAATTGGTATTGAAAGCTATTTGATGGTAAATTAAGATCAGCGTCGCATTACAGCCCTTCTTACATACTATCGCTCAAAATCTTGTCACGTCTTTTCCCATAGGGGTAGGCAGAGCTCACATGTTTCCTTCCTCGCTACGATCCTTATATATTTCTTTCACTTCATCTAGTTTCATTACAGTTCTCTTACATGCTCGGCGGTTTCGAGTGCTTAAGACCTGGCCTTTTTTCAAGACGTCTTCGATTTGATCGATAAACGTTCGCCTAAGTCTTTCTCATCCCGGTTCTCCATTTATTTACGATTTATATATCCTTTTTGGCAATATACTTTCACGCATCCTTTCTACACGACCGAACCATTTGAGCAACCCTTTCTCAATTATTGTCACTATAGGTATATCTTCTTTTAATCCGCATATCTCTCTTAACACGCTATTGTATAACCTGTCTCTCAATTTTACATCAGCCATACTTCTTAAGGCTCTAATTTGAACCGCATTTATTCTGCTTTCATGGCTTTCCCCCCATACCCGACTTTCACTTCTATAAATCAGTGTTAGGACCAGCACACCATCATGTACAGCCAGTCGTGCCTTCTCAGACACATGGTTACACATAAATTAAAGCTACTTCTGAGAGTATGCGCCCGTATTCACAAACAATACTTACCATAGTAAAAAACAATGCTATGCAAAATAAGGCATTTCTCAGTGCGTGTCATTTATGGCAAGGATTTTGAGGTCTCATAGTGTGCGTGGACGTACAGGGTCATAAAAACCTATTCATAGACAAGACTTAAATGGGCATCCAAACTATGCATACTCTAAAATGAACGCACACCTTAGATAGCTAGCTAGCCAAATTCGCTAAATTACACAACGCACAGGTAGAGATGTCAAAAGCAACATCCAGGTGTCAAAAGTTTAAAGTTTGAAGGAGGTTTGAAGTAATAAAACGTCAGTACATTCAAAATGGGTACCAGATAATAGAATCGAACCAATCACAGAGCGCTATTCAATGCAATGCGTTTACTTATCCAGGAGTCGAGAAACCTCATAATAATGTTTGTGAATACGGGTGTAGTTAAGTAATGCTTCAAAATAGCGAGGTTTTAAGTATGTGGTACACCGCTAACCACTAATTAATGAAACTATTTTATTAACAACACAAAAGTGAAACGATAGTTGTTATAAAAATAGTATCTTTTATTTCACTTTGGTTATAGTTTTATGAGTCATAAATTATCTTTATTCAAATCCTTAAAAAACTTAAATATAAGGATTACACTCATAATATTATTTTGAAAAACTAAAAAATTAAGTTGTGCAAAGTAAACAAAACTTTACTCAAATTATCGTCAATTTTGTGTAGTTGGACGATCGTTAAGGCTGCCGATGTCGAAAAGATCTATCAAAACTAAAATTGTATTCCTTAAAAACTGCTCAGTAAGCATACTGATTTTGATTTGTATTATCTCAGTTGAGTTGCGTTTGACATACCATGGTCCTTTGAATTCGTGCTCAAGGGCTTTTTTTTGTCCAATATTCTGTTTTAGAGGATTACTTCAAGTCACTTAATACAGGAATTTCAAGCCGGCACTGGCATCTCAAAATAAGCTGAATAAAGTAACAAAAAAGTAAACTGTGTGTGTGATTCAAGAAAAAATATTAAATTTAAATGAAAATAGTTAACAGGGTCATCCTTTTAAAAATAAATAGTGGTTCATAGGAGGGTATACAGTTCATTGTTAAGTATTCAGAGTTGCGAAGACTAACGTTGAGTGTGAGGTTTGATGTTAAAAAAAACTAAAAAACCTGCCTGCATAAAAAGACTATAGAATTCTATGCCTCCAACTGAATATTATTATGTTGACCCAAAGTTCTTTAAACTACCGTCCACAATATGCTTTAAATTTGCCTTTAATATTTGATCTTGTTTCTTTCTATTCTTAATTAATGACGTCGCGATACTCAAATGTTAGGCATTTTGGCAATGTCAAGGAAAAATGCATCAAAAGTGATAATAAATTGTACGGCGGTGTGTGTAAAAAATGGAGTCTCTCAACACGTGTTATTACAACAAAACTCGGGAGAAACTCCATCTTTTCAGTTGACTAATAAAATTGTCCTTACATGCAAGAGGACAGTTTTTTAAATTTTTATTTTTTTTAGTTATTTTATATAAAACGGTCGAAATATACCTTTTTAAAATCCTTATGGCAAGACCTTTAATTTGATACAATATGATAAATTCTAAAGTAAAAGCAATAATTTCCTTTACTTATGCGATGTCAGTAAGAGCAAAATCTGCTGAGAAACGAGAAGGAATATCAACAAAAAGCCTATATTCATTCAATTACTATTGAATGAATATAGGCTTTAATCAAAATCTCAATCACAAATTTAATGGATATTTAATCAAGAATAAATTACAATTTTATATACGTTTTTGGGCAGATTTTACTACCACGCATTTGGATATTTATTTTAGACATTGGAATACCCACTATATCGAAGTTTTAATTCATTTGCCGAAGTAAAAATTTGTATATAATTGAATAGATGTGCAGAAAATTGTGACTGCAGATCAATACAGACCTGAGGATGACTAATATTAAAAAAGGTTAAAAGAAACAGATTTCGAAACAAAAACTCAAAAAAAAATACTTTTTATTAAGTGCCAATAAACAAGCACACAAATATCAAACGAAATAAGCACTGTTCAAAAGAATAATTAAATTGAATTTTTCTTCACGTGAAATAGTTTATCTTATCTTCGTTAAACACTTTAATAAATCTTGACAATGCTTCCCTGCCGTTCTCTTCATACGACTTTGAGCCTCTATTTTGTTCAAGTCGTTATTATATTACTTATTATTATACTCTACTGTAAAAACTAACTTTGATAAGAGGTTATTGACTTCAATAATATCGAGCTGAAGCGCCAAAACTCTAAAGATTATTCAAAGTCATGGATAAAGCTAATTGTAATGATGAACTTAATATTCAGGGAACAAAAGGTTGCACGGTAAAGAAACTCACAGCGCAACGAATAATGAGAAATTGTACTAATTGAACCTAGAAATTACCGGCAAATGGTTCATTTAGGCATGACCTTTGATATTTTAAGGTTCTGTAGATTAACTTTTTAAAGTATAAGATGATTGCAATTTACAAATCTTTATTCAAAGGCATAAGTAAAATACCAGAAAACCTAGCATAATTTAAAATATTTCAAAAATGTATCAACTGCTATCAAATAAAATTTGCTACCAAGACCAAAGAAATAAAAACATTCATTAAACCATAACCCTCATTATCATGGACTGCTCATATACCTAATATTTTTGAGTCTTCAAAGATATCCGTGAGGATTTTGGAGTACCATATTTGGGGATACGCAGAATCCTTCTCAGTATTTTCCAGCCATTGTTTGCAACTGCTTAATTTACGTTTTAGAATATTTTTTTGCTGACTCATCTTGGATTTTGATTAATGTCCCATATTCACTTAATTCATTCGCTATCTTAAGACAGCGGGAGCAAGACAAGAATAATTATACCTACTACCTACCGAATCAATATCTGTCTTGATCTTATCGCTTTCAAGATGGCGCATCTATATTTAAATGATCTAAGTAACAAGTACGATCCTGTTGTTTCTTACTTTCTATTAAAGAACCAAGAAATTCATAGGTACCTAAAACTGGAAGCCACACTATCAGTAAGAAAGTGAAGACAACTTTTTTGACCCCAAATAATCTTTGAGTTTTTCGTGTCTTAGCTGTCCCTTTCTAACTCGTCCTACAAGTAACATGATGATGTACGTACGTATGACGTATTACACGGCCACGTGACACATGCTCTAGTGGTTAGAATGAGACAAATGGATACTAAGAAGTTTAAAGGCCAACTTTTTTGCCTTCACTTTTGTTTGAGTTGCGGCTTCCAGTTGTACCTATAGGTTTCTTGGATAGAACTTACTTCGAACTGTAATTGTCGACGTCACGGATTGGTGGGGTGAGCTGCTTCTCTTTTTCCATTTTGGTGTTTCTTATTTGTTCGAGTTATGAGCTTCTTAGCAATGGTTTTTAATACTTGTTTGTTATCTATTCATTGCCACCAATATTTCTGAAGACCTGTAACAAAATAAATTGGTTTTATTTTCTAGAAAGAAAGAAAGTATTATTTTTTTATCGGTATGTTTATTAGTATTACTGAGTGCAGTCATCTAAAGATTCATTATGATAGATATGTCAAGTCTTTGGACCTAGTACAAACACCAACAAAAGTAACCTATAAGATCAAAATAGAATGTTAATATTCTCAAATGATCAGAAAAATTGCCGAAAGGACAGAAGTAAATATTAAAAATTATACCTTTGAATATTCATTAAACATTTTTGACGGTTTTCTATAGTCTGATAGACAGACGTGAGTGTAGTCAGTTGGCAATGATTTTATGATATTTCAATTAATTTAGTTTTACTTCGGTATAATAATATTTATTTCCATTAAGACATTTGGTGTCACTTACATGAAAACTTAAAACTAAAGTACAAAACCTCCGATACCGTTCACCATTCATCATATTTTTGTAACACTAATGGTAGTTAAAAAACAAAAAAGAAACAATAATATTTTTAAACAATAAAGTAGGTAGTTCAAAATAAAAACTAACAAGAACGTAGGTACTCAATAAAATCATTTCTACCGTCTCGTAAGTAATGCAAGCGTCTCATAGTTCAATGAATGTGCGTAATGATTGGTTTGGTTGTGGTCCAAGTTATAAACTGCTAACTTATTTTATTTTCCGCTAAGAAAAAAATGTTTCGTCTTTATGTATATAGTCAAATAGCTTTTTCTTAAATATTTTAAGCGAGCTTGCATTCTTTACGGTGTCTGTACTTTTTATAATCAACCTCTGATGTTCACTTACATCAGGAGAGAAATGTAAGCCAAGAACTCCTTGTCACATTAACTTGCTAACTTGCTTGTTTAGATGTAAAGGATTGTTTGTTTATATATACCTAAAGGAACTATAAAAATAGTGTTGATAGCATTTGATTGTTGTGTTCAGACTGGCAATGATAAAAAACCAGTTCCTTAGTGGTTGAAGACTCTGGGTGAAGCCTTATCATCATTTGCCCTCAGGTGAGAAAGCTTCTCCGTAAAAGAACATAAATCAAACAATACAAACATTGTAGAACATATTGCTCGTAAAAGGTAGAATTTAAGTATTCACACAAGGTAAGTCACGTTTACGTGTAGCTTTAGCAGTGTATCCGCGTGAAGTTTAATAACTTCTCTCACAATTTACTTTATGAAGCGCTCTTTGTAATAAAATTCTTAGATTTATTTTCTATTGGAGTTCAGAATACTGAAAAACATTGTTTTTAAGGTAAAAGCGATGTACACGTAAGATAATGTTTTTTTATGTGTTAAACGACGCTAGGTCAAATTAAAGATCTACCCACCTAGAAGAACCATCAGTTGCCATAAAGACCAAGAGCATTTTCATTAAGTAATAAAACTTAGTTGAAGAAAAATAAGCTGAAATACTAAGTCAATTATTACAAGAAAGGGTTGCAAGATTTCTTACAATTTGTCGGGAAATGGATGGACTAGATATGAGATACTGCACTGGTAGGAACTTAGGAAGAAGATATCTGAAGAGATTTGAAGGATGCCTATTGTAATGACCAAATAATAGTTTTAAAACGCAGACGACACATATAACGCACGTAAAAACCTCGCGTCTTCTGCTCATTTTTTTGAGTAAAGATTTTAACCTTTTCTAATGTGGAGGAGTGTTTCCGTACTCATTTTCTTGTTCCGACCGTAGTGTTAATTTATTTAGAGCTGGTGCAATATGTCACGATACTGCTATAGTTTGTGGCATAGTTTTATGGCCTGACTGACAACAATCCTCTTTGGAAAACACCAACCCTCCTAGGAGCAGTAACGACTCGAGAACACTCTACTCGTGCTCTGAAATTTCGACGAAAGAAAATAATATGTACCTACATTTCATATATAAGAAAGTAAAACACACTACTCCGCATACACAAACAATTTTACCTGGTAGTAGAGGTCATACGAAATAGCATATTAGTTTGCTTATATATAGATACCTACTACCTATTTGAATCGTGTCTGACGTCAGAATGGCTTAAGATAAAGAGAACTTCATATACATGCACTTGTGAATGCGAAATTTACAGTACCTACTATAATATAATTTTGCAGTAGTGGTAAAATAAAAATGCGTTGTGCTCTACGTTTATGAGAGCGGTAGAATTACGTGCAAATTGTCGACTAAAATGACAGTAATATAGATGGCCAAAACAACAGAGAGCCTAGTGGACAACCGATCGCGTTGAAATAATATATGTATGTATTTATTTATTTGAGATAGGTACAATGACAGATTATAGTAATTACATAAGTTCAGAAATATGGACTAAAAATTATACAAGCCAATAATCCAGATTGAGTGTACACAGCATGCACATTAATTTAACGCACAGAACAAAAGTTTGGCTAGGTAATCTGGAGAAAAATTATTGATTATAAAGGATCTTGGGAATCGCATTCCTATTGTCCTCTGATATTTGTCCCTTACTACGGACATCAAAATAAAGGTGGAGATATCCGCCAGTGGTGGACAAAGCTACTGTAATCTTCTCGGTGTGGAAATAAATGAGTTGCTGTGTCCCTTAGTGGATATTGAAAAATTTCCGTTGTCGCCAGTGAACGCATTGACTGATATGCGTTCACTGGTTGTCGCACCATTTGTTTTGTTTTCATGATTATATAAAATATATTAAATAAAAATACCTTCGCACCGCGGTCTAGCGTTCTTAGTAACGATCACGGAAGTTAAGCAACCATGTGCGCGGTCGGTACTCGGATGGGTGACCGAAAAATTTTTCAAACTGATTTTTCTCCGTGCTTCGTAAGGCAGGTTAAGCTGGTGGTCCCGGGTGCTGTCGAAAGATAGCAGTCGTCCCCAAGGAGGGTTAGTGTCAGGCACACGGCCGTAAAAATTAAATGCCAAATCCTTAAGCAGTATTGTCGATATCAAGGCATACTGCACTGACCCCAAATAAATTGGCATCAGGGTAGAAAAATGATGATGAAGTCAACTCCGCTGCAACACAATCGCGTGATATTCTTTCAGTTGTCATTTGTTCGTTTATTCATCCATACAGTCAGAAGAATCTCTGTCAAATATTTTGTTTACCTACCTATTTAAAACTACTACTACTTTCAATGTTATTCATCATGGACCATGTTGTATTTTTCCTCCTGTGACTTTTGTTATTCATTACTAATGTAGCTATCAATTAGTTCTCATCTTCTTATTGTGTACCCAACCTTGGTGTTGGTTTTCCATGACACTATAACAGGTTGATGTTTTCCCAGCTTTTTTAAATGACTCTCGTTGTTGGCTGCGGGTATTATAGAGGTGCGGGAGATTTTTAAGAAGGCGAAGATCTTGGTGTGTCCTTCTTTGAGGGAGTCACACTGTTGTCTAAAGTCTCTGTAGGGTTCCAGTCGAAAGCGAGCAGCAGACCAAAGGCACTACTCTGTAAGACCACGATTGTATTCTCGGATCTATCCGTCTCTTGCAAACATATATTAATTTCAGAGTGAGTGAGAGAGATTGATATAGCCGAACTTAAGGTAATCGATCTAAGGGTGCCCATAAGAGATTTTCCAATAGAATGATGATAAAAATGTACGCATAAAAACATGATCGATTCTCAACTGTTATTGCAAGGTAAATATTAAAATGTGTACGATAATTTTAAATTATTTATTAAAATAAATTGTAAAGACTATATTATGTCTTTACAATTATATAATATAACATAATAGCATAATTCACAAAAGTTAAATTCTCAGTTTTATTATGATTAGTGTAGTTGAACCTGAGAATTATGATTCTCCGAATCATTATTATGAAAAATGTAAGAAAGGAACAAACTTGCTGAGTTTCTTTTGCGAACTTGTCTGAACGAGGTCTCCAGGTAGATTTATGATTGGATGGCTTAGAATTAGATTTACGTAGGTGCACAAAATGTACCTAAATGAGTTAATAAATTTTGAGTTTGATCAGCGGAATCACCGGTTTATTGCGTAGAAGTATGACAACTTTTTAGGTAATGTTTGTTGCAGACCTTCTTGCAACCATAGTTTTAAATTATTCTTGATTCCAAATAATACATCAACTTCTATAAATATAAGCTTCTTGACACCAACGGTATTTTGTCAGCATTTATATGCCAAAGGTGCTTTTGTGTTTACGATTGAAAGTTTGTATTTTTTACCAATTTTTATGTAGGTAATAATAATCATGTCAACAGTTCTACAGTGAGTTTCTCTTTTACCTTTCCTTTGCTTCACTGCTTATTAATAAATAAGATGGTAGGTCTTTTAATATTTAAATGCCACTTCGAGTGACATTCCATTACAGTAACCTTATATTATGTTTACAAAGAAGTTAATTAAACATTAAAATGTTTTAATTACGGCTGTAAAACGCAAGGATTTGTTACCGGATTTTCGCTTCCCAAATCTTGTTTTATTGCATAGAAGATGTATTATGACGGTTATCTAATGAGATATGATCTTGTGTTTTAAATTATAACTAACCTTTTTTACGGATTTCACTGCGTGTATTTGTGCTTAACATTTTCAGATGTCGTGGTTACGAGAAGATTGAAAACTAAAAATTATGAAAAAGGTTTCCTACTATGGAATACCAGCCTTTGTTATTGTTATGTTTGATTTGTTTGAAGTTTGTAACGTTAATAATATTAATAGATCACGGCGATATGGGCCATGTAGTATCTCAAAATAGTGTCAGGTTGCCAGCCTGTCGTCTATATAAATAAAAGGGGCATTAGATTAGTCGGCCGAAGAGTAACTAAACCGACACTTACTACATCACTATGGTGTTAGAAATAACGCTCTTCGTTTTATTACTTCATATTTAAGCGACAGAATTCAGAAAGTAGATCTTAATGGAAAAAAATCTCGCGGGTCATTTGTCAATGATAAATGGGGGTTCCACAAGGTTCTATTTTAGGACCATTTTTGTTTTTACACGTACACAATATTAATACTAGAAATAAGAATAAGCTCGCTGTGCCCAAAATTAGGCTCTAGAAAGTCAGTAATACCTTTGCTGGTAATTGTATTAAGTTTTACAACAAACTTCCAAATCTCTTTAAGGAATTATCTAATAATAAATTTAATTTCTGTTAATGTAATTAACTGTAATTCTGTTATTAAAACAAAGCTTCTTTCGAAATCCTATTATAGTGTAAGGGATTACCTTAACGACAAAGAAGCTTGGAAATGAATATAAAAATTGTAATTGTATACCATAAGACGTACATAAGTGGTTGTTTACTTAGTGTAAGGATTCGAAATGTAAAATAAATAAATATAGATGTTACATTTAAAGTTATTTCAGCAGTTTTTTATTTCTATCCTGAAGGTAAGTGACGATAAGGTCGAAGATGTAATCAAGCTTCACCTAAACCCTCAACCACAGAGGTACTGGATATCTTATCATTAATTGTCGGAACACAATAATGATGTTAACATTATTATTATTGCGATAGATATTGAGAAGATGGTGGTAGCTAGACAGGTAGACTATAAAAAAATCCTAGCACCAACCAAACCGAGTACAAGTACTTCCCTGAGGATCGAACAAGGAACCCCTGAATCTTAATTCCAGTGGGTGAACCACTAGACCATTATTTTATGAAGAACAATAATAATTATGATTATAATAAACGCTGTTTTTGAGCGAAAAGAAGAAGATAAGTAGGTATCTAAGAAAACTGGAATACAAACAAAAATCAAAAACATAAGTCAAGGAAAATAATTTGAAGACGATTCTGAGGATGTTAGTCATTGCACTGTTAAAACAAGTTCTTTCTTCTTCCTTTTGCATTCGAGGGACAAGGAAAAAATACTTAATAATGCCTTTTATATTTTATGTTGTCAATATCAGTAAACATATTGTGACAACAATTTTATTCGTTAAATAATATAGGTACTTTACTAGGTGGTAGACCCATATGTAGGGTCGTCTGGGTAGATAAGGTCTCCTTTAAGAGGTTAGTACGACATCACTATCTAAAATTGACATAAAATATATATCTGACAACAAAGAATATTTGTTTTAACATTAATAAATATATTATATATGTAGGTAGTATATATTATGTGTGTATATTATATTAGGTATATGTAGGTATCTATTTGTATGTATTATATGTATATGGAAAAGGTATTTATGTATGAATTGTATAATCGTATATTTATTTATCTAAATATTTATTCACATTTTTATTAAATATCCTGCCTTCAACACTCTCTCTCACGCAACTTACTGGTTGACTGGTAGAGAATGCTGTCTAGCATTAAGTCCGCCATTTGTACTTTCTTTTGTGCAATAAAGTTTTTAAATAAAAAATAAATAAATACCAACGCCTTTCTTATTTTGCCGTGAAGCAGTTCACTATGTTTTGGATTGGAAGGAATGGTAGCCAGTCTAATTACTGGGCATGGATGGCAGTCCGCAGGATGGCAACGCACTTGCAGTGTTTGCTTAGCATCTCATTTTCAATTTCAATATTTTTTTATATTACATAAAAAATAAATCTTGAAATTTTATACGACAAAATTAATCTTATAACTCAATTATTTTTGTCTTTGAATAGTTAATTTTCTAATTCACTTACGAATGTAATGATAGTTGTGGCAATTGTTATCATCTAAGGATTTGTTTTCAATATCACTAGTGCGGATAGCACTTCTGTTACAGAGATAATAGTATACCTATGTCTAATAGTAGTAGAATAATGTTACCTACTAGCATGTGCATCCTATGCTCGTCACAAATAAAAACAATGAGCAAATAATAATTTTAAGCAGTTGCAATAATGTGAGTGAATTATGGTTGTAGTGATCATTAGATTTTTACAACGTTCTATGGAGACACGTGTATTATTTCCTGTTTTAAAATTAAAATAGTAAAGTACTTTCCTGTGAAATTGATGGCATTTACTTACTTGTGTCAATATTATAGTAATGACTTGGAGGATTATGTAAATAATGCACTTATATGAATATATTTAATTGAGAATTAAAAATCTTAAAATATTATAAGAATTGGACAATAATTATTCTTCTATGTTTTAAGATCCCAAAATTATTAGTCTTAAATTTAAGTGAATCTTATTTTATGTACTAACTAGCTTCCGCCCGCAACTTTATCCGCGTGGACATTTTACCCCCTTAGTGGTGGAATTTCCAAAAATCCTTTCTCAGTGGATGCCTACACTGTACAAGTTATCTACGTGCAAAATTTCAAGTTTTTAAGGTTCAGCGGTTTGGGCTGTGCGTTGAAATCTCAGTCAATTAGTCATGGCTTTGATTTTTATATACATATATGACTAGACAGGCAGAGAGAGAGGCCGGGGTAGTAGATGAGAGCCGGTGCATCACAAGGAGTCAGCCTTCTTGAGTGATTTACCCTTAATATTTTTCAAATAATTGTTTAAAAATCTTCTGGCGCAGGTTTACGAAAATGCAGATATTTCGTAAACCTGCGCCAGAAGATTCCCCTCACTTTACAAAACTATAAGTGTAAATTAAAATATCTCTCTATAGAGGTATAAATCAAGAATTAATCTTCCTACAATATTTAATTTATTTGCAAATTCTGTTCACATCGCTTCAAAATTAAGTCTTCTGACATATCCACAAAATATGTCAATTTTGATGTAAATCGAGGGAATGCCCTTAAATGAATACTGCTAAGTCCATTTAAATAGTCAAAAACCCTACCACAGTTTTGGGACTGTTATGTAACAAACTTAGAACAAGGCCTTCTGGTAAAAAAACTTAAGGAAAAACTATAGTCAAATGTCTTAGTAGGCTTTGAAATTGTAACTTTATGTCAATGAGATAAACCTGAAGATTTAATGAAGGCAAGTGACAGTCTGGACTGCAGACGTCTGCACTAATGATACCGAAAGAATAAAATACAAACTTTTGTTTCAGTTAGGTTGTTTTTAAAAACAAATATTCATTACTTATTGTTTACATAGAGCGAAATTATTCAGGTAGTAAATTTTTGGCGCAAATATTCTAAGATTTAGAGATGAAATAGGAGAGAAAATCACGAAACCAGACTAACATTTTGACTGGCTTTTGTTATTTGACGCAGCGAGGTCGAAGCAATTGTAGCGTGATGTAGCTCTAAGTGCTAGGAAAATTTTATCTCATTTTAGCCCCTTTTATGTATAAATCTGAGTACTAAAATAGACTTCAATTTACATGCCGCAGAATAATGTAATTTCAACTACAAGTCCTTATTTCTCATAGGTAGCTAAATCCACATTTTTTTTTTAAATGGCAAGATTACAAAATGCTTGTTAAATAAAAACTTTTTACTTATTTTATAAGCTAGGCAAAATGGTGACATGTAGGTGAAATTACGGCTTTGATTATTGTTGTTTGAAACCCGAGCGTGAAAATATGTTACTTTATTAGAAATCACTTATTTTGTGCCTCGAAAATATAAAAGGAAAGCTTTTAGTTAATTACATTACAATATAATTGAAAGAGATGACTACTTATGTATGTAGGTAACGGTGACGTCGACCATGTCTTATCAAAATACCAAATAGCCAATTATTACCTTATTATAATTTTGCTTTGGGTAATTTGTGCGTCGAAGTTCCTCATTCTGTGACGTTTTGGTCGATCGGAGTTTCCTATTTGATCCGTTAACTTTTAATTTTATTGTACAAGTTAAGATTTTAACGACCTAATGTGTTAATAAAACTAATCATACAGGTTATTTGTGATAAACATACTAATAGTCATCTAAATACTACGGTGCTATCAAAATTAATTAAATATTTTTTGACAGAACTATTTGGATGGAGAAATTTTTCATTATTTTACAGTGTTTAACTTAGTCTTGTCATTCCATATACCAAAATAGCTGTCATTCTTATCTTACCGTGATCTATGCTGTGCAAGGAGCTTATATTTATCTATCTTCGTGATGCTGTGCCTTATTTCTATTAACATAACGTTGCAGTAAAATTTATCTGGCTACTAAAGCAGTGCATATTTTATTTATATTTTTATTGGTAATTGAGTAATTTCGAGACATGGGATAAGTGTAAAAAGCATGAAAAGCGTTTTTTTTTTATTTTATAGGGAGGCAAATGAGCATACGAGTCACCTTAGCCTATCACTACCGAAGCCAGGAACTTGTTACCTAACTGTAGGTTGTAGAGTCAGTCATAGATTGGGTTCCCCTATCACTCTATTGACCCGGCATCCACACGGAAATATTAAATATAAAAATATATCATTATGTATCTTATTTTTCTGTACGTATCATCATCATCAACAGCTCATATAATGTCCCCACCGAGGGGCTCGATCCTACCCCACATTAGGGGCGATTAGGCCTTAGTCAACAAGTGCGGGTTGGTCGACTTCACACAAAACTTAAGAATTTCTTCATAGGTGTGTGCAGGTTTCCTCACGATGTTTTCCTTCACCGTAAAAGCGTCGACTAAACGTACATATGAATTCAAAATTTGAAAACACATTGGTACGTGGCGGGGATCGAACCAGTGCCTCCTAGGTGGGAGACGACGCTCTTACGCACTACGCCACCGACGCTTCAAAAAACTTTCTGTACGTATGTATGTCACTAAACTATTTTTTAATGATTCGACTGATTTTGGCGATTTTTCTTGTATGTTTAAGTGGATTCGAGAATAGTTTATGTTTTCAATTCCATCCAATGGAATTTGTTTTTATAATTTTCTGATTTAAAACGTTTGAACAGGATAATAAATTGGAAAGTTGTGGAATCAGTATACAGGTTGATATTTTCAAGTAGGCCTGCAGGGCCAAATCCTAAACTTCCTACAAGGAATATAGAAAAATGATCAAAGGGGTAGCGACTTTGCGAGCTCGATTTGGATTAGAACAAAAACTGCTTTTGATTGATTGATGAAATAATGATCATTGCTTTGATTATCGATTCAACCAAGATGAAACAAGAAATATTTTATTAAAATTTTACATTTTCGATTAGTTTCCCGTATATCATTACTTCCCAGAAATCAATCCTTATTCACAACACTATCAAATGGTGTAGTAATACAGGCTATGTATTTTTTTTTCGAAATCATTGAGTTCGATTATGTATTTAAAAAAAATAAGAATGATACAGTTTTTGTTTTCATCAAAATCGGGTTTCCGTGAGTCCTTTGAGCATTTTTTGATATTCCTTATAGTTTAGGCCTTCAGGGCCAAATTCTGAAGGCCCACTTGAAAACCTGAAGCGACTTTGGGACTTTAAAGAAAAGAGCCTAATCCGTTTTAAAGATAGACAACGCAACAGTGGCTCCTTAAGTGTTTTATGATCATTTACTGTGATGATTGCTTACCATCCATTAGTCGCCTTCTTCGACACCCATTCGAGGATAAGGGGTGATGCTATTCTACTCTGCCGGCATCACATGGGAAAGAACATTGTTACACACTAAATTACTTACAGCTTACTTCTTTATGTTAAATATTTGGCAGACAAGCATACGACATACCTGGTGGTAAGTTACCGCAGCCTAAAGAAGTTTGCAACACTGACGTAACACCTGACGCTTGCAACATTGACGCAGGTACTACTCCAGTTCGGGCTGCTCCAAATTCGGGATTGGGAGGCTAGTCCACTGTGCTCTACCTCGACTGAACGAATCTTGGGTCATAAGTGTCTGACTCCAGCCAGGTTTCTTTCTCATTATTTATCTTTTAAACTATATAATATTTAATTTCTTACCTTATTTATTATCTATGAATCAAATTTTCACTTCACAAAACACAAGTATTTCTCTCGCGTCCAATGCCGGATCGGACTGTCCTCGTTAATTGATATACTTAAAAGACCTTGTGTGTTCGGCTGTCGCGACGTATAGACTGAAGTTTACAAACCGTAGATAATAGTTTTATTCAAAAGTTGAGTAACAATACGAGCGAAAAGCGTCACAGTTCCCGTTCTTATGGCTCATTTGCATCTACGGACGCGGATTGAGCGAATCACGATTATATAATTAGGTATAATCGTGATTCGTTCTTGGTACCCATGGGTAGTAGGCAGGATTTCACAGGATTATGGATGATTCTGCTAGAGTAAAGAGGAGTAGTCGCTGGGGTGCAGCCAGGAGTTTCTTGGCAACGTCAAGCCGCTGCGCGATTTCCTGATGATGCTGACTCTCTGACGCATAATAGGCGCACTCGTCGTCCAGTTGTTGAAACTGCTCGTGCGAAGAAGAAGAAGAACAAAATGGGTGGTACGGAAGAAGCTAAAACCTGCCTGTCTGTTGCTTAGCTGTCTCGTCACCGTCGCAGTCCTTATGACGCGCGCAATGAATAGTGTATATAACGGCATGCTCAACAAGAATCATGTTATGTAGTACGGCCGGTGATTGCGATACTCGGTTTTCCTATGAACTCGGCGATTCGCCCGATCTCCTTAGATTGATATATCTGTGCACTCATCAATAGGTAAAAAGACTACTTATATCATTATTGCGCTTTTCTTGAGCAACTCCATATTATTATCTCGGATAAGAAACAGATTACACCAAAGAAACCAAAGTAGCTAATAAGTGATTTCAGAACAATACTTCAGCTTATCACAAGTATATCGTCCATGTTCGCGACCTCCATATTAATGTGGCCGTTCCTTTACCCAAAGATGAGTCGAATTAGTTTCGCGTTGATGTTGATATTCTGTGTGAATATAAAGAAACTGTTTGTGATGTAAATTACGCTTAACATTATTTCGGCAGAAAATTTTAATTCACTATAGTGACGTAGGAAATTATGTTTTTTCCTTCAATAAATATTTAGGTGTCACTCCCGCACTGCCTAAACTTTCTATATTGCCTATATTTTCTAAACCCATCCCCAATTGCGTACTGCTCTGGGAACATAATGTTGCACTCGCAACATTGAACTCTCTTGTTTGTCCCTAAAGCCCTATTCTGAATGTAATCGATTTTACGATCGGTTACATCAGTATTTGATTATCTAAGTGCCAGTGCCATCCAATCAGCTTGTTTATTTCTGTCATTTTTATGTTTGTTTGATCTCTTTTTTGTGGGTCTTCCAATTCTACTTCAATCCACAAAAAAATCTGTTAAAGATTGTTGACTGCTTATAAATTTAACAAAGGAAATAAACACAAATTGTAAAATAAACTATTAAAATTTGGTAAGCAATGTAGTTAGACGTAGTAATAGAGTTGTCTGATTTAAAATCCCGGTACAATACGGAATATTTTTACAGTCATCATCCACAATTTTTCAGTCTTTCTCTCCATTTATACCGTTTATAATACGCTTATGAATACTAGCAGCACATAAGCATGGAACAGCATATAAGCATGGATGATGTAACTACTTTAAGATATGATAATTAATTAATAAGGATAATAAATAAATAGGAGCGTCGGTGGCGTAGTGTGTAAGAGCGTCGTCTCCCACCCGGGAGGCATTCGATCCCCGCCACGTACCAATGTGTTTTCTAATTTTGAATTCATATGTACGGTTAATCGACGCTTTTACGGTGAAGGAAAACATCGTGAGGAAACCTGCACACACCTATGAAGAAATTCGTAGGTTGTGTGTGAAGTCGACCAACCCGCACTTGGCCAGCGTGGTTGACTAAGGCCTAATCGCCCCTAATGTGGGGTAGGCTCGAGCCCCTCGGTGGGGACATTATATGAGCTGTTGATTATGAATAAATTAATAATGATTGTCTTTTTAATGAAGTAGCTGTCCCGGCCACGCGTTGCTGTGGTAATTTCATACTACTATCCTATAACATTGAATTTGCAGTAAGAAATAATGAGGAATACTTATCAGGATAAAAACTATCCCATTTCTCAAGTTGGAACAAAACACACATTAAAAAAAAAGTTTAAATCGGATTGTTAGTTTCGGAGTTCATCCCGGACAAACATAGTGACACGGGAATTATATATAATAGATAATGATACAGCCGTATGCTTATATTGTCAAACGCTGATTGTTCATTGATCTGGCTAGACCATTGACATGGGATGTGGGTATTTTCCACTTCATGAAATACAACCATTTAATGAATGGTACACGTGATGTAGTGATCAATTCTGGTTACGGCACAAACATTAATAGGGTATCTCTACATCGTATTATGCCGAGGAAAGGCGTTGGAACAGAACAAATTGAGATCTCAGGTAACTAACCTGATAATTCAAAGTCATCGCTCATTTACCAGGGTAAGGTTTTTGTAGTGTTTCCGATTAACATACATAAATAATAACGCAAACAATCCGAAAAGGGCTCGAGCAGAGCTTCAGGTAATATTCGGTTACACATAAAGCCACATCACCAATCCGCATTGGGCAAGCGTGGTGGTCTACTGCCTAAACCTCCTTCGATAACAAGGAGAGGCCTTGTGTCCTAGCAGGGGGTCGAATTATAAAGGCTGTTCTGATGATTAATATTGGCACGACGTTGTGCGATAGCTCGGGTGCAAGTTTTTTTGTCAATAATCAGGGTCTAGCGCGTAGCTTAGCGCGTGAAGTCATGCGTATAATACTAATTATGTTTATCATTGATTGCTGCAACTAATGCATCTGATTCAACCACAGATTTAATAATACAAGGAAGGAGGCCAAGCCGGCGTTTAACTTGTGATAAGGTGTATGCCCTGTGGGCATACATTTCCGCCACTTCGCCTTCCGATAAAGTCAAGTGAATACGTAACTCAGCGATTCGACCGATCTTTCATCGCTTCGCAGTCCTTAAGACGCGCGCAATGAATAGTGTATATTACGGCATGCTCAACTAGAACCATGTTACGTAGTACGGCCGCTGATCGCGACACTCGGTCTTCCTATGAACTCTTCGATTCGAACGATCTCCTTAGATTTATATATCTGTGGATTCAACCTATTGTTGCATTAACGTGTTACTCCGCTAAAAATTAGCTCTTGACAGCGTTGTGTAATTAGCGAATTTTAAAGCGTACGTAACGCGGTTAACGCAGGTAGAGCAGTAGCATAATCCAACTGGGTTTATAGTTATTCGTCACTTAAGTATTATAATAATTCCTGATTGGGTTTTTACCACCTTAAGTCCGGTAACAAATAAATTCATCTCCGTAGATTTATTATGAAAACTATGTGAATTATGTAAACAATCACATAATTTGACCTTTGATTTAATAGCTTGTACCGCCATAAGATAGTTAAACCACATCTCGCGTAGTGTGTACGCGGTAATAGTTTTTGTTTGTTTTGTGCGATTTAGGGTTCCTACATGCGTATTTAATAATACTCGTATTGAGTAATAAACTTCTGTCGGCGCGTTCTTTGTAATCGTTACGAAGAACGCATGACCACGGCGCCATTCGTGATCGAAAGATAAGCCCGGTTTCTGAGGTACATTTGACGGTGGTGTATCTGTTTGTTAATGCTATTGGTTCACGTTTCTGAAAAACTGTTTCAACCAAGATCAACGTAGCTGGCCAATGTGTACCTTTTACCGGTTCAATAACATAGCAGAGCTGTCAATAGCATTGCAGTGACAGTACGTTTCAATAATTAATGTATTTTTGTAAAGTGATTAATTTAAAACATGTTTTTTTGTAGCGAACATTTGCATATTGTCCACTAGTCACGAGCGTTATACATATTTATATTTTATTAATCTTACTGTCGACCGTGAATAAATGCCCTTAGATGATGTTATAATAGCTCAATACCACATTCGATATTATCTTCTATATATTTAATGAGAGTTGTGGTGAAACTACAAGCTTATAATTGTATTAAAATTGTCTATTGTTTCAAATAAACTCTACAGTCCCGGTTGATATTGTATACATTTGTAAATTCAATGCAAAAACACAATATTTAATGATAAGTTTTAATTTAAAGTCCAAAAATTCCAAACCCGCAAACATATTAGTTAAAATGTTTGCGGGTTTAACTTTAGTATTATATATACTACAAGGTTTACCGATAAGCTTCATAATACGTTTTACTTAGCACATGGCTTAAACATAGATTAAAAGTCAGTACTGTATTTAAATCTCGTTCTTAACAAAACGTTATATCATTATTTGTTTTGATTCTACTATTTTGTGTTGAGTCTGGATATCAAAAAATAACTAACGTTAAGTAATTCAGTAACTTTAAGACAGCGTTTAACTTAATATTATAAATGTGAAGGTGAGTTTGTTTGTTTGTTACGCTTTCACGCCTAAGCCATTAAACCCGTTTTGACAATTCTTTCACCAAAAGGAAGCAACATTATTAAGGAGTAACATATGCTATATTTATTTATTTATAATTGGATATTCCTAGAAAAATTACAATAGTGTAGTCATTATTTGACATGCGCTGCCATTTTATTAATTGTTAAATAATTTAGGTTACTATAGAGATCTCTTTAACTCTTTATATGACGTGCACTGCAATTTTGTTATTTGTAAGAAAAGTTATTTTACAAATAACAAAATTGGAGATGGAGGATGGAGATCCCACGAAGATAGACTAAAAATAAAAGCTTCTTGGTTCCAAATTATCTGATCCGGTATTGGTATCCGAAGCTAATGTCAAGTCAAATGTATGAAATTTGACAGTCCAATCAATACATCGAGCAATGTGCTCGATGGTCCAATATATCGGGCAGGGCAATGTGAAATTCCGGTACATAGGTATTTCATAAATTTTCATTGCTCTTGACATTGTATCGGCTGCCGATACCGATATTGGTCCGAATAGTGGAACCATTCTTAACATTTTAATATTATAAAGAAAAATGTTTGTATGTTTAAGCTCAAAAACTACGGGACCGATTTCATAAACTCTTTAACCTTTAGAATGCTACATTACCTATTCCTGAGTGACGTAAGCTATATTTGATTTAAAAATAAATAAACTCTAGGCGGATGAGGTCGCGGGCTGAGCGCTAGTTATTATTATAAAACTATTAATTACAGTGACAGGGATCTCCTTTTAAGCTAAATATAGGTACTTCGACTAGAGAACCTAGATATCTATCAGATCACTATTAGTAGAAGATCCGAACCTATATCGACCTTCACCGAGCTGATAATAGAATGAAACATATTTTATTATTAATTTAGTATATTAGAAAATATATTAAAAATGGGTTGTCTAAAAAAATCCTGGACAGACAATTTTTTTTTATTTTATTAAAAATGATTTTTAAAAAAAAATGAATAAAATATTGCAACATCAAGATAATAAGAAAATTTTGTCCTGACTGATAGTAGAAACCGTATAGAATGTGCAGGCATTGGGTTGTCTATTATTTACCTGCGCGAACTACTGGGTTGTCAGGTATGAACAGGTATGTCGATATCAGTTACTTTCACTCGATTGGATAATAGAAAAAAATTTATATCATCATAAGCACGCGACAAAATTTTCTTATTATCTTGATGTTGCAATATTTTATTAAAAATCATTTTTCAAAAAATAATTAAAAATATTCTGTCCAGGATTTTTTTAGACAACCCATTTTTAATATATTTTCTAATATACTAAATTAATAATAAAATATGTTTCATTCTATTATCAGCTCGGTGAAGGTCGATTTAGGTTCGGATCTTAGACTATATCAAAAACATATCCTTTCAAAGTTTCCAAATGGATCATTCGATTTGAATAGGGACTTTCATGACTGGTCTAACTCGTATCTAATACCTAGTATCATTTAATTAAGTTTTGCATATGAGTAACCTAAAGCCGCTGTTCCGCTGCGGCGCACGCTCCGAATCCCTTCCGACTCCAACTAATAATCTAATCTAATCGGTGTTGAGACTCTTCCGCGATTATAAGTAACCACACACACACCACACCAACAGCTCATATAATGTCCCCACCGAGGGGCTCGAGCCTACCCCACATTAGGGGCGATTAGACCTTAGTCAACCACGCTGGCCAAGAATTTCTTCATAGGTGTGTGCAAGTTTCCTCACGATGTTTTCCTTCACCGTAAAAGCGTCGATTAAACGTACATATGAATTCAAAATTTTAAAACACATTGGTACGTGGCGGGGTTCGAACCAGTGCCTCCCGGGTGGGAGACGACGCTCTTACGCACTACGCCACCGACGCTTATAAGTAACCATTATTGCCGAATATGCAACTTACAGAAAGACTTACTCTCAGAGAAAAGTTCAAGGAGATAAATATTCTAACTGTGTCATCACAATATATACTGGGAAAGTTACTAATATGTAGAGAAAAATAATATGCATTTTTCTGAGAAATGCCATACGCACAATGTAAATACTAGGAAGAAACATAATCTGGTTGTATATAAAACTTGTCTCCACAGAATAAACATTTCTTTTGTGGGCCAATGTATACGTTTTTACAATAAGCTTCCGAAGAATATAAGAGATCTGCCAGTTAACTAATTTAAAAAAAATCTGTAAAATGTAAACATACTGTTGAATGTGGTTTTATTTGTAAGCAAGTGCTACCTAACTTCCTTACTATCAGTTACTTTACCGTCAGGCGGAACGAATACCTGTTTGCCACCAATGTGGTCTTAAAAAACTTAGGTTGGTTGCACATAAAGTCACACTTGAAAGCGAAAGCCTTAGCTTAATGTCTGTTGGGATTATGAACACGATTGTACCTATGTATGTATGCCATATTTACATCACATAGGTAATTGAAAATCACGGAAAGGTATAACAAGTTATGTTATGAAACTAAATATTAAAATAAGCAACATCATAAATCGCGGGGCTAATCAAGGGATCATGCTTTAGTTTTTTTAATAGCGAAATACACTCTCTTTATCTAAATATATTTAACTCAAAGGTGACTGACTGACTGACATAGTGATCTATCAACGCACAGCCCAAACCACTGGACGGATCGGGCTGAAATTTGGCATGCAGGTAGATGTTATGACGTAGGCATCCGATAAGAAAGGATATTTGGAAATTTATTTATTTATTTATTAGGTAACACAACAGACATTAATCAATATAAAATATACTAGACTAACATCCTTTGATGTGTGTACAAAGCAAGTTTATTATGTATTTTATTATCTATATTATTTACGAAATACGAATACTACTCACTTTAAAAATAATTTTATTTAAGATAAACAGATATAGGTACTGTTTCCAGGCCACTAATCCCTATCGACTTTCCCCGTCAATGTGGGATTGTGAACTATTTAGTCTGTATGTTTCCAACCTGAAGTACCAGGCTACCATGACTATGCAGGAGATTTTTAGCATACTATTTAATGATAATCATAATACATAATTGGGTTAAATAATCTTTTATAATAATAAGTAACCTCTTATATAAATTGTCTCAACGTGTTACAGTGTGACTGGTTGGGAATTATTTTACAAAGTTGTCTCAACGAGTCACAGTGTTACAGGTTACAGTGTGACTCGTTGGGAACAAGCGGTTATTTTTGGGTATAATGCCTCTTTTACGAGTATTTGGCGAAAAGCTCGCAAATTCTTGCAAGCACATACTAACATATGGCTGTATGTGTAATAAAATCTTACCTAAAGCTCTGCTCAGCCCTTTTTGAGAGTGTTGGTTTAAATTTTGGTAAAAATATTGTAATTATATTATAGAATATTATAGAAAATATTATATTTAATGCCTTCTTTCCATTGCGTCCCTAGCGGACTCCATAATATGGACTCCGTCAAGGTCGCAACAGAAATTTGCCTTGACTTCTATGATTATATATGTCAAGCGGAGTCCATGCGGACCTCGCTTGATTCCCAACATGAAATTTTTCAAGATTTACTATGAATGAACAAGAAAACATCTAAAATAATTACTGTATCACTATCGGAACAGTGCTGAAATCGGTTTTACCGTTCAATACTAATATAATAATAAGCAGATTTTCCTTCCTTCTTCGGACTTCAATCAATGGATATAGGGGAACTCCTCTTTACCGGTAAAAGTAACCAATTATTATTCATTAGGCACAGAAATTTAACCGGAATAAAATTCCATATTCAACACAATTAAAACGTTTGAAAAGAATAATGAATACTGTTCGTATGGACCTTTCCTTCTTCGTTTAATTTAGTGAACATTGGCTTTAATTTAATTTCATAGCTTTTATGGAATATCTTTTGCGTTTACAAACGCGTAAATATTTTTAAATCTAGAAAAAAATTATTTAACAATGTTTCCTTAAACACATAAGCACTGCCAAATTTCGACAGCGAAAGCAGTGCCCTGGTAGCATAGTGGTCAACGCAGCCGCCCGGATTGCGGAGGATGCTGGGTTCGATTCAGATCGACTTTTTTCAGTGTATTTTTCCGATAATATCAGTACCGGAATTCGATACGATTCCGGATATCGGACGGATATTTCATACATTTACCTGCCCCAGTTAAAGCGTCGATGGCGTAGTGCGTAAGAGCGCGTCTCCCACCCGGGAGGCACTGGTTCGAACCCCGCCACGTACCAATGTGTTTCCAAATTTTGAATTCATATGTACGTTTATTCGACGCTTTTGCGGTGAAGGAAAACATCGTGAGGAAACCTGCACACACCTATGAAGAAATTCTTAGGTTGTATGTGAAGTCGACCAACCCGCACTTGGCCAGCGTGGTTGACTAAGGCCAAATCGCCCCTAATGTGGGTAGGCTCGAGCCCCTCGGTGCGGAAATTATATGAGCTGTTGATGACCTGCCTTAGATGTGCCTATCATATCGACTTCCAATGCCGATATCGGATCGTATAATGTAAAAACGGTCCTACTCAAACATCTTGCAAGCGTTTCGTTTTTTGGAAGGGTTGTCAAAATTAAACAGGAATTTCTTCGCAGACAACACTAAATAAATTTCTCTAGAAACTAGCTAGGTCTTTTTTTATAAAGGTATTCTTTAAAGATCGTGTACATATTTTCGACGAGGCATCTCTAACTTTGACTCGTTCCAAAATTAAGGTTCTCTGAAAAATTCATGGTCGGTTCTATTAATATTAGTCTGTATCTGAGACCGCTTTTATTATTGTTATAATAATTATAAAAAGGTCACTCAAATGACTCTTTTCCACCTGATGGTAAGCAGAAGTGGAGACCAAATTCAAAGATAGCCAGTGTACGTACTAAGCCACCCTCGGTTGGTGACCTGTAAAGTGCTTCATCATGCCTCTTTTGAATGACTCAGGATTGTAAGGGAACACGTGTGCTCTTAGTGAATTCCATTTCTCGAGCTACATAAAAATGAGTTGCTAAACTTATTTCGGCATGCAAAAGTAGCCACAGTTCGTCTGTGGCATAGTAAGTAAGCACGCGTAAGCTTTAAAGAGAAGGGAGAGTGGAGTTTCTTATTGGTAGGTTCAGGTAATTTTATTTATGACCAAGCACCTTATAGTCAACGAGTTTTCGTTGACTATAAGGTGACGCATTGGACCCGGATCTTTACAAAGCTAAGGGTTTCCTTAGCTTTGTAAAGATCCGGGTCCAATGCGTCGCAGAGAGAGAGGTCAGAAGCAGTGCCTAGGACCTATGACCCTTGCTGGTGACAATCGAATTGTCGCGATCCCGGGGTGCTGTCGTAGTGTGCCTTGGCAGGATGCCCGGAGAGGACGTTTAGTTGGGGAACGTGTGTACCTCGCTGTAGTCGTGCATCGTACTGCAGGGATGATGTGTAAATGCATTTGACCTCTCCGATAAAAAAGGGCCTATGACCCAGGTGAAGGGTTAAGGAGTCCTCTTGATGATATATCGGCACTCCCCTGAAATATCCTGGATTCTCTGCCTAGCCATATTTGATAAGGTTCCGCGAAAGCCTCTTTAGATACGAGATCCAGTACAGAACTTACAAAAGTACAGTATCCAGTCCAGAGGTTGCGCCAAGCTAAAAAAAACCATCAATCAGACAAATTATTGATACAGTTATAAAGTTGTTAGTAAATAATTAGGTCGACTAATTTTATCGTCCAAACAGTTATAGAGATATCGCGGGCTCCGCACAACGGTCCATAATTTGAATGTTATACAATTATATGCATTAAAAAGTGTAAAAAAATCTTATAGCAAAACACAAAACATGATTGAATCTTCAAAGCCTGAAGTGTCAATTATTAATTTAAGATATAACGTCGAAAATAAGTTGAAGAAAGTCTCTGGCACTCTGATAAACAGTCGTCTGTAAAAATATTTATCGAAACGTAAAATATACAAATAAACGATCCACTAACAACATCATTATTAAGCAATTGGAATTTAGAGAGAAGGGAAATTATTTTTCGGAATTTCACGTCGTGATAAAATTACCAGTTTGGTATTTTCCTGTTTCTAGGGCAACTAGTTTTTATGTTGATCTCATCAAACTATTAACACAATATATATATAACATAACACACTATATAATAAGTAATAATACCTATGGTAGATGTTATTAAAAGAAAAAATATGTACTTTCGCGTTGTATATAGGTCTAAAACCATCCGTTGCTAAACTTTTGTGATAGTTTATTAAAACACGCCACCGCGGCGCCATCGACCTGCTCAATCAATTTTCCTTATTTTTTTTCTGTATTAATCGTATTAATATTATGTCTCTTATGCACTTGTGCACAATAGGCAAAGCTAAAGACCCCATTTGTAGAATGTGTAGTGAGGAGGAAGAAAGCATGGAGCACATACTATGTGACTGCGATGCACTAGCCAATAGGCGACTAAAGGTCCTGGGTCTAGCTTACCCTAAACCTGAGGACTTTATAGACCTTATTCCCGCCAACATCGTAAAACTCATACAAAATGTTTTCGATGTTGGCGGGGATGGATGACAAGGAAAGGGGAAGCACAAAAGATTCTCTTTTACTGCAAGATGCCTGGAATAGATTGCATTTTGCAATAAGGGTGATAATTGTATTAAAATATGTATGTGTAATGTTTGTTCTGTAATTACTTCTATCTTGCATCCCTAGCTTTACTTATAAGCAATGTGAATAAAAAAAAGACAAAACCAATTTATTACATACAGAGGTATACAATACGCCACGCTGATAATCCCAAAACGGGTTGAGCAGTGCCTTAGGTACGATTAATGGGACAAACCTGTCGAGTACTGGTACAAATCGTCTTTATTTCATTTTGATTAAAATTAATATTTAAATAAAAACTAAGATACATTTTGCACCTTGTGATGCAATACACCTTTCATCTGATATACTTTAAGCACAGCATCACTGCAAAGACAGCCAAGTTCAGAAACTTACGGATACTGGGACGTTTACCTTACTTATAAGAGGCATCAAACCCAATAAATCGACCATATCCGAAAAGTAGCCAGTCTATCGGTTTTCTATAGAACAGACTTTGGAGAGTTTGCGACAGAGTTATACGAGTTAATACCTCCAATTTTGCACCAGCTCCATTTCATTACCGGGACACAAGACGCAGAGTATGTTACCACCCTCATATGGTTGATATTCTAACCATCCGCAGAAAGCGATTTGCTAACTCTTTTATGTTGCGAATTATGCGAACAGCTAAACTTGTTTTTATTTATATATTAAGGCAAACAAGCTTGCAGCCCACCTGTTGTTAAGTGGTTACCGTCGCCTATAGACACTTGCAATAAAGAGTAAATCACTTAACACTGCAAGTGCGTTGACATCCTGGGGACTACGATGACTTCAACTTCCAGTAATTACACTGGCTACCATTCCCTTCAATCCGAAACACAGCGAACTGCTTCACGGTAGAAATAAGAAAGGCGGTGTAACTTACCTAGACGACCCTAAATATGGGTCTACCATTGACGTGTTCCCTGAAAATTATGATTTGGGTGTACAATTACATCATCGTAACAGCTTTTATAATTCGACCCACTGCTGAGACACAAGGCCTCTCGTTGTCATCGAAGGAGGCTTAGGCAGTAGTCCACCACGCTTGTCCAATGCGGATTGGTGGACGGAGTATAAGGTGATCGATACCCCTTTGCTGATCCATTAGTCGTCCATTAGACACTAAAAGTTGAAAAAGTTAACTAAGCAATATACATAATACCTACAATAAAATTTTCCGTGATAAACTTTGTGCCTTTTAAAGCGTATGTATGTTTGTGTGTTTAAAATATTAACTTTACTGAATTTATTTTGTTCGTGTTTGATTTGGTGGTGCCCACCTCGCCAACTGCCTGTCAATTGATGCGGAGCGGAGACACGAGGAAATATTAACCAATAGGATTGCATAAAATATGGAAGCGAAAATTTTATGTAATCCTATTGGTTAATATTTCCTCGCTTCTCCGCTCCGCAGCCTCACTCCTCGTCAATGGACAGGTAGTCTTAGAGGAGTGGCCACTGCTACTTATACTATACTGATGCTATAAGATGAATAATTGTGCAACACAATTAAAAACTATATGATAAAATAGTAACGTATGATTAAAGTGCCAAATAATAAACCTTTACTTCGTTTTAAAAGCTTTTAACGTTTGTGCTTTCCTAATAAGAGAAGACAATTTTATTGTAGTGCAATATAAATAAAAACAAAACTAATTAAACAATTTATAATTCTCTTAGTCAACTTCTTCCCTCAAAACAAATCAAATATGTACATTTGGTAAAGTAAATTTAATACATTTTGTTTTATTTGAATTTAATAACAAGTTATTATTAGTAAACCAACACACTACTTTGGAAAGGGCATTATTCACATCGTCAACATTTTCTGTTTGTCTATTAAGTTTAAAAATTAGGGAAGTATCATCTGCAAATAATACCGTCTCACATAAGTTGTTTACATAGAAAGGCAGGTCATTTATATAAATCAGAAAAAGTAACGGCCCTAATATCGAACCCTGCGGCACGCCCATAAGAATAGGGGCCCCTAAAGACTTTGCTTTATTTATAACTACTGTTTGTAATCGGTCACTCAAGTATGATTTAATTATTTTTATTGAGTTTATTGAGACGCCATATTGTTGCAATTTGCCTAATAAGGTTTTATGTTCTACACAGTCGAAGGCCTTGGACAAGTCACAGAAGACACCTAGAGCATCTTGTTTATTTTCCCAGGCATCAAATATATGTTTCATTAACGCAACACCTGCATCTGTCGTATTTTTACCCCTGGTGAAACCGAATTGTCTCTCATGAAACAGTTTATTCAGTGTAAAATGAGAAAGCAATTGATTATAAATAACTTTCTCAAATATTTTACTTAACGTTGGTAAAATGGAAATAGGTCGAAAATTAGTGGGATCACATTTATCCCCAGACTTAAATAAAGGTATAATTTTACTACATTTCATCAAATCGGGAAAAATCCCATTTTCAATACATTTATTAAAAATAGCCGTTAAATGTGGGGCAATTACTTTAATTATTGATGTTATAACTGTAACCGATATACCCCATAGATCTTCTGTCTTTTTCGTATTTAAAGATTTAAACGTTTTTATAATGTAGTCGGCACTAATTTCATGGAAGTTAAAAGAACTGTCACATTTATTAACACAAGATTCTAAAAAGGAAAGCGCCAATTCGGTAGATGAATTCAATTCACTAGTGATTTTTGTGGGAATGTCTGAAAAAAAGGACTCCATAGCATTTGCCACTGCTTCATCCGTTTTTACCATTTTACCATTAATATTAATTTCAAAAGACCTATCTTTAAATGACGTTTTACCAGTTTCTTGATTTATAATTTTCCAGGTGGTCTTAATTTTATTGGTGGAATTTTTGATTTTATTATTAAGGAAGTTTGCTTTTGCAACATTACAAACCCTTTTAAATATTTTAGAATAATTTCTGACATAGTTTATAAATGACTGGTCTGTGGACATAGACTTTTCATAATATAAATCATATAATTTTCTTCTACTAATGTAAATACCTGGGGTAGCCCAATCACTAAATTTCTTTTTTGAGTTAATTGAAACAGTTTTTTGTTTAAATATTCTATTAAATTCTAAATTTATTTGATTAAATAGATTTTTATACATTTCATTTGCATCACCACAATATTGTACAAAATTAAGTCTATGTTCAATATTATTTTCGAAAATCTTCATGCGACTGTCCGTTATTGGTCTAAAAGTAATTTTTGTTACTAGATTAACATTACGGCGCTCAATAGTGATTTTCTGTCCACTATGATCTGAGTTTACACAGTTAAGTATAGATTTTTCAAGTATATTACAATTACAGAAAATGTTATCCAAGCAAGTAGCTGTAGTAGGGGTGATTCTGGTAGGTTCAAAGAAAGCATAACAAAGATTAAAAGATCTAAATAAATTAATGAACCTATTTGTATATGGACTTGATACTAGAATATTTAAATTGAAGTCCCCACAGACAACTATCTTCTTGTTGTTGCTACAAATAATATTTAGAACATTTTCCATGGCAGTTTCAAACAGATCATAGTTTCCAGAAGGGGGTCTGTATATGCATACAATTATAAACTGCTCAAATTCCACACATGAAATTTCAATAATTCGTTCAATTGAGTGCTTAATCACATCTGATCGTTCTTTATATTTAATATTGTTTTGTAACAAAATCAAGGAACCACCTCTAATGGCAGACTCTCTAGTGAATGCACTTACAATATTATAACTTTCAATACAATTTAAGAACTGATATTTTTTTAGCCAATGTTCTGTGAGACATAATACATGTATATTTAGACTCTGTAAGAATAAAGAAATTTCTAGTTCCTTTCCAGATAAGCCTTGAATATTTTGGTGAACTATTTTAAGTGAGCTATTGCCAGAGGTGTCCTCTGTTGTCTTACTAATTAATTTAAACATTGATTTTGTGTTGAGCTTGTCTGTGAGTCAAAGTTAGTTTGCTCAACAGGAGCAATTGTTATGTTATTATAACTAATTTGCTCAAAATGAGCACTGTCAGAACTACAATGCTGTATAGGGGCATTGTCACACTGAGATAGCCCAATAGAGGCAATGTCAAAATAAGGTTGCTCAATAGGAGCTGTCCGTACAGCCAAATTCTTGGCTGAAGTTAATAAAGAAAAGCTTAGCAATTTTGCTAATTGTTTTTTAAAATAATTTGATAGAAAAATTCTATCCCTTGTCAAATAAAATTTTTTGTACCTATTATTGCATGTCAATTTATTTATGTCAATAACATGTATTTTGTCTTCATAATATGACATAGTATCTAATTTTATGTTTAATCTATATCTAATTTCATTTTCTATCTGTGGCAAACTATCGCAATATGGAAATGTAAACATTACAATTTTTTTTACATTTAATTTTAGTAGGTACTCATAATACTTTTGTAATAATCTTTTGTTTACATTATCCCTATTTCCTATGAATAAAATTAAGTTGTCATTACTATTAAAGTTGTATTTAGTAATTTTTTCTATAATGTCATGAAAACAAGAACCTGGCATACAGTAATTTGTTACACTTTGCCCCAACTTATTCATTAATAATAGGCCCAAATCCTTTCCAATTTCATCACTAAATATTACATAATTGTCTTTTATTTTTATTGAAGAACTGTTATCATTTGTGCTTGTAATTGACTGGCTGAGTTGTTCAGAGATCGACGGTTCACACACTGACATAGACCATTCAAGTTGTTCCAAAGCAAGCAGGCCAGGAGCCGTGGAAGAACTTTTTAAATCACTGGATTCCTCAAACTTTGAGTTGTTGTTTATAAGGTGATTGCGAGTCAATGTGTAATCCCTCATCCCCCTTTTTGGTGAATTATATTTCTCAGATAATGTAGTTAATGATTCCTGTAGAAAACTAATTTTCTTATTTAATGACATTACATTATTTTCATATATTTCTTGATTTTGCTTAATCACATTCGAATATGACTCCAGTTTATTTAGTAACATTATGCGCTCCCTATTATATTTTAAGTTTTTATGAAAACAGTTTTGTTTCTTAATTAATGTCTTAGTCTTCTTAATAAATTTATTTAATTTTAAATATTTTTTTAACTTATTTCTGCTGCATTCAACCTTTACCGCTGTGTCAGATGTGTTGATTGAGTCATTGCAAGTTAAGTTAAAAGACACCGCAGGATTTATGTTGTATGCAGCAGAAACCATTTCCGGGGCATTACTAACTAGCTCCTCGAATAGACTTTGGTTCTGTGAGGCAGTCCAATTTAATTTGTCAGTTTCTAATGTATTAATATGGTTATTTGCCTCTTGTAAGCATTGCTCCAATTCAGTTATGCGCCTGAGGGCCTGCTCATACTCATAACTGCATTGGTCGAACCGGTCTACTACAGATTGCAACTTGTTCTTTTCGTCCGTAACTATTACATTTTGAGTATGCAACTCAGCCATTTCCTTTTTAAGTTTGTTATTATTATCTAGCGCATCTAACAGATCCTTCTCACTGTCATCCCTTTCCCTAAGCAGTTGTTCAACTAACTCCTTGGAAGCCTTTAATTCCTGCAAAACCAGGTGGTACTCCTCCTGGCGAGCTAAGGCCTTACGAGTCAGCATAATGGGACAATTGTAATGTAAACAAAAACGATAAATATAACCCAAGAAGTAGTTTGATCAACAAAAAAAGTGGGGTTACTTATGTCAAATAACCAACACTTTCAACGACAAAATGTAAATGTTCAATATGAAACTACTAGGAATTAATTATCTACTTTTTCTAAATAAATTAAAATAAGCTTTTACTCACGTGAAAGGGAAAACATTGATTACTTTTATACTTTGTTGTGACAATTCAAATTGTATGAATCACTAACCGGTCACCAGTACACAAGTTCAATTTTATCGCAAATTACGCACAATTTGGTGTCACTAAACACTAATACACAATGCCAATGATTTGAATATCATTTATATTTAGTGATAAGTGGAAATGGGGCCGTAATTATTATTTATTTTTCAAATAAATATACGGAGCTAATTATAACAGCTGTTTACGCTAGTGTTGCCACAGAGAAAAAAAAAAGGAAAGGAAATCTGAAAAGGAAAGGTTAATCCCCGAACATATAAATAGCCTAAATCTCAATCAAAGGTAAAAACCTCTCAGTCCTATAAATATTAATTTAAAATTATCCCTCATAAATTCTCTTAAAACGAGGGTAAATATTATGAAGTATTCATGATCACGAAGAGATTCATAATTTCGTTAAAAATGTCAAATTAGATATTTCTTAACATTTTTAATTTGTCTGAATATTACAATATCTGACGAATAAAAAATATATCAAGGCATTCAATAATAAGCTCTGAAACAAAAACATTCAAGTTTTATTAAATGAAACGTCTCGGAGTAAAACTCAAAACCTCTTCTCATGATAATCTGTTTGCCATTAATAACTTTTTGTGCACAAAAAATCGACCTTTCGCAGTTCGTTGAACCCAGAACCAAGGCTAGAAATGTTTTTATTTAACAAGAAAATAAAAAAATAGTAAATGTAATGAAGATGGTCTCACTCGCAAAAGGAATTTGAAGGGACTTGAGTGTTAATTTATTCTACAGCATATAGAGAAAGAAGCGGGACATCGTGAGATTAGCAATATCAGTCTCGAACAGGGTTGCCAGGTCTTTTCCAAAAAAATACCGAACAGTGAGCAAAAAAAAAAGCTTGTCGTATTGCCAATCCTTTCACTTGTGCATCAAAAGCCGACAAAATAGGGAGCGCTGGGCAGGACGAGGAGCATGACGTCTCTGCCTCCTTTCTCGTCTCTTCTCTCGTCTTCTTCACTCGTCGAGTGTGTGGCTTGCCCATAAGTAGGGATACGTACTACGCAACATCGATGCCGATTGCGTAAAAGTTGACAGTCGATTCGTTTATTAGGAAGAAAAATTAATCAGTAAAAATATCGAACCTCCCATGCTTCGGTATTTTTGTCATACCGGACACCGAACACGGTGCTAAAATACCGAACGGTTCGGTAGAATACCGAACACCTGGCAACCCTGGTCCCGAAACTACCTACGTTTTCCTTTTCAAATCAATTAAACAAAAGCTTGCTTTTAAATACTTTTTGTTTCTAGTAATTGTATTGTCGTAGTTACTTAAACAGGGTTATTGTTATGAATAGTCAGAAAACAAATTTTCCACCATCACCTCGATTATTCATTTCTTCCACTTTGATACCTCTTTCTGTGTTGACACCATTGACTGAGCATTTCAATTTCAAGTTATAAACAAGACATCTCTAGGGTTGTGTCAAAGGGAATGGAAATCCTTTGACATCACCGGTGCGGTGCCGGTGGTGTAATTTCGGTAGTTTCAAGTGGAAGGAACTCGATTATTTACACAAAATTAAGAATCAATAGGTAAGTATTTGTGTAATAGTTCGTATTCATTTGCCCCTACCAGAGCCCGTAGTGTAAGTTTTTTTTATGCATAAAGAACGTAACTATTTTGTATCATTTGCCCGATCTGATCAGCGTATCCGTATCGCCGACGCGTATCATGATCGTATATATGTGGACGGGTGATGATACGCGATCTCGATACGCCGTTATGATACGACCATGTCGTGCCGGTTTTTGTCCGATCATCAAAGGATTATTATGAAGATACGGACACGGAGCAAATCGAGGTGTCCACAACTTGATACGGGGCTTGATACGTGATACGCTGATCGGATCGGGCCAATGATAATATCTGGACTCGCCTTTAGTTGCGTTAACAGCTCAATTTTAATAGGAAACGTGAATAGCGCTTCTAGCGGAAAGAAACGCAAATTATGTTTCCCATTCGGTTTGAGCACTTGAAGCAACGTTTTTTATACTAAATACTTACACTACGGGACCTGGATTCAAACCCAGGTCAAATTATGAACGAATATAAAAAGATACGTACAGTTCGCGAACTTTTTGGTGTAGGTATATGTCGCAGGTGGATCATATTTTATGACATACTTTATTACAAAACGGCGCCTCAGATTGCAGGGTGTGAGAGTGATGAGTGGCAATAATTCCACTCATAAAAAAATAACATGAACCTACCACTAATAAGCGATCTCCATTCATTAAAAATACTGATATTGATAGAATCTACTACAGATTCTTCAACAAACGGTTTTATTTAGTTAACAATTCTCACACACTACATTCCGCCGCACCGTTTTGTAATAAGGCGTGTTATACCACAGTATACCAGGAACAGTAGTTTATCTGCGGGCTGTCGGCGAGTTATTAGCCTACTCTTGCGTTGACGCTAGGGTTCATAAAGGTGCCGGGCGGAACGAGCGGCGAGCGAATGTGCAATGACATAAAAACGCGCGATCACACCGAGACGGCTCGGCCGTACTACCCTATGCCCCCATATTTTTATGTCAATATGTGCATCACAGTGCGTGCGTACACGGCGCCGAGTACGCACGCACACATTCTAATGGATAGCGGCCAGTTTGTATGAAGAAGTATTACTGTTCTTGGTATACTGTGGTTATATGAACGGCCTGCGACTTAAACATAGAGAGAGTTATTGACCACTCTACCGAAACGTTGTTTCGTAATATTACTATCTGGAGAGTAGTTAAGCGGATTGAGATGAACGCTTTTATGGAATAGACGTAAGCTTTAACGAAAAAAAACTAATAATTTATATCCAACTAAATTAAACGTGCCCTTGGTTAAATATTTAATATCAGTACGTAGAGCTTCATAATGAAAGTTATTACTTTACTCAAAGCCGTGGGTGGAAGGCAATTGTATATCGTTAATATTATTTTGTTCGTTAGGAGTAAATGTTAGAAAAGTTTTCAATTGCTTTCGTTGGTACCTACATTTGAGTCCTCCAAGAACACCAAAGTAATATTCATACGTAATTAGTCATGCTCATAATCCAGAAAGGGGTTGAGCAGAGCTTTATTTAACATTTAGTCACACATAAAGCCACATTTGGCCATGTAGTGTCTCCAAATAGTTGCCAGCCTGTCGCCTACACAACTGGAACACGTTTTGTCTTTGTTGACGGGGAGGTAATAGTACATAGTTCACCGCGGGACGAAATTGACAGATTAGTGTTACATAGTGCTTTATACTACACCTGTGAGGAACATTCAAAGACTTGTTAAATTGAAATAAGCAGTACGTATAATAAAATTAGAAAGAGATTATCATTATGCAACACTAGTTGCAGATGTTTTGCGAAACACCGGCCAACCAATGGCCTGTAGTTGTCGCAGCGCGCGTCCTGCTGCCGAGCACCGCCGCCACGCGCGCACCCCGCTGGCGGCAGCGACGCCACGGTAGAAATAGATTTTCATACAACTTTTCATCCCGCCAAACACGTTAGAAATGGATTTTCATACAACTTTTCCTCCCGCATATTTAGGTCCAAGAAAAGATCAACTTTTTCTATTCAATTTGAAGGAATAATAGGTACTGTTCCGATCAGGTGTAGTATAAAATTCATTTACGCATCGTCCCTGCGGGGTGGTGCCAACTACAGAGGATATGTTGGGCTCGAGGTAAAGGCGTTCCCTCCATACCCACTAAACATCCTCCCCGGCCTGACTTCCAGTGCGCTATTATGGGACGGCTCGGGATCTGCGCACGTGAGCGCAACTACACCGAGACCGTCCCAACGCTGCCCGTCTAGACACTCCTTGCACTAATTGGTGGTCAGCAGCCACTCCTCCGCCGACGGCTGCTCGTCCTGGCGCGTCCTCCTGACGAGGACACCTAGAGTAGCCATCGGAGTGCAACTCAGGGGACTTCGGGCGCGGTCGTGGCCCTGAAAAGGGCCTTCCGGAACTAGCCGTAGTGGGAAAACAAAAGCAACACGACTATGGCATGTTGACATCAAAAGCTACACACCCACCGAGAAAGTTTCCCCACCACGTTAACAGGCACGAGGAGGCTTCCGGACGTGGACCCCACACTTCTACTACCCTGGCTTATCTCTGTGCCCAGCTACATTTGCTAAAATTCCAAGAAAGCCGTTCTAGTAAAGAACTTAACACGTTGAACGCCAGATTTGATGGTAAATGATACCAAAGACGAAAGTGCTAACGAGTTTCAATCAGAACCGATCATTGAAGGGATCTCTGATCATTTACTGTCAGAACTACGTAAGTAGGTGCCTTATTTTCTACACGTTTCAGTCCGCTCCTGACCACGCCGCAATAATGTGACCAAAACGTCCGAAAAATAAAAAACATAGATTTTTATCCTCACTATGTTTAATACATTGCGCGATTATATCGTAATATTTTTCGAATGCAGCACGAAACCTCAAAACTATAATTGAAACAAGTCATAATACGAATTGTGTTCAAAACTCCGTTAGAGTAGCGGCGATAATCCACTCTTAGTTCAAGAGCTTTAAGTTAGTTGAAGAGAGCTAACGAAACTATTCTTACTAGGTGAGTCATTGATAAATAAAAACATATTTTACATTGACGTCATTCGTCCTTGGTAAAATTTAAGGTAATTAAATTTACTACTTTACTCAAGCTGAAGAAAGAAATTTAAGTACAGGTAGAGTTAATGTTTACGCATATTCGTAGGCACGTTACTTTTACGGTGTTGATATCGCCTTGCATCTACTTATTTATGATATATGCAAAAGACGTTCTATCTTCTTCTTATTCATTAGGAGTGAATGGAACAAAAACTTTCATAAAGCCACTAGTAATTTTCCTGTTTTCTTTTTCGTCAAAACATGTTCTATCTACTTCTTATTTATTAGGAGTGAATGGAACAAAAACTTTTATAGGAAACTAATAATTTTCCTGTTTTTCTTTAAACATTGAAATGTCGTAAAATAATTGTACATTGTTTAAAGATAAGGTCAGTAAATTTTCTTGCTTTTCTGTTTAATGCAATTATTTTTGTTTGTTTAAAATCTGAATCCTACTATTATTAAATTATTAAACGCGAAATTTTGTATGGATGTACGTGTCGATGTTTGTTACGCTTTCACGTAAAAATTACTAAATGGATTTTAATGAATCTTTACAATAATATAACATATAAGCTATATTTATATACTAATCCTGCCCAGGCGAAGTCGCGGACAGAAACTAGTAATAATAATAATATATTTCTACGCTCACACCAGTTATCTAGCCCAAATTAAGTATCTTTAAGAACTTGTGTTATGGATACTAGATAACGGACAAATAATCTAGAGATTTTTATTAATAAACTTAAATAAAATATAAACAACCATGACTCATGAGCAAATGATCGTGTTCATCACATTAACATTTGCCACTACCAGGACTCGAACCCGGATCGCCCGACGTGTAGGCAGCGTTACTCACCACTCCACCATGGCGGCGTCAAAGTCCAGTATTAATATATAAATGAATTTGGTTATAATATACACTTATATTGTAACTGAAATATGCGATGCGCATATAAGAAGAAAACACTCAAGAAAATTTAGGACCTTTTTATACATTACGAGAGACCTATATATACCTCGTGATGATTGTATAAGCACATAGAAGCTACTAGGTGACCAAACAAGGAAGACACGTGCGTGTCCTAAATCCTAATATTATTTAATGTTTATTTGATACGGATTTTCCTTAACCTACATGCTATTCTCACCTTGATCGATAGTTAGTGGTTAGGGATTTGAATCACGTGACTGTGATACTCCAAAAAGCTAAATAAAACAGTACACAAAGCAGGAAAAAGTGACAAAAAACCGTTAAATTATACGACGCTTGTGATGACATCTATCGACGCAAAGACAAAACAGCTGTAAGAAAGAGGCTTGTGTTCGAAGTCGAAGAAGACCCGCGTGTTCTAATTACCGGACTACACACGCATACGATTTCCAACATCTCGAAATTTTATACTATTTTAATCTTAATTAACCCCCTTATTCAACCATAAAAAACTCCATCATTGCGAATAGAACCTGACCTGCCGCTAGCTTTGAATTATATTATCATCATTACAGCCTTCAAAATTCGACCCAAAGCTGGGACACAAGGCCTTTTCAATGAAGTAGGTATAGGCAGTAGTCCACTACGCTTGCCCAATACGGATTGGTGGACGGAGTATAAGGTGATCAATACTCCTTTGCTGATCCATTAGTCGCCTTCTACGACACTCATTGGAGGATATGGGGTGATGCTATTACGCTCTGCCCCGGCATCACAAGGCCAAATTTTTTTTTAAAACATTGCATTAAATTATATTATTATTTTACGAACCACTAACTGAATACTACAAAAAAGTACTCGGTATCAAATAAGTTATGGACAATCTCGCCCAAGGTTACTATAGAAGGCTACTTAATGATATTGCTTGAATTAACGATGCTACGCTTTTTACTTATGTTCTATTTTAGTTTCTGTTCTTTTTATACCTTTATCAAGTATGTAAGATATGGTATTATACAGTCTGTCCCTCTTGGAAGGTAGCGGTGAGGAGGAGGCGGTTTTGGCTACTTCCTTTGTTTTATGGACTATAACTATTTTTGGTACACTATCCTACCTTTTTACTGTTTACATACGTACTTTTGTTATAGGAGGTGGTTTGTAATTAGCTTTCAGGTGTTGCATAGGCAATATTCGATTTGTCAATCAAGATCAAGACGATTCAAATGAGCCCTACCTCGATGAGATTGTGTCGCTCCATCATCAGATCTGCATGTCATCATAATATTGCATTGTCACGCGATTTTCACATGTATTCCAAAGTTCAGCTCAATCGGTAACTGGGAAGTGGATCTAATTTAATTTGCAAGATTTGATGACAAACAACGGAACAGGTGAAACTTATAAAAACCTTGTAACAATAAATGCATGCAAGTCAATAATCCATTCAGCAGGTTTTGCGTGTAAGAGTAACAAACATACATCCATACATCCATCCGTACCTATACATCCATACAAACTTACGCGTTTATAATATTAGTAGCATGTAGTATCTTCGTAAGGACGCATATTGCATTCAAGTTTTTAACTCAATACAAAACTTAGCAAGATAGGATACTCAAGTGTATGGTTCGTGGTACGACTACTCTTACTTTAGAGTTTTAAAATTATATAAGAAGATCTTGATTAAAGTGTTATTAATTAATTCAGATTAACCAGGCTGCAAGAAAGCTGCTGTGATGTGAATGATTGCGAAAGCTACGGTCGAGACCGGTAATTTTTAAATATTCTTTCCAGGTTACATTGTGGTCTTCGCATGTGTGAAGTTCGAATTACTATGCTCCTTTTTTAAGGGTGTGAGTGAGTACAATGAGAGCAGTCTCAATTCATTTGTCATAAGTTATATCATTATCATAATATTAAAAGCACTTATGATACACACGGTAAGTATAAATGTATTTTTTCGGTTTTTCATAACGGTACGCAACCTTCCGTTGAAAATCGAAATTCTAATCTAATGAAATGAGAAATAAACACATTAGAGAGTAATAGCCTCAAGTTAATTTAACTTTTTCAATTATTCAATGACAATTTCATCGGTGAATACTCTTTCTACGCTTCGGGGCTATAATTTTCTCTCTTCAGCGCGGGCCTTTATGCGGAGTGCATCTATCAATCCACCTAAGTTATCCTTGTTTGTAAACCCTTATTTGCCGACATATAATTTGAATTTATAAGAGAAACATGCGAACGTTTTCGTGAAAGCCGCGCTATCAAGAACGATTTTACTGCTTTTACTTCATTCGTAAATTATTAAGTTGATTTTCTTGTTGCTAAGGTTTCTAATGCAGTTTTCATCTGAATACTTTGTATGTAGGTGTTATGAAATAAATTATATAGGTTTATGTATCGAGATAATTCGTAGAATATTCTTTCAACTTCAAGGTAAGTAGGTCCGGAAGGTCTTTTCCTTTCGTTCCTGTCAATTTCGCTCCTCTTTTGTGGGGGGGGGGGGGGGGGGGGGGACTTGGGGGGGAGGGGTTACAAAAGAGGCCAGCGGTCTTCAGCTAGCCGTCAATGCCTGTTTTTTTACGATACGATTATGTGGGGAAAATACATTGCCTGCAAATAAATGACAATGAAAATACATTGCAAAATAATGCTCTTTTCCTTGAAGAGTTGAGGAACAGAAATTGCTTTTATTAAACATTTAAAATGATACATTACGTCTTGCCAGGGTTGACTTGTCAATATGCTTCGTGACACGGGTATGAATAAAATTTTATGTTTCCCAATTGCCGTAAAGATGGCATCATTGACAATCGTAAGGATTTATGATGAAGGCCAAGGAGTGAAACGGATATTTCCTTATACAAAGGTAATGTTTGCTGAGTCATTGCGATTTCAATTGCTTGGTGATGGCAATTTTTAAATAAGTTAAATTATCTTCGCATTTTAACTCCACTTCTGCTTACCATCTGGTGGAATGGAGTCATTTGCTTGACCTTTCTATAAAAAAAGCGTTTTCACGGTGAGTATAACAGAAAGTATATCCTATGCAGAGGATCCAGAAGGAGGCAAAGGAAACAGTCGCTCACGTTCTAACGGAATGCATCGCAGTGGCAACGCATCGAACTCGCTACCTGGGCCATCCAGGTAGACTCCAAGATACATTCACAGACATCAAGACGCTGGGAGATTTGGAAGAGTTGAGCTGCCTGGAGTAAGCCTTTCACCTTCCGACGCAAAACAGGCGCAAAAGCCGTAGAGCTGTGGAAACAGTACGTATGAAGAAGAAGGTTAGTAAGTTGATAAAGCTGTTATGTTGGAAGCAAGGGGTATATGGTGGGCAGGCAGCAGTGGATGGCAGACAAGCATATGGCCTGCCTGGTGGGAAGCAGTCACAGTAGCCTTTAGAAGATTGTAACAGTGACGTGACACTCACGCGCTACCAACCCTGGTATCCTTCCCTATCCCGTGGATATATCCATATCTTTTACCATCAACGTAATTGCCTTAAAATAAAGATTGAGACATTATTACAAGTTGCAAATCGGCCTTTTAAATATTCTTTTTCTTGTTCTTGGCGAGACAAATGGCGATCGCGACACATAAAGATTACGCATTGCGCCAGTATCAAGTGAAAATTTTACTAAAGCAACCGACAATTGTACGGTAGATTGAGGTTAAAATGGACTCTCTCAACATGTGTTTTTGCAACAAGAACTCGGGAGAAACTCCCTTTAAAATATTCCTTTTTATATTTATTTTGATAGACTGTATTTTTGACGTTTGGATGGATTAGACTTCCTACCGGAACTTTCGAATTGTTTCATTTACTAGACCTTCCTTCCATATTCCCGTAGAAGAAGTAGGGATACTTCTTCCGAGCTATCAATAACAATAATACGCGTGATACCTACATTTTATTTTATAACGATCATGACATGAAGTCGCTTTTCCATCATCTGTGTGTGCATATGTCCGTTCGGGAGTGCGTGTGTAATTTATATTTTTGTTGCATTTTTAGTCTCGCTTATAGTTTACCAATTCCTTTTACGGTTCTCACCCCTTGATACTGGTTAGAAATTTAATAAATAACTTTAAATAATATTAACTGACAAACACAGTAGAAATGACAAATTAAAATCACGTAATTTGTCCTTTGTAATCGCTCTACCGATGTGCGATGCCTTGTGCTACATCCGGAAGGTCAGAGTCATTGAGAGTGTACAGACAGTAAAACAAATGTTACCATCAAATCTGATTTATTAAAAACATATGAAGGTGTATAGGTAAATAATTGTCTATTGTTGTATAATTTAATTTTTTTCTTCTCCTTACTCTGCTCTAAATATATTAGGAGTCGGTTTAGTATGTCTTATCACTGGCTTATTTTCTGTCATCTTATCATCAGCTCCTATTGTTTTCATATAATTTCCATAAATTCTATCCATGTTTTACTGGCGTTTTCGCTTCCTCTCTATCCCTCAACATTTCCTCCAACCTTTAACCACTTCCTTGGTCTAGTGGTTTGCAAACCAGAATTAGATGTAGAGGTCCCTGGTTCGATCCTCAGGGGAGTACTTGTACTCGGTTTGGTTGGTGGTAGGACTTGTTTCAAGTCCGCCTGTCTGGCTACCTCCATCTTACCAAAATCTGTCACCATAATAATTTTAATGTTAACAGCATTGTGTTCCGGCAACTATTGATAAGATATCCAGTTCCTCTGCGGTTGAGGAATCAGGTGAAGCTAGATTCCAATTTCGTTTTTATCGTCAAGTTTTTCCTCTTATATTACTTCCTTTCGTCACTTCACTCTATCCACTTTCACATTCTCATCTTCGCTTTTTCATGGCTCACTCCGATCCGTTCCGAACAAATGTTCAACTTATCAGATTCAACCTAATCCTGTTAAGATGTTAATAGTCAGCCGAAACTGATAACTAAATTGTTTACGATGATTTGCTTTTAAATGTTGACTGTACATTAGACGGCATTTATGCACATTGCAATGTACTTCGTAATTCAACGCTGTGAGGGTCCAAAATTCTGCATGACGTATGTTATCTAACTTCTGCGGTGACACGATAGACGCTCGAAATGTAAAACTTTCACCTTGAAATTGTCTCATAGTTATTTTTAATTTATGTAAATGTCTCTATTCAATTCTAAAGCCGAGTCTAGACATGTGTAACGGATAAATGTAATGTAATGCCAATTTCTCGCGTGAGAACAGCAATAAATTTTGCCTACAATGTACACTTGTAGTGCCATCCACAAGCTAAATTAGTGTTAGTTTCACTATCGATGGAGGCGTCGCTTCATAGTCATTATACGCTTGGTGTACGCCTGCTTGCAGCTTACATACAAAACGATGAAAGACTGTCGACAGCAGCGATTCAGTAACGCGAGCGAAATGTGACGCTCCATCCATCGACAGTGTTTCACAGTTTTGTACCTATGTAGGTAAGTTGCAAGCAGGCAAGCACCAAGTGTATAATTCGTCATTATACACATCTATGTACCGAGCCTACGTGGACACTGGACAATAACAATTAGCGTTAGAGAGTTCGCGCTGGCAGCTGGCTGCGCACCCTGTAGCCGCTACGTCACAGCGCTACATAGAGTGTGTTACGCTGGGTACCACCCAAATTTTGTTTTTGAAAATAAATTATTTCATGTAGTCATGCTAAAAGTATACTAGGTATATAGTACTCGACATTAACACGCCTAAATGATACGATGAAATTGGTCGGTACAGAACGTTCACGTCTTGTACGGATCAACAATTAAAAATATGAATACCGGTAAAAGATGTAAAAGAATCATTTGTACTCGTTATATACATTGTCATGTGTTAACAAGTAATAACAAAAATATGGATAAGTCGATAAGGATTTCCTATTTAAAGTTGGTCGGTATGCAACGTATACGTTCCTTTGCGCAAGATCTTTCCTTTTCGCTGTAGATGTGGCGAACCCAGTCACCTCCTACAACCCAATCAGATAGGGAATTCTTGGCCGCCTAATGCGCGGGCTCCCATACGTCCTCATATGAGACTGCAGCCCGCAGCCAATGCGGTGTCGCGTAGTGCGCTGGCTCCTATAAGTCGTCGTATGTAAGACAGGCGTCATAGTGTGCTGGAGGCCTTTGCGTTTGGATAGCACTACGTGTTACATGTATAATGAATTACACGCATACGTTTGAACCCCGCTTAAGTGAATTTATTCCTTAGAGAATAATTGGCACTTTGGTACATTTTAAATTCATTTATGATATGTTAAAAACAGAATTTCTAGACCGTTTTTTGGACCCACTCGAAATTGGTGCACCGGAAATTAAAAGGGAAATAATAAACCGAGCAACTAAAAATCTGAAATCAAATAGTACTATCTAGATTTGGTCATAGATACGAGTATTAAATCTATATTTCCTCTGATGAAACTATTTCCGGAAGTCACGTGTATTGGACAGTTAATGAAACTTAGGGTTGGCAGCTCAGTGACAACTTGGTTTACCTATTTATAAATATCTATATTTATCGTTTAGAAAGTTTACAATTCCCAAGGAAGAAAACTGACTTATCGATCAATGATTACATTTCTTATCATCATCATCATATCAGCCAAGAGAAGCCCACTGTTGGACGTAGGCCTCAAGGATCTGCGCTGACCGCATCCAGCGGTTTCCCGCAACCTTTGTCAGATCGTCGGTCTACCTTGTAGGGGGCCTACCAACGCTGCGTCTCCGGTACGAAGACCGACCATTCGAAGACCTCAACGGCCGTCAGTTCTCCTCGCAATGTGCCCTGCCCACTGCCACTTAAGGTAAGGTTCGCAATTCTTTGGACTATGTCGGTTCACCAGTGGATGTCATCATTTCTGATATGATCACGCAGATAAAAAAGTTTCTAATAACTTAAAGCACAGTTTTATTGCCCGACACCATCCTTCCTTGGGAATGATGTTCTGAGTGGTTTAAGGTAAAGTATACTTATCAACTCGAAACCGTATCGCCACTTTTACTATGGAAAAGAGGCGTTGCACTACGATCCGTAGCCGTTTCGTAGGCGTTGTTCCGTAGCATTCATAGTAAAAAAAGGCGTTCCTTTTCCGAGCTGATTAGTGTGCAACGACCGTAACTCTCCACCGCGCATGTGACCGCTTGGTGCAATAGTCTGCACGGGGTACAGAAACTTCCTCAGTCAGCTTTTAGGATTCCCATGAAATGAGGAATAGTCCTAACCGTCACAGGGAAACGGCTACAAATATTATTTCTAAGAAACTTGAAACAATGATAAAACGATCTGATAACGAATCTCCATTTAAACATTAGTATCTTTACGTATGGTTGCTGAAATTCTGAATGTTAGTAAGGTAACCGGCTCATATAACATGATTACATGATTAGTGACTTCTTCAATGGCTAAAATACCGCATTATAAAACACAACATCATGTTTCATGTTTATACAGCCATTTAAGCAGTTAGTAGACTTTATGGCACCATGCTTACATTTACGAGTTCTTGTTTATGGTGCCCATAAACAGGTTTGCTGATATGAATGAAACGTCAACATTATTGTTGACATGATTTGAAATCACGCGTTTTACAACCGACCATCTTAGCAAGAATTTTAATGCTTTAATCTCACGGTTTCTTCTATTGCCGTCGTGGTGTGAGATTTTTTTCTTATTACTTGGTACACGTGGAGATATACATATAACGTACGATTCAAACGACCCAAATAATGTTGATATAGATTGCAAATTATCAACAGAACTTGCAGGTAGTGTGATTAAGCTGACGTTGAGTGTAAAATTAATATTTTAAAATTACTAATTAATATCAAAGAGTTAAAGAATGTAATGTTAAAATTTTTAAAGAATAAAGTTTTAAATAGAATTTATTCTTAATCATGATATTCTAAATAAGAAATGTCTTTATACTAGTATAACAAAAAAAAACCGTACGTAAGTAACTCGAAAATACGTCGACTGAGACTTTAAGGGAATAGTTAGCGTTCTAAAGCATAAGTTAGACCTGGAATAGACATATGTAAGCCTATCTCCTATCTCTCCACGACTTGGCACACCTCTTGCAGACACCCTAGGGCTATGTACCGATCCCTTACGTTAGGCACATTGAGCCGAGGAATAAATTGGGTGATTTACGAAAATATATAATAAGTATTATTATATATTTACCCTTATTAATCTGTAAAATTTAGTGACAAATAAAAAAAATAATAATTTTTTTGAGAGTAATACTTTGAATTAATTTTAATATATGGCGTTATTCGCGTAGTCTATTGGTTGGAAAGGTCTAACATGTAAGGACAATTATTATGAACCTTGACACCTGCATTTAATGTATTGTAATGTGTAGTTACTCATGTTTGACAAAATAAATTATTATTTCTATTATAATACTAGGCCATTGTGTTACTTTATGAAAATTAGTATTAGGTACTGTTTATTACTAGTATACATATAAGCTTAATACTCTCATTGTAGTGCCCTAACAGGGTTCATGGTGAAACTTTCATACCCATGATACAATAAAGAAATTTGAATTTGACAGCTGCGTTATAATTCCTTGCGATTGTGTGGCGTTATGTCATTAAATTATCATTAATTCTTACCTATTTACATTTAACTACGACTTTTATGAAAAATAACTAAGTGATATGAATAGATTTTACTAAAGCGAATTCAATTGCGAACAGTAATGTTGATCAGTCACTTAGGTACATTGAAGGAAGTTGAAGTTCTGAAAAAGTTCAATTATGGAGTTTCTCCCGAGTTTTTGTTGTAAGAACACGTGTTGAGAGACTCTATTTTTAACTCAATCCACTGTACAATTGTCTGTTAATATAAGTACATTTTCACTTGACTTTGGCGAAAGCGTAATCTTTATCTGTCGGGATCGCCGTTTATTGAAAAGAAGAAGAAGTTCAATTAGAATTATTTACTATTTCCCAAACTGCGGTCGTTCATAATAATAATATAAAAAATCGGAGTGGTCTCCTCTTGACTGTCTCGTATACCGGAAAAGACTCAAAATTTGATAGAAACCTTATATTTTGATGTCATACATGCATGTTAAATTTTGGTCACCCATCCGAGTACCGACCGCGCATTTGGTTGCTTAACTTTCGTGATCGACGACTCAAAAGTTGATAGAAACCTTATATTTTGACGTCATACATGCATGTTAAATTTGATTGCAATAAGTTAAAGCTTACTCGAGTTATCGTGCTAACGCACAGACACACACACACAGACATAATTCCAAAATCTCGAGGTCGAATTTTTTGACTATTACAAGACTTCCTCTATACTACGTATACGAAAAAGTAAAATTATACTAATTTTATAACATTTTAATGAAGTCGGTAACAACTAAACTTTTCTCATCAATTCAAACAACTTTTTCTGTGGAAGCAACTCTGAAATCGCTGTAGCGTTCCATACAAATTACAAACAAACTCTGACACGTATGCGAGCCATAACTAAAATTAATAATAATAACATTTTAGTAAGCCACCTGGTTCTATTTAAATGGCAACTTAATTGTAATCTTGAATAGAAACGTTTCGCTTTTGAAATAAAAGACAAAGCGATAGTCACTCGGAAGTCTATCTATATGCAACCTTAGTTGCAGTCCTTGAACGGATACAAAGGTTTGTTGCCAACTGCGGATTAAAATAAGTCGTTTACAGTTTTATAGCAAATAGTGTTTTAGTTTACATTGTTAAGTTCCTTTATTATTCTACTCGGACTGCTGAGATGATATTTAGTGCTACATCTGTCTTGATTGTTGGCTTTTAACCCCCGACGCAAAAAAGAGGGGTGTTATAAGTTTGACCTGTCTGTGTGTGTATGTCTGTGTATCTGTCTGTGGCATCGTAGCTTCTAAGCGAATGGACCAATTTTGATGCGGTTTTTTTGTTTGAAAGCTGACGTCATCGAGATGGTTCTTAGCTATAAATTTATGTCGAAGTCACAAAATTTTCAATTTTGTAGTTTTGTTTGAAGCATTGTTACTTTTGGGGTTTGGTGCGCCTTTTATGTATGGACCATGCAGTGCCTCCAAATAGTGACAGATGGTCTTGGAGGCCTGCATGGCCCGAACTGCACCCTAAGGCTCTTCTCGACTCCTCTTGGATATATGACGTGATCGTATGTATGTATTCTGTAATAGTCGGTAGAAGTCCAACATATACCTAGGGCCGCCCCTAGGGCATCCATGTAGGATTCACCCCCTCCTTCCCCAGGGGTCTGGAAGGTTCTTTTAACTCTTTTCGCTGCTCTGTCTTCAGCTCCTTTCCGTGGGGGAAGGAAAGAGAACGCAGCAGAGGGGGTTAGGGGAGAAAAAAAAACAATAATAAGAAATCCCCATCATGAGTCGCATCGATAGGTCCATGGTTATGGTTTTATGACCAACCGTAGATTTGAATATGTTCAAGTCATGAAAATGTAAACTAAATATGGTGGGGAGTTCTTAGTTAGGATTTTAGAAATAGTGCGATTTCACCAACTACACGTCAACACAAACCAGGACATAACAACAACATTGGGCAGGAGCTTGTATAGAAGTCAATGGTGTAATTATTTCCTTTACTTATTAACATAATAGGTACGTATAAAACTATACATTACCTGTAACCCCACTCCTATTTTTTCCTTTCATTTCGTTGGCAGACAATCACACGGTCTACCTGGTTTTAAGCAGTCACCGTGGCCGCTTGCAACTTTGACGTGACGTTCCACTCCTCGTCCACTTCTCTACCTTACCCAATACTACAAAAATGTAGTGTTATTTGACTGTGGTCTTCTCTACGGTACTACCCCAGTTCAGGCGCACCTAATTCATTTGCCTAGTCCGATGTGCCTCACCTCAACTTTTTTTTAAGGCATAGGGGACAAACGAGCATGATGGTTCACCTGATGATAAGTGATCATTGCACCCGTGGACATTTGCAACAACAGAGGAATCGCAAAGTAAACGCTCTTTTTTTGGAGAAGTCCACGAGACGAATTTTTGAATCATTAGAATTCCAAATCGTGTATGTTATTATCCTAAAATCGCTATTTTTATATTCCTCGTGAATGATGCAACGAGTGGTCCGACCCACTTGTTTCCGATATTCTACCATTCGTCTTCTTCTTTTGAATAAAGGCGTTCACGAAACTATTATTGTACTTAAAGTAACAAACAGTTGTACGGTAGATTGAGTTAAAAATGTAGTCCCTCAACGCGTGTTTTTACTACAAGAACTCGGGAGAGACTCCGATATTCTACGTAGAATATCAAATGACAGGCAGTGACTTTATAATTTACGTTCCGTTCCCCCGTAACTCATTACCGGTTTTTAAAATCAACGAGTTATGACATTCCCGTTTTTATTTTTTCTGCATGAAATTAAAAATGTTCTAAGATTCGAGTTATACGGCAACACTCATTTCTATTGTTTCAAAAATACATAAAATTGGGAGCAATAGAAACTAATTTCGTATACATTTTGCTTTTGTGCATGAATTTAAAATTCACGTCGAATGATTCAAAAATGCGTCTGTAGGTCGTATTGGTTCGGGAACACCCCTGGCGAAAGTTAGTTCCACAGTCTTGTGGTCCGCGGTAGGAAATTGCTTGAGAAATGCATGTGGATAGCCAAGAATCAAGACTGTGGGATGGATTTGTCGTCGCGAGGAACAATGCTGGAATGCAGCTGCTTTATGTTATATGACTTTCTATGGGATAATACTGATTTTGAAACTGCATTAACAGCTTTAGGCAATCGATAGTACTATACTCAAGGTGAACAATATTGCCTAATAAACTTATTCAGAGAAATTGGTTTACTGCCAATGTATCTATAATTGTATTTTAACTATCTACGAATTTAAATTGCAGTGACGTAACACTAAATACCAGGAATAAAACTAGTCTAATCTGCGGATTTCAATATCTTTAATTAATTTAAAGGTGAGTACAGACTAGAGCATTACAATGTAATGTAACTTTCTTACGAATGACCCAATAAAGGCAATTCATTCCTGAAGCCCTGTTCGGACCTGTCTTGTATAACGTGTGATGTATTATATTATAACGAGTGATGTATTATATGCTATGTGATGTATTGTAACGAGTAATGTAACGCGAATTTAGCGTGTGCACGGTAATTCTCTTAGTGCCGTTGACACGATAAATTCGCATTACATTACTCGATAAATTCACGTTACATTACACTTTACACACGTCTGGTCCCGGCTTAAAGCATTCCATGTAATGTAACGTTTTTGTGAATGTTCGACGCTGCGTTCGACGTAATGCTCACAGCGAGTGAGTATTAATTTGTAACATGAGAGTGAGTATTTCTTTCTACCTTTCTTTGTTGGATGTCGGATCTACCTCGGCCCGCGCACTTAACTTCCCACCGTCCCCTGTCAACCATACTCGTGTCTTTGCTCGATAAAATGTTACACTTAAACGCTCGTTGTCGCCATGTTTGAAGTGTACATACATAATATAATCACGCTCGTAATCCAAAAAGGGGTTCAGCAAAGTTTTATGTTACATTTGATTACACATAAAGCCACGTCAGGTAGTACGGGACATACAGTGCCTCAAAATAGTTTCTAGTCTGTCGCCTACACAAAAGGGACATCAAATCCAATAGCAACGAAGTCTTCAGTGTACTAAAATGTAACAACCAGTACAGATTTTACCCTCAAAATTACTCAACAGTTTGGGTATAAAATAGCGAATATTTTGATCTGTAATCGGGTATTCGAAATGTAGGTACCTAGATCAAGTAAATTTAAGAACAGCGAATGTTCTGTTACAACATGGCAACACACCACGTTAAGGTTACGTGTATATCGTTCGAAGCATCGAAATAGACGTAATTTCACGAGTTTTCGCGTCAAAAGAGAAAACATCGCAGCCAAATGTCAATTTGTAATCTCAATACTGATAATATTTATTTAGAAAATGCTTTCCAACCGATGTATTTAAGTTTGTTGTACGTGTATACATAAACGAACTCTCTCATACTTCGTTGAAATCGAATTTAACTTCAGATTAGATTAAAAACACGGTGACGGAAGGACGTAAAATTAAAAATTATAAATCGTTTGATTTGTTATAGCGCAATTCTTTAAATTTTATTCCATATGATTCAAATTAAAACTTTATCGTTTCACTGCAATCTTAAAGTCGGAAACCATTAACATTGTTCCTGAGAGAAAATATAACACATTGCTTGCGACATACTGAATTTCTCGCACGAGACGTTGCAAAGAATGGTTCTAAATTACTTCCTCCAGATAGACACAAACAATTATTCTATTAGCCGTAATGATGTCGGTAGATAATTGCCAATTGTAAGGTAAATTTCTTTCAAGGATAGTTCGTAAACACATTGCGAGATTTGCAGTAAAATAAAATAATTACGCAAAAATTGGCAAAATTTTTCCGTCTTCAAGTAACTTTTCGGTTTATAAGTTTTTGTGAGCCATTTTAGAATTAAACACGTTAAACCAATTTTTGCGTGGAAAGTCCAAATCGTTGTATTGATAACAGGAAGATGACTATTCCCTAAATAACTTTCAGGGGGAAAATCCCTTACTTCTTAAATAGGGATTTTCCACGAGTTCTAGTTCATTACTCACAGCTAGTATACAGCACAAAAAACAATATTGAGGGGAATATCCTGTTATGTAGAAATCTGCTTCGGGCGACTTACATTACTTTAATGGCTCTATATGTTACTGTACAAACAGGTATTTTAATTTTTTTTCGAAATATTTAACAGTTTGTATTTCTGTTCAATGTCTCGGCATAAAAAACCATTTTGAATACATTTAATACTACAGCTTTTGGTAGCATGACGTCTCTACAAATTGAATAAAAATGGAAAATTCCACGCTTAGGCTGATCTTAGCGTCGCCGACCGCATGCTGACCGTCGGCGCTGACAGCCTAAATGTATGAACTTCTACGAAGCGTTTAGATTGCTTCCCCATCGTCATAAAATAAAAATAAAAAAACTCTACGAGCGAGCGCGAAAACTTTCCATTTGGATAACAATATATTTATCTCATAAACGCGAATGAGTCATGACTGTGACCAGACACAATATATTTACACAGGAATTCATGTATCATCCGCGTTTGTGATATAAAAATAAAATTGAAAATTAATTATTCAGAATTGAAAAGGGAGAAAATATTTTTTTATGTTTTAAACGTCAATTTACCAAATATTTTTTTTGTGTTCGGTGTCAGTCTCATGGTATTTCAGATTTTTTTTTATTATCATACCCACTGTGTTTATTTTAAACTCAGGCTGGCACCTCTGGCACCAACCTTAAAACAAATATTTCGCATATTAACGTTCAGATCGTTTAAAACATAAAACTTTTATTATTTATTACTTTTCTATTTCGTACTTTTTAGCTGTGTTGGGATTGAAACAACATGCATAATGACATGATTTTTTTTTAGAATTACACTGTTAAGCCCAATACTCGTTTTCTTAGTGACTGATTCACACTTAATTGTCTATCTAAAAAACGTCACAACTAATTTTCATGAAACTTACACTGATCCCTAAGTTGGACTAAACCTAGTCTAACAAAAAAAAATCTGACTTATTGTTTTTGAGATGCGTGGACAAACATACAAATATATAAACATACAGACATACAACCAATCATGAGATTTAGAACTCGTGTTCAGAAGCTGGCATAAACTGTGTAATTCTGTCAATATAAGTCGAATTGATAACCACCTTTTTTGGATTTTGAAGTCTGTAATAGTTAAAATTTACGTCTGCACCTGAGACCAGTAATTACACAGTCTGCCAGTGGTGTCTTTAATAGGCAGTATGATTAATACTGTTCACATTTTACGAAAACCAAAACATGATTAAACCATTTAACTAGTCGGTTGATAGTAGGAAGTGCAATCAAAAAATAAGACTAGTTTCTCGAATAATTGCAACGATTTTAAATTATTCGTAGTCTTTTTATGACACTCCATAGTTTTGTAGAACGAGTGCATAAAACGAGTTTTGAAAAGCTTATACCGGAACAGTGCTACAGGTAAAGGTCAGAATAGCAATGGTGTTAAATACGACACTCCTTAATTTTTTATTTTATAATTTGTTATTTATTTATCATCTTCTCTAAAAAAAGTTCTTTGGAACTCATTGATTGCTTTCATGGAAGAAAAGTTACATTGCTCTTAGGGGTAAAGCGGATCGTACACACATAATTATAAGAACATAACCCCAAAAAGTTAAATGGTATCTGGGAAGACGTAGATTTTTTCAGACGCATATTCTGACTGAATGTATTAAAAATTTTGATCCAATCATAATTATCAGGTTCTAAGTCCGCGTCTGAATGTTATTTATGTTATTTTTTATAAGAAATTAAATAAAAAAAACGCAATTATAATACGTCAAGCTTTTAAATCTAGGGCAAAATTAGCAAATGGTGACCCATGATTAATAAAATAAAAGTTTCGGTGCCAAATTGCAAAAAATATCATCTAAATCTACATTATATTATTTTGTATATTGCATTATGAATTAGGATAATATTATGTTTTTATGAATTATCATATTGCTTATTATTAAAATTTGTATCTCGTAATGTAAATTTTTACATAATTTTCATTAGGAGGTTCAGTAGACGCGATCATGCATTATTCGTAATGCCCGCAAGAGCTAAGCAACGAAACGTTCTCAAGATGTGTGTTCGAAAAATTTTCAGCTTGAATTTCCTCCGTGCTTTGGAAGGCACGTTAATGTTCACTACTGGTGTCAAAAGATGACAAATGAAAAAACAAAGTTTGAAACCATTCGACTAGAACAAGAAACATAACTCATAATATGGGATAATTTTTGGGTTTACAAACGCGTAAATATTTTTAAAACTAAAAAAATACACTGAAAAAAAATCGAATCGAACCCAGGATGTTCCGCAATCCGGGCGGCTGCGTTAACCACTACGCTACCAGGGTACTGCTTTCGCTGTCGAAATTTGTCATTGCTTGGTGCTAATGTTTTTATGTTTTGTTGATTATTTTTTCAGTTTTTTTTTTCAGTTTAGTTTTAAAAATATTAACGCGTTTGTAAACGCAAAAATTACTCCATAACATAAGGTAGTTTCATATTAACTGGGCGTCAAATATTTGCAAAAATATATTTCGTTCGGAACTTAGATGAGCAAATTTCAAAGATTTGATGAAATACTTACCATAAAAACATAAGCACCAAGCACTGACAAATTTCGACAGCTAAAGCAGTGCCCTGGTAGCGTAGTGGGTAACGTAGCCACCCGGATTGCAGAAGATGCTGGGTTTGATTCCCGACTGGGGCAGGTCGATTTTTTCACCACAACTCATAATTATACATTCTACCAATAGATTGTACAAAACGTTTTATAATAAGGGGCGACCTCTATCATTATATTAATGTAAGCATGTTTTCACAAAAAATACGTTTTAAGAAACATTATTTTCAAATCTATAGCAACATTTGCGTATTAGATAATTATATTATGTCTTTTTTGCAGATCTCGTTTTCGCCGTTGTGTGTGTTGAGATTGTCTTGTACAAATTAGGGTCTATCAGTTTGTAAAAACAGCAGAATAATAAAAACGCTCGAAAATTCACGTAGACGATTTGAAGAAAATTATGTGTTAAAAATTTGATAAACCATTTTTTTTCTGCTACAAAAAGTTATACTGGGTGTAAAAGTCATGAACAGTCAAACGAGAACCATGTATTCTATACATCAAAATAAGACATATTTCAAAAAAATTATTGCTGGGAAATGATTTTAATTTTTTGGTGTTAAAAAAAATTGCAAATTGTACCGCGCAATGTAAATGGCTCAACTCGCACGCAACTCGCAAAACCGCGATATTTTTGCTTGGCGGCGGCCCCGTTCGTTAGTGTCCGTGCCCATCGAGTGAGCTACATTGAACGCTAACGTTTTGAACCCATTTTTTGTTATGAAATACTAAAAAAAATGATAATGTTTCTTTAGACAATAATTAAGAAATAATGTATAGAATACATTTTCATAAAAAAATTAAAAAAAAAATATGACTTTGACCTTCAATAAAATCGCAACTATCAATTTCCCACGTATAGTCTAAAGGAAAAAAAAATGTTATGATGTTGAGCAGAATACATGGTTTTCGTTTGACAGTTTTAATTATTCTTAATTTTAACTACATTACGAGATGGCAAACAAGCTTGCGGCCCACCTGGTGTTAAGTGGTTACCTATATTAAGGGTAAATCTTTTAACACTGCAAGTGCGTTGCCATCCTGAGGTCTAAGATGATATGCTTTCCATGCCCAGTAATTACACTGGCTACCTTTCCCTTCAATCCGAAACACAGCGAACTGCTTCAGAGCAGAAATTTAAACATTTCTTTGATTATGATGAAAGTAATTAGTTATTGAATGACTAGGATCCGTTAACGATATTTTAATAGATCAGTGAATATTAAAAACATCTAATATATTATCGGCGACATAATGAGAGTATTCTCCTGGTAAAATCGGTAACATTCATTTTTGAATACAAATAAAGCGATGGAAAATTAATAATTAAACTTACGAAATCTCCTTTCACACAAAATCACAAACACTTTAAAACACTTGTTCGTTTTTTAAAAATTTCAAAACCACCAAGTCATAAGCTTCGAAAAAGTTTGCGACGAAAAGTACAATAACGTTCGCTCCGAAAAAAAGCGAAGAGGCCGCTCGATTAACACTGAATTCGGCGCGTGCGCTCGCGCCTTTGACAAAATAAACATTGAGCTCTGAGATACGCGTGACGGAGAATTGCACCACGATTGTTTAGACAACAACCTGCATCGGGTTACTGATCTCAAAACTTGCGAAATTATTATATGAATGGTTTTGATCACTAACGACATAAATGGGAAAGTGTCATTGCACAATTGACTTGTTAGAATATTTTTTGGACATTTTGTTTGATTTGGTTCACACTGACTCTCATAAAAAGAGTGTAACTAGTTCGTGAGAAGAAAGATTAGATAATCTATACATTATGTAACTTTAATAACTATAAATAATTTAGAATGTTGTTTAATGTGGTCCACGCTGCAATTGCAAATAAGTACATGAAATTGTATTCTTAAAATGACTTAGTTATCACACTACTAAATGTTCCGCCATAATATTGTATAGTAGTGACGAGGTCAAAACAACAAACCTTGAATTTCTGTAGTAGCACTGAGAGAGCTCTTACAAAACATTTTAATTGAGTTCTAGTAACTCAAGCTAATATAAAATACGATTACTCCCTGAGTGTCATTCGCAGTGATGTCGCATCACAAATTTAATTTGATTACTACTGGATCTCGTTCCTCGTGCCACAGATAATCTATTAGTCTTTATATTTAAGACATAATATATAGTCAGTAATTGCTTAATTAAATAATTGATAACTTGGCAAGAGGCGAGGTCTGGGGCGGAGTAGGGCACATCGGATTCATCATCACATCACCACCTCAGCCAAGAGAAGCCTTTCCCAAAGTTTTGTCTGAACCGTATCCGGTCTGGACCGTACATTTTCAAAACATATACTTATTAAACTAGACTACTTACATAAGAAATTACTATGAGAACATTTCAGAATTTGAAGAAAAAAGTATTTATAGCTCGAGAACTGCTGGAGCGATTTTCATAAAAAATTTAATACTCACGAGTACCTATGGTCAGGTTTTTCGTTTTCTGTGTGTATTCCGAGTGTTTTACGCAGGCGCGAGATGCTTCGATCTGTATCCCTAGTATGAGTTTGTTAGTTTTCGAGCTCGATCAAACGTGTCGTCTCTTTTCATACATTGCCTACTTCGCCTCTAGCGTAAACCAGCAGAAACAGTGGGCAATGTATGAAAAGGGCCGATACGTTTGATCGAGCTCGAAAACTATCAAAAGTCATACTAAGGGTACAGTATAGCCAAGGTCGGAAGCCCTTATCGTCGCCTTAAAGGTACGCAGATATCATCTCGGAAAGGTACCGCCTCTTTTTTTATTATGAACGCCACGGAACAACGGCTACTTACGGACTACTACTATTATTTTTTTACGATTTATCATCATAAATAATGTAAGCGTTTCACATTTACTTATATCTGCGACATTTTTGCACACAACTTTTGAAAAGTCTATATACATTATATTTTTTTGTACCAAGTGACCGGATTGTCCTGTGGGGGCGCGTGGGTCATGTTCTATAGTAAAAAGAATCGACACGCTGTCTGTCAGCGGTCTAGAGACATCTAAAGTGATCGAGGGCGTGTCCAGACACATGGTGTCCGACGCGGCCCCTGGGATCCGATATGGTTACGGTCACGCCCACTGGGTTTAACATGGGGTCTGGCGTTCAACGTGTTAAGTTCTGTACTAGAACGGCTTTGGTGGAATTTAAGCAAATGTGGCTGGGCACAGAGATAAACCAGGGTAGTAGAAGTGTTATGTAGTAAGCCTACTGAGTCAAGTCCCAGGCGCTGCTAGTGGCTCCCCTCTCTGGTGATTAATGAAAAATCGAAAAAAGCAACGTAACAATATTATATAAAACAACGTATTAAACTGAACAGAAATAAGAATTTCAAATCAGGTTGATGATTTTGACGCCAGGTTTTATTAATTTGAAACCTGTCTTGGCAATAGAATTTCCTTTTGTGTTTTTACCACAGAACACAGTGTATATACCTATATTGTAACAGTTTTCCATTTAAATTAAGAAGGGTTTAATCTAAATGCGAATTGAATAATAATACGTACCCAACTCATCATGTATTGCGTTCCATGATTGAATGATGTATTGTGTACAACCAACAGAAGAAAAAAAATGAAAATTTGAAGTCCTTAATTAATTTAACGTCTCCATACGTAATTTTATTAGCTTAGAAAAATTCTACATCAGCCATTTACTGGGACGCATATAATCTCAAAAGGGTTGATCAATGTTTTAGGTAACAATAGGTTACTCATAAAGCCACATCTGGCAGTATGGGCCGTGCAGTGTCTCAAAATAATGTCAAGTTCCCACCATAAAGAGTACGACATATACATAAACCATTGTGATGCCGGCAGAGTAGAATAGCACCGCCCCATATTCTCCAATATTGTGTCGTAGAAGGCGACTAATGGATTAGCAAAGGGGTATTGATAACCTTATACTCCACCAATCCTCATTGAGCAAGCGTGGTGGACTATTGGCTAAACCTCCTTCGATGAAAAGGAGAGGCCTTGTGTCCCATCATCATCAACAGCTCATATAATATCACCGAGGGGCTCGAGCCTACCCCACGTTAGGGGCGATTAGGCCTTAGTCAACCACGCTGGCCAAGTGCGGGTTGGTGACTTCACACACAACCTAAGTATTTCTTCACAGGTGTGTGCAGGTTTCCTCACGATTTTTTCCTTCACCGTAAAAGCGTCTATTAAACGTACATATGAATCAAAATTTGAAAACACATTGGTATGTGGCGGGGATCGAACCAGTGCCTCCCGGGTAGGAGATTGAGCACTACGCCACCGACGCTTTAGTGTCCCAGCAGTGGGTCGAATTATTAAGGCTGTTATGATAATGATGATGATATCGCCAGCCTGTAATTGTCTTAGAAATTAGAAACCAAATAGCATGTGGCTACATCTGGTTTATGCTGCCGTCTTTGTCGTACTGGTGAACGCGGTAGGTTAGGTACATTATGACAGCAGATCAGATACTCAAAGCTTTTTTGTCGAGGTAAGTCACAGTGGAGTAGCTGCTCGAATTTGGAGCAGTCAGAACTGGGGTAGTCGGTGTTTCCATACAGAAGACCACAGTGAAAGAACTCTACATTTTTACTTTCTCGTATACGTAGTAATTAAGTCTTGTAATCGTCAAAAAATTCGACCTTGAAATTTTGACGGATTTACACGTTTTATGCCTCCCCGAGTCCAAAAATACCGTTTTTTGGAATTATGCCTGTGTGTGTGTCTGTGCGTTAGCACGATAACTTGAGTATGCTTTAACTTATTGCAACCAAGTTTAACATGCATGTATGACATCAAAATATAAGGTTTCTATCAACTTTTGAGTCGTCGATCACGAAAGTTAAGCAACCAAGTGCGCGGTCGGTACTCGGATGGGTGACCATAATTTAACATGCATGTATGACATCAAATTATTCAGGTTTCTATCAACTTTTGAGTCGTTTCCGGAATACGAGAAAGTCAAGGGGAGACCACTCCAGATTTATGTGGTGTGTTTCTGTTGGTTGCCAGAGCTGCAAGGGGTAGGGAAGGAGACCAGGGTTGGCAGCGCGTGAGTGTCACGTCAGGTAGTGCAAGCGTCTATAGTCTACGGTGACCACAGGGTCAAAAAATTTGCGAGTTTGTGGTAGCTTGATCTGTCGTCGCACTTGCTTTCAATTCAACTCAATTTCATTTATTTATCTTAAAAAAATAACTTAATATAATCTAATAATAACATGTCTAATTGCCTATTTTATAAATGAAAAATGAGTTTGAAATAAAAGTAATTTTATTTTTTATTCTTTATAATTACTTAATTTACTCAAGAATGACGATTACTTCATTATTTCCCCGTTTAACGTTTGTGTGACAGCTTTTAATGTGTGTAATTTTATTAATATATATTTTTTTATTTTTTATTTTTTATTAATAAAAGCCAAACTTCTGATTTTCTTTATATTCTTTTTCTTTTTCAATAATTATTGAAATAAATATTATTTTTAAGTGTTATAATACCATTTCAAGTCCCTTCCTTCTTTATTACGACGTCAGTATGTAAGTTTTATTCATATATCTATGCTTTTGGGCATATGTCTTAACTGTGTACAGTTTATTACAACAATTATTATGCCAAATTACGTGTCCCAATAGCTCGAAGTTACGGCGATTAAGAAAATATTTATGGTGAATGTTACATTGCGCTATTGTCCGTTGCATAGTTAATTGAATTTCGTAATGTACCGTTTTCGTTGCAACAGCGGTTCTGACATACAATTAATACATAGATACAATTTGGTATGAATTGTAGATCCCTTCCAATGGCCTTCGCAGGTGCCAACCTTGCATTGCTGATTGAGTTTACCATCCACTTGTATTGAATTATGTAAACAAATATGAATTTATTGGTATTTCATAATTTTTGCCGAGAGACGCTTACTGTTGTAAGCCTTCCCTTAAGATCTCAAACCCGATTGGTCGTGAACTGCTCAGTTTCGGCAGTTTCCCGCTACATTTACCACATCCTACCAACGCTGCGTCTTCCGGTATGTGGCTGCAAGAGTACATTGAGAAGCATTTTTAAAATTTAATGCATTGCATATCCTTAGGAACATACATACTGCTTAGAGTTAATATACATTTTGGGTCTATATTGTTAAATAATTAACTAACTTTGTGAATCGTTCTATTTTTCTAAGAGTTACCATAGAGGGCGTTGTACGTCAAGAGTTTTTTACCGCCATTATAGACGTCAGTCAGTGTGTGCCGTATGGTTAAATTCAACTTGCTTAAGTAAATTATTGTGTATAATTAATAAAGTAAATTCACAAACAGTTCAAAGCGATAGTGATAGTTTTATTACAACCATTTGGTCCAAATCGCGCCGGATTACAAGTAGCTTCAGGTTAATTGTGACTTTTACACGTGCTATAAAGAGGTTATCCGTAAAACAATAAGTGCAAAAGGCAATAAAAGTGTTAAAAAACGTGCTAATAAGTGGCATACGTGAAAGCATTGTAAACACATATATAGGCAAGTTATTTAATCAGAAGCGCGTAACATCAGAGTCTGCAAAACACATACGTGAGCTTCTCGATATCACTACAGAGTGTCTAGCTGTCCTAAAGAGTTTAGGGCTACCAACAGAAACATGGGATGATTTAGTAGTATACATTGTGATACAAAAACTTGATGCCGAGTCACACAAAATGTTCGAGCAAAGAATCGAGTCTTCAGACCACTTACCTGATTGGAAGGAGCTTTCAAAGTTTTTAGAATTTAGATTCCGTACTCTCGAGTCAATAAAACCTTGTAATAGTCAACACACACAGCCCAGAGTCGTACCACCTACAAGAAGTTTCGCCACTGATGTAAAAACACATAAAATTACCTGTGGATTTTGTAAGGGTGATCATCATCACATATATAGTTGTAAGGATTTCTGCAAATTAGAGGTAGCTGACAGGAAAAACTTCATACAGAACAACAACATGTGCTTTAATTGTTTAAGAAAGGGCCACGATGTAAAATCATGTATACAGTCCACTAGTTGCCGTAAATGTGGCCGCAGACACCACACCTTACTCCATGGATTTATAGTCACCAATCAAGCCACTCAAATTGAACCTGAAACTATTAACACACTGAGTACATTCACAGAGAATACCATAAAGAGTCGCCAAGTCATACTAGCAACTGCATTAGTTAATGTGCAGTCACAAAGAGACCATAGTCATACACACACTACGAGCACTTATTGACCAAGGCTCACAGGCCAGCCTTATTACAGAGGCAGCATGTCAGTTTTTGGGCTTTGAAAAATCACCTATTCAAGGCACAGTACTAGGAGTGGGTTCGTCTACTTCAACTACTAAAGCTGCAGTACAATTTTACATACACACTAGAGATTTAACAGTGATAAAGATTAGAGCTTATGTATTAAAGGCACTTACATCTTACATACCTCAACACTCGCATTCGGTTGTTTGGCCTCAACTTAAAGAGCTGGAATTAGCTGACCCAACATTTCAGAGACCGGGGAAAATAGACCTCATATTAGGAGCAGACGTATTTGCAGAGATTTTGCAGGAAGGAGTTAAGATACTAAAAACCAAAACTAACACACTCGTCGCTCAGCAAACATCATTGGGTTGGTTGATATCTGGAAACCACACAAACACAGCTAACAATAAATCGAATGAAGTGCACATACATCATTGTAAAGTTGAGATAGATTCAATGCTTCGTCGTTTTTGGGAAATTGAAGAGAACACTGATAGTAAAATTCTTACTAAATTAGAGAAGCAATGTGAAGCACACTATGATAAGACACATGTCAGATTAGGGGATGGTACTTACAGAGTTAGGATGCCTTTCAAAACCTGTCCACCAGATCTGGGAAATTCACTATTAAACGGAAAGAGAAGATTAATTTTATTAGAAAACAAGCTTGAGAAAAATCCAGACCTACGAAAGAGATACAATGAGTTTATGGACGATTACTTACAACAGGGTCATATGGAACTTGTATTACCTAGAGAAACAGACAATAACTTATGCTACATTCCTCATCATCCAGTTATAAATGAGCAACACCTCACAACTAAGCTGCGAGTAGTCTTTGACAGTTCGGCTAAGACTACAAATGGAAAATCTCTTAATGACAACTTACTAATAGGACCTTCTTTACAAAATGATTTAAGAGATGTTTTTTTGCGATGGCGTAGGCACCGCATAGCTTTGGTTGGAGACATTAGACAAATGTTCCGGAGAATCACATTGGATGAACGAGATAGAGATTATTTACGTATTCTTTGGCGATTTAATACTAATGAAGATATAAATCACTTTCGCCTAACAACCGTAAGCTACGGTACATCTTGTGCTCCATTCCTAGCAATCAAAACATTAAGACAACTGGCTGAGGATGAAAAAGGAAACTTTCCCGAGTATATTATCGATTCATTACTGTTAGATTTTTACATGGATGATTTTTTGAGTGGAGGGTATACTACAGATAAGGTTTTAGAACTAAAAAATGAAATCACAATGTTACTACTAAAGGGAGGCTTTACTTTACACAAATGGGCATCCAATAGCATAGATATAGAAGGTGCTGAACAAACAACCCGCAAAATTCTCGGTATTAACTGGAATGGATATAATGATAAATTTGAGCTCAAGATAGAACTCTCTCCAATTACTACAAAATTTACTAAGAGAACAGTGTTAGGTGACATTGCTAAGATTTATGATCCCGCTGGGTGGTTAGCACCTGTTGTTATAAGAGCTAAGGGCATGCTTCAGAAATTGTGGATAGACAAGGTAGACTGGGATGATGACCTACCAGATTTATTGCTTCAGGAGTGGTTAACCTTTCGCAACCAACTAATCAACATGCCAGTAATTGAGCTAGATAGATGGATTGGCTACACTGATGATTGTATTAAAGTAGAGCTGCATGGATTCTCAGACGCTTCCACTATTGCTTACTCCGCAGTTGTGTACTGTAGAGTCATCACACCAGAAGAAATTACTGTCACTATAATTGAAGCAAAAACTAGAGTTGCACCAGTCAAACAGATATCTCTACCGAGGTTAGAGCTCTGTGGAGCTGTATTATTAGCAAAATTATTACACAAGATTCAAAAAACCTTATGTATTTCAATCCAAGATACCTACGCTTGGACAGATGCAACAATAGTGCTAGCATGGTTACAAAAATCACCAAGCCACTGGACTACATTCGTAGCAAATAGAGTCACAGAAATTACAAACCTTGTTGATAAAGAGAGATGGTTTCATATTACTTCACAAGAGAACCCTGCCGATGTAGCTTCTCGTGGTATCGATCCTGACTACTTACCTGATCATCAGCTGTGGTGGTATGGGCCGCCCTGGCTGCGTACTCGTTGCGCGTTGCCGCAAGCGACGACACTCTCCAACCTAGTAGAACCTACAACCTTAGAAGAAAGGAAAGTGTCAGTGAGTGTTAATACAGTGCATAAAATTAGTGAAAATAGTGAGAAAAGTGATAATTTAACAGACACTAATCTACTTCATAGATATTCTAGTTTAAGTAAACTTGTTAGAGTAACGGCAGTAATTTTAAGATTTTTCAATTGTTTAAAATACAAGGTTAGCAACAAAACTTTCTTACAATGTACAAATTATTTAACTACAATTGAATTAAGAACCTCATTACAAGCATTAATAAAAATGTCACAAAATAATAATTTTATAAAAGAAATTGAGATAGTAAAAAATGTAGAAAATATTAAAAAGTGTAATAAATTAAGTACATTAAAAAATGGATCTAAAATAATAAAATTAAATCCATTTCTTGATAATCAAAACTTGTTAAGAGCAAAAGGTAGAATTGCTAATTCTGAACTACATTTTGATACTAAGCACCCTATCATTTTAATTAAAGATTGTAAGCTCTCTTACCTAATTGTCAAAGATGCACACTTTAAAACTTTACATGGGGGAGTTCAATTGATGTTAAATTTTATTAAAAGTAAATATCACATAATAAGTCTAAAATGTTTAATTAAGCAAATTATTAGAGAATGTGTTCCTTGTTGCAGACATTCTGGCAAATTGAATGTACAATTAATGGGGGACTTATGTTGGTTACAGACAACATTAATTTTTATATTTAAATGTGCCAACATTAAATTAATTAAATTATTTGTAATGGCAACCTTTTGCCCTCTCTTCCGCTTAAGCTCTAAGAAGAAATACACGTCGTCTTGCATAGTACCAGTTTTTATTATTTTATTCCGTCTCCAAGTCCTTAGTCACCATCAACTATACAAGAAATACAGTCCACTAAACAACACAACCAAAACATGGTCCATTCGCCGTTTTGAAGAAGCCTCGTGGTGGTAAGGTCGCAAGGGAGATCGTGAGTACAAAACATAGTACATCCGCCATTTTGCAATTTGCAAGCCTTTACTTCGACGTGCAAAATCTTCACGGAAGAAGCAAAACAAGCGGGAAACTCAAAAGCGCGCCAGCTAGCTGTTTCACCTAGCGCCATCTGTTGGAACCGTTGCGTTTTGTTGGCTGTTTTACCGACACACGCAGCGCTGCTCTGTTCCTGCCAAACAGATTATAATTCTGCGCGCCAATTCGACGGATTTTGGACTTCCCGCCATATACCGCCATATACCGCTACTATGTAAGCAACTTATGTGAGACGGTATTATTTGCAGATGATACTTCCCTTATTTTCAAACTAAATAGACAAACAGAAAATGTTGACGATGTGAATAATGCCCTTTCCAAAGTAATGTGTTGGTTTACTAATAATAACTTGTTACTAAATTCAAATAAAACTAAATGTATCAAATTTTCGTTACCAAATGTCAAGCAGGTCAGTACAAACATTAAAATTAACGAAGAAATTATACAATGTGTTGACTCAACAGTATTTTTAGGAATAACTTTAGATTCACGTCTACAATGGAATCCTCATATTACTACCCTATCAGGAAGACTTAGCTCTGCTGCTTTTGCTGTTAAAAAGATTAGATTACTGTCTGATGTTGAGACGGCAAGACTTGTATATTTCAGTTACTTCCATAGTGTTATGTCATATGGTATATTGCTGTGGGGATCAGCAGCTGATATTCAAGACATTTTTGTATTACAAAAGAGAGCTGTACGAGCCATTTATAAATTAAGACCTCGTGACTCGCTTAGAGAGTTATTTAAAGAAATAAATATTTTCACGGTTGCTTCCCATTATATATATGACAACATTATGTATGTTCATAAAAATTTACATACATTTCTGAAGAAAAGTGATTATCACAATTTAAACACAAGAGGTAGAAATAAACTTGCTGTTCCAAGTTTCAGACTTCATAAAACTAGTCACTCATTCATGGGGAAATGTATACAAATATATAATAAACTCCCACATCATGTAACTGAACTTCCGTCACATAAATTTAAGCTTCATATTAAACAAATTTTAATGAAGAAAGCGTATTATAAAGTTCAGGAATATATAGATGATAAAAATGTGTGGACACATCCAAATGTGCTCGATTCTCCATTGTAATCTAGTGAGATATCAATATGTCAAAATTTAATTTTCTAATTGACAAGATTGTAAGGAAAGATGTCTTAAATCACTTTTTTTTTTAATATATATTTTTTATCTTTATTTTAAGTTTAATTATTAGTCTTTATTTTAATAAATTATTATGATTAATTATTAAAGACTTGACAATGTGAATTATGACTCTTTCCAAATCAATACTATAAAAACTGTAAAGGGAGGATAAAACTTGTTGAGTTTCTTGCCGGTTCTTCTCAGAACAAGGCCTCCTGGTAGACTCTCGAACCGATGGCATCAAAATTGACTTTCATAAGTGTACAAATTGTACCTAAATGAATAAAGTAATTTTGACTTTGACTTTGACTTTGACTATAACTTCTACAGCAACACAACTGGCAGCCGCGTATCTTGACGTATATGTCAACAAAATTGAAAAACGGAACAAAGCCCAGCTCGTCGTCCGTCATCGGTTCGTGCGTGTGATTCACTCTCTTCTCATTTCACTTCGATAAATTGTGACGGCCATTTTAGTTGCTAAGATTCAAATAGTACATACTGTATTATAATAAGTGCTATAGATTTTAATTTTGTGTTTGTTAAATTTAAGTTCTGTATTAGTTTCGACAATGTCGGAAAAAGGTGAAAACCTGGTTGGTGCCAGAGGTTATTTAAAACGGAGCCTTACAAGATTACATAGTTTCGTAAAAAGTGAAGCATTGCTCACTAGCTCGTTAACCTTGTTACAAGCCAAAAAGGAGCGATTAGTAGAAGCGTTTAAGCAATACGAGCGTTACAATATAAGTATTCTTCAAGATGATCCAAATGATCCGGAGAATGTTGAGGATCAGGAGGAAAAATATTTGCATTCATTAGCTCGTTTAAACGACGCCATTTTGTCAAAGACTTCTATTGAAAATAAATCGCCTGCTAGTTGTACACTAATGGCACAAACCAAGCTACCTAGTATTGAAATAGAATCTTTTAACGGAAAATACAGTGAGTATCCGCAATTCATTAATATTTTTAGATCAATGATACATAACAACCAGTCACTTGATAATGTTCAGCGTTTGTATTATTTAAGGAATTTTTTGAAAGGCGAACCGCTAGATTTAGTTAAAAATTTAAGTATTTCCAATGAAAGTTATGTGGAGGCTTTGAATATTTTAGAAGAGCGTTACCAAAACAATTACCTCATTATCAATGACCACATTTCGCAGATTTTAGACTTACATAATGTTAGTTCAAATATGCATTCACTTAGAAACTTCGTTTCTTTTATTAAACAAAAAATAGCAGCTTTAAAAAATTTAAACCCTAATATAGATACATGGGATCCGATGCTGATTTGCGTTTTGACACGCAAGTTAGACGCCTATACTGCTAGAGCCTTTCAACTGGATCGAAATGTCAAAACCGAACCTTCTCTCAAGGAGTTTTTGGAGTTTTTGGAACACCGTGCCCTCGCTCTAGAGGGTGTGAACGGACAGTTAGGGCAGCTGAACCAATCCAGACATAAACAGGCATCGGTCAACGTGTCTACAGGAGCTTCAATAATATGTTCCGCTTGTAAGTTAGCACACAGATTATTTAATTGTCCTACTTTTAAAATGAAACCTGTATCAGATCGACTGTCATTTGTAAAAGAAAATAATATTTGCAAAATTTGCCTTCATCCCCATATGGGTAAGTGCAAATACCACTTCAGGTGTAAAACCTGCAAAAAGCAGCATAACACACTCCTGCATATTGAGGAACCTGTTGCCCCAGTGGCCTTGCTTTCCAGCAATTGTAGTGTCCAAACAGTACTTCCAACATGCCGTGTAAGGCTTCTACAGAAGGATGGTAAGGTGCTATATGCCAAGGCCCTGCTAGACAGTGGTTCACAGGTATCCTTTGTTACTAGAAAATTGGTAAAACAATTAGGTCTATACCCCACAAAAAGTGATATTAATATTATCGGTATTACTCATATTAATAGCAAAATTAAGTTTAGTGTACCGCTGCAAGTTTTTTCTATAGATTCCTCATTTCAATTAATAATCAACTGCAATGTAGTTGACAAAATTACATGTCAATTGCCACAAGTAAAATTAGAGGCTTTAAATTTACCCTCTGGCATTAAATTGGCAGATGAGTTTTACAATATACCTAGCGATATAGAAATATTAATGGGCTGTGATGTGTTTTTCCAGATTCTCTTGCCACCGACCAAGCAGAGTGAGCTACAGGGCACTACAATAGGTGTTATTAACACTCGCTTTGGGCATGTAATTGGCGGAGCTTTACCTCATAATCACAACTCCACTTTAGCAAGTAAGGTCTCTTTGTTATGTAATATTTGTGAGTCAGATCTCCATGAAAATTTAAATAAATTCTGGCTTACTGAAACGGTTCCAGAAATATTTTGTGAGAAGTCTCCAGAGACTGAACTATGTCTACAAATTTTTAAGAGAAATGTCACTCTTAACAATAATGTTTTTGAGGTTAGCTTACCTCTTAAAGTACCTATAGACCAAATACATAATCACTTAGGCAATTCTTTTGATCTTGCTCTTAAAAGGTTTCTACACTTAGAAAAAAGGCTGCATAAATTTCCTTCCTTATATGAGCAGTATAAAAGCTTTATTGATGAAATTATTTTTTTAGGTCATGGTAATTTTATAAACATTCAAAATTATAATCTACAGAATGATGCTACATACTTTCTTCCTCATCATCCTGTACTAAATGAGAAAAGTATGACCACGAAACTTAGAGTTGTGTTTGATGGGTCTATGAAAACTGACAAAAAGATTTCTTTAAATGATGTTCTGTTAAATGGCCCGGTTGTACAGAGAGATCTGTTTGAAATTTTGTTATTGTTTCGCCTTGGTAAATTTATGTTTGCTACTGATATAAGACGTATGTTCAGGTGTATTAAGTTAAAGCCAAACCATGCCCCCCTGCAGAATATTCTGTGGAGGGAGAATCCCAATCAGGATATTAAAGTAATACAATTGCAAACCGTAATCTATGGACTGAAAAGTTCTAGTTTTCTTGCCACACAGTGCCTGAATGAGCTTGCAACTAGGTATGAAAAGCAATTTCCCCTAGCTGCCTTCATAATTCGTAACTGTACTTATGTTGATGACATCCTTTATTCAAGTAATGATTTAGATTATATATTAAAAGCTAAAGAACAAGTAATAGAAATGCTTTCAAAAGGTGGCTTTCAAACACATAAGTGGGCCTCCAATGTAAATAAAATTTTGAAGGATATCCCACCATCTAAGCAACATTTTGATGTATTTGAGCTAGATAAGTTAAACCTTACTTTGAATACTTTAGGTCTCAGTTTTAATATTAACGATGATAGCTTTAGCATTACCTGTCCAGACCCACATGGAGCTGAGAGTCTCTCTACTAAGCGCGAGATACTTAGTTACATTGCAAAATTTTATGATCCTTTGGGTTTGATTTCCCCTATAGTTGTACTAGCAAAGGCTTTCATTCAGAAATTGTGGGCAGAAAAGGTTGGCTGGGATTCTCCTCTACCGGAGCACTTACAAAAGGTATGGTCATTGTTTGCTAATGAGCTCAAATGCATGTCCACCATTACACTGCCACGAGGTATATGCACTACAGATGCCAAATCTATGCAGATAATTGGTTTTGCAGATGCCTCTAGTTCTACAGCCTATGGCTGTTGCGTTTACTTGCGTATTGTGCACACAAACCACGAGGTAAGCATGCACCTGCTTTGCTCTAAATCACGTTTGAATCCTTTGGACAAACGACTGACTGTGCCGAGGCTCGAACTAAATGCTGCACTTCTTCTCTCAAAGCTTATAGTTAAGGTGCACAATGCTATGAATGTTAAAGTTAAAATAAATGAGTTATATCTATATACAGACTCCCAAATTGTACTTGCCTGGCTACAGACTAATGTGACACAACTTAATGCTTATGTGGCCAATAGAATTAAGGTTATATTGCAGCTTACAGACTGGACTTGGCACTATGTCAATACACTTGACAACCCTGCTGATTGCATCACTCGTGGTGTCTCACCACAAAACCTAGCTTATAAAGAAATTTGGTGGAGTGGTCCAGAATTTTTGAAAGATTGTGAGCACAGTTTCAAAAATGTCAGTACGCCACTACCTGTTATAGTGCCAGAGCTAAAGCCTCAGTTTCATGAATCTGCAGAAACAGATCCGCTGACACTCTCTAGTTGCTTGGTATTTACTGCTCCTACTGTTCTTCATTTCGATCTATTTGAAAGGTATTCTAACATAAATAAATTGATTAGGATTGTGGCATATATAGTGAGGTTCTACAATAATTGCAAAATTAAAAATAATAGTCAAAGAAATAAATATAAATATTTACTGAGTAGCGAACTAAATGCTTCATTAATAATCATAATTAAGCATGAGCAAAATATACATTTTTCTGTGGAAATTAAATGCTTAAAGAATAGTAAGTCTATTTCGGAGCCATTAAAATCCTTGCATCCCTTTATAGATAGCAATGGAATATTACGTGTAGGTGGTCGCCTTCATAACTCTGAGATACCTTACTCACAAAAACACCCTATGATTTTACCGAAAAACTCCCACATAACTTCCATTTTAATATTGTCTGAACATGAAAGGTTACTTCATGCGGGACCAAAATTGTTACTGGCCCATTTACAAACAAGATATTGGTTAATTGGTGGCATTAGAGTTGTAAAAAAGGTTATTCATGGCTGTGTAAATTGTTTTAGGTTAAAGGCAGCTGCCTCTCAACAACTCATGGGTTCCTTGCCATTTGATAGAGTTTCACAATGTCGCCCATTTCAGAAGGTTGGCATTGATTTTGCTGGACCAATAAGTTTAAAACAATCTCGAGTTAGGCGCTCAATCATAAGTAAAGGATATATATGTATTTTCGTATGTTTTGCTACTAAGGCCATACATATCGAATTAACCTCAGACTTAACTACTGCCTCCTTTCTCGCGAGCTTTAAAAGATTTGTTTCTAGACGGGGCCTTCCGAGCGATGTTTTCTGCGACAACGGGAGCACTTTCAAAGGGGCAAGGAACCAGTTGAATGATTTATATAAGCTTTATAGCTCCCAAGATTATACCACTCGCTGTAGTATAAACTTCCATTTTATACCGAGTTATTCACCTGTCTTTGGCGGCCTGTGGGAAGCTGCTGTAAAAAGCACAAAATTTCATATGAAAAGGGTAATTGAAAAGTCAATTTTGACTTATGAAGAAATGAGTACTGTACTAGCGCAAATAGAAGCGGTATTAAATTCGCGTCCACTAACGCCTCTCACTAACAATCCAGATGATTTTATGTACCTGACTCCTGGACATTTCTTAACTGGAGCAGCAATTGTATCTTATCCGGAACATGACTTGACTAATATGAATGTATCACAGCTTAGACTTTGGAATGTAACAACTAATATGGTTCAATCATTTTGGAAAGTTTGGCATAAAACTTACCTTAATAGCTTGCAGTCTAGACCAAAATGGAAAAATGTTATGCCTAACATAAAAATAGGAGATCTTGTATTACTTAAGGATGATAATGCACCATCTCTTTTTTGGTCTATCGCTCGCATTACTAACACCTTTCCAGGCAAAGATAACATTGTAAGAGCATTTGAGGTAATGACGCCTAATCGTAAAAAACATGTAAGATCTATCACAAAAATATGTCTGTTCCCTTTATATGAAAATAAGAATTAAGATTAATGTGCATAACATATAACCTTTAGAGTAAGAATAATAATAGTTCATACTTTTTGTTAATTTAATACTAAGCATTTATTGTTTTTGATACGGATAAATAAGTTGTATTTATTCCTTTACTGTATGCTACATAACTGAAAAAAAATAGTGTAGTTTTTCACTTACTTACTTATGTATTTCGCGGGCCGCAATATGTTGGTTACAGACAACATTAATTTTTATATTTAAATGTGCCAACATTAAATTAATTAAATTATTTGTAATGGCAACCTTTTGCCCTCTCTTCCGCTTAAGCTCTAAGAAGAAATACACGTCGTCTTGCATAGTACCAGTTTTTATTATTTTATTCCGTCTCCAAGTCCTTAGTCACCATCAACTATACAAGAAATACAGTCCACTAAACAACACAACCAAAACATGGTAAGAATAATAACAGTTCATACTTTTTGTTAATTTAATACTAAGCATTTATTGTTTTTGATACGGATAAATAAGTTGTATTTATTCCTTTACTGTATGCTACATAACTGAAAAAAAATTAGTGTAGTTTTTCACTTACTGACTTATGTATTTCGCGGGCCGCAATATGTTGGTTACACACAACATTAATTTTTATATTTAAATGTGTCAACATTAAATTACTTAAAATTATTTGTAATGGCAACTTTTTGCCCTCTCTTCCGCTTAAGCTCTAAGAAGAAATACACGTCGTCTTGCATAGTACCAGTTTTTATTATTTTATTCCGTCTCCAAGTCCTTAGTCACCATCAACTATACAAGAAATACAGTCCACTAAAACAACACAACCATACCCAAGTATAGAGTCACTCCTCAACGTCCATTCAGCATCAGTGGTGTGGACCTTGCAGGACCTGTAATATTGAAATTGTATAATGGTAGAGGTTCAAATAGATCACAAAAAGCATATATTGTTCTCTTTATTTGTACAGCAGTAAAAGCAATACATCTAGAATTAATTACTAGTTTAAGTGCAGAAGCATTTCTAGCGTCATTCAGGCGTTTCACGGCACGCAGAGGTCATTGTCATAAACTAGTAAGTGATTGTGGTACTAATTTTATTGGAGCTAGTAAGCAACTTAAGCAATTGCATAGTAACTTCTTTAAAAGCTTACCTCAGGAAACTGCTGAGTTGCTAGCTCAGAATGGCACTGAGTGGCAGTTTAATCCTCCAGGAGCTCCTCATATGGGTGGCCTATGGGAAGCTAATATTAAGTCTGTAAAGAGACACTTGTCACGCGTACTGAATGATGCTAAACTTACCTTCGAGGAATACTATACATTGTTATGTCAAATAGAGTCATGTTTGAACTCTCGTCCATTGATTCCTATGAACGATGATTCCGACACTGTTGCACTAACTCCAGGACATTTCTTGATTGGAGAAACACCCATAGTTAACTTAGAAGAAAATCTAATAAGTGTTAAGGTTCCTTATTTACAGCGATGGCTGTATCTTCAACAAAAATTACAATACTTTTGGAAATGGTGGAGTCATGAATATTTGTTAAATTTACAAAATAGGAGTAAGTGGACGAGTGTTAAAAATAATATTGTTAAAGATAATATAGTTCTCATTAAGGATGAAAATTTGCCTCCTGCAAAGTGGCTTATTGGTAGGATTGTAGAGACTCACCCAGGTGCAGATGGATTAATCAGAGTGGTCAGTGTTAGATGTAAAAATAATGTAATAAAAAGACCAATTCACAAACTTTGCCTTCTGCCTGTGGAGTCTCCATAATTCTATCCGTCGTTTGTGAGCATTAGAGTTGTTAGATTTTGTTATTTTAGTCTTAAAGGGCCTAACGCCCTTTGGGGGGAAAATGCTTAGAGTTAATATACATTTTGGGTCTATATTGTTAAATAATTAACTAACTTTGTGAATCGTTCTATTTTTCTAAGAGTTACCATAGCGGGCGTTGTACGTCAAGAGTTTTTTACCGCCATTATAGACGTCAGTCAGTGTGTGCCGTATGGTTAAATTCAACTTGCTTAAGTAAATTATTGTGTATAATTAATAAAGTAAATTCACAAACAGTTCAAAGCGATAGTGATAGTTTTATTACAACCACATACATTAATCATGTTCACAATCCCAAAAGGGGTCGAGCAGAGCTTCAGGTAACATTCGGTTACACACAAAGCCACATCTGGCAGTATGTGCTATAAAGTACCCCCAAAATAGTGACATAGTTTACCAGCCTGTCGCCTACACAAAATGGGCACCAAACCCAAAAATTAACAATTCTGCAGTAAACCAACAAACTAAACCCATCGTCCAGGACACACAGTACACTTAAAATTATTGGCTTTTTGCTTTTTTCTAATGCAGACATTATTAAGTCAATTATATTTGTAACAATTAATAGATAAGGCTGCCTAATTGAACACAGACGATAATTTTATTTTACTGGATGGTAGGTTATTATAAATATTTCTTCGCTCAATATTCATTCTTTAGACGTCAATTATAATTATTTACTTACAATAGTTGGTTCTTTGTTCTAGAACAGCTTATTTTAAATATTGTTTTTAATTTAATACTAGCATTATCTGGTGGGTTCGTTCGCTTTAATGTAGATTTTGTCAGAAATAATTTTTCTTTTGGACTTATGTCCCTTTTGTATCCCCGATAATGTGTGCAAAACATTATGACAAAAGTATTTGAATAAGGTACTTTAGTCATGAAAGCGTAACCAACCATTTAAAAACTCACATTCGTATTTACAATATTACCAGTTGCACTCGCGGATTCACCTATATGGATGTCGGCTGCGTCTACCTTACTTGGGGAATTAGTTTAAAAAAACAATCGCATGTTCCCAAATTTCATACCTATATATCGGCCAGCGTGGGCCAGCGGCTTAAGTGGTCAAAGGTAGATGGACAGACAGTTTTGAATTTATTACAATATAAGTTACGATATTTTGAAATGACTTAAGGCGACGAGCTCGGTTCTATAGCAGTAGTAGGATAGTATAAGTAGTACGTACTTGATCAAGTTACCATTTCGAACAAAAAAACTTAATCAAAATAGGAGCATCCGCTTGGGCGCTACGAAGCTACAGACTGACATACAGACACACAGGTATTTTTTGTGTCGTGGGTTTAAAATTTATAGTGATTATGTAACATGCTTCTATATGTTGGCTACATATATTTATACTTAATGACCTTTGTATATATGAGCAGTGAATCGAACAGGGCGAGATCAAAAAAAAGCACAAGTTAGCGCATGGTGTCCGTGACAAAAAAAATAGTACTGCAGTCTTTTCTACGTAACTGACAAGCCTACTTAGGCCGCCTGCGTGTACGTGCCACGTAGGTACGTAGAATGGTCTCGTCTATCTATCTCACTCTAATATACGCGCTAGTATCCTCTTTCTCTCTCACATTGCAGATCTACAGTTTCCTTTATCTATGGTTGGCAATATACTATTTTTATAAAAAAAAAATAAGTTTGATTTATGTATTTTCATGGATATTTAAAATCAATGTGTTCACATTTTTTTCACACGAAAGGTGTTGCGAATGCATATTCATTTCATGCATTATTTTCCTTTTTATACAACATTTTCTAATACAAGGTAATCATTTTAGCATAAGTACGAGTAAGTACTCTATTGTAAAAAGTGTTGCAGAGAAATATATCTAATTGAAGTATGAATAAATCTTTTGTGTTAAAACTTTTTTGATGTATGATATTAAAATGCAAACGTGCGATCTTTCAAAAATATTTCTATGGACGGTGCTATATTGGAGTTTAGAGTATGAAATTCTTTTGTTAGAACCAAGTTAGTTATTATTCCTTTCACGTCTTAAGTTTTTCCGTTTTTTCTTTATTTCTGTTACGGTAGCTCTTGGCCTTCATCTCATTTGATGGTAAGTGACGATAAGGTCAAAGATGTAATCAAGCTTCACCTGAACCCTCAACCACAGAGGGACTGGATATATTATCATTAATTGTCGGAACACAATAATGATGTTAACATTATTATTATGGCGACAGATGGTGGTAGCTACACAGGTGGACTTGACAAAAGCCCCACCACCAACCAAACAGTACAAGTACTCCCATTGGGATCAAACCGAGGACCTCTGGATCTAATTCCGGTAGGCGAACCACTAGACCACGGAGGCGGTTTCTTTATTTCAATATAATTTCATTTTAAATATTTTACAAACTTTGGTAATACAGATTTTATGTAATGTTCTCTTTGATTGCCGCGAGCACTACCCATCGTAAATAAAACAACTTTTACGGATTTAACTCGCGTGTAATTAGATTTTACATGTTGTTATTACTGCCCGACGTTTCGTAACATTTTTCAGCGTTTGTGGTCACGGGATCCGTAAAAGTTTTTTTTATTTACAGTATTTATCATTATAACATAACTTAAAAGTAATTAATAGCGGATAAGTCACCTTACAGATGACCGCAGTTTCCAGGATAGTGGTGGGACACCTTAGTGTTAGAATCGTTTATGCTACGCTGACGTCATAGCATAAATACGCATAAAGAAGCAAAAAGTTAAAAAAAACTGCAACAAGGCAACGAGAAAAAATAGCAATGAAATCGGTTAAAATCGGGTTTTATAAGGTAGAATCGACTCATCCTATTATTAAAGTCATGTAAAATGTGCCTATGTTACCATACGAACATCACAACGAATCGATCGACAGTAAACTGACACCTTATTTATCAAAATCGGATGAATAGTTTAGGTGATACGGAAAAACATACGTAAATACAAACATACATACATACATACATAGACTGCTAAATCATAACCCTTCCTTTTTCGATTAGCCATGTGACGCCGGCAGAGTAGAATAGCATCACCCCATATCTTCCAATGGGGGCCGTAGAAAGCGACTAATGGATCAGCAAAGGGGTATTGATCACCTTATACTCCGTCAACCAATCCGTGTAATTGGGTAAGCGTGGTGGACTACTGCCTAAACCTCCTTCGATGACAAGGAGAGGCCTTGTGTCCCAGCTGTGGGTCGAATTATAAAGGTTGTATGATGATGAGAAACATTGAGCCATGTGGGCTGGCAAACGGACACATGCAACTAACGTGGGCGTTAACGAAGTTATAGTAAATAATTTACTATAACTTAGTGGGGAATTTACTGTAAAGAATTAACTGTAACTTCGTGATTCTGTATTGTTTTAAACTGACGTGGTCACTATCGTAAAGATGAAAGAAAACGGGGTTTAAACCACGTACCTCTGATTTTTGGTTAATCCGATACTTCGGTGCAGACATGCGTCATCAGGGATGCCTCTGCATCAAAATAACACCACGTTTGCTGCACAAAATCCATTCCCAAAAAAAAAACAAAGATCTACATCCAAACACTCATAAAAAAACTAACTCCTTGCTCCATTAGCAGCAATTTTGCTTATCGACATGATGGCCGTTGATGTGGAAGTGAGTCTCATCGGAAAATAACATTTTATTTTAAGACGTCACTTACAGGAGTGCCGTGATTTTAACGGATTACATTTAGAGCGTTCCATTTTATAAGGATTGCTGACTATAAAATAAAAACCCTTTTCATAATATTATAATTAGACTTTTTATTATTTTTACATTTCAAACTTATGGGCCACCTGTAAAACATAACAATACATGCAGACATCACTAAGACCAGGTAAAACTGATGCGACATTACGAGAAACTCATTCAATTTTGTCACAAAATCTCTGACCCGTGAATGACGTTCACACTGTTTGGTTAAACAGGTCATTGTTTTTTTGTTCTTAATGTACATCATCTGTAACACAATGCCTTCTTTGTTTAGACACAACAAAAAAATATTTGCTAATTTTGTTTTGACACCGGTGTTGCCGAGCCTAACACGTTTAAACTCTTTTTATGCATACTAGCTTTTGCCCGCGACTTCAAAGCTAATTAAATGATTATACAGTTTATCCTAATTGCCTTTAGCTAATTACGACAAATCATGTTGATGCAAGGTTGCGGGAAGTCGCTGGATAGGGGCAGCACAGGGCCATTCGGGTTGGAGATCCTAGGAGGAGGCTTATGTCCAACAGAGGGTGACTCTTGGCTGATATGAAAATGATGAATTTGATTCAAGGATTTTTTTTTTAATAAAAGAAAATTGTTATTTAACTTTATTATAATTTACTATCTTTAATTTGGTAAGAAAATTTCTTATAATAAATATAACGACTACACAATACGGGAATAGCAACGTTGTGGAACCGCAATTTGGTATAAAATGAAATTTGCTACTACGACGACGATCGACACTAGTGTCGATATTAATCTCTGAATCTAGTCGATCTCTGAATCTAGGGTCCAGGTTCAGAAGCCTCCTCGTGGCGGACCCTAGTAACGTGGTGGGGAAACATTCTCGGCGGGTGTGTGGCTTTTGATGTCAAGTGTGTCCCCTTGACATTCAAAGTCACATGCCATCGTCGAATTGTTTTTGTTTTCCCACCACAGTTAGTTCCGGACGGCCCTTTTCAGGGCCACGACCGTGCCCGAAGTCAGCAGCTGTCGGTGGAGGAGTGGCTGCTGGCCAGCAATTGGTGCAAGGGGTGCTTAGACTGGCAGCGTTGGGACAGTCTGGGTGTAGTCGTGCGGAGATCCCGAGCCATCCCGTAAAAGCGCACTGAAGGTCAGGCCGGGGAGGATGTTTAGTGGGTATGGAGGGATTGCCTTTACCTCGAGTCCCACATAACACCTGCGGTTGGCACCACCCCGCAGGGACGATGCGTAAATGCATTTGACCTCCTCGTCAACAAAAAAAGTATCTCTGTGTCGAATCCCAATCATCTGGAAATCAATACCAGGATCTCTGAATCTAATCCCAATCATTTGAAGATCGATCGATCAATTCAGGCGGTTTCGCTAAGTTTTTACTAAAAGTTTTTAGAATAGATATTTACTATTCATGTATTTATCATTAGAGTGAATATCTTAGAAGAAACTTTTAGTTTTTTGGAAGGCCTTATGGCTTTTTTGTAACTTTTTCTACTTTAAATAAAAGCCGTCATAGTTATAAGCCATTTTATTGACATTTATATCACAAAAATGAATGTATTGTATTTTATTATAGGAAATTGTCGGAGTTTGTTTAATCCGGTATCTGGCTAGATATTGATTTACTATCCGTTATCCCGCCTTATAGTACATTTAAGACGGATACTGGATAGTTACTGGATACCCGTTTCATTTCTAATCTGGAGATCAATACCGGGATCTCTGAATCTAATCCCAATCATCTGGATATCGATCCCAGGATCTCTGCATTGAATCCCAATCATCTGGAGATCGATCCCAGGATCTCTGCATCGAATCCCAATCATCAATACCGGGATCTCGAAATTGAATGACTAATTTACAGATACGTCGATAAAAAAGGTGTAAAGCGTCGTGACTTGCTGTTTGGACACAATACTTTTCTTCGATCCATGACAATATAAATAGATAGCAACCTATAGCAACATATTTATTTTATATTAATTTGTGCAATTGATATTTTGGAAAATGTATCTTGGTGTACACATCTTTCCACAAAGTCACAGTTTTGGGGAACCTGAATTGTCTCGAATAAAATAGAATAGATTTTGTTTTGGCTTCGTTTCTGTGATTGTAAATAATGGATTATGGTCCCAGATATTGAAATTGAATTATTCAAACAGTCGTAAAATGAATTTTAGTTGAGGTAAAGAAAAACAAAAGACGTTGTTTTAAAATTGTTTTAATTTTGTTCGAATAGACAATTACAACTAAAATATCACATTTTATTTATTATGCATAGTTTTTGTTAATTTTGCTGTTTAAAGATACAATTAGGTACTATACTGCGTTTAAAACTAGAGTCTAATTAAACGCCGTTTTATAATTAGGCAAATGACGCGTCTTTGTGTCGATACAAACACAAATGTTGCTACGAATGTACAATTTTTATATAAAATATGGCCACAGTACATCTTTATCTTTCAATATGATATTAAAATATAACTTATAAATTAAACTCTCTCTAGCTCTTAACTCTTAATAGTAATAAATTTAAGATGTTATTGCTATTCAAATAGTATTTTACGTAGCAAGATTTAATAATATAGAAAGATTTTGTTCTGTTTTTAATATATCTACACAGTTTGAATGACGTTTTTGATGTTGTGATTTCAGAATTACATTATGAAGGTTATACTTACATTTTAATAAAAGGGTGTGTTAAAATAAATTTTCTTATTATTTATATAAAAAAGAAATAACATAATAAATATATTATGCCGACGGCTACGTTCTTGTATGGATATCTTTCGTGGACTATTAAAATTTAATATTTTTAGCTTAAATTACATTTAAAGTCCAATGGACTAATATTCTAGTCACATTCGTAGGTTATGTTTATGTTATACGTAAGTTAAGACTATTTATTTGTAATTACCTACATAAAATTCTTATTGGCAAACTCATCATATCTTTTCCACGACAAAGAAAATTATGAAATTTAAAATCGCATTTAATTCCAAACATATTTTTAAAATCAGTATTCTTAGCTTTGCTAATTTCAGTGAATTGAAATAAGTCATCTATTAATTCAAGCCGCTGCTATTAAATAGTTAAAAATAATGTTAAAATACTCCAAATAGTATGTATACACACCAGCCTACCGAAACGGTCAAATCACTTTTATAAACTTGGAAATTTATATCGATGGCAGAATACTTAAAATTTATTCAAGTAATTTGATAATTTTGCGTAGTCTTAAGTGTATCGCTCGAACACTAACTCTAACACAACCAAATGAGGCGGATAATCAAAGACAAAACGGATTTTCTTAAACCATAGTATCATTAAGTACACTCATAGTCGAATTTCTCAATTCTGATCCCATGTCACCAAACTTTTCGATCATTCCTGATATAGACACGTAAGAGCCCGCGAAGAGAGCTACAAGAGATATAATGGCAATGATGATGTTTTTGTAGAGTTTCCAATTGAATATCCCGAGGTCTCTATCCCAGTTGTGAACAGTGTCGACGATCGCAGGCGTGAGGAGACCAAGAGACGATAGGAAAATAGCTCCACACAATCCGATGAAAAGTTCCAGGTCAGGAAATGCTGCAGCCAATGCAACTGTAAATAGAACATAAGCAATGGAATCAAAACAAGCGATATGTACTGTTAAAGTTAGTAGTTTAGAAATGTCGTCAGACGTAACCTTATTACACACTGATCCGGTTTCTATTCTATTCTATTATTAATTAATGGCGTCGCGTCGCATTAAGCGTACGCATTTTGCCAATGTCAAGTGAAAATGTATGTAACTAAAGTAACAAAAATTGTACGGTTGATTGAGGTTAAAAATGGAGTCTCTCAACACGTGTTTTTACAAAAAGAACTCGGGAGAAACTCCGGTTTCTATTTTCAATTGAAATTATGTTACGTTGCAATTTGGTGAATGAAAAGGGTCAGTAAAAAGTAGTAAAATGAGAATTCATTGAGTAATCATAACAGAATCAGAGAAATCATTATGATAGATTTTTTTCTCTATATCTAAATCACATAAGTAGACATTTGAAAATTTTAATTTCTCTACGGAATAAACTTTATGGCAACTACAGTTGAAACTCCACTTTCATATGTAACAGACACTTACAGGCTTCGCTAATTAATAGTTTTGATGCATAAATAAATATAATTTAGCTTTATACATCAGAATATTGTCATCACATAATTTTAAATGTATGTAATGTTCTCTTAGATTCGCGCGAGCACTACACATTGTAAATAAAACCACTTTTACGGATTTAACTCGCGTGTAATTAGATTTTAAATTTCGTCATCACGTGACCACGAACGCTGAAAAGTGTTACGAAGCGTCGGGCAATAAAAACAAAATGTAAAATCTATTTACACGCGAGTTAAGTCCATAAAAGTTGTTTTAATTAAATAATATAAGTATGTATATTAACAGCAGTAGCTGAAAAATTCAGTAGTCACTCAATAGCGTGGTGCTATTATAATCTAATGAAAGGGTGCATAAGCATGTGACAAAGAAGGCGATAAACATGAATAGGTATAGGGAAGAGAAAGATTGAGGAAAAGATTGATAGACTGCGTGAGAGATGACATGGCAATAATCTTGGGAAAAGGAAAACGTATTATATTATGACGAGATCGAATAAAACCGGGACCTTTGCACAATTACTACTCTGAAGTCCTTTTCAAAATACACGTGTCTTACCTGAACCAACCACAGCGGCAGTTCTGATAGATATCTGCGTTATGTTGTGGTATCTTACTGAGACCCTGTGCTCCAACTTCCTCCAAATCATTTCCATGGGCACGTAAAACTGCAGGCTATATGTGAAGAGGATCGCGAGAGCCATTAGGATCTTTGCACTTTGGGCAAGTCTGGAATTGAAAATTATAATTATGAAACATTACTAAATCAAAACGTTGATATTTATGCTTTCTGTTGATAATATACTTTATCTATTACATAAGTGAGTTATTACATGAATAAGTTAGTAGCCATAAAGACGAGTGGAGAAATTCTACATAAATTGTATGTAATGGAACTCACTGTTTTAAACTAATTACTCACTAGTAGGAAACGAGCATTCCTTCAAAGTTTCCACACTACTTCATCATCAGAACTCCTAAAGTTTTTATGCTTTTCCATTAAAGTTCTAAAGTGAATATTAGATTTGTATAACGGCACTTAGTTACATAAGGTGGGACATTGAGTAAGCTTGTATACATCTTTTTGAAGTCTGAAATTTAGCACAACTTTATGTTCCATTTCTGTTTAAAATTTAATAATCTCTACCTGAAAAGTGTGTATTCAAATTTCCTTTCATTTGGCCTGGGATAATGTTGCTGATTATCATATTCATGCGAAGAGCTTTAGGCATCACGCTCTTAAAACAAGTACATTTACCTAATCTGTGAGCACCTATTCAGTTAACGTTTATAGCATAATTAATCTCGTTTATCCGTTAAACTTTAAATAATAACAAATTAAAGAGAGGCTTGTAGGTTGTGTTCTAAGTAAAAAATTTACTTTGAAACATTTTTGAGGAGTAGTATTTAGGAGATAAATTTTCTTCGAATCATCTATACTCACACTTCATCTTGAGGTAAATTCAATGTTACACTTCCTCTGACATCGTCTCCATACTTCATGTATCCAAAGAAACCAACAATTCCATAAAGGGATACTACGATACCCATGGCGATATTGAGTACTCCAGGGCAGCCAAGAAATTGTTCAGGTTTTGCCATCTCATTCTCCACAGGCATCACAACACCGATGCCTTCCATTGCGAAAATAACCGTGCTGGAAATAATAGGCATATTTTCATAAAGTTTTGGTGTAAATAGACAATCAGGCAAATTCAACATTCCATTAACAAGTTCGGGTTTGAATATTGGGAAACAATTCCAATCTTTGCTTTAGGGATTAGGCTTAAATAGAGTTGATATTTGGTTCAATCATCGCTGTATGCCAAACTTTCACAATTCAAGCTTTGCTATGCAAATATTGACAAGAAAAGTGATATCACGCGTTGGTAGCTAAACGCGCAGGCAGGTGGACTCGGTTTCTGTGTGAATGGAGGTCGATCTCCAGCCGCCGTTACACTTCCGACGTTAACCCACTCCTAGCAAAAGCGCATTTAGTTGGAGGGGTTAACAGGATTAATATTACAGTGTTAGTAGCACATTAATATTATTCTTTACAAACAAATATTGTAAATGGTCTCTAGAAATATACATATTCAATTCGGTGTTGATGTAAAAAAATAAAAACATATTATAATGTAATACGCCAAGCCGTAGTGAATACAAGACAAGATAACTTTTATATTATACTCCATACTTTATCTTCTATTAGTTTGTTCGTACTTATGAAGAAAATATGTATAAAGAAAAGTAATATCAGAAAAAATTTAGTGTCCTTAAATGATTTTTGCACTTGATGAAATGTTTTTTTTCCACGCTCACCATTTAAATATATTATTACCATATTGATTTTTATCTGTGTGTTATCTAATGTTTCTAATAAATGAGTTTTCTTTTCTCTCTCACACAAATTATCTAGCACAAATTAAGTATCATCTGTGGTATCATTAAGAACTTGTGTTATGGATACTAGATAACGGACAATGTTATCAAAATCCATACCTCGGGCTTTAGCTTACATAATTATTATGCTGAGTATATTGTGTTTCGTGAACATTGACTAAAATCTAATCTATTTCCGTTTACGTGAAGCAACAATCGAATCTTTTTCCCATTTACCTTACAAACAAAGGCCATTGCGTGGGCTTGGCCACCATTTCTCTCTCAGTTGGGTTCGGGAGGTCACTGAAGATGTAGTACATGGTGATGGCGAAGCAGATCACGAGGAGGACGTTGGCGATGGCCGAAAATGGCACCAGCCACTTGAGGTTCCGTATCTGGCATATCAGGACTAGGGGCACCAGTGTCAAGGCGCAGTAAGCTTCCACTGAGAGCTTGTACTCTGGTATGTATTCATCTAAAACCTGCAATGTTAAGTGAATGAAATGAAAATGAAAAGGAATGAATGAATAAAAAGGTCTTTATTTAAATGGACTTTGCTAAGTACTTTGAAATTTGTATTCTCTTCGATTTCAGAGTTGCTTTCATAGTATTTTCAATTATTATCAGACCCGATAAACGTTGTGACATATATATTGTGATATATATATATATATATATATTTTAGCGGTATGAAATATACTTTGTAGTCTATTCTCATACCTACGACCACAAAAACCGCGATACTAGATTTTTATACATTCTACGGCACGTGTGGGTATTTAATGAGAATATAATTGTGTCCATAACTGTATTACATTATAGAAGTGAAGTAGTCGTTTGATAATCACTATCGTTGTAATAGACGAAATAAATTTTCATTATAAAACTATAACATAATACAAGTTTAATATATATTGACCGTTAATTCAGTCTGAAAACAACCATTACTAGTTCCATAAGCTGTGGTATAACTCTACCAAAGCCATACGTTTAAGCTAATAACGTGGATGATATTTTCATTAACCGACTTCAAAAAGGAGAAGGTTCTCAATTCGTTGGTATTTTTTTATGTATGTAAACCGATTACGCCGTGATTTCTGATCCGATTTAAGTTATTCTTTTTTTGTTCGATGCGGAATATTTACCGTTTGGTCCCATGATTTTTTTTCATGAATCGGTTTGGTAGTTTTTTTAGAATCGTGAAAATACGCAGTCACAATATGATTTTTTTCCAACTGTTCCAACTTTATGCGTCGATATCTTCGAAAGGTATTATTAGCCAATTTCAATAATTCTGTTTTAGAAACTATTTCGAGACTTCAATCTTTAAGACATTAAAGATTAAAGTCTCGAAACAGTTTCTTGAAAATTTTATAACGAAAAATAACAGCAAAAATCCTTTCTTAAATTTAATTAATGCTAACTTTGAGTTGTGAATCGATTTTTATAACAATTCAACTCTACTTAATACTTCAATACTAAAACACTTAAAAGCAAAAAATAAATTATTTTTTAAGTAAAAAAAAACCGCCTTCAGAACTAAAAACGGAGAAATAAAAATTTTGTTAATAAAAAATTAAATGTTTTTTTAATTTGTATTTGGAACCGACCTCAAATAACATTTAGATTTTTATAAACAAAATTTATTTGTTCTGTGATTCTAACCATTATGCGAAACCTAAAGAATGTTTTGCCATTTAATATCTTTGACAACAGAATGAGGCCAAAGACACGGTAATGTTATCTATAAAGAAAATTGTTTAGTGCCTAGTGCTTTTAAGTTGATTATAAAATCAAATTGTTCGTTGATTATAAAATAAAGTTTATCCATGATGCGATGTTTTTATAATTTGTTTTATTATTGTTCTTGCCCCATTTCACAATTGGCGCCCAACATTGGTATTATTCGACAGTTACAGTAAAATTATATCTAAATCACTTTTCATTACCCCAAATTTAAATAATTTGACATGGCACCTAACAATATAAAAAATAAAACCGCTAACAAATTTAATGGTACACTTACTTCCTTAAAATTTTCGGATATAAATACAACGTAGACGCAAAGCGCCGCCAAGTATGTACAAGTTAATGCGTAGTCTGTAAATTGTCTGAAACAAGGTAGAATAAAAAAAATAATTAGATACCTATCATTTCTTTATGCAAAGGTGCCAAGGGCATACGACCCTATTATAAAGGGAGGAACAAAGGTGCTACGTTTCTCGCCGTTATTATTGGAATAAAGTACCAGGAGGATAGACTTAAGACCTTGGATTTTTACTTTCATAAGCATATAAATGTAATATACCTATTATAAAAAAATCGGGAGTGGTCTCCCCTGGACTTTCTCGTATACCGGAAACGACTCAAAAGTTGATAGAAATCTTATATTTTAAAGTCATACATGCATGTCAAATTTGGTTGCAACAACTTAAAGCATACTCGAGTTATCGTGCTAACGCACAGACACACACACAGCCATAATTCCAAAAATGGTATTTTTGGACTCAGGGAGACTCCGCTTATTTATAACCAAAGAAGATTGAGCTCTAAATGTGTTTGCTAGGGATGACACGATTGGAATCCGCAAAACTGTTAAATTTCTGCTATTGATTTTCAACCATAAACGATTGTTATTAATCGCAAAATTGATTGAGAAAAATTTACAGTTTGCGTTAACCTGGTGTGCTGTTGACTGTACATGGTATTACAAGCGGACATCAATCCATGTTTTTTTTATGTTAACAGGATGGCAGACAAGTATATGGCCTGCTTTGAATTAGAAATTTTAGAATTTTGAATTTTTTATAACACTATATATTTTATAAATATAATATTTATATACAGTATTTATATATCTTTATGATTATCTTAGCATAGGTAGGTGCCCGTTTGTATCAAACATTCTGTATAATTAATCGGCACATTTTTTTCCCAATTAATTAATATTAATAAAGTAGAAGAGATATTAAAGGGGAATAAGAAACTAATCTTTCTAATTGTTCGAAGGAACTCGTTATTTCCAATCAATATCACAAAGGATAATCGCTAATTAATTAGCAAGATTTCAAGGAGTCTTTGTTCTGACGAGAAAAGTAAGAAATCCCAGCGTAGCTTCTTCCTTTTTTTTATAATCGTTTAAAGCACCTAACAAAGGAATTTGAAGCATTAACTGCGTTCATTTTGAACACAAAAATATTAGTCGCTTAAAAATATACCTTGCGAAATTGGCCCAGGGCCTTAATTTCTTCGGCCCAAACTCGAAGGCCGCTCCGCATGTTTCTGCAAAACCCATTGAGGGTTTCTTTGCATCAACACACACTTCTTGTGACGTTTTCACCTAAAACAAAATCACACGTATTAAGTTGAAAAGGAATATTATAACGGGGTGATCAGAAGTAGTTTGACTCTTTAGTCAATCTAGGGCAAAAACATAATATACAGCTCCTCCAATAGCTCTCAGTGGATCTCCTCTTCGGGTTGTTACAAAGTTCAAATATCTGGGTCACAGAAGATCTTAAAGATGATGTCGATCTTGAAAGGGAGCGCAGAGCGTTATCGATTAGGGGTAATATGCTGGCACGAAGGTTTGCACGCTTTTCTCGTGAGGTTAAAATCACGTTAGGTATTTAAAACTTACTGCCAAACTTTATACACGTACAACCTATGGAGCAATTACACCCACAGAGCTATCAATGCTCTGCGTGTCAAACATAACAACGCCTTCAGGGGATTGTTGGGGTTGCCTTGGCGATGTAGTCCCTCAGGAATGTTCGCCACGTTTACTACTGATGGCTTCCACGCTGTGCTGCGAAAGAGAGTTGCTTCCCTGTGGGATCGTGTGCGGTACAGTACCAACAATCTTTTGAAGGTAATATTAATTTTAAATTCTACTAACATAGTTATAAGTCACTTTTACTAACATTTTTATGGACTGATTGATTGTAGTCTGAAATTAATTTTATCATGTCATTAGTACCATGTCATAATAATCATTCATGTATTGCGTACCTAATGGTGGCAACATTTTTTGCCCAAGCACTGGAGTTGTGATATGGTCCTAAAGTGCTTATGTACTTCTGATACGACTGCTAACTTTCAACAGCAGCCGGGAACACCAGCTGAACATGTCTTCCGAGGCACGGAGGAAAATATAGTTGAACAAGTCTCCCCACGGAAGCTTAACTCTCGAGATCATTGCGAAGAATGCATGACCATGGCGCCATCTACCTCCTCGGGAGTTCTATCATAGTGTATAATATAGTAAATAATTTTATAAAAATAACTTACCAATACATACACGCAGTGCGTACATATAAACCCGATGACCATAGTCCCCAGCGCTCCGAATGCCAGGCCAGAATTCTTGAATGCGGCTGGCATTGCTAGGATTCCCGATCCAAGTGACGATTTGAGGAGATGCAATAGCGATCCTACGCTCCTGCGAAATAAGACCTTTTATAATATACACGGTGAATTTTTAGTGCTTGATAAATTTTGAATCCTTATACTTATACGTTAATAGAAACCTAAAAATATAAACTAAAAAAATAAGTTTAAAATTTTGCATAAAATATAATTCAAAAATGTCTGGATAGGATACACTACTCTACGTAGCGGGGGCTTATCAAAATGAACTCGCGGGACACTCATAGTATTACACTCCTGAATATTTGTGACGGACGTTGGCCAATAAAGCCCGATTACATCTGCGTATATTTACCGATGTCCGCCGAGCGGTCGAGATCAGTCAGGCCAGATCAGGTTTCTCGATAAAAACTCACTTTTGCAACTTCGTCATTTTACTTCGTATGGCTTCTAAATTTCGAATATTGATAGAAGATAACCTACCTACTAAAATGGCTTCGGATTGACAAACACTAAAGATTGACCGTGTATTACAACTTTTTTTTATCATTAATATGGTCTTAGACGATGTTAATAAGGGAATCGCCTTATCCTAAACGGTATTTGGCGTTAATTTATTATCTCTAATACTTCGAATTAACGGTCCCCGTTTGAACGTTTCGCCGAAAAAATCATAGTTGATCCTAGCAATATTAGTCTGTATAATTGGATGGAGATAACGAGATTAATTATAGTACAGGGGGCTTAGACAATTGGATACTGTTTCGTAACGTTCACATTTGTTACTTTGTCTACAGGCCGGAACTCACATAGAAAAAATAACGAAGTTCGAACAACATAATATGGAATTTACATAAGCCATAGTTAAATCACATGGGCAATCGTGGCTCTAAGTCTGTTGGTAGCGAAACTTTAGACTGTAAAAAACCAATAGGCTTATGATGACGAATTTCGATATATTTTCGTTATGTTATTACATTTATTTATTTATTTAAACTTTATTGTACACAAAAGGATACAAATGGCGGACTTAATTCCGTAAGGCATTCTCTAGCAGTCAACCGGAAAGCTGGGCACAGAAATATCAATAGGCGGTATAATAATATTATACCGTTATCTTATTATTAACAAAACTGCCAACTCGGTATTGAAAAAGGCATGCTAAGTATTAAAAAAAACCGTACTAGTGTCAGTCGGACTCGCCCACCGAGGGTTCCGTACAAATTTGTATTTTTTTGCGGCATAAATGGCCGTATCCTTTTTTGCGTTAACTTAGAAGTTTGTTTTTTTCACAGCTTCAAGGGACTGTGAAATTGAGTATATGGTTTTTATTTGAACACGATACCTCTACGTTCCCGAGATAAAGGCAAACCTCGATGGTTGATTACGTACTTTAAATAAAGAGTATATTTTTTTATGGTTTAATTACAAATGTATAGTTTACAGAGTTTTTCCTGTACCTGTGGTATAAGACGATATTTCTTGCCAAATTTCATAGTTCTAGGTCAACGGAAAGTACCCTATGAATTTTGAATCCCTTGAGAGTGTCGAAATAAACTTTTTTGCGGTCGTATCTTTATTTGTGTTAACATAGAAGTTAGATTTTTCACAGCTTTAAGGAAGTTTAGACCTGAGTAGTTTTAATTTCAACTCAAAACCTCCATTCGTTTCCGAGATAAAGGATCTTGACAGACAGACGGACAACAAAGTTGATCCTATAACGGTTCCGTTTTTTTCTTTTAAGGTACGGAACCCTAAAAAATTAAAAAAAATCCGTCACTCAAAAATCAGAAATATCACCAAAGCCAAAGATGCTCTAAGCTACGCCAAAAAACTAAAATTGACGTAGCGAGGCTAGAGGACGAGAGGTGGACTAGCAAAGCAACAAAGTGGAATGGTCCTATCGGTAAGTGCCTCATAGGCAGACCTCACACGAGATGGGCAGACGAAATAACACAAATAACTGGCCCCTGCTGGCCGCAAATAGCTCAACAGAGAGATAAATGGAATTCTTTAGAGGAGGCCTCCACCTTCGCCTGAGAGAGGGGTACACAAAGAATAATTATTTAAAATACCTAAATTACATTTTCAACAAGATTGTACATAGCATTAATTAAACTTTTTTGTTACTATTTTATAACTCTATAACATACCTATTTGCAAGAAATAGAAGGCTTTTCATTTTATTTATTAATTATTGTTATGAAACGATTGCCACTTGTTTAAGGCCATGTTACTTTTTCTATGACCAAACGCAGTGGAGTCTTTAGGGTCAGCCAGCGTAACATGTTTTCTTCATCTCCCAATCTTCGCCATGTCAAATCTCACACAATCTATCCACTTTCTTTTCAAAATCTCGTTATTGATTACTTATTATATTTTTGACGTGACAACGTCTTATAATTCGATAGAGCCGGCTGCACGCACGAAAAAACATGATGCATGCGGCGTTACCTCGCTCTGAGGCGTTCCTTGTAAGGCCGGCAAAACAAATGAAATTAAATTTTTCTTTTGAAAAATGCTACCATTCCATCAGTATTTTCTTAAGACGTTGTCACGTTCAACTATCGTCAGTAAACCGACTTTTTTAAATAGAGATTTTTATTCCACTTCTGCTTAGTATCAGGTGGAATGGAGTCATTTGTTCGACCCTATTTATATGAAAAAAAAAGATTGCTAATTGTACTCAACAACAAGATGATACAAGTGATCAGCTTAACTTAAAGTACGTAATTAGTTATCGTGAAGTCTAGAATCCAGTGAAGACTCAAGAGATTTGACTTTTAGATTAAAGAAATTACCTAGTCTAAAAGACAAGCCTTGATAATATAAATAGTAATCAAAGCAATGTATTTAGGTTTATTGTTATTTTCAAGCACTTTCGTAACTTACCTAACCTACTTAATATTGTTTATCAAACAAAAATTGTTCGTGAGAAAAAATACTCCGAAGTCTTGAAAATCCCGCGATTGACTATTCAGACTCTTAAATTTAGTTATCTTGTAGAGTCTACGTCTCCGCCTGAATATTGCATTGGATTCTCACGCCACCATCGAGCACAAGGTTGTTACTGCAACCTATAATTACGATAGTCACAGCAACCTTGTGACTTGTTTAGAAGCAGAAGTAATTTGATGTCTTTGTTATAATTAATGTTAAAGTGTCCGTGTAGCTGGTACTGTATTGGTGACGAGTGTTATTATTTCAAATGAAAGTTCAGTAAGATATTTTAGTAACGGTTAAACGGGTTGGCATAAAATTTAGTATACACAGAAATTTGACGGCAAATTTACATCGACGGGGATACAGCTGGACAATTTTATAAAAATTGCTTCGATATTGTTTACTTGTTCAATAGAAAGTCAAACGACTGCAGGCCAGGGTACCCGAATTTGTTATCTTCATTACATTTTCAAACTTAGGCCGCGTTCCCATTAGGCTCACAGTTAGCGACTAACAGTTTGCCTCTATACTAGTTCGCCGCTCTATATAAATGTTTTTTAAATGGTGTATCTGTACAGAACGTACTGTATGCAGCTTGTGACGCTTCGCTTGCTGACTCATTCAGTGAATGAATCGCAACTCAGATCATTTCAGCAATATGATCTGAGGCAGCGGACGATGCTCACAGTCGACGGCTCATTTCGCTCACTATGCCGGCGATACGCGATCAATTGGAGTGTCCCACTCCAAATCGAAGCTAACCGTATCAGCCCTCCCAAGAGTTTGCAAGCGCTCCACGGCTAATATGCTACAGTTCGCCGCTCACTCGACATTGAATTAACAACTAATATGCCGCTCAGAGTCAGGCAGCAGATAGTCAGCCGCTCACTGTTAGCCTAACGGAGACGCAGCCTTATTCCAAAGTCATTCAGAAAATTGATTGAGGAAATTTGATAGTTTTTGCAGCCAACGTTTGTATTTCCTATTCAATGATCTAGGCTCATTTTATCTATCTGGGGTGCTTTGTTCTGAGACCTCCCCGCGGTGCACCCTGGGCAACGTCTGGTGCCTAACAGACGACTGACATCGGAACGGAAGGGCCCTTTTCAGGGCCAGTGGACCTTTGGGTCGTGGGAAGGCCAGCCGATAGGCTGGTGGGTCGCCTTGAGCGGAACTGGTAGGTCGGTCGCGCCTGACACGCTCTGCTCTCAGAGGTGGCGGATGGATGTGTGACCTCTGGTATGGTTTTCCGCGGTGGTGTCATGGGAGACAGCGCCGCCCTGTCGAAGCCAGTACCTGGTGCCTACACGACACAGCCGGACTCAATCGAGCCTGCTCCCTCATGCGGGACCAGTATGACGGATGACTACGGCCTTAGGTAGCGGGGCAGATGGCGTAGACATCGGGCTTAAACTGCGCTGAGTTTCAGCGAAGCCACCCTTGGCACCACTATGGGGGACGCGGGAAAAGGCCCTTTTCAGGGCCGGTGGAGCCTTGTGCTCGGTGGCGGCCGGTCTGCAAGACTAGCGGTCTATGTCCCGCCGCCGCACAGTGGACAAAAATGAACGGTGCACCGATTGGGCCCGAAAGGGCGGGCACAGATGGCTTCCCGGTGACAAGCGAATTGTTGCGATACCGGGGTGCTGTCTAGTGTGCCTTCGCAGGATGCCCACGTTTGTGTGATTTGTATAATGCTTATATTGATATAATTGATGTTTCTAACTCGATCGGTAAAAACCGTACGTTAATTTTTGCACATATAACTAGGACATCAGATACGTAAAAAGTTAAGGGGAAATCAGTTATATGTATATGTAATACTATTGTAATATTATTGTGATAATTTGTAAGAGTAGGTATTTAGATGTTACTTTATTTATCACTGTAAAACACAATTGCATGCTGTGTTTGTCTGTAATAGGTTGTGCAATTAGTTTTAAGTTAATTAGGATTTGATATTTTGTTATGTTTTATTGTAACAGCTGTTGACAAACCAAATAAATAAATAAAATAAATAAATAAAAAATAAAAAAGGCTCATGTTATCTAGTACCCATAACACAAGTTCTTCATGATACTTACTAGGACTAGATAATTGATGTGAGGGTGGAAATATCTTGAGTTAGCTGTGCCCGCAACTTTGTTCGCGTGTTATGATGTTATATAGCCTTTCTTGATAAATTGACTATCCAACACAAAAATATTTTTTCAATTTGAATTAGTAAAAGTAGTTCCTGAGATTAGCGCGTTCAAACAAACAAACTCTTCAGCTTTGTAATGTCAGTATAGATATTATATTATAATATTACGCAGACCCCAAAAAGGAGTTGGGAGCAGGGTATAATTATAAGTTTATTATACAATTAAAATCACTTTATCAATACGACATCTATTAAAAATCTAAGCATATTTTGTATAAGGTAGCCAGTGTAATTACTGGGCATGGAGAAAATATCATCTTAGTCCCCAAGATGGCAAACGCACTTGCGGTGTTAAATGATTTACACTTAATATTGCAAGTGTCTATAGGCGGTGGTGACCATTTAACATCAGTTGGGCCGCAAGCTTGTTTGCCATTTTGTAACATAAAAAAAATCCAAACAAAAGAATAAATTTAATATACCCTGATTCTGTTTCAGAATTCATTTTATTTTGTCCTCAAAGGAATGATTTGATTTAGATAGTGATTGAAATTTTGCGGCTTTTCTCCTATCTCGAGCCGAGGTCTTAGGCTTTTAATGAATGTTTTTCATGTCAAGACCTAATAACAAAAGAGAAGAGTTCAGTGAACCGAATTTGCTAGACGACACTAAAATTAATAGAAAATATTTATTATATTATAGCTATTGTAATAAATATTTTAGACTTATAACTTGACACAATATTTAATTAGTATACAAAGAGCAAATTGTATTATTTAGAAGAAATAAATGTTTAAAACTTTAATATTATAGACAGTACTATTATTTGTGAATAAATTAGAGTGACAAGTAAAACGGCTTAACGAGTCCCTCGAAAATACACTTTGTCTGTCCTCATCTGTTCGTAACTGGTGGTTCATTTCGCAGTCGAATGACTTGTACAATGTAGGACTTGTTATAGAATTGACTAAAATGCTTTGGAGTTTTCAGTCTGAAGATATTCAATGACCTCAAAGCTTTTTTTGTGCTGCAGTTAGATGTTTAGAACGCTCTTTAAGATATGCGTGATGTTGGATTGTATAGCATACCTATTGTATAGTTGGAATAATGTTTGTGTCATTACAAAGTTGTCAAAATTAGCCATGTGATACCGGCAGAGTAGAATAGCACTATCCCATATGCTCCAATGGGTGTCGTAGAAGGTGACTAATGGATCAGCAAAGGGGTATTGATCACCTTATACTCCGTCCACCAACCCGCATTGGGCAAACTTGGTGGACTACTGCATAAACCTCCTTCGATGACAAGGAGAGGCTTTTTGTCCCAGCAGTGGGTCGAATTATAAAAGCTGTTATGATGATGATGATATGACTGTTGGGGTTGTACTTTTTATATTTATATTACCACGCTCACACCAATTATCTAGTTCAAAAGTATCAATAAGAACTTATGTTTTAGATAGATTTATATATTTTTATAAATAAAGTTAAATAAATATATGATTAATAATATATGTTAATAATATATGTTTGCACAGAAACATTATATTGTTAAGAACTCCACAGTTTGGTTAGATAATAGACAATTTTCTTTGATAGGAATTGTCAGCGTTTTTTACTTGTCTTTTTTCATTGTCTTTTTTTTACACTTCAAGTCTGTACAAAAATGTTTTAAGTAAAGTCTAAAGCAATATTATTCGTATTATTCTCTATATTTCTCCACACATTCTCTTCATTGTGGCGACTGTGACAAGGAATATCAAAATGTAGTTAGAAAAGAAGAAAAAAGAACGGAAAATATTGCGAACCGTCTTTACGAAAAATGCAAACGAATTCGATACTTTGAAGAAATGACACACTATTTTTAACATATTTATATATAATTTCTGTTTTTATAAAACCCTAATGCTTGTATTGTATAAAGTAGGATGATTGTATGTAACATGTATAATTATGTAGATATTAGAGTAGTATTAAATGTTTATTGTAAAGTATGTCAAGTTTGTTCAATTTAATTTATCGTCCATGTATTAATTTACCTGTATGACTAGTGTATTAAAGAAATAATAATTACTCCGAGCTAATACCATTCGTATGCGAAGACTTACACATCACCTAAATTTAAACATGATGTATATCAATTAGACCACCCGATTTTAAACATAATCGTCGGTAAGCAGATCTTTACCGTTCACTTTAATACTACATCGTGGCGAATTACGGTGTGCGGAAAAACTTCTTTTTCTAACACCGTTTAAGAAAATATTATGTATTGTAAAATGTTTGATGCCAATAAATAAACAATTAAACATAAACGAATTGAAAGTTTTAAAACGCATACTTACGAAGTGGGATGAGCCACGTTTCTGTGTTCAAAAGGCTGGTAGGATTTTTCGTTGATGACATCCTTTGAGCCAAGGCTGATGGTGGATTGGAAGCCCGGGTTTGCGGCTAAGTTTGCCCTGGAAAAAGTTAAATTAAAAATGGGACTTTTGAACTAATTTTCATATTATGATAATGAACAAGTAAAAAGTGTAAAAAACTGTAACTCGACTACGGAATAAAGAAAGGAATGAATTCGGTTAAAATCAGGGTTAATAAGGTAAAAACGACTCCTTCTATTGTTAAAGTTGGTTAAAATGTAGCCTTTATAAACTGGACCATAAAAACGAATCGATTGACACCTTACTCATCAAAATCCATGTTTCCCACCCGAGAGGCATTGGTTTGATCCCCACCACGTACCAATGTGTTTTCAAATTTTGAATTTATATGTACGTTTAATCGACGCTTTTACGGTGAAGGAAAACATCGTGAGTAAATCTGTACACACCTATGAAGAAATTCTTAGGTTGTTGTGAAGTCGACCAACCCCCACTTGGTCAGCGTGGTTGACTAAGGCCTACTCGCCCCTAATGTGGGGTAGGCTCGAGCCCTTCGGTGGGGACATTATATAAGCTGTTGATGATGATGATAGATCTTCTAAATACTCGTAGAGCAAAGTCTTTCCAAATGTTTGAATACCTAAAATTAACTATGCTTATTATCTTATTCCTGACATTACTATGCACATTATTAGGCAGTGCACAACGAATTAGGAATGATATAGAACACGAACTCCGTCAAAAAAACGTTCCACGCAAACTATCCCCAAGTGGGCGGGGCCGAAAAAGTACTACCAACGCGTCCATCAGTCTGCCGCGACAAGCGTCCGTGTCATTTAGTTTTGCGAAAAATACAATAAACAGCTCATTTCCCAAGGACAAAAATGACCTCCTGTGCGGTAAAGTGGTGTAAAAGACGGAAAGAAGGAAGTAAAAACCAAACCGGGATAATTTATCTCATGTAAGTAAAGTAATTTCATGTTTTGTTCGTCTTGAGTTGTCTGTGTTATGCAATCAGTAGCCAACCAGTTTTTAATATGTTACTATTAAACTAAACATTTAGTATTAAGTATAGAGTTTTTAAAAATTGGATTTCCTGCTGTTTCTTATTAATAACATATTTATTTGAGTTTCCCCAAAAAAGATATTCGACGGTCAGTGCATTGCAGCTTTCCGATTAGAAAGAAGAGATGATGACTCGTTACCAACTAATGCCAGTAAAGTGTGCTCTATACGTTTTGAGAATGAAGACATAGGTATATTTATATACATGAAGACATAATAATCCATAGATATTGGATTAAAATCGTTATAAACTAAATAAAAATAATAATGATTTTCCGTGGAACGTATAACGGGTTTTGTTCACCTACTTGCCCAGTGAATACAAAACGGAAATTATGGCGCGAAATTACAGCTGACAAAAAATTGGCAGCCAATATTTAGAAGATCATTCTATCCATAATACCATAGTATAAGTAAACAAGTACGCCGACTGAGACCCCGTGCGAGCGATAATTGCCTACTCGTATAGGATGGTAGAGGGTTGTCAAAAAAAAATGCTGGATCTATTTTGATACCTTTAGCTTATAACTAAGCCAAGTGTCCTTGAATTAACAGGTAAGCACAGCATTAGGGCTCGATAATATATAGTTTCATATTTTTTTGTGCATAATATAGATATATTAATAATATATCTCAATATCAGTTACAATATCAAGATTGTTAGTCTAGCTATAACTAGTTTAAAAGCCTAGCACTCTTCTTAAAGGAGTTTACCAATAAACACCTATAACGATGCTTAAATTTTACTATGAACAATGACCTTCAATCATAAGATTACCAATAAAAAACTATTAAATATCATGGGAATTGTATATGCTACTTACTTTTGAAAAACTAACCGAAATTCGATAGATCCTGTATTATGCAAGGTGCAAAAGAAATAAAGGACGACCTCAAAGTTGTTTGTTTGAAATCGGTTTCTGAATCGTTACAATAAAAAAAAAACAACTTGTTTAAGAAATTGGCACCAAAATAGTTACAAATTTCCTACTTTGAATAATTTTACAATCAAAATAGATTACTTACTTTACAAAAATTGTACGGCATAAGCAAAAATCTACAAGGACATCCAACAATGACCTATTTGAAAATTACTTACTGTTAATTGTAATTAATTACTGCAATCGGTTAATTTGTGTAATAGTAAGATACTTTGAGGTTGTGCCTTATTTTTGTTACATGTTGTATAATATGCAGAAAATAAGATTTTTCTCTGCATTTTAAAATAAGTATTTGATAAGTACAGCTAGAAATAAAATAACTTTTTAGTTTCCAAAAGTCTAGAGCCATAGAATGTGTGAGTTGCCCGACCCGACAAACTTTAAAGGCATTTTCTAAAGATAATTTCATCATAGAAAAACCCCCATTTATGGGGTCGAAATTCAGTTCCCTCGGAGTGGCAGCCTTTTTAATTATTAATCATCGTTTAGGGCGTGCCTTTAGTAAAAGTAGAATATCTCGTTAAGTTTAAGTCACACGGACCTAAAAAAAATACTGCAAATACTAAAAAGTGTGGCAATCTAATAAGCGTCACTAAAACACAAAAAACTCATATTACGGTGTTAAAAAATTAAAATAATTTTATTTTTCTCCAAAAAATACACAAAAAAATTACATTTCTCCGATTTATACTAGAAATCTTTCTATTATCACACATTTGTCATGATTTTATTTACAACTATTTGAGTTTTGCTAAAACACGGTATCAAAATTATAACCCAACACTTGTTTTTTTTTAAAGTTATTGGTATTTTTAAAGACGGACATTTTTTTTCCTCAATCTTGAATAATCATGATATTGAACATTTTAGTTAAATTTAAAATTATCTTTAAATTAGGGTAAAAATAACTATGCAGTCTAGAAAAACAATCAGTTTATTAACAAACTTTAAACATTTTACATAAGAGAGTAATTGTTCAAAATTACCTCTTCGGTTTTAAAGACAAGCACTGGCGCGAATACCAAATTTTTGTGTCGCACAGGACAACATTGGGCTATAATTTTGATACCGTTTTTTATCAAAACTCAAACAGTTGTAAATAAAATCATAAAAAATATGTAATAATAGGAATATTTCTAGTATAAATCAGAGAAATGTAATTTTTTGGAGAAAAACAAGATTATTATTACTTTTTAACAACGTAATATGAGTTTTTTGTGCTTTAGTGACACTTATAAGATTGCCACACTTTTTAGCTACACGGCAGTATTTTTTAAAAGGCCGTGTGACTTAAACTTAACGAGATATTCTACTTTTACTAAAGGCACCCCCTAAATGATGATTAATAATTAAAATGGCTGTCACTCGAAGGGAACTGAGTTTCGACCCCACATATGGGGGTTTTTCTACGATTAAATTATCTGTAGAAAATGCCCTTAAAGTTTGTCGGGTCGGAACACAAACACATTGTATACTCGTATATTTTTTTATCAGTCGCGTGTCATAGATACCGACTCATATTTATGACTTCACACCTATTGTATTACACCATCCTCGCCGCTGTTAGTAGAGTAGGTAACATACTTTGGGCGTGTACCGCTTAATAATCCGTTTCACACGAACTCGCTTGGGTTTGATATTTCCGTTTCACTCTTAATATTATCCTACTAAGTAAAGATGCGCACCAAATGAATGGGTTGACGAATTGATGAGTAGAAAATAAATTTAGCAAGGTATTTTGTTTTGTCAGTGTGCGTATCGCGTTAGTATTATCAGAGTTTAATTGTATGAGTTTGGGACCATGTTTTAGCGGGCTTCGTTAGGGAGTTATGCTTCTATATCATTCCTAATTCGTTGGCAGTGCATCATTTAGGCCTCAAACTCGATGACAGCGACGAGCGGTGCGACGGCGGCGCGGCGCGACAGCGGCGCAATCCAATGCATAGATTTAAATGGAACTGCCCTCAGCCTCGAAGATAGCGGCGAGGAGAGGGACTCACGAGTGATGCGCTCCAGTCAAGCGCGTCTATATTAACGTAGTGTTGTACATTTTCTTTTTTGCTTTTTATCGGCCGACGTTTCGAAATGCCCGCCGACGACGAGAAGGAAAAAAATATTTTTGATAGGACAAACATACTAATTTCTCACTGGCCCGCTTGCTTCGAGGCCAGATCGGCGTCCGCTACCTCGCTGTCGCTGGCTTCGTGTCCGCTGCCTTACCGAATCTATTACGTAGAGCTTTCTCAATGGAAGTAGTATTGATTCCAGATGTTCAGATATTTTTTAATCATAGAATAAATTGAACACAGACACCACTACTGTCAAATGCAGAAGGCATTAATGAAATGGCGATGGGAGTTTCACTCAAGTTCTTCTTGTAATAACGCCTGTTGGAAGACTCCATCCATTATTAACTCAATCGACCGTACAATTTATTGTTATCTGAATAAACTTTCACTTGATATTGGCTAAATGTGTTAGAATAGAAATGATGGTGAACTCTACCTAGTCTTTATACTGTCGAAAAGAAGTCTCAAAACTACAATCTTTTTGCTACATTATTGCCAATATCCTATAAGAAGCGTTCACTTTTACTATGAAGACTTTATAGTCCACTTTATAGATTTTATAGTGGCATGTATGTATGTTTAGTCAACAATAAAAATATTTTTTTCAATGTATGTTTTTAATTAAAATTATTATAACTACAGCCGAATAAACACTAATTGCGTTTTAATTTTATGAAATCTGTAACATTTAATGTATTAATCATTCTATTATACAGTCAACAGCACGTCGAGCTATACAAAACTGTCAAATTTCTCCAAACGATTTTCAATTTAAGACTATTCAATATAAATTGCATAATCGATTGGGAAAAATCGACACTTTGTGGTAACCCAACGTGCTGTTGTCTTTACCTAAATACTTCATTTTAAAACGAGTATAGATTTCAACGACATTTTTGCCATTTTTAATTTGAGTCTTATATCTAGACCGATAAGACCCTAGCTTCAATTATTCCTGTCCGCACCTGATCAAACATCGAGCAAAATTTTCATTGCGAATATGAGAACTATTGCTATGTGAATATAGAGATAGTTCTGGATTTGTGCGGGCGTATATTTAGTGATTTTTACTATAAACTTACGTGGAATTAAAGTTCTCCATGACAATGACCGACTTTTTCTCGGGGTTCCCCATTGTGGCAGTCTTATCTGTAACAATAAATTAATCATTAGATAGGTATATAACTAATAAGGTATAAAATGTTTTATTCGAGAAATCAAATTGTACGTGATTCAATTCTAGACTCTCAGATGTAATTTAATTAGTAGGTACTTTTTACTTTAGGAAAATAAGTTCTAAACTTTTTTTTAACATTTTTAACAAATGATTTTTAATAATTTCTAAATTAAAATCAATCCTCAAATAATAATTATCTACGACTAAATTACCTTTATAATTATATTTGGTAAATGATAGCGCAGTTCACTGCATTAATTCGAATGCTATATATTATAGTACTTAATTATTGCTTCAGCAAGGTAATATGATTGAATATTGTTAATAAGTTTGTATTTCATATTTTTTTGGGATTTTTAGAGTCATATTGTCACACCTGGGCAACGACTGATATTGTACAAGTGGCAAGTCAGGCCTCATATGGAGTACTGCTCTCATTTATGGGCTGGAGCACCAAGATGTCAATTAGGATCATTCGACGCGGTCCAAAGACGAGCTGTGAGAATCGTTGACGGTCCAATGCTCACAGCCGATATTGAACCCCTATATTTTAGGAGAGAATTTGCCTCCTTATGTGTTTTCTATCGGCTGTGCTGTATAACAGAATGTGTTCTGAGGAACTATTTGAGCCAACAGCTTCTTTCTATTACCGCACCGCTCGCCATCGGCAGGGTATTCATCCTCACACACGTTGGTCACGTACTGTGCTTTTCAGAAGAAATTTTCTTCCGCGTACGCTTCGGTTGTGGAATGAACTCCCTGTCGAGGTTTTCCCTAAGGACTACAACATGGGTGTCTTCAAGAAAGGTGTGGAAAAAATTTTGCTAGGTCAGCAACGCACGTGTGATACTTCTGGTATTGCAAGAGTCCATAGGCTACGGTGAACACTTACCATCAGGCGGATCGTATGCTTTTTGCCACCAATATCGTATAAAAAAAATATATATTAGGTAAATACTAGAGTACTTTTTATGATTTTTTTAATTTTTTTTGGGCAATGGGTTACAAATAACGGTCTAAATAAATATTCTTGTCAGAAAAGCTTTCTTTTCTAACTCATTATTACACTAGTGCAAAATAGTCATAATTTGAGAAGCCTCTTTAAAGGGATGATAAAGATAGAGATAACATTATTTATTGTTAATAGGATATCTAACTGAGCATAAAGCAGAAAAATTATTAGACGTTGAAAATAAGAACCATACCAACATATATACCTATCTACATATTATCACGTTGATACTTAAAGCCACATGTGGCAGTTTGGACATGCCCCAAAATGTGACAGCTAGCCTGTCACCCATTAAAAACGGACATCAAACAAGTTACTGACACCCGTATTCACAAACATTACTATGTTTCTCGACTCTTGGATAAGTAAACGCATTGCATTGAATAGAGCTCTGTGATTGGTTCGTTTCTGTTGCATAGTTCACATCGTTGAATGTACTGACCTGACGTTTTATCACTTCAAACGAGCTTCAAACTGTAAACTTTTGAGGTAAAATATAAGCTTCTTGACTTTTGACATCTGGACGTTGCTTATGACATTTCGACCTGCATGCACGCAGCATTGTGTAATATAGCTAGCTAGCTACCTAAGCTGTGCGTTTATTTTAAAGCACGAATAGTGCCGATCCCCACTTAAGTAATGTCTATGAATAGGTTTTTACGACCCTGTGCGTCCACGCGCACTGTGAGACCTCAAAAGCCTTGCCATATGACACGCACTGAGAAATGCCTTATTTTGCATAACATTAGTTTTTACTAAGACAAGTATTGTTTGTGAATTCGGGCGTAAATCTTCAGTGAACAAACAAACAAAAGACGAAAATCAAGACAGATATTGCTTTTTAAAATATCTGTGCAGTGCAATATTGATAATGGGGGTCGTTGAACTTTGTCAGGTTATTTACGACTCATCCAGTAAAGGATATTTTTAAAGGTGTTTTAGGCAACAGACAGATGTTTATCATAACGCGAGTTATTCGACAGGACTCATTACGACGTTTTTGGGGAGCAACCGGTCCACTAGTGAGTTCTATGCTTATATCGATAAAGGTAGGTAGGTATTATTAGTATTCTCTTTATTTGATTAATGTACATACAAAAAACAATAACAAAAGGAGACATAATATTAAGCTGAGAATTATTCAAATGTTCTGCTTATTCCCAAAATAAATCTCTTCCAGCAGCTTTTTATCTGAGAGAAAGATTCAGATTGGTAGACATTTGTCTGTGCCCGGTTTTATGAAGCAAATCTATAATATAAAAATGAATCGCTGAATGTGTTGCTAAGCGCATATCTCGAGAGCCGCTGAACCGATTTCGCTAATTATTTTTTTTATAACATTCTTTGAAGTACGATGATGGTTCTTACGGAGAGCAAAATTTAAATATTGAAAAAAAATAAAAAATATTTAATTACTTACTTAATGTAATTGTTGACTTATTTTTCTGCTATAAAGAATCGACTGTTAGGCGGTACGAAGTTCGCTGGTTCAGCTAGTTTTAAATAAAATCATGAGATGATTAAAAGTAATGAGAATTAATGTCGATGGATATATATAGGGAGAGGAAGACCGAAGAAAAGATGAATAGAATGTGTGAATGATGATATGCCAAAGAAGGGTGTTAATGCTAAGATGACGACTGATTGAGGAGAGTGGAAGAAGAAAAACATATAACACCGATAACACATAAATTGGGAGCAGGGTAGTAGAAAGAAAGATCTTTATATCAAAATGAAAATGTAAAAGCTGTTTAATTCAATGGACTTTGCTAAGTAGGTACTTTTAAATCGTCCATATTATCTCGTATCTGTGGACTAACACGATACAAGTCTGCACTGCGTAGCTGTTGCACTAAATCTGAGTTTAGGAAACACTTGTCGGAAAGTGTGGACAGAACGAGTTCGATTTAGGATGTCCGACAAATAGGATAAGGATAGGAAGGTCTAGCGGCGGCTTTATCCATTCTACGCTGTGTTTATAGACGTCTCATCTTCTGCATTCCGCGAATTCTCACGATTATACGTCATCACACCTCGTGTGATTTCGTCTAGTAAATAATGAAACTCAAACATGCTCCTGCAACTTCCAATTCACTAGCGCGACTAGTTCGTATTCCTTTTGCAATTCGCATTTGAATGCTCTATTTACTCACAACCGGCGACACTCCCATTTGATATTTTGTTTCGAACTATGGTAGGTGAGTTGTAAAATACATCTCTTAGTTGAAATTAACTGAATTGTGTTTGGGTCAAACTCTATCCTACTAATTATAGCATATAATTATGTCTTGAAAAAAAAAAACGTACTTATCTAATGCTTTTTCATCTTTTGTCTTTATGTCGATACGTTCTTTGTGTCAATGTAAAAAAAGTTTATTTCTATTCTAATCTCTTAAGACGTTATACTACGATTATATTTTTATTTATCATCCGTTTAATATAAATATACAATTGATATTGTTTATTAAAATATACCTACCAGCATGCTTAGATATTCCCAACTAGATAGAATAGATGAAACATTTTAAGCAATGTTTCACTCAAAACGCCAGCTAAATCTAACCGTAGACTACATTTATTTTCAATTGCTCTCACCACTAATAATGTCACACGCGTGCACATTAATTAACTAATTTAAGGAATAATTGCATAATTTCTACTACACCCCAGACTAAAATCAAGGTAAGAAGCCTTAATAACACCGTAAACATCCTAACTATAAAATTATTAATTAGGCTATTTGATAGCCTAATTAATAATTTTACGCACGGTTATAATCGATGTACAAATTCAAATTGTTAATATTCATATAAAAATGCCTATTTGATGAAATTTGTACGTTATTAAAAAATAAGTTGAAATATTGCTATTCTGAATATTATTAAAACTCACTTGTTTAACATTTTAATCATTATAATTTGTGACTATATTTTGTGTCTCCTTCGTAATGATTTTGTAACTCACTCACGTTTTTTATGAAGAGATAAGTCCACCCTAGCAAACTATCTCTAGTTTATCTTAATATCATTAAAGAGTTTAGTAATTCCTTAAATAATAATGTATTTTTTTAATAACTTAACTAGCTTATTTATTCGTTTCTATCGATTGTCGATATATTAGCGCTACGCACGTCACTAAATTGCGAGTAGATAACTCGTTTCGGTGTTTGTAATAAAAACTGGAATACGAATTTAACTTTAGTAATTTTGGCTTTAATGGGTATTTTTTTCATCCCTGTTTTAAAATGGGCATGTCACTTTTAAAACTTCACATACGAATTGTTGTTAATACGTCTGTCGGAGTAACAAATATCATTTTCCATTGAAACAAGACAAAGTCTGGAAAAATAAGAAGTTAGAATACTAGATATACACGAGGATTAATACTACACGATACCTGTCTTTATTTGTCTGCTCATGAGCATGATAGATAATTTAGATATCGTTAAGTCCAACAATATCATAAGTGTAGCGGCTGTGCGTTAACCACTACGTGAAAATAGTTTTTGAGGTGCAGTTACTGGATGGATAAGATAATCAAATGCGTGTCTTGACCAACTTGCGTGTTTAATCGAAGTGACATAAAATTGTGTTACAAGAATTAACAATTTTAGGCAAGAACTAGGGCATAAGTCCAATTGCGTGGTAGATGTTGCTGGTAAACTTGATGTGGTGGTGACACGACGTGACGTCCGTCGTTGGGACCCGATACTACACGAAGACGTAGGGTTCCAGTTATGCGCAATAGATGGCTGCATTGGTCTCCTCTAACACTGGCTCGAACATTAAGTAAATAAAATAACTTTCACAAATCCGCTTCTTTGTGCGCCCGCCTGTCTGCCCGCCTATCAACCCCACAAATTATGCTTCAATATACCTACCAAAAATTAAAAAACGTAACCTAGACAGATGGCTCTCTAACATCCCAATAGCCCGGAATATAGGTATATTACAATAAATTCTATGTATAATTACTTATATAATATTTTATTACTTTTAATGACTTTTTTATTTTATTTTATGTTACGAGATGGCAAGCAAGCTTGCGGCCCACCTGATGTTAAGTGGTCACCGCCGCCTAAAGACACTTGCAATATCAAGTGTAAATTAAACACTTAACACCGCAAGTGCGTTTGCCATCCTGGGGACTAAGATGATATGCCCTCCATGCCCAGTAATTACACTGGCTACCTTTCCCTTCAATCCGAAACACAGCGAACTGCTTCACGGCAGAAATAAGAAAGGCGGTGGTACCTACCCAGACGACCCTACATAGTGAATATCTGAAGTTGAGCAGAATAATCAGTCTAGACGAACATTGTTCCCGCGTTTGACCTAATTAACCCGTTTGCACCTTACTTGGAGTAAACCTGTATTAAACAATGGAGCTGATTCAGACTGTGACAAAATGAAGATTGTTTTACAAAACACTGAAAGTTGTATAACTACCTACGATGTAAACCAGATAGAAGGATGTAACAATGTATGGTCTAGGACAGTCGTATACAAGTCTATGGTCTGCTTGATTGTAAGCATTGAAATTAAACTATAGACGTTTGCATTAGCACACAATCTCACATTCGCGCTGCCGCCAAACCTTTTTTCCTAACATACATACATTAAATCACGTTCATAACCTTAAAATGGGTTGAGCAAGGCTTTAGGTAACATTTGGTTGTCACATCTGGTATTATGGGCCATGCAATTGACTCAAATTAGTAACAGGTTGCCTACAAAAAGGCATCAAACCCATAAGTAACAAACCTTTAGTGAGTCAACAAACTAAAGCCCACAACTGGGACAGATATTACTCTACAATATCTCAGCAGTTCGGTTTTTTGGTTTATGATAAAATTCATATTTTTTGGTTCTAGCTTTACAATTTGTACACTTAAGAATTTGATCCCATGATAGAAAATTCATTTGAAACCTTCAGTTTATCAAAACATCCTTTATAATTCGACCCACTGCTGTCTTCATCCATCACGCTTGCCCAATGCGTATTGGTGTACAGAGTATAAGATGATCAACACCCCTTTGCTGATCCATTAGTCGCCTTCAACGACACCCATTGGAAGATATGTGGTGTTTTTTTTTCTCTGCCGGCATAACATGGCTAGAACCTTCAGTTGATAGCTTACAATGGGCTTGTGAGCTCAAGGACAACGGAGAAGGTTATGCTCGGAGTTTCTCGGCGTGATCAAATTGTAAATGATGAGATCTGCAGGAGAACAAAATTCACTGACATAGCTCAAAGATGGTGTTAACTTGCCAATTCACTGCCATGAATCACATCGTGAGTAGGATTGACGGCCATTGGGGCTGAAAGGTCCTCGAGTGGTGCCCTCGAACACGGGAGTGGCCCAGGGATCTTTTAAAGGTCGTGGGAAGCCGCTGGATGCGGACAGTGCAGGACCAATCGAGTTCGGGATCTCTGGGGGTGGCCTATGTACACTAATGGGCGTCTGTCGGATGAAATGATAATGATAATGAACTTTCAGAATAAGAAATCAGACTGCTGACTGTGATGAACTAGGTACTGCCATTTGTAAACTTTTTCTAGCAATAATTTACTAATCGCTCTGAGTATCAAAAAACACTTGGCTATTGGATTTATACGCTACATTAGGCAAAGTCAATACAATCGACATCCCTTTATGGTCGCTTAAGCCGATGAAGCGCTGAAACGAAATTGAAAAGCTTTTAATTACTAGCTGCTTGGTCTTCAATTTTATACAACGAAGAGTGAAGCACATTTGGATGCACGTATTTAACCCTTAAGAGCTATAATGTACCAACGTGCTCTGCAATTTGTGCATTTTGTTGAGTGGGTAGTTTATGGCATACTGCCCTGTAAGCCCTCCTAAGATTTGGCGGGTCTGTTGTTTGCTGTCCCATATATGAATTTACTCCACCCACCAGGATTGTCTCCTATGAAGGATTTGGACTGTTTCATACCAGATGACAGTGTCCATTCCATACTTCCATACCACGTCTTATAATGACATGTTCTTCGATGACTTTCAGATATAGTTTTTAGATATTAAGATGAAAAGTTCAGGAAAGTGTTTGTGTTTACAGATCTTTTCCAACTTGTCAGATTACTCATTGGCTCTACAGACGCAGATCAGCTCCACTTTATTTTGCTTGCCAATCCCATTTAAGGTTTTGACATCATAAAGTAATAGATCTGAGTCAAGGCGAGGGTACAAAAGGGTTGTCTTAACGTTGACTGTCGGAACCATTGACCATATAGTGCAATGAGTTGGGTACCTTACCTCCTAAAAATATTGAGCATATGAAATACTTTAGTGCATCAGATTAGGGTAAGGCTAATTAAAAACATATTTGTATACGAGCATAATCATGCTTCTAATTCAAAAAGGGGTTGAGCCGAGTGAACCAAATTTTATCAAAAACTCTGCTTTTGATAAAATTTGGTTCACATCTGGCAGTACGGGCCATACAGTACCCCAAAATATATATGAACCGTAATGTGTTCCAATGGACTAATATAAACAAAGGGGGAAATTTTATAAAATAAAACAACTAAACTTTCAGTGAACAAATAAACAAAACCAACAATTGCGTTGATCTTTTGATAGTTGATCTCGAGTATTACTTCCAACTAGGATATATGCTACACTCTGAATCACTGAGCATACATACAATACATTAATTACGCACGTAATCCCAAAAGGGGTAGAGCAGAGCTTTCGGTAACATTTAGTTACATATAAAGCCAAACAAGCAGCAGTCCTTTAAATCCAACAAACAAATATTCACAACCAGGGGCTTAGACAAGTGACAATCGTTTCATAACGATTAGATATCGAAAGTCGTCATGAAATATGACCACGTTTCACAATTTCGATCACAACTAAAATGGCTCCTTCTCCGTCTTCGCCGATACTCGCGCGTCTTTTTTCTACTTTTCAATATTTTGTTTAAGCCAGCATATTCGCGAGCGTTTAAATTTTGCTCATCCTCCCGATGTAATTTGCAGATCGCACCTCCGTGTCCTTCTCAAGCTTCCTTATTGGTTGTAACTTTATACGTACATACACGCCTACCTAAATTATTACAAATGTGGATTATTTGAACTTGTTTGCTAACAGAATATCAATTAAATATCACTGAGTGTACCTTGTCACAGTAAAACGTTTTTATGAACGGGAGTATACGCGTATTGTCTTGCGCGCCATTAATTTCATAGTGTTTGCTTTATCTGCGGGCGTACGTACTTATGTATTATTGTCAATGACGTAGGACTACGTCATTGATTATTGTACACGCTATTCTGATTTGCTGCATTTCCATGGTACTATTAGTGCTCCGTCATGGTGGTCACGTTCAGCGGAGGTTTGCAGACTGGTCACTGACTGATACTGGTGTGCGTACAATTCCAGGGTTTCACTACCGGGCTTGAAACGCCTAAGAAGGTCACCCTTTCTGACCCGTGTACCCGACCACATACTTCTACTACCGAGTACTGCACCCAGGAGGAAGGAGCTGCCGTGACACTACCCGAACGAACAGCACAGGAGAGTACCCTGGACTATACCATTTTATTTATTGACGGGGAGGTCAAATGCATTTACGCATGGTCCCTGTGGGGTGGTGCCAACCGCAGGGGATATGTGGGACTCGAGATAAAGGCGTTCCCTCCATACCCACTAATCATCCTCGCTGGCCTGACCTTCAGTGCGCTATTACGGGACGGCTCGGGATCAGCGCACGTGAGCTCAACCACACCGAGACTACCCTGGACTATACCCTACTCCTTTTCTTAAACTATATTATATCTAATATAAATTTTGTTGACTGGGGGTTGTTTGTTTCAATAAACCAAAACCCTTAACGTCACATGGTTACATATTGAAAAATCAGAGGGGGGACAAAAAGTCGTCCAAAACACCTCATCTAACTAATAGACGTCCGAGCGCACGAGTGTCACGACAGTGTTGCAAGCGTCTTTAGGCTAACGGTTACTGCTTAGACCTTGTCCAGAAGATCGAATTCGGCGCGAATCTCTACGCGCGAACACATACTGATTCTCCTCGCTCTTCTGGACAAGGTCTTACCACCGGCAGGCCGTATACTTGTCTGCCACCCAAACAGCATATTTAAAATGGGTATCTCCTAGAACTTTTTTCTAAGTGAATCATCAGTGTTGATAAATTGCTCCTAGTCTACAGGATTTTGCAGAATGTATCGCTTTAATGTCCGCTGCATTTGTCTAGAGGACAGTCTAATGCGATTTCTTAAGGTCGCAGCACACTTATCAGCTCGGAAAGTTGCCTCTTTTTCATTCACCTTCAACTTGAAAATTACTACATTTAAACATTTTTGCGTCAGCTTCTTCAATTTCTATATCTAACCAATAAAGGTAACTGAAGACATAATTTTTAGGACGTCCATCAATTTCCATTTTAAGACTTAGGTAAAAACAAAGAGTCCTAAATGCGGAGCCTAAATGCACGTAATAGCTATAAATGCTCGTTTATACAGCCTCACATATTCTTTAGTGTCGGCCTGTCCGTTAATAAAGTAGCTTCTGTTAGGCTTTTATAAAAGTAATAACGCCGCTTTTATACTATTTAGAGATTTTAGTAGCTCTAAGACCTAATGGAAATTTAAAATGCTTTGATATGGACTACGCTTTACTTCAGTGTCTAGGCTTTTATGAAGCTGTCTTCACTCGAATAAGAGATGGAAGGCTTTGGCTGTCTACACGCTTCTCAAATTGTTTCAGCAGCCAAAACAATGTAGGCTGGAGAAGTCGGGCGATTTTGATATATTTACCAAGAGAAACTTTGTAGAGCTATAACATCGACTTTAGCAATTTTCTTGTTCATTTACACTCGGTGTCGCTTACATTAGTATTTCAGGTTCTGACTACTGTGTTGCAATTTGGTTGTAGCTTCCTGATACAAGCTTTACCCGGTACAGCACGTCTGATGTAAGCCGAATTATTTTGTTGCACAAGCGCTGTATCAAAGTTAAAATTTCTTTATTCATTTAGGTACAATTTGTACACTTGTGAAAGTCAATTTTGATGCCATCGGTTCAAGAGTCTACCAGGATGTAGAATTTCAAGAGTCTACCAGTATGGAGAAGTAATATGGCGATTTTGTTGTAAGATCGGCGAGGTGAGAGTATCGCATTGAATTTGACAATTAAGCATGACATAATATAATATTAGGTCCTTACCTATGAAATTGGCGTTTTATTATCTTGTACCTAAACTTGCAATTTCTTTAATTCAATAGTTGTTTTAGGTTCTTATTATTATTTGAAACTACACTCTTTGCAATATTTTTGTCTGTAATTTAATTATATTTCACTTGGTAAATTCTGAAAAAAATGTGAAAATGACTCTTTAATCTCTTCATCAGAATTGGCGATTTGATGCCTACTAACACATGGACAGACTTGATTTTTGCATAATTTATTGATGCTAGACTTAGCCGAGAGTTGTTCGCTTATTTACTCCTAATTTTGTAACATTAGGATTTATAGTTAAAAAAAAATAGTATGGAACAACGCCAATTTTTATGAAGATTTTCAAGTAAATGTGTATTAACCATACCTACTAACGTTATTTAAAATTTCTAAAAAACTCCGTTGCCAAATCTTTTGAAATTTGGAGTGTATAATTGAGCAAGACTTGATTAAGTATTGCATCAATGATTTAGACAAAAGATGGGCCTGTCCATGAGTTACAACGATTCCAAGAGTTGATTCTGCTGACAAAATAAAACAGTAACTTTTTTTTTTAAATAAACATTTAAATAATTCTAAGTTTACTACATGCAAATCCGTAACAGTATAGTCCTTATTCATAATCTATATGAAATATTACTATTATAAATATAAAACTGAAACAGCGACTAAATCAAAGAAGTTATACCTGACGGCGCTAGGACATTATTAGGTTCAATCGTAATTGAATTTGTTATTTTTTTGGTTTTGTGCCACTGTAACAGCGGCATATTTTATCTTGAAGAGAAATAGGGCTGTAAATACGTGTAGTGCAGTCTGTAATTTTTTTTTATTCTGTCGTATTAACGTGCCAATAGATTACATGAAATTATGAATGAATTATATTCTTAACATTTTATTAATGGTTTGCCCACAACACGAGTAATGCCACATAAAGTAGGTATAAGAGCAAGCTAAAATAATTAGACCTTGTTTCATCTTTTGCTGGCCCAGTCTTATTAGTGAAGAAAAAAAACAATGTGACGGATCAGACCTCATGTGTGTGTATAGACTAATAGTCACCTGTAAAGTGACTGGTAGTATTGCAGTACTCAAATCTGTAAGGCCCCGGACCACCAAGTACCTAACGAAGTTGATATCGTGTTTTTTTTATTGTGAGATGTTAATTGGAATTGAGTGGCTACTCACGACATGCATTTTTTACCTAGTGACTATTTGACACCATTGACCGTTTGATATAGAATCAAAAACCAACTGACAGTGTTTCTGGTGCAGCCGAAATACTGTGTTGTTGGAAACCAAAGGACTGTGTTTCCATTGGGCCGAAAGGACTAGATGAAAGTAGCTAACTGAAGGGCCGGATTACAATTCTGATAAGACATATTTGCGATTTTGCGTGTGTGACGGTGATGTGTTGTCATGTTGATAGAGCCGGTGATAGTGGGAACTTGACGATCGGTCTTATTTCAGAATAGTGACACGTATTCTGCTGCGAGTCTAAGGTAGAGTCTAAGGTAAAGTCTAAGGTAGAGTCTTAGGTAGAGTCTTACGTAGTCTTGGGTAGAGTCTAAGGTAAAGTCTTGGGAAGAGTCTCTATGTTAGTCACGTGTAGAGCCACTTTCGATTGTAATGCCTAGAAAGCATCTAAGAATAAAATTAATCCAACGCCTCGTGTACATTGGAAGTTTTGATATCGAATGGAGCATGTAGATTATTTTTTTTTGCGTTAGTTTGACGCGTTTAGAAAATACACTATATTTGTATCACACTTTACTTATCGACCCAATCAATGCTATAAGGACTCTTCAATACATAGCTTCGTTGTTTGGTGCCCCAACTCACGTCATGGCTGATCAGGATAGACGTTTTCTAGCAAAGATTTCAGAGACTTTTGTTGATAGCAACAGGATCAAGTCGAGCCAACGGCGAAGTGGATTGTTGAAGTTGGGATACATCGTGGCATGTAGTTTTACAGTACAGTCAAATGAACTGAATTATTTGTGATGTTTAACGACTTTATTAGTTGTCGTTAGTTCCGCTACCGCAATCTGCAGTAAAAAAAATCTGCAAATGAAAGATAGTAGTCTGGATGACAAAGGCTTCAAATGGTTTCGTGATTGAACTTGTTTTTTTTTTTTTCAATGTCAATTACAATAGAACATACAAATACGATCATGACCGTGTTCAGTTCATGCTATGCCAAATTGTATTGATCCTTTGGTTAACTTCCAATCGTGCTATCTTAGAAGTACCGCAGGATGTGCCGATGACGGCAAAAGTAAGTAAATTTCAAACAAAATGGAAATTTATTTATTTATTTATTTATTTACACTTTATTGTACACCAACAAATTCAATACAATATACAAAAGAAAAATTAAAATATGATCATGGTACAATGGGCGGCCTTATCGCAAAGTGCGATCTCTTCCAGGCAACCTTAGGATGGACAGGATTTGCAGGAACAACAACTCAGAGGGAAGTTGGCAACTAATCGTAGATAATTATTGTTAATTTATTGAATAACTTTTAGGGCTAAATTATAAATAGTTTATAATATATGCTTATTTAATATACAACACAACAAATAAATACATACACTTATCAATAATATATAATATAATACAATATAATACATATGTATAAGATATATACTTATATATTGTATAAATATAAATAAATATATATGTGAAATAAAACAGGAAAAGGTAGTTATATGGCAAGTTTTAAGGAAATAGTGGTAGGCACTAAAGTGACAGATAATAATCCTTCACTAATCTCTTAAAAATGTTGAGAGATTTGGCATGCCTTATTTCGACTGGCAATGCATTCCACAAAATAACGGCATGTACTGTGAACGACTTGCTGTAAAATTTTGTGAAATGCATTGGAGTCTCCAGCCTCAAATTACTGGCTGAACGCAAAACTCGAGAGTGGGTATCTTGGAGGAAAGTAAATCGCTGTTTAAGATAGGATGGGGAATTTGGATTGAAAAGGATATTATAAAGGAGAGAGAGGATATGTGCATTCCGGCGAAGGCGGATGGGTAACCATTTGAGCATCGTGCGAAATTCAGAGACATGGTCATATTTGCGTAGGCCGAATATGAACCTTATGCAGAAATTTTGAAGGCGCTCAAGCTTGTTAAGTTGATCTTCGGTAACGTCAAGGTAGCAGACATCAGCGTAGTCTAAGATTGGAAGGAGAAGAGAATTTGCAAGCGCAATCTTGGTGGCAGTTGGTAGAAAATTACGAAGACGTCGAAGAGCGCCTGCAGAAGCGAACAGCTTGCGGCTTATCTCCTGAAGCTGAGGACCCCATGATAAAGTGCTATCGATATATAAGCCCAGGTCCTTCACACACTTGCTTACAGTAATGTCCATGCCATCAAAAGTTATTTTAGGAAGTTGCGACCAATCGACTTTCGACGTTATTTTAGGGCTCCCTATGATAATTATTTGAGTCTTAGACGGATTGAGCTTAAGACCAAACGACTTACTCCATTCACAAATATGCGAAAGGTCCGAATTGACAGTCGTGATTGCTTCAGATAACTCATTTAACGGAGACTGGGTATAAATTTGCAAGTCATCTGCAAAAAGGTGGTAGGACGAAGTCAGTTGATTAGAAATAGAATTAATGAAAATAGTGAATAACAGAGGAGATAGAACGCCACCCTGCGGAACCCCAGAAGACGTATTGCTCCATGAAGACAGCGTATCTTCGACGCAAATACGTTGACGGCGTCCAAACAGGTAACTATGAAACCAATCAATCACCATAGGAGATATGTTAAGAGAGTTTAATATGCCGAGCAGTATGTCAAAATCAACAGTGTTAAAGGCGTTGCTGAAATCGAGTAGGGAAAGTACTGTAAGCTTTCCATTTTCCATGCCCAGCCTAATATCATCGGTGACTTTGATTAATGCGGTGGTAGTGCTGTGACCTGGACGAAAACCAGATTGTAGAGGATTGAAAAGGTAATTTTTGAAGAGAAAGGAGCTTAAATTATTGTGGACAAGACGCTCAAGGACTTTGGAGAGGAATGGTAAAATTGATATGGGACGATATTCGGAAAAGGAGGAGGGATTCGGTTTCTTAGGTAATGGGAGAATCTTAGCGTCCTTCCAGGCTTTTGGGAAAACAGCACTAGTAACAGAGTGATTTAGGATATGGGAGATAATGTGGAGGATTTGATCAAGGATAGGAAGCAACATTTTCCGGCTTATAGCATCACAACCGACCGCATTAGATGTTATGGACAAAATACTCTTCTTAACATCACAATCAGTAAATTGATCAATGACAAATGAAGGGTAATGAGGAGCAGGAAGAGAAGAGAGGTAATCTAAAGTTTTAATTTTTGCGGCCCGATCAAAATTGGGCGAATATGTGAAATGTGCATTTAAAGCATTTATATCAATTTTACCAGAAATAGACAATTGGCGAGATTTGCCAATCCCCATAGAGTTAAAAAACTTCCATACCCTTGCTGGGTCTCCATTTTCAATAGAATCGTGAATGTAGTGGCGTTGGGCATTTCTACACACCTTATTGCAATGATTACGAACCTTGACATATTTTTCCCAGTTTGAACTAGTAGGTCGACGCTTATACCTAGTCTTAGCAGCTTCTTTTTGGCCGATTATTTTCTTGATATCCTCAGATAACCAAGGTGATGGACAGTGCTTCAATTTAACAGCGCGAATAGGAGCATGCACATCGTACAGTTTTATGATTTCTGTATTAAATAAATCTAGTTTATCGTCGACTGAATCACTATTAAGGAGTGCAGACCAGTTAATTCTACAGGCGTCATCGCGTAGCCTATCGACATTCATGCCACCGAAACTACGCTGCAGAAGAACTTTGGGTTTAGCTTTAGGTGGACGAACCATAAATGACATGTAGATCGCGTCGTGGTAAGAGAAGCCGTCAGCAGGACATTGGCCATGCCTGGCAATACGATCTAGGGAAGAAACAAATATAAGGTCGAGCAGGGAAGGAGTACAATTTGGAAAGTGGTGTGTTGCGTTCAATGGTGGCATATACAAATTTGTAGAACGTAGGAGAGAAAGAAGAGATAGAGAGCGTGAGTCATTTTTGAGGATGCAGGTGTTAAAATCACCCATGATGATAGTGTGACTGTAGGAGGGAATGAGGTTTTCTAGGATGGTTTCAAGGGAGGAGAAATAGTCTACGCGACAGGACGGGGAATAATAAACTCCAATAAGTGACTTAGAATGATGAAGATCAACTTCCAAAAATAAATGTTCACCAGCGCTCGTTGGTGGTGGTTGTGGCGACATACTAACGACTGTGAAAGGAATATGTGTGCGCAGATAAATAGCCACGCCACCGCCAGAACCAACAGTGCGATCATTTCTGATAAGTTGGAAACCGTTCAGGGAATAGGTAGAAGAAGGGAGGGAAGGCTTTAGCCAGGATTCGGAGATGAGAATGGCATGGATGTTCCTACAGTCAAAGTTTGCCAAAAGATCAGTGTAATGAGCCGGAATGCTTTGCGCATTTATATGGACCACATTAAAATTATTAGGAAGATCAGAGAAGTTAGCCTCAAGAGTTTCACCAAGTGAAGGTAAGCTCATAAAACTATCACTACTTAATGAAATAAAACTATCTGAATCACTACAACTTTCCATAGTTAATAGATATAATATAAATATACTATTACAATAATATAAATAATAAATACACTGAAAATAAATAAATAATATATATAATTTAAATAATAACAAGTATAGTATAAATAGATATAGTTAAGAATAATATACAAAACGAAATATTAAAACTAAAATAAATGCGTAGATGGCAAAAATTTGTGTGTTACTACTCCCATAAGTGCGTAAAAAAATAGTCTGTGTGTCAGTAGTCAATGTGAAAGGTAGTCTGTATGACAAGTGGTTTGTGTGACGGTTCATCTGTGTGACCAGGGTCTGTGTGACTAGGGTCTGTGTGACCAGGGTCTGTGTGACCAGGGTCTGTGTGACCAGGGTCTGTGTGACCAGGATCTGTGTGACCAGAGTCTGTGTGACAAATGGTCTGTGTGACAAATGGTCTGTGTGACAAATGGTCTGCGTGACAAATGGTCTGGGTGACAAATGGTCTGGGTGACAAATTAGCCGTCTGTGTGATAAACCGTCTGCGTGAAAGGCCGTCTGTGTGAAAGGTCATCTATGTAACAAGCCGTTTGTGTGACACCCGTATGTATGCCGTTAGTGTGATAGCTAGACTTGTGTTATTTGATGTCAGACTGGCCGAGCTAGAGTATAGCAATCAAACGCAAGTTATCTTTGCAGATTATAACCACAAGTAAGACACACGAGGACGTGTGATGATGCAGGATGGCCGTGACGGCGCTAGGACATTATTAGGTTCAATCGTAATTGAATTTGTTATTTTCATTGGAAATAGTCCACGAGGGATTGCGAGTGACATCAGCGCCGCACGAGCTATCGTACGATACGACGTAATAGTGGTGGGGCGCGCCTTTGTTAGAGCGGTGCGCGCTCGACAGAGCTCAGTCTAGTTCGAGGCGTCGCTGAGTGCGGACGTGTCTATGGTTGTATTAGGACTGCTTGTGGAAGCTATGTCCGACGGTTGTGTGATAATAGTTAGAGAGAAGTGAAGGTGAGTGCCTAGGTAAACCTACACACTGGGTCACAAGTCCCAGGCACTACTCTGGTTCTCCTCTTTGTGATGTGTGTTGATAAATTGACTCGGCATTCGTATGTGAGATCGTGATTCGACTAAATCCTGACGACATCCACGACATACCTAATATTATATTAACGACATTGCATTTCTGATCGATCAGAGGATTTTGAATGGTATTCAGACATCTCACAGGTATCCACACTCAACTTGTTTACGGTAAACATTTCTCGAGATTAGGTATCTTACCTCTTACCTACATAGTGCCGGCGAGTATTTAAGAAGCTTATAGATGGTTCATGTCCATTAAAATATTAACCTTATGGATTTTTTATTTTTATTTATTTATCACAGAGTACTTGCTAGCTTACAGATATTTCCAAAGCGCCAGCAAGTTAGTCAATAAAATTTACATTTTTAACACATAGACAATATTTATAATAATTCAATGTCAAACATTACCAAGTCCAAAAGTTAATACATATGAATTGTCAAACACGTTTATATAGATTAATTACTACGCCTCTTATAAAGAAAGCAGTCAATAACAACAAGTCTAAAAAAACAGAACGACAAAAACAAAAAGAAAAAAAAAAAAACAGCATCAGTCAATAATATATAGTAGATATAACAATGTCAATTCTTAATTAAATTTTAAAATGTCCTGTAAGATTAAATGAATCCTATTGACTAGATGTTCAAAACGGTCAGCAAATAAATCAAGATCATCGTGACGAGTGAGAATGTCCCCAAGTAATCTGAGTGCGCGGGTAGTGGGCGCATACGCTCCACGTTTGGTGCGCGCCGCCGGCCAGGCCAGTAGTCGTGGCCGACGGCGAGGTGCTACCGACCCTTGCTGATCACACTGTACATGCGCTGGAACTAAAAGGCCTAACCTTTCCAATTTATACTATAACGAACACATGCAAGCATGCACCCTGTCGACTGACTTCATCAGCGATCGCGTCTTGATAGAACTCATCAGCATCATCATAACAGCATATAAAATTCGACTCACTGCTGAGACGCAAAGCCTCTCCTTGTCATCGAAGGCGGCTTAGGCAGTAGTCCACCACGCTTGCCCAATGCGGATTAGTGAATCGAGTTTGATCAATATCCCTTTGCTGATCCATTAGTCGCCTTTTACAACACCCAGTGGAGGATACCTGCGAGACGCAACTTAAGACGCTGCCATGACTCCCAGTCATCGGGTAAGCGATGTTAAAGCTTTGTAAGATTGTCTATAATTATGTCGCAGGCGGATCGTATAACACGCCGTATAACAGAAAGGCGCGCCGGATTGTAAAACGCCGCCGTTATGTAATGCGGCTAACTCACGTTCAGCCGGATTGTAACAGCGATGCGTTCTACAAAGCAGCGTCCAACCTTAATGGGCCTGCCACACACTCGACGAGTGGCGTGGGAAGTAGCGAGGAAAGGAGGCAGAGATGTAGTGTGGCCACGGTACTCGTCATGCTCCTCGTCCTGCCCATCGCTCCCTATTTTGTCGGTTTTTTGTGCGCGAGTCAAAGGACCGGCAATACGAGCGCGAGTGCCTGGCCACACTATCGCGCGTTCGCAGTCTGCATCGAACGCTCACACAACATTATTACTTGTACTAACAACGTTCCTTTGCGATGAATAGATGTCATCCACCATCTTCGTTGGCGAGGACGACGACGACGATATATATTTCTTTGTATGACATTGATATAATTAGCTATTCTAAAAATGCATAGTGCACACGCTGCCACAATTTCTTCGTCCATTGTAGCCAAAGGCAAATGACAAGTGAGGAGCGACGCGATTAATTGCGCGAGTAGAGCAGTGTGTGTGGGCAGATAGGGTAACATCGTGGCAGCGCGAGGAGCAGTGCGATGAGCAGCGTGAGGAGCATAGTGTGGCAGGCCCATTAGCTACAATGCCTGCAAGAAACTACATGTACCTAAAGTGACTATAAATTAATGTTGTAGTATAACACGCCGTTTTACAAAACTGTGCGCTGGATTGTAGTGCGTGACAATAATTCCACTCCGCTTGGTCATAAAAAAATAACCTGAACCTACCAATAATAAGCGATCTCTATTCGAATATATAGACTAATATTGTTAGAATCCACTACGAATTTAACGTCAAGCGGTTTTAATTAATATTAGGGCCGTAGGCAGTTAATTCAAGAAGAGGGCCGAGCACGCGAGTCACAATACTGCATATCTATCATACCTATAGCTTGGTAGGTACAGGTTGTTTTTTTATGACCAAGCGGAGTAGAATAATTGACACCCGATTTGTGACGCCATTTTTGTTGTTATCATCATGCAGCGCTACTTGCGGTGATAATTGGAACGACAATTGTCAAAGCCCTTTACGCCGCTTTGACGTACGCGAAGTGTTCATTCAATACGGCTCACTTTATTTCAGCCAAATTGTAATCCCGACGGGTCTATCCTATTTTTAGAATTGAGGTGTATGACGTCGTAGCTATTTCTAGCCAAGAGTAAGGTACCTACAGCGGATTAATGGTTCGAAATGAAGCTGGTTTTCTACCTCGCAGAAGATCGCAGTATGCTTGTATGCCACTTGTATGCTGCATCAAAAACGTTAATCCTTCATCTCACACGGGTGACGCGTCGACGAGAATTTCTGTAGCATCACAAGCATAGACTAAGTGGGATTCTAAAATCATAAGGACGCACTTGACTGCGTGATAAGTTATTCTTTATACCGTGATCACATTTGAATATATTGTAACTAGTTATAGTAAGGACAAGTTCACTGTCGTATATTACCATAGATTTAATTGTAACACACCTTTGTTTATTAAAACAAGATCAATTATAGATGACAAGGCCTCTCACTTGGCACTTGTAAGAAAGCGTGACCACAAATTCAAAGGGAGATTAAACAATTGTATAACTCAAAGACATCAATGTAAGAAATAAAAATCACGTAGATTTTTTTTCAAAAGAAAAGGCCTACGAAAGATTTTCTCAGGTACTTTGATGTGGTGGATCGTAACTATAACCTTTGTGAGAGCCTCCGGACTGTATTAGGGACCGAACGTGTTTATGAAAAGACGGATTTTTATTCAAATCCGAAAGAAATATTATAAATCATTCAGGAATTTCTGCGGAAATTGAATCAACATTTTGGAGTTCAGAAGAGTATTCTAATGCTATGTGTACTTAATTGTCTGATTCAGGTCACATTAACAAATTGAGGTCACATTGTATATGATATAGGTACATATTTGTTTTTATTAGCAATGTTATTGTAGATATGTCATCTATCACTTTCACACACTACAATCCGCCACACCGTTTTGTAACACGGTGTGTTATACGATCCGCCTGCGACAGATACATTAATAGTTGTAGTTGTTTTAATGGCTAAAGTATTAAGTAACAGATTAAAATAATTATCTTTTGTTTCGTTACCATAAATTTTCGTAACTTTCAGATTATCAAAACGCAAATTAATTCATATCGATGTTCACCTACCTCGTGAGCAATGACAAAAGGCAACTTTAACGGTTGTCATGCATTCACTCCTGATATTCTGCGCGTGAGACGAGGGTAGAACACAATTCGATCGCCATCGTAGTCTCACTTACTATTTTATTATTCATATTATTGCCAAATAATTCCTCAAGAAACTGTCTGTGCAAGTGTAGTCCTAACCAGCTGGTGAAGGAGAAGAAGCGAAAGTGGAAGTCATCGCGAGCAGTGGCAGATTAATACATCAATCATACAAGAATCACAAATAAAAACCGGGTGCGTTTACGCTACATCTTTGCGCTACATCTTTATAACGAAGTCATGTTAGTTATTTAATAAGCGTTCTAATATAACGTTTAATGGGACTACTCCAGAATACTCTAGGTTCCAACGAAATGTTATTATTTGGAAAATAAATCTCACAAAGTGATTCATGAAAAATATCAATCATTCCTCAAAGGTCAAAATTACGAAACACACCTATTAAAATGTTTCTAGCAAATAAGGTATCAATAAATTGAGTTTCATAAGTGTTGGGTGTCAATAACTTAATTATCGACGGTTTCCCTTGCCAGCAGCGTCAACTCCTTCTGTGAGTGTCAAAAAAAACAACGCATTTGGAGTGACAAGGTTCCCGGGTATGTACCTACATAGAAAATAATACACATATGATATTTAATTAATGATTTTTAAGTATATCCTCTTTAAATAATATCAGGTTTCATATAAACTTGACCGAAAAAATGTGTTTTATTTTCAGCATTGAAAAATTAATGTAAATAATTGTACCTATTTCATGATTAATGTGTATTAATAAAATAGTTCAGTGCCAATACTAACAAAGAATGTGCAAACTGCTGAGTAATTTTGAGTGTAAAATCTGTCCTGGTGGTTGACTTTTGTTTGTTGGTTTACTGAAGGTTTAGTTGCTTTTTGATTTGAGACCCCTGTTTGTGTAGGCGACATGCTGGCAGGCAACCTATTATTATTTTGGGGTACTGTATGGTCCATACGACCACATATGGCTTTATGTGTAAATAAATGTAAACTAAAGGTCTACTCCCTCCTTTTTGGGATTATGAGCGGCATTGTATGTATATAAGTATGTATGTGAAATACAAAGAGACGACAGGCTGGAACTCTGTCACTATTTTTGGGGCACTACATGGCCCATTCTGCCAAAAATTATGGCTTTATATGTGAAAAAAAAATTACATGAGGCTCTGCTCAAGCCCTTTTAGGATTATGAGAGTTATTGTATGTATGTCTGTATTTATTAATACATAGAGGTATCCAGGTACGTTAATTGTCACGCAGTTACGTGTGTAAAAATAATTTGGTCATTATTAATAAATTTATTCAGTTAAAGAAATGTATATAAATGAAAACAGTAATTTAAGCAATAGTTAGAAGCTCTCAGAAGCTCAGAGCCGTATAGCATTTTTATCAAATATATTATTCATGTTTGAAATTGCAAAAGGTACCCGGGTACCTCGTCGCTCACATAATGGTTAAAACGCTAACAAAGCGAAGTAAAGTATGTACACACGTTCCAAATGTGCAGTTATAAATTATCTGGTCAAATATATATTAAAAAAAGAGCAATGTAATACGTGACCTAAATTCATGATAAGTTATTACATTCTATTGGCAAATGAATACTGGGGGAAATCAAGCAGAAACCTACCGGGAAAAGGTCTGCAAACCAGGATCGCTGATCTAAGTTGTTGAAATTGTATGCTTTTAAAAGCTCCTTCTAGAGATAAACTGCGTCATATTTCTTTCAAATTGATCTTCAAGCAAGTGGGTAGTCATTTGTTTATAATCGTACATCAAATTTTCTTTCGATCAGTAATTTGGAAACATGAAGTCTTCTTATATTCTTTGAAACAAAAGGCGGCGATCAACAAGAAATGTCAAACTGAACCCTTCGAGTTCACTATACGATCATTTTGTCCCATACCGTTGACAGCTAGCAACAGACTGTGAATTATTTGAAATTAACTGTTTAAATTCTTTTCAATCCCTACATCCTTACTCCGTACACACGCGGCTTGTACAGTCGACCAAATTGAATCATGACCCACCTTAAGATCATTTTCCTACAGTCACTCAATACAGAGTAGGTTGAAATTCGCTTGAACATACATTTCGTAAGGGATGAACCTGTTATCAATTTATTAGACACTGACAGTGTGTAATAAATATGGCCTTTTAAATTTTTTTGCACTACTACTTGACATCTGACACATAACGTAATTTTATTTTTAAAAATATAATAGTTATTAGTTTTTCTCAGTAGTGAAAAGAGTTTAGATTATCAACGGCATCTTATTTGAAATTCCAATTGAGACTTTATTGCAGTGATAACAAAGATTAAAATTGCATAGATCTCTGACCCGTAATGACAAATTTTTATTCATATTTAAAACGTACTAAGTGCAACACGCATGACAGCGAAGAAAACCTAACTAAATTTATGATTGTAAAGGAATGATCGACCAAGTGGGTCATGATTCAGTTGGTTCGACTGTACATTATATTACATGTTTAACCTATTTTACTGGGACAAAATATTATTGTTTGTTAATTCAATCTGAAGCGGTAAAGCTCAAAGCTGAAAACCGATACTCCGGTAACCGATATTAATTAGGTTCCATTGGGCAGTTTTCAACAACAACTTGATTAATATCCAATTTCATCTAGGCCCGATCAACAGTGGTTGCTTGATACACATAATAAATTACTATTTTACCACATTTTTTCTAGCTTCAGATATTGTTTTAAGACGAGACGAAACTCTTAGCATTCAATATCCAAACACGGTTCTGGTGCCTGGTGCATTAAAAAAAATCAGTTCTTTTTATTTATTTTTTTGACCATGCTTTCTTTACGCGCGCCATTGCATGTTCGTTTTTGACAACGGAAAGAGCACCCGTGTAGAGTGTGTGCATTTGCACAGTTCTCTGAAGTAAGTAATATTTTTTTTTTTGTTAATATTGTATAGTTTGAATAATAAAGTTGCTATTATTAGTTTATTATTAGTTAGTAGCATTAGTTTTGTACCTAAAAATTATTGTTAAACTATTTATTGTTAGCCACAAATAATTTCAATAATGTTACAGATAATAATGAATTAGAATAAGATAATGTGAATTGTATAATTAATTTAAGCCCTCTTGACTGTTTGCAACGCTCTTGCAGGGCGTCACAATTGTGCCTCATTTTATATTATGTCATCTTTTACTGTACTGTGACATGCAATAAAGAATTGAATTAAAAACGTAGCAAGCTAAGTATTTTTCATGTAAAGGAAACCTTGAAGACGGGATTATACGTGGTCGTAGAACACTTAACAGCTCGGAACCGTATCGCATCTTTTTACTATAAAAAAAAAGAAAAAAAATTGTTTTTAAAAATCTAAATGTTATTTTGAGGTCGGTCCCAAATAACAGTGACAACGTTTATTCCAAATATTGAGATTGGCACCGATCTCAAAAAACATTTAGATTTTTACAAACAAGATTTTTATTTCTCAGTTTTCAGTTTGGAGGGTGTTTTTTTTATTTAAAATAATTAAATAGAAATTTTCAGGAAACTATCTCGAGATCTTTTAGACAAACAAGGAATAGAACTATTACGATATCATCGACGTCAATTAAATAGGCATTATTAGAGATACCTAAATCAAAAACTAACCATCAGATGTCAATCAAATTTAAATAGGAACACATGACAAGCACCAGCTTCCCAAGGCCGTTTCGTAGTCGCCATTCCGTAGGGTTCTTAGTAAAAAAGAGGCGTTCGTTTTCGAAGCTGATAAGTGTGTGTCGACCCTTATCGTCTTATATTACCTTACGACCTCATCGTCCGTCGAGCGCAGCGCGTGCTTTCCCATCCAACATCTTTTACAAACACGCTTTTTCCCGCGAAATTTGCTCTTTTACGCGTTACAGCTCGTACCTACGTGTAAAGGCCGCTATTGTTCCGAACTATACAGAAATTTTTCAAGTGGGTCTTCAGGGCCAAATCCTATACTATAGCGAATATGGAAAAATGCTCAAAGGAGTCGCGAGCCCGATTTTGATGAAAACAAAAACTGCATATATAATAATACTAGCGACCCGCCCCGGCTTCGCACGGGTGCAATGCTTATGTAAATATGCATGTATTATACATATAAACCTTCCTTAAAAATCACTCTATCTATTAAAAAAAACCGCATCAAAATCCGTTGTGTAGTTTTAAAGATCTAAGCATACATAGGGACAGACAGACGGCGGATAGCGACTTTGTTTTATACTATGTAGTGATTGTCGTAATTATACTTAATTCTAACAAAAGAGTGATTTAAAAATAAGTAAGATAAAAGCTCAGACCATTAAAAAAGTCTATTGGTCTGAGGATAAAAGTAAGTCCCGTGTTGATGTGTTACGTCGCCATTGCAAGTCTGAGAGCTTACGACATCAAATAGCATGTATGATGAACCGCAAACGATTGCATGGCTTAAGTGATCTATAAATGCGTCGGTTTTAAGCGCACTCAATTTCGCAACATTTCACACACGACTTTTTCATTTACGTGTTTCATTTTTTCAAATCATATACATAGTTTCGATTTCAGGGAACAGAGCAACTATCGTTTTGTTTGATTGGTCTAAAATTTGTTACCAAATGTTTTATAGTACCTATAAATCTTAATGCTCCGAGGTGCTGATTTGGCGTAGAATGATTAGAATTTCTATTTATGTGTACTTCAACACTTAAGACATTAATTCTGTGGCATCGGTTTTTACTAAAATAGCTATTTAATGGCTTTTTGATGATGCAACTCAATATCAAATTTAGAATAATTTGATACCTATGTTAAAGTAAAATTTAAAAAATACGCTTATTAAATTAAACTACTTACCTACACAACAAATTAGCATGAGGAAAATTTAAAATTTGTATATTTCAGTGTGTTAAAAAAATATTGAAAATTAGTGTTAAAAAATGAGAAAGTGAAATGCTTGGAAACTACTGGAGTTACTTTCATAAAACTTTATTAATCTTGAAGATAATTTGACTATCCAAATATTCATTTATGAAATTCATAGGTTTATTTTACGTGTTTTCTGAATGTTTTAAGCACGCGCGGGACTCTCCATTTAATATTTAAGCTTGACCTTCAGCCGTCCTCACAATTTTTCTTGAATATGATATAAATTAAAAAAATAAAAAATAAAATAATATACATTTATCTCAGACCAGGTCCATATACAATTATAAAAAAAGCGATATTACATTTATTGAGTTTATAACTCATTGTCATTAGGCTTAAAACTTGTCAAATGAATAACAATTAAAATTAGAATGAAATCTATATATATATAAATGTTATGTTGGTTTGTGTATGCTTCAAAAACTCAAAAAGTACTGCACCGATTGAGTTGAAATTTTAACATGATATAAAATCCGCATCAAGGATTGTTTTTATCTATTTTTTGCATCAGTCACATATCTGCGACCGCGAGAAAACAGTTTTTAACGATCAGCAGTGAAACACACACGTGTGATGTAGCCGACCTCCGTAAGTAGCCATATAGTTTATGGTGTTTTGAAATTTGAATTATGACAACTGTCAAAAGAATAATAAATTGAGATTGATTGATTGTGACAAGCGGTTTTATTTACCAAGAAAATATAAAGTTGAGCATCAATGAAAACTGTTGCAAAAACGGGAAATCCACGCGGACGAAGTCGCGCGGGCACAGCTAGTTTATAATAAAATCTACAATTTTATAAAATATAACAACATCAAATAAAATGAAAGATTACAGGAATAAAAAAAATATATATGTCAAATTAAATTAAAAAATGTAGCTAAAGTAATAATAATACTAAAATCCAAATCAAAAAACTACACCAGATATGAACAAGCCTCTAAGTTGAGCATAATATAGGCATATTTTACAACTACGATTTGTAGTCTGATAAATAAAATTGTGGAAGGTACCTACGTACTTCTGTTATAATATGCAGGCGTTAGAAATAGTGCTTTATGAAATTTCTGTCAGGCAAAGACTATAATGTCAGGTGTCATTGAAATCCGTTTACAGTATTGTGTTATTGAATACCCTGCATTTGGCGAAGCACATTTAAAATATTAAGAAACTTTATATGCAACTTTATCAATGTACATTAAAATAAGCATCGAGAAGGTCAGGTCAATTTAACAATTATCATTTAATTTTGAACACCTGATAGGTCAGCGTAGGAGATTTTATAGTAAATGTCTTTCTTTGGTAAGACATACTCCAATTTTATAATATGTAATTGAGCGCATATTAGTAATTAAGATAGTGAATGTGTTGTAACGATGTTCATTCTTATATGGAATCTTAATAGATGTCAGTTTTATTAACAGCAGTGTCAGGGTTAGGGCATTTTTAGTTTTGCAATGAGATAATATATTAATTATTATGTGAATATTCCTGTGTTAGTTAAATACTGAACTGTCTACACGAATTTATTTTTAATTTCTCGTGTATGTGACTGTATGGTTTTATAGGTATATTAGCTACCGCTCGCAACTTCGTCTGCGTGAACATTTTACCCCCTTAGGGGTGGAATTTTATATATATAGGTACAGGGTGAATTTTTCAAGTAGGCCTTCAGGGCCAAATCCTAAACTATAAGGAATATCGAAAAATGCTCAAAGGAGTCGCGAGACCAATTTTGACGAAAACAAAGACTGCATCATTGGATTCATTAATAACTTCATCATCGCTTTGATTATCACTTCAACCAAGGTGGAACAAGAAATGTTTTATTAAAATTTAACATTTTCCATTAGTTTCCCGTATATCATTATTTCCCAGAAATCGATCCTTATTAATAACACTATCAAATGGTATTATTAAATCATATTTGAATTGTCTTTGGAGCAAAATTATGAATAATTCGTTTTTTTGAACTTTTTTGCGAAATCTAAGCAGACATTAGGATTTATGAATGAATTAAGAACTTTGCCATGAATCCTAGATAAAGGACAAAATTACGTAATGAACGAGAATTTTTTATACTTAAATATATGAACTACCATGACGTGAACTAAATGTAAGCGTTTGTCACACAATCTACCATGTTGTTGCGGCGTAAGATAAATTGAATACTAAGAAAATCTTATTAAGTTAAATGCTGACTAGCCATAATAATACATAATATATACAGATTTGAAACTCGTAAATTTAACATAACATAGCGTTGAAAGATGTCTTCAATAATCCGTCCCTTTAAAATTAGGTCGGCACTCCCAATTCACTGATCAAACAAATTTCAAATGGTTCGCCTAAAATCACGTCAAAGATGACCCTTTCCACGATGTAGCGTGAAACGGACTGGTTGTCTGACAAATAGTAGATAAAATATAGAAAATGTTACTCGTTTTATTTCAAAAAAATACTATTGCTATTCCGAAATCCGTTTAAAAGAATTGAACAACTGAGTGTAATGTGAACACTTTAAATACACACATCAAAAAAGGTTGCTTTTAATGGAAAAAAAACTGTGATTTTATTTTTTGGTGAATTTTTAAAAATTGGTTTTAAGCACTTGTTCTTTATTTTAAAATATGTAATTGAAGCTAAAATGAATAAAATAATGAAAAATAAAATGTTAAAATTAAATTATAAACCTCATCTTCTCTCTCGAATAAACTCAAACTTTTTGTAAAGTATATACTGATTTGTATACTTCTATAAGAACATGTATCTAATTAGACGACTTAAAAAAAATCCCTGAGTTCTCTCTTTTAAAGGTCACGGGTACAAATACCGTTTTATCGTTTTTATTTATATATTTACTAAAATGTACATATAGATATAAAAAGAATATTAGACTGTTTTGTTACCCAAAAAAATGTACACAGCATGCCCAGCAAACGTTAAGCCTGAATCATACATCAAATAGTTATACATGACTTCCTTTAAACTAAAAATAGCTAACAGTAGATTAAGGTAGTTAAGTAGGTAAGTAACTGTATTAGGTAATTTATCTAAAATAAAAAAATAAAAACCTTTAATAATGAGACTATTATGTCGATATATCTTCTTGGTTTATTATATTTTATATTACCACTAGCTCACCCGGTCACGCGTTGCTGTGGTAATTCCGTACCTATGCCCGCCCGATCATAAACATTTAATTGCAATAAAAAAATTGGGGTCTATAAAAGATGAAACACATTTACGAACATCGTGAAACGAGATTATTATAAAGGTTTGCTGTTTGTTCAATGATCCACAACCTACCTTAAATTAAGACTAAGTAGGTACATAATATTTTTTTTGGATAAGTTAATCTATACATCTATATATATAAATAAAATTGTAGTGTCTGTTTGTAATATTGAAATAACCGTTTTTTACTACATGCATATGAATAATATAAGGTACATACACCAAAATAACATTTTTTACAATTTTTGTCTGTCTGTCTGTTTGTTCCGGCTAATCTCTGAAACGGCTGGACCTATTTTGACGGGACTTTTTTTGGCAGGTAGCTGGCGTAATAAGGAGTAACTTAGGCTACTTTTCTTTTCTTTTGGTAAATTCTACGCGGACGAAGTCGCGGGCACAGCTAGTTCAAAATATTAACCGTGCTATTCTGTAAAAATCTCACTTCGATTTTACTAGTTAAAGTTTTAACAAGATCCTTAGTTTTGTAATCGACATTTCTGAATCAGTAATTGTCTCGAATAAAACCGGAACAACTGCTATTGTCATTGTCGACGCATCACGTACCCGGACCTCGAGGAGAGATAGCATCGGACACGTTTCGCTAATTAGTGTTGTGGAAATCGCAATTATCGATACATCGATGTTTTAATCGGCCGCATCTGTTCACTGAATAGGCGCGGCATCTAGTTCAAGTGCACAGTTGCAATGCACTTAGTACGCCGGTGAGTTGCGACACAAATGCGAGCGGTTTCTCAAAACAATCGATGGGCTCTGCAATATGTCTTTCGATTTGCTGTTGAGATGTTTTCAAAAGTAATATCTATCCTGTCGACTATCTTGTCGACTTTCATTAATTAATTTATTAATATAGATTTACCAAAAACATTTCGTTTCACAATTACATTAACATACAAAATTACACAGCTTAAAGATCGAGGAGTGGACGCCCCGCGATCGCCGCGCAGTTAGTTACTCACAAAGAATTTAAACTTTAAGTCCTAGTTAATAAAACATAAATTTGCTATGACTGAACAATTAGTACGCGGTCACTGCGTGGTCGCCAAAAAATTTTTCGCGTCCTCTAACTGGAGTCACGGTTTACAGCCTTCAGTTTTTGTGATGTGCGCAATATGACTCAAAGGCGCGTCGTCGTCGTCTGCTGCTCGCAATGAATAGGTACAGCCATGCACATTATCCCAAAAGTGGTTAAGCAGAATTATTGCTAAAATTTAGTTATACATAAAGCCGCATATGCAGTATGGGCTATGCAGTTCCATTAATAGTGACAGGTGGCCAGCCTTTTACTTAATTTAATGTCGCGTGAATATGCTCATCACTAAAATAAGTTCGCCGTATTACAACATAAAATTAACGTGTTATTTTTTGTATCAGTGGCTGCCCGTGGCTTCGCTCGCGTCAAAGTCTGCTAAATTATAGCCTTTATGTTATTCTAATGTATGAGCTACATTAGTGCAAATTTAATTAAAATCGGTTCAGTAGTTTGTGCGTGAAAGAGTAACAAACACACATCCATACAAACTTTCACGTTTATAATATTAGTAGGATGGCTACAAGTAAACTATGACGCAATACATAAGCTAACATAATATAAAGAATGGCTTACCTTTGTAAATGTTTCCGCGTTTAGTTTGTGAATATTGAATGACAATGTAATGATGTCTTCAATATTATTAGGTACCAAATTGTAAGCTGTGGAGATTTATTGGCTGTTTCTTCTCGGTACAAAAAATAATTATATCTTATGAACGGCTGCAATGTTGTTTTCAAAAGGAATCCTTCAAAGGTACGAGTGAATGTTTCAAAGGTACGAGATGCAGGAAGGGTAATGATTTTAGCACTGTCTATGTACGTATGTTTGTATTTACATATCCACCTCCTTCCTCCACTATTCATTCGATTTTAATAAATAAGTGTCAAAAGCTACATTTTTATTTAGAGTAACGTAGAGTTAATTTTAGCTTGTTAACCCAGATTTTAACCAATTTCATTACTTTTATTTATCCGTATTCGGGTTACAGTTTTGTAAAATTTTTACATGTGATTTTTAAATAATAAATTATTAAATAAAGCTTCTGCCCGAGACTGCTCGTCTGCTCAGGATTAGTATCACTACATAATATAAAACAAAGTCGCTATCCGCTGTCTGTCTGTCCCTATGTACGCTTAGATCTTTAAAATTACGCAACGGATTTTGATGCGGTTTTTTTAATAGATAGAGTGATTCTTAAGGAAGGTTTATATGTATAATACATGCATATTTACATAAGCATTTCACCCGTGCGAAGCCGGGGCGGGTCGCTAGTAAATTATGTAATAATATGTCATTCTGATGTATGAGCTTTAATATTGTTATAAAGTTTCATAAAAATCCATTCTGTAGTTTTTGCGTGAAAGAGTAAAAAATGGCCATACAAACTTTCGCGTTTATAATAATAGAAGGCTCAGCGACTCTTGCAGCGACTATTAAACAAGCGAGCGGTACATAATTCCTTGCTCACATTTTTGTAAGACATAAATACATACATCGATACTATTACATACCACATAAACTGGAAGTCAACGTTTGACGATAATTTCAAAGTTCTGCTTTTCGGAGGTCAAATATACCTACTTTAAGACACGGTCATTGCAATCGCATTATGATTTCATTGAAATGACCGGTGATTTGGTCATTACAGTTCGTCATTGATTCATTCGTCAATGTCAACACTATTAGTATTGTGTGTACAACAAGTTGACTGTTTGTTCAACTACAGTTTTATTTGTTTGGTATATGTATTTGATAAAGAATATAGCAGACCAAAAAACCTGCCGGAAAACATAACAGAATGTTTATTTAGTAAAGGATTTTTTCTTGACTTATTTATTATTTTAGTCGATGTGGGCGATAAGAATGCCAAGTTGAAATAGGATTAGACTGGTCACGTTTGCTAAATGCCTCCAGAAAAGTGGGCGCGATTCGCCACACTGGGATGGCTGTTACTGTTACCGACGAGGCCGACCTAAGAAGAGATGGTGTGACGATGTAAATGGGTTGAAAAGCGACTGGAGACTTTGAGTGAGTATAAATTGTACTTTCATTATTTATTTATTCTTACTATTTTGTTAGTTTAAGTTAGTATTATTGATATTTTTTTCTTTAAATAAATTGACGTTCATAAGTGTACACATTGTACCAAATCTGAATAAACGTATTTGATTTCATTTGACTGCGAAACTCTGGCACAGAATAGGGATCAGTGAAAGAGTTTGGGGGAGGCCTTTGCCTAGCAGTGGGATCATATAGGCTAATTAAAAAATGCATTTTGTTATGTTTATGTTGTGCACGATATTAGAGTTTTTAGGCCCAAGGTGAAAACCAGCACCCTCTACTACTCAGAGAAAATTTGTCCACGTATACATTACTTAATTGGCTCGGTGAAATACTTTGGCAAACCCCGGGTCGTCTCCAGTAAGGGCATGGGGGAAACCGGAGTGGTTTAGCTGGGCGACCCCTGCACAGGCCCACGTTTGTCCGCTGGTCCACTAAGCCAGCGGTTTAGGGTATCGTCCGTAAGCGGATTACACTCCGATCAAAAAGGTACATTCCTTAATAGAGATGATACACTATAACCCCTCTGTTACCGACGGCTCATTCGATTAATCATCAGCTGGTTTTATTTAGTTTGTAGGGTATTTTTAAAATTATTGTCGTACGATGTTTTATTAAGATTAATTGGCGGTCATTGTAAAATATTTAGAAATACGAGTTAAGTAAGGCGGTTGCGCCGCACACCAGTCAGTCTATCTGTCATAAGCATTTGCTAACGTTGTACCCCTTCCCTCCAAGTTACTTAAGTTAATCAGTGTTCTGAACCATTGTAATTAGTGGAATAATAAACTTTATATTGGCGAAACAGTGTCGACTTATTTTGATCCAGTTAACCAAGAACAAAGTGGTCTTCGAGCCGAATCCGTACATGTTTCGCACACCGCAAACAAAAATGGTGAAAACGCGTAGTGCCAGTCTGCGTGAGATAGAACGCGAGGCGGAAAATACACGCGGAGGAATTGAAAGTGTCCAGGACAATGGAATAGCACGGAAGAATACCGAACCATCGTCAAGCATTAAATTGGAAGTACATGCAAATACGAAGGTACCGTCGATTACGGCCACTTCAAAATCGAAGAGGTCAACGGTTTCTGTCGAGGCACGCAAGAAGCAATTAATCCTGGACGCTGAAAGGGAAAAAGCAAAGATTAAAATGCAGCTTATAGATGCACAGCTGGAAACAGATTTAGCTAATTTAGATGTTGAAGAATACAGTTCACAACGAAGCGAAAGCTGCACACGCCGTAACGTTGAAAATTGGATGGAGCAGAGTCAAACGGAGTTGGATAGGCACGAAACCGCCCCCGTACATGGTCACCCCACGGGCGATTTACTGCCACCGGCGGTACATACTAATACCGCTACCGAAGGAACAATCCAGATGCTCACTAGTGCAGTTAAAAATTTGACTGCTACCACCAATCATAGAAACTCTGATGCTCGCTTATTGAGTCGACTCTGTACACCAAAGGACCTACCGGAGTTTTCTGGGGACCCACTAGAGTGGTTACAGTTTAAAAGGGCTTACGAAGAGTCTACGGAGGTATGCAACTTTTCACCAAAAGAAAATTTATGGAGATTGCGTAAATGCTTACATGGCAAAGCGAAGGAGTCAGTCTCAGCCCTCCTCATAAGCGCAACTTCGTCTGAGCAAATAATGGCTACACTGGAACTACAGTATGGAAATCCTGACATTATAATAACGCGCCTCATGCAAGACATGAAAAGGTTACAGTCTGTGTCGCCAGAGTACCAAAAAGATATCGTGCCATTTTCTGTTAAAGTGCAAAATTTTGTAGAAGCAGTGCGCGCAATAGATCGGAAGGAATATTTACAAGGTATGAGCATTCTTTCATTAATATTATCTAAGCTGCCAACTGTCCTTATGTCTAAGTGGTCAGATTATAGTTTTCCTTTGCTGAAGTCAAATACGAAACCTTCATTGGAATTGCTGTCAGAGTTTTTGACTAACGAAGCAATAAAAACCACTTCTACCACTGCTAATCTACACGATATTTCGACACGGCTTGATTCTAATACATATAGAAATAATAAACACGGTACTAACGTTAGATCGCAAACTGTGTTGTTACAAACGGAATACACCAGTTCCAAGTGCCAGTTTTGCCGTATGTCAGTACATAAATTACATGAATGTAAACAGTTCAGGAAGGCGCTAAGGAAAGTACGATGGGCGCACGTTAAACGCTACGGAGTATGTTTTAAATGCTTAGAAGCAAACCACAGCCGAGAGGAATGCACAGCGCCAGCGTGCGACAAGGAGCAGTGCGGGCAAGCCCATCATAAATTACTTCATTACCCGATGATACGTAGCAGTCACAGCCGCGGCGCCGAGGGCGCACGGCCGCGTGAAGAAGATTCAAATATCCGAAGTGTGTCTACATCGACTGAGACAGTAACCCATATCAGTGCCAAATCTTGTAAAGTGTTACTAAAAGTGGTGCCAGTGCGGTTATATACAGGCAATAGTTACATAAATACAAGTGCGTTACTCGATGACGGATCGACGGTAACATTAATAAGTGCCGAGCTCGCAGCTCGTGCAGGTCTTTGCGGACGACGCGAGACCTTACGTGTGTGCGGACCGTGGTCTAATAACGAAATTGTTTGCGATACAACAATACTGGACTTAAGACTTTCCGGCCTAGATAATAAGGTCTATTCTGTTAAAGCACGCAGTGTTAGTAACTTAGATTTACCTTTACAAACCTGTTCTGTAGTAAATTGTGATAAATATGTTTATTTAAAAAATATTAAAAACGAACTATGTAATTTTGATGTGAAGCCGCAAATTTTAATAGGTCAGGATAATTATAATTTATTGTTACCATTGAAAATATTGTCAGGTCTCTCGAATGAGCCGTCCGCTACACTCACCGCCCTAGGTTGGTCAATTCATGGTTGCGTCCAAATGACGAGGACGGTGCGCGCCCCGCGGGCGCTCACTTTAGATGTGGTGGAGGCTGCCGCAGAATCTTCGCTGCTAGTCTCCGCGTATGGTAACGGGGAGCGTGCTACAAGCGAGTTCGAACTTCACGAGGAAGTGAGGCATTACTTCGAGGTGGAGTCAATGGGAGTAGCAGGTAAGCCTAGATGTAATGCTAACGATGTTCATGCCGTCAATCAGGTCGAGCAAACGGCATGCCTCGAGGGCGGCAGGTGGCAGGTGGGTCTACCGTGGAAGGACCCAAGCTGCGTTACGCCTGCCGACACGTTTACAGGGGCTTTCAACAGGCTAAAGGGTGTAGAAAGGAAGATGGCTAAAGATCCACCATACGCGGAGAGGTACGTTGAACGTGTCAGTCATTTATTTGACAACAGTTACGCTAGAGAGTTAACAGACACGCAACGTACAGACAAGACGTGGTATTTACCACATTTTGGTGTCGACAACCCCAACAAACGCAAACTGCGTTTAGTGTTCGACGCTGCCGACAAAAGTAGTGGTTTAAGTTTAAACGATTATTTGTTAAAAGGGCCTGATCTACTTAATTCACTGTTAGACATAATGTTACGTTTCCGGGAAAATAAGATTGCTTTAATGGGTGACATAAAAGATATGTTTCTCAGAATTAAAATATTACCCCGCGATCAGGACGCATTTAGGTTTCTTTGGAGGGCCAATCCTACTGAGCCGCTAAGAACATTTGTAATGACTTCACTCTTATTCGGTGCAAGTTGTTCGCCTTTCGTTGCCCAGTACATTAAAAATAAAAATGCTTTGCGTTTTCAATCGACTATGCCTTCTGCTGTCGATGCTATTATTAAGTCACATTATATGGACGACTACATACAAAGTCTCCCCGATGAAGCGTCAGCCTTAGAAATGCAGAAAAATATTTGTTATATACATGAGCAAGGAGGATTTAGTATGGTGAACTGGGTGAGCAATAGTCCTTATGTCCTACAAGGAATTCCAACCGAAGCCTTAGGAAGTGCTGCAGTAAAGTTGAAAATCGAGCAGCATTGTGACGGCGAACGAACGCTCGGACTCATTTGGTTCCCAAGTTCGGATGAGTTAGCGTTCGACGTTTCGTTTAAACGTATTCCGGATCATATCATTAGCGGTAAAGAAAAGCCGACCAAAAGAATCATGCTGCGCGTTATAATGTCAATTTTCGATGTACTCGGTTTTCTGGCTCCCTTCACTATTCAGGGTAAAATTATGTTGCAGGATACGTGGCGTATAAATAGTATAAAATGGGACGCCAGGGTTCCCGACGATATTTTTCAAAAGTGGTGTGAGTGGATCGAATTGTTAAAAACTGTTAGTACAATTCGCATGCCACGCTGGTACATGCACGCGACAAAGTGTACCACCGAGGTTGGCGATAACCAGGTGAGCGCCGTAGCCACGGACCGTAGTCATCGTAGCAACGTTACGAATGTGGGCGGTGCTTACGCTACGGACTTGTCAAGCGATGCTGCTATTGATAAGACAGTGTCTATAAAACCAGTTTATATTAATTTAGAATTGCACGTATTTTGCGACGCTTCACAGAAAGCGTTATGTGCAGTTGCTTACTGGCGCTGGGTATATGATAACAAGGTACACGTTTCATTTGTAGCCAGCAAATGCAGAGTTGCACCAGTTAAGACACTAACGGTTCCCCGGTTAGAACTGCAAGCGGCTCTGTTGGGAGCGAGGCTAGCGCACACAATCACTACCGCGCACAATATCAAACCGGTTCGCCGTTTCTTTTGGTGCGACTCCACTACGGTGCTACATTGGTTGCGTAATAATACGCGGACATATAAGACGTTTGAGGCAAACCGCTTGGGAGAAATAGACGAATATACTAGCGTGTCTGAGTGGCGTTATATAGCCACAAGTATTAATGTAGCGGATATAGCCACCAGGGATGTTTTTGATTACAAACTTTTTACAAGCGAATGGTTATGGGGACCAACATTTTTATACTCTAATGAGGCGAGCTGGCCGCGCGATATTCTTCAGCCTGTAAGTGATGATATGAACTTGGATGTGGTTGGAGTGGTGCGAGCGGTCTCTGAGAGCTTACCTGTTCCCGATTCCGCTTCCTTCTCCTCTTGGTTGCGTTTGCTGAGGGCCACAGCCATGGTACTTAAGTTTATTTATAAATGCAAGCGCAGTACGGACTGTTACAACGAGTGCGAAATAATGCAGCGGGCCGAGCTTCTGTTACTTAAACAGGCACAAATGGATTCGTTTGGTGAGGAAGTCGCGATACTAAAGAATGGTAGGTGTATACGCAAAGACAGTCGGCTGCGTAACCTGACTCCATATATTGATGAGGACGGCGTTCTTCGAGTTGGAGGCCGCATCGATGCAGCACCAGGCGTATCTGACCAGATCAAGCGGCCGATAATTTTGGATGGAACTCACGCCACGGCCAAGCTTCTAATTATGCATTTTCACGTCAAAGCTGCGCATGGAAATCGCGAGAAAGTAGTAAATGATATTAAACAAAAATATTGGATGGTAAAAATACGGCCCGCCGTGAAGAATGTCACTTCCAAGTGCTTATTTTGTAGGATAAGGAAAGCGAAGCCAGACATTCCTAGAATGGGAAACCTACCTCGAGCTCGCCTGGAGCACCACCAGAGGCCGTTTACCTACTGTGGAATCGATCTTTTTGGTCCATTGGAAGTTACGGTATGTAGGCGTAGAGAGAAAAGGTACGGCGTTCTCTTTACATGCCTAACAGTTCGTGCCATTCATATTGAGGTGGTGCATTCACTGACAACGGATGCACTTATTATGGCTCTTCGTCGAATGGCAGCGCGGCGAGGCTGGCCGCGTCAAATATATTCCGATAACGGAACAAACTTGCGCGGTGCAGATACGGAGCTTCGAAAATCCATACAGGATTTAAATCAGGACGTACTACGATCGGAAGCTGCGAATTATAGTACGCAGTGGGTCTTTATCCCTCCTGCCAGCCCTCACTGGGGTGGGGCGTGGGAACGACTTATCCGCAGCGTGAAAACGTCTCTTCGCGCTGTATTAAAAGAACGAGCTCCTAGAGATGAGATGCTACTTACGCTGTTAAGTGAAGTAGAAGCCATAGTAAACGGTAGACCATTGACTCATGTGTCTGTCGAGCCCGGCAGCTCTGAATCGCTAACACCTAACCATTTCCTTATAGGTTCATCGTCCAGTCTTCCAGTAATGGGTGTGTTTGACAGCTCAGATTTGTTTTTAAGGAAACAATGGCGTGCGGCTCAGGCATTGGCGGATAGGTATTGGCAGAGGTGGCTAAAAGAATATCTACCGGAGTTAGTTCGTAGGCCTAAGTGGCACGGTGAGTCAAAGCCCCTAAGTGTGGGGGACTTCGTCGTTATTGTAGATCCTGATTCACCCCGCAATGTGTGGCCTAAAGGGATCATAGATAAAGTATTTCCAGGTACCGATGGCCGCGTTCGTGTGGTAGAAGTGAGGACTGCCAGTGGTACATTACGGCGGTCAGCGGCGCGCATTGCTCCTGTACCATTAGTGAGTGCTAGCACTGGGGTGGGGAATGTTACCGACGGCTCATTCGATTAATCATCAGCTGGTTTTATTTAGTTTGTAGGGTATTTTTAAAATTATTGTCGTACGATGTTTTATTAAGATTAATTGGCGGTCATTGTAAAATATTTAGAAATACGAGTTAAGTAAGGCGGTTGCGCCGCACACCAGTCAGTCTATCTGTCATAAGCATTTGCTAACGTTGTACCCCTTCCCTCCAAGTTACTTAAGTTAATCAGTGTTCTGAACCATTGTAATTAGTGGAATAATAAACTTTATATTGGCGAAACAGTGTCGACTTATTTTGATCCAGTTAACCAAGAACACCCTCAAAAGAGGAGGAAGGAGGAACCCATCACGAAAGGAAGCTACCAATTTAGAAGAAGTTACTTACAATCCCACACCAACAGTTGAAAGAAAAACGCACTTGATCATTAGTCTCGCGGATTCGTAAGGGAATCTGTCTGGACCAAATGCGATTATTACGCCGGTTGTACATACCGTTGTTGCTAAAGTTTGACTCGTCTGACCAAATAATGGTGTACAAAAAAGTTTGATCCTCAAGGATGAGTCTCTCGATATGTTGGCAGAAATTAAATCGTCTTTCAGCGTCTCCCGGCCGTAATTTTTGCACTAATCGCCCTTCAACATAACTTTTAAACTTGTATTTTTTCAGAACGCGATGTATTCTACTCTTTGAAAGTCCAATTTCTTCTTCACCTTCCCTCACTGAACTCTTCGGGTACGCTTCAAAGGAAATCAGAATGTTGAGTTCATCATCGCTGACGTTTATTATTTGGCGGGTTCGATTCCCGGTTGAGGTTGGCGATTTTTAAAAAATCTGTGAATGCAGTTCTACTTATTATTAAAAATAAAACGATGTCTTCTTTTAGTAAAATATCCTACGTTCAATATTTAATATACTTTCCCTCCGTGTGGCATGGCCGTGGGACGCCCTGTATACGTTTAATCGACGCTTTTACGGTGAAGGAAAACATCGTGAGGAAACCTGCACATACCTATGAAGAAATTCTGAGGTTGTGTGTACCCGCACTTGGCAGCGTGGTTGAATAATCGCCCCTAATGTGGGGAAAGTCTAGATTTACCTTTGAAACCTGAAATTCTCAGTAATTTAACTCGCTAAATCTCAATTAAGTTCTGTGTGCTACTAAAACCACTAGTATTGTGAACCTTTGAGATTCGTTGCCGTTAATGACGTTTGACAGAACTTAGGTACTAATGATAGACCTGGCTTTAAGTTCGGTCGTTATATGTTTTAATATATTCAATTTTAGTGGTTCTAAGACCTGTGCAAAATAGCCCGTGATAAATCGGACAAATACGGCATAAACAGCAAAAACGAGTTTCCATGCACTTGTCAGATTTTTGTTGCAAAAAATCTTCATAGTCCATGATGGACGACAAGTTTGTCGTATTTAGGAATATACCAAATATTTGGACAAATACACCAATATTGCCAAAGGTGAACAGGCAAGTGAAGTGTCACCATACGGTAAACCCCTCTTTTTACCATGAAAAAAAAAGCTACGTAGCCATAGATCCGTAGTGTTCATAGTAAGAAAAAGAGGCATTTCTTTTTGGAGGTGTTAAGTGTATTACAACCAGCTCTGAAGTTATGAGTAGCTAATCCACTGTGCATTTATTTAATAATCTCTCTTTATTTTTATTAGAAGCGTCGGTAATGTAGTGCGTAAGGGCGGTGTCTGCGCACACGGCGAGGCACACACCTATGAAGAAATTCTTAGGTTGTGTGTGAAGTCAACCAACCCTCACTTGGCCAGCGTGGTTGACTAAGGCCTAATCGCCCCTAATGTGGGGTAGGTTCGAGCCCCTCGGTGGGGACATTATATGAGCTGTTGATGGTGATTTTTATTGTCTCCATAGTATTACATTAGCTTATAATCTTTATTTAATGTACCTTTGTACCTGACGTTTCTTAAGTAATCGATTGACAACATTAGAGAGGCTTTTGAAATGTTGATCGCTTTAAAGAAACCATCAAAACAGGTCCATTTTCAGCGTTAACAGTTGCACGACCAAATCTAATGTCCATAAATAATGTATTAAACACACTTTCAAAATAGTTTAGACGATTGTCGTAAAGAGATGTTTTATTAACATTGCCTGGTGTAATGCGTAACGATCTCTCTAAAGGTTGCACAGAAGTAACTTCTCACTTCGTCGAACACTAAAGAATATTTAACAATCTTAAAATAAGGCTGGACTAAGAGATAATCTAGAGTAGTGCAGTATAAAAGGACTCCTTAGTGTGTACCCTGGGTTGAACAAATCGGGATAGGTTAGTGCTGATGGACCATAAGGCGGCCCCCAAATGAATCCCTGAGTCGCCTTAGCCAGTCATTTCACTAGGTGGTAGGCCTGTATGTAATAGGGTCGTCTGGATAGGTACTACCGCCTTTCCTATTTCCGGCGTAAAACAGTTTGCTGTGTTTCGGATTGAAGGGAAAGGTAGCCAGAGTAATTACTAGGCATTCCATCTTAGGCCTCAGGATGACTCACCTGCAATACCAAGTGATTTTTACTCTGTTGTTGCTGTATAGCTGACGATGTCCACTTACCAGCGTAAGTGTGCCGTCAGTTTGTTTGTCATATAGTAGTAAAAAAAACCGCTCCTGGTTTCATTCTGTGCAACACTATGGACTGACACTCGCGCAGTAAATGGTTGAAATGCTAAGATTTCGTTAAAAATGGGTAACTATATGTGAGATTCCTTGAATAACAGCACCCGGGACCAGCAGCTTAACGTGCCTTCCAAAGCACAGGGGAAGATTGACTTGAAAAATGTATGGTCACCCATCCGAGTACTGACCGCGCATTTGGTAGCTTAGTTTTCGTGATCGTTACGAAGAACGCACAACCGCGGCGCTTTCGACCTAATTATTTTTTTCTATACAAAGATCTCTTTCTATCTTGCTTTATTTACATTTACGAGCAATACAACGAATTGAATAAGAATTTCGGAAAGTGATTGATTGCATGTCGTTGAATCTTGGCATTGTGATTCACGTTACACTTTTGCATATTTGAATATAATTTGAAAAGGAGTCGTTAAGCCGCGCATTCAGTTACGTTCAAAGAAAAAAAATTAGCTTAAAAATGTATTTAGGTTAGGCACAGTTTTGAAAGGCAGAGAAAACGCGCCGTACAATTAACAGGCTTCAGAAGACAGAGGTTGTTACTTTGTGTACGTTTTTAGAAGTGAAATATGTTTGTCATGCTGTACTGCCGTTTTGTCTTGATATGAAAGCTCTTGGTCTTCATCTCAGCTGGTGATAAGTGACGATCAGACCGAAGATGTAATCGACCTTCACCTGAACCCTCAACCACAGAGGGACTGGATATCTTATCATTAGTTGTCGGAAATATGGATATTTTGTACTTTTCAACAGACTTCAAAAAAGAGGAGGTTATTAATTCGACTGTATGTTTTTTTTAATAATATTATTAATATTTTTTTATTATTTTTAATTAGGTTTGAGTTACATTATTTAGTGCCTTAAGTCCCCTTATGCCTGTACCAGGAGACACCACTCTTCCATATTATATATACATAGTGCTTAACTCTTGATTAAGAAAATAACATAAGTATCATATTTTTCTTATGATACTCTTTTATATTTTTAACCTCATAACTTACTGGGTGTACTGATTTCAGAGATTCTGTCGACCTTTGGAAGCTCGTGCTTGTCATTTGGTCGAATTTAAGTTTTATCGACATCTGACGAGTAGTTTTTGAGTTATCCCTATTTAGTTGACATCGAAGAAATCGTAATCTTATCACTTGTGTGTCTAAAAAATCACGAGATAGTTTCCTGAAAATTTATACAAAAGAAACCATATTCAAGACTAAAAACGAAGAAATAAAATTACTGTTTATAAAAATCTAAATGTTTTGGAATAAACGTTCTCACTTGTGTTTGGGACTGACCTCAAAAAAGCATTTAGATTTGTATTTCTCCGTTTTTAGTTTTGAAGGCGGATTTTTATTGAATTTTAACACGTGATCTAATAGGACCTTACAGAAAAAATATTTATGTAGAGTTCTCTTAAATTAAAAAATAAGTTACTTTATAAGAAAAAAACCGTCTTTAAAACTAAAAACAGCGAAATAAGAAATTTATGGCTAAAAATGTTTTTTTGAGGTCGGTCCCAAGGACAAGACTACGTTTATTCCAAATATGGAGGTTGGCACCGAACAACATGTGTTTTTTAACATTTTTAAACATATTTTTTTATTTCTCTGTTATATGTTTTGAAAGCGTATATATTTTCCTTTTTAGTGTTGTACATAAACATTTTCAGGAAACTATCTCGAGATCTTTTAAACAAACTAGTAATAAAATAAAAACGATATCACCGATGTCAATAAAATAAACATTATTAGGGATAACACAAAAACTACTCGTCTGATGTCGCCCCAATTTAAATGGACCACATGACAAGCACCAGCTTACATACGCAAAAATCTCATTAAAATCGGTTCACCTAATAAAGAGATATGAGGTAACACGCATAAAAAACATACAGTCGAATTAAGAACCTCCTCTTGTTTTTGAAGCCGGTTAAAAATGTGCCTTACGCTTGACAGCCGCAAGGAATAACAATAATAATGAGATATTTAATAATGTCACGCACATAATGCGACTATTATTAGTTATGTACAAATATTTTTACATGACAGAAAAATAAGGAAGTTTTATGAATAGTAGTCCGGAGTGACAACGGAGTTTTATTAGCATATCAATATACCTATAAAACAATGGCAACATTTTACGCATACAAATTAAAATTATCACACCTTTCCTTAGAGCCTATTCACATAAACGGGCACAAGACGCGTTTATAATGATACAAACGCAAATGACGCGTGTTGACGCGCTAAATGAAATGTACCTAAGGTAGTACGGTAAATATCAGAAATAGATTAACATTTAGTACCATGTAATAGTAACACCAGCACTTGTGCAGTAATAGTTGCCACCAATAATGTATTTATATAAATGATTATTATGACAATAAAGTGTTTTTCTACTTCTGATGGTGACTGTACCAATCCCGTGAACAACGCAAGAGGACCTGAATAAATTTGTCATTATTTGCATTTGGCATGACTTGAAGTATTTAAAAATTATACCAAATTAAATAGAAAATGAAAAACAAGTAACCAAATATAACATACATGCATCATGCACTCTACCAAAATAACATACATAGAATAGAATAGAATAGAATTTGCGAGTCATAGTTGCTTATATATCTATTTAAGTTTATTTATAAAAATATCTAAAATTATAATGTACTTATATTAAAAATGTCCGTTATCTAGTATCCATAACACAGTTGACCTAGATAATTGGTGTGAGCGTGGAAATATATTATATTAAAAGAAAACTGTGTGTGATTCTAACAATAACACATACGGGTCGAATTGATAACCTCCATTTTTTGAAGTCGGTTAAAAAACTATGCACAAGTTTATTTTTAGAGATTGTGATTCATATCCATCCACATTGACCTTGAACTTAAACCTGCTTTGCGGCGTCATAACAGGTAGAAATGATGCTGTAACTTGTTTTTTGGAACCAGTTTATCAAAATGTTTTGACTATTATTTTCCTTGAAGACCTTTCCTTGTTTAGTGTCTGCGATATTTTCAGAACCAGTCACCGCTGGGAACTTTGAAATTCGAAGTAACTTAACAAAGATCGTTAATGTTCTAAGAGCTGTTACGCTTTTAGCTTTAAGTTAGTTTAGCTTGTTCAGATGACTTAGAGCCATAGATTTATAATTACTGACGTACACAGATTGGCAATGAACCGACTAGGGCGAGATCAAAAAAATGCACTGATGTTTGACTAATGCGCATGTGTGTGTGGAAAATAGTTTTGCAGTCTGACATTTGCTGTCTTTTCTAGTTGACCGACAGGCCGACCTAGGCCGTAATGGTCTCGTCTATGTATCTCGCTCTAATATAGGTGTTAGTATCGTTCTCTTTCACATTGCCGATCTATAGGTTCCTATATCTATGTTTAGAGCGTAACGTTGATTGCTTGGTTGACTGGCAGGTTAGCTTTTTTTTGGGTTTCGTTTCATGCCTCATGTAACGAAATCAAAAGCGGACCTTAAGAGCTAAAATCCTAAAAGAAACGACCAAGTTTAAAAAAATAAGGTTATTAAGAAACTAGCTTTGAAAATCAATATCTCCATAACGGTAAGTTTCGGTCACTATTATAATAGAATAAAATCCATCAGAAATTACCTGAAAAATATATTCAACACGACTTTCCCAGTAACTCTGTATATGTATGATGACCTGGTCACAAGAAAGGCTGGCCACTGTCACGAATCGAAGTCAATCTTCAGCTGGAACACGTCTAGTCTGTACCAATAAAAATAATTTTTAACTGCCTTCGTATTTTAGCCACCAATTAGATCCAGAGGTTCCCGGTTCGATCCCCAGGGGAGTACTTGTACTCGGTTTGGTTGGTGCTAGGACTTTCTTATGGACTATAAGGCCTGGCTAGCTACCACCATCTCATCAACATCTGTCGCCATAATAATAATGTTAACAGCGTTATTGTGTTCCGACAGTCTATGATAAGATATCCAGTCCCTGTGGTTGAGGGTTCAGGTGAAGGTCGATTACATTTTCGGCCTTATCGCCACTTATCATCAGATGAGATGCCATAAGCTTCCCTGTCAAGAATAAAAAAAATGTGTCTACACTCATCATTACTTCTAAATTTGTTCTAAGGAATTCATTTGAAATATCGTAAATTTTTTGCGTTCATCGGCCATTAAATTCACGGAGGATCCTAATGTCCCAACGTGAATTATAGGTTAATGAAATTAAAAACCAGCCATGATTTGCAAGATCTTAGGATTTATACGGTACTAAAGTAAGCAAGAGACCTAAAAGTGTTTACAGCTGGTGCTAAAACCGGTACTTTATTTAATTCTTATTCTGTAATAATACGGGTAGGGTTGAGTTTCAAAAATTGTTAAGAGTCAGAAAATCATATCTGATTGATTTCTCAATGAATTATTACCTGATAGTATTGTATCATTTAGTTCAATCCCTGTTAAACTAGCGTATTCTTATCTATATTGTGAAAACCTTTCTTGAGGATATCAGGCACTCAAGAGTTTACGTAATCGGTCAAACGCCTCGAACAACGAACTTCGGTTGCAAGAAAATGTGAAATTCATTATCACACTTTACCGATTTCCACACAGCACTATGCAGTGTTGCGGTGCGACTGATTCATTTATAATTGTTATAGGCTGCTGAGCAACTATTATCTAAAGAGTTATAGTTTCACAAATTCCTTCTTCTTACGCTAGCCACAATTTATTTAGTGTCAGTGCAAAATGTAACCCTATTCTTGTAGCCTTATGGTCGAATGCCTGCCTGACACCAGCTGTTCATGGCAGTGCTGTTTTAGGTGGTTTACACGCCACAGCCCGAGTGACACCTTGGTGCAGTCAGCTTTTAGGACTCTAAGGGATGTGAATTGAATAGATAATTATCATCATCATGTACCAAAAGTTTCTCATCTTAACTATTTCTAGAAACTTTGCTAGATTACTTATCTTCAATTTGACGAAAGTTCCAGTACTATATCCGGATATTATTCAAATCAAATTGTTTATTGCTCCATAATGTACATACAGATGGTAAATATATTTTGGTAGGTTTAAGGTAACAATTTATTTGTTCAAAAGTGTATTTACTTAGCAACAACTAAATCACATTATCGCATCTACGTCTATCGATTTTGATAATTGTCATAAAGAGAGTCTATTAGTTATATCTGGTCAGGAAATTACACCATTACGGCGTTAGGAACAAGGCTCTCAACCTCATGACTTCATACCTGAGCAATAGAATACAGAAAGTTGATATAAATGGTAAAAGATCTCCAGGTTCTCTAGTCACAATAGGTGTTCCGCAGGGCTCAATTCTTGGTCCATTTCTCTTTCTAGTGTACATAAATGACTTGCCTTACTACATAAGGGACAATCATGACATTGTGTTGTTTGCGGATGACACTTCTTTGATTTTCAAAATAAATAGAAAATTAGATAATTATGACGAAGTGAACAATGCACTTGCGAAAGTAGTTTATTGGTTTGATATTAATAACTTGTTGCTGAATGAAAAAAAAACCAAATTAGTTAAGTTTACTACACCGAATGTGAGATGTGTAGAAACTAATGTACAAATAAATGGAGTAGAATTGAAACCTGTAGAAACAACAACTTTCTTAGGAGTAATGTTAGACTCTAAATTGCAATGGGGTCCACATATTGTAAAACTTTCGGGTAAACTAAGTTCTGCGGCATATGCAGTTAAAACTATTAGGCGGTTAACTGATATAGATACTGCTAGAATGGTTTATTTCAGTTATTTTCACAGCATAATGTCTTATGGAATTCTTCTCTGGGGGAGTGCTGCAGATATTAATACCATCTTTGTTCTGCAAAAACGGGCTGTTAGAGCAATCTATCAACTAGGTCCGCGTGACTCCCTCAGAGAAAGGTTCAAGGAGATAAATATTCTAACTGTGTCATCACAATATATACTGGAAAACTTACTATATGTAAAGAAAAATATTATGAATTTTTCCGAGAAATGTCATACGCACAATGTAAATACTAGGAAGAAACACGATTTGGTTGTATATAAAACTCGTCTCCACAGAATAAGCAATTCCTTTATGGGCCAATGTATACGTTTTTACAATAAGCTTCCGAAGAATATTAGAGACTTGCCTATTAATAAATTTAAAAAAACTGTTAAATCTAAATTATATAAAAAAGCTTATTACAAGTTAAATGATTATTTAAATGATCCAAATGCGTGGGAGTAAAATCTGCCCAAATTTACGCATTTAAAATTGTAATTTATTCATATTGGTATATCTATGGACATGATGATGATGTTTTGAAATCATTACGAAATTGTAAGCTGCGGAGTTTCTTTCGCCATTTCTTCTCCGTCTCAGCATAATAATAATTATTTAAGTAAAATAATTATTTCGTCGAAATGGTGGTAGGGCTTTTGACGATTTAAAAGTACTTAGCAAAGTCTATTTAAATAAAGAGCTTTTTCATTCATTTTCATTTCATTCATTTATAATACGAAACTAATAGGTTCTAATTTTTATGGTTGGCTATATATCACAAAAAGTTAAGTTGTGATAACATTTTCAAATTTCACCTAGGTATAGACTATTAAATAATTGAGTCATCATAATGGTATAGCTACCTACTAAATATTTTTTTTAGAAAATATATTGGGTATTAAGGTTATGTTCTTAAAATTTGACTGAAACAAAGATTTCTGAAAAATAATTATTAAAGTTCAAATCCAGTCACAAATATTAATTATATTAGGTTGGGGAAAAAGTCTTTTCGCATTATATTATGTATAAACTTGTAATAAAATCTCTTTGGCTATACTATTTGTATCTGGCTGGTTTTGGTATCATTGAAAGTTTAAATTTTAAAGAACATAATTCCAAATTCAAATTAGGAAAATGTGTGATTTTCATTTGTTTTTCGTACCGCCAAGATGAGTGAATCTAATGAAGAAATTCGATACATTTTAAAATTTTACTACAAAAAAGGTAAAAATGCAACGCAAGCCGCAAAAAAAATTTGCGATGTTTATGGACATAGTGCAGCATCTGTGAGAGTAGCACAAATTTGGTTTAAGCGTTTTCAATCCGGAAATTTTGATGTCAAAGATGCACGTCGCTCTGGTCGCCCTATTACAGATAAAATGGATGCCATTTTTGAAAAAGTGGAGCAAGATCGGCATGTCAGTAGTTACGACGTAGCTGAAGAACTGGGAATTGACCACAAAACAGTTTTGGCGCATTTGAAAAAAACTGGGTACACAAAAAAGCTCGACATTTGGGTACCTCATGAGCTCACTGAAAGAAACCTAATGAATCGTGTACTCATTTGTGATTCTTTATTACGACGTAATGAAACCGAACAATTTTTGAAGAAGCTGATAACTGGTGATGAAAAGTGGATCACATACGACAAGAACGTGCGAAAAAGGTCGTGGTCAAAGGCCGGTCAGGCTTCACAGACTGTGGCGAAACCCGGGTTAACTCGCAACAAGGTAATGCTGTGTGTGTGGTGGGATTGGAAGGGCATTATTCATTATGAGCTGTTACCACCAGGCAGGACCATCGATTCTGAACTCTACTGCGAACAACTGATGAGATTAAAGCAAGAAGTTGAGAGAAAGCGGCCGGAATTAATCAACAGAAGGGGTGTGGTTTTTCATCATGATAACGCTAGACCTCACACATCTTTAGCCACTCAGCAAAAATTAAGAGAGTTTGGCTGGGAGGTGTTAATGCATCCGCCGTATAGTCCTGACCTTGCACCTTCAGATTTCCACCTGTTTCGGTCTCTTCAGAATTCTTTAGGCAGTGTCAGGTTAACATCACGAGAGGACTGCCAAAACCACTTGTCGCGGTATTTTGACCAGAAGTCCCAAAATTTCTATAGCAATGGGATCATGTCCCTACCTACAAGATGGCAAAAAGTTATCGAACAAAATGGTACCTACATACTTTAGTTAAATGTAAATAAACTATATTAAAAAATGTTTTGAATTTTCTTAAAAAATGCGAAGAAACTTTTTCCCCAACCTATTACATCAATCTTTACGAAAGTAACTACGTATTATAAATAGAAAACAACGGAGAATATAATCAAATAACTTGACAGCTACCACTTGTGGAAAACGGCAATTAGCTACATAGTTAAATACCACCAAGCCTCGTTTACATCAATTACAAGAATTCCGCTAAACAGTACGCTCACAACTAGAGAAACATTTGTTACAAGAGATGTGTGTTTTCGTTTGTTAAAATACACCAAGTTTGTACTTTAGTCTTCCAATTGCTTGTTGAGATGTATATTTACACCTAATTTAACTTGTATAATAGGTCCTTACATGAACTTTCCGTTTTATTTCTTACTCGCTGTTCAATTTATAGTTACCATGATTCTAAATATATTTTAATGTAAATACGAGTTAGTCTCTTTATTCTCAAATACTTTTCAAGGTTTGCTATAGTAAACTTAGAATTTGTAACGTTAAAACTTGACTGATTTTATGTTGACTGAACTGGTTCCCTTTAATCATAAAGGTGGTAATCTGCTTACCGGCTTTTTTCTAATTGTCTTTTGCTTATTGACATTATCAGTCAAGTGTATCAGTGAAGTTACGAAGTTACTGAGAAATAAAAAAAAATACTGCCTTTTCTATAATCACTCATTATTATTATGTCAAGGGCTTTTTATACAAATATGGCGCATCTGTCCGGCCATTTCCTTAATACTTCCGACACGCCAGAATCAGCCAGAAACAGGTGTCGGGAGGATAATTTACAAATATTTTCAATTTTTATTATTAAATTTACTGATTTTGTGGTCACGAGGCAGTATTTTTATCCAAGAAACAAAGTTTTGTTTGCAATAAACCTCAATGTTTGAATAGTTCTTGTTTCGATAATGTCAAATACATTAATAGAAGTCAAGCAACTAAAAACAAAGCGATTCGTAGAACACGTTCACCTTGATACGAAGGGTAAATGTCTTGCCTCCGTTAAGGAATTGTTGAAGTCGCCAATATTAAGTAGCTTGAAACAATCATATCGAAAGGAATTTTCGTGAAGACCAGAAGTTCACGATTGCCAATTAATCTCAGCTACATAGCCCTGTTACACTAATAGCAAACAATAAATTATCATCTAATGCTTCAAAAGTATCAGGTATAATTTATAGGTATAATTCCATATGCTCGGTTAAATTGTGTCATAATTATACCTAATTCAAATCAGATCAGTTTTCGTTGTAATATATTAGAACGGGATAACGATATTAAGAATAGTAGCTAAGTCCATAATGACAAATACCTATTATATTAGAGATAGTTTATCATTAATGAGAATTCGATTACCATTAGCTGGACGAGGGAAAAAAACTCGAATCTTTCCAAGAAACAAAAACTAGGAATGCTGTCTTGACCTCTAGACAGAGTTTTTCCAATGAGATTAGACTTACGCGAATTGGGAAGCAAATACATTATACAAATAAAAAAGTACTTATGAATTCACAAATTTGTTCTAAAAGTTTGGTCAGGAATTATTTCACTTTTAACATAATAGATCCCTTAAAAAGTAATCAGGTAACTTTTAGCGAAAGGAGGAAACAAGAAAATGAGGAGAAACTATCCTTATACAATTTAAATACTCGTATTGCAACTGCTAAACTGGAAAATACATTTGAATATGAAATTGAATACTCTTTGATACCACGTCTAGTTGATTTTAGCTGTCTGAAGTTGTACACCGAATTTTAATAAGTTTTCCTCCCGATAATAAGTATTGCTATACAAATTACTATTTTCCTTGATTTGAGGTAACATCTGGGTACCTTTTTTATATTCAGTACTTCTCGCTAGATTTACGCAGTCAAAAAGATTTCGGAAAAACCCACGTCACAATTTTGTCTGTCATACCAGTATTTATTAGGGAAACTACGTAAGTTATTGCTTCAATTGTTACGTTCGAAGGAAAACTTCAAATTGGACGACATTGTTATAAAACTGAAGTCACAATTATGTCAAATCGTAACTTAAATGATGTTTCGCGATAAAAGCTTTTCGTATTCAATTTTTTCACTTAGCCGAACTTTGTGTATTTTTAATTAGACAATCAGAGGCCAGTCATGAAGATTAGGCTATTTAATTGTGTTGTTAATTACAATTTTCGCTTGAAACAAAAGTTTATCTTTCATATAGATCAAGCAAAATCAAGCAAAGTTTTCATTTATCAACAACAATTGACATAGCATATTCAAACTGTAATAGATTTAAAACTTACAAACTTTATTACTCAATATTTTTATTGCATTGCACAGTAGGTACATATAGTTGGTATTATTTTCATGTTTATTTAATCGTAGACCACCAAATTCTAATATCTGCTTTTGTCCATGCAAATGTGGCCTGGATGAGGACTTTGTATTCTGATAATTGATACATTTTTGAAGCCATGTGATGCCGGCAGAGTAGAATAGCGTTACCCCATATCCTCCAATGGGTGTGGTAGAAGAAGACTCATAAATCAGCAAAGGGGTATTAATCACTTTATACTCCGTCCACCAATCCACATTGTGCAAGCGTGGTGGACTATTGCCTTGACCTCCTTTGATAATAAGAAGATGCCTTGTGTTCCAGCAGTGGGTCGAATTTTAAAGGCTGTTATAATGTACATTTTTTTGTGTCAATCAAATTGGTGTACCATAAAATATTATATAACTAATCCATAAAGTGGTAAAGAATATGGTATTCAAAATGCTCCTTGGATTTTGAAAGGCTGAAGGATAAGATAAGATCAGAAAACATAAGGAAACAAATCAAGTTGATAGATGCCCTTTAAGATATGAAACGACTTGTGTGGAAGTGGGTCACGTAGCAAGAATGATAGATGGAAGATGGACACAATTAGTTACAGATTGGCCAGGCCCAAACTGAGGACGTACTAAAGATTGTTCGGTAGATGTAATAAAAAAAAAGTCCTGGAGACTATTGGGCAGAGAACGTTAAGAAAAGTACTGTTCGAAGACGCATCACCCTCTAGGGGCTTTAACTACAGAGTTAAAGCCCCTAGAACAGTATTTATAAATTAAGGAAATGTGTATTTTTTTCTTGTGTGTAAAATAGGCGTTCTTTACGTAGTGTGAAATGAAGTCGCCGTTTCTGTATGTTCGCTTACAACTTAAACGGACGTAACGGATACATTTTCATCGATAGATAGAGTGCTTCAAGAGAAAGGTTTGGAAGTATGTTTTGTTCAGGTTAAAGTAAGTGCTATATGTACTACCTATCCGTGCGAAGCTGGGGCGGGTCGCTTGTATTATATGACCAATAAAATGAATAAAACTTTTAATATTTTAAACTTATTTTTTTATGTCAAGTGATTGGCAGACAAGCATACGGCCTACTTGGTGGTAAGCAGCCACCGTAGCCTATAGACGCTGACGTGACACATAGTCCTCTTCCCTACCCGTGGAGTTCTGACGACCTTTAGCTATTTAAAAGTTAAATTCCATTTTTATACAATTCATCTTCCAATAAGTTAGTCGCACCCCTTCTATTTGAACAAAATCTACTTCAACTCAACTGGTCTTCACAAACATTATCATTGTTGTCAAGTGCCAGCCAGCCGTAACAAACATATTGAAAACTGTATGAAATGTCAGAGAAATAACAGCACATTAGACATAAATTTAGACGTAGAACAAGTAATGGCTCATTGTTTGACTGCGTTCTATCGTACATTAACATCGTGGCTTGTTTATTAATTGCAAAAATTATTTCGATCGGAATTTGGACAAACGCGTTATTGAAAAGAGCTAAAATTTATTTATTAAAAGAGTGTATTCCTTTCATATAGGCCTTTCATATAGGCAACGCATTTGTGATTCCTCTGATGTTGCAGATGTACATGGGCGGCGGTAATCGCTTACCTTCAGGTGAAGCAATTATATATAAATATAGCTATTAATATATTAACTTAAAGTAATATTTTAATAAAATGTTACAAACTCTTACTGGTAAATACCACATGCAAGCATAACTTCACTTTTAGCTTTAAATAAAGTAGTTATTATAACAAACCCCGTATAGTTTTAAGGAACTTGTTGAGTGGGTCAAAGTTAATCTGAATGTGAGCAGTTGCACTATGTTCATTAATTGGTCTTGTAAACCTTGAAATGGGTGAGTTAGTACCAAGCACTGTTCTGCGGAATGGTGGACGAAGGGAATTATGTTACTGCGAGGGTATCTGGGACATGAATATCGAGCCTACTAAGGATTTGTGGACAATCAATTGCATCATTAATTATCTTCCAAACAAAGCCAGAGTCATTAAGTTTAACGATTTGCTAAAGATATCATTTGATAATGAATGGGGCAGTATTACTAAAACATAGGAAAAACTTAATTTTGCACTGGCTAATTTAAATTTTACTATCTAATACGGACGTTATTGCATACAAGAAAACAAAGTTTTTTTTTGAAGTAAGAACGCGTTTCGCGAAGGGATATCAGAGTTTAGGTTTATACCTGTGGTTTATACACATAGCACGGTCGACAGCGACACCATATGTATTTCCTTATTATTCCTAAACAGAGAAGTTGAAAGGAATCAGTCTTTTATTTACAAGTTAGGAGCTATGCCCTACACGACCCCGGCGGTCGTTACAGTACCTATGTAAAATGAGATCCTAAAAATATGAATAGCTTAGGGCAAGCAAAAAGATATGGTATCCATTATACTAAAATTAGTTCATACCAAAATTTTACTAAAGTTTCTTCGGGTTTTTTAAATATTACAAGATGGCAAACAAACTTGCGGCCCACCTTGTGTTAAGTGGTTACTGTCACCTATAAGATACTTGCAATATAAAGGTAAATCATTTAACACTGCAAGTACGTTGTCATCCGGGGGACTAAGATGATATGTCTTCCATGCCCGGCCCAGGCTACCTTTCCCTTCAATCCGAAACACAGCGAACTGCTTCACAGTAGAAATAAGAAAGGCCGTGGTACCCAGACGATCTACATATGGATCTACCACCTATTAACACATACTACATAGAGGTATTTGGGCATATAGATTGAAAACATTGCTCTAGTAAGTATATTTTAACCACCTCCGCGAATTTTGATCCAGAGATCCCGGATTCATTCCTCAGGGATTAGGAGGAGGGACAGGTATCAAAAAATTGTACTCGGAAGGTGGATGGACTTATTTCAAGTCCGCCTGTCTAGCTTCAACCATCTTATAAAAGCTTGCCGCCATAATATAACAAATAGTGTTAACAGTATTGTACGGTCTTGTACCTACGTGTCTGCTAATAAAACCACATAGCCTGTGTCTCAAGAGCTAATTTTTCGGCTTACAGTCGCTTATCTTTTTGCGCGAGCTTCTCAGCGGTTTCTAGTTGCAGTTAACGCAGTCTTTGTCGTTTCACAGTGGACGCTGTACAAGACATCGATCGGTGCGACGGACTAGGCGGTGTCCGGCTGCTTTGAATTGGACTGTCGGTCTTGTCATGTCAACGGCTGCTGTGTTCTCCCTGGCTATTGCTCTCTTGTACTTACTATGGACTCGTTCTGTTCACTCGAAGGATTACTTGCACGGTCTTGTGCTTGGTCTGCTAATAAAACCACTTTTTTATAGGATATTCTGCCCTTAATCAGCTTTATTTTCCAATCCAGAGTCTAGTCGTTTTCGTGTCGGTCGTTGAATGTCTTATATTTTCCAAGGTCTGTCGGTATTGTCAAGTTTTAGCCTAATGTTCCGACAGTTAATGATAAGTTAATGATAAGCCAGTTCCTCTGTGGTTGAGGGGTGAAGTTTCATTACATCAGCGGCCTTATCTTACCATCACGTGAGATGAAGTCCAAGAGCTTCCTGTTAAGATCAAAAAGTATCACCCGGATCTCAGAATGTCAGATTTCGTGCGTATATTATTAGTTTTTGCTCTTAGATCTTTAATTTTTGAGGCACGATCTGGTTCTATGCCGCGTGAATCAGAGTAGCGTCAACAAAACAATGGCCAGGAAATTCTCAAGGATTTTTCTCTCGGCCGGTTGGGAGGTTCGTGTACAAATTAGCGTTGCCTATTATAATTTGTTGCTTTACTCCTTCCTGGTTGACTCTTAAGTTCGTGGACCTAAGTGACTCATAGTTTGACGGTCGTCGTGAAAAAAATAAGATTCATGCATTGTGCCGAAAAGCGATGAGAATAAACAGTCTAGAGATTTTGGAGTAGCTACGAATTTAGAGCATAATGAACATACAACATTTTGTATAAAATACATGAATAAGACAGTTTTTTATTAACATGCGTATAGACTTTAAAAATTGAAATAACCTGCCGGTTCCCAATTTTACTTAGGTTAGGCGTAATAGGCCTTTTTTTCTCTTAAGTGGTTGCAAGCATAAGTCTTACCTGGTGGTAAACAGCCAACGTGGCCTATAAACGCTCACAGCACTGATATGCCATTGGCACGCTGCCTACGCTTATTCCATTCCTTACCCTGAGCTCTGGCAACCTTACTCGCCATCAGAAACACAACACTACAAAAATGTAGTGTTATTTGACTGTGGTCTTCTGTAAGGCGGTGGCACCACAATTCTGGTTGCTCCGATTTCAAGCCGCTAGTCCGCTGTGCCGTACCTTGACTAAAATCATTACAATTTTTCTACATAGAAATAAACATTCCATTCAATTATCCAATGTATTTAATTAATGAAGTCCTCGACCGAGATGTGTCTAGTCTAGGTCTAGTCATAGTAATCTGCAATGTATACGAGGATATAATTGCTTTACTTTTGATCGTAATCTTGTATCCGTAACATAAATTTATCATTGACCTGCTCTATTGACCGTGGAAGTTTATTTTTATTTGCCAAAAATATTGTTACTTACACAACATCTTATATAATACAACGGTAAATACAATACTTTACTTTCTGTCTGTACTTGTACTTATACTACTTTGTACTGGCGAGTTAGAAAGTGAATTTTATAAGCGGAATAGTATGGAATATTATGCGCTCCAATCTGCTACGTGGAAGGAATCAGGATATTATACTAGGCTGATGAAGCTTTAAATCTGCTGCTCGATTTCAAGCCTTATAACGTTGGTATAAGGCAGAAGTAATGTTCGCATATAGGTCTCAACATTTACGACCACTTGCACACTGCATTTTACTGTAGATAAATTGTTACCTAATCTTTCCGTTATACGTAATCCTTTGGCCTTTTTTTAAATGTAATGTTCTATTTATCCTATTTAGAATAACCTATTTTGAAAATCAAAAAGTTATATCATTTGAAAACTCATGTAGGCTTTAATTAATACAATAATGCCTTCAGGATGCTGATGGATAGCCTTCTGGATGCCTTCCCAGATACTGCAGCGCATCAGCTATGTTTGCTGAAGCTGGTGTTGATGGTTTCCACAGCATCATAAGAAAACGGATAGCTTCCATAATGCGCAGATCTCGGGAGAGCTCAAACGGAATCCTGGAGGTATGGAAAGACAAACATGACTGTCCCTTTCGTATGCATTGGACTACGATGCATATGGGCGGAACACTCAAGTTTTTAAAGTATTTTTTTTTTCTGTAATATTCAAATAACTAACATAGGATTAAGGTACATACTAACAAATTTATATGGATTTTGTGAAAGTCTGAAATAAAATTTATTATTATTATTATTATTTAAAATAGACAGCTGTGATTAGTGTTTTTATTTTTACTATGCCACGAGACATTAGAGACTATATTAATTTATTTATGCTTTGTTGTAAGCCAAAAAACAAACAAAAAAATTTCTACATTTGTTCTGTGATGGTCTTCAAATCTGTATAATCTTCCACCATCAGATGGGTTATTGTCCTACATAATATTAGAAATACCTACGTCTGTTTGTAAAAAGCCAAAGCTTTACTTAAGGCGTCGATAAGGACTGGTTAACACACTCAGAAAAAACACAAAAAGGAAAAAAACTATTTAGTTATCTTGCTACTTTTTCTCATATGAATATTTAAATATTCAAATTATCTACAAGATGCATAAGGTGTTTTGAAAATATCTTCAGTAATTTCCGAGTTGTGTCACTTTTTAGGGTTCCGTACCCAAAGGGTAAATCGGGACCCTATTACTAAGATTCTGCGGTACGTCCGCCTGTCACCAGGCTGTATCTCATGAACCGTCATATATAGTTAGACAGTTTTATGTACAGACAGTTTTATATATAAACATATACAAATAATTAAATATTTATTTTATTGTGTTTATTATATATAAAGCGGCAACAGAAATACATCATCTGTGAAAATTAAAACTGTCTAACTATATATGACGGCTCATAAGATACAGCCTGGTGACAGGCGGACGTACAGCGGAGTCTTAGTAATAGGGTCCATATTTTCCCTTTGGGTCCGGAACCCTAAAAAGTTACACAGCTCGGAAGGCTCTCATACAATAAACGGGATTTTTTTTTGCTTGTTTTTGCTCAATATCGATAACAGCAACAGGCTGACGCTTGAAATATTCACGAAATATTAACTAACTTTTTTTAAATAAATTATTAAATTAAAATAAAACAAATAATTTAGGGGAGCACCGATATAGCAAACGTAAGTTTTTATAGATAATGCTACGGAACCCATTGTGCGCGATTCCGACTTGCACTTAAGACCTATTTTGAAGAATTTAAAATTTTCCACATACTAATTTGTTGATAGTTAAGTTTCTATTCAAAATTTACGGTCTTATTTGTAACATGTGATGATCGTTCAGAAATTTCATGTTAATCCTTATGTAACACCCTCTCAAATGGGCTTTATAGATACGAGCCTAGAAACAGCAGATATTAATCTTCTGTTTGTTCAGGACAATAACATTTGCAAACACCGATTGCCGATACATTACAAGGTTATTTGAGAAACGTTTCGGTTGCGTTTTGATCTTATGATCAATAGAGTATTGGATAGTACCATGTTGTTTATCCTTCTATATCTAAGTACAGTCGGGGTAGGAACAGTACCCTTAGTATGAGTTTTGATAGTTTCAAGCTCGATCAAACGTATCGTCTCTTTTCATACATTGCTCTCTGTTTCTGATGGTTTACGCTAGGGGCGCCCTTCACTAACCGCTCCCCTGGTGGCAGTTTAAGTCACAGCCCGCTCGCAGGCGCTCACCGGGCCTCGGCCAACGCCTTCTCACCCGGTGCGCTGACCGCGCCGAGGGCTGTGCCTCCTAAGCCAGGGTCACAGGGTCACAGCACAGGGGCGAAGAGGGGGGCTCGCACTTTTTACCGGCGGGCGTAAAGCCCGCTGAGAAGCAGCCCGGGCAATGAGCCGTAGCTCGAGGCCCGCACCGCCCTCCCCCTAGGGAAAGGTGAAGACCGATCGTCGTCGTCTTTTCATAGATTGTTCACTGTTTCTGATAGTTTACGCTAGAGGCGCTAGTGGGCAATGTATGAAAAGAGACGATACGTTTGATCGAGCTCGAAAATAACAAACTCATACTAGGTACAGGTTCGTCACCTTAACGTCGATATGGATAGTTTGCCGCCATAAAAATATTTTGAACACCAATTATTCTTTGTTTGTTCTTAAAATTATTGTTCCTATAATCAATGATCAGATAGTCAGTCTCTCTGTGGTTGTGGGTTCCGGCCCAATGCCTAAGTCCCAATGTGGAAGTGACTTCCAGCTCATCAGCATTTATCATCAGATGACATAAAGGCAAAGAGCTTCCTGTTGAGAGAAAAAAGTATCATTTGGTCCTCATAATGTAATATTTCGAGAATGTATTGAATGAATGAATAAATCAACGAATAAAAATATTTGGCATAAAAAATACAATTATAAAAGTAACAACAAAAATACACGAAAAGTTTTGAGGCCAATAAGTCCCTGCTTATTGGCCTCAAAACTTTTTCGTGTATTTCCCGGCACGTTGTTAGTTTCTCATAGATAGTTAGCTCATAGATCCTTTATTTTTTAGGCTGAAAATTTTTAAAATATTTTCTTGTGGCTGTAGCCACTAGTTCTAATACGTTGTTAAAGCTATTGAAAAGTAAATTTCCTCTTTAGCTACAAGAAACATATAAGTGCTCGTGACATAGAATTTTATTTCTTCTACTTAAAAACTGGCGATGTACTAAAAGTATTAGTATGTTCATCACCCCAGATAATATTATGAATTCTTTGCTCTCTAGATTAGGTTTATAAGGAGCTCTCTAGGTAAGCTAGAGAGCTCCTTATAAACCTAATCTAATCCCGCATTAGAAGTAAGACTCGTTTGTACATAATTCCGGGAATATATTTCAGGGACAATCTTCCAATAAATTAATTGCTTTTGATATAAAAACAATTATCGTTGCATACATAAACGATTCGCTGATGTTAACAACGTAGTATTTGTGAGTTGTTTCTAGGGTACGCAGTATCTAGGATATTTCTGGGCTGTTTCTACTATGGTATTAGTGTCTAGCTGAGATAGTACTCGATGTGTACTATCTGGAGAAAGTAAGTGCTCGATGTCTGAAATTTAGTAGTGGGTTACTTACTCTACTATAGAAATGATAAATATATTTCTTTTTTTATGAAAAAGTCAAGCAAAAGACTCTATTTCGCCTTGATGGTAAGGAGAAGTGGAGTCCAAATGCGAAGGTAGCTAGTGCGAGAGATAAGCCGCGGCACCCTCACCTTACTGACTTGGAAGGTACTTCACGCCTCTTTTAAAATGATATTTCGTAGATAATAGTAGACAAACACCATCATCGTTTTCTGACAGCGATGATTCTATTGCCTCAACTGCCGCAGTTAGTGATAACATGCAGCTTTGTTCTATTCCTCATTGTTGTAGCTGCTTAGAGTACCAACTGAAACTCGCTTCGACCTAGAACGTTACTTCCAGGAACCTAATCAAACTATGAAAAACTTCCGTAGATTTTTATTTCTGACGGTGGGTAAATTTTGGTGTCCGTCAAATCCGTCCGTAGTTAGAAAACTACTTACGATTTGACGGATCGTACGCTAATTTTTATTCTTTGATTTAACCCTTCCTGTATCAGGTGGGGTATCACGTACCCCAGTCCGACAAAAAGCGTAATAAATTTAAAACTGTGAAAATGCCGAACATGGAATTCTCAGTAGCTGGAATTACAATGTTGCTGCTCCGGTCAGTCCAGGGGTTACCACCAAGAGACCAGTAGTACCCTAAAGCGCTCATGGGCATCATATCCCACCTCGAACGCCGGTTTTACTCGGCGCGTTCACAGAAATTTCTGATTTATATTTGAAGGTTTTTATTTTAATGTATGTATGTCAAGCATTTTGAATGAATTAAACTCTTTACCATATATGTTTTTTGTGATTATTGTCTCAAATGAAGAAATGTGTAATAATGAACGCATACGCAACAAATTGTTGTTTCTTTGTTTTTAATTAATAAAAATTAGTAAATACATACAACTTTAAAATTTTATACTTTAACTTAATTATTACTGTGTATTTATAATTACTAAATACTTAATTTCCTCTAAAAAGATAATCTGCCATTTCTGTCAATTTTATATTTCGGGGTATATCATACCCCACCTAGTACGGGACGTGACTTTAACCTGGAAGGTACACGGAGTGTTAAAAGAAATGGGTTATAATTTTTTCTTTCCACTTGAGGCTAATATTTAGCAGCTCCACCCAGTTTATCACGATTTTATAATCGAAATACCTACAAATTTACACGTAAATGTTACTTAAATCGATAATGCATTTAGAAGTATTAGAGCATATCGGTCGCTTGCGCTAATAGCAGTCATTTGGGTTTTACAGTAACAAAATAATTGGGTAGTTTATTTACTAAGAATAAATCTTCATATACTTAATGTTGTAAATATAACCATTTGAGAACAACGGAGCGAACATTTCTATTTAGTTTTAAACTTTTTAATATTTTGGGACTTTTAAAGCTCAAAGATTAATCAATGCTCAATATTGCACAAAATCTTAACAAGCTTACGCCTAATTTGCAACGGATAATCTGAACCGAGCTATTTCTTTGATACGTTTTAGTAATTAAACAATACAAAAAATTATGTAAGAAGCAAAGTCTAAAGCTTAAGTTTATAATGTCTATGCGAATTTGACTGAATCACACAAATAATTATATACAGCGACACTGTGATAAAATAATAGCCAAACTACTATTTGAGCATTCAAACAGAAATAAGTTTTAATACTCAGTGATAAAGGTTAAATTTAACGCTAGATATACGCTCCGCCGACCTTGCGATCTAAGTGAAAAATGCGATGCATACACGCGGTGAGTGGCGAAAATGTTTCTACCATTGTACAGTCCGAGAGAAAAGTACGTTATGAGAATTTAGCCGGAATAGCAAATAAAACTGAAATGAAATTGGTTTTTCAAATTGATTTGTTGTATTTCATGCAATGTATTTTATAATATTTACGCAATAAATTAAACCTTTTTTTTATTCAATAATGCTGTTGACATACCCAAGGAGGGTCGGTGTCAGACAGGCGGCTGGTCATAAACTCAAAGCCAAAACCTATATCAGTTTGTTAAAAACAAGATTATACTGCACTAATAGAAGCTGTTGGTCGCAGAAGACCTTTACATTGTCACCGGATGCTGTGTAATATTTTCTATGAAGGTGAGAGCTTTAGTGGATCTCCTAACTAGTAGGGCGAATCTCGCTTAGATGGTATCAAGATGCCTGGTATCTCCTGTCATGTTGAAAGTGAGAGCAAATATATTAAGTATTGTTTTAAACTAACGTGGACTCTATCATTTAAATGAAAGAAAACGTGATTTAAACCACGTACCTCTGTTTTTTGATTAATCCGATATTTCGGCACAGTTATATTCGCAATGATCACGGAGGAACTCAAAAGAGGAGGAAAAAATCAGAGTAAAGTGGTTGAAATCCCGTTTTCTTTACTTCAAATATGTTAGGTTCCAGTCGAAAAGTTGATTAGAATAGAATAGAAATAAAGTTTATTTTACACATCTAAACTTTTTTTTATGTCAAATGGTTGGGCCTGCTTCAGCCACCGTAGCCTATAGACTCTTGCAACACTGACTCGAGCGCTGCTAACCCTAGTTTCTTTTCCTACCCCGTGGAGCTCTGGCGATCTTACTCACCAACAGAAACACAACACTACAAAAATGTAGTGTTATTTGACTGTGGTCTTCTGTAAGGTTCCACCTTTGGTAACACTGGAACAGGGGTAGTACCTCCGCACTACCCCTGTTCGGGCTGCTCCAAATTCAAGCGGCTAGTCCGCTGTGCTTAACTTATAGTAGACTTATAACGTTCACATTTTACTGTGCACCTCCATCTCTCATGAGTGGATGGCTGCTTCCGATAGCCTTATAGCCACTTTGGCAATAGGCAGAAAGGGGGTGTTTAGTCAGTATGAGTCTGACATAACCCTAGGGGCCGGCCCTTAGGGTATCCATGAGGATTCACCTCCTCCTTCCCTCGCATGTCCGGAAGGTTCTTCTGCCTGTCTTCGCTGTTCTGTCTTTCGCTCCTCCCATGGAGGAGGGAAAGGGAAAGCGGCGGGGAGGGTCAGGGGAGAAAAAAAAAATCACATTTTACTAGGTGGTAGACACATTACATGTAAGGTCGTCTGGTCGTCGTACCACCGCCTTTCTTATTTCTACCGTGAAGCAGTTCGCTGTGTTTTAGATTGAAGGGAAAGTTAGCTAGTGTAATAACTGGGCATGGAAGGTATATCATTTAGTCCCCAGGATGGCAACGCACTTGCAGTGCTAAGTGACTTATTACCCTTAATATTGCAAGTCTATAGGCAGCCGGTAACCACTTAACACCAGGTGGGCTGCAAGCTTGTTTGCATCTTCGTTATATAAAAATAATCAAGTTAATGGGTGGCCTTATCACTGAGAGCGATATCTTCCAAGCAGCCTTAGGGTGGAAAGGATTAAGTGATCGACAACAGTGAGGGAAGGTGGTGGTTAAATATTTAAATTGCACCTTACTTGTTTTGTCCTAAGTGTTACTACCCATATAAAGTTAGTCGCGTCATTAAAGAAGGTAATGACAATTCTATTATGAAGTAATTTACCTGAATGATGCAATGGCATTCAAAGAATTCATTGCTTTGTAGTTGCAATCTTTACTTCCCATTAAAGAGAAAGTCAACTATTCGAACTCAAGGCACATGGTGGCACATTGCACAGTTTGATCTGATTAAAGCTTTTATTTTTCTTTGAAATCACCAACCGGCATAAAACCATAATTTTTGATTTAAGCAAAGGTTTGATTTGACCCAAGATTTTGGGTGGACCCTTAGACAAAAGGGTGGACCCCAAAATTGTAGAATATGTTTTAATTTTTCTTTTATAAATATTATTATGATTTTTAGATCAATATCAGTGTCAAAACTGCTAATAGGTACTATAGGTAGCTAATAGGTTTGTAGAAGTATACAATGTCTTCTACAAACCTATTAGCTGTAGTATACATAAAAACTTTTTGTATACTACAGCTAATAGGTTTTGTGACTGCAAAAATCCGTCTAAAGAAATTTTGACTAAAGATGTGAAAATGATGTGAAATAATGAAAGTTGGCAAGTAACTAAAAAGATGTTCTTAAAACTCTAACAGCAAGTAACTTGTGGTATTAAATTTATGAGTGTAGTTTCTAGAAATACTTACCTAAAATAAATTAACTATTAATATATTTGTAGAAATGATAAATTTTGCATCCGATTTTTTTTTTACAGTTACAGTACTTCGAACTTATAGCGACTGAGTTTGACTCCCTTTGCATCGAAACTGGGACATTTGGATCAAATTATGGTATCTACTCGAACCGCTAGATCATGTAGGTGGAGAATCCTTGTATTTTTACTAAAAATATGTAGTCCTCGTAAATGGCGATAAACAAAAAAAAGTAGCTAGAAAGGCAGACTTAAAATATGCCTAAAGAAGCACTAATTTATAACGCTGGTCATAGAACAGAAAGTCTGCGTAACTGCTGGACAATGAGTCAGGTTTATTTGTTTTACAAAATGCGGTTTTCAGAAAGTAAATCTCACACGTAAATTAATAAATTATTAATACTTAATCCATAACGCATCGTGGTAGAGTCAGTAGCGCTGTGCTACACATGAAGCAGTCAAGGTTCGAATCGTGGTTTGACAAAATGTTCGTGTGATTACCACATTTAGTTCATGAGTCGTGGTTAAAAATTATTACTGTTATAACGAGCTTTATTCTTACGCAAAGTTGTTTTACATAATGCTATGTATATTTATTACGCTTAACTATAGGCAATACAATGGACGTACTAACTTCGAATACCGAAAGTGAAATTAAAGTGAATCATCACTTTACACGATCGGTTTCGTTTGCACAGGTAATAAATATTCATTTTTCATACAAGGAAATGATATCAAAAAAGGATAAACATTTGCAATTAGTCGGGTGTAATTAATCAAGCTTCGGTATAGCCGAACTGCTGAGTAATTCAGAGTGTAAATCTACGTTGTTGGCTTTGTTTCATGGTTCACTGAAGGCTTAGTGTTTTTGGGTTCATTACCCATTTTGTATAGGCGACAGGCTGAAAACCTGTCCCTATTTTGGGGTAATGTGTGGCCCATACTGCCAGATGTGGCTTTATGTCTTACTAAATGTTACTTCGATTCAATCAAAAGTATCAGTTTCCACAAAAACTTTGCATAGTTAGTTTAATGTAGTATTTTTATGTTACGGACGCGGGTACCCCATAGAGTTTGTGTATATACATGTCGTGACCCGATCGTATAATTGGTCTGATCATGAAATGCTTGGGTATATAGTCTACCTACCGATCACACAGATACGTAGATTAGACTCTCCCATAAACAGTCCACTCCACTTGGTCATAAAAAAATAACCTTGAACCTGCTGATCACTCCTGACCATTTTAGATAATGAGCTACTCTACCAATGGTCATATACATGCACTCTGGGTATATCTACAGTCAGCACAATGAGGACTCACACGTATTCGAATCAAAATACTTGTACTTATTTTGATTTGACTTCTCGTGATATTTAGCCATGTTTACAATCTTATTTAATTAGACATTAAAAATTATTTCCACGTTAAACCAATAATCTAGCCCTAAATATTCCTAACAGGATAATAATAATTTAAATATTTTGTAATAAACTCAAATGAATATATTATAAGATAGTTAGCTTTTTACCTTGACATTAAAAATCAAGTCAGATAATCATCCATTTTACATCCATGTAATAAAATGGTTGTATTTGTAATAAAAAACAAAGCTTTTTTCAAAAAGCTTTATACGTAAGTACCTACCAATTTATTTTTATTAAAGATTTATTTATCACTTATAGTTTGTTTATTGTAAATATTTTTATCGAAAACTTCTCAAAATTCATTATGTTAATGAAAGATAATTTACTTAAATAACTTTTGCGTGTAGGTAATTATTGCGTGCGTAAAAATTAGCGTATTGATGAATAAGAACCAGTTTCATAAGTGAGTAAGAGAGAATTAAATATTTAATTTGAATTTTTAGGTTTCGTCTTTAATCATTTAAACTTGATTCAAATCTGTCCGTGAATTAAGACATCAATCATCTACAACTTTAATAAATTAACCTATTGCAAATAAAGCAGTTTTCACAATAATAGATAGGAAATAAACTTCCGTACTTACGAGGTACAACCGCAATGATATCGACTAAAGCAATCCTCTAAAGTGTCGTAAATTCACATCACTGTCACTCGCGCGTGAGGCGGAGACTGCGGCCTCGTTGGTACTGGTGCAATGCGCACGCGCAGCCTGTACAAAGCCTGTCTTTCGATTATGCTTGACATTACATGCAATTTTGACCTCTTCGATCGCTAGCTTTAGGTACCTAGTTGGTACTACGCTGAACGGCGGGTTTTTCAGATCATTCTGACTCACAAAAATGTTAATAATAATATACAAAGTGTTTTTATAGTGTACCTATGTAATTATCCGGGACGAATTCAAGTAGAGACAAATATTTGTGTGATGAATATATTTAATTCATGAATATATTTAATAGAAATCGGGAGTGGTCTCCCCTTGACTTTCTCGTATACCGGATACGAGTCAAAGTTTGATAGAAACCTTATATTTTGATGTCATACATGCATGTTAAATTTTGGTCTCCCATCAGAGTACCGACCGCGCACTTGATTGCTTAACTTTCGTGATCGACGGCTCAAAATTTGATATAAACCTTATATTTTGATGTCATACACGTATGTTAAATTTGGTTGCAATAAGTTAAAGCATGCTCGAGTTATCGTGCTAACGCACAGACACACAGACAAACTAATTCCAAAAAAAATATTTTTGGACTCAGGGAGGTCCAAAACGTGTAAATCCGTCAAAATCTCGAGGTCGAATTTTTTGACCATTACAAGACTTCCTCTAAACTACGTACGAGAAAGTAAAAATATTAATAAAAAAAAAAAACATAAAAATCCCGTGAGTAGTAAATAAATTGGGAAGTCTGGCTCACATCATTTCATCCTCACCGCTCGCAAGCTCGCTACGTCGCACTTCGTGCGCCGTCGGATGAAACGATGTGAGCCAGCCTTCCCAATTTATTTTTATGGAAGTCGGTCGATATTGATTTGATTCAGATTTGATTTTATACCGTTTCGGTGGGTCAGTGCAGACAGCTCTTGCTATGGATGGACACATCAACGGGGTCGCGAGAAGTTGTGAAATTTAATTTACGAAAATTGTACGAATGCTATCTCGAGACTATGATTTTTATGACGAAAAAAGTATGATCAAATTTTTTAACAAATTTCGAAAGTATCAACGCATAAAGTTGCAACTCTTGGAAAAAATCGTTATTGAGACTGTGTATTTTCACGATACTAAAAAAACAAGGTACTGAACCGAATCTTGTTGAAAAGAACGAAAACTGTTAATGTTGAAGGGGAAAAAAAAACTCACCTGAATTCTTTTCACGTTCCACACTGACTTTATAAGTTTGATATCTACTTAATAAAAAGTTATTGAATACCACTTACAACTTAAACTACTCAAAAATAGAGTAGTTTAGAAATAGCTCAACAGTCCCCGATCTCAGAGCTTCCTTACTGAAGCCAACCGGCAGGCCGAAACCAGGTCCGTAGTTGGGCAGCAATTAGGCAAATCAAACAGAGACTGGTTTGAACATGAAAAATCTGCTAGTTTTATACAAACAATATGCTGATCACAATATCAATATTGTAATGTGTGTGTACACAAAATATTAGTCAGAAGTCCTAAATCGTCAAAATTAGTGCAATTGATGGAAATATGAAATAAATTATTAATTATATTGATAAACATATTTAATGCATCGCATGCAAATCTAAAGCGAATGCAATTTTAATAAATTATTAAAGTGTGGGTTCAGTATTAATATTTTATTTATTTTAAATGATAGTTGCTGAAGGTAGTATGTTAATTTATGTGAAATGTAATTCACCATGCTTGCCCAGTACAGTTTGGTAGACGGAGGTGATAAGGTGATCAATACCCCTTTGCTAAACCAACGGTGGCCTTCTACGACACCCATTGGAGGATATGGGTCGATGCTATGCTACTCTGCCCTTATCGCACTGTTGATTTATCTACAGTCAACAGTACCTACGTTGGAGTATAAGGTGATCAATACCCCTTTGCTAAACCAACGGTTGCCTTCTACGACACCCTTAGGAGGATATGGGTTGATGTTCTTTTACTCTGCCAGCATCACACGGATCATATTTGCAATATGATAACTAATAATTATTTGTGAAATGAGTTTTATAAAATGTAATAATTGGTAAAATCAGTTACCTACTTATTTAGTTTACGGATCCCTAAACTGATATGCTATAAGTTGCTCCAATATTATGTTATTGCAAAATATTTGTAATTCAATAAAACTGTTTATTCACAAAATAATTGCTGAATGGTGGCATACGCATGTGTGTTATTATTTACATGTAGTGTGTAAAATCTATAGCAAAATTGGGTATAAAACTTCCTTCTAACCAATTTCAGTCACAGTCATCGGAGGATTCGCTAAATACTTAATAGTGAATTGTTAAGTGATTTTAATTCTCTCGCTGAAACTTATTCTGCCTCAACTGCATCGAAATGTACGTAAGTCTAATTTTCTTATTTTTATTACTTACAACAAATTAGGATAATTTCCGCAACATACTTCACTATGGAAATATATCTTGACTTGTTGTCGTCTTACTTTATTTGTACAATGCGCTTTACCATTAGAATTATTTAATAATTCTTATGGTTTTAGTGATTGTATGAGACAACATGAACTTAAAATAATTCTTTATCTTTGTTTTTTATCCTACAGGTCAGACTCAAAGCTTAAACGCAACGCACATGCTCTATACACCGACTCGGAGCAGCAAACATCGGACGTAGAAGAAGACTACGTTGTTGAAGCGCCGAAAAAACCAAAAAGTTCCAAGAAGACCTCCTACAAAGAATCGAAATCAAGGGCGTCCAAAAAGTTATCCAAGTATGTATACTTATCAAAAATATTTTTAGTTTTAGTTATTTTATCCAACAAACTATACAGTTTTTTATACGATTCGTAATTGCTTGCGTTGCGTGGTATCACTCTGCACTTTATTTTTAACCGTAAGTCGCATTACACTCGTTCGACATTTACGCTGCTCACTTTGTAAATAGCTGAAAATGGTTAGCTATCAATAAATCCGTCGGGTTCTATGAACGTAAAAATTACAGTATAGGTTCACGCTCGTTACATCAATCGCGTTGCAAGGAGCTATAAATCGTAGCAGGATAACAATCAATACATCCATTGCGTTGCATGTGCAGTGCTGTAGGTTAACTCTCGTTACGTCCATCGCAATGTACAGATATGTAAATCTCATCTGGTTAAACGGATCGGACGGATCGTAGGTACTTCACATCACACGTAACTGTAGATATTATAGGTTGACGTTAGCTGTTATAGGTACTTACCATTCTCGTTACAAAGAGGCGAAGTGGTTGAAATGGTAGTGCTATTGCTTATTGGTAGTGCTATAACATTTTTTTGGGAGACCCGTGCTATTTCTGATTTTAACCACTATTGTATAATTAAGGAGCTGACTTTAGAGACGTGGTCCTGACATTGTGTTTGTAATATAAGGCTACGAATAAACCAATCAATCGCGCGAGCTGCCAAATGTGTGAAGTTCAAGTAGTCTTTCAAGTTTTTGAAAATATCCAATTTCTTTCCCTAAGAACCATCTGAAATGAAATAGGTAAAGTCGTTCTAAAGTTATAGAGTAAATGGGAAATTATATATTCTAAATCTACTTATATAGACATCAAATTATGTCACAAGCTCTTGATGGTATATTGTTTGTGTTTAGAATTCCATAATTATTGGTAGCTAATAATGAATTCACATTAATAAATTCTGATTGTTACAGAAAATCGAACGACGATCTAGCATCGTCTTTGTTTGGAGCCTCCGACGAAACAAAGGCTGCCAATCGTTCAGCAACACCTCTGTGGTCGTCACTGGCGCGTCGTGTCCCGGGCGGTGTGCTGCGGCATCTCGAGGTGCATGATACAGGTGACATATTTTTTGACGTGAAGGTGTACAATACGGGCGAAATAGAAGACATTGAACCCATTAATAGAGCAAATAAGTGGAGTGCTCAGCTCCGTCTAAGGGTTGAGCCGGATGATCCACTCTGGGAGCAATTAAAAAGACTATGCGGCGAAGCTAAGAAAAGATTTAAAAAAGAAGCAATTTTTTATCCTGATAAACAGGCGTAAGAAATTAAATAACAACTCGTATTTTAAAAAAATCTTATAATAACTAATCTAGGTGGTTGGTAGACAACTACTTTTTCTGCTATGGGTGAAACTATCTGTTCAGACTATTTAGTAATGATATAGTGCAGTATCTAGTAGTGTAGTACATTACAAATTAAATAATATTTTTCCGGTTTTGCTCAGTAGGTACATTTTCTGTTAATATCAAATAATTAATCTAAGCGGTAGAAAACTATAGTTCTTCTGCTATGGGTAAATATTTCTAAAATAACGACAAAGTGTAAATCGATAACGGTGTCATAACTATATTTGACGTGAAGGTGTACAATACGTGTAAAATAGAAGACACAATCTATTAATAGAACAAATAAGTGGAGTGCTCAGCTACGTCTAAGGGTTGAGCCTGATAAAGATTGTGCGGCGAAGCTAAGAAAAGATTTAAAAAGAAGCAATTTTTTACCCTGATAAACAGGCATGAGAAATTAAATAATATTTCGTAGTTTTTTAAAATCATAAAATAACTAATCTATGTGGTAGATAACTAGTTCTTCTGCTATGGGTGAAACTATTTATTGTTCAGTTTGTCATCAGTCTATTCGAAGTAAGGCTTTTCCAGGTCACTTGCGCAGTATTAGACATAAAAGCAATAGTGCAGTATTTATTAATACGAGAATTACAAAAATTTCTTCAGCATTCAAAGGTCGTATAGGTTCATATCGTATAAGTGCTGAGCGAGAGCATCGTATAGACGGTAGCAACGTAGCTGCTACATCTGCAGACCAATATTTGCGGTGTGTTGCCTCGGATATACGTGTGCTACTTGAGACGGCAATTAATAATCACATTAATATCAAAGTAAATTTTGAACTCTTTGTCAAAGTAATTTTACCCAAGGATGATACAATGGAAATCAAGTCCTTTGCTACTGAAAATATTTCACTACATCAAAACTTTAGTTTTGATGATTTAGTAGATACTGTTTCCGATATCATAACTAAAAAGATTGAGGAATTTCAGGAGAAAGGTAGCGGATGGTCTCTTTTGAATATTTTATATCTCGAAACTAACATTAATAAATATACTCCACTGAAAGGGTCAAGCTATTTGAAATTGCCAACCAAAATACAATCAAAACATGCTTGTGTTAACATAAAAAATAACGATGACTATTGCTTCGCGTGGACTGTTATTGCTGCTTTATATCCAGTTAAAAAAAATAGCGAAAGAGTATCATCGTACCCTCATTTTAGTACTGTGTTAAACCTAAGGGACATGTCATTTCCTGTTTCGTTCAAAGATATAAAAATATTTGAAAATAATAATCTAAATATTAGTGTTAACATATACGGATTAGATAGCAAAATAAATATAACTGGACCATTGTATAAAACTAAATTGCGAAAAAAATTTCATGTGAACATGCTTTTTTTACAGAATGGTTCTAAATCTCATTACTGTCTTATAAAAGATATGTCAAAATTAGTTAGAAGTCAAGTAACTAGTCATCATGGTAAAATATTTTTCTGTGATGATTGTTTGATATTTTTCAAAACTAGAGAAAAATATGAAAATCATGATTGTGGTGGAGTCGTAACTATTTTACCAGAAAAAAACACTATATTACAATTTAAAAATTTTCAATTTAAACAGTATATGCCATTTGTTATATATGCAGATTTTGAAACCTTATTAGAAACATGTATTGATAATCAGGGTATTCATACAAAACATACGCATCAACATATTCCCGCTTCATTTGCATACTATATTGTTTGTAATTATGATAGTTCTTTTAACTGTTTAAAATCTTATCGCGGTCCGGATTGCTCTTCAAAGTTTGTAAATTATTTACAATTAGATGTAAAGAGAATTTACGGTATTATTCAATCAGCATCCAAAAGTCCCATGCCAATATTATTTAGTGAAACTGACTCAAAAAATTTTGAAAGTGCAGAGTATTGTCATTTATGTTCTAACTTATTAATCTTCGATAAAGTAAGAGATCATTGTCATTTCACAGGCAAATACAGAGGTGCTGCCCATTCATTTTGTAATCTTAATTTTCGAGTTCCTAAATTCATTCCAATTTTTTTTCACAATTTATCAGGTTACGATTGCCATTTATTTATACGTGAACTAAGCACTATTCCTGGGCATATTAAAGTTATTCCTAAAAGCAAAGAAAACTATATTTCATTTACCAAATTTATCCAACTTTCAGAACAAGACTTTGTCGCAATACGTTTTGTGGATTCTTTTAAATTTTTAGGAACAAGCTTAGAAAAATTAGCTAAAACTCTTAATAAACACGATTTTATTCATTTACGTGATAACTGTACGAGTGAAGATCAGTTTTCATTGTTGTGTAGGAAAGGTATATATCCATATGAATATATGTCTTCATGGGATGTCTACAAAGAAACAAGTCTACCAGATATAGATAAATTTTATAGTAGTCTCACGAATGAGTCTATTAGCTTAAGTGATTATGAACATGCAGTCAATGTTTGGAAAACGTTTGAAATAAAAAATTTAGGAGAATACACTGACTTGTATGTCAAAACTGATGTTCTATTACTAGCTGATATATTTCAAAAGTTCCGCAAAACATGTAAACAAAATTATGATTTAGATCCTGCTTTCTATGTTACAGCACCTAGTCTTAGTTTCGATGCGATGCTTTTAAAGACAAGAGTAAAATTAGAACTATTATCTGACTTGGAAATAATCCGCATGATCCAACAGGGCATTCGTGGAGGTATTTGTTTATGTTCCAAAAGATATTCTCGATGTAATAATAAATATGAGCCCAATTTCGATTCAACAAAACCTAATAATTATTTAATATACTTGGATTGCAACAATCTGTACGGGTATGCTATGTGTAGTTATTTGCCATATGCTGATTTTAAATTACTTGATGAAAACCAATTTAATCAACTTAATATAATGAGCATTCCCAACAATAATGACTATGGTTATATTCTAGAAGTAGATCTTGAATATCCTGAAAGTTTACATAACTTACATAATGACCTTCCATTTTGTGCACAAAATTTTATACTACCTGGCTCTAAACATAAAAAATTAATTCCTAATTTATATGACAAATATAATTACGTAATTCACTATGTACATTTAAAAGTTTGTCTTGATCATGGTTTAAAGCTCAAAAAAATTCATAAGGTATTAGCATTTAAACAAAGTCCATATTTAAAACAATATATTGATTTGAATACAAAATTAAGACAAAAATCAGTTTCTCTTTTCGAACAAGACTTTTTCAAGCTTTTAAATAATAGCATTTTTGGGAAAACGTTGGAAGATACTGAACGCAGAGTTGACGTAAAACTTGTTAGTACCTGGCATGACGATCGTAACACTACGAAAAAACATTATTCTGCAGAACAATTGATAGCCCGGCCCAACTTCCATAGTTCAGCCGTGTTTGACGAAAATTTGGTAGCCATTCAGTTGAAACGAGATAAAGTATTTTTAAATAAACCAATATACATCGGCTTCACTGTTTTAGACCTTTCAAAAAGTCACATGTATGATTTCCATTACTCCATTATGAAAAATTTTTACAAAGAAAATTTGTCATTGTGCTACACGGACACTGACAGTTTGTTATATTCCATACAAACGGATGACTTTTATAGCGATATGAGAGATCATTTTATTTCTTATTTTGATAGTAGTAATTATCCTCCCAATAATCGTTTTAACATAATTCCAAAAAACAACAAAATTCCCGGTTTATTTAAAGATGAATTAGGCGGTCAAATTTTGTTAGAATTTGTAGGATTACGATCCAAAGTATACAGCATTAGAACTGATGATTATGAGATAAAAAAAGCAAAGGGTGTTAAAAAGCCTGTCACGAAAGGATTAACGTTTTCTGACTATACAAACTGCCTTTCCACTGGAAAGGAACTCAGAGGTAAAAATGTTCTTTTCAAAACAATCAAACATCAAATTTTTACTAGAGAACAGAATAAAGTAGCACTATCCAGAAAAGATGACAAGCGATTTATATCCAGCGATAATATTTCAACCATAGCATGGGGGCATTATTCTATTACTATATAGACTGTGAAATGCATCAGATAGTTAAACCCATAGTTTAAAGTCATTACTTATTATTGTATATTATTTTTTTCTTACAAATAAATTAAATTAATGTTCATGCTAATAATGTGACATTGTGTTTTGAAATAATTCTAAAAGATATTAGAGTAATGACTTATTTTTGTAAAAAAAGGTTATACAATCTAAACTTAATTTATATTAATGTTGAAAACGTGTCATTGTGTTTAAAATTGTTTATATAAATACATTACTTTGCATTACATTTTGTCGTTTAATTTATATCCGTTTAATGTTTACCTATAAGTAATGAATGACCTACATAATGTAATTTGATAACGAAATTTTCAAAACAGTTAACACGAGTCAGATCGAATTACAATAATGTAAGTAGTGCAAAATCAAATCATTTATGTGCAAAAAATATGTCCATAAATAAGTAATTTGCTGACTCTACTTATGTTGCAATTACAGAATCAGCAATTTAACTTTGCATGTAGAAACTGCGAGGTAGATCATGTGACACCAACACAATTTGTAAATCTTGCAAAAATACTTTAGTTTATACGTAAGCATAGTGCTGGTATAAAAGGTTGGCATTTAAATTTTAAATTTATATTTCATCATATCGTTGGGTGGAAAGACTGAAAAGTAATCATGTCGTCGCAATTGGTAAGTAATTTCTAGCTTTGAACACAATTTGTCTTGTTATTATTGTTTTAATAAATACTAAAGTAATTTATATTAATTCCAGAATCGTCACGATCAAGAAAACTTGGACGAGCTCCAACTTTTTGACCAACAACCACCGCTATTTTATCAAGATGCCCAAGACACCCAGTGCTACGAAGATGTTTTGAGGGAACCAGAGTTTGCTTCGAAATTGCTTCGAGCCCGGGCAAGAGTAACCAAGAAAAGCAACTACATCAAACATAACCACCGACGTCAACAATCATATGTAATTAAAGAAGAGCCGACAAATGGGAGGCGACTGGTCAAAATACAAATAATAGACATATCGGAATCTAGAATGGACCACAAAAAGAAAGATGTGATATTAGCTGCTCAATATGTGATCAAAGATGACGACGATACAATAATGGATGAAACCGAAAAACTGGTAAATAATATATCCAAAAAAATGTGTGGCTATAGCTACAGTTTTTAGATTATTATATGGACGTGCATAAAATTGTCTTAAAACTGTAGCTATAACATAATAATATTGTGTTGTGATTGTGTTACAGATTTCATCTTTTAGCCATTATTGAATCATCGTCGATACGTTTCTTTTGGTTCTTACATCAAATTCTCAAGTGGATTTATTTACTTTGACATTTTGTCTAAGTGAAAACCACAGAGAGACATCATATCATTGTTCTTATTATCTTCTAAATCTATAATGTACGTATTCACGAAAATGTGTTAGTATAAATAGCTTTTTAACAAACTGTGTGTTGTTTAGATGACGTTATTAATAAATAAAAAATCTTAAGATTGTTGTTTCATTCTGAGAAATTAATTAATCATCCAAATATAGGAATGGTACAAATAAAAGTATAGATATTATTCAAATGTATTTATTATCATTGAATTAAATTATTGTCTAAGCACCATTTTTTTATACACAGCACATTTTTTAATGCACAATGTTTTTTATGAGAAAAACAATTGAAAGTAAAATTATTTTTACAATACATTTCACTAAGAATATCTAGATTGGGTATACCATTATCTGTGATATCTTCAATATTTCTATGGCCACTTAATTCCTGTACCCACTTGATTTTTTCTAGTCCTTTCACTATAATTTTTTGATCGTTTAAATATGGTTTTATGATTCGACGAAATTCTCTGTAATCGATGTAGCCCTCACTCCAACGATAGCCTCTATTTCTTTCTATCCACTTTACATGTTTTCTTTCTGTATCAGTGAGAGTGAAAAATGAGTGAGGAGGTTTTATTGAAAATACTTGTGTGTGCTCTTTTGTGGCTATTGCTAATTCCTTTACTACGAATTCATTATCTTTATTTTTAAATCCTTGCACATCTACGATAATTTTGTTGTTCATGATATTTTCTTAACAATATTACTTAAAGGTCTGTACTCAAATATACAATCGTTTAAAATCAGACAATATGCAGCTGTCTGATCTGGTATTTCCACATCTGTTTCAATTTCAATTCGCACGTCTATTGATCCTTTCAAGGATTCGTGTTGACGAGAACAGTCAATAACAAATAACGGAGCAACGTCTCTAAATTCTTTCAAAGTCATCAACGGCTCCGATCGGCGTCCGTAATAACACTGTTGAAATCGTGCATATTGCTCATATAATAAAGAAAACTTATCGTCTGAAAAACTGACATTCAATCCTTCGTATGGAAAGTAAGTTGAGTTTAAAAAGACCCTTACATCACGAACATTACAGTGATCGAATTCTGCCATTGACATTTCAGAATTGTGTTTGCGATTAGTCTGCAAAGCAACAATAACAAATCGAGGTTTTTCGATTTGTGACGAAGTTTTAATCGACCATGTATGTTTGCGAGTTTGTGGTATCAATGGATATTCATACAAATCCCAATTACGATACGTTAGTGTGATAGCTCGATCTTTTTCTAAGTGTTTCAATAAATTTAGCCTTTCGCGATCGGCCACTTTAACATGTGGAACTCGCCAAACAATTTTGTTGATGATAATGTCGTCCACCACCTCTCCAGGCTTTAATTTTAAAGCGTTAAGATTTGTGTTACATCTTAATAATATCAACTCATGTTTACAGTTAATTATGATTTTATCGTAATCTTCAGCGAAGCCCAATATTTTATTTAACGGAATTGATGTTGAAAATGATCCATCTTTAAGATTATTTGTTCCATTGACAGACCATCCCCATACTTTAGCAGATTTAGACTCATTTTCATTTAACGATAAATAAGATTTAATGGTCGTTGTAATACCGGCATTTTTCACTTTGTCTATTTCAACTCCGTTTAATTCATAGCGGATATCTTGAAATAAAAACAACGCAGGATTATTCACAAAGTTGACACTTGACACTTTTGCTTTAGTTGTTGTGTTATACACATTTACTTTGCCCTCAATATATAAAGTGCTGAGTGAAGGCAACACGTACAAGTCTTGTTGGTTGATAGGTATTCGTATTTCATCATTCTTGTTAAAACTTGTTACGTATGGTTTATACGAATGATATTCAAAACTTTCTATACTGTTATCGTGGACTGCCGCTTGAGAAATATTTAAAATATTCATTTTAACAAGCCGATTAGCTTAAGGAATTCTTTGTTGTTTTTTGTCAGCTTCTTTTTCATATGGAGGGGTGCTTCTTTTCGAAGGGTTCTTTTAGAACTGAATTGGAGGCATGGTGTAAAGCTATTTTTATTAAAGTTTATCATTTTTTTCTGAAATGTAAATACAACTGCACTTCTTCACCACGCAAATTGATCTGTCTATTGTCTGCATCTAACAACCTTATATTGATTGCACTAATTGCATTTTGGTTAACCGGAAAATAAATTAGGTTCTTAGGTACTTCAATAATTCGATAACCAGGCGGCACATTTGGAACAAATTCATAAATTATATGACTTGCTTTCCCGTTCACGAATGATCCACTGACTACATCGCATTCTATGCGTATTATGGTAGTTGATAAAATATTAACAGGATACTGAGATTCTCTATTTATGTTAGCCTTTATTGTTTCCATACCAAAACCAAAAATTTTACCCATCGAATCATTTTTGTCAAAGTAAACGTCTTCGGAACAGAAAATATTAGTTTTCAGTGTATTATTATTACAAGTCAATTTTAATTCAGTATTTTTAACATTGTTTTTTAAAAAATCACAAATATCTTGAAGTTCATATGCTCCTTCAGGAATTTCTACGACTTCATTTTTACCGTAATAAAATTTATTATTTCTTTCGTCTATATTAGGGATCGAATTAAATGTAGAAAAATACAAGAGTCCGCACTCATACTCTCCACGTAATTCTAAAGTGGGTGAATAGTTTGTTATTAAGGAAGCTCCTTTCCCAGTTATGGATACAGTGAAAGACATTTTTATAATGATGAATTTTTTTATTTCGTTCTCTTTATAAATTAGTTTTCCAATAATCTCTTAAAAACTTCAAACAGAGGTGACCACAGTTCATAGAATCATAAGTTTGATATTGCACATAATTATAGCTTATTGGCGTCTCTTTTAAATACTTGATTAGTTCTAAGGGTGGTTTTAAGTTGCCAAAACTATTGTAGTATTCAGAGTAATCATTTTGTTTAACGTAGGCTACCCAATGAGTTCCAGGATTTTTAGAACTATCCAAATTTAGTATAGCACATTCTATTTTTCTAGGTTTCGAAGGTAATGCATCTCTCATAAAAACACCACGGAAAAATGGAATATCGGACGCATGCTCTATTATATCTACATTGGTAAGAGCTCGTCTAGGTAGCCGTCTAATTAGTTTTTTGGAGGATTTAAATATAAGCCTGCTCCTTTTTTATGAGGCTTAAGATACAATCCTTTGCCAAGAGCAACTGCCTCCATCATTTTGTTATGCCGTTGAGATTCTTGATAATTTTTTTGAGCCATCTTGGAATCATTTACAGCTTTTGCGATACCTGCTGCACCTCCAGCTAAGGAGCCTAAAGCTGACAGTCCGGCAAATATTGGTATTAGAGGTAATACTCCACCACATTTAGGAATAGGAATACACCGCGGGAAACGCACTCCTTTTTTATTAGAAAATAGTTTTTTTGCTGCTGCATATGCATATTTTATAGCTGAGCTATTGTCCTTGGATTTGATTTTTCTTAATTGTGATTTAATTTTATTTACTACTGACATAAATGAACGTACACCAGCTCCCGCTTTTAGTTTTGCTTTCATTGCATTTTTCACTATCCATGAGGCAACTTTTTCATTTTTGCCAGAATCTTTTGATTTCAATCTTTTTTTAGCCATATTTAAGAGTTCTAGATCAGCTTTATGTCGGACGTCCAAATCACTATTATTATAAGCAATATCGTGATACATACAAGCTTCGTCAAGTTGGTTTATACCCCGATCACCTCTCAGTAACCGTTTCTGCAGTTTTGTACCAGGGCCACAAAATTGATAACCAGGTAAATGTAACTCAAACGGCAAATTATTAATTACGCTGTTAATAATACCACTGCCTTTGCTCATTGATACTCGTAGAGTGATTGTATTATGTTAAAGTATTAGATTTTTATTAAGAAATCAACGAAGTTTTGTCAACCCAACTATTCTCTTTATCACTAAGCCCTAACCATTTTACATATAATTTATTTCCCTTTCTTTTTAAAATTTTCTCGATGAGATAAATATCAGGAAACTTAGTTTTCTGTATTTCATACTCATAAAAAGATCCCAATATTCTTTGTTTATGTTTATCTTCTAAGTGATAGGTTGGTGGATTCGTTTGATTAACCTTTACAACTTTAAATATTTCGGTTGACCAATTAGGCGTGTAACCTTTGTAAAATTCACCTTTGTATTTACTAATGCGAACATAATCTCCAACATGGTACTTGTGTTTCCGGTCTTTATTACAATAATATGTTTCAAAAATATTATTCCTAACAACCATCTGGTTTGATTGATTAACATCAATAGGCCTAAATTTTGTTATTCTATGAATAGTACTATTATAACTTTTTACTACGTCTTTTAAGTTTTTTTGTACCCATTGAAATTTACCACATATGCTAAACAATTTGTACAGATGACATTTTATTGTCCTTATTACTCGTTCTACAATGGATGCTTTTTTTATAGAGTAGGTAGAATAATGTTTTATATTGAACTCTTTTAATAATTGTCTAAAATTATTATTATAAAACTCACTCCCTAAATCAGTTTGCAAATGCTTAGGTTTTCGCATTGAACTCCATAATATATTTTGCATTGCATTTGTAACAGATTTTTTGTCTTTTGACTTCAAGGGATTGACCCAAACATATTTTGATAAAGTGTCAATTACAACTAAAACATATTTATAACCTTTATTAATACGATGATATTTCTGAAGATCCATAAGATCAGCTTGCCACAAATCATCTAAACCTTTAATAACTGTACTTCGACGAGGGAAATTCTTTCTTGCTGCTCGGTGCAGTTCATTGACTATATCCTTTTTACTCATTTTTATTTGATTTTACTTGAATCATGCTATCTATTTCCGCTTTTGAATAGAACATAGAAATGAGACGATTTGTAGTTGTTGTTTCAAGGTTCCTTAGGTAGAGTTGGACGCGTGTATTTACGTTCTTTATTTCACTTCTGAGCTCTTGAACAGCTTTATCCATGTATGCTTTATTTACCGCTTCGTCATCTTTGTCTGGCGCAGACAGACCTTTTAGTTTTGATGATCTCAAATCAAAGTCTCCGGACTCATTTTTTATTAGTGAATCGTCCAAAGTATTAATATATTCTGATAATCGTAATCTTTTATGAACGTGATGACCAAATTTATCTATATTCATGTTAATGTTAATGCGTTGCTTACTTTAAGCGTACTGGTTTTTATTTTTCGTTGAACGTTCTTTATATTTTGTTAATGATACCAGCTTCATGCAATTATTCAATTATGGCAATAATTTCATTCTCTAAGCCTGTGTTACCTGCATCGCGTGATGCAATTAATAATTTTAAGCGTTCTACCAATTCATTAGGATCGTCCCAATAGATGTAATCAGTATCTTTCTTCACTGTTTTATTAAGTTTGATACCTTTGCCTTGTTTGATCTTCTTTTCACTATCTATATTTTTTCTAGAAAATTGAAATAATGGTTTTATGACACTCATATATTTAAATCCTTTGTTGCATTTAATTGGTTTTGTTGGATCACAATCACGTCTGTGAGCGTTAGTATCTAATAATAGTGATTTATAATTATTTAAATCAACATCGGTGATTACATCTAAGTTTGGTTTCTTTTTAAACAATAGTTCTTTTAATCCAATTGTTTTTTTAAAAACACGATTTCCTATTTTGAGGGTATGTCCATCATCATAAACCATGGTTTTGCCGAGCCAAAGTTTTCCGCGTTCTTTTCTTATTCCAAAAGGTATGTCATCAATCATGGCTTCAGATGAAACCGACCATGACAAAGATTGAGGAGATGGTAAGGATTGAAATGAACTGTCGCTAATGTTGTGCTCACCAGAAGTTTGTTTCACGAGAGTTTGGTTTTGACTATCGTAATCAGCATCATCTGGTTCACTTACAGCTTCATTGAAATCCTCACTAGAGGAACACGAAGTATTGGTTTTATTTACCTTTATTTTTTTAAAAACATTCGTATAGTCGGGTTCTTCTTCATTTTTTTCATCATTTTTTTGTGCTAAAAATTTTAAGGGGTCGACTATCGGCTTAAATATTGTATCTAAAGTTGAATTTTTCATATTTTCAGCTTCTTTTATCATTTCAACCTTTCTTTTTATAGCTGCAGCAGATTTTACAATTTGTTCTTTGAGATCCGTTTCCATTTTAGTTACTATTCTAATCGGAGTCACCAATGGAAATGGTTTATTATTAACATAACAAGCATTTAAGTATCGATCCACTATTCGTCTACCACTATAAATGTATCAAATGCTTTTCTGTAACATCCATTATTTCGTTCACAGTCTTTGTTTATAACTAAATAACTATATGGTTTATTCCATATAGTTGAACACATCTCTCGAAATTTAGACCATGACATATCAGGCCCCACATGCTCATCATAGACGTGTTTCAAATTTATGTCATCTTGCTTAAATAAAATAATTAGATTTGAATTGTCCCTTACTAGTTGTTTGGGTATTTTAGTATATGTCTGATTAATATAAAAGCAATCAACATTCTTATGACGTCCCATGGCAAAATAATCTCGGATATTGTTTTGATTTTCACATGCTACATCATCAAATATAATAATTGAATTCGGCAAAGCTTCATGTGGACTTAAAATCTCACTATTATGGTTATATTTATTAAATTGTGTATCTGTAACTAAGTCAAGTACCTTCTCTAAATACACATATTTAGGTTGATATAACGACTTTGAATAAACATAAAGATTACGAAATCGTAAACCATCTTTGTGTAACAATAAACTAATAACTAAGTTGGTCTTTCCACAATTCGACGGTCCACATACAATACACCGTATAGAATTAGGTAATAAATTGCCATGTCGCCTTGGTTCATTTGATGATGCGGGACATACACAGTCTAACTTTAGTGACTGTTTTTGTTTAACAAATTTCATAATAGTGTTTTAAAAACTACAACTTGACTGCATTGTTTCGAAGGTTACAACAAAATGATCTTATATTTCATCGTAAAACATTTAAATAAGCTTCGCGATATAAATTCATTTGTGGTGTAGGTCTTGTCTAGGGGTCTGGATTAATTCAATATCGATTGACTTTCATAAAAATAAATTGGGAAGTTTGGCTCACATCGTTTCATCCGACGGCGCACGAAGTGCGACGAAGCGAGCTTGCGAGCGGTGAGGATGAAATGATGTGAGCCAGACTTCCCAATTTATTTACTACTCCCGTGTTTTTATAGTCGAACGGCTAGACCTATTTTTAAGTTATTTTTTGAGTATATTTGGTAGGTCCTAAATTATATTGATACCACCAAAATAAAAATATAACACAGTACAGTGTTTGCTGGGTCAGCTGAGAAAAGCGTATAATAAAAGATAAAATGTGTAAAAACAGAGTTGTTGCAAGAGAGAGAGAGAGAGAGCGCAAAACCAGAATGACAAACCCGTCAAAGGCTATAAATTAAAAAAAAAACCTTATAAACTACTATAAAGAGGTCCATCCTCGACAGTTAGGTAGGCACGAGGATTATGATCCTCGTACCTACCTAACTGTATGTAAACAGTATCGACAGTATGTAAGGCCAAATTACTATAATAATTAACTATCAATGGCTTATACTGCCAGATGTGGCATGACCTTTATGTGTAACCGAATGTTACCTGAAGCTCGGTTCCACCCCTGTTGGGACTGTGCGCGTGATTATATGCACATATTTTTATTAATGTGTGCTAGGAGAGAAATAAATCCTTTAATTTCTATCCAATTATTTCAAACCGGGTAGCACTGAGTGCTACCCGCCAATTTATAGCCCAAGTCTTGGGCTATAAATTGGCATTCTCTCCAATACTCGCTGGACCGTTAGTGTTTGAACTATCGTCACACGGTTAACATTAAATTCGTCATTGAACTCTAAAAAGGGTGGAAATACGACTCTTGCTCTGTACGTGATGTGCACATCGTGTTAGTGCTGTGTAGAAGAAAAACTGCGTATTTAGAGTGGTCACTCGTATTAAAAAAATCGCGAAAGTGCTGGAAAAATCTGAGGTAGGTACTTATTACGCAGCTGAATGTTGACGAGTCTTCCATTATTTTTCTCCCGTTACACCCTTCAGCATACGAACCAGTCGCGCATACAGATACCCTAATTGGCAAACCAGGTAACTCTATGGACGAAATTTCAGGAGGCACTTAAAAATGTCTCCTGAAATACTTAATTGATAATGTAATTTTATCAAATTTTAAGACACTTTTTTATTTCTCGCCAATCAAGCGCATCAGTTTTAGCTCATTGTATTATTTATGAACGAGATGAGCGATACTTTGTTTATATTTACCGCTATCGAGCGAACACGGAAAAATGGTCACGTCATTGGCGACGTGAATGCGTTCAAACCTTCGTGGATTACCATAAAAATGTATAAAAAAAAGACTATTTTCGTTCTTCTTTTGTTTTTTTCCGCTTAATTCTAAGAGCAAATATACCAAAATTCGCATGTGAAAAGTACTGTGACGCGTAACCACATGAGTAACTATCGTGTGGCGTAACTGTGTGATTGTAATAATCGTACAACTTTTATTGTAAAATTGTTTTTTTTTTTTAATGTAAGACGATTGTTACAATCTTCTACGTTTCTATGAACTTTTATTGGCGCTGCTGCTTGAGCTGTGCTTGGCGCTACCCAGTCTAGACGGAGACACTGCTGGTGACATTTACTTCTGCATGTGCTCTGTGATATCCTGAATTGCAAGACCTTGGGGACTACTAGCCCAGCCGAATACTAGTGAGTGTTTTTATCCTTAAGCCAAATTTATACAGGGTAAGTAATTGACTTACTTTGAAGAAAGTCAGTACTTAATCGGTGCTGACTGACCAAGTGTAAATTGATTTGGAGTAACAACTCTGTCGCGTCAGTGCCGACTTCAATATTCCCGCTTATTGACTGTAAGAATGGTATGGTCGGTTCTTGGCTCCAACCTGAGGTTGCTATTGACTCTTTACTTACCCTGTGTAAATATACCTTTATATTTTGTGTTGGTTTGATGAAATCAAGCTGTAGTAGACATTATCTGCTACAGTATTTAACAACCTCTAAAAATATCTGTAAAACTAATCGATTTTTGTGTATTCATTTTATTGATACGTGTATATTATTAATAATATATTTTCACGCTCACACCAATTATCAAGCCCGAAGTAAGTATCATTAAGAACTTGTGTTACGGATACTAGATAGCGGATTTTTTTTAATATATATAATAATTTTAGATATTTTTATAAATAAATTTAAATAAATATATAAACAACCATGACTCGTCAACAAATATTAAGGTTCGTCACAAAAACATTTGCCGCTACCAGGACTCGAACCCGGACCGCTTTATGTGTAGGCAGCTATACTGATTACTCCACCAAGACGGCGTCATTATATTTTGTGTTAATTAGATGAACTCAAGCTGTAGTAGACTTTAGCTGCTACACTATTTAACAACTTGATTATGAAACCCGAAAAATATCTGTAAAACTAAACGATTTTTGTGTATTCATTTTATTGACACGCTTATGTTTAAGCTAGGCTTAAAGGATCTAAATCAATCAAACCTAGTAAGGCTCAAAAGAAAAATACGATCTTCCAATAACCCTTAACTGGTAACGTGGGGCCCACTTTTTGTGATCTCTTGAAGTAAATAAGTAAAAAGAATTATATGAATAAAAACTTATTAATTCAATAAAACAAGATTGTTAGTTTTTCCATACAACTTTAATAATATTACGGGCATTTACATTCTAGAAGCTAATTTAAGATGGAGGCCGCGCGGCCCTACGATACCAGTTACGTTTTGTATAAGTTGACGAATAGAATATACTTTATTGATCAACATTAATTTTGAACTGAAAGTTGTCTCTTCAATATTCTTATGCAAGGGGCTGAGACCGTGTCTCAGAGTACTTCGAACTTATGGGATTTTTTTTGCTTCCCCTTTCCTTATAAACCATCCCCACCCACATCGAAAACATTAATCTTTTCAATAAGTTTTGGAACAGTTTGAACCAAAAAGTCATTCCTTGACGATTTGGGTATCTTCAAAAAGAAGAGCCTATTTATTTCTTAATTGATACCGTGTTGTGGTTGATCACTTAACACACCAGGTGACTCATATGTCAGTTTGTCTCCCTCTATCTTAAAAGTCGAATACGCCAGATTTTTTAATGAAAAGTTCCGTGCGCCCATTGGATCATGTAGACACAATGCTTGTTTGCGAAAATCACCATTTAATTAAAGCGGGATATAACGGCCGATAGCTGCGGAGTTTTCCACATGATTTATTTTAAAAGACGCAATGGGAAATGAAAGGAAATTCTTTTCCTTTGTCAACAATTCTGTAAGTTAGTGGTGAAAAGGATTTATTTTTTAATTGAAATATATTGCAATATATCTACTGTAATTTTTGTTGACGTTTGACTGCTGCGTAATTTATAGTTAAATCTGTTATGTTTGTTGGTTTTTATATGTTGAACCAATATTTCACCATTGAAAATCTTCAGTTTGCTAGAGAACTTTATGATTAATGATTAGTATGTAAAAAAATCAAATACATGCAGTTAAGAAGTATGACGGATAAATCATAACTAAGCAACGCATCTTACAAAAGTTATTTTTGTTACGCGTTGTATAATTATTATGCTTCTTATCCTGAAAGTGCACATCCTGAAAACAGTTTGTCACTTACATACTTATATATTTATGTATTACTAAATTTAACATAAAACTTAATTGAAGTTGTAAGATTATACCAGGTAAGGATATTTTTATGATTGAACCTACATAAAAATAAGTGTCATTGAGTGCCTGGTATATATCAACTTAACATAATTCATTTCAATATTTATTAGGTAAAATTTTATTTATATAAAAAATAAATATTGACATATATTTAGAAGGCAATTCCTAACAAACTTCTTTTTAAACGACTTCAAAAAAAAGGAGGTTCTCTATTCGACTGTATATTTTTTTTTGTATGTACTCCTATTTTACGCGATTACGCCGTCAATGTTGAATCGATTTTGATGACTCTTTTTCCGTTCGGAAGGACACTAAATATATAGGAGTTTGAATTATAAATATTTTTAAATATGTATGAATAATTTCCTTGATTTTCTATGACGTTCTTTTCAACTACTTAATAAAATATTATTTATTTCCTACTGGAAGTCGGTTTTCATATATTTTTTTGTTAAAAATATTTTATAAGATTTACGTTATGTCTGTTACATTGTAGGAGAACCGACTTTAGGGGACATTGTGGAATCCTGTTCTGTCAACAAATTATTGTGGGTTATCAGCCAATTATTGCATAATAACAACCTTACTTTCCATATAAAAATATTAGTCAATCTATAACGAGTGTTTAGTCAATGATTAGATAATTACGAGTAGTTTAAGTATATTGAACAATTGACCGCATTTTTAGAGTCGCGTCAAGGTGGATTATTTTTTTTATATCGGTCGACATAAATAAGTATGTCAGTCAAGTGATTATGGCTTGTCAGTAACGTAGACCAAAGCGTCACAGTTGAATCCCGCCTTTAATTAGGAACTTCTGGAATAATCCGAATACATTATACTATTACGCGTAATTTGAAAAAAGACTTTGTAATATTTGGTTAATAATCAAAATAGAACAATACATTTTTTACTCGACTACGGCGAAGCCAAAAGGAGGGGTTATGATTTTAGCAGTCTACGTATCTATGTAGGTATGTATGTATTAAAGTATGTTCCTCCATAGCGCCTAAGCTATTTATCTGTTTTTGATGAATAATGGATTTGTTAACCCTGCAGTGGTCGCGCGGATTACATATGTAATCCAGGGTGGTAAAAAAGTGAATATTTTGCAGACGGTTCAAATTTGTTAGCTCAGACTCCACGTACTTTAAGTTCGATAGTCCCCGCCCCTGCTCAGTTGCGCTCGCGTATTGGTGACAGGTGGTTACTTTGGGAGAGGGTGTGAAAGCGCGTGGTCTACATACGTAATCCGCGCGACCTATTAGGTGAGTATTTTTTTTAAACTATTTTTTACATTTGATAGTAGTTGTATTGCTTAGAGTGCAGAATATGGATTGCATTGCTACGTATTTATGTTATATCGACTAATAGTATTAAAAATTATAATTTGTATCGTGATTTTGTAGAATAAAAATAGATTCTAGAAAAGAGGCCCAAATCCAAAATCTTCACGAATGTGACCAAGTATCGAAATCTGATGAAGAAGAATCAAGTTGTCATAAACAAGACCACCTTGAAGAGCAGGACTGCCACTCAGAATACGAGCAGGAGGCGGATAACATACGCAAAGCAGGTCAAAATAAAGAGGAAAACTTAGTAAAACAAACATTATAATCGGACTAAAAATGGCGTTGATCTGTTTGACACAATGTGTTCTCTGTATGACGTATCCAGAAATTCGAGACGATGGTCTCTCACAATTTTCTATGATTTGCTCAATCTAATTGGACTAAATGCCATGTGTATTTACACAGCGAAAAAATACTATGAGACTACTACACGTCGCGAATTCCTCTTCTCGCTGTCTCTCGCAGTGATGAAATTTCTTGCACATCGAAGGGTCGAATAAAAGTCGCCGCCTAGAAGTTTAAGTTTCAAAATAAAAACATTTTGAACATCAATCAAGCCCCAGCTTCATCTTCTACTTCAGTAGCGCCTCGCACGTCTTCTTTTAGTCACTGTATTCACTGCGGGCGCACACGTAATAAGAGCATCCGTAGATGCTGGAATACAGCGGCAAACATATTTGTCGTGATTATTCGAGATATGTGTGCAATTAATGCATAGAAAATAATAAATAGTTACAAGTAAAGTTGATTTTTTGATCCCAAAGTGAATATTTTAGACAATTTTTAAGAAGTTTATGTTTTTTTTTATTTTTAGTAATAAAACGTTGAATTTGACCTTGTTTGCATTTAATATTGAGTAGTAGATAAGTTTGCTCAAAATATTAATAAAGAAAACAGAATAAAAACGAATTTTATTTAAAATAAAACATAAAACTTAAATGGTCTACATATGTAATCCGCGCGACCAGTTGCGTGACTTTTTGGGGCGCGACCACTGTAGGGTTAATATGGTCCAGGTAATACGTGCAACATTTTAACCGACCTTAACAATAGGAGGTACCGATTACATTTCTTTCTTTTTTGCAGCTAAAGTTTTTAAATTTTTTTGCTTGTTAGTATTTCATAAGAATAATGGAAAACAAGTGACTGCCTGTTAAGGTAGGGCTTTAGGTACAAGGGCTGAAACTTAGTACTGGTAATTAAGTTCTTATTACTAGTCCATTAGGTTCATTGTTCCAATCTAGCGTAGGCAATGGAATGAACTATCTGAAGGTCGACCAAGCCCCCAACATTCACTTGACTAAAGGCTTGGTTTCTTCAAGTTTAAGGGCCGGTTTCGCAAAGAGAGGTAGGGCATATTGTATAAGGGACTAGCCACATTTATTAAGGGTTCAGATTTTCTCCATAGAAAATAACGATTTTGTATGGGACGCGTACGAGTCCGAACAGCTGCGGAAAGCTGAACAAAATCATTGCTTTCTGTGGAGAAAAGCTGAAGGGAGCTAAATAATTGTGGTTAGTTTCTTAAGGCCTCTGCCTCGAATCTTGCGGGCAGCGGGTGGCGGCGGCGGCTGTGCGGGAGCGGCAGGATCTTATTTATAAAATCAAATGAATCTACTCTCGAAAACAGGGCCGCGGGAGTGGGCGTCGAGCGGTGCACTCCATACAAGCGGTGACGCTCCGGCGCCGCGGTCTCCTGGTAGAAGATGGGGTTAAGTTTGTAAAGTTGCAAGGTCTATACGCCTTAAGGTAGTAGTAGCACATTTATCCGTATGGCCTCTTTTTACTATGAAAGAAACAAATACATTTATTAGCTTTCACAGAGCACGCTATTAATTATTAGAAAACCATAACAACTACAACAAACAAAAGAAACGACAACAAACAATAACATCTAAAAAAAATTACAAATACACACAAATTATAGGTATACCTACTAATTATTTACAATACACACAAATTATAGGTATACCCACAGAACACAGAAAGAGTTTCTGTGTTCTGTGGGTATACCTACTAATTATTTACAATAAATATACTAGGTACTACAAAGAATGCCCTATGATAAGCCAAATGGTCCCTACCTCAGCATATGCTCTTGCATCTATATATAACCATATAGATCACCATGTCTATTAAAAAGAAGAAAAAAGGGCAGAAACAAGCAGCTGTTCGTTCATAGTAAAAATAGAGGCGTTCCCTTTACGAGCTGATAAATGTGCTACTACCTTTATACACTGAGTCCTTGTGGTGAAGTGGTTAGTATCGCTGTCCACACATCAATAGTATTGAAAGAGGAATACCAGCAGTAAGCAGTCGGCTATTGTGTCCGATTGCAGCTACTAGTCAAAGCAATAACGGTTTTCTGTGTTGGTGTGCCGTGTCGGTAGCAGTGTCTGTTTGTGTACCACTAGAGCTAAATAACCGACTCTATAGTCAAGTGTTTCGTGCACCTGGATTGGATCGGAAGGAACTGTGTTCGATCCGCAGAGGAGTACAATTTGTGCTCGGCTTAATTGTTAGTAGAAATTGTTTGTTTGAATCACTCTGGCTAGTCGCCATCACCACCATCCACCATCTTCTCAAAGTCTATCGCCATGGCAATAGAGTTAACAGAGGTTAACAGCATTATTGAGTTCCGATAGTTGATAATAAGGTAGTCAGTCCTTTTGTGGTTGCGATTTCCAGGTATAGATTGCTTCCAGCTTTGACTTTATCATCACGTACCGTCAGGTGAGAAGGAGGCCAAGAATAGGCCTATTCGTCCCTTTTCATCAGTTGAGATGAAGGCCAATATAATCCTTGTCAATTAAAAAAACTATCCCTTCTTCAGGGCCATCTTCCCGTAGAAGATTTAGCCGACAGTTATCTCCCGCGGGACTTTAGAGTCCCTGCAGATTAGAGTTGGAAGTTTGTAAAGAAGCGGTAGACCTTAGAGTGCGTCAAAGATAAAAAAGACATATATTCGAGGTAATAATATTCGAGGTAGGCCACAGCAGAATAGCCGCTTGAATTTGGAACAGCCTTATCTGGGGTAGTACCTACCTTCACTTTACAGAAGACCACACTCAGATAACCCTACAATTTTGTAGTATTGTGTTTCTATTGGTGATAAGGTGGCCAGAGTTTCACGAGGTAGAGCAGAGGACTAGGATTAGCAGCGCACGGATGTCACTTCAGTGATGCAAGGGTCTATAGGCTACAGTGACTGTTTTCCAACCAAATAACATTAAAAAAACATAAGGCAGGCGATATGCTTGTCTTCCAACCAAATAACATTAAAAAAACATAAGCTGTGTGAGTAACCGGTGCTGTGAACGCACGAACAAAACAAACGTCCTAATGAAGGAACAGCGAGTCTGTTGTTTCTTCCAGGAAGAAGCCATGGCTCGAGATCTTACCACGCACCTTGAATGTTTTTCTTTGATGGCTTCCACAATGATTTAGCCAATGTCCAAGTTCGGAACCACGCACCTTATTCATCATCATCAACAAAGCAAGTGTCATTTAGTATTCTACAACATTACATTACCACTTAACGCACTTTAATTACTATGGAAAAACTTGGCTTTTTTGAACTCCGTTCTACTACAGCTAAGCTATGCTTTGAAAACAGAGAAAATAACAGACTATACTCCGTAACTGCGTAGCTTACCACACAATTATCTCAAACAAACGCAGCTTTGCCTTTTTAGCCTAAAGCGACGAAACACGTGTTTATGTTTTATTAGAGCCGCCGTTAACATTGTAATAAATTTGAACAGTTTGGTTGAATTTATAGAATAAATTGAACTGCAAAAATCAAACTGTAGAATACTTAATGACACTTGCTTTGTTTGTAAGATGATGAATAGTAGATACAATTGATTGCCCTCAAATTCTTAGTCGGCTCGATATTTGTGTCCTATTCATATACCCTCGCAGTAACAAAATGCCCTTCCGTCCCCCATTTCGTAGAACAGTGCTTTGTACTAAGTCACCCATTTCAAGCTTTACAAGAGTGCCTAATTAATTAACATAGTGTTTAGTATTAAAACCCGCTCAACAAATTCCATAAAACAATACAGTGTTTGATATAAAATATTTTTAGCAAAAAAATAGGACAACCGACTTCAATGCGTACAAATTTAAACTAAAAAGTAAGAAATAAATAATATTTTTATGAATTAGTTGAAAAGAGCGTCATAGAAAACCAAGGAAAGTATTGATACACATTTATAATTCTTTATTTATAATTCAAACTCCGATATATTTGGAGCCGGTGCCAGCTAGCCAAGGAGGATAGTGTTTGCAATTTTCGAACTTCACGGAGCGGCGGATTATTTCTTATCTTCATCATTCATTATTATGTAAGGTTAATGGATTAATCAAGTTCGTATCTATTAGGTAAGTTTATTTTGCTTAGGCTGGCACCGACTCCAAATATATCGGAGTATGAATTATAAATAAAGAATTATAAATGTGTATCAATACTTTCCTTGGTTTTCTATGACGCTCTTTTCAACTAATTCATAAAAATATTATTTATTTCTTACTTTTTAGTTTAAATTTGTACGCATTGAAGTCGGTTGTCCTATTTTTTTGCTAAAAATATTTTATTTTATTATTTTTAGTGGAAATTAATTATATTTTATTGAAAACGGATAGGCCTACTAGGCGCTCATTAAAACTTAATGGAAACTTTAACTAAAACGTTTTTTTTGTTATTACTGATTTGTTCAAAAATATCGATACAATTTATACAGGCCATCTCTGAACTTGACGTACCTAAAAAAGAATCATTAAAATCGAGTCGTAATACTCATAATTGACAAAGTAATCAGGTAACAAACACAAAAAAACAGTCGGATAGAGAACTTCCTCTTTTTTTAAAGTCGGTTAACAAATAATATCACGTCTCAGACCTATATCTCATTACAAATGCCTGCCATTCATTCAAAATGAATGGTAAGTTAATGAACTATGAACCTAGTTATTTAACTTAAGTTCATAAAATAATTTGTCATAGTTTATGTGTTGACTATTGGACCTACTAACCAAAATTTCACTATTGCATATTAGGTAATGGCAAGTTCAAAAAAAAAATTGACATTATTTTTGTGTTCGTGGACGATATTATTATTTCATCCTCAATGAAATTATCATTTTAACAAAAAAGTACTGAACCAATTTCGGTATAATTTATACGGGACCACCTTTGGAGTATGTCCTTCCTAACGAAAAAAGAATCTTCAAAATCGATTCATAATTGACGGAGTAATCGCGGAACATACATACAAAAAAAAAAAAAAAAAAAAAAACATACAGTCGAATAGAGAACCTCCTCCTTTTTTGCTTTTTTGAAGTCGGTTGAAAATAGGTAACTACTTTATTTAAAGATAAAGAGTTAAGTTTGCATGTGGTCTTTACCAGTTTTTACTAGCTGTGTAAAGTTTGTTATTAAAAAAATATTATAAGTCCATTATCATCATCATTTCCGGCCGAGAGATGCCCACTGTTGGACATAGGCCTATAGGCATAGGCCTATTTTAAGTTAATTTATAAGAATTAAGTACTTGTACAAACGTTGGTAAATTGATAAATAAAAAAACTCCTGTTATTATTTTTAGCGCAATTGGGCAGACAACAAAATTTATTAGTCATTTCATGCAAGGATAAAAATAAATATAAACTTTGACAGATACCAACGTGTGATAGCAATAAAGCATACCCTGATAGTAGTTTGTTAGTTAGTTATACCTATGCTAATTAATCCACTTCAGTTAATTTAATTTATAATAGGTTATTGTGTGATGTGTATAGGTATCTTTGTTTATATTGTATTGTTGTTATAAAAATATTTTTAGCAAAAAAATAGGACAACCGACTTCAATGCGTACAAATTTAAACTAAAAAGTAAGAAATAAATAATATTTTTATGAAGTAGTTGAAAAGAGCGTCATAGAAAACCAAGGAAAGTATTGATACACATTTATAATTCTTTATTTATAATTCATACTCCGATATATTTGGAGCCGGTGCCAGCTAGCCAAGGAGGATAGTGTTTCCAATTTTCGAACTTCACGGAGCGGCGGATTATTTCTTATCTTCATCATTCATTATTATGTATAGTTAATGGATTAATCAAGCTCGTATCTATTAGGTAAGTTTATTTTGCTTAGGCTGGCACCGACTCCAAATATATCGGAGTATGAATTATAAATAAAGAATTATAAATGTGTATCAATACTTTCCTTGGTTTTCTATGACGCTCTTTTCAACTACTTCATAAAAATATTATTTATTTCTTACTTTTTAGTTTAAATTTGTACGCATTGAAGTCGGTTGTCCTATTTTTTTGCTAAAAATATTTTATTTTATTATTTTTAGTGGAAATAAAGTATATTTTATTGAAAACGGATAGGCCTACTAGGCGCTCATTAAAACTTAATGGAAACTTTAACTAAAACGTTTTTTTTGTTATTACTGATTTGTTCAAAAAGGATCGAATTTATATCGATACAATTTATACGGGCCATCTCTGATCTTGACGTACCTAAAAAAGAATAATTAAAATCCGAGTCGTAATACTCATAATTGACGAAGTAATCAGGTAACAAACACAAAAAAACAGTCGGATAGAGAACTTCCTCTTTTTTTTAAGTCGGTTAATAAATAATATCACGTCTCAGACCTATAGCTCATTACAAATGCCTGCCATTCATTCAAAATGAATGGTAAGTTAATGAACTATGAACCTAGTTATTTAACTTAAGTTCATAAAATAATTTGTCATAGTTTATGTGTTGACTATTGGACCTACTAACCAAAATTTCACTATTGCATATTAGGTAATAGCAAGTTCAAAAAAAAAATTTACATTATTTTTGTGTTCGTGGACGATATTATTATTTCATCCCCAATGAAATTATCATTTTAACAAAAAAGTACTGAACCAATTTCGGTATAATTTATACGGGACCACCTTTGGAGTATGTCCGTCCTAACGAAAAAAGAATCTTCAAAATCGATTCATAATTGACGGAGTAATCGCGGAACATACATACAAAAAAAAAAAAAAAAAAAAAAAAAAAAAAAAAACATACAGTCGAATAGAGAACCTCCTCCTTTTTTGAAGTCGGTTGAAAATAAACTCTATTAACATTACATAAAACTTAATTTTAGTCGTAAAATTATATTTAATTTAATTTGATTCGATTCAGTTCAATTCGATGCGATTCCATTCGATTAGATTCGATTCAATTCAATTCAATTTCATTTATTTTAATTTGAGGCCTATATCCAACAGTGGGAGTCACTTGGCTGATATCATAATGATGATGGTGAGGAAAATGTTATAAATTATATTTGGGTCTAGTTTTGGTCCAAATTATAATATATACTAGCTGCCGGGCCACGCTTTGCTGTAGTAATTTCATATTACTGACCTGAAACATTGTATCTGCAGTAAAAAAAATGACTACTTATCAAGATAAAAACTATCCTATCTCTTAAGTTGGATCAAACTGCACACGGTGTACAAATTTGATTGAAATCGGTTAAGTGGTTTAGGAGTCCATTGAGGACAAACATTGTTATACGAGATTTATATATATTAAGACATACAACATGTAAACTAAATAACCAACACCCTGAATACAGGTGGTTTAGGATCGGCTTCCGAGTTGATTTCAATATATTTAAAGGATCTGATTCCAAACAAACTGCTTTGAGCGTTTGCGTTTGTGTTAGGGTATTCTGTTAGATGTAACTCGATGGGTGCCTGGAACACTACAGCAATCGACAAAACACAATTGTTCAGGAAAAAAGATTTAGTGAAAATCATGAATAATTACTAAACTTCGACTCGTATCAAAACGGTTTGCATATCAAACAATGCGTTATTTTTTTCTGAAGTGAGATTTAATGTACATTGGCATATAAATCTTCGAAAATACATAAAAAGGGTTAAAAAAACATATTGCCACTTCGTACATTAAAAGGCGTTTACGTTAAGAGTCCTTTGTGGTTTTATTCCAGTAAAAAGTGCGAAAAAATCGAACAGCAATAATCTGTTGCAACGTTGTGCATTGATCTAAAGGATGTATGGCGAATACAGTAATAGTGTTTTGCAGTGATATTACAATTAATAAATGATTGACTAAGAAAATGTACTCTTGAATGCTGTGTTAGTAGGTTGCATGAATATAGTTGTATAAGAATGGGTATACAGTATAATATTTAATATATAACGTAAATATCTCTTTAAGGTACTCGAATTTATTTGGAAATAATCATCACAATATTTTATTATACCTATATATAGTAGGTAATAATATTGTTTGATAGGTGTATTTATAATTTTATGTACATTATTCACACAAGTATATTGTTTTTACTACTTATATTGTATGCACTTCCTATTATTTCTCTTGCTTTTTACTTTTAACTGAATTATCTATGCTTCAAAGTTTTCTCATTGCCCTAAATTGGATAGTAGTAGTAGGTATGCATAGATAACTATGCATTCATATTGAAACTAGAAGCGATTATGCCGATTTGAAATAAATTAACTTGAAGAATTAACTTGTTTTTATCTAGGGATAATTATGTAAATATAAAACAAAATCACTGCAATCAACTAATTCAATTTGTTCATTTACGAAAAAAAACAGTAGTTATTATACACAACGTTATTTTATCTGAATGTGAAACACATAGCATAATTAAATCATTAAAAAAATAATATTACAATCTCAATCTCATTATTCAAAAGGAAGTGGTGGATCTTCCTGGGAAAGATGTCCTGCTACTACATCCTCGTCAGTTTCGCATACCAAAGCTTCATAAAAACCATGGTAGTGACGTGGAATGTCATGAGTTTTACAAAGACTTAACAAGTCTGAGTGCAATGCTTTTGGCACAGGAAATGGTTGACTGCATTGGATCGATTGGAATTTCAGCAGTAGGAGTATATGCAGCACGGAGTATTTGTGCACCTTGTGTACGTCCACTACTCGTCCTTTTCGAGATGATAAATACGAAGGTAAGTCACAAAATATCAAATATTTATTTCTGTACTTGTAATATTTAATAATCGTAGCATTTTAGCTTGCATTCAGCAGCCATGTTGTTAAAGAGTTACTGCCTTCACTAAAACTAAAGTTCAATGATTCTACAAGTTGCTAGAAGAACTAATGGGAAAATACCATTTTTTACAGAAAAACATATACATACAATTCTGACGAAACCAGCATTTCTACCGTCCAAGATCCTAGAAAATATTAGCTGCAACGGGACAAATGAAATTAAGGTCTATTACAAGTTGCGAAAGGGGTAAGAATATCACACTGCTCTGTACCATGAGTGCTGCAGGTGGATGTAACACCATATGGAATACTTTATGGCAGCAGAAGTCCTTCAATTAGAGGCAATTGTTGTTCAAGATCTTGCTGACTCTTTTTCAGAATCGACTTCTGCTGGTGCTATTGACTCCGTATTATCCCTAACAGTTACTGTTGAGCCACAACGAAATATTCCTACTCCAAATACATCCACATTTTGTCCCACTACTTCTGAACCAGCGACTGCATCGTTGTCTCAATTTGATATACCATCAATATCTAAGAATCTGACAAGTATTCAAAATTTCATTCAGATGCCTAAGAAAGTAACTGTAGTTCATGACATAACAAGGAAAAAAAACAGCGCGTAACGATTTTAATATCTACCCCAATTAAAGTTGAAAAAGAAAATAAAAGGAAGGAAAAGCTATAGAAAACAAAGGAAAAGGAGTAGGAAAGAAGAGCAAGCCACATAAGGTCAGTCGTGAGAAGGTTATGAAGAAAATTCTGCAGGACTCCAATGATACTTCGACGTCAGACATGAACACATACGAGTTATGCCAGGATGACGATAGTAACGATGCAGAAGATGCAAGTACCTTGTGTCTTGTATGTGTTGAATTCGGACAAGACAATGCAAAATGGTACTTTTGCATTTCTTGTGGGCTCCGGGCTCATGCCAAATGTACTGGAAGGGACTCTGCGGACAATTATGTGTGCGATATGTGTTGATCACCATTGCCCACGTGCTGATTACAATTGCCAACCGATGTTGGCAATGGTGATCACACTTATTTTTTTAAATTTTATTATACCACAATTAATCAACCAAAGTGATGATATGAAAGTTGATCTCAATTGATAGTTAAGAAAGTAAAGTTTGTAATAAAAACAGAACAATAAATAGTTGATTAATAATAATTTGTAGCACTAACTTTTCTGATATTCTTACAACTGCTTTAATTAGAAAAATAATAATATATTTTTTATGCAGAACACTCAAAATATTTTTATAAATTACAAAATTATATGTTTTAATTATTGTTTAGGACTACTTTGATAAACGTCTATTAATTTATCATGAAAAAATTGTAAGTAGGTAGGTATTATAATATATACTTACAGCATTGTTTATTGAAAATCGATCGATATATTTTTATATCATGGAAGAAAACAATGATTGCTATTATTCGTTAACGTTTAAAATAATGTGTAAAGCAATGTTTATTGTGAATCGGTATACAAAGTTTATTTCGGGGGACAGAACCGCAATGGCCGTTACTTGTAGAATGTTGATTTTTTTTTTTATTAAATGACATAGCAGTATTATTGCGGTAAATAAAATTCAACTAATGAACGGGGAATAACGAGTCTATCCCCATAGTGATTATGCTAAATCAGCCAGTATTTACATTAAATGTATGAAAAAAAATCACAAGGTGTAATAGGTTCTGTAGATTACGAAAATGGCTTAATCGGAAAACGGCTGCATTGGCTATTGCTGTAGTGTTCCAGGGACCCATCGAACTGTATAAGGCAGTATAACTGACACCAACCCTCCTTGGCGACGACTGATATATTTTGATAGCAGCAGTTTAACGTGCTTTCCAAAGCACGGATGAAAATCGAGTTGAAAATTTTTCGGTCACCCATCCGAGTACCAACCGCGAAATTGGTAGCTTAGCTTTCGTGATCATTACGAAACACGCACGAATACGGCGTCATTGACTTAACTCATTCGGACCTATAAACATTTCTATAAACATAGTTTAAAAATACCACAGAACACAGAACCTCTTTCTGTGTTCTGTGAAAAATACTGCTATTTTGAAGTGCTCTTACGAGAGTTGAAATATTAACTATTTATGACAGTCGGTACCTACATTCTTAAAATGAAATTATAATCAAACAATAGCCAAAAAATAAGTGCAGGTAAGAAATTTTCAAAAATATGTAAAAAAAAACCGATGTAAATTACATCCCCTTATTCAAAAATATCAATGAAATATATTTATTAGGCGAAACACTAATTCAGGTCTGAAAGGGTAGCAGCATCTGAATGTAATTGTAGTCTCCTCACTATACTTAGTTGGCAATCCACTTCTCTAGGTTACTCTCTTAGTTTCTTTACCTGACTACGCGAAGCCAAAAGAAAGGGTTATGATCAAGCAGTCTATGTATCTGTTTGTTTTGAGTCGATTTTATCTTGAAAATCCCGATTTTAAAAGATTTGATTCCTTTCTTTTGGAGTTTACTCCTTAAGAATCGATTTGCATATTATAAGGGGCCCGGTATGAGAAAAATGTGAGGAGTAAAATCTATCGATGGATGACCTCGTTACGTTTTTGAAGGTCAAAGTCATAATTGGAACAAACATGGACGCGCGTGGTGCGCGGTGTGTTTTTTCGTAGTCGGGCTACAGAGTATACACTTTTTAACTGACTTCAAAAAAGGAGGACCTCCTCATTTTTTCTCTGTTCTCAATTCGACTGTATTTTTTTTCTTGTTATTCTTGTATAGAAAAGTGCGTTTACTGTTCTGCATCAAAATCAAAATCAAAACCAAGAAGTTCCTTAATTGAATTGACTTAAGACTTATTTTAAATCGTCGTAATGGGGAATATACATGAAATTAAAATCTTTTTAAAAAAAGTTAAAGTAATAAAAATATAGATACTTAATTATAATTTGTTTTTATGTTATGCTTAATTATTATATTTAATTTTCAAAATAGAACGCAACTTCATGTGGTTCTCGTACGGATCGCATGAGCCTACGTGGACGCATTGTGAAAAACTAATCCGTTTAATGCGACGCAAACGATGCTTACATAAAGGCTCTGTCTCAGCTCAGGTGTTACCCGTGTGAATGACTCAGCGGCGTCAAACAATGAAAAACAATTCGGGTTTTACCGTCCTTGCTTCCAGTTGAAATTATGACGACAGTCGATAGATGTCAAGAATTTTGGATTTTTCCTAACCCATAAGCAATGACAATTAGAGCTGTTTTTACGCAATTTACTGAAGTAGCAGTTAATTGAATAATTTCGGCAGTTCTACATTCAAAATGTTAATTTCGGTAATGCTTGTCTTGTCAACTGTAAAAATTAATTATTTAGTGTTGTCTCTCTATCGCTGGCTTCAGAACATTTTCAAGGAAAATCGTAAGGTCCTATTCACATGGCGTTTTTAAACGAGTGGATGACGCGCGTTTTTTTTGCGATTTTTATTTATTACTATTAAATTAGCTAGATTTTTAATTATTATTATTATTATTAAATGAGTTACTTTTTTTTAAGTAAAAATATTTTAGTTCTTATTATTTGTGATTGTCAGTTTATTATTTTTTGTAATTGTAGATTTTATTTTAATTTTGATTTAAATGATAATTTTAAAGCCTTCATTTAACGATTTTAATTTTACCTCTTATATACCGAGGGCAACATTACATGCCGTCCAGTTTTCTCCGAAAATTGCAAATAAATAAAAAGAATATACAAACAAATTTGAAAACTTTACATATATCCGCTATGTATTGGTAACTAAAAGGTTAATTCTATTTTAATATTGATATGGACCTGGTCTGAAATAAATGTATTTTTTTTTGCTTTTTTGTTTGCCAAGGCGCGGGCTGATTGCTTTTATACAATAATGCGCAAGCGGTGCGGGTCGCTAATGTCGCGCGTTAGCGCCAGCCATAACAGCATCGTGCGAGCGGTCAGCGAGCGCTGGGACTCGCCGCTCTTGAAACGTTGGGTGAAATTGCACTCAACGGCTGAAAAATCCCAGTTTGTATAAGTGTCTTTTTTGTATAACTATTAACGCTAGATTAAGTTTCATTGTTACTATTACATATGGATTTTGGTCCGTAATAAAGATTTATTATTATTATTATTATTTTTATATCTTGGCCGGACTTAGTCACGGATATTCAAGCGTGTATTATTCAATCTAAATTGATTTAACCCGAACATCCCAATATTGGAAACTTTGTTTCTCATGAATTCTCACTTTCAGCGGTTTTAGTCTGGCCAAGATAAACAAAACCACTAAAATAACTTTCAGAGTTGTCTTTTATATTGAAGAAGACAGAAATTGCCTTTATAAATTGCGTCTTAAAGTGTAGCAATATTTAATTAAAATTAAATGTGTTATGCCTCGCACGTTTGTACGGAGTCGCAGCTCATTCGCAACTTTGAGTGACATTCAACCACAACCTCATTATTGTGAATGATTGCCGCTCCAATTAGTTGAACTCATCGCTAGGGAAATGTGACTCACGTAAATGCGAATAAACTAAAACTAAGTTACGGTGTTCCCTTTCTATCGAAACAGTGTATTCGAATCAGGATTCTGTGGAATCAGAAATATGTGAAGTTATGGAGACGTTTCCAGAGCGTTCGTGTTTTTTACAAAACGATGGCAAAAGTTACGCAACAAAATGCTTTATTGGTACTTGGATGAGTGACAAAACCTACCTTTCGTCCTCTTATCATGGTCAACTCTAGCCTGTTTAACACCCGCGTGCAATAATAATATGGCGCCCATTATAGAGGGTAAATTTTTCAAATGGGCCTTCAGGGTCAAATCCCAAACTATAAGGAATGTCGAAAAATGCTTAAGGGAAATTAATGGAAATGTTAAATTTTAATAACATTTTCCATTAACTTCCCGTTTATCATTACTTCCCAGAAATCCCAGATCCTTAACTACACTATCGAATAGTGTAATAATACAGACTGTGTTTTTTTTTTGCAAAATCATTGGGTTCGATTCCTGGCTAGGATTATTGATTTTTCAAACATCCAATGATGCAGTTTTTGTTTTAATCAAAATCGGGCTCGCGACTCCTATGAGCATTTTTCGATATTCCTTATAGTTTAGGATTTGGCCCTGAAGACCCACTTGAAAAATTCAGAAAGGGAGAAAAATTGGGAAAGGTGGTTCCTGATTGAGAGCACCATGAGTGTGTTTCGGCACCTCAGATCATTTAAATAATATATGATCTGAGTTCGGCACCCCCCCAAAATACTGAGACCGTGAGCGCTGTGCACCCTGCACTGTGAGATTAGTCGACTAGATTTTTACTAAAGTAACGTTCAAATCATAATTCGTTAGCCGCTTTGCCGCTACGCCATGGTTTATGCTGACACCATAGAGGTAATCTATGGCTGACCCTAAGAACGTACTAAGAAGTAGTCGTATATACAGAATGTAAAAGACATGAACAGTCAAACGAGAACCATGTATTCTGCTCACCGTCATAACATTTTTTTTCCTTTAGACTATACCTGGGAAATTGATAGTTACGATTTTATTGAAGGTCAAAGTCATCGTCGTTCAAGTAGTAGCTCACTCGATGCGCACGGACACTAACGAACGGGGCCGCCGTCTGGCAAAATTATCGCGGTTTTGCGAGTTGCGTGCGAGTTGAGCCCTTTACATTGCGCGGTACAATTTGCAATTTTTTTTAACACCAAAAAATAAAAAACATTTCCCAGCAATATTTTTGTTTGCAATATGTCTTATTTTGATGTATAGAATACATGGTTCTCGTTTGACTGTTCATGTCTTTTACACCCAGTAGTATACGTAAAATATTTTAATCTATAATTTTATAAAATAAACTCTATATCTTGTACCGATGTAAACAGTCATAGAAATTGGAAATTCAAGAAGATACAACCAAATCAAGATTAGAACAAGATTAAAGATGCGTTGAATATTCGACCCCACATTTGGTTAAACCATATTCGACGTATGTCTACTTTAAATCCTTTTCCACAAAATTAAATTTCTGAAATGAAACGAAGAAATCAGTTGTCTATTAAAATCTATTTCATAATTACAATCTAAATTCAACAAACCTTAAAACTCTCATTCTTACAATTACCTTATCACAATGCCTTAAAGCTGAAAATGATTGCGACGGTGGCTCACGTGAAAGCACCTTCATTTCTTACAATGTTCAGGATATTGTAATAAGAAACTGACAACGTTTATCATTTTTTCTTGCCATAGAAGACTCTCTACAACATAATAGATTATCTATAGATCCGTATTGTCACATAAACTGTCCATATTTATCTTTAATCCAAATAGCATTATCGCTATAACATTAGCTAGTATTTGTAATTGCGAGGAGGAATGGCCGTTGAAGCGGAATGGCCTTCAAGTTTACCAGGAGACGCAATGTTGGTAGGCCCCCCAATGGTAAAGGCCGCGGGAAGCCGCTGGATGCGGGCAGCGCAGAACCGATCACGTTGGGGATCATTTGGGAAAGCCTATGTCCAACAGTGGGGAATTCTACGCTGAAATGATGATGATGATTTGTAATGCATTATTTTGCTCATATACTAAAACGACTTAACTCATGGACAAACAAGACAACACTACATAAAACAGTGGTATTTTTTTTATTCTAGTCTTTGTTAAGTTGAAGGTCTATTTTCCCAGGACTGACGTTCGACAGTCAAGCGTGTAAGCTGCCTAGTTCTTTAGTAACTTCATTAATTATTCTACCTAATTACCACTCGACAAATGAAATAAGCTTTCACTCAGGATCTGGACGTCCATTTAATGGAACACTTGTTAGATATTACAATATCCTGCACAAAATTATAACAACATATTCTAGACCAGCACCTTAGTATGTTAATTTAAATAGCTATTATATACATAATTATCAATTCTATTATATTTGGTGTTAAACATAAGCAAGTATTCTTTTACGACATAACAGTGTAGGCACTCTGTAGCAATTAAATTTCATACATGTTTTAATAAAACATGGACTAGTTATTTTTGATAATATTAAAATTAGATTTAAATATTATCTTTTAAATCACAAAGGCTCAGGCCCTAGATAGCTTCCTTCCATGTCACTAGCAATAAAATACAAGCCATTTAATTCCTTTACTGTAATATACAAAGCAACAAAATATATCATTTTGTCTTTTTTCTACGGGATACCAAAATACGTCTTTCAAAAGAATTATAACTTTGAACAACGTTAATTTGCAATTAACATTAATTATTTTGTCCTCCTTACATAACCTGAAGCATGTTCGTTTGTGTATTTCGACCTAATTAAGCAACCACAATCATAAAAAATGTTTTAGGAGCACATACCTACTAAAAAGTGAATATTTTTTTGAACTTTGTGCACATTTTACCCGAAATTGAAGAAAGGCATTTAATGCCTAACACTTCTTAATTAGTTCATATCATTTGTCTATATTTGTTTATACTTTTTTTCGTATGACCCACTAGGGGTGACTTGGACACTTGGTTTTCCACTTGGACCTTCCACTTGGGAATATCTATTATTGGGTTATATACATAAAAAAGTAATTTTATATAAAAAAACAGTCTGCAATAACACATCACTCATGCTTTAGAGATCCAAGCTGGAAATTAAACCACTTCTTCTGTACATTATTCGATTCATTTTGCCAAAGGCATTCTATTCTACGCGGGCAAAAAGCGTGGCGATGACGTCACAGGATGCGGCACGGAAAATCAAATAATAGGTAGTTAGCTCACCTTCAAAATTCTAGACTAATTGTGTCTCATTTTTTTTTAATATTGCAGATTGTCTCTGATGACATTTTCTGCGCCACCGGGTTTTTAAGAAGGCGAAGACCTTGGAGGGTCCTCAAGCCTGTAGGTCGAAAGTTCCTAGGGGATTACTGGGCGACCGAGAATCTCCCCCGTGGGGAGTCTCTCGACCGCCTAGCGTCATTAGGGCGTCCGTGTCGGAAGAGGGGCTCGTGTATTTATAGAAACTACATCTAAAAACAAGGCCGCATCGCATCGGGTCATGTATTATAGATGTCCGTTGTTCACCTAGTGACAACAAGTGCTCGCAGATGAGATTGTTCATGGATACCCTAGTGGACATAAATATAATATTTAAATTATATACAATCTTAGATACTAGCAGGCTTATATTATAAATATGTGCGTATTGTTCACAACATACACATATTGGAATACAAAAGGAATATTTTAATTTATATATACATACCTATAATAAGAAAAGGAAAACATTGTTAATAGTATTACTAATCTACATTCGATTTTCGAATTCATTCGTAATAGATTAAGGCTTGTTTTTAACTGAGCTTCTTAGACATATTATATTATAAACAATACTCATTGAGCTGTGAAAATATCAAAATTTGTCAACAGATTATGAGTTTATAAACCAAAACATATTTTAGCTGGTCATTGTATTAATTTAATAAACATCCGATATTACAAAAATATCATTTGGGTATTTGTCATGACTTTACAATGTAAAATATTTTTTTTATTCTACAAAGCTTTATTATCTTAATTACTACAGAAATATTGCCACCACCTTTTTAAGTATTTACTGCTTCGTACATACACGGTTGTGGTCTTATTTGGGTTAATATTAGGTGTATTCTTCCACAAAAACAATATATTGTGGAGGAAGAAGTATATCCGCATCATTTTTTTTTAATTTTGATCATATAAACTTTATCAAGTGAACAGTTGGCTAATATCCAGCATTAGCCAACTGTTCACTTGATAAAGTTTGCCCAAAGCCCGACGGCATGAGTTGACGGCCATGCCGGGCTGGTGTGGATTCACCCTAACCCTGCACCTGATCAATTTTTTCTGCACAATTTTCAATGTCGACGGGTAAAGATTACCTGTCACTTTTTATATACTTATATATCGACAATACGTCAGCTAAAGGATGTATTTTTATTTAATTTATTTTTTATGCTTGTCATCTTAACCCTACTAAATGTAGAGCAGTTTTTGTTATAATTAGTATCAGTAATGGGAGTTTCTCCAACATTACGGTACAGGCGCTACTAATTAGGGCCTTGAAAGCTTGTGTCTACCTACAATTCTTTTTAATGTTCTTCTTCTTCTTAATAATGGCTTTCATGGGCTTGCGCATTTAGCCAATATCAAGAGAATAATGTATCTAGTAAGTAACAAAAAATTATACTGTAGATTGATTTCAAAATGGAGTCTCTCAACACGTTTTAACAATATTGGGAGAAACTCAACAATCCTTGTATTATTTGTTCCGCATCTTGACATTACATTTTTAGAAACACGATACACGCAAACACGCCAAAATATAAAAAGCATTGGTAAGTGAAAAAGTCAGAAAGAATAGTAATTCTAAATTACGCCACCATGAAATTAATTTCACGACTCCAACTTAATCACCAGCTTGAGTTGCAAACTGCGTCGCGCGGATAATTTCCGTAAACAAATGAACTTCGAGTCACTTTTGTGTGACAGGTGGTGGCATGTTCACGTGTTCTGTGTGTTATGAAGAAGTTTTCGTTTTGAGAAGTAAAACAGGCCAGTACATTGTTACGAATAGAAGGAATAACGCGGGGAAAACCACACGGGACAGTTTGTCTATTTCCCTCCACAGCACCCTCTCTTGACCCGTATCTGCATCCAGCCACGCGACCTGAAATATAAATCATGTTTTAGCAATAAATCACATATCTTGAATACTGGATGCCTTTTGCAGAAACAAAGAGCTTTGCGAATCGCAGACCAATATTTTGCACCAAATCATGCATCTCGCTAGTAAGCCAGTAGGTATTGTTAGTCACATTAAGTAAGTGATGGTAATTTTTTTTAAAAACAATGCAACCTGTATTGAAAGTTCTAGGTACGTAATAAAATTACAGCGGTAAGGCAATCGCTATTGCTGTGGGTAGCGAATACCGCTGCCGTATGCGGTATTCTCACTGTTCAAACCTAAGCGGATTTCGCTACCTGGATGGGTAGATAAACATTTCGCAATGACCAGCGAAACTTGACTAATGAATAGGCAGCAGTCACTTTCGTGCCGTCCTTGAGTGCACATCAGCATATCGTGCGTGACCAGTGAATTAAAGCATGTTATTTTTAATAATAGATAGTGATGAACTGGATACTAGCGAAACCAGTATCGCAAATCAAGTGAAACTTTACCGCATACCCAGGCGATAATGGCGCAGATTCCGCTTTGATGATAGCTGCGAAACTTCATACAAATTCCCGGCGAAACATCGCTTTATATTTTCCACTAGCCATGGTGGTAGGTACCCTTTATTACTATTTAGGTGTATGTTGTAGTTTTATAAAAGCCGGGTTGGTATACAGTATATGTCGAAATCTAGTTTCGAAGTTACCGAATAGGAATTAGTTACCAAATTTCCACATTCATTACAGTGACAATCTGTAAATGAATATGTGCAAGTTTAAAATGAATATGTGCAAGTTTTTTAGGTTTTGAATGTGCTTTGTTCTTTATATTGGCAAACTGTTGTTGGCTCGGAATCCCAACATTGATTTTATGAAATTTCGGGAGCAAAGATTTTATGAAATTCTATTGGTGGATTTTTACCTCGTACGCTCTGCTGCCTCGATCTACTCCAATAGACAAGCAGCCTATGATTAGTACGACAAAGTAGATTGGCCTGACTTGGGAGTTTTATTAGCCGTTTTACTCCTTGATTAATAGATAAGGACTAAATTTGAAATACCACAATACAGCAATTTTGAATTGAAACTGTCAAACTGCTCGTTTCCAGTGGCGTTTAGTCCTCAGAACTTTAATCATTAGCATGTCTGTTATATGAACTGCATTACTGTGCCGAAATGCAAAACTAAATACCCAGACATTATATGAACTGCATTACTGTGCCGAAATGCAAAACTAAATACCCAGACATTATATGAACTGCATTACTGTGCAGAAATGCAAAACTAAATATCTTTAATTACCTTTAATTATGACCAAAGCGATATGGTAAGGACCTATCCTTAACATATCGCTTGTGATTGCTAAGGTGATCTTACACAGGCTTAGAAAAAATTTAGTCAAATAAAATCAGCAGTATTATTGACGAAATAACAAGAAATATCGGTGTTTATTACACATTAAGTAAAGTTCAATTATAAATTTTGGACACTCAGTTCCTGGAAAGACATTTGCCATAATAAAAGTATACAAAAATAGGGAAAATGTAAAGAATTGCTTGCCCCCCCCCCCCCCCCCCCCCCCCCACTCGGTAGATATCTACCGCGAGATAATTAAAATCAATTGTGTCTGGATATTATTAATCATACACAGGTCACAAGAAATTTTATTAAGTTAATACTCACTTAAATCCGGACTAAAATTATATAGATTCGTTTCGTTGAAACTGAAATTCGAGTAAATTTCGTTCATTATTTAAAACGATTTATGGAATAAATATTAGTCGCCGCTTACAAAATGGAAAATTCTGTATAATAAAGTACCTTTAACTGGTTGTTCTAATTTAAATTCAGTTGTAGACTAAAATACTTTTTGCTAGAATTCTGTTTGAAATTGACAGAGACGTTTGAGATATCTTAAAATTGAAAATTTAACCGACGAAATAGCTTAAATAGATCGGATCTAATGAATACGCGGGGTCGAATAACTAATAGCTTGTTCTAAAATATTATATTTTAAAATTCGTTACAAAAATATGAACTGCTAAATTTTGTAGTAAACAGTGCCAACTTACTTAGTAATTACTACCACTGTAAGCATGCTTGCAAATATCCATAGAATTTATGGTGACATTACTGGCGAGCAGTATCCTTCGTAGCTACAGACTTCACTAAAGTACCTTTGAAACCTCTATCTGAAATATTTTAAGTTCTATTATTTTGTTATGTCACTACACTACAATTGCTTCCACTTGATTTTTGCACTTTTCATACCAACATTTTTTTCTTCCATTTTAAAATACATGCACATTCTCATTTCAATATTTTCTCTGTTAACGCATACCGTGAAAGGCTTTCTTCAACCAGTAAGAGGCATGTTGAGATAAGCTGAGGCAAGTGTCGTTGCGAAACACTAACCCAATCGACTACAAACAACGAATATAAGTTTTAGTATTCATTCCACTCCGTTTACTATTGCGAACAGGAATACCTTTGTTCAATGCGGTGAACACGGCTTTTATGTAAAATGAAACTGCGAGGCACAAAATAAAATGAACACAGAATTATTATTTTGGATATTTCTGTTTGTTTGTTATTTTGTCTCAATAAATATTTCTTTCTTTCTTTCAAATAAAGATTCACACTTTATGAGTGAGAGCAACAAAACTTGATGGCAGGACTTAATTAACCATCATCTTTCTTTCTTTCTTTCCACCACCTTTCTTTCTTCGAGTGACATCTCTTACCGGAGGACGGCTATTAAAATTTTGGATACAGCTGCTCGGAATAGGGGCTTTGATCTGAGATTGAACGAAGTCCGTGGATATTAGAGCCCTAAGTGCGTCTCCTTTCGCTGGTCCTTCAAATCCAGGGCAAACCTTGATCCTCTCTTGTGTTACCACATAACTCTTGCATCAGCACAAGTTGCTCCCGAGTTGATACCGAGAAAACGCCTACACCGATTTGTAAAATTATTTTGTTGTTTGAAAAAATTTACTTTTCTACTAGTCCCATGAAAATTTTACAAGACTATAAAAATATGATTTTTTTCAACTTTCCAACTTTATATGTCGATATCTTCGAAAGTTACTTACCAATTTCGATGGTTCTTTTTTATCTTAAAGTTCAAAGTTTCGAGTTTTCTAAACTCACCTTACTTCGTTTCTTTGGCACCACCCTCAAAAAAATATAGTTGGGATTTAGTTTTTTTTAAACATACAGTTTTAACTTTTCAATTTTTTAAATTTTAAGTTTTTTATCATTGTGCATTACAGCATAAAATGTCAGTGTAAAATTGTTGAAGAATACATTGAATTATTTACTACTTATTGGCACCCATAAATACGCTAGCCTTCTGAACTTTATTATGTTGTAGCGAAGGGTAAGCAATAAAATAGGGACTAATAGTTTTGATACTTTATTACGGAGATGTAGAGTCAACTCTGTAACTCAAGACGTATAGTAGAAATCTCTAAGCTCGCACTTAGATTTACGATTCATTTTACAGTTTTTACTAAACTGTGAAATTCAGGTATACTTTGACAATATAATGCAGTCGCAATTACGATTGGGTGTAGAAAGAATTGTTAATATGCTGGTAACATTGTTGCTGCCAAACATTTACTGGGATTTTTGTTATAATAATCAGTAAAAAAATTATGAATTTTATTTTATTAAAGAAAATACGAAGGTAACGATTGCTAATTACTCTACAGAAGATTTAAAGTACTCTTAGGACTGCTGGGACATAGCTTAAATTTTACAATTATTAAGTATTATCACCTATGTACGTCACTTTGTATCATGCGTCGGTGAAATGTAATGTAATGTTTCGAAACGAACGTTATTTCGGTCGACCTTTAGCTCGCAACAGGAACTTTTCACAAACATTCAACAACTTCGCAAAGAGCACCGTCAATTGAGATCAGCGGATAATTGATAAAGGAACATCCGGTATTGGCACTGTTATTGAGATTATTTTCTAAGAGCTTTGATCAATGTATTGAAAAATAACAAAAATGTAATTATTGGTCGATAAGTGAGTTTGCGTCGGTGGCGTAGTGCTAAGGGCGTTGTCTCCCACCCGCCACGCCGCCACGTACCAATGTGTTTTCAAATTTTGAATTTATATATACGTACGTTTAATCGACGCTTTTACGGTAAAGGAAAACATCGCGAGGAAACCTGCACACACCTATCAAGAAATTCCTCGGTTGTGTCTAAAGTTGACCAACCCGCACTTGACCAGCGTGGTTGATTAAGGCCTAATCGCCCTTAATGTGGGGTAGGCTCGAGCCCCTCGGTGGGGACATTGTATGAGCTGTTGATGATGAAGTGAATTTTCTTCTTCTTCTTCATGCACTGGTCCCAATTCATTTGGGTTCAGTGCAATACGTCGATATACTGCTATAGGCTTAGTCATAGCCTTATTTTGTTTAAGAAATTCAAGGCAGAGTATACAGCTAAAGACTTTACCTGGAGTATGCTTTGGCGACGCTCAACGCCGACAAGATGAGGAGCGCTATGAGGTGCTGATGGAGCAGGATGTACTGCTGGCATGGCTGCTGGAGGGGACGTGGGGGAAGTAAGGTCTACCTTACGGCATCTTACACCACTACCTTCCCACGCAGCGACTGTGCCGCACGATCCTTTCTCTCCGTTTAATCGCTGCGGAATATAAATTATAAGACTAAAAAGGCAACTTTAAACACATTTATGAACTTTCTTTCAAGCCAACCTTCGTCATTTTCTATATAATATATATAGGGTGTAAAGAACATGAACAGTCAAACGAGAACCTTGTATTCTACTCACCATCTTAATTTGAATATATAATCACCACTTAAATTGAAAGCAATATCTGTAATTACCTATATAACAATAACATAAAATGGTGGTAAGTATCAAAATTTAAATTGCTTAGTTCAATAATATGATTAATTAAATTATATAGAAAAGCTTTTCACAAGATCAATAATCCAAATGCGTGGGAGTAATAACTACCCAAAATTTAAGCATATTAAAATGTAACTTAAATTATATTGATAATTATTTATTGATGTTTTAAAATCATTACGAAATTGTAAGCTGTGGATTTTCTTTCGTCATTTCTTCTCCATATCAGCATAATAATAATTATTCGTCCCAAATCGGTGGTAGGGCTTTTGACGATTTAAAACTACTTAGCAAAGTCCATTTCAATAAAGAGCTTTTTCATTTTCATTTCTCATCATCATTTTTTTTCCCTTAAGGCTATACCTGGGAAATTGATAGTTACGATTTTATTGAAAGTCATATTTTTTTATGAAAATATATTCTATACATTATTTCTTAATTATTGTCCAAAGAAACATTATAATTTTTTTAGTATTTCACAAAAAAAAAACAAAAAATGCCATTAAAACGTGAGCGTTCAATGTAGCTCACTCGATGCGTACGGACAGAAACGAAGGATCGTTTGTGGAAGGAAAATTATCGCGGCTTAGAAAAGTTGCGTGCGAGTTGAACGCTTTACATTGCGCGATACAATTTGCATTTTTTTAAACACCAAAAAATAATAATCATTTTCACCAGCAATTATTTTTTGAAATATTTCTTATTTTGATATATAGAATACATTGTTCTCGTTTGACTGTTCATGTCTTTTACATCCTGTATATATAAAGGACTTGACAAAGTATTGATACAAAGTTACTGCTTTTTGTATGCCGTAGATTCAGGCATACAAATTGATTTATAACTACAACCTGTACTATGTCAAAATAGCAACATATGCATTTCACATACAACATCCATTTAGGTTTCTGTAACACACAGAAGACACATAAAAAAAATAGTGTCACTTTTAGGACCGTTCAACATTGTTAGTAAATAAGGAGGGATCTTATTAGACCTGGATCCCCTCCAGCAAATTAATCTTAGTCGGTACATAAGAAATAATTACCACTGGAATTATTCTTGGCAACTCCTGTGCTTTGCTCTTGTTTGTCTGGTATTGTTTGTCCAATACCTTAACCACAACGAATTCTCCTAAGGCGGCGAATACGAACATCATGCAGCCTGCCATCCATAAATCTAAGGCCTGGAACAAGATTACAGTAGTAGAGATCAGTATTTAAATTGTTAAAAAAATAGCCCCTTACCACCAGCATTATCATACTGTTCCTTCTTTCTAACTCGTTCCCAATTTATTGTAGGTCAGTACAATATACATTTTTCGTTTATGTCTTTCTTCCATTCATCTCTATCAGCTGTCATCTCATCACCTACTCAGTTTTCATTCATATCATTCGTCAGACAATCCATCCACTTCTGCAGTCTTTCTCTTCAGCCCCACCCCTCAACATTGAAATTTGTCACTCTCCTAGTCGCATGTGTTTGATTTCTTCATAAAATGCATTCTTACCAAGCCAAACTATCAATCAGGTATAGGCAGTCTGAATATGTTATAGTATAAAAACTTTCAAATGAGTTTCATCTATTAAAGAAATTGGTGAAAATGGCCGCGTGATGCCGGCAAAGTAGAATAGCATCACCCCATATCCTCCAATGGGTGTCGTAGAAGGCGACTAATGGATCAGCAAAGGGGTTTTGATCACCTTATACTCCATCCGCCAATCCGCATTGGGCAAGCGTGGTGGACTACTGCCTAAACCTCCTTCGATAGCAAGGAGAGGCCTCGTGTCCCAGAAGTTGGTCGAATTATGAAGGCTGTTGTGATGGTTGTGATTAAAGAAATTACTCACTTTTACATAAGCCACCGGAGGAATATCAGCTCTTAGCCCAGTGAACATGGTCACAAGAGTCAACATGCAGGTGACTAATAAAGTCACTCTCCCAGGAATGGCATCCAGGTCTAGCCAGAAACTAAACCAGGATAGCATGACTACTAAAGAAGACGGAGCGAAGGTCTGGATTAAATGATGTCCAATCTGACGTTCGAATCTGAAGTACACTACTAATCTAGAGTAGTTACCTGAAAAGAAAAACTTATAAAAATAACAGATACAAGAAATACTGATGAACTGACCTTTGACTTTGACTTGCGTAAAATTATCCTAAAATTAGTCTTTCGTTGTACAGAGCACAAAGCTTTATACACTTTCTTTGTCCACATTATTCTCCGAAACCACTGAATTAGTTATAATGAAATTTCGTAATCGTGTTCGGCTTAGTCCAAATCAGACTATAGAACAGTTTTTGCCTAGATTATTGACCTCAACATTTTTTTTGCAATTAAATGTTTATAATAGGAAGTTAGTATGAAATTACCACAGCAACGCGTAACTTGGTTGACTAGTTATTATAATTATAAAACTAGTACGTTTCCACTTCAGTATTTTATTGCATCTACCTATTAGGTTTGTGGTTGATTAAATACTTGAAGTCTTCACTATAAATGATCTTTATTTCTATTTAAATACAAACATAATTATTATAAAGACATGTGCACGCCTTTCAAGCTAATTATTATTTCATATACGATCGAAAATATCACACGAACAAACACTCTCTTAGAAAAGGTCGACGGCGCCGCGATCGTGCGTTCTTAATAACAATCACGAAAGTTAAGCAACCAAGTGCGCGGTCAGTACTCGGATAGGTGACCGATAATTGTTCAAATCGATTTTTCTCCTTCTGAAAGCACGTTAAGCTAATGGTCCACGGTACTGTCGAAAGATAGCAGTCGTTCCCTTGGAGGCTTGGTATCAGGCAGGCGGCAGGCCGTAAAAATTGGAGCAGCACAAACTGGGGTAGTGCCTCCACCTTACAGAAGACCACAGTCAGATAACACTACATTTTTGTGGTGTTGTGTTTCAGTTGGTGAGTGTAGTTGCCAGGGCCCATGGGGTGGGGTTCTCCTCATGGGGGACCCTGGTAACGTGGTGGGGAAACTTTCTCGGCGGGTGTGTGGCTTTTGATGTCAAGTGTGCCCCCTTGGCATTCGAAGTCACATGCCATCGTTGAGTTGTTTTTGTTTTCCCACCACGGCTAGTTCTGGACGGCGCTTTTCAGAGCCACGACCGCGCCCGAAGTCCCCCGGTGCGGTCCGATGGCTCCTCCCGGTGTCCTCGTTTGGAGGACGCGCCAGGTCGAGCAGCCGTCGGTGTAGGAGAGTCGGTAGCCCCTGTGGGCTGCTGGCCACCAATTGGTGCACAAGGAGTGCCTAGACGGGCAGCGTTGGGACGGTCTCGCTGTAGTTACGCTCACGTGCGTAGATCCCGAGCCGTCCCGCAATAGCGCACTGGAGGTCAGTCCGGGGAGGATGTTTAGTGGGTATGGAGGGAACGCCTTTACCTCGAGTCCCACATATCCCCTGCAGTTAGTAACACCCCGCAGGGACAATGCGTGAATGAATTTGGCCTCCCCGTCACCATAAAAAGGGCCCACGGGGTAGGTACTGAAGGATTGGCAATGCACGAGTGTCATCTCGGTGTTGCAAGCATCTATAGGCTACGCTGACTGCTTATCACCAGACCTCATGCTTGACTTTCAACCTCTTAAAAAAAGGGAATGACATGTTTTTTAATTCTATTTCAATTCATTAAATTATGGAGTAAAGCATGTTGGAGCAGCTATTAATATTTAACAATTGAATGAAATGAATAGAATAATCTTCTGGAATAACAAATAATTTTAATCAAATCCGTTTTTCATACAAAGTTAAAATATAGAGCAGTTTTCCACAAATCAAATAGAGAATTCGAATTGCAAGTATTTCTTGATTAATTAAGGAATAGATCTAAAAACAACGTGCCGTGAATCTTCGGAAGTCGTTTTTCTTGCAGAGACAAAAAATATGGGACGAATGAATTTAGTTTCTTAACGACATTCATGACGGATGAGCTATTTTTTGAGTATAATCATATTATAACGACCATTTTCAACGCAATGTAGGTACTTGATTTCTATGAGCTAAAATTTTGTACACATATTTTATTTGTATAAGATTATAGACAGAGAAAAAGTCCGTTGCAAATATGTTTTATATAAATCATTAATATCTAACGCAATTCTATACGAAAGACAATAAATCGAGTCTCAAATTACTTTAGCAGTCAAGTTTCTAAACAAGAATTAAACGCCTTTGAATTTTGCTTATGATTACAATAAAATTAATAAAATATTTACGCCAAAGAAAACGGTAAATATTATAAGAGTCGTAGCTAGGGTTCCAATAGTTAATTGGCATCAAATTTAAAACGTTTGCACCAACACTAACAAAAATAACTACAACCAATTAAAATTGAATTACAAATGCCAGAAACAGGCCAGAAAGGCAAAATTCAACGGTGCTACAATACTTTATCAGTTCATCTATGAAGGAATAAATTATGTTGTATTTAAGAATATATTTAATTAACATTAGAGAATTTAGTTTCAAAATAATTATTTAGTAAAAGTTTAAAAACTGTAACCCACCTCCTGTGTAAAAAAGGATTTTAATCGGTAAAAATCGGGGTTTACAAAGTAAAATCGAATCCTCCTATTGTTACAGGAGGTTAAAATTAATCCTTTGATACCCGACTATACTAGAAAAAATACACTGAAAAAAAATCGACCTACCTCAGACGGGAATCGAACCCGGAATCTTCCGCAATCCGGGCGGCTGCGTACCACTACAACACCGAGGCACTGCTTTTCGCTGTCGAAATTTGTCTTCTAAAATATTTATTAAAATATTTTTGCAAATATTTAACGCCCAGTTAAGATGAAACTACCTTACATTATGGAATAATTATTGAGTTTACAAACGCGTAAATATTTTTAATACTAGAAAAAAAATACGTTAAAAAAATTAAATTTAATATTGCTACTAACAATTTATGGTCTGAAAATAAATATTTTTTATTTGTTATCCTTCTTTTCGACTTCGCCGTAGTCGGGAAAAAAAGAAACGTTGTTTTATATACACAAAAACAACTGACTCTGAACTGAATTGATCACTTGTCTGAATCCAGAATTGAACGGACTAAAATCCGGATAAAAACCTGTACTTTTTAAGCACCAATCGATAGTGTTGATTATTACAATTATTTTATTTCAAGTAACAAAATTATAAATGCACATTTGAAGCGAGAGTCTAGCTAGAATGATCATCATCATTATAATATCAGCCGAGAGAGTACGCACTGTTGCACATATTCTAGCTAAAAGGATAAAATAATACTATTTCAAAAAACTTGATTGTCTTTATTTGATGAAGAAGCTATTTATTACCCAGATACCGTACAGTATAATAGTATATATACTAAACAAAATATTTATAATTTTATGAATTCGACGCCACGTAATAACTTCATCATAATTATTGATCACTTAACGATTTGTTTAGTAATTTGAGAATTTGTTATAATAATAATCGTCTATTAGTAGTAGCTGAAGGTAATGCGTATATACGCTACATTCGACGATGCAATTCACGAGAGCGTTCTACATTTTGTGAGAGCTCCAATTAGTAACTTTACATACCGGATCAAAGTGAGGTTAAGTGCCTTTTATTCACGAAATGTTAGCATATTAAAATATATACGACCCTTTGTTAGTGGGATAAATCCCGAAGTTTTCCTGACGCAAAGGATTATGCCCTTTTGTTTATTTTGAGGGACTCCGTGTATTATTGGCTTTTATTGTGTTGGGAATTTAGGAAATGCTTCTCCTTTAAACCTACACAGCTTTACGTAAATAGTAATCCAACAGTTGCTATTGTTATTATTCACGTCTGTCTTTTGTTTTCCTATTCCTACAAGTACTTTCTCTATGCTTTTGTAAAGTTTGTGTACTGATTGTTACTATTGCCTAACTAGTGCATTGGATTATTAGACGATCGAAGATTTTGACTTACTTCTATTAGGGGACGGATAAAGGACTGAAGGACAAAAGTTGACTTACCCCAAAGTGGAACCAAAAAAATTGAGACAATATGCGTTAACATGAAGCTATTTATGGATATCATTAATGAAATTCAAGTTTATTTTTTATGTGATGTTGAATTTAGTATGAGTACCAGTTTCATTAATGAAGTTTCATATAAATAATTTAGGATATACTTCAAATAACTAAGTTATTAGACTAACCATCTTTATCTATCATGTAACCATTTGTTTCTTCTAGCCGCAATGGTTCTCCAATGTGATATTGCAGCAATTTTAGTTCGGGATTTATTGTCACACCAGCTTCACTCCACCGAAACCTCACCTTCTGGTTGCTATATGAAACTGTAATGAAAGATACTTATTATGCGTTTTTTCAAGTCATAAAATTCAAGGACGTTATTAAAATAAGCTGTATTATGTTAAGCTATGCTTGGTATTTCAGAAATAAATTCCCTTAGATAATTATGTAATTTTAATATGCAAATATTTTATAATTTAAATGTCTCAGTACTCAATAAAAGATTTTTGAGACATTTATTTGAATCTTCAAATAAAATAAATAAAACATCAAGCCTTGAAAATATTCTCGATCGTCTGTAATTTTCAACTCAAGACTTCACTTCCAATAATATCAGATAGATGTAACGTCAAACCAGATTTATTAAATTATTCTTTCGGGCAACTCAACAAGGGTAACTATTTTTATTTGAAAATATCGAATCCACTGATAGTTTCAAAAGAAGAATGTGGAGACTATTTACACCTTAAGGGACTAGAAGACAAAGGTCATATGATAGGATTAAGGTTGGGTGTGGTAGAAATACGGAAGCCGAATAAAATCGGTAGAAATACGAGCGTTGCATTTTTACACATTTTATTCTATTTACATCAGTTTGTCTTGTTTGTCTCTTTTATTAAAATCATGCTCCGTAGGCTTAAATAATATGTGGGGTGAAAATAAAAGAGGAAACGAAGAGCTACACATACAGTTCGGTCATGTAAAAATTTTTTTTTTAGTTATTGCTGTTAGAAGCGTCGGTGGCTTAGTGCGTAAGGGCGTGGTGTTTCACCCGGGAGGCACCGGTTCGAACCCCGCCACGTACCAATGTATTTCAAATTTTCAATTAATATGTACGTTTAATCGACGCTTTTAAGATGATCGCAAACATCATGAGGAAACCTGAACACACCAACGTAGAAATTTTCAGGTTGTGTGTGAAGTCGACCAACCCACACCTGGCCAGCGTGGTTGACTAAAGCCTAATCGCCCTTAATGTGGGGTAGGCTCGAGCCCCTCGGCGGGGGAATTGTATGAGCTGTTGATGATATTGCTGTTCGACGAGAGACGTTGTGAACATCCTCTAGCCTGTAAGAAGAACCGCTCGTAGAGAGTTTCTAGTTGACAAGCATCTCCCACGAGGGAGACTTATTGTCATATAGTGTCTCCACAGGGTTAAGGGAGTGACAGACCGGAAGGAATGAGTGAAAGAAATTGATGAAAAGGATGTTATGGAGATAAAGTGCGTGGCCAGGCACGACCTGGCTCTACTAACAGAAATCAGCAACGACTCGTAAGAGGGGGAAATGTAAAAGGAATGTATGTTAGGATTCAAGCAAACGTAATTTGGGAGAAGGGCGTGATCTTATGTGAGTACGTATGTAAATATGTATTACGATCGTATGTTATTACTTATTAGTAAATACAATAAATTCACTCACAGCTTTCTATATAAATTGGACAGGACTGTATATCCATAGGATATAGTTGGAATTCCATCTGACAAGCGATGATGGCGTGCATCCTTGCAGCATATCTGACCGTTTGATTCCTGTATAAGGTCACCGAAGAAAACTTGTGTGTTAGTTCAGCGATTTCTGTAGGCAAAAAGGCAGGTTGTTATTTCCACGTTGAAAAGTTGTTCTTGACTTAAAATTGCTTTCTACTTCTAGCAGTATTTTGAACGTGTTCTCATCACATTGTCACACTCATGCTAAGATTTTTTTTCGATCCAGTGAAGTAGTTCACCATTTTTGTGCACGGTGGACGTCTTACGTGCAGCCATAATATCTTCTAAAATATACGTGAAACTCTATCAAGAAGAAGTAAACAAAATTTCTCATAATCCCTCCGAGCGAATATTACCGAATGTGGTGCAATATCTTAGCAAAACGGTGAAGTGTTTTTGGAAAATAAACCAAATAACTACATTAATCAATCACAGAATAATTTAATTACTGTTATACAGAGTGATCATCTATTTTAACTGTTCTTTTGACTGTCAAATTATGTCAATGATATTTGCTTTTGTGATAATATTAACTTAAATTCAAGCACAATCGTTGCAAATGAGGCGTGCTTAATTCATAATCTTAATGGTCCTACCAGAGGACTGGTGTCGGTTGTACAATCCACCTCCTAAAACCATTATATTAAAATATTACTTCAATTAAGAACATTCGCTTGCTCGACTTTTGAATTTATTGTTATGCCAAAGTGTGATTATCGGGTATCGGTAACCCATCAAAAAGTAGGTATAAGCTTTATTGTGTTTGCGATATTATGTTATTTCAATTATAATTTTTATTTACTGTTAGTGGTTCCTTTTGAATAATACTTCAAAAGTCGAATTTATAAATATATTAAAAATAATTATACATATTTATAATTTTTATAATGTTGCCATTTGATTGGCGGAAATCAGCAAATTGGTAATGGCATCGCTTAAGAGACCGCTCAACTAAAAGTGCCGAAAATTGTCCGAATCCGCGCGCGTCAAATTTAGCTTCGATGATTAGTTCACAACGTGGTCTGCAGTTAAAGTTTATATACTCTGTGTTCCTTATATCCGGTGCCTTATTTTTAAAGCTTCCAACACCAATATTTCGAACACTATGAAATTTAAAAAAAAAAGAAAAGAAGTATGGCCGATTTTTTGCGTCATTACGTAATTATTACTGGTAATGTTCACGGAAGTTTATTTTAAAATATTTTTACATTAACAACTATGGTTTTTATGTTTTTTCAATTAAGAATGTATCCATCTACCCTATAAAGAAAAAAAACTACCATGTTATTGATCTATTTTTCAAAATAAAAAATTTTTAAGGCTAAGAAAAAAAAAAATTAAAAAAAAAGAAATGTCATTGTTTACAGATTTTTTATAAATTGAAATAGATAAGATATTGAAATGCTTTTGACATCCATTCGATGCGGTTATTAGTCTACATTCATAAAAACACAACTTGACCGTGTTCTTTTACAAATCCAGATGTATTTTAAAATTTTTATGTGCGGCCTACCCGCACTGTCATATATTTTCTAAGACTTGGCAGGCGGTGCATACAGGTACATTGGGACGCTTGAGCGGATATAGTGAACAGCAGTGTGGTTAAAGGTATAATTCCGGTGATTATCTAAACAGTGAAAATTTTCTCCCAAATGATACCATTGTCAGCTTACGAAAAAAAATGTGGCAAAAGTCTATGATCAAAGAGAGCAACAAAGTTTCTTGATATTTTAATTTTATAGCGTAGGGTATCAATTACCTACTTTTAAAACTAGTCGTTATTTTGCAGCTGAATCTTCATGCCACTGCATAGGAACCTTTGTCAATAGGTCATAAATTATCATTATCATAATTAAGACCATTACCTGTAACTTTAGAATTCAAGAAATAAGGATCAGGATGCCATAGATTATCGAAGAACTCCGGTGGAAGCGTCACGTGGTCATCTCCCTCTTCAAAAATGTCTTCCGGGAGTTGGAGTCTACTTTCTCTCCAAGTTTGCCTAATGAACATGTCGACTCTGTGAAAGAAGACGTATTTGGTTATGATGTATGAAAATTTTATAAAAGGTGCCTATCTCGGGTATGTCTTCTGGCATGATAGATATGAACTCTTCCGACTTATTATGACAGGAAAAGTCGAAGAAATTATATCCGTATGTGGTAGGAAAATTTTTGAGTCATAAACATTCTTGAGAGTCAGGAGTTGTGAGTGCTGCCCAACTGTTTCGCCTGAAAGGAAGATAGTGGATTATGTGAAACTGACTGCCAACCTCCGCTAACCTGAGAGGCACCACAAGAAGAAGTAGAATCATATAATTTACTAGCTGAACCCGCAAACGTTGTTCTGCCTTATACTGGGTGTAAAAGACATGAACAGTCAAACGAGAACCATGTATTCTATACCTCAAAATAAGACATAATTCAAAAAAAAAAATTGTTGGGAAATAATTTTTATTTTTTGGTGCTAAAAAAAATTGCATATTGTACCGCGCAATGTAAAGGGCTCAACTCGCAAAACCACGATAATTTTGACAGACGGCGGCCCCGTTCGTTAGTGTCCGTGCGCACCGAGTTAGCTACATTGGACGCTAACGTTTTGAAGCCATTTTTTGTTATGAAATACTAAAAAAATGATAATGTATCTTTAGACAATAATTAAGAAATAACGTATAGAATACGTTTTCATAAAAAATGAAAAGACGAAAAAGAAAGAAAGAAAGAAAAAAAGTTACGACTTTGACCTTCAACAAAATCGTAACTATCAATTTCCCAGGTATAGTTTAAAGGAAAAAAAATGTTATGATGGTGAGAAGAATACATGGTTCTCGTTTGACTGTTCATGTCTTTTACACCCTGTATATTCTTTCGATATAGCGGTATGAAATAAACTTAGCAAACTATTCTCGTATAGCTACTAAATATATACAAAAAAATCGGTTGAGCCGTTTCGGAGGAGTGCGACACAAACACCGTGACACGAGAATTTTATTTATTAGATAAATATTAGAAAAACCCAAGGATTTTTCTTCATGTCAACTAAATACTACGAAATATAACATGCTGGTTACGAAATTGCTCCCGTCTGATGGATTCTGAAGGATTAGAACGAGGGACTATCCTATTTTTAATAGGATTTGCTTGTGACAACTTAATCTACTGAGATGTAAATGTTATATTTCGGCATTAATATTGTACAGAGACCATTTTGCGCCAAATATTTATTGAAGAATACTTTAAGTTATTCATCAAAACTTAAGAACGCTAGTAACTCTTATTACACTGATAGACTATTATATGATGGTGGTAATCAGACTAACTTAAAAGAATTCCAACCAATAATGAAGCTGAGTATATACTCGTACTCTCTTTCGGGATTGGACCTGAGACTTCTTGTGGACCGATTCCGGTGGACCGTTTGTTTCACAACGAGTCACACCGCAACTGTAACATGTCATATTTTCCCAGCGAGTTACAGTGTTACACGTTGGGAAAATACTCGTCTTAACCTGTTACATTATGTATAATAAACAGAATTAATACAGCTGTAATTTTTCTCCCCTTTTCTCTCAATACGAATCGGCTATCACATTAGTGACCTAAGCTATCAGGCTACCATGCATCTATCAGAGTTAATTATTTATCTTAGATTTAGGGAAACGTATCAAAAGTATCGTAAACATCTTTTACATAGTTCTGGTAGCCTAGTACTTCAGTTTGGAAATACATGAATCGGACTGAATGATTATTGTTGCATTGTCGGGTATTTGGATATTATGTTTACTAGGTGGTGACACCTATGTAGGGTCGTCTGGGTAGGTACCACCGCCTTTCTTATTTCTGCCTTGAAGATGCAGTGTAATTACTGGGCATGAAAGTCATATCATATTTCTCCCCAGGATGGCAACGCACTTGCGCAGTATTAAATGATTTGCCCTTAATATTGCAAATGTCTATAGGCGACGGTAACCACTTAACACCAGGTGGGACGCAAGCTTGTTTGCCATCCCGTAGTATAAAAAAAGCTGTTGTACGTATAACACTGCTACTAGTGGCTGGAAACAAACGCGGTGGACGAACCACTAGCCCATGTATATGGTTATAGCTGTGACCAATTTAGTAATTAGTCGTTAATCATGATTTGCCTACGGAGAGTTCTCGAGTACTTCGGTCACATTGCCAGGAGGAGCGGAGATAACCTCGAGAAACTCATGGTCACTATCAAAATAGAAGGGAAGCGGCCGCGGGGTCGCAGCCCGATGCGTTGGACAGACCAGGTTCGCGCCACTATGGACACCAATCTGCACGATGCTCTGCACACTGCTGGGGATAGGTCGAGATGGCGCAGAATCATCACAGAAAGGATGGCACCAAAGGGGAGTCACGACCCTCATCACTGAGGAACACGACGCGAGGAGGAGGAATAATGATTATGTCTATAATATAAAACAGGTATACACGTAAATTAATACCTACAACTTTACGTGCTTTGACTTTGATAAAACTAGGGTCTAGGTCTATTATATAAGCGGAGCTCTAATTCACATAGTCATTAGAAGCATATATTATTTTAGTTGCATAAAATTATTTCAGATAGTATAAGGAAATGAAAATATATTATTACCGCAATTAACGCAACAATCTCGCCGAAATATAACGGAGGGTCTGTGAATAATCGTAGGAAAGTTTAATAAATTAGGTACGTATATCACGCATACATCTCTTTGTATAAACATTTTATTGATGCTATGACGTCGACAAGCAAGCAAACGGCAGTCCTGGCGGTAAATAATCATCATTGTGTATATCCACGACGAATCCAATACGTTTGGTCAAAAAAAAATATCTTACCTTCCAATATAGGTAATCTCTTTTCGAATTTTCACACTAATATTGATAGAACCGACTATGGTTCGTGTCGCTATTTAACATTCTCCGTGATTTGATTAGTTGTATGATATGTAAACATAATGTATCTAAGACTAGACGTGAGGAGGTTGATGGCGCTACTGTCGTGCGTTCTTTGTAACGATCACGAAAGTAAGGGACCAAGTGCGCGGTCGGTACTCGGATGGGTGACCGAAAAAAAATCCTTATTGACTTTCATCCGTGCTTAGGACGCTAAGCTGGTGGTCCCGGGTGCTGTCTAAAGGAGTGTTGGTGTCAGACACACGGCCGTAAAAATCAAATGCCAAATCCTTAAGCAGTACTGTGGATATCAAGGCATATTGCACTGATCCCAAATAAATAGGGAACATAGAAGGAAAATCATGAAGATGATCTAAGACGAGAAGCCAAGAAGACCAAGCGAAACGCAAACATACCTTTTCTCGGAGCGCTTCTTCGTTTTGTGTAAAATATTGCCAAGACGACACCGTAATAGGACTCGGACTGTCAAAAAGTTATCAGATCTTCATGTAGAGCCAAGCTTCTAACTCTACACAACTAAGAACTTGTCCAGAAGAGCGAATTCGCCGCGAGTCTCTACGCGCGAACACACAACGCGCGTTGTCGAGGTATGTACTGGGGCATAATTAATTCCATTCACAAGCTACGCGCGAGTTTCGATTGGTGCGGTGAGCCTCAGTACGGCACGTTAGACTTTGTCCAGAAGAGCGAATGCGCCGCGAATCTCTACACAACGCGCGTTGGTGATTTACTGGGGCTCAATACATTGCGCCCACAAGTTTCGCGCGAGTTTCAAATTCGCGCGTTGAGCTTCAGGTGTTCGCGCGTAAAAATTGGCGACGAATTCGCTCTTCTGGAAAGGGTCTAACTTCACAAACTCTACACCATTGTGGAATCAGCTTGCACCTGTTATAAGGTATACGTAATTGTATTTAGTGGTTACCACGCAGTGGGACGTTTCGGTCGCTGTGGCGAATAAATGGTTAGTCATTTCAACATCGAGTTTTTCATTCACTCCCTAAAGTTACGAACGCCAGCCGTAACACCATAGTCAAAATGGGTGGCTTAGTTGTTTCGTTGCTACAAGGACTATTGCATAACAGGAAAGTAATGAACATTGAATAAATTTTTCACCTTAAGTCCATGTGACGGTAGCGAAATAAATTTTTACCCTTACACCCATTTGACGGGAACAAAACGGCTCAGCTACAAATTTAGACTAACATACAAACTCTACGTTTGTGAAGTTAGGGCTGCGTTAAGGCGTGTAGAGTTAGAAGCGTGACTCTACATGAGATCTGGTATCTTTTTGACAGTGCGAGCATCTTGGCAACATTTTACATAAAAATGTTTTTGGTGGTGGTATATTCGTAGTCATAGCAGGTGGACTATTTTCCACCAAAGGAAAATGGCTTCTATGTCACACAGCACAATGTGTATTTTTTATTTTCTGAATACACAAAAAGAGTTTGCAACAAGAGACCCGACTTTGTACTTTTCATTTATTTACTAATGGAGTTTATAAAAGTTTTCAGTGGCTACAAAGTTCGCCGTCTGACTGACTCTAATCCAATTATTAGTAGGCTAAGATATATTTCGTTATAAATAGTTTAACAAACGTTGACTGTGGTAAGAGCAGATTTAGTTTACAATATGCACAGAGGACAACATTAGGGCCTAGCCAAGTGACCAGTCGATTGCGTTGAATGTCTAACGAAAATAATAATAATGTATGAAACTGAAGTTTTTAAGAAAGCTCTATGGCGACTATAGTCAAAAATTAGCCTCCCATCCACTAGCGTTTATTTAGTATGACTTGTCCTTATAGATGAACTGTAAATAAACATCGTAGGGATAAATAAAACCGTTGAGTCCACTAACTAAATGTCATTTCTACATGTTTTCCTGGGATTTTATCATTCCTCGCCACTGCGAGAGGTAAAACAATCCTTTTGTCACCATACACACGAACTGATACTTTCCTGCAATTTTTTGTTTTCTCTTTAAAATAAAGGACACGCTAGTGGATGGTTAATATTCTATTGTTTTATAAAGATTGTTGTCCTGTTAAGGGAATATCGGTCATTATGAGTTATTTTTATGGACTACTTTAATTTTAAAATCAACATGTGTACCCGTGAGCAAAATATTGCAATTTCTATGAGTTTATTTAGATTATTATATATATATATATTAGATTAATATTGGCTACACCGAGTATTGAAATAAAATTAAATATTACCATTTCTAGATGATTGTTTACCTAAAGTCCATATCTTCGACATTAATAGAGTTAACATCCACCACATATATGCTGAACTCCACAATGACAGGCTGACCTTTGCGTGCTGGCGGCCGCATTTCTGAAAAGTCAGAAAAATATTTTTTATCAACAAGAAAACCTTTAAATATCTTCAAGGAGAAAAAAAGGCGATGAGAGGTCAAAGTGTGCCGTGATTACGTACGTTTCTTCTAACTTCGATCTTATTCAACTTACAATCAAATAAGAAGAAACTTTGAGCTTCCTCCTCCAGTAAGAAAATAGAACTAACGTCAGAGGACAGTACGGAAAACCCAATCTCAATCTAACACAAATGCGTTATTCTACGCTATCTCCATTTGTGTTATCCTATCCTATCCCTAACTCATATCCGATCTCCGAAAATAACTTATAAGTTATTTTAGAATGTTTATAACATACTTAAAACTATGCCTGTAAGTTTTCCTTTATTCAAAATTTCCTTTTTTTATAATAACTTTAAATATTTGTCGAATTTTGAAAAAAAAGGAAGCCTACATAGATTTTTGTTTTTCTTAAAAAACTTCTAATAACCACATCATAACGATCTGAGCAGAAATCTCTTAAATAACTAAATTGTCTCTAATTTGAGGAACAAGCAAGTTGTGGAATCAGCTTATATTTCCAAGGGAGTATGATTAATAGGGACTTTCAAGAAAAGAGCCAATTTCTTTTCTTAAAAGCAAATATTGTGAGCGCTATTGATACAGTGTTGTGGTTGATCAAGAGCGACGTTGATCACTTAACACCAGGTGATTCGTATGCAAATTGGTCTCTCTATATCATTAAAAAAATACTTAACAAAATCCATTTGACACAAAGATATAAAAGTCCACAGAGATAGGGTATTTTCTATTAGAAGTAGAAAGCAAAGTGAGTTTCGTAATGAGACCAATTTTTGTTTGCGGAGAAAAGGCATCCATTTAGAATATCATGAGTTCCCACAGAATTCGTTATGTAATATCGATTTTACATCGTTCTGAATACGAGCTAATTTGAAAATTATCTCACGAATGTCTTTTAAAACCTTTGATTTCTTATTGAAAACTAGAATTTTATTCGTTATATTTATTTATTTTAAAATTAAATGATAGGTATATAAGTGACATTATGTGTAAGATATGTCTAGTTGCTGCACCGCCATATTCCCTCTGTTTTTTTTTAATTCTACCCATCATTAGGTTGCTAGGAAGAGTTCGCTTAGCGATAAGGCCGTATTGTTCATTGTATTGTAAATGTTTGTGTTTCTTGTAATCTACTCTGGGTATATAAATGTTAGGGATCTATCAGTCAGGAGACGGTCACGCGGTTAACCGTTCAAGCAGTTTCGTTCTGCGTTCGTTTCTATTGGTTGACCGACGCAGTCTCTGTGGGCATATCTTGGTATTAATATACAATACAGCGAATACTTGACCGCCTGACTGCCTACTGTCGCCTGATCCCTCGTTGTTATTCGTTGAAACTTTGTGAAGCGTTTGTTACTCGTCTAAGCACCTCGGGCATCCAGTGTTATAGGGTCGGGGTAATATATTATCTTCTTCAATGATTTATACTGGGTGTAAAAGACATGAACAGTCAAACGAGAACCATGTATTCTATACATCAAAATAAGACATATTTCAAAAAAAATATTGCTGGGAAATGATTTTTATTTTTTGGTGTTAAAAAAAATTGCAAAATGTACCGCGCAATGTAAAGGGCTCAACTCGCACGCAACTCGCAAAACCGCGATAATTTTGCCAGACGGCGGCCCCGTTCGTTAGTGTCTGTGGGCATCGAGTGGAGCTACATTGAACGCTAACGTTTTGAAGCCATTTTTTGTTACGAAATAATAAAAAAATGATAAAGTTTAATAATTAAGAAATAACGTATAGAAGACGTTTTCATAAAAATATAAAAAAAAACTATGACTTTGACCTTCAATAAAATCGTAACTATCAATTTCCCAGGTATAGTATAAAGGAAAAAAAATGTTATGATGGTGAGCAGAATACATGGTTCTCTTTTGATTGTTCATGTCTTTTACACCCTGTATATAAAAACACAAGGTAGATATGGCACTAGCGCGTCTAAAGTGAGGCGTTAAAATTCGAGCAATTGGTTTAATTTCGTTTGACTAGCGCAACGCTATCTTTTTCCATTTATAATCTGTTTCCATCTTTCTCGATCTCAACATTGACACTTCTCTGCCTTATTATTTTTTCACACAGTCCATCCACCTTTTCTCCAGTGCTTTTCTCTCTCTATATCCATTAACATCTCCTTGCACCCATACACCTCAGAACCTAATAAGTGAAGACGGAACACAACGGAGAACGCGCTTTAATATATATATACTAGCTTTTCTCCACGACTTTGTCTGCGTAGAATGGTTACTTTGGGTAAAATTTTTATTTTTTAGGGTTCTTAATTTACAAATAATACACATAAACTGCTGTAGATTACTGTAAGCAGCTTATTTTGATACCTTTTTATAAACTAAGTTTTTTTATTTTTCTATCCTTTGCTAACTTCCATAGGACCTTTCATTTTTTATTTCATCCCCACACGAATGTCAAAATTCTAAAAACGCTACAACATTTTTTACTTCTTATCACGTGCTTAAAAACAAAGTTTCATGGTTTTATCTTCGATAATGAGGAATGCCATACAGACTTTCATCCCTCCTTGCCCCTTCACGTCATTTTTACAATAAAATTTAGCTTATATTCTATCTCAGAGTCTAGACTATTGTTGGCTCCAGTGAGGCATGACAGCGCGACTTTGTTTAGACTTCTTTACGCCCCCACACGGGACAAAATTTCAAAAACTTTTTCAAAATTATTTCAATAAATTTACTTCTTATTAAGTGCCTAAATACGAAGTTTTTGATAAAGAGGAATCCCGTGCAAACTGTCATCCCTTATTTCAACCCTTTTATGCCCTCTTTTACAAAAAAGGTAGCTTATGTCCTATCTCAAGGATCTCAAGGTTTAGTCTATTTTTGTAACAAATTTCATCAAAATCAATTTAAGTATTAGGCGCAAAAGTGTGACTTTGTTTGGGTTTCCTAACGACCTTTCATCCCCTATTTTATCCCCACATGGATAAATATTTCAAAAACGCTTGAACAAATAAATATTTATTTCGCATTAAGTGCCTAAATTCAAAGTTTTATTGTTTTATCTTTAACAGTGTGGAACTTCTATACAATTATGCGCTATTTTTCGCAATAAAAGTTGCCCTGTGTCCTTCCCTAAGCTCAAGTCTATATTTGTGCCAAATTTCATCAAAATCGCTTAGTGGTTTAGACGTGAAAGCTTAACAGACAGACAGATTTACTTTCGCGTTTTTAGTAGGGAAGTAGGGAGATGTAGTGCGTGAACCGGCGTTTTTTTGTTAAAGGCAAGACGTAGTTTCGTTACATGTGTGTGCGTGTAACTGTGTAAGCACGGGTGATGAGCAAGGTGAAGTTTTATTTTATCGACCTCAGCAATGACATAAAAAAAAACTTAGGGCCTCAGTCATATTTTACACTAGTCATAGTCTTCGCCATACACATACTATGAAGGAAGATTTGTATATTTCGATTTATTACTAGTAACAGCAAATAGAATTTTACAAGAATATTGTTCAAATATCAGCTTTGGAAACCCATTTAATATATTCAAGCCAGTTCCATAAATAATTTATATTTTCACCGGACAAGAAGGGATTGAAGGTTTCATAATAGTCTTAAGAAAAACCTTTTTGGACGCCCGGTCAGCATTGAGGGCATTGAGTAACTGGGACTTCAAATGTGTGATTTATTTTATTAATATGTTTCTGTGTAATGTTGTATTCTTATTTTATTTGGTATTTGCATGGTATTTGTCAAAGCTCTTGTCCTTGACATATAATACTTTTAAGGGAAATATATCACACAGAAGGATGATGATTGAAAATTTTTGATAAGTCTGTCAGAGAAAACACGAAAAATATTTGACGGGTATTTTATAACGGCAACAACACTATTTACCGAGAAGTGACTACATAAGCCCCTTACGCCTGAACTTAGATATTCTTTACAATTATTTACTAATTAGATTAAGAAGATATTTTTAAATGAAAAAAAAACGACGTTGTTTATAGAAGTAGACAAGTTTCTTTACATAAACCCAAAGAAAATAATCCAATGGGGTTAAGTTACACGATCTTGGTGGCCAATTTAATTGGACCCTTACGCCAAATTATTCTTTCATCAAAAGTTTCTTTGAGTAAATCAATTATAGGGCGCACTGTGTGGCATGTGGCTCCGTCCCGTAGTCCCGTAGGAACCACATGTCAGCAAGATTATTGCCAGCTAATCGAGGTCCGAAAAAAATTCTAATCATGTCCCTATAACGCTTAACGTTGACAGTAACATTCTGACAATCATCGTTTTTGAAGACATATGGACGAATGACTCCGCCAGCACATAAAGCGCACCAAACAGTAATTTTCTGTGGATGTAATGGTGTTTCGACAAAAGCTTGTGGATTATCTTCACTTGTCTACCTTGATAAACCAGAGACAATTGAACATCTGGAAATCAACATTCGAAGAGTTATTGGCGAAATACGGCCGCAAAAGCTGCAAAGAGTTTGTGAAAATTGGTGTTTAGTGTGCCGGATTGCGCCTTGTACGCGCCAGACGTGGCGGCCAAATAGCCGAAATCATATTTAAACATTAATGTCATAAAATTTTCTATCAAATAAACCCCTTTTAATTGATATTAAAAATATATTTCTTTGTTTTATTATGATTTAAACGCGTAACTCTATAAAAAAACAAACTTTACAAGTGACAACTTTGATTATAAATATTGAAGTTAGAGCCGACTTCAAAATACCTACATTTCCATGTTTAATTTTTTATTTCTCCACTTTTAACCCACGACGCAAAAAGAGGGGTGTTAAAGGTATATAAAACTCGTCTCCACATAATCAACAATTCCTTTGTGGGCCAATGTATATGTTTTTACAATAAGCTTCCGAAGAACATTAGATATTTGCCTATGAATAAATGAAAAAAAAACTGTAAAATCTAAATTGTATAAAAAAGTTTATTACAAGTTAAATGATTATTTAAATGATTATTTAAATGATCCAAATGCGTGGGAGTAAAGACTGGCCAAACTTTACGCATTTAAACTTGTTATTTATTCATATTGAATATCTATTGCCCTGTAATGATGTTTTAAAATCATTACAAAATTGTAAGCTGTGGAGTTTCTTTCGCAATTGCTTCTCCGTCTCAGCATAATAATAATTAGTTAAGTAAAATAGTTATTTCGTCCCAAAATGGTGGTAGAGCTTTTGACGATTTAAAAGTACTTAGCAAAGTCCATTTAAATAAAGAGCTTTTTCATTTTCATTTAGTAAAAAGACAATTGTACGGTAGATTGAGTCAAAAATTAAGTCTCTCAACACGTGTTTTTACAACAAAAACTCGGGAGAAACTCCTCTTATTTCTTTATAGTTTTTCTTTGTTTCGGGGTTACTTAAATGTTTAATATTATTATTTTTGACTGACTGTTGATGTTGGCTGCGATTTTAATTTAATTGAGTATTTTTATTAAGTAAAAATAATAATTTTGTATTATTTTCATAACTAAATTAATTTGCACTAAACAAAATATGTTTGGAATAATCACTGATAATTACCTAACCAGTAAAATAAATCAGATCAAAATTGATTAGAAACGCCACTACTTATTTAGATTTTTTCACGTATTAAATAGCAGATTTTAAGCTTACAAGTTTTAATTAATTACTTCCAATCAAAAACTTTGTTTCTTTGAAAAATGTAAGTATCACTTGATAGGCGCAAGTGCGGCCCCAGCATAATGCTGGGGCCGCACTTGCGCCTATCGTCCCGAAGTAATGCGTGGCGATACTTCGTACGATACACGCAAGTGCGGCCCGAGCAAAGTTATCGCGATAAAGCATGTGGCATTTCTTTATTTGCACGAACTATCGTGCAATAATCCAAGATGGCCGAATCCATTTCCAGACGTGTGAATTGCGTAGTATTATTATCCTTCTTTGCGTTTAACTATGCATAATCACTTTCTTTACTTCTAAATTGTGTGCTAATAATTACGTAATGCATTTATTATAAAAAATAACTCAGTTGTATCGTATACTTAGTCACCCGTACGCGTCTGAACTAATGGAGAACAACCTTCGAAATGAACAACGCATGTCTGACCATGCAGCGCGATAGGTTAGCGCGCTTAAACCTTGACGTACCGCCTCCCGGCCGATAACGCACAAGCAACCCGAATATTCGTGACGATAGCCGATAACGGCCGGTCACATCTGCGTGTATCGTGTCCTAGCACGAAGCTTCGTGACGATAGGCGCAAGTGCGGCCCCAGCATTAGAGAGATCACTTTACAGTATAACAAATAATAGAAAGCACTATAAAGCTCAAGAATATTTAATACAAATTTTGTACCTTTTACATAGCTTTCTGGCAATACTACTCTGGGTTTCAATGTGTGATTCCTCTTCGACACCACGTCATTGCAGAGCCTGTAAAAAAAAACAGTCATTAATTTTATCAAGAATTATCTTTTTAGTACGATCGCTAGCACATACTCGTACATACATACGAGGTAGTGGATAGTCCTAAGAGGGATTGAGCAGAGTCTTAAATAATATTTCATTACACATAAAGCCACATCTGGCAGTGCTTCCAAATAGTGACAGGTTGCCAGCCTGTCGCTTACATGAAAGGGGCACCAAATTAAAAAATTAACAATCCCTCAATAAACAAATTACTACAAAAGCAACAGAAAAAACGTTACAATCGAAGCGTCAAAATCATACCGGGTCGGACAGCTAGTTGTCCGATGTCCGCTGTGAAACTTGTGAGTGTCTAGCACATATCACAAATAGTTCGAATAGGTATATACTAATGCTGTTAACAATATTGTTCTAGCGCCAAACTTTGGTTAGATGGTGGTGCCACGTGCAAAATTAGTTTAACATGGCAAGACTCTCTTTTATCAGAGATTTTGAGGTGGCTGCTCTTTTAAATCCGTTTCATCCTCCTATTATTGACCGTGTAGATGCAGGGGAAATAATAAATGAAATAAATATCCATTATGACTGGAAACAATTATTTAGCTGATGTTATTGTCAGGCATAATTATTATAGGCGTAGGGCTGATTTTGAACTACTCACTGTTCACAGTGACAATTTTAATGATTTTCCCGGCTCACTGAAAGTGAACTTATTCTTATATCATTAGGAAGCTATTAAATAAAGCAGGCACGGTCCTATTTTGGGGAACGTGTTCGTGGAACTTCTGTTTTTGTAATATAAGTGTGCAGGGAGGTCAACAGTAGCCTACTTCGAGAGTTGTCTGCGTCAACATTCTCATGGCTGCTTAGAGGCCGAATCCAAAGTAGACAATAGACATATTAGTCGAAAAACATATTTTGTTTATATTTTAGTAAACAACTCTTGAAGTTGGGCATGAAGCTATAATGCGACATTATTGTAACTGTATAGTAGGCAAACGCACAGTTGGATGCTGCGCCCATATTTATTTTTATTTTTTATTTATTTGGCACAGTGACACATACAAATTAATAAGTAACCATAGAATCTAAGAATAATAACAATTTGAATTTAATTTTGTACATCGATTATAACCGCGCACAACATTTAATTAAGCTCTTTGACAATAATATAATGTGTATAATATGGTATCTTGGATGGGCGCGATATCAAAATCATTTTGTACCACCTGCGCAATTTTTAGACGACGTTTTAATTATAATTGAAGACGAATAAAGGATTTTGTTCGTAAATTGAATTTTATTCTGTGTAAACCTATTCAATACTAATTATTTGATTTTTATTACTTTTTATTTTGAGTGTAACATCTGTCCTCGTTGTTGGCTTTTGTTTGCTTGTTTACTGAAGGATTGTTAAGTCAGAACATAACCACAAATAGCGTCAGACCTCTTTAAGATGGTGGTGACAGATCATAACCACAAATAGCGTCAGACCTCTTTAAGATGGTGGTGACTGTTTTTAAAGATTTAAAGCAATCTTTACTCCCATGCAAACTGAGCATAAAATTGTACTTCACTGGGGATAGGATAGCATCTCATACTGATTAACTGAATGGCCTAGAGAAGATATTGTAACGTGGTACTATAACATTAAGATGTGTATAGTACCTTTTTTTCTCATTAACCAATTTACTAAAAACACTTAAAAGTATTATTAGGTCAAAATTCAAATCATACTTTGGCGTTTGGTTTGGTTTCCCGCTTAAGGCTCATTCTATTGCTGACCGTGTGATTGTTAAACTGTTACACGTTCCTGACAAATTATTAGGTTCTCTCTCTCGACACCTACCAAGATTACGCTTGTCCACATAAAATATTATTCATATTAAAAGTAATAACAATTATCTCAATGCACTTATTTTAAATAGGTACCTTAAGATTAAGTGTTTATAGTGTTCAGTTTTACAGTGTTTTTCTTATATTCTTTCAGAGTGCCGTTTTACCAATAAACATAGTGGCGTAATCTACTAGGTAGTAGAAAGTAGACATGTAGGGTCGTCTGGATAGTCGTACGACTGCCTTTCTTATTTCTGCCGTGAAGTAGTTCGCTGTGTTTCGGATTAAAGGGAAAGGTAGCCAGTGTAATTACTGGGCATGGAAGGCTTTAAAATATCATCTTAGTCCCCAGTATGGCAAGGCACTTGCAGTGTTAAATAAATTACCCTTAAAATTTCAGGTGTCTATAAGCGACGGTAACCACCTAATACCAGGTGGGCCGCAAGCTTGTTTGCCTTAGAATAATAAATGATAATTTAAGCGAGCTAGTAATTGTGAAATCAAATACCAAGAAGCGTTGATGATACATTAGGTGGTTAACGGCGCCCACGCTACATTAAAACAATCATGTGATTCCACTCACCATTAGCATTAATCCGCTTGTTCTATTTCACAATAGACGTTAAATATCTAATCATTCCGTGATCCCTGTATTAGCATCAGAAATATAACGAAGTTAACATGAACATTATTTTGTCAAAATTATTTAGAATCTTTCAACCACAAACTAGAAGTAGTTCAGAAGAGTACCTAGTTTGATAACGGTCTAACAACTCGTTATCACACGTCTCTGAATAAAAAACCATCTCAATACGCGTGAGTGCGGTTACGATGCTGAGACGTAATAAGCCTACGTACGCCACGTAAAAGCGCAATATGACGTCTAGACTTTAAAATTTTCATGAAAATAGCAACATATTGATAATAATGCTAGTGTAGTATTATATTATCTGTGATATTAATAATAGTCATATGTATTGAGAATATAATGCTGCTGTGTTATTTTTTTATATTCTATTGCAGATTCTCTCTGATGACATTTTCTGCATCAACGGGTTTTATAGGTCGAACGTTCCTAGGGGATTACTGGGCGACCGAGCATCTCCCCCGTGGGAAGTTTCTCGACCGCCTATCGTTCTTAGGGCGCCCATGTCGGAAGATCTGCTGCGTTATGTTACCTGAAGCTCTGCTTCTTTTGTTAAAAAATACGCCGACTCAAAAAGAGGGGTGTTATAAGTTTGATCAGTCTGTGTATCTGTGTGTCTGTATGTCTCTCTGTGGCATCGTAGCTCCTAAACGAATGGACCAATTTTGATGCGGCTTTTTTTGTTTGAAAGCAGACGTGATCGAGATAGCTCTTATCCACAATTCATGAAAATCTGTGCAGGCGTTACAAGGTCATCATTATCAATATTAAGAAAAATGTAATTTATGTAGTTATCTATCGGACTGAGGGGACCCTCAGCGAGTGATATAAAAAGATTAAAATACAATTAAAAATTTTAAGTAACCCCCGATATAAAAACACTCTGTAATGTATAAATATGTTTTCTCCCTCATTCGTTAAGCATGCTACAGACAAACACATAGATTCAGAGACATACAGTTACCTATGTAACAAGTCAACTTATAAAAACCATCTCTTTGCATCAGGTGTTAAAAGTAGGTATTAGGTAGGTAATCATAGTACTTTTTGTATAATATTAGTTCACTGAAATAGATATTTGACCTTGACTTTCTGCGTGTACGTACGATTATAAGTACTTATAACCGTACTTATAATTAGTGTTCGCCATAACTTGTTCAGGTTTTGTGTTGTATGAAGTTTACCTACCGTATTCTCCTTAACTTGTGCCTTTAGCCAACTTTTTGCTTCCTCGTGTTTGTTAATAAGGTTTCATTATGAAGTCTATTATTAGATTTTATGATTCTTTTGAAAGTTAGTAACTGTCACTTTGTTCGGTGGCTTGAAGTTTTTGTTCCCCCGAAGGAAATTTAAGTGATTTTCAGTTACAAGAAAGTTTAATACGCTTTTCTTAATAAGCAATCTCTGTGACATTGTATTTTTTTGACGAATTTTCGGCATACCGAAGCAAAATTTGTACTCAAAAATTTGAATAGGTAACTGTTTATTTTAAGCACAATTGCTTTGAGTGGCAGGCCTAATTGGGTATTCAGATTGACCCCAAGTTCAACTTTTAAATAATAGTAGTTTATGTAACTGTCATATAATGAAGGGTATTAAAACACGAGTGTGAGTTTATGAAACGAGCGCAGCGAGTTTCATAATAGTAACGAGTGTTTTAATACCCGTGTTATATGCAGTTGCATACACTACTTTATCTACACTCATACATAAATTCAAATAAAACAACAGAAAAGACAAATGTATGGGTTAGATCCCTTTGCCTTCCCGAGTATTTAAGAAAAATAACTGTATCATAATGAGTCGAACCGGTGTTATAATGGTCATTATGTTACAGGTTGTTTTTTTAAATTTTAATTTTGATTATCTGTATTAAAAAGTATGTCATTTTATGTTCACCTTTGATATCGTAATTCGAATATTATGACATGAGTGTAGATAAAACAACTTTTACGGATTTAACTCGCGTGTAATTAGATTTTACATGATGTTATTATTGCCCGACGTTTCGTAACACTTTTCAGCGTTCGTGGTCACAGGATGACTAAAGATGTAGGTTGTTAACAAGAGTTAACAAGATTTTTATTTCATGCACTAAAACATATTATTATGTTTTATACTTATGCGTTCACTGAAAGCGCCCGGGAGGTACCGGTTCGAACCCCGCCACGTACCTATGGGTTTTCAAATTTTCAATTAATATGTACGTTTAATTGACGCTTCTACGGTGAAGGAAAACATCGTGAGGAAATCTGCACACACCTATGAAGAAAATCTAAGGTTGTGTGTAGTCGACCAACCCGCACTTGGCCAGCGTGGTTGTAAATCTAATGTGGGGTAAGCTCGAGCCACCATGCTATTATAGAAAATAATTATTCTCAAATATTACAAGGTCTATTTCTAACTGGTGGGGACATTATATAAGCTGTTGATGATGAAAATATTTAATACGAGACACCCCTTACTTACCCCCTTAAGATTTTGATAAGGGAAACTTGCGTTAAAGCTGAACTTAAAGCTGATAGTTTTCGCGTGATTTTCTCATAAAAATGAGGTGCCGGCAAAGTGTGGATGTATTTTATTTTGTTTTAAATTTGTTTAGACTAAGGAGACCCATTACCACTAATTTATGGAAAATTTAAAAATGTAAAACTTTCAATATATTGTTAGTTTAATGCATGGAAAAACAAAAACTGTACTGCTGAGATAATTTAAAGAGTATAAAAATATAAATTTAAAAAATTAAACCAACTTCGAAACTGAAAACAAAAACTATATGCCATTTTTTTTAGGTCGGTCCCAGCCTCATGATAATCCACTTCGGGCGATTCTTTAAGGATCTCACTTCTCACCGTTCACCTTATTCTGAATTCAGCGGTCAAACGCAAATTAATATTTTACAAGGAAAGGAATATTTTTAATCAATAAAGAAAGAAAGAAGAGTGTAATTACTCATGTAATTTAATTCTTTACCACGAAAACTAGTTGGCATCAATATGCCTAAATTTTAAAGTTGTATGGTTTTAAATGATCTACAAGTCAATACTTGTAGATCGTTTAAAACATACAACTTTTATTTCTCCTTTTTCAGCTTTGAAATTGGTTTAATTTTTTGTTAATTGTAATTGAAACAACATGCATAATGATATGATTTAGAATTAAGCGGTTAAGCCAACGAGTCGTTTTCTTAGTGATACACAATTAACTGTCTACCTCAAAAACTATTTAACCGATTTTAATGAAACGTGCACAGATCTCTAAGTTGGACTAAATCTAGGCTAAAAAATATATTTTTATGCAATCCGACTTATCAGTTTTGAGATATGCGTGGACAAACATACAAAGATACAGACATACAAACAAACAGACATAAAAACATACACTTATGAAATTAGGCATCCGTGTTTAGACGCTGGTACAGAATAACATTATACAAAAACTGCAATTCTAACAATATTACATACATACAGATCGAATTGATAACCTATTTTATTTGAAGTCGGTTAAAAAACTGCCCTCGTTGTTGGTTGATTGCAGGATTGTTACTTGAGAGTTTGGTGCTTCTTCTACAGGCGATACTGTTTTGGGGTGCCACAAGACTTGTGCTGACCAACGTGGTTTTGTTACTAAGTGTCTTGACCACAGATATATCAATTTAAGGAGATCGATCGAATCACCGAGTTCATAGGAAGACCGAGTGTCGCGATCAGCGGCCGTACTACATAACCTGGTTCTAGTTGAGCATGCCATAATATACACTATTCATTGCGCGCGTCTTAAGGACTGCAAAACGATGAAAGTTAAGCACAGCATAAGGAGATCGGTCAAATCGCTGAGTTACGTATTCACTTGATTTTATCGGAAGGCGAAGTGGTGGAAATGTATGCCTTTTGGGCATACACTTATCGCAAGTTAAACGTCGGCTTGGCCTATCTCTTAGTATTATTAAATCTGTGGACTGGACCCTTCCGACTCGAACGCCCTAGAGATTCTCATCGCTAAAGAGACTCGGTATTCTGCTACAAACCCTTGCGGGAGATGCTCGGCGATTAGAAATCTTCAGTACTATAGGCTACAGAACCTACCAAGTTCCTCGCTTTATTAAAAACAATCAACAACAAAAAAAAGTCTAATCAACCACTTTTGTGATACTTTGACCACTTGCGTGATTGCGAGCACGTGAGTGTGCGCGTGTGTACGTAGCACTAATTTTTCGCGAGACCGAAAAGCTATTGCAAACGCACACACGTATATGTTTGTTTTAAGCTGAACAAGACTTATGATATTTAATTTAAGAGTGTTTTTTGTTATAAATGTTGCGAATTCCTTTCTTTACCTAGTTTCCCGATTTAGACTACGACCTCACGAAAAACTAGTCTATTGTTTTGTTCAGTTAATAATACCGATTTAAACAATGCATTTTCGACTCTATACCTATGTAATAACAGGCATCCCATTCCAGTTTTTAAGCTGTGACGTCAATGGAAATTGTTATTACGACGGTGTAGCGTGTATTTAAATTTAGCACCACTTTTATTTGCGTGCTTGTAACCTATTTGCAAGAAAGGGTTAAAACCGAAAGTTTTAGAAATAAACTCGAGGCATCGTTCTTCCTGCAGTCAAATGTTATTGCAACGGATTTAGATGTTATAAATTTAATTCATTTAGAAGGCCCCGCTTAAATTAATAATGCAATGGCTTAGATTTTTCTATTTGTCTCTAATTTAAAGAAACTGTATCGTGCAAATACTTAAATCTTTTACACACATGCAATCAGAGTAACTCCAAACGGGTTGAGCGGAATTTTTATGTAATTCAATCGAGTATTGTTTATTTTTATGATCCTGTGCGTCCACACGCACTGTGAGATTCCATAGTAATGTTTGTGAATACGGTCTTATAGACTGTTACTTGAGTAAAGATCGGTACTATGCTTACCTTAAAATGAACGAACAGTTGGGGCAGCTAAATAGGTATACGCAACGTACAGGTGGACATGTCACAAAAAACGCTAGATGTCAAATATGTTAAGTTAAATAATAGGGGTTAAAGTATGAAACTGCCGATTTTTCCCTCATTATTCATTAGTGTATAATTCCTTTAACACAATAGCTATGTCCATTATTCTTTTTTATTTTAAACTTCATTACATAAACATCATTTATGTATTTTATTTTTATTTTATTTTTATTGAAAGGCACAGTTACAGACAACAGATTACAACACTTATACAAATAGATAACTAGACATACTAAATTAACCTGAAGTCCAATTACAATAGTGCACAGCCTTGGTTTAGTAACTTAGACAGCAAACAGTAAACGGCAATTAAATTTATGTAAATAAATAATAAAAAAAAACTAGAAAATATTGTTCACAAGATAAATTGTTGTTAAAATATTATGTTTAAAAATTAAGGAATGAGCTCACACACTAACCTCTTAAATACGAGTGCACCATCGCCAAATATGTTTATTCTTATTTTTTATTTTTTTCACTAGAAATACATCTTCAAAAACAGCTCGTCCTAAGAGGTGCCCGTTTCCGTTATAAATATTTATATATATTTTTTACTGGTATCAATTCTCATTTTTTTTCTCTAAGTATCCTATAGCTTAATGTTGTCTAAATATATCCACAAAATTACACAAAATTTATACTTGTGGTTCCTTAAAAAATCGCAAATATATTTGTATGGAAAAAATAATTTTCGTTAAATTCTCCATACAAAACGGCAATTTCATACTTAAACCCCTAATATGTTGGCTCTTAGGCGGTGTAATTTTGACAAACGAATCAACAAACAAAAGCCAACATCCAGGAGCATTACCAACCAAATGACATAAAAAACTAATGGTTTGAACTGCGATAATTGTTGGAAGAACTGGGCCTCAAGTCTGCTAATTTAAAACTATCGCAATATAATAACAGTAGTGTCTCAATGGTACATTTTTTTTCATTTCGTATTCTGTTAATCAATAACGTTCCAATGGCTTACCATTGAATTACTACTCCACCGTTATTGAATCATTTGGTATTCTACTATATGTTAGTGGCCGATGTCTTGTTAGTGGCTTCATAGTAACGTATTCTACTATTAATTTAGACAGTTTGAAATTTCTATCAATAACGTCGTGATGGTACTTTTACCATTCAACTACTATTGATACGCCATTGTACAGAGACACGTTTTTTGATACTTTTGCTTCATGAAAATTAATTATTATCCTGATTATTATGCTCTATATAGCAAAAAAATATATTAAACAAGTCAAATCAAATCAAGCCATGCTGTCACTGTCGGTGATTGAAGTCATTCCGGTGATTCCATGTGTTGTTTGTTTGTGTTGGTCATTTTTTGATTAAATGCAATAGGTAGATAAATGCATCAGTAACAATTTTCGATGACAAAAAAGTAGGTTTAAAAAGTGTCATAAGATACATAGAAATGCTTTCACTGTTACGTTATGATTAAATAAGTAAATTAACGTATAGATAGGTATTTACATGTGAAGAATTAAAAACTACCTTTCCAAAACTCGAAAGATGTTCATCAAAATTTTTCACAGCCAACCAAACTTTCCGCCATTTTTTACTAGATTATTTTGTCTGTAGTTTTGTTAACTGACAGCGAAGCAAAGGAAACAATTATATTTTCCTGTATATGATTGTTTCCTTTTCAATTCACAACATTTTTTACAAATTTTTAAGCTTTTTATAATATTTCAACTATGTATTGTAATATTTGATTAAATACAAAGAATTTAATGTCTCATTTGATTATTTTAGCCAATCAAAACAAATAAAGATTCAAAGATGAAAATAGTAGGTTTTGACAGGCAACATTGATTACAGTACCATTGAGACGCCATTCTAACGCGATAGCCATCCCATAGCCATACTGACGAGACACTGTTGTTATTTTATTGATACTGATACAATTTTTGTAGAATACCAATTTTGATAGGTGTCTCAATATAATAACAGTGGAATAACAATAGGATAGCGCTTTGCTTAAATTAAGAGAATTGGGGCCCTGGGCACTTGAACTGATGTTACACTAAACCCGTATTCACAAACATTACTATAGAGTTTCTCGACTCTTGGACAAGTTAACGCATTGCATTGATTGGATCTCTATGATTGGATTCTGTTGCCTAGTTCGCATCTAGATGTGAACTGTTTCATTTCTTCAAACCTCCTTCAAACTTTGAAATTTTGATATCTGGACGTTGTTTTTGACATCTCGACCTGTGCGTTGTGTAATATAGCTAGCTAGCTACCTAAACTGTGCGTTCGTTTTAAAGTACGCATAGTTCCGATCCCCACTTTAGTATTGTCTATGAATGGGTTTTTACGACCCTGTGCATCCACGCGCACTATGAGACTTCAAAATCCTTGCCATATGGCACGCACTGAGAAATGCCTTATTTTGCATAGCATTGTTTTTTTACTATGATAAGTATTGTTTGTGGATACGGGCGTATAAGGGGCTGGCCACACTGCATGCGGTCTAGCGGGCAGAGTTCCGAGCTCTACATTCCGCTGCCACAATTTGCATTGACCGTCGTGGTCTGACCGTTTTTGTATGTCTAGGATTGTAATCCACCGCATAGATTATAGTGAACATCGAGCACAGAACTTGGAACTCTGATCGCTAGACCGCTTGCAGTGGGGCCGGAGCCTAAATAACTCCGCAGTGTCTAAAACATAACGCTAAGAAATTGTTAAAAGACTGAGGTCTTACGTAGGCTGAAGGACGCTCAGGACGGGTGCTCCAGATTCGGATAGCTTTTCTGCTGTACTCCAATTGTACCTTAAAATATGTCAAAAGAAGACAAAATCAGTCTCTGCGATCCGATACCAAAAGAGATTAAACCAAAAGTTTGGAATAGATCGCTCTAAGCGATAAAGCGGTTTGGCATGACAAAGTAATCCTAGTTAATCTGTATTTATCTTTGTACTGGTTGATATTAAATAAATTAACGAGAATATTCTTTAGAATATTCTTTTTTGAGAATATTTTAAAGGGCTTGAAGGGCTTGGTTTGGTTAGTGATAGCGCTTCTTATGAGTCAGCCTTGCCGCCATAATAATAGTTGTATTCCAGAATTCAAATGAGTATATAATAAATAAAAGATTAGCTGAATCGCAACAAGTTTTGGTGGTTAATTCGAAAAAAAATTAGAACAATTTATCAAGATGAAAACTATCCTATACTCTAAATCTCGCACAAAAGCACAACCGCGCACAAACAATGGCAGATGAACGAAATTTGAAACGAAGGTTTATATGGGAAAATAAATATATATACTTTTACTATTTTCCACGCAATTTTGCCCACTTTCACTTCTCAAACTTTCCCTGGACTTCCACAAGTATTTCAAAATAAAAAGTAAATTAGACGCGAACATTTACTAGAGTTTAAAAATAGACTATAATTTTACCCATAATTACTCTTAAGGGAAATAGAATGCAGTATTTCAGGCCAAGGTAGCTGGCATCGATTAAATATATTAGTTGGCAAGCCATTGTTCTTTATGAAGACTTCATTTAGTTGAAATTATTGATTTATGCGCTATTTTTAACATTTATGATTGATAAATTATTGTCGGGCTTATAACTTTCAAAATTCCTCACAACGTTGTTTCCGGGAAAGGTAAAAATTCCTCACAACTTTGTTTCCAGGAAACCTAAAATAGGAATTAAATAATACCTAAGACTAAAGTCATAGAACGTCTATATTATGTTTTTCCCAAGCAATCTCATGCTGCATATTTTCGCATTTATTCCAACTTATGACCACAATAATTCACCTGTAGATAATGAGAAAGATCGGAATATGTTTTAAATAAATCATCCCTAAATTAAACTTAATTATGAAAATGGCTATACACAGCTACGAAAAGACAGATGAGAAGAGATTGCATGCAGCAAAGGCGAGAATTTTGTAATGGATATGAGTAAGTATGAGAAGGAGTGAAACCTATGTTAATATACTTGAATGTCGAGGAATGGATGGGAAAGGGAAGACTGCAGTAGAGATGGACAGGATGCATTATGTGACAAATGACATGAAAGAAAAAAGAGTAGATGATAAAGTGGCAGCTGATAGACAAGATTAAAAGGACACGTCACACGTTACTGCACCAAGGTAAAATATAAGCTCCTTGGCACCAACACTAAATAAATTGGTAGCAGTGTAAAACGAAGCAGATACAAAAGTAATAGTTGTATTCAATTTTAGAGTATCTACCAATGATATTATATTTAAAAAGAGGTAGACAGGTTACTTGCTTGAAAAAAGTGGCACCCTAAAAGTAAACTGATTAGCACACCCGAGCATATATCTTTCTCGTTTACTCTATTGCTAGATATCATGTTGTCTTCTTACTCACAACTTACAATACGGCCATGTTAACTCGCCACATACGACAACATAAAATCGTAGACTTTAGGTGCCGAGTTAATTTGACCGTATAACATGATGACATTTTGGACCATTTTTGACTTTGAATTAGTATGAAGGTAACCTATCTACCTCTTATAATAATCATTGGTATCTACGGTCATTTGTTTTGCTTTGTCACTCTTGTAGGTAAATAGATTCATAAAACAAATCAAATGACAATCTTGATGTGACATCACTACCAACTACAAAGTCTTATTCCGAGTTTATTTTCAATTCCAATATGGAAATAGTAATTATGCTTGAAAGGTTTTAATAAAAATAGTACATTTTACTACCTAACTCCAGTTTATAGCTGCATGTAATTGGTTAAAGCAAATTGGCTGACTCATAAACAAAACTCTTCAGAAATTTTCCGAATCGTGTCAGAAAATCGTTGTATGACAAATTTGGAATTAATGTTATTTGAATACATTCACGATAATTGTTAGTATTAATTTATTCTTTAATAGCTGACCCGCCACACGTGTTTGTGGTTAATTTGCAAAAATATAGAAAAATGTATATTATGTACAGTCGAACCAACTGAATCATGACCCACTTGGCCGATTATTCCTTTAGAATCATAAATTTAGTTAGGTTTTCTTCGCTATCATGCGTGTTGCACTTAGTACGTTTTAAATGTGAATAAAAATGCGTCATTACGGGTCAGATATCTACGCAATTTCAATCTTTCTTATAACTGCACTAAAGTCTCAATTGGAATTTTAAATAAGATGTCGTTCATAATCTAAACTCTTTTCACTACTGAGAAAATGGGATAACTATTATATTTAAAAAAAAATTATGTTATGTGTCAGATGTCAAGCTGAACAAATTTTAAAAAGCCATATTTATTTGACACTGTCAGTGTCTAACAAATTGATAACAGGTTCGTTACTTGGAATTGTACGTTCAAGCGAATTTCATCCTACTTTGTATAGAGTGACTGTAGGAAAATGATCTTAAGGTGGGTCATGATTCAATTTGGTCGACTGTACATCATTTCATCACGCTCATAATTCCATACGTGGTTACATTACTTAATTGTTGTTGAATTGTTGCGAATTTTCATGCGTTCTCGTTGCATAGCAATGGTTGTTTGTGTCACTTTTCTACACATTTTCGCTTTGTAATAATTTCAATAAATTTTCGAATTATCCAATTTTTTTGCGCAATTTTCTTAATTTTTCTTTCCGTAAAAACCTTTTACTCAGTATTTTTTTTTTAATTGTTATTTTATTATGAAATAAAATTATATTTATTGGTTATAAATTAAAGATTAAGAAGTACATTTAATAAAGTGGTTTACTAAACAAAGTTACACATATTATAACCAAACTCAGCATCTGCTGCAACCAAGTAGGTCACAGCGCTGGTCTTCCGTAGCACCAATCGAGAGTGCAACGCGCGCCAATCGTCAAAACCTCAAGTTGTTTAAAACTTAAATACATGCGAAGTGCTTGAACACTTCCACAACGTTTATTACCCTATTGTAGACAGAACACAATTTATATTGGAAGAGTAACAAGATAAAAAAAATAAATGTTATAATAATAATCAAACAATACTTAATAATACATTATAAGATTAAATAATAATAATAATCAAGAATAATCAAGCACTATAAGACGACCACCTACGGATAGGATCTTTGCAGGTCCAATAATTGTTTGAAGAGTGATTTTTTAAAAGTACGAACTGATGTTGAGTTTTTAATGGGCGGGGGTAAGTTGCTCCAACATGGCAGCCGTTGCTTATATTGCTTGAGAAGCAAGTGTGTAGTAAGTCGCTTGCGCTTCGCGAAAGTTAACTTTTCATATAAATAAACTGGCTTTTGGTTTTTTATAACCCCAAACAATAGCGTGGCAAAATGAAGAGTTCGCCGTGATGCCATATTAAGGAATCCAAACTTATTAATGTACGGTGAGATATGTGCTCGACGTGGAATAGGATAGCAAAATCTAATGCAAGCATTTTGAACACGTTGAAGTAGTTTTTTAGAACGTGCCAGTAGGCAAGCACCGAACACGGTGTCAACATAATTTAATTTAGATATAGGTACATTAACAGCAATGCCGAAACAATGTACAAGCTTAATTAATATACATTAATAATTAATATACAGTATAAGAAAACTTTAAAAAAGAATAATGAATTAAGTTAAGTCGTTTTGAAGTATGGCGTGACCAAGCACACAACAGCAGCCACAGTTTATAAAATCTTTCAACAGTGTCAGTGGTGCAGACAGTCACTTCTCCGAGTTATAAAAAAATAACATATTTATGTGTGAAGTTCGCTCAAAACACGACAGTAAAACAAATTTTGGGCACTAAGGAAGGAGAAGAAAAAATTGTGCTATCCACAAAATGCAAGTAGTACCTATAGTATTTTACTATTATTTCATTGTTTCGGAGCTATTTACGCCACTGCGGCCTATAAAGATCTATTGTGACTAGCCTCCAAGTAAGTCCTATCTCCTTTAGCTGGGCACTGTAAATAATTGGTTTGATATCATTTGGGTCGAGAAGGTGTCTCTCCAAATGCCGGTTTACATTGTGAATGAGTAGCATAGCTTGATAAGTAATATAAAAGAACTTTTTTCTAATCAAATCGGCTTTTGTTCAAGAACTGGTCGCTTGGTGCAATGCAGTCGATATTACAAGGTATTGGGTTATGACATCTTCGGCGAATCGTCGTGGGGATAGCTAAACTTTTAAGCTAACATGACGATAAATAAAAAAGAAATGACAATAAATTTGTTAACAAATTATATTCAGTCACGAATAGTGAACAAAAATAAATACTCAATTGAGAATTTAGCCTTCGATTTCTGTCAATAATTGTTGCTTAGTTTTAAAAAATATTGAATTTGTATGCGTGGATGTTTGTTGGTAACTTTAGAAGATCATCATACGTTAACAGTAAAACCGTTAATTTTGAAAATATATATATATATAATAAAATTAGATAATTATAGTACAAATTGTTATAACATTAAAAAATTTTAAAATAGGTCTTACCAAAATAAAAAAGTGACACAGTGAGCTCGAAAACTACTGGAGATAATTTAATAACACTTTATTCATTTTGTAGATAATTTATTATTTAGATATTCATATGAAAAAAAGTAGCATCTTGTCAAGAAAAGCCAATATTTTTTTTTTTCGTTTTTTGTGTATTCACTGAGTGTTTTATGCAGGCGCCATTCAATATCGCTCGTGTAGAGTTGGATCTACACAGTTAAATGCACCTAGTTACTAATAAAATGTATCATACTGCTCTAAGGACCAAACAACTGTAGTGTTTACATTACATGTACTGAGAGCTGAGGGAAATTTATTGTACAAAACACACCGGTAGTTACTAAACTAAAAGACAAAAAATATTTCTTGAAATAAATAAACATAGCAGACATAAAGAAGTCAGGTCAGTGGCCAGAAATGGCGACTTGGAAAACTATGAAACCAGGCTAACCAGTACAGGGTTTAGTACTCGAAAAAGAAGAAGTATCAACATAAATAATACTAGCACGATACGAGCTGCACTTGTGACTCAACACAAGGCACCTACACGCGCTTCCAAAAACGAGCTGATACGCACATATAAAACCCTGGTCTGAAGCCGCCCTAATGCAAGGCGGTTAAATGGGATTCGAATCAAATTAGGAACATATTCGGAAAACGTTGTGGCGTGACAACCCATTGAACGTTTTTGACATCTTAACCCAGAGCTTTCATAATAAAAGTAAACCTAAAAATCCAACTAGAGAGGAATTTGCTTGGTAGATCTTGAATTTGGCATTTATTCAATAATGTGCTAGTATTCTGAACTGCTATTTTTTCGTGATTTTTCTCAATTACTAAAGTTATTATTTAAGTAAAATAACAATAATTAAGTATATGAAATTTATCAATTGACGCACGCATGAACTGTTTTTCAGCACGGTATTCTGCGAGCATGTTGGGATAAATGTTGATTAACCAAAGAAAAAAGTTACCCGAAAATTTCATACATTATTGCATAAAATTTTGATGCCTTCTCCTCAGTCCTATCTGTTGTTGATTTACGACATCTAAGTCCTATAATCATTTGACCTCTAGGCAAAGAAAGTAGCCTTGTTTAAAAATAAAACGCCTTTACATCTTTCATAGCGCACGCAAGCGTTGATACTTATCACGCATTGATATTGTCTGTTAAATGTTAACAGGCAAATTGCGTTACACTGAATTAGAATCAATGCCTACAGAAGGGTTCGCGTGTTACGTTCTATCACCGTATATCAGAGAAGGTCATGGTGGCTATTAAGATAAGACCTAAGTTTAGCCCTTGAATACACCATTGCTAACGCTACTTGATAAGTGTTACACATCGAGCAAAATTAATGGGCCCCATAAATTTTCTTCGCACTATAAGAAATTGCTTTATGTAGTTAAGGTGAAGTTCGCAATTAATCAATAAAGATTTAATAGTTTCAAAACATGCTTGTTGCATAAGTATTATTTAGGTTGTAGAATCATAAACTTTACAGCCGCATAAAAAAATATAATTTCAGCATTGCAACAAGCGCTACGTAGCGTTATGGACCACTCCACGACGACCACTTCTAAATCCTCGGATCGATTCCATAAACAGAGGATGATATATAAATTTTCATGTTAAATTTAGAACTTTTCCAAAGTGTCATAAAATTTACTAAATCGATCAAAGCGAACTACGCCAAAGAGGGTAGCAAAATTTTAGGAATAAATAATGAATACAAAGATTCAGACAAAGTCAAAAACGATAAAGCAATTACGATCGTACCGAAATTCCAATAGTATAATAAATACAATCTCTTCAATAGTCTATAAATAAGTTCGACCCTAGCAAAACTATTCCATTGAAGAGTACAGAATCGACTGTTATAAATAAAGAGACATAAATTTAGGGAAATATAAAAGGGAGGTATAACGTGCTATTTAATAGGCTTCAAGTGTAACTGAGGTCAAGGTGCCAAGCTAACACCATCCATCAATCTTAAGTCTGATGGACTATGTTCCTGTCTAAATATATTAATGCAGCAATAAATATATGAGAGTGCTTGTAATTAATGGTTAATGTTTGTTGAAGACTTTACAAGAAAAATAAAGTAAAATAATACACAGTCATGGCGTCTAAAAACTTTGACCTATTGAAAATTATCATTGTTTAACGGACTTCAAAAAAAAGGAGAAGGTTCTCAATTCGACTGTATTTTCATATATGGGTTACCTCGTACCTTAATAATGTGTGTACCGATTTTGAAGATTATTTTAAGGTTTGGAAGCCGGTGTTTTTCATGTGGTCCCATTTAATGTTCGTATTATTTTTGTAACGCCGTACTGAGCGTCGTACGTCTCTATCTATTTGTGCTTGATAGAAAGTGACAAAAGACTCTCAAGTCATGATTGATTTCTGAGTGTCATTCATACGGGCTTTAATTTTATAGACCTCTAACTAGTTTTTGCGTTGTGTTTGCGTATCGTTATCATTTCATTAATTGCTTGTCTAAAAGATCTCGAGATAATTTCTTGAAAATGTCTATACTTAATACACTAAAAATAAAAATAAAATATTATTATTAAATAAAAAACCGCCTTCAAAACTAAAAACGGGAAATAAAAATTTAATGTTTAAAAAAAACTTTTTTTTTGAGTCCGGTGCCAACTTTAATATTTGAAATAAACGTAGGCACCTATATTTGGGATCGGCCTCTGAAAAAAATGGATTTTTAGAACAAATGTTTTTTATTTTTGAAGCCGGTTTTTATTTATTTATTTACATAACGTTTACATTAAGTGTGAGATAATTTAGAGTGTTATATTTGTACTGGTTGCTTTTGTTTTACGACTCAATAAAAGTTTGTTAAATTTTGAGTCTGATGTCCCTTGTATGAAGGTGCTGTCACCTTCGGGTAACCTTTCACAATTTTGAGGCATTGCGTAGCCGATACTGTCAGATCTGGCTTTATGTATGTGCAGAGGCAGCGTTGGTACAAGGTGGACCAACCATCTAGTAAAGGTTGCGGGAAGCCGCTGTATGCGGACAGCCCAGGACCGTCGGTTGAAGTTGGAGATCCTTGGGGGAGGCCTAATGTCCAACAATAGGCGTCTCTCAGCTGAAATTATCATGATGATGAAGTGTTACCCACGCTCTGCTCAAAACCTCTTGGAATCATTACCGTGAATGTATGTCGTACTTATGAACTCCTTCTGAAGTTGACACAGACGAAGTCTTTGACCGAGGCTTGTAATGTTATACATGTTATTCCCAAATGGGTAACATGATGGGCTGGTATTATTTGTGAACTTCTATTATTTAAATTCATGAATGCAATAAATTATTTGATTTGATACAATATAAACGTCATGGGAAGCTCTTTTAAACGAACAGACATTTTTCCACAAAAGCGAACCCGTCGCACGAGTTAATTTTGACGGTCCCTTTTCATTTCATACAGACCCTTTTCACATATATCATCATATATCATACCATTAGATATTAAATTTCCCTCTAAAAGCTGATGTCATTAAAAATTCAATATTGCATGCCATAAAGAATCGTAAGAATATTTCCTGGAAGCATTATATTTATGATGCTCAGGTACGTACTGTAAGTAATCAACATTTAGAACATTGTAATTAAATACTAATAGCTTTACAATGATAAAAGTCCTCGTTTTAAAATAGTTTCCCTTGATGTTTTTAGAGGACACTGAAAGTAAAGTGCCCTCTAATGTAAAGTGTAAAAACACGAAAAAAGTTATTTAAAAAAAAAATTGTTCAATCGAGTCTCGCAGTGTTTTCCAAGCTTTTCCCAAGATTCTTCTAAAACCTTATTGTGTTTTATAATTGTGGTTATACTAACTGTTCATACCTAAATTAGTCAGGTAACATAAGTTTTTTTTTACTTAAATCTCAAATTTAATCCCGATTTGTAAGTGGTGACTGCAAAAAGAATGAATAGTATCACATTGTACATCAAAGTGCCATAAAGAATTGTCGTGTTCGGTTCAGCGCCATCTCTGGGCGACGTTGCGAACCTAACACCTTGAGATTGTCGAAATATAAGTTCTTCGTATCTTTTTTGTTGCGTTAACTTAGAAGTTTTATTTTTTCACAGCTTCAAGAAACTGTACACCTGAGTATATGGTTTTAATTTCAACTCGATACCTCTACTCGTTACCGAGATAAGCGCATACCTCGATGATTGATTACGTGCTTTAAATAAAGACTATATTTTATATTATTAATTTCAAATTAATAATTTTCAGAGTTTTCCCTGTAATTGTAGTATATGACAATATTATTTGCCAAATTTCATAGTTACAGGTCAACGGGAAGCACCATATGAATTTTGATTCGACATACGTTTTTTGCGACATAAACGGCCGTATCTTTTTTTTGCGTCAACTAAGAAGTATATTTTTTTCACAGCTTCAAGGGACCCTAGATATAAGTATATGTTTTTAATTTCAACTCCATACCTTCGCTCGTTCCCGAGATAAAGGGTCTTTACAAACAGACTGACAGACGGATAACAAACTGATCCATAAGGGTTCCGTTTTTTCCTTTTGAGGTACAGAACCCTAAAAATAACGAAAACTGCTATAATTGTAACCCGATTAGTATATAATTATAATATTATGTTCTAAATGTTGTCGACTGTAAGGAATATTCTGTTTTAAATCTACAAGCAAAAACTGTAAAACACTGTCACCTGACTGCGGAAAAAAGAATGGAATCATATTGGTTAAAATCGGGGTTTACAAGGTAAAATCTCTGCTAAAATCAACTGCACTCGATTTCATAGGAAATCGACAATCAAACATCATTATGGTAGATAGTCGTTGTTCCATTTTTGGCCTTTTAACATTGCTTATTTGAATTTTGAATTTTGTACACAAAATCTTGTTGTGGTTGCAACAAGATTTTGTGTACAAAATTCAATGGAATTTAATTGAAATCGGATTCAAGGAAAAATTCTCAAATTGGTCTTTTTGTTAAAGTCGGTCAAAATGTTGCTCGAATCATAATGACGAATTGAATAACACCTCATTCATCAAAATCAGATGAATAGTTTAGACGTTTTTTTTTAATATGAAACGTGATGGCAAACAAGCTTGCGGCCCACCTGGTGTTAATGGTAAGGGTTACCGTCGCCTATAGACACTTGTAATATTAAGGGGAAACACTGCAAGTGCGTTGCCATCTTGGGGACTAAGATGATACTTATTGTGTACCATGCACAGTAATTTAACTGCCTACCTTTGCCTTAAATCCGTAACACAGCGAACTGATTCACGGCAGAAATAATAAAGGCGGTGGTACTTACCCAGACGATCTTACGTAAGGGTCTTCCACCTAGTATTATTACGTAAATACAAACATACATAGACTGCTCAAATCATTACGCTATCTTTTGGCTTCACCGTAGTCAGATAATAAAAAATATCAAAGTATGTAATAAGAGGCTAAGTGGTTTAGGGTTCTGTGTCTGCTCGCTTCCACTTTCAGCAGTGTTATCACTTACCATCAAGTGAGACGCAGGCGAAGAGCTTATTCGACACGCCAATTGAATTTATATTTTAATTTTAATTAATTAACGTTCTTTCGGTACGACTTGTCCTTTCGGACTGTCGCGCCGAGCCACAATTCTTTCACAGATTCTTTCTCACTTTGCAAATCCACTACGGTCCAATCCTTACGGATTGTACATTCTAGCGGGAATTGGAGTTATTGGATAGCCTGCTAATAAAGATATTCAATGGTTCTTCGAGTTACATAAAGAATAAACTTCTTCCCTGCTCACAATTTGTTTAGAGTCGGTGCAGTAAGTCTTGTTATCGGAATAAATGCTAATACGTTTTAACTTTGGATTTTATGCAGTCGTCCGTATGACACCAATCTTGGTTAATTTTTTTTTCATAAAAGAATTTACTTACCATATCAAGAAAAGTAATAATGTAGTCGGCCAGGCACAGTTTGTCATCTTCGTTGGGAACTGGGGGACCGGTGGAGGCGTTGGGGAACATCCCAATGCCGCCAGTTTACCTGGAAAAAACAACTTTGGTTCAATGTCATAAGCGTTGTTTTCAAATGTATGACATATTAGTCCAAGAAGGTGTTTCGTAGAACTTTGCAGCTTTCATAGCGGTGTCCTTGACCGTGAATGTAGAAAAATTTTGTGCAACGTATTTGCAATAATGAAGTTATATAATTTACGCGTTTACTCCTTTTATTAAAAGCTCTGATTCTAGGTGTAGTTTTTAATCACTACAAGTTTCTTTAGAGCTACAACACAAAATCATGTCTTTTTTTATACTACTAGATGACAAACAAACGGATGAACTACCAGGTGATAAGTCTATACCGTGGCCTATACAAACAACTGCAATATTAAGGAAAAAATGACTTTGATATGCCTTCCATGCCCGGTAATTGCACTGGCTACCTTTTCCTTCTATCCGAAACACTGCAAACTGTTTCACGGCTGAAATAGGAAAGGCGGTGGTCCCTACCTAGACAACTCTGCATGCATTCCTACACCTAAAAAAATATAGAAAATAATTTCAAATATCATTACTACATAATGATATTTGAAATTATTTTCTCCTACACCCAAACACATGCTCCCTGTTCTTAAAGTGAGCGAATTGAACACTAATTGTTTACTAGAAAAATGCACTGAAAAAATCGACTTGCCTCAGGCGGGACTCGAACCCGCACCTTCCACAATCCGGGTGGATTTGGATTCCACCCGGATTGTGGAAGGTGCGGGTTCGAGTCCCGCCTGAGGCAAGTCGATTTTTTTCAGTGCATTTTTCTAGTATTATATTTACGCGTTTGTAAACGCAAAAATAAAATTATTCCATAATGTAAGGTAGTTTCATCTTAGCTGGGCGTCAAATATTTGCAAAAATATTTCGTTCGGGTCTTGGAAGTGCAAATTTCATAGATTTGATGAAACGATGTTTACCATAAAAACATAAGCACCAAGCACTGACAAATTTCGACAGCGAAAAGCAGTGCCTCGGTGGCGAAATTGGTCAACGCGTCCACCCGGATTGTGGAAGGTGCGGGTTCGAGTCCCGCCTGAGGCAAGTCGATTTTTTTCAGTGCATTTTTCTAGTATTATATTTACGCGTTTGTAAACGCAAAAATAAAATTATTCCATAATGTAAGGTAGTTTCATCTTAGCTGGGCGTCAAATATTTGCAAAAATATTTCGTTCGGGTCTTGGAAGTGCAAATTTCAAAGATTTGATGAAACGATGTTTACCATAAAAACATAAGCACCAAGCACTGACAAATTTCGACAGCGAAAAGCAGTGCCTCGGTGGCGAAATTGGTCAACGCGTCCACCCGGATTGTGGGTGGAAGGTGCGGGTTCGAGTCCCGCCTGAGGCAAGTCGATTTTTTTCAGTGCATTTTTCTAGTATTATATTTACGCGTTTGTAAACGCAAAAATAAAATTCTTCCACTAATTGTTTAATCAAATATGTGTAAACGGGATGTATACCACGTAGGTACCTCTGTTTTGTGAATTATCCGATATTTCGGCGCAGATTCATGCGCCATGGTCACGGATGAACTAGGGATTAAGAGTTCATAATAAATATCGGATAATTCCCAAAACCGAGCTACGTGGTATAAATCCTGTTTTCTCACATTTAATTGATAGTAACCACGTTAGATTAAAACAAGACTAATTGTTAATGTAAAATATTGGAACTAACTTTATGAAAAAAGCGATATTATAGTACTCATTAGGTACTATTTCCATTATTTGTAATGAAATAAACTTTAATTTTGTTTTTAGTTTAACAAGGATAAATGGAATCCAGAATTATAATCAAACTTGAAATATCAACGATAAATTATATGAGATAAAATTGCCCATTTCGAAGTCTGTACAATAAATTACAGAATTTCAATCAACCCAGTTTTCCATCCAGTAAATTTAAACGTTTAGCCTTGACAATTTAATCTGTCAGATTTGAAGTTGGAGTGAAATGAAGTGAAATTATGAATACTGAGGTGATAAGTTGGACAATTGTGTCTTAGTGGGTACGGCGATAAAGAACACGAGAATTAATCAACTGTTATAAGAATCAAAGTTGATGTATAATATTTTTAATCACTGATCGCATCGCATCGCCTCTTTTTAAAAGTAAGTGTGCATATTTAAGGTACATGGACAAATATGCATACATATTCTCCACATTTACTATTGGCCCAGCCGCTGATAAAGTTAGTTGATGTAATAACTATACAGCAATGTTATAAAATTGTAAAATATTTGTCACAGTTATTACAACAATATGTTGCCAACGGTGTGTTACAGTTATGTATAATTATAATAAGCTTACATTAAGCATCACATATTGTCGATTTGACAGCAATAAATTCACTTTCTTAAAGAACTTACAGAAGTTCTAGACAAACCCACCAGTATGTGCCTAGCAGTTTCAGCTCCTCACCAGATGTGTAACACGTCTTTTTGGGCATCCCACCAATGCACTAAGTAACATTGGCCAGGGAGAGTCACCTGGATGGCATTAAGATTGAATTTCAGCAATGCAGGCGAACATGTAATAGAATATGCCTTACACATTAAATCCTATGGAATAATATTGGAATAATATACTCAATGTATTATAAGTACTATGTTAGATAATTGGTGCGAGAGAAATATTATTATTATGCTAACTTGTGCCCGTGGCTTCAATCTCATTAATGCAGTTTATGTTTCTATAGAGAAAGTAGTATAAGACCTCCCAAGGCCTTATCTAAATTATATCAAAATTCATTAAAATCATGTAATCAGATTAGACGTACGATGACAACGACAGATTAGGCATCGTCAGTGGGTGGTCGATGGCGTAGTGCGCAAGGACGTTGTCTCCCACCCGGGAGGCACAAATTCGAACCCCGCCACGTACCAATGTGTTTTCAAATTTCGAATTCATATGTAAGTTTAATCGACGCTTGTTCGGTGAAGGAAACCATCGTGAGGAAACCTGCACACGTATGAAGAAATTCTTAAGTTGTGTGTGAAGTTACCCAACCCGCACTTGGCCAGCGTGGTTGACTAAGGCCTATAATCGCCCCTAATGTGGGGTAGGCTCGAGCCCCTCGGTCGGGACATTATAATGAGCTATTGTTGATGGATTAGACGTGAAATCGTAAGAAAAAAAAAACTTTCGCGTTAAATATTACTTAGTGACGATTATTGTATTGAAAAATAATACTTCGAAAAGAGGCAAATGAAAGTCTTACTTAAAACTTAAATTTGTTTCGTGCTGCAACTAATGTAGTTATTAGTATTTTGTTTCAGATTGCATGGGAAAAGTTTACCAATAGCTGTGAATTTTTTTTGCAGCTATATTGAAATTGTTTTGCGTTCACGTCACGACTGTCATCTGTTGCATATGACAGGATAAAAGGCACCAAGAAGCATGTAGTTTAACAAAATAAACTAAAGAACTTCTTTTTGCGGTTAGTAGGTCGTTGTATTCTAGCGTATTGATTTGATACCCATCGATTTGGTAAAGTGCCTACTAAATTATTATAAGCCAAGTGTACTGCCCTGCATTAGTTTCAAAATAACTTCTATTATTAAGCTTATGAGAGGTTTATTTATATTTGTCTGTCGATTAGTCGTTCGATATATTTTCTATCGCAGAAAAGAACAGCTACCACGAACTATTAAATTTTGCAGATTTTGCGCTTTATAACACGCACGTTTATGGTCGAAAATCAATTACAAAATTTCGACAGTTTTGGGTGGATAGAGATCAGAACTGCTGTCTTCCGTGCAATCTTACAAAAATACAATAATCATATTATCAAGTTCATAATCCCAAAACGATTAAGCAGAGCTACAAGTTAATGTAACTAGTTGGTTACAGATAACGCCACATCTGTCATTGGTACCATGCAGTGCCTTATAATAAAGGAGCAAGAAATCCAAAAATACTTAAACTTAAGTGCACCAACAAACAAAAACTAATAAGTAGGACGGTTGTTACACCATAAAACATATCAGTGGGCCAGGTAAACAAACTGCTTCGTAGGATTATGTTCCTAGCCGTGAGTAAGGTTTCCGGAGCTTTAGCTTAGGACTTATGTGCGCTAGGCGAAAAGATAGTTTCATAATTAGATCCACGATTATAATCAACCCTAATACGAAAAGATTCTAGTGTCGTCACATTGCTAAATATACCTATCTTACTAAATATACTATTTTCAATAAATTGCTGTTCCCGAGATTTTTACTTTCTCGTGTAGTAGAGGAAGTCTTGTAACCGTCAAAAAATTCGACCTCGAGATTTTGACGGATTTACACGTTTTGGACCTCCCTGAGTCCAAAAATACCGTTTTAGGAATTATGTCTGTGTGTGTGTGCGTCTGTGCGTTAGCACGATAACTCGAGTATGCTTTAACTTATTGCAACTAAAATTTAACATGCATGTATGACATCAAAATATGAGGTTTCTATTAACTTTTGGGTCGTTTCCGATGTACGAGAAGGTCAAGGGGAGACCACTCTCGATTTTTTTATTTAAGGCGACGATATGGGTTGGCGACCTAGCCCATAGTAATCAGAGCATCCCGTGCATGCGTGCACCCAGAAAAGGCAGAAAAATGAAAAAACATTGTGATTTTCCTAACAAGCTGCTACTTTTTCTTAGACGAATATTTAAATAATCAAATTATCTACAATATGTTTTATGAAAATATCTTCAGTAGTTTCCGAGCTATACCGTTTTTTTTATTTTGGTAAGACCTATTATCAAGATTTTTTTAAAACACTACAACGTACAAATGCTGAAATTCAAATTGAAAAATATATTGCCAAAAAATATTTTCTCATACCAATGATGTAAACAAATAAAGACAGGTTATACAGGAACATAATAATGTATTTTTCATCCCACCACCTCGGAAAGTGTAATTTTGCGCTTCGAAATCTGGCTGGAAAACTCTATTTTATTCGCTTGAGCGGCAAAGTAGATTTGAATTTAGAACATCACATATAATGAGTACTCAATGTAATTGTAAATTCAAAACGTCATTAAACCTATTTAATGTAACCTCTATGGTGCCAAATTTATGATTAGAATGAAGATTATTTTGTCATTTCCTCGCTGAGGTGGGATGAAAAGTTACGTATTGCACTCGAGTGGAAAGATTTTTCACCTTGTGCTCGTTTGTTTCCCTCGCTGACGCTCAGGATTCTAATTTAGAATCACTCGCTGCGCTCGTGATTCAACTTTAGAATCCTTCGCTTGCTCGGTCATCCAAATCGAGCACGCGGTTAAAAAGGAACTTTCCACTCTTGTATAATAAATAACTATTAAAGTGGCGATATTAGTCCTATACCTACGTACTGATATTTATTTATATGCTTCGCAAAAAGAAAGTGATAACTGATTAGGCCAACTTGTTATTAGAAAGAAATAAATATACCTCACGATAACAGGGCACGTTCGCGCTTTTTATCAACGACAGTAAAATTTAACAACTAAGACAGTGAAATATGAAATCAATTGATTTAATCAAATAATGTTCTTTCGAATGAAATGACACGGTTTCTGTTCTCTAACAGAGGTAATGTAATTTGTAAACCACTTAAAAATACAAAAAGGCATTTTTTTCGAGGGATAACTTAAAGCGTTGCAATGAAGTACAGCGAACCCGCCGCGATGCGAGAGCGTTCCTGAATGAATGAAGTCTGGCAATTGGCTAACTTTTTCGTTGCCGTTCTCGAGCGCTTACGACGCATCTATACTTTACATCTTGTCTCATAGTGATTTGTTGTGTAAATATTACAGTTTGAAATGTATGAAATTGTTAACGCTTATGTTCGTTCGAAATTTGTTTTTACTTATCGCCCCATTGAAATCCATGCTATCGTTAATATGTACATTATACTCCATGGAAACACATTAGTTAAAGCTTAAACACTGAGTGTCTGTGTGTATTTCATATCGCATAACATTATAATATGCTCTTTTGTTCTTTCAGGAAATACATTTTCAGCCATTTTCAATATAAAAACTTCGCCACGCTCGCAGTGTTGAAAATTGCATTCTCCGTTGTATTTTCGCAGGACTTCAATGCTATCGTTATAGCGTGTACAATGCTGAGTGAAATGGATATGCAAAGAGAGTAGTTCTTACTGATGCCACAGTGGATGCCAATAAAATTTTCTGAACAGATGCAAATAAGATGTGACATCGAATATACCGTATTTGGAGCGGTGCATACAGAAGACTGATATAGATCTGAGAGTATTATGTTTCTGTCGAATAGTGAACAGTGTATGCTACAAAGCATTTTTTTTAAAGCCCTGTCTCAATAGTCCGCTAGGGAACAGCGGCTACGAAATAGTGGCTACGAAACAGCTGCTACGAAACAGTGGCTACGGAACAGCGGCTACGGAAGAGCGGCTACGGAACAGCGGCTACGAAACAGTGGCTACGGAACAGCGGCTATGAAATAGCGGCTACGGAACAGTGGCTACGAAACAGCGGCTATGAAACAGCGGCTACGGAACAGCGGCTACGAAACAGTAGCTACGGAACAGTGGCTACGGAACAGCGGGTACGAATCAGCGGCTACGAAAGAGCGGCTATGGAACAGCGGCTACGAAACAGCGGCTACGAAACAGCGGCTACGGAACAGCGGCTACAAAACAGTGATTACGAAACAGCGGCTACGGAACAGCGGCTACGAAACAGCGGCTACGGAACAGCGGCTACGAAACAGCGGCTAAGGAACAGCGGCCACGGACGACCGTAGCGTATCGTCTGATAAGTGCGATACGACCTTTAGCTGACATACACGCGGCGAGTGGTCTTAGGCCTAAGGGTGCACGCAACAGCGCACCAAATCTCAGTTGTTGATTGTCCAAATCAACTAATGAGATATGCTTCCGTGGTGTACATGTAAGTTTAATATTAGAAACAAAGCGCAGCCGCAAAAATGGCAGCGTGGCAAGGTTTGCTTGTATCTTCAATCCTCTTCTTAGATAACAAATAAAATCTTGAAATAACAATACGCGTCAAACGGGAGGCACCACGTTTGCGCGACCTGAGTGCACCAGCGGAGGATATATACATAGTAGGTGGTTGCGCGTCCTGCGTATCTAGCAAGTCGTGCTGATTTGTCCGTGCTTTCTATACGTCTCGCAGCCATTTCAACACGGCACACTGCAACGAGTAGGCACAGCGTCTTCACTCATATCGCTTCTGCAGGTCGCGTCCGCTCCCCGCAATCGTTCAAGCGCTGGCCAGCGACTTGACTGAACAGAGTTGACTGGTCATTAACCCAACCTGGTCAATTATACGTGGCCAATGCCCATTAGACATTCTAAGCATGTCTAACAGTAACTTTGTAAGTTTAAGCTATTTAGATCCAATTGGGTGTTGGCCATTCCTCGTCTACATAGGAATGTCCGCAAGACAATTATATTGCAATTAAGGGCCATAACAGACATGTTTCTTTTAGTATCAGTGATAGCGTCAATTCTGCATAGCCCTTTGGCGACTTGCTGCATTCGGTTGCAGTATCGGAAATGCGCGTTTTAGCAACTACATTGATGCTTCACGGCATTTATTACTGCGTTAGAAGCTCCGAGCTTCGTCAATACTTCCTAATATAAATTTAAATAATTGACTGCTTAGTCTTCCTGTTTCACAATTATAAACGTTAGCAATCTCAATACTAGGACGTCAAGTTGAAAAAAAAAGTTAAATGGTCAATCTAAAATCTTCTTATCGATATTCTACGATTATTCAGTATATTTCCAAAAAATGTGTTGTAACTTGGAATATACTTTAATACGATATGATTTAAGCATTAAACCTCGTTCCGCAGATGCTAAAGTTGAAGTTGCTTTGACTGGCATTGAAATATTAGCAAAGTTTAGCGTTGGGTCACTGTATCAAGCGTTTAAAAGTAGTTGCGATGGCGTTCACGTGTGCGGTATGGAGCAGTCATTCAGCGGGTTCCGAAAAGCAGCTACATCATCGATGCTTGTAGTAGCATGTCTGTTATGGCCCTTAGAGCGTTATTCGCATGAAAAGTTTAGTACTTCGAATCCCTTGTGTCCCTCCGTGGCGTAAATGCTATTTAATATTGTGGGAGGTTCTCTGCTACTATTTAGAGCCTTATTTTAATCAAAGTGAAAGCTTTACATTTATAAATGATGAAATTACCATAAGAACACGGAATGGATAATGATTTCCACGTTCCTCGCTGGTAACTTTTTGTAGAATTGAATTAAAAGCGAAAATTATATCATAAAGCTCATTTTGAAATGGAATTCGTAGGTACTTTCCAAATGTTAAAACCCCGAAATGGAAAACGTTATGATTTTATAAGATCTTAAATAAAACAAGCGACCCAGCGTTGTATTGTTAAAAAAACCGCGTTATCGAATCGGCTTGAAAATAGGCATGCATTCTCGGATCTACTTAAATTCATAGAAAAAATGTCATCTAAATCGTCACAACCAATAGGGAGCAATTCCGTGACAAACACACAAATAGAAGAATTTTACATAGAAAGCTTATAATTAGTATAATTTATAGCCTATGTTACTCTAATCTATGAGCTACATAATTTCATTAAAATCCATTCAGTAGTTTTTGCGTGAAGAATAACAAACACACATCCATCCATACATACAGACTTCCATACAAACTTTCGCGTTTAAATTATTAATGTTAATGTAAGAGGAAGGACTCTTTAGTGACTTGCCAATGGACCCAGATCAGATTGAAATATAGCCATAAAGGTTTCAACTCTAACAAAACTGTAACCCGACTACGGGTTTACTATTCCTTTTGCTAAAGTCAGTTAAAATGTAGCCTACGTTACCCGGGGTCATAATAAAGAATATCATTAATCATACATTTTTGGGCGAGTCTAGTGTTTTATGCACCTACATGGGTGGGTGATGTGTAGGTTAGGGTTATTTTTTTTATGACCAGGCGGAGTGCACTGTTTTTGTAAGCAACAAGGTAACAACAGTATTAATAAAAAAAATATGATCACTAACTGTTATGAGCTCCGTTGGTAGTAATTAAAATGTATGAATAAAAAAAGTATGAAAAATAAAATAATGAAGAGTGATTATTATGAACACAAATCGGTAGTAAGACAAAGAATAGGATTTAGAATATTATGTGAGCCAATATGAACCCAAAAAAGGTGATACAGAGGAAAAACGTTTACAAACATACATAGGCTGCTAAAATCATAATCCCTTCCTTTGGCTTCGGCGTCAGTCGGGTAAAAATGTACAGAACAGCCGATAAAACTTTATCCATCACCCGTGCAGCTCTGAAGATCTTGTTTACAAATAAACATCGAGGTAGGTGGAAGGGTATTATTCCTATTAATGTTTGTGCTGAGAGCAAACATTGAAACGTGTTTTCATTGGCCCCACATGGCAGCGGATTAGCCGGAAGCATGGAGCTTTCACCCAGATAAGGCAGCCAAATTTACATTCAAGTGAGCTGTAGTGAAGAGAAAACAATATAAACATGATGAACTTACTTCATACAGAAATAGTTTTTCCTAGTCCAATTTTGTTTCCATCAATCAAGGTAATAATAGGGGTTAAAGTATGAAATTGCCGATTTTTTCTTCATTGTTCATTAGTGTATAATTCCTTTAATACAATAGCTATGTCCATTATTTTTTTTTTTTTATTTTAAACTTCATTACAAGGACTTACATTTATGTATAAAATTTTATTCTTATTTTTAATTTTTTTTTTACTAGAAATACATCTTCAAAAACAGCTCGTCCTAAGAGGTGCCCGACTCCGTTTTGAGAAAAAAAATTGAGAATTTTCTCATTTTTTTTTTCTCTAACTATCCTATAGCTTAATGTTGTCAAAATATATCCACAAAATTACACAAAATTTAGATTTGTGGTTCCTTAAAAAATCGCAAATATATTTGTATGCAAAAATGATTATTCGTTAAATTCTCCATACAAAACGGCAATTTCATACTTAAACCCCTAATATATGTATTAGTAAAACTGTATTGATATTTATTGTTCTACAAATTGTCCGTTATCTAGTATCCTTATCAAAAGTTCTTAATGAAACTTCATTTGGGATAGATTGGGGTGAGCTTCATAATTATTGTTATTATCATTATCTCAATGCAATTGCACTGTAACCCCGATCGAACATCAAAATGCCCGGATTAACATTGGAATATTTATTACTCATAATGAACTAAGCAAAGCTTGAATAAAACTAAAGTACTTCGTACTCAAACCATTTTAGGAGGCTTCAATATAATATTTAGCAAAACTATTTTTACTTTTAAATTGGGTGTGACCGACAAAACATTTATATTTAGTGACCGAATTCAGTCTAATAAAAGTAGAACTGTTACAACTTTTGCTCCAAAATTATTTGATAGAATTTTACTGTCTACGCCTGACTTAACTTACTAAGTTAGTCCTTCTCATCATCATCATCAACAACTCATAATAATCTCCCCACCGAGGGGCTCGAGCCTACCCCACATTAGGGGCGATTAGGCCTTAGTCAACCGCGCTGGCCAAGTGCGGGTTGGTCGACTTCACACACAACCTAAGAATTTCTTCACAGGTATGTGCAGGTTTCCTCACGATGTTTTCCTTCACCATAAAAGCGTCGATTAAACGTATATATGAATTCAAAATTTGAAAACACATTGGTACGTGGCAGTGATCGAACCGGTGCAAATTTGAAAACACATTGGTACGTGGCGGGGATCGAACCGGATGGGAGACAACGCCCTTACTACGTCACTGACGCTTTTTTCACTGCACTGAACCACTGCCTACGTTTCAAAATAAGGACTTAGGCCTACAACCATCTACCACTGATTTTTATGTATGCGTTTTACTTTTTTGTTATGTAGGTATGAATATTTTTTCTTGTCGATCAAGTCGATTTTCCTTCGTGCTTCGGAAGGCACGTTAAGCTAGTCAAAAGATAGCAGTCGTTCGTAAGGAGGGTTGGTGTCAGGAAGGCGGCCCACCCTAATATCTAATACCAAACCAAATCCTATCGCAGCGTTGTCAAATTAAGTGGGAACAGGGTATAGGAGAAAGAAGTAGGTTTGAACAATGTTTCTAATATTATGAATTTTGTTCAATGATTACGTCATATCACGAATTGGTTATGGAATTCGGTGTTACATTATTAGCTTGTAAAAAATAGCTATTTAATAGGCCACACACTCATATTTAGCTGAAGCTGTATGCAAACTAGGATCGAACATCTCATACAGATGCCCGTTTCATGTTTCCTTGGGAGCTTCGGTATTTAGTCAGGCGCGACTCGCGAATAGCGTCGAGAAACATCCATATTTCATGTCTCGCACTCAATACGTCTTGTTAAAGACGACATTTTGTTTTGCGTAGCTCATTTGTTTAGTTACTACAAGAAAAATACTTACAAAAAGAATATAAAGAAGATAATGATGAAAATAATGAATTATTAAGATGCATCAAAACTTGCAACCTCATGTTAGTTTCAGATAACTATGCGTAATTTCTCCTTTACTTTATTTTTGGATATAATTCATCCATAATTGACGCCTTCATGGTGGAGTGGTCAGTAAGGCTGCCTACACATCAAGCGGTCCGGGTTCGAGTCCTGGTAGGAGCAAATGTTTGTAAGATGAACACGAACAGTTGTTCACGAGTCATGGTTGTTAATATATTTATTTTAGTTTATTTATTAAATTATCTAAATTATTATGTATATTAAATTTGTCGTTATGTGGTATCCATAACACAAGTTCTTAATGATACTTAATTTGGGCTAGATAATTGCTTTTTAAATAAAAAAATGGCCGTGTGATGCCGGCAGAGTAGAATAGCATCACCCCATATCCTCCAATGGGTGTCGTAGAAGGCGACTAATAAATCAGCAAAGGGGTATTGATCACCTTATACTCCGTCCACCAATCCGCATTGGGCAAGCGTGGTGGACTACTGCCTAAACCTCCTTCGATGACAAGGAGTGGCCTTGTGTCCCAGCAGTGGGTCGAATTATAAAGGCTGTTAAGAAGAAATAAAAAAAAAACACTTAATAAAACGTTAAAGAATATAAAATAATCTAAAGGCTCACAGAAGATCCTTGAACATGTTTACTTAACTTTTTATTAAAAAGATCATTATATGGGTGGTTCCTGGGGAGCTTAATTTTTCGTGTCACAGGCCAATATAATCTATATTATTGAGATTAGAATATTTAAATAATTGTCAAAACCTTGAAGAACTACTACTCTGTTGAGGCATCATAAATAAAACCGCTTAATTGTTGTTTTAATATAATAAAATCACATTTGAAACCTGAAATCGGGTGCATTTTACCGATTTTCGACGTGTCACACGCGTCTCGCTTGCAGTATTATCGTTAATATTATTTTAACTATACGTGATATTACCATAATTTATATATCATTAAAAAATACAGAAATGCCTCTATTCTTATATAAAATTTTGTATAAAAACCTATCAATTTAGAGAAGTTAAGCCGTTTTAAACATTTGTCACGCGGCGGGCTTAAATTGAACCCCATGACAAGATGGGAGTATTTCAGTAGTGTAAATATGAGATAAACCTTCAGTGATTGCTTGTCGAGGGTCTCTAGATGTTTCCTGAATTTCTGGTAGAGGAGTTGTGTCATTCGCGTACAAGCATAACTTTACAGATCAGTTCTTATTTTGATTTTAATTTTGGTACACCTGGGTAGGTAAGATCTGTGGGTCGATTTAAAAATAGAAATGTCAACCTATGGTGAAAACTGTTTCTAGAATATGATTTCCTTTCCATCTGAGTTCACTATGAGGTAAAAATATCTCGGATATTTTTGCAAGTTTTTGAGTAGTTAATCAAAAACAAAATTGTCATGATCAGATCCATGGTCCAAAACAGATCCATGGTCTCAAATCTATGGATGTTTTCCCATGGATCTGATGTTGCGTCATCGCGACCAGTCCACAAGGTATTCCAAAAGTTGTTTGACGCTGTTCTTTTGTTATGCATATGACCCCACATTCGTGGAACAAGAGTATAAGGTGATATTGTTTCATAAAAAAAGAGACAACGCTCCTCAAGAACTCGGAAATGCTGAAAAGCCTTAATGAAGCCTCTCGACGTGTTGCGAGGAATTTGAATAAGACGAAAGTAATGTTTAATGCACAAGTTAATTATCCCAGAGCCTCTGTTAGTCGGAAATTTGGTCCTAAAAGTTGTTTAGGAATAAATAGAAACCACGTGGAAGTAGTAGTAGGACGATCCAGTTCTGCTGCTCCAGCATTTGGAAAGCTTAGACATATCTTTACTTCTTCCCTGCACAGACGTGGTCACTTACCAGAGGATTACTCCACTAATTTATAGTCGCTCAACGCGCTATGTAGAGGATAGGCTCAGTATCTCATTAAAAGACAGTTTGTCATCGTTATGGACATAGCCCTAAGAATTAGTACGCTGAAGTGGCAATAGGCTGTACATGTCTGCTGGAGAACCGACAACCGTTAGAGCTGATGAATGCTGGAGTGGAGACAAGCGTAGTATTAGACGCCTTACAACCCGTACTTGGTCTAATGACCTTAGGAGGACTGCTGGCAGCAACACAGGCTGTTTTGACTTAATTTGGTGACAAATCACACTAGCACATTTCAAGTTTTAATAAAAAGAGGATTTTGAACCCATGCTATCTCATAACGGTTTCACAATAAAGTGAGTGATTTGAAAGTATATTTTTCTAAATATATTTATAAAAGCTGTTTTCGAGATATATAACAGACCGTCTCGCACGTAGGTTTGACAACTTCCAGCCTCCCGAACAAATCGGATTCCTTAAAGGTATTAGTATAGACCCATGATTTATACAGAATACCGAGATAGATACCGAGAATACAATCTGCCATTATGCTGACCGTTTGTGGACTATGAGAAAACCTTCAATTATGTCGAGATTTGGACCGTGCTCCAGTCACTCCAGAGGTGCCAAATAGACTATCGGTACATCCAAGTGAACGCCAAATGCATGGCATGGTGGCGTGGTGTGACTCTTCTTCAAAAAGGGCGATAGGGCCCAATTGAAGAACTATAGACCCGTCACGCTCCTGAGTCATGTTTATAGGCTATTTTTGAGGGTTATAATGAATCGTCTCGCACGCAGGTTTAACGACTTCCAGCCTCCTGAACAAGCCGGATTCTGAAAAAGCTTCAGTATCATAGATCACATACATACGCTACGGCAGGTTATACAGAAGACCAAAGAATATAATCTGCCACTATGCTTAGCGTTTGTGGACTATGAGAAAGCCTTCTAATCTGTCGAGACTTGGGCCGTGCTCCAGTCACTCCTGAGGTGCCACATAGACTATCGATTACATCCAAGTGTTGCGGTTACTGTACAAAAACGCCACTTTGTCAGTCCGCCTTCAGGACCAAAACTCAAAACTGATACAGCTCGAGCGAGGCGTGAGACAGGGTGATGTTATATCCTCGAAACTGTTCACAGCTGCGTTGGAAGACGCGTTTAAGCTTCTGGACTGGAGAGGACTTGGCATCATAAATGACGTACATGATTCACCTTCGCTTTGCCGAAGATATCGTAGTTATAGCTGAGACCTTGGAAGACCTGAGCACAATGCTCGTCGATCTCTGTAGAGTCTCCCAACAAGTGGGTCTTAAAATGAATACGGATAAGACTAATTATGTCTGATTTCCATGTCGCACCCAATGAAAGTTATCGATCATTATGTTTACCTGGGACAAACAGTCCAACTAGGTAAGTCCAACTTCCGGAGTGAGGTCACTGGACGAACCCAACTAGGCTAGGCAGCGTTCGGGAAGCTAAGTGGCATATTCTCGGCCCATCTACCGCAGTGTCTCAAGACGAAAGTCTTTAAATTCGTGTGTGTTGCCAGTGATGACCTATGAATGCCGCTTACAATGGCCCTCATCAGAAGGCTCAAGGCCACCCAAAGGGCAATGGAGAGGGTTATGCTTGGTGTTTCTCTGCGTGATCAAATCGGTAATGTTGAGATCCGCAGGAGAACCAGGGTCGGGGTCCACCTCCTGAAGCCTCCTCGTGGCGGACCCTGATAACGTGGTGGGGAAACTTTCTCAGCGGGTGTGTGGCTTTTGATGTCAAGTGTGTCCCCTTGGCATTCTAAGTCACATATACCATCGTCGAGTTGCTTTTGTTTTCCCACCACGGCTAGTTCCGGACAGCCCTTTTAAGGATCACGACCGCGCCCGAAGTCCCCCGGGTGCGGTCCAATGGCTGCTCCTGGTGTCCTTCGTCCGTCAGAAGGACGCGCCAGGTCGAGCATCCGTCGGTGGAGGAGTGGCTGCTGGCCACCAATTGGTGCTAGGAGTGCCTAGACGGGCAGCGTTGGGACGGTCTCAGTGTAGTTGCTCTCACGTGCGCTGATCCCGAGCCATCCCGTAATAGCGCACTGACGGTCAGGCCGGGGAGGATGTTTAGTGGTTATGGAGGGAACGCCTTAACCTTGAGTCATACATATCCCCTGCGGTTTGTACCACCGCGGAGGGACGATGCATAAATGCATTTAACCACCACTTCAATAAAAAAGGAGAACCAAGGTCACCGACATAGCCCAAAGAACTGCGAACCTTAAGTGACAGTGGGCAGGGCACATTTCGAGGAGGAATGACGGCCCCTAGGCGCGGAAAGGTTCTCGAGTGGTGGCCACGTACCGGGAAACGCAGAGTTGGTAGGCTCCCACAAGGTGAACTGACGATTTCATAAATGCCGCGGGAAACCGCCGGATGCGGGAAGCGCAGGACCGACCGGTATGGAAATCCTTGGGAAAGGCCATGTCCAACAGTGGGCGTCTCTCGGCTGAAATGACGATGACATCCAAGTGTTGCAGGCACTGTAAGAAAATGCCACTATGTCAGTCCACTTCCATGACCAGGACTCGAAGCCAATACGGCTGCAGCGAGGTGTAAGTTAGGGCGATGCTATCCAAAACTATTTAATGTTAATTTGGAGGACGTGTTTAAGCTTCTGGACTGGAGATGACTTCCTATCAACATAAATGGCAAGCAAATGCAATCCTTCACTTTGCAGAAATTATCGTAGTCATGTGGTGAGACCGGGAAAAACTCTGAACTCTGTAGTGTGTCCCAACAAGAGAGTCTTAAAATGAACATTGATAAGACAAAAATCATGTACTTACGCACTTCTGTAAAGGTTGGAAGCTCTACAATGAAGTTGTTGACTATTAGGTTTACCGGGAACAAACAGTTCAACTTCCAGAAAGGGGTCAATCGACGAATCCTACTCGGCTACGCGACATATTCTCGGCCCATCTTGTGTCTGAGACACTTTCTCTGTGTGTTGCCAGTGGTGGCCTACGATGGCCTACGGAACTGAATCGTGGTTGGTTGCAATACGCCTCAAAACTGACTCAAAGACCTTGAGTGGCGGCTGCATACCGGGAGACGCAGCGTTGGCGTCCCACAAGGTGGACTGACAATCTGGTAAAGGTTGCGAGAAGCAGCTGGACGCGGGCAAGACTGATCAGGTTGAAGATCTTTGGGAGAGGCTATGTCCAACTCTCCTCTGACATGCAGATGACATATTTTCCTTGTTTCAGATTATAAAACTTAAATAACTATATTTAAGTTAAGCAGTGAAGTGAACTTCAACGTAAGAAGTTAAGTGAGAGAATGAGAAGGGTTGTAGTTAAGACAGATCATAAAACTTATGAAAGTGTAAGCTAAGGATAGAGAGAGAGAGAGAGAGAGAGAGAGATGAAAGACTGAAAAATAATTCCAATTAATGTTGAAATAAAGATAAATAAACCTTTTACATTGTTTGTTTTTTCTTTATTCTATACATTTTAGTATTATTTACACTTCAATCAAATCCGTGGATTCTATAATCAGATCCATGGCTCCAAAAATTTCAATATTTTTTTCAAGACGATCTATAAACTTTTAATGTGAGCCTCATGGATAGATATATTACTTTTCTGATTGTTTATTCATTTGTAATTTTAGTTACCGCCTGTGACGAGAAAAAAAAATTGCCACGGATCTGACGATCAGAACACTTTTCTCAGGAATCAACCATATAATAAGGCATTGTCGGAATTTGTAAAATATTCAGATTACTGGAACAATTTCAATTAATAAAACTCAACTCCAGCCTTTTGTACGCAGAAAACAATCTGGGTAAATAATTTAACCTACATATGAGTAATAAAATTCTGTAATTTAAATTTAATGAATAACTGAATATGCATCTGAATAGGCTTTCGTCGGTTCAATTTTATACGGCATTGAAACAATTGACTTACTTATTTTACTCAAACGAATTTACTTTTGGGTGAAGTTTGATTGTTGAACAGTGTACTATAGTAACTTTTAGGTATTATACGTGTCTTATTTTTAATACTAGAAAAACTGTTTACCATGAAAACATAAGCACCAAGCACTGACAAATTTCGACAGCGAAAGCAGTGTCTCGGTGGCGTAATGGTCAACGCAGCCGCTGGATTGCGGATGATGCGGGTACGATTCCCGCCTGAGGCAAGTCGATTTTTTTCAGTGCATTTTATCTAGTATTAAAAATGAATATTAATTAATTTTAAGTAAAAAATTGTAAAGAAATTATGTATTTAAACGTTTTATTAAAAACTAATAACCAAGAATATTTGGAATCATTGCAACATAACAATCATCTTATATCAATCATCAATCATTTAATTATAAAAATTACAATATTCTTTGTACTAACTAAACATTAATTAAATATAGTAAAATATACTATAATTAGTTCGAATAATCGATGTTCAATTTACCACGAAATTGACAAAAAAGTTCTTATGAAGTACTTAAGTTTAAAGTTTCATGGTTTTATCTTTAGAAATTACGAATTTTCATAAAAATAAATTATCGTCCCTTATTTCAACCACTTCGAGTGTTTTATTTTGCTTTTATTATTAATATTAGTTCGAAAGTTGATCAAAATCTGTCCAGTAATTTTTAAGTTTATTCGTTACAAACATACAAATCTTATAATTTTATAATTGGACCTTATACGCGAAAAAAAGCTTGAAGTGGTTAAAATAAGGAATGAAAGTTTGAATGGAAGTTCCTCATGTGAAGATAAACACGTGCTGGTGAGGAATCTTCAAAGCAAGGTAAATACTACCTATATTTTAATAAATAGCTCAAAATTATACATGATAAAAAAAAAATTCGGATTCAAGTTTTTTTCATTATTTTTAACATTTACCATAGTAGTGTATATTTATTTAATCCATCAGAAAGTAGAGATTTCAAAGAAAAAAAACACTCCAACTTTTTTTAAAAAGCAGATATTTTGACGTGAGAATTTTCGATTGAAAATTATGGTGCTTTTTCGATATCAAGTCAAAATAAGGTGAAAAAATGAATATTTTAAATAAAAAAAATTACTGTAAGTTTTCACCAAATTTCGTGAAAAAATATTTATTTTTGCAAAAGATAAAAATAAAAAACCAAAAACTCGGTTATTCAAATTTTTCACATAAATTTTGAGGTTATATGGAAAGTGTCGGTACAAAAATTGTAGGGCTTTTTGTTACCTACAACTTTGCCATTTAATTTTTTTTCATGGGGTTTTACCGGAAATCGAGATTAACCGTTTTTTACCCTTAAAAACTCACCCCCTTCTCCTTCCCGACCTCAGATCGCCCTTAATTTATTTTTCCTTTCATTTTTAGGGTTCCGTACCTCAAAAGGAAAAAACGGAACCCTTATAGGATCACTTTGTTGTCCGTCTGTCTGTCTGTCTGTCTGTCAAGACCCTTTATCTCAAAACGCGTGGACGTATCAAGCTGAAATTTACATGAAATACTTAGGTCTATTGTCCCTTTAAGCTGTGAAAATATCAAACTTCTAAGCCAAGCCAATCAAAAGATACAGCCGATTATGTCGATATTTTCAACAAATTTTCCGACACTCGCAAAGGAATCAAAACCTACAGGATACTTCCCGTAAACTCAGAATCTTGAAATTTGGCATGAAGCATTGTCATATAATGCAAATATAGGAAAAATTGCGAAAATCTTATTTTTTTAGTTATATAATATAATAAAAATATTATAATAAAATGAAACTTACTACCTTATTTCTCACGAACGAATAAAGGTATCAAATTGAAATTTATACCAAATACCTAGGTCTATTGTCCCTTTAAGCAGTGGAAAAATCGAACTTCTAAGTTAACGCGATCAAAAGATACAGCAGTTTATACCGAGGAACCCTCGGTGTGCGAGTCCGACTCGCACTTGGCCGGTTTTTGTTATATTCTCTACCTTTTCCAATGGGTTTCATCCTACTATAATTTTTTTGGTCTCAAAAATTATCGACCCTGGTCTATTAACAAGTGCCTAAATCATAAGTTTCATGGATGATTTCTTAAGATAGAAAAAATATAATGTTCTCATTAAATTTGTCTCAAGATCAAGTAAGGGGAAGTGCAATAAAGTATAGAAAAAAACCAAAACAAGGATTTGGTGGTAACTGCTTCGTCTGTCATAATGATTTAGGTATATTAATATAAAGATATGCCACCGCACCCTAACCATTCAAATATTGGAGCTTTCATTCCTCGACGTCTTTTAACGGAAACGAATCAATATTGATAACGTTCCAATATCAATTAATTAAATAAACAGTCATTTATAATACCCAGAAAGAGAAGCTAGATATAAAATCTTGAGCCCTTATTATTTCTGAAGCTTTAAGTAAAGACTAAGGCTAGATAATGCAAAAAAGTACAATTTGAACAGTGATACGAGAGGAAAGACATGCGACATTTGCATACAAAGTATACTTGACTCTGTTTTTGTGCTATCAACTGTTTAATGTCTGATAGTCTAATACTAGACGTTACTTCCAGGCATGCCATTTTTGAAAAAGCCTAAGAGTGTGTTATGACTACAGTTTAGATATAAGGTTTGTGGTAATCTACATCTTTGTGTTCGAAAATTAAGTCTTTAAACGTTGAACTTTAATAGGTACATTTCCTGAATTAGTAACCGCTTCGGACCAGTCGACCATTTCAATGGACATGGTTAAAAATACTTTTATTATGATGCGCTCTTACTAGAGTTGAAATGTAATGAACTATTTATGACATTCAGTACATTCATAAGATGAAGTTATATAAAACAATAGCTATAAAAAATGTGTAAGTATGAAATTTTCAAAAATATTTAAGTAAATTTGAGTGTATAATGTTACTTGATGAATATTTATTTTACCATTATCAAAAAGTTTCCTTTCAGCGTCGCTATAAAATTAAAAATCAATTTCATTAAAAATATATCTGGATTGGAAAGCTAATCTCTAAATTATGGTTTATGTGTCTCTACAGGCAGTTAATGGCCTTACTTTTTTTTGTTATAAAAAATACTTTTTCTTTTAGCTACCCTTGTCCCAATTTTAGCTGGTCAGTGTAATATGTCAACATACCTACCAGACGACTGTGTGACACCATTTCTCCTACGCAATGCTGTTTTTTTTTTAAACTAGTTTACTTAGGTGCTTTTGTCACGAAGCGACATCTCAACCCCATCGAATCTTATTACGTACACATACAGCTTATAAGCTAAGTTTTTATACGAGAGAGCAACACCATATCCACTAGAAATTTTACATCTTCGATAGTTGGTTCTGCTAGAATGCTTAAAAACGCTTCTGTATCGTACTTATTAATACGAAACTGTCGCATCATAAACTCTCTTTCATTTTTAAATTTCAGATATTCTACAAGAATGTGCTGTACATCATCAGCCTTGCCACAGCTATTGCAATCTGGAGAGTCAACCTTCTTCATGATAAAAACAAACTTATAGCCAGGGAATTGTCCAGACCGCAATTTATTAAGGATGACAATATAATATATTTAAATTAAATTATAGAATCATGATATCCGAGAAGGTTGACATTGATGCGAAGGCAATGCTGTAGTAGGTGTTTTCTCGATGATTGTGCGATGGGCCTGCATTGGGTTTCAGAAACTCCCACAATCTGCTATTACGACATCCACGAAATGAGAAGGGCTAGTCCCAGCAAATCGTAAACATATTTTCGATTTTGAGAGAAGAGAGTGATGCTCCAATGAAGCGTAGATCTCTAAAAATATGCTCAGTTCTTATACTGCTTTAACATGTGCACGGTATAAGAACCTTATGAGTATCATACAAGTATCATGCCAACGAAGGATGTCAATTTGCTCGCAAAAATTTATGTGCTATAATTTTTATAGACCGCTACTTGCCCAAGGACTGATGTCGGAAAATTGATTTCACAGTACGATTGATACCGTATTTGTTTATGGAATTGCTTTTTAAAAGGCCTTGAGATATTTCGGTCCTTGGTCGCAGGTTACGTGCTGATCAATCTCATTTATTATTCATTGTTATTATTGTGGAATGAAGGGTTTCAATTTGTGAGCTTTTGACACGAAACTAAAGAACAACAGGATAGAAGTGTATTCGGAACGTGGATAACCCGACTTCGGAAAAAACACATAAAAATGGAATGAAATCGGGGCTTACAAGGTAAAATTGACTCCTCCTTTTGGTAAAATAAGTTAAAAACTATTATAACGAATTGATTGATACCTTATTCATCAAAATAGGATGAATACTTTAGGCGTTATGGAAGGACATAAGTAAAAACAAACATACCTACATACACTGCTAATATCATAATCCTTCCTTTTGGCTTCACGTAGTCGGGTAACAATATAAATATTAAATGGCAGATAAAAAAGTATAATGATTATGAAGATATTGTTTGAAGCAAGGAAGAAGATTGGGTTTAAAATTTTATGGTTGTTTATTTTAGTCATTGATTAATTGTACAAAATTTTCTACAACAGAGCATTTATTGAAGTAACTAACAATTGTATTTCAATGTCGAATATCGATTGGACGCTTAATATAACATACATCTGAGTCAAACCACTCAAGTTATATGAGTATTTGGAGTGGTTGAAATTACAGTAACAAGAAGGGATAAAAATAGGTACCTACGCTACAATGTTTAATTTGTTAAAATAAATCTAATAAATCCTTTGATTCGGTGATAAATAAAGATACAAGCTAAAGTGGTCATTTCTATTCTCAGTTTATCCAAAATTGCTAAGGAAGTCCATATTAAAGCGTCTATGTCGATTTTTATGTCGTGTCATGTATAGTTTATGCTGACTTCAATCATAATTGCTTCTCGAGGAAATACTGTGTAATTTACACGTCCGGCCATGAGTTGATAGGAGTTGCTGCTGTTGGTATGCGGAATCGCCGCAATGTGACGCTGCAAGCATTATGTAAACTTTTAGGATTAAGGATTGATTTCGCCTACACGAAAAACAAACGATTTAAAGTTATTGCTTCAGAATATCCGAGAATCATGCCAATGACGAAATTTAATATATCGCATATTGATGCAAATATCTGAAATTGGACGGCCTATGAAATAGTACCAGAATGCAATTACAACGATGCTTCGATAATATTACACTCCTGCAGCAACTAAAGTAGTAAGGCGGAATACACTAGTCAATATCAGTCGTGTATCTTTGGATGCATCCAAGTAACTGAATAAGGTGCACCTTATTCAGTGATAATAGAATTGGTTTTAGCACAGTACGTACTATCGTTTGGAAGTAGTAAGATCTACGCAACGTTAGACATCCGACTGGGTAAATTGGAGCTCGGCTTATTAGCTCTTCCCGATGCTCCCGCGTGTTTTCTCGAGTTACGAGATCGGTTTGCGCGGATACCCTTTATTTGATGGTTGCGTTGTTGTGATTCTCGATACTTCAATAACTAATTTAATTGACCTGATTTTTTGATACGGCATCGAGAGGTTGTAATACAACGAGTATAAAATAATGAGGTATCGATAATCTATGAATATTTTCTTTCAAGTTTATCAAAATTAGCGAACTATTTGGTTACGTGTAATACCGGTAGATGGTTTTAGGAGATTTTTTTCTAGATTTTAAAATGATAATGTTCATAATTTTTCACGCATTTTGAAAAACGTCGTTATTATTTAAGTATTCTTAGTTTTATAGTAACGATACCCTTTTTTTTGATCTTTCAAATCGTTTTCTGTATCAAAGTTTATCTTGTATAAACTTATGCAATTGCAAACTTATTTAAGTTATAAATACAATCATTTTTAAATTACCAACAAACCATTTGTAGCAATCTAAAAAAACTACATTATTTTTGAAATGTAAGATTTTTTTATCTCTTCATTAAACGCCGCTGTAGAGTCACTGTTCCCACTAAAAATGTAAGAACTTACATTTTTAGTCGGTGTAGATAAAAATAATCTTTGTTTGTAAGTGTTCTTGGGAATGTATATAAAAAGGCAAGGTCTAATAAAATAAATAACCCTATATCAAGTAGATTTTTGACAATCCATATTAATTGAACTGTCAGATGTAAGCCGAATGTTACCTCAAGCTCTGATCGATCTTTTGGGATTGTGAACGTATGTGATTACTATGTCTGTATGTAGGTAATATTAATTAAATAAAAGTGAACTTGTTATATCTACTTCTAAAGTTACTACGTATCAAGCCATAAGTTTAGTATTAAATTATTAAAAACGAACGTATACATACTACTATACTATACTATTCTTAATTAATGGCATCGCGTCGCATTATTAAGCGTACGCATTTTGCCAATGTCAAGTGAAAATATAACTAAAGTAAGAAAAATTGTACGGTTGATTGAGGTTATTAAAAATGGAGTCTCTCAACACGTGTTTTTGCGACAAGAACTCGGGAGAAACTCCAACGTATACATACAAATATGCTTATTATCCTAAAAGTGGTTGACATGGCTTAGCATAAAGGCCTGTCAAATAATCATAAAATGAACAAATAGCGAAAATCAAATCCTAATGATTCAACACAAAAAAGTATAGCGAACATTTTCATAACTTTCAGTCGTAATGTGCGCAAAATAAACATCAATTAGCATTCTTGTTACACGATTTTCACTTTTGTTCTAGGCATGTAAGTGTCATAATGGTTCGTGTCAGCTATTTCCCCGTCGGCTGCACGAAATATCGTGTCCGTTTGAGCCTCAACTACCACTTTATGGCAGCTTCCCTTGACATTACCCCGGTGTTTTGCTTCCCGGACGCGTGTCATTGCTCGTTAGCTGGTAACCTGTGAAATTGTTCTTCTGGTCTCAAATAGGTATCGGTACAAATTAATAAAATTAAAATTACCTTTATTCCATTTCTCGTAAATGCTTCTTCTTTACATTTCAACATTTTTACATTAATGTACCTAAACTAAACTTATTTACTACGCTACACACCCGTCAAGCGCCATTTTCGTGCGGTGTTGTTTCTGCTGGTAAGGTTGTAAGAGCTCTTTGGTAGAGGGCAGTGGTTAGGGTTGGTCGCGTCACACCAGTGATGCAAGCGTCTATAGGCTACATTGACTCACCAGGCAGGCCAAATGTTTGTTTACCAGCTATTCTTATGCAAGGGGCTGAGGCCGTGTTTAAGAGCACTTCGACCCTATGGGATATTTTGTGCCTTTCTTTACCAGCTAAATAACATAATTTTTTCATGTTATTTAGCTGGTTTTTGTTTACCAGCTAAATAACATAAAAATTCAGCAAATACGTATATTAAAAAATAAAAGTTTTGCCATTTCTATGTTTTGCCGTCTCTTTCGTTTATTTATGGCTGGAACTCTAAACACGCGAGCTTTTATTTATATTCTTACAGCTACTTACTGTACTACAAGCATGATGGACAAATAATTACTATGTATTTACGCTGTGAAATTACGAGCATTATCGATTGATAGCAGGAACAGTATATGGTAGTTACGCTGGAGCTGCTTATAGTTGTGCTAACTCAATGTTGCTACCAAGTCGCTCATTAAGAATTACGGTAGTTCCGTAATTCTACCTCCAAATACTCATATTTTTGTTTTCTTTTACAGGTAGTATTTGTACGCCTAAAGTAGTTTAGATTTTAGCAAAGTAATCATTATATTTTCTCTGTGAGTGAATACTATGTATTCTTTGAGAAGTAAATATATTGAAACCGTACGGCTGTGTGGTAGCAGCTGTAAAGAATCCACTATCCCAAGACTTAAAATGGGTGTCGTTAAACGTCGTACGCCCCTATCTACTTGTGCTTGATAGTAAGTGACAAACGATTCTCAAGACATGATTAATTTCTGAGTGTCATTCTGTAATACGGGCCGTAGAGAATTCTGCCTAACGAAACGCTGACTGGCGACTTCGGTCACAAAACTCTTAGTAAAGTTCTTTTTGTTGTATCATAACATTACGCCAACTCCAAATAAAATTTAGAGCAGTGGCTGGCAAATTATCATTACTTCGAAAGCAATCCTGCTCACGGCCGAAATAAGTAAAGGATTAACCTTGTGGATTTGAGCTCAACAATAATAGCTCTAGAATACAGCTGACAAAAAACAAAGGTTATATACAAAGGATGAATTAATTGCATAAAGCAGTCAAAGACAAGATTTATAATTCTTAGCTGACATATGCTTTGACATAAGCATATTTTCATTTTTAGAGGATGTTCCTTCCACATTTTTCTCATACCTACCAAATACACACAAAAAATTTCTAAAAGAAAATCAGTCATTCGACAACACGAGATTTTTATATATCTTAGATTAACAAATTATATTTTTTCAATAGGTCACCTCACTTTCTAATTTTAGAATTACCTTCATATCAAGATCTACAATACACTAGTTGGTTGTTGATTGTTTGATTGAGCTAAAGACATGTCGACAAATGAGTCAGTTTTACGTTGCGTACTACATGTTGTCGCTCATTTTTCTATATTCGCGTTTACTTCCTTGCTATTCAAGGTCATATCAGGGTCAAAAATTTCAAATGTTTTAAATAAACTCTCTTTTATTTTTTATCTTTTGACTGGGACACACTTGATCTTTATCTCATCTGATGGTAAGAATTAATAATATTTCTAAACATTTGAGAATAGATCCTTCTTTGAAAATCAATAGAATTGCAATATATTTGGAATCATGAAAGGTATTAAGTATTAACAAACAAATCAGCAACTTCAATAACTCCTAATAACTCAATGGGTAAGTCTATGAAAGCATCAAGGCTGCTGTCAAAGAGATATTGATTGGTTTTAAAAAGTTAGCTTGTATTTCAATGTGTTGACTTGACTACAATTACAGCGAAATTATATTTGTATTTCTTTTTCTGTGACTATTCAAGCAATTCCATTTAATTGCTTTGCATTTTACATTATCATATAACTGATGAAGCTGTGTTATTCCAGTACAGATATAATACTACACCCTTGCTTAGAGTTTACTCAAACTATTTACAATAAGGAATTCCATTCCCGTTCAAAATGCTTTGATTTAGATTGTGGCAAAGCTGGTGGAATGATGTGATAAAATCTACACGCTACACAAAATTCTTTACAAACTATTCAGCGGCGAATAGAATGTGACCTCGGATCTGACGAATAAGGACCAGCAAATCATACCAGAGACCACAAAGAGCGGTCATTATACCAGTAAATCAAATAATTTAAAATCTAGACTGTGTCGAGTGAATTGAGTTTCCTCTATCTAGTATGATATAATGCTCAGGATTATATGCGAAGCGGAAATTTTTGCACATAACTTTTGCGGATTTTGCGTCTCAACAGGCAGGTTACCGCTTAATAGTTAGAACAAATTATATTGTTACTCCACTTTATTATTTTAAAGTTTTACGGCTTTTTACTAAACTGACTTATTTAGTTTGACCTGTTTGTTGTTTTTTGAGTCAAATTTAGTAATCGAAATAATACCCTTCCAGATGGAAGATTGATCTGATATTTTGTACACACACAGTTTTTTGATGACGACACATTTTTATAATATATTCAGTATCACTGTAAATCCAATATGGCTGGAAACATATAGGTGGATTACATCACAACCCGCCCAATATGGGTACAAAATTATAGGGATTGACTAGTAGAATACAGTAGATATAAATTTTTTGTCGTTGTTTGTTTGTCTAGTGTATACTAGACAAAAAACTAAAACTGCTCACTAAAACACCAAGCTCTACGTACTTTACGGAGCACGGAGGAAGAGAGAGTTGACACATTTTGGTCACACAATTCGGTCTACTAACCGCGGGCTTCTGTGAAAATTATATGAAGGACTACCGACCGCTGCGCCATCGAGATCTCCTTTGTTGAGTTTTTACGATGCAGAAGTGGAATGTTTTGGGTGCAAACTGGTTTCACACTAAACTTGGTGAGAAGGACTGACTAACGAACACTCAATCGCCACTCGACTCACTGAAATGGTCTATCAATCAACCTCTTCGGCTTCAAATTTATTTCAGTCAGTTTAATTTACATCTCTGTTTTCAAGCTGTTTCACAGCGTAGGAACGGACTTTTTTAAATTACGTTTGGATCTCGCGTTCTATACAAGGATCAGTGGGTCGAGTCCACTCGTGTCCTCTTCGCGCATGCATCTACCAGCTGGAATCTCCGAAAAAAGAGACCGAAGCGTGACTCCGCAAAGTCGTCTAGTCTTCTGCGGCACCCTAACAACTTTTACCCTCCTCTTTAAGTGGGTCTAGCAACCCCCAAAGCCTGTACCGACCTCCCCTCAGCGAGTGGTGGTGACCAATGATCAATCAGTTTAGAACAGAATAGAATAGATAAATAAACTTTATTTTACACATCTTCTTAACATTGCAGATTTATAAGTATATGCTTACATAACATTGCACAATGGGCGGCCTTATCGCTCAGAGATGGACAAGAATTAAAGATCATTAAAAGTGAGGGAAGATGGCGATGTAGCAACTACATACAATATACACACAAAGTATAAACAAGCTTGTGATTAAATTATGTCGAAGCTTTAAGGGTTGGAAGATGCCATAAGATTCCCTCGACTTGGGACACCGACCCACCGACCCTTGGGCTTGACCCAGCTCGGCTTGATACAAATCGTCTTGACTTCATCCACATCATGAACAGCTCATATAATGTCCCCGCCGAGGGACTCGAGCCTACCCCACATTTGGGGCGATTAGGCCTTAGTCAACCACGCTGGTCAAGTGCGGGTTGGTCGACTTCACACACAACCTAAAAATTTCTTCATAGGTGTGTGCAGGTTTTCTCACGATATTTTCTTTCACCGTAAAAGCGACGATTAAACGTACATATGAATAAAAAATTTAAAAACACATTGGTAAGTTGCGGGGATTGAACTGATGCCTCCTGGGTGGGATACAACGCCCTTACGCACTACGCCACCGACGCTTCTCTCGTCTTGACTTGGCTGGGCTTAAACTCTTCTTTACTTACTATGACGGACTACAAGTAAGGGTTGCTTCCAGTTGCTTCTAAGAACCAAATTAATGTTGCACGTAACTCAATGAGTCATTCCATAGTGAGTAATTTATAAATTAATCGTGAAGTAAACAGTTAAAGGGTCATCTCACATTTTATCATAGTTACCGAGAAGCAGAATTCGGTATTTCAAAGAGCATTACTGTTAGTTAAAATAGAGTTGAGTTGAATCGAATCGAGTCGAACCGAGGCAAAGCTGAACCCTATCGAGTCAATATGCATCGAGCCGAGCTAAGGGTCAGAAAAAATGTTACTATAAAATATCAGCCCACCCTAAATTATGTTTCAGTATTATCGTAAAAATTGTGTCGAACTGTGAAATATGTTCGAACATGTAACTAGCAAACTTTGAACAAGTAAAAAGTGCTTAAGATAAGAACACACAGTTAATTATTAATATAATCCAGTTTGCATAAATTTCTATTTCCCTAGAATGTAAGTAAATACATCTCGAAAGCGTTCAATTTGTATTCGGTCCAAATTCATGATTTATTAATGACCTACAGTGATAACTGAACTTACCTTAGAAGTAAAATAATTTCTCTGTCAACTAAAAATATAGAGAAGTACTTGAATAACTTAACGGTGTAAATTTTGCTTGGCTCGACACCCAAACACCCATAGTATTTGTTCGTTGTTGTGGTCGTCGGTGGAAATTTAGTCGAAATAACAACAATAACACAATTATTATAAATTAGTCTTGGACGAGTCATAATCGTCATATATTTTCCTGCCGGTCTCTTCTCTCAAAGATTTACATTATTTGAGCTTGGTGTGTTTTTCTCAAGAAGTTTTCCTGAAAAATGCACTGAAAAAAAAATCGACTTGCCTCAGGCGGGACTTGAACCCGCATCTTCCGCAATCCGGGCGGCTGCGTTGACCATTACGCCACCGAGACACTGCTTTTCGCTGTCGAAATTTGTCAGTGCTTGGCGCTTATGTTTCTATGGTAAACATTGTTTCATCAAATATTTGAAATTTGCACTTCTTAAGACCTGAACGAAATATTTTTGCAAATATTTGACGCCCAGTTAAGATGAAACTACCTTACAGTTAAAGTTTTCCTGCTTTATTTTTTTAACAAATGTTTCATGTAAGTAATGATTTACAAGTTTCACATTATGTATTTCAATGAATTCGCAAGTAAATTGATTAGTTCGTGTAAAAATAAAATAAACGAAATTAATAATTTCTTTCCACATTATGAGCATTAAGTTTATCATCATTCGGTAATTATTCCTTGACCGCCATGACCTGTAATGTTATCGTTTTATGTGTGGTTATTACATCAACACCACATTTTGTTACCATAGAACAACCCAAGCCATGAATAATTCAAACACATTTTCGGGTTATCGATTAATGAGGGTAACCACAAGAGTAATGTTTTCGTTGTTAATCTAGGGACTCGATTTATGTGACTTTTTAGGTCTTATAAATCGGATAGACGATTCAAAGCTTTTGAGTTCCACCCAAGTTCTTGTTGTGAGAAGAACACGTATTGTGAGACCATTTTTAACTCAATCTACCGTACAATTTATTGTTACTTTAGATATATTTAAATTTAAGGCTATGTAACCTTCAAAGCTACGAAACGGCTACGCGCATAGTCTCTTTTCAACCGACTTCAAAAAGGAGGAGGTTATCAATTCGACTGTATTTTTTTTGTTTGTTACCTCATTACTCTTTACTAGGTGTTCCGATTTTGAAGATCTTTCGACATTTGTAAGCTGTTTTCTGTCATGTGGTCCCATTTAAATTTGATCGACATCTGACGATTAGTTTTTGAGTTATCCCTAATCATGCCTATTGACATCGATGATATCGTATTCTTGCAATGACGTAGGAATTCTATTCTTGTCACTTGTGTGTTTAAAAGATCTCTAGATAGTTTCCTGAAAATTTATATACTTAAAACTCTAAAAAGCAAAAAATAATTTATTTTTAAATAAAAAACAGCCTTCAAAACTAAAAATGGAGAAATAAAAATTCTGTTTGCTTATAAAAATCTAAATCTTTTTTTGAGTCGGTGCCAACCTCAATATTTGGAATAAACGTTGTCACTTGCATTTGGGACCGAACTAAAAAAAACATTTAGATTTTTATAAACATAATTTTTATTTCTTCGTTTTTAGTTTTTCATAGTAAAAATAGGCGATACGGTCCCGAGCTGATAAGTGTACCATGACCTCTATGTGTAGCGATGCCACTATTAAAAAAACATTGCTCAAGAATTCGTATATCGGTATAGAGGTTCGCAGCGACTTGAATCCGAAGGACTACATCGAAAGCGTGATAAGAACACCTTCACGGAAACTCGGGAGTCCTGAACAAGGTGCGGCTTTTTTTCACGTCAGATCAACTGTGATTGCTGAACAAGACGCAAGCACGGTCTTCACTTTTTTTAATAAAACCTTAGCCTAAAATTAAACACTTTTTACAGATGGCACTTTCAAAACCAAAGTAAGACTCTAAACTTTTCATAAAATTTAAAAAAGAGATCATTCCTTATTGTAACAACATAATACATGCTTTTTTATTATAAGAATTGCAACATATTTTAATTTCAACTTTTTTTTTCGATTAATCACGATTTATAACCTAAAAAAATACTCTTATGTCTGTTTTGGCCAAACAATGCGCGCCGATTGGCCGCTTTTTCAATAAAGCGGGCTGTCAATCTGTCGAAGGTTACCCAAGAAGGTTTGGTACAAATTTAGGGGGGAAAAATCTACATAATTCTGCAATATCTGGTAAATTTCACCCAATAGCGCCTCTAGCGGTGCTAAGCATTATGCAGACAGAGCAACTTTGATTTTCGTATTGCGGCAACAGGAAACTCGCAACGAGCTGTTTACATATGACTTAAAGAAACTACGCAGACATAGCAAGTCTACTTTTAAGTTTCGATTATCGTATCAGTTTTCAGTTGCTGTACTCGAGGTCTTCTTAGTTATTCGCTTCGCTTCAGCATTTAGCCAATATCAAGTGAAAATGCCAAAGTAACAATAAATTCTACTGTAGCCTGTTTTAAAATGGAGTCTTTCAAAACATTATTACAACAAGAATTCGGGAGAAACTTCACCAAATTCACTAACGCCGGTATTCACAAAATTCTGACAGACCTTTAACATTTTACTCCTTCACTTATCACTTCCAACTACTGAATAAAGACTCTTAACATTTTATATTACCTATATATATCTTAGCCACGTTACTCCTTAATATGAAAGCTACACAGTACTTCTTATCATTAATGTAACCGTCGGAACTATTTCCACCATTGCGGAAAGATCTGAAGTATTAGATTAATAACTGAGATATCAAGAAACGGTTTACTGGAGCGAATAAATACTTCATTAGAACCTTTAGCGGTGTGTTATATTAGCGGTGAAAGCTTTCACGTTATTAATACTTTTCTATTACTATTTACATTGTATTTTTGCGCTCAGTTTTCATGATTGCTTATTTATGGCCGATCTCAATATTTTATCTTAACGGCAGTAATTGTAAATCTATAATCTTACCTATCTACACCATTGCTTATTAGGCATAAGATTTTGACATCATATCATTTACAAAATATGTCAAAATTCTACCTTTACCAAGGGAAACTGTGGGCAGCTATAATAATGAACAACGTCATTGAGAATGTTCCAAGAAGCGGACTGTCCTGAGTACTTGAGATCGCCTGTGACCACGATCGGCTTAACCCGCCAACCGTCAAGCAATTAAAAGGTAATCTAATCATGTTAATTCCCGTTTTTACTCATGTTAACATTTAGTTACACATAAATCCACATCTGGAAGTATGGGCCATGCAATACCTCAAAATAGTGACAGGTTGCCAGACCAGGTCCATAAAACCTTAAAAAGTAACAAACCTTCGGTGAATCACGATAGAACATTCAACTACCAGGAGAGACGTTACGATCAAAATCATGTTTCAATCATGTTCAAAAGCTGTTAGGGGCTTGGCATATTGACGAATATTTTAAGAGTATTTAAGAAACAAACAGCTTGAGGTTTGACGGTTGGCGCGTGTTGCGCTCTCGTTTGGCTCTACGGAAGACCAGCGCTGTGACCTCCCAGGTTGCAGCAGATGCTGAGTGGCGACCACTTGTTATTAACTGCAATTAGTGATTTAACTACTTGTTCTATTTTACTTATAACCAATGAGTTTAATTACGTTTAATTTCAAGAGTGGTTTTTAATGGAAGCTCCTTAGATTCACGAAAATAAATCGAAGTGATCTGTTGTGAACTCTTCCGTGAAGCCATTGAATATCAACTAACTTTGAAAAAGAACAAGCGTTGGAAATTTGCACAACATTGCGATTGTGAAAAGTTCAGCCTACGCACATGATTGATTACTTAACTAATAAGTTTTCTTTTCAACACGAAAACAATAGTGTAGACACCTCAGGTAGACACAAACAATAGCAAAACCTGTAGAAAGTTCTTTTTCAGACAGCAATGATTCATTGTAAGTGACATGATAACTTTTTAAAGATAGTAAGTTGTATTATTCTGTGGTTTTATTATTGTTGTGTACAATTTATTTGTTTTCATAGATAACATAATGGCTTTAACAATAAAATATTTTGTAGCTATATCTATTACTTAAAATTAAATCATGCGATTCTTTTCTAACAAAAAATAACTGTTTTAAAATACAGTCGCAAGATTACACCCGAATAAACTTACATGCAAGTTGTATAAAAGCTTGTAAAATAAGTCTTAACGTAGTTACAGAAGAAATGAAAAGACTGAAAAAGTGCTTTAAATTCTACCAAGAATTGTCTACGAAGTTTTCGTACTAAATCTATGTTAAACGGTCCTTTATTAGCCGCTTTCAATTTATGGTTTTTGTTAAAGTTTATTAATAAATTAGCTTAGTATTATGTCGAGGTCAGGAATTGGGAGAAATAATGTGTATATACTTGCTTTATATCCCAAATTATTTTTAAATTAATTATTAAGTAATTTCTTGTTCTATGTCTCTATACAACGTAATAATAATGATTTTATTGTGCCTTAAGGATATCGTACTTATTCTGAGAGAACCCTGTAAAATCTTACCAATATATGAACACCATGCTTTCACATAAATCCTTGTAGAGGATCACTTCACAGCACTAATGTCAAGGCACTAAGGGCGTTAATTGCACGGCACGTTTTTTGTACATGTATACGGGTGTCGAATTTTTATTTTATTTATTATTTTAATACGGATTTGTTAGGCGCGGTCGTAACGGCCCCCGCAGTAGTTTTAACTGAAAACCCGCTGCAGAGCGCGGTTTGCGTGCTTAGCCAATGGTTTACACCCACCACCCGCTTAGGCAGAAGTTCACAACTTTTTCTTCATTTATTTTTATACACCGTCGTATTTTGGAACACATGTATACTCGTATGTCACCCATCCTCACGGGTGCTTTATTTTTATGTGCCAACTTGTCGTGTCGCGTAGTAATAAACGGAATTAGCCTTTGTAACTTACTTAAGTAATAAATGGTAAAGGTTGGAAAGGAAGCCGCTGGGTGGGGGCAGCGCAGGACCGATCAGGGGAAGCATATGTCCAACAGTGGACATACTCCCGGCTGATGAAGTAATAAAAGCTAATTTTGCAGGTCAGACTAGAAGAGTTAGCTTCTTCTTCGAGTGGTTAGCCTGGTGTCAAGTCACTATTTCTGGCCACTTAAGTGAGTTTTTTATGACAGCAGCCGGTACCACCACCTTAATGTATGGAGAACGGAGAAAAATCAAGTTAAAATTTATTCGGTCACCCATCCGACTACCAACCGCGTATTTTGCAGCTTAGTTTTGGTGATCGTTACGCAAAGTGCACGACCTCCTCATAAAGATAGCTGTTTAGAATAATAGGCTTATTGCCTATTATTCTGTGTTATGTGTTTAGGTGCTTAAATGTTCTGTTAAATTAATAATGCATATCAATGTTCTAAATATTTTAGGATTGGCATAATTTTGTACTGTCACCTTTTGTACAACGTGTGATTTTAATATTTCTAACACAAATACAGTTTTATATTACTTTAAAATTTTGCTTTTTGAGTTTTGAGAGTTCTAAAAATTTACTAACCCTTTTTGTAACCCCGTAATTATTGCTTACCACCGATAAACTTAATAGCTCTTGATATTCTTATTTTATAGCATAAAACCTTATTGAGAACCAGAAGACAACAAAGAATTTTTTAAGGTTTAGAGTAAAAAAGATTTCAAACCGATTAGAATTTTGTATGCCAAAGTTTCATAAAGCACTTAACATAAGTCTTTTCAAGAAGTGAAAGCCGTTAATAGAATCACAATCGAACAAAAACTAGAAAAAAATTGCCTGGAAAAATCGCTAACTGTTAGAGTGTCTGTCTGTAGAAAACGTCTACGTCGCATTCAAGTTAAAATGATTTCCTATATGCCTACATTTCTACAGCGAGTCCCAGGCAATGCTCTAGGCTCCCCTGCGACACTATGGACCCTGCATTCGCACGGCGAATCCATGAAATTCTAAGTTTTCGCTTTAACATTCTCACTGGAGCTATTATCAAACTCCTTTTTATATACTACTTATTTAATACATTCTTATATACACATCTCTCTCATTATTCTCATCAACGCTACATGCAATCTTTCCTCAAGACTAGAGTAAAGAAGCATATTTGAACTTTGTGAAGATACTAGGTGGTAGACCCATTAGGGTCGTCGGGGTACACCGTCTTTCTTATTTCTGCCGTGAAGCAGTTCGCTGTGTTTAGAATTGAAGGGAAAGGTAGCCAGTGTAATTAATGGGCATGGAAGGCATATCATCTTAGTTCCCAGGATGACAACGCACTTGCAGTGATAAGTGATTCACCCTCAATGTTGCAAGTGTCTATAGGCGACGGTAACCACTTAAAACCAGGTGGTCAACAAGTTTCTTTGTATTATAAAAAAAAAACAATTGATTTGATTAAAGTTCACCAAGAATAATTGTTGTCTCCATAAAAAGAGCTGGGAATAACGGTTGTATTAAATTCAGAGGGCTAATCCCTTAGTATATAGGATTCCCTAATATTTATACGCTGGGGCACTTAATTCTTGTTAGAGGGTACGTAACTTGGGAATAGAAAATGCTAACCATTTTGTGATGATATTGGTAAACGTCCATAATTTTACGTTGTCAAGTTAAGAAGCTGGTATAACTAACGAAAATGAACAAATAACACGCAATAATGAATAAAGCATAATAAATAACACATTGCATTAATTACATAATACACACGATCACGCTCGTAATCCCATGAGGGGTTGAGCAAAGCTTTAGGCAACATTTTGTTACACATAAAGCCACATCTGGCAGTATGGACCATGTAGTGCCTCCAAATAGTGACAGGTTGCCAGCCTGTCGCATGCATTAATATTGTTTTAGGTAAATAAATAGTATTGCTGAAATAATATCCTCACTGCAAAACAAGGTTTATGCAGTCGATTTTAATGTTTATCAAATTTATGTTTATCGTAATAAAATGTTGAGCACCCCAATCGTAACGAACGTCGGACTGTTAGTAATATGACATGCGACTGCGGCAGCCGCGACGTCGGCGAGCGCACGCCACTAAATATGCAACGACAGAAGGTCCATTACATTAAATTGACTGAATTATAGGCCTTGCATTCCTTGAAGTAGACAGTGACGCTTTGATGAATAGTAGGTACTATAATATAATGCGATTGTTATATTTGCAGAATCATAAATTGATTGACTTGAGTTTTTTGACATGCAATGTTTACCTAATCATCCCGTGGATGTCGAAACAGCCGACTGAGGATGTTACCAGACCGCTCGAGCGATCGTTGATCGACAGCTTCGATAGAAGACTATCGACAAGCCAGGGCAGCACTGCCGACAGTAAACATAAGACTATCCGAAGCCCTTTTACAGCTAGGTGCGTTCACCAGTCATGGCAATTTTATCAAACCTTTTCTCCTTAGGTTTAACAGACAGCCCCCTATGCAGAGGATGCATGGAGTCAGAAGAAACAGCCGCTCACATCTTGATGGTATGCAACGCAGTGGCAACACACCGGGATCACTACCTGGGCCATCCGAGTAGACTCCAATACGTCTTCAAAGACGTCATGGTGCTGGGAGACTTCCTGGGAGAGTTGGGCTGGCTGGATTGACCGGCCTCACCCTCCGACGCAAAACAGGTGCATATCGTCGTCATCGTCGAGTTGCAGAGACAGCCTATGGGACGACGAAGAAGAAGACAGCATGGATCGATGGTAGAATGGATTAGTCGACGTCGATCTATAGTGTCTACTACATCAATTGATCTATTGTCCATCGATGGTAGAATGGACTAGCTGTCCTCGATCGAGCTGCTTGAATAATAAGCTATAAGAACTACTACTACTAACTTATTATAATAATATTATGACCAGGGTGAGAAAAAGGAACAATATGGTAGGTGGTAGACCAATATGTAGGATCGTCTGGGTAGGTACCACCGCCTTTCTTATTTCTGCTGTGAAGCAGTTCGCTGTGTTTCGGATTGAAGGGAGAGGTTGCCAGTGGGCATGGAAGGTAGTTGTCTAAAATTATTTGTTTTTAGGCTTCCTATTTCCTACTGTTTATGTTTATTTGTTTATATTAGTAAAATTTATTTTATTATTCGTTCCCGAGTCTCCAGCTTCAAATCAAGCTTTCTGTGTGTCCCTTTATTGTGGCGTGCGGTCCCGACATTGGACGACTTAACCTTGGGACTACGGGACACTGATAAGATTACTGATTGGAATTTCCATGTTTCATCATTAAATTGTAATATAAATGAACTTGGTAAACTAGGTAACGGATTTTGTTGCATCTGATACCAAGATCATATTTTTTTTGTATAGAAAGTCTAGCAAATTCTTTCTTTAAATCTGACGGTAAACAGAAGCAAAATTAGCTAGTGCAAGAGATAATGAGACCCGTACTAGCCTCCGTCGCCTCGTATCTGAGAAAAAAACGTGTTTATTGGTATGTATTTGTTCATTCCATATAATGTCAAGAAACAACTACAGTTTTTCAAATATCGCGTCCCGTACACATCGTCAAGAAACCCAATTGCTGCTTATAATAAGATCGCTGTCTTTTGCATGATAAAGATATATTTGTCTATTCCATGAAACACTGTATTACCAACTGTGGTATTACATATGACAGATTTCTTGAATTAAATAAACTAATAATAATATTTTCTTTTTTTGGAGTTTCTCCAGAGTTCTTATTGTAAAAACACGTGTTGAGAGACTCCATTTTTAACCTCAATCAACCATACATTTTTTGTTACTTTAGTTACATTTTCACTTGACATTGGCAAAATGCATACGTTTAATGCGACGCGACACTATTAATTTAGAATAGAATAGAATTTTCTTTTTAGTAATAAAACGATTCTGAGCTTATTTCGAAAATTCGGATATAATTAAAAAACAGACGTAATTTTCCTATAGTTTTGAATTTCATGCAAAATTTGGTAAATTGTGCCCATTGGCTCAGTCACTTTATCAGGTGTTTTCTTTCAGCCCAGTCTCATTATTTTGTCCCTTAGGTAGAAGTTTCCCAGACGTTAGATGAAATTTCTCTAATTTTAGGATATAACTAACTTAGAGAAACTAGTCTAATATATTTCAACAAATCTTACTATCTATTCTTACAGTCTCAAGTCTCAAAGAAGATAGGAATATTTATGGAACAATGAAATATTCCTCTGTAACGACACTTCAAGTTTTAGTAATTTTAATACGCTTCGATCGTGAATACTTAAGGTGCGTACGACCCTTGTTAAAATAGGTGGCAACAAAATGGAGGCTTTTATATTTTTTGATGAGTTAGAAAATTGCTTTCTTCAAAGGACTTCGTTAGTTAATGCTCCTTGTCTTTTAGTATGAGGCACTATGATTGATGAGTTTTTAAAAATGTTAATAATATTGGTTGCGCTACTTTATTCCTACGTAAATAAGTATATAAATACTTATTTATAAATATATTGTCTTCATAGCGTTTATGAGTACGTTCCAAATCTGTTTGTAAGAATTATTGGAAACTTCGGATAAATAAAATCGTAAATTTTTCGCTGACACGCTTTAACGTGTAATAAAGGTGACAGGCTGGCAACCTGTCACTATTTAGAGGTGCGGTATGCTCCATACATCTAGCTATTGCTTACCTAATGTGTAACCAAATGTTCCCTTAGGCCATGTCCTTTTGGGATAGCGTTATAGTATTTACAATATCCTTTAAGTCTTAATTTCTATTTAACCCTTTAACACAAACCTTATTTTTCGACGCTTATCACAAGCTTTCGTCGTTTCGACTACGATATTTAACAACAGAGCTAAAACGTTATTTTTCATGTCTATTATTGGATAATATGGTATATTTATTAATCAAACAGCATTTGAAAGAGATCATAGTTGTAATGCAAAATCAACTATTATAACATTTTGAAAGTATGTACTAACACAACTTTAATCATTAGGTACGAAATTGTGAAATACTAACTATAAATATTATTAATAATGAACTCCATTTAAGAAACAAAACAAAAATTGGAGTGAATATCTGTTTCTGACATCCATCAAGTTTGCAGGTACTCTTCACACATCCCTTGGTGCCACTACTTTTAACTATCCCTTGCTTTGTTTTGTCTTTATTTTTGGGACAACCGTATTTTTATGTTCGGTTTAATTTTAGAACTACTTTTATTCTTCTTGTACTAATAACTAGTAAATTGCATACTTAACAACCAATAATAAATATCATTATGAATAAAATAAATTTACGGAAAAACAGCGTTTCTGCGGCACTATGTCATAGGAGCACATGCTGAGGCAGGTACCTTTTGGCCTCGCACAGGACATTGTGTAGGTATTTATTTTAATGTGTACTTTGTTATGTTATTTCTCTGTTGTTCTGTCGTGGCTAATAAATGTTTTTCTTTCTTTTCTTTCTACAAAATGAAATATGTGCAAAAATACCCAAACTAAAAAGTCACGTCCTCACAAACGTTCGACGATGCGACGAGCCATGATTGCAGGAATGGCGCTCATAGGCTCACTAGAACAAAAATACTACCGTCTATCGCATGGACAACGGGTTGACTAAGATTAGCCACTATCTGGAAAATGTGCGATACCGCGAGTAGAAGATACTGCGATTTATTTAGATACGCGTCATCGAATCGACGAAGGTTTGTGATCTAGGGTTAACTAAACTACATAACATAATATATCTAAGCATGATTTTGAAAGTGCTTGTCACTATGCCTTCCTTGAAACGAAATCTTTCTCTTATAATAACGTCATTAAAATAACCTGTCACTGATAATCACCAGCCATGGTCCTCAACGCTCTACTCTTCTACTGCAAATATTCTGCTTTTATGCTGCATATCCAACTTTCACTTATCTATTGCCATTGGCATTCTGTCTTGCAGATCCAATCGAATCTTTATGGATATTTTTTAAATAGTAGATATAGGTAGGTATATTCGTCTAAGAAAATTAGAATGTTTTTATATTTTGCTTGAAGATAACTAAACTCATAAAATGTAGCCATGTGATGCCGGCACAGTAGAAAAGCATCATCCCATATCCTCCAATCGGTGCCATAGAAGGCGACCAATGGATCTTCAAAGGGGTATTGATAACCTTATAATTTGTCCACCAATCCGCATTGGGCAAGCGTAGTGGACTACTGCTTAAACCTCCTACAATGATAAGGAGGGGCATTGTGTCCCAGCAGTTGGTCTAATTATAAAGGCTGATAAGATGACGATAACTAACCTAATTTAACTGTGCGTAAAATATAAACAAATATTATGTTTTAAGAAAAATCAAAATAATAAATTGTAATGTTCTCTTAGATTTGCGCAAGCACTACACATCATAAATGAAACAACTTTTACGGATTTAACTCGTGTGTGATTAGATTTTACATGATGTTATTATTGCCCGATGTTTCGTAACACTTTTCAGCGTTCGTGAGTCATCCCGTAACCACGAACATAATGAATGTAAAATCTAATTACACGCGAGTTAAATCCGTAAAAGTTGTTTTATTTATAATAATAAATTGTTATAATTCTTATACAGGGTGTAAAAGATATGAACAGTCAAACGAAAACCATGTATTCTGCTCACCATCATAACATTTTTTTCCTTGAGACTATACCTGGGAAATTGATAGTTACGATTTTATTGAAGGTCAGAGTCATAAATTTTTTATTCATTTTTTTATGAAAACGTATTCTATGCGGTATTTATTAATTATTGTCCAAAGAAACATTATCATTTTTTTTAGTATTTCATAACAAAAAATGGCTTCAAAACGTTAGCGTTCAATGTAGCTCACTCGATGCGCACGGACACTAACAAACGGGGCCGCCGTCTGTCATAATTATCGCGATTTTGCGAGTTGCGTGCGAGTTGAGCCCTTTACATTGCGCGGTACAATTTGCATTTTTTTTAACACCAAAAAATAAAAATCAATTCCCAGCAATAATTTTATTGAAATATGTCTTATTTTGATGTATGGAATATATGGTTCTCGTTTGACTGTTCATGTCTTTTACACCCAGTATAGAAATAGATTAGCTTCAATTGAGGGACTGCACTACACCACACTACAACTGTAAAACTTGAATTTGTCAGCAAACTCGTAAGACGTGAAAAAAGAGTATATCGACGCTTGAAAGGAAAAGTTGACTAAGCGCCATTTTGAGCCAAATTGAGTTATATATACAGTTTGAATCGCCTAATTTTTCTGCGTCGTTTGGTCGAACTCACGCCTTCCTACGACGACTTTTAATGTCGCTTCTGCATTTTGGACTTTACGAATTATCACTTTTTTTTGTTACTAACCGACAGAAATTTCGGCCTCTTTCGAAAAATTGGTCGTTGAGATAATTGTGCGACGATGGTTTTGCCCTTGGTAAATTTTTACATATATGTTGGTAGAATAATTTCTCCCTTTAGCTTATTTTACTTGTATCTGAAAATACATTGTATTGAATTTGGTATATTTTTTCCATGTAAAGATTCATTCTTGTTTTCACTACCGTCATCTTGGCTCGATTGTTGTTTTTGCCATTATGGCGTTTAGTTAAATTCGCCTATTTCAGAAATACAACTTTTCGTCGGTTAGTAAATTTTTACCTGCCGCTTCAAAGTACAAATTTATTGATTAGGTAACTTTTACTTGAACTTATGCGATTATCAAAATGTTGGTTGTACCCCATTGGCACCACACATACTGGGGTTCCAGCGGCTTTTACCTAAAGTAATACATCTATAAAATGATGGTTACACCTACAAATGACCAGAGCACTGTCGTATGCGCATACAGTGAAATTAGATTCACAGTAACATAGGAACTACCAGTGTGCGACAGGATGTCGCTTAGAGTGCACACGCGCGCATAGTCTAGCGTAGTGCTACCGCTTCCGTATAGGTTGACCTCATGACAATTGAAATTAAGAACTATAAGTCGAATCAATTTAATTTTTAATTGATTTTTTTTTGCATTATTGAAAGTATTAAAGCATGAGTTATATTTCAGACCAATGGATCCAAGAAAACGTGGTCACAGTATTTTGAAAAACGGCACTCTTAAAATGGGGAACGTAGAAATTTTTTAAAAGGTTCAATTTTAGTTTCTACTTTTTAATATAAAAAGGTCAAGCAAATGACTCCATTCCACCTGATGGTAAGCAGAAGTGGAGATCAAATGCGAAGATAACTGGTGCGAGAAATAAACTGCCGTGCCAGCCACCTTCGCCTTGCCGACCTGCAAGGTGCTTCTTCACGCTTCTTTTGAATAACCCAGGATTCTAGGTAGGAGGGAACACGTGCGCTTGCAGTGAATTCCATTTCTTGATTGTGGGACAAAGAAACGAGTTGCCAAATTTCTTAGTTCGCGTTGGAATGTTAGCCATAGTTTGTCGGTGACAACATAGACGAGCACGTGTAGTCCTTAAAAGGAAGGGAGATGGTGGGATTAGGGAAAAAAGCTCCTCAGAGTACTCGCTATGGTACAGACAATTGAATGCGCTCAACGACGCAACATTGCGACGCAATGGGAGAGGCTCAGATCTTTAGTCACCTCTTCGTCACCGATGACGCGGACCGAGCGATGCTGCAACTCATCTAAAGCATCGAGTAAGTACATGGCCAGACGCCAGAGTTCACAAATTCGTAGCCAATGCGTGCCACGCGCTGTGCATCCGCTTTTATGTTAGTCTTCTTACAGGAATCGGAAGCCTTATTGTAAGCTGCTTTCAGTGATTCAACATCAGGAGCTTTAAGAGCCCGACCCCTGATCCAAGCGCGATACACTGCCTGTTTCTGTGAAACAGCATCAGCACAATCGCGGTAGAACCTGAGGTTACGTCTGCCCTTACTGATGAGATCGGAATGTGGAATGTAGTATTCCATACCCTATTGGGTATAACAAACAATACATCTCCTCAGTAATGGCAGCGGCGCTAGCTGATGTATCGTTCTCATAGAAGCAGAGTTGTTCTAGCAACCACCGGTTGCGGAAGCTTAGCCTGCGGCACTTTGGAGGATATGAGGCAGTGGTCAGATGAGCCTAGAGGGGCTAGGACCTCTACCTGATGGGGTCCACGTCCGGAAGTCTCCTCGTGGCGGACCCTGGTAACGTGGTGGGGAAACTTTCTCGGCGGGTATGCGGCTTTTGATGCCAAGTGTGTCCGCTTGGCATTCGAAGTCGCATGCCATCGTCGAGTTGTTTTTGTTTTCCCACCACGGCTAGTTCCTGACGACCCTTTTCAGGGCCACAACCACGCCCGATGACCTCGGGTGCGGTCCGATGGCTGCTCCCGGTGTCTTCGTCAGGTGGACGCGCCACGTCGAGCAGCCGTCGGTGAGGAGGCGGCCTATAAGGCCGGCGTCGGCCAGCGGCCCACAGGGGCTGGCGTTAGTCGGTAGCCCCTGTTGGCTGCTGGCCACCAATTAGTGCACAAGGAGTGCCTAGACGGGCAGCGTTGGGACGGTCTCGGTGTAGTTGCGCTCACGTTCGCAGATCCCGAGCCGTCCCGCAATAGCGCACTGGAGGTCAGGCCGGGGAGGATGTTTAGTGGGTATGGCGATCCCTCCATAGCCCTGCGGTGGCTATGGAAGGAACGCCTTTACCTCGAGTCCCACATATACCCTGCGGTTGGCACCACCCCGCAGGGACGATGCGTAAATGCATTTGACCTCCCCGACAAAAAAAAAGGAGGACGTCAGGGCAGCCCTTGCCCTGAGGGCTGGCTGCCCCCTCGAAGAAGTCAAGGTGGGCGCTATCTCCGATGACCTTCGGGGCGGCGGGGGAACAGTAGTTGTGTCGCTCCCGGCGGAGGGAGTTGGGCGCCTGGTTACGAAGGGCAGCGTAGAGGTAGGATGGTGTGCGGCGTGGGTTCGTCTCATGGACCGGAGGCCCATGAGTTGTTACCGCTGCTTAGCGCCCGGCCACCCGGGGGTGAGGTGTACATCTGGGAGGGACCGCAACAGCCTGTGGTACCGATGCGGCGAGGAGAGACGCAAGGCGGCGACCTGTCGGGCGCTGCCGCACTGTGCCCCCTGTGCCGATATTGGTCGGCCAGCTGGACATAGGATGGCAGGTGCGCGGTGTAACCCCCCGCCGGTAAGAGGCAGCCTGGGACCGCCAGGGATAGGGGCTATCAGGCTGCCTCTTGGTGGATGCCTGGGGATCCGTCCCCCACTCAATGTCCACTGGCAGTGGAGGCGAAGGTCCATCCTGCCACCAGCAGAAGGAGGAGGGAGAGCCCATGGACGCCCAGCCAGCTGTCCAAGAGGTCAGGACCGAGAGCCCCGACAGCAGCTGCAGCAGCGGAAGTGGCGACGAGGAGGAGATGGAGGTGCCCAAGAGTGTCGTCGAGGAGACGGGCCTCCGCAGAGGCCGCTGCAGCGGTGGTGAGGTGGAGGAGGAGGGGCAGTCTTGTGACCGTGTGGATAGGACGCCCATGACCGTGAGGGAGGTGGAGGAGATTTTGAAGACGTGGAGGACGGAATTCCTTGCGAAAGTGGAGGCGAGAGGTGGAGGTTGGCAAGTCTGCGCGGAGGGGGGAATAACGTTTGGTAGGGGAAGGTTGTTGCGGTTGATAAGGTTCCCGCTCCCACCCAGCGTAAACAGAGGAGGGGTAGGAAAAGGTAGGCCTTTTCCTAGCCTTTTCGGCCAGCGGCCCACAGGGGCTGGCGTCAGTCGGTAGCCCCTGTGGGCTGCTGGCCATAAATAGGTGCAAGAATTGCCTAGACGGCGGCGTTAGGGCGGTCTTGATGCTAGTTGTGCTTGCACAGATCCCGAGCCGCCCAAGAAGAAGGTCAGGCCGGGGAGGATGTTTAGTGGGTAGTGAGGGAACACCTTTACCTCGAGCCCTACATACCCCCTGCGGTTGGCACCAACTCGCAGGGACGATGCGTAAATGCATTTAACCTCCTCGTCACAAAAAAGGACCTCTACCTGCTATCCCTCCGGATGGGTCTTGAGCAGAAGAGGGCTGATCAACTAGTTTTGACAAGTCGTGCGTGAGAGCGAATACATGAGCAGAGATTCCTGTATGGTCAGTTTTGAAGGAACTTAACCACTAACTATGGTGAGCATTGAAGTCCCTCAAAAACACCAGTACTGCTCCTGCGCGTCATCTGCCACCCGACTCAGATGTTCAGAAAGTCGAGTTGTCTCAGCGTCTCCGGTGTGGGATCTATAAAGACACACGTAGACTCTGGCCTATACTATCGGTTTTGGCTGAAAATATCACTGTTTTGATTGTGTCTCCACATATTTAAAATGATTGCGATTAATAAGACTTATAAAATTTACTTATGATCTTATTATTCCAAATACTATGTTGATTTTTTAAAGATTTAATTGTTAATTTGATTGTGTAACTGATAAATAAAGCTCAATACATTTTAAAATGAATTTTATAATAATTACTAATAAAAAAACAATCCAACTTTCTAAAACTAACGACACTTCAGTAACATTCAATTAAACACTTCAATCTAAAAATGACATATGAGCAGTTTTGCCTCTATTTTCTAACTTTTTTAATTTAGGTTAGGTCATTTTTTCTCCGATGACAATTAGATATTTTTTTCTATATTACATTTTTACCGAACAGTTAAATGACCAACGTACGTCGGTTAGTACTTTTTTCCTGTTTCTAGTTTCAGGTGATATTTTACTAAGCGCCACTAACTCCTAAACTATTAATTATTTTTAACAGTTGCATATATCATGATAAACCTGACATTATGAAACGTTTTTGCTTAAAGAATTACGCCTCTAAGATGATTACAAGAAGTTTTATGATTTTTTTTCTAAAAAATGAATCTTTAAGTCGTCCTCCTGAACAATTAACTCCATGTCGCTTAGTCAATTTTGCCTTTCAAGCGTCGATATGGAGTTCTTAACGCTGTTTTAAATTCTTAACGATAGTGCAATTTATTTAATTATTTATTATATGGACAACAAACAGATAGCAGATTTAAAATTAATTGCTTCCGCTACTTTAGTTATATATTTGCAATCAATCTAATTACCGTGAAGTCGTTAAATTAAAAAAGAATTTATGGCCGCGTTATTTTGTCTTAAGTCAATTGTAGTCTTTACTCCACTAATAGCATTTTGCAACTTTCTTTTAACATTGTAAAACCTGCATTGGGATATCAACTGCTATCTCACGAGACGATTATCAAATAGATTCAGAGAAGACCCCTGACAGTTCCGCGCTGTCATTTATTATGATCAATGGTTCCTTGCACGTATACGTGGAATGACTTTGTCGCGTTCAGTCTGTACCTATCTATCTATATTTTGACCTAGTTCTTTGAAAAACTCAGATTCAGATATTTATTTGCATAGAGACACTATAACAGGTACAGGTATTTGTTGAGCAAGCGTGTTCTGCCAGAACTATACAACTTATAACAGAAATAACGCCCAACCTAAAATTAGTTTGTTATTAATATGCAAATAGATCAATTTCAGTCATTTTCATTTTAAAATAGGTCGTTGTGTGATGTTGTTGTAGCATTGTAGAATTTTGTTTACACCGTACCGTTTTTGTGAAGTAAACTTTATTTCCATTACATAAAGCTCTGTTTGAGTTATAAAATCAGGTAGGGATATTTTAGTTATTTTTGGCTCAATTTTTTGTATATTTTTCACTGTAACGATTCAAAAGCGGTTCTAAGCAAACTACTTTCAGAGTGTGTGTTATTTCTACGAAATGTTGTATGGATAATTTATGAGCCCGTCCAATATTAGCTACTCTCCACTTTATTTTTTTTTAACTACTTTCTTCCTTTATAATTATGTTATTCCAATATAACTTCTTCCCCGTTGAAGATGTCAATGTCTTTCTTATCAATTGTGACTATTTTATTTAAATATTTATTTACAAATTTAGTGCCCACCATTTTGGTGAGCAATCTCTTTTTTGTACATTGCTTACCAAAATGGATATTTTGCTCACCAAAAACCAGTTTTGGTGAGACTTTACACTTTTTTGGTGAGCATTAAAATTTATCCTTTTTTGTAGGTTAGGTTAAAAAAAATTAGTATGGTGTCCATTTAAATACAAGCCTTTATTTATTACTTCATTTAGTTCACACCTAACTAACTGCATCCTCGTAAGGTACTTTACCAGTATTTTGTTAAAAAAAATATAGGACATGCGAGCACTCGTGGACACTAACTGATACAATCTCACCTTTCACAGGGCAACCTTCGTGCACTCGACCTCCGAGCAAAGTGCAAGAAGCGCGATATTAATGACCATGCAGCGAGTAATTTGTGGTAGCGACTTGTGACCTTTGGTTATATCAGCATTGCTACCAACGGCCTTGGGACGTATCGATCGCACCACCATCTAATGGGGTGAATCAGTACTCTATGTTATTTACGACCTGTTTTATTAGTATCCAATATTTACAAAAATCCTTTGCTGTTTTGTAGACGGGAATTATGGAGAACACAGCCAGCCAAAAAACCAAAATCTCAAAGCTAAGGCTATATTTAATTAATAAAAAGTTACAATAAAAACTTAGGTCTATCTCTGATCGATGCTAGAACAGAATTAAATTATTAATTAAAATTAAATTGTCACATTCCGGTAAACAAGTATGTTGCAATCCGCGGTGTCAGCAGTTTGGGTCACGTAGACACAAGTCGATGCATCGTGGTGCCGTGTGCAAAACGATGCCACTGCAAGGTTTGCAATATTCCTCTAGGAAGCTACTATAACACGGGAGAGCTACGCCTCGCCCAGCGTACGTGTATGTACACAGTTACACGCTACCACATTTAACGAAGCTACACCTTGCCTTACACTAAAGTAAACCGGCTCATACACTACATAGATACAAAACCAGCCTTAGTTTTTTCTTCGTAGCACTCCGTGTGTACATTATTATTGATTGAGGCTACTTTTATATCTATTTTTAGGGTTCCGTACCTCAAAAGGAAAAAACGGAACCCTTATAGGTTCACTTTGTTGTCCGTCTGTCTGTCTGTCTGTCTGTCAAGACCCTTTATCTCAAGAACGCGTGGACGTATCAAGCTGAAATTCACATGAAATACTACATGTCTATTGTCCGTTTAAGCTGTGAAAATATCAAATTCTAAGCCAAGCCAATCAAAAGATACAGCCGATTATGTCGATATTTTCAACAAATTTCCGACACTCGCAAAGGAATCAAAACCTACAGGATACTTCCCGTAAACTCATAATCTTGAAATTTGGCATGAATCATTGTCATATGATGCAAATATAGGAAAAATTGCGAAAATCACATTTTTTAAGTTATATAATATAATAAAAATATTTTAATAAAATGAAACTTACTACCTTATTTCTCACGAACGAATAAAGGTATCAAATTAAAATTTATACCAAATACCTAGGTCTATTGTCCCTTTAAGCAGTGAAAAAATCAAACTTCTAAGTTAACGCGATCAAAAGATACAGCAGTTTATACCGAGGAACCCTCGGTGTGCGAGTCCGACTCGCACTTGGCCGGTTTTTTTTTATTGTTGTTACTTGTTGCCATACAGACTGTTAATGATTTGATGATTTAGGTAGATATTAAAGATGCTACATGTTGTCTATTTGTGTCACTAATACAATGGTGATTGTGAAAAACCATCACACATCTCTACCCTGAAATAATACTAATGCTTATGTATTTAAGATTAAAAACAAATAGTTCTTTTGTAACTGTTTGTGTGTACATAAATCGTTAAATAAATAAATACACAAATTACATAAAAGTAGTTTGTTCCGTCGGACATCGCACAGTGGCGAGTATACCAACAGTATTGGGAAAAAATTCCCGTGGAAGGTTAAATTTCTTAAAATTCAATTTCAAATTACTTTTTTTTTGGTTATTATTACCTACTAAAATCAAATACGCAAGTTCCAGGAAATGTATTTGGGATGTCATGAATAATTTATATGGATGAACATATCACCTGAAATTGTGTGGTTCTATTCGCAAACATTACTTCGTTTACAGAAACGTTTTATACGTCTTCCGCAAAAGCACATTCAAATAATATCCAAACCTCATTTCATTTGCGTTTACCTCTACACTTATGAAAGTGTAGAGGTAAACGCAAATGAAATGAGGTTTGGATATTATTTGAATGTGCTTTTTTGATTTGTATACAAGTAAGGCATTTTACTATCAGTATAAGACATAATTGTCTCTTCTGCAAACGCAAATCTTCTTTGATAATACGCACTCTTTGCAGGAGCACAATATTTTAATCGTGTTGGAACTGGCTACTTGGCTTCAATATCGTAAGTTTATATTGATGTATCGATGGATGTGTGTTTGCTACTTTTCACGCAAGAACTACGAAATGAATTTAAATGAACTTTACAATATAGATCATACATCAGAATAACATAGGCTGTAATTGATACTAATCCTGCGCAGATGAAGTCACGGGCAGAAGTTAGTACTCCATAATTATCAAAAACTCCTTCCAACCATCAACCCTTCTTGAGAACGACTGCTATCTTTCGACAGCAGCCTGGGAACTCCAGCTTAACGGACTATCTGAAGCACAGAGGAAAATTCCAGTAGATTAATTTTCGGTGACCGACCGTCATTCCTTGGACTAATTTTGCAGGATGTCTCTGATGGCCTCTGTATCACCTAGGTTTTTGGTGAAAGCGAGGACCTAGGTGACTCCTCTAGCCTGTAAGTCGAATCACCAGAGAGGATTCCTGACCGGTGAGAATCTCCCTCGGGGGAGTTACGAAGAACTTTCGACCGCGGCGCCATCGACCGTCTCGAATAATTTAATGTTGATATTAAACTGATCAGAATTCGAAACCTGCTCCGACGAGCTTACAGCTCAAGAAACATACTGCGCCTACGAGGTTGAGACTGCGATGTTATATCGCCGAAACTGTTCACAGCTGCGTTGGAGGACGTGTTTATGCTTCTGGAGAGGACTTGGCATCAACATAAATGGCGAGTACATGACCTTGGAAGACTTGGGCACAATGCGCGACGATTCCTGTAGTACCGTAATCAAATGAAATAATTATATATAAAACAAAGCTAGTTACTGTAATTTGTTCCTTTGCGTGCTCTACAGTATTTTTCTGTTTAGTGCTAAAATATTCCATTAGCTCTTATTTTAATAATACTGATGAATATATTAAGACATTTAATTCGAATTTATTATTAAAAGATTCAAACTCAGCGTGTAACCTTGACATTGATCGATCGTCCGCTTATTCTAGTACACTTGACACCACGTCAGCGGCGACAAGTGTAACTAAAAAATGTAGTAAGCCCAGGTTTTGGTCCTAATAAATATTGTTTCAACAGTCCAATGACCTAAGTGAGGGGTCACGCCAATTAAGCTTTGTATTATTAGTAGTGCTCCGCCCACGACAAATTTAACCTACATCCCTCAGGAATTGAAGGGATTTATGAAGTCGGTCCAATAGTTGCTCAGCTTATTCGCTAAAACAAAACATACAAACATTTTATAAAGAGGAATTCAGAGCGGATACAATACCGGGAACAATTAAAATGTATGAAAATTATGTACCCGCTTTTTTCATTACTCGGCCCGATAGCGTATATTGGACTGTCAAATTTGATACATTTGTCGACATTAGCATAGCGGATCGGATAACATAGAACCGCTCTGTGTCAAAGCAAAGTGATCGGTAAAATATAAGCTTCTTGCCGATCTCCAAAGGAATCTAAATTTTTTAAGTGCCTATAACAAAATTGCAGCCAAAGCGTCAAAGGATAAATACAGCATACGTTACTCCCTGATAATGTAGCTTTCTTTTGGTGAAATATTTTATTTAAATCGAATTAGTTGTTTAGAAAGTTAAGCAAACAAATAAAAAAACTCACTTTTACTGTGGATTTATACAGGGTGTAAAATAATAATAATAATAATAATCATTTATTCCAAAAAAAATAACAATGTTACAATATTTAGTGGATCCCTGCAACCTGTGATAGTTAAAAACTGTGTTACAGGTTACAGTTTACAGTTTTCCCCTTCAATGCTTATAATCAAAAATAAGAAATAAAGACATGAACGACATGAACAGACATGAACAGTCAAACGAGAACCACGTATTCTGCTCGCCATCATAACATTTTTTCCCCTTTAGAATATACCTAGGAAATTGATAGTTACGATTTTATTGAAGGTCAAAGTCATAATTATTTGTTTTCATTTTTTATAGAAACGTATTCTATACGTTATTTTTTAATTATTGTCTAAAGAAACATTATCATTTTTTTTTAGTATTTCATAACAAAAAATGGCTCCAAAACGTTAGCGTTTAATGTAGCTCACTCGATGCGCACGGAGACTAACGAACGGGGCCGCCGTCTGTCAAAATTATCGCGGTTTTGCGAATTGCGTGCGAGTTGGGCCCTTTACATTGCGCGGTACAATTTAAAATTTATTTTAAAACCAAAAAATTAAAATCATTTCCCAGGAATATTTTTTTTGAAATATGTCTTATTTTGATTTATAGAATAGGTACATGGTTCTCGTTTGACTGTTCATGTCTTTTACACCCAGTATATTAGAATTTCCGTGATTTAGCTCAACGACTAATATACAGCATGTTACAGAAATGACACACAACCTGAAAGTATTATTTTATTATTTACTTATGATTATGAATTTACTTTCAGTCATTTTTATTTTAAGAAAGATCAATGTGATCTTATAGATTTATCGCACAGTTTGTAAAGTCAACTTTATGACCACAACATTTTTAGTTGTAAAATTATTTACGGTAAATATTTCGATTATTTTTGGAGACGTTTTTTGAAACCCAGACTGCAGAGATGCGTGCGTTAGAGTCGAATATCATCCTGATCATTGGTATTTGTTTGTTAGATTGCTGAAGGGTTTGAAACTTTTTTGGGGTTAGAAGAACCATTTTTGTAGGCGACAGGCTGGCAACTAGACACTTTTGGGGGCACTGCATGGCCATACTGCCAAATGTAGCTTTATGTGCAGCTAAATGTCTCTACCCCTTTTGGCACTACGAGAGTGATTATGTATTTATATATGTATTTTTATCGAAATAAAAAAAAACAATTGTAATCGATTTAGAATGGGTGTGGGTATGGGGGTTGGCGAACAAGCGTATGGCCCGACTGACGGTAGTTTCCATAGCCTAAAGACGATTGGAACATTAGGGTCACTCCCGTGTCACTGCCCGTGAAACTTATTTTCCGTTAACTTTGAGTTAAAAAGCTTTGGTAAAAAATACATAAATTACAGTAACATAATTATGTATTAAAATCTAATATATTAAATTCAAAGTCCTAATTGAGATATCAACGCATAACTCAAATTGTTGGGTCTAAGGTTCCAAATTTGGCACGTAGGTTCCTTATGGGGTCTAGGGGTGTACTAAGACAGGATTTTCAAAATTCACAGTGGTGAAAAGGGGGTGCAAAGTTTGTATGGGGAAACAAAAGTTGTAAGATTATTCAAGGCTTCATGGGAAGGAGTACTCCATCGGTAATAAGTTAACACGCATTTTAAGTTTTTTGAGAATTCAACCCCTTAAAGAAGAAAATGGGTTGACAAAGTCTGAAAATCAACATGGGGATTTTTCCTGATTATCAAAGATAAAAACATTGAATTTTGAATTTAGGCAAATAAAAGAAATAAATACCCTTAAAAAATTAAAATGCTACCCGAAGTAATTATTCCACGCGGACGAAGTTGCGGGCAAAGGCTAGTAATTTTTTCAATAGAAAGATTTTTATCTAAGAACACGTACCAGAGTGTCGTCTAAGATAGTGTAAGATATTAATCTTTTAATTCTAGGAAGAGTAAGCAACCGTTTATCGAGCAAATCGATGAAAAAAAAAATTAAATATGTCTATCAAAAGTAATTGCAATTAGGAAGCGTGTACCTATGTGGCATGAGGCGCCTATCTGTCTTAGCCTATACCTATAGGAGAGATGTAGTCAGGACTCTATGTAATATTTTGACAACCATTTCCATGTAAGTATTCTAATTACACTGGGGTGTATGTGGGTTCGTCTAAGATCTTTGGAACACAAAGTCATCCTCACCTGCAAGCGTTACACCACTCTAACTAACGAGCGATTCTCTGGTGTAGGCTTTTTCCTCAGAAGATGAGAGGTCAGACAGCAGTCGCTCCTATAAAAGCCATTATGTAGCCACTCAAAGATATAAAGAAATTCTTCTTTAAATCTTTGAGGTCATAGCATACTTATCATCTGGGAACCTGTTCGCTTCGAAGCCGGTTTTTGCTATGAAAAAGAGGCGATGTGCTACGAGGTTCGTAATCGTTTTGTACCCGCTGTTTATAGTAAAACATATTTTGAAATAAAAAAACACCTTCAAAACTAAAATCTATGTTTTTTAAGGTCAGTCCCAGACAACTTTTATTCCAAATAAGTATTGAGGTTGGCACCGACCTCAAAAAAACATTTAGATTTTTAATAACAAAATTTTTATGTATCTGTATTTAGTTTTGAAGGTGTTTTTTTTATTGTCTAAACCCTACCACCATTTCTAAGGGAAGTGGATATTTAAGGTAAAATAACTCATGGTTGTAAAGAAATAGTAATTAAATGGTTAAAAACTTTAACATACGAAGAGACTGAAAACATGTTAAAAGAATTATATAAACTTAAAGGGATTACTAGTTGTATCACACTTACTCACACTCACACAGGCACAAAGAAAACATACACACATACACACACACACACACACACACACACACACACACACACACTTGCGTGTGCTCGTAGCACGCACTCAAACAAGAACAAAATTTTAGAACTTTTTATACTTTTTATATTGTTGTGTGTTTACTTTTACTTTTCATAGTTTTCACCACAGAACATAGATATAAGAGGTCTATGTTCTGTGGTTTTCACTGTAACTTATTAACATAATGTTGTAAAGTCAAAGGTTATGAGCGAAGCACTCTAACACAAGTATTTAATAATTACTTAAAAGAGATGTTTCACAAATGAATTGTAATGTAATTTATGTTAATAAAAACAATTTTATTTTATTTATTTATTTATTTTATTTCATGACAAAATAATTATTATTATGCTGAGATGGAGAAGAAAGGGTGAAAGAAACTCCACAGCTTACAATTTGGTAATGATTTCAAAACATCGGTACTGGTCAATAGATAATAATAATATAATTAAAATTACAGTTTTACATGCGTAAATTTTGGATAGTTATTACTCCCACGCATTTGGCTCATTTATAATAATAATTTATCTTGTAATAGCTTTTCTTATAATTAAATTAATCACATAAATGATTAACCTTTGATACCCAGCACCATTTTGAGTTAATGTTAGATAGATTCCTTTCAATTTAGGTGCTAAGCATATATTTATGATTCTCTAGTTAATTGTTCTTATTACAAATTAATAGAAATAAATAAGGTTTCAATCGACTTTGATTAAATAGTGAGGGATGACTAGCGAAGCGAACATAAAACCGAGCATAAATTAGTACTCGCATGAGCATTGCAATCGGGACCACCGGATCTTATTCAGGACAAACCACTAGACCACGGATGAGGCAAAACTCGCACGAATAATCGCAGTATTACGACTATTTAAAATGAGAAAATTTGCAATCTAAATGAAAGGGTTTCTCGAGGGTCAGATTATTTATTGTTTGTTGCTTTTATATTGACTCTTGTTAAATTTGTGAACCGAAAAACAATTTCCAGTTCCATTCCTATTCCGAACGTTCTATTGCAAAAGTTGGACCCTTTCAAAATGTTTTCGAAGTTACAAGCACAATTAACGTCTGTGTTTAGATAGAGGTACGGTACAGTGGACTAGCTATACTATAATACCCTCGCCTTACAGAAGACCAATATCAAATAACACTGCATTTTCGTGGTGTTGTGTTTTTGTTGAAGAATAAGGTTGCTAGAGCTTCACGGGGTAGAGCAGGGGACTTGACTGCCCATATAATATTATATGGGCAGTCAAGTCCCCCATAGGAATATTGGCCCTCAACCCGCCTGAAATGGAGTGATGGAATAGGGCCCCGTCGCTCGCATTGCACGTCTCGAAGCTTATAGAACATCGCAAAGGCTCTCGGGATGTTCATTGACCGCCGTAGGAGCATGACGGTGCCAGCATTTTTAGTGGGTATGCTGGAGTCCCACATAACCCTCGTGCGGCCTCCTATCGCAACTAGGGTAGATATAAGATCTTTTCCGTCGCAAAAAAAGGGTTTGGCACCGTACAAGTGTCACGTTAGTGATGCAAGCGTTTATAAGGTACGGTGACTGCTTAACCAAATACCATTAAAATGTTACTTATAAGTTAATGGAGCTGTGTACGTTTCTCCGTGAACTTGGGTTGGTTTCGCTCTGCATATGTCGTGACGGGAAGCTCTAGATTGTGGCTCAAAAGACTCACGCATCACCTATGTGACATTGATCAAAGATGAGACAACGCAGATGAGGCATATTTGTGATTGGACTTTTGTGACCTACCAACATCATAGACAAAATTTACTTGGAACATTAATGGCTTCGTAAAACCTGAACAGACAAATAGATAATAATGAATTTTAACTCGTGGTATCACCAAATTTTCCTTTAGATATATAACTATGCTCTCTGTACTATAGGTTCTGTTGTATGGTCATAAAAAATAACCATCCAGCTACTACCCACCCTAAATTAATTACTGTATACTTATACTTATAACTATACTTCTATATGATTAGAAAAATACTACTTATCGACGGTGAAAACATGAGTCAATAAGCATAAAAGTTAATGTGAGAGGTACCTACCAAGTCTTGCTCACGTTTTAATTAGTAGTTGAACCACTAATTCAAATCTAATCGTGTGGCTAGTAGGAAATAATTGGTGAGACCATGGTTTAAAATCATAAAATATAAAAATGTCCATGAAATAACCGATGACGCCGTTATCCATCCAATATGGACTTCGTAACATTGTGGTCTCGGTTGCGTTCGAAAACTATTACTAACATTCCGTCTTAAAGCTCATAATTATAAGATCGAAAATCGAATAGCATTATTGCAGCACTTGATTCTATCTAATTATACAGGAATAATGCAAAAGGTGGAAAACATATTGTAGTAGAAATGTTCACGATTGGAACCATAGATTTATAAATACTGACGTTTACACGTGGCAGACCGATATCTCGCTGCACAATTCGTAATATTTAAGTCACGTCTACCTGGGTACTCTTTGACGTGACGTCGGGCCGGACAATACGAGCCAATTGCGCTAGCGCCGCTCGAATAAGGATATGTCGTCCGCGCTACGGTTATTACTATTAACTAACAATTACAGAAAATGCCTAATTGGCCTGCCACTATGGCAGGGGAAAATTGTATTGTGATTTGCTGAGCAGCGTGCCAGTTTAATATGTACTTCGCATTTTTTACAAACGTAAGATGCTGAATAAAGATCATAACACACTAATCATATTGAAATCTTATCGCCTTTTTTTACTATCAAAAGCCATGATGAGCTTCGTTCAGTAGACTTTTCGTAGCCGCCTTTCCGTAACATTCAAAGCAAGAGGCATTACCTTCCCAAATTAATAAGTGGGCGACGTTCTTACAACACGCCTGATGGTAATGCGGTTTGCAGACCAAAAGTTACGCTGGGAACTGGCTGCGAGTACCTCGACGTTGCTTTCGTAGTGGGGCACACATCAAGCGGTTCAAGTTCGTATCCTGGTAGCAGCAAATATTTGTGTGACGAACACGAATATTTGTTGTGGGATTCTGGTGTCTCATGCATGTATTTATTTGAGTTTATTTATAAAATATTTAAATTTATTATTTAGGTACATTAAACATCTTTGACGCACACAGTCATTGCTCCAAACACCCTGTGTGCGCAAAATCACGCCAAGTCATCACTCCAAAATAAGCCAAAATCGTCCCGAGTGTTCGGAATCTCACGTCGCTTGAGTGTCGAAATATTTTGGATATCCAAACAATCTGAAATCCATTACTCCATCGCTCCAAATCCGCGCGCTCGTGTGTTGCCGATCCCGCGTTTTTTTCATGACGTGTCACTGCGTAGAATGATAGTAAATTGGAGTGACACGAATGGAGCGACTGTGCGTTTGCTCAATTTTTGGATGACATCCACATTACGCCGACTAATGGAAATGGATCGATCGCGAATCCCTGAGGAGTTCAAGAACTTGGTGTGACAAGAAAAAAAACAAAAAATCGGGAGTGCTCTCCCTTGACTTTCTCGTATACCGGAAACGACTCAAAGGTTGATGTAAACCTTATATTTTGATGTCATACATGCGTGTTAAATTTTGGTCACCCATCCGAGTACCGACCACGCACTTGGTTGCTTAACTTTCGTGATCGACGGCTCAAAATTTGAAAGAAACCTTGTATTTTGATGTCATACACGCATGTTAAATTTGGTTGTAAAAAGTTAAAGCATGCTCGAGTTATCGTGCTAACGCACAGACACACCGACATAGAGACACACAGACATAATTAAAAAATAGTTATTTATTATACAAGAGTGGAAAGTTCCTTTTTAACCGCGTGCTCGATTTGGATGACCGAGCAAGCGAAGGATTCTAAAGTTGAATCACGAGCGCAGCGAGTGATTCTAAATTAGAATCCTGAGCGTCAGCGAGGGAAACAAACGAGCACAAGGTGAAAAATCTTTCCACTCGAGTGCAATACGTAACTTTTCATCCCACCTCAGCGAGGAAATGACAAAATAATCTTCATTCTAATCATAAATTTGGCACCATAGAGGTTACATTAAATAGGTTTAATGACGTTTTGAATTTACAATTATATTGAGTACTCATTATATGTGATGTTCTAAATTCAAATCTACTTTGCCGCTCAAGCGAATAAAATAGAATTTTCCAGCCAGATTTCGAAGCGCAAAATTACACTTTCCGAGGTGGTGGGATGAAAAAAATATTTTTGGACTCAGGGAGGTCCAAAACGTATAAATCCGTCAAAATCTCGAGGTCGATTTTTTTTACCATTACAAGACTTCCTCTATACTACGTATACGAGAAAGTAAAATTCTTACTGTATTTAAGCAAGCTAGCATAGCTGACGCTGTTTCCAATACTTGTGTGCAAACTGCAGACTATTGACCCTGTCTTTTGACGCTTATGTCACCAGGGAACTGCGAGCTCTCCGCCTTTATACTCGTCTAAAAGGTTTGCCAATATGGACAGGCTGTATTTGAATTAGAACAAAGAGACGTTGTTTCTTTACAATTCGATCATATTTTATTTGATGAAGGCTTTTTCTACATACGGCCGTTTCCAAAATTTAATGACTTTTGCGCTTGTCTTGAGTTGGAGGGTGAGAGGCTGGATCACTCCAAGCAACCCAAACGCTTGCAGACTTACTTTTTTGAATGATGTATCGAATTCTATATCAGTTAAATGACCAACTCTGTTTCGTATGATAGCGTAAATACGACAAGTGATTTTCTACCACTTTTGACATAATGGCCATCCAGTACCTCATTGATGTCGAGTGTAATGTTACTCTTTAGGTCTTTGGCATTTCTTGTCCTTTTTGCATTCATCAGTGATATACAAAACAAAAATCTTTTACTACGCGATAGCTACAATCCTGCAGTATTATGTTCACCATGTTTCTCATAGCAAACGAAACATTTCATGAATAACTGAACTACCATTTTGATAACACCGTAAACTGTATTGCTACTCATCTTGATAAATGCCGAATATTTCGGATTCACCACTTATTATAAGTCGCTACTTATACAATACCGTATTCTAATCTTTGTCTGCTTAGATTTTAGGACTGTCAAAAACTCGCGCCAATCAAAAATGGCTGCGGTCAGCTGTCAAATATAAATAGGACATTTTCAAAGAAAAAATTCTTTTCACTTTTCATTTCAATTTCTTCACAACTTTGGATGAAACTAGCATTAGTCTACCTGACGTAACAGATGATGACAGGGACCATGATTTGTTTAAGTTGAGAGAGCGAATTGAAGCACTGGAATTAGAATTGCAAAGCGCTCACAATGAAATTGAATCATTATCATTAGAAAATTCCGATCTAAAAAGGAAAAATGAGGAACTACTAAAAAGGAATGAAGTATATAAAAAAATTACCGCGAGCCCTAGCAAAAGACTTATACCAACACCAAAAAACAAACAAAAACAAACGACAACGACATGTTCTCAAACAACACAACAACAGAGTACCTCAGTTAATAAGAATGAAATTAAACCACAAAAACTTGTGAAAGTATCTCCTGGTTTTAATAATTGCACAGAGCTAAAACCCAAGTTGTGTATATTGAGTACAAACAAGACAAACAACATACTTTCACTAATGAGGGATAGCCTAAGCAACGAATTCGATGCCTGTCACTACAGCAAACCAAATAGCAGTTTAGAAAATTTATTGAAAGGAATAGAGTTAAAACTGTCGAATTTTACTAAAGAAGACTACTGTATAATTATGGTTGGCGAAGAAGATTTTAAAATTACAAAAGACTATTTCAGTGTAATATATTATATCCGTGACATTCTTGAATCTTTAAAGCATACAAACATTATTATTTGTTTACCGACTTATAAATTGGGCAACTTAAAAACTATGTATAACTGGCGTGTTGAAAATTTTAATAATCTTCTATACTTAGATGTAACTAATCACGAACATGCGTACATACTTGATTCTAACAAAGATTTGTTCTATACTTATGACATGTTTTCCAGTCACTCTGGCCAAATAAATGACTATGGTATGCGTAATATATTTAAAAAATTACACTGCTTGATTAAGGACATTCAATACAATAATAAAATTAATATTAATGATAATGACAAAATGTTTTTTCGAGACTAAATACTTGTACTTATTGCATCAAAATATAGCAGGATTGTTGAATAAATCAGATTCATTGTTAGTTAATTTGGATGAGTTAGGTAACAAAAATGTATACGTGGATATATTATGTATAACAGAACATTTTATGATGACTGGATATGAACAGTTTTTAGTTCTTCCTAACTATACTCTTGCTTCATGTTTTAGCCGTAACACAAAAAGAGGAGGAGCCTGTATTCTAGTTAGAAATGAAATTAAGTACAGAGAGCTTTCTGACATTAATAAATTATCTATTACAAACATCTTTGAGTGTTGTTCTATAGAATTAGTTGACTACAAAATTATTGTTATATGTTTGTATAGAGTGCCAAAACCCAATAACCTGTGTATGTTTTTTAGTAGACTAGAAAAACTTTTTATGTTTGTGACAAAAATGAACAGTTGTTATAAAATTGTTATAGCGGGAGATTTTAATATAGACATGTTAAAACAAAATAACGTAACTTTAGACTTTGAATGCCTAATTTTAAACTATAATTTTAGAGTGTCTCTTAAAGAGCCAACTAGAACTATTAGCAATACATGTATTGATAACTTTTTACACAATTTCATAAAACCCTGTAAGACTGAAGTGTTGGAATTTGGCTTATCGGATCACACAGCTCAATTAATTAGACTCCCAGTAAAAAACGTTTTTAGAGTAAAGCACTGGCGAAAAATAGTACGGGACTATGACAAAAATAATATCCAAAAATTTGTGAATTGCATTAAAAATCTTTCATTTTCCCAGATATACAATACTAATGATCCAAATATTGCATACGAACATTTTATAGAAGAATTTAAACTTTTTTATGACCTTTGCTTTCCATTAAAAAAGATCACAATACAGGTAGTTAAGAAAACAAAATGGATGTCACGAGGCATTAGGGTATGCAGTAAAAAGAAGAGAGATTTGTTGTGGCACTATAGAAAAAACCCTAGCAAGTGCAATAAAATAAAGTACAAAAATTATTCAAAAAAGCTTAAAAAAATTATATCTTTAACAAAGCGTGTACAAAATAACTATAAAATTAATACTTCGGACAATAAGTCAAAGGCAACTTGGCAAATAATAAATAATATTAAAATTAATAAACCAAAAGAATCTATATCGACAATTAGACTAAATAATAACTGCATTTTGAATCCTATTAAAATAGCTAATGCGTTTAATGACTACTTTGTTGATAAAGTCAAACCTACGCATAACTATGGCAATAAAGTTACTTCTTATATTTATCATAAGCAAGGTTCTATATTTTTGGCACCGAGTTTGCCGCAAGATATTTTTAAAATAATAAAAAACTTAAAGAACACTCCGAGTGTAGGCTACGATGGTGTTTCTACAAAAATAATTAAGACTGTGAATGAATATGTATGTAACCACTTAAGTCACATTATTAATCTTTCTATACAATCAGGCACATTTCCTAAAGATTTGAAAATATCTATTATAAAACCTTTGTTTAAAAAAGGTAACAAAGAATTAAAGAATTAATGGAGTCCTATAGACCGATTGCGTTAATTTCTATTTTTTCTAAAATATTTGAAAAGTTTTATTATAATGAAATTTATGCTTTCTTAGAAAAGAATAACATTCTTTGCACAGAGCAAAAAGGGTTCAGACAAAAAAAAACTATTAATTTGGCTATTTTTGAGTTTTTGAAGAGCGTTATGAACAGCGTTGATGAAAGATCTCCTGTATGTTCAATTTATTGCGATATGACACAAGCTTTCGATTATGTGGATCATAAAATTTTAATGAATAAACTAGACACTTATGGATTTCGAGGCAATGTTTTGAAGTTAATACAATCCTATCTTTCTAATCGCAAACATAGAACTCAAATACATAAGTTTAATTATTCATCCCAATGCGAAGAAATATATGTATCTCGTGAAAGAGATGTATTATATGGCGTGCCACAAGGTAGCGTACTAGGCCCGCTGTTATTTCTTATCTACATTAATGATCTGCCAAAAGTAACCAGTCATGCAATGACATTATTCGCAGATGATAGTACAGTTTGCATAAGTTGTAAAAACGCACTCACATATGAACAAGATATAAATACTACACTATCCTCTATAATAAAATGGCTTTGTAATAATAATTTAAAGATCAATTTAACAAAAACGAATATAATGCATTTTAGCCAAAGAGTTAATACCCCTTCCAACATTAGGGTCAAATATGAAAATAATTATATAAATGAAGTAGACAGCACAAAATTTCTAGGATTATTAATAGACAAAAAATTAAATTGGAAAGATCACATATTCGAATTGAGCAAAAAAATAAGTAGCTTAGCATATGCAATGTACAAACTGTCCATAATAATTAACACAAATGGATTGCTAACAGCCTATCATGGTTTAGTTGAATCTAAGCTAAGATACGGTGTCATGTTTTGGGGCAATTCCAGTGACAGAATTATCATATTCAAATTGCAAAAACGGTGTATACGCGCTATGTTTAGATTACCAACCATAGAAAGCTGTAAGCCTTTTTTCATTAAGCATAAAATACTTACACTTCCGTCATTGTACATAATAGAAACAGCACTATTTGTAAAAAATAATCCTGAGCTATTCGAACGTATATCTGATGTAAGTAGACGAAATAGACGAGATGCAAATAAACTCTGCCTACACTCTGCTCGAACTACTCTACTACAAAAGAGTATTATATGCATGGCACCTAAAATTTACAATCGTATTCCAGAGGACATAAAACAATTAAATACAAATTTGTTCAGAATTAAATTAAAAAAGATATTAATTGAAAAATGTTATTATAGTATTGACGATTTTCTTAATGATAAATCACTTATAAAAAAAAGAATTAATTGACATGAATTAAATAAATTATGTATTAAATTTTAATTATTAAGATATTTTGACTTGTATAAAACAATTGATTTCAATATTTTATTAGATTATTCATTACAATTTTGCATGTCATTTTTTGACAAAACATGTTCAAAGCACCTTTTACTAATATAATTATGACCTATGTATGTACACGTGTTGATGCAAATAAATTTATTCTTATTCTTATTCTTATTCTTCTTTTGACCTTCACCAGTTGTTTTTTTGTTAAGACCATTTGGAGCAAATCACACGTAGGTGACCCTATAGGTTTTCCTCGTGGGTGTTTTATCATTATTTACTTCTGTCTATATTTATTTCACAATAAACAACTTTTTTTTACAGAATATAAAAAAACAAATGCTTAGCTGTGCTACAATATGGCTACAATATACCTGTTTCTTACCTATTTCTCTTTGATCTTTTTTGAAGTTTTAACTACATCTAACTAGCTAACTTTTGCCAGCGGCATCGCTTGCGTGTCATTCGGATTAAATTGAGATTTAATATATAAATAAATACCGACCGACTTTAAAAATATAAACATTTAGATTTTTTAAATATGACACTTTTATTTCTCCGTCTTTAGTTTTTATATGTAATAATTTTAGTGCCAACCAAATAAATAGTCATTGCTAACCAAAATGGATATTTTCTCACCAATTACAACTTTTGGTGAGAATTTACACTTTTTGGTAAGCGTTTATTTGTAGGTTAGGTTTTTTTTATACAAAGGTCAAGCAAATGACTCCATTCCACCTGATGGTAAGCAGAAGTGGAGTCTAAATATGAAGATAGCTGGTGCGAGAGATACACTGCCGTGCTAGCCACCCTTGCCTTGCTGACCTAAGGGGCTTCTTCACGCCTCTTTTGAATGACCCAGGATTGTAGGAAGGAGGGAACACGTGTGCTGGCAGTGAACTCCATTTCTTGATTGTGTGACAAAGAAACGAGTTGCCAAATTTCTTAGTTCGCGTTGGAATGGTAGCCACAGTTTGTCGGTGACAACGTAGACCAGCACGCGTAAACCTTAAAAGGAAGGGAGACGGTGGGATTAGGGTGAAAAGTTCCTCGGAGCACTCGCCGTGGTACAGACGGTAGAAAGCGCTCAATAACGCAACATTGCGACGCAATTGGAGAGGTTCAAGATGTTTAGTCACCTCTTCGTCGCCGATGATGCGGGCCGCGCGACGCTGCAACCTATCCAAAGCATCGAGTAAGTACTTGGCAGAGCCATCCCACAGGTGCGAGCAATACTCCACGCAGGACCGTCCTTGCGTCTTGTTATCGAGAGGTCTTCTTTGTTGTAGATAAAATAAGACTTCAGCGTATTCGTAGTTATAAAATTATATAATTGTTTAAAACAATATAAAATACAAGTATTTGTGATGCAAACTGCTTGAGAAATTATATAAATGAAAAATGAATTGTTCGCTTTGGCGCGAAGATCGTAGCTCTGTCAGTTGTTGTTTTTACTGAGCGCGCCGTCCGCCGTCAGTATTGCCGTGCGTAAATATTGTACTATTTGGGGTTCTTAACATCCTCCCCCCCTTAAAAGGGTGACTTTTAAGGCCTTATTGAGTGTCTATTTCCATCGGGCACAATTTGGAAAGTGCTTTTCTTATGACGCCCTTCTTGAAAAAGACGTCGACGACTCTGGATACACCATCTTGACTAGGATGGAGCTTAATGATCCGCACCAATAGCCATTTTAGTGGCGGTAACTGCTCATCTTTGGACATTGACGAGCTCTCCAACTTTAACTTCCTTGCAGTTCGTTCGCCACCTCGCTGCTGCAGATCTGACGGTATTCGTTTGATCAGCGACTTCAAAAATAGTAACGTAGCTTCACGACGAACTGATAGTGGTAGATGTTGATCCGCTCAGAGACGGGCGAAGGTAAAGCTGATAAGGTTCGGCCAATCAAAAAGTGGCCTGGAGTCAACGGCGCTAGATCGGAAGGATCAGCGGACATGGATGTCAACGGACGCGAATTTAAAATTGCCTCAATCTGTGCGAAAAGTGTTGTCAACTCTCAACAGTGAGGCTAGAATTAGGTACCTGCAATCGGATTTAAATGAAACTAAGCTGACTTACATCAACCGCCTCCTAAATTCCTCCTAAGATAGGCGAGTTTGATGAAGAGAAATTAAAAATGTTTAACTTAAGCGTAATTACTGATACCTTGATCGCAGATTTAAAGTATTATTCCAAGTTCATTGCTTGAAGTACTCTATGATGATAGTAAAAGTTAGTTAAATAAAATAAAATACTAAACGTCAAATCAATTGGCTTCGGAATAAATAAATGAAATAATTGAAATTTAATAAATGAAAATAATAAGAAAATGAATATTTTTTATTATTTTACTAAAACTATAAAATACTAGTTATAACTCAAATGCGGTAAGTACGCCTTTTAGTTTAATTGAATTATCTGTGCACTTTATTTATATCAATTAATTAAAGTACGTTTTATTTATATCAAATAATTTGTTTTTTCTTACATTTTATCTTGTAATAATATCTTCCATCTAGAAGACGCTTACGATTGTTAATCAAATAAGCTTCACATTCCTCTTCCTTTTTGGACAATAATTTGGAGGATGATGGAAGCTTTTTAAGACCCCAGAACTTAACAAGAGATTCATGAATCCCTTGAGAAAAGTTACACTGAACTTTGGAACGGGACTTAGATAAGACAGATAGTGGGTCAATTAGAAAACATGAAACATTTACATGAAAATTGTCAACTCTAGACCTAACTTGTAACTCACGACTTTTAAATGTATTAGTGACATTACCGTAAAATAATATTGAATTAATTGTAGTATAGGAAATATTCGTATTGTTTTGCATTTTATTAGTTAAAAACGAAGACTGGCTGCCACTGTCGAGCAAAGCCTTAGCAGAGAATTTTTGATTCGTATCTACGTCGAACAAGTCAACTTCCGCTGTGCTCAAAAATACTTGGGGCACCACCGCAGACAACGCCATACTAGGCGATGGTAACTGGGAAACAGTCACAGCATCAGTGACTGGTAAGTTCATAGAAGTATTATTACTATTCTCTTTGATATTGTAATCAGACTGTTCATTTACTAATGAATTGTGTTTTCTTTTGCAGGTATTACATGGACCTAAGTGACAATGTGAAACGTGTGACTTGTTATAATTTTTAATGATGTTTTGAGCAATAGAAATATTTTTGCAGAAGATAGTCTCAATAAAATCGCGTTCTTCTATTTGAGAATCTATCTGAGAATCCGACATAGAATATTCGATATTAATTTGTATTTCATCAAAGGCATGCATTAATTCCTGCACGCGAGATAATTTTAATTGTAATTCTCTAATAGTAATGCTATCTAAATTTTTTATTTCAATCTGCATTAAAGTATTAACATATTTTTGAAAAACTGTTAGTCTAGCCTTTATAATACCCCTTTGATGAATAAGATCCTTTAACGTATCTTTAGTACTAGGCAGCGTAGTTTTATTACTATTATTTGGTTGCGCCATTTTTATTTATTAAAACAAACACGGTATTAATGTAATAATAAATGGAAGTAAGCAATGAAATCGGAAAATTTAAACAAGTAAATAAAGTGTAAAATCAAAACACGTAATGTACGTGAAACAGCAATGTACGCGCAACTGCAAATAAGCTGGCTCGTATTCCAAATTCAAAAACACAAAACTCGTCGCTGGTTATAACCCGGCGGAATGTAGGAGTCGGTTGTTAGCAGCGAATCTGGAATTTTACACGAACGACTTTTTAATTTTGTAGGGTTATACAGAAAAAGCAAACAAAGTTATTGACAAAAAATTGAATTGAATTGATGTGAAATTAATTCAATATGGAATGTTAAATATTATTTTAGCTTTATCTGATAATACAGATTTTTTACAAGCGATAGATGTGGGACTTTTATTATTATAGTTTGATAAGAGTCATGAAGATAGAATTAAGAATGGAGTCATTAGTCAAATGAAAAAAGTGAGGGCAAAAATTTTGACAACCCTTGACATTTCATGACATTTCTTGACATTGCTAGAGAGGCCCTGTCTCTTTCTAGTAGGGTGCCTGTAGCATAAATTAATCACGGACAGTCTTGTGCCACGGGTAAGGTCTCACGTGCTCCCACGGTCCTAAGATATAGGGAGTTAAATGAGACACGAGAGATCCGTGCAGAACAATTTATTAAATGGTGGTATAATGCCCAATAGCGTGTACTCCCCTGGTGGTAGCCGGAGATGGTCTCGGTGAGGGTCGCTCGGTGGGACGAGTTAGGGCGGCTTGTACTGCTGCTCACTGTAAGTCCAGCCCTGGGCGGAAGTGAAATAGCTGAGGCGACAGCGGCTACCTTAGCCTAATCTTGGACCCCAATTAGGGGTTAAACACATTAAATAAATAACTATTATTGCACACGATTATCAAATTAGTTAATTAGTATTAGGTAGGTCTTGTCGGTGCTCAATTTACTTAGCGAACCACGCAAGCGCAAAACCGAATCACCAAGCCTTTGTTTGCGATTCCTGAGGCTTTAGACAACATGCATTTCGACAATCGCTCTCGCTATCGCTAAGTAAAAAAATGTATGGGATTGACATAAGCAATCGAAAAGTGATCGATTGCTTATGTCAATCCCATACATTTTTTGACTTAGCGATAGCGAGAGCGATTGTCGAAATGCATGTTGTCTAAAGGCTCTGACTCGATCGAGACTGCCCGGCGACGCAGGCGCAATCTATCGGAGATTGCCCGCAACAGTCGTACGGTCACTAAAATGTAGCTTATCAACGTTAATATGGAGCGCTAAAACCTATTGATAAATTTAGGAGGCGAACTTTAAAGAAATATTTCAATTAGATGAGCTTCCTTTATATCTTAATTTATGTAATATTTATAAATAGTGTAATCTGATTTAATTAAAAAAAAAATATGTATGTAGGTCGGTAAAATATGTATGTGTAACGTTACACTTGAACTTCGTTACGTTAATAAAACCACAAGTTGAAAATAATTTGAGTTTTGAGTTTTCCATGACAAAGAATCAATTACTTTAAACTTTTTTTCCTGAGTGCCTTTTAGCACGGTAATGTTATCTATTTTCGGCTCCCAGGAAAAAAATCAGCAACCGAAATACGAGGATTTATCGCTTCTGTGACTCTTGATTTTAAGAGGCACGTTACAGTTTATTATATAGCTTATCTCATGTCACGTCAACTCATAGACATTAAATTATTCTTGTTTTTTAGGTGCTAAGCATACATTTAAGGTTTTCCGGTTAGCAATGCTATAAAAATATATTGTGTGGTATACCGATCTAGCCGTTCTTGAGTAATGATAATAGGGCCGTAATGATGCGCAACTTACCAACTTACTACCAGACTTTCTTTATATTGATAGATATTACGGCTGAAAGCCGAAGTGCGGTTTTTTATACAACAGAAGAAATTGTTAGCTCTAGTAACTTTCCGTGAATTAGTTACATAAGTAACAGCTACTGGCTACAAAAAAGTAAGTTTAGTAGCACTTGGTTTTTAGTATAATACAGGCTGTAACATGAAGGGTACTTAAACATGGTACCCTACATGTTACAGCCTGCATTATATGTAATATTTGGGGTGTTTTAGGCCATCAATATAAACAACTTTCTGACGCCGTCATGGTGGAGTGGTCAGTATAGCTACCTACACATGAAGCCTTTCGGGTTTGAATCCTGGTGCCGGCAAATATTTGTGCGGCGAACACGAATATTTGTTTGCGAGTCACGGTTATTATATATTTATTTAAGTTTATTTATAAAAATATCTAAAGCTATTAATTTATATTGAAAAAATGACCGTTATCTACACTTACGTGCAATAAAATCGACCCAACTCGTCGGTTTCGATTCGACATTTATCGGTATATAAAAAGAAGATTAGGCAAACAAAACTTGTAAATATAATTCAAATCAAATCAAATAATTTAATGCATTCATGAATGTAAATAACAGATGTTCACAAACAACACCAGCACATCATGGTGCGCATTTGGGCATAGCATAATCAAGATAAAAGTGTAACGGACTAGATTAGAAATTATTCATACTATATTAACTTAATTCGAATGTATATTTCTTATGCTTTATTTAACCTACTCTAAACATCGATAAATGAAGTGTTGGTGACAATAGACTAATTACTTCGGAAATCCTGGTTTCTCATTTTTGCGTCATACGGCATTTTGGTGACTATACAGAATGTTAAAATTCAATTGAGTCATTGTATATTCAATAATTGATGATGCCTGATGCCCTTAAAATTATTTCCCCAAACATTTTAGCTCTCTGTATTAACTGTACCTATATTATCAAGAAAATTTGTACTAACCAATTCAAGGGTTGCCTTTGAAAAGTGATTGAGTAGTGGTTTTATTGAAAAAAGGGCTTGAAGTTTGACATAAGCAGTTGCCTTGAAAGTATCGGTGTCTTGAAAGTGGAAGCTACATATTTTCAAATTCATTAAAATTTTGTTTTTAAAGACACAATAGACAACCATATGGTCCGTCGCTTCGGAAATCTAAAAAGAAAAGAAGATTTTATGTATACAAGTTAAAAGTGTATATAAATATTTATGTACACTTTTAACTTGTAATCAAATAGCATATTAAAAACTATCATTTGATAGATTTTAATATGCTATTTGATTACAAGTGCAGAAGAGCGCAGCCACAATTTTATTAATACTGTCTGTCTGTGTGCAATGTATCTGCGTTGCATGTTAGTACATGCAAATGTGAATGATAAACATTATTACACTAGTACAATCCAATCAATACTCTCATTATCTTTTTCTCAAATAAAATAATTTACATTACACAAATTACATATTTTATTTGTAAATAAACATTTCGAACTAAAAATGGGTAAAACTATTTATGTATTTTATCTATGTAATAGTTATTTCAAAGAATTAAATAAAATAATCTATCAATTTTGATTACCATTTATAAAAGGAATGGATAGAAAGGGATATTATTTCCTTATAATTCCGGAAATCCTAGTCACCCTAGTCATTTGTTTACAAATATTTGAATAAGTAAATTATGTACAAAAATTCATTAAATTCTAAGATAGGATTAAATACGAGTATCAGAAATTTCTCCCTCTTATGGAGTTTTGCAAAATAACGCTAATAATCTGGAATTACGGGTGAAAAATGAAATTTATAGATTGAACAATATTATATGCAATTATGACACTTACAAGTGAAATTCACACTGCATCCTCAATACTACTCACTTCTACCAGCACGAAATAACTATATATGTATAATTTTGCACTATTTATCCTTATTTTAAACTAAAAAGCCGTACCAAAATCGCGAGTCGATATTTATGAATACGTCAATTTAGACAATTTATGTCATGTTGAGATTTCGGGACATTGACACATGAAGAAAGTGCTGCCATTACATAAATCCTTTCATTTCCCATAAGTTATAGAAAGAATCACAGTGATGATTTTCAAAATAAAATACAAACCTAAACATTAAAAGTAAATATATTATATTTATTTCTTTCATTGATAATAAATACTGATAATTGAATACAATATGTTAAGTTTTTAGCTACTTTTCTACTTTTGTTTTAGAAAGATGGCGAAATACTGGGGAAATCTTGTTTCTATGTAGTCGTGTTTAGAAAGAGATGACGACAATTTCTAGAAAGAGAGATGTGTAATTTGAAATGTCAAGTATTGTCAAAATTTTTGCCCTCACTTTGTTATTTTGACTAATGACTCCATTCTTAGTATAAGCTCCTTGATAAGAGTAAATAAAAAATAGTTTACAAGAAATTAACAATTGTAATTATGACAAATTAATGAAGTGAATTAGGTTACTAGCTAACATTAGCCAAAATAGTAGGTAACCTAGGGTTTACAACAAACCTTAGCACTTCTTTTATTATAATTTGTTGGCGTAGGTAGATACGCAAATATAGTTTTATGATAACAATTTGTACGACAAAATAATGAAGTGAAGTAGGTTACTAGCTAACATTAGCCAAAATAGTAGGTAACCTAGGGCTTACAACAAACCTTAGCACTTCTTTTAGCAACAAATTATGTAATTACGAGCAAGGAAGCTTAGGCAAGGAAGCTAATTACACTTGCAATTGGCAGATGCACACAAATACTAATAAAATATATCGCACGCTTAATAATAAACCGGAATAAGTCAAAATTTCACTTTTTTGGGAAATCGCTGTCAAAGTTTTGGGTCTCTACCTTGTTGTGAATATTTTGATGTTTTTATCGTGTTTATGGTGCGATTTTTATATTCTTGGTCTTAAATTGTAGAGAGATGTATAGAAAATTTAATTGACGTATTAGTTTAATTATATCATTTATATAAAATTAATAAATGGAGTTTCTTTTTGAAGTTTCGACTTATGTCAGTTTAGTATAAAAATTAATGATAAATTATCAAAATTTTTGCAAAATAATATTTAATAATTCAGTTTAGTATTAATAAATAATATATTCTATTTAGACTTTTATAACTTATTACACTTTAAAAGTAAAACGAAAATAAAAGTACAGAAATATTTTGCAAAACACCTTTATATTTGTCAATATAAGTTAACAGTTTACATTTGAGTTTTTTATTAAACTGCTTTCTTAACCTGATAACAATTATAGTTATAGTAAACAGTCGTAATATGAACTTCTTATAATTTGTACTTAACAATGAACGTAATTTCTTAACAATCACAGAATACATATTAAAGTTAAGTTATCAGTTATCATCATTAAAGTTTCAGTCCTCAACAAATGCTTTTAGTTTAAGATTTAGCTTTACGTAATATGTTAAACAGCAACAAAAATGTAATACAAAATATAAAAAAAAAACACTCTGTGCCATCTTGGCTTGGGTCGAATGTGGGTTCGGTAAAATGACAACGTAATTAAAAAATCTATGGGACTTTATAGATTTATTTGTAGAATTTAAGAAATAATATTGTCAAATTGTAATTAGTCTTACAGTTATAACGGAATAACTTATCTACAGTTATAGGCTTCTTACAGTAACCAGGCAACCACTGTTATTTTTTTATGAAAAGGACAAAACAAAACAAATGACTCCATTCCACCAGGTAAGCAGAAGTGGAGTCCAACCAAATGCGAAGACACCTAGAGAGAAATAAACGGCCGCGCTAGCTACCCTGGCATTTCCGACCTGAAAGATGCTTCTTCATGCCTCTTTTGAATCGCCCAGGATTGTAAAAAGGAGAACACAAGTATGCTGGCAGTGAATTCCATTTCTTGATTGTGCGACATAGAAATGAGTTGTCAAATTTCATAGTTCTCATTGGAATGGTAGCCACCACAGATTATTAAATCTATGGTAGCCACAGTTTATTAATGGCATCGTAAGCCAGCACGCATGGTCCTTAAAAAGAAGAGATATCAGTAGAGAGTCAGAAGGGAATCAGAAAGCATTGAGTAAGTACTTGGCGAAGCCATCCCACAGGTGCGAGCAATACTTTACGCAGGACCATACTTATGTCTTATGTAGCAAGCACAGTCGATCTGACGTGAAAAAACGCCTTTCCAAGTTCAGGATTTCGAGTTTCCGTGAAGCTGTTTATATCACGCTTTCGATGTTATCTTTTAGTTTTATTGAAGTCGCTGCAAACCTCCATAGCAAGGAAGCTGATAATGTCAGTAGTGTCAGTGTTGTGCCCTGAAGAGGAAGGGAGGGAAAGGAATAACAACGTTTTCATTGTAAACACACACACCTGAATTTTCTTAGCATTGAACCCAACCTTATTTGTTGGACTCCATTTGGAAACAAGGTCCAGGCCCGGTTGAGTTCAATGACAAGATTCTAACGATTCTCCACGGTAGTGTCAGTGTTGTGCCCTGAAGAGGAAGGGAGGGAAAGGAATAACAACGTTTTCATTGTAAACACACACACCTGAATTTTCTTAGCATTGAACCCAACCTTATTTGTTGGACTCCATTTGGAAACAAGGTCCAGGCCCGGTTGAGTTCAATGACAAGATTCTAACGATCCTCCTCTCCATCCTGTCGTTGCATGTCCTAAATAGGCCGCATGGACTGTACTATCGTCTGCATAGCAATGAACGTCATCATATCACAAGCAGAAGAAAGAGTGTACGGGATATAACGGAGCCCTGGGGAAAACTGGTATTCACTGACATGAACTTTGAACTCCATCCGTCAGAGAGGGCACGGATTCTACGCTCATGCAGGAAGCCAACCACCCAGGTACAGAACATTTGTCCGTATAAGGTGGTTAAAGATAGCGACTTGGATTTTTTTTCTTTTTTTTTGATACAGATGTGTACGACTGAACGCTGTTACGTCAAAGCTTGGCTTTATTTTGTTTCCCTTTTGAAGTTTTTCTTTTTTGGTATCTTTTTACCTCAATACTGAAACTATCAGAGACACAGGAACTTCATGACGATTCAGATGGTGGAATAAATAAGTTATTTGATTTGTTTTTGTTTCTGTTATCGCTAGTGTACACATAACTACAATCGTCTTCACTCAAATCGACTTCACTCTCATCGGTAAATAACGGATAAAACACATAATTTGGCATGGAGTTGATATTTTTTCGTGAGCTAGATGGGTCCAAAAAACAATAATAAATAATACTGTTTCAATGCTGATTGATGACATTATATTACACTTATATTTATTTATTAGAGTAATTTAAAATACATTTGATTATTTTACGAAATTTCCAGGTGTTCCGGATTCACAATTCTTTCTTTCAATGTCATTTACCTCTTTATTAGGAAAATTAACAGTTTTCTGGCTAACTAGTTTTAGTCACACGTCAGTTTCTTGAGAATAAGAATCAGAATATGAAACTAGCAAATTCTCGGTGATAGCATTTTCAGGCAAGTGTGATAATTTTTATTCATTCTGATTATTGTAGGTAAGTGAACCCATACGATTGATTGTAGGTACTTATTATAAGAATAGCAATTTGGTATTTTTTTAATAAGTCTTGGACTTCAATGAATTAATTTCTGTAAGACTCGTCATCATCATTACAAAGTTTCGGAGACGATTCTTCGGATATACGTGAGTTATAATCACAGCCTGGTAAGTGGGAACATGAGCATGAGGAAGACGAACCCGCAGTAGACAAGCCAGAGTAAGACGAGTCTGAAGAAGATGAAGACGAACCTGAAGTTCTACTTGAAGATAAGCTAGACTTCCTGCGTGGTGGCGAGCTGGACTTTCAGAATAGTGGTGCCCTGGATTTACTACTTGTTGATTTTGACTCCCTGTATGGTGAGACACGGATCGTCAGTTGGTTCATTCGTCGCCAGATATTTTTCGTTGATTAAACTCTAAAATAAATAACACACAAACAAAAATAAAAACCCTCAATTAATTAAGATTTCACATCTATGATTTAATAATAATATCGAAACATCTAATGTCTAACATCTATCTAATACTATACATAACCTAGGTACTTACTGAGACCATTCCAATGAGCCCAAACACGATATCTCTGCTGTTAGTTGTTGAGGTATTGGTTTTGTTAGTAATGCTGCAGCATCAGGTAAACTTACCATGTTTTCGGGACATCATTGAAGTAACTGTACACCAATTTTCTGTCAAACATGACTGTGAAAATGTTTAAGGGTATATTTAACTACGAAAATACGATGCTATTTACTTACTTTTATTTCGACTGAATTACAATTTATTTCTTAACGTGTATCCGTATATGTAAGTACGTACATCCAGTATTAATACTCATCATAAGAAGTTTTTAGGCAACGCAGCTTCCTATTTGCAGACGTAATATTCAAGTCAAAACTATGGAACAGGTAATTTATTACTTTTTATGAATAGATAATTAAAAGATTTTTTTAATAAACTGCAGCAATTGCTAAAGTACATTGAGACTTTAGGATAATTTAAAATATAAACCGAAATAAATACAAGTATTTTTTAAATGTGCTGATAGTTTTGGTAATAAAGTGATATAAAATGAATTGCTTCCCGAATTTAAGTTATAATTTTATACTAAAACGCACTAAAAGGCAATCTTTTATAACTATTTAAAAATAATTTAATGATAAACCGCAACAAGTCTAAATAGTACATGCTGTATTTTATCACCGTTTTCAACTTAAGTGAAATAAAAAGAAAACATGCTAGATTAGAAAAAAAATAATGTAAAATAATCTCACCTGCGTTTGCAAATAAACCGAATTATCTCACCTTACTCCACCTTAGTCACAAAACAATAACTCCTATCTCACATCGTGGTCGCCGCATAACTGAATGGATCACTATCGCATGAAATGCATTGTCGCGCGCTTTTCTAATAAAAAGAAGAATGATCTAACAAATAGGCCATTTTGGTTTGTTTTACACGGCGATAGGATTGTACCTATTCTTCATTCGGAGTTAGTTCGTTTTATTAACAAAAGTGGAAATCCTGATTTTTTGACTTATTCCGGTTTATTATTAAGCGTGCGATATGATTGATGCTGGAAACAAACGCATAAACACGTAGAATGATTGCAGGTCGGGTGAAATCAGAAACAGATCGGATGATATGATGCACAAATTAAGGCAATTTGTTTTCCGTTTTAAATTATTATTTGTAAAAAGTTAATGGAAATTATGGCCTTACTTTTTTATGGCGTCACCTTAATCAACAGTACCATGCCCTTTGTGTTTCTTCAATTGTTCTACTGCCGATTTTCTGCTTTACGCTGTGATTGTCAGTCTGCTCCCTTGTATCACGTCGGGGTCACCAAAATGTTATTGAGAGGTCTTCTTTGTTGTAGATAAAATAAGACTTCAGCGTATTCGTAGTTATAAAATTATATAATTGTTTAAAACAATATAAAATACAAGTATTTGTGATGCAAACTGCTTGAGAAATTATATAAATGAAAAATGAATTGTTCGCTTTGGCGCGAAGATCGTAGCTCTGTCAGTTGTTGTTTTTACTGAGCGCGCCGTCCGCCGTCAGTATTGCCGTGCGTAAATATTGTACTATTTGGGGTTCTTAACACGTCTTGTATAGCAAGCACAGTTGATTTGGCGTGAAAAAACGCCGCACCTTGTTCAGGACTCCGAGTTTCCGTGAAGCTGTTTTTATCACGCTTTCGATGTAGTCCTTCGGATTCTTGTCAATACGAATCTCCATACCGAGCAAGGTGATACTACTCTGCAGCGTTAGTTTTGTGCCCTGGAGGAAGGGAAGGGAAAGGAATGGCGACGTTTTAGCCGTAAACGCGCACACCTGAGTTTTCTTGGCATTGAACTCAACCAAATTTGCCATACCCCATTGAGAAACAAGGTCGAGCTCTCGGTTGAGTTCAATGACAAGATTCTCACGACTCTCTACCGTTTCTGCTCGTCCAGCCCTTGCGTGTCCGAAGTAGCCCGCATGCACTGTACTGTCGTCTGCATAGCAATGAATGTTTCTAAGAGGAATCATATCATTGATATGCAGAAGAAACAGTGTAGGGGATAAAACGGATCCCTGGGGAACACCAGCATTCACTGACATGAACCGCGAACTGCATCCGTCGGAGAGGACACGAATTCTTCGCTCATGCAGGAAGCCGGCCACCCAGGTACAGAGCTGAGCAGGCAGGCAGGTTAGGTTTGTATGGTGTTAATTTAAATACACAGAAATAACATTAAACTAAACATAGATAATGAAATAACAGAAGACCCCTTAAGGGTAGCAAAACAATTTCATCAGTATTTTTCGTCGGTGGGAGACGACACCATAAATGACTCGACGCCTATAGGTCGGCCTGTCCTGTCCCCAGTCCAAAATTCAATGTATTTACGACCAGTTACAGAAAGTGAAGTGTACAAAATCATACGAAATTTGAAAAATAAAAAAAGTTTTGGCCATGACGAGTTACCACCTGTACTAATAAGGAAATGTGCTAACCAATTGACGCCCATTTTGACTTACCTGATAAACCAATCATTTATTGAAGGAACTGTGCCGGATTCGCTCAAGCTTTCAATAATAAAACCTCTTTACAAAAAGGGAGATCATAAAGATTGCAGTAACTACCGCCCTATCGCACTTTTACCGACCTTCTCTAAAATCTTCGAATCCGCCATTTCTTCTCGTCTTTATTCATTTTGCGAAAAATTCCACATTTTTAGCGAATGCCAAAATGGATTTAGAAAGAAAAGATCAACCTCTCTTGCCGTCTATAAATATATACTTGAAATTCTAAATATAATAAACGAAAAAAAATATGCCATCGGAGTCCTTTTGGATATGAGCAAAGCATACGATCGGGTTCAGTATAATATCTTGTTAAATAAATTATATGGTATAGGAGTAAGAGGTGTTGCACATGATTGGTTTAAATCTTACGTGACTAACCGTTTCCAATATGTTGAAATTGAACATCACAACCACAGTACAGGACAAATTGAAATATTTAAGTCCCCAAAAACCAGTGTTTCTACTTAGCCAATAGACAATAGACTTAGTCAATACCACAGGGCAGTGTTCTTGGGTGTATTCTCTTCTTGCTGTACATAAATGATATTCCCCAAATTATAAACAAGACATGTACGTTGTTTGCGGATGATATTTCGGTAATAATACCATGCACAATTAGTCAAAACCTCAACATAATTCTAAATGACATGTTATTGGAAATAGAAAGTTGGCTCAGTGATCATAACTTAAAAATTAACTTCACTAAAACTAAACTAATTCAATTCCGACCATACCAAAAGCAACCCTTGGCAATAAATTTTAAATTTAAGGATATTGTCTTAGAGAATGTAAACACATATAATCTTTTAGGAATAACTATTGACTCAAATATGAACTGGAAAGATCACATAAATCAAGTCGCTACCAAACTTTCAAGATTCTCTTACGCTTTGTATCAGTTAAAAAGGGCTACTGATAAGTCTACCGCGATGTGTGCGTACTATGGTTATGCCCACTCATGGCTCCAATACGGCATAATAATGTGGGGAAATAGTACAAATATATTGAAATTATTTCGATTGCAGAAGCGATGTATACGTATAATTGTCAATATAGATGAACAGACTAGCTGTAAACCCTTTTTTATTAGGGAAAGAATTCTGACCCTTACTAGTTTATATATACTAGAGATAAGTGTATTTGTAAGGAAAAACATGCACCTCTTCCCACAGTACTCAAGACCACTAAATCTACGTCCGCGAAATAAGTTAGCGACACCTAGTTCAAGTCTTAAACTGGTTCATTCTGGCCCTTTTGCTATGGCTGTAAAAGTATATAATAAGATCCCTGAAAACATCAAAAAAGAAAACAATGAAGATAAATTCAAAAAAATGCTAAAATTATATTTAATTGAAAATTGTTTTTATACTTTGCAGGAGTTTTTTAATAAATTATGAAAGAAAATATTATATAAACAATTTAATTAATTAACTTTTTTAATTTAATTTAGTAATACTTAATTAATTTATTTTATTTAATAAATTTTAAAATATTATGTGATCAATTTAAATAATATTTTTATTTACTTGAAAATAGTTATTCAATTTTTTTTTTTTTTTTTTCTCTTTATTATATCAATTCAATTCAATTCAATTCAATATCTTTATTGCAAACCATAATGTACAATAAGGTGGTAAAGGTAGATAATATTTATAAGATCATTATGGACCCAGTCGGGCACGCAATGTAGAAGAGAAGAGGACGCATTTCTAATGGAATTAGTTTAATTAATTACATAGTAAAACATATAACATTATAGCAAACATGGCAGGATTTATTGTATTTATCGGAAATTAATAAATTTATCAGTTAGGAATTCATTTATGTCGTAATAGCATTTATTAAGTAAAAATTGTTTTAATTGTTTTATAAATTTGTTGTCATTATTCTCATTTATTAGTATGTGTGTTTATATAATTTGTAAATGAAATTAATTAATTGGCTATGAAATATTACATACCTATAATGATTTGAATTATATTTGTGAGTAATTAGGTAGAAATTGCAACTGTTATTTATTTAGTTTTTTATTCATATTGTTATGCCCTTACAGGGCTCATGTGTTTGAACTAAATTATTTATGTAAGACCTTAATTGTTACCACATGAAATGCAATAAACAATTCTATTCTATTCTATTCTATTCTATTCTACAAGCCGTTTTTATTTAAATACAGATTTGTAAGGCGATCCACGGGTAAGGACGAGTATAAACACTAGTAACGATAATTAAGTTAAAGCAGCGTTCTATTACATAGTTAGTAGAAACCTTTTCAGTGCATACGTATGGTCGCGCGCGCGAGGCACAATGGTCGACGGTGAGTGTTTGAAAATTCACTTAATAAACAATCAGGGCAACAAAATTTACACTCGAACAAACAATTTAATCATGTAACTTTGGTTGCCCTGAAAAAGATAATCAAATATTACTCATATTAAAATTTGCTAAAATCCCTATCAAACAGTGTGCGAGTTACGTAAAGTTTTTACCTTATAACTCGATTCTGAATTACTGAAAGTTTAATCGAAAAGTCTATTTAATAGACCATATTTTATTCTACTGTTACATCAGCATTTTGGACCATAACTCATGACATTATGTTAAATGATTGTACAGATCACTACCAGACAACTAAGTCTATAGTCAATTTGATGTGATTTTACAAACATCTGTTGTATATACCCCTCTCCGCTTTGTCATAAAAAATAACCTATAAGCGATTTCGATCATACATGTCGTAGGATGATTTGATCAATCGTATTTTTTGCGAAATGCCGAGCAACATTTGTCATTCATAAAAAATATTTATGTATGTGTACACTCAGAACTCACATCGCAAATTTGTGAATAGTGTATTGCAGGTTTCAGTAAAAGTTGTGAAAGAGTTTCACTGAAAAACTAATTTTATTTTTTGTAAACGACGCTGTTTAACGTCTTATATAGTAGATTCGTAGTAAATAAAGTTCTACTAAAAATCAATAAGCAAACATCTTGTTTAAACTTAATATATTCCCAGATGTAGAAAGTGCTATGTGAGAACTGAGAGATCACTTATTTCGGCTGTATCTTTTAAACTATTTCTTTACGAATTTTAGGACGCTATTGTACAATTCTTTCACAACTTTTACTGAAACCTGCAATATACTATTCACAAATTTACGATGTGAGCTCTCAGTGCACACATACATAATTATTTTAGGTTTTTCTGAAGATTTATTTGTATTTATTTTTATAATAACCCGGATTTCCCAATAATCCTACGACATTTACACGCTTATTTTGAATAAAAGCAACCACGGATTTTTCCAATATTTTTCCATACAATGGTTATCATAATCGTGTCGTTAAAAAGCACCAAAAGCAATACGATACAAAATAGCCACCTGTACCGTGATTAAAGCTTCGGCGTTTTGGTCAAATTTACTATATTACTAAAAAAGCAAATTATCAATATTTTCACTCGTGGGAAATAATACTGAGAAACAACATTTTACGATACAAAAATAATCCTTTATTCAACATATCATGATGCTCCTTTGGGTTTGGCCTGTTCTCGAATTGTCGATCAGCCTACGTCGACTGAAATCGGGATTACTTTGTCATGTGTTTGATTTCGCATGTGGCGTAGGATAAATTTACCCGCAGCTACCTTTCGATCCAGAATTCTTTTAAAATACAAAAGGTTATTTCAATTATGCGAAATACATTGAAAACCATTCATGAAGTAGTAATAATGAAAAGGGTAGAAAAATACAACTTTTCAAATTGTTATCACAAGAAAATCACACCAACAATGCCCTTAATTTAGCAGTTTCCTAATTTGTTATTTTTCCAAGAAGTTTTTATTTCTTCAGTTTGATACCCTTTCAGACCTGACCTGAATTAGAGTTTCGCCCATAGATTTATTATAACTGATGTTTCCTATATCTATGGTTTCGCCTTAAATAGTAGATTGCTTGATAAGCTAGGACTATAGCCGCCCTCCTAATCTCGGAAATCAGTCTTATTTCCGCTCGGGCATCTGCAGTGACAAGTAGAGTGCTTAACACGGCTAAAAAGAATCAATTCCCATATGACGACGAAGTTCATCATATGGGAATAAATTTGGAACATACCTCATCACGGCCGCTAACCATCCCACTGAATCAGAAAGAATACCTACTATCACAAATTCAGTTCTAATTTGAAAATTCATCCCCGCTGAAGGAAGCAATCAATATGAGTTTTTCCCGGCCTGTGGTAGGATTTAAAATTAATTCCCGCTGAAGGAAGCAATTATTATAAGTGTTTTCCCGGCCTGTGGAAGGAATTAGCGTGTTCCACTCAATGCTCAGATAAAAAGAATCGCTTTTTAATATAGCAACTAAATTACGAACGAAAAGAACGAATTGCAAACATACTGCAGTTACAAACATACAGTTGAAACTAATATTATGGGTTTAAGTATGAAATTGCCGTTTTGTATGGAGAATTTAACGAAAATTAATTTTTCATACAAAAATATTTGCGATTTTTTAAGGAACCGCAAATCTAAATCTAAATTTTGTGTATTTTTGTGGATATATTTAGACAACATTAAGCTATAGGATACTTAGAGAAAAAATTTGAGAATTGACACCTGTAAAAAAATATTCATATTTTTATAACGGAGACGGACACCTCTTAGGACGAGCTGTTTTTGAAGATGTATTTCTAGTGAAAAAATTAAAAATAAGAATAAAATTTTATACATAAATATAAGTCCTTGTAGTGAAGTTTAAAATAAAAAAAGAATAATGGACATAGCTACTGTATTAATGGAATTATACACTAATGAATAATGTGGAAAAAAACGGCAATTTCATACTTTAACCCCTATTACAAGCGTGTGAAAAAATCAACAAACATCGAACATTTATGTCAGGGGATAAAAGATTGGTGTTATAATTTAAACGTGTGTATCTGTGTAACAATGTTTGTTGCATCGTCATCCCAAACGGATGATCCAATTTTCATTTAATTTTTACTTTCTCGTACGGAGTATATAGGAAGGAAGTCTTGTAATCGTCAAAAAAATCGACCTCGCGATTTTGACGGATTTACACGTTTTGGACCTCCCTGAGTCCAAAAAGATTTTTTTTTGGAATTATGTCTGTGTGTGTCTGTGCTTTAGCACGATAACTCGAGCATGCTTTAACTCAGTGTTTTTCAATCTTTTTGAATACACGACCCCTTTACAGGTTTTAAAAATTCTAGCGATCACCTTAGGTAAAAAAATCTCTGATTCTCTATTTTATTGGCTATATTCATTAAAGACCTACGACACTTTAAGAGGCCGCGATAGCTTTGAAAGCTGTTTGGAAGTAAGTACGCGGGTAGTACGAGGTTAGTCAAAACTAGCACCACGAAATGATTTTTTTTGAAAAATTAAGTAGTTGGAACTAAAAATAATATTTTTCTGGCGATCTCCCGAGTAAGGCTTCGCGACCCCCCTAAGGGTCGCGACCCACAGATTGAAAAACACTGTTATTGCAACCAAATTTTATATGCGTGTATGGCATCAAGATATAAGGTTTCTATTAACGATCACGAAAGTTAAGCAACCAAGTGCGCGTTCGGTACTCAGATGGATGACCAAAATTTAACATGTATGTATGACGTCAAAATATAAGGTTTCTATCCACCTTTGTATCATTTCCGGTATACGAGAAATTCAAGGGGAGACCACTCCCGATGTTTTTAAAGATACATTAATCAGGAATATCCTTATATATGATTCGGGAATATCTATTCAGCCATTTATTAGATCAGCTCTTTGACGGTAAAAAGAGATCTGAATTAATTAGCTGTAAATTTAATGATATCCCTGATGCATCATCATCATCTGGTATCAACAGTATACCCAAACCAAACTACAGGAACAAACCATACCAAATTACAGGAGAAATATCGCTCATTAATGGATAACTTAGTTTGTATATGTGTCGCAGGCTGATAGTAAAACTGGCTGTTTTACTAAACGGCGCGGCGAATTGAAGTCTGTGAGAGACAAGAATTCCACTCCGCTTGGTCATAAAAAAAACAACCTGAACCTACCAATATAATCATAATACCTTCGCCAAAATTTATTGTATAAATTATGGAACGGGACAAGTAGAATATATAGGGTGTAAAAGACATGAACAGTCAAACGAGAACCATGTATTCTCCTCACCATCATAACATTTATTTTCCTTTAGACTATACCTGGGAAATTGATAGTTACGATTTTATTGAAGGTCAAAGTCATAATTTTTTTTTATGAAAACGTTTTCTATACGTTATTTCTTAATTATTGTCCAAAGAAACATTATCATTTTTTTAGTATTAAATAACAAAAAATTGCTTCAAAACGTTAGCGTTCAATGTAGCTCACTCGATGCGCACGGACACTAACGAACGGGGCCGCCGTCTGGCAAAATTATCGCGGTTTTGCGAGTTGCGTGCGAGTTGAGCCCTTTACATTGCGCGGTACAATTTGCAATTTTTTTTAACACCAAAAAATAAAAATAATTTCTTAGCAATATTTTTTTTGAAATATGTCTTGTTTTGATGTATAGAATACATGGTTCTCGTTTGACTGTTCATGTCTTTTACACCCAGTAATAATATGCCTAGCATAACTGGAACTAAAAACTGGTACTAACAACTGGTACCTACTAAACTTAACTTTTCATTCAGCATTTCATAAGTTTACCTTGTCAATAATCATCCACACATAAGGCTGGCAAATATTACCATTATATACGATCTCCATTCGATGTACGGACTCATATTGATGGAATCTACTACGGATTTATCGACAAATAGTTTTATTTGGTTAACAATTCTCACACACTACAATCCGCCGCGCCGGTTAGTAAAACTGCGTGTTTTACTATCCGCCTGCGATATATCTATATGGATAGCGATCAGAACCTGCCGCAGAAGTGTATTCATCTGTTTCTTATTTATTATTGACGGGGAAGCACTTGGCCTTCATGTCACCCCTGGGATATTCCTCTGGGGATCGAAACCTCTGAATTTCATTCTGGTGAAATAAAACTGATAAAAATATATTTTTCTACGTCCTTGTATCAAGAATTACTATGTTAGAGCTGAGTTTACGCATCATTATAATGCGTAGGGCTGAGTGGATGATAATTCACGTAAGTTAAAAATTTGGCCCTTTCATTCGTTAGTACAAACATCTTATTTACTAAATGATTAAAATGGTAGAGTGGTTGTTAACATAAATTTTATGTTTTTTTTCTATTTCATAACAGTAGTTTAAGATAAGAGTAGGTAAGAGTGCATTATATTTTCTTGGATTCTACCTTATTTATGTGAAATTAAGTGAAATAAACATTAAATGAATTCTATTAATCTAAAGTCGTCCCATAAGTGGGGCTGATGGAAGATGTTTTAAGCAGATCTTTGTACAATGGTCTGTTTAATGTAATGTTTGTATGGGGTTCTCTATTAAATACCGAAAACCATTTGATCGATTATTATTTCAACGAAAACTATTCATCGATTACTCAATTGAACGATGCCTTATTTCTACAAAGCTTTAATAAGCCGATGTAAAGTTTCACCGAAAAATCTATTACCAAAATTCATTTCAACGACAATATATATAATGGAAATATGTTTAGTCGATGTAACAATTCACCGAATTTTAAGTGTAGGTTAAAAAGTCGGCTACAGGGACGTCTATCACTCGCATGGTAAATTAAAACGGGAGAAATCATATAATGTTTTAATTCAGTATTATTTATTTTCATAAGTAATAACTGTAGCCGAGTTTTTAACCAACACCTAAAATTCGGTAAACATTGACTAAACATATTTCCATTATATGTATTGACGTTGAAATGAATATTGGTAATAGATTTTTCGGTGAAATGCTAATTAGTCGGCTAATTAAAGCTTCGTATAAATAAGGCATCGTTCAATTGAGTAATCGATGAATAGTTTTCGTTGAAATAATAATCGATCATATGGCTTTCGGTATTACATAGGGAACCCGTTTGTATGTCTTATATTGCAATCTTTTTGTGTGTACATTAGTTGAAGTGTAGAATTAGGATCATTCCTAATTCGTTGGTGTAGACAAACAAAACAATAAAAGGTCAAAAATAAAAATATTTGCGTCACAACTCTCAGGCACTGCTGCTAGCCATAAGCAGCGCTTGAGAGTTAGCCACCCTCTCTAAAGACACTAGAGACCTGGCATCCGCGCGATGGTCTTATGGCATTCATCGAGGATATAATACTTAAATACTTTCAAATTTTCAGTCGTAGATCCAGGCGTGGTGAAGACTGGAGCTTACAAGTACGAAGATGGAACGAGATACGTGGGCGAGTGGAACTCGAAAGGCCAGAAGCACGGGATGGGTCACCTTGTCCTGCCAGATGGGACCAGATATGATGGCGCTATGATCGGTGGCCTCTGCTCTGGTCTCGGGGTGATGGCTTTTCCTGATGGTGCCAAGTAAGTTGTTTCAGAACTCTTTCTTAATTGGGTGGTTCCTGGGGAGCTTATTTTTTCGTGTCACAGGCCAATATTATCTATATTATTGAGATTAGAATATTTAAATAATTGCCAAAACCTTGAAGAACTACTACTCTCTTGAGGCATCATAAATAAAACCGCTTAACTGTTGTTTTCATATAATAAAATCACATTTGAAACCTGAAATCGGGGGCATTTTACCGATTTTCGACGTGTCACACGCGTCTCGCTTGCAGTATTATCATTAATATTATTTTAACTATACGTGATATTACCATAATTTATATATCATTAAAAAATACAGAAATGCCTCTATTCTAATATAAAATTTTGTATAAAAACCTATCAATTTAGAGAAGTTAAGCCTTTTTAAACATTTGTCACGCGGCGGGCTTAAATTGAATCCCATGACAAGATGGGTGTATTTCAGTAGTGTAAATATGAGATAAACCTTCAGTGATTGCTTGTTGAGGGTCTCTAGATGTGTCCTGAATTTCTGATAGAGGAGTTGTGTCATTCGCGTACAAGCATAACTTTACAGATCAGTTCTTATTTCAATTTTAATTTTGGTACACCTGGGTAGGTAAGATCTGTGGGTCGATTTAAAAATAGAAATGTCAACCTATGGTTAAAACTGTTTCTAGAATATGATTTCCTTTCCATCTGAGTTTACTATGAGGTAAAAATATCTCCGATATTATTGCAAGTTTTTGAGTAGTTGATCAAAAACAAAATTGTCATGATCAGATCCATGGTCCAAAACAGATCCATGGTCTCAATGTATCAATCAATCAATCTCTATAGTTAAAATAATATTAAGAAACGATTTAAAGCACCGATCAAAGTGTGGTACGAATTACGAAGAGACTACACTCTAGATAATCAGCATAAGTTTAAGGACTGTTTGGAAGCTCTTTCTTTTAGAGAAGTCTTTGATGAAAATGATGCATCAAAAGCATTTAGTATTTTTTATGATTTATTTACCCTTTTTTACAACCTATGTTTCCCTACCATTAAAATAAAAGTATCAAATAAAAATATATCGCAAAAGTGGCTAACTAAAGGCATACGAAAATGTTGTTCCCATAAAAGACAACTTTATCTAAAAACTAGACATATTAGTGAATATAGAGTGGTATACCGCAACTATTGTCGAATTTTAAAAAAATGCATAACATGTCTTCAAAAATCAGAAAATGCCAAATATATTAGCAATACTAATAATACATGCAGAGCTGTGTGGGGAGTTATAAAAAAATATACAACAGCTGACTGCAATAGCACTACCATTGATAAATTGACAGTTGAGGATTCTGATATTACTGACCCTCAACTGATTTCAAATGAATTTAATAATTATTTTGTAAACATAGTTCAAAACAACATGACAAATGGAACTGATATGCAGGATATAAATATAGATAATGTTGTGCCAAGTATATTTTTAAGTCCAGTTAGTATTAATGAACTAATTAAAATAACCAAATCTCTCAAAAACTCATATTCTGTAGGCTATGATGACTTAAGAACTGATATAGTAAAATATGTTATATCTATTATTGCGGTTCCATTACTGCATATAATTAATTTATGTATTGTACAGGGTATTTATCCAGAAGCATTGAAAAAATCAGTTATAAAGCCATTATTTAAGAAAGGTGACAAAGCTGAAATAAGTAATTACCGACCAGTCACTCTTATACCAATATTTTCCAAAATATTAGAGAAGGTTATTTACATTAGGTTCAGTAACTTCTTTGATAAATACAATATAATAACAGATAATCAAAATGGATTTAGGAAGAATAGAAGTACGTCACTCGCTACATTCAAATTGGTTAAACAGATAATGACTTGTCTAGATCAGGGACTACCTATTTCCGTATTGTTTATGGACATGAGTAAGGCGTTTGATTTTGTGTGTCATAAGCGACTTCTCATAAAATTGAACAGATATGGTATACGGGGCCCTGCATTTGAATTGATTAAATCTTACTTAGATAACAGAGTACAATGTGTCGAAACCAAAAGATATAATAAAAAATTAAAGACCGTGTTATCATATAAATCAGTTTATGTTAAAAACAATTTTGGTGTGCCTCAAGGCAGCATATTAGGGCCCTTATTATTTTTACTCTACATTAATGACTTGCCCAAACATATTTCTCAAGAATGTATTTTATTTGCAGACGACACGACATTGATAATTAAAAGTAAAGATAAAAAAACACATAATAATGAAGTAAATAAAATTTTAACAGAGGCAACATCATGGTTAGATTCTAATAATTTAAAGGTAAATATTAATAAAACAAAATATATACAATTTCGAACAATGAGAGCCAATTCTCAACCCTTAATGGTATCAAATAATGGAGAGGTTGTTGAAGAAGTTTCCCAAATTAAGTTTTTGGGCTTACATATTGATTGTTACTGTAGCTGGAAAATTCATATTCAAAATGTATGTGTTAAAGTGAATAAATTCATATATGCTTTAAGAAAAGTAAGTAAAGTTGTATCAGTACAATCGGCCCTTACTGCTTATAATGGCTATATAGACTCTGTATTGCGCTACGGTATCATACTGTGGGGAAATTCTGTAGACGTACAAGATATATTCTTAATACAAAAACGCTGTATAAGGGCTATGTTTGGTCTAAAAAGAATTATCTCATGTCGTCCGTACTTTAAGAGTTATGGCATTCTACCATTACCATGTTTGTACATATTTGAAATATGTGTATTTGTATTTAAGCATAAAAATCTTTTCCAAACTAGGCAGGAAGCAACTATCAGAAAGGTTCGTTCACAATATCATTTTAAGTTACATAAACCTCCTACACAGTTGTCCATAGCCTCGCGGAATTCTTTTAATATGTGTATTATAATATTTAATAAATTACCAGATTCTTTCAAGGACGACAAATTTAAATTAAATAAGTTTAAAAGAATAGTTAAAGAATGGTTATTAGACAAGTGCTTCTACAGTTTGAAAGAATATTTGCAATATTATTGATCACCTGTTCTTTTGCTAATAAATTTATATTATATTAAATTTTGTATTTAAGTAGATATTACAATGTGAATACACCTGTAATGGTAAAATTTGGTGAATCTAATATTTTAGCTATAGTTTCTGCTCATTATGTACCCAAATTTATGTTCACAATAAAATTGTTTCATTTGTTTCATTTCATTTCAAATCTATGGATATTTTCCCATGGATCTGATGTTGCGTCATCGCCACCAGTCCACAAGGTATTCAAAAAGTTGTTTGACGCTGTTCTTTTGTTATGGATATGACCCCACATTCGTGGAACAAGAGTATAAGGTGTATTGTTCCATAAAAAAAGAGACAACGCTTCTCAAGAACTCGGAAATGCTGAAAAGCCTTAAGAGCGGGCATAAACCAAGAAAAATATCAGAATTCACCCGCGCGTTTCACCCTTCCCCTCTTGCACATCGCAGTTCGCAGCCGCAAGGTGGCACTCGCTTCATGATTTTTCTTTTTTGTGATCGCACATAGTATACGCGAAATAACTAGATAAAATTGGCTAAGCACGAGTCGGACTATCTATCCATTACCTATACTTTGATATGTGGATTTTTAATACTTTTCGCTGATGGTAAATAAAATATAATAAATTCAAATTCAAATAATTTATTCATTGTGTGTGTTTACAAAGATATGAGGTAGGTACTCAATTATATTTTTTTTTATAAAATCATGCTAATCGCTCAGAATAATTACTAGGTATGCACATTCTTCAAAAAAATAATTATTGGTAATTAAATCATTTATTCATAAAATATAATGTTACTTTCAGTTTTGATTATGTTAATGTCAATCTTATGTGGCATGCTCAAACCAAGTGGCATGCTATATCACATTCTTGTTATTTATGACAAGAGTTGACAAGATACCACTTTGGATTGTCCAAAGCTAAGACAATGTTCGTAAAATTGGCCATTATTCTTTATTACATTTTTCTGTGGATTTTTATCAAAATCAGTGTATTTTAACATATAAGATCTTTGGTTACATAAAAAAATATTTACATTTTATGACAGGTACATTTTTTAGTATTATACATGCATGGAAATTTTGCAGTAAAGATCTGGTGGTCAAAGTAAAAAGTTCCTCATTCTGGGCTAAAATACAATATATTGTGGGCATAGTCGCTACACATTCACGAAGTCTCATCAATGATTCCATCATCAGCTCACCTGAAAAACCTAAAAGAATACAACTATCGGTATTTAGGTACCTCTAATACTTAAATTATCATTAACCAACTCCTAATACTTAAGGAGTTTTACCATACATCATCAGCTCATCAACACGAGATGACAACCAGACGCAAATACTAGAATAGCTTTATAAAAAATATGAATAACCCTCTCTTTCTATTCTTTTGCGAGGGTTGCCCTCGATTTCTCTACCTTCTCATCATCAGATCCTGGCTTGGTGAGAACGGGACTACCTCAGGAGTATACATACACTATCGAATAAAAAAAGAAATTTGAGAAACGGTCCACAAATGGCAGAGATATCGGTGAACAGATATTTACCTTCCATCATCAGCTCATAAACATGAAATGATGACTACCCGGTGCAAATAATAGAATAGGTTTAGGAAAAATATGAAAAACGTTATATATGCGTATAAAATTTGAGGGTTGCCCTCGATTTCCCTGGCTTCCCATCATCAGATCCTGACTTGGTGACAATGGGACCTCAGGAGTATACACTATCGAATAAAAAAAGAATTTTGAAAATCGGTCAAATGACAGAGATATCGGTGTACGGGTCACCATCAAAAGTAGATGAACACTGTAGTACCTTGTTATAATAATATTTCATACATAATTGTAGCAACTATTACTGCACAAACGCTGGCGTTGCTATGACATGGTACTAAAGTGATCATCTACTTCTGAAACTGACTGTACGTACATACATAAAAAAATACATACAGACGAATATCTCCTCCTTTTTGGTAGTTGGTTAAAAAATACTTTACACACACCACACAATTGAAACTTTGCACCAATTCATGAGTAGTCAAAAGCATCTATTTTTTTGCGTTTACTGCTACCCGCGCCGACATTTACATTGTGCCGTGAGCTAAAACGTCAAATTTCGATATTTTTTAGTTAGACTACTTATATGATATAATAAAAGCAATGTACATACCTCCGACAATTATTCATGAGTTGAATATTTAAATTTCTAAGCTCTTTCTTAGAGTTTTTTCGCATTTTATTTTTATTTCCCATATTTTTGTCGAAGTATTTTCTCGAGCCGGTGGCGGAACACAGAAACACAGCCCACTCGTCTCAACGGAGCAGTCAAGACTGATTGATGAAACAAAACATGCCCGTTACCACGGGTGAAGCGCGATAGACTGATGCGTTTTGCGCGGAATAAGAACGTAATAAGCGACAAATTGGTTTTATGAAAATAAGTCGTAAAGTATTCATTATTTTTTAAAATCCCTAGTAGGGCTGCTTTGTAATATAGTTTTATATTATGTATTAAAATATTGACGCAGTAATATGCATAGCATTGAAAATAAACTGATTTAAGCTGGAAATTAAAGGTAAGTTCGTGATATTTTTCCATGCTTAAAAATATTTCATTATATGTTTTTTCCCAGACTAAAATCTCTCAAATATAATGTAATATCTATTTTAAAAAAATGGGGTGGCTTGTGGCCTATTTTGGGGTGTAAAAACCAAATCAAAGATTGGTAATTTTGCTTTATACCCCCTCGACCAAATGGTCCAATGGCTGCTCCTGGTGTCCTTCGTCCGTCAGAAGGACGTGCCAGGTCGAGCATCCGTCGGTGGAGGAGTGGCTGCTGGCCACCAATTGGTGCTAGGAGTGCCTAGACGGGCAGCGTTGGGACGGTCTCAGTGTAGTTGCTTTCACGTGCGCTGATCCCGAGCCATCTCGTAATAGCGCACTGACGGTCAGGCCGGGGAGGAAGTTTAGTGGGTATGGAAGGAACGCCTTAACCTCGAATCACACATATCCCCTGCGGTTTGCACCACCGCGCAGGGACGATGCATAAATGCATTTAACCTCCACTTCAATAAAAAAAGGAGAACCAAGGTCACTGACATAGCCCAAAGAACTGCGAACCTTAAGTGACAGTGGGCAGGGCACATTGCGAGGAGGAATGACGACACCTAGGGGCGGAAAGGTTCTCGAGTGGTGGCCACGTACCGGGAAACGCAGAGTTGGTAGGCTCCCACAAGGTGGACTGACGATTTCATAAATGCCGCGGGAAACCGCCGGATGCGGGAAGAGCAGGACCGACCGGTATGGAGATCCTTGGGGAAGGCCATGTCCAACAGTGGGCGTCTCTCGGCTGAAATGACGATGACATCCAAGTGTTGCAGGCACTGTAAGAAAATGCCACTATGTCAGTCCACTTCCATGACCAGGACTCGAAGCCAATACGGCTGCAGCGAGGTGTAAGTTAGGGCTATGCTATCCAAAACTATTTAAAGTTAATTTGGAGGACGTGTCTTCTGGGCTGGAGATGACTTCCTATCAACATAAATGGCAAGCAAATGCAATCCTTCACTTTGCAGAAATTATCGTAGTCATGGGGTGAGACCGGGAAAAACTCTGAACTCTGTAGTGTGTCCCAACAAGAGAGTCTTAAAATGAACATTGATAAGACAAAAATCATGTACTTACGCACTTCTGTAAAGGTTAAGGTTGGAAGCTCTACAATGAAGTTGTTGACTATTAGGTTTACCGGGAACCGGTTCAACTTCCAGAAAGGGGTCAATCGACGAATCCTACTCGGCTAGGCGATATATTCTCGGCCCATCTTTTGTCTTGAGACACTTTCTCTGTGTGTTGCCAGTGGTGGCCTGCGATGGCCTACGGAACTGAATCGTGGTTGGTTGCAATACGCCTCAAAACTGACTCAAGGACCTTGAGTGGCGGCTGCATACCGGGAGACGCAGCGTTGGCGTCCCACAAGGTGGACTGACAATCTGGTAAAAGTCACGAGAAGCAGCTGGACGCGGGCAGGACTGATCAGGTTGAAGATCTTTGGGAGAGGCTATGTCCAACTCTCTTCTGACATGCAGATGACATATTTTCCTTGTTTCAGATTATAAAACTTAAATAACTATATTTAAGTTAAGCAGCGAAGTGAACTTCAACGTAAGAAGTTAAGTGAGAGAACGAGAAGGGTTGTAGTTAAGACAGATCATAAAACTTATGAAAGTGTAAGCTAAGGATAGAGAGAGAGAGATGAAAGACTGAAAAATAATTCCAATTAATGTTAAAATAAAGATAAATAAACCTTTTACATTGTTTGTTTTTTCTTTATCCTATACATTTTAGTATTATTTACACTTCAATCAAATCCGTGGATTCTATAATCAGATCCATGGCTCCAAAAATTTCAATATTTTTTTCAAGACGATCTATAAACTTTGAATGTGTGCCTCATGGATAGATATATTACTTTTTTGATTGTTTATTCATTTGTAATTTTAGTTTCCACCTGTGACGAGAAAAAAAAATTGCCACGGATCTGACGATCAGAACACTTTTCTCAGGAATCAACCAATTAATACATCTCAATGCGTAGCTAACATGAAAGAAGTTTCATGTTAGCTACGCATTGAGATGTATTAATTATTACACTTTCAAATATGATTTGTTAAATATAAACGTAGCCGTAATATTATAGAACTCTTTAGGAATATTGATAAAGCATAATATAATATATTATTTCGAGTGCCTACGCTCTGTACTGTCTCAAGCAACAGGGTAAATTTTCGAGCGTACTTTTTTGGGCGTCCTATGACCTTTATAAAGAAACTATCATTCTTAACAGACTAAACACACGCGTTTTTGAAAATATACCTCGTAGCTTAACTGTATTAAGAAACTAGATAAGAATTAATATAAAACTTACAAGAATTTCCACATTGAACATCCGACTTGTATGAGCGGCCTAGCCCTGGGAGGCTTGTCCCAGTTTAAATCGCGCTCACAAAACCACTCACTATTAAACGAACTTTTAACGTATCTTTTATCAAAATATCTCATTTTAAAGATATTTACTCCATTTCACAATTTAAGGCACAAAAACTTTACTAACTATTAAATTAAAAAACTGAGACGCCAATATGTCTTTGTCCCGCGTAAAACTGCGCTTCCGATGCTTGCAGTTGACTACTTGTTTTCTATCAGTCAAGCGATGTCACGTCATATTTTGATTTCTGATCAGCCTGAGTGTTAATCGGGCCCCAACTTGTGGGTAGAAAGGACGACGCTTAAGCAAGTTTTAACTCGTTCCCGAGGTAAGTTTTTCGAGAAATGTGTTTTGGTTACCGTGTGTGGTCAGTTCAGTGGCAAGTTTTAGATTATGAACGGAGTGATGTATTGTATCGTCAAGTTAGTATGTTGTAGATAATTGCCTCAGTCTTACGACCTGTAAATATCTACTAAATTAATTAGGTACTCGGGTAATTGTAACGAAAAAATACATTTTGTCGTCATTACGGTGGCGTCATTGCGGTGGCGTAGTGAACCACCGGAATGACGCATGAGCCACCGTAATGATATATACAGGTATAATCGATACTATTTATATACTTTAAATATGGTTTTATGAAACCATTATCCTGTATTCCAGTCCCAAACTAAGTCAGATATACATAATTGTATTTTAGGATAAAATTAATATTAAATAATGAAAGATTATTATATTTAAAGTGCGTTCTTGTTTTCTTCTCTTAGAACTCTTAGTTTTCTTCTGAGTATTATTGAAGCAATGAATTTATTTCGTTCAGACCCATAATACTTAGTCCATAGAATTTATTAGTATATTATATTTAGTAACAATATTCAGTTAAAAATAAAAATTAGTATTGTTAGTTATTACTAGGTAGGTACTACAGATCCAAGTTAAAAATTACTCTAAATTATGTCTACAAGAACAAGGCAGAGAAAAAGATTCTCCCTATAGCTCAATTGCCTTTTCAAAAAGGAAAATAATATGGGAAAGAAATAGAAAAATTCAATGAGGTATAAGGAGAGAAAGAAAAATACTGCACATATTACTATGCTCAATTATTTTACATAACTTTAACTGAAAATGGACCTGGGAAAGTCCGGATGGTACAACAAAAAATGAGATTGATTTCATCATGTCGACCAAGGCTCGGATATTCAATGATGTCTCTGTGATCAATTCGTTTAACACGGGGAGCGATCATCGAATGGTAAGAGGCACATTGAATCTCAACGTCAAATCCGAAAGGTATCGATTGATGAAGTCTACGCTCCGCCATGAAGCTATCCAGATCCAAAACCCCGAACACTTTCAACTCGAAGTGCAAATTTCTTCGAATACAATGACAGATTCGTGGAAGCTGTCTCTACGGTGGGTTCAAAGCTCTTTAAGACACTCGTCGTCGTCGGCAGCTCACTAAACAGATCTCCAAGTGCCTATATAGTGTTCGCTAGAGATCTGGCGCTTGGAGAGAGCTTGCTGTAGAAGCTGAAGACAGAGGATGGCAGAATCGTTTCATCGCGACCGAGATTGAAGAAGCTCTTCAGAGGCTATTCAACTCCGTTATACTCGAGGTCAAAACGCCAAAGACGTGGCATGATGGCGTGATGAGACTCTTCTTTAAAAAGGGCGATAGGGCCCAAATGAAGAACTATAGACCATCACGCTCCAGAGTCATGTTTATAAGTTGTTTTCGAGGGTTATACGGATCGTCTCGCGTGCAGGTTTGACGACTGCCAACCTACCGAACAAGCCGGATTCCGAAAAGGCTTCAGTACCATAGTCACATACATACGTTGCGGCAGGTTATACAGAAGACCAAAGAGCGATAATCTGCCATTATGCTTAGCGTAAAGGTTGGAAGCTCTACACTGGAAGTGGTAGAGACCATTATATTTACCTGGGACAAACAACCTGGGACGGTTGGTTTACCAATGTTGGTTTACCTGGGATGAATCCAACTCGGCTGGGCAGCGTTCGGGAAGCTACGCGGCATATTCTCGGCCCATCTACCACAGTGTCTCAAGATGTAAGTTTTTAATTCGTGTGTGTTGCCAGTGATAACCTATTGAAGCGAAACGTGGCCGCTTACAATGGGCCTCATAAGAAGGCTCAAGATCACCCAAAGGGCAATGTAGAGGGCTATGCTCGGAGTTTCTCTGCCTGATCGTAAGAAATGATGAGATCCGCAGGAGAACCAGGTCACCGATATAGCCCAAAGAATTGCGAACCTTAAGTGGCAGGGGGCAGGCTACATTGCGAGGAGGACTGACGGCCGCTGGGGCGGAAAGGTCTTTGAGTGGCGACCACGTACCGGGAAACACAGCGTTGGTAGGCCCCCCACAAGGTGGACTGACGATCTGATAAAGGTCGCGGGAAGTAGCTGGATGCGAGCAGCGCAGGACCGTCCGGTTTGGAGATCCTTGGGGGAGGCCTATGTCCAACAGTGGGCGTCTCTCGGCTAAAATGATGATGATGATAAACTTTAACTATAACGTAAGAATATGAAGGCTAGCTTAACCAAGATATATTTGTTTTATTTTTGTTACTGTGTCATCAATGTTTACTTGCCATCAGTGTACTAGAAAAGTTGATTATAAAAAAAATATTCTTTAAGTACATTACCGCATTTTTATATGAATATTTAAGAAAATTTGCTTAATTAATTAATTGAGTCATTTCAGTGGCTTTTATTATCATTTCGGTGGCACAAATTTTAAAAAATAATATTTCTCCGAAAGTACTTTGTTCTAAAGGGTGCCTCATAAATCATTAGATTCACAGCATCCTAATCTATAATCTAGCGTATTTGGTTCGGGTGATTGGTGAAAAAAAAATTGCCACCGTAATGACGTAAAAAAGTCCGCTTTGAAAATTTACCCAACAATGTTTGTCAAGTGTCTGTTACTATTTTCATTAAAGTGATTTATTGCAATTCCAGCAAATATTTAAAACCAATGTAATATCAACATGATTCTATGTTTGAAAACCCCTACCCCAGTGTATTACGGATCAATTTTGAAACGATTTCTATAAATGAGGTTCTCTTGATTAGTGGCCGTAAATTAAATGTTAACAACGCAGTTGATATTAAATAATAAATTATCAGTTTGTATTCGGCAAAACATTCAATAAAAAAGACAATAATCACATACCGATAATAATTTTAATGCGTAAGTAATTACGCATGAACATTGGATATTATGGAAAGGCATTGTTTGCTGAATCGTGTAAATTGCGAGACGTATAAATTGAATTTCACATGTAAAATTTAATCAAAGTAAGTACTAACGTTGGTATGTGTCATAGAACCCTATGTTATTTTAAGGGCACGTTGAAATTTCACATAATATCACACTGTACTTCAACTGGCATCGTTATAAAACCTGCAATAACTTTAATTATGTTATTTGGTTGGTAGACAAGCATACGGCCTGCCTGAAGTCACCGTAGCATATAGATACTTGCAATACTGACGTCACATTCGCGCGCTGCCTAATCCCCTTTCCTACCCCGTGGAGCCCAGGCAAACCGACCCTTTATACACTGTGACTGGAGTGTTTGGCGGGAAAACATGGCGTCTGGATGTCGATCTTTGTTTCAATTCAAAATTGATTCGGAGTGGATTTTGTGCAGTGAAGGTGATGTTGTTTCGTTGCATAAGCATCCGTGTTGACGATCAGTTATGAGAAATCATTGAAATAAACGTTTTGTGGTGTGTACGACAATGAGAAATTTATAGTGGGATTTCCACCTCATTAGTCACCACCATGAGGTTTGTACCATGCATTTCTCGTCAAGCACTCCCTAGATGCATTAAAATGTGTGGCATCCACATTTTATTGCAAAAATCAAGAAAGAAGATATGCAACTGAAGACTTGGCTGTATGGGCTAGATCCCTTTGCCGTTCCGTAACAGAGAAAATTTAAGAAAAAAACTTTAAAGTGAAAAAAAATTAAGAAAAAAACACTGCGACTTTTAGCAGCGATGCTGTCACGATGCAGTATCGATGAAGTCGCAAATGGTCCACCTTTATACAATTGCGCTAATTTTAGCATCGATACAATCGCGATCCTGTCGCGATACAGTCGCGATGCAGAAGCTGGCCATTGAACTGTAGCGATGCAGAATCGATGCAATTGCGATGCGATGCTGTATCGCGTTAGCATCGCGACTTTTTCGATGCTAACGTGAGCCATGACGTGAAACTTATTTTGATCAGTCATTCGTTGACTGATCAAAAAACATTTAAAATTAGTTTTATTAAAACGTTAAACTCGACAGTAGATAAATCCTGCTTCAATTATAGGAGCAAAACTCTACAATAGTTTCATTTCTCGTAGCATTTCTGTTTGAAAATGTTAGACAAATTTTCAAGCACTCTCAGCTAAAATCATATTCTGCTTTAGTAAAACTGAAATAATACTCGTATTTTCGCATAAAACGAACGAACCGTCTTTCGGCGATTGCTCATCTTTTTATAAAATAATTTTGGATTTTGTGAGATTTGTTGAAATAGAATATTTTATTTCAATATGAATACAGCTTTACTATACTATAGAATTTATAGAGTTGTACTTACATTGATGGTAATCAAAGTATTTATAAACTTTAACTTAACTTACAACGTGTATGTATGTTTGGGTAAAATCTTGCAACTGAATTTTAAAGCAGTTATCCTCAACCGAATTTTGATGATAAATTATGGATACACGTTAAGTTTGGAAGACAATGCATGGTTATCTGAGTGACATCATTTTAAATCTACTATGCTAGACGGCTCAAGATGGCGGCCTGCTTATTTTTTGTGTACTCTCATATCATGGACATCAAATGACAGGAAACGGACTTAATCCAAAATGGCGGACCATTTAAAGTGGAGAACTATGTATTTTGAATCACTGCCTAATAAAGGTATCAAATGAAAGGGTTGGTGAGATTAGTACTAATAAACTGACTAAAATACCAAAAATCTTAATAAAGTACCTACTACTTTTATTTAAAAAATAAAATATATTAAATATTATTGGTTTAATTACTTATATTTTTAGTTAATATTCATTTTCGTTAGTTAAAATATATCAGCTTCTTAAACTTAATAACGTAAAATTATAGACGTTTACCAATATCATCACAAACTGTGGCCCAATTCACGTAAATACATTCGATCTAAAAATCGTTGTAGTTTAGAAATCGTTCGATCGTAGTCCTATCCAATTTTGGTATTCACATGTTACTCAGCTACATCTCGATAGGACGACAACTCAATAAGATCGGAACTAAAGCACATCTGAACGACTTGTCAAGGAAACAAAAAAGATGCCCATAAAATGATTTGATTTTCTACTAAAAGGTTCAAATATACTTTATACTTCAAATACAGTGATTTACGATAAGTTAATCAAATTAAATCAATCAATATCGATAATATTTAACATAGAACGTGATACGAAAATATTTTAGCTGAATACCTCTCAGTTGACATTTCGGTGCGATTTTAAAACGATTTATTAGCTGAATACGGGTAGACGATGGTTCAACGACATTGCGATCGAGCTACTTCAAAATCGGTTCATTTGACGTACGTGAATACGAAAAAGTGTTTAAACGACTAAATCGCTGCGATATCCCAACGGTTTTAATACGTGAATTGGGCTACTGGTGAGTATTTTCTATTCCCATGTTACGTGCCCTTTAAAAGCATTAAGCCATAGCTTATAAATATTAGGGAATGCACTAACTAAGGGATTAGTCCTCTGAATTGAATAAAACCGTTCTTGTCAGTTCTTTTCATGGAGATAACATTTATTCATGGTGCACTTCAATCGAATCAAATGGTGATCTTCACACAAGCACAAATGCTTCTTTGATCTACTCTTGAGGAAACATTGCATGCAGCGTAGATAAGAACAGTGAGACAGATGTAAGAACAGTGCCTGGGTCTTGTGATTGAAATGTAGATATATAGGTAAATATTTTAAATTAAATGCGACGTAGATGTTTCCTACAGACAGACACTCGGAAAAATTATTCAAGAAAACGATTCGCTTCAACGCGCCCTATACACCTTCAATACACCAATGTTCAAAAGACAAATATTTTAAGTCTTGTATTTTGTAATATTTTAAACTTTCGCGTTGCTTTAGTCACTTGGATATTATACACGCCCACAATATAAACATAGACCAAGTAAGTTAGAAGTAGATTTAAAAATATGATGTAACAAGTATGAAAGAATGAAATAAGAGAAAACATGTAGCAGGATCAGGATTAGCTCATAGAAAATTTGATTTTGATTTATACATATAAGCAAATGTAAACTGAAGTAGAAAAAAGCAACAACCAATGTAGAAGCAATAGTAAGTAGTATAAAAGATTAAGCAGCAAAAATAGCATTAGATAAAAATAGAAATGTATAGAGGGTCGTCCAAACGAGACGTTATAGATAATAATATGTTACAGAGAAACAAGAGCTCCAAAAACATATTGAAGGAGTCAGAGAAATAAAAATATAAACAATATATACATAGTATTATGCGCGGCTAGACCTTAATGTGCCCCTAATGTGACATGCACTAAAATTAGTCGTGGTAGAAAATGATGCACTTTATTTGCTGAATGAAAGACAGAGTTAGCATCAGTTTTGAACTACGACTAACTTAAGTCCATGTTTAATCATTAGGGGGTATGTCATTCATTATCATCATAACAGCCTTTATAATTCGACCCACTGCTGGGACACAAGGCGTCTCCTTTTATCGATGAAGGTTTAGGCAGTAGTCCACCATGCTTGCGGATGTCCCAATGAGGATTATAAAGTGGTCAATATCCCCTTTGCTGATCCATTAGTCGCCTTCTACGACACCCATTGGAGGATGTTGAGTGATGCTTATCTACTCTGCCAGCATCACACGGCCAACGGCGGTATGTAACATCCAAGTTGTTTCTATGTTTTCAGATATGAAGGTGAATTCATGCAAGGGTGGTTCCATGGTCATGGTGTGTTTTGGAGGGCGGACGGTATGAAGTTCGAGGGGGAGTTTCGAGGAGGCAGAGTCTGGGGATTGGGTAACAATTATTTTTTTAATAAAAAAACGACCCTAACAAAGATTGTATAGTTTATAGTATCAGTGCGTTAAGGCTGTTTTTTTTTTACTTTCTTTTCTGTACAGATTCATTATACCCGGACTGCAGAGATTTTTTTTTTTTTTTTTAGATGCTTAGAGTGGAATATTTGTCCTATTGTTGGTATTTGTTTGTTGGATTACTGAAGGATTGCTACTTGTTTGGGTCAGTTGTCTCAGTTGTGTAGGCGACAGGCTGTTAACCTGTCGCTATTGGAGACACTGCATAGCCTATACTGCCAAATGTGTTGCTATATGTGTAGCTTAATCTTACCTAAAGCTCTGCTCAACCTCTTATGAGATTATGAGCGTGTTTGTATAAATAATTATGTAGATTCGCTGTAAGGTCTGAAAATCCACAAAATGTGACAATTTTGGTGTAAATCGAATGTACGCCACATTCGATTTACACCATATTTGTCACATTTTGTGGATTTTCAGAAGTAAATCGAATGTACGCCACATTCAATTTACACCAAAATTGTCACATTTTGTGGATTTTCAGACCTAATTTTGAAGCGATGTGAACGAACAGACTTTGCAAGGAAGGAATATATTAAAGGTAGATTAATTCTAGATTAACACCGCTATAAAGAAACATTTTAAAGTACACTTATAATTTTGGATGAGGAGAATCTTATGACGCAAAAATATTATTGGCACTACGATGAATGCACGCTCTTAACAAACAAACCTCAGTTGCTTGTACGCACGAGATGTTGTTTCTGACATTTCTGACTATTTTGACATGACTGACATTTTTTCTTCATCTTATGGACTAGCGGAGATTACCAGAATGTTTTTCACACTACTCCCTTTTTCTCCCACCCTCATTACAGTTTATTTGGGATCGAAACGGTATGTCTTAATATCGAGAAACTGCTAATTATTTTTAGGCATTAGATTTTTACGGCCGGCCACTGCCAACCCTCGCCGGGAACGTTTGCTATCTTTCAACAGCAGCCAGGACCACGACCTTTAAGTGCCTTCCGAAAAACGGAGGAAAATAGAGATGAAATTTTTCGGTCACCCATCCGAGTACTTATCAGTAAGTACTCGGTCAGCACCAAGTGCGCGGTCAGCCGCGCACTTGGTAGCTTAACTCTACAAAGATCGCAAAACTGCGATGCCCTCGACCTCTTCGATGTTTCCCACACTCCTCTCTATTGCTTTTTATTCAAAACAGTTAGTAGATACTGGAATTTCCCTTCCATTCTAGGATATTTCTGTGTCAAGACTGTTTCCTACGATTAACACGTCTCTTTCCTTAAACTATTTAGATTAGAGCTTGTGCAATATTGGTTCTATAAAATGTTGCAAAAGCTTAACTATATATTCATGCCTGAATTAGATGCCCGTAATTAGCAAAGTTATCCTAATATTATGGAATAATTTTATATTTGCGTTTACAAACGCGTAAATATTTTAATACTAGAAAAAATGAACTGAAAAAAATCGACATGCCTCAGGTGGCCTTCCCGCCTGAGGCAAGTCGATTTTATTCAGTTCATTTTTTCTAATATTAAAGTTATCCTTCTTGAAAGCAAGACTTCGGTAGGGCGCTCTCATCTCAGCGCTCCTACACGTTTCTTCAAGATCGCCTTGATTGTCTAGCCCTCATATCGGAATAGGAGGTTACGCATTAAAGCAGATAATAAACACTGTGACGTGGGGTGAGGTGAAAAGCTACATACGTAATACGAACACGTTATTATAATACGATTCAATCGCCTGAAAACTTTTATGATTAGATCTAGAACCCTTTTAGTTTAAGTTGTCTAATGTTTATAACACGAGATATATTTTGCGTAGCATCACTTTTTTAGACTATCCCCATTTCGTCCCTGAAAAATGTACCTATGACAGTCGATATTCCTCTGTCTCAATGATTCAAAGCATTTGTAATGTTAATACCGACTTATTTGTCAGTTCACAATTTTCCGTCACAAAAGCTCAGTTACCTATACCAACTCATGTGACAAAAGGTCGTAAATTGATATATTGGCGTAAATTTTACGGTTTTGCACTACCAAACGATCGTATTATTTGTATTTGGCATGACTTTTATTTGTCTATCCTAACCTGTTATATATAAGAAATAAGGAGTTTTATAACGCAAAAAAGTTTATTCCTATTTACCGATTGAGATAAAGACGGCACATATTGGTAATCCGATCGTTTCTAGCACCACGATATTAAAATTTGGCAAATAATAAACTGATGAATGAATGTGTACGGGAGAGAAATACCGAAGAAGAGGTGATTATGGTAAAGAACAAAGAAAAGGTGGATAGATTGTGTTGGAGATTATATGGAAAGGAAAGGATTTAATTTGTGGGTAGACTTTGTAGTGAAAAGACGTGCTTTTTATCTCTCCTGATATTTTTAATATATTATAAACTTACATGAGTTAATATCAATTGCAACATTGCTTAGGTTGACTACCACTTAACTCTCACAAACTTTCAACACTTAACAATCATGGACACTTCAGCTGAGAAACTTATGAAGAGCATAGATGAGTTGTCAACAATGTTCAACACCAGGATGGCTGATTTTGAGAGGAACCTTCCACTGCCCACCGCCAAGGAGTCAAATACTACTGTGAAGTCGTTAGCAGCAGAGTATTCTTCATTTAAGAGCTTTGTCTGGAAATCGCTTGAGATCATTAAAGCTCAAATCGAAATTCTCGCATTAAGTCTGGATCGCCTTGATACACATACGCGTAGGAAAGTGCTTCTCTTCCATGGGATGAAAGAAGACAAAGAGGATGACGTGCTCAGAAAGTTCTTGGATGTGGTTCATGATCGGATGCATCTACCGTCAATTAATATTGACGCAATTGAGTCGTGCCATAGGTTAGGGCCTAAAAAAGACTCGTCAAATGCTCGTCCTGTGCTGATCCGCTTCGTCTCCATGCAGCACCGTGCCCAGGTGTGGAATACCAAAACATTATTGAAGGGTTCAAAGGTGACTGTCACAGAATTCCTTACGAAGACTAGGCAGGAAGTATTTTTAGCTGCTCGTAATCATTTCGGGGTTAAGAAATGTTGGTCAATGGAGGGCTCGATTGTGGTTCTACTTCCAGACAAGAGCCGTAGGAAGATTGTCTCCATGCCTGAACTCAAGAAATTGACTGCACAGTATCCATCTCATTCCTCAGGCCCCAGTGATGATTGACTATTTTGAACTTTAATAAGTACGTGAGTGTTATTTTAGTTACATCTGTCGTAAATATCTTGTGGGGTAATTGCTTCTTTTTATTATTAACTATTTACTGGCCTTGCTTAATAATTAGTTCAACTGTTTATTTGTAGGTAGTGAAACTGAACTTTTGTTTGCTCGATCGTTTTGTTTTCTCATGACACTTTACTTGCACTTTACTCTAAAATCTGTCAAACAATTTTTAGGTGTTTTTAAATTCTCCTTGTTACGGAAAGGCAAAGGGATCAAGCCCATACAGCCATGTCTTGAGTGTTTATTTCTTTTCTATTCTATTCTTAATTAATGGCGTCGCGTCGCTTTGGGCGTGCGCATTTTGCCAATGTCAAGTGAAAATGTAACTAAAGTAGTAACAAAAATTGTACGGTTGATTTAGGTTAAAAATGGAGTCTCTCAACACGTGTTTTTAGAACAAGAACTCGGGAGAAACTCCGTTTATTTCTTTTCTTATTGTCAGCCCGATCTATGTTTACTTATGATCTTATAATTAGTTCATACTGCCAAGTGAAATAACATGTTTTTTTTTTTATTTTTATTTGATGTGTGTTTTTAAGTTGTTGAGTTATGATTCTTTTTTTTTTCTTGTTAGTGTTAATTGTTTTAGTGTAAAATTGTATATTCTCTGTCAACCTATGCATGTGATAATTGACCCTTTCTTGCTTATCGTTAGTTATTGTATTAGTATAATTTATTTATTAGTAGTTAAGTTAATACGTTATATATTATTATTGTATTTATTTATAATGTCTATACATTCACTTTTCTTGCTCCTCCGAAGAATATGATAGTGCTGAAAGTTGTGATGATATATCGGTTTGCGACCTTTTGGATAACAAACTTCTGACAATTTTTGACAAAAACTCAAAATTCCTGTCCCTTGTGCACATTAACGCGCAGAGCATTCCTGGTCATTATAATGATCTTGTTACATCATTTAGCAATAACGTAGTCGATTGCATTCTTGTTTCTGAGACGTGGTTAAAGCCTTCTCTTCCGTCTACTGGATGCTCTATTCCTGGATACAAACTTCTTCGCAATGATCGCATTGGCGGGGGTGGTGGCGGAGTGGGTATATACCTTCGAGGTCACATTCCCGCCAATGTTATTAAATGCTCAACATCTATTTGTGCCGGTTCTTTAGAATTCATTTTTATTGAAATAATCTTACACCATAAAAAGGTCCTCCTAGGTTGTTTGTACAGTCCAAACGACAAGGTGGACTATTTTGACACACTGGAGAACTTACTCGAAAACCTTACACCCTTGTTTGACCATACGATAATAATGGGAGACCTAAACACATGTTTATTAAAAAAAGACGCAAGAGCAAATAAACTATCTAACATACTTTCATCAATGAACTTGCATGTGCTCTCTAGGTCTTCTCCCACTCATTTCTACCCTAATTGTAAGCCATCTCTTATCGATCTGATAATAGTCTCCAACCCTGATATGGCTCCTTCTTATGGCCAAACAGCAGCCCCTTTCTCTCACCACGATCTACTTTACCTCGCTTTTAGAGTGCGACCTCCCAAAACTAAACGTAAGGTACTTCTGCAGCGCAATTTCAAGCATATGGATTTAAACCGCTTGAGAGAAGACGTGAGACGTATTGACTGGTCACGTTTACTCGCTTCCGATAACTTGGACTTCATGGTTGAACAATTTACCGCCGACCTGATCAGTATTTACGATACGCACGCGCCTGTACGCCCAGTTCGTGTCAGGCATGTGCCAGCTCCTTGGCTTACACAACACATTAGGAAAGTGATGGTTTTACGAGACAGAGCTAAAAGGCGTAATAAGGAAAACCCTACTCAAATTCATTTCGAAGCCTACAAAATTTTACGCAATCGCTGTAATAGAATGTGTAGGGATGCTAAGCGCAACTACATCCATGACAAAATTAGCAACCTGAACACCAATCTGACATGGAAATTTCTAAGGACTTTAGGGGTGGGCAAGCCCACGGACTCATTTCAGTGTTCCGTGGATCTTAATACTTTAAATAATCACTTTTCATCACCACCTACAATTCTTAATGTGCATTCTAAATCAGTATCCCTTTCCTATCTTGCAAGTCTTGCCCCTCCTGCCTGCTCTCCTTTTTCTTTTAGTCCTGTTACCGAGGACGCTGTGGCGAAGAGTATCAGAGGTATTAGTACCAAAGCCGTTGGAGATGATGGCCTCAGCCTTGAAATGGTTCTTCCCGTGCTGGATGACATTATCTCAATTGTCACCCACATCTTAAACTTCTCTTTGATGAATAATGTATATCCGACATCGTGGAAGAAAGCCAATGTTATCCCTTTGCCTAAATCCTCGAATCCTTCGTCCTTAACAGATTATCGCCCCATCTCCATTTTGCCTCTCCTATCCAAGGTCCTTGAGTCCGTCGCACACCAACAATTATATTCCTTCTTCGCGTCCAACTCCTTATTATGTCCTCTCCAATCTGGCTTTCGGCCATCTCATAGTACGGTTGGTGCGCTGCTGAATGTGACTGAGGATATCCGTCTAGCGATGGATAATACCAAACTGACAGTTATCTGTCTGTTGGACTTTAGTAGCGCATTCAACTCGGTTGATTTTGATATACTGCTCGGTACTCTTCGCTCGGCAAACATCTCACTTCCAACCATTCAGTGGTTCCATTCATACCTTTATGGCCGCCAACAATGTGTTAAAATGGACTATAATAAGTCTGGTTGGTGCCAGTTGACAGCTGGTGTGCCTCAAGGTGGCGTACTTTCACCTTTGTTATTTTCAATATTTATAAATAGAATATGCGATACTATTTCTTCCTCCTTCCATTTATATGCCGATGATCTTCAGATTTATCGGCATTCGGGACTATCTGAGATCACTGAGACTATTCGTGAACTAAATAAGGATTTATCGGCTATTCTTGCTTGGGCCAATTCTTTCGGATTACTTGTTAACCCAGTAAAATCGCAGGCAATGATAGTAGGCAGCAGTAGATTAAGAAATAAACTTGATTTCAACTTATTGCCTTCACTTGTTTACAACGGTACCACCATCCCATACTCTGACAAAGTGAAGAATCTTGGCTTAATAATGGACTGCCATATGTCGTGGAATCCTCACATTAACGAAATTAGTAGGCGAATGCATTACTCATACCATTCTCTCAAGCGGCTTCAATACTTTCTCCCTTTTAAAACCAAAATTATGCTAGCGCAATCTCTCCTTCTCCCTATTCTCGACTACGCTGATATCTGCTACTTGGATGTGACCGAGGAACTGCTAAACAAGCTCGAACGACTTCAGAATATGGCCATTCGGTTCATTTTCGGTCTGCGTAAATATGATCATGTATCTACTTTTCGCTCCGAGCTTGAGTGGCTTCCCGTTCGGGACCGGCGTAATGTGCACATCCTTTCCTTTCTTTATAAGATCCTCTACGATCCTAATGCCCCTTCCTACCTTCGCTCTCGTTTCCAAATATCTCAAACTTCCCCTCGTCCCAGGCGTCAATGTGTCACTAAGATGCTGGAATTGCCTAAGACCAATACTAATTTCTTTCTCCACTCCTTTTCATTTCGTGCTGCTCAAATGTGGAACCATCTTCCAGCCGTTGTACAAGACAGCCCATCCATTACTTCTTTCAAAAGTAGAATTAAGAAGTTCTATCTATCACAAATTTCAAATTAATCATTGCAAGCTTATCTCATCATGTGTATTATAGTATTTTATTATTTATTATATATATGAACATATGTAAGTATATATGTATATGTGTTATGAAGATATTTATATAAGTATAATATTTATTATTATAGTGTAATACTGCTGTCTATTTATAACCTTTATTTTGCATTTATGCTGCCTACTTTATTAACGTTATAACACACATTCATGGGTTGACTGGAAGAGATCTCTTCTAGAGATAAGTTCGCCCTTGCTAACTATGTTTTAGTGTAATATTTCTGTAAATTTTTATATGCAATAAAGAGTACTACAATTTAATTCTGAGATGATGACTGACAGATGTATGGAAGAGAAAAACATATTATGCCGATCCCAAATAAAATTGGAAGCAAGTCAGGCAAATGGATGGAAATAATAAACTGTTTAACTAATTAATTTGTGTGAAAGCGAGCTAATACGTGAACATATTTCATGTAACTAGTGAACCCATTCCATTGAGCTGGCATAATGTGTTAACTTATTGGACTATCTCCGCTTTTAATGACTTTGAATTACATGAGAATAATTGCAATGACAATCCACTAAGATAAGACATTATGATAGTCCAATAAGCAGTAGCAGTACTGGCTTGATTAATGTCTTGAGTACAATCTTAATAACGCAGTGGATTGTGTCCATTAGACGGTGCCAATATTGGATTAGCTCAGTTTTAGGTCCTTAAGATATTTTAAAACACCTGGACAGCTTGAAATATTGGCTTTCAACCGAAAATTTACGTTAAAACGCAGTGGATTGTGTACTTAAGACGGTGCCAATATTGGATTGGCTCAGTGGATTGTCCTGTTTTTGTCCCTGTGTTTTAGGTCTTTAAGATATTTTAAAACACCTGGAAAGCTTGAAATATTGGCTTTCAACCGATTTCCAGACGTCCGGCACTCATAAAATTTACGGAAATCAATGTTTGCTTACCGAAATTAATTCCAGGAAAATCTCAAATGTTACGGAATTTAATTTGGCTAACAAATGTTACTTTTATTCATGAAATCTCTCTGCATTTTGGAACAATCGCTCTTTGAATTGGGCTTTTTTTCTAATTTCTTTAATTAAAATTTCAAATTTCACCACAGTTTCGTTTAAGTCGAACCTTTTGTTTCCCGGCGATTGGCTGGAGGTTTATTGCTATTTGTAAATTCAATTTGATTTTTTTCTTTAACATGGCATGCATACCTATAGTGCAATTGACTATAGATTTGGTTTTTAATTGAGTTATCCATTATATTATAATATTGTGCCGTGGTGGAGTGGTCAGTAACGCTGCCCACACATCGGGCTGTCCGGGTTCGAGTCCTGGTAGTGACAAATGTTAGTGTGATGAACACGAGCATTTGTTCATGAGTCATGGTTATTTATATATTTATTAAAGTTTATTTATAAAAATATCTAGATTATTAAGTATGTTTGTCCGTTATCTAGTATCCATAACACAATTCTTAATGATACTTAATTTGGGCTAGATAATTGGTGTGAGCGTAGAAATATATTACTTTATTACTACTATTACTATATTTAGTTATCTTTCACAACATAAAACGTTATGCTCAATTAATTTCGAAAGTTGTTTTTCTTAGTAACACTTCACAAATTAATGAAAGTAAATGTGAAACAATTTTTCTTAGTACCTACCTTACGTTTCTGATATGAAATTGAGGAAATGATTTAATTATTTGCGTTTACAAACCCTAAAAAAAAATATTTTTACGTGTTTGTAAACGCAAAAATTATTACATAATATAAGGCAGTTTCATCTTAACCGGGCGTCAAAAATTTCGTTCGGATCTTAGAAGTGCAAATTTCAAAGATTTGATGATACAATGTTTACCTTAATAACATAAGCACCAAGCACTGACCAATCTCGACAGCGAAAGCTCTGGTGGCGTAGTGATTAACGCAGCCGCTCGGATTGCGCAAGATGCTGGGTTCGATTCCCGCCTGGGGCAAGTCGATTGTTTTTCAGTGTATTTTTTCTAGTCTTAAAAAGATTTGGCATAGTTAAAATTCATATACCTAGAGAAGAAGACAGTGCAGAAAATTAGACATCGTAGTGGAATGATTAGTATAGCTGCCTACACATCAAGTGGTCCGGGTCTGAATCCTGGTAGCCGCAAATATTTGATTAATACGGTTATTTGTCTACATATATTTATTTCAGTTTAAAAATAATTTATGATGATGTATATTAAAAATGTACTTTGGGCTAGATAATTGGTGTGAGCGTGTGTTTATATTCATATACGCTTGTCGCAAGAGAATAAAAATGAAATAAAGGAGTTCACACTTTTTATCAACAAATCGGTGACTAGTATTTTTAAATTAAATTATGTGGTCGGAAAGTCTGCAAGAGATGCTCATTACTATAAAGCGACGAATTTTCTTTCGACAGGTCTAGTGACCTTCAGTGATGGCAGCAACGGGTTTCCTCGTAACGAAGGCTTCTTCCAAGACTGTCGGCTGGTCCGCAAGAAGCGATGCCCTGAAGTAGTGCAGCGAGCTCAAAAGGTCGCCTACATGGCCAGGGCACAGTGTCAGCAAATGTAGTAATTTTGAATTAGACCTTATTGTTGGACTTGGAGTCTCATTTACTTCTTCCCCCTACCCTGCTCCTTTATTTAGCCCCAGTGAAGTAGGTCTTGATATTGACAATACTGCCATAGGATTTGGCATTAGATTATTACGGCGGGCAGCCTTCCTGACACCAACCCTCCTTTTAAAGACTGCTATCTCTTTTTACCTCTTTTTACTATGAAAAAGAGGCGATGAGCTACGTTCAGTAGCCGTTCCGTAGCGTTCATACTAAAAAACATACAGTTTGAGGCGCTTTAAAAAGACGAGATCTAATGTCAAAAACGAGTTGCCAAATTCGAATAGCGACAATTTATCAGTGAAACGTGAGCCTACACGCATTGTCCTTAAAAAGAACTTTCTCCCAAAGTGCGGTTAAATCTCGTGTAACTTCCGCAACAAGAAGAACACCGAGATTGCTTAGTGGGTGTATTCCTAGTGCAGCCATGATCACATTCAAAGCGGGTCCTATGCCCTTCTGCGGACAACGTTAGATACGTCCGAAGTCCTTAGGCCGAATATTCTCGTTCAGAAAAGGGACACTTGAACTAGGATAAACGTAACATTATAACCACCGTCTAGTAGTTTCCACTGAAATTAGATACTTCCAGAGGAACCGGGTATGATACTCAGGCGAGTAGGTACAATTATGTTAGGTTTGGTTGGTAGTAGGATTTGGCGACAGGACCGAAGATGTAAGCGAGGTTCACACGGAACCCTGGCTAGTTAGTTAGCCAGTTGCGAGTTTGAACAAGCCCGAGTAATTTTTACTCTTCTGTGGTTCAAACCCGGGACTTCTGGGTTTAAAGCGGGTTCCGCTGCTTAACTAGAATCTATAGTGTATCTATTAATTTTAGTTAAGCAACGCTCTATAGATGTTAGTTATGCTAGGGCTTGTTCAAATGTTCAACCTCTGAAGTGGCTAGGTAACTAGCCAGAGTCCCGTCTGAACCTCGCTTACATCTTCAACTACAAGTACATTTTTATATAGAATAAATTAATTTACTGTTAACTCATTATATTAATATTAATCCTGTTAACCCCTTCAACTAAGCTAATGGTTGGCTACTGGCGTTATTGTTATACATTTGAATAATAATAGGTATATTTTTAGTCATACATAACAACATACGTGACTGCTAAACAAATGCTTGTGGAGATCAACGTTTATTATTTATTTTGGAGTTCCAATGAATGGCAACAATAGAAAGGTATCGGGAAACGAAAATAAACACTCAACAACAATATTGCCCATTTTATTTTTTCACGCTTACCACATAACAATAAGAAGGTAACTTAGAGAGCCCTTAAAAATTACAATAACATTAACAAGAATAAATATTATACTTTTAAATTTACAACAACTAGGTACTCTTAAGTTTCCTCTTTGCTATGGTTTCCTCGTCGTCCAGGCACTGGCCGTATCTGACTTCCATGCATTTGCTTCCCTGAAAGTAAATAAAAGTTTATTGTGATTAACACAGTAAAGAAAGTTCCCGTTTTAACACCATACTTGTGTATGGTGTCCAAACTTAAACCTTAATTGAAGCATTTTTTCAAGCGCATTTAGGATTTAATTGTGTTTTAATGATCTTAGTGCTTGGTATTCTTAATAGGAAACGCTGGTCAACCCGCAGTACTTCTTACAACAGAAATCATTATCGATACGGCAAGAAACGCAAACGAAGACACTGAATAATTGTAAATCTCCAAAGCTAATAATATTTATATTTTTATATATTTGCAGCTCATCTGGTGTTAGGTGGTTACCGTCGCCTATAGACACTTGCAATATTAAGGGTAAATCACTAAAGGCTGCAAGTTGGGAAGTAAGATGATATGCCTTCCATGCCCAGTAATTACACTGGCTACCTTTCCCTTCTATCCGATTCTGAACCGAACCGCTTCACGGCAGAAATAAAAAAGGCGGTTGTACCTAACCAGATGATCCTACATAATATTAGGAGTCTATCACCTAGTAAGTTGTAAGTTGTAGTATAGATATTAGCTGAAAAACTTGTTGGATGAGTTATAAAATGACGAATAGACCGTGTGAAAGATAAAATGTCAAAGGTAATTTAGTAGGAGAGTGGAAACTGAACACACAATCTTTGCCGATCTCAAAAAAATCAGAGCAAAATAGGCTCAAAAGCCGTTAGGTTGCGGAAACAGTCCGGGCAACAAAGGAGAAGGCAGTGTCTTTTTTTTATTCATTCGAAGCCTCCAAGCAACAACTAAAATTAAAGTGTTGTAAATAGAATACAATTACCTACATAAGTATTACAATAATTGAAAATGCTGATTGTTAACTTATTGAATCTTATTAAGATTGCTGATTGTAACAGTTCTTTTTAATTCGTTAATTTTGATAGCGTTTTCAATCATTGACAGACAACAAACACCCACTTTCAAACTCACCAAACCCAACTTGCAGTTTTTATTATTACGCAATCGATGTCAAGTGAATCCGCATTACTGGTTTACGACAAAACTTCGATCATTGAGCCAGCGTTCCGGTCAACGGAACCTGCTACATGTTACATCAGATACTTTCTCTCGGACATTTTTGTTACGTAAATCGGAACGTAACTGATGTTGAGATTAATGTATGCGTTATATTAAGCTATTGTGAGATTCATAATAGTGCTAGGTCTTAGTGTGAAAGTAGATCTAGAATTTGCGGGTTTGATAATGATGATTATGATGACACTAGCAAACGTAGCACAAAAGATGATTGTTAGATAAAAAATGCAAAGGAACGAGTTTTTTTTTATTATTTATCAGATTAGAATTAACTTACAAGAAGGAAATAATTTTAAACCTTAGTTAATTTTAAGCGGAGTGCTTGTTGATATTTACTCTTTTTGTTTGCATATGTTACTTTATTTTTATCCTATGTATTAAAAAAATTTCAAAAATCGATAAATGTATGAAAATGACGAATCATCAAAGTTTTAGTTTAACTTGTCTAAGAGCAATCGTACAATTTTTGTGTCATATTAACTTTTGCTCCAAATGACTAATACTAATCACAAGTACCTATCATTTTCTTTCGTTGGCCAGCCCTTTCAGGAAAGCCCCAAAAATGTATGGGACCTAAATGATCTCCTGTCACTGATAACATATAATATAAATTAGGAGTAAAATACAAACCTTGGCCAGGTAGGCTTTCATGTAGAAGTTTCCGAAGAGAACGATGAAAGATATCATGTAAATGATTAGGGTGTAGTGCATCCATAGGGGGAACTCGCAGCCAGTTCTGATGCCATTGATGCCGAGGACAAGAGCGCAGGTGAACTGGATCTGAGAAAAAATAAATTTGACTTCAGCAATATTTTGAATTGTTTTTGAATTTGTACTTCTTTAGGCGAGTTCTGAAAAAATGATGAGAGTGAAATTTCAAGATGCGCGCGCATCACTGTAACACAAAAGCTGCCCGCTAAACTGTTCGTTAAGTCTCAAAATAAATATATATGACAAAATTTTGTACTAAATAATATATTATAATTATAAGATTCTTTATTTTAAATAATACGGGTTAAAGTATGAAATTGCCGATTTTTTCCTCATTATTCATTAGTGTATAATTCCTTTAATACAATAGCTATTTCCATTATTCTTTTTTTATTTAAAACTTCATTGCAAGGACTTATATTTATGTATAAAATTTTATTCTTATTTTTATTTTTTTCAATAGAAATACATCTTCAAAAACAGCTCGTTTTAAGAGGTGCCGGTTTCCGTTATAAAAATATGAATATATTTTTACAGGTGTCAATTCTCAATTTTTTTCTCCAAGTATCCTATACCTTAATGTTGTCTTAATATATGCACAAAATTATACAAAATTTAGATTTGTAGTTCCTTAAAAAATCGCAAATATATTTGTATGGAAAAATGAATTTTCGTTAAATTCTGCATACAAAACGGCAATTTCATACTTAAACCTCTAATATTTATTATTATTTGTTATATTCAGAAGTGATTTAAATTGAATATTTTGATTAATATTTACTATTTCTAAATAATAGTAAAAAAATTGTGCTTATATACTTTTTCAAGTGCTCCAATATAAATGAGGTTATCTATCCGTATGTATTATTTATTATTATTATTTATAGCGTGGTTGACTAAGGCCTAATCGCCCCTAATGTGGGGTAGGCTCGAGCCCCTTGGTGGGGGCATTATATGAGCTGTTGATGATGATGATGTATTATTTATTGGTATAAATTAAAAAAAATATTATTTAATATAATTATGTGAGTAGTAGTAAATATTATTAAATTGTTACTTAATGAGTGTTAAATATTTATTATTTAATAATTCCAAAGAATTATAACTTCTCACGCGCGTACACGCACCCATTTTTACTTTCTCGTATACGTAGTAAAAAGGAAGTCTTGTAATCGTCAAAAAATTCGACCTCGAGATTTTGACGGATTTACATGTTTTGGACCTCCCTGAGTCCAAAAAACCTGTTTTTGGAATTATGTCTGTGCGTTAGCACGATAACTCAAGTTTGCTTTAACTTATTGCACCCAAATTTAACATGCATCTGTAACATCAAAATGTAAGGTTTCTATCAACTTTTGAGTCGTCGATCACGAAAGTTAAGCAACCAAGAGCACGGTCTTAACTCGGATGGGTGACCGAAATTAAACATGCATGTATGACATCAAAATACAAGGTTTCTATCAACTTTTGAGTCGTTTCAGGTATACAAGAAAGTCAAGGGGAGACCACTCCCGATTTTTTTTTCGGGGAATCTCTTGATCACTTACCCTCAGGTAAGCCTGATGGTAAATAAGGAAAGTGATGTTGAGGCTGAAGCTAAACCGAGGTTCACCCAGAACCCTCAACCATAGATAGACTATCTTAACATTAACTGACGTAACACAATAATATTTTTAACGCTATTGTTATGGCGACAAAGTTAGATAACATGGTGGAAGGTAGCTGCTACTTCTTAGCTATAACTTTACCAGATCGTTAATCAGAATGTAGAAAACTATCAGTGAATAATAGTTTCTACGTTTATGTAAAAAAATGTTTAAATGACTTATCAAAAAAAAAAACCGCCTTCATAACTAAAAACGGAGGAACAAAGAAATTGTGTCTAGAAAACAATTTTTTTTTACTCCTCTGTCTTTAGTTTTGTAAGCTGTTTCTTTTTATTTTTGATTTATAGTGTTGTAAGTATAGAAATGCAGAAATAGTCGTAGCCCTTATAACGACCGATTGCCAAACAACTTAAATAAAAAATAAATAAAGATATGTCCACTAAACTATGTCGAGATCTTTTAGAAAAACAAATAATGAAATGAAAACGATATCATTGATATCAATTAAATAGGTATTATTAGAGATCAATCAAAAACTACTAGTTAGATGTCGATCAAATTTTAAAGAGGACCACATGACAAGCACCAACTGTCAAACGTTAAAAGAATCTTCAAAATCGGTAGGTACACCCAGTAAAGAGTTAAGATGTAACACACATTAAGTGTACCATACAGTCGATATGAGAACTTCCTCCTTTTTGAAGTCGGTTAAAATATGTATAAAGAATATGCTTTGCTAAATAAGTATAACGTGTACAATAGATATTATTATTCAAATGGATAATAAACCTTTTTAAAAAAATCTGATAATCAATTACAATAACATGAAAGCTGCCTAGTGTAATAATATACAATTTATCAATGTCCAATACCCATATAAAGAGTCCTTTGTAAAAAATAAATAAAAGAGCATTTCGTGAAAACGACCGATGGAGGAAATCATACAAAGACAAATTGACATCAACACTTAGTTCACGTAACTTTTCTTTCGAAACTTAATATATTTTCTGCGTTGTATCCTAAATATTTCATCAATGATTAAATATTTTTTATCTGTCCTTAATAAAATGTGCTTGATAAAATTATTTTTGATTCAAACATTAAATATTTGGAATAACTTAGAAAAGAATTGAAAATTATGAATTTAAAGTCAAGCGTGCAAATGCTAAAAAAACATCTTTATTTTATCAGATTGCCATTAAATAACTTAACCATGAGAAAGGATTGATTGGGCAATCAACAGAAGTTTTGGGGGTAATCGCAAAAACTATTGGGGATTCATTAGAAGTCATTAACTTTGGAGTAATGACTTTAATGGTAAGTAGACATGGTTCTCATTGATACAATGTTTTATAGATAATTCAATATTAAGGATAATGGCACCGTCAATCAACTTGCAACTATAATGATGATTACCAAAATCAAAATCATAATATCACACATTCTCTCACTATATTAACGTATTCGCTATGATACGAACTAGGTGTTAGGTATTGTAATCTATACTTCAAGTATTTAATTGGTGACAACCTAAATTGTACACGACAATAAGACAGAACCCTGTAATTGAATTCAAGTGAGCTAGAATATATTCAAGATAAACTTTTTTTACTACAGTGGCCATGAGGAATGGCTGTGCCAATTAAGTGCAGTGTATTAGAAAAAAATACACTAAAAAAAACTACCTGCCCCAGGCGGAAATCTAACCCAGCATTCAGTGCAATCCGGGCGGCTGCGTTAACCACTAGGCTACAGGGGCACTGCTTTCGCCGTCGAAATTTGACAGTGCTTGGTGCTTATGTTTTTTATGGAAAACATTATTTTATTGAACTTTGCACTCCAAAGATCCGAAGGAAATATTTTTGCAAATATTTGACTTCCAGTTAAGATGAATCTACCTTATGTAATGGAATAATTATTGCGTTTTGAAACGCGTAAATATTTTTAAAAGTAGAAAAAATACACTGAAAAAATTGACCTGCCCCAGGCGGGAACCGAACCCAGCATTCTCTGCAATCCGGGTGGCTGCGTTAACCACTCTGCTACACTTATTCCGACGGCGAAGGCAGTGCCCCAGTAGCGTAGAGGTTAACGTAGCCTTCTGGATGCTGTTAACGCTAATATTATTATTCCATAATATAGTGTAAATTTTAAGACAAACTTTTAAAAGCCTAAGACTTTATTATGTTACTGCACTGTACTCAATTGAATACAGCTGTGCATTGTACTCAATTGACTACTTTACTTGGAGTTCTCATCTAGAGTGCCTTACAGGTCCTTATAGTCAAAATTGAGTATCAGACCTGAGCATGCCTCTAAAGCCTCGGTACCGAGCGGGATTGAGAAACACATTTTAGTCGCAACTTTTAGGTAAGACGTAATAAGCTTAGTGTATCTAGGTACGGGATCCTAAAAATTTTAAATCTATTGACAATAAAATTTAATACATTTTCTTAAACACAAAAGTCATTGGGCATTTTTGACCCGGTACCTTGAAGTGCGCGTCCATTATTGAAATATGGTTTGTTTCGAAGGTTTCGGGTTATAATTTCACGGATAAAATTTGTTTTAATCCAAATGTAATGGGGAAAAAAGTTATGTCGCTCAACGCAAACCGTTTATTTACCCCTATGATTGATTTTCAATCGGTTTCAAACAGTGTATACTTCGGTTTGTATTAACTGTGATACGCTCTCCGGTCCATTTATCTACTCATGTGCTCTGGTACTCGTATGGTGGAATAGGTAGGTCACCATTTACAACTTTGTTCAGGGGTCGGAATGACGTGGCAGTTTCCCGCACGGAACAAGGCAGAAAAGCTTCTAAATATTCTTGACCATTTTAGGAAGATCTTTAACTATTTCCGTAAGAATTTTATACATTTAGAAAAATGTTGTTATAGGTACCACAGATAATTTATTACGTTATACGAAAATTCGTTTTATAATATTGATTCTTGTTTTGCTAAAAAAAACTTTCCCATACTTTTAAGGACTGCGACGCTAAAGTTATGCATACTACCCAATGAGATGATCATTGGGTAGTATTATTATAACTTATTATCGCTAGTGGGTCTCAGGTCCAATAAAAATGCCCATTTACAGTCATGTTTAAACATTTTCTAAAAGTATCCAAACATCCTATTTCAAAATCATTTGATATTTTATCTTTCTAAGTTACTAATATTATGCATTCATTACTTATTAAACATAACAAAAGCTCAGTGAATACTAAAGTTTAAGTTAAAATTGTTTATCGAACACATTATGGAACGGCGAGGTCAAACAAATTACGAGAGAAAACATTTTACAACACGCATGTTCGCCAAATATTGCACGACCGTAAATATATATAAAATTACAGCTAAATACAGTGAAAGTTATTCCAAGAGTATATTTGAAAGACTTTGCCAATAATATTAATAAAATCATGAGAAATATCAGGGCAAATTCAATAAAACATATAACAATTTCTCTTGAAATCTGTCTTCTCGTATTGGATACGAAATTTATTACGATCGTTATAATGATTTGCTTAATTAATATAGGTACCTATTACGCCGAATGGGTCCCTTACAAAAGTATCAGGAGAACTTTTACAATCAGCAATCAAAAGTTTTTGGATGAAACCATTGCCAGTAATGTTGCTCGTTTATCCACGTCCCTTTTTGGAATATGTTAGGGTGAGTGAGTATACATACATCCATAAATATGGGTAGGTATTAACTTGAATGGTATTTCTCAGAATAACATCACAGTCTCGAGTGTGAACTGTACATGAATAAGACTTGATGTGACAGGCAATGAATGGGCCAAAGGAATGATTATTTCTGAAAGGTAGATTTGACAGCTTTCGTGATGTTCTTGATTGTGAGAATTATTTGATGTAGAAATAAAACATTTGGTTTTATTTAGGTTCTTACAAAATTAACATATTTTAGGGTTTTATTGTTGGGGTCCACGTCCGGAAGCCTCCTCGTGGCGGAACCTGGTAACGTGGTGGGAAAACTTTCTCGACGGGTGTGTGGCTTTTGATGTCAAGTGTCCCCTTGGAATTCGAAGTCACAGATCGTCGAGTTGTTTTTGTTTTCCCACCACGGCTAGTTCCAGACGGCCCTTTTCAGTGCCACGACCTCGCCCGAAGTCCCCCGGGTGCGGCCTGATGGCTGCTCCCTGTGTCCTCGTCAGAGGGACGCGCCAGGTCGAGCAGCCGTCGGTGGAGGAGTGGCTGCTGGCCACCAATTGGCAGCGTTGGGACGGTCTCGGTGTAGTTGCGCTCACGTACGCAGATCTCGGGCCGTCCCGTAATAGCGCACTGAAGGTCAGGCCGGGGAGGATGTTAAGGGGGTATGGAGGCTCGAGTCCCACATATCTCTTGCCGTTAGCACCACCCCGCAGGGACGATACGTAAATGCATTTGATCTACCCGTAAACAAAAAAAGGGTTTTATTGTTATCAATCCCAAATGTTATCTGAGAATTTATGAATGGCATCATCAGCAGTCTCTAAAGGATTTTGTTATAGTCACTTGAAGGAATGAGGACAGAAAAGTGCTATAAACTACGAAGAACCAAAATTTCACATTAAATTGGACTAATTCATTCTTAATCAAGTTCAATCAAGCTCAAATTGAAAATCGATATACCGCCGCACGCAATGACGTAATGGCTAACAGTAAATTAATAGCTGTTACTCAAAACACTTGACAGAGAACTTGAAATTAGGTAAAGTATACTTACACGCCGCAAACACAACCAGGGTCACAGATATTGCAAAACTAGATCATTTGATAGATATTTAAATTCGGTTAATTAAGAAATTTTTTGTGGTACTAATTGTCTAGCTGTACTCCTCTGGGACACGAATCTAGAACCTGCATTTCATTTCGATAGGCTAACAATTAAACCTTACGAGTTTTGAAGTTCCGTCTTTGTACTTGCCTTTCCTATTACGTGACTAATTTATTACGTCATCTTCGCATTTCGGCGTGAAGAGAAAGTTAACCAGTGCAATAATAATTAGAGAGCATTGATATTAAAGCGTCGGACGCCCAACCTAAATTCTTTTTTGCCATATGAGCTATTGCAGACAACGTATTCCCGACAATGGGTCAATAGTGCTGTGGTAGACACGGTTTGATTGCCAGTACGAGCTAGTTCAAGTGTCTTTACTGGGCTGAGAGACATTCAAACGATTGTGAACGCTATTTCCATAGCCACAGGGCTCTGTAGAACAAGCCTTACGCCTTGGTGCACAAAACCCTGACTGACCCGACATCCTTTGTGATGTCTGATAATTTTACTAAGAGAATATTTTATTTATCTTTTATTTATCGTATTTTTCTTAATATTGCGCAAAAGTTATAAAATACATAGATGGTTGTGATTTAACACTGATACGCTCTGATATGTTTTATTTATGTAGTTTGTCACGAACTCTGTGTATAATATCGTGATTTGGATAAATTTTAATCTTTCCTTTTTCCATTTCTTAATTTTTATTTTCGCAAGGTAAGTGACAAATGAAATGCCAAGTAGAAATACAAATGTATGCCTAAAAGACTCAGATGTTCAGATTGAAGCGCAAGCGAAAATTTACCATGAAATTAATTTGTCGCGGGTTCATTGTTGGTATTGTTGCGCTCTATTACGAGCCGTAAATGTTTATCAGTCTATAGAATAACGCCATACAAATATAGTCTTTTGTTGAAGAATATTCCAGAATAATTAGTTCCAGCTTCAATGGCAAAGTTGCATTTGAATTTATCACTACGTAAGCTTAATGATGTAGCAAGATAGTCATCACTATCCTGTTTTAGATGATATAGCTCATTGCTTATGCATACATACCACATTTATTCCGTTCAGCTGCTATCTTTCACTTCAATCCGAAACACTACGAACTGCTTCACAGCAGAAATAAGAAAGGCGGTGGTATGGGTCTAACAATTATGGGTCTAACACCCATAATGTAGGGTCAATAAAGTCATACGAATGTTTTACATAGTATTAAAGACTTAAATTCTAACTTAAATCAGGAAATGTTTGAAAATGCATTAAATTAAATACAAACGAAGAACATAGAACAATATTCTATCATGAGTAGGTCCTGAGACGGAACTGCGTCCAACTGAGGGCTTTGACAAGATATTTATTTCAGTTTATAATACGTTACTAGCTAGCTTAATACTATACGTCTGTGCTAATATTATAAAGAGAAATGTTTTGTAACAAATAAATTCAAAAACTATATAACCGATTCCAAAAATTCTGTCACCATTCGAATGCTACATTAATCCTTAGTTACATAGTTATATTTGATTTTTAAAATAACACGTGGTTTAATTGTTTAATGAATTCAATGTTTCTAACTTACGTTACTTTAAATTAGTGATCCTTATCTGTGAGTAGCAAATAATTTAAGAAAAACATCGCTCTGGCTCCGTGAAAGCGTATCTAATTACTGAAACAAGTTCAAGTTTGACTTCTTATTTCGCTCCCTTCTCGATTCTAACAGCTTATGTAACGTTAAGCACAAATAAATTACTGTCACACTTTTCTGTTTTTTAAATATTATATAATTTTTTACATTTGTCTTTTGTTACCTATTATGTCTATACACGAGTATTTGTTTACAAAATAGAAGTTTATGTAACTGTCACATAACAGAGGTTATTAAAACCTGAGCGGGTGTTCAAAATTATTTGTTTTAATACAAAGTTATGTTCGGGTACATGCACTATCTATCTACACTCATACATACATTCAAATAAAGCAAAAAACTTTGCTCAATTTTACATTCCATGAAAATATCCTCCTAACATTTTTGATTTTTGTTATGTCAGTGGATTTGTGCAAAATATATATGTGGCAGAGTCAAAATTTCTTAGAAACACTTTTGCCTTAGGGTTGTATGTTACAGATTGTTTTGTCTTAAAACGTATTTCAATATAGTTACTACCTTGGTGGTAACCTAGTGGGATAGATAGTATACCACCCATGTTAGTAAAACAATGTGCAGAGGTGCTTTCATTTCCACTCTCGTTTTTGATAAATCAAAGTTTCAACCAGGGTATATTCCCAGATGCATTAAAGATCTCCCTTGTCAAGCCTCTACATAAAAAAGATGAAAAGTCCGACCTTAACAACTACAGACCAATAGCTCTTCTACCAGCCTTTTCTAAAGTGTATGAGAAAGCAATGTATAGTCGATTGTACAACTTTTTGGAAAAACATAAAATTTTAGACGATAGCCAAAACGGATTCCGAAAATCTAAGTCTACAACAACAGCGGTTTACAAATATATTCAAACGGCGCTTCAACACATAAACGATAAAAAATATGCATTGGGATTATTACTTGACATGACAAAGGCGTATGATAGAGTGTCATATGATATTTTACTTGACAAACTCTACGGTTCAGGAGTACGAGGACAGGCTCATCTTTGGTTTAAGTCTTATCTTAGTAATAGAAAACAAATAGTCGAGATTACAAATCAGAACACTGTCAAAATGGAAATAGAGAAAATTCAGTCAACAGAAAAAACATTAACACGTTCCATCCCCCAGGGTAGTGTATTAGGATGTGTACTGTTCCTGGTCTATATAAATGACTTGCCGAAAGTTCTAAATCAACCACAAACATTACCGGTCATGTTCGCAGATGACCTATCCGTTCTAATAAAATGCGAAAATGACGCAGAGGTTAATAACTTGGTAAATGATACCCTCCAAAAAGTGACACATTGGCTCAAAGATCACAATTTAGAAATAAATTCCAAAAAAACCAAGATTATGCAATTTCGGTCGTATAAGAAATTACCGTTGAACTTAAACGTTTATTATAAAAGTGAGCTATTGGAAACTGTAGAGTCCTTTAATCTGCTTGGTCTAAATATAGATACACACTTAAATTGGAAATCACATATTGAATCGATAAAATCAAAAATGTCAAAATTTACGTATGCCCTATATCAACTCAAGCAATGTACGAATAGGGAAACAGCTTTATCGGCCTACTATGCGTATGCAAACTCATGGTTGGAATATGGCGTGATGCTGTGGGGATGCAGTGTAGATGTCGAACAGTTGTTCAGAATGCAGAAAAAATGTATTCGTATCATAGCTCACATAGACAATACCCAAAGTTGTAAACCTTACTTCATTAAGTTTAAGTTGTTAACGTTGCCATCATTATACATTAAAAACATTTCTGTGTTTGTACATAGGAACATGACCATGTTTCAAAGGGTTGAAGATACGCATGCTAGAAACACGCGCCACAAAAATAGATTACATTTACCACAATCTAGAATTAAAATGCTTAACCATAGCCCATACTACATGTCTGTAAGAATATTTAATAAACTACCCTATAATATTAAAAATGAAACAAGCGATGTACTTTTCAAAAAGAAACTTCACACATATCTATTAGAAAAATGTTTTTATTCTGTTGATGAGTATTTAAGTATAAATTAGAAATTAATTTTTTATTATAATTTTAACTTTGTAATACCAAATAGAGTTTATTTAGTTTATAATACTGCGACACCCTAACAGGGTTCATGTTTTGGTACTGGATATAATTATTGTCATCTTAATTTACCACATGAATGCAAATAAATGATTTAATGATTTAATGAACCTTGGAGATCTCAATTCGATTATTAAAACATGAGTGTAGATAATCTATTTTTAGGGATTTAGCTCTTGTGTATTTTGGGTGTAAAATTTTGATATGTCTACCTTATTTTTTTGTATGTCTATCGTCAAGGAAACCTATTTATCGTAGGTGGTCTTATTTCACATATTGCTAAAATTATTTACTTGCTTACTTTAATGTTTATGGGAATATCAAAGATTAGATAGATAATTATAATGGCTAAAACTGTAATTTAGTTTTTATTTGAATATTAGTAACAATGATTGGGGCGTGGCTTATGGGGATTTCGAAAATAATACTAAATTGATAAGTTAGCACTTTGGCACATGGCACAAAACATGCCTTTAATCCATCGACGATTATTAATATCCAGACACAATTGATTTTAATTGTGTTCTCGCGCTCCTGAGCGCGAACGGGGCTTAACGAGTTAAACATTTTAAAAAATTAAAATACTTTTCATTTTTCTAAAATACTGCTTAATTTCCTTCTCAGACCTTTATAATTTACTATATTTCTCGTAAAGAAGTAGGCAATCCTATAGCAGCACCGCACAACGCACCCGGCGCATGAGCGTTGATCTGCAGATACGCGGTGCGCCGCAGCCGGCAATGCTTGCTGACATTTCGTGTTGACGTTGATACTACCGACGCGTCCGATATGTGGTGCTCCTTCAACTAGCTGTATTCTATCGAATTCAGCAAGTGTGTCGCTACACTAACTTCCCAAATGTTCCACGGAGAATTAAACGATCCAAGATACAAAAAAAGTTCGAAGAACAATTATAGTGACTGTGTCACGGTGAAATCAATACGTTTTCTTAATCATTTAGCCTATTCTTTTCGTTTATTTTAGATGTAACTTATGCTATTGTAACCTAACTAATTAGTCCCAAGGGTCTAGCTTATAATATGTTTACTTAAAACTGGTTGATGTTGTACAATGAAGTAATATTCTATTTTACAACGACATATTTTATACAAATAGATTCTCGAAGTTACCGACACACAAATCTAAAATAGATGTGAATATAATAGCGACTTCAAAATTAAGCACTTACCAGTTGCATGATGGTGAGGTATTTCTTCCACCATAAATACTTGGACACAGCGGGTCCAAAGACAGACAGACCATAGTAAGTGTACATCAGAACGTGGATGCCGCTGTTCACCATGGCTGGTAGGAACGCTGGAAAAATAAAAGCGATTTTAATTTTTATTATTGCCATTGAAACTGACACGCGAATAGGTTTGCGGTGAGCTTTGGATTCGATATAAAAACGAGCAACAATTCTTATTAGGAAATCAAATTCGGGCATCACTGCCTATCTTAGAACACCGCCGAAAAATATCTGACAGTCGTCTAATAGGCTACGTTTCGGAGAGTTTGCGAAGGAACTACACGAATTAATTTCTCCAGGCTCAATTTATTATTGAGAACCCAGACGCAGATTAAATTACCACCCTTCCAAACATCCGCACAAAGCGAGTTGCAAATCCTTTCACTGACGTGAATATGTTACTTCTAGTTAAACATGTACCATCGTAGACTACATCTGCACTAAAGCTGAGAGAGTGGACAAATACTTGTATATTTAGGTACTATTTTAAAGAAATGTTGATCTTACGTATCTGTATATAATATACATATAAAAATGAATACTGACTGACTGACATATCAACGCACAACCTAAACCGCTGGGTCTAGAGATTCCAAATTTGGTACCTAGGTTCCTTATGAGGTCCAGGGGTGCACTAAGAAAGGATTTTTGGAAATTCACTCTCTAAGGGGGTGAAAAGTTAGTAGGGAAATCTGTCGTTTTTGAAGTAAAATCCATAAAAATTGGTACATGGCTTTTCAGTTACTAATTAAGAAAGATGTATTTTAAGATTTTTAGAAATTCAACCTCTAAGGGGGTAAAATAGGGGATGAAAGTTTGTATGGAAATCCGTCATTTTTAAGTAAAATCCATGAAAATTTGTAGGTATATGGCGCTTGGGGTAGAAGAAATAATAAGAAAATTTAAATGATGCCCGAAGTAACTATTCCTGGCGGACAAAGTCGCGGGCATAAGCTAGTCTAGTATAAAGTTTTCAAAGATCCTAGTAAGAGATAATGAGGAATTCGTGCATATTCCCGGTACCGATAAATCCCGCACACTGTGGTGCGGTAGATTCGTAAACGGATTCTAAAAGGTAAATCAGAAGTAGGCTTTGAAAATGTTTTTGATTGAATTGAAAAAAAATTTGAAAATTTACATTTTAAATAAAGTAATTCTTCCGAAACTAAATCTAGCTATAGGCTTTTAAATATACTAACACAATAGTAAGTAACAACTATGTTGCACTTTGCACGCTTTGTTGTTATTGTTAAAACAAAACATTTTCCTTGTCGGTCCAATCCAAGAAGCAATATTAAAAATGAACGAACTCTAGCTAGTACATAAGTTTTTACGAAAGCTGCTTAAGATGTTCGTCTCGGTACATTACTCTTAATTTGTATTAAAGCTTGTGGAACGTAGAAGTATTGGCTAACAATGATGATTGTTTTATAAAAAAAGGATATATACCTACTTATCAGATATCGTTGTTATTGTTACTCTTACTTTTATTTACGAGTACGTTAATGCTTATATTAATCTTTGCTTAGGAGTCTGTTCAACAAATGGCGAGAGTTGTCCCCTACATAAATTAAGAAAAATAAATACACACAACTTATGTTCAAACTAAGAACATGATTTATGTGTGTATTCTTACAGTTGCATAACTAAGAGCTACATCCGTCTCATTAGCCATATTTCGTTAATTACTTAGCGTAATTTGCCAAGACACTGTGTACACAATAATAAACCCAGTCAATAATGTATTTCGCAAATTTCTATTTATGTACGTAGAAAATTGATGTCGCAAATGTCATACATAAGATCGCAACATAGTCATGATGAATAAGTGTCAAATTATCGCTGTGGCTGTTGTCGTAAGCTGTAATGTATTCATAAACTATCTCAATATCTTTTGTATCCTTAGGGTGTCCACACATCGAGTGCGCCGCGTCCTGTATGCGTTGCCCTGTTGAGACGCGGTGAATTGCGGTTTATCCGCAATACAATCGGGTTAGTACTACCGAGGCGCGGTGCGCTGCATCTGGCAACCGCACCACGCCGCTTTCAGTACGTGGTGCACCATAGGGAAACATAAAAAATTTGCTAGCCGCGGTTGCCGCCCCGCACCGAACCGCGCCGCACCGCGTGCGTTTTGCGAAACTCCTTAAGCATGATACGTACTCATACATTATTATGACAGTCGCTCATATTTTCAGAAGGGTCGAGCAGAGCTTTAGATGACATTAATCAACAGCTCATATAATGTACCCACCGAGGGGCTCGAGCCTACCCCACATTAGGGGCGATTAGGCCTTAGTCAACCACGCTGGCCAAGTGCGGGTTGGTCGACTTCACACACAACCTAAGAATTTCTTCATAGGTGTGTGCAGGTTTCCTCACGATGTTTTCCTTCACCGTAAAAGCGTCGATTAATCGTACATAATGAATTCAAACTTTGAAAACACACTGGTACGTGGCGGGGATCGAACCAGTGCCTCTCGGGTGGGAGACGACGCTCTAACGTACTACGCCACCGACGCTTATAGATGACATTAGTTAAACTCAAAGTCACGTCTGGCAGTATTGAACATCCATTGCCGCAAATAGTGACAGGTTGCCAACCTGTTGCCTACATAAACACTGAACCATTTTTTCCAGTAGAAAAGCTTATAAAGCTACCCACCCTGTCTGTGAAAAAGTCCACTAGCGTGGTTATGTAGGACTCTCAGGTTAAACCATGCATACCCACTAATGGTGTGCTATCCTCATATTTTATATAAAAAAATCTACCAACCCAACAGTAATTTTAAACCTTGAAAGAAAGAAAAAACAATCAAAAGCCATCAGGTCATAATATTTATGTCCCATTAAACATCTCAGCGTTCCGAGTATTTTCAGAACTACTTGCGTAGGAGGTGAATTTATATTTTTGAAAAGTAATAAGAGTGCGTAACAATGGAAGCATTACCTTTATTATGTTTCGATGCTTACAATGGTTTTAGTAAGGCGCACTCATATTTCGCTAATGTTATTTTAATGTTTTCAAGTTCTGAGTTACGTGGTTAGAACCACTCAATTTTGATATTTTGAGTTTCATTCACTATTTAAAAGAAAATTTAGAAACGTATACTATTCTTCTACTGCTCTATATGTACTTTTCTATATATTGCATTTATAAACGTGTTTATATTACCTATATACGAGGGAGCGTGTAAAGCCAAGTTCAGTTTACAACATTAAAGGTATTTTTTTAGACATTATTTATTATTATTTACCTAATTAGTATCCCTTTTATAACGTAGATTTGATTAGTTTTTATTGAGTAGTTATATACCTTTATTAATTATAAATGTTCCTATTTATTATTAATACACGTTTCAAATGCTCATCGCCTATGACAGGAGGCTTAAAAGATATTTCTTTTGAAATAAGCCACACTTTCTATTGTTTAGAATTTGATGTTCTCCTATTTCTGGAATTCCCTTGTATTATTGTTACACTATTCAATACATTATTTTCCTGTTGCAATTGCTTCCTCGTGGAATATTAAATTATTGTTACTAAGTTTGACATTAGTGTGACTGTGCTTAAATAAATAATACAATGTGTAACTTAACGCGCATAATCTGAAAGTAGTTTGATTGGAATCTGCTTCTGAATAGATTACAATGTTTTTTTATTTTATTTCAATATCTAAACTAATATTATAAATGAGAAAGTGAGTTTTTGTGTTTGTGGCGCTTTGCTTAAACTATTAAACTGTTTTTGATGAAAATTTGTCCCCTCCATCATATCATATTTTATGAGATTTTATTGAACTGTCACGGAAACCTAGGAAAGTCACCTTATAACGAACTCAAACGTATGTTTTAATTAGTAATTACTACACTTACTTGAACCACTGGGTACCCATTTGATTCCAATCCACCAGAAGGAGAACATAGTGGAATGGTGGTACACGTGAAGGAAGGTTAGCTGCTCATCTTTTTTCCTCAGGATGAAGAAGAAGGTGTCGCAAAACTCTAGAAGCTTCGAGAAGTAATACCACCATACTGCGTCTGCTATCTAGAAAAACAGATAGGTAACGATTAATATTGTTGGATTCTCGCATTGGCTTAAGTTAAGTAAAGGTTACATAATAAGTTATAGGGGAATGTCTTTAGAATAGAACACAATAGAATATAATAAAATTTTATGGCACAAAAATAACTTGTAACAGAAATATCGCAATGTCTGAAAGTAGTTTGTTACTAATATACAAATTAATCAGTTTAAAGTCCTTTTTATTTTATAAAAGTCGTCGTTGAGTGATGTCCTTGAAGATTCTTGTTTATATCGTACCATTTCTTGTAAACTTTATTACCATTACAAAAAATATTTTTATTAAAAAAACCGCCTTCAAAACAAAGAAAAACATTTTATATAAAAAAAAACGGCCAAGTGCGAGTACGACTCACGCACGAAGGCTTCCTTACATCATCCATTATCTATAATAAAAGGCAAAAAATCAATGTTTTATTTTAATTCAATTATTTATTTTCAAAGCGAATATTATAATTATTATTATTTTTTCAAACACATTTTTTTTTATTTGAAAATAATTATTTTTTGCTTTTTGGTGTTGTAAGTATAGAAATTTTCAGGAAACCACCTCGAGAACTTTTCGCCGAACAAGTAATAAAATGAGAACAATATCATCGATATCAATTAAATACGCATTATCATCAACATGCACTCGTCGGATGTCGCGATAAAAGATTACAGTACGATCGTTTACAGTACAATGCACAATATAGAGCCTTATGGTTAAACGATTTTTCCGAGGCAACCTATCGATGGATAGGATTATAACCTTAATAAACAGAGGAAAGATGACCAAATAATAATTTAAAAAACAGCTTGTTCATTAGGTAGCTTATATCCGACCGGCATCGATAAATTCAAAATTGATTGTGACAACGAAAATCTCCGACTATTTGGGGAACTAAGAAGAATCTTCACAGGCGGTGCGTTAGTGGGGTAAATCACTTAACACTGCAAGTTCATTGCCATCCTGGGGACCAAGATAATATGCCTTCCATGCCCAGTAATTACACTGGCTACCTTCCCCTTCAATCCGAAACACAGCGAACTGCTTCACGGCGGAAATAAGAAAGGCGGTGGTATCTACCCAGACGACCTTACATATGGGTCTACCACCTAGTAAAAAGTGTGTGCAGTTAACTTGGCTTTGACGTAGGTATTTTCCATTTTAACATGACTGGACTATGACATGTTTCTTACATGTTACATGCAAGCAACTACCGATGCTCAATGTCAACATAGTCATAAATATAGTATGATGTTATCAGTAATGATTTCTGAATTGAAAATTATTTTGTTTTAATGACTAAACAATTTGTAAGGAGAAATATGAATTTTATTGGTTGCTTTGCTAACCTTTTTATCTCGTTTCGCTAGCTTTAAAATATAAAAATATACTTTATTGTACATCAACATTTTGGACTTGTAACTTATGATAAAATATTACGTTCAATGACTAATAATAAAAAAAATTGGCAACACCAACACACACATAACACAACTACATAAGGCGCTTAATTACCAACAGCAATAAAAAAATTAAATATTTTTGTATTCAAAAAAAAATTGATTGAATTGTTAATAAATAAATGCTACTATAACATTACGGATTACTTAGAAGACAAAAACATAGACATATGAAATATAATTACTCTAATAACGACTAACTAAAATGAATGTTTGTTTTATATTCTGACATTGTTATATTTCTGTATTATTAGATTTTATTAAGAATTGACTTTTAAAAATAAAAATTGTAAGTAGGTATTGACATTATGATTTTTATTGATATGTAGTTTTTATTTTATTTACAGTAGGTACTGGCATGATTTTGATTACTGTTAAGGTAGAAATAGACACTGGGTTTCCTTCTCTTTCTTTTAACTTGGACATTTTGATATTTACTACTTCATAAATATGTAATAATTAATTCAATTGTGCTGACATTATATAATTGTCATTATTAATAGATTAACGAAAAATTTGCATACCGGAAACGGTTGAATGTACTGTTCTTTTAATATTGTAACACCTTTATATACCTACGTATATTCTGCAACTAAATCATTTGAATTTGAATTATAATAATATCACAACAAAAAATCCAACAATAATATTCTACAATCCTACGAAATACAAACCAAGCATTACAGTTATATTGAGCGTGTGTGTGTCGCAGCTGTCAAAAAGATAACAGTTCAGTGTAATATCTGCTCGAGTTACACACGAACAAATCACTGGTTTTCAACTTTTAAAATGGGCGGTCTTATCGCTACGAATGATTTTTTCCAGATAATCTTTGGATGTACAGGAAACAAAGAAGTCCTAATAAATAAACCTAGTTTAATTACAGTAGTTTCTTATTACAGTTTCTTAAAAGTATCCTGTATCTGTGTTTTATATTTTAATATGTTAATTTGCATCCTACACAGTGGTGCTGTTAAAAATAATGTTTTAGTTGGACATAAACATAATTCTATTATTACGTCATCTAGTTTATAGACTATAAACTTTCATAACCAGTGATATAACTCACTAACAGACTTTCGTAGGTCCCCTATTTTATTCATATGATATTCTCTAAAAAGATGTTTTGCTGACGAAAACAAATTTTAGACATATTTGTAAAGTTTATCGATCTATTTTCGCAATGAAAGAAAACGTTCGACCATCCAAGTTACTCGTAGTATCTTTAAAGTCTTTATTTAAAATTTCTGCATCCTAAAAATAGCAGTGTCAGTTTAGAATCGTTTAAAGACATCAATGAATTTCATCCCATTTATTTTACTTTGCCATTCATCCGTTCTCATTCTCCAGCTCCCAGTTTCACTAAAAGATCTTGTAAAATGAGAAAATTATAAGACTGTAAGTCTCCTACTGGCAGTCCAGCCCGATTGGTCATAAAAAATAAGCACGAACTTACCGATCACAAAAACAAATAGTAAATTAAGTAGTTACTTTATTAATATTAATGATAGATACTAGACATTTTCAGGGTTTTTTTTCAACCAAGAGGGTTGAACTTTGTGTGATTGAGTCTATAGTCTTATTAGACTGTACTACACTTTTCTTTTTTAACAAGATTTACCATTATTATATTTTGTCATAGGTACCACTAAAACTGCTTAGTAAGAGTCAAAGGCAAAGTAAAAATTTTTTGTTCATTTAGGTACAATTTGTACACTTATGAAAGTTAATTTTGATGCCATAGATGTAATAAACAAGAATATCGATATAATCGTTATTTTGTGGTATGTCTAGCGTGAAATCCCTAATATCTTCAATTCCCTGCGACACATATTTATTTAACATTGTTAGTAAGTAAGCTGTTAGCTATCCGAATAAAATAAAATAAAATAAATATAGTTTTACTTTCCACAAAACCAAGCACTTCTCATTATTCCATTTCCCGGTTTTGTCTGAATTTTTAAACAAGTTCGCAATTCCCTGTCCGTCCACTGATTCTCACCTCGCTCACCGCACCACCACCTCGCTCCGCTGTAGTGGACAGACAGCCTTATTTAGCTCTATAGCATGGCATCAGTCAAGCGCTCCGATGTGCGTTCTGCTTAGCCAAGTCTAACTTTTTTGAAACTTTCATAGCCTGAAGCTTTAACGTGACACAGACAACGGCCAATTAATATATCATAAACAAGTGAAAGCCTGTTAGAAGTTATCAATGTAATATTTTAAACAATGCGGTTTTTATCTTTAAGACATTTAAAATTATAATGAAGCGAAGTTCAATGCTATGTATGGGTAACTTTCTCGCCTTGTATTGTATCGATTTCTAAGTTTGCTGTTCGAAAAAGAATACTTTCTCTCCTAAACATGACACATTGTTTGTTAGACTCAATCAAATTTGGTCATACAAAGGTATTAATTTGACTGTTTTCTTGTTATACAGTCAAAACATATTGTAAAACTACTAGTATGAAGTGTTATTTCATATTACTTCATTGATGGTAAGCATGTAGTTTATTTTGTACATGCGGAAACTAGCAATGTCGCGCGTTGTTATACAATATTAGCGTTCTATTGAGCGTCATACGTTGCGTGTCAATTGTTGGTCAGTGGATATGAGGGTTTACTCCAGCACGATGACAACTGATGTATATATAGCCCTCCGATATAGCCTGTCTCAATAAGAGTGCACTTTTTGAATTTGGTGTATTTTTATCTCCTGCATGTGGCAACTCTGATATTTTACAGTTTCTATTTACGATTATTACGATTAATAATTACAAGACTTCCTCTATACTACGTACGAGAAAGTAAAAATGGCACGTCGTAACTCAAAATAAGAACGTGCTATCACTGTGAAAACTTTTTAAAAATGGAGAAAGTTTCAGTGACTGTGAACGGCATTCGTTAATATACCCAAAAATAATAAATAAATATACCTATATATTCCATATATAAATGTAAAGCATAGCAATTGCATTTCGCATTATTTTTATATTAAGTTATCAGTTCTCTTAATCATTATGTACCTACATCTCGTTATAAGGACTCCAAAATCTTATATAAATCACCTCATGAAAAGTTTCCTTACTGTATTTATCATTGGAACGATATCAGTAAGGAGCCATGGGTTGCTAAGTAGTGCGTCTGTTAAGAGATGTACATGTTTGAAAAGTCTTACCTGTAACTCATCCGGATCATACTTCTGTCTGCATGGCTCACAAATGTAGCTATATCTCAGTCTAAACGAGGCAGTCAGTAGTCTGACAGCTATAAACGCGTTCAAGGCAGCCATTGCCAGATTGTACGGGACTAAAAGCCACGTTAATTTAAATGGCTGTCTGTGCTTCATTATTTTAGGACCGATCCAGACTATAAAAAGGTACGCGAGGGTGTAAATCACGGTCGGTACCGGGGAATCCACTAGCGGCCATCCTTTGGTTCTATTATCTGAAACAAAACAATAAAGCTTGTTAATGTATAATAAATTTGACGCCGTCGTGATGGAGCGGTCAGTTATGCTGCCTACACTTCGGTTGGTCAGGATTCGAATCATGGTAGTGGCATATGTTTGTGTGATGAACACGAATATTATTTTTTGATGAGTTACGGTTGTTTATATAATAGGGGTTAAATAATGATATTGCCGATTTTTTCCTCATTATTCATTAGTGTATAATTCCTATAATACAATAGCTATGTCCATTATTCTGTTTTTATTTTAAACTTCATTATTTATTCTTACTTTTATTTTTTTCACTAGAAATACATCTTCAAAAACAGCTCGTCCTAAGAGGTGCCCGTCTCCGTTATAAAAATATCAATTCCCAATTTTTTTCTATATGTATCCTTTTACTTAATGTTGTCTAAATATATCCACAAAATTACATAAAATTTAGTTTTGTGGTCCCTTAAAAAATCGCAAATATATATGTGTGGAAAAATGAATTTTCGTTAAATTCCCCATACAAAACGGCAATTTCATTCTAAAACCTCTATTATTTTTTTTAAAGTTTACTTTTATCATATATTTGATTATTATGTATATAATGTTGGTAATTCGTATCCGTAGGACAAGTTCTTAATGATAAAAGACTAATAACTAATTTGTCTCCCAATAATGACATGTTGCCAGCCTGTCGCCTACATAAAAGGGGCACCAAACCCAAAAAAGCAATCCTTCTGTAAACAATCTAACGCAAACGCCAACAATCAGGACAGATGTTATAATCAACATCATCTCAGCTGTCCGAGTATTATATTTGTAATATTTTGCCAGCTTGTCGCCTACATAAACGGGGCATCCAACCTAAAAAGTAACAAACCCTAATTACAAAAGCCAAGAACGAGGACTGATACACTCTAAATCTACCGTACTTTAAAGTACATTTTCACTTGACATTGGCGAAATGCGTTACATATCGCGAACGCCATTTAATTAAAAAAAAGAAAAAGTGTAGTGTAGGATAGGGCAATACTAATTTCAAGCGATAAATCCTCGCTGCTTTCTTCTCTTAACACGGTATAAGGCGCTACGGGGTGAAATTTACCACATGGTGCAGAAATTCGTGGATATTTCTTTTTCCCTGTATTTTTTTTGCTGAGCCCTTTTAGGTACCTTTTGACAGATGTGCGACAGTCCACTTTATGCCACTTTAGGCCAATTGGTGTGAATTGTCTAGCCACAATAGCCATAAGACTATTTTTTAAGTTTATTTTTAGTGATTTTTCGAAAAAAAAATATATTTAAAATTATAACATGTTGCAATTCTTATTTAAAAGTAAGAACGTTTTGTTAAATTTTGAGTCCTATTTTGGCTTTTTAATATGCCACCTGTAAAAAGTATTTTATTTTAGGCTGTGATGAGAAGCCAGTCTTCAGTAATTCAAGGTTTTGGGTGAAGCTCGCTTCAAACTTCGGCCTTTACACCATGTACCTACCATTGGATGATCTGATGGCCAAGAGCTTTCCGTCGTGGTAAAAAAAACTGTTCATAGCATTCACTTCCACATGGGCATACCGTTGACTTCCTAGATTAAGTCTTTGAACTGATTGTAATAAACTTAATGTTAACCCAAATAAAATAAATCGAAATTGATATATATATATATATTAAAAAATCTGCTCTCTATAAACATTATAATATTACATCTAATTTTAATTGCATTGATCTAAATACCGTTATCTCGTTACGTAAAACTGTATAGTTATATTCGGATGTAACAGTTATCCACATTATGATCTTATTTAAATATCTATTCATATTACATCAGCATAGTAATGTGTTCGAAAATAAATTAATGGAGGAAGACCTAGATGCATGTTTAAATATAGTGAATTATAATTTTTGAATAAAATATAAATGCAGTAAATGTAGGTAGAAATTTATTTTTATAAGGTCACCATGTGTTTAATGATAACGCTGAAAGTAAAGGTCATCACGCTGATTATGAACTTCCTTACTTTGCTTGTCCAACTCGAGTTCTAAGATATTTGGCACATGCCAAATGTTTAATACGGTGAAACCTATACATTGATTGACAACTAGCTTCCGCCCGCGACTTCGTCCGCGTGGACTTTTTACCCCCTTAGGGGTGGAATTTCTAAAAATCCTTTCTTAGCGGATGCCTACATCATAACATCTACCTGCATGCCAAATTTCATCCCGATCTGTCCACTGGTTTGGGTTGTGCGTTGATCGATCACTATGTCAGTCAGTCAGTCACCTTTGAGTTATAATATATTTAGATTAACGGTCCTACTACCACCCAACCGCTTATAACCTCGATCCAAGAATCTCTGGGGCTGACACCGATTGGCAAATCACCAGAATACACAATTAAGGAATTTGACTTTTAAAGTAAAAAATATTTATTGTGGATTTTCTATCCGTATCCTGTACGTGATATACCTCATTAATTTTTAAAGATAGAATCTAAAATATCTCAATTCAATTATGAATAGATTTTGATTTTTTTTCTGTCTTTGTAAGTACATACATGATCTGGTTTATAATCCCAAAACCTAGCCATGTGATGCTGGCAGAGTAGAAGAGCATCAGCGCATAATCAGCCAATGGGTGTCGTAGAAGGCGACTAACGAATCAGCACAGCGGTATTGGTCACCTACGCCGTCCACCAATCCGCATTGGTCAAGCGTGGTGGACTACTGCCTAAACCTCCTTCGATGACAAGGAGAGGCCTTGTGTCCCAGCAGTAGGTCAATTATAAAGGCTGTTACAATGACCCTCCTATGCTTTTCATTCCTTCTCATAGGTGTTAAAAAAATTAAAACTCACCTGAAAGCGATAATGTCCACAAATAATAGTCATAGGTTTCTTTTAGGACACTTTGTGTTGAATTCACTATCACTGACGCCATTTTAATCTAAGGCCTTTGGAAATCTGAAACAAAGAAATACTGTATTAGAGCTTGTATGCCACAGGGATAAGGGGCTTTCACAAAATTTGAAAATGTATAGAGTAACGGGCTTTGAGCTTTAATTGGTCCCGTAAATATTCGGATAACAAGAGAACCACATCCTGTAATCAAAGGCGGTGGATTAGAACTTTGTTAGGATTTGTGTAGTCCTGTGCTGCTCGGTTACACGAGCAGTCACCCGGATAACTATAAAAGACATTTTGCCGTAAGGTGACAAAAAGTGGTAAAATTCAATTTTAAACGATTTTCGTATAATAATAATAAATAATAAATGTATATTTATTACACAACATTACACAGAAAATAAATAATTACATTCTTATTGCACAGCTAGGTCTTACTAATACGGCTGCTGGTACTTATAATAAAAGAACTAGTATGATTGTCACACATGAAAAAGCTTTATTGTAGTTACCCTAATGTTACTGCCAAATGCGGCATCAACCTCATTCACATAACGCAACTACTTGACTACTATAAGCATAGATTTATAATTACTGACGTTTATAGATTGGCATTGATTCGGGGCGAGACCAAAATTGAAACGCACCGAGTCGGTGAGGAAGGCACCTTAAAGTTTGATCACTACTTCCCCGGACATACTGATACTTTTGTCAACTAAGAAAATATCGATACCTATATAAAAAGTTATCGATAGGTGTCAATCTCTAGAGAAGTGGGGTTGGAAATAGGTTGAGTTTCACGTATTTGTTTTTAGCTTAAATATAGTTACGAATGCATTTAAAACTTAAATATACTGAAATGTCGTAAAAATTCTCTATAAGTTGTGTAAAAAAAAAATCTAACTTCTTTATGTTTATTTTTCATTGCATTTTTGATTACAGAGTTGTGAATATAAGATATTGGAATTGCAATTTCATGTGAATGAACGTTTAAAGAAAAATATTTGACAAGTCTAGATTAAATAACATTAAAACGTGAGAGGTGATAACAATATAGAACATTTATATTTCAAATAAATGGTATTTATTTTTTTATTTTCCTTCGCATTTCATTGAGATGAATGTATTTTTATTTGTTTTACGAAACTCTTTGTGAATGCTCGTTGTCGAGGATCGCATAAACACGCACGGGATGAGACGGCTCGGTGGCAGCGCTCTGGGGATTCACCTTGAGAACCTGACCACGGTCGGACCTCGCTTACGGTCGTCTCCAACCGCAAATTGATCGCGCGCGCACCTAACATTTAATTTGTAAAACGGCAATAAATCAGCCCTATCACAAGTAATACAGTCCACTTTTATTTACCACCCGAAGGAACCTTTTTTTTTCTACGCTCACACCAATTATCTAGCCCAAATTAAGTATCTTTGAGAACTTGTGTTATGGATACTAGATAACGAAAAAATATACTTAATAATCTAGATATTTTTATAAATAAACTTAAATAAATATATAAACAACCATGACTCATGAACAAATATTCGTGTTCATCACACTAACATTTGCCACTACCAGGACTCGAACCCGGACCGCCCGATGTGTAGGCAGCGTTACTGACCACTCCACCACGGCGGCGTCACACACGTTTACACTCGTAGTCTTGAGTTGAGTAGATTTAAGGCAACATTTACCTACACCTAAAGCCGCATTTGGTATTATGGGTCATGCAGTGCCTCAAAATAGTGGCATACATATAATCACGCTCACAATTCCAAAAAGGGTCGAGCAGAGATTCTGGTAACATTCAGCTACACTCAAAGTCACATCTGGCAGTATGGGTAATACAGTATTCCAAAATAGTGGCAGCTTGCCAGCCATTCGCCGACACTAAAGTGGCACCAAACCCAAAAAGTTACAATCCTTCAGTAAAATAACCAACTAAAGCCAACGACAGACAGATTACAATCAAACTCATCTCTGCAGTCCGGGTTCCAGAAAATAGTGACATGTTGACATAAGATCTTGATATTATGAATAGCAATCATAGGCATTTTCTAAAGTTTATAAGAAAAATACTATTTGAACTTACTAGGGATCATTTCCCTATTTAATAAAATAAAGCAATAACTTTCAGTGAACCATAAAGCAAAAGCTAACAACTAAAACAAATTAACTTTTCAGATATCCGGGCCCACTTTGTAAAGTTAGCGCCGCTTTACTTAGTTTCACATAATATTATTATTTACCTACGTTATAGTATTGCTAACACACTTAAGTCAACTGTTACAAGGCACTTCCCCATCTCAATGGAATGGTCACTCCAAGTGAAAGTGAAGTGGGAGCGAGACAAACGCTTTGCCATATGAAAGAGGGAGAAAGCACGAACCCTGAATCATGGACCGTTGTTTCCGTGCTGTTCTCAACGGACGATGATGCAATTAGTTGACTTCCGCGACGTTACCTGCACCTGTCCGTTCTCGTATGAATAAAATGATGAGTCGTTCCGAATATTTCCGAATTAATTCGCGATTGGAATTGGTCGAAAAGTTTAGGTAACTTATTTTTAGAAGGTAGAATGTATTTTTTATATTGAAAAATATTATCTTTATGGTTTGCTAGTTTGTTTTCATTACTTTCCGTTACCAAAATTTAAATTAATATCATTGTAGTACAGACGGCTACCATTAACTGTATTTTTTCAATATACGGTATGATTTAAAAATAATAGCAGAACTTTGAAAACCGATAAATCTGTAAAGAAGAGCTAAGCTTTTCTCCGAAGTTTCATTCTGTCGTTAGGAGTGCTGTTGTCCTATAATAATATAACCTTCATTTCTGATTAATTCAAAGACGACGACTGCTCATAAAAGATTTAATGCCACACCTGGCCAGAAAGTGGCATTTTCCGCCTGCTACTCGTACAGAAGAGACATTCTTTGTTCTACAGCCCTAGTTAATAAATGTACTATTTCGAACCAAGTACTTATGGTGTTTCTGCTAGGTGGTGTATCAAACTTTGGTATGAACAGTTCACAGAGAAAGGTTGTCTGTGAAAAGTAACCGGTCAGCTGTGTACGAATGAAGATAATAAAAGAAACTAGCTGTCTTGGCCACGCGTTGCTGTGGTAATTTCATACTACTGTCCTACAACATTGAATTTGCAGTGAAAATATCGGGAGTGGTCTCCCCTTGACTTTCTCGTTTACCGAAAAAGACTCAAAAGTTGATAGAAACCTTATATTTTGATGCATGTTAAATTTGGTTGCAATAAGTTAAAGCATACTCGAGTTATCGTGCTAACCGCACATACACACGCAGACATAATTCCAAAAACTGTATTTTTGGACTCAGGGAGGTCCAAAATGTAAGTCCGTCAAAATCCCGCGGTCTAATTTTTTGACGATTACAAGACTTCCTCTATACTACGTATACGAGAAAGTAAAAATGAGGACTACTTATCAAGATAAAAACTGTCCTTTCTGTCAAGTTGGAACAAAACACACATTTAAAAAAAAAAATAATCGGATTGTTAGTTTCAGAGTTCATCCCGGACAAATATCGTGACACGGGAATTATATATAATTAGTGGACGCCCACGGCTTAGCTCGCGTTAACGTCTGATTTTTTTTGCCTAAAGCCATTCTCGATAAATGGACTATTCACCATAAAAAGGATTTTTCAATTTGCATCAGTAGTTCCGGAGATTAGCGTGTTCAAACATACAAACTCTTCAGCTTTATAATATTAGTATGGATAGACATTATGGCTCCATCATATTCCTTTAATTAAGTACCTACAGACGTTCAAAATAGTGGTATTTGCGTGGTATTCTCTTTATATCAGCCGTATTTTGAACTCCTACAACTATTGAATAAGTTTGAAATTTTATTAAAGATACTTAACAGTTTGGCGTAACTTGACCTACGACCGTCTGTAGTTCGGAACGTTCAAATAGGTTCGGAAAATAGATTTCTCATTTGCCAAGAATTTGTGCGTATAGTTCCGCTAACTTAATTGTGTAATTGTTGCGTAGATACATAATTAAGTTAGGTCCGAATGCCCATCTTAATTAAGGCCCACAATCTTAAAGTCTTAGTTTGATTGCGCAAGAAAACTCGCCTTTGAATATCACCATATTTCTTTTTGTAACAATCACCTCAAGTTTTTTATATAAACGTATTTATTTAAAGTTCAACCAAATTTATTAATACATTTGAATAATCCAGTCAAAAGGGCTACCAAACATAATGTTATTGGAAAATATGTTAAGTAGTTGAAATTAAGTTCAACGTAGAATGTTTCAAAAGCTTAAATCAGTACAAAAATTCTCATGTAGGTAGGTAGCAACTGATAAACGGATTAATAATTCGCGAATATGTAATATGCCTAATTAAAGTAAAACTTACATTAGCTAGTCAGCGCCAAGAGTTTGAGAAAACGAGCATTGCAATTAGGCACAATGTAATTGCTGACGCGTCGAGAAAGTGGTACATCATACATTTCGGAGGATGCCTCAATGATTCTGTTACTTTAATTATACAATTACTTGCACAAAAAAAGTTTTACCAGTTACAGAAGTTTTAGTCATCATCATCATCATCACAGCCTTTATAATTAGACCCACTGCTGGGACACAAGGCTTCTCCTTTTGAATGAAGGAGGTATAGACAGTAGTCCACCACGCTCGTCCAATGCGGATTGGTGGACGGAGTATAAGATGATCAATACCCTTTTGCTAGTACATTAGTCGCCTTCTACGACACCCATTGGAGGATATGGTGTAGCATTGTTTATTTATCAATTTTTCAAAGTCAACATCGTCATCTGACAAGTGACATTACGTTCCGTTTCGCATTAGGTTTGACATTTAGGCAAAGTGATAAATTCTATACCCAGCGACTTATAAAAAAAAAAAAAAAAAAAAAAAAGAAATAGTTCAGACGAAAGTTTCTTGTCTTGGTAAGTGGTATCATGTTTCAGTTCGATATTAGAGATTGTGGTCGTCTTTATGGAATTTTTGCACTTTGTTTTTGAATTGAAGCGCGTTAGAGCGTTTTCTATAGTCTCGTCATTATTTAGGTGACGTTAGGCTTACGGGGATCATATTAGTTGTTCAAAATTCATTCAAAGTAGTTATTCGCAAAGATTCGTATTGACAAGAATTTTTCGTTCATTCGGATGTATGGACTCACTTTCCTTTGCCTCAGACGTTAAAAAACCCATAGGTAGGCCGACCAATCAGGGACGTTTGTTTTTGCTTGTCAGATTATTCATTCGCATTTCGAATTTCAAATTCAAGGCTGAATTTATTTTTGAGGAACGTTAAACATCTTCGTGATAATAACATATGCGAGGATTATATTAACGAAGGAGAACTATTTTCTAATTTGGAAGGAAGATAATTCCGTATTTTCATAATATCCTGGAACGGATAAATAACCGTTAAGGAGTTAATAATTCACCCGAAAGGTAACTATAAAACTCTTATCGTTTTTCAATTATTCTGAAAGTTAAAAGTAAATTCTGTGATTGCCTTGATTTTGTGTTACAGTAAATTAGTAAATTCGGTTGTAAAAAACCGCCTCATCTTGTAAAAATTGCCTGACTACCTACTAAGGTAATTATATTTTGTCAGGTTCGAAATTTTAGGCAATGAATGATCTATTTGTTTAAATTATGAATAATTCACATCTCGAGAGATCATATTCTAAGTACTGTTGGTCGGGTTTCGTAATTGCTCAAAGATTTGCCGTTGTTTTATATTAGTTTTTGGACAAGTTGTGGTTCCAACTCCCTCTTGGGGTTTTATAATGAGTAGTGTAACATTTATTGATGTTGTTTTATTATGACACATCTTCAGGGTCGTCGGTACGGGTTTAGAGACCCAAATTTCCATTACAAATATAGTCGCCTGGTAGAGAGACCTGCGCAAAACCAGAGTTTGGAGGTGTGAGATCAATTTGGAAAAGTGACCGGTGAACTACAATATATAGAGAGAGCTAACTAGTGGCTGATCTATCAGAGCCAAGACACAACGCACTGATCCAGGTACACTACACTAACCAAACGGTAGCGGCTGACTGTCGAAGAGTTCTACAAATACTCTGCAGAAGGTTGTCTCATAACGCGTTTACTAATAATTTATACATAGTAATACCCAAATTCCACTCGTTAACGATCAGAGCAGACTCCAGGACCCTACCTTTCATTATTTTTATGGTTGTATTTTACTATTAGATATATAAGTTAGAAGGTCTAAATTGTGTAAAATCTAACTTGTGTAAACTAGGTATTTTCAAGGAAGAGAATTCTCACAAAGGTGTATTATTTGGAATATGTAAATTGTAAGTAAATCACTTTTCTAGTGCAACAAACAGAATATTGTCCACCCTAAATAAACATTGTACTGCCAAACCATCAAATTGTTGTTTCACTTCATATATACCCATTTAGGAAAGGAAAATACAACCAGTTGAAATCCAGTATTACATGGCGCCCGAACATTAAGAGAGGAGGTTCTGTTATTTTTTTTTAATTCTTGTCTGGTCAAAATTGCTCAGAGAAGGCTGATCGTTGACGGTGAGGATTTGAGGTTTTTTTTTTCTTGTTTTAATTTGTGCCAAAAGGTGGCAATATATAAACTTTAATATTGTTTGTTCTCCAGTTAACTATTGTATATTTAGGTATTTTTGCATTCATGTACATGGAGTTTTGTAAGCTCTGATCGATTTTGGAGTGGTTTTTTTAATTTTATGGGTTTTTTTTACATTTTTGAATGCTAATAAGCTAATATTTTCATACCACTCACAAAGTGTTTGAAAATATAAATATATGTGAAATTGCAGTTTATTTTTTGAGCTTGAACCAAATATTACACTTATTTTTTTATTTTTTTAACTCTAATCTTTGCAAATACATACCTATATCATTTTTTATTCTCCAAATTACTACATTACATACATTAGGTAACATAAACCTTCTCTTACTATACACATTTTTAGGAAAAGTCATACTACCTATTTGTTTTCATAAAGTTGAAACATGGAACAACGACCTATTACATTTAATTTACTACTTAAAGATGAACTTGAATATGAAGTTAGAATTAGGGGTGCAAAACCTGCAGATACAGTAACTGCTTTGAAGGCACAGATTCGTTCTCTCAATAAGGACTTACCCTCTGATGAGATATTGGAGTGTGATTTGGATGTAGTTTCTGAGCTAAGAATTGTTCATAAAAAATTTGAGGATTTGGACAGACTTATTTCAATATCTTCATCAAAGGCAGGTTCCCTCAAGTCTTTGAATAGAATTCAGACATTGGCTCACCGCTTGTTTCACAGAATTGGTCGGCTTGATGTAGAGGAGGAAGTTGACAGCGACTTCTCCACTATGCTTGATACCTACCAAAAGCGTTTGGAAAGCGTTTTGGTAAGGATTGATAATATAATGCACACATTCAAAAGTAGCTTAGCACAGGAGAAAGTTGGAGAACATTCCATTAGCAAGCCACAAGATATTGCTAGCCAAAACTTGGTAGGGGACGCGGCAGTCCATAAGCTTGGTTTGAAATTCGATGGCAAATCATGCGTTAAGGCTTTCTTACAACGCTTGGAAGAGCTTTGTTTATCTAGGGGTGTATCTGAAACAAAACTTTTCTATTCAGCCTCTGAGTTGTTTTCCAATGAAGCTCTATTTTGGTATAGGGGTGTCAAATCGGATGTTCATGATTGGGTAGGATTAAAATCTTTGTTACTACAGGAATACTTACCTTCTGATTATGACCATAGGTTATTGCAGGAGATTCGTTCTAGAACTCAAGGATCTGATGAGAGTATTATTAATTATCTCAGTATTATGCAAAATTATTTCAGTCGCTTGGCAAGACCTATGTCTGAGGAAGAAAGGTTGAATATTGTTTTATTTAATATAAGGCCATTTTACACAGCCCAGTTAGCATTGAGTCCTGTAGAATCTTGGGCAGAGCTGAAAATGAAGTGTAGGTTGCTGGAGGGGGCACAGGAGAGATGTAAACACTTCAGTGAGCCCGCTAGCTTATCATCTTTAGCACCTGACTTGTGCTATAGAAATAAACAAAAAGTTACACCACAGCAGAGGGTCTCTGCGGTTCAGCCCATACGGGGTGATTTCTGTGTCCGTTGTAGGGTAAATGGTCACAGTTTAAGGAATTGCAGGGCACCTTTTGTTGTAATTTGTTATAGGTGTGGTAGGAAGGATGTCACTGCTAGGAACTGTCCAAATTGTAATTCTAATAAACCTACTTTTAACAATGTTTCAAAAAACTTGGAACAGTGAACTGGCGAAACTCTAATAATAATAAAAATTGGTCTAAATATAATACTAGAATATTTTATTCTAAGAATAAACACAACTATAATATTAATACAATAAAGTCTAAATGTCTTTCGCCAGTTCACTCTATGCATAAGGATGTGCGTCCATATTTGAAAGTGAATATTTATGATTTGGGATTCAGAGGGTTATTGGATTCCGGTTCTGAAATATCAATTATAGGCAGAGATGCAGTAAAGCATTTTATTAATTTTGCCAATTTACATACTTCACATAACCTGCAATTTATTAAAACTGCTAATGGCTCATCGTCTCCTGTAACTGGTTACATGTATTTGCCGGTAACAGTTGATGAGAAAACGTGTGTAGTTAAATTCTTTGTAGTACCTGGAGTCTCCACAGAGTTGCTTTTCGGTTTAAACTTCTGGAGGGAGTTTAACATTGCTCCCGACGTATTGTCACTCTTGAAAGGTAGCGAATTTTTACATGTAAATGATCAGGTACACACGGTCATAACAGCTGATAGGGCTTTGCATGACTTTGACTCTCTATCTGAAGAAGAGCGTAGCCAGGCCAGTGTTGTCATCTCTCAGTTGGAAGAAATTTCCGCGGAGGTGAAGGGTTTGGGCAGGACACATTTAGTTAGTCACAAAATAGACACTGGTGACCATGCTCCAATAAAGCAGCGCTATTATGTTGTTTCTCCAGCAAAGCTGACATTGATGAATGAGCACTTAGATCAAATGCTGAAGGATGATGTGGTGGAGCCTAGCAGCAGTGCTTGGAATAACCCGGTCACATTAGCAATGAAAGCAGATGGTTCTTCTCGCTTCTGCTTGGATAGTCGTAAGCTGAATGCCATATCAAAGCATGACGCATATCCAATGCCTTACATAAGCCATATTTTGGATCAGCTTGGAGAGGCGAAGTACCTCTCTTCGATCGATTTAAAATCAGCATACTTTCAGGTTCCCCTCGATGTAGAATCCAGGGAAAAGACAGCTTTCACCATTCCGGGGAGAGGTCTCTATCATTTTAAGGTTATGAGCTTTGGTCTTGCTTCGGCGCCAGCTACGCAACAGCGTTTGATGGATCGTTTGTTCGGTCCTGAGTTTACTGGTCCTGGTAATGATCCAAATGGTGGCAATAGTGGTAAAGTGTTCATATACCTTGATGACCTAATTATTTGCAGTAGCAATTTCCAGGCACATCTGGAGTTGCTGAAGAAGGTGAAGGACCGATTGAGTCAAGCTAACCTCACCATAAACATGGGAAAGTGTCAGTTCTTCAGAAAACAGCTCAAATATCTAGGCCATGTAATTGACGAACATGGTCTGCGCACGGATCCTGATAAGGTGAAGGCCATAGTAGATTTTCCCACCCCCACATGTAGAAAAGAGGTGAAACGCTTCTTAGGAACCGCCTCATATTATAGAAGGTTTGTGGTGAACTTCAGTGCTAGGGCAGGGCCGTTGAACGCTCTTACGTCGACTCGTAAGGGTGCTCCGCCGTTCAAATGGTCAGTTGAGGCAGACAGGGCGTTCAACGATTTAAAAATAGCGTTGACCACTGCTCCCGTGTTGGCATGTCCCGATTTTTCTAAGGAATTTACTGTGCACTGCGACGCATCTGATTTTGGCGTGGGTGGTTCTTTGACACAGACCATAGATAATGTAGAGCATCCGATAGCATATTGTAGTCGTTCATTAACAGCGTCGGAACGTAATTATTCTGCCACTGAACGAGAGGCTTTAGCAGTGGTTCATGTGGTGGAGCATTTTCGTGCGTATTTGGATAATGGCCGTCCGTTTCGTATTATTACGGACCACGCTAGCTTGAAATGGTTTCTAAATCTTAAAAATCCAACTGGCCGTCTGGCTCGTTGGGGCTGCAGGCTGTCACAATATAATTTTACAATTGAACACCGCAGTGGCTCAAAGAATATTGTACCGGATGCACTTTCCCGTGCGGTCCCAGTAGCACCCGTAAACATAATCTCCACTAACGACGCGTGGTATAATAACATTGTGAAGCGTTGTACGGAGAGACCGCGAGCGTGTCCGAATTTTCAATTGGTAGATGGTAGGTTGATGCGTTTTACAAAGAGCACTAGTAAACTCTGTGGGGATTTCCAATGGAAAGAGGTGGTACCGATGGATTTTAGGGGGGATGTAATGTTACAAAATCATTCTGTACCAACTGCCGCACATTTGGGAGTGGCAAAAACTTATAAACGTTTAAAGTTAAGATATTTTTGGCCCGGTATGTATAAAGATACCGTGGATTTTATTAAGAAGTGTACCGTTTGCAATGCTTATAAACACAGCTCACTGGCAACGCCTGGCTTTATGGGTGAACCTAAAGTTTGTTGCCGGCCATTCCAGTGCATCAGCATAGATTTGGTTGGTCCACTGCCGATGTCCCGTCAGCAAAATATATATCTCCTTGTCGTGGTGTGTGTGTTCAGTAAATATTGTTTAATGTTTCCATTACGTAGGGCGACGGGTAAAGTCATTGCGCAACGTCTAGAGGACCATGTATTCCTGGTACACGGCATCCCTCAAACCGTAATGTCCGACAACGGTTCGCAATTTGTTAGTCGTGAGATAAGAGCGTTATATGAGAGGTATAATATTCCACAGGTCCACTTAGGACCTGTGTACTGCCCTCAGGTGAATACGGTGGAGCGTTATAACCGTACAGTGATCACGGCGGTTGCGTCATTCGTGGAGAACGATCATAGAACGTGGGACGTCAATATACACAAAATACAGTTCGCAATGAATACGTCAGTGAATGAAGCGACTTCGTACACTCCGTTCATGCTCGTTCACGGTAGGGAGGCCGTTGCGGATGGCAATATTTATAGTGAATTCACGGACATCGAAGAGTTAGTCGTGCAGTCTCGGGAGGCATATCTAAGTAATCTAGGTCATCTCAAGGACGTCTTCGTTAACGTAAAAGCATCCCTTCGCAAGGCCCATGAGCATAACGTTCACTACTATAATAAAAAACGGCGTGACATATCCTATAACGTAGGGGATAAAATTTGGAAACGAACTTACAAACAAAGTGTTGCAAACCGGTATTTTTCAGCAAAGTTGGCTCCTAAGTATGAGCTGTGCAAAATAATTAGAAAACTCTCTCCTTTGGTATATGAACTTGAGGACGAGAATGGCAAGTTCATAGGCAAGTGGCATATTAAAGATTTTAAAATTGTAGATGTTGCATCAGATGTGTGAAGTCAGCGGTTTAACCGTATAACTAAGTTACAAATTTATGTTTTGTTTTTTTTTCATTTTTCTTAGCTGTTTAATTACCTGCCTACTTATTTAGCTTGGTAGATTTTGCCTCACCGTGGGTTGACGGTCGAAGAATATCCACCCCGCCGTACTTCCTGGCGTGTCGTAGAAGCCGACTGTAGGGTTTGCTCTATTAAGATCAGATGGGGCCGGTGGTGCCTGCCTGTTGCCTCAGTTTTTCGTTTTTTCCCTTTCTCCTTAGTTTGACGTTTGTAGCCATGATGTGCTTGGTAAAACTAAAGTAATGGAGTTTAGTTTACTTAAGCATATAATATTATTTAAATCTGATCATTTATTTAAATACAAGGGAAAAAATTTAAGAGGGGCTGAGGTATTAGGGCAGGCATTGTCGTAATTGAGTGTGAAATGTTGGTAAGCTAACAACACCATCTAGTAAGCGCATTTCATTCATCACTATCGGAGCAGGGGGAAGGGTTATTGGGTAGCTATTGCCATCTAGCGACATAGTTACACATGTTATCGTGCCAAGAAGCATTGAGTAGATAGATAGCACATTATCATTTTTTTTTTCTATTTTTGTTTACTTTGATGATTTTACTTAAGTGAAGATGCTTAATTTTTTGTTTTAAGGTACTTTTTTTATTTAAACTAGAGCATAACTTGATTAAACTCAATTAAAAGTAGGTTTAATTTTTTTTTTAATAAAATCAAGAATCTATACGTGTCTATGATTTTGTTTTTTGATAACTGTGAAAGCAAAGAAGTTTCACGGTTGCATCCATGATGTCCCATTAGACTTGATATATTTTTCACTAACATGAAATACCTTGAGTTAGTTATTTCAATAAAATGGGAAGGAATTGTGCGTTGGAAGATCTTTCTTTATGTTTGTTTTAATTTAGTATTTTGTGCAGAGGTAACTTAGTTTTTTTGTGTGGTTTGGTTTGGTCAGTTGTCTGAGTAGGTATTGTGTTGGGTGTTGACGTGGGCGTCAAACGCGAATTCACTACGTGAATTCTTACCCGGGTAGGGGGATATTGTAGCATTGTTTATTTATCAATTTTTCAAAGTCAACATCGTCATCTGACAAGTGACATTACGTTCCGTTTCGCATTAGGTTTGACATTTAGGCAAAGTGATAAATTCTATACCCAGCGACTTATAAAAAAAAAAAAAAAAAAAAAAAAGAAATAGTTCAGACGAAAGTTTCTTGTCTTGGTAAGTGGTATCATGTTTCAGTTCGATATTAGAGATTGTGGTCGTCTTTATGGAATTTTTGCACTTTGTTTTTGAATTGAAGCGCGTTAGAGCGTTTTCTATAGTCTCGTCATTATTTAGGTGACGTTAGGCTTACGGGGATCATATTAGTTGTTCAAAATTCATTCAAAGTAGTTATTCGCAAAGATTCGTATTGACAAGAATTTTTCGTTCATTCGGATGTATGGACTCACTTTCCTTTGCCTCAGACGTTAAAAAAACCATAGGTAGGCCGACCAATCAGGGACGTTTGTTTTTGCTTGTCAGATTATTCATTCGCATTTCGAATTTCAAATTCAAGGCTGAATTTATTTTTGAGGAACGTTAAACATCTTCGTGATAATAACATATGCGAGGATTATATTAACGAAGGAGAACTATTTTCTAATTTGGAAGGAAGATAATTCCGTATTTTCATAATATCCTGGAACGGATAAATAACCGTTAAGGAGTTAATAATTCACCCGAAAGGTAACTATAAAACTCTTATCGTTTTTCAATTATTCTGAAAGTTAAAAGTAAATTCTGTGATTGCCTTGATTTTGTGTTACAGTAAATTAGTAAATTCGGTTGTAAAAAACCGCCTCATCTTGTAAAAATTGCCTGACTACCTACTAAGGTAATTATATTTTGTCAGGTTCGAAATTTTAGGCAATGAATGATCTATTTGTTTAAATTATGAATAATTCACATCTCGAGAGATCATATTCTAAGTACTGTTGGTCGGGTTTCGTAATTGCTCAAAGATTTGCCGTTGTTTTATATTAGTTTTTGGACAAGTTGTGGTTCCAACTCCCTCTTGGGGTTTTATAATGAGTAGTGTAACATTTATTGATGTTGTTTTATTATGACACATCTTCAGGGTCGTCGGTACGGGTTTAGAGACCCAAATTTCCATTACAAATATAGTCGCCTGGTAGAGAGACCTGCGCAAAACCAGAGTTTGGAGGTGTGAGATCAATTTGGAAAAGTGACCGGTGAACTACAATATATAGAGAGAGCTAACTAGTGGCTGATCTATCAGAGCCAAGACACAACGCACTGATCCAGGTACACTACACTAACCAAACGGTAGCGGCTGACTGTCGAAGAGTTCTACAAATACTCTGCAGAAGGTTGTCTCATAACGCGTTTACTAATAATTTATACATAGTAATACCCAAATTCCACTCGTTAACGATCAGAGCAGACTCCAGGACCCTACCTTTCATTATTTTTATGGTTGTATTTTACTATTAGATATATAAGTTAGAAGGTCTAAATTGTGTAAAATCTAACTTGTGTAAACTAGGTATTTTCAAGGAAGAGAATTCTCACAAAGGTGTATTATTTGGAATATGTAAATTGTAAGTAAATCACTTTTCTAGTGCAACAAACAGAATATTGTCCACCCTAAATAAACATTGTACTGCCAAACCATCAAATTGTTGTTTCACTTCATATATACCCATTTAGGAAAGGAAAATACAACCAGTTGAAATCCAGTATTACAATGGGGTGATGCTATTCTACTCTGCCGGCATCACGCGTTTGGAAGTTTTTACTTTTACACATTTTACTTGATGCTGCACCTTCTAACTATACATTTACTAGTGAAATCAAAATGAAATGAAATGTAAAAGCTCTTTATTTAAATGGAATTTGCTAAGTACTTTTAAATCGTCAAAACCCTACCACCATTTCGGGACGAAATAATTATTATTATGCTGAGATGGAGAAGAAATGGCGAAAGAAACTCTACAGCTTACAATTTGGTAATGATTTCAAACCATCACTACAGGTCAATAGATAATAACAATATAATTAAAATTACAGTTTTACATACGTAAATTTTGGGTAGTTATTACACCCACGCATTTGGTTCATTTATAATAATAATTTATGTTGTAAAAGCTTTTCTATATAAGTCAATTAATCACATTAATGAACTAATCAATTTAACTCTTGATACCCACCACCATTTTGTGTTATTGTTAGATAGATTTCGCTCAATTTAGGTGCTAAGCATACATTTATGATCCTTTGGTTAATAAATATATCTATAAGAATACAATGTGTGCATACAAAAAAAAAATCCAATACCTAATACATTAGTTATTTACACAATATCATAACACAAACAAAATTATGATATTAATGGCACGTGTCATACAATTATCCATCTAAGAATAAACAACTACATTGTCTAACATTTACATCAAATAAAAATAAAAAGTTGAAGAAAACATGAGATGACCAGGTCTCATTGGCGGCACCTGTTCACAGGCATGACGCAAGAATCAGCCATCGCTTCGCTCAACCATATTTTAGGGAACGTAACTACCCGACGCTGATCAAGTATTCGAACGATCAATTAATGAAACATCAAAATAGATCACAACTTAATAATGATGATCATTTACAAAAATCACTCATCACATTGCTCGTGTCTCATTTTGTAGAGCCGTGGCTTTTATAAAAGGTACACTGAAATTATTGTCTTTATTGTACTGCTCAAATAGCAATAAGAACCGTGTCTCTGGCGAGGCTGAAATTAGGTGGTGGCTTTGTACACAACTAAGCGGTTGAAGACAAATTTAAGGTCTAATTATATTAGGTATTTGCTGAGTCTTAATTACGCGAAATAGAAATTTATTCTAGCCAAAAGGTTACATTGTAGAAATTCAAACATAGGAAATAGCTTAGATACTAATCATTTTGTGCCAGATGCCCTTAAATAAATCTCAGCACAGAATTCCTAATACTATCTTCCGCCTATTTTTAACAACCCTGGATTAGACGAGAAAGAAAAATCACCTCAAATTCTCAATTTGCAAATGGATACGCGCGTAAATGTGTACTGTACACTAAAAATGGCGCGACTATGTACAAATTTCCTAGATAGGTACTATCTCAATATAAAGCAAAGAGTAAGTAGTGAGTCTCTTTATTTCGTACTTTAAATTTCGTATTTTAAAAAACGATTGGTAAGTTTTCGGGAATTTCAACATTTATGAGGAGGTCGCTATAATAGAATAGAATCAGTTATCAACCCAATCTTTTCTAATTCTATCTGCTTAGTAGTCAGTTGTAACTACCACTCTAAAATATACTTGTGATACTAAAGCAACATTGTCATTATGGTCAGTGTGAACTTGTACCGTTTCGAACAACAAGCTCGCGAGAAATCTACAGTCACTCCGTTGAAACATCTTAAGTATGGAACTCGCACAAAAGATTGGATTGCTCTTGAATGCAGGAGAAACGTAAGGAAATCCTTAGAACTTTCTATATCTTCTTACATTTCGTGTTTATTTGTTACGGTGTTACAATAAATAGCATGTCACTTTAATTTTGATTGGCAAACAAGTGTATAATAATTTTGACAGCACACTTTTTACTACCTGATTAGAAGGTCCCATGTTTCATTTCATCAAGAGGTTGTGTAGCCTTCTTATTGAAGTTAATTTTAAATATCCTATATTTCTAAATTGTAAATTTGGCTTTGATGTACTTGACCCGTTCGTTGGCTTCTTCTTTTATTCTGCTAAGTAAACAATATTAAAAAGGCTTATACATGAGTCTCTCTAATAATATCAATCAATACTAGTAAATTAAATACATTATCTCAAAATAACTTCAAATGATTTCAGTTGTCACTGCTGCGAACTTCAAATAATTACGAATATTCATATAATATCGACAGTGCTGTTGTACCTATCGCTCACAGTGCTACTTGTAGACGATAATGTAAATCGTAATAGAAGTATTTCAAAACCATTCAGCGGCAATATTGTCATAAATATAGTCACAAATTTGCATAGCACACAACATACACAAGTTGTCCCTTTGAAGTGACACTGTCACTTCAGCTAATATGTAACAAAGTAACCATGAGCAAATTCTTCATGAAAGTATCGTCAAACAGGCAAACTTTTCATTAAACCGAAGTTAATAATTTTAATTTTTACACAGTGAAGACTTGGAACATTCTTGTTGTTCTTGTTATGAGGTTGGATATATTTCTCTTGTACTGTCACTTAATCAATACTGTCTTGTATATAAAATATATTTTCACGCTTACACCAATTATCTAGCCCGAAGTAAGTATCATTAAGAACTTGTGTTACGGATACTAGATAACGGACATTTTTTTTATAACTTAAAATTTTTTTTTTAGATATTTTTATAAATAAACTTAAATAAATATATAAACAACCATGACTCGCAAACAAATATTCGTGTTCATCACACAAATATTTGCCGCTACCAGGATTCGAACCCGGACCGCTTGATGTGTAGGCAGCTATACTGACCACTCCACCACGACGGCGTCAATATATGCATCGAGTCATTAAAATCTAAAATTAGATTCATTTATTTTAGTTTGTAAATTCATCATAATATGTCCCTTGTCTTTTACATAATAAGGTCAAAACGACTTTGTCGTTTAACGAATAAAGATTTGTTTTTGCTAATAACAATGGATCCCTTATCAAGAACCCCATTTATATCAAACATACAACGCCTGTGTCATTAGCAGACCACACTTCCGTGGGGCGAGTGGAGAGATATTTGTGGAATTGAAACTGCTGAATGCTTTTCACGAAGAGAGCTTACTGTGAGCCACTTAATAACTGCCTATTGTGACCGGATAGATGGAAAACCCATTATCCCTATCCGTCGTTAGTGTCAGAAAGCTAAATCAGAGGACTTTGGGATACTATCACAGAGATGGACAGTTAGAAAGGCAGACTTTCCAAACTATTGGTACAATTTATGGAAGTTTAGCCGAGTAATGCAAAAGTGTTTTATAGCTAGAATAAGTGTTTCATACTTTAGCTTTATCTAACGCCGCCGTGGTGGAGTGGTCTGTAACGCTGCCTACACATCGGGCGGTCCGGGTTCGAGTCCTGGTAGCGGCAAATGTTAGTGTGATGAACACGATCATTTGTTCATGAGTCATGGTTGTTTATATATTTATTTAAGTTTATTTATAAAAATATCTAGATTATTAAGTGTATTTGTCCGTTATCTAGTATCTATAACACAAGTTCTTCAAGATACTTAATTTGGGCTAGATAATTGGTGTGAGCGTAGAAATATATTATTATATTATTATTATTATCTAAGCAATATTAATAGATTCATATTTTTAAGATTATTAGCAATTTTAATCACACACGCATATTCCTGAGGTACCTAATTCAAATTATTACCTGAGTTAATAACTTCTTAAATTTTAAATATAAGTCTACGTATCTTACTATAAAAAAATAAGTACCTTAATATAACCATGTTTTTAAATACAACCGTTCAGAGATAATTACTAGCAAGGCCAAATAATTAACGAGTAGAATTAAGCCTTAATTAGGTACATTTAATTTTGTTCATTACTCTAAGCAAATAAATTACGAGCACGTTAAGAACATTTCCTGAAGTGAAAATGTAACTAAAGTAACAATAATTGTACGGTTGATTTGAGTTAAAAATGGAGTCTCTCAACACGTGTTTTACAACCAGAACTCGGGGGAAACTCCAGATAAAAAAATTACATAAACAGTAGATTGACACGAAAAATTACTTTTTTGTCAACAAACTTGAAAAAATTTTGTTCACGACGCAACTTCATGCAATTAAAAAAAAATCAGATTTTATAACATACATGCTTTGGCCCGTTGCTGGAGAATTTCAAATTGGAAAAGAATAAAATTATGAAATCCTTGTGAGGTTCTTTTTAAGTAAAGCTGCAGTTTAGTTTTTAGTTTCTTCAAAAACTATAAATTGTAAGTGTATTTTTTTGTCATACGAGCTTATTAAAGAAGTAGCCTACTTTAATGCCTCTTTTTTACTAAACAGCGGCTACTAAACCACTACGTCCACCAAACTAGGTGGTAGACCCATATGACAATGTAGGGTCGTCTGGGTAGGTGGGCGGTGGGCCTTTCTTATTTCTGCCGTGAAGCGGTTCGCTGTGTTTCGGATTGAAGGGAAAGGTAGGCAGTGTAATTACTGGGCATGGAAGGCATATCATCCTAGTCCCCAGGATGGCAACGCACAGCTAAGTGATTTATTTTTAATATTGCAAATGTCTATAAGCAACGGCAACCACTTAACAAGGTGGAAGCAAGCTTGTTGGCCATCTCGTCATATAATATATATTTAAAAAAAAATCACTTGGTATGGGCGCAATGCGTAATCTTTATGTGTCGACCTCGCCATTAATTTAAAAGAACAAGAAGAATATTTTTATCACATTAGGTAGGTACGTTTCTAGAAAGCAATAACATATTGTAATTATGGAAATTATCAAATATTATGGTGATATGCAATTGATTGACAAAGCTCAAAGATCATTCATCATTACTTCGACAGGTACCGATTTATCAGTATTAATTATGTTAAACATATTTTGCTCATATTTATTTTTAGCAAAGGAAGTATATTTAAATTACGTCTCTCAATCATAAAAATCTGTGTTTAGCATTTACATGAATAAGAAAGATGTTATTGTTAAATAATAGGGGTTAAAGTATGAAATTGCCGATTTGTTCCTCATTATTCATTAGTGACTAATTCCTTTAATACAATAGCTATGTCCATTTTTCTTTTTCTATTTTAAACTTCATTACATGGCCATATATGTAAAATTTTATTCTTATTTTTATTTTTTTTACTATAAATACATCTTCAAAAACAGCTCGTCCCAAGAGGTGACCGTATCTGTTATAAAAATGTGAATATTTTTTTACAGGTAAGTTTTTGACGTGACAACGTCTTATAATTCGATAGAGCCGGCTGCACGCACGAAAAAACATGACGCATGCGGCGTTACCTCGTGTAAGGCCGGCAAAACAAATGAAATTAAATTTTTCTTTTGAAAAATGCTACCATTCCATCAGTATTTTCTTAAGACGTTGTCACGTTCAACTATCGTCAGTAAACCGACTTTACAGACAACCAATTTTTTCAATTATTTTCTTTAAGTATCCTATAGCTTAATATTGTCTAAACGTACCCACAAAATTACACAAAATTTAGATTTGTGGTTCCTTAAAAAATGTCAAATATGTTTGTATGGAAAAATTAATTTTCGTTGAATTCTCTATACAAAACGGCAATTTCATACTTAAACCCCTAATATTTCTTACATAAATTATGAGCTTCTTGGTTCCTTACGTAAATCCGTGCATCTCACGAAGTTTATTTGGTTATGAATGTTGTCAGACGTGCCACGTGATTTTGGCAATGCACCTATTAAGCCGCTGCTCCATTGTGACGCACGGAGAGACTATGCACGTGTGTCAACATATTCCATAATATAAGGTAGTTGCACCTTAACTGGACATCAAATATTTGCAAACATATTTCGTTCGGATCTTAGAAGTGCAAATTTCAAAGATTTGATGAAACAATGTTTACCATAAAGACATAAGCACCAAGCACTGACAAATTATGACAGCGAAAGCATTGCCCTGGCGGCGTAGTGGTTAATGCAGCCGCCTGATTGCGGAAGATACTGGGTTCGATTCCCGCCTGGGGCAGGTCGATTTTTTTGGTGTATTTTTCGACCGACTTCAAAAAAGGAGGAGGTTCTCTATTCGACTGTATGTATTTTTTTTTTTTTTTTTTTTTTTTTGTATGTATGTTCCGCGATTACTCCGTCAATTAATTATGAATCGATTTTGAAGATTCTTTTTTCGTTAGGAAGGACATACTCCAAAGGTGGTCCCGTATAAATTATACCGAAATTGGTTCAGTACTTTTTTGTTAAAATGATAATTTCATTGGGGATGATATAATAATATCGTCCACGAACACAAAAATAATGTCAATTTTTTTTTTAACTAGCCATTACCTAATATGCAATAGTGAAATTTTGGTTAGTAGGTCCAATAGTCAACACATAAACTATGACAAATTATTTTATGAACTTAAGTTAAATAACTAGGTTCATAGTTCATTAACTTACCATTCATTTTGAATGAATGGCAGGCGTTTGTAATGAGATATAGGTCTGAGACGTGATATTATTTGTTAACCGACTTAAAAAAAAGGGGAAGTTCTCTATCCGACTGTTTTTTTGTGTTTGTTACCTGATTACTTCGTCAATTATGAGTATTACGACTCGATTTTAATGATTCTTTTTTAGGTACGTCAAGATGATAGATGGCCCGTATAAATTTTATCTATATAAATTCGACCCTTTTTGAACAAATCAGTAATAGCAAAAAAAACGTTTTAGTTAAAGTTTCAATTAAGTTTTAATGAGCGCCTAGTAGGCCTATCCGTTTTCAATAAAATATACTTTATTTCCACTAAAAATAATAAAATAAAATATTTTTAGCAAAAAAATAGGACAACCGACTTCAATGCGTACAAATTTAAACTAAAAAGTAAGAAATAAATAATATTTTTATGAATTAGTTGAAAAGAGCGTCATAGAAAACCAAGGAAAGTATTGATACACATTTATAATTCTTTATTTATAATTCATACTCCGATATATTTGGAGTCGGTGCCAGCCTAAGCAAAATAAACTTACCTAATAGATACGAACTTGATTAATCCATTTACTATACATAATAATGAATGATGAAGATAAGAAATAATCCGCCGCTCCGTGAAGTTCGAAAATTGCAAACACTATCCTCGTTGGCTAGCTGGCACCGGCTCCAAATATATCGGAGTATGAATTATAAATAAAGAATTATAAATGTGTATCAATACTTTCCTTGGTTTTCTATGACGCTCTTTTCAACTAATTCATGAAAATATTATTTATTTCTTACTTTTTAGTTTAAATTTGTACGCATTGAAGTCGGTTGTCCTATTTTTTTGCTAAAAATATTTTTTTGTTTTTTAATGTTATAAGTAAAGAAATATTCAGGAAACTATCTCGAGATCTTTTAGAGAAAGAAGTGATAAGATTACGCTATCATCGGTGTCAATTAACAAACGTTAAAAGAATCTTCAAAATGTGTTTGTGACTTGATCCGTGAGTTACGTTGGCCGTGGGTGGCTACAAATTTTATTATTAGTGGAAACGTCAACATGGGCTGACAAGCGGCCACATGCAGCTGACGTGGGCGTGGAGACCGTGCACCGTGTGCGCCGCAGTGGAACAGCGGCTTTACTGTACAAACTGAAGCGTTACTTTGCCAAGGTACTAAAGTGTTTCTACTTCTGAGCCCGAAAGTACCTCCCTGGGGATCGTATTTCTGGATTAGGATAGTTATCAGATCACAGACGCGGCAAGAAATATTACTCTGTTCATCATCATCATCATCATCATAATAGCCTTTATGATTCGACCCACTGCCGGAACACTAGCCCTGTCCTTGTGATCGAAGGAGGTTAAGGCAGTAGTCCACCACGCTAGCCCAATGGGGATTGGTGGACGGAGTAAAAGGTGATCAATACCCCTTTGCTGATCCATTAGTCACCTTCTACGACACCCATTGGAGGATATGGGTGATGCTATTCTACTCTGCTGGTATCACATGGCTCTGGTCGTTTGAAACAATATAAATAAAAAAGTGAAAGTTTAAATTAACAAATTGTATTACGAAGACATATTTCAGACCATTATTTTTTGCAGAAACAAAAAAATTGACGACGTTTCGTAGCTACTTTGGAATTATTGCGATCTTTTCGCAACTCCATTACGATGTCTACAATAATAATATTATAACACAGTTGAAACTCGATGGAATATTATTATCGAATTATTAGCCGATTAGGAAAATAATATATCTTTTTTGTAAAAATAATAATATTTTCTTGTGGCGAAACTAAAATGCCAAAAGTAATAATGAAAAATATATTGATAAAGAGCGTAATATTGGTGGAGTTCTGATAATCAAGCGCTCCAGCTTCGAATCCTTATAGGGTTTGTTGCTTCAAATTTTTGTGTCACGAATACCAACAATTGTTTACGAGTGATGGTTGTATACTATTCATTATTTTTGTAAGTCTATTAAGGGGCAATGTTAAAAGCGATAGGCTGGCATCCTGCCAATAATTTGGGGTACTATATGACCCATATTACCAGATGTGGCTTAATGTATATAGGTACTATATTGATACTATCAAACTAAACGTCTCATGTAATTTTTTAGCACAGATAATATAATACTATACTAGAAGGTGTGTAAAATAGTAATTGGTCGGTGTAGGTAACATAAAGAACATTTAAGTTTTAATATAAAAATTTAGACGAGTTTTTTTGTAAGACTTTGAATGAAATAAATTAAGCTTGCACAACAACATACATATAATAAAGAGTGTATTGATAGTGACGGTGAAAATAGATAATCTTAATGTCATTTAGCGTGCTCAATAGTTTTTGTGTGGCTAGCCGCAACACTTTCGAGTAACTGGACAAGAAAGTTATGTGATAATCCAAAGTAAATGTAACACAATTCATTAATTAAAGACATTGCTCAGTACGAAACATAACATTTTTGATTTATTTAATTTCAAAGAATAAATGTGAAATGTTTTACCACAATGCATATTTTTATATTTGTTGCATTCACTACAATAATACTGATGATGATGACCCTTTACACAATAATAATGAGTGTAAAAATTAGCATTCATACGTGAAGAAAATATTTTGTACCCCTTTAAATTTAAGAAATATTGCGCACACAGAGTAGTAGATTTGGTATAAACTAAAGTTCATAAATAGATAAAAAAAAATATTCTTTTCGCTAGACTAGGTTTAGTCCAATTTAGGAATCTGTGCAAGTTTCATGAAAGTCGGTTAGGTAGTTAATTGTGTATCACTAAGAAAACGAGTCGTTATTAATTCTAAAAAATATGCATGTTGTTTGAATCACAACTAAAACAAAAAAGAAACAAAATTGAAAATGTATCAAATCTATATAAAAAAACTTTTGTTTTCCATTTTCAGTTTTCAAGTTGCCCATATATTTTAATTATTAGGACAGACAAAATTTCATTTCCTTCGTAATACCCAAATGAATCAACTTCAAGAATTACGTAAACAAAGCATTTTTCAGGCAGATATTAATATCTGGGAATCCCTTTCGCTGAAACAAATGTAGTAGTACGAATTTATTGAGACTCATTTTTATCGCTTAATAAAAAGAAATTTAGAGAAACTGACTTTTTCTTGTGATTTTTAATAAAGATATTAACCAGAAAAAATACTGACTAGTTGGTAAAAAAATAAGAAACTATTACTTTGATTAATAACACAAATAATATAAGTGCAATCAATATTTGCCCATTGATTTTCTTAATAACAAAACGATTAATGAAATAAATCTATCAAAATTAAAAAAAAAATTTATATGTGTAAGGTCTATAATTATTACAAACCTTATTATATAATAGCCTTGTTAGATAATTATATTCCATATGATAGAAAGCAGGAGTAAGTCCAATTGTGAAGATAGCTAGCCTTGGAATGTCACGAGACTTCCAGTAGGGAACACCTGTGCTTAGGGCGTTTGTGCACTACCAGGTATTTTACTATCCGGCAGTCCGATTTTTTACGGTCCGATAAGGCATGCCATAAATGTACCGACTAGTTTGTGCACTACGCGTAACATTTTACTTTTGCCCATTCCTGGCCGTTTTTTTCCCGAGCAATCAAAAACATTTTTATGCTTGTGCACTAGTAGATAGTAGTTAAAGAAAATTATTTCACCCTGTCTCAGTTTATTGTGGTTTATGTAAAATGTCGCAATCAGGTGTAATCAGCTTTAAAAAAAAAAAAATTGTCTTCTACATCTTCGGGCGTAATAATAATGCAAACAACTGCCGACGTTCCAAGATACTCATCGTTCCTAGCGTAATTATGAATACATTCGAATAAAGACGGACAAGAGTGTACAAACCAATCATCAGTTTTTTATAACACTGCGATACCCTAACAGGGTTCATGTTTTTGTTACTGGATATCATTATTGTCATCTGAATTTACCACATGAATGCATATAAATCATTTATTTATTTAAGCCACATCGGACCGTCAAAAATCGGACTGCCGGACAATAAAATTCCTGGTAGTGCACAAACGCCCTTACAGTGCACCCCATTTCTTGATTTTGTGACATAGAAATATGTTGCCAAATTTCTAAGTTAATGTTGCAACAAACAAGACTAAAGGCACGTATTATAGAATGAGTCTCAAGAATAACCGCCGACTTGAGCGTGGTACGTCTCTACCACTTTGTGCTCGATAGAAAGTGACAAAAGGTTTCTGAGTTTAATACTGTAATACGGGATTCACCGTGCGGGTACCGGGCGTTCGCGTTGCAGAGACCCGGAGCCAGATATAGTGCCAGAGACTTGTGACCCAGGGATGCTTCCTTATGTTGCACCGGTAATACATTATGCTCGACATGACCCTTGCAGATCAAGCATTGGGGCTTGTTACCCAGGGACGCCTCCTCTTGGTGCACCGGCACTCTATTATGCTCGACATCGCCCTTACAGATCAAACAATTTTGTAACGCCTTCTGTACTTTGTAGTGTTGTTAATTAACTTCTTTAAGGATGTAGCACATGAAATAATTTTATTTTTGCGTTTACAAACGCGTAAATATTAATACTAGAAAAATGCACTGAAAAAAATCGACTTCCCGCCTGAGGCAAGTCGATTTTTTTCTGTGCATTTTTCTAGGATGTAGCACACTTATCAGCTAGGAAAAAGAACGCCTCTTTTTACTATGAATTGAATTTGAATCGGAAATAATATAAAACTAAATGGCGTTACCATTTCAATACGCTTATCTGCATTTAGACGCGTCTCACTTTATATAACTGTCTGTGTTATAAGAAAAAAACTAAACCAATTTAACTGAACGTGACTTTCTTTAACGCGGCGTACGGTCTTCCTAATAATGGTCACCACCCATATTTGAGCGTGGCGAAAGTTACTCTCGTAGCTAAAAATAATGATAAATTCATTATTTTTAAATAGTTTTCTACAATTTTACTGCCGCACTGACCAAAAAATATTACCTAAGGCTCCGCTAAACCCCTTACAGAATTACGAGCGTAATCATGTTATGTATGTCTGTATAATCCTAAAAGCTGACTATAACATTCATTCACAGTCCCCGTGCATTAATTTTTGAAACCTGGTATATCCAACTAGATTTTCGTAGGTTCGTCCACGTCCGGGGCCTCCTCATGGTGGACCCTGGTAACGTGGTGGGGAAATTTTCTCTGTGGGTGTGTGGCTTTTGATGTCAAGTGTGTCCCCTTGGCATTCGAAGTCACATGCCATCGTCGAGTTGTTTTTGTTTTCCCACCACGGCTAGTTCCGGACGGCCCTTTTTAGGGCCACGACTACGCCCGAAGTCCCCCGGGTGTGGTCCGATGGCTGCTCCCGGTGTTCTCGTCAGGAGGACGCACCAGGTCGAGCAGCCGTCAGTGGAGAAGGCGGCCTATAAGGCCAGCGTCGGCTAGAGGCCCACAGGGGCTGGCGTTAGTCAGTAGCCCCTGTGGGCTGCAGGGCACCAATTGGTGCAAGGAGTGCCTAGACGGGCAGCGTTGGGACGGTATCGGTGTAGTTGCGCTCACGTGCGCAGATCCCGAGCCGTCCCGTAATAGTGCACTGAAGGTCAGGCCGGGGAGGATGTTTAGTGGGTATGGAGGAAACGCCTTTACCTCGAGTCCCACATATCCCCTGCGGTTGGCACCACCCCGCAGGGACGATGAGTAAATGCATTTGACCTCCCCGTCAAAAAAAAAAGGGTTTTGTAGGTTCAGTTATTGTTGATATGTCAGGACCATGAGATAATATTTAGGTAATTTTTCTGAAAAAGATTGATGATGAAGTATGAGATATTTGCTGTTTTTATACTTTTGAGTATAACAGCTAAGTTTATTGATGGTAGAATCAAAATAAAGTCATAAATAACTACCTGGTGCGTATGTTTTTAAACTTCCGCTGGTGTTTTAATAGAATCTATTATGTAACAGTTACGTAAACTAATTTATCAAGAAAATGTATGACATTGTCTCATTAAAATGAACTCAAGATCCATCTTAATAAAGACTATAATTACTCACGTTAACTACCTTCTTCCAGCTGTTTGCCGAAAAGAAAGTTGATGGTAGATTAAATTATCTTTATTATTCTTCAGTTAATGTTTTTAAAAATATACTCACTGCGTGAAAATAATTGTAAGATAATTATGTGTTAGTTATAATTAAATCATGACTAAGAAATTATCAAACTATCTGTTCTAATGTAATTAAGAAAATAAATGAATAAATTCCATATATTTACTTTTGTATTGATTGCCCTATTAAATAAATAATTAATTAGTAACATGTAATGTGTATGATGCCGTATTTTACAAAATCCCTTGGCATTATCATAAAATGCCGTAATTTCGAGTCGAGTAGTCCATTTTTTGAAAATAGTAGTCGTGAAGAGTGATTGGGAGGTTCAAGGTTATTTTCTTAGAACCAAGTAAGGCGGACTAGTACAAGAGTCTAATATCCTAAGCATCTATATTTTGCCTTGAGCTTATTACTTAATGAGATTTTTACAAACGGATGACGCCGGTTGTAAAATGCGGAATCATAGAAGTCGTGTCATATATATTTAAAAATAAAGTAGGTATATATTACTTGTAAATACTTAAATAAGTAATAAAATAATCTACAAGATTTTTTTAAATAGCTTCACTGATATCAGATCTATGTAATTTATATTATTTTTATTTCTGTAAGGATATATTTTCAAATTTTTTTAATACACTTAATATGTACAAATTTATGTTATTATACTGATTTAGTGTAAGGAGTTTAGGTTAGGTTTTAGAAGGTCTATATTTATCAAACTAACTAATTATTTTCTCTAATTTTCCCTTTTTTTTCATTGGAATTATTGGCAAAAGCTACCATGTATCTTATAACTATAATTAATAATTAGTTTTTAATTTATCAATACTAAAAATACTATACAGGGTGTAAAAGACATGTGCAGTCAAACGAGAACCATGTATTCTGCTCACCGTCATAACATTTTTCTTCCTTTAGACTATACCTGGGAAATTGATAGTTACGATTTTATTGAAGGTCAAAGTCATAATTTTTTTTCTTATTTTTTTATGAAAACGTATTCTATACGTTATTTGTTAATTATTGTCCAAAGAAACATTATCATTTTTTTTAGTATTTCATAACAAAAAATGGCTTCAAAACGTTAGCGTTCAATGTATCTCACTCGATGCACACGGACACTAACGAACGGGGCCTCCGTCAAGCAAAATTAACGCGGTTTTGCGAGTTGCGTGCGAGTTGAGCTCTTTACATTGCGCGGTACAATTTGCAATTTTTTGTAACACCAAAAAATAAAAATCATTTCCCAGCAATATTTTTTTTGAAATATGTCTTATTTTGATGTATAGAATACGTGGTTTTCGTTTGACTGCTCATGTCTTTTACACCCAGTATTTGCTATTCACTAGGAAAATACTATGTTATCTTAACGAAGCTTAATCCGTATGATAACGCATGTAATATATAAAAATAGCAGTAATTCATATGCAAACTTGAAAAGCTGAAGTAAGTCAGCGTTAAATTAATTAAACGACTTAACTTTGCTACTAGTATTTTAAAAGGGATGACATAAAAAGTTAGATCAGGGTTAAATTCAGCGTTCGAATTGGACGCTTAAAAAGTTCACTAATCCTTTTAATAAAACAAATTGACTTTTTATTGAAAATATAAATAAATTAGTCGCTTAGGGTGCTCTACTAAAACAACCGAAGTGAATTAGGATCTCGATTCTAATGATATAATACTCTTTTTCCCAAGACTCGAGATAATCCTTATATGATAGATTTTTTACGCTTAAAATAAACTAATTAATTTCCACTATTACAGGATATAGATAACTAAGTTTTTTAACTATACTAATTTTGCATGTTATAAACATTTTGGTGTAAGGATAATTCCCAAGGATAACTGAGAACAAAAATAAACCACCAAAAATAGAAGGTCCAAATCCTTTTTAATGGGAAATTAATTAGTAGTACGTGTCCTATTTCCCGTTAACGATGTAAAAAGATTGAAATATGCATTTTCAGAAGTTAATCGTGAAAAATATTCGGGGTTAAATTTTTGAGCTTAAAAGAACTCAGCTTGAATATGTTTATTCTTCTTATTATATGGTCCAGAAGATGTTTCTAATTGACAAAAAGATAAAAAAAAACATTTTTATAAACACAAAAAAAAAATCAAAAAACATAAATATCTCAACTAATATTCGAAAACCTTTCTCAATATGAATAAACCTTTCTAGGTATTAAAGTTTCAATTTAAAAAGCAAAAATAAAGTAATACCGATAAATTAATCCAGAGTTTTCACACTGAGTTATTGTTAGTCATTCTAAGTCAAAAGCTTACCTTCTGCACACAAATTCACAAGCACAACACAGCACACACACGTGACCGACTCCCGCGCAGACGCGCGCGCTCTACCGACATCAAAGGCTCACTGTCTGAAGCTTCGCTGCCTTCGCGTGGACCTTAAGCATTATGCAACTCTGTAGTTTCGCATTCGCCAATAGACGATGTACGACGAAAAGGTTATACTAGTGTCACAGATCATGCGTTTTGCGAAAGTAATTTTCACATGCTTTTTTGACAGTAGCTTATTTTATAATCAGAAGTTTTCTGAAGCCATGCATGATAGTGTTGCAACCTGTCACTATTTTGGATCACTACATGTATAATACTGCCAGATGTGGCTTTATGAGTAACGAAATACTACCCAAAATTCCGTTCATCCCTTTCTGGATCACTAATAACTATAACAGTATATTGTTGATTGATGTATTCACAACGATAGATATCTTACTTAACCGAAGATAGAGACTAGTGACCTTGGCGTCATTGAGTACAGTACTGCAGTTGCATCACTAAAAAGAAATACCTATTGATTTTTCCTATCAAGGTGCTACTTTTTCTGAATATTTAAATAATTAATTTATCTACAAAATGAATAAAGTTTTGTGAAAATAGCTACGTATAGTAGTTTGCGAGCTCCGTCACTTATTTATTAGTTTTTTTATGTGCTAAAATGTGCATTAATTATAATAAAATTTATTTTTTTATAAACTTAGTCTAAATAACATAGTGAAATTTAAGTAAATAACAAAAATAAAGTGATACAGAAGATAATAATGATTTGATACAAAGTATTACGATTACAAAAAATTTAAGCCGAAGAGTTCTTAATTAATTAGACACTTAAAATAATGCGGTGCTGAGCTAATAAATGTTCTCATACTAATTCATTGTGTAAGTAGGTCTACCTAATCCAGTTTCAAACGTTTAATTATTCAAAATTTACAGTTTTATTGTTAAAGGTCGTAACACACTTAACAGCTTGAAAAGGAATGACTCTTTTTTTACTGGCTACGGATCGTAGCGTATTGTCTAGTTTTTATAGTAGAGACGAGACAAGGTTCCGAGCTAATAACTTTGGTACGACCTTCACGCATGATGATGGTTCAAAAATTGCATATCCCCTTAACGCCTCCTTAAGTTTCATTTATTGATTAACGTTTGAAGAAATCAATACTTATTTTATCAGCCTTAGGTTAGTTTCCGCCCGAGAAAAATTTCATACAAACATTTATCCCCTGTTTTACCCCCTTAGGGGTAGAATTTCCAAAAATCCTTTCTTTGTGGATGCCTACACAGTATAAGGTATCTATTTACAAAATTTCAAGTCTCTATGTAGTCTGTGCGTTTCGTGGAAGTATTCGTGCAAGGGTTCCCATGGTCCCGTCCGGCAGTGACACATCCGCGGCCGGCGCATTCTCCTCGTCCGATGACGGGGAGGAAGTGGCGATCATAGATGTTTTCGCGCCAAGGTGCATGTGAGGGGCATCGTTGGGTTTTAGTGGATAGGCCCTTTAGTAGGGAGAGTCCCACATAACGTTCATGCCACCCCTGGTATGACGTATGCGTAACGCATTTACCAACGTTAAAAATAAGGTAGTCTGTGCGTTGATATCTCAGTCAGATAAATTATACATAGAATAATGATTTCAAAACCGTATCTAATTTTATTCTGTGTCTACATTTATTTTTTTATACTATGATATGGCAAACAAGCTTGCGGCCCACCAGTAACACCAGCTAAGTGGTTACCGTCGACTATAGACACTTGTAATGTTAAGGTTAAATCACTTAACACTGCAAGTGCGTTGCCATCCTGGGGACTAAGATGATATGCCTTCCATGCCCTAGTGATTACACTGGCTACCTTTCTCTCCAATCCGAGACGCAGCGAACTGCTTCACGGCAGAAATAAGAAAGGCGGTGGTACCTACCCAGTCGACCCTACATATGGGTCTACCCATAGATATTTGAAACTGTAGATCAGCAATGTAAAAGAGAAAGAGCATAGTAACGCGTATATTAGAGCGAGATAGATAGACGAGACCATTTCACGTACACTCAGGGGGCCTAAAGAGGCCTGTCAGTCACGTAGAAAAGACAACAACTGTCAGACTGCAGTACTATTTTTCATGCACCCATGCGCATTACGCACACATCGGTGTATTTGTTGGTCTCACCCTAGTCGATTCATTGCCAATCTATACACGTCAGTAATAATAAATGGGTCTACCACCTAGTATAGATCTGTCTGTGTAGAATCTATTTAGCCTGTCGACTCGCAATATCCAAGCCCAATTACAAAGGTAGGCTTAAGAATTTGCTTTATATGTGGTTCTACAGATTAAAATATCACGTAATAATATAATTATAATATGCTGTACTATGTAATTATTCGATGTTGTTTATTTGTTTTATAAAAAAGTTGCTGTAAGTAATACGTGTCAGTAATGACAGCTGACCTTAAGTAGCTGACCCGTAGAGCCTTAGATAATCTAAGCAGAGAGCTGACCTTTCAGCTGACCTGTTATGCCTTGTCAATTTTCTTATAACTAGGCATGGGGTCGGTTTTTCCAGCCTACGACTATTTTGCAATTTTTTTCATAAAAAAATATTATAAGAACACGGCAAGTTGGTTTTTGATCTGTTTTCTGATTACCAATAGGGATGTTAAATTTTTTACCATTATTTAATCAGAGAACATTTAATTTTAAGCTAAGATGTCTTGCATTCACATTTTTAAATTTCGGTGGCTAAAAAACGGTATATTCAAAATTCTCTGCGCGTAAAGGTAGCATTCGGTTCTTAGCGACCGCGACCCGCGATCTCGTCCAGGTCGCGCGACCCACTGCTTAGTATGGATTTATATGGAACACTAAACAAATCCGGCGACCGCGTCGCGCGACCGTTGGGCGTGGCTAGAGAGCGACGCGGCGACCGCGACCCGGTCGCATCGGAGGCAGTGCAGTCACGCGACGCGTGCGGAAGCATAACCAAATGGCGGCGTTTTCACCGAACGAGGATGAGATGTTATTAGAGCTAGTAAATAAAATCCCACCTTTATATGATGTTATCTCGTGATGTGAAAATTTAGTCAATCTTCATCCTTTTTTCCGGAAGCATAGATAATAACATAATCATAATATCATCATTTTCTTCATCCTCCAATAGCTGCAGAAGAAGTTTTTTCCTAGCTGCGGATAATTGTCCGACATATTGTACAGCAATAGAACACAACCGTCACCCATGAAAACTGCGGGAAGAGTGGAGATGTCGCCGTCGCGGTCGCTGGCATCGGAAGGCTATGGGTCGCCCCGCGACAGGCGACCATGGTCGCGTCGTTTAATGGTCGCAGTCGCGCGTCGCGGTCGCTAAGAACCGAATGCTACCTTAAGCTTTCGTTTAACATATAATCTATCGTGGGGTTCTTTCAAGTACTAATATTGAACATCTCCTTTGAAAACTAACTTTTGGGTGGTCCGTCTTTGGTGTCTTTTTACTTGAATTTGATTCCTTAATTTCGGCAATAATAGTTTATTCACTACGAGAATTTAGAAACTAAATCTAAATAAAATCTCTTTAAATATTAGCATGCTTTTAGAATGTAACCAAAAACAAAAGGCAATCTAATGTTTGTCACGAAGCCAACTAAAGCTAGTACTCACTAAGAGCAGTCATGTTTGATGTATGTAATGTAATAGACTTACGGCTAGTTGCACCAAGTTTTCATTTTTACAATTTTGCAAAAAATAAATTAAGCTAATTCTTAAGATGGACTCTACTATTTTTAAATATAGGTACGATAATTTTTTAGGAAATTGTAAAAACAGCTATAATAATAATGCAACCGTTCGTTAGATTCAGTACTCTAAATTTAACTACTTTTTCCTCCTACTCTGCTCCCAATTTATTTGTGGTCGGGACAGAATGTCTTTCTATCGATATCCTGTTAAAGTACACTGCAATCAAATTAACAGACGAAATGACCGGTACATAAATAAATTTAAGGTTCCGTTTTCACAGCTAAAAATATTTTCCTCGGGTCCCCATGTTATTGGTAGTAAAAATCTATAAAAATCTACCACTCTAGAAGTATTGAGAAGGAAATATTATTTATTGAGCGACTAAAGATGCTCTTGATAGATAAGTTATTAAAGTATTGAAGAATTCTTCAACGATAAATTTGAATATGCCAATGTACCTAAATGATAACAATGTAATTAATGTGTCTCTTATAATTTATATTTATTTTTGTTATATTATTTTAAAATATGAATGATTTGTCATCTCCGAGTTTGTAATTTAGTTAGTACCGAATTAAAAGAACTTGCAATAGCTCTAGCGCTATACTAACGTTTTGTGCCCAGACAGGGTGTCACATATCGGTCTAATTTAATTTAATGTCATATTTGTAACATGTGACTTGCAATAAACGTATTGAATTGAATTGAAAGTTTTGGCATTATTTTTTACGGCCGTGTCCCTGCCTAACACCGACCATCCTTGGGGACAACCGCATGATTGCAACGCCATTGACCTCCCAATCTCCAATGAAAAATATCTCTGATGTTTGGAAAAGTAAGAAAGGGGAATGCCTATTCTCTATACAAAAAAATGCCCATGATGTCCAAAGATGAATTCTACATCAAATTATAGTAAGAATAAATAAAAATCCAAAACTATTTAATTTATCACTCAAAAACTAGGGAGAATCTAGTTTAAATTTTTTAAATTTATATAATAAGTTAGGTTAAGTCAAATAGGTAGTTCCTCAAGTCGACGGTCCCTAAGTATAATCACATAACTGAAAATAGTAAATTTTACAGGAGAGCGATTCAAAGATTTTAGATTTGTTTATTGATCTGTAACTTTTAAAGTATATAACCAATGGTTTCCAAAATTGGCAAGTAAACAGAAGATTCATGTAGGAATGTTATGAATATATATTTATTTGAATTTTTATATTATATATATGTTATATTGCAGTTACTGATTTTTACTTCGAAACATACCAACCACTTAATTATTCAAGTGGCACATACTGCATTTTACATGGGGAATTACTTAATGGCAAACGATGTAAATGGTATTTAATTATTTTGTTGCCGGAAAAGTTATTATTTTATTTACAGATACGGGATTAGACAAATGAATAATAACGATGAATTCTAAATTAAGTTTTATTAGTTTAGGTATCACAATCAGCATAACAATCATAATTTCTTAATAATATTATCTAAACCATAAATCAGTCTCAAAAAACAAGTGAAAACAGTAAACTTAATTTAAAATTAAAATAAAGTTAAATTAACAATAAGAATAAAAATAACAGTTTTTATTATGAAATAACTATGCCAAAAAATATTTCTTAAAGAAAGAAGTAGATAGATACATCAAATGTATATAAGGTGTCAAAATAACATATAATAAAAATTTAAAAATCTCTAACTTCTTATTTATTATATAATATTTTTATCTAATAATAAATTCTATAATGTTCTCATTATTTTTAATTTGGTAAAAAGTAAATAAATAAGAGCATTAATCTTTAGTCATTCCTATCTTAAATAGGTGAGTTTACTGCATTAGCACTGTCATTACTACGCCAAAAAGCCGTAGAACCCATATTATTACGAGCACACCCTTAGTCTCTCCTTCTACTTCTATTAATTCTGTAATATCTGAATTGATTTTGCCTTCAGTATCCTCAATTACTAATGCAGTGAACTCACCTTTAGCTACAATACCTGAAGAATCAGTAAATAGTCCCTACATAGCAGATGTAAAGGAAGTGTCCAATGACGATGTATTTAACTCTAAAGTATTACTCGATGGCAAAAATTGGTCAAAAAGTGATAGCAACGATAAAATTTTGTGGTCTAAAATAAGAGAGATTAAAGTAGACAAAAAAAAAGCCGTAAAGCATTTCGCTGTGTTTCGGATTGAAGGGAAAGGTAGCCAGTGTAATTACTGGGCATAGAAGGCATATCATCTTAGTCCCCAGGATGACAACGCACTTGCAGTGTTAAGTGATATGCCCTAATATTGCAAGTGTCTATATGCGAAGGCAACCACTTTTTTTTTGTCTACATTAATCTCTCTTATTTTAGACCAAAAAATTTTATCGTTTCTATCATTTTTTGACCAATTTTTGCCATCGAGTAATACTTTAAAGTTAAATACATCGTCATTGGACACTTCCTTTACATCTGCTATGTAGGGAATATTTACTGATTCTTCAGGTATTTGAGCTAAAGGTGAGTTTACTGCATTAGTAATTATGGACACTGAAGACAATCTCAATTCAGATATTGCAGAATCAATAGAAGTAGAGGAAGAGACTAAGGGTGTGCTCGTATTAATATAGGTGGCTTTTTGGCGTAGTAATGACAGTGCTTTTTATATTAGACGCCGGTGTCTTTGATGTATCAAACTCTAAATCAGTCTTATTTGATTCTCCAATCATTGGTGCCAATGAAGAGTCAACTGTGATAAGATAACTGTTGCTACAGATAACAAACTCAAGTTGGTAGTCATTCTAAGATCCATTGTTTTCTATAGTTGAAATAGAAGGAAAAAACAAACTTATGTTTTTATTAAAATGATGTTAAGAATTTTCTGGTTCAAGGGCAATAATATCTTCAGTATGAGAAATTGTATCAAGCGGCTCATTCATTTCAAAACCTGCAACTGTATCATTTAGTGGACCTGAAAAACTAACAAAATAATTATCCTAAATAATAAATAATAAGATCCTATTACGTTTCACATATACAATTAAGTAACTACTTAGTATTCCAAAGAATGTAATTTTATTACCTATGCCGTACAATTAAGTAACTACCATTTACTCTAAAAATAAAATAATATTTCCCACGTACAATTAAACAACTAGCGTTTACTCGAAAATTTTAATATTATTTCCCACGTATAATTAAGTAACTACCGTTTACTCAAAAAATGCAATTTTATTTACCACGTACAATAAAGTAACTTCCACATATAAGTTTAACAACAATCTGGTTACCGGTGTATATTTAACTATCTGTCATATCGTGATATTTACAAGGGATATTCACTTATATAACTGTTAAATACAGCGCTGCCATACTTAATGACTAAATCAAAGCATTTTTGTATACTTTTATGTACAAATAATATTGCAAAAGTTTATAAAGCTAAGTATGAATTATTTGGACATCAAATATTTTCAAAAAGAAACTTACCTCATAGTGGCCTTATTCGATCTATACGTTTCTGAAGTGGATAATCACTTATTTTCTCGTCTAGAATAGGTATATTTAAAGATCTGAACATTTTCTTACTTCTATAGCTCCTTTCGGCAAGATTCCACTACAGCATGAGCGATGTGACTGCACCGTCCGAGTAAAAGCTCGTAACTGACGCAAGCGGTGTGCAGGATGCCTCCCGTGCATTGACGCCCCGACGTATCATTTATGTTGTGGTACTTCGATATCATTACGACGGAAAATATAATTTAAAATGCAGTTATAGCATTTAACATACTTCTAATTATTGAACTTTTTCACTTTTTTCTTGCATAAACCGATAGAGTTACTTCTTAGGAAGACAAAGAAACAAAAAACTGAAAATCAACCAAGTGCCAGATCTGGGATTATACTTAGGGACCGTCGAAGTCAAGCCAGCGCGGGTCACCAGCGTCGGAGCAGCTCGGCTCCGCCTGCCGATCATAGGGGGACATCATTGCCATGGGCCGCACAGAATATTGGTAAAATAGAATGACCGACACCGGAATACCACAAAATACTAATAAATTAAATATTCAATTTCATCCTAGTAAAACAGATAAAAGATTACTGTTATTATTCATATTTTATTTTCAATAGAATTTAGCGCTAATTACGGTTTTAATGCATATTTTTAATATAGTTCGAGTAAATATTAATACAACAATTTGATCGCTGTTAATTTTAACTCGGACCGAGCTCGGACTGCATGGAATTGGATGCAATGTCAGACAAACAAAATGCATGACACCAAAAACAACACAGTAAAAAATACTAATTCATAATTTTTTTCCCCCTAGTTCAACAGATTAAAGATTACTATCATTATTCATATTTTACTTTGAATAGATTTTAGCGCTAATTATGGTTTCTGTACATTTTGGGCATTAAATGGGCATTGTCCTTTAATAATTAAAACTTAATTTGATGTTACTTGAAAAAATACACAGAAAAAAAACTACAAAATTGTAAATTTTATGTAACCCCCGACATAAATTTATAGCTAAGACCCATCTCGATCACGTCAAACAAAAAGTTTAGGAACTACGATGCCACAGACAAACACGCAGACATACAGACACACAGATACACAGACAGGTCAAACTTATAACATCCCTCTTTTTGCGTCGGGGGCTAAAAATCAACCTCGATCGATTTTTTTTCAGTGTATTTTTGCTAGTATTAAAAATATTTACGCATTTCTAAACGCAAAAATTATTTCATTGATGTTACTTTGCATAGGTACTGCTTTCAATGAGTACTCTGCTTATAACAGTTAGCCGCACTAACAATGTAACGGCACATCCAAAAGTAAATATCAACTTTTTGTGTCTACCGCTTTGTAAGAAAATTGTCCGCGATATGTTTTTGTTATAGAATTTGTGGCCGTTTTACGAGGTCCGTTAAACGGAATGTTTGGTAAGCAGCGTGTGGCACTAAGCTTGACTGATGGGTGAATATTATTTTTACATGTGACGGCTATTTATTATAAAAATGATAACAGAAAAAAGGAAAAGCTGATGTCGTAATATACAACGTGTAAAAAATAATAATTTAGACAAAAATTGACCCAAAAATAATCAAAACCTTTTAAGTAAATACAAATAAAATTGAGTTTAAAGGTAATGGTTCGAAAGTTGAACAAAAATCTGCATCACACAACGACCTATTTCAAAATGAAAGCGTCTGAAATGAATTAATTTACAATTAGTCGTTGCTTGTGGTTACCATTTCAATATCGCAGAAGCAGTAACTCTGTTACATACCCCGACGCAAATGTAAGGTGTTATAATTCAGTTTGGAGTATGTTGTGAGTCTGTGTGTGGAATCGCAGCTTCTAAACGTATAAACTGATTTTCATTATGGTTTTTGTTTGTTTAAAAGGTGACTTGATCGAGACTTTTCTTAGTCATGATACTGAATATAGTTCTAATATCGTCTATTCTTTCTAGTGTTTTTTTAGAACAATATCTATGTACGATTTTTAAATTTTAAATTAACCAAAATTATAACCATCAACCAGTTAAGGTGCGACCACGTAAGCGACGTCAGAACCATTAGCTAAGAACAGGGCGATTTGTCAAAACTTTCTCTGGCGAAGCTACTTTGTCATGTGTCTTCAACAGTTTCAATAAACAAACAAAACGATTTCCTTATAGTCTAAGATCCGAATTAGAAGCGATCTTCACCCATCTGTTTAATGCCTGAAAAGTATTTTATATCAAATTTAGTATATTGAAAAATATACCGCGAGTGGGTTGGTTAAAAAATTCCTGGCTAAACTATCATTGGCTCAGCTTTATAATGCAGGTATACATACCGCGGCAGCGGCTGGCAAAACGACTTTTTTGTAATTTACTGCAGAGCTATCACAATTCTTTGATGTCTTTTGGAATATTTAATTAAATTTTTTCAATTTTTTTGCCAATTTTGCAGAAGTTTTTGTATTTCTTGAAGATTTCATAGTATTTCGAACGTACGAATTCCTTTTTTTTTCAAAACCTGCATAGGTTCTGACAGTTAAGAGATCTATCTGGGTGGGGTTAGGCGGGCTTGCCCGCCTCCCTCCTGCTCGCAACTCCCCAAAAATCTCTACACTGTTTAATAAAAAGTAACTTTTAATTAATAATAGTTTCGCCAGGATTTTTTTTAGCCAATGAAATTTATAAAATACTTCTCATCTACTAAACAGATGGGTGAAGATTGCTTCTAATTCGGATCTTCTACTATCAGTGCAAAACGAGCAAACACGCACATCCGCAGACCTTTTGTCCTGACCACTTACTTGGATCAATATTTGATTTCCTTAGATACGATTTTCTTGAAATGAGGGACGCTTGGCCTGCTCTTATATAAATTGAGATGACGGACTATCGATAATATCAAATATATCAATAAAAAGGTTGTAAGGCGCTCATTGACTTTCAATATCGATATCTAGTTCTGAGGCTAGCCATACCATACATCACAACTTAGTAGGGAATATGTATGACAATTGTCTATACGATAATTATATATAATTATATATAATTCATAACACGCCATCTAGTCAACTAGTACTTAGGTACGAACAACGATAGTTATAATAAGTTTTACTAAACTTGTTGTTGTAACCTTAAGGGAGAAAAAAATGGTACCATGCAATTTTAGAATACTTACACAACAAATAAGTACGAGAACATGTCAAAATTTGTACAATAGTATATTAAAAAAAACTTAAAGAATGTCTTAGCAAAATAAGGTGACATTATTCTGAAAGTACTGAAAGTATTTTAATAAAACTTTATTAATTTTTAACCGAATTCAAGAAAGGAGGAGGTTCTCAATTCGATTTTATTTTTTTGTTTATTACCTCATAACTCTTTACTAGGTGTACCGATTTTGACGATTCTTTCAACCTTTGGAAGCTGGTGCTTGTTATGTGGTGCCTCTCAAATTCGATCGACATCTGACGATTAGTTTTTGAGTTATCCATAATAATGTCTATTTAATTCATGTCGATGATATCGTAATAGTACTATTCCTTGTGTGTCAAGATCTCTTTATCTGAAGTTTCCTGAAAATTTATATGCTTGAAATATAAATAAATAAATTATTTTTAAATTAAAGTAAAAAGGGGAAATTCTTAATTCGACTATCAGTTTTTTTATGTATGTAACATACATAAAAAAAACTTATAGTCGAATTAAGAATTTCCCCTTTTTTAAAGTCGAATAAAATATTAAAATCTACACAGTTATCAACAAACAATTTAGTTACGAGTCAAAATGTTATTTCAAGTTATCGATGCTCTCGACGTTTAATCGATGCCGACTTTTTGACGTACAACACTGTCGGGATATAATTTAGCTTTGTTATTTTTGGAACAGTTAGAGTAATATTTGGTTTCCTTTATTTGCTCTCGGCAATGATATTATAGTAAAAACTATAACATATCATTGACTTTAGGTATATGATAAGGGAAAACAATAATTCGACCTGCTCGATGTTACTTTTGCTTAGGGGAGAAATTTATTGTATTCGTTTTAAGAGGTCTTTATTTGTTTTTTTATAAAAATGTCCATATTGACCTCATTAAACTATTATTCCTATTTTTTCAACTACCAAATTGTATTCATAGTAATCACTCTTAATAATTTTGTTCTCATACTTTTTTTCTCAATTTTTTTTTCCTAATCGAATTCGATTCCTATCGAAACTCACAACAGACAGTTCTCATATTTTTTATTCATATTGTTGTTACTTAGAATAGTCTTAACTCATTTTTTTAACTGTTTCCTTTACAGCAATCAGTTTTTTTTACTTGAAAATATTTTTTTAGTATAGAATTTTTCAGGAAAATATCTCGAGATCCTTTAGACAAACAAGTTGTAAAATATTAATGATATCATCGATGTCAATTAAATAGGCATTATTAGAGGTAGTAACTCAAAAACTCTTCAGATGTAGCTCACATTTCAATAGGACCACACTATAAAAAGAATAAAGAGCATAAGATAACAAAAATTAAAAAGAAACAAACAGTCGATTTGGGAATCTCCTCCTTTTACAAAGTCGGTTAAAACAAACTAAAACATGTTTTATTTCGTCTGAAACATTGAAACTGTATATCACCCTAGTTCGATTCAGAGTTTTTATATGCATAAAAAGTTTGTGTCTGTGTGTTTCTGTTGTATGTGTATTTTATGTGCGAAAAGAAAGAAACAACCACCAAAAAAAAAATTAGAACATTTCTGACCGACTCTACATTAGTAAATAATCATACATAATTATCATGATCACCCGTGAAAATATGTCAGACTACCGCAAACATGATGAGTTTAGTCAAGTAATTAATAACTTCAGAAGTTAATAAATTGGATTCTCGTGCGGGATCGGTATGACGGATGACTGCGGCTTTAGGTAGGGGGACAGATGGCGTAGCCATCGGGCTTAAACTGCGAAGAGTTTCACCAAAAAATATTTTTAATTAAAAAAACCGCTTTCATAACAGTACGAGATATAAAAATTTTGTTTCAAAAATATGTTTTTTTTTATTGAGGTCGGTCCCAAATACATGTGATAGCATTTATTCCAAATATTGAGGATGGCATCGACCTAAAAAAAATTTAGCACAATTTTTATTTCGCCGTTTTTTGTCCTATAAGCGGATTTTTATAAAAAAAAACTTACAATTTTATTTTAGTATTGTAAGAATAGAAATTTTCAGGAAACTATCTCGAAATCTTTTAGACAAACAATTAATAAGCTTGCGATATCGTCGATGTCAGTTAAATAGGGATACCTGACTCTTAAAGACTCGTCCGACATCTGACGATCAAATCTAATCGAGATTTAATCGAGACCACGTGTCAAGCAACAGCTTTCAAACGTTATAAGAATCTTTAAAATCATTACACCCAGTAAAGAGTTATGAGGTATGTTAAATTATAACACACATAAAATTAAAAGCGCCTCATACATACTCGGCGATCTTAAGTACTCTTGACTTGGGTCTTTTTCCAGACGCTTTCGATTTAATCAATAAACTACTAGGGACAAGAAAGACCTAGACATCCTTGTCCCTTATTTCGGTTCACTTCTGATTCATAGTTAGGTCCAATTATTTATTTCCGCCAATCTACTTTCGTACATCCTTTCATTTGACCATTTGAGCATTCTCATTCATCTTTTAAAATCATCTTAAAAACTGTACAAAAAATCTTTTAATGTGTCATAGTAAATTATATGAAAAGCAAACATACTTTTCCAATATACATATAGATGGACATAGTTTATTATTATTTACACTTTATTCAAACTATTTCTTTTCGCAATATTTATTGATGTTAACTTAATCAAAAAAATGTGATAAGTAACATACAACAAGCCATTTCCCAAAGGCAATAATTAAAAGCGGGCACAACCATCAATTCTGTAGCAAATGCAAATTTAATCTAAGTCTGCGAACACAAAAAGGTACTCAAAAATTACAGACATATAAGCATCAAAACCGTTAAATAATACATGGACGCCGTATTGGACTCTAAATCCTTTAGATTTAAATGTGGAAATGGTTCGTTAAAGACACAAAAGTTCCGCACTAAACGTCATAGTGAAAGGCCAAGAATGGCACTTGCTTTCGATTCTCGTGATTACGACATCATAACCGGTATTTAACGAGGCATGTGGTACACACATCAAATTATATTTTCATCTCGAATCAAATTTTTTATGACAGCTAAATATGCCCTTTACGTCGATTTATATAAAAAAACGTGAGCGGTCGGGGGACCCCAAAAAGAACGAAGTTTCTTACGTGTTTTCTTCAAATCTGTGTAATAAGTTCCGATCATTGAGGGAGGTAATGATGAAGGGAGTGAATTCAGAGAATTCACTCCCTTCATTATTGGATTACCTGGAATCTGTTTCCCTCTGGGGTAAAGCTTACTTGGTTGGACTCAATCCCTCCAAAACACTTGTCTTTTTTCGGCGAAACGCAGTCCACTCTATCTGTCCCCAACTTTCCGAAATGTTTCCGTGCCGATTAACGACCATCTTGAGCTCTTGGGTAAAGATATCTCCGCCAACCTCAATTTCGGTCGCTACATCGAGTCCATTGCTGAAAACCGCTGCCAAAAAACTTAGCCTACTTCTTAAGCTCAGACTATATTTTTCATTTGAGCAGCTCTTAAGCCTTTATCGATCGCAAGTTCCAGTCGCAGCGAGGGCTTTTAACCTTATGTTGTCGACACTCCTCCAATTCGCACGAAGCGATTTGCTTCCGCTTTCATTTTGCGAACAGCTAAGGAGTGCAACTCTTCGCCGAGGTCTGTTTTCCCGGATCAGTATAATCTGGACATCTTTAAGGTCAGAGTGAACAAGCATCTTCTAGACCACCTTAGGCCATATCATCGCTTTCCATCAAGCGTGATTATTGTCAAACGCCCCGCCTATTGGAGTGAACTTAGAGGACAGAAATCCTCTAGGACTTTGTTTTCTACCGTTTTGAAGATACTTGTCGGCTTCTATCTTCTAGGGGACTCGGTTTGGAAGGGACAGGTAAAATAAAACTTATAGACTCATTTTTATAGGTATTTGTTTTTTTTACGTTTTCCACAAATTTATTTAAAGAAAATTAAAATTTACATCATAAATCAATCAAACTTTACTTCCTGCAACTCTGGTCAAACAGTATAGAATCACTGATTTAAAAACTTACTGTTTTACAGCATGCCGCCGATAAATAAAACAGTATTTCTTTAAAAAAATAACGAATATCAAGTTATGTCAAGACCATGTTATGTCATATGCATCGAACATTTAGGAAACACATTTTATTTATTCTTAAATAATACATTATTTCTATGAATGAAAAAAGTAACGCTACTCTACACTATTTTTAGAATCTTCTTATTTTTAACCCGGCGTTATTGTGGCGGGAAAAAGGTACGTAGTCGTTCAGGAGGGTCATTATGACCCTGTAATGATTTTACGTGATATAACAAAAACTATTTATTTTGTATGAATGAATCTTTAATATTTTCAAGCTTATTTACTTACCAATGGACAATTTTGAAAAAAAATATATAATTTAAATTTAATCAGTTTTATAAATTTTTTTTAAACGACGTTTAAGTTGGTAACAAAACATATTTGTCATATTCTTCAACTTAAAAAAATCAATGTATTTTTTTTAAATTAAGAATATAATCATATTTAATTTTTAATATGGCACTTTTGAAATTAAATAATGGCAACATTATGAACTTTCTTATAATCAGTTGTTTTTTCGGGTTTTCACTAAAGTTATTACAGTATGAAATCAGATCGTCGCTACATACAAACTTATGACAAGCCTTAAAATATGACTAATCTTTCTGTCTTTTTTATAAGGACAATCTTGGATGTTTTTTTTTTATATATTAGGTTGGGGAAAAAGTCTTTTCGCATTATAGTATGTATAAACTTGTAATAAAATCTCTTTGGCTATACTATTTGTATCTGGCTGGTTTTGGTATCATTGAAAGTTTAAATTTTAAAGAACATAATTCCAAATTCAAATTAGGAAAATTTGTGATTTTCATTTGTTTTTCGTACCGCCAAGATGAGTGAATCTAATGAAGAAATTCGATACATTTTAAAATTTTACTACAAAAAAGGTAAAAATGCAACGCAAGCCGCGAAAAAAATTTGCGATGTTTATGGACCTAGTGCAGTGTCTGTGAGAGTAGCACAAATTTAGTTTAAGCGTTTTCAATCCGGAAATTTTGATGTCAAAGATGCACGTCGCTCTGGTCGCCCTATTACAGATAAAATGGATGCCATTTTTGAAAAAGTGGAGCAAGATCGGCATGTCAGTAGTTACGACGTAGCTGAAGAACTGGGAATTGACCACAAAACAATTTTGGCGCATTTGAAAAAAACTGGGTACACAAAAAAGCTCGACATTTGGGTACCTCACGAGCTCACTGAAAGAAACTTAATGAACCGTGTACTCATTTGTGATTCTTTATTACGACGTAATGAAACCGAACCATTTTTGAAGAAGCTGATAACTGGTGATGAAAAGTGGATCACGTACGACAAGAACGTGCGAAAAAGGTCGTGGTCAAAGGCCGGTCAGGCTTCACAGACTGACAAACCCGGGTTAACTCGCAACAAGATGATGACAACATCACCTTGATAATGCCCTTCCCATCCCACCACACACACAGGTGTGTGGTGGGATGGGAAGGGCATTATTCATTATAAGCTGTTACCACCAGGCAGGACCATCGATTCTGAACTCTACTGCGAACAACTGATGAGATTAAAGCAAGAAGTTGAGAGAAAGCGGCTGGAATTAATCAACAGAAGGGGTGTGGTTTTTCATCATGATAACGCTAGACCTCACACATCTTTAGCCACTCAGCAAAAATTAAGAGAGTCTGGCTGGGAGGTGTTAATGCATCCGCCGTATAGTCCTGACCTTGCACCTTCAGATTTCCACCTGTTTCGGTCTCTTCAGAATTCTTTAGGCAGTGTCAGGTTAACATCACGAGAGGACTGCCAAAACCACTTGTCGCGGTATTTTGACCAGAAGTCCCAAAATTTCTATAGCAATGGGATCATGTCCCTACCTACAAGATGGCAAAAAGTTATCGAACAAAATGGTACCTATATACTTTAGTTAAATGTAAATAAACTATATTAAAAAATGTTTTGAATTTTCTTAAAAAATGCGAAGAAACTTTTTCCCCAACCTATTATAAAAAGACCAAGCAAATAACTCTATTCCACCTGATGGTAAGCAGAAGTAGAGTCCAAATGCGAATATAGCTGGCGCGAGAGATAAACTGCCGCGCTAGCCACCCACGCCTTGCTGACCTGCAAGGTGCTTCTTCACGCCTCTTTTGGATGACCCAGGATTATAGGAAGGAGGGAACACGTGTGCTGGCAATGAATTCCATTTCTTGATTGAGCGACAAAGAAACGAGTTGCCTAATTTCTTAGTTCGCGTTGGAATGGTAGCCACAGTTTGTCGGTGACAACGTAGACCAGCACGCGTAGTCCTTAAAAGGAAGGGAGATGGTGAGCACTCGCCGTGGTACAGACGGTAGAAAGCGCTCAATGACGCAACATTGCGACGCAATTGGAGAGGCTCAAGGTGTTTAGTCACCTCTTCGTCGCCGATGATGCGGGTCGCGGGACGCTGCAACCTAACCAAAGCATCGAGTAAGTACTTGGCAGAGCCATCCCACAGGTGCGAGCAATACTCCACGCAGGACCGTACTTGTGTCTTGTATAGCAAGCAAAGTTGATTTGGCGTGAAGAAACGCCGCACCTTGTTCAGGACTCCGAGTTTCCGTGAAGCTGTTTTTATCACGCTTTCGATGTAGTCCTTCGGATTCAAGTCACTGTGAACCTCCATACCGAGCAAGGTGATACTGCTCTGTAGCGTAAGTGTTGTGCTCTGGAGAGAGGGAAGGGAAAGGAATGGCGACGTTTTAGCCGTAAACGCGCACACCTGAGTTTTCTTGGCATTGAACTCTGTTCTTTGCCTTCCAGAAATGTTTAACAGAGGGCTTTTAGATGTGTCACCGGTAAAATCTATAGATCTGGATAAGCAGCCATTTTATGTCTTACTTATTCATATATTTAAAAATATCATATTTTTTTATAATAAGTTCACATGTAATTATCATATAAGAGAAAATTGTAATATCGTAGTTTATAAAGAATGTATCCTACCTACTCCGAGGCAAGAGGCGCTGTATGCTGAAATACAGGTAATTTTTTACCTAGTTCGGCAACAGATGCGATAACTTAAATTGTATAAATTAGTATACTATTTATAGACTTTAAGTAATTAGAATGTAAATCTTTTTGGTCAAATAAATTATTATTATTATTATATAATCATTCACATGATACATTGTATTATGTTCAGCATTTCGTCTTTAATAAAATGTGCCATCATTCTTATTCTAATTTAGCTGCCTGTGCTTGCTGTGTTACTCAGGCTTGCAGTGTAGTAATATTATCGGTGCGAGAAGTATAAATCTTCTCGCACCGATATTTTTTACCAATTTTCTCAGAATAAAAATGCCCCACAATGTTTATCTGCCAATCCAATATTATCACGTAAAAACCGCACAATCGAAGAAATAGATTGTCATAATTGTTGCAATGGAAAATCATATTCTTTTTCATTATCACTTCGCTGGCTCCGAACACAGGTATGATCTTCTCCTTCGCTATCAGATGAGTAAAGTTCATTTTTACCATTATGCGAAGACTTTTCTAGTATGGATACGATTCGAAGACGCTCCCACTCTTCGAGAGCCATTTTAGATATTTTTTTTTTCCTAAAATTTCCTAAAATTATTTGTGGCACAAAGTAGCAACGTCGTCGTTGAGCAGGGTCATATTGACCCTGTTGCAGGTTTGCGCAAGTGTTATTTGTTACACGAGTATCGGGCAACTCAAGTCAGGAGCGCAATAAGGAGGGTTGATCCTTACCTCCAGCTACTGAGATTTACGACAGTGTGCAATAATTATTTCATAAAAATATTTCAAATCTAAAACGTGCAGGGTCATATTGGCCCTTCCTCAATGACGCCGGGTTAATATTATATTTTTAATAATTCATAGAGAAAAACAGATAGAGGGGTAAAAATCATTTAATTCCTCTGTCCCTGTCTGTATTGTCATTAAACTGCTCCTTAACGGTTGTTGCAATATTACCGAAATTTTTCAAAAATGATTTGGATCGGATTCGATACAATACAAAATGTTTTTATTTATTTAAATAAAATCAAGGGAAATGTACCTAGTATGGCCACAGATTTAATAATACAAGGAGATAGGCTGAGCCGGCGTTTAACTTGTGACAAGTGTATGCCCAGTGCGCATACATTGCCGCCAGTTCGCCGTCCGATAATGCCGAGTGAATACGTACGTATATCAGAAAGAAATATCCGTTTTTCAATCGCTTTAAATTATGCGTTACTATTTTACAAATAATATTATATTGCGGCTGTATTTAGCTTAATTGCTTCGCAGTCTTTAATACGCGCGCAATCAATAGTGTATATTACGGCATGCTCAACTAGAACCATTTTATAAAGTACGGCCGCTGATCGTGTCACTCGGACTACCTATGAACTCAGCGATTTGACCGATATCCTTTGCAGCTGTGCTTAACTTTCATTGCTTCGCAGACCTTATGACGCGTGTAATGAATATTGTATATTACGGCATGCTCAATTAGAACCATGTTATGTAGTACGGCCGCTGATCACAACACTCAGTCTTCCTATTAGACCGTAGATTCGACCGATCTTCTTAGATTGATATATCTGTGGTTTGAGACCTTGGCTAGGACAAAGAATAGTTTTCATCCCAAAAATCGTTCTAGCAAAACTATGAAATGGGCCGGAAATGTGTTTAGGGAATCAATAAAGTGTTCGTTAATTACACAACACCGATTCATAGAATTTTAGTATAAAGCTAGGTAATGATAAACTGAATTGGAACCTTATACACTTTTATCCCCCGTAATATTCCTTTAGGAAGAATTAACTACTCTATAGGAAACGACATCCAGGCTTGATCCAGGCAGGTGAAACTACTGACTCTCCACAAAGAATAAATAAATATTAGATTGCTAAACTAGGGTGGAAATGAATCATTTCCCATATGAGGTAGTTGAACCGCGTCACCGCCGCTGAACATCCCGCCGAACAGTTTTTTTTTCTTTTAACTTGTGGCCTTGTGAGTTGTGACTGATTAAGCAAAACACTCACAACTCACGAGACCACAGCATTTTTTTTTTTTTTTCTCTTTATTGGGTTTAATAAACAATGTACACAATAACTTATTACTTATACAGTTGCAATGAATTACAGTATAATTGTGACACCAACTGTTTGGTTTTCTTTAAAGTCGCCTCATAATATTAACGAACAAATTAAATGCACTGAAACATCCTGTCCGCTGTCCTTTTCCAACATGCATTCTTGTATGTGACGTCTCATTCGACCAAGACAATTTAGTCGTGTTCTGTCTCCATTCGTGATGACTACCTAATGCAACACGTGCTCGTCGTGTAAAACAAATTATCTCACTCATTAATAAAAAACTTTAAATAATCTGCTACTGAAAGTGATAAATTAACTAATGTGATTGTGCATAAGTGAAAGACAGAGGAGATTGTGAAGATCTAGCGAGGGCCCTCCAAAGTGAACCACGTGGTGGGTGTTTAACTCTGATATCAAGAACAACGAAGGGACCGTTCGGTAAGTCTGCATGATTTCCTCCATTGCATCTGCAGCTGCTAAACCCTCGACCAAATCCAAGCAGTTGTAATCCCGTCTTTCAGTGCATCTATAAAAACAAGATACAGTCCATTTTAATTTTATGAACCAGCATACCTTATTTGATTTTAATTGTATTCCCGCCCCCAATGTAGGTAATCGATCGCATATCATAACCTGCATTTGTTGTTCCTTATCGAGCCGCATAAATTTAACTGTTTTAACGCAAAATTACTATCAATTACGCAGTATTTGTTCTAGTATTCACTGGCCATTTTGAATAGGCACATACCTACAAATTAAAATTATATTTGTAAAGGTGGACAATTTACTTGTTGTCTAGTGATTTGTTTCATTCATGCAAGTTAAATAGGTAGATAGTTGAGATTTAGTATTTATCCCGCATCGCTCAACTGGGTACCTACTAATTTGTTATTTTATTTTCCGCACCGCTCGAATGCCTATAGCATTTTTATTGTAAATTTATTTTCCGCACCGCACGCAACATAAGTGAGATAAATATTGTAATCTAACAACAAAGTATTTGTTATAAACGCACTCACCAAGTGGGTATTCCATTTCTGTTAGTATTTTTCATACATACGTTATTATTACGCTTAGGTTTATGGCGTAATATACCTATGACATAATTCACTTATAGTTAAAATAATATATTAGTTTATAGTTAAAGAGCAAGTTAATTGTAGTTACTTGAATAACTATAAAAAGTATTTAACAACAACATTAAATCACGTAAACTTTAATTTAAAATATTTATTTATTTTAATTAATAAAAATGACTTCTCATAAGTCTTCTACTCCTAGTACACTTGAGGGAGAAAATAAATTGACTTTATTACAATCTAAACGTGATGCTTACTTTGCACGATTGCAACAAATTTATATATTGGCAAAATCAGCTCATGAAAATGAAAGTGCAAAAGAAAGTTTTCTTGACAATTATAGTAATATAGACAACTTGTATACAAAATATGAGCAAATTCTTGATGAATTTAACAGTATTCAGTTAAAATTAAATCCCAATGCAAAAATTAATTTCCAAGCATGGAATTCATTTGAAGAAGTTTATTGCTATTGTAAGCGTGTTCACAAGCAATTAATTGGTTCGGATATTGGTCTATCTAGTAATGTTAAGCCAGAAGGTGTCCCAAAACATATGCCTAAGTTGCCTAACATTGAGTTGATGTCCTTCAATGGAGATATTTACAACTGGCCGCTTTTTTATGAACAGTTTAAGCGAGTAGTTCATGAAAATCCTTCATTGACAAATAGTGAGAGGGTTGTTTACTTGGTGGGGAAGTTGACGGACAGTGCAAAAAATGTGTGTGCAGGTTTGATTCCTACAGGTGAGAATTATCAAGTTATCTGGCAGACACTCATAGACAAGTATGATGATCCTCGTTCTCTTGCCGCTGCATATTTAAATCAAATAATAAATTTTAAACCTATTGTTACATGTAATGTCACAACTCTTGATTCATTCATCAACACCTTTAACTCTTCAGTGGAAGCGCTTAAACAATTACAATTATCCGATTTATCAGATTTTATCTTATTGCATCTTGCTTTGAGAAAATTAGATAGTGAAACTGTAAAGTCTTTTGAAACATTTTATAACATAGAAAATATCCCCACTTATAAAAACTTAATAGAATTTATTAGAGGACAGTGTAAGATTTTATCACGTACTGCAAATTTAAATACTACATGGAACCAAAATAAATCTTCTAATAAACCTTCTAATAAACCGATAACGAAGTCTTTCGTTAACACCGCTGCTAGTTCGTCTCGTAATAATAACAGCAATAATATGAAGTTTTTGTGCGTGTTATGTAAAGCGGATGATCACGAACATCTTTATAAATGTCCTAAATTTTTAAATACTATGACACCCCATGAACGATTTAATTACATTAAATCTAATTCCTTTTGTTCTAATTGCTTAAGTAATAAGCATAAAAGTATATCTTGTTCGTCGCAACGTAATTGTTCGACCTGTTCATTACGACATCACACTTTATTGCATTTTTCGAATAAAACTTTAAGTAATATATCTATATCCGCCCCAGACGCACAGACGCCGGCATCGGAACCGCTCGGCGAATCGTCGGTCGAACTCGGCTCTCGCTCGCTAAACGCCTACCGGCCGAACATTCTCGCTTCCGCACCGCTAGTTGGGGACCCTATTCTTAATATTAATAAGAGTGATTCTCAATCTCACCCGCAACCGCAGCCACTGTATGGCAACTCGCAAAATACTTTTATAAGTAACATGCATAAAAATGTTTTTCCCGCTCATCTTACAACACTTCTTGCAACTGCAAAAATAATTATTTTTGATAAATTTAATCGCCCGCATTTAATTCGGTGCTTGATCGATCCTGGCTCACAAAGTGATTACATTGAATTAGACTGTTGTAAAATGCTTTCATTGCCTATATTTAATAAAGTACAACATACGGAAGTTTTGGGCATGGGAGGTGTTTCGCAGCGAATTGTAGGTCTAACGAAGCTAACCTTTAAGTCTCGTTTCAACAATAATTCCTATAATATTCAGCCGTTGATTGTCGAAAAAATAACTTCTCACTTACCTAACACAAGTGTCAACATCTCGTCGTGTGAGCACCTGCGCGATTTGCCTTTAGCTGACGATACCTTTTATGAGCCGGGCCCTATTCAAATGCTTTTAGGAGTTAATACGTATTGTAATATATCACGCTTTAATAAAATTGTTCGAACGGACCGTGATGGGTTGCCGTACGCTTTAGATACTACCTTGGGATATATAATTATGGGTGACGCGCCTATAGCCCACATTAACACCGCATCGCATTCCTTTTGTGCTGTCAACGGTACCTCGCTTCAACAATATGTTGAAAAATTTTGGAAGATGGAAGAAGTACCTTCTCAAACGTTTTTGAGTCCCGCCGATCAGGAGTGTGAAAAAATATATTCCACTACTACTGTTCGCAATAATGATGGTAGTTATTCCGTTGACTTACCTTTCAAGGAAAATCCTGATAATTTAGGAAATTCGTATATTAATGCAAAGAAACGCTTATTAATGTTAGAAAATAGATTTACTAAGTCACCTGACTTACGCATAGAATATAATAAGATCATCAGCGATTATATCCAACAAGGAATTATATCTCGCGTTTCGCCCGTGGAATGTACGTCACAGGGATATTATCTCCCTCATCATCCAGTGATTCGTTCTGATAAGGATACCACTAAGGTACGCATTGTTTTAGATGCCAGCACTAAAACCGATAACGGCATATCATTAAATGATATACTTCATACCGGTAGTAATTTACAAAACGAAATTTTTCATATATTAATAAACGCTCGTATATTTCTCATCGCTTTTTTTGCTGACATAAAACAGATGTACTTACGCATTTTTCAAAATTCTCATCACCGCAAATTTCAAAGAATTTTGTTTCGTTTTAATGAATCAGATCCTATTGACGTGTATGAATACAACCGCGTTTGTTTCGGTCTCTGTTCTTCTCCGTTTCTTGCGCTAAGAACAATAAGACAGCTCGCTAATGATGAGAGATGTAATTTTCCATTAGCCGCCGATGTTTTGGAAAGAGATACCTATATGGATGACCTTGGATCTTCTGCTCCTTCTCTTGAAGCAGCTGTACAGATCGCAGATCAATTGATCCGTATTTGCAAGGTCGGTGGTTTCGAGCTAGTTAAGTGGACTAGCAACTCTGCCGAGCTTTTAGCTTACATACCCGATTCTCATCGTTACGCGGAATCTATCTCATTAGATGATACTCACACCCTTAAGGTGCTAGGTTTACGCTGGTTGCCTAGTTCAGATTCTTTTTATTTTTGTGTCACTCCACCAAAAATGACTTGCACCAAGCGTGCTATACTTTCTGCCACCGCTCGTTTATACGATGTTTTGGGATTAGTAGGTCCAGTTATTGTGTTTACAAAATTACTCATAAAGGAATTGTGGCTATTAAAATCTGACTGGGACGAGGAAGCTCCACCCAATATTTTAAATTCTTGGCATCAATTTATTCAAGAATTACCGTTAATGTCTAATTTAAAATTTCCACGCCATCTTGGTGTTATGTCTAACTCAAAACTATATTTGTTAGCTTTTTCTGACGCAAGCGAAAAGGCTTATGGTTGTGTCATTTATGCTTACGTTTTGACAGATAACGAACCCCCTGTGGTCCGTCTGATCTGTTCAAAGTCGCGTGTATCGCCCGTTAAGTTTGTTACTTTAGCTCGGCTAGAGTTGTGTGCTATTGTTCTTATGGCACAATTGTTACGTGTTGTGTACGATACACTGTCGAAAAGACATAATATTGAGGAGGTATATGGTTTTTCAGACTCCGAGGTCGCGCTTTGCTGGGTACACTCTTCACCCCATCGATTTAATACATTTGTAGCCAACAGAATTTCAAAGGTACAGGCATTGTTTCCGTCTGACCGTTTTCATTTTATTCCCGGTTCGCAAAATCCCGCTGACTGTCTGTCGCGTGGGCTACTTCCATCCCGTTTGGTGGATCATGAACTTTGGACTCATGGACCCCCATGGGCTTCCTTGCCCATCGCTAATTGGGAAGTTGTAAAATTTTATCCGCGTTCAAATAAAATACCGGAAGAAAAAACTGTTAGTTACGTCGTTACCGATAGTGTTAAAGAAGATATCTTAATGTCTTTATGTGAAAAATTTTCTTCTTGGAGTAAACTTTTACGTTGCATTGTTTATATTTACAAATTTCTTAATAAACTTCCACGAAATAAATATATTTCCGCAAAAGATATTGAATTCGCAGAAACAAAATTAATTAAAGCTTTTCAACAATCGGTATTTTCTGAAGATATTAAAAATATTCAGCAAGGTAAAAATTGTTCTACAAAACTTAAAAAACTTTATCCATTTATATCTGACAGTGGTCTCTTATTGGTTGGTGGCCGTTTAGGCAATTCTAGTTTAGAATATACACATAAGCATCCCATTTTATTGCCAAAAGGGGGACACATAATAGAAATTTTAATAGATTTTTATCATATACGTAATTTACACGCCGGACCGCAATTACTTCTCGGCATCTTACGTAAGAAATTTTGGATTTTATCTGCTCGCAATGCTGTTCGTAAGCGTATTAATAAATGTTTAAATTGTTTCAAGGTAAATCCAAAACCTAACTTTCCAATTATGTCCGATTTACCCAGTAGTCGCATAGAGAAATCTAAGGCTTTTTTACACACCGGGGTCGATTATGCCGGACCGTTTTATATTACTATAAGTAGGAAACGTGGCGCTCGTAGCCAAAAGGCGTACCTTTGTATTTTCATATGCCTTGCAACTAAAGCCATTCACCTGGAACTGGCATCCGATTTAACATCAGCTTCTTTCTTGGACGCTCTTAAGAGGTTCTTATCAAGGCGTGGCGTTTGTCAATACATTTATAGTGATAACGGGGGTAATTTCGTATCTTCACGGCATTATCTTAGAGAGCTTTTAGAATTTCTAAAGTCTGAGGACTATTATAAAACTTTCAGCCATGAGTTGTCTGAAAACCGTATTATGTGGTACTTAAATCCACCCAAAGCCCCTCATTTTGGAGGACTCTGGGAGGCGAACATTAAAAGTGTAAAACGACTTTTCTTTAGGGTGATAGGGAAACAAATTCTCACTTATGAAGAGCTTTACACAGTGTTTTCTCAAATAGAAAGTGTATTGAATAGTCGTCCGTTATACGTACTTAGTTCAGACCCGTCCGAGCCAGCGGCTCTTACCCCGGCTCATTTTTTGGGTTCGCACTTACATTTTTTGCCTGCGCCTACTATGGATAACTCTCTTAAATTGTCAACTCGCTATGCATTGATGGATTCACTAGTCCAATCCTTCTGGAAACGCTATAGCTCTGAATACTTGCATAACCTGCAGGTCCGCGAGAAATGGAATACACCATCGAATTCGGTCGCGGTGGGAACTATTGTTTTACTCATGATGGAAAATTCCCCACCTTTACAATGGCCTTTAGGTATCATAACGCGAGTTTTCCCTGGTAAGGACAACGTGATACGTGTCGCCGAAGTTAAGACCAAAAGCGGTATCTATCGACGACCCGTGGTACAGCTTTGCCCATTACCAATTGAATAATGCATCTTTTAGTTTATTTGTAAAGCGTAATATAGTAATTTTACCTATTTTTAATTTTCATACGATTATAGTTTAACTTACCATATATCAACTTATAGTTATATACATATACATACAAGTTAGTTACATTATATTTAATTTTTTTTTGAAGGCGATCCTTCAAGGGCGGGGGTATGTTTGGTTTTCTTTAAAGTCGCCTCATAATATTAACGAACAAATTAAATGCACTGAAACATCCTGTCCGCTGTCCTTTTCCAACATGCATTCTTGTATGTGACGTCTCATTCGACCAAGACAATTTAGTCGTGTTCTGTCTCCATTCGTGATGACTACCTAATGCAACACGTGCTCGTCGTGTAAAACAAATTATCTCACTCATTAATAAAAAACTTTAAATAATCTGCTACTGAAAGTGATAAATTAACTAATGTGATTGTGCATAAGTGAAAGACAGAGGAGATTGTGAAGATCTAGCGAGGGCCCTCCAAAGTGAACCACGTGGTGGGTGTTTAACTCTGATATCAAGAACAACGAAGGGACCGTTCGGTAAGTCTGCATGATTTCCTCCATTGCATCTGCAGCTGCTAAACCCTCGACCAAATCCAAGCAGTTGTAATCCCGTCTTTCAGTGCATCTATAAAAACAAGATACAGTCCATTTTAATTTTATGAACCAGCATACCTTATTTGATTTTAATTGTATTCCCGCCCCCAATGTAGGTAATCGATCGCATATCATAACCTGCACCAACATCATTAACCACAACATATTTGTACAGTATTAAAAGTTGGGAGATGTGTTTTATTACGCACTTACTTATACTTAACATATGTGTATAAATATACCCAAATACTCTTTATTATTCTTTAGAGCAATCTTCTATGTATTCATGTTGGGTAATTTTACGATTATTTATTTTATCAATTATTATAAAAATAAAAATAATTTTAATAAGATTTAACTAACAATTATAATGAAGTTACAGTAAAATAAAACTATAAACAGAAACATCTCCACAGACTCAACCCGCGCCATCCTAGGCTACCACATTCCGCTACTATTACTATTAATACCAAAAAATGTAAAACCCAAACACGCGCTAGCCAAGCCTGCAAAAGTAGTCCTATTCATTATGTGTGGTGCTCGCGCAGATATAAGAGTAGGTAGATATGTTAGAAAATTTTAAAGATAATTTTTTTACAAAATTTTACAGTAACCAAATTAAGTTTTTTTTTTAATTAATTCCCGCCCTAGGGGAGAGAGCAATTACTATTCGTTTTTACGGCCAACTGTGGGAAGTAGCATGTTCTACCCAATGCTCAGGTCAAACAAACGCTACTTTCCAAGTATGATAAATGAAAAATTATTTTGCTATTAAGGCGCTGTCTACACATCTCCGCGTCAGGAAGGCGTCAGGGCTATCCGAGTTCCAAGTTGTTCGTTTTAATGTTTCTGTCAGGAGCGTGCCATCTGACACACGTATATCTGGGAAATCGGTGTCAGTTTCGTCTGTTTCCTAAGTAATTGGCTGCATTCGAAAAATATTTTACTAATAGCCGACTGTAGATAAAAATCGAATAGCACTGACCGAGCGTCCGTGCATCTCAGCCACTGACGACTCAGATCAGATCTCCCTAATACGGAGATGTGACGAGTTCGTACAAATCGTACGTAATCCATTATTTCCTGGTTTCTACCGTGTTCGGTCAGTGACGGGAACTTGGATATGTGTGGACAGTGCTTAAGAGTTTCCAATTTCCGGAACCAGAATTGTTTACTGGCACACATTTTGATATATCGTCTCTACTTCTTGCGAACTAAACATAAACATTAATTCTTCGACGATAAATACGACCTATCCTTCCATACTTTCTCTTAGTCACCGTGACCTTTACCATTTTGTCTGACATTGTTAGTCTATCGATAAAAAATATGATAAACGACGCATTGTCCATTCGAAAGCAAGTCTGCCAAAAACGGAAGAACGCTGTGATTCGATATTAAATTTAAACAAATCGGGAGTGGTCTACCCTTGCCTTTCTCGTATACCGGAAACGACTCAAAGGTTGACAGAAACCTTATATTTTGATATCATACATGCATGTTAAATTTTGGTCACCCATCAGAGTACCGACCGCACTTGGTTGCTTAACTTTTGTGATCGACGTCTCAAAAGTTGATGGAAACTTTATATTTTGAAGTCGTACATGCACGTTAAATTTGGTTGCAATAAGTTAAAGCATACTCGAGTTATCGTGCTCACGTACAGACACACAAACAATTTTTTTGACGATTACAAGACTTCCTCTATAGGTACTACGTATGCGAGAAAGTAAAAATGTTTATTGCATTTCGTTCTTCTTATTTTTTTCATTATGGTTTAGTATAATAGGTTATATACGAATCATTGTGTAGAGAACAGTTAATAATTTTTTTAGTGACAACCACGCAAAACCAAACACCCGGCGCGTTATTGTTTTTCTAGCCATTAACAACTTTATGGTCAATCATTTGTATTTGGTGTTTTTTATTGGACAATAAAGTTCGTAATTTGGTGACCATTTGTAACTTTTATTTTGCACCCTCTGAAGAGTCGTAATAGGTGGAAAGTGAGTAGGTGTCCAATAAACCTTACACAATGAATGTAATGGAATTTATAGCAAAACTAGATCCTGCTGACTGAATAGGAAGGTGGCTAAAGATCTCAAAACTAAGCAATCAAATGCGTATACTATTACTCAAAGTTTATAATGGGTAAGGTTCTAGGGTTAATACTACGGAGGACATGTCATTGTAAACTCTAACGTTATGTCCTCACTAAAATAGAGAATCATCAATAATTATCAGTGCTGCCACTGGGCCACAAAGTACTAGGTTGGGGAAAATCACCTCTATAACTTGTTACCTGTCTGTTTTCGCCATTTAAATTATTTAAGATGACCTTTGTCATTTGAAATTTGCTAAAATTAGTCAGAAATGAAGATTGCGTTCGTCTATCGTAAAAAATTTACAGCCAATTTACTTGGCTAAAAGCGAATAAATATAAAAATTTAATATTCAAATTCTTTAACAACAAGGACAGTCGTAAACCATTTACGATTTTTTATTAACAAAAGCCTTTGCTTATAAGGCTTACATGACTTGATGCCATAGAATTTAAACTTTCACTTTGCTATGTTCAAAACGAAGAATGCAAACCTTTTTTTACAGACAATGACGCGCAATTTACATTGATTAAATTTACAAAGATTGAATTAGAAATAGTCAAAATTCTATGCTGTCTGATGCGCTGTGGTCTGTATTTCCAATAAAGTACTTTCACCTGAAAGGTTAAGTCTTACATTATAGGTAGTAATAATTTTGACCGATTACAGTTACTTAGTCAGTTAGCAGAATCGACGCGACATTAGTTTACGGACTAGTAAGTTGTTAGCACATTAACAGAAAATTGGTACTTAAAGCTAGTCTTACAGTAAAGATACTCCTATAGAAAAGTAATTCAAAAAATTAAACCAACATCAAAACTAAAAACGGAGAGATAAAAAGTAAAAAGTTTCATATTTAAAAAAATATAAATTAAATTGTGCCAACAAGTGACAAACTACTCAACATATTTTTATGAAACTTGCATAGTTTCCGAAATTGGCCCATACTAAAAATTAAAGAATTTTTGCATTCCAACTTATGTATAGTTTTTGAGAAACAGACAATCAAACACACAAATGTACACTCATGTGGCACCACTTTTTAACCGTCGTCACATAGAGCTCCTAAGCACAAGTGCTAAATTTCATGATTGTATTTAGGTAAAGGTAAAAGTAATAAATTGTGTATCTAAAGGTCCTCTAACACAATATTTTGACTTCATGTTTTATTACGTTTAATGTACCTACGAAGTTTCAATGAAAATAGGCTAAGCCACAGTGGTAACTTAATTCCTAAACTAGTTTTTCTATTCTTAATTGGGTAACAAAGTAAAATTAAGGTTCATAGCAAAGACTTTGTTTTAATTCAGTTGATATAACACTATTATTCTGAACTTTTTAATTTTTATTGGACCTTAGTGAATTTAAGTTAATATTGAATGAACTTGCCTTAAATTAATTTACAGTCTGAGATAAGCCTTGATGATAAAATACTACTAAGAAAGCATTTTGCTAATCTAATAAATCTGGGTCATATTTTCTACGGTTTTTTGAAAGAATTTAATTTAGAACTTTTTCATAATAACGTTTTGACCTTAACAATTCCATGTTTGCTAAGAATCTCTCTTTGCGCTAATGTGACATAGTACTAAAGGTTTAAAGATACTTTGCGGCCTAAACGTATATTTTTTCCATCTGGACTGACAATAAAGAATAAAGACACAATCGAACAAATAAGTCCGTGTTTGGTAATGAAAAATACAATATATTTCAAATAAAAAGATATCCAGAGAGCTTGATACGTACTTATCTCATAAAGCAATAAAAAGTAAGATTTATATAAAATGTTTGTGTACACAAATTACAACATAATAATAACGTAGCGTGAAAAGAAATATTTGTAATCCTATTAGATTGGATTTAGATTCTATTAATAAATCATACCAAAAATACTTCAAAGATATTAATAGTTAAACAACTTCCGTTATCTACTTATTTCGTAATTCTATACAAAAGCAAATAGGCTTGTGAACAACACTGCTGCTGGAAAACAAGAGGCGCGCGTTAATGCGACAATATTAAAATTATAAATATTTTTTTGAACCATCTGAAATTACATACATTACATAATTATGATCATAAAGCTCAGAGGTTCTTAAACTTAAAGATAATGGAACAGCAAACAAATACCTTTTATTTTATGGAACCCCATAAATCAACACGGAATTTAGTTAATGAACATTTTTTTTAAGAAATGTGTAATATAGATAATGGAAGCATATTATTCTTAACTTAAAGTTTTGAAGAGACGAATAAAACTGTTTTAGGTACTGTTTTATGAATAGTTGTTTTAAAATTCGGTATTATGTCCGACAATTGTATGCTTATATCTGGGGTAGCGTCCAATTTTGACCTGTATTTACTTTTTGTATAAACGTAGGCTGTTTTACAACGATGTAGCCACGAGGAGGCTTGCGGACATAGAGCCCAGGTCGAACGTTCTTAGAGGATTACTGGGCGACCGAGCATCTTCGTCTCGGGAGTTGCTCGACGGCCTAGCGTCCCTAGGGCGTCCGAATCAGAAGGGAGCGACATGCCCGAGGGTGCTTCTAAAGGCTCGATCCTCAGCTCGGGCACATCGTGTCCTGGCGTAGGTGGGTAGAAGCGCTCCGGTACTTATCTATACCGGGTATAGCGCGACATGTGTAGACTGGATCTTCGCACCCTGGTTCGACGAGTGCGGTATATAACAAAGGTGTGTCTAGTGTCAAACACTATATATTGTGTATAGTGTTATTCTGAGTGCAACTCGGTAGGCTCGGAGGGAAATTGAGTCTTCTGGGTTCAGAAGGACCTTTCTGGAGCTGGTTCCCAAGGAGAGTTGGTCAGGAAGGCTGAAGGCTGTAAAAATATAATGCCAAAACCTCGTATTGTAAATAACAAGACATACCGTCCCCAAAATAACATGGTAGGAAAAAGAAGATTGCGTTTAATTGCCCTTTATCTCGTACTAGCAACCCACTCCGGCTTCGTGCGGATAGTACTTAGAGTAGGTAGATAGCGTAACAAATAATACTTATTAACCGTCCTCTTGAATGACTATCTATTGATGAAAACCACATTCAAATATGTTCCGTACTTTAAAAAGTCTTAGCGTATACACCAAAAGAGCGTGCTGTTTTCTACTAAGTAGAGATGTTATAACACACATTCTCAAAGAAGCATTTTTGACTAGATATACACATACACTAGATACTTACAATATTATGTATATCATATTATTGTTATTAACTCTTTATGGCACTTAAAAAGCAAGACGGCAAATTTACAGTAATACAGTTGGCAAGAGAAAATTTATCTTATCTTTGTAAGGGATCTCTTCCAGCCAAACGTCAGTGAGATATTATGTCAGTGGGTGGGAGACACGACAGCGCATTGCAAGATAAAAATTATAAGTAGTTGTAGACTTCTTCTCCTTTTAACACACATTAAGATTACGCATTTCGCTAATGTCAAGTGAAAATGTATTAAAAGCATAATTTAAAGTAACAGACAATTGTTCAGTAGATTGAGTTAAAAATGGAGTCACTCAACACATGTTTTTGCAACAATAACTCGGGAGAAACTCTTGTTAAAGACTTAAAATACTTACTAAGATAAATGTATCTAAATTAACATTTAAATAACATTCAGTTTCACATAAAGCCACATTTGGCAGTATGGTCCATGCAGTACCGGCAAAAGTGACAGGTTCCCAGCTTGTCGCCTACGTAAATGGAACACCTAACCCAAAACATGTATTATGACAATTCCAAATTGTAATACGGTGCTCATCGTGAGTACCTTTATCTTCGATAACCCCCCTTAACAACGTTCCCTATCTAAACAGATCAGAAAAACAACAGTTCTTTGCATTTCAGTGTCATTCTATCGCAGATTGCTTGGGTTTCCATACAGATTATCAAAGATATTGCAACTGAAGAACATCGATCAAATCAATTTCGCAATCTTTGACAATCTGAAGATGCGTTACCGTGGGCATTGAGATTAACTTGAAAATAACATACTTGTACTTCAAATCATACTTCTGTCGGGTGGCAAGCAGATGTCTTGCTGTCAAAGCACCTAAAGTTTCAGGCAGACATATTATCTCTGAATGCGACAAGCGTGTTAAAACACATTATAATAAGAAAAACAAGAGTGGCAATATTAATGCCAGCCATTGAAGTAGTAAAGAACTTTCAGTTCAATACCGATGGTGTTATGCCGTCTTCCCGATGCAGTGACTGAACGTACCCACAAGTTGAAGCCTGCACGGCTGCCTGACCGCAACCCTCCTTGTTAACGACTGTTACTTTTCGACAGCAGGTGGTTCCGGCCACCAGCTTAACGTCATCGTTACAAAGAAGCCGATCGCGAAGCCATCGTCTTCATCGATGGTGACATAAATTTTCCTTGCTCCGATATTGTACCTATTGGTTTCCGATGCCCAATGGCCAAGACATTTTTTTTATTAGTTATAACACATAACAGGTAACAGTTATAAAATAAGTTAAAAAAACATACACACATGACTCTGGTCAAAGTTCAAACTATACCCCAACAATATGTGCCTCTAATATTAACAAGACTGAGCAACATTTTTTTGTTTGTTTATAATAAGTATATTAATTTAATACTACTGACTAACTTCTTTGACTTACTAAATTTTAATAATAAAAATGAGCTTCTAGAGCAGTGAAATGTATCCACAACCATAAACCGTCAAATGTGGAAACTTATCACTGCCCTTCACTCACTCTTCAACTCAAACATGTTACTGTTATAACATTTTAATTTTGTTACAATTTTGTCACGTAAACAGGGACACCACTTTTCTTTTAAAAGAGTTAAGATTCTGTTCAAATAATTATGTTACCTTACAGAATTACCTTGACTCATCTCATTGTAGAGGCGACGCATCCAGACTATCGGATTGTAAAACAAAGTCTTATTACAATAGACATCTAGAAGAAACAATTAAGACCTACGCGATCTATAACAAGTGTCAAGTTAATCGAACTAAGCAAGGTGTACCCATTAGGGTTTTGCCATTAGTGTGTATTCCTTCTTCCCTAAAATGTTTGATGGACGCCAGATTTCCTTGTACATTTTCCATTTAGGCCACTGTAAAATGCTATCCAAGCCAAGAGTTCTGATAAGATCTTATCGGTTACATGATCAACCTATTATTTTCTCCAAGGTAAAATTCATGACGGATCTAAAAAAAGGTATTGGCCTTTATCCCACAACATCGATCTTTTACATCTTTGCTTACATCATAGATTAGATAACAAATATTTTTTAAAGTCAATTGGTGCGTAACAGTGCTGTTGTTGTCAAGACACGATTGTAGGTATTTGAGATTCCATCTCAGCGTTTTACGTCCCACTGTTATAATAGGCCTTATTACAATTAGTAATAGGGGATATATTATTGGCTTTTATCTCACCTTATACTGATGCTAAGGCTGAAGGTCAAAGTGGAAGTAGAGAGACAAAGAAAAACTGTCGGAATATAATAATGCTGTCGTTATGACGACAGATTTTGGTAAGATGGTAATAGCTGACCAAGCTAACATTAAAACAAGCTCACTACTAAAGACTCTCTTACTTTTGCTACCAATTATTATCAAGAAAAATCTTTCTTCAAATTTATTACTTTTATAAAAGATTAGACTTCAAATGTTGCAATCATAGATATAAGAGCTGATATTCCAAGAAGCGTCAATTACTATTTCAGAGATATTTTATCGTATTACATATTTACTGGGGATCTGATTTTATTTATTTATTTATTTATCACAGTGTACTTGCTGACTTACAGACATTGCCAAATCGCCAGCAAGTTAGTCAATACATTTTTAATACACAATATTTTATAGAAATCAATATTTTTATACAATGTCAAACATTACCAGGTCCAAAAAATTAATTATAATACAATAAATAGTAAACAAATTCATAAGATAATTATTACATTACTAATCAAGGAAGCAGTCACTAATAACGTAGTCAACAAAAATAAAATTTAACGACAAACACAAAACATAATAAACGATATAACAGTCAGTAATAATATAGCATAAAAAAGTCAATTGTCATTAAAATTTTAAAATGTCATGTAATATTAAATGAATCCTATTGACTAGATAACCTAAATTGTCAGCAAATAAGTCGAGATCATCGTGTCGAATGAGAATATCCCCGAGTAATCTGAGTGCCTGGGTAGTGGGCGCATATGCTCCACGTTTGGTGCTTGCCGCAGGCTAGGCCAGTAATCGAGGCCGGCTGCGTGGCGCCACCGCCCCTTGCTCATCGCGTGGTACATACGCTGGAACTAAGAGTCCCAGCCTTTCCATCACAAGTGGGCTATCGGTCCTGTGGTGGATTATAGACTAATAAAATATAAGAGCTAGTTCCACCCTCCTAAGCTGGAGTGTGTCCATATCCACCATACCGGATACAAACAAGGAGGGATACAAATACGGGTAATGACCATATGTTTTTTTATAAAGCCATCGAGCAAATTTCCGCTAGATTTTTTCCAACGTAGATATATACTTATTCTCATAAGGAACCCATATCACTGCACCATACTCGAGTTTGGTACGGACGTAAGCATTGTACAACACTTTTGCAACTCTAACGTCATCAAACTGACCTGCAGTTCTCATCACAAAACCTAATACTTTACTAGCCTTCTTACAAATTGTTGTCACGTGCTTATGAAAGTTTAAGTTAGAATCTAATATTAAACCTAGGTCACAAATCTCATTAGTTCTTTCCATTGGAGTGTCAAATAAAGTATAAACGGTGTTTATGGTGTTCCTTTTACGCGCAAAAGTAATTACTTTGCATTTGCTGCTGTTGAAAGGAAGGCTATTGCTAACACTCCATTCTGATACCGCATCAATATCTCTTTGCAAAACATCAGTGTCTGATTCATTGCCCACGCTCAAGTATAACTTTAAATCGTCAGCAAATAGAAGACATTTAGAAAAACTAACCCGCTCTGGTAAGTCATTTATGAAAATTAAGAATAGTGTCGGCCTCAGGGTACTACCTTGACTCACACCTGACCGTGTGTAGTACTCTTTAGAGTCGTAACTATTCAATCTAACAAATTGACGGCGATCGCTTAGGTAATTAGAGAAAAATTTCAATAGTTTGGGCGTGCATCCTAGAATTGCTAACTTTTGCAGTAGTATATCGTTATCCACAAGATCAAATGCCTTTCGGAAATCAAAGTAGGCTGCATCTATCTGCCTGCCAGCATCCATCTCCGCATATATGTGATCAGTATACGTCACAAGGTTCGTTACTGTAGAACGTCCCTTACAAAATCCATGTTGATTGCAACATAATAATTTATTAATTTGGTTGCTAATTCTTTGGTTTAAAATTGTTTCAAATATTTTAGCGAAAACTGAAAGAACCGCAATAGGTCGAAAAGTTGTCACATCCCTCTCATTGTCATTCCCCTTTGGTATTGGTGTAACACGAGATATTTTCCAAGGTATTGGGTAATCTGAAAGATGAAGACATGAATTAAAAATGTGTAAAAGCGGTGTTTCGAGAGCTGACATGCAATCCCTAGCTAAGAAGACAGGAATTCCATCTGGACCCCCAGATGAACGGGGCGTGAGACGCTTTACTGCCGCTCTCTCTACTTTTTATTTATTTTACTTTATTGGTTCACCAAAAACTTATACACTAGTACAATTTTGATTACTAAACTATTTAAAACTAAGTGCACAGCCACTTACAGGCAAACACCACATGCATGAAAAAGTGTCGAGACACTGACATAAAAAATATGTTCACATAAGTTAAGTTTGTAATTAATTATGTAAATGTATAGAAAAAAAAATCATTTAAATTTATATTGGCCTTCAATGTATACCTAAGTCATAGTACCTCAAAAATGAGTTTTAGGTAAGGATAAATAATTGATGTCGATGAGGTCACTAACCTTATTCATCAGCTTTGTCATTCTGCTTAAGGAGAATAGGATCCCTTTATAGTGCGACGTAGAGGAGGACAGAGTGGTGTGATAGGCTTTCGTGGGGGCCTAGTCGGAACCCTGAACTAAATCTTTCCCAGTAAATCTGAACTATCAACTCGATTGCGTAGTAATTTAAATAGAAATACCAAGTCCAAAATTTTCCATCGTTTAGACAGCTTTATCATGTTAAAGCGCTGATGCAAATGTTGGAAGATTTGTGTTTATCATACAGATAAAAAATATCATCACTTTTTCGTTTATATCATTCTTCACTCAATCTATGAAATTCTTATGTGGTTTCCTCGTCCCCTTCATCCTTCAACATTCAAATTAATCTCTCTCTCTCTCCTAGTGACATGAATTTGATTTCTCCGGGTATCGTGTCTATACCAAGCCAAACGATTCCCTTCCAGTTTTTATGTCTTGTCATTGTTACCGCACATCCATCTCTCGTTGACGCCGTCGTGGTGGGGTGGTCAGTAACGCTGCCTACACATCAAGCGGTCCGGGTTCGAGTCCTGGTAGGAGCAAATAATGTTAGTGCGACGAACACGAACATTTGTTCACGAGTCATGGTTATTTCTCTATTTATTTAAGTTTATTTATAAAAATATATACAACGTGTAACAGAAATAGCGCACAACCTGAATACATGTGGTTTGGGATCGGCTTCAGAGTTGATTTCAATATTTTTTTTTTGAATAAACGTTTTTTTTTCGAAAAAAAAAAACAAAAATAAAACAAAAAGTACGTAGAAAAGGTTGTGCGCTATTTCTGTTACACGTTGTATTATGTATATAAAAATTGGTTCGTTATCTAGTATCCATAACACAAGTTCTTAATGATACTTAATTTCGGCTAGATAATTGGTGTAAAGTGACACCAGTATTTAAATCAGGAAATAAAAATAATCCTTCCGATTACCGAACTGTATCTGTACTACCGGCCTTAAGCAAAATTTTTGAAAGTGTTATGTTTTCTCAAATAAATTCGCATTTTAGAATGAATAAAATATTTCATAGTCACCAGTTCGGCTTTACGAAAGGCCAATCAACTATAAATGCAGGAGCTAAACTAGTTAAAAATGTATTACATGCCTGGGAAGGTATTTGTGATAATGTTGGCATCTTCTGTGATCTATCAAAAGCTTTTGGTTGCGTCGATCACGATACTCTGATTCGAAAATTATTTCATTTTGGCGTCCAAAGAACAGCTCTGGATGTTATTTCTTCATATCTCTTTAATCGAATTCAGAAAGTAGGTATAAATGACATATTATTTAAGGGATCACAAATTAAAATAGGTGTTCCACAGGGGTCTATACTTGGACCTTTTTTATTTTTGGTGTACATAAATGACCTACCATTTATGGTAAAAGAAATATTAGACATAGTTTTATTTGCCGATGATACCTCACTTCTATTTTCTTTATATAGGAAGAATGTTAAATCTGATGAGGCAAATATAAATGAAACCTTGAGAAAAGTGTCTTATTGGTTCACTGCAAACAATTTAGTGCTAAATGCAAAGAAAACAAAGAGTATTAGATTACCACCCCCCCCCCCCCCCTAATACAAATTGTAGTGAATTGGAAATAGAGCTAAATGGAAACAAATTAGATTTAGTAGAGAAAGCACGATTTCTGGGTATTGAAGTTGACTCAAAATTACAGTGCTTTCGCAGTAAAAACAATAAGGAAATTTACGGATGAAGCAACAGCACGTCTTGTTTATTTCTCTTATTTCCATAACTTAGTGACTTACGGACTCTTGCTTTGGGGCGCAGCAGCTGTTATAGAAAAGATATTTATTCTACAAAAACGAGCTATACGATACGTCTATAAAATGAAAACTCGCGAATCTTTAAGAGAGAAATTTAAAACAATCAATATTATGACTTTGCCGTCCCAATACATTTTCGATAATCTTTTATACGCTCGAAATATCTTACATTTATTCACTAAGAACCAAGATGTACATAACTTTAATACTAGAAATAAAAATAAAATTCATGTGCCCAAATTCAGACTAGCCAAAACTAACAAATCGTTTATAGGTAACTGTATAAGGTTCTATAATAAGATACCTGAAGAAGTGACCGCTTTAACAGATACCAAATTAAAGACTTTTACTAAACAAAATTTAATATATAAGGCATATTACAAAATAAACGATTACCTTGCTGATGACAACGCTTGGAAATGAAAAATCTCTGTACTAGTTATTATTGACTAAGAGCAGGACTAGTTTATACAGAAATATATACCATAAGGATTAAGAATTAAGACGTAGCTAATGTATTGTTTTTTATTTTGTTCTATACTTTAAGATTTTAGCTATTTATATAATATTGTTTTATAAATTGTTTTTTTTTTTCATCAATAAGAGACAACAGCTAACTGAGTTTCTAATTGGTTCTTCTCAGCGGGCTCTCTCAGTTTTTCGGAACCAGCATTAGCTTTAGCCTTAGTGTAAACATTATTTAATTCAATTATGTATGACGTCAACAAGTGCTTGTGATGAGTCTATGTTGAATAAATTATTTTTGATTTTGATTTGATTTTTTTGGTGTGATCGTGGAAATATATTATTATTATTATCTCTACATTTTCTTCTTCGTTGCATGCAGTCTTTTTTCATATGTCTTTTTCGTGGCCTATTAAGATTCCGAGCGGTACATTTTGACAGATCTTATCACGGATTTGTATAACTTGAGAGGCATCGGTGAGTCACATGTTGCTCCTGTGACCTGTCGCCATTTCAATCAACCTCCAATATATTATATTCAAAAAGAAATATGCTTTTAATTTTTATATATTTTTTATTAGTATAATACTAACAACACTTTGACTTCTTCTTTCTCTGATAAAATATATGAACTATTCAAATAAAAATTCAGTCTAAATCGCGTCAAAACTAACGTTTTACAGTCATAGTTTGAAGTTTAAGAAGTGTGAAGATACTATCATATTAATAAGTGCTTTAGTTTCCTCCTTTAATTACAAAATTTAATAAGCAAAACTCACAACACCGCAGCTGAAACAATTAAGTTTCATTAAAATGTAACGAGCAAAACAAGCTTATTATGAAGCCTTTTACGGACTAGAGAATTGGTGTCAGAATTAACCTAACGTGAATTTTGTGTTGATAATATGAGTTTACTAGGACTTTATTATAATATCTTCTAATTGCTTATTCCGAGATGTTGTAATGCACCTACGATTACGTAGTAAAATTAGCCAGTTATTTTTATTAACAAGTAAATATGCTATAATAATAATAATCATAATCTTTATTTGCTTTTATACTGTGTACAGAGTGATGGTAAGAACAGGTTATAATTGATCATCAGTGTAATACCTTAATTATAGTAGGCATGAAAATGTCTTTAGAATATTTTAAATCAAATCACATACTCAGGTCATGAAATCAGAACAAATTGTCATAAATGTAAAAACATTCATCATCATCATCATATCAGCCGAGAGACGTCCACTGTTGGACATAAGCCTCTTCCAAGGATCTCCAACCCGAACGGTCCTGCGCTGCCCGCATCCAGCGTCTTCCCGCGACCTTTACCAGCAAATTACAAATATTATCCTTAATTAATTAAATGCATTTAGAACAACAACAATTTAGAACAGGTATACAATTTAACAATAGATTAATTACAAATTAAGTCATTCATTTGTCATGTTATAAAACGTATATAAACTATAGTTTTTAAATAATGTCAGTACTCAATAGTAACGAAGCACACTTAACATAAACATAAGCCTAGAATTTCTTTGAATATATTTTACGTTATCAATGCTATACAAGACGCAAGTAAGATCCTGCGTTGAGTATTGCTGGCACCTGTGGGATGGCTGCGCCAAGTACTCGATGCTATGAGGGGGTGACCAACCACTATGAGCCTCTCAAAGTGCGTCGCGATACTGCAATATTGAGCACGTTCTACCGTCGATACCACGGCGAGTGCTTTGAGGAGTTTTTGTTCCATAATCCCACCATCTCCCTTCCTTTTAAGGACTACTCGTGCTGGCTTACGGTCATCATCAACAGCTCATATAATGTCCCCACCGAGGGGCTCGAGCCTACCCCACATAAAGGGCGATTAGGCCTTAGTCAACCACGCTGGCCAAGTGCGGGTTGGTCGACTTCACACACAACCTAAGAATGTATTCATAGGTGTGTCCAGGTTTCGTCACGATGTTTTCCTTCATCGTAAAAGCGTCGATTAAACGTACATATGAATTCAAAATTTGAAACATATTGGTACGTGGCAGCTCGAACCGGTGCCTGTCGGGTGGGAAGACAACGCCCTTACGCACTACACCGTCGACGCTGGCTTACGATGCCACTGACAAACTGTACCTACAATTCCAATGCAAATTAAGGAATTTGGCAGCTAATTTTTATGTTGCCTAATCGAGTAATGAAATTCGCTACCAGCACTCGTGTGTGTTCGCTCCTTCATACATATCATTCAAGAGAGGCGCAATGAAGCACCTTGCAGGTCAGCAAGGCAAGAGTGGTTACTGGTTAGTGCGTGTCTCCTCTCGCACTAGCTATCTTTGCAGCATTGCCTCTACTTCTGCTTACCACCAGGTGGAATGGAGTCATCTGCCTGATCTTTTTATAAAAAAAGATATAATGTAAACCTTTTGACTACCAATTTAAAGTGAAAAAAATTTAAAAAAATTAAGCAACCCCCGACACAAAAAATAAAATGAAAAATTAATATTTTTAAGATGAACGTTATCCATACTTTAGCGTTATCAATATTCTTTTTATTTCTGGTTTCATTTTTATTTCATTAGCGGTCCCCCAACGCAGCGACGTTCATCTGAAAAATATTAATTAGTTCTTTTTATAAAGTCAAAATGCCGAGAGTTTTTTTTTCTTTTTAGTTTTTTTTTTGTGTCGGGAGTGCTTAAAATTTTTAATTTTATTTCTATTTCATTCTTTTTAAATTACTTGCGGACCCTAATTCCGATAGATAGCTAGGTACTTAAATTACATTTTTCTTGCATATTATTCAACAGAGAGCTGATGACCTCGATACGCCTAAACAGATTTTCATAAATTCTAGCTAAGAACCATCCTGATTACGTCAGCTTTCAAACAACAAAAAAACATCAAAATCGGTCCATTCTTTTAGGAGCTACGATGCCACAGACAGACACACAGACCTACAGACACACAGATACAGAGATACGTGGAACTTATAACACCCCTCTTTTTGCGTTGGGGGTTAAAAAGTAAATAAACGACCTTATAGTGTTAAAGCTCATATTTTAAGTATGTAAATGAAGTAATTATTTCACTGGCTCTACCGGCCGCTACTGATCGCTGCCATCCCGACAAGAATGGATGCTTATAGAATGAAATGCGTTAAAAGTGATACTTTTTATAAAATCTTTCCTGCTTTCTTCATCGTTATATCTGAAGATAATTTTATTTACACTGCTCTTACAAAAGTTTTTGTTGCAAGGATCGCTTTGATCTTACAGTTCAATATTCTAAGAAGAAAATCAGCTATATTCCCGTAATATTGGGTCTTATCGTAAAGTTATATTTTATGCAAGATACTTTTGAATTACTTCTTGGAAATATTTTTGTTTTTATCTTTGAGGTTTCCTAAGTTGGTAATCTTTCAATAAATCGTAATCCGAAGTATGGTATTCAGTTTAATATATTTGTTTCCAAAATCAATTTGGGTCACAACATAACAATGGAACATATGAGATTTCTTAAAAAATACAAAAAACTTGATATAATAAAATTAAATCCAATTAGAACTAAAATTAAATTACACATTATTTTATTGATTTGTAGAAAAGAAGTTTCAGAAAATTTGTTTATGAATTATCTAAGATGGCGATGTAGCCATATTTCACGGTAACCAGAAAATAAAGAAATAAGGAAGGATGGAAAAAGTAGTCGGGTTTCGATGTCAATTTAATTTTTTGCTATTTATTCGATTTCAGCTTACTTAAATAATAGCTTGAATCGGAAATTAAATCTATTTTCTAGTAAGGACGATCCGATTTCGAGCGCCAATGCTCCGAGACCCACCGAGTAGTTCTCAAAATATGGTATGAAGAAGGTATACAGCCAATTGTAGAGGCTTACGGTGAATAACATTTCGGTAAACCATAAATAATACTATAGTACCGTACAAGGTTTCAGAATGCTAATAGTAAATATCGCAATGCATTCATTTCTTTTTTACTACTATTATTAGCTAATTGACATTGTGACTAGTTCCGTTACTTCGTGAGTCAATAATAGTTTGTTATTGGATAGGTCAGTCACACTAACGCGAAAAACTTAGTTTGCTGTTTCAGATGCGAAGGAACTCGTAATATAAGAATTTTGGGGTTTCACCCGAGTTCTTGCTGAGTATATTATTACGTGTTGTCTCTCGTAATGTAACTTTATTGTTACTTTAGATACAGTTCGCTTGACATTGGCTAGATGCGTGATAATTAATTCGTGAAGCCTTAAAGAATACAATAGAATAAATTTTAAACTATGTGCTAAAAATACCCATGAGAAGATGATAAATATTTTTTTCTCACTTTAGTTTCAATTAAAAAAATAACTGACTAATTGATTTAAAATGGGAGTTGCCATATGGCTAATATGGAATAATTTATTACTGGTCGTTGCCCGCGGCTTCGCCCAAGTCAATGGCGGTTATCACACCAAAAAGTATCATTTATCCTTCTTTTGAAGAAGCCAAGGTTGTAAGAAAGAGGAAACACGTGGCTGGCTGTCGGTTCCTCATCAGTACAGACTTAGTTAAGACTGTTGTATTGTCGACTGTGTGATGATAAATGTTTAAAAATAAATTATATTTAAAAATTTTAATAGAGCATAAAATGTCATCTCATTTTTTATTACGAATGACCACTGTCCGAATGAAAAACCATAAGTCGTGGGCACAGATTTAATATTAGGTTGGGGAAAAAGTCTTTTCGCATTATAGTATGTATAAACTTGTAATAAAATCTCTTTGGCTATACTATTTGTATCTGGCTGGTTTTGGTATCATTGAAAGTTTAAATTTTAAAGAACATAATTCCAAATTCAAATTAGGAAAATGTGTGATTTTCATTTGTTTTTCGTACCGCCAAGATGAGTGAATCTAATGAAGAAATTCGATACATTTTAAAATTTTACTACAAAAAAGGTAAAAATGCAACGCAAGCCGCGAAAAAAATTTGCGATGTTTATGGACCTAGTGCAGTGTCTGTGAGAGTAGCACAAATTTGGTTTAAGCGTTTTCAATCCGGAAATTTTGATGTCAAAGATGCACGTCGCTCTGGTCGCCCTATTACAGATAAAATGGATGCCATTTTTGAAAAAGTGGTGCAAGATCGGCATGTCAGTAGTTACGACGTAGCTGAAGAACTGGGAATTGACCACAAAACAGTTTTGGCGCATTTGAAAAAAACTGGGTACACAAAAAAGCTCGACATTTGGGTACCTCACGAGCTCACTGAAAGAAACCTAATGAACCGTGTACTCATTTGTGATTCTTTATTACGACGTAATGAAACCGAACCATTTTTGAAGAAGCTGATAACTGGTGATGAAAAGTGGATCACGTACGACAAGAACGTGCGAAAAAGGTCGTGGTCAAAGGCCGGTCAGGCTTCACAGACTGTGGCGAAACCCGGGTTAACTCGCAACAAGGTGATGCTGTGTGTGTGGTGGGATTGGAAGGGCATTATTCATTATGAGCTGTTACCACCAGGCAGGACCATCGATTCTGAACTCTACTGCGAACAACTGATGAGATTAAAGCAAGAAGTTGAGAGAAAGCGACCGGAATTAATCAACAGAAGGGGTGTGGTTTTTCATCATGATAACGCTAGACCTCACACATCTTTAGCCACTCAGCAAAAATTAAGAGAGTTTGGCTGGGAGGTGTTAATGCATCCGCCGTATAGTCCTGACCTTGCACCTTCAGATTTCCACCTGTTTCGGTCTTTTCAGAATTCTTTAGGCAGTGTCAGGTTAACATCACGAGAGGGCTGCCAAAACCACTTGTCGCGGTATTTTGACCAGAAGTCCCAAAATTTCTATAGCAATGGGATCATGTCCCTACCTACAAGATGGCAAAAAGTTATCGAACAAAATGGTACCTACATACTTTAGTTAAATGTAAATAAACTATATTAAAAAATGTTTTGAATTTTCTTAAAAAATGCGAAGAAACTTTTTCCCCAACCTATTAATACAAGGAGATAGGCCAAGCCGGCGTTTAACTTGTGACAAGTGTATGCCCAGTGGGCATACATTGCCGCCAGTTCGCCGTCCGCGTCACTCGTACTTCCTGAACTCAGCGATTTGACCGATCTCCTTTCCGGCTGTGCTTAACATTCATTGCTTCGCAGTCCTTATGACGTGCGCAATGAATAGTGTATATTACGGCATGCTCAACTAGAACCATGTTATGTTATCGCGACACTCGGTCTTCCTATGAACTCCGCGATTCGACCGATCTCCTTAGATTGATATATCTTTGGTCGTGGGTATCCAAAGCATTGTTCGTAGGACTGTCTTTTTGGGCCGGCGTTCACTGAAAGCGCGGCACGGCATGGCGCAGTGGATGCCACAGCACGAAGCACGACGCATGACACACGTCGCACACAGCACGCTTCGGGATGCCGTGGCATGCCGCAGAGCGTCGCGGGGAACCGAAGGATGCGATGAAGCTCGTTTCATTTTCGGCCTTACCGTCACTTACCATCAGGTGAGATGACAGACAATACCTCCCTGTCAAGAATTTAAAAAACCTACCAAGGTCCTTGTTAATAACCCGGAGGCGCAGAGGACATCTGTGGTCAACAGAAAAACAGGAGTTGTCACTCGTCACTTTCCGCTCATGAAAGTCTTCATTCTTGTCAAACCAAACCTGTCAAAAATTACGAAAACAATCAGATTAACTTTCGAAGTGACTGATTGAAGGCTGTTAATGAGATTTACTTTAATTCGGACTTACTGACGGGTTGACCTTGACTGAAAAGTGTGTGCCGCACGATTTCGAAGGCTACTCATCGGTGTTACGGCTTAAAACTGCTCAGCTATAGTCAGAGTGATTTGTCACAGATAGATTGCCCATGCGCAGGGCCGCAGTTCGATTTCAATTGTCATGAAATATGCACTGATCTATAGTTTTTTTTAGTCAGTTACTGATAATGTCCGCGAGTGTTTAGTTCTATCAGCACGTATTGTTCTAAGGTGTGTACTTAAGTTATTTTATTTATCACTTAATAGTAAGCACGTATACTATATAATAATAAAAAAATGTCCCAAGGAAAAATATTGGTACCTATTCAAAACTTACCAAAAACTTGCGTATATTTTTACATTATTACCAACACTTTTATGTATCTTAATGTGTCTCCAAGAGTGAAATATTTATTACAGATGAAATTCGTAATGGGGTTGGCTTTGAACGAATATTAAATTAACATTATAACTTTTGTCTCATTTGTGATTTGCCTAAAGGAATTGAATTCTAAATTAACTTTAAAAATTAAATTTACTCAAAGTATATTACAACAAAATTAAGACGAAACAAACACACACGCATCATTTATAATTTATGGTAACTGTCCATTATTTTAAGAACATAATCAAATTAATATTGTTAAAAGCGGATCCAACAGACGTTGCTCTGTCCAAAAAAAATGTGCTGTGAATTTAGCCTATTTCGGATAGGTTTGAACACATAGCTACCAAAATTTCATCAAAATCGGTCCCGGTTCAGTCAAAAACACACGAGCAGAAGGATTTCATATATAAAGATCACCTACGCGTGCTCTAAAAGCTTGCAACACATGGGCACAGAGTAATTTTTATTCGTATGACAAGGGTGACATTCACATGCTTATGTTATAAACCTGACTCTATCTTAGATTTAAAATAATAATAAATTTCCACGCTCACACAATTAACCAGCCCAAATTTAGTGTCATCAAGAACTCGTGTTATGAATACTAGATACTGGATGAATACACATAAAATATGGTTGTAACTAAACCTAAATATACATATATGTATATAAATAACCATGACTCAGTGTTTGTGTTCATCACACAAACATTTCCCCCTCCCGATATTTGAACCCGGGCCGCTAGGCTAAACAAGGTATTGATAGAAAGATAGAAAGTTAAATAGGTGGGTACTGATGGAAAAATAATACTAAAAAAAATTATGGAATAATGTTTGCGTCAACAAACGCGTAAATATTTTTAAAACTAGAAAAAATACACTGAAAAAAATTGACCTGCCCCAGGCGGTAATCGAACCCAGCATCATCCGCAATCCGGGCGGATGCGTTAACCACTACGCCACCAGGGCACTGCTTTCTCTGTCGAAATTTGTCAGTGCTTATATTTTTATGGTAAACATTGTTTCATCAAATCTTTGAAATTTGCACTTATAAGATCCGAACTAAAATATTTTTGCAAATATTTGACCCCCAGTTAAGATGAAATTACCTTATATTAGCCGCCCGGATTGCGGAAGATGCTGGGTTTGATTCCTGCCTGGGGCTGGTCAATTTTATCAGTTTATTTTTTCTAGTTTTACAAAAAAATATTTAGGTGTGCTTTTTGTGGGTAGGTGCAAATGTGAGTAGGTACAGATGGTAGGTATATATGAAAGGAACAACCGACATTTCACCTTTCGGAATGCAAATTTTATACAAAAATTACAATTACTCATTAATATTAATTAAAGTAATACAGTTTGTCAATATAATGTGTCATAAAATTTACAATAATTTTAGTCAACCGAAGTAAAATAAACATTATAACAATACTAACATTCAATTTTATTATTTAAGAATTCCTTGGCAGAATAATAGGCCCTTTCCAACAATAATTTATGTAATCTTTGTTTAAAAAAAGAAAAGCGCTCAATTTCAATAAAATCCTTAGGTAGATGGTTATATAAACGTGGAGCCATACCAAACAAACTATATTATTGTACAGAGCAGTCCTGATTGGAGGGTATATTTATAATAAAGCCTACGATTCTTACAAGTTATATATTTCCTCTGGGACTACGGGAGAGAATGTGATGAATTCTGACAGATACACCCACAGGCATCCTATGAACTTATATCAGACTGCCAATAAACACCTCACTGGAAAGCTGCCATCTTTTAGCAGTGCCCCATTATTACCTAATCTTAAATAAATATTTCTTGGTTTGCTAAAGAAAAACACGAAGAATTGTTCAATCAGTTTACTCCATGTAATATCATTGTTTCAGCACTGTGGTGGTGAAATAAGGATATTACATAATTATAAAGCCTAGAAAAACTTTTCTTTGTCATATTTTCAAGGCATACTGTGAAATCAAATGTTAAGAATAGAATATTATTTATACTACACCTGATCGGAACAGTAGCTATTATTCCCTCAAATTGAAAAGAGAAAGTTGATCTTTTCTTCGGCCTAAATATGCGGGAGGAAGAGTTGTATGAAAATCTATTTACGTTAGAATCCTTCGCTTTGCTAGTGCTTCAAAGTAGCGCCCTCGCCATAAAATACTATTTTGCTCCCTTTTTATACAAACTACTATTATTGTGCATTGAGCAGCATGTACAACTAATAATTAGATATACTTATTTTAAGTAAGATTGTTCAATAAATCTTGTTGTAATAAATCTCTAAGAGCGCTCCCTTCCAAACCACCAATATAACGTATCGCATATATCTTACACCCAGTAATGATAACTTAAAATTACAGATCTAAATCAATTATTTATAAAAAAAAACTATGACACATAAATCACAACAAAACAAAACAGTAAAATAAATAAAATGTAAATAAATAATAATATTCGACCAATTTCTTCTCCCAAAAATGTGTCCTCTAAACTTTATCCTGCAACATAACGATGCTCTTCTAACTCTTCTTTGTCCTACCCTGTTACCAGTTTATTTGAGATCGGTTCAGTGTGTTTTCATATTCAGGAAGCTAGAAAAATGCACTGAAATAAACGACTTGCCTCAGGCGGGACGGCCAGCGGGTTTTGTAAACGCAAAAATTAAATTATTCTAAGCCATCTTACAACGATCACGAAAACTAAGCTATTTTCGTGAACGTTGTAAGATGGCTTATCTATAAACTATACGTAAAGAGCAATCCAACGAAAACAGACGAGATAACTCTTCTGTTATTTCACGAGGAGATGAGTTAAATGAAGATTCTAGTAATACCAAATTTCTGATCAATAAGGATCGTGGAAGTTATTGAAACCCTTCATAAAACATGAAAGTTAAAAAAGCTGATGATCTTATATGCGTGCTTTCGATTTACGTCAAAATAGTCACATTTTGTGAATTTTCAGACCTGATTTTAAAGCGATGTGTAGAGGCATTGCAAAGAAATTATTATATTAAAGGAAGATAATTCTTGACTTAAAAGTTTTGTCAAGCGGGGAGATTCTTATAGCCCAGTTTTATGAAATACAGTTTGGAGCTATCTTTCAAATGGCAAACAATACTTTGAGAAAATTATTTTACCAATAGGAAATATACTCATAAAAACCACTATAGAGCCTAAATCAGTAAAAAATTGAGATAAGATAAGATATAGAGATAAGATAAAAAGGATATAAAAAAATATAAATTGGTAAGTTTTAATGAGGATTTTTACAACGTTTTTGATATTATACTTAATATATTAAATTACATATAATGCTAGACATTTAATTCTTACTTCGATGAATGCACGCTTTTAAACGGTTTAACAGATATTCTTTAATCATAGTTCACAGAATACAGTAGGTAATGATCAAAATACCTTTAAAAAAAACTAAATCAAAATCGTGTTACCACTTTGAGAGTTATAATGCCACATAATGCCGTTGATCTATGGCTGCCTGAAGATAAATATAATAGGTTATATACAGCTGCACATACAAATCAATGTGTCTATGCCGTCGCCCAATCGTATAATTGGGCAGATCATGAAATGCTTAATTATCGTGAAACGCCCAAATTTCAGCTTAGGTTGGACCATTAAAATTAACCACAGGACGGGTAACCAACTTTCTAATAATGATTACAGTTAGGAGTTAATACACAGATACACACGTTGACCATAAAACACGCCTTTTTGCGTCGGGCTTTATAAGAAGACGAACATGATTATGTTCTCTATTATTATGTTACACATTTTTATTAACTTTTATTTATTTTACTACTAATAAAAGGAAGAATGCTTACAATGCTGTTCGTTATAATTTTAAGACCCTTGTAATGGTAGAGCGGATAATAAACGAATTTCGAAACTTGTGTAAAATTACTTAAAGACCTTTATAGTGCGTGGGTTTTAGGATATTTTACACAGCCCTTTGGCTGTCCTATTTCTGTGTCATGGTTATCCGAGTTGTCCATTTGAGTGTTCTGTCAGGGACATACCATCCCAGTCGGAGATTGGATGATCCGCCACCCGTGTTCCTACAATATCAGGGAAATCAGTGTCATCTCATTACAGTCATCTCTTACAGCTGCCACTAGGCAGTAGAGCCACTCTTTTAATTTTTTACCCGGCTATGGCAAAGCCAAAATGATCTTAGCAGCTTATATGTATGTAGTATGTTTGTTAGTAATTACGTAAAGCCGGGTTCAGATATCTATCATTTGCCTGATCCGATCAGCATATCCTTATCGCCGACGCGTTTCATGATCGCATATGTGGACGGGTGATGATACGCGTATCATGATTAGCGATCTTGATACGCCGTTAAGCTACGGGCCGTCCCATGTCATGTTGGTTTCATGTGATTGTCATACGGAGAAAATCGAGGCGTCCATAATTTGATACGGGGCTTGAAACATGATACGCTGATACGGATAAAATCAAAATCAAAAATTTCTTTATTTAAATTGACTTAAGACTAAGTGCTTTTAAATCGTCATAGTGAGGAAATACATAAAATTAAAATTTAACAACAACAATCAACATTACAAAGATTACAATTTTTTATTTAAATAAACCGTTATTGTGCAATTTATTCACTCCCATGCTTTTTTATCAGTAATATAATCATTAATTGTATAATAAGCTTTTTTAATCAGCTTTGTTTTTATTAATGTTTTAAATTTGTTAATATGTAGTGCCCTTATATCAGTTGGCAGTTTGTTATAAAAGCGTATACATTGCCCCATAAAAGAATTGTTTATTTTGTGGAGACGGGTAGTGTGTCCAACAAGATTATGCTTCTGCCTTGTATTTACATTATGTGTATCACATCTTTCACTAAATTGCGTAATATTTTTTCTTACATACAGTAGATTTTCAAATATATATTGTGAAGGTAAGCCTTAAACTTTTCTCTGAGTGAAAATCGAGGGCCTAGTTGGTAAATAGCTCTCACGGCTCTTTTTTGCAAAATAAAAATAGTATTAATTTCAGCAGCGTTACCCCAAAGAATAATTCCATAAGACATTATACTATGGAAGTAACTGAAGTAAACAATTCTAGCCGTATCGACATCAGTAAGCCGCCTAATAGTTTTAACTGCATATGCTGCAGAACTCAGTTTACCTGATATTTTCTTAATGTGTGGACTCCATTGCAATTTATTGTCTAACATTATGCCTAGGAAAACCGCCGACTGAATAGGAATCAATTCTATACCATTTAATTGAACATTGGTATCTACTTGCCTTACATTGGGCGTAGAAAACTTCATTAATTTAGTTTTATTTTCATTTAATAATAAATTGTTAACAGTAAGCCAATGTACAACTTTTGTTAGTGCATTGTTAACTTCGTCATAATTTCTCAATTGTCTATTTATTTTAAATATCAAAGAAGTATCATCAGCAAACAATACAATATCTTGATTTTCCTTTACATGGTACGGCAAATCATTTATATAAATTAAAAACAAAAACGGACCAAGAATTGAACCTTGTGGTATACCTATAGTTACTTTAGATCCAGAAGATTTTGTTCCGTTAATATCAACCTTCTGAATTCTGTTACCCAGATAGGAAGTCGGAAGGTCGAGAGCCTTGTTCCTAACGCCATAGTGGTGTAATTTTCTGACAAGAATATCATGATTTACACAGTCAAAAGCCTTAGATAAATCACAAAAAATACCCAGAGCGTCTTTTGACTCTTCCCAGGCTACAAAAATATCTTTAATTAATTCTATTCCCGCATCTATGGTAGATCGACCCCTCCTAAAACCGAACTGTTTTTTATGAAGTAAATTGTGTTTATTGAAATGTTCCAATATGCTGGAATGTTCCAATATGCCCGATCCGATACGCTGATCGGATCGGGCAAATGATCATATCTGGACCCGCCTTAATGTTCCTCCGTAGCGCCTAAACTATTCATTTGATTTTGATGAATAAGGTATCAATTCATTAATAAGTTATTCCAGGTAACATTTAGGCTACACTTGAACCGACTTTAACAATATGAAGAGTCGATTTTAGCTTTTGAAAAGATGGGTATCGAATCCGAGAACTCTCAATCTAAATCTAGTGGACGAACCGCTATTTCAAGGAAGCATTGACTGATTTATTATCTATCATAAACGCCATGTTTCGAATGTCATTTGCACTCTTTATTATTAATTGGTTGCCGAATTGCGTCCAAAATAAAACGAGTTTCAATAAGTATGTAGGTACTTGCATACAAACCTTAATTTTTTTCAAGTCTATACAACATTCTTTTAAAAACGTTCTCAAATCGTACTGCAAAAATTAACCTTACTACGCAGGTATTAACTTTTAAAGCCTCCTTATCGATGTCATACGTATTTTTTGGAAACTGTCCCAATAAAAATATTATTACGGTGGCTCAAATATTAATAATTGGTGCATTATTTGTATTACAATTCAAAATCGATTTAATAGCAAGTAAAATAAGGTTGCATTTCCTGCTACCGAATCGGAAATTGTTTACACCTGACCGGACTAGGTTGGGTTTGATGCCCTTTTATGTAGGCAAGCTAGTAACTTGTTACTATTTTGAGGCATTGCATGGCCCATTTTTTTTATCGGAGAGGTCAAATGCATTTACGTATCATCCCTGCAGTACGATGCAACTGCAGGGGTATGTGGGACTCGAGGTACAGGCGTTCCCCCCTACACACTAAACGTCCTCTCCGGGCATCCTGCCAAGGCACACTAAGACAACACCCCGGGATCGCAACAATTCGCTTGTCACCGGGAAGCCATCTGTGCCCGCCCTTTCAGGTCCACCCGGTGCACCGTTCATTCTTGTCCGCTGTCCGGACAGACAACAGACTGCCAGTCTAGCAGACCGGCCCCCACCGAGCACAAGGCTCCACCGGCCCTGAAAAGGGCCTTTTCCCGCGTCCCCCATAAGTGGTGCCAAGGGTGGCTTGGGTGCAACTCAGCGCAGTTTAAGCCCGATGTCTACGCCATCTGTCCCCCTACCTAAGGCCGTAGCCATCCGTCGTACCGGTTCACTAGGAGGCGACTCGATTTGGTCCGGCTGTGTCTTGTAGGCACCAGGCGCTGGCTTCGTCAGGGCGGCGTTGCCTCCCATGACACCACCGCGGAAAACCAAACCAGAGATCGCATCCATTTGCCACCTCTGAGAGCAGAGGCGTGTCAGGAGCGACCGACCTCCCAGTTCCACTCAAGGCGGCCTACCAGCCTATTGGCTGGCCAACCAATGACCCAAAGGTCCGCTGGCCCTGAAAAGGGCCCTTTCGTTCCGATGTCAGCCGTCTGTGGAGGCACCAGACGTTGCCCAGTGTGCACCGCGGGGAGGTCTCAGAACATAGCACCCCTGCATGGCCTATACTGCCAGATGTGGCTTTGTGTGTAACCAAATTTTACCTAAAGCTCTTATGAGTGTGATTGTATGTATATATGTATAAATAGTAAGGGCGTAATATTATAGAGTGCAGTTCCAAGCATAAGAAAATAGATTTATTTACATAGTTTTATGAAATTAATATTGTGCACATTTCTAAAGTAGGTACTTCAAAATACAAAATTATGTGTTTTGGTTTTTAAATTTAATCCATAATGAATTTATTATCTTAATTACTGTGTTTCTAATTCACTAAGTAATATCTCCAATTTTAATCTGGTGTCTATGTTATAATAACATAAATCCAGACGTTCAAAATTGTTCTGACTTGGGAAATTCTCATAATTTACCGGGATCAGCTCCAATTTCAAGCAGGTAAGCCTCTGCGGCCTACCTCTGAAAAATTAAATTAAAGCTCATAATACGAACCTTTTCTCATAATCCTAATCTCAAACCTAATTTCAGTTACCCTAAAGATTTTTGTACAGTTATGAAAAGCGGAGTTGTACACTGAAAAAATGTACAGGTTAAAAATAAATAAAATACTGTAGGAAATAACACAGCATGTTTGTCAATATAGCACCTGCAAAGTTGGAGCTAAAAACAATACATACTCAATTCTACTCTATGCCAAGTTTACAAAGAGATTTATAATTAAGTCTTGGTCGAAAATTTCCGATAAAATTGTAACCGTCCTTTGTTAGTGCAATGTTTTTTCAGTGTATATTGTTAATTTTTATACAGTTATTTTATTTGGCTTTTGGTACGCTTCTTTTAAATGCTTACATTGTCATCGCGCTCACAAAAGGGTTAAGTAACATTTTAGATACACATAAAGTCACATATGTCAATTTAGATTATGCATATGACTCCGCCGACGAGCCGCCGACGAACTAAACGCAAGTGACTCTAAAGAGTGACAAGTTGCCAGACTGTCGTCTACAAAAAAGATTGACAAGAATTGAGACACCTCTCCATTTTTTGAACTCGTGAAAAAGGGGATTCCAACTCAAAAGTAAATACGCCTTCAATCCAGAGAAGCCCACTGTTGAAAAAAGGCCTCATCCAAGGATCTCCAATCCGATCCTCCATCTTGCCGCGATCTTTACGAGATCGTCGGTCCAGCTTGTGGAGGGACCTGCGTCTCCCGGTACACGGCCGACACACGAGGACTTTTTCCGCTCCAACGGCCGTCACGCCCCTCTCAATGTTACCACAGTTTGCAGTTCTTTGGGCTATTGTGGCTACTTTAGTTCTCCTGTAGATTTCATCATTAAATTACACACTAATACACTCTAAACATCTCAGCAGCCCGGGCATCTCAGACTGGTGTAAGAAGAGTGAAAAAATTGTTAACATTTGGGACTTTAAAGTGAGGTGTACTAATTTTTTCCACCTACGAATCACCTTACGTGAAAAAAAGATATAATTTTCTGTAATAATTTGAGAATTGTTATTGTTAGTTGCCTTATAAACACTTCAATTTTTTTATTGTACGTCATATAACTTAAAATAAGACCGATTTGAGACAACTTTGCTAGATGCAATTATAAAACTATTAAAATAAACGCAGGTGATAATATTGACTCGCAAAAAAATATTCCGAGTCTAAATAAAGACATTTTAACGACCACATCAACAATTTTACTGTATACAATTCGTTTTTTGTACAAGTGACTACTCTGTTTATTACTTAAGTGACGAGTAGAAATCGTCCGAAGTCTTAAATATCAGATTGAAGTCGATGGAAAATATTAATATTAAATAATTCGTAAAGTTCTGTGCCGTGTATAGTCGGCAAAAAATTCTTAAAATATTTATTATTTAAATAGAAAGTTCTACATATTTTATTATTACAACATGTCGTCATTAGAGAGATGTGGGAGTATGTATGAAATATATTTCACCAATCTCCAACTTTATTAAATCTGCAAATTTATTAAATCATGTTAATTTTCGTGAACATTTATATTTTTCATAATATTTCTGTACCTTATGTTTTATCTAGACAGAGTATGTTTTAGTACCTATTTAATAATTTTAGATTCAAGGTTGCCCTAGAATAGATCTCTTTTAGGGATAAGTCCACCTTTTCTTAACTATGCAATTTATCAACTGGGTCCGCGTGACTCCCTCAGAGAAAAGTTCAAGGAGATAAATATTCTGACTGTGTCATCACAATATATACTGGAAAACTTACTATATGTAAAGAAAAATATTATGAATTTTTCCGAGAAATGTCATACGCACAATGTAAATACTAGGAAGAAACACGATTTGGTTGTATATAAAACTCGTCTCCACAGAATAAGCAATTCCTTTATGGGCCAATGTATACGTTTTTACAATAAGCTTCCGAAGAATATTAGAGACTTGCCTATTAATAAATTTAAAAAAACTGTAAAATCTAAATTATATAAAAAAGCTTATTACAAGTTAAATGATTATTTAAATGATCCAAATGCGTGGGAGTAAAATCTGCCCAAATTTACGCATTTAAAATTGTAATTTATTCATATTGATATATCTATGGACATGTAATGATGTTTTGAAATCATTACGAAATTGTAAGCTGCGGAGTTTCTTTCGCCATTTCTTCTCCGTCTCAGCATACTAATAATTATTTAAGAAAAATAATTATTTCGTCGAAATGGTGGTAGGGCTTTTGACGATTTAAAAGTACTTAGCAAAGTCCATTTAAATAAAGAGCTTTTTCATTTTCATTTCATTTTCATTTCATTTCATTCATTTTCATTTTCATTCATTTCATTTCATTTCATTTCATTTATGATAATAATCCATAACCACAGTTACTCATAACACAGTACTTTTCTAAATACTTTCAGTACTAGTTCAGTAAATAGTTTCAGTACAAAACTTTTAAATTCATATTTTGTTGACCCTACGTAAGTAGTTTAATTAGGAAGATTAAAGGAATTTTCATTTCTTAGTCTTTGCAGAAATTTAAATATTATTAATAAAATTGGAAGTCAGAAATTAATTTAGGAGAGTAAGAACACGGCGGATTATCCAAATATTAAGAAAAAGTAAAAGAACTAAAAAAAATAATCTATTGTTGAAAGTCTTAAAAACGTGGACCTTTCCATCTAGTAGTCATGAAAAATAGATAATTTCGTTTAAAACTTGTATATTACTTTTAATTTTTTTTAAATTAAATTTACTAAAGATTCATGTTTTTGGAGAGCAAGAGTCTAGAACTGGCATATATTTGTATATTATTCTCTTTGTTCATTCCTAGCTGTACTCTGTATTGTGTATAATAAATAAACAAAAAATAGGGCGTGATCTCCCCACTTTCTCGTATACCGGAAACGACACAAAAGTTGATAGAAACCTTATATTTTGATGTCATACATGCATGTTAAGTTTTGGTCACCCATCCGAGTACCGACCGCACACTTCGTTGCTTAACTTTTGTGATCGTCGTTTCAAAAGTTGATAGAAACTTTATATTTTGAAGTCATAAATGCACGTTAAATTTGGTTGCAACAAGTTAAAGCATAATCGAGTTATTGTGCTAACGCACAGACACAGACACAGCCATAATTCCAAAAAAATATTTTTTAAAATCTCGAGGTCAAATTTTTTGTCGTATACAAGACTTCCTCTATACTACGTATACGAGAAAGTAAAAATGTAAAGAAAAATTTGAATTTCTTGTATATTGTTGTTATATGAAATGTTGAGATATGTACTTTTGGATATAATTATATTTAGAGATCCTGTCATGTTTAGACGTAATTATATTTATAGACCCGCGCCATGACTGGTCATTAGGGTGTCCCGTCAATGTATGAGAAAATACTTTTCTCAAGATACGCTAACGCAAGAGGCATCAAAATTTGCGTAATTTCACACACTTTATGCAGAAAGTAATAAAAAATGAATTATATGTCATCTTTAGGGTTCTACCACACTTTGAAGTTTTGTAAATTTTACGTTTTTACAGACTTAACCATTGTGCCTCAAATAATACAAAATCAAGTTTTATTGTTGAAATTAATGAAACTAAGCACAGGAAATAAAAACATATAAAATATAGCTTTTAATCAATTACAAATTAATTAAATTTTAAACTTATTTTGTATTAAAAATTCGATATTTTTGCTGATGATTGCCACCTATTTCTCTCTAAAAGAAGCTTCAGTTTGTATGGGCTCTGTTACGACTTTATCATCAGTTTAACCTTATGGTCCCCGCTCGGTCAATACCTCGGATATCTCGGTAGATATCCACATATTAATCTGTAGATGATTAATAATATCCAGAACAATTGATTTTAATTGTCTCGCGGTAGATATCTACCGAGCGGGTTGACCAAAAGGTTAAGATCTACTTTCCCTATACTTTTCCTAAATTATATGTAACAAGGAAAGTCACCAACTTCCAATGTCTTATCTTTCATAATGGTTTGAAGGTCCTTATTGGAATTGTATTGAGGAACTATAAACTGACAATCGTGCCACAATAATTTTAGTATTATTTCTAACAGAAAAGTTATTTTTATTGGTGTTGATTAATATAAGTGGTTTGTTTATCTTTCCTTGGTTAACACTACTTTTCACTTTAATAACTTAATCGTCACAATTCCAGCTCCCTAGTGTAAAAATAATTTCGTTCATAAACAGAATTAACAGTGGTGTGTTGATGTGGATTCTATTGTCTCGGATTAAGACTATATAATTAGTTGAAAAATATATCTGACTCCGTCAGACTCTTCTTACAAGTCGTATTTTCCTTAAGGAAAGAACCAACTTTTCGGTAAGTTATTCAAATTACCAGTCACCGCACACCGTGAATCTGTTTTCGTAACCAGCTAACTCTTTTCTAATATTTCTGGAATATTCTCTAGTATAGTTGCACTTCGGGCAGCCATATTAGGTCAATAATAAATAACGAAAGGGTAACTCATTGGAATGAAGCATATCAATCCACCAATAGCTAGTAAAAGTCTTTCCAAATACCCTTAACTTCTTGGAATGAAGGAAACCAATCCATCAATAGATTGTAACAGTATTTCCAAATACCTTTTACCAAATCCTTTATTATCTATTATATTATGCCAATTAAAGAAACTGGTATTAGTTGCAGTTCCATCACATCTGTAGAGTACGTAATTTTATTTCCAACCCAACCCTAAGTCCACTAAGAAAATTTTAAGAATATCCTTTACAGTGCCATAATTCCCTGACGTTTCTATATCGCAAGTAAATTGATCCAGCTTATATTGCAATTGATATTATTATCTTAAATTAATGATAAATCGCCACACCCCAAATAAATTTTAGAAGGGAATTTTAAATAATAAATAATTCGTTCAACAACGTAAAAGCCTTTTATAACAGTACCTTCTTGAAGCATCTGGCCGGACTTTAGAGACAACTTTGTGGATCATGTATTTATCAACAATCAGAGTTAAATATTTGGTAGAAACTCTCAGCCCTTGCCAACTATTTAGGCTCTACTTGGGATTCTTGTCTAAAACCAAACAAAGCAGTAGTGGCAGATCATAATGATACTCCGCAAATAAGTATCGCAGATCTTAGCAAGTGACAGCATTGGCAATGTATTCCAGATGGCGGTTGAAGTCGATAGTGTTTCTGTAGAGAGCGTGTTTTTCAGGAATTCATTTATAATCAAAATCAGATACGTTTTGAGGAAATATTGACGCACCGAAACTTCATAACAATTTGATGAGACAGAATCCATTTTTAGAGTAGAACATGACTCTTTTGATACAATTATTGATTTTTCCAGGTTAGAACTTGATGTTATTTTCAGGTTGAATAAACACGAAGTTGATGGTGTTTCTTGATGCTAATCAAAATATCGCTAAGTAAAACCAGAATACATCAAAAAATTCCATTTTTTTAAAATATTTAAGGTCAGTAGGCGAAATGAGGAATACCGATAAAAATGAAAATTTTTCAAAACTTTGAAGCCTGGTAGAGCCCTAAAGATATAGTTTTATTTTAATTTAAATATTATTTCGGTAATCTACAGTCAATTACGCAAATTTTGAGAGGTCTTGCGTCATGAAAAGCCAAAAAAAAATTTCTCGGGACACCCTACTGGTCATGGCACGAGTATTCACGTATAAAATATTTAGGCCAAGGTTTACACTTTTTGTGGGTTTCCAACAATCTTATCTCTTAGACTCTTCAAAAGAGAGATAATCATACTCTCCTCTGTTCCACTTATATAATTGCCAGGCATAGGTACTAATCATTGTATAAACAATAGAAAGTGACATTTTAACTCTTTTATAAACGTACCTACAATAAAATAAAAACATAAAATGTAAATAAGTGTTACAACTTCATTTGATGTGCCATAGAGCTATTTCAATGTGATAAATTAAAAAGAAAAAAGTCCGTAAGGTGTCAATTATTTCAAAAATTTATTTATTCATTTGTAGTTTTATTTTTGAATTCTATTTGAAATGGAGTATTCTCTATCTATCCTGCTCAACATTTATTTGGGGTCGGTACAGCATGTCTCTCTATCGACATAGGTACTGCTATTAGGTTTTAGCTGCTATTAGATTGTAACGTGGTACTATAACATCGTCTTGTTGTAGTACACTCGTCATTTTCATAACCAACTTTCTTGCAATATTTTAAAAAGTAAATATTCAAAATTATCCATGACGTTTGGTTCATTTCCACGCTTTTTGACTATTTCTATTATTGACCAGGTCCTAGTAAACACGATTATCAAATTACAAGGGTCTCGCTCTGGACCTTGGCTTGGGCCATATAATAGTAACTTTTAAAATACAAAATAAGTACCTACTTAAATTATCTCAAGGCACTAACAAAATTGTAAGTACCTTTTGATAAGCTTTCTTTAAGTGTTTTATTGTTCAGTTTTTACAGTGTGTTTTACATTATTTTCAGAGTGTCTTATATCTCACTTATATTACCACCAATAAAAAATAGTGACGTTAATATGTCTCATTACTGGACCTAGACCATACTTACAGTGTTGGACCCCATAGACGACACAACGTTACAAGATTATTACGGCTGGTCGCCTGCTAAAACCTACCCTCATTGGCGGTATCTATTTAAAATTGACTACAGTTATCATTATTTGTACTCGCGTTTAAGACGCCTTGATTACCTATAATATCAAAAAGTAACAACTTATTTTAATTAAACCATACATTGCTATCGTTGACTGTACCGCTTGATGACAGATTAAGCAACAATATAGTTAAAACAGAAAATTAAACTTTATACCAAAGAATTTTTTTAGTAGATTAGGAAAGATGAATAACTCTGGCTATTAATTAAGGTAATTGTTGATACTTTCTTAAATACTATGATAAAACAGAGCTTAGTAACAGTGGTGCTTACGACATGGTGTTTCGAGGAAATTTCTAAGCTTAGATAATAAATTGTTACGCTATTTCATAAAGGGAAATAGTTTAATAGTAGGGTCAGGTTAATCTGCTGCTTAAATAAGATCCATTACATAAATCATATTTATGTGGAAATCTGTGTTAAATAGAACTCTCATACTGTAGCAGTCTAACCCTTAGATAGAACTACTCAGTCCTCGATAACATAGACAGGACTACTTAGTTTTTTTGATAAAGTTTAGATATTTAAGAGGGAACACTACCTAATGGTTGTTTTTTTAATTAGACGTTAACATTGGTTTGACATTGAGCGAAGTTACAAATGATTCATACATATACATGTGCTACCAAAGGGAATTTGTAATCCCTTTTTCAAAACGTATTATTTTTATAGCTGCGTGGTGCGGTAACTATTACATTATGAATTTGCAGCTCTAACCTAACTAACGTTGTAACCGACTAAATATATTCTCTCATTACACAGTAATTTTGATGTTAATGTTCTTGTTGAGGTCATTCAAGTCAATTTGACTTGAGAACGAGTACGTTAATTCTTACTGCCCCAAATAATGAAGGTATATGATAATTATTAATATTAAGTACACCAGCACGGGTGCTCCAATTTCGAACCTTTATTCTTTTTTATGACACCTCCTTCAAAACGAGGATACTACTTTTGGTAAATATATTGCGTACGTGTAAAGTATTGCCACAGTATACCAAGAACAGTAGTTTATCTACGGGCTGTCTGCGAGTTCTGCGTTGACGCTAGGGCTATCAAAATGTACCGGGCGGGAACGAGCGGCGAGCGAATGTGCAATGACATAAAAATGCGCGATCACACCGAGACGGCGAGACCACCTTATGCCCCCATATTTTTATGTCATGTGTGCGTCACAGTGCGTGCGTACACGGCGCCGAGTACGCACGCACACATTCTAATGGATAGCGGCTTGTTTGTATGAAGGCGTATTACTGTTCTTGGTATACTGTGGTATTGCATCCGAAATGTTGGGTTCCGATATTTAAGCACGGGCCATGAAAATCGATAAAATCCGTTGAGCTGGCTGAGGGTTGGCCAAAGCAGTGCCGAAAACAACATGCAAATTAATGTCTTTAGCATAAGCAAATTCAATGCGTGTTTTCTTTCGTACCGACGTAAAAGGAAAAGTTTTAAAATAATAATCTTTAAATCGGTTTTCTGTTTAAATGTTAATGCTGAGATGATTTTGGGTGTAACATCTGTCCTGGTTGCTGAATTTTGCGTTAGATTTTTTACTGAAGGTTTGTTACTTTTTGGGTGTAATAATAATACATTTCTACGCTCACACCAATTATCTAGTTCAAATTAAGTATCTTTAAGAACTTGTGTTATGGATACTAGATAACGGACAAATATACTTAATAATCTAGATATTTTTATAAATAAACTTAAATAAATATATAAACAATCATGACTCATGAACAAATGCTCGTGTTCATCACACTAACATTTGCCACTACCAGGACTCGAACCCGGACCGCCCGTTGTGTAGCCAGCGTTACTGACCACTCCACCATGGCGGCGTCCCAAAATGCCCCTTTTATGTAGGCGTCAGGGTGGAAATTAACTAGTTGGAGGCACTGCATGGCCCATACTGCCAGATGTGGTCTTTTGTGCAACAAAATGTTACCTAAGTCTCTGCCCAATCTCTCATTACGACGTAGTTATTTTAAGTTTATTTCGATTGGCTACTGTCAGTAATGTCTTCACTTCATTAGCTGTTGAGCTCTTTAAGGTTTCTTTACACGAAACAATATAGTAACTCTAGGATCGCTTGGTTGTCTGTAAGTTCGTTTTATTTTTCCCAAGAACGCTACTGGTTATAATTCATATCATAGTGATCATATCAGAAATGATGAGTTCCGTAGTAAAATAGCTAAGATCGCTGACATCGTACAAAGAATTGCAAACCTTAAAAGGCAGTGGGCATGGGACATTGTGAGGAAGACTGCCGCTGGGACAGAAAGGCCCTCAAGTGGCGGTCGCGTATCGGAAGGTAGACCGACTGTTTGTTGAAGGCCACGGGAAGCCGATACCGGCAGCGTAGGACCGATTGGGTTGCAAATCCTTGGGGGAGGACTACGTCCACCAATGGGTGCTTTTCGGCTGAAATAATGACGATTGCCAAGTCTGCAATCCCTTAGTGTTGTGAAAAAATCTACTTTCTAAGCCGATCGGGCAAGACTTATAAAAATCCCTGAATATAGTAAGGGAATGTATCCTTTGATTTCCCCTCCATGTCCTATTCGTTTGTTTCAAATTATATGTAAAATAAATAATATTTCTATAAAAATAAAAAAGCGGAATCTTCATTGTAAACGAAACAAAAGAAATTTTCTTTTGTTCGAATTTATTTTTATGCCATCCCGTCATATCCTGATTTTAATAACCATGCATTAAAATGTATTTGAATAAAAACTGAGAGTAATTTTGAAGTACATTCTTGATAGTTAAACTTTATATAATTATTCTTTTTTCTTGTCTAGATTTTTTTTTATTTCATTGTATGTTTTCCATTTTTGTGGGCAATAACATAATTTTATTCAATATTTAAGTTAAGTCAAAAATATAATAAAAACCAAAATTAAGAAAAACATGGAAAAAGTCAATTTAAAACTTTCCATTTTCCTAACTTCGATTTAATTCTTTTCTAGCACTCTTTGTACACGATAATTGAATATACATACTTGAGTTTACTTTGGGAACAGAAACACGTATAAAGTTAGGAAGTTGCGACTTTGATTTATCTGTCACGTGCACCAAGGCACTCGATTGAAGTTGGATTGAAGTGAAAGAAAATTACCGATGCAGTATTTAGTAGTTCAACTAAAACTCTGTAGTTGTACAAAGTAGTACATAGGTACCACGCTGGCAATTCGAAAGTTTGAGGAGAGCTTTTGGTATAATTTGGCTGCACGTAAGGTCACATTTGGTAGTATGGGTATGTACCTCAAAATATTGTATGGTTGCCAGAGTATTAACACTAAAAAGTTAAAAAAAAATAGAATAGTGCTTACTTTAACCTTAAACAATATTCTTCTTTACCTTCCTTTTGCGTTACTCTATCTATTGCTGAAAGCCACACTAAAATACTTTGCGTTGTTTAAAAGTTCTTTGTTTTACACTATGTATAGTAGGTACGTGCAAGATTTAAGTTTCCCATACATGGGTGGGTTGGAAAGTTTTGTACTATTTTAATTTGATTTTTCCTACTGTAATCTTGGCATACATTTACAATTAAAAAATAAAAATTGTGGCATCAAACCTTTAAAGTAAATGAATCTTGAAGTGATGAAAGGGCTCGAGGTTTTTAAGCTCTTTAAAAGGAACTCGACTCAACTCATACGGTTAACAACTCAATAAGTCTTTAAACCCTGAACCCTAATCCTTATTAGAATCCAAGACTGGGACTCGAGGCCTATTTTAAGTCTGAGTCATTTTGAAATGACTCCTTGTATATAAGAAATAATGAAGATGAGAAATAATAAATTTCTGTGGAGGGGACTGTTTACGCAGTGGCGGAGAGCCACTCGACAAACCTGGGTTGCCAGAAGGGCAGTGATATTATCTAAAAAGACACAATGCATAGCTGCGCCACCGGAAAACATATACCTACCACAGAACACAGAAAGAGACAGAACACAGAGTTGTGTTCTGTGATTAATACCGACTGTAACGTATTTAGATGGGATATTAATCTTAGAGTAGCTCTTAACGATAACATTTGTTACAGATTATCTAGAATTTGTCAAATATTGAATGTTTGTGTTAGACACGATTGATAAATGAGATATAATCTTAATATACATACAATACAAAGTCAGAATGATGCTTGAAGAAATTTAACTTTGTTCAATAGTTATGATTTATCCTGAGTTACTTTAGAAAGAACAATGCCCTTTTTTACCTGATCATGTATAGAGATGAATTATACATCGAAATGAAGCTAATTTAATTATAAGTATATTACAATAATCAATGTGGTAAAGGAAACGCAGAAAAAAAAGATTTTTTAATATTTCAATATGCTTACTCTAAGTGTAAGTTACAGTTTCTGAACGCACTTTCTATTCTATTCTTAATTAATAGCGTCGCGTCGCATTAAACGTAGTTACGTATTTTACTAAAGTCAATTGAAATTAATGTGACTAAAGTAATAAAAAATGTACGCTTGATTTGGGTTAAAAATTGAGTCTCTCAAATCAAAAGGTGTTTTTTTTACAACAAGAACTCGGGAGAGACTCTGGACGCACTTTAACTATCCATCGTTTGCTACGTTTCATTTTACACACTGCTACTTGACAAGAATATCTAATCAACTCTGTTTTTTACGTATTTGAAATACTTCCACACTGTATTTGATGTGTATACCTATCATAATTATAACCTATAAAGTAATATTCATATTTTTTTAATTTCCTTGCGTTCAAATCGTAAAAATTACTATGGGATATTCTTTTCTAAGCTTATAGGTAATTTTTCCACTATATTTCATACTTATACATTAACTTTGATTATCAGGTTTTCAAATGTATCGAGAGTGGGCATTGTTCTTTGTCCTCAAAGAAAGTTGGTCGCAACTAAAAACGGTCCACTTTCTTGCGGTCCAATGTAGCATACAATAAAATAAATATAGGTAATTACCCAAAACTTAAGTATGCAATTAGAGCAATAAAAAATTTCTTTGATCTCGAGCGACAAAACTCAATATTTTTAAATCTCATTATATTTTCACGATTTTTGTTACACATTATTGGACAAGGAATAAAATATTTACTCCTTGTGTATGACGGTTACCGCGCCTTAAAATATCCTTTCTCCAACGCACATACAATGAAAGATCAGGCTCTCCAAAATTATCAAATTTCAATAAAAATGTTAAACCTCAATCCATAATCATCAAGTAATGGGACAGTTTATCGTCGCCTGTACAATCTATTTCGATTCCAAAATTCATCAAAATTTGTTGAGTTTCGACTTTAAAAGTAACATACACATAGAGTTCTTTAGCATCCTTAATATAGATATCGACGAGTATGTATTGCTTTCGTCAAATATTGTAAAAAATGGTAATTTATTTGATAATGTTAAGGATCTTATACCCGGACTTCTGTGATGATTTTGAGTGTAACAATCGTCCTGGTTGCTGGGTTTCCTTTGTTTATTTACTGAAGCATTGTTACTTTTCCTTCAGTGTCACTATTTGGAGGCACTGAATGGTCCATACTACTAGCTGTGGCTTTATGTTTGACGAAATGATACCTAAGGCTTTGCTCAACCACTCTTGGGAGTACAATCGTGATCGTATGTATGAAAAAATTTTTTGGTTTCATAAAATTACACATTTTGCTTTGCAACTTAAAGAAAAAATAAGTAATATATTCTATCTTTAACAATTGCTTACGACATAAATTTCTTTAAAATTTCCGACACAAACAATAGAATTTCTTTGGATTATTTTATCAAATCAAAAATCTTTTAATTTTTGTACTAGTTTCTCACTTTGTTTCAAAGTAATGATTCACGTCCTGTTATAAAGTTATAGTACGTATTTTTATTTCACGGACATGTGTGAGCCATGATTACTTTTGTGAAGTTAAATCACAGTGTATATGTAACTCGATCCAGAATTACGTTTCACCGAAAAACCCTAGTCGGTAATAGAATATTAGTGTGAATAAGCGAATTGTGATAGTTAATTTATTGGTAGGATAAAGTTGATTCATTTGATAAGTACTTAATATTAGGTATCTTTAAAACTTAGAAGTGTCGTATACTGAACAAAGAGAAAAATGCAAACTTTTAATATTTTTTTAAAAGCATTTCAATAAGTCACAAAGATCGTGTAAGAAATAGTAAGCCCCTTATAAGGTGGACCGCCGATTTGGTACAGGTCGTGGATGCGGCAGCACGGGACCAACCAGATTGGAGATCCTTGGGGAGCTCTATCCCCAACAGTGGGCGGTTCTCGGCTGACATGATGATGATCAAATAATAAGTAACTGTTTTAAGCAATACATTTCTACCTACCTATATTTTGTTATAAATAAAGATTTTGAAATCATAATAACAATATACAACCACGCTCACTTATTTCACTTTTGTTTTCCTTTATAACTACACGCCACTTGAATTCCGATTCATACCGAAACTAAAGGATTTCGTGATGGAAAATGAGCGTAACAAGAAAAAATGTTAATTAATTCGATTACTTTGTTTGATGTTTTTACAATAAACCAACTGTTTAAGAATACTATTTGCGTGCTGCGTATTAGCAATGCGAATTTAGCTTCTCGAAGAAACTTTTCTAAACAACTTCAAAATCAAAAAAGGGGGTTATCAATTCGACCTGTATGTATATAATATTGTCAGAATTACACAGTTTTTGTGTATTTTAGTCTATGCCAGCTAAACACGGGTGCCAAATGTCATGAGTGTATACATGTATTTCTGTATGTTTTTTGTTTGTATATTAGTATGTTTGTTCACGTATATCTCAAAAACCATAAGTAGGATTGCAAAAAAACTGGTTTTACTAGGTTTGGTTCAATTTAGGGATCTGTGCAAGTTTCATCAAAATCAGTTAAGTAGTTTTTGAGAAATTATACCCAGTTGTAAAATGAAAAAAGAGAAAATAACGTTTTATGTATACGACCTAAAAGTCAACATGCTAACAATTTTTTGAGGTCGGTACCAGCTTTAGTTTATAAAATCGGTTGAAGATATTTGCTTCAAAATCGAGTAGCAAGATTCCACCCGAACAAACATACATGCATTGCAAGTTAAATACAAGCTTTTAAGAAATAAATTAGATGAGTAACAACAGTATAATTTAGAAAAGCGAAAATGAAAATAAATCTGGAATACCATGAGATTGGCATCGACCCCAAAAAAATAGTTGGCATATTGATACTTTTATTTTTCCTTTTTCATTTTTGAAGTCGGTAAAATTTTTTAAAAGGTTTTTTTTTTGTTTTTGCTATATGCTTGGTAAACAAGAAGCTCACCCGATGGTAAGCATTAACCGTAGCCTATAGACGCTTGCAACATTGATCTGTCAATCACATGCTACCTACCTGTCGCCTAGTCCTGAAACCTTTCTGACAGGCATGGGCATAACACTATGATAGCAGCGTTCACCGCAATCCCACCCTATCGCCGAGTCCTGATAACCTCAGGAACTGATATAAGACTATGACAGTAGCGTTAATTTAATACGATCTTCTGGAAGCCTCAGCTCGGGTGCTCTAAGTTAAGATTGCAAATTACTACAACGCAAAAAGGTGTCTGGCATTCCTCAGAAGTCGCTCTCAGAAGTCGCTGAACACTTAAGTACCATGTCACTGCAACGACAGCGCGTCCTCAAATATAGTTACAACATTATGTTTGTTCGATTATTATGGAAAGGTACTTTTAAGTGAAAATATATTTTTGAAGCCGACCGTATATGTACGCACTTGTACACGTACCAATTCAACGCATCGTTTTTTATTTATTATAATACAATTAAAGTAATAAATATGACCATAGTAACAATGAGATAGTCCAAAATAAAGGTTAAAATCGTTTTCTCTGAGTCTGTACAGGGCTTAATAAGAAACTGAATACTGAATGACTTTCGTTGGCTTCTCTCAGTCCCTACTAGCTAAGTTTGATTAGTCCTTCGTATATCCAAAGGTTTCTATCCTATCTTATAATTTGATATTTTGTATTATCCATTAAGTGTGACGAAATATATTTTCGCAGTAATAAATTTTTCAACACACTCGCTCAAAATTCTGCTTTAATTGCATAGTTTTCAGTCCATTGCGTACTTGGCGGTAAAGTGAACTACCGTACCTGTCCCTTTTTCCTTACATTTTTTTTTAATTTTTAGCAAGAACATGACCCCGTAAAGCAAGCTCTTATTTTTACACACAACCATATCAAAATTATTAGTATTTTCACGCTAAATATTTTACTGTACGTACACCATAAAAATCTTTTATTTTAAATGTCTTTAAAACAAGCAATATTTCCTTCAGTCGTCAAAAGCAAAATTAAATGATAATTTATTACGTTTTGTTATTAATGCACCATTAGTATTTTATTGATGGCCAATATATTAGTGGTCTATTGTTTACAAACCATCTAAATGTGATTTATAGAAAGACATACACATGATGAATAAATCTAAGCTTAAATGGCGGCAGAAATACCTCACATATTGTTTTTAATTTTAAATAGATATTAATTTTATGATACATACAATACGAAAACTCATATAATATGTACCAAGTACAGTAATTATAAATCAAAAGGTAGAGCGAAGCTTTAGGTAACATTAAGTTACATCTAAAGCCACATCTGCCTGTATGAGCCTTGCAATGCCTGTAAATAGAGACAGGTCGATAGTGTATCGTCTACATAGAAGGGGTCGTCCATTAATCACGTGAAGCTCCGAAGGAGGGGGAGAGTTTCGACCAAAATCACGAAATATCGCAAGAGGGGAGGTGAAATATCACGTGTATTGATCTATTCGTCAAACGCTTGAATTTTAAACCGAAAAGCGTCTTACTAATCCGTGGTCCGAGGACAACACAGATTTAATAATACAAGGAGATAGGCCAAGCTGGGCATACACTTGGGCATGCCCAGTGGGCATACATTACCGCCACATCGCCGTCCGCGTCACTCGGACTTCCTATGAACTCAGCGATTTGACCGAACTCCTTTGCGGCTGTGCCTAACTTTCATTGCTTCGCAGTCCTTATGACGCGCGCAATGAATAGTGTATATTACGGCATGCTCAACTAGAACCATGTTATGTAGTACGGCCGGTGATTGCAACACTCGGTCTTCCTATGAACTCGGCGATTCGTCCCATCTCCTTAGATTGATATATCTGTGGAGGACAATGTGAGGACAATATATTCATGTATGTTACGCATGTTTTTCGCATGATTAAATCATTTATATTATTTTTTATACCAGTAAAAAACAACCTTAATTTTCTAAGAATAAAATTAGACAATACTTATTACCTGTATTTCCTCATAATATTCAAAAATAATTATGATTCTTTCGGTACTAAAATACACGTGATTTTAGGGGGGTTAGTCCTAAACCTCACCACGTATCACAAAGGGGGAGGTAGGGGAAATGGAAAATGTTAAAAACATCACATGAGTAACGTGGACGGCCCCAAAGGAGCTCTACATCAAACTTAACTAATCTCTGTGAACCAACAAACAAAAAACAACAACTAGGATAGATACTCTCTAACTAAATCATCTCAGCTTTAAATAATATGTATTTTTGTTTACCCCAAATAAAAGACTGTCCAAAATAGTTCAACAATATCACTCTTGCACTGTAGGTAATATTTTGTCGAATATTTTTTTTTTATACAACGAGATGGCAAACAAGCTTGCGGCCCACCTGGTGTTATGTGGTCACCGTCGCCTATAGACACTTGCAATATTACGGTAAATTCACCAACAATGCAAGGTGCATTGCAATCCTGGGGACTAAGATGATATGCCTTCCATGCCCAGTATTTACAATGTCTACCTTTCCCTTCAATCCGAAACACAGCGAACTGCTTCACGGTAGAAATAAGAAAGTATATTTTCTTATTTAGTTATCAACATTAAATTTCATAATAGAATTATCTACCGTCATGTAATTTATCAAACTAAATTATAATTTTATGTTGGCTAATTTGACTTAAGTGTGGTAACTGTCTATGACAAAAGCTAATCCTGATCATATGAGAGTGAAAATCAACATCCAGCAACGACGTATTATTTACCAATATTGTAAACAAAGACGATATAAATTTTCACGAAATGTTTCGACAGCGTTATAACCTTAACTACTTGAAAACGGCGTGATATAATTAGTGTTGAATATTACTAAACTAATATGGACTTTACTCCACACTCTGAGGTTTAATATAGCTTATTAAGTTATACTCGTTAGAGAAAGTCGAGTAATTTAAACTAATTATTTACAAACAAATTATTTTTACATACACATTTTTAATTTTCTTACATAATTATATCTGTTATTAAACTTTTATGGACTTCACTCCACACTCTGAGGTTTAATCTTGCTTATAAAGTTATACTCATAAGAGTAAGTCGGGTAATTTAAATCAATTATTTTCAAACAAATTATTTTTACATACACATTTTTAATTTTCTTACATATATCTGTTACTAAACTAATATGGACTTTACTCCACACTCTGAGGTTTAATCTAGCTTATAAAGTTATACTCGTTAGAGAAAGTCGGGTAATTTTAACTAATTATTTTCAAACAAATTATTTTTACATACACATTTTTAATATTCTTATATACCTGATATACAATAATACGAAAGAAAAATTATTATACTTTGGATTTATCACGCAAAAAAGAAATCATGACTATGATTATTTTTTTTATTTCGTTATTTTAGGGCTATTTACGCCACTGTAACTTATAAAAATCTATTGTTACTAGCCTCCAAATAAGTCATATTGAGGCCTTTAGCTAACAAGTACTCCTTTAGCTGAGCATTGTCTAAAAATAATAAGATTAACCTTTTTATGTACTGATTGGTTCACGAAAGTTGTTGGTTATAAAAGTCGTAATAATTAATTAATTACTATTTATATGTAACGATTAAGTGACAAATTTATATATGTTATGGGCAGTCGTTTAGCCATGCCCTTTGGGTAACTAAAGACAATTTTACCTAAAGTCCGGCTCAGCTAGTAAATTTGATAACACTAGACTGCGACTGTCTAAATAAGCATGGACGCGCCCAAAATGGGCTAGTGAAGAGGCCATATCTAAAATCCATGTCAATGAATCACTGACTAAATGGAAAAATAAGGTCTTGTTTAAACAAATGCGACATTCTTTAACGTCTTAAGGTTTAAAACATTTTTTTTACTTTCTCGAAAACGTGGTATAGAGGAAGTCTTGTAATTGTCAAAAAATTCGACCTCGAGATTTTGACGGATTTACACGTTTTGGACCTCCCTGAGTCCAAAAATATTGTTTTTGGAATTATGTCTGTGTTTGTGTCTGTGAGTTAGCACGATAACTCAAGTGTGCTTTAAGTTATTAACATGCATCAAAATATAAGGTTTCTATCAACTTTTGAGTCGTTTCCGGTATACGAGAAAGTCAAGGGGAGACCACTCCAGATTTTTTTCTCAGTTGGTATTTACATCACGTTGTAAAGGGCAGTATCCCCACTGTAGAAAACATGTTATACAAATAAGAATTAAATTTATCTACTATATCTTCTTAACCTCTGACAAAGTTCTTCGTTCCTTTCTTTGACGTATTTATAGAAATATAAACTGAAAGGCAATCTACCAGCGGCAATTGTTTCAATATCTACGATACGAAGTTGTTCAATCGAGGCGTGAACAGGAATTTACGGGCCACCGGGTGGAGCGTGTTCCAGAATATTGTATATCCTGTACTTGCGATAATATACAGTTGTAAGAGTTTTTATTATGTTTTAAATGGTTTTATTTAGCTTCACTTCTTTGTTATTGTTATTTTTTAGGTGAAATTTAGTAATGAAATTTTAGCCTCTTTGATGATATTTAGTTTGATGACAATACAATTTTATATATTCTGTATCAGTGTAAATCCAAGATGGCCTTTGATGGCCTGATGGCCAAGAAGATAGATTTGAGTGCTTGTTTCTTTGTTTGCATTGAATAGGCTCGAAAACTACTTGACCTTTTTAGCAAAGATCGACCGCTAGTAATTTCTAAATTAAAGGTGACAGGCTGGCAACCGGAGGCAATGGATGGCCCATACCACCAGATATGGCTTTACGTGTAACAGATGTTACTTAAGGTTCTGCTGAACCCATCATGGGATTACGAGCATGATTCTATGTATGTATGTATATATAAATTAATAATAATTTATTTTTACAATAGTTATTAATAAATAATTATAAACATTAGACCAGTCATACTCAACCAATAATACGCAATAATCTAGCCTACTCTGTATAACATAACAATAAAATAAAACCACAATAAAACGCAACAATTTTACGACCATTATCCATTAAATACTACTGCTAATTTAAAAATACTATAACAGGCTTAGGGCTGCGTATAATGGGCTGGTGGGCCACTTGCGGTCTATTAGACCAATAGATGTTATAGTTAAACCTATAAACTATAAACAGAACCCAAAATATGAGAATTTATCCCGTACTAAAATCATTCGATGAAAAGAAAAATATTGTTGAAGTAAAAATCTAAAAACAGTTTTCACTTCAATAATCTCTCGCTTGTTGGTATTGATTACGCATCGGTATGGTTACTCCATTTATTACAAGTTTAATTGCAACCTTATACGGATATCTTGCGTAGGTTCTGGTTTGAACAAGCCTTTATTAAGTTTGTCAATGGTGTCGTTACGATGTCAGTTTGAACTGTGTTTTTGATGTCATTACGTATCCAAGGTCAGGTTCATTGTTTGAGCGTTACCACAAAATAATGAGAGGTCAGAAGGTAAGCTTTCATTACCGTCTCGCGCAACGTACACAAAAACCTTCTTTTTTAAACCTAATCATGATCCAGTTCCATGATACTTTTAAATTCTCAATTACAATATTAAATGGTATTGTTATGTTCCGCCATTATGTGAAAAGGTAGCCAGCATGTTGGGCTACTGCGCCTAATGAACATAGAGCGAACGTAAGTGAAGAACATCATATCGTGCTATTTTCTGTCGCCTCTTTATTTTGTGACATTCCTCAGATTAGTTGCAAAAGTATTTGGAAGTGCGATTTAAATTAAATAAATGAAGAGCGATTAAAATTAAACTTTTTTACGCTCAGACAAAATATCTAGCCCAACGTATAATTACAAACTAGCATTATAGATACCAGATAACGGGAATTTTAAATATTCATAATAATTTCAGATAGTTTATTAATATACATATAAGTATAACAGAAGAAAAAGGGTCTTGGAAATGCAAATTTCAAAGATTTGATGAAACGATGTTTACCATAAAAACATAAGCACCAAGCACTGACAAATTTCGACAGCGAAAAGCAGTGCCTCGGTGGCGAAATTGGTTAACGCGTCCACCCGGATTGTGGAAGGTGCGGGTTCGAGTCCCGCCTGAGGCAAGTCGATTTTTTTCAGTGCATTTTTCTAGAAGAAAAAGATTTAAATAAAGAACATTTTATTGATTTTGAAGTTACGAAATTTTATTGCGCAATACAGTCAGAGATCACTAAATAATTAAAAAGATTTTTTTAAGCTTTGAAGTCCTCAGACTTTCCGATACATAGGTTACACATCTAAACTTCGATACTCAGAAATATTACGCGTTTTTAAATAAATAGGAGATAAGAATTTTTATTTTGGTTATACGTCTAAAATAATTATTTTACTGCATTTCATATTAAATTTGTGTATTCTACGTAACTGCAAAGGGATAATTATACATACATACAGTCATGGTTGTAAGACACAACTGTAAGAGATATCTCTAGGAGCACCACACAACGCAAGCGGCGCGGCGCGCTGATTAACCGTGCCGCCCCGCGTCCCATGCGCGTTGCTCTGCAAAGACGCGGTGCGGTAGTTTATCAGCAATACTTGCTGACATTTCGTGTTAATGTTATTACTACCGGCGCAGTGCGACGTGGGCGGCAACCGTCCCACGCCGCGTTCAATGTGTGGTGCTTCATATACACGCAAACCAAATTTCTCCAGCTACGGTCGCCGCGCCACGCCACGCTGCACCGTGTGCGATGTGTGGTAGTCCGTAGAGATAAGTCTGTACTTGCAAACTATGTACTGCTATGTAAGTCATAATGTATTTTCAAGTGCACAAAGAGTATAATACACTTAATTTTTAAAGTATCATTGTTAAAATGTACTAAATAAAAAATATCTCATTTTCATGCTGCTTCTATACTTTATTTATTTGATCTTTAATCATATTATTTTGATTATTGACGCCCACTCAGTATCTAAATAGAAATAACTGTCTCCGAACTTGGCTTTGATATCAAAGGGTTCACACTACACCAAGCTGTTAAACTTATTTGCTACTGCCAAACTTTAAAGAGAGGTCGGACTTCGCAGATAAGCCGGTCAAATATCAAGGGAAATATCTATAGCCTTTTGTCACGGAATGAGACTATTCAAATTATCCAAAATGAATAAAAAATCTCTAGTTTGTGAATTGTATTCGCATAAGCTACCATCTGTACGAAGGGATGGCCAAATTGATTAGACTCAAGATCTACGGTTTCCCGGCGAAACCTGCCTAATCTACTACGGCTATAAGTACTATAAATAACGTGAGTTTTCGGCAGATGATAGCCCCCCATCCACTAGCGTACCTATATTCCGTGTGACTTGTCCTCATGGACGTAGAGAATCATCGTCGGGATAAATAAAACTGTCACTAGCTAATGTCATTTCTACATGCTTTCCTGCGACTTTCTATGTAACTAAGTCAAGGTAGACGCGTCGTGTAGACGCGACGGAAGGGACAAAAAGATTTTAACACCGTCATTATTTCGTGCTTTGCCCATCCACTTGAATACATTCCTTATAGATTTGACGTTCCGGCAGGAATAAAGGCTAGTAGATGGGGTCTGATACGCGCAATCGTCAAAACGCGTAATATTTCTGAGTAACGAAGTCTAGATGTACATTCGACCAAATTGAATCATGACCCACCTTAAGATCATTTTCCTACAGTCACTCAATACAAAGTAGGTTGAAATTCGATTAGACACTGACAGTGTCTAATAAATATGGCCTTTTAAAATTTTTTCAACTACTACTTGACATCTGACACATAACGTAATTTTATTTTTAAAAATATAATAGTTATTCGTTTTTCTCAGTAGTGAAAAGAGTTTAGATTATGAACGGGATCTTATTTGAAACTCCAATTGAGACTTTAGTGCAGTGATAACAAAGATTAAAATTGCATAGATCTCTGACCCGTAATGACACATTTTTATTCATATTTAAAACGTACTAAGTGCAACACGCATGATAGCGAAAAAACCTAACTAAATTTATGATTGTAAAGGAATGATCGGCCAAGTCATGATTCAGTTGGTTCGACTGTACGTACATTATGTTCTTCGATCTTTTTATTTAGTTAGTGTTCTTTGATTTTTTAGTTTTGTAATTTCAAAATCAATAAAAATAAAATGTTCCTTATTTAAATATTCTTTGTTCTCTTAAATAATCTCGTTACGATGATCACGCATTTAGCCTACATCAAGTGAAATATTTAAGTATGTGTTACAAAAACTAAATTTGTGCGGTTAAGCTAAAAAAAACGAGCCACATCACACGTGATAAATCAGTTGAAAGACGTTCTATATTTGAATTGACTTTACTAAGGGCTTGCTAAACTGTCAAAAATCCTTCGGCTTGGTACAAAAAAATAAAATAATGATTCAATTTAAGTGATTATAAATAAAAATAAAAATCATTTATTTTCAGACCAAAGATCCATAGATTGTTAGTAACAATATGACTTATAGACTATGTTAGTATGACACACATGGGATTTTTTTTTTATTTTATTTTTTATATATTATATATCATACATACTCTAATTCCCGTGTCACGATATTTGTCCGGGATGAACTCTAAAACTAACAATCCGATTTAGCTTTTTTTTAAATGTGTGTTTTGTGGCAACTTTAGAGATAGCATAGTTTTTGTCTTGATAAGTGGTCCTCATTTTACTGCAAATTCAATGTTACAGGAGAGAAGTGTGAAATTACCAAAGCAACGCGTGGCCGGAATAGCCAGTTATAATAATAATTAAAAAAAAAAAAAACAAAAATATATTTTATGTCTAATTGAAATAAATAAATACTACTTATTTTACTCCCTGACAAAAAAGTTTTCTTTTGGTGAAATATTTAAAAAATCGGCGGAGTAGTTCAGGCGTCGTGGCGTAACAAACAAACTCAGTATAGCATTTATAAGTTGGGATTATCTTATCCTTTAGGTACCTATAATAAGCAAGAAGTGGGTCTGGGTCATTCAAAAGAGCCGTGAAGAAGCACCTTGCAGGTCAGCAAGGCGTGGGTGGCTAGCGCGGCAGTTTATCTCTCGCACCAGCTATCTTCGTATTTGGACTCTACTTCTGCTTACCATCAGGTGGAATGGAGTCATTTGCTTGACCTTTTTATATAAAAAATAAAAGAAAAGTTTAAAATACTGTAACCAACTACGGAAATCGGTGAAAATCACGGTTTTAAGATTTTAAAATCTTAAAGTCGATTGAAATGTAGCCTATGTTACCCAAACAATCAGGTATAATGAATCGAATAACACCGTATTCATCAGCATCGGATTAATAGTTTAGGCGCTACGGAGAAACATACGGAAATACATTTTTTTTTTAGTTGAACAGATGCAAACTAGCTTGCGGCCCACCTGGTGTTAAGTGGGACCGTCGCCTATAGCCACTTGCAATATTAAGGGTAAATCACTTAACACTGCAAATGCTTTGCCATCCTGGGGACTAAGATGATATGCCTTCCATGCTCAGTAATTACACTGGCTACCTTTCCCTTCAACCCGAACCACAGCGAACTGCTTCACGGCAGAAATAAGAAAGGCGGTGGTACCTACCCAGGCGACCCTACATATGGGTCTACCACCTACTAAAATACTTTATAGATAATATAAATAAATACATACTTTATAGACTCTTGATATGCTCACATTCGTCCTGTCTATTTGAAATAGGGCCTTTGAAGGTCCAGGTGAATTGAATTTTACTAGCAATATTTCTTGGTCTATAAATAGATATTCGGTAAATCGATGTTTATTGTTTGAAATAGGGATTATCTTTGAAAGGTCCAGATAAATTGAAATTTACTGGCGGTAATAAATTGCTGGGCTATAAATGATTCTCTAAATCGGTAAATCGACCTATGGGTCAGGAGTCATCTTTTGTTTCGTAACTCGATTAAAAGCAGTATATTGTTATTAGTTTTACCGTATGCCACATAGCTTTAAGAAACTACAGATGCGCAATATGATAGAGAAAGAGCATACTAACACGTATATTGGAACGAGACAGATAGATGAGACCATTTGACAAATCATTGAGAAATGTCAGCAACTGTCAGACTGCAGTACTATTTTTCACGCACACATGCGTAGTACAGCTTGATGCAATTTTTGGTCTCGCCTTTTTTTGCGTCAGGAAATGCTTTACGCATACGAGGCTGGTGGGGAAACGCCGAAGTTACGTGGCACTCACCCTGTCAGGGCATACCCACTAAAAACTGACGTGTTCCTCCAAATTTAGCTTTCTCTGTCTAGTATGTAGTTTCATTATGATTGTATAATAAACATTGAAATCTGTACCTACCTTTATGATGCTAGTGAGATGATTATAATTATTTTTTTTTCTCCATGATAGGTAGGTACTATCTTAACTGTAGGATGGTTGTATTTTGTTGTTTTGTTTTTATGTTGGATATGTTTATGATTGTGTTTAAATAGGTATAGTATAAGTATTCATTATGTATAAAGAACATCCACGAGAGCTCTGTCGACAAACTATGTCATAGTTTGGCAGAATATTATTTTTGTATCTGTTGGCGCGGGTGGCGCCATCTGTCATTTCACGAAGACAACGTGGGGCACTCGAGTGAAGCGAGCTGCGTGAGCGCCGTGCAACAGTTTCGGAGATCGCCGATTCGTGGCTGATTTCATTAGCCTTTTATAATTCGTTTCCTCCCGACCTATACGCAACATCATTTTTTATAATATTGTAAAACATTTCGAAATAAACGATTTTGGTGGAAAAGTTTCAATAAGACGATTCATTGAAGTAACCCTGACTGTAGAATCACAAAAAGTATACGAAAGTCTGAGCTCGAAACATGTTCCTTCTCGCCGATTAGCAAATTCAAGAAAGTTCGTTACCACGGAAGACGTTACCCGCGTGTATCAAACCAAACCGACGAAGAAGACCCAGAACCAGGAGAAGATTTTACGGTCAGATCACATCCTTTTCCATCCTCCACCTATCGATTTGTATTAATATCGTGCTTTATTTCTCAATTCTAGAACAACGTGGTGCATAGTACCTACTACCTACCCATTTTGGTGCTACTACATTGAAGATATACGATTGTAAGTACCTTTTGCTTTCTAATTTCTTCCCAAAATGAGTGAGGATAAAAATATTTCGGGTAATCCGAAACTTAGTTTGCCAAAATCGAGGGAGGGTAGTAAATCTCCATCAAAAGAAATGCTTGCTTTTGATTATAAATTGTCTATTTCGGAGCTTAAAAAGCAAAGAGGAGTGTTCAAAGCTCGTGTCACTTCTTTTCAAAAATATTTATCGAAGATTAATAACGTAAATTTAGAAAAAAGTCAAATAATTGAACTTAACTTAAGAATTTCTCAGTTAGAATTAATGTTTACTGAATTTAACAAAGTACAGAATCAAATTGAGTATTCTTGCGATGAAAACGAAGTGTTTCCGCAAATTGAATACAGAGAAAATTTCGAAGAAGAATATTTCAAATATATTTCTATAGCTAAATCATTAACAGAAGTCGAAAATTGCCAACAATCTAGTAATAAAGGTATAACATCGCAAATTAAATTGCCAGATATCAAGCTACCTGCCTTTAGTGGATCTTATGATGGCTGGTTAGAATTTAAAAACTCGTATTTAACTATGATTCACGGGCGAACCGATTTAGATGAAATTCAAAAGTTCCACTACTTGCGGTCATCACTAACTGGTAATGCTCTGCAGGTTATAAGCGCGTTAGAGTTTACTGCTGAAAATTATATCCATGCATGGGATCTATTATTACATAGATACCAAAATGAACGACTTTTGGTACACAACCATGTCAAGTCTTTGTTTTCTGTGCAAAATATTACGAAAGAATCACCGTTATTAATTAGGAAACTCATAGATTCGATATTACGTAATTTACGTGCCCTGAAATCATTAGGGGAGCCCACAGAATCTTGGGACACCCTAATTATATATTTGATAGTTACTAAACTTGATTCTTCTACTGAAAGGGAGTGGGAGAATTATAAAGGTAACTTAATGTCGGGATTACAAAGCCAAGAATCTAAACGAAAATTAAAATTAGAAGATTTGTTAACATTTCTTAGAAATAGAGCGGATTTTTTGGAGATGGTAAACGTAAATAGTAATTCTCACAATAATTCTTTTTATGTAAATAAATCGCACAATCATAATTTTAATAAATCGATTATTAAACAAAATCACGATACAAAAGTGCCAGTGGCGGCGCAAGCACTGACCCATAGATAAGTAACCACTGGAAATAATAATTCGAATAAATTAGTTAAACGAACCCGCACCTGTGAAATGTGTCAGGGTAATCATGCATTATATTTATGCAGTATGTTCTTAAATCTATCAATTGACGACAGGTACAAATTAATAAACAAGAAAAACCTGTGTCAAAATTGTTTGCGCGGAGGGCATTCAATTGATAATTGTTATTTCGGCCCTTGCCAACATTGTAAACGAAAACATAATAGCTTACTGCATAAAGATTCACTTTGTAATAAAAATGAAAACACAACATCATTCGCGGAGCCGTGCAATAGTCAGGTAAAATCGACCGTATTGCATTCGTCATTAGAGTCGCACAGTAGCGATCCAGTTGTAACGGTACTTTTATCAACTGCGTTAGTTGAAGTGCTCGATGAAAATAATACGCGACACACGGCCCGTGCGCTCCTTGACAACGGCAGTCAACATTGTTTTGTCTCGGAAGCATTTTGTAAACGAATAAATTGTACAAAGTGTTTACAGTCCACTGTTCAAGTTTCTGGTGTGGGACAATCGGTCACACACTCGAATAAATTATACGATTTAACTATACGATCTAGAATAAACGATTTTTCTACTAATATTAATTGCTATGTTTTACCGAGTATCACTTCATACTTGCCGAACGTGTGTATTGATACTAAATCTATACGAATACCAGATAATATTGAGCTGGCAGATCCGAATTATAATATACCTTCTGAAATAGATTTGTTGATAGGCGCTAATCTTTTTTGGGAACTTTTAAACGAAAACAAAATACGATTAACAAACGGGCCATACTTACTGGATTCCAAATTAGGTTGGTTAATCTCTGGTCCGGTTTACACGAATAGATTAAATTTCAAAAAATAATATTCAATGTAACTTTATTCAAACTGTTGATATTGATTCGCAATTGAAAAGATTTTGGGAATTAGAAGACTTATCCCGAAACAATAACCTTACTAGTGACGAACGTAAATGTGAGGAAATTTTTGAGAAAACAACAAGGCGCGAATTAGACGGTAGATTATCCGTTCGTATACCACTGAAAAAATCTAGTCATTTGTTAGGCGATTCATATAATACAGCATACAAACGCTTTGTATCATTAGAACGGAAATTAGAGCGATTGCCTAAATATAAACGAATGTATTCAGACTTCATGCGAGAATATCGTGAGCTACGTCACGTGACTTAGTAATTGGCGAGCATACACAAACTAAAACGCTAGGTTTAGGTTGGCGCAATAAAAGTGATGAACTTTATTTTACAACTAAATTAACTCCTATGGACATGTCACTTTTAACTAAACGCAAAATATTGTCATTGGTTTCACAAATTTATGACCCCTTGGGTCTCCTAGCGCCGGCTATTATTGAAGCAAAAATTTTGCTACAAAAGCTTTGGTTATGCAAGCTTGATTGGGACGATCTAGTACCTAAAGACGTCTCATTAAAATTTAATATTTTTTATGATTCGATAGTACGCTATTTACATGAAATAAAAATCCCACGATTTGTAAGAAATGTTCACAGTCAACGAATAGAATTACATATTTTTTCTGATGCGTCGCAGGAAGCATATGGTGCTTGTGGATATATACGAATAATGAATAATATCTCGGTTGAAATTAAATTACTTTGTGCAAAAAGTAAAGTTGCACCGTTGAAATCAATTAGCATACCAAAGTTGGAACTTTGTGGTGCTCTGATAGGCGCACGATTATATAAGAAAATAGTTGAGTCGCTTAGCCTAAAATTCGATTCTATTCATTTTTGGACGGACTCAACAATTGTCATAGGGTGGTTGAGTATGGCTCAACACCTGCTTAAAATATTCGTACAAAATCGTGTCACTGAAATAAACGAATTAACAGGCGACGCACAATGGCTACACGTAAGCAGCCAGAATAACCCCGCTGACTTAGTGTCTCGAGGACTTAATGTAAAATTGCTTAAAGATTGCGAGCTATGGTGGCATGGCCCAAGCTTTCTATATAGTCCTAATTGGTCATACACTGATCAACTAACGCCAGTCTGCTCAGATTTGCCAGAGTTAAAAAATCAGATAGTTAATGTTTTATATACTTATTCGAATAATGTACTCGACTTTGACAGATTTTCAACATACAATAAATTAATTCGAACGGGGGCCTATCTACTTCGATTTATTCACAATACTCGTAATAAACAAACTAAACAAACCGGTTGCTTATCTGTCGCGGAGTTGAGTGAATCGCAAAAAATGCTTTCTCGCTCCTCGCAGATGCAATCATTTCCTATATTATATAATAAATTAATTAATAAAATTCCATTAAATAATTGTAAAGAATTTAATAAAGTGTTAGGTTTAAACGTATTTTTAGACGAGTATAAGATAATACGCGTGGGTGGCAGATTAGGTAATCTTTCTAGCTTAGAATATAATAAACGACACCCGATGTTGTTGTGTAGTAAAAGTCGATTCACTATGCTTTTATTTCAACATGAACATGTTAAATCCCTTCATGCGGGACCGCAACTCCTGTTGTGTACAATACGCGAAAGCTGGTGGCCGCTTGCTGGTAGGAATCTCGCCAGAAAGACCGTGCATCAGTGTGTTACTTGTTCACGTATGAGAGGCAAAACGTTGACCCCTATGATGGGAAATTTACCTACTGAGCGCTTAGATGCGAGTTTTCCTTTCATGCGTACTGGCGTTGACTACGCAGGACCAGTCTTCATGTTAAACCGTAAAGGCAGGGGCGCTAGACTGATGAAGGGTTATATTTGTTTATTTATTTGCTTCACGACCCGGTGTATTCATTTGGAACTTGTAAGCAGTCTAACTACCGATGACTATATTCTAGCTTTGAAACGCTTTATTTCTAGACGTGGAAAACCTATAGAAATATATTCTGATAATGGTAAAAATTTTGTCGGTGCAGAAAAGGAATTTCCATTATTATATAATAAAAATTTCAATAAAATATTTGATTTCGCTACCAATGGCGGCATTAAATTTAAATTTATACCTCCATACGCTCCTCATTTTGGGGGACTTTGGGATGCAGGGGTCAAATCGAGCAAGTATCATCTTAAACGTATATTAGGCAATGCGAAATTAACATACGAGGAATTCAGCACGGTATTGTTACAGATCGAAGCCGTCCTGAATTCCCGTCCTATATCTCCTCTGTCCGCAGATCCGTCAGACTATCTTCCGTTAACACCTGCTCATTTTCTTATTGGCCGACCTCTGACAGCTCCACCTGTCGACGATATCACCGAGGTTCCCACCAGCCGCCTTACACGCTACAACCGAGTGGAACAATTACGACAACATTTTTGGAGGCGCTGGTCAAAGGAATATGTCACAGAGCTCCAGGTTCGCACGAAATGGAAGGAGAATGTCAAGGATATTCAACTGGACAGCCTCGTCTTAATAAAAGATGACCAACAGCCCCCTCTCAATTGGCGTATGGGGAGAATAATACGCATTTTCCCGGGACAAGACGGAGTGTCGCGCGTTGCAGAAATACGCACAGCAAGAGGAATCATACAACGTGCCATGACAAAAATCTGTCCGCTTCCTTCTCCGTCACCGATGAATTAAGAACGAAGTATGTACACTAATTGGAAGCCAACGTGAGGCTTCCAAGGCCGGCGGTATGTTGGCGCGGGTGGCGCCATCTGTCATTTCACGAAGACAACGTGGGGCACTCGAGTGAAGCGAGCTGCGTGAGCGCCGTGCAACAGTTTCGGAGATCGCCGATTCGTGGCTGATTTCATTAGCCTTTTATAATTCGTTTCCTCCCGACCTATACGCAACATCATTTTTTATAATATTGTAAAACATTTCGAAATAAACGATTTTGGTGGAAAAGTTTCAATAAGACGATTCATTGAAGTAACCCTGACTGTAGAATCACAAAAAGTATACGAAAGTCTGAGCTCGAAACAGTATCCACAGTATGCATAATGGAAAATTAATTTTAAAAAAAGGTCGTGGCTTTAACGCTCACAGGGTACTTGGCGCACGCCCTAGTCAATTCATTGGTGTGCGTTACTCCAGCAAAATGTTAGCTCTTTTCAAAGATTGAATAATGCAGATAATTAGAGCCCTATCTGGTGTAAATGAGCCCGAAATTTCAAATTTGAGCCCTCAGCCGTTTTGGCAGTATTTAAGAAAAAGTGATTCTGCTGGAGTAACGTTACTCCAGCAAAAAATTTTTTAATTTTTAGGTCTATCTGAAAAAAAAGTATGCAGTAAAGTGGCTCGAATTCGAGCGAATTCGAGCCCTATAAAATAAAATTTGAGCCCCTCGTGATTCCATAGTTATTTCAGTTTTTGCTGGAGTAACGTTTGGCCGATTGCTGGATATCGGAAACTGTTGGACCTACAATCACGATTTTTTGTATATATGCAGGAGTGAATTCGAGCCTTCTTTGCCCGAAATTTCGTTAAAATAACTAGAATGGTTTCGGAGCTATAAAACATTTTCTAAAAAACAAAAATATGCTCTAGCTCCTGAACGAAGACACCTAGAAACTTCGCAACAGTACCAGCTTGTACCTCATGTCTAACCACATAATCAAGTAAAATTTCGACATCCTACTGTAAGTGATTGGCGAGTAGTTACGAAATTTTGATTTCTTGAAAATGAATTATTTCCAGCACCGAAAAAACTACTTTCTCGAAGAGCTGGCTTACAACAATGTTCTAACAATAATTAGAGCCCTATATCAAAAGTACGTATACAAAATTACAGCTAGGTACATCGACTATTTTATATAATATTTATAAAAAACCATTCCGACAATTTTTGGTCGATTACCCGACCAAATTCGAATGTATATTATAAGGCGGCCGCACCGTACTTCGAGTCATACTTTATCACTTGGCGGTGTTATAATTTAGTTTGGTTAGTACAGACGCGTAAAAAAGAGTTTGATATGAAAATATTTATTATTGTGGAAGTTAAACAAAAAAAGTAAATAATATTTTATATACTTTTATTATTGATATTCTACTAATAAAAATAATAAATAATCTCACAAAATTAAATCAAACGCAATGTAACACTTAAATTTAAAAACATGACTTAATAATCACAGCTTGTGTTTCAATTTTTATGATAAAGTTAAATTAAACACTTTGCAATGTAGTAGGTACCTACTTGCATAAATAATTTCTCGTTTCGTAATGATTCAAATAATCAGTACCTATTGTTAAAAGTCTGCTCTTAAAAATAGTTATTATGAGCTGGCTTATAACAAATAATTGTTAATAACAATGCTTTTACAAAATCAGGGGCTACATACATATAAAATTTAAGTACCTAAATTTTAAAATTCTCTTTTTATGTAACTACACACCTACTTTACACTACTAATATTAACAAGGGTAAATTGTCTATATAAAATTACAATAGGATACAACAAATCGTATAAAATTAAAATATAGTCAGTCTTTTACCACATAATCTAAAAACCTCACTTAATAATCACATACAATTATTAGCAATATATATTATTTATTTATTGGTAACGTATAATCACACACTTTAAAAGGGGTTATTCCCAGAGTACCGAGTACGGAGGAACCCGATTTATATTTATTTTGACGAACACAAATAAAAATAAATCAGGGTCCTCCGAGGTGAGTGTGTCGGGGATCGGGTAGGTAGGTACTAAGGAAATAACCCTTCAAAAGTAGAAGGTACACTTAACATATTTTTTGTTTTAAAAATATAGGTACTTAAAAAAGCGTACAACTAATGAATCCCATTGAAATTTCATCGACATCTGACGAGTAGTTTTAAAATTAACCCTAATAATGCTTATTTAACTGACATCGATGATATCGTAATCTTATCACTAGTGTGTCTAAAAGATCTCGGGATCGTTTTCTAAAAATTTACATACTTAAAACACTAAAAAGCAAAAAATAAAATTATTTTTAAATAAAAAAAAATCGCCTTCAAAACTAAAAACGAAGAAATAAAAATTCTGTTTATAAAAATCTAAATGTTTTTTTGAGGTCGGTGCCAACCTCAATATTTGGATTAAACGTTGTTACTTGCATTTGGGACCGACCTCAAAAAAACATTTAGATTTTTATAAACAGAATTTTTATTTCTTCGTTTTTAGTTTTGAAGGCGGTTTTTTTTATTTAAAAATAATTTTATTATTAGTAGAATATCAATAATAAAAGTATGTAAAATATTATTTACTTTTTTTGTTTAACTTCCACAATAATAAATATTTTCATATCAAACTCTTTTTTACGCGTCTGTACTAACCAAACTAAATTATAACACCGCCAAGTGATAAAGTATGACTCGAAGTACGGTGCGGCCGCCTTATAATATACATTCGAATTTGGTCGGGTAATCGACCAAAAATTGTCGGAATGGTTTTTTATAAATATTATATAAAATAGTCGATGTACCTAGCTGTAATTTTGTATACGTACTTTTGATATAGGGCTCTAATTATTGTTAAAACATTGTTGTAAGCCAGCTCTTCGAGAAAGTAGTTTTTTCGGTGCTGGAAATAATTCATCTTCAAGAAATCAAAATTTCGTAACTACTCGCCAATCACTTACAGTAGGATGTCGAAATTTTACTTGATTATGTGGTTAGACATGAGGTACAAGCTGGTACTGTTGCGAAGTTTCTAGGTGTCTTCGTTCAGGAGCTAGAGCATATTTTTGTTTTTTAGAAAATGTTTTATAGCTCCGAAACCATTCTAGTTATTTTAACGAAATTTCGGGCAAAGAAGGCTCGAATTCACTCCTGCATATATACAAAAAATCGTGATTGTAGGTCCAACAGTTTCCGATATCCAGCAATCGGCCAAACGTTACTCCAGCAAAAACTGAAATAACTATGGAATCACGAGGGGCTCAAATTTTATTTTATAGGGCTCGAATTCGCTCGAATTCGAGCCACTTTACTGCATACTTTTTTTTCAGATAGACCTAAAAATTAAAAGATTTTTTGCTGGAGTAACGTTACTCCAGCAGAATCACTTTTTCTTAAATACTGCCAATGGCTGAGGGCTCAAATTTGAAATTTCGGGCTCATTTACACCAGATAGGGCTCTAATTATCTGCATTATTCAATCTTTGAAAAGAGCTAACATTTTGCTGGAGTAACGCACACGCCTCCCACCCTCCCACACTGGTTCGATCCCCGCCACGTACCAATGTGTTTTCAAATTTTGAATTCATATGTACGTTTAATAGACGCTTTTACGCTGAAGGAAAACATCGTGAGGAAACCTGCACACACCTATGAAGAAATTCTTAGGTTGTGTGTGAAGTCGACCAACCCGCACTTGGCCAGCGTGGTTGACTAAGGCCTAATCGCCACTAATGTGGGGTAGGCTCGAGCCCCTCGGTGGGGACTATATGAGCTGTTGATGATGATATAAAGGTCAGTAATTATAAATCTATGGTATGAAACGCTGAAGGAGATCGATGACGCCATAGTTTGATTTAAGCTCAGTTTGACCAAAAGTTTGTATCGTGGTCAAATATTATTTAATAAAGGTCTAGCAAATGTAAATGTAGTATGCGTGTAGAAAAGGACCTCTGTATAGTTTCTGATTTATAAAGTGGCTTTTGTAATAGAGATCTCACTGAGTATCCGGGTGTGTTAACAGACAGCGAAGGGGAAACAAATAACCATTTAAAAATTACCTACTCTCACATTTTACTTAGTATTTGACCAGACTCTTTCTCACTTTACGGTAAGCAGATATGGAGTACAAATGTTCATATTCATATTCATATCTTTATTGCACTCCATAAGTTACAAGATGGTAATAAATATAATATTAATTGTACCTACATATTATACATATTATGTAGGTACAATTATGGACCCTGCAGGGCACGGCAAGTAGGAGAGGCGAGGAGTCACCTTATTTATAAGAATATATTTATATTTAGTTTATTATATTATATACATTATCTGTAGATAAATATATATACTTAGTTTGTATATACATTCATTACTTTAATTTAATATGTATTATTTGAAGTTTTTATCATCTAAAAATTCTTGAATGGAGTAGTAGTTTTTATTATTTAATAATTGTTTTAATTGTTTTGCAAAAGCGGTTTTCTATAGTTATATCTTTTATTGGGTCGGGCAAATTATTATATATTTTAATGGACATTACTAGGGGGCCTGATGCGTGCATTTTTAGGCAGGAAGTAGGAAGTGTTAGTTTATTTTTGTGTCGCAAATTATATTTTAAGTTTAAGAATTAAACTTTTCTTTTATAAAATTAAGGGTATTTTTTTACATATTTGCATATTTCCAGAATGTAAATACAGGACAAAGTAAGTATTTTATATTTTTTAAAAAACGGTTTACAACTATTTGTATTTCGAATGTTGAAAATTAAACGGATAAGTTTCTTTTGCATAGTGAAGAGGTTGAGGGCATCTGTGCTTTTTCCCCACATGATGACCCCATAGCTGAGCCACGAATGCGCATATGCGTAATATGTTGTTAGAGCTGCTTCTATGTTAGTGGTTTTTTTGACCTCTCGGAGAGCGTATGCAAAGGAAGATAATTGTGATTTTATTTTTTGTATATGTGATTTCCAATTTAAATTTGTATCTATTATTATGCCTAGTAGTGAGAATTGGTTAACTGTTTCTAATTTTATGTTATTAAATATGACTTTTTGATATGGGTGAAAGCTAATAATTTTTGTTTTATTAAAGTTTATTTCGAGATTATGATCTTTCAACCAGTTTATTGTTTTATCTAACATTGGGGATAGTTTAGTTTTTATATTAACATTTTCATTATTAAACGAGGTGAGTAGGGACACGTCATCTGCGAACAGCACACAAGTTTCTTGCATGATTTTTGGGAGGTCATTTATGTAAATGAGAAATAATAAACATCCTACGACACTACACAAATGATAAGGTAATAATGAATGATAAGATGGGCGTTTGACGCCGGCAGAGTAGAATATAATCACCCCATATCCTCCAATGGGTGTCGTAGAAGGACACTATTGGATCAGCAAAGGGGTATTGATCACTTAGCTCACACTTCGTATACAAATCTGCATTAGGCAAGCGTGGTGGACTACTGCCTAAACCTCCTTCGATAACAAGGAGAAGCCTTGTGTCCCAGCAGTGGGTTGAATAATAAAGATGAAGAATGATAAGATGTGGTTTAGTAGTTCGTCCACCGGAATTAGACCTGGAGTTCGTTCCCCATGGGAATACAAATTTGTGCTTGGTTTGGTTGGTGGCTAGACTTTTTGTAAGTCCGCCTGGTACCAACATCTTATTCAAGTCTGTCGCCATAATAATAATTTTAGCAGCATTATTGTATTCCAACAATCAATGGTTAGATAGCCCGTCCCTCTGTCCTCCTGTCAAGAATTTAAAAAAAGTTGCCAATATCACTACGACAATGCCATACTCTATTCGTTAACAATACTTGTGTATTGTGTATGTTTAGCCCCGGCTTCACACGGAATTCCTCGAATTTTCTTTACTTTCATGCATGTATTATACATATTTATGAAGTACTCTATCTATTGCTAAAAACAGCATTGATATCGGTTGCATAGTTTAAAAGTTCTAAGCGAACATACAAACATAGTGACTTTATTATATAGGTACTATGTAGTTATAGATAACTCTCTCGTTACTGTTAAAATATTTTACTATTTACAGTGCTATTCCAAACAAACTTCACCAGACGCAAGATTACAACGAATTTATTCTATCTTTCGTCTCCGAGTACGTCAAAACATGATGTATGTCTCGTTTTGGTTCGATCATTACGAGATTTTTCTTTGAAACATTTATATTTACTTCTGATTATAAAACATAATCCTTTCAAGATACAAAGCCCAAAACCGAAGTTGCTAAGTATCATTAGTTTATTATATTTCTCTTGTTCTAAGAATATAATCTCAAAAACGAAATGAGATCCGTGACCTTTTCGTTTATTAGATTAACCATATTTATAAGAAACAATACTTCTAAATATACATTTCAAATGGGTGAAAGCCGATGAAGAGATTTATATAAATCTTTCACAGCTTCATTCGTTGCTTATATTTTATGCTTGCACTCCACTATAGCGAGTAAGGCCCGTTGAAATAGTAACAAAAAAATAATCGATAACGAACCCGACCACAACAAAATTTAAGGGATTGACTTAGTTTGAGGCGTCGTTAAATCAGTTGGCCAATCGCGGCTCTAAGTAAGTTGGTACCGAAAGCAAAGACGCTGTAGATAACTAATCAATATGACTGATGTTGACAGATTTCGATGCCTTAACGTTATGAAACGATTCATAAGTAAAAGATATCGAAAGATAATCGTAGTGTTCTCTTAGATTTGCGCGAGCACTACACATTATAAATAAAACAACTTTTACGGATTTAACTCGCGTGTAATTAGATTTTACATGATGTTATTATTGCCCGACGCTTCGTAACACTTTTCAGCGTTCGTGGTCACGGGATAACTAAAGATGTAGGTTGTCAAATTTTATGAAATAGTTAAATCTACCGTCACTTTAATTATTAATTTGGAGTGTTCCGTTTCACGCAAACGGAGCTCACGGTGTCATTAGGTCTTGCTGTGTGGTGGTTTGCCTGAGTTTTAATAATTTTAATTACTGGATCCCAAGCAGGTGGTACGGCCCAACCATCCTCTCTATTGAAATTTGGGTGTTTCTTTATTTCAATAGCCTCGCGCAACATGTTGCGTGAAACGGAACACTCCAAATTAATAATTAAAGTGACGGTAGATTTAACTATTTCATAAAATTTGACAACCTACATCTTTAGTCATCCCGTGACCACGAACGCTGAAAAGTGTTACGAAACGTCGGGCAATAATAACATCATGTAAAATCTAATTACACGCGAGTTAAATCCGTAAAAGTTGTTTTAGTTATAATGATAATCGTAGTGGTTACATTCGGCAGCTTGTGACTCTTCTTGCGATAGTAATAGGGTTACTCTGACTGCTGAGATGACTTTGAGTGTAACATCTTTTCTGGTTGCTGGCTTTTGTTCGTTTGTCCTCTGAAGGATTGTTACTTTTTGGGTTTGGTGCACTTTTTATGGAGGCGAGAAGCTGGCAACCTGTCACTATTTGGAGGCCCATACTATTAGTTCGTGACTTTATTTGTAAAGAAACAGAACTGCATTCACAAATTGCTCAATAGACTTACCCAAACTGGGGTTCGAACCAATTAAAAAAGCAAGAAAAAAAATTAACCCTAGCCAATTTATTTTACAAATCAACGCAGTCGATGTTAAATAGCGGTCAAAGTCGGGTAACACTCAAAAAAATTCAAAATACTGAGTTCCATATCAGAAAAGTGCATATTACGATGTATTGTGCTCTTCGTTGTAAATGTTTTTGGAAATCTCCGACATTTACTAACTTTTTCACCATTCGCGCCAAAACTTTTCTCGACCGTATTTGTCTATTCAGATACCTGTCACCAAACCACTGAAGGGCTTAAATGTGATTCTTGTTGTTTAAAATGCATGCTTCTATCAAATCGATTGCGCTTGACGCCGTTATTTTAATAATTAATAATACAAAATACTTATTACGTAATTTACGTACGAAACGGCACTAACACATTCCTATTTTTATGTGACATTGTAATCAAAAATTTGGAAAAACCAGCACATAGACTTTGAAGGATTATCTGTTATTATAGCCTACAATAATTCTTTCAAATTAGTAATAAGTGATAATATGTGAGAGATAGGTAGGTAAAACTCTTTTCTAGCACTTATTATAAGAATAATAGAAATAATAATTCTTTGTTATGTTTTTTTGTCAACTCTAAGAAAGTTTTTGTTTGTATCATATTTTCTAATTTAGTAATAAGATTAATATCAATAAGCCCTCTTTTGTTTGCTATGCCCTTGCAGGGCGTCACATGTATACCTTTTCCATATTCCATCTGTCTTTTGTAATGTGACATGCAATAAATAATTGAATTGAATTGAAATTTTACATCGTGATAAAGCATTAAAACTAATTAACTTTAAGCAAGTCATTGGTAACCACAATATAGTAAATGATCACAAAATAATTAATTTTATTTTTCTATTTAAAACGATACTTATCCCTCTAATACCGCGGTTATAGTTAGTTAGTTCAGACTTTTTATAGGACTTGTGAAAAGTTGCCGCGACACAGTCCCTACACTCGCAGGCTTCATTTTAGTTGCAATTCGATCTTAACCAGAGCCTCCATTTCTATATTTTCACTTAGAAGAATTTTATAAAGCTCCGAAGCTTAGGGCGTTATCTTAGGTTGTAAGTTTATGCACCTGTATAATCTAAAAAAGATAAATAGCTTTAAAACTTATTAAACTAAAGCAAGTATTTTGCATATAAAACAAAAATGTGCGCCGCCAGAGTGTACTGCAATAACAATATTTTAAATTCGCAGTAATGCTCTAGGCTTTTTGAATTTTATTTAAATTAATGATTTTGTTCACGCTGTCTCAAATGAAAACGTAAATTTGATTAAGGAACCCATCAGTCATTTTAAAATTTTAAGGAAAAAGTCAAATATTTCTTTCTAGTTTTTTATTTGAAGAATGTTATAGACATGTATTGTTTTTATGGAAGCGATAGTCTCTAAGGTACCTACTATTTTTACACGACGACGCATTTTATAATAAGTCCGCCATAACCTCAGGTCATAACATTATTATGGTCTCTATAGATAATAATATCATAACTATAATCTGTGATAATACGTGCGATACTTTTAAGCACATAGCCAACCTGATCCAAAGAAGTATTTTATATGCTTGAACATCAGACTATTATACCATAAATGTCTTTTTAGGGTTTCGTACGCAAAGGGTAAAATGGGACCCTATTACTAAGACTCCGCTGTCTATCCGCCTGCGACAAGGCTGTCTCATGAACCGTGATAGTTGGACAGTTGAAAATTTCACAGATGATGTATTTCTGTTTCCGCTATAACAACAAATACTAATAAATAGAATAAAATAAATATTTAAACGGGCTCCTATACAAAAAACGTGATTTTTTTGCTTGATATTGATAACGGCAACAGGTAGACGCTTGTAATATACACAGAATATTTGGTTACATCTTCACTTTAAAAATAAATAATTGAATTAAAATAAAACAAATAGTTAAGGGTGCACTCAAATAACAAACGTGTATTTTTTATATAGATAATAATATTATATATTGATAATTAAGTAAAGAACCCTTCGTGCGCGAATCCGACTTGCACTTGGCCGGTTTTTTCAATACACTTCGTTTCTTGAAGCTTTCTAGCAAACGATTATCTTTTTATAAAACAACCATTTCTGCTAAACTAGAGTTAGGTACTTTGAATTTTATCTTTGACATAAGTATAAAAAACTATTGATGAAATTAATAAATAATGTGAAACTTAGTACGACACGTAGTTTAATGGGGCGCCGTAATCTGAAATTTGAACCGACTTTAAAAAAGGAGGAGGTTCTCAATTCGACTGTATTTTTATGTATGTTATCTCATAACGCTTTACTGGGCGAACCGATTTTGTAGATTCTTTCCATTTTTAGAACCTGAAACTTTTAAATTTAAATTTGATCGACATTTGACGAGTACTTTTTGAGTTAGGGTAAACTCATAATGCCTTTTTAATTGACATCGATGATATTGTAATAGGTCTATTACTTGTTTGTCTAAAAAGATCTCGAGATAGTTTCCTGAAAATGTATGTATACTTAAAACACTAAAAAGCAGAAATTAAATAATTGCAAATACAAAAAAACTGCATTCAAAACTAGAACTGGAGAAATAATAATTTTGTTTATAAAAATCGCCAACCTCAATATTTGAAATAAACATTGTCACTTGTATTTGGGACCGACCTCAAAAAAGCATTTAGATTTTTATAAACTTTTTAATTTTTTTAAATTTTAATATCTTAGTTTTTAGTTTGGGAAGTTTTTTTTATTTAACCCACTTGTTACTACTGACCTTTATAACGCCACAAATTAAGTGTTGGATCTACTCGCCAAATTTATTAGTTTAATGTTGTTTAAACAAAGATCGTCTTACATTACCGTAATCTCAAACCGTCCGTCTATAGTTTGAACTTACTTATTTATCACATTGTGTGCATTATTTTGAAGTTTTGATGTGTTTTAAATTAACAGAGATTTTGCTTTGCGGCATGCCTTCAAAAGGGTAAGTTTTTTGTGTACATAAATTTAGTAAAAAAGACAATAACATAGAATTCCGTAAAGTATTGTTATTGTAAGATAAATATAATGTAAAATAAGTTTATATTTTACAGCCGTTTTTGAAAATTATCGAATGTTAAAACTGGTGGCGTTATAACGCCCGGTAGTAAAATCGACGTCTATTTTTATTACTATTATGTTTCAGATCACTTATGAAAAGACCTTTCCTGTCTCGACAAAATAGTTGATCAATTACAACATGTAGATTCTGATGATGATCTACCCAGTGAAATTACAATTTTCCACCGGAAAACCCAAATACTGAATGAACAAATGAAGATTCTGGTGATGAACAATTAGTAATATTGCCTAATCTCCCAGGTTTGAATATTATTTTTAGCATCAGCTATATCGTGATTAAAGTCAGCCACTGTACTAACTAAAATTATTATTTTTAGGTTCCCAGCTCAGAGCTTCAGCAGATGATAGACAGTGAGGACTCTGAAGATTTATCTTTATCTGTGTTAACTAAAAGAATACGCACTGCCGATGAACGCTTGCCAGAAGATGTGGATCAAACTTCTACTTCTACTACATCTTTATGCCGTCCTTTGCGGTATCCTATTGTTAATCCTAGTATAAGCAAAACGTATCAGTATACCTACATGCACATCCATGCATATTTACAAAGTGGCAGGATCGTAAAGGCCCTAAAAATTTAGAGGTATGATGAATGATGAAGGTTGGTACATTACACAAATCTGTACACAGGCCAAAAAAATGACATCTCTATTATAAGTACTTCAGAAATGAAGTATTTATAGAAGTGATATGACTACCCATAATGAATGGCAATTCTAAATAAGTGATGGTGGAGAATACGACCACATAACTTTTCGTAGAGTTGTTGCGAGAGGACTATTTGGAGAAAAACAAATTTCTGGTGTCAAAAATGTCGGCTATATTTACATCCAAAAATAGTTTTGTTTCCAATCATACCAATGTTTAGTTTTTATGTAAATAAATCATTGCAAGAATGGTTGTCGGTGTATTATTTAATTCCAAAAATATCTACATCAGAGTTTTGGTTGTGGTAGTGGATATTACTACCGGGCGTTATAGCGCCACTAGTTTTCCGGCTTTCCCAGTCCACGAATATTTTTAAATATATTTTTCAGGGAACACTACATCAATATAGTATAACATAATTAAAAATCAGGATCATCGCTAACAAAAAAAAGTTTCAGTAATATCTGGGTTAAAAATAATATAAATAAGTTCAGTCAGCATTTTAGTATGAGATATACACTATTATATTACATAGAGTATATTACATAAAATAAAAGACTTGCTTTGAGTTGGATAAAGAAAGGATCCGGTTTAGGATCTTGTCCACGACTACGTGTTTCTTAAAAGATGTGACAATTTCACTTGAAAATAAAACTCTGACAAGTTTTCAGTCTTTTTACTATTTATTTATTCCGTATGTTAAAGTGACGACGCTATGAAGCTTTATAGAAAGGTACATGATTTGAGGACCTCCTCCTTTTTTGAAGTCGATGAAAGAATAGATAAAATTCTAAGATGCCAGCCGACTTGTACACGCTTGCTTGTTTCCTAGTCGCCACTAGGAACAAGTCAATTAAAGAATTTCGTTTCGAATCTAGTCACAGATTATTACACCAAACGTCCCTTTGTATTACTGCTTTATTAAGATTGAAGCGAGTAATCATCTTCAAAATATTAGTTTATTTTGAAATATAAGACAACCTTTGAATACCTATGATACCTTTGAGTTCAGAAAACAACTTCCGAAATGTAAATTCTTAGAAAACATGAAAAAGACAAGGGAAGACAAAAATAACCTCAGAGAGACATTGATAAGGGTTTCATACTTGTTTCGTAATATCTAGCAATCTCATTTTATCACGATTACGTCATATGGCTACATCTACAGGTAAATTATCTAAGTTGAAAGGTTAGAGTTATCGACATTTGCTGACGCCACAGCGCAGATGGGACGGGCCTGGACGGGCCGTTGACGGCGACGTGTGCGTAACGCTGAGCGTTGCATTATAGGAAACGTCGAAGACGTCACACCGCAACATCTCGCATAACGGGATGTCGTAGTAGATTCGTTACGCACACGTTGACGTCCCATCCTGTCCGCGGTGTAGCGTCGGCTTTAAACAACATATTATTACGTTGCTGATTGGTGTGCATTACGATATGGAGTTTCATACAAAGAATACTAAACGGCTCTGGTTGAGGCGATGCCGATCCGTTTACGTGGTGATAAATATGCTACCTTAAAACGGCACTACGTCACACCGCTGGTCGGTGCCATGTAAAGCATAGCTTCGCCATCGTGCAACTTTGCGTTGCCGTCGCGGATGCCGTGTATGGTGCACCGCACCGGCATATGGTGCGGCCGCTCAGCGGTTTTTCCCTGCAGCAAAAAAAATGTTGGTGGTAAAATCAAAACTTTTTAACCGAGTTTATTTTTGATTAGTTACATCGCTATTTATTTCGCGTGACCGCATGGTCACGCTAGCAGGTACATTATAGATACATTTTAAATAGAACTTTATAGGTACGTGTTAATAGGCCATTAAATGAATTATATCTAAGTGTTTTATCCATATTTAGACATCACTAATTATCACGTATATCTAAATATATATAACTCAAAGGTGACTGACTGACTGACATAGTGATCTATCAACGCACAGCCTAAACCACTGGACGGATAGGGCTGAAATTTGGCATGCAGGTAGATGTTATGACGTAGGCATCCGCTAAGAAAGGATTTTTGGAAATTCCATCCCTAAGGGGGTAAAATGTACAAACAAAGTTGAGTAAATTTAAGGAACTACTCAGTAGTTGCAAGTTTGTAATGGAAATTCTAAGTAGTACATTTGAAGTTCGGAAGTCAATCAGAGTTTGCTGGTTCGACTAAACAAACGAGCTGGAATACCAGCTAATATAATACAGAAACGTAAACATATCTAGTTATTCGCACTTTGAAAACAATATTGGCCTTATCATCACAATAGCCTTTATAATTAGACCCATTGCTGGGACACAAGGCCTCTCCTTGTCTTCGAATGCGGACTGGTAAACGGAGTATAAGGTGATCAATACGCCTTTGCATCCATTAGTCATCTTCTACCACACCTAGTGAAGGATATTGGGTGATGCTATTCTACTCTTTACGCCGTCGTGGTGGAGTGGTCAGTATAGCTGCGGTCCGGGTTCGAATCCTGGTAGCGGCAAATGTTTGTGCGACGAGCACGAATGTTTGTTTGCGAGTCATGGTTGTTAATATATTTTTATTTAAGTTTATTTATAAAAATTTCTAAAATTATTATGTATATTAAAAAAAATGTCCGTTATCTAGTATCCGTAACACAAGTTCTTAATGATACTTACTTCGGGCTAGATAATTGGTGTAAGCGTGAAAATATATTATTATTATTATTACTCTGCCGGCATCACATGGCTAATCGGCCTTTACTCGAGTGTAATTTTTCATGACTAGGTAACATCATACAAAACTATTTTTTTACATTCCAAAAACTATTTAAATAAAATTTAGAAATAACAATTTCTCATTTAATTTTTATTCCTACTTCGGTTACAAAACTGCACAATCGCAAACTTTTATTACTTTTTGAGAATATATTCTTGAATAACGCGCTTTTGTGTTTGAGGGAGCGAAATGTTATTTAAGGTTATTGGTAACAAGCAAGTGCGGTTAAAATACGGACTGTAATAACAAATCGGTCGATAGCTTATTTATCAAAATGGGATAAATATTTTATGCGCTACGGGGGAATATACGTGTAACATGGTACTATAATATTGTCATGTTATATTAACATAATCTGGATTGTATATAACACCCCGTCCTAAGATTAATATTCGCCCGCCAAGCTTGCGGGCAATATTCGCAACCGCGGTGGCGGCTGCGTTACCGCACAGAACTGCGGTTTCGTGAGTTTAGGATGTTTAGAAATAAAAAAGCGGTCCCGCAACCGCTGCGAGCGCGGTTAGAACCCGCTCGATGAGTTCTTAGCCTAAACAGAATGTAAGGGAAATTTTCTTTTACAGACCGAACCAGTATTAGCTTGTTATGCCATGTACCAAACAACCTGTTTAAGCAAAATTATAAAAAAAAACTTTTCAGATTCCCTTTAATGATATTTAATTTACATGTTTACATAAAAAATAAATGTAATTAAGGATTTGTGCGATATAATTATGATATATTTTACAAAAATACACTTGGATAAATATTCAAACTAGGATACCTACGAACCCAGACCAGTTGAGGTACAGGCGGCGTTACCTACTAACTGTCCACCCCACCAAATAGTGTCCTAATATTCTAATAACATGATTTTTCCATTTCAGGTAACACAACAAGATGGCGCAAGACAAAAAACAGAGTATTCAAATGGATAACTTCAGCTCAACGTAAGTAAAATATTTTGCTGCAATTTCATATAGATATTTTAGCTATTTAGGTACATAGTGTCGAGGGTAAGGTCCCGCGTGCTTCCTCAGCCCTAAAGGGTACGGATTGTTCTATTCTCTTGATAGCTCGTACTGCCCTGGATGTAGCCGGTGGTGGTCGCGGTGAGGGTCACTCGTTGGCACAGTAGTAGGACGGCTTGCACTGCTCGCTGTAGGTCCAGCACTGGGCGGAAGCGAAGCAGCAGAAGTGGCAATGGCTTACTTAGCCTATATAAGCTTCGAACGCCAATAAGGGGTTAAATTTTTCACCAAATTAATTTTAATAAATGTTAACGATTAAAATATGTTTCAAATCGACGCCTTATTAAGAAGATAAAATGAAGGACACGTCTCCATGCAAACGGAAAAAATATTTACTGCCCCTATTTCTTATCAGATCTTTGTGATATATTAGTATGTTTAAAACTAAGATAGTAAATATGTTTGTTCGTTTCCCATTTTTTCAAAATTCGACATTAACAAAAGTTATTTTATTAATGTCGAATTTTGGAAAAATCCCTGCTCAAATATACGCTGTGCGGCGCGATTTATCGGCAATGCTTGTTGACAGTTCTCGTTGACCTGAACTACCGCACCGCGGTCGCCGCGCCGCGCCGCAATTTGTTGAACATTGAAAAACGTCCCGACATAGTTTTTTGCTATGTTATAACAATTCAAAGATATCATAATAAAAGGGAAATATAAAATATAGATATTAAAAAATATTTCTTACGATTGTAGTGTACTGTACTATCCAATAAACCGTCAAAATAAATATCCTGTAAGGCGATGTAAATTCAATCACTATTCGAATCACACAGTAACAATCAAAAAGTTTTATCAGCTATAACTCGAGTACGGAAAAAAAAATCAGCTTAAATCAGGGTTAACAAGGTGAAATAACTACTCTGACTCCTCCTATTGTTAAAGTCGGTTAAAATGTAGCCTCACCCGGACTCTAATAACAAATCGATTGACACCTTATTTATCAAAATCGGATGAATAATTTAGGTGCTACGCAGCAACATACGTAAATAAATACGTACATCACACATAATTAGATAAATCACACGTAATTAGACATATTAATATAGACTGCTAAAATCATAATCATTCTTTTTGGCTTCGCGTAGTCGGCTAAAAATATTGAGTTGGGTTTTTTTTAGAAATTACAGAGCGAGTGTCATTTTGGTTCAAGTGATTTCGCGCTTTCGGACGGAACTGGAGGAGTTATAGTTAGAGAGCCCACGACCAAAATTTTTGTCTCATAGCAATACGGCCAAAACCGCATCAAATCGATAGATACGATTATCCTGAACTCGAAAATACCAATATCAGACATTTTCCGCGTAGCGTTTGATCTGACCGAATTTTCAAAATTGTCAAAGAATTTTACCGAACTGCATCATAGCAATATGTCTGATTTGCAGACTGTAGTTGAATGATAGTTCTGAGATACCGGAAACATATTTTTCAGACGTTAGTGGTGTAGCGCAAACCCGTAAAATCACTTAAAAAAATTAAAAATGAGACAAAAAAAATGTCTCATAGCAATACGTCTGAAAATCTTTTTTATTAGTAAATTTTGGTTATTTGATGCGAACAAAACAATTTTCAGACGGAAATGTGAACGCATTAAATTTTGAGACCGTTTTGAAAATGTTAAAAAATTTTACCGATCGGTATCATAGCAATATGTCTGAAAATTGTTGGACATGATAAAATAAGTTGTCCACATGTGCAAAAAATTTATATCAGACAAATTAAGTGTAGCACCTTCTCTATCAGACAACTTTTCGATACTCAGATATCATTTAAAAATCGTATTGAGGCATCTTGAATTTTCTGTTACAAACCAATGAATACGTTGCGACCCTGAATTTATTAGATGATAATTAATTAACATTGAAGTTGAAGGACTGAAATAAATCTCACAAAATGAAACTGGGATGAAGTTGAAAAAAAAAACGGTTTATTCAAAGTTACAAAATATTCTCGTATTCAATCGCTGTCGGATTCGGAATCGTCGTCTTCGAAATCACTCTCGACGTCGCTCGGGAGATCTTCAACGTCCTCTTCTGTAAAATAAACATCGTTAGTGAAAATCACGAACTTATTTATGAAATTAACAGCAAAAGCCATGTAAACTGTACCTGTTGTGGATGATGATTTGTCGTCCAAAATAACGTTGCTCAACTCAGGTAGTTGGTTGCCAGAGAACCACGAAAACTGAAATCGTCCCTTGTCTTCATACCATCCGCAATCTGCAGGGTTCAGTTCGGTTGGCGTTTTGGTATGAGCGTTGCTCCAGACTTGTGCAATATATTTTGTTCGTAATAAATGTTTCTCCAATTCCGTTTTGCATGGTGGCAGATTGCAGGCGTCGTAATTGGATAACTGGAGATTCAGAGTTGTCGAAGCCTCGTCGTTTTTAATTTTATGTCTTCGAAAAAATGTTGAGTCGAGCTAAATCGACGTTATTAATTTTCGTTTTTGGGAGTATATGCTACACTTAAAGTGTCTGAAAACAGGTTTTTGGTAATCATGGCAGCAATACGAAAAGTTGAAAAAAAAAATTATCCGTATTGCTATGATACAGGTCGGCTAAATTTGTTGACATTTTCAAAAATGCGCTCAGGCTATATGCTACGCGCAAAATGTCTGAAAACAAACTTTTTCGTAATACAATTATAAAATCTATGTACATTTTCACTATCAGACGTATTGCTATAATACCGACTGTCTTTTTTTTTTGACACAGCAGAAATGGCCTCCCACGCAGTTGCTACACTTTCGACCGTTACTACACACCTAGTCGGGTTCAGAATCATACAATCTAACGATTTTATAGGGTTTTTGCCGTATTGCTATGAGACATGGTTTTGGTCGTGGGCTCTCGTACTATTACGAATTTGTTCAGTCCTTTGTTTTTATAACGTCATAAGCTGACGGTCATTTTTCAAACAATAAAAAAATATTTTTACTCTTTGAAAATATTGTGTGAAATGAAAATATTTGAAAATATTAAAACTTTAATATGAAATCTACATCTCCACCTCTCCATAAAAGCTTATTGTTTTGAGACAGTTTTGTTCGTATAATGAAACAATTTCATTCACTCCTGTTTGCAAGCAATCTACGACATTTCCCAATCAAGTTATATAAGTAACACTCTATATGAGCTACTAAAATTGTATTCCAATTAACCAAACACAATTATTGACAGAACCGTAATATCGGGTTTCTTTGTAATACGAAACTAATTAACCGCCATTTTGATTACTCGCGCCTATACAGTGTCTCACGAAATGGTGCGTGTTACACGAAATAACGACCACAGCCAATATTGTCTTGCACTTCGATTATTACTTGTCTTTTCTATTGAGATTTACCTATTTCACTACTTGTACACATAATAATGAAATAAAGAATTTTACATGCAAAATTATTTACCTCTCGTGCCTCCAATTTTATTTGGAATCAGCGTAATAGGGTTTCTTTTTCTACTCTCCTCGGTCAGCCAACATCTTAACATCTCTTCTTCTGTCTTCCTCTTTTTCTTTCTTCTTCTACTCTGTTCCCAATTTTTTTTAGCAATTGGTGCACTATGTTGCTATCGACATACTGCTATAGAGGATTGGGCATTAAATTCTTACGGCAGGCCGTCTGCCTGACACCAACCCTACTTAGGAACGACTGCTATCTTTCGTCAGCACCCAGGACCACCAGCTTAACGTGCCTTCTGAAGCACAGAGAAAAATCTTTTTCAAAATTTTTGGGTCACCCACCCGAGTACAGACCGCCCACTTGGTAGCTTAGCTTGCGTGATTGTAACGAAGAAAGCACGACCGCGGTGCCATCGACCTTTCCCTCCATTTTTGTTCTCCTACTAAATTGGGAGTCGGTCCAATTCATAGAGGTCAGTGCAGTTTGGTGTTGCTATCGACATATACTACTATAGGTTTTTTATATCAACCCTCCTTGAGAATCTCTAGATCCATCCATATTCGTTCTCAATACTTTCTTTGTAAGATGCTCACCGTCCCTTCTCCTCATTACATTCACCTTGCAAATCTGTTACCTCTCAGTCTTTCTGCCACTGATACTACTTTCATACTTACTCAAATGTAAATACACATTCCTCACTCTGTCTACTCTTGTTAGGTACTTCACACATCCATAGCAGCATTAAAAATGTAAAAGTAAATATTATAATTTGTATTAATACTGACAGGTTTATTAAGTAATGGCTGATTTGGTCGTAAAGTAAAACAAATTAACTATTGCTATGAATAAAGTTTGTATATTTTGCTTTTACAAACTCCAGCCCCAATTATATTACCTAATACAAACAGCCAAAAACTAATTGAGCTATTGATTTTTATTGCCACAAAGGCAGGCTAGTGAGAGAAATAGGGCGGCCGGAAATAGTAATATTGAATAATTTACCGTTACTTCCGTCCATAAAACCGATCACCTTAGGCTGTCAAATCCTCCAGTTTCTACAAGAAGGAAGGAACATGTATACTGGCAGAGGATTCCATTTCTTGATTGTGTGCCAAAGAAATGAGTTGGCGAATTACTTTCATCGTAACAGCCTTTATAATTCGACCCACTGCTGGGACACAAGGCCTCTCCTTGTCATCGAAGGTTTAGGCAGTAGTCCACCACGCTTGCCATATGCGGATTGGTGGACGGAGTATAAGGTGGTCAATACCCCTTTGCTGATCCATTAGTCGCTTTCTACGACACCCTTTGGAGGATATGGGGTGATGCTATTCTACTCCGCCGGCATCACACGGCTAGAATTACTTTGTTTCCGTTGAAACAGCAATCACAGTTTGACAGTTTGAGTTGGTGACAACGTAATCTAGTACTCGTGGTCCTTTACGGAAAAGGGCTCCTCGGACCTCGTCATAATTTAGACTATAAAACTCACTTTACGACATAGCACCTTGAACGGTAATATTATCTATACAGTATTCTATCTTCATACAAACGGTCGGAAAGCGCGTCATGCTACGCGCCTCGAGTTCGCGGGGCACCCGGTGGGCATCCAGTCACGAATGCGCCGCAGCGACTACCGAACGGTGTGAATTGTTTTTTAAGCAGTTAGCCGTGCTTAAACGTGCGATTTGTATTGTGAATATTTGATTGAATTAAGTAGATACCTACATAATTCAAAATGGCAAAGAGCAATATTTTTTATGTACCTATCTACTAGTACGTAATTTGTTTTTAATATTTAGGTATTTCAATTTTTCCATCGGGCATAATCTGGAATAATATATAAATAAGTGGATAGGGTGAAAAAAGACACAAACAAGTAACCTACCTACGCTCGCGTTAAAAACAAAACTACATAATACGTAGGTAGGTAGTTTCCTAGACTAGGCTATCTACTTACTTATGTACCAACATATAACTTAACTACATATATTATTAAATATGATGAAATATCATTATGAAATGATTTACGAGAGTAATAAATGGTAGGTATTGTAGTGATCGGATTTTTTTGGTGTATACTGGCAGGTTGTTAGGTAATTTGGAAAAGAGACGGATTGTTGACAGGAATTGATAGATGGAAAATTATAAAATAGGGATATTTGTGCGGAGTTTAAAAAACAATATTTTGTTTGTTGATAATAATATGTAATTTCTTGAAAATAAAAGTGTTTCAGTGACAATATAGTACCTACGTCTCAGTCAAGGCGTAAATATTTTTGTCTCAAATCTATAACTTTTTTTTTATTAAATATTAAGTACCTAAAAAAACATGTATTTTATTGAACACTTCCTATTTCATTCACAACATATTTTTTTTACATATAAGTAAAATAAAATATTTACAATCATAGAACAAGAAATGTAGAAATTAAATATAAAGTAAATAGTAGGTATATAATGTGTGTATGTTAGTTTTTGTTAACGTTTCTTTTCTTTATGTATGTGTTGTTATAGTTTATTAATAATTAGGTAATATCGTGCTCTGTGAAGGCCAATAAATTTATTTTCTTTCTTTCGAATTAAAATACTGTAGGCGGGCAGCCCTTCCGCGTGTTTACGCCCCGCTCGGCCGTAGCCAGTTATTTCAAGGACAGGGCCGAGTCACAATACTGCATAGATAATATTACCGTGCCTTGACGTACGTTTTTGATATGCATGCACTTCCAACTTCTAACCCTGATCACCAGCAATCAGGCTAGCGAACAAATTTCTTACTTCTATCTGCTAGCTATCCAATCAAGAGGCCGGCACGTCAACGAAAATTGGCTCCACTGCCCATGGCAGTTCTCCTGAGACGGGTCCTCTCTTCTCTGGGTTTCTGCTCTTGCTCTGGCTAATCTAGATTGCAGGAGATCTAGATAGCCTTTTCCACTCTTTCGCCATCAACTATCTCTACTCACTAAATCATCTCAACAAGTACTGACCAGTAACTGGTTTCTATCAGATACTGGTAGACTTTTTTTCGGTGAATTAATATGACACAGATAGAATAAATTTCTAATCACTTTACTTTGTATCATCATCTCTTCTCTTTATTGATCATCTTATCTCATCGACGAGAAATCCTTTACGGGGGTCCGCCTTACAGGCTACCAATGTCCTCCATCTTCTTAAGGCATTTCTAACTGATGGTGACCTTGCTTATAGTGAGAACTCAGAAAACACAGAGAAAACAAGAAAACTGTAAATTTTTCCAGTTCTCTTTCGCTATCAACTATAGCATGATCATCTCAACGGGAACGATCACTAACTGCCAATTACCGCTATCAGGTCGGCTCTTTCTCTTTACAAAGCTTTTCATATTGTTTGGTTAACAGACTCTGACACCAACTCTGAATTGTCTAATCAGACTCTTACAACTCGGGCTATCGTTACGTAGTACACGTTATTATCGTTACGTTCTAATCCTACTTCAAAGCTGGGTATGATTTCAAAGATTAATTATATAGTTCAACCTTACTTAAGTTCACTATTTAACAATATATTTTATGATTGAGACGAACGTATCTGAGCCTGTAGGTATTTTAGGGATAATCTCAGGTTAACGACTTATAATTCCTAATCTTAATTACAAGGCCTGCGACTAAAATCTTTCCTAAATCCAAATGTGTTGTTGTTCCAACGTAGCTAGTAGTGTGTAGTATTGAATTACCTACAAAAACTAAATTTAGTAATAAGAGCAACCCATTAGGTGTCACCACACCTAATGGGTTGCTCTTATTACTAAATTTAGTTAGGTTATTCAACTCTTATGCCTGTCCGTAATATAGAATCATACCTACTCAGAAATCAATCATGTCTTGGGAATTGTTTGTCACCTTTTATGAAGAACAAATTAATACAGAAGTACAACGCCCAGAACGGCGTTGAATATAGAGCCTCATTTTATAATACCAGCCTTAGTTGCTGTTAATTAAAAGGATATTTATGGAAAAAAAACTGACAGATTTCTAGTGAAATCGAAGACGTAAATTAATATCACCAATGAGAATATGTTTGGAAGTTGTGTATTCCCACAAAAGTATGACCGATTTGAAACATGCACTATGAAGAGCCAAAATTAGTTCCTTCTTATTAAGCTTCAATGCAAATAAAAGAAAAGAAAGGGATGTTAAAATTATAACAGAGTTCAGTTTATTTCAAAAGATGAGGGGAGTCGATATCTGATGTTATAATGGTTAATTATTTCAGAATCCAATTTTACGCGAATTGCTGAGATGTTGAGAATTACATCGGTCGTGATTGACGGCTTTGGTTTATTTAATATATTATTAAATAATTTTAAATTTACTCTTGATTTTTGCTCTTATTCTACGCATAGTAATATTTTTAATTATTTAGTGGAAAGAATATGAAGCAATTTTCATGTGATAATATAAATGAATAAATAAATAAACAAATCTACTTAATCTCTAGACGTTGTTCACTTATCAAAATAATGAAAATTAGCAGTAACTACACTTATTCGACCTTGTATATGCAGATGTTGGAACCAATCAACCAAATCGTTTGTTGAGTAAATCCGTTAATACGTAAGCACCATTGTGCACAAGTCGTCACGAATGAATGACTTTCCAATCTATCAACACAATGCCCCCACAAAAATAAATACATGTCTAATGACGTCATCGCTTGTTTTTAATTAAGAAAATTAAAATAAAAGAGTGAACATTATAAGGAGGCAATAATTTAAAATTATGATGGAAATATCTTCTCAATTTTATTTTTACTGCTGAATTCGACATTGACTGTTAACAGGTGGTTTTTTGAGTTATGTTAATTTAGTGCATTCACGTTCACATAGCAATAGCGAATTGCGAACCTTAAAGGCGACCCGGGTTAGCAACCTTGGCCATACTATATGGAGCGTCCCGCTATTATACTGTTGATTTTTCTTTACAAGATGCCACTTTCCTCATATGAATATTTAGATAATCAAATTATCTACAAAATTAATTAAGTTTTATGAAAATAGCTCCAGTAGTTTCAGAGTGATTACACTTTTTTATTTTTTAAGACCTATTTTCAAGATTTTTTTAAACACACTTACATGTACAAATTTTGAAATGTTCTCATACACATTAGTTGTGTAAGTAGTTTAGTTTCATCAGCATTTTTTTTTCGATATTTATGCTTTTATTGCGTAATTGTCGTCCGAAAATTGCATGTAACCCTTAGTCGTTGCACATTGCAAGTACCTTTAACGGCCTTTACTGGGCGACGCAGCGTTGGTAGAGTCCCAGAGTGGACCTACGACCTAGTAAAGGTCACGGGAAACTTCTGGATATGAGAAACGCAGGATTGTTTGGAATGGAGATCCTTGGAAGAGGCTATGTCCAACAGAGGGCATCTCTCAGCTGAAAACTATATTTCCCCAATCTTGGTCTAAAATAAATTTAAAATTTTCATTTCTTTCTATACAGACCATCTGTTATCAAAATCTAACGCCATAATAAAAATGTTAACAGGATTATTATGTTCAGACAACTAATGGTAAGATATACAGTACCCTTAGTATGAGTTTTGATAGTTTTCGAGCTCGATCAAACGCATCGTCTCTTTTCATACATTGCCCACTGTTTCTGATAGTTTACGCTAGAGGCGCTAGTGGGCAATGTATGAAAAGAGACGATACGTTTGATCGAGCTCGAAAACTAACAAAGTCATACTAGGATCACAGTCCCTTTGTGGTTTGAGGGTTCCAGGTGAAGTAAAACACGATTCCATTCCATTCATAGGAACCATCCTTGTTGTTGGTTTTGGGTCGTTTTTGGGTTTATTGTCTCTTTTATGTAGGTGACAGGCTGGCCGCCTCACTATTTGTGGTACTGACATACTACCAGATGCGATCTTTATATGTAACTAAATGTTACCTAAGGCTCAGCTCAACGCTCAAAGATTTTCGTACCATAGGTACATTAAAAACAGTCACTGTCTCTGCAGCGTACAACTTTTCATGTTTTCTTGTTTTGTTCCAGGGCGGAGCTGACAGCTAATCCTGGATTTCAATCAACAATTAGCCTCCCATCCAAAAGCTTCGATGAGAAACCATACAACCCATTTGAGCATCGCACAGTGGAGCACCCGAATTCGTGAGTATCAAAAAAATACGTTTTTAACGATTTTAAAATAAAAATGGAAAACCCTTTAGAAAAGCAGTGAACGCTGCTCTCGATTTATTTAGGGTCGGCGCCAGTATGTTTTGCTATCCTATAGGTTTGAGTGTTAGATTCTTCCCCTTGGGACGAGCATGGAGACTTGGACGTTTCGTTACTACTATTCGATAAATACTATAAAGTTCTCGTAACCCAATACTCGAACTAGATCTTAGAGGAGTAGGAGTGGCTGAAAATCAGCGCTGTCCTATGTCAGCACTAGCTGAGCCATCTCCATTTGCTTTCTTTGTCATGAATGCCCCTAGAAATTCGTCCCTATATTTGACCTATGTTCTAGTTGTATTAGCATAAGAGTATGATTGTTACCTTTTTAAAAATATTTCGTTCGGATCTTAGACGTGCAAATTTCATAGACGTGATGAAACAATGTTTACCATAAAAACATAAGCACCAAGCACTGACAAATTTCGACAGCGAAAGCAGTGTCTCAGTGGCGTAATGGTCAACGCAGCCGCCCGAATTGCGGAAGATGCGGGTTCGATTCCCGCCTGAGGCAAGTCGATTTTTTTTCAGTGCATTTTTTCTAGTGTTACCTTTTTGTTTGAAAGCAACAAATGCATTTATTATAATTGGACGTAGTTATGCAAAAACGTTCCAATCCACAAAGTGGTCAAAATTGAGTTTATATGCCCAAGCTAGGTGTTTTGGGTCGTTCTATCAAGTGCTCAAGACATTTACTCTCTTAAGATAAAAACCTTTGAAATAATAAATAGGTCCAAATGATAAAACGAACCAAACAACCTAATCATATTATACAGTGCCAATTATCTTGGATCGAACTGTTTTATTTCATTTTATACCCAAAAAAATGAAAAGAATGGCTCAATCGTCTTGGAACATTTTGAAAAAAACTGTCCTTTACCCAAAAAAATCAAAATAATGACTCAATCATCTTGGAACATTTTGAAAAAAAACTGTCATGTAAAATATCAATTTCTTTAAAACGTTCCATGTTATTTGTAATGTTTAAGATAGGTCATAGTGGCAAAAATAAACGATTCAAATCGCATATAGTTGTGGGAATATAAATTTATCTATTCCTGAAACGATCCATTACTTTTGTTTTGTTCTAAACGAGGTAATATTTGACATTAATGCAATATATTATTTAATTTATTAGGTAACAAAATGCTTAGGCATCTTGAAATAAATAATTTATTAGCTAGCTATCCTTTAAGCCAATATTAGAGCCAGTATAAATAAATCTACTTGCAAAATTCGAGGAAATGTCTTTTTGCATAAGAAATTATACTATCTTAGCTAATGTAAATGACTAAAGATAGACACTGATAAAAATACCAAAAGCATTCACAAAAATATTATTATCATCATACACATAGTGTGGTCGGGAAACAATATTACACTTTGTTTGGTTTAATGTAACTTCTTTTCAATGTTCCAATTATATTTGAGCCGATTATTGAATAACATACTTATAAAAATGTATAATGTTATGAAGTCTGGAACGTTCTAACAAAAATAATTTAGTAAAATTAATGTCCTTGTGTTAATGTAGTAAATGTTCCATTACATTTGGAACGATTAACGAATTAAGATTATACAGCTTACCCTGTGACTCATGACTAGTGGAACATTATTAAGAAAATAAATTTAGTGATTCTTATTTCTCTTATGTGCTCCAAGTTCCTTTGAACTATTTAATCGGTAAGTAAAATATAAAGATTGAAAAAGCTAACTTATATTCGATTTTTATGAGAACATCTTTTGATGAGGATTTTATGGAAGTCAACACAAAAAGACAACAAAAGGAATGATTTTCAGCAATTGTGGCGTAACGAGAAACTCCAGCTAAATTGGCTGATTTATAAATCCTTCTATAAGTTTATCCCAGCTAATTGCCTTAGTTTTTATAAAAAATTGAAAGCGTCTGAAGAAGTTACAATTACGACGCTGATGGATTTTGTGGGGAGATGTATTTCGTCCAGGATGATGAACTGTGACGATATTAAAGCATAACCCGGCGTCATTGAGGCAGGGTCAATATGACCCTGCACGTTTTGGATTTGAAATATTTTTATGAAACAATTATTGCACACTGTCGTGAATCTCAGTAGATGGAGGTAAGGATCACCCCGTCACATTGCACACCTGGCTTGAGTTGCCCGATACTCGTGTAACAAGTAAAACTTGCACAAACCTGCAACAGGGTCAATATAACCCTACTCAACGACGCCGTTGCTACTTTGTGCCACAAATAATTTTAGGTATTTATATGTTTTTAGTTATTTGAATGACCATTTTTTTTGCTGTCGGGGAGGTCAAATGCATTTACGCATCGTCCCTGTGGGGTGGTGCCAACCGCAGGGATATGTGGGACTCGAAGTAAAAGCGTTCCCTCCATACCCACTAAACATCCTCCCCGGCCTGACCTCCAGTGCGCTATTACGGGACGACTCGGGATTTGCGCACGTGAGCGCAACTACACCGAGACCGTCCCAACGCTGCCCGTCTAGGCACTCCTTGTGCACCAATTGCTGCCAACAGCCCACAGGGGCTACCGACTAACGCCAGTCCCTGTGGGCCGCAGGCCAACGCCGGTCTTATAGGCCGCCTCCTCACCGACGGCTGCTCGACCTGGCGCGTACTCCTGACGACGACATCGGGAATAGCCATTAGATCGCACCCGCAGGACTTCGGGCGCGGTAGTGGCCCTGAAAAGGAACTTCCAGAACTAGCCGTGGGGGGAAAACAAAAACAACTTGACGATGGCATGTGACTTCGAATGCCAAGGCGACATACTTGACATCAAAAGCCACATACCCGCCGAGAAAGTTTCCCCACCACGTTACCAGGGTCCGCCACGAGGCGGCTTTCGGACGTGGACCCCTAGTTCCAAGACTGTCCTTTTAAAAGACAAGAAGATAAGTCATATTTTTAAGGCTTGTCATAAGTTTGTATGTAGCGGACATCTGATTTCCTACTGTAATAACTGTAGTGAAAACCCTAAAAGAACAACTGATTATAAGAAAGTTGTTAAATTACATAATGTTGGTATTATTTAATTTTAAAAGTTCCTTATTAAAATTAGTATATCTTTGATTAAAAAAATTTAATTGCATTGATGTTTTTTTAAGTTTAAGAATATGACAAATTTTTGTTACTAACTTAAACTTTGTTTAGAAAAAAATGAATTAAACTGATTAACTATGACTTACATTATGGAATAATTTTATTTTTGCGTTTACAAACGCGTAAATATAAAACTAGAAAAATGCACTGAAAAAAATCGACTTGCCGCCTGAGGCAAGTCGATTTTTTTCAGTGCATTTTTCTAGTATGACTTACATTGTTTTAATTTCTAACTATTCTATTGGTAAGTATATAAGGTTTAAAAATCCAAAAAAATATATTAATATGAAATAAATATTTTTTGTTATATCAGGTAAAATCATTACAGGGTCGTAATGGCCCTCCTCAACGATGATGTATGTACCTTTTTTTCGCCACAATGACGCCGGGTTAAATCATATTTTGATTGACAAATATATTACATTTTTTTTGGTACTTACCTACCTTTTTTTTTTTTTTTTTTGATGTCGATGGGGAACCAATTGACTGGCCATACCGCACGCTGGCTAGGCGTGCGACGTGTGCAGGGATCACCGACGCGGAACAGCGCCAGTACTACCTGCTAAACCCCACCGGTACCCTCCTAAGCCCTCATGGGGGCGCTTTGGGATCGACGCACTATACGTGCGCCATTTCACCAAAGCGTCCCCGGGTTGGTACTTACCTACCTAATACTTTTTTATTTTTTAATATACGTTTTTTCAAAATTAATGTTATAATTTCCCAAAATAAACCAACTTTGACATAGTGGATCGTTTCTGCAAATTAAGCTATGAGACATCTTCATACAAAAAACCTTTTTTTATAAACGTTCCAAGTACAATTTCCTCAAAATTTTATGATTATTATTATTAAATTTTAATGAAATATATGAAATAAAATAATATTTATATAAATAGTTTAAGTTATCCATACTACTCAGCTCAACTCATTACAACAAAAAAGCGTACCACTAAAACACATAAACGCGTTTTTCTCAGCTTGACCTATGTGTGAGTTGGAACGTTTTTGCATAACTACGTCCAATTATAAACTAAGCAACATTTTTGTTTACATTAATAATATATAAACAAAAAAGTTACTCAGTTTTGTTAAAATTAGAGGCACATATTGTTGGGATATAGTTTGAACTTTGACCGGAACCATGTATGTATTTTTAATTTATTTTATAACTGTAACCTGTTATGTGTTTTACCTAATAAAAAACATCTTAAAAACAAATGAATGAGAAATATTTGGCGGTATATTTAAAGTTTTTGCCGCTACAAAGTTTAGTGTCTCCCTTCAACGGTGTCCTTCACTGTTCAGTAGTTAAAATCGCCTACTCCATTGATTGACATAGCTTCTTCAGATTTTTTCTTCATTACTTAACAGCCGTCACGCACAATAACCTTCGCTTTGTAAGGAAATTAGAATAACTTCTAGCTCGTTGTATTTACCAATATCGCCTTCGAAATCTTTACGGTGTTTCTTTTAGGATCATGATTAATTAATCTGCTGTGTCCTCTTTTTCTCATGGTTCATGTTGCAGACTAAAACAATTCTTAAATAATCTAGGCATAAAGTCGGTAATTTAAAATCTGAGCTTAAACCACCTTATTATCACATGTAGAGGAAACAAATTGCGTATAATTTGAAACTTAAAAACCTAAAAAAGTGCCTAAACGAATAAAGAAATATTGAGTTTAAGGCACGTATTATAGAATGAGTCTCAAGAATCCACGCAGACTTGAGCGTCGTACGTCTCTATCACTTTGCGCTCGATAGAAAGTGACAAACGATTCTCAAGACATGATTGCTTTCTGTAATACGGGCCTAAGTCTGTACATCTTAGGTTGCTGATAGGATTACATGATTGAAACATATATTATGATCAGTTATCTTAAGTTCATAATACGAACACGCTGGCCCATACGGATTGGTAGGTTTAGCTGACAGTTAGTGGTAATTATGATGAATCCTGACATCTAAATATAGCAACAGGTACGTAAGCGTACCTACTCTAAACTCAATGATTAATTGAATTTCACAGGTCCTCACAAAAAAGTTCATAATATTATTTTAAAGAGATAGAAAATAGGATATAACTAATATTTTTTTTTAAACTTTGGTTTTGAGAACTGTTGACCAACAAGCTGTTGATGTTTTGATTGTTAATATTATGACTGTTTGTTTCAAGTATTGCTTTCATTTAAAGACAACCAAACGGTCATTTTTTTTTTTTTTTTTTTTTTTTAATCTTTTAAATTTAGGGGCTTTTATCTTAAAAGATATGTCAGCCCCATCGAACCCTAATTCAACCTCCTATCTACCTTAAAGTTACAGCACGGGACAAGAGAATCGCTTAACTAAAATATATATTTATTAGCTGCTTAGCTGCTTCAGATGTTGGGTCTGATAAAATCTATATATATAAAAATGAATACTGACTGACATATAATAATAATAATAAGCCCCCTAAAACCCAACCATACGTCCGAGTCGAACATCTGACTCACGTAGGGGGCAGACACACGATATTTTACTGGCGTGGCTAACATGGATATGGTAACCCATTCAATATGGAGACCCGTTCTAAAAGGAAACTGAGAGGACCGCTTCCCGGGGGCGATCGCCGGGGCGCACCTGGAGCTGACGCTGGGTGTTTCAGCATACGATCCGTCAGCGATGAGGAGTTGAACAGGCGGACTCCCATCACTCAAAATATTACAGCCGACCTTAGAAGTAGTCCAATAGAACCATACAGCCCAAGTACAGTGTCTTATACACCATCAAACCCGACATCACCTTCAACAATTAGTAACGACAGTGGTAATTATAATTTAGAGCTACAACATAGTATTAGAGCAGTAACTCCAGTTGAGGATGTTTCTCAGGAGGCATTAGCCATTCAACCTGCGACCACCAAAACTGGCAAACCCAGAGTGCGTATGCAATGGAATGAGGAAATAAATACTTTTATCATACGTACATACTTATACATTACTAAGCTTGATACAGATAGAACCATGTACTGTAAGAAACTGCATGATCAATTTATCTCAAAATACCCACACTTAAAAGTCTCAGCCCAAAGAATAGCAGACCAAAGAAGAGTAATTATAAGGAATAAAATGCTTTCCGATGAAGTTATTAATAGCCTTAAACGTGAAATAGCCGAACAACTAGAGAAAGATGAAAGGCAAAACAGTATCCAAACATCAAACCACACCGTCAGTCCCCTAGAAAATGTCTCTGAACATATCTTCGATACACCCAATAATATAGGTTTTATACAATCATTATCGACCATAGCAACCACATTACAAACGTCACATGCCTCTACACAGACTAGCAGTTTACCTAACTTTGAATCTCCTACAGAATTAGATATAATTAATACACAGAATCCCAATAACCCCCAATTAGATACACCGACGCAAGAATTAATAAATCAACTACAGACTATTCTTACATTCTATACTGGAACAGATCCACTATCGCGTCCTAAGCTACCAAAGTTAAGAACAAGTAAAAATCTCTATGCGTTATTAGACATATTTAACAATCAAATACTAGGTAAGTTTTACTCAATTGACTCGGATTTAAATAGTATTCACACTTTAATTTATTGCAGTGCATTTGTCATAAGTAAGAATTTAGGATATAAAATTAGAACTCAAATGTTAAATATGCCAACAAAGAATTACAAGCCCCTAAAACCCGCATGGCAAATAAGAATAGAAACAGATATTAAAAATTTAAGGGCTGATATAGGTAGGTTAACACAATATATTAAAGGAAATAGATCTACAAAAGTAGTAAAAGCTGTAGAGTTAATTTTTAGGCGAACTAAAATACACACAGTGCATGAGCGTTATAATGCTAGACCCGAAGAGTACTTAGATACACTGAAACAAAAATTAACCTTAAAATCACAAAGGTTAGCTAGATATTTAAAAGCTTTACAGAGAAAAGAAGACAACAAATTATTTCATTCGAATGAGAAGAATTTTTATAGAATGTTTGACAAAAATAGTAGTACACTTCACAACACACCGTACGATATGCCCGAACCCACAGAGCTCAAAAACTACTGGACTGATTTATGGAAGAAACAAAAAGATCACAATGATGGTGCAGATTGGATAAAAGAAGAAGAAAGCAGAATGATGAATTTGGAAGATATGGAAATGACAGATATTGGTGTAGAAGATGTAGAAATAGTTACGAGAAATATGAAAAATTGGAAAGCAGCTGGCATAGATAGGCTACACAACTTTTGGTATAAAAAGTTTTTCACTCTTCACAATATATTAGCTAAGAATATTTCAGAAATCATCAAAGGTGAGCAAGAATTACCTAAATTTGTAACTAAAGGTATTACTTTTATGCTTCCTAAAAGTAATACCACAATAAATCCCTCACAGTACCGACCTATTACATGCCTCCCCACAATATATAAACTTATTACTTCAATAATTACACAACGTATTAACAAACATTTACAAAACAATAATATTTTATCTGAAGAGCAGAAAGGGTGTAGGAGAGGTCATAAGGGGTGTAAAGAGCAGCTAGTTATAGACTCCACAATATTAAAACACTCGCAAAATCATAGAAGAAATCTGCATATCTCATATATTGATTACAAAAAGGCATTCGATAGTGTTCCCCATTCATGGTTGCTCAGAGTACTATATATTTATAAAATCAATCCTTTTATTATTAACTTTCTAAAGAATGCAATGTCTGACTGGAAAACAAAATTATACCTATCTAACGGCACAGATGTAATCACCACAGATGAAATAAACATCGAGAACGGAATTTTTCAGGGAGACTCATTAAGCCCATTATGGTTTTGCCTCGCCCTTAATCCACTGTCTTATCTTCTTAACAACACAACTGATGGTTATAAATTAAACTCTAATACATCAATCACACATCTTATGTACATGGATGATATTAAACTTTTTGCTAGGTCTGAGAAATGCTTAGAACATGTTATCACACGTTTTAGCCAGGATATTAACATGTCATTTGGACTTGACAAATGCCGAATACTTCATATTAATAAAGGAAAATTTACTCACAACCCTAACCACACTACCGATTTCAACACCTTTGAATCAATGAATCCATCAGACACTTACAAATACTTAGGAATACAACAGTCGAATACCATCAATCACATTAAAATTAAAAATGAATTATCATCAGCATTTATTAAAAGGTTAAATCTTTTATGCAAAAAACACTTGTACTCAAGAAATTTATTTAAGGCTATCAATACATTTGCCATACCAGTGTTAACTTATTCTTTTGGAGTTGTGAAATGGACGCGTAGTGATATTAAGAAGCTAGAGATAAAAACCAGAACAACCTTAACAAAACATAGTTATTTACACCCTAAGTCGGCAATAGAGAGAATATCAGTAAATAGGACACACGGAGGAAGAGGACTTATAGATCTGACAGCGCTGAAGAACAAATTTACAACCTTAAACAATTTTTCTATAGTAAATGTACGAATAGCGAAACACATGCAGCAATAATTGAATTAGATACGAACATTACCCCATTAAATTTATGCAATAGAGCTATGCAATATAAAAGACCGGAAGTACATAGGAACGAAAAAATTGGTAGGTGGCGCTGTAAGGAACTACATGGCCGCCATTTACACGACTTAGAAAACCCGCATATAGATTCAGAAGCTTCAAATAAATGGCTTAAATTAGGGTCCCTTTTTCCTGAAACTGAAGGATTTATGATAGCAGTGCAGGATCAAGTTATACACACTAAAAATTATAGTAAATTCATACTCAAAGATCCCAATACCGTAAACGATAAGTGCAGAAAATGTCACCGTGCATCGGAAACTATCCAACATATTACAAGCGCCTGTCCGACATTAGCACAATCAGACTACACCCATAGACACAATCAAGTTGCAAATATTGTACACCAGAAATTAGCATTTAAACACAAACTTATACATAAAACTGTACCTTACTACCAATATTCCCCAAAACCGGTGTTGGAGAACAGCAGTCATAAAATATACTTTGACAGAGCAATACTGACAGATAAAACCATTCACAACAATAGACCAGATATAACCATGATAGATAAATTAAATAAACACACATATTTAATAGATATAGCAGTACCTAATACACATAACATACAAAAAACAATTATTGATAAAATACATAAATATACCGAATTAAAAGAAGAAATAATTAGAATCTGGAAAATGCATAAAGTATATATAGTGCCCTTGGTACTTTCCAGCACCGGTGTCATTCCCAAACACCTCCTTCACTATTTACGGCAATTAGAATTAAATGATAATCTATACATAACAATGCAAAAGGCTGCTATTCTTAACACTTGTCGAACCGTGCGTAAATTTTTACAGGAGGATCCTATATATGCAGAAAACTTCAATCCCACAAATCAATGAACTCCACTTGGCTTTAGCCCGTGGTTTCATTAAGAACCGAAATAACAATTTCGAGAAAAAAAAAGTCAGTAAACTAAATAATAATAATAACCTGTGAAACTTTAAGTTTAGAAACACATAATAATAATAATATCATTTATTCTCTCGCCACAATAATCAGTACAGGTTCTTATATCTATGCTATACTAATATTTAGTAATATAAACGCACAGCCTAAACCGCTGGGTCTAGAGGTTCCAAATTTGGTACGTAGGTTTCTTAATTGGTCCAGGGGTGCACTAAGAAAGAATTTTTTGGAAATTCACCCTCTAAGGGCTGAAAAGGGGGTGCACAGTTCGTATAGGAATCCGTCATTTTTAAAGAAAATTGGCCATATACCAATTTTTAGGGAATTTACTTCGTTTTTCGAATTTATTTAGTTTCGGTTCGAAATTAAGAAAGAGATATTTTAAGATTTTTGAAAATTCAATCCCTAAGGGGGTAAAATAAGGGATGAAAGTTTGTATGGAAGTCATTTTTAAGTACAATCCATGAAAATTGGTATATGATCTTTCTGTTAGAAATTAAATAAGACATATTTTAGGGCAAAAAGGGGGGTGTATGGGGAAATGTAGGGGATAATGGAGTGACATTACAAATATTGAAAATCAACATGGGAATTTTATCCTCTTAGGCACTTCATAAGAAATAAATACCATAAAAAAGATTAAAATGCTGCCCGAAGTAACTATTCCACGGGCAAAAGCTAGTTGTTTTATATGCGTTTACTGCAAAAGACCTTGAAAGACATTATGTGTCTGCGTTTAAATTTAAAAATGTCTCTCGACAGTCGTGTCATCGAGATCAATCTTTTAAATAATATTACATGTGTCTTTACAGTAATAAAATATTTTATTGCAGCTTTGGTTATGATAACGTTAACTTTATAAAAGTGCTTGCGTAAATACTTCTTAAAATTTCCATCGTGAAAATAATTTCAGTGACGTTACTTATTTCGGGAATTTGATTTGTTTTTCGAATTGAAACGGTTACTGTAATAAATGATAAAAACAGCAGAAAGCTCCAGAAACCATTCATCTTTATCTGCTTCCCAATCGCGATGAAGGCTTGGGGTTTCTTTTCGTAAAATCAAGTTAAGACGCAACACTGTTTTTTATTCAAAATGGACGATATATTTTTTCTCGTTATTGGTTGCCGCGGCAATGTGGCGTGTTGTATTATAAATCTCTCCAATTTCTTTCTTATTTTGCAGCCGCCAAAATGCGTAGTAAAATAAAAATTGTATTAATTGTTACTCAAATACCTCTTTTAAAGGTGAAAATTATCGAAGTGTCTTGTTACTATCTGAGGCTACTAAGCAACCGGTCATTGTTCACTCTTATGTTCGTAGCACCCGTGGCTACAAAATTCGTAAGGGATTCACATTACCTATCTATTACATTTATGCGGAGTTTCAATATATAATCAATGAGTCTTATTTAATAAACGTAAGACTTCAGTTACTTTACAAGACATAATCCCACAGCTTGTGTCTATAAGTTCAAACAATTCTTATTCGAACCTGGCATTAAAAAACAATTACCTATTGGACCGTTTTCTTGGAAGGATTCATTGTGCTGCCTAAGGTCCATCGGAGATGACGAAATTTTGTCTGTTCCAGCCTGCGAAATGATGTTCTGTTATTAATTAATGGCATTCTCGACACTTAAAGATTTCGCATTTTGCCAATGTTGAGTGAAAATGTATCTAAAGTAACAAAAAAATGTACGGTAGATTGTTTTAAAAATGGAGTCTCTCAATACTTGTTACTATAACAAGAACTCAGGAAAAACTCCCAATGTGATCATAAAGAAAGTAATCCTTACTAATATTATAAATGCGAAAGTAACTCTGTCTGTCTGTCTGTCGGTCTGTCTGTCTGTCTGTCTGTCTGTCTGTCTGTTAAGCTTTCACGTCTAAACCACTGAACCGATTTTGATGAAAATTTATACAAATATAGATTAGATCTCGGGGAAGGACATAGGCTACTTTTTATCGCGAAAAAAACGTTGAATGGGTTGAAATATGGGATGAAAGTTTGTATGGAAGTTCGTCATTTTTGAAGATAGAACCATGAAACTTTGAATTTAGGCACTTAATAAGACAGAAAGAAATATTTGTTCTAAGATTTTTGAAATTTTGACCTTTATGGGGGTGAAATAGTGGATGAAAGTTTGTATGGGAGTTCTTCATTGTTAAAGATAAAACCATGAAACTTTGAAATTAGGGACTTAATAAGAAAGAAAGAAATATTAGTTCTAAGATTTTTGAAATTTAGACTCGTGTGGGGATGAAATTGGGGATGAAAATAAAACATCTATTTCTAGATCCAAGATGGCGGACGCGGCTTTTTGACAAAATGTCAATATGGGTATCATTTTCGTGGTTTTCGGGGGTCCCGATTTCGAATACGACATCTATTTCGAGATCCAAGATGGCGGTTGCGACTTTTTAATATAAAATCGATATGGGTATAATTTTCGTGGTTTTCGGAGGTCCCGATTCCCGATACAACAACAATTTTTAAAAAGACCCAAAATGGCGAATGCGACTTTTTAACATAATGTCAATAAGAGTATCATTTTCGTGGTTTTTGAGGGTCCCGATTCCGAATACGACATCTATTTCGAGATCCAAGATGGCGGTCACGACTTTTTAATATAAAATCGATATGGGTATCATTTTCGAGATTTTTGTGGGTTCTGACTCCGAGTAAAACATCGATTTTGAGATCCAAGATGGCGGACGCGACTTTTTGACAAAATTACAATATGGGTATCATTTTCGTGGTTTTTGAGGGTCCCGATTCCGAATACGACATCTATTTCGAGATCCAAGATGGCGGTCACGACTTTTTAATATAAAATCGATATGGGTATCATTTTCGAGATTTTTGGGGGTTCTGACTCCGAATGAAACATCGATTTTGAGATCCAAAATGGCGGACATGACTTTTTAACTTAATAGGAATATGGGTATCATTTTCGAGGTTTTCGGGGGTCCAGAATCCAAATACATCATCTACGTCGAGATCCAAGATGGCAGATGGGACTTTTTAACATAAAAGGGATTTGGGTATCAATTTCGTAGTTTTCGAGGGTCGCGATTCCAAATACGTCATCAATTTTTAGATCCAAGATGGCGGACGCTACTTATTATTAATATGGATATCATTTTCGTATGGTCGTTATATATATCGTTATATATCAAAATGGTAAATTGTAAAATGGTAAATGTAATGCCATTTACTGGCAGTGCACGGCAGTTGTTTTGTGTATTTCTTGCATAATAAGTACCTACAACAACAAAAAAATCTGCCTAAAGTAACTATTCCACGCGTACGAAGTAGCGGGCAAAAGCTAGTATATTATAAAGTCGTGTCATTTTTATAAGCTTACAAGTTCAACTTTACAGGGTTGGTAATAACAGTAGATCGCACAGAGAGTCCGCCCTCTGCTAAGGGCGTATCCGCTAGCCGTGCTATTCTATGAACCACTCGTTTTGCACTTCGACGCCTACTTCGATTTCACTTGTTAAATTTTATGAAAATTGGAAAAATGACAAATCATTTTGCCCTTTAACACAACTCACTTTTCACTTCGAGGCCCACTTCTAATACACTTACCAAAATTTAAGGAAAATTGGAAAAATGCCAAATCATTTTGCCCGTTAGCAAAACTCACTTTTTACTTCGACTTCCCACTTCGATTTCACTTGTCAAGTTTTAGGAAAAATTGGGATAGTGTCGAATAATTTTGCCCGTTAGCAAAGAGCCTTATTTGGTTGATTCCTGAGAAAAGTGTTCTGATCGTCAAATCCGTGGCAGTTTTTTTTTCTAATCACAGGTGCTAACTAAAATTACAACTGAATAAACAATCAAAAAAGTAATATATCTATCCATGAGGCACACATTCAAAGTTTATAGATCGTCTTGAAAAAAATAATGAAATTTTTGGAGCCATGGATCTGGTTATAGAATCCACGGATTTGATTGAAGTGTAAACAATACTAAAATGGATAGAATAAAGGAAAAACAATATATGTAAAAGGTTTATAGTCTCTTTATTTTAACATTAATTGGAATTATTTTTCAGTCTTTCACGTGCCTCTCTCTCTGTCTATCCTTAGCTTATACATTCTTAAGTTTCATGATCTCTCTTAACTACAACCCTTCTCGTTCTCTAACTTACTTCTTATGTTGAAGTTCACTTCTTAAATATGTTTATTTAAGTTTAATAATCAGAAACAAGGAAAATATGTCCAGCTACTTCTCGCGACAATCGTCTTCTGGTATGCTACCGCTACCAGAGGGTCTTTGAGTCATCTTGACCGATCTTATGAGGCCTATTGTAACTAACCACGCTTCAGTTCCGTAGGCCATTGTAAAGCCCCCGATAAACCCAATATTCAACAACTTAATTGTAGAGCTTCCAACCTTTACATGAGTGCCTAAGTACGAATGATTTTTGTTTTATCAATGTTCATTTTACTTCTGCAAAGTGAAGTATTGCATTTACTTGCCATTTATGTTGATGGGAAGTCATCTCCAGGCAAGAAGCGTAAACACGTCCTCCAAATTAACTCTGAATAGTTTTGGATAGCATCGCTATACCTTACACCTCGCTGGAGCCGTATTGGCTTCGAGTCCTGGTCATGGAAGTGGACTGACACCGTGGCGTTTTATTACAGTGCCTGCAACACTTTGATGTCATCATCATCATCATTTCAGCCGAGAGACGCCCGCTGTTGAACAAAGGCGTCTCCAAGGTTCTCCATACCGGTTGGTCCTGCGCTGCCCGCATCCATACCAGATCGACCTTGTGGGGCCACCTCCTGGGGGGCTTACCAACGCTGCGTTTCCCGGCATGTGGCTGCCACTCGAGGACTTTTCCGCCCCTAGCTGCCGCCAGTCCTCCGCGCAATGTGTCCTGCCCACTGCCACTTAAGGTTCGCAATTCTTTGGACTATGTCGGTGACCTTTGTTCTCCTGCGGATCTCATCATTACTGATGTTATCACGCAGAGAAACTCCGAGAATAGCCCTCTCCATTGCCTTTTGGGTGACCTTGAGCATTCTTGTGAGATCCCATTGTAATCGGCCACGTTTCGGTTCCATAGGTCATCACTGGCAACACACACAAATTAAAGACTTTCGTCTTGAGACACTGCTGTAGATGAGTCGAGAATATGCCGTGTAGCTTCCCGAACGCTGCCTATCCGAGTTGGGTTCGTCGCTTGACCTCTTTCTGGAAGTTGGACTTACTCAGTTGGACTGTTTGTCCCAGGTAAACATAATGGTCGACAACTTCCAGTGTAGAGCTTTCAACCTTTACAGGAGTGGGTGCGACATGATAATAAGGCATAATTTTCGTCTTAAACCGTATTCATTTTAAGACCCCCTTGTTGGGAGACCCTACAGAGATCGTCGAGCATTGTGCCCAGGTCTTCCAAGGTCTCAGCCATAACTACTATATCATTGGCAAACCGAACGTGAACCATGTACTCGTTATTTATGATGCCAAGTGCTCTCCAGTCCAAAAGCTTAAACGCGTCCTCCAACGCAGCTGTGAACAGTTTCGGCGATATAATATCACCCTGTCTCACGCCTCGCTGGAGCTATATCGTTTTTGAGTTCTAGTCCTGAAGGCGGACCGACAAAGTGGCGTTTTCTTACAGTGACCGCAACACTTGGATGTATCGATAGTCTATGTGGCACCTCTGGAGTGACTGGAGCACGGCCCAGGTCTCGACAGAATCGAAGGTTTTTCTCATAGTCCACAAATGCTAAGCATAGTGGCAGATTATATTCTTCGGTCTTCTGTATTACCTGCCTCAGCGTATGTATGTGATCTATGGTACTGAAGTCTTTTCGGAATCTGGCTTGTTAGGGAGACTGGAAGTCGTCAAAACTGCGCGCAAAATGATTCGTTATTAACCCTCAAAAAGAGCTTATAAACATGACTCAGGAGCGTGATGGAACTAATAGTTCTTCAATTGGGCACTATCGCCCTTTTGGAAGAAGAGTCACACCACGCCGCCGTGCCATGCATTTGGCGTTCACTTGGATGTACTGATAGTCTATTTGGCACCTCTGGAGTGACTAGAGCATGGCCCAAATCTTGACACAATTGAAGGTTTTCTCATAGTTCACAAACGTTCAGCATAATGGCAGATTGTATTCTTTGGTATTCTGTATAACTTGCCGCAGCGTATGCATGTGGTCTATGGTAATACTACCTTTAAGGAATCCGATTTGTTCAGTAGGCTGGAAGTTGTCAACCCTGTCATGCGAGACGGTCTATTATATATCTCGAAACACGGAGTACTCTTTGTCTCGAAAACAGCTTTTATGGGATTATTTATACGTAGAGGGACCATCGTTTTAAAGTGGGTCAAAAGTCCTCTTTTTAATAAAACTTGAACTGTGTTAGCGTGATTTGTCAACAAATTAAGTCAAAACAACCTGTGTTGCTGCCAGCAGTCCTTCTAAGGTCATCAGAATAAGAAAGGGTTGTTTGTAAGGCGTCTAATACTATGCTTGTCGCCACCCAGCATTCATCAGCTTTAACGGTTGTCGGTTCTTCGGCAGACATGTACAGCCTATTGCCACTTGAGCGTACTAATTCTTAGGGCTATATAGCAGGGAAGAAGTAAAGATATGTCTCAGCTTTCCAAATGCTGATCCAGCAAAACTGGATCGTCCTACTGGCTTCTACCCAACTGGACTATCTGTCCCAGGTAGATGTATTCCTAAACAACTTTGAGGACCATATTTTCGACTAACAGAGGCTCTAGGATAACTAACTTGTGCATTGAACATGACTTTCGTCTAATTCAAATTCCTCGCAACACGTCGAGTGGCATCATTAAGGCTTTTCAACATTTCAGAGCTCTTAAGAAGCGTTGTCTCTTTTTTTATGGAACAATATCACCTTATACTCTTGTTCCATGCCTGTGGGGTAATACTCATAATAAAAGAACAGCGTCCAACAACTTTTGGAATGCCTTGTGGACTAGTGACGATGACGCAACATCAGATCCATGGGAACATATCCATAGATTTGAGACCATGGATCTGTTTTTGACCATGGATCTGATCGTGACAATTTTGTTTTTGATTAACTACTCAAAAACTTGCAATAATATCGGAGATATTTTTAGCTCACAGTAAACTCAGATGGCAAGGAAATCATATTCTAGAAACAGTTTTAACCATAGGTTCACATTTCTATTTTTTAATCGACCCACAGATCTTACCTACCCAGGTGTACCAAAAATAAAGTTAAAATAAGAACTGACCTGTAAAGTTATGCTTGTACTCGAATGACACAACTCCTCTATCAAAAGTTCAGGACACAGCTAGAGACCCTTGACAACCAATGACTGAAGGTTTATCTCATATTTACACCACTGAAATACTCCCATCTTGTCGTGGGGTGCAATTTAAGCCCGCCGCGTGACAAATGTTTACAACGGCTCAACTTCTCTAAATTGACAGGTTTTTAAACAAAATTTTATGTAAGAATAGAGGCATTTCTGTATTTTTTAATGATGTATAAATTATGGTGATATCACGTATAGTTAAAATAATATTAACGATAATGCTTCAAGCGAGACGCGTGTGACACGTCGAAAATCGGTAAAATGCCCCCGATTTGAGGTTTCAAATGTGATTTTATTATATTAAAACAACAATTAAGCAGTTTTATTTATGATGCCTCAAGAGAGTAGTAGTTCTTCAAGGTTTTGATAATAATTTAAATATTATAAGCTATATAATATAGATTATATTGACCTGTGACACGAAAAATTAAGCTCCCCAGGAACCACCCATTTGAGTTTGTATCGATGAATGATAATGTATTTCCACGCTCACACCAATTTTATCTAGCCCAAATTAAGTATTATTAAGAACTTGTGTTCTTATGGATATTATATAGCGGACTTTTTTATAAGATAAAGAATAATTTAATGTATTTTCAATAATAAACTCAAATATAATAATAAAACAAATGCAAAGGTCCAACATTATCGTCTTGTGCTTTAGATATGAATTATTAAACTTACGTAACTCAACTGCTTGTGTTCGAGAAATGACAAAATAAGCTAAAGATAACTAATTTTACTTAGAGCACGTTTTCGGGTTAGATCACGTTTTACGATTGATAAATAACACAATTGAAACACAATATTTTGTCATGATAACTCCCAACATTATTTTGCATATTAAATGGAATAAAAACGTGGATCTTACACTAATAGACAACAGGAACATAAAAATATTTTTGTTTATAATATTGTGGCCTTGTTATTACGTAGGTACTCAGACCAAATAAGCAAGTGAAGACGGAGTGCTGCGGAGAACGCAATGAGGCCAGCAAAACTACACACACAAGTATCGAAACTATGCCTTGCCTTATCAGTTGTGATACATGCGTGTTCGTGTAATTGTGTAAGTACACGGGCGAGGCGTAGTTTTACCGGCTTAAGTGCGTTCTCTAAGAGTTCCGTCTTCACCTTTATTATTTCGCCTGAGATTACGTACTCCTTAAAATAATAAGAAAAGTAACGCATAGCGGATTTGCTGCTCAAATTTGAAGTACGGTCAGATCTATTACTGAACAAGCTTTGGCGTTGATATGACATGGTACAAGGTACAAGTTCTGTTCTACTTCCGATGCTGACTGTACCCGAAATTTCCAGTTTGACTTTGACTTTATTTTCAGGACAATAGGATCCATTGTTCATCTTCTGAAGGCATGTCTTGGGTCCGGAATCCTCGCCATGCCTGCTGCCTTCAAAAATGCTGGCTTGATCGTTGGAGCTATAGGCACCTTACTAGCTGGGTTCATTTGCACACACACAGTCCATATTTTGGTAAGTATATTGTATAAAATTTCAGGTTTAGATAGATATTAATCTGACGGATCGCAAAACAGTTGGTTCGCCAAACACGTGTACGAGAGATTAGTGAATGCAGGTATCATTTAGGCACTTACAATCGTAGTAAATCACAGTTTTACCGTAATATAGGCTTAAAAACGTAATTTATGTGCCCACTCAGCCGTCAGTTCAACTAAAAAGGAGACTGAATTGATTAAATAACTAGTACTCATTACCACATTTTGTAATTTTTCCGATATTTCGGCGTAGTTGCATGCGACATCATGTGAGTGAAATATTTTTAAATAAAAAAAACCGCCTTCAAAACTTAAAACGGAGATTAAGAGAAAAACATTTAGATTTTAATAAATTTTGTTTATAAAAATCTAAATGTTCATCAACGTCAATTAAATAGGCATTATTAGAGATAACTCAAAAACTACTTGTCAGAATGATGTTGGTAAAATTTAAATGGGACCCCATGACAAGCACCAGCGTCAAAAGAATCTTAAAAATCGGTCCACCCAGTAACGAGTTATGATGTAACAAACATTAAAAAAAAAACATACAGTCGAATTTATAAATTCCTCCTTTTTTGAAGTCGGTTAAAAATATGATCATGAGCATACGTGTTGTTATTATTATTTAACTGTCTTGAAAAATAGAGAAGCTTATCATCATATAAATACAGTAATTCACGACCTTCATAGAAATTTTCAAATTAAACTTGTACTAAATTCCAGGTTAAAACATCTCAAGAGGTGTGCGTCGATGCCAAGAAGCCCTCAATGAGCTTCGCCGAGACTTGCGGCGCAGCTTTCACCTACGGACCTAAGAAAGTACAACAATGGGGTGGCGTTATGAAGTAAGAACCTTATTGCTATAACGTTAAAGACTAAATTTAAACTAGAAAATTACTCAAGTCTAAACATCGCTTACTTGTCTTATTAATGTCGTCGTTCCTTTCCGCTAAGATGGTGTTTAATAAATCTGAATTTACAGAACTATTAAACAAGAGAAAATTTCATTTTGTTCTCTGTTACATAATTTATTTATTGCTATCTCTTATTTTGACATAACCTATCTTTTATCTTTAATAATTATGTTTCGAACTAGATTCTGCCTAGTTTTTGGGTGATAAATTATATTGTAATAGATTTATTTGATTTGAACTATACTTTGATATAGAATTCATATTTGTCCATCTGTGGCATTTTTAGTATTATAGAGAATTGGTTTCACCTTTAATATACCCGGACTGCAGAAATGTTGGTATTATAGATTGAGTCTTAAGAATCAACGCCGACTTGAACGTCGTGCGTCTTTATCGCTTTGTGCTTAATAGAAAGTGACAAAATTAATGATTCTCAATACATGATTGATTTCTGAGTGTCATCTGTAATACGGGTCTTAGACTGAAATATCTGTCCTTGTTTTTGGTATTTGTTCGGTTGCATTACTGAAGGATTGCTATTTTTTTGGATTGGGTGTCCCATTTTTACTTTCTCGTATACGTAGTATACCTAGAGGAAGGCTTGTAATCGTAAAAAAATTCAACCTCGAGATTTTGACGGATTTACACGTTTTGGACCCCCCTGAGTCAAAAATTTTTTTTGGAATTATGTCTGTGTGTGTGTCTGTGTGTCTGTGCGTTAGCACGATAACTTGAGTATGCTTTAACTTATTTCAACCAAATTTAACATGCATGTATAACATCAAAATATAAGGTTTCTAACAACTTTTGAGTCGTCGATCACAAAAGTTCAAGAAAAACATCTTGTTTTGAACCTTTATGAGGTTCAAAACAAGATGTTTTTTCTTTGATGTCCATTTCATTACACCATCAAATTTAACGGACTTAACAAACAAAGGGAGTCTTTTGGGATTGGAATTATTCAACAATTGATACACAATGGTCAGGTCTTTCTGAATCAAAGTTCAAAGTATCAAAGTTTATTAGAAATTTTATATGAGTAAATTAAGAATAAATGAGAATTTTACCTATACTAAATAAATTATTGATACGGCGATCTGGAATTCAGAATCTAGATTGAGTTCATTATGGATATTTAGTAGAGTTAGATATTTGTTGTACCACCTAATATGTAAAATTGGCGGCCCTATTTTAATTTGCTGTGTCCGTATAGGGCGACTAACTATTAAGTTCTTTGAATAACAAAAACACCTATACACATTTAGTTTGCAATAAAGATTTGTATTTGGTAATGATCTGGTCTGACAGCTTTCGATGCGTACGAAGAAGCGAAGGTCAAAGCACATTATATATAATTAAGGCTCCGAACACACATAATGACTAAGCAGCCTGGAAACTAGTGTTCTTGTCCACGAGCGACACATTGCCGTCGACATGCGTCAGCGGTAGCCGTTGACAGCAACGCTGGCAACATGTCAAATTTGAAAATCGGTGGTAGCCGTCGTCAGCTTTGTGGGTTCAACAGTGAACGCACTGGGGTTCAATAAATACAAATTAGGCGGCACTTTACAACTACAAGCGTCGCTATAGGTCGACGCTGCCGGTGACTTGTCGACTGCAGATGCCTTTGCCTCCATTATGCCTCTGCTGCCGTTGGCAACGTGCCTCTTGTGTATAAGAATGCATAACAGCGGCAAATATCGAAAGTATGTGAACTCCCGACGAACGATAAGTGTAATCAAGGCCTAAAAGCCTGTCCACATGTTCCCGTCCCGGCCTTGTTTCGTCAGGGATGGGAACTCAGATATGCGGGAACAACGCTTTAAGAGAAGACGCTTGATCAAATTGCTATGCAACGAGAAAGCCAACACATCTCAACACAAACATTATCACGTTTGGGATCATGAGCGTGATTAAATGATGTACCTACTTATAAAAAAAATCGGGAGTGGTCTCCCCTTGACTTTCTCGTAGGTATACCGGTAACGACTCAAAAGTTGATAGAAACCTTATATTGGTCACCCATCCGAGTACCGACCGCGCACTTGGTTGCTTAACTTTCGTGATCGACGACTCAAAAATTGATAGAAACCTTATATTTTGATGTCATACATGCATGTTAAGCAGCATAATTCTATTTTCGTACATAAAGCTAATAAGCTTCAAGTTTTTTAGTTATGTGATAATTTTATATACCTAAGGCTCATCCAAAGTTAATCGAATAAAATAGTTTTCATGCAATAATTCACTTTTTGTATTTTTTTGTCATTACTGTTAGAGAATTATGGAATAATTCTATTTTTGCGTTTACAAACGCGTAAATATTAATACTCGTACTAGCAAAATGCACTGAAAAAAATCGACTTGCCTCAGGCGGGACTCGAACCCGCATCTTCCACAATCCGGACGGATGCGTTGACCAATTACGCCACCGAGACACTGCTTTTCGCTGTCGAAATTTGTCAGTGCTTGGTGCTTATGTTTTTATGGTAAACATCGTTTCATCAAATCTTTGAAATTTGCACTTCCAAGAACCCGAACGAAATATTTTTGCAACTATTTGACGCCCAGCTAAGATGAAACTACCTTACATTATGGAATAATTCTATTTTTGCGTTTACAAACGCGTAAATATTAATACTAGGTGGTTGGTTATTATCTTATATTAGTAGTGGTTATTATCTATATAAGGGTCCACATAAAGCCCTTGGGGTGTCCTATTCATGGTTTTCGTTTGATCGATACTTAAAGCGACATCCTGTATACTTTACCTCCGCGATAGTGCTTACAAAAAGAATTCAAATTACGCAAATAATAATTTGAATTATTTCCTGTGGATCAAACTCGCACTTAGGGTTAATGTTGTAGATAAGTAAGTACACGAGGAACCAAATTCACAGTTCCGTGAATTTGGAATACGAATAAGGCAGATGGTAATTTCCAAAGAAATTCCTGTAGTACCTACGTTTTACTAATCTTTTATACAAACGAACAATTCGCGAACAGGAAAAACATTGAATGATGTTTTAACATTACATATTCTCTTTGTTTTCAGAAAAATAACGGACGCTTCCATGACGCTGGCGTATCTTGGCGTTCTTTGCGTTTACGTGGTATTCATCGCTGAGTCTTTCAAGAAGGTATGTTGTTCTTCGACAAATTATAGTGTTTTAAAGTTAAAAGAGTAACATTTGTTAGTAAGTACTTAGGTTCAGATAGGCTGCGGAGCAGAATTGGGAAGAATGGACTGGCATAAAACACGAAGAAGAAACACATGATGAGCTATGGAATAGAGCTACGGCACTAGTCAAACCAACCGAATCAGAGTCGAGAGTGAAGTCTCGACCCTGATTCGGTTACCAGGGACTCAAAAAAATCAACAATGGATGACTGACGATACTCTTGAACTCATCAAGGAGAGACTAAATCTGCAAGCGACAGGCGCCGAGATCAAAGACTTAAACATGCTCTCGGCCCGAATCCAAACCCGTTGCAGCTAAGATCACAATAAAGATGACTCCGAAAAATTGACTACATGCCCATAGACACGAACAGCCAGACCTTTTTCGCAAGATAAGATTCATCACTAAGACCCTAACGTCTAAAGTGTGGGCTGTCGAAGACTGAGATGGTAAATTGGTGACAAAACTGAACCACATTTCCGATTCTTGGAGGGATTTTTTTCAGTCCTTGTTAGAAGACTCGCAATTTTCTAATTTTCCTGACACAGAGCCTAAGGTTGAGAAATTTGAACCAGCACCACTTTCTCATTAGCGAAATTGAAGCTATTATTTTAAATTTGAAAGCGGAAAAGCGACTGTCAAAAATGCAATTCCCATAAATACCATATGAGCTTTAGGAGAATACGGCAGCCTGATTTTCCACAGGATATAGGATATGGCAGACCGGAGTATGGCTCAGTAAGTGCAATCATACCATTTTTATTCCCTAAACATAAAAAAGGAACAACAAAGAAATGCAACAACTACCGTCTTGTTGCACTCATATCAGATTCCAGCAAGATATTGTTGCATATTCTTAATGACAGACAGGCGTACTTATCTCAGGGAATTGCGCCGGAGCAGGCGAGTTTTGTGAGGGAAGGGGTACTCGGGAACAGATTATCATCGTTCGTCAAATTATTCAGAAGGCTCGGGATGCTATGCTTTGTTGACTTCTCTAAGGCTCTCTAAGATTCAGTTGAATGGCCACAACTGTGGAGGACGCTGCTGTCGATAGGAACACCGAAACATCTGGTACTTACACCTTCTCAGACGTCTATATGAGGAAGGAACAGCCTCAGTGTGAACAGATGAAATCTTTTTGACTAACTGCCATTCTAGTGCTAGTGTTCGTTAGGGCTGCATAGCATAACCGCTCTGGTTCAATATATTATATGGCACAACCAACTAATAAATCCGGATATTATATATATTATCTAGCCGCTATATTTAATATCTACTCAATTGGGACAATGCGACAAAGGACACAGAATTAATCGCATTAACTAGCTATTTTATATTATACTAGCTTTTGCCCGTGACTTCGTCCACGTAGATTAGGTTATTTAGGGCAGTGTTTAAAATTTCTTCTTATTTCTTCTAACCCAAGCGCAATATACCCAATGTTCATCGATTTTACTTTAAAAAATGTCAGATTTCCATACAAACTTTTATCCTTCATTTTACCCCTTTACGGATTGAATTTCCAATAATCTTAAAAAACATCTTTCTTCATTTCTAACTGAAAGGCCATGTACCAATTTTTATGCATTTTACTTTAAAAATGACAGATTTCCATACAAACTTTAAACCCCCTTTTCACCACTTTCGTGAATTTCCAAAAAACCTTTTTTAGTGCACCCCTGGACCTCTTAAGGAACCTACGTACCAAATTTGGAATCTCTAGGCCCAGCGGTTTGGGCTGTGCGTTGATATGTCCGTCAGTCAGTATTCATTTTTATATATATAGACTAGCTTATGCCCGCGACTTCGTCCGCGTAGAATAGTTACTTTGGGCAGCATTTAAATTTTCTTATTATTTCTTCAAATCCAAGCGCCATATACCTACAAAATTTCATGTATTTTACTTAAAAAATACCATACAAACTTTCATCCCCTATTTTACCCCCTTAGTGATTGAATTTCCAAAAATCTAAAAATAAATTTTTCTTAATTTATAACTGAAATGCCATGTACCAATTTTTCAAGTTCCAAAATTGTGTTTATAACTTGAGAAAATATTTTAAAGGTTAGTTGAGGTAGTGTATAGAGGACATGCCAATCGGAATTTAGAGCACCTGAACTACGGTAGTACCTTGACCTTACAAAATACCCCTAATCAAATAACACTACGTTTTTGTAGTGTTAATGTTCTGTTGGTGAGTAAGGTTGCTAGAGCTCCATGGATAGGGTAAGGGACTAGAGTTGTCAGTGCACCAGTGTCACGTCAGTGTTCATCATCATCATATCAGCCGAGAGACGTGCTTTGTTGGACATAGGCCTCCCCCAAGGATCTCCTACCTGAACGGTCCTGCGCTGCCCGCTTCCAGCGCCTTCCCGCGACCTTTACCAGATCGTCGGTCCACCTTGTGGGTGGCCTACCAACGCTGCGTCTCCTGGTACGCGGCCGCTATTCAAGAACTTTTCCACCCCAACGGCCGTCAGTTCTCCTAGCAAGGTGCCCTGCCTATTGCCACTTAAGTTTCGCAATTCTTTGGGCATTTTTTTCAACACGTCAGTCTTGTAAGAATCTATATGCTACGATAACTGTCTACTACCAGGCAAGCCATATGCAACAAAATGACATCAAAAGGTAAATTTTTAATATACGTACAAAATGCCAAAACGAATATTTTAAAAATTCAATTTTATATAAAGAAAGGAAAAATTTCAAATAGTCATGTCAAGACTTTCTGAAGTCTTTCACTGGGCTTTATCCAACTTTTTTCGTTACCAAATTTAAATATACTATTGGTAAATTTTTCATGCATTCTAAAAAAGAAGCTTTCATGTTTAAATAGAAAGTCGGTACCTATTCGGAAAAGTCTTTCAGAGGCATTATTTCTTGTCGTTTACAAAAGAAGTGTTCAAACATTTTGTTTCTTTGTTATTACACTTAAAGAGAAAGATTTTTCCAGTAACTGATTAGTTGTGGCCGTGGGTTACAGCATCTGTATCTGCCAAATGATCAATTATGTTTACTAAACTGGACTTCCTGTGCCTTCTTTTGAAATAAGCCAAATAATTAGGTCGTTACAATGCCAAAGAGATTTTTTTTTGCTAGATCATGATACGCGTCTGCGGATACGCTGATCAGATCAGACAAATGATACATATCTGGACCCGCCTTTAGTGAACTATATTTATTATATTGTCATGAGGAAATAAAACTCTTTGTACGTGACTTCTCGCTATCGTCAGGTATCGCTCGGCAACACTTATCTAATATTTTCCTTCCTTTTACACCTATGCTGTAATTTCCCAAGTAAACAATGGTTTCGTCTGTTTTACTAAGGCCGTAGATATCGAATATCTGAAGTAACTATAATAAAGGTTGACGAAAATGATATTACAATAACGAAAGATATGGAGTATATTCTGCTGAGATTTATCAGCGATGGATTTTATTATTTCGTCAGTTAGATCAAACATGGAGTGGTTTTATGGTTATAAGTATATCAAACTCAATTTAAAGTTGAGTCCATTTTCAATTTGTTATCACAAATAAAAGTTAACAAAACTAACCTATACAACTATAAATATATAATTACACTTACAAGACGAGACGAAATCTCTTAGCATTCCATGGCTTCACCGTGTGGGTGCCAGGTACATCTCGTTGCAGAGGAGAGCCTTATTCCGCTAATTAAATGTATAGTACACATAGAAAAAAAATCAAAATACAGTACAGTACATGAATTAATTCAAACAACGAATTCAGTAAAATACTCTATTATTAAAAAAAAAACAGTTAAGCTTGACAAATATTGGGCTATGGCACTTTTATATTGATCGATGGAAAACGATTATATGCTGCTGGTTCTTTTAAAAGAAATATAACAGTCATAACAGAATCGCTTTGTTTTGTCAACTAATTGACAAAACAAAGCGAGTAAGTAAGACATTTCTCTGTTGAAGGTTCCGGATGAAGTTCGCTTGTTGCGCCGGAGGATTTTTTTTTTATGTTAAGTGGTTGGCAGACGAATATACGGCCTGCCTGGTGGTAAGCAACTACCGTAGCCTATAGACGCTCGTATTATGAATCAAAAAATCCAGTCACATTTATTCTCTCGAACATAATTTTGCTCTCATTCACTGCTTACACAGACTTACTATAGTTTGAACTACAACCCACAAAACCTCGCAACACGTGTTAACCGAACGACGGGTCGAGACAGACTGTTAAAATCTTTCAAGTCACTTCAAATAACGTGCTTCGCTCTGATTTACTCGCGTTATAACCAATAGGAACGTTCAACAATCAGAGAAAAGGACAGTGTTGCCAGTTTACAGACTTATAAATTGCTAACTCTAATCTTAAAAAGCTTTTATTAATTTTATTTTACATTTTAATTGACATTTAATTAATAATTATACATTTTGTTCTTTTTACCACATAATTGCAATAATTTTGTATTTCACTTAAATCATGAACTTATTTCCTAAAAATTATTCACGACCAGTGAAAACCACAACTGAATATTGATGCAAAATAATAAATCATTACACTCGCAACACTGACCTGACACAGACTTCCCTACGGGGTAGGGAAGTTGGCTCTCTGGCGCTCTGGCGACTTCACTCACCAACAGAAACACGACACCACAAAAATGTAGTGTTATTTTGACTGTGGTCTTCTGTAAGGTGGAGGTGCTACCCAGTTTGGGCTGCCCCAAGAGTGGCAAGATGATTTGGTACTTTCTTTTTTGAATATGGCATTGATTCGGTGCTTCCACTGCAACTGCCAATTAACAGTGTCATCATTAAGGCGGAACCACTGTGGCACGGCACCGACGGGACCGCAACACCTGCTGCGTCCTAAGACGCAGCTCTACGTGTCCTGCGTTCATTACTCTGGCACGGCCAAAGATGTTATGTGCTACATACGGGTGACCAATTTCATCCTAAGGAAGACCAATTTCATCCTAAGGATTGAACGTTTGGAGTCCCGTCACCGAATTCATTTTAATTCGTTTGTGGTGAGCGTGCCGTCAGAATGACTGCAGACGTTCCTTAAGGAAGATTTCTGGCAGAAAGGTGTTGTCTTTCGGCAATTTAGAGGACGATTACTGGACACTATGCTTACGTCAAGAGACGCAGATGATAGTGCCTTGTGCTAATTAGATAACTATATTTTTATATGTATGTTAGTCTTTGAGGTATATATAATATGGACCTAATGTTTTCTCTTTCACGTGTTGCCTGAAATAAAGAATTATTAACCAAAAAGGCCAAAGACATCCGTCACATCACACCAAGGAAGATATTGTCTTGAGGTTTCCTTGAGACAATATCTTCCTTGTTAATAAACCATCCAAAGGAATAAAAATTATTAAAATTAGTAAAACAATATTAATATTACTCTTTTTTTTCAGGTGCTGGACCCATTGTATCCGGATTACATACTCTCGATCCAAGTCTACTGCTTGCTGACCCTGATACCTCTGACACTGATCTGCCAAATAAGGAACCTGAAGTACCTAGTGCCATTCTCTGCGTTAGCCAACGTCCTGATCTTAGTAGTCTTCGCTATCACAATGTATTACGTGTTCACGGACCTCCCGCCACTGAAGGAGAGAGATATGGTGGCTAGTGTAACTCAGTGGCCATTGTTCTTGAGGTAAGCTTCATTTTAAGAATTGAGGTTTCCATTTCATACGTTCTGATAGAAAGAGAGTAATCTACAGTTCCGTCTCTTTTATGTTATTGGGATCAAAACACGTTTTGAGAAAGGTTTGATAATAATGACCAGACTGGAACCCATGAATGTCGGTAATCTCACCAAACACTATACGCTGTGCCAAAAAACTTCGAATATTTTCTGAGTTCAGGTGATATTTTACATCTGTGCAGCCTTTATTGAACCCAAGTTTGCTCCTGATGACGCACTAGTTGAGGCCATTCACGAGCACCGAAGACGTTTGGCCTCCCGGCATTTTATCAGTTACATTTTGGATAATATAATCATTGTAGCCACCCTTATGTTGTCGCCATTCCTCCCATTCGCACGAAGCGATTTGCTTCCGCTTTCATTATACGAAAAGCTTAGGAATGGAACTCTTTGCCGAGGTATGTTTTCCTGGACCAGTATAATCTGGAAGTTTTCAAGGCCAGAGTGAACCAGCATCTTCTAGACGAGCGTGTACCATCTAAGGCCTCATTATCGCTTTCCATGAGGCGTAAATAATTGTGGTCAAACGTTCGGCCTATAGAACATAAAAAGGCTATATTTTACCATTATGCCAAATTTCATCTAAATATATATAACTCAAAGGTGACTACTGACATAGTGATCTATCAACGCACAGCCCAAACCACTGGACGGATCGGGCTGAAATTTGGCATGCAGGTAGATGTTATGACGTAGGCATCCGCTAAGAAAGGATTTTTGGAAATTCCACTCCTAAGGGGATAAAATATCCACGCGGACGAAGTCGCGCGCTAGTTCAGACATATTCTTCCGTAATTGAGCGACGGGCTCCATCCCGTTAAACTTTTATAAAATACAACGATACCTTCATTATAATTATTTTCAGCCAAGATCACTTGTGATTGCTACAGAATGCCAATCAGCGGCTGCAGCAGTACTCCTACTCTAAATATAATTCCGTTTTCAATAAAATTCTCAATAACCTTAGTTATTTCGAGTACAGCCAATCGGTCAATAACACAGCGCATTGTACGCTGGTTTCGTTTTGCATTGTATAAAGAAAACTATTGCAAAAACAGGTCCAAGACGGGTAATAGAACAATTAAGATCTCGAACTTATATTTGTCTGGAAAGCTACGAGTACATACGATTAAATTAAGTTTGAACTAGGGATTAGTGCACAAAAGTAGTCTACTAGTTGCATTGCTGATATTACTAATAAAACACGATTAACCTTTGTTATTTATACATTTTAAATGTATATTATATTTTTTGCATTTACAAACTTAATAATATGACAAAACTGTATACACAAATCTTGAGAATTATTACTTTGCTTATTGCTATGTTAAAATATGACAGACGAAGGGATTTTCTTCTAATATATTATCATTATGACGACAAGTTTCTGCGAAGTAAAATCACGTAATATGTGACGATTTGTTAGTAAGTCGTTCTGGTAAGTGATAACAGAAAGTAATTCTAAAGATTATAATTCAATACACATTTCCATATAAAACTGCCTCAAATCTGGGTATTTCGATATGAAAAGTTAGTAGAAAATAGTTTTCTTCTGATTTCGGCCGAGACAAAATTTCCTAGCGATTATTTATTTATTTAATCATTTATTGTACACGAGAATTACAAAAATAGGAAAAGTTACAAATTATAAATTGTACAAAAGGTGTGGCTTATTTTTAAAAGAAATCTCTTCCAACCCACCGCTGAGAAACGTGGACTTTGCGTTACCAATGAAGCGTAAGCATAGATTTTACAGTCGCTTGAATTTGTTAAAGAGCTCCTTTGTAAAGTCCAGGTACACGCGATTCTATGTCTGGGTTAAGGAAATTCTAGTTTGAATTGGTAAAAAGCACCGATTTAATAAATAACAAGTATTAAAACTTTGCGACTGACTTCATTTACTTTCAATTTTTGTTCAAGTTGCTGTCAAAAATGCCTCCCAGATTTTTAACTGATTTGGACAAACGAATTACACGTATATTACTGTACCATTATTTTGAAATGAGATTTGGTAAAGATGGTTATACGTGAAGTTACTCAATGTTCTTTGAACTTTATGACTATGCTTTTGGTAGGGAAGGACATGAGGGTGTGTCACGTGAGTGATGCAAGCGTCTGCTAACTACTTGACGTAAAAAATCCAATAAGGATGGCATTTTTTTATTTACTTATTTCAGAAACAAACAGTCAATATAAAATAAAATTACACAACATACATGTATCTAGATACCTTTAGTTTCCTTAATTAAACATAAATTTATTCTAAAAAAACAAATTATCATCATAAGGGAAAAAATTACAGTAATAGATTTGAGACTCATTTTAAATTCTTGCAATGAGTTACAAAAAACATCCAAATCCGTGAGTTTGCTCTTGTAAGCCTTACACGAACGTCTAATGAAGCTATTGCCAACGTAGCGATTACGATACTTCTTAAAAGAGAAGATATTTTTCAACATAATCCTTTACATATTTTCGAATACTATCCCCTTACCTTAATTTTATTAAAGAAATATGAAAGCTTTACATAGCTGCTGATTCATCAGTTTACTTACCCACGATATGACCTGGATCATTCTCCTCAATCAGGATGACCCATTAATAGCGCTATGGGCAACTACCTCCTCGTCCTGTACTTAGAGATACACTAAGGTACTTGTGACACACCACACCGCACCCGCAGACGAGCGCAAAGACCCGGGTCACAAGCGTCGCGCTATACCCAGTACATACCATGTACCGGGATGCTTACGTGCACGCCCCCTACCAAATCGAACGAGAGAGTAGACTCTAGAGACCCTTATTTAGACTCAGAAACAGAATAATGTAATAAAAATCAATAATTGCAGGATTACGACAATAGAGTAAAGAATAATTAAATTAAAATATCCAATAAAAGTAATTAACTGGTGAATTACAGAACAATACCGGAGCTTCACTCTATTTTTAACTCAATATACCGCACAAGTTTTTATCTATTATAATCAACATTTTTATTTGACATTGATTGAATGCATAATTACCGCAAAGCGAAGCAATTAAGAAGAATTATAAGAACAATGCCCGGTATTCATAAATGTAAGCCTTAATATAGTATTTTTATGGGCTATGATTAAACCTTTGTATAGAGAACAAAAAACCTTAAAACAAAAGTTAACTTTAGACAAAATTAAAATTAAATTAAAACGAAAAATATAGATATTTTTAAATAATTATAGAAGTTTTGATATAATATTTTAATAGTTTAGTAGGTAGGAGAGAGTGTAGTATGTGTGGACAATGGACATATTTTATTATGGTCCCTAAATATAATAGTATCCCCTTGTGTGTCGCGCGGCCTCCTGGAGGTCGCTGTCAAAAATGCCTGTGTGTCGGCCGACCTCCTGGAGGTCGATCCCCCTCTCCACAGTTTTCCGATGGTGAAAATGATGATATTATTATTATTATTTGAAAATATAACTGTAATAATTCTATTATATTCTGTTAGCTCATTTTATAACGATTTTAGTGACAATACCTCATATTTATAGTTTTATTACAAAATTTTTATTATTATTTTTTAACACCCGGAAAATTCGCGACGGAAAGTCCGGAAGTAACTGACACATGCGCGAAATTTTACAAAATGGCGGCGACACAATAGGGGATATTCTTTTAAATTATCGAAAAATGAAAACAATCAAATAAAAAAAGCAAAATCATCGTCACTTGGCCTGTAAAATTAAAGACACAGATTTCATGAAGTTTTTGAAATTCTTCTATTCGAAATCCGTTAGTTGTATTATTATTTCGGAGAAGATCTCGAAGACCTCCTGAAAGAAAGTTTCACAAAGGCTTACACCGTGATTTTTTTACCAGCTTTTGGCCAGTTAATAAACACAGCTCTTGCCATGGAACCAACACTGCAATCGTAAAAAAACAGCTGTTACGTACATTTTGGTTGGCTAGGTATTGAAATATTGTATGGAACAGTCGATTTTTTTAGACGACAGACGCTGGGAACCTGTCGCTATTTTGAATCATTAAATGACCCATACTGCCAGTTGTAGCCTCATGTGTAACCAAATGTTACTTAATCTTTTGGTCCACGCTCGGTAGGTATCTACCGCGAGATAATTAAAATCAATATCAGTGGATATTATTAACCATTCACAGATTAAAACCAATCAATTTCCTTGAGGATTCTGGGTGTGAATGGATTATGCAGCGTTAATGACATATTGGAGGTCAACCTATTTATTTATAAATCCATTTTGTTAAAGTAATTAAAATCGAAAACAGTAAAACATTATTTCGCAAACGATTTACTATCGTAGTAGACTTCAAGATTTACGCTTAATACTCATTGGAGTGGAACTTCCAACTACGCTCGACTTCTTGAATAAGAATTGACTACAATATTTTAAGATACAAATGACATTCCGTTAAAGCTACTTGTCAGATGTCATTTCTAAGTATTTTGAATAAATTGAGAAGATATTTCGACGAGTGCCAGCGGAGAAACGATCACCCTTTGCCAGTGACCGAATCCATTTCATTACTCTAGTTTTATAGGCTCCCTGTAGAATGTTGAGAATTCTGAACATTAACGTTTGCACCATTATATAAGATTGATTAAATTATATTACTTAAAATGACTCCATTCCACCCACAGATTTAAATATCTGTGATTCCACCTCATGGTAATGCTTCTTCACGCTTCTTTCAAATGACCCAGGTTTCTTAAGCTTCTTCCAAAGTCAAAAAGGGACGAGAAATTTGTATAGAAATTGTTCCTGCTAGCTCATCTTTGGTGGAAATGGGTTGCATTAGCGAGGGTGAGCGAAACGAGAATTTAAAAGTTTCTTGGTGAATATAGAACATTATTTTTGTGTTTTACCCTAACACCGTACACCATAAACTTTCAGTAACAGTACCCTGGGGTACTGGAGTGCCCCAATAAATTAATCAATTTTTTTTATATAATTATCAACATCAATAATCAGCTCGTATAGACTATTATGGCACTTATTTAAGTCTCACTTAATAGTATTAGGCCTAAACAAAAGTGACTTGTTTAAACTGTCTTGGCAAATCTTTGTTTAGGGCTCTAAACATAGGAAAGTTTGACATCGAAAAACAAAAAGCGAGATTTACAGTCTTTTCACCTGGGACAAAAAAAATCGTCCAGATTTTGATTAGGAAGGGACTGGAACATCAGATGACCGGTTTTCCCCCTAATATACCTCCAATTCTTACATGGATATGCATAGGCAAAGGTTACTGGAGGACCTTACTCGCATTTTTTCACGATCACACACTAAGAGAACTCCCGCCTGACGGACGGTTTGACGCAACCATCTACCCTGCACAAATAAGTGGTAGCGCAAAAAAAAACCGTTTTGAAACAAAAAAAGTAATCGCAGATTTTCGAATATTTTTTTGATTTGTACCCCAAGCTGCGGTTCTAGGGTTAAAGAGTCGATATTAGATTTTACAACAAAAAAATATTCTCGCAAAGGACCAAGTAGTTGAGCAAGCTATCGATGGCACGCACGAACTAAAGATGGTACGTGCAAACTCGCGAAAGCACGCGCGTTTGGGTACAATAAATTAACACTCCTCAGAACTGGCGATGGAGTGTACGTATAAACTCAGCCATTGTTTATTTGTGTCGTTACGTACCTAGTCACACGCGTGAGATAAAAATACTCCACCGATTCTTTTTTATCACTTCATATTTTGACTGTTACGAACCATTGGACACTGACTGTACGAATCTAGAATAAGCAATTATACGGTTCGGCGCGTCGGATTTGAGACGAGGTGGAGTTTATTGTACACGCACGGCTGGGTTGATGCATTCTTTTAGAATAAAACTGAAGATAATTGTAAAAGTTGTGAAGTATGGGCTGTACCTTAAACTCAATTCAGTCAGGCGACATAAAGGAGAATACACACGTAGCACAATCTCGATTTTCCTCAGTGCTACGGAAGGCATGCTGGTGGTCCCGGGTGCTGACGAAAGATAGCAATCGTTCCTGACGAGGATTGGTGTCAGGCAGGCACACGCCCGTAAAACGCCTAAATCGACACAACCCGTTCCCCTGCCTGCAGGCTTAGCACAGTTATAAGAGCGCATTATTGTAAGAGAGCTTATCCCCTATACAACATGTAAACTAAACAACCAACACCCTGAATACAGGTATTTTTTGATCGGCTTCCGAGTTGATTTCAATATTTTTTTTTGAAAAAACGATTTTTTTTTTGAAAAAAAAAAATCAAAAAAAAAACAAAAAGTTCAGAAAATGTTGTACAATATTTTTGGGTACTTTTTGTTTTTTTTTTTTTAAATCGTTTTTGTCAAAAAAAAATATTGAAATCAACTCGGAGGCCGATCCCAAACCACCTGTATTCAGGGTGTTGGTTATTTAGTTTACATGTTGTATATGAATGACGTAAGTAGTAAAGTAGTGACGTAGTAATGAAAGAAGGGACAAAAGATTCATGTGGGTCGAAGTGCTCAACTGTGGCCCATTGATAAGGTAATCGATCGCCTATTTTAATTTACCCGCTAAAAAGGTTGAACATTGAAATATTATTTACTGGCGACCCGCCCAGGCTTCGCACGGGTGCAATGCTTATGCAAATATGCATGTATTATACCATATAAAACTTCCTTCACTCTATCTATTAAAAAAAACCGCATCAAAATCCGTTGCGTAGTTTTAAAGATCTAAGCATACATAGGGACAGACAGACGGCGGAAGCGACTTTGTTTAATACTATGTAGTGATGATACAACTCCTGACGAGGAAGTAGTATTTTCCGCCCTTTACACGTACGGATAATACTCCTGGTCAGTTGGTGTCATAAAATGTTGTACTGACCTCGAGCGGTAAAAAAAGGCTAGGATAACATCGCCCTCGCCTGATCTGAGACATTATTTGTTTTACCGCCCTAGTTAATAAATGTACTATTTCAATTGAAAAAATAAGAGGTATTTCTAAATATATCAATTTACATTAAAGGCATTCTTCATATTTTGGCCCTTAAGGATTTATTTCTTTTATATTTTTTTTTATTTAAATTTGTCCGTGTTGAAGGGTGCAACTTTTTGCTACGCCGTATAATAAATGCGAACGTGCATTGATCTTAATAATTTATATTAAATTTCCAAGCACACATTAATTATTTAGCCGAAATTAACACCTTGTAATTTAGGCAAAATAATTGGATTTTAGACAACGTACAGAGATACGTAAGAAATTGTTTAATTATATTCAAAAATGTTAATCTAAACAACCTTGGTTCATGAACATGTCGTAGTTATGTCCAATTATTTCTTTATACAAACACGAGGGTTACGTCATGTTCAGCGCGGAAAGATAAAATTTCATTATAAGATATTTTTACGCTACGTTTCAAACCCTTCAGACCTAGACGATTTCGATTTGTAAGAGATAGGTAATTTATTGGACCGGCTCCAAAATTGTACAAGGTAGAAAATATGTAATTATTATTAGTTATAAAGAAAACCCTTCACATTTTGATAAAGTTAGTATGACACCGGTTAAAAATAAAGGCGTTATTGGGCTGCCTTCCACACACATCTGTATAATTTAACTTATGACATTAATATGCTAGTGTATCTACTATGATTTACTTACATAAGACAAGTAACAAATGGGACTATTATAGCACCTTTACAGTTTTATACTATTTATATAACTTGTCTTAAGACGAAAGTCTTTAATACGTGTGTGTTGCCAGTGTTGACCTACGGAACCGAAACGTGGCCGCTTACTATGGGCCTCATAAGAAGGCTCAAGGTCACTCAAAGGACAATGAAAAGGGCTATACTCGGAGTTTCTCTGCGTGATCATATCAGAAATCATGAGACCCGCAAGAGAACCAAGGTCACCGACATAGGCCAAAGAATTGCGAACCTTAAGTGGCAGTGGGCAGGGCACATTGCTAGGAGAACTGACGGCCGTTGGGGCGGAAAGGTTCTTGAATGGCGGCCGCGTACCGGGAGACGCAGCGTTGGTAGGCCCCCCACAAGGTGGACTGACGACCTGATAAAGGTCGCAGGAAGCCGCTGGATGCGGGCAGCGCAGGACCGTTCGGTTTGGAGATCCTTGGGGGAGGCTTATGTCCAACAGTGGACGTCTTTCTGCTGATGTGATGGCTATTTATTTACTTACTATACTTATCTATTATTAAATAATCAACTTTGATATACTAATTGGTGAAAATGGAATTTGACGATATTGTAGAAGATTTAAAAGTATTTATTCAAACTTCCAAAACTTTAAAAATAATAACATAAAATACATGCAAATACCCTCTAACTTTTTAATGTTAAAAATGCAAAGTACTTCTTTTACGTTTTGTTGATAATGTAAAGTTATAAATTTATAATCTGACAGTTTGTGTGGGTTTCTGAACGTAAATTAAATATTAATATATTATTAGCTTTTAAACCAGAATGAATGAAAACTAAACTACTAATAGTCAATGAAAAACAAATATTTTACACCGATAACAATAAGAATATCATATTTTATCGGCAGGCGTATTCGATACTAAAATAGAAAATCTAAAATTATAATTATCCTTTGATAAATATTCTGTGAACATGATTACAGTTTCTCATATTCGCTGTATATTTTATTCCAAGTACGTCTATGACGCGGCAGGTCGTAATTTATGTATGTGTCGTCGCCCGGTCGTATGGTTGGGCAGATTTTGATATGCCCGGTTACATCTTGATACGCCGTAATAGGCCAATAGACTCTCCCACAAACAGTCCATGCTTGGTCATAAAAAAATAACCTCGAACCTACCCTTACAGATCACTCCTGACCACCACGACTTTTATAAAATAGGTTACTCGCGAGCTTTTAATGGTCCAGTACTTTATGATCTGCCGAACTACATGGTCGGCTGCAAGGAGAATTATTGTGGAAGGGAGACAAAGACTGAACAAAAGATGGACAAACTGTATTTGAAGTGAAACTTCTGGGAGAAAAAAAAATCGTTACATTTTCAGACGCAACTTGAAAAAAACTGTCATATTTTCTGTCACTTTAGAGATAGAGTAGACTCTCCCATAAAAATCAGTCCCGCTTGGTTAAAAAAAAATAACCCTGAACGTAACGATCATACAGATAAGTACATAATATCTAGTTAATGTAAAAGCTGAAACAATTGCTTTCCACTTTAACGGACTCATTCCGATAATCTGCAGATTATCTAGTATTTGTTTTGTAATACGAAATGGAAAACAAGCTTTCGGCCCACATGGTGTTAAGTGGTTACCGTCGTCTATAGACACTTGGAAATTAAGGGTAAATTACGTAACACTGTAAGTGCGTTGCTATCCTGGGGACTAAGATTATATGCTTTCCATGCCCAGTAATTACACTGGCTACCTTTTCCTTCAATCCTAAACACAGCGAACTGCTTCACGGCAGAAATAAGAAAGGTACCTACCCTAACTACCAGAAAGGTACGACCCTACACATGGGTCTTCCACCTAGTAAAACTTCCACGTTGACGTATTCTGCAGTCTAACGGTAACATATAGACAGAACCTCTTCATGGAACAGAAGAGAGTATTGAGAATCAGCCGCGAATATTTTTTTTAGAACTTATTAAATTCTCCTTTGGGGAAGGGAAGCGAATCGAGTTAATCCAATCTTTCTTAGTTTATTTTATCTTCTTGAATTTTGCTTTAAAATACGGATATCACGCATTTTAATGCATGTAGGAAGTAATTAGCTAGAAATGTATATCAACAAACATTTTATAATGAGGACTGATAAAGTACTGAAAACCACTATACAATTTTCGACGTCTTACACATCATCATCATAACAGCCTTGTAATTTGACCCACAGAATACAAGGTCTCTCCTTTGTCATTGACGAGGCCTAGGCAGTAGTCCACCACGCTTGCCCAATGTGCATTGGTGGATGGATTCTAAGATAATACTCATATGCTGATCCATTACTTGCCTTCTACGACACTCATTGGAAGATATGAGGTGATGCTATTCTATTCTGCCAGCATCACATGGCGACGTACACATCATAAAACGTTTAATATTATTCATCGACAACATGGGGATGTGCACCAAAATAACACCATATTCACTGCAAAATTCCAATAAGAAACAATTTTATTATTATTGAAATGACACTCCGATTGCCTTTATTAATCGCCCCAAACAAACATTTTTTTATTGTTAAATAATATATTATATTTTTGCAGCACCGTGATCTTCGCCATGGAAGGCATCGGTGTGGTAATGCCTGTGGAAAATGAGATGGCCAACCCTAAGCGGTTCCTCGGCTGTCCAGGGGTGCTCAACGTTGCTATGGTGGTCGTCATATCCTTATACGGCATTGTTGGCTTCTTCGGCTACGTCCAATATGGAGATTTTGTGAAAGGCAGCATCACATTGAATTTGCCTGAAGGTGACATGTAAGTACTTTTTTCTTTTGATAACACATAATTAAATAGTTCCTCCACGTTTTTGTGTTCTTGCCAGTTTTTGTGACGTCAGCAAATACATTTGATAAAATGATCCCACACACCGCACTGCTGCTTAGACATTAAATAACAAAGTTTAGGCTAAACGATAAATAAATAGAAATAAAACTTAAGTTCTTGTGTCCCTTAGGTAAACAAAAACCATTCGAAATAATTTTCCAATGAAAATTCGAATGAACTATTCGAACGACGTGTAATCATTCGAATGACGAAAAATTCATTGGAATGAAAATATTTATTCAAAATGCCATTTTATTTAATTCGAACCATTCGATTGTGTTTTTTACAACAATCGCTCATCTCTACCTCCTCCCACCTACCACCGCCGGAGCAGGCCTGTCAAAATTTCAAAAAAAGAAACGTCACGTATTGCTAGTAATGGCGGCCGACTACGAGCGCGTTCCATTGTATGAAGACTAGCACCCGTGGTGCCGGCACTACAACATGGCGCGGAGCAGAGCAGACACATGTCTGTGTTGCACGTGCCCGCGCCGCAACGTACGCCGCACACGGTACTTTTATGCATTACAAAATCTGCTCTGCCCTACGCTGCGCGGATCTGCGTCTCAGCATACGTTTAGCCTTATTGTTGTAAGGAGACTACCAAAAAATTCCTCGGCTTCTGAAACTTGGCAACTGATGAAGTGAGGTGATAAATATTACAGATGTACAGACAACAGCACTTTGGGTTACCAAAAACTGTCAAATTTTCCCAATCGATTGTGCACTATATATTTAATAACCTTAAGTTGAAAATCGTTTGGAGAAATTTGTCAGTTTAGCCCGACGTGCTGTTGACTGTACAATAATCCAATATTTTTTTAACCGTATTCACAAACAATACTTATCATAGTAAAGAACAATGCTATGCAAAATAAGGCATTTCTCAGTGCGTGCCAAATGGCAATGATTTTGAAGTCTCATAGTGCACGTAAAAACCTATTCATAGACAATACTTACGTGGGGATCGGAACTATGCGTATGCACAGCTTAGGTACCTAGCTAGATATATTACACAACGCCCAGGTCGAGATGTCAAAAGCAACGCCCAGATGTCAAAACCTTAAAGTTTGAAGGATAAAACGTCAGTACATTCAACGATGTGAACTAGGCAACAGAATCGAACCAATCACAGAGCTCTATTCAATGCAATGCGTTTACTTATCCAAGAGTCGAGAAACCTCATAGTAATGTTTGTGAAACATTATGTTGTTGACCATTATGTTTACCTGGGACAAACAGTCCAACTGGGTAAGCCCAACTTCCAGAAAGAGGTCAATCGACGAATCCAACTCGGCTGGGCAGCGTTCGGGAAGCTACGCGGCATATTCTCGGCCCGTCTACCGCAGTGTCTTAAGACGAAAGCCTTTAATTCGTGTGTGTTGCCAGTGATGACCTATGGAACCGCAACGTGGCCGCTTACAATGGGCCTCATAAGAAGACTCAAGGTCACCCAAAGGGCAATGGAGAGGGCTATGCTCGGAGTTTCTCTGCGTGATCACATCAGAAATGATGAGATCCGCAGGAGAACCAAGGTCACCGATATAGCCCAAAGAATTGCGAACCTTAAGTGGCAGTGGGCAGGGCACATTGCGAGGAGGACTGACGGCCGCTGGGGCGGAAAGGCCTTGAGTGGCGACCACGTACCGGGAAACGCAGCATTGGTAGGCCCCCCACAAGTTGGACTGACGATCTGGTAAAGGTCGCGGGAAACCGCTGGATGCGGGCAGCGCAGGACCGACTGGTTTGGAGATCCTTGGGGGAGGCCTATGTCCAACAGTGGGCGTCTCTCGGCTGAAATGATGATGATGATGATGAATGTTTGTGAATACGAGTGTAACTCACACGTACTTATAATAGTCTACAGCAAAAACCGAATACATTAAAAGAAAACTAAATTTAGTAGATACGTAAATACCGCATTACTCAAACCATTACGCTCACTTTTAAGAAAAGCGTAATTTCAACGATTGTAAAGAATTTCTTTGCCATAAATTCAGGATTTCTTTTTTCATAATTTACTTCTGCTGTTGACAGAGCCATGGCCGATTGCTTTCAGCTGGAAGAAAACGAAATTATATTATATTTTTGATACCTACAAAAATTAAATAGAGCGTCTCCTGAATAATGTTGTTATATAAGAATACTTCTGTTTGTATATAGTTACTAAACGCCTCCTAATAGGTTGGATCGACTTTGAAAAAATTTTATGTGTGTTTAAGCGGTTTTGAGAATTAAGTCATTCACAATACGATCCGATAGAAAATGTTTTTTTTTTTTGTTTTTATTTGGACAAGACAATGTATGTGGGGGTGGAATTAATATACTGGTGTCGTGTTAAATAAAACTCGTGTCACGATGTTCATTCACGCTAATCTCTGATACCGTTGAACCGATTTTAATGTAATTTTATATGTGTGTTGCTTGGTCCGTCTTGGACTATATTATAATAGTTTTTATCAAAGTCCAACTCAAAATGTCTTTACTAGTTTAACCCATTAACGCCCAAATTTAAACCACCTTTGTTTTTTTTGTTTTATTTGTATATTTATTGTATTATTAGGGACAAAAGAAAAGGTATTTAAATAAAAATAGAACAAAAAAGAAATATATATTGAAATATAGGTATGTACTCGGCTGGGTACACTGGGCGGATTAATAGTGAAATTGTCCGAAGCAAGGTCTTTCTACACATAATGTTTTCACACATTCACACATTTTTTAGTTCTATTTACTCGTATTTTGCCTGTAGCTCTGAAGCCTAAGGACCGGAGGTCAGCGAATAACTGATATTTTGTGAAAAAATTGTCAAAATAAACGTTATGTTCACTAGGAATTACGGACATTTTGTCCAGAAGAGATTTCACAACTCTTGCGCCTAGAGGATTATCAGCTACTTCGTTAGACTTGCCACAATACACATCGAACGCATAACAATATCCATCTGCACTTGTGGCTGCCCAATTCCGATATCCGAATCGTACAGGTTTACCCATTATAAATTGTTTTTCGGGGTGACGGCCGATGTATTTTATCATGGATTCATCTATACTGTATAAAGTTCTATAGATATATTCTCACGAAAAATTCCCGATTGGCAAGAGTTTTTCTGTATTTCATCACACACAAAAAAGAAAAGCTTATCGGTGGAACCTTCAGCTAATGAATCGATTCCGTGACATGCAATTTCATACTTTAGGAACTCCAAGGTCTTCATCCAAACTCCAATAAGCACATTCAGTTGGTAGTACAGGAGTTTTTCTACGACCACTTTTCGCCGGATATATTAGCAGGATATACTGGCTTCATCTTCCTCCACATAGGTTTATTTGATTGAATATTTCTGGATCGTTTCGAAGGCCTTACATAATTTGACAAAGGCTCATCGTCACTATCGGACCAGTCTGAAACATCATGATTGGGACAGCGTGGTATGACTTCTACAGTTCGTGGAACTTCTCTAGGAAGATTAGAAGAAACCAAATCATCATCGTTCCCTTCTTCTTCGTCACTTACAATAGCAGGTTCCGGAGGCCCCAGTAGGACATCATATTCCGAATCATCATTTTCATCTGCAAATATAGATTCGATGGCTTCCTCCAACTCAGCATAGCTATTTTGGCTTGAAAGACACGACGGTTCGCCATTGTTGAATAATGAAAATAGCTGATAAAAATATAAATTTGTTATACATATGTGACCATTGTACTCAGCCGTACAGTGGAATAAAGTGAATCAAAACGTAATAATATCGAAATGAAACTCATCAAAAACAAGAGATAATAACAAAATAAAGAGTAACAAACTGTTTATATCAAGTTTCTGTTAAAAAAAGTTCTATTTTGTAATAAAAATTAATTGTTGAAACTTACCATATAAACTTTCTTTGCAATCCGTATTTGACAGTGGCAAAAGTGACATTTATTTTCGCGCTACACTAAACTTTTTTATTTTATCAGACGGGTCAACCATCTGGTTATGAAATAATGAATTATTTGAATGACAACCATAGATTATAAAAACGAAATAATACATTTTGTAGTTGTACTCGCGCAAGTACAGAGGGCGTTAATGGGTTAAGTACAATTTGTACACTCATGAAAGTCAATTTTGATGCCATTGGTTCAAGAGTCTATCAAGAGGCCTTGTTCTGAGAAGAACCGGCAAGAAACTCAGTAAGTTTATGCTTCCTTTACAGTTGTCAAAGTATTGATTTCGAAAGAGTCATAATTCACATGTTCAAGTTTTTAATAATTAATCGTAATAATTTAAGGACTAATAATTAAATAATAATAGTTATTTGCATTTCAAAAGGGTACATTTAAGTTGTGAAGCTTCGTCGGTGGCGTAGTGCGTAAGAGTGGGTTGTTTTCCACCCGGGAGGCACTGGTTTGAGCCCCGCCACGTACCAATGTGTTTTCAAATTTTGATTTCATATGTACGTTTAATCGACGTTTTTACGGTGAAGGAAAACATTGCGAGGAAACCTGCACATACTTATGAAGAAATTCTTAGGTTGTGTGTGAAGTCGACCAACCCGCACTTGGCCAGCGTGGTTACTTAAGGCCTAATCGCCCCTAATGTGGGGTAGGATCGAGCCCCTCGGTGGGGATATTATATGAGCTGTTGATGATGATAATGACATATAAATTTGAATGAATACAATACTTCACTATCTATTCAGCCATATACCATAGCATGCAAATATGGAATTTACATACAAGTATAATTTTGTTATGCCAGTACTTCATTATGATAATTGATATTAAGTTACACTTTATAATTTTATATAACATTATATTCAAAATCAATCAACTCTTAAACATAATTTTACAGTATTTTGTCATGGTCTTTATAATGAATAAATTCTTGAACAGTGTAGAATGTCCAATCAATCAACCATCTCCGTAATGTTTTTTTAAATTCGTGTTGTTCATTAAAATTCAATATTTTTATTTCTTGAGAAATCTTGTTGCTTATAACGATACACATGTAGTAGCAGTTTTTTAAACAAACACTTTTTGGAGTAATATCAAGAACTAATCTATTCCGATAAACCCACAATTAAAAAAATGCAATTGCCTTAATCTTAAATCATTTTTGTCTTCCCTTACAATATTGTCAATTTGTAATTGTACACATATTATCTCACTAGATTGCAATGGAGAATCGATCACATTAAAATGTGTTAACATATTTTTATCGTTTATTAAATTCCTGATTTTTTTAATACGCTTTTTTTCATTAAAATTTGCATAATGTGGAGCTTGTAACGGAATTTCAGTTACACCACGTGGGAGTTTATTATATATTTGTATACATTTGCCCATGAATGAGTGACTAGTTTTATGAAGTCTGAAAGTTGGAACAGCAAGTTTATTTCTACCTCTTGTGTTTTGGGACTAGCCGAGCGGCATCATGTTTCATACCCATGTGATTATTTGAAATGGTACGGATCGACTCGTGAGATACAGAAAGTTCGGTGGCTATCTCTCTAAAAGATGAATGAGGATTTTCAGTCACTATTTCCTTCATTTTTGCGATGGTAACTTTAGTTGCAGACATTGATGGCCTACCAGAGCAAGGCAAATCTTCCATCACAACTCGACCGCTTTTGAACGCTTTGTACCACTTTAAGCACTTGTTTATGATAAAGTTGATTCAGAGTCCGCCCTCTGTAACATTTTCAATGATTCCGAACACAAAATTCCATTGGAGATGCAAAATTTAAGACCAACTCTTTGTTCGATGTTTTTGTCAATTATGACATTTGCAATATAAACTAGATATAATATAACTAAAAACAGCACTGTATTTAATATAAATAACAGATGCAATTAAAACTCCGCGCCAAAATGGAAAACAACTTCAAAAAAAAAACAAAAAAATGAATTTGGAACTTTAAACAAATCATCCATTACCGATACTTTTTTGACTGAATGTATATAAAATTTTATTTGATCTGATTTGAAGACGGACTCAAAATTATACCACATTAAATAGGGAACGAAAAACAAGAAAAGAAAACCCTATCATCATCAAGTGCTGGTACAGGATTATTTCTACATTTTTTGCTAGAGTGACCACAATTAAAAAGGACAACAATTTTCAAAAATACATTTCTACGTTAATATGTTTTTCACTATGTATTTATATTTAGGTATTCTAAAATTACTCAATAATGTTATTATGATATAAAAAAAACTAGTTCGAATAAAACTAATTGTAAGAAAAAAAAACAACACGTGATTTCATTGGCTTTGGAATATGATTATTTGCAGTTGTGATTTATTTTAAATTGTACCACATTTTTTAAATTAAATTCCTTTTTTGTTTGAATCTTATTTGATCTGTTTTCTTTGAATAATTATCACAAATTTGTAGCTTTCACGGCACAAATAAAATAAAGCCAATATTTTGTTATTTCAACGTAATTATCAGAAATTCGTATTTGAGTTATTTTATAAAGTCTTATGCCCTTATTTTGTCCTTTATTACAAGGGCATACGGTCGCGTTGAAACAAAACGTCTAGTCTGACGGCGACTGTGAGCAGGCTCACTGTGAACTCCAGTGTGGATGTGAAACCAATAATTATTTGTTCAAAAAGTGAGCAAAATTATTTTTTGCAGCAAGGGCCTACTTTAAATCATGAACCAGTTAAGTAGTCTCTTATATAGAATATTGAGCGCAGTGAGACAAAAAAAATGCTCTAATTTGAAACATACAACATAATTGTTATAGTCACACGCTTTTAGGTTAAATATGTCAGTAGACTTGAAATAGATCTTACTCAAGTGTTAGACCTATTAGTGTTTAAAAATTTATAATAAACTATCTTTTGCCTGCTACTTCGTCTGCATGGAATAGTTACTTTGGGGAGCATTTTTAATTTTTAGGGTACTTATTTTTCAAATAATACACCTACAAACTGCTGTAAAATTTCTTCAAAATGGGTTTGGGTGTTAGGCGTAAAAGCGTGACATTGTTTGGATTGCTTTACAACCTTTCATATCCTATTCCATCGCCAAACGGGCCAAAACGCTAGAACAGATATTTATTTACTTCTTATCAATTGCCTGAATACAAAGTTTCATGGTTATATCTTCAATATTGAGAAATCATATTTAAACTTTTATCCCTTTTTTCAACCCCTTCGTGCTCTTTTTACAGCACGAACAGCTAGTCTATTTTTGTACCAAATTAAATCAAGGCGGTTTGGCTGTTAACATGTGTGAACTCGCGTAAATGAGGTCGCGTAATCAAACCATTTTTATGGCATGATATCGTGCCGTCCGAGTAATAAGCAGTTATAAGCGTGAAAGCGTGACTGTGTTAGGACTTCTTCACCCCCTATTCCATCCCCACATGCGTCAAAATTTCAAAAACGCTAGAATAAATAATAATTTATTTCTTATCAAGTGCTTAAATTCAAAGTTTCATGATTTTATCTTCAATATTGAGGAATCGCATAGAAACTTTCATCCCCTATTTCACTAAATTTTAGTTGACTGTGTAGATTAACTGAGATAACAACTTATAAATTTTTGTATATCCATAATTAAGTCGGTCGGATCAAGAGAGAGGCTGAAAAAGACATTTAACACTATAATGCCCGTTTTCACCAACAATACCTAAATTTTATGGGACTCCTAACTAGTTTTAGGTGGCCCTTAATGAAATTTTTCGTTTCACCAACACAAAGGTAACTATTAACGCCTAAGGAGACCCCTAAAGTTTGGGGCCCGATTTTTGGCCTCCTAATAACTAACTGAGAGTTTTATCGTAAGTAAGGTTGACGCCAGTTATCTGAAAATGGAAAGTCACCTACCCATTTTTTTCGAAAGCTTAGAAACTATTGAGACTTTGGGAATAGTTTCTAACCACAGTTTGTTTAGGTGACCTCGAATTCTTCGTTTAAGAATAGATGATTTCGCAAATTCTGACACTAGCTTAGATTAAAGCAAAAATTGCTTTAATCTAAGGACACTAGAGACTTTTTCATTAGATATAAAATGTCAAAAGAAAGCGTCTTATTTTTATTAGACAAAATAGAACATCATTTAGAAAAATATGGGATGACCAGTATGTACATTTTAATTCATTCATTGACTTCTGTGATGGTTACTATAAATTATTAATCATCTATAAATTTTTAAATGCTAAATAGGATTTAAAATGGTAATAATCACTTTTTATTTACATAAATAACTCTGCTCCTCCTATAAATAAAAAAACTGTGTGCATTACGTTATTATGCTACTGGTAATTTATTAGAAGCAGTGGGGGACTTGAATAGTATAAGCGTTTCAACTTGCAGTCGCATATTAAAAAGAGTTTCCGAAGGAATAGTCACACTTCGAAATCTATTTATAAAATTTCCGGAGACTGCGAATCCTGAAGAGTTAAATGAATTTGTCACTGCACTGCAATCCAAGCTTGGCTTTGGGCTTCATTTGTAGAGTCATCTGTTTTTTTTTTTAATTTAAAATACTGACTGACTGACTGACATATCAACGCACAGCCCAAACCGCTGGGTCTAGAGATACCAAATTTGACACGTAGGTTCATTATGAGGTCGAAGGGAAGATATTTCAAGATAAAAACTATGAGCGTAAATTAAAATATCTATTTAAAAAACTATGAGTGCAAATTAAAATATCTTACTATAGTAGTTTTAATCAAGAATTAATCTTCCCATAATATATAATTTCTTTGCAAAGTCTGTTCACATCGCATCAAAATTAGGTCTGAAAAATCCACAAAATATGACGAATTTTGACGTAAATCGAGTGCACGCCCATAACTTTATTGAATACCTGTGATAGTCTTCAAGATGAGCCGAAACCAACAAAAGCGGCGCGCGCGAAAAGTGCATCTAAGCGGATGATTGCTTAATTTTTTGATTAAACTGGACACGTGGCTACTGTTGCTTTAGAGAATCGTCGTACCGTGCACCAAGCCGCTCCGGGCTATCACAGGGGATCAAAAATTTTGTTTACCTATTTTTTGGCTTCTGTTGACGACGGCCACACTGCTGCTGCCCTGTAAAATAAATAATTATGTATTACGGTTGTTATTAGCATATAGTTAAGTAATATTAGTAAATTGTTAACAAGAGTAGAAACAATATCCAAGCGCCTAGCATTAAATGTGCGGCAAAAAAGCCTTTCATAATGAAGTACTCAATTGATGCCAGGTGCTAGGAGATTGCTTATGATATTACAAATAATATATTTTAATTATGAAAAAGTAATTTAAGAATACTTACATGTATAATCTTCCACGTATCTCCGTAGTTTTACCTAATTTTGTATTTTGTTGGCATTATTATAATAAATTCCTCTGCCCAGTGGCGATCATGCGGACGGTTTTTAAATTAAATTGTGTGCGGGTGTTTTTGAAAACTTTTAGTGCTGAGTTAACTTCGACCGCAACCGCACGCTCGCTACTGAGATCTTTTTGAAACCCAAAAATCTTCACGTTTCATTTACCCGATTCCTCACACCAGCGATCCATCATCTACAGCTTCCATGCACAGTTTTCAAAATATTAGCGTTTTTGTAATTAATTTTATCGAAATTATGCTTAGATGAAGTTCCATAAATAAATTCTCAGAAATTTCTACACCCTAATCTTATTTACTTGAACACAAATTCATTTAAAAAGTTTAATTTCACATAAAAAAATCTTAGATTTCAAGAAAGTACGACACAACTTGTTGTAGTAAATTAAATATATTCTCGTTTGACGAAAGTGACGGCCGCGAGCAGTGTTACGTACGGCGAAGCCTTTACTAAAGTATTGCTCAATTTGTGCTTGTTTCGGATTTTTTTATAATAATTTTAAAATCACTCTTTGCTTTTTTGACTTTGTTTCCATAAATTATGTACACTATTCTGTCGAATTATATTATCTAACTAGCTGTGCCCGCGACTTCGTCCGCGTAGAATTTACCAAAAGAAAAAAAAAGTAGCTTAAGTTTTTCCTTATTACACCAGCTACCTGCAAAAAAGAAATCCCGTCAAAATCGGTCCAGCCGTTTCAGAGATTAGCCGGAACAAACAGACAGACAAAAATTGTAAAAAATGTTATTTTGGTGTACCTTGTGTATATTCATATGCATGTAGTAAAAAACGGTTATTTCAATATTACAAACAGACACTCCAATTTTATTTATATGTATAGATGTATAGATTATTCATAACAAGAAATCCAACACCATAGTTTCTCCTGTGGTATCTCTTTTTTTAGCTACGCAGCAAAAATAGTTTTCCCATAAAGCAACCAACGTATATTACACACCTTAAGCTTTCAATCCCCTACGTATAACACTTACTTACAGGTTTATTGCATTTCCGTATAATTGTAGGGTTAGAGGTCTATAGTTAAGGGATTCTTTTGCTGTAAAAAAGAAAGCAGGTACATTTAATTATTTTGAAGCTAAGTCACATGACCGCGGAGTAAATGATAAATTCTGTGAATAGAGACGAATAATAATATGTGCCTATACCTACTCTGTTAACATTTTAGCGTCCATATTTACTAAGTTATAAGTCTCACGAATAACCAAATGTTATTACTGTTCGTAAATTCAACCACAGAAGTATTTAATCAAAATCAAAACTAAGTTCACTTGATCAATTCCGACGGGTAAAGAGTATATTAAACAAATGCCTCCTAATATCCACAATATTAATAAACTTTAAATTATTTTAAATAACTCTTAATTATTTTGCTTTCAATGAATTTTGAGGTTTTGTTTTTCATCATCTAATTCTGCTGTTGACTATAATGTGATCTATTATAGTAACACTGGCTAAAACATTCGGTGCGTTATCCCGCATAAATGCAAACTCAGTTTTAGTGACATGATATAGAAAGCGCCCAGGGCGTGAAGATAAAATGTGTGGCACCCAACAAACTAAATGTACTTGGTGTAGCGGGCGCGCGTCCACGTGCCATATATTTTATCTTCACGGCACCCTGGCTGCGTGCCTGAGGGGCTTTTCATAGTTTAGCAGCTATGGATTCCAAACAGATGCAAACCACGTGCTTATCCGCGAGGTACGAAAGTGTTGTTAAGCAGAGAATTTATAGTGATACAATGTGTGTAATCAGAATTTTTATTTCCATTTTCATGTCTTTTGGATTATCGGTTTATGTTTTTTATATAATAAATCAACCGAATCGGCTAAAAAGCAACTGAACATGCGTATTTTAATAATAGCAAAGCATGGAAGGCACGCAATGTAATTTCTTTAAGAATTTTTAATGAAGAGATCTGCAGTTTCTAAACCAGTTTTTATTAAAAATTTGTGCTATGCACTGTTGTTCTTGGGCTATATGAACTCAACCTTAATGTAACAGTAATAAATTGCTACCCTTTTTTTCCATTTCGGTTGCATTTCTTAAGCGCTGATGGTTTGTTTCAGAATCGCGCAAAGCGCTAAATTGCTAATGGCACTCGTCATCTTCCTGACTTACGCGTTGCAGTTCTACGTGCCTATGGAGATGATCACAAGGTACCTCGAGAACAGAGGCACTGACACTTGCAACAATTTGATTCAGATTGGCATTAGAACGGGAATCGTCGCATTTACTGGTATGTAATGAAGTGATAAGTATAATTTTATATTCATCATTATAATAATTAAGCATTGGAAAATAAGCATACCGCAAAAAATGCTGTTTCATTTTCATTGCGTAGGATCTTACCGTAGGATTCAATGTTAGTCCCATAGCAAGAGTTGCTTCTATTGGCCTATCTATTACAATGGCTTTGGCTCGGGCAATACTTTAATACACGTTTACTATCTTAAAAATAATTATTGAAAATTGAAAGTAAGATTACTAAAATAATGTAGATTGAACGTTACAGTTTTGTTCAAAGCTCGCAGCAAAAAGCGTTTTTCTTTCGAGATTTTACGAAGCAAAAGAGGTGTTTTGGTGCTGGAGAGGTGAAAAAGATTTTTTCCTTGGTTTGTCGTGTTACCGCTGGCGGGCCTCGTGGGTGCCCTGAGATGGACGCCTGCTCGGGCCGACGTGACAGAGCAGTCGTCCGACTCGGGGTTTCAGGCATAAGAGCTGTAAGATCGTCGCGAAATACAAAACTAATAACTATTTTTTTGCTTCTTTATATTAGAAGCCACTTTAATTCCTTTTAAAGAACACAATTTCATTTAAAGATAAATATTATGTATTTTAAATTATTCAATGATATTGATATTAATGTCTTTGATTTTATGTATTTCATGAAATAGTTACAAGACTGTTTTTGTTTATTTTGAAATTTCTTTATTTCATTTGTACATTTTTATTTGGGTCTACCTCTTTTTATTACAAACGATTTTATGTTATGTTAAGTGGTTGGCAGATAAGCATATGGCCTGCCTGGTGGTAAGCAGTTACCGTAGCCTATAGACGCTTGCAACACTGACGTGACACTCGCGTGCTGCCAACCATAGACCCCTTCCCTACTCCGTTGATCTCTGGGGACCTTACCCACCAACAGAAACACAACACCACAAAAATGAGTGTTATATGCCTGTGGTCTACTGTAAGGTGGAGGTACTACCCCAGTTCGGGCTCTGTGCTCTACTTGAACTAAAATATTTAAATGAGGCTTTTATAAAAGAAACCTAATACTTGTTTTGCAAACAAATCCAACCCTGCATATCATTCACAGGGACACTCAAATTTCGAAATTGATTGGAATTAAATTTTATTTTGTTGTTATTCTTCTGTGTTTGCTTAAATAAATTTGACTAACCTAGCTAACCTTAAGTAATTTACTAACAACTTTATGTATGGACTATAGTACAACATGGGTCTGAAATAAATATTTATTATTACCGGCATTATTATAGGCACCCACTAGCTTTTTGAGAAACAAAATAAACATAGCAACTCCAGCCTAGAACTATACACTATATTTACATTTTATATTATATTTACCTACTATAACAATAATGTCCTATGAGAAGGACAGTCGGGCTATAGTCAAGAAAGAGCAAAAAAATCCCGCCCGAAATGGCGCCACTTTACTACACAATTTAAGTAAGACGATGTAACATCAGAAATTATGTTCTAAAGAAACTTGTTCTAGCTAAAGCTCTTAAGCGCTACAATTAAAACTTTTGTGTTCAAAACAAAAACAAAATGTAATAGGAAGTTTTTAAGCAAATTTACATTCTTTCAGGTCTTATACATTAAGAGTCCTTAAGCTTTATTCAAGCGTAGCTTCTTTTAAACCTTGCTCATTGGTGCTCTTCAAAAGCGTCCTTTACAGATGCTTATCATTTTAGAAGTCCTTAAATTGGTACATCGGGTAGTTCCCATTATTTTGTCACACGAAGAATGACATCATTGGACACGTTTTTTCACACATCATACTAGCTTTTCACCCGAGTCTAGTGACATGCAACAAAAAGAGAATCATAATATTCCCAAAACTTTTAATAACTTAAAAAATTATGGATGCGAGTCAAATTGTCCCACTTTTTCATCTAATTAACAATCAAGTCACGTTGATAAGACATGATGCTGTAAATTATTGTCTAGTGGTAAATTTTTACCAAGGTCTTAATTTTCTTGTTTCATAGACTAATTGATATGAGAAATTAAAGGGTTGGATGTTTTAAAGTACAAAATAAGCACCAAAACATGTCCAATGTTGTCATAGAAGAAATCGGAACTACCCATATTTCCAACAACCAACCGTCACGATCGTTGAACCCGTTCGAGTTATTTTAATTACGAATACCCAGATTTTTACACAGCAGTGACCGCTTGTTGGATTAATTATTTCCACAGCAGAAATTTCACGTGCAAAGGAAGAAATGAATTAATCAACTGTTGTCAGACTCAGGTCTCTCAGGCTCAGGAGTCATTAATTCGTCAATTTAGCTCTCTGTATTGATAGCATATTGAGCTGGCGGCCCCAAGTTGACTGTATAAGTCGTAAATTCATTGGGATTTTAAGGCCTTTCTAACACTTTAAACACTTCCTTCCAATATCCACGAATGTTTTTTAGTACAGTCCACTATGCTTCCTATCCTTGATTATTTTGCTTATATTACTCAGGAACTTCTTAATAACATGCATCGCTTACTCAACAATTGCATTCGCTTCATCTACGGCCTGCGTAAATACGACCATATATCTTAATATCGACGAGAGCTCAAATGGCGGACAATTTACCAAAGACGGGACTTAAGGATCCTCTCCACACGTTATTCTATTATTAATGATCCATATGCGCCTGGATATTTGAAATGAAAATTTCAATATTCAGGTGCCTCTAATGGTCGCATTCTTCGATTAGACAGCAAACTAAGTCTTTCAACACATTTTCACCGTACTGGTTTTATTTCTAACTTCTTTACTCTTCAAGCAATACGACTCTGGAATGCTCTCCCATCTTCCGTTCAAAGAGCAAAAAATAAACTTGCGTTCAAAAATCTTGTTCGCAGCTACTTTTTTCAATTCTGCAAACGATTGATCACAACCTTTGTTTAAAAGACTGACATTAATTATCATATTTATATTATTGGATTCGTATATATATTATTAGTATGGATTTGGTGCACATAAATATAGTTCATTATAATATATGTTAATATTATTATTTTATGATATTCTATTTAATACAATATCAGAGAAGAAAACATAGAGAAACATAGGTAAATATATAAACAACAAACAAAACTTGATTGTTGAACGGGCATTCGCATAATTTCTGACGCTTAATATTTTCTTGATAGAAATTTGGAAATTGTCGAATAATATAGTATTTATTTTCGTAGCGAGACACATACTATATTTGTAATGCTATACAATGTTTTTCGTCAGTATACAAATAGGAATAGATTTAATTCTATTTTTGTCGCAAATCGTAAGGGAAAAATATCATAATTTAATTACATTCTATGGGTTATGTTGTAATGGACTTAACAAAATAAGTCGTAATGTGTAGGATGACTTTCGTATTTCGTTCATTACTCTTCCTAGCTAATAAAATTAGCAAAGGTAAAGAAGGGTTCGCTTAGATGCTCATGTGTTCTGTTTTTCATACAATTTCTGTATTTAATTTAAATGGTTATTAATTGCATGAAATATGTCATAAAAATTATTAAGAATTCTAATCGGTTCTTCTTTATTAAATAATTTTATTATAAAGAGGGCCATGAACGCATTTATGCATTCACTGGTTGCTGAGGATTTATTACATTTATCTACTGGATTAAAAACGCTTTTTTAGATTAATTGAATTGATTGATTGTCGAAAATTTTAAAGGTAAAAAGTAGATTTTTTTTCATAATCAAGTGAAGCGGACCTTTGTATTTATAACGATAACGATAACGGATCTTTGCTGGAAAATTGATTAATTCAATGGCTCAGCTGGCCATGTTTTAAAATACAGTATACAGGTCGAGCCTCGATATTTTTTTTGTTTTGATAAGTAGCAGTAACAAATCCTCAATTCTCTCCAAATTTTCATAAGTAATAGCCGGATTCCTATTACTGCTCACATTACTAACTTTTAAGGTAAGTAAACGGATTATACACACACTTAATCCCGATCAACACATCTTACCTTTTCCAACTGCTTTGACAATAAATTAAATATATTTGATCTCAATGTGGGTCCAACTTATCAATGGTAGGAATGTTATAATTTACTTTGAATATTGATTTGCAAAACAGCCCAAGTGATGACGTCTGGTAGGTGGTCGGTCGTAGGACTTTCAGCCAAAATGTTGCTAGTAAGTAGTTGGAAGAAGAAAAACATAATATCGGAAAGATAATGATGGTGATGATTTATTTGCTATTAGAGTAGAAGTTATTGGTAAGATTGGGTTAGAACGGTAGCCTAAATAATAAGTTTGTAAATAATGTTATATTTTAGTTTTTATTGGTAAGTTTTACTTTAAACAATGAATAAACAGGGTGTAACAGAAGTAACTGACACACATCCTGAGAACAGTTTGCTTGTAAATGGGTCGGCACGCGCAATGCGTACTACTACCCAGGCTGTGCGTTTGTAATGAGGATCTGTTACAAACTGAAACTAGTTCGTTACTGATATGAATTTCGACGTTATATGTTTTATATGAAGATAATTAAAGACTGTTATAATAAAAAAATAGAAGAAACGGTCTTCTAGTATCGAACTGTAATAATATGCTTTAGGCATTTAATTAATCTAAATATATTAGGGGTTTAAGTATGAAATTGCCGTTTTGTATAGAGAATTTAATGAAAATTCATTTTTCCATACAAACATATTTTCCATTTTTTAAGGAACCACAAATCTAAATGTTGTGTAATTTTGTGGATATGTTTAGACAATATTAAGCTATAGGATATTTAGAGAAAATTTTTGAGAATTTATACCTGTAAAAAAATATTCGTATTTTTATAACGGAGACGGGCACCTCTTAGGACGAGCTGTTTTTGAAGATGTATTTCTAGTGAAAAAAATAAAAATAAGAATAAAATTTTATACATAAATATATGTCCTTGTAATGAAGTTTAAAATAGAAAAAGAATAATGGACATAGCTATTGTATTAAAGGAATTATTCACTAATGAATAATGAGGAAAAAATCGGCAATTTCATACTTTAATCCCTATTATATAACTCAAAGGTTACTGACTGACTGACTGGCATAGTGATCTATCAACGCGCAGCTCAAACCACTGGACGGATCGGGCTGAAATTTGGCAGGCAGGTAGATGTTATGACGTAGGCATCCGCTAAGAAAGGATTTTTGGAAATTCCACCCCTAAGGGGGTAAAATGTCCACGCGGACGAAGTCGCGGGCGGAAGCTATTTTGTAATATAACGTATGGCTTGTAAACGTTTTTTGAACTATTTAGATACGTACACCGGTGCACCGACTAATAACACTAAAATATGTGAAAAACTCCTTATATTAAATTACAATTCTCTAGCGAACTAGAGCCTAAGTTATAAAAAAATTATGTTTTGATAATTACTTTCGTTGTATGTTCCGCATCAAATACTCGTAATTTTCCATTCACTGTCGTTTTTACTTCTCTAAATTCCGAATCCAATTACATTTTTGTGCCCAAAATATCTACTGAATATCAAAATTTTAGTTATTAAATATTTCGCAAACTTTTAACACTTGGGAACAAAGGTTAAGTCTAAGTAATTAATGCCACTGTTTTAGTTGAGTTAGTTAGACAGATTCATTAAAGTCAATGTCTGTATTCATAAAACGTCCAAGAATATTATTAATACAATTTAAACTTCTTTACCACTTTTAGACAGGATATTTTTATAAAAAAAAATTGTACTTGCTGGTACGTAAAATTTATTGTTTAACTAACTGTGGACAGAGTGACATTGAGCACCATCGAAATAAATAGACTGTGGAAATATTAAGTATTGATACCTCAGATCTTAGATTATGTATAATCTAAGCCTTAGATTGATACGCAATCAAATTTGTCATGTTTGACAAATGGTCTTTAACCCGGTTAACCCGCCACCGGTGACGTCAATTTGACTTACAACATTGCCGACGCCATCGAGTGTGCTCGATGTCTGACGCCGATCTCACGCACCGGGATTTTCAATGAAAGAATTTTTAATATTATATTTATGTTCTTTGATAATAAAACAAATATATTTCATTATGCATTAATCAAATCGCGTTTATTGTATTTTTAATTCACCTCTTCCTCCTTAAATTCCTGTTATCCCCCGCTGGAATGTAGGGCTCGAAGGACAGCTTTCCATTTTTTCCGATCCTGTGCAGCTGTACACGCCTGTTGCTACGACATTCCCAGTGCTCGTAGCTCACAGTTACCTGAGCGTCGCCAGGTCTCCTTGGGACGTCCCCACTTTCGTTTACCACTGATATACACCAGGTGAGAGCTTGTCGTGAAGGATGATTCTCGGGTCTCCTCAGGACATGACCAATCCACCGCCATTTACGTATGCGAATTTCATCCTCTATACTGGACTGACCACACAGCCTCCAGAGCTCACTGTTTGTGATAGTTTTAGGCCAAAAGATCTTCTTTTGTGAACAAAAGTCTAAGGCATATGCCTTAGAATTTTGTTCACAAACACTTGCAGCTTATTGGTCAGGTCTTTCCGGACAAACCATGTCTCGCAACCATACAGCAACACCGACTTGACATTGGAGTTGAAGATGCGCAGTTTTGTTCTCCTGGATATAGTGCACGATTTCCAAACTGGTTTTAATTGGCAAAATGCAGCTCTAGCTTTATTGATGCGATTCTCAACATCTGCCTCCGTACCTCCACTAGCGTTCACTATGCTACCCAAGTAACAGAATCGATCAACAGTCTCTACCACTTCGCCCGTAATTTCCAATGGCGTTGAATCAGAGGTGTTGAAAGGCCTTTGGTGTTTAAGGTGTTTATGCGCATCCCTACTTTTCCAGCTTCCGTGCAAAGGTCCGTCGTTTTGGATTATAGGTCTTGACGAGTTTTGGCTAAGATACAGAGATCGTCAGCAAAATCAATGTCCTCCAAATCCCCTTCAGGCGTCCATGGCAGCCCTCTGCGACATTTGCACGTTACTTTGCACATAACGTCATCCAGCACCATCAGGAACAGCAGTGGGGAAAGCAGGCAACCTTGTTTGACTCCGGCTGCAACCTCAATTCACATAAAACGCTTAAATTTAATAACTTTATAAACACAATTTTTGAAATAGGTTTATTTTTTTAACTTTTGGACAATAGGAACTTACATAAAATAAACAAAAAGTGGCATCTTTCTAACAAAAATATTACACAAATTTGATTTGAAAAAATTACTGTTTTTCAGTCAAACAATTTCTGCAAGAAAACACGTTCAAGGCACAAATATTTTTTGCATTTGTTGCAAGTGTATTTCCAGCATATGAAGTGCATGCTTCACTGTCTGGTGACAATGATGATCCCTCCTCATCAACTACTTCTTGTTGTGCTGCTGTAACAAAGTTTATTAGTCCAGTCATTATAGTAAGTTCACCTCGGAATTCGAGATACCCAGCTGTAAGTCTGTAAATACTTGTATATTGACACCCTCAAAGTTGTCTCAAAACCTACATATGGTAGGGTGTACGCAACTATTAAATTTCAAGGTCAAAGGTCACAAAAATCGGTTTTTTGCGCTTTTTTTGTAAATATCTCATTTCATATGGGTTTTTTGCTATTTTTATTTATTATCAATATTGTAGAATACAAAATTCTCTACAAATTTTGTTTGAAAAAATTTTTCATACGGTGAACCGTTTTCGAGATAGAGGGCGGAGAGCGCGCGGTCACAGCATCACTTCAGGTCAACCGGTGCCTCCGGTCAAAAACGCGCCATATATAGTTGATGAACTATCGATAAATCAATGAATATAAATATTTGTCAATTTTTATTAACTATTATATTATATTTTATCATTTTTTCCAGTATTTATTTATGTAACAATACTTTTTATTCAGTATTTATTTATGTAACAACACTTACCTGCCCATGTAATTGCAGAATTGTTAATGAAAATATAGGAATTATATTTGAATTTAAACCTAATTAATATTAATAACTTCTTACATGATAAAAAAAACAAATAAATTATGAATTTATCTTTTTATTAAAAAATATCATTCAATACATTTATTTTTATTAAAAGTAAAAAAATGGACTAAAGGGTACAAAAACTACAATTTATAATTTTAATCATTTTCTTCCTCTTCATCGTCGTCTTCCGGCTGCTGGTAAATTTCAAACTGGTCTTCATTATCGTCTTCAACGACATTTGTCTCAAGTTCTTCCATGATTTCGGGGTCAAAAGTTCCATCTTCGTTAATGTCGCTCTGATATGGTAGAGCATTGAGACAAGCTTGCCCATTACATTGGCAACAAGCTAAAGAGCATTGCAAGCCCGCTTTCCTGCATCCGCATCGCGAACCACAACCACTCTTGCAGTTGCAGAAAATTGTATTTAGCAAATGTTCTGGAGCAGGTGGTAAAATTGTCATGATAGGCTCCAGAAAATCGTTTCGCATTGCCCAACCCCATACCTGGGGTTCCAAATCATGCCCTAACCAAGCGCAGAAGTTGTGTCACATCCACTTAATGCGTGCAGAAATAAAATATGTGTTTTGGAATGAGGATAATTATCAAAACTTTTAGTCGAGTATATCTCCGTTTTTACATTTCCTTTCCCAACTTTTTTAAAGAAAATTTCTTGTTCGTAAGACAGTGTACGCCCAATTAAAATGACGAGTAAATCAATATCTTGTCCTATTATAACTGCAGTTTTTTCAGACTTTGAGACTTTATTTATAATCATTGATTTATCGATAGTTCATCAACTATATATGGCGCGTTTTTGACCGGAGGCACCGGTTGACCTGAAGTGATGCTGTGACCGCGCGCTCTCCGCCCTCTATCTCGAAAACGGTTCACCGTATGAAAAATTTTTTCAAACAAAATTTGTAGAGAATTTTGTATTCTACAATATTGATAATAAATACAAATAGCAAAAAACCCATAGGAAATGAGATATTTACAAAAAAAGCGCAAAAAACCGATTTTTGTGACCTTTGACCTTCAAATTTAATAGTTGCGTACACCCTAGCATATGTAGGTTTTGAGACAACTTTGAGGGTGTCAATATACAAGTATTTACAGACTTACAGCTGGGTATCTCGAATTCCGAGATTCTTACCTAATTTAAGCTTAAATGACTGGACTATATAATTTGAAACAACGAAGAAACATGTTATATACTGACAGATCATTGGATAATGCAATAAAATTATAACAAAACTATAAGTACATAATAATACTGGCAAAATTAAAATAATCAGTAACTCAACTATAACTATTTTACTTACGTAACCGGTCACGCCGGCCTCATACACCCGGGTTGGCGCCAAAACTTTAGAACCTGCACCAACTTCGATATCCCGGAATAAAATTAAAATGAGGGACGTGCAACGAGGCACCTACTCGAAGTCGCGACAAAAATTGATGGCAAGAGAAAATGTTATCCGAATTAGTTATGTGTGGCTTCAGTAGTTCTTTTAGAATCGTGAAAGTACGCAGTCACAATATGATATTTACCAACTGTTTCAACTTTATGTTGTTTTTTTTTACGTTTGATCATTCGTGATGTATTAAAAAAAACAAATGGCGCTTGCCGCACGCGTCGTATGCAGCGTATGCCGAAAAAAGCATCAGACCTTGTCTAGAAGAGCGAATTCGCCGAATCTCTACGCGCGAGGACACAACGCGCGTTGGCGAGGTACATACTGTGTTGTCAATTACAAAGTTTCTAAGAGCGGAGTTATCTCTAATTTTTATATTCCTTAATATTATTTTATATTTATTAGTTTAAACTAATCCTTTTTAATAAGGAATATTTTTACATACACATGGAAGTTTCATGTGTATGTCAAAATATTCCTCATCTTTTTTATAGAACCGTTTGCCGTTTAATTATACTTGTATTATCCTGTTTAAACTAAGATAGCTTTTTGATACGCTACTAACCAAACACTTCAAACTCTTAACTGAAGTAAATTTGGTCAAAATATTGTTCTAGTATTTTCGTGAAAGTCATAATACTTGTTATAATAACTTTTAGAAAATAGATCGTTAAATTTACCACAAGTTAAAGTAGTTTGTGTCAGATGTTACTGATGTATTTATAAAAGATAAAAAGTTAATGGCATCAATAAATTGTTATCTTTAAACTAATACAACGTCATATTTATGAGCAAAGTTAGGAATGATGATCTAAATAGAAAATACTGTATTTATTGAAGAAAAAGAATTGATTGATAATATTATTATGTTTACCATTAAATTTCATCTTTGAACAACTCAATCAACAAAGTAAATATTTACGATGCTGATTTTTGGTATTAAAAATAATTCAGTTCATTAGAAATATTTATTACATTCAGCCCGCGATATTACTACACGCGACATTCACAACAAAATAAATATAGAAGGTCAAATTAGGAAAACACAAATATAGTAAAATTTGTCTTGTAATTCCATTATATCGTGCTCTTAAGAGATTACTTAAAAATTTCAGCAAAAACGTAGTCTGTATCCTTCTCTAAGCTCTTAGGTACGAGCATCTTTACCTGTATACCAGATTCATCTTTGGTTTGTTTTACACATTGCGTTTACAATAATTGTGTTAGGTCTTGAGGCTTATTTGTTATGATCAGACATGGCGTGTCGTGGTCTTACGGGCGAAGAGACAGATGAAAATTAAAGATGCTTAATTTTCATCTGTCTGTTGAAACGTAGACCTTGATTAACACTAACATAACACTTTACACTAACGCTATAATTTATAACGTTCCACCGAGCACGTAGTTGTGAACGAGGGAGAACCGTTCTCGACGCAAGCCATTCGATCACTGAGCCCTCTGTTCGTGTTCATTCCCACCAGGTGGTAGACCTATATGTAGAGTCGTCTGGGTAGGTACCACCGTCTTTCTTATTTCGGCCGTGAAGCAGTTCGCTGTCGTATGGAGGGAACGCCTTTACCTCGAGTCCCACATATCCCCTGAGGTCGGCACCACCCCGCAGGGACGATGCGTAAATGCATTTGACCTCCACGACAACAAAAAAAGGCCGACTCGCGTCGCGTCTACTAGGCGCGCCGAGCCGAATCGAAACGCAGAAAGTGGCTTCCTTTATATTTATTACGAAACTGCGTCCATTAGCGGCGCGCCGAATCGAATCGACCGACCGCGTTTTTTTATTGATTACTGAAGGTTGCCGCTGCTGACATTACCTGCGTCATCGGTGTTTTAAGGAGGCGAAGACCTTGGGGGGTCGTCAAGTCTGTAAGTCGAACGTTCCTAGGGGATTACTGGGCGACCGAGCATCTCTCAATCGGGAGTCTCTCGACCGCCTGGGAACAAATGCGAGTCGGCTCAACTCGACTACTACAGTCGAAGCCATGCTTAATGCCGCCGCATCGCATTGCATCGCGCGCCAATTCAATATAATTTATGCCGCGACGTGGCAAATGTCACGCACCCCACGATGCACGCCACGCGCAGTCTTCTCTTCTGTATAAGCCGAGCCTAAATATCTCAGCAGTACGGATTCCGTTTTTTTATATCTATGATTTGTGATTTTACATTTATTTACTCTTTTATGTTAAACAATATTGTTTGTTCTCAGTGGCCATCGCTGCAGCGTTCCCTAACCTTGAGCTGGTCATCAGCTTGGTTGGAGCAGTTTTCTTCTCTACCCTCGGCCTCCTCATCCCTGCTGTCGTCGACACAGTCTACCACTGGGACAAGAACCTTGGGCCCCTAAACTACGTGCTCTGGAAGAATATCATTATTGGCTTAATATCTATCATAGCTTTAGTCTCGGGCGCTTTTGTTTCCATTCAAGGAATGATCGAAGATTTCTCCGGTGGACATCAGATAGACGATGATATCCATAACGTCACAATTACGTAACTAGTCAATGCATGCCAGTAGTGTAATAGAAGTTTATGAGACGATTATTATTAAGTATATTTAATTAAGTATAGAGTCAAATATTACTTTACCTAAGTACATTGTAGCATAAAGCAATTATTACTATGAAACGTACATGTGCAAAACCCGTCAAGAATACTTTTCTTTACTTGAAATCGCATACCTAATTTATATAAAACGAAATATGGAAGATTCCTGTGTAATCTTGGCTGTGAGTAACATAGCATACTTCAAAATAGACTTTTGACTTTTAAACTTTTGGTTGATCGTTGCAGTCAAAACCGGTTTAGACCGGTTATGGGTTTTGACTGTGATATATTAGAAAAATGGACTGAAATAAATCGACTAACCTCAGGCGGGACGTGGGTGCGATATATTAGCTTATATTGTGTTCTAAAATTATTCACCAGTCGATTAGATGACGGATTTTGCGGAGAAAGAAGATATAATTTCAAAATCATCAGTAATTATTGATGGAATTGCCTGATTGATGAATAAGTGTAATAATGCCCACTGTAGATTAATAAGAGAAGATAAGTGAATTACCTATTGAACTTTTCTTGCACGCTTAACCTCCTTTTCGTAGTAAAAAGAGGCGATACGATTACAAGCTGATAAATGTGCTACGATCATAAAGCGGCCAGCATTGGTTGCTCGCTGCACATGCAGATAAGGCTGTTAATGCAAATAGACTTGTTTGCAAATGGAAATCAAATGATGTTCGTACAAAATAGACGATTTTATCTGAACCCCCATCTGTGGCGCATATGATTAGTATTCTGAATGTAATTCCACGTGAATGAGTGATTTATCCTTTAGCGTGTGTTTGAATATCGTTCGAACGATTCCTATTAAAATAAATATTTGTGTAAAATTTAAGCGTAGGTTTTGCAGTGTTCAAAACCTTCAAAGAAGCTATGAAATAAATAATATTTTACAATATTAAATTATTTAATCAATATAATGTTCTCTTAATAAGCATTTTAGAATTTTGACGACGAATTTATGTCAATACTGTAGGTTGTATACAATTTTCATGTAATAATATTTTTTGTAGTAAATGCTAATAGGAACTTCAGCTGCTCCAGAATTTTGAATTCATTTAACGTATTTTGTGAGTAAAATGATTGCAATTATAAATTGCAGTCATTTTACTCACAAAATACTTTAAGCTTATTATGGACTATTAATTTTGCCTTTAAAAGAAAATACTTCAATAACAATTTAGTAAGTTTTAACATAAAAATTAAAGTCGTTGCAACATTTTTTCTCGCGTTTTGTTTGATTAATCTTAATATTTAAATTCCGTATCTCGTAATAGGAACTTTTATATTACGAAGATTGGAAAATTTGTGACAATTTCATATCTTGTTCTAATAGCTCAAACGACATTCTAATAGCCGTCTGTACGCTATAAATATTTTACGCAACTTTAGAATCCATAATGTTATTTATGGAACATTTATTTACTTCGACAAGAAATAAAATACTTGTTGTCGAAGTAAATATAATGTTCCATAATTTATTTTAATTGAAAGCGTGCCTTTTCAAATAATTTACTTGTTGAAGTTCGTTTTCATATCGCTTTGAAAGTATAGATTGTGGTGCTACTTTGTGATAGATGTTTTAGTAAGTACAGTTTAGATGTTAAACAATTCACGAGAAGGAGGTGATCAATTAGTACAATGTGTAGGATTAGTAACAAAGACGAACAAATTATACAGTTCTTATAGACGGGTGACACGTTGCCAACGGCAGAGGCAACAAAAGTCATCGACAGCATTCGTCGTCAGGTTTGTAGGGTCTTTTCTGTAACATTCATAAGACCATTTTATAAAAAAAAACTTCCGGAATACTTTACCGGTAAAACTAACAAACGTCCTAAATTTTCAATCTTAAATATAATAGCAGAAGCAATAAAATTGCATCTGTGAAATTAGAAATCGAGCTATAAACGACTAATTCCCAGAGGTCCACGATCCTAATGTTTTTCTTTTCCCACCGGGTGTCACTTTTTTAACTTCCACGATTTTATACGCTTCTGGTAAATTTATGATAAGGTTATGTGATGATATCAGTATTTTTGTTGATGTAGTTTGAAGTTTAATTTAATGTAAAATTCCAAAGCTGTAGTTTTTATCGCATAGATTTAAAACGTTGAAATAAAAATATGTGTACATATAACAAGCTTTTTACTACTACCTGTATATTAAGAAGAAAAAAACGAAATTATATATTAAGCAGACCACCCACGCTCAGGTTATCCTGACAGTTTCAACTCAGGTGAACTGTTCAGTAAACATGAGCGTGTTTGCCACACAACTGCGCAGGTTTCCATATCACCTGAACAGTCAAAACTGTCAGGTAAACATGAGCGTGGATGGCTACCTTTATAGAAATATCTTGCGAACCAGTTGAATAGCGCTACAACTTTTGTCATGTTGTGTTTTAATCTGTCAAGCGGAGAGAATTGTACGTGATAAATCATAAATAAATTATATTTTATCTAGGTACACGATAACTTCTTTTTACTCTATTGCAGAAAGTACGCTCTCCGTTTGGTCATAAAAAGACCGTGAAACCGCAGTATACTAAGAACAGTAATACATCTTCATACTAACTGGCCGCTATCCATTAGAATGTATGCATGTGTTGGAATCATAAACAAGTATTGGAGATAGTAAAATGCATAAATTGTATATAAAATATTGAACATATGTTTGTGAATATTAAATAACAATAATAACTAGGATTTTAAGTTCAACACAATAAAAGTCATAGTTTGAATAGCACGTGGCTAAGCCACGCCACGTGGTCGGTTGTATAAAAGATGGCCGCTGCGAAGCGACAGCTCATTTGCGTTTGGGCCGGCGAGGTGTAAGCATCGGAGAACAAGGTACGACTATTTTCGTTAGTACTTAGGTTGTTATATGGGTACCCATTCATGACTTATGTATTTTGTAATTTATTGTATATAACGCTATATACTTTGTAGTATAAAGCGTCAAATATATAAGCAGAATAATGTATGGTTCAATAACTATGTAAGAGCGGACGGACAAAACGTTTTGTAGTCAATTACGCTGTATTACAGAAAGTTATAGTTAGGTGGAAAGAGAAGCTGGGGTAGTGAACGGTGAGCGTTGTTGCAATGTAAATGGGCCCGGTAAACCTACACCTGGGGTCACAAGTACCAGGCACTACCCCTGGCTCGCCGCTTTTCATACTCGAGTTGTTTTACATTAAGTCGTCTTCAATTTATGCAAATAAGTGAATGGTGCTAACACATACATAGTAAAAGGTTCAATTATTTCTAAACTAACGTTATACATTAAAGAATGTTGGATTCAACTAAGGTATAAATCTAACACATGCGTACTCGGCGCCGTGTACGCACGCACTGTGACGCAAACATTGACATAAAAATATGGGGGCATAAGGTGGTCTCGCCGTCTCGGTGTGATCGCGCGTTTTTATGTCATTGCACATTCGCTCGCCGCTCGTTCCCGCCCGGGACATTTACGTACCCTAGATAAACTTCTGTTCGCAGATAAACTACTGTTCTTGGTATACTGTGGTGAAACTTCCGATGGTACATTTTTTTTGATGATACAAATGGTTTTTATAACTTAGATCTAAGTAAAATTTATTTCAAATTATACATGATGATTGGTAGTTAGTGGAGGATCTGTTAATGGGAGATAGAAGAGGACAATACTAGTCGATTTCACTAATTCGAAAGCGAACCGTTTCTGAGATATTAATTATTTTAGAATTTTATCAAAAGTCCCAAAAACACACCTGAACGCAATAAATCGCAGGAGCGGACTGAGGGGGGCTTGCCAGCCCCTCGTTTCTGCTAACTCTTGCTATAACGCACTCACTCACACCTACAGTTGGTATTAAATATAAAATTATAAAATAATTAATATCTCAGAGACGAATTACTATCCGTGTATGGGATGTACTCATCCCATAGTGAAATCGACTAGTATTGCCCTCTTCTATCTCCCCTTAACGGGTCCGCCACTAATTACCAATCAACCCGTATAGAAAGGTTTATTATATCAGTTTTCTTTTTAAGGCGAGGATATACCAACGTCAAAAGTTGCAGCCAATAGAAATAATTTACTACTTATCACAATTCTTAAATCGATTCAGTTGCTACTTCGTAAGCTTATTCAATATGATCATATTCTATATGATAAACTACTCCCTAGGTATGCATAAACTGATAATTGGAGTCAATTTGTGACTCTTAAGAGGAACACAGCAATGCGTGTTTTTAACCGACTTCCCAACAGGAGGAGGTTCTGTATTCGTCTGTATGTATTTTTTTTTTTTTTATGTATGTACACCGATATCTCCGTCATTTGTGGGCCGATTTTCAAAATTCTTTTTTTATTCGATAGTGTTTACTCCTGAGGTGGTCCCATTGTCACCAAGTCAGGATCTGATGATGGAAAGCCAGGGAAATCGAGGGCAACCCTCAAATTTTATAGGCATGTCCAACGTTTTTCATATATTTTCTAAAGTTATACTAGCATTTGCGTCCGGTAGTCGCCATCTCATGTTGATGAGCTGATGATGGAAGGTAAATGTATGTTCACCGATATCTCTGTCATTTGTGGAGCGATTTACAAAATTCTTTTTTTATTCGATAGTGTATACTTCTGAGGTGGTTCCATTGTCACCAAGTCAGGATCTGATGATGGGAAGCTAGGGAAATCGAGGGCAACCCTCGGGAAACAACGGAAAGGGAGGGTTATTCATATTTGTTATAAAGCTATTTTAGTATGATTGCGTCTGGTAGTCATCTCATGTTGATGAGCTGATGATGGATGGTGAAACTCCTTAATTTTTAGGAGTTGATTGATGATTTTTTAAATTTCAAAGGTACCTAAAGACCGATAGTTGTGTTCTTTCAGGTAATTTAGATGAGCTGATGATGAAACGAAAAACTCCTTAATAGTTAGGAGTTGGATGATAATTCTTTAAATGTTAAAGGTACCCAAAGAGAGATAGTTGTATTCTTTCAAATTATTCAGGTGAGCTGATGATGGAATGAAAAACTCCTTAATGGTTAGGAGTTGGACGATATTTTTTTAAATATTAAAGGTACCTAAAGAGCGATAGTTGTATTCTTTCAGGTTATTCAGGTGAGCTGATTATTGAAAAACTCCTTTACGATTAAGAGTTGTATGATAATTTTATTTTATTTTATATTCATAGGTGAATCAACAGTTTTATCAATTAATACTTTAAGTAATATAGTAACATTTTGTCACACCCCCCCTGGCAGTATGGACCATGCAGTGCCTCCAAATAGTGGAGGTTGCCAGCCTGTCGCCTACATAAAAGGGGCACAAACCCCAAAAAGTATTCCGCTGAATGGCAACGCACCCCTAACGGTAAGTGATTTAGGTACTCTTAATATTGCAAGTGTCTATAGGCGACGGAACCACTTAACACCGGGTAGGCCGCAAGTTTGTTCGCCATCTCGTAATAATAAAAAACAACAATTTTATACACTAAAAATAGAAAAATAAACAACTTTTAAAAAAAAAGTCCAACCGACTTCAAAAAGTATTAAAATAACATATTATTAAAATGTGTGCTAGGTACCTGCTGTACTGTTTGAAGTCGGTGCCAAGCCAATTAGGTATTCTATAGTTCCGCCTGACACATTACACTCATTGATCACACCATCCCGCGATTGCGACCGACCGAACGCGCCAGCTTGGATGATGAGGGTCTCGTTGTGCTGAACGATTGGCATGGCTTGGCACCGAGTTCAAACAGTACAGCAGGTACCTAGCACACATTTTAATAATATGTTATTTTAATACTTTTTGAAGTCGGTTGGACTTTTTTTTTAAAAGTTGTTTATTAAAATGAAGATACTTTCTATATAAGAAGAGAAAGATTATGGAATAATTTTTATTTTTGCGTTTACAAACGCGTAAATATTTTTAATACTCGAAAAATGCACTGTTAAATCGACTTGCCTCAGGCGGAAATCGAACCCGCATCATCTTAAGTGGGCGACAAATATTTGCAAAAATATTTCGTTCGGGACTTAGACGTGCAAATTTTAAAGATTTGATGATTAAATGTTTACCATAAAAACATAAGCACCAAGCACTGACAAATTTCGACAGCGAAAGCAGTGTCTTGGTGGCGTAGCCGCCCGGATTGCGGATGATGCGGGTTCGATTCCCGCCTGAGGCAAGTCGATTTTTTTCAGTGCATTTTTCTAATATCAAAAAGAGAAAGATTATAAAATATTCAATGAGGATGTTAAAACTTTTGAATGTTCTCTGATTATTTATGATAAAAAATGAGGATCTGCGTAAGGATTGACCTTTGAGTGTGAGGCTGGTGAGCGAATCACTTAAGTAGAGACCATGCAATATGTTACCTTAATTCGCCCAAATTTTAATTTATAATTTTATTTAGCACGATTGGAAATACTTTGACTTTGCACCAAATATTCATGTTTTTTTTAGTTCTCTTATTTTTCATTTTCCATTTATTTAAATAGACCAAGTTTGGTACAATTTGGTACAAAGATACTCGATATTTCTTTATTCATCATCATATTTTGGTGTTATATCGCATTTGCCCCTTCCTAGGAGAGAATACCAGATTTACCAGACTGCAGAACTTTTGCGAATGTAGATCTTTAAATTGGTTTAGTAAATAGATTGACGTTCTGTCGCGTGAAGCTTGGAAATTCAATTAGTCCAATTAATGGATTATTTGTGAAGGAATCTACGCTACGTAGCTTACTTTGATAGGTATATTATATGTAAGGAGCATGAAAAAGCAAAATTATTTTCTTTCATCAAGGTGTGATCGATGAGTTCTTTCATTAATATCGTGGGTGGTGAGAGTAAAAGATTGACCTTTACAAAATACTATATACGGTACTTTAAACGGGATTTACTTTTCAGGTGTTCTGGTAAATAATAAAATAATTCAGTTCCCTAATTCTACTAATATTATGACCGTGAAATTGTTTATGGATGTATGTGCGTTTGCTCTTTCACGTAAAAACTACTGAACGGATTTTAATTAAACTTTACAATAATATAATGAAGAGTGAAGCCGCGGGGGACCACTAGTGTTGAATAAGACTACCAGTTTTCGTCTAAAAATGGCATTTCTCATCCCAGTGCAGATCTTATCACCCGGGGTTTACTCGTGAAGTTGCAACTAAAACACTAATAGTATATCCAATTATATTTGGTTTCAAGCAAGCGGCAGGCCATAAAATGATGCTTACACCTATAGCAGTAAGTCGATAATAAGACAGGAAGAAGAGATATTGAACCAAAATTTGTCCTAGGATACTTTGTTGAAAATGAGTTTTCAATGTTCATAATGTTCCATTATCTGTTGGTATCCATGCTCGGCAAATTATAGAGCATCCGCCTTGGAGCAATTACCTCCACATTACAGGTTCAGTCTAGCAGAAATCGTAATGACTGTACGGATTCGCAGGATTATTTTAAGGGCTTCTCGGGGTTGAAATAATAGTAAACTCCACTCCAGGTGCCATCCTCCCGGAAACCCGGAGCTAAATAACAATTCCTTTTTGTATTGTTGTTACTCGTGAGTAAATCACAAGAAACGTTTAATAGCGCTAAATGGAATAGAGTGGGTTAGAGTTGTGAGCATACTAGGGTATATAACACAGCGTGTCAGTAGTTTATTTTTGTAAATAAAACGAATTTTATTTTACGGATATAACTTCTTTTATTTACAAGGTGTACCTATTGATGGCCGTTGGGGCGAAAAGATTCTCGAGTGGCGACAGCGTACCGGGAGACGCAGTGTTGGTATGCAACACAAATTGGACCGAAGATCGGTGGAAGTCGTGGGAAGCCGCTGGATGCGGGAAGCGCAGGAACGATCAGGCTGGATATCCTTCTTAGGGGATCTATGTCCAACAGTTGGGTGTCTTTTTAAATTCAACTGAATTGATGGTTTTCATGATGATGTATAGTCAAAATCTAAGAGAACCTTTTTTATTTTTGATTTACTATAGCTATAGGCCGCAAAGGCCCATACAGTATTAACGAAGATGACGGATCCTCTGGCTTAAAGAGGAATTTCTCTTAGAGGGTTTCTCGTCAACAGGCATATCTCAGGGTACTGTCGGACATCTCAGCTGTCTTTTAGAGTTTTTACTCGGTTGGAGCTCAATGGAAATGAGAAACTATGATGATGGACACGAGAATTTCTCGGGCTCGGATCTTAGCTCAGGTCTCAGACGACAGGCGACAGCGTGTGTATTTTGTTTGCAATCCTTATGGTATAAAAAATGGTTTTTGATGATTTGCAAATAGGTACTTGGCAAACAACGTTTATACAAAAGAACATTCTGATTTTAATCCAATATTTAAATTTTCTACAATAGCCACTGCAATGATTAAATAACAAAGTTCTACGTTACATGAACGCCCGTGAACGCATATACGACCACTGAGAAATGCTAAATGCTGTGTCACTGAAAGGACATCGTAAATTTAATCACCAGCGTTACCATTGTACTTTATAGATCCATTACTGGTTTCGCTACTACGTGTTTTAATTAAGACATATAACTTTGAGTTATGGCACGTTAACTGAAATTGAGGGCGGCATATGATATCAGGATAAGGTATTTCCGACTAATGAGATGTATTTGTTGTAGAGATGCACATAATGGAGAGGAGGTGATTGTGGTAAAATTTGTATTTTATAAAAAGGGTATAAAAACGTATTGGTACATGAACTATTTGCATGTACCAATGCTTCTGTTATGGCTCATATTCAAACCAAATATTACGTTTGCCGAATCTTAAATCATCAATTAAGGATTTCTATTCCACCACATCTAGGACACTAAATTGATCTTATTAAATTACCAATGCCATGATGCTGATATCCCAACCATGTGACCCTACAAATCTATTATTGAAGTTTTTCATAATGCAAATTTAAATATCTAAAGAGGTTCCCTGGATGTTATGAGTTAGATATCTAAAAGGATACAATGAATTGGCTATTTTTGTTAAGGATGTGCCACATCAGTCCAGATTTTCACTTAATATCAAGTGAACATGCTTTCAATATTCAAACCTACCATCGAGCACATAACCAAACCTGCTATGAGAGTAACTACCTGATGCTAAGCACCTTTGCCTGTTAAACATACTTGCAACACCACAGCAATAGAATCCTCATCTTACAACAGCAGTACCTACTAGCACTCTTTTGCTTTACATTACATGGTTATATAGATTGAACTATGTACACGTAACTGTTGAACCTTCTTGCTGCCAACCACTCAGCTGACGAGATCATTCAGCTTGAAAGTTGAATACGTTATACATTTTGATGTCCATCTTATAATGCATATGGTTTTGCACTATTGTACTTTATTCGCGTAATGTTTTGTCACGCACAACGACCCCGTGGAAGTAGCTTTTACTAATAGGCTCGTATTAGCATTGTTTGTTCAAACATGACATTGTGTAGATGGTTCCTTTGATTATGTTTTGCGCAAATACCACAAAGAACTCAAATGGCAATCACGCGTTTACGACCAATTGTCAGTTTTTGTCTAGGTACATCAAAGGCGTCAAATTGGGCCCGGGGCGCAGTTCATCTTTGACAACGTTTGTAGTATTTTCGAATACACCAAATATTGCGACTAATACAGCGTCATTACGACATAACAAAGTGAAGTGCGCCATAAACAGAAATAACTCAAATAAGTATAAATCTTCTGAAAATGAAATGTTACCGAAATAGGTTGAATGCTATGGATGAATGACGACTGAAATGTTTTATCCTTATATTAAGGTTTAGACGTGAATTGCTGTTCCAAAGCGAGATAAAAAAGAAATTTCTAGGTATTACAAGTTCTTTTGTTCAAAGATATAATAAAATGCTCCCTTAGTTCTCTTAAGCCCTCGATGAAAAAGAGGGGTGTTATAAGATTGTCGTGTCTGTGTGTCTGTGGCATCTTAGCTCCTAAACGAGTGGACCGAAAGCTGAGGCACGGTAATATTATCTATGCAGTATTGTGTCTCAGCCCTGTCCTTGAAATAACTGGCTACGGCCGAGCGGGGCGTAAACACGCGGAAGGGCTGCCCGCCTACAGTATTTTAATTTGAAAGAAAGAAAATAAATTTATTGGCCTTCACAGAGCACGATATTACCTAATTATTAATAAACTATAACAACACATACATAAAGAAAAGAAACGTTAACAAAAACTAACATACACACATTATATACCTACTATTTACTTTATATTTAATTTCTACATTTCTTGTTCTATGATTGTAAATATTTTATTTTACTTATATGTAAAAAAATATGTTGTGAATGAAATAGGAAGTGTTTAATAAAATACATGTTTTTTTAGGTAATATTTAAAAAAAAAAGTTATAGATTTGAGACAAAAATATTTACGCCTTGACTGAGACGTAGGTACTATATTGTCACTGAAACACTTTTATTTTTAAGAAATTACATATTATTATCAACAAACAAAATATTGTTTTTTAAACTCCGCACAAATATCCCTGTCAACAATCCGTCTCTTTTCCAAATTACCTAACAACCTGCCAGTATACACCAAAAAAATCCGATCACTACAATACCTACCATTTATTACTCTCGTAAATTATTTCATAATGATATTCATCATATTTAATAATATAATATATGTAGTTAAGTTATATGTTGGTACATAAGTAAGTAGATAGCCTAGTCTAGGAAACTACCTACCTACGTATTATGTAGTTTTGTTTTTAACGCGAGCGTAGGTAGGTTACTTGTTTGTGTCTTTTTTCACCCTATCCACTTATTTATATAATATTCCAGATTATGCCCGATGGAAAAATTGAAATACCGAAATATTAAAAACAAATTACGTACTAGTAGATAGGTACATAAAAAATATTGCTCTTTGCCATTTTGAATTATGTAGGTATCTACTTAATTCAATCAAATATTCACAATAAAAATCGCACGTCTAAGCACGGCTAACTGCTTAAAAAACAATTCACACCGTTCGGTAGTCGCTGCGGCGCATTCGCGACTGGATGCCCACCGGGTGCCCCGCGAACTCGAGGCGCGTAGCATGACGCGCTTTCCGACCGTTTGTATGAAGATAGAATACTGCATAGATAATATTACCGTGGCTGAGGTAATCGGGATGGCTCTAAGCTACAATTTATTATTCAAGGTCATCCAATCTCTCTTCACTAATATTCAAGAAAAACTATAATTTTAAGCTATCTATCGGAATTAGGGTCTGCGAGTAATAAATTTTTTTTTTTTTTAGTAATTTAACCCCGCCGGCGCCCCGTTGCGACGACGTTCAACTTAAAATATTAATAAGTTATTATAATGAAGTTAAAAGGCCGAGAGATTTTTTTCTTCTTATAATTTTTGTGTCGGGTAGCCCCCCGACACACTTACAATTTCAATTTTTATATATTACGAGATGGCTAATAAGCTTACGGCCCACCTAATGTTAAATGATTACCGTCGCCTATAGACAATTGCAAAATTAGGGGTAAATCACTTTGAAACTGCAAGTGCGTTGCCATCATGGGGACTAAGATGATATGCCTTCCATGTCCAGTAATTACATTGGCTACCTTACCCCTCACTCAAAATCACAGCGGACTGCCGCACGGCAGAAATAAGAAAGGCGGTGGTACCTACCCAGATGACCCTAAATAGGGGTCTAACACATAGTAGTGATACAAATCGCCATTGTGGTGGAAATCATCAAGCGATCCGTGTTCGAATCCTAGTAGCCACAAATTTATGAAAGATGAACACAAACATTTTTTCATGAGGCAAGAGGAAAACTCTTGGCATTCCTCTCACCTGATTGGTAAGTGACGATAAGACCGAATTGAATCGAACTTCACCTGAACCCTCAACCACAGAGGGACTGGCTATACACATGAACCATCAACCACAGAGGGATTGGCTATACACCTGAACCCTCAACCACAGAGGGACTGCCTATACACCTGAACCCTCAACCACAGAGGGACTGGCTATACACCTGAACCCTCAACCACAGAGGGACTGGCTATACACCTGAACCCTCAACCACAGAGGGACTGGCTATACACCTGAACCCTAAACCACAGAGGGACTGGCTATACACCTGAACCCTCAACCACAGAGGGACTGGCTATACACCTGAACCCTTAACCACAGAGGGACTGGCTATCTTATCATTAACAGTCGAAACACTGTAACGCTGTTAACATTATTATTATGAGGACAGATTTTGAGAAGATGGTGGCAGCTGGCCAGCCGGACTTAAACAAAGTCTTACAAATCGAGTACAAAGTACCTCTGGACATTGAACTCGGGACCTCTTGATCCAATTCAGATGGGCGTATCACTAGACCACGGAAGCAGTTATTACGTATGTAAATTCGTTAACCAGTTAGTATACAAAACACAAGTGTTGTTTCTCACGGAGATGCAAATACTTCCGCCTGCTGACACAAGCTACCTTAACTATTCCGGCTACACGCTTGAAGAGTCCTTCAAAGCGAAAGCCGGAGTATGTTTGTATGTTTGGGCGGATGTTTGCTGTCGCCGTTTAAGCTGCCTGGAAGACCCGTCCTTTTCCATGCTGGGGGTACACGTCTACTCCAGCCCCTCGGCCAGAGTTTACGTGTGTCTTTACAGATCTCACACCGGAGACGCTGAGACAACTCGACTTTTTTAACATCTGAGTCGGGTGGCACATCCACCAAAAACACCGCGTCATCACGCGCAGGAGCAATTGACCAATGCAGAACTGGTGTTTTTGGGGGACTTCAATGCTCACCACAGTTTGTGGTTAAGTTAAATTCCCAAGTCCATGATTGCAATGCACTGTCATCTTCACTACCTAACTGTGGCTCCACGATGCCTAAGGTTTAAATTAGGCAGAGTAAAGTTCGTGCGGAACTGCAATCACTCGACGTTCGGAAAGCAAGTGGCCCTGTTGGCATCCCTGGTTGTTCTTAAAGAATGTGCAGCGGAGTTGTCTCCCGTACTTACGCGCCTGTACCAGCTCTCATACTCTACTGGACATGTGTCGGAGACTTGGAGAGAGGCTAATGTGCAGCCTGTACCCAAAAAAGGGGACCGCTCAAACCCGGCCAACTACCGGCCAATAGCAATCACCTCAGTACTATGCAAAGTTATGGAAAGGATCCTTAACAACCACCTGATCCGTTACCTAGAAGATCACTCACTGATCAACGATCGACAGTACGGCTTTAGGCCGAAACGATCGACGGATACATGACGCATGTCTGGGGTGAAGTTATAGACAAGCGTGGCGAGTCACTGGCTTAGCCTTGATATCCCCAAAGCTTTTGACAGGGTCTGGCACAAAAGTCTTCTCTCCAAGCTTCCAACGTTCGCCTGCTCATCTCTATACCTGGGTGGCCGGCTTCCTGAATGAGCGAAAAATTCGTGTCATCTCCGATGGATGCAGTTCGCGGTTCATGTCAGTGAATGCCGGTGTTCCCCAAGGATCCGTTTTATACCCTACACTATTTCTTCTGCATATGATTCCTCTCGGGAACATCCATTGCTATGCAGACGACAGAACAGTGCATGTGGGCTATTTCGGACACGCAAACGCTGGGCGAGCAGAAACCGTGGAGAGTCGTGAAAATCTTGTCATTGAGCTCACCGAGAGCTCAACTTTGTTTCAAAATGGAGTTCAGCAACTCTGGTTGAGTTCAATGCCAAGAAAACTCAGGTGGTTTACGGCTAAAACGTCGCCATTCCTTTCCCTTCCTTCTCTCCAGGGCACAACACTAACGCTACAGAGTAGTATCACCTTGCTCGGTATGGAGGTTCGCTGTGACTTGAATCTGAAGGACTACATCGAAAGCGTGATAAAAACAGCTTCACGGAAACTTGGAGTCCTGAACAAGGTGCGGCGTTTTTTCACGCCAATGGGATGGTTCTGCAAAGTACTTACTCGATGTTTACAGCGTCGCGCGGCCCGCATCATCGGCGACGAAAAGGTGACTAAACACCTTGAACCTCTCCAATTGCGTCGCAATGTTGCGTCATTGAGCGCCTTCTACCGTCTGTACCACGGCGAGTGCTCTGAGGAGATTTTTTCCCTAATCCCACCATCTCCTTTCCTTCTACGGACTACGCGTGCTGGTCTACGTTGTCACCGACAAACTGTGGCTACCATTCCCACGCGAACAAAGAAATTTGGCAGTTTCTTTGTCGCATAATCAAGAAATGGAATTCACTGCCAGCACACGTGTTTCCTTCTTCCTACAATCCTGGGTCATTCAAACGAAACGTAAAGAAGCACCTTGGAGGTCGGAAAGGCGAAGGCGGCTAGCGCGGCGGTTTATCTTTCGCACCAGCTATCTTCGCATGTGGACTACACTTCTGCTTACCATCAGGTTGAATAGAGTCATCTGCTTGACCTTTATATAAAAAAAAAGAAAAAAGTTCTAATGAGGACTAATTTATTTAAGAAATATCATTATAGGTACTCTTTTTTGTTTGCGGGGAGGTCAAATGCCTTTACGCATCGTGCCTGCGGGATGGTCTCAACCGCAGGGGACATGAGGGACTCCCAGACACTGCACGGACCACTCACGAAACCTCCTCCCCGACCAGACTTCCGGTGCGCAGGGGGAGGGGAGGGGGGGGGGGGGGGGGCGTCTCAGGCTCTGCGTAGTTTACGCAACTCAAACCAAAAACGTCCCCAGCGTCTGCCCGTTTAGGCTCTTTGCGACACCAATTTCATCAGCAGCGACCAATTCCCAGTTTTCAGTTTGGAAATGGTCACTGATGAATGAAGTGTCAGTGGCGTAGTGCGTAAGAACGTCGTCTCCCACCCGGGAGACACTGGTTCGATCCCCGCCACGTACCAATGTGTTTTCAAATTTTGAAGTCATATGTATGTTTAATCGACGCTTTTACGGTGAAGGATAACTTTGGGAGGAAACCTGCATACACCTATGAAGAAATTTTTAGGTTGTGGGTGAAGTCGACCAAGTTCCCCCCTCCCCTAAGGCCCCGATAAACCACTCGTCCCGCTGGCGTCAACCAATCGGACACTCGGTTGAGCATCCATTAGCTCGTCTGTGGCCGGTCACCCTTTAGAACGTGGGCCACCCTAGCCTGCCGCCTGAGGGCACCGCATCCGCCGGCACCCATACGGTGGCTGGCGTCCCTACCCTCCTCCGCGCACAGCACGCAGCGCAACGGTCTTCCCCTGCAGTCTGTCGCCTTATGGCCTGTCTCCCCACAACTGTAACAGCAGGCCGAGCGGTCTGCCACAGCACTGCATTTCGCTCTTACATGGCCCAGCTCTAGGCACCTAAAACAGCATAGTTCTTTTGGGGTCTACTCGCTCCCCTCTTTCGGCCCCATTACTGCCTCGAAGTAAGAGGGTCCTTCATGTTAAAAGAGGTTTTATAGTTGTTTATATGTTCTTTTAGATTTCTCTTGTCAAATAGTACTTTGTTTTTTATATCACTCATTCTTACCTTTTTACGACACGTATATGTATATTTTCCATTAAATTTAGTTTCCTCGACGTTTGATCTTTAATTGCAACAGGTTATGGGCCCAGAATTCCACTAAAAGGATGTTTTCAGCAATTAATAAGTTAAATGGTCAAGAAGACTACAATTCATGGAAATTTTCAATAAAAATGTTACTTATGAAAGAAAAGCTTTTCAAGTATACGTCCAAGGAACCAACTGATGATCCTACAGAAATTGAAAATGACGAAGAAGCGCTTGCGACAATTTGCTTACATTTGGAACCTCACATTTTTCCCTATGTAAGAGAAGCGAATAATGCCAAACAAGCTTGGGACAATCTTGCTGCTGTCTTCCAGAATAAAAGCATTAATAGGAGAATCGCTTTATTAGATGCTCTACTGGATGAACGTCTCGATAAGCATACTTCGATGCATGCGTATATTGCAGCTGTCATGAATCATGCCCAGAAGCTGAAAGAAATTGACAATGGCATTGATGACGATTTGATCGCAATTGTTTTACTTCGTGGACTTTCAGAACGGTATAACTCGATGAGGATGGCTTTACAACACTCTGGTGTTAAGCTGACGTCGGAGTTTGTTCGGAGTGAACTTATTCAAGAGGATTCACGTGGTGCTATTCCAAAGGATGTGGTTGGAGTGTTAGCTACTAAAAGTAACAACAAAAACAAGAAGCCCAATACTTCTAAGATTCGTTGTTTTCGATGCGGTAAGAAAGGTCATAAGAAGCCAGAATGCCCTTTATTGAAGACTGATGTTGGCGAGAATAAGAAACTTGCTTCGATGGTTACCTTCCTTGGTGTTGATTCATTTGACTCTAATGAGTGGTATATCGATAGTGGTGCGTCTAGCCACATGTGTTTTAATAAGAAGTGGTTTAAAGACATTAAGGCTTGTGATTCTTCTCATGTTACTTGTGCAAATAATAGTTCTATTTCTGTAACTGGTATGGGTGATATTCATGTTAATGTGAATGAGCGTCCCTTTTGCTTTAGTGAAGTAAAGTATGTGCCAGAGTTAAGAGCGAATTTGCTTTCTGTATCGAAAATGGTTGATAAGGGTTTGAGTGTTTGTTTTGGTTCATACGGTTGTCGTGTATATTATGAACGCCAGTGTCAAATTTCAGGTAACCCTATAGCTACTGGTAGCAAGGCATCAGGCATCTATAAGTTGGACAAATGTAAGCCAGTCATAGATGGAGCTTTAGCGACGGTTCGGGTTGAAAGTTCGACATTGATGTTGTGGCATCGCCGCCTTGGACATGTCAATCTACAGGACATGAGGCGGATACCAGGTCTGGAGTTCAGTGGTGGTATTGAGTCGGAACCGTGTACTGCATGTTTGAAAGGTAAGATGCATCGTTTACCCTTTGACAAACAACATGTAGCGGTTAGAGCAACAGAGAAGTTAGGTTTGCTGCATTTAGATCTGTCTACATCTAACGTAGTTTCATACGGAGGAGCTGTATATATGCTTATAATTGTTGATGATTTTACTAGAAAGATGTTTGTTTACTTTTTGAAGTCGAAATCTGACGTTTTAAATTCTTTTAGAAAATTTATTTTAGAAGCAGAGACGGACTCTGGTATGAAACTTAAATGTATTAGATCTGATAATGGTTCGGAGTTTGTGAATCATGAGCTCGATAATTTTTTGACTAGTAAAGGTGTTAAACGACAGTTGTCAGTTCCGTATACTCCCGAACAAAATGGTGTTGCAGAACGCAGTATCAGGACACTTACAGAAATGTCACGTTCGATGCTAGCGGATGCGGGTTTGTCTAATAAGTTTTGGGCAGAAGCTTGTAATACTGCTGCTTATATTAAAAACAGACTTCCGCATAGTGCAAATAATGGTAGTATACCAGAACAGTTGTGGTCAGGAAGGGAGGTCGATGTAAGTAACTTTAAAGTGTTTGGTTCACGTGCATTCGTACATACTCCGAAAGAATTTCGTAAGAAATGGGATGTTAAAGGCAAGGAATATATTTTCGTAGGATACTCTGAAGAGGCAAAAGGATATTGTTTCGTTGATCCTAACTATCCTCGTCGAAAGATAGCAGCGATAGATGTTGTTTTTATGGAAACGAAACAGGTTTCCGTACAGCCTTCAAGTGTCACAGAGAACAATGTCATTCCGTCTAAGGTTGATAATAGTCAAAATTCTCGGGACACTGTTGGTGCTGGAGTTGGTGGAAGTACAGTCTACTGGGAAGTGGTGTCGACACCAAAGCACCGAGCAGGAGAGAGAAATTCGACTGAAGTTAACAATCCGGAAGAAGTTCTGCCAGCACAGGCATGTGAACACTCGGTTGTTCATAGTGTGGGTAGAGATCCTAATATTGCTTCTACGTCTGAAGCTGGGGAGGAATGTGTGGTTGTTCCAGACGAAGAAGAATCTGCTGGTGTGCGCTCGATTAACAAAGCGAGTTGCAGTAAGAGTTTACAAGAAAATCCCTATTGTCTACGAAGTATGGTTCGTGCATTTAATTCTGATTTTGCATATCTCGTTCCATATGAAAAGGAACCTTTGACTATAAGTGAAGCGCGATCTAGAACTGACCGAGAGAGCTGGGAAGAAGCAATTCATAAGGAATTGAATTCTATGAAAGAAAAAGGTGTATGGGAGCTAGTTGACAAGCCTCTAGGTGCCAAAGTAGTAGGCAACAAATGGGTGTTTAAATATAAACAAGATGTTGACGGGAACACTACTTATAAAGCTAGACTGGTAGCGAAGGGGTTCACCCAGTCTTACGGCACAGACTATTTTGAAACTTTTTCACCAGTGGTTAGAAGATCAAGCATAAGATTTTTGTTGAGCCTGAGTGCGACCCTGGATTTGAGCATAGAACATTTTGACGTAAACACTGCATTTTTAAATGGTGATTTGAACGAAGTTGTTTACATGCGTCAACCTGACGGTTGTGTTCAAAATGGTGCAGAAAAGAAAGTTTGCAAGCTCAAAAAGGCGATTTATGGTTTGAAACAAGCGTCAAGAAGTTGGAATGAAAAAATAAATGATGTTTTGCTGTCATTAAACTTCAAGCGACTTGATGTTGATAATTGTGTTTACGTAATGGGAAGTACGGAAGATTTATCTAGTTTTTTGATAATAGCTTTATATGTTGATGACTTTCTGGTATTTCACAGCAACAACGACAAGAAAAATTGGTTATTAGAAAGCTTGAAGACGAATTTCGAAATTAAGGACTTGGGTGTGGCAAAAAATATATTGGGAATGAATTTATCGAAGTCGAACGATGTTTTTCATTTGGACCAGTCGAAGTATATCGATAATTTATTAGCGAAATATGGGATGACGGACTGTAAAGAGATATCTACTCCGATGGAGGTAAATGCTTATTCTAGTTTTACTCGTTCAGAGGGAGTATCTAAAGAGATTCCTTACCAAGAACTCATAGGTGCTTTGAATTATTTAGCCACTAATACAAGGCCTGACATTGCAAATGCTGTGAGCATTCTTAGCCAATACAACAATTGTTATGGCTCTGCGCAGTGGGTAGCTGCGAAGAGAGTGTTGAGGTATCTCAAGAGCACTAAAGATTTTTCGTTAAGATTTAAAAAGTGCAGGTCTTTGAGTGAGTTGTCAGTTGTGGGGTTTTCAGATGCTGATTGGGGTGGAGACACTTCAGATAGGAAGTCGTATTCCGGATATCTATTCAAGATAGGATGTAACCCGGTATCTTAGGAGAGTCGAAAGCAGCGCTGTGTAGCTCTTTCTTCCACTGAGTCGGAGTACGTTGCCCTGGCGGAAGCTTCTAAGGAAGCAATCTGCTTATGTCGACTGGTTAGTAACTTGCTTAATATTGAACCACCTAAAGCTCTAATCTTTACGGATAATCAAAGCGCAATTAAGATTGCGGGTAATGATGTTTTTCACAAACGTTCTAAGCACATAGACTTGAGAATGCACTTTGTAAGAAACTGCGTATTGGAGGGTTTAATAGAAGTGCGTTATCTTTGTACTGAACGGATGGTGGCTGATGCTTTGACTAAGCCTTTAGCCACAGTGAAGTTGAAGAGGTGTATGTGTGATATGGGACTATTTGAGAGGGAGTGTTAAAAGAGGTTTTATAGTTGTTTATATGTTCTTTTAGATTTCTCTTGTCAAATAGTACTTTGTTTTTTATATCACTCATTCTTACCTTTTTACGACACGTATATGTATATTTTCCATTAAATTTAGTTTCCTCGACGTTTGATCTTTAATTGCAACACTTCAACGCCACCTGTCGCTGGGCAGGTTCCTCCTCCATTCGTCTAGCGATGCGCTCCAAACCCCCTACCAGTCGCTCCTCCAGACTGATGAGGTCGTCCTGTATGACCGCCCTCGCTTTTAGGGACTCCAACTCCTTCCTTAAAGTTAGGCTCTCCTCGCCTTTGTCCCTTCTGCACTGTGACTGGTCCTCTATCCATTGGCTTATCTCTCCGTACAGTTCAGCCCACTTGCGGTAAATTGACCGCGCCATCTCGCACAAACTCACGCAGCTCACCTGCGTACTCGAGCGTCCACGTGTTTCTTCAAATATCTAACTACAGATAAAAAATCTCCTCTGAAACATGAAAGACTCGTTCTTTGTAGCCTTTACCTCGGTGAATGCGAAACTAAAATCCTATACTAAGAAACTCAGACCAAGAATCATTGGTCTGAGCTAAGAAATGTATTTTAGTTCTATTGCTATTCTAATAAAAATTGTGTAATCATTCAAAGTTCAAGAATTCAAAATTACATTCTAAGTAATTTTGAATTCTAAGTTGCTAAGTGACCGCTGTTATGTTAGTAACGTAATAATAATTTCCAGACAACCAAAACTTCAGTAAGCTTACTTAAACTAGTATAAGTAAGCTTACTGAAGTTTAGGTATAATATTGAAACCGGCCATAAAACGGTACGTGGTCAGGGACAGCCTTCTCGTATTCAAAATTTTCCTTTCTCTAACCACAGCGAAAGATAAATACGACATATTATTATGTAGAGTAAGTTTTTCAAACTTTACACCTACATGATTTGAATAGATATATACTTGCAAGAAATATATGGAGACTTGTGACAAATCACGTGACAAATAGTGCTGTTTTTATCTATATTAAAACTAGCGATGGATGGACAATCTTTGATAAAGTTGGGAAGGTTGTTTCACAGCTGCGCAGCGCTGAATGAGAAAGAGAAGAAAAAGTTGGTGTTGGCGTTACGAAGCTACAACATTTTGGTGAAACATGGACGTCTTGAGCGAGTGGGAGGTTCATACAGCTGGAATCGGGAACGGAGGTAGGAGGGGGCACTGGAGTCGTAAAGGACTTTGTAAAGGGAGGAAAGGATGTGCACATTACGCCGATCTCGAACCGGAAGCCAGTTTGGTTCAGAGCAGATACATTGTCGTATTTGCGCAGGCCATAAATAAATCGGATGGCTAGATTCTGCAAACGTTCCATCTTATTAAGTAATTCCTTAATCACATCCAAATAGCCAACGACATATTTATAGTTCACTAGAGTTTCACTGAACAGATATTTATTATAAGTAGGTAAAAATTTACTTCTCTTTGCAACTACACAATTGCAAAGTGATGTCACGTTCACGAATCTAAAATATTTTAATTTTAGATTCATTATTACGACACCACTTTAGCAGACTAGATATTAAAGAATTTAAATCTCAATCAAAATGCAAACTTTTTATTTAAGAAAAAAATATAATATACCTAACTAATCAAAATTCAAGTACCTATTCCATTTTTGCATATTATCACATAATTCCTGTAACGTAGTTGCACCTTAGTTTGAGGTATCAATCAATCCCTTACATCATCCCGGTTATTCCCAGCCGTCACCACTGGCTACGTTCTCACTGGCGACAAACGAGAAAAATGTCCCATTTATTGCCAGTGGTGACGAGAACAGTTGACATTCTTTTATTTTGTGTTGCCACGTAATCAAAATTTTCAGTTCCCCAATAATTAATTTCTACTCTTTTATATAGCATGTATGTATATTGCATGTATACTGTATGTACACTAATGTATGTAACATTCAGTCCAAGTTCTCTCAAAAGAAGACTTTAATTACCAACTGTACCTACACACGGACAAAAGGTAACTAGTCAAAAAGTTGTAATGGGAAAGAAAAACTTGTTGGAAACAACTACCCACGTAAAGTTATATGTTCTCGTACGTAGTATAGAGGAAGTCTTGTTTTATTGTGTAAGCGTTCATTTACTGAAAAAGCAAAGCCGCTTTGTAGTCTTTTTTCGTGTCGGTAATAATCTTAATTTTTAATTAATATTTTATTTCGTATTTTGATTGTTTATGTTGTATATGACGTTTTTTACAAACATATAAATGGGGAGTGGTCTCCCCTTGACTTTCTCGTATACCGTAAACGACTCAAAAATTGATAGAAACCTTATACTTTGATGTCATATATGCATGTTAAGTTTTGGTCATCCGTCGAAGTACCGATCACGCACTTGGTTGCATGACATTCGTGATCCACGACTCGAAAGTTGATGGAAACCTTATATATTAACCCTAGCTAACCTTAATTTCGAGTAACGTGATCACTAACCATTCGTAATTTTTACGAAGAATGAAAGTATCAGTATTCAATTATATTGAACTTTATTTTTGACATAAAAGTACCTCATTGAATAGTCTTAGTTTCCTTTTCATGAAATTATATAAATGGTTTTAGAAATAACCTATATAGAATAATGATCGCACATCGAATGAACATGCTCCATGCAAATCGCCTTTATGCATCCTTTGCAGGAGCTCGTGGTCATAGTGACGAGGTCATGCATAAAACTAAAAAAAGCATTAAGTAACCATATAACATATAATAGGTTTTATTTAAAAAAAAGAGGAACTATTGCGTATCATAATAACAAATAAGTGATATATTTTATATTAATTATTGTAAAATTCAAAAATTTGGAAAAAAAGTTACGCGGTTACTAACCATCGTAATTTTTACGACGATCACACGATATATCAATAACTACTAAGCGTGCACCCGCAATGAGTGATTGCGGGTCACTTATGATGTGATTTAGGAAGGTACTAGAACTGCGGGTTGGTGGGGGGCGGGATCTTAACGAACCACTAAATGCAGAAGGTACACGTCGTAATTTTTAGGAATGGTTAGTGATCTAGGGTTAATGTTATACATGCATGTTAAATTTGGTTGCAATAAGTTAAAGCATATTCGAGTTTTCGTAATAACGCTCAGACACACAGACATGATTAAAAAAATATTTTTGAACGCAGGGAGGTCCAAAACGTCAAAATCTCGAGGTTGAATTTTTTAACAATTACAAGACCTCTATACCACGTGTAAGAGAAAGTCAACATGTAACTTTTCAGAAGACAAACCGATTTGTCTTGATAACACGCTACTTTTTCTCGAATATATAAATAATCAAATTACCTACAAAATAAAGTTTTATGATAATAGCTCTTGTAGTTTCCCAGCTGTGTCTTTTTTTATTTTGGTAAAAACCATTACTCATTGTTCGGGAGATGTATTGTTAGGAAATCATCTATTACGAAGATAAGATCGCCTTTGACGTACGTTATTTCCATAATAAATTATAAACTGCTAGAACAAACAAACTGTTGACAGTTTAGAAACGACGATAATTACGGTGTCTTAAAATAAGCGCTTAGACGTAGGCGGTCCGAGTTGCAAAATATTTGGACTAATTCAAATTCAATAGGCATTTTGTTGGCAATATAAAACAAAATTAATTTACTTTGCTGTCTTTGATTGTACCTAATAAGGACAATGTCATCATCATCATCAACAATAGCTCATAGAATATCCCCATCGAGGGGCTCGAGCCTACCCCACATTAGGGGCGATTAGGCCTTAATCAACCACGCTGGCAAGTGTGGGTTGGTCGACTTCATACACCACCTACGAATTTCTTCATAGTTCTGTGCAGGTTTGCTCACAATGCTTTATTTCACCGTAAAAACGTCAAATACACGTCCATATTAATTAAAAATTTAAAAACATATTCGTACGTGGCCCGGTACCTCCCGGGTAGACCACACCCCGACAACGACCTTACGCACTACGCCACCGACAATTTTTGGAGGACAATGTAAGCTAACATTAATTTTAATATTAGTTGCTAACTTTATTTCATCTTTTTCAGCTTCCACAAATCTCGACATTCGAATAAACCAAACCATTGCAAAATAAATAAAGTTACGAGTGACTGCTATGAAGTTTTTACGAAACATTCGCGTAGTTCATAATTTCGTTGTCGTGTAACGAGTAGAATAGCATCACCCCATATCCTCCAATGGGTGTCGCAGAAGCCGATTAATGGGTTATTTGATCACCGTCCACCAATCCGCATTGGGCAAGCATGTTGGACTACTGCCTAAGTTTCCTTCGATGATAAGGAGAGGCCTTGTGTTCCAGCGGTATACCGAATTGTATTGTGATAATGATGATAATTTCGGTAAGTAAAAAATGCTGTATTCGACGGAAAATGCTCATCATTCAAATATTTTAACAGATATTCTTTTCATCTTTGCTTTTCTTCGTGTTATTCTGACGCATGCGTATAAGGTGGACACAATTTACGGTGCCTTATTCTATTTTTGTATACCGATTTTCAGATAAGAATTTCGAACTGTTTTGAATTAGCCTGCATAGACTGCTTCATAACCAAAATGTTTATTTTACAAGAAGCCAGTCTTTTTCAATAAATTATAAAGACTTGAGGAAAATATTGGACTGAAAAGCCTTTTTTTTCATCAAAGAAAATTATAATCTGCTATCAGGCGACATAATGCGATAACTAGATGTTCTGCTTATGTGCATCAAGACTTCAAACGTAAAGATAGATACCTATTCTGTATTACTACAAGATCTAAAGGTAATATATTATGTTGGTATTGAGTCCTATTAGTAGGTAAACTTTGCAATGACTTCGTTCATCGCTCGGCGCAGCTGTTCCTAGGTTATTGCATTATGGGCCACTTTTCTAAGTAGGTACTACTTAAGTACTAATTATAGATCTGATTGTTGTGCATTGATTGTAGAAACCTGTAAACGAAGAAAGGCAAATATTGCTTAGCTTCAAGTGTGTCATAATTATAATACATCTTTCGATCAATCAATTTAATTTACGCATATGAATAAAAGTCCATAGGTAGATGTGAAATAATGAAAACAAAACCGTACAATTTACAGCCTTGGCCAAAAGTACCCAACAAATAATGCATGTGGGTAATAATTATTGAATACGAAAGTTTCTATTGGTGTAAAAAAAAACTATAAAGCCGCTTCCCCATTAGGCTCACTGTACCCCTAGTATAAGTTTTGATAGTTTTCGAGCTCTATTAAAAGTATAGTCTCTTTTCACACATTGCCCACTGTTTCTGATAGTTTAGAGGCGTTAGTGGGCAATGTATGTAATGTATACAAATCTCTTTGCTATCCATTTACATTTTCAAATGGAATTACGTCTGCGAAAAAAGTTTCAATAGAATCAAAGAAGAAATCACTAGTGATACAACATTAGTACATTTTGATCCCTCAAAACCGATTACTTTAGCAACAGACGCATCTCCTTTTGGACTTGGTGCTGTTTTGTCACATAAATTTTCAGACGGATTTGAAAGACCAATCGCATTTGCATCGAGGACTCTGACAAGTAGCGAAAAGAAATACAGTCAAATTGACAAGGAGGCAACAGCTATTTACTGGGGGCTGAAAAAGTTTTTCCACTACTGTTACGGAAGAAAATTTACCTTAATTACTGACCACAAACCTCTAACTACAATATTCCATTCCAACAAAACACTTCCCGCAATGAGTACTATGAGACTATTTCATTACGCACATTTTTTATCTGGCTTCAATTATGAAATTGACTACAGAAGATCTTCGAACCACTCAAATGCTGATTTCTTGTCTAGATTTCCAGTGGAAAGAAGTTGGGAAGATAGAAAAGATCAACATTCAATGTTCCAAATTGAACATATTAAGCATTTGATAATTTCTCCAGAAGTTATAGAAAAGGAAACAGTGCGAGATACAGAACTTAGACCTTTGCTAGATGTATTACGTTCGGGCGCATCTTTACAACATTACGGATACAAAGATAATGAACTAACTTTGCAGGGTAATTGTATTTTAAAAGGTACCCGTGTTATGATCCCACGTTTATTACAAGAACTTGTCTTAAAGGAACTACATTCGGGCCATGTAGGAATTCTGAAAATGAAAGTATTAGCTTGTAGTTTTGTCTATTGGAAGAATATTGACAGAGATATCGAAAATCTTGTAAAGTCTTGCCGAGCTTGTAGATTACAACAAAATGAACCTACGAAAGTTCCTACTCATCACTGGGAAGATCCAACGAAGGCATGGCAAAGAATACATGTCGATTTTGCTGGGCCTATCATGGGCCACCAATTGTTTATAATTATCGATTCCTATACCAAATGGGTGGAAATTTTCCTGACTAAATCAACCATTAGCACTTGGTGCATTTCGAAACTGAAGGAACTATTTTGCAATTTCGGTATTCCCGATGTATTGGTTTCAGATAATGGACGCCAATTCGTATCTTCTGAATTTACTAATTTCTTAAAAGAAATGGGGGTTATCCATAGAACATCTGCACCTTATCATTCATTAACAAACGGGCAAGCAGAACGATTTGTCCAAACCATTAAAAGAGCCCTAAAATGCATGGAGAGAGAACCAGGGAACATTAATGATAAATTGATTACCATTAAAACCCTATTACGTCGCACACCTAATTCCACGTCTCGAACTGCCTACGAATTGATGTTTGGGAGAATAATCAGAACATGTAATCAGAACATGTTTAGTGAATTTTACATGATTTGCATGTAAAATTCACAAAACCCATTAAAAAACTCAACTCATCACGATAACAGAACCTTGCAAAACCTTTAAAATTGGAGACAGGGTTCAGATTCGGTCCTATACGGGCAGGGGAGAGCGATGGAAATTTGCGACTGTAATCCATTCTCATGGACTTCTGCATTACAAGGTTCGAACTGATGAGGGATGTGTGGCGGCGTAACGTCGATCAGATACTTCCGGCTACAGGCATACCCTTACGGGATAATTTACTGCGGGGGACTAATGTATACAAATCTCTTTGATATCCATTTACATTTTGATTGCAGTTTTCAATGTAACATCTGCCATTCTAATAAATGAATATAACTTGTAGAAATGTATTATTACTGAATATTAGTGTTTATTAGTATGAAAAGAGACGATATGTTTGATCGAGCTCGAAAACTAACAAACTCATACTAGGGGTACAGTTTGCGGCTAAGACATTTTAAATGGTGTATGAATACAGGGCGTACTGTACGCAGTTTGCGACTTTCGCTTGCTGATTCATTCAGCGAACGGTGCTCACGCTCGGTGTCTTGGTTCGCTCACTACGCTGGCGTTACGCTATCAGTTGGTGTGGGACTACTGAACCTAACCGTATATACGTCCCAAAATTTTGCCAAATAATCTTACCAAGAATAAGGAAAGTGGCCCTAACGGTATTCCAGCAATTGTAGATAATGTAAGGAATTAAACACAACAAAGCGAAGGTCTGAATTTAGTGTAACTATTTTACGCCATATTTATCAAACGCAATTTTAATGATTATGAATGATTTATAGTTGCTTTGGTCCTTTTTATTTGTGTTTATGCATTTTTTTGTGGTTTTGACGTTTTTTAGCCAAAATTACTGATTTTTAGTGTATATTTTTTTAAGGCTTATTCCTATTAATAAAAGTTTCTCTTTTCATTATATTTTTAGTTTTTTTATTACTTTATTGATAGTGAATTAATGTAGGTAACAAATAATATATTTTTTTTTGAAATACATACCGAAATATTCACATTCCTTATCCGGGTAATGATGACCCAGCCCCCACGTCCGTGTAACAATTTTCCACCCCCATGACGCCGGGTTAAGGCGCCTGTATCACGTTCCTACGTCGTGAATGCTAGCTAAGGTACAATCTGTGTCCAAGAAGGGTAGCCGCACTGACCCTACTAATTAAAGGCCTATTTCAGTCACCTCCATATTCTGTAAGATTAGATTATGTACCGCAATAGTCGCGATTTAACCTGAATGCGGCTTAGATTTTGAATCTAATTTAATTATAATCGCTGCGCTGCAAAGGCATATAAATTACTAAGCTTTAATTAACGTCAGAGTAGTGATTTTAAAAATGTCAACACATTAATAAATCTGATTATATATAACTCAAAGGTGACTGACTGACTGACATAGTGATCTATCAACGCACAGCCCACTGGACGGATCGGGCTGAAAATTGGTATGCAGGTAGATGTTATGACGTAGGCATCCGCTAAGAAAGGATTTTTGGAAATTTCACCCCTAAGGGGGTAAAATGTCCATGCGGACGAAGTTGCGGTCGGAAGCTAGTCTTCTATAAAATTTAAAGTCCTGACTGAGATATCAACGCACAGCCCAAACCGCTGAACCTTGAGACTTGAAATTTTGCACATGGATACCTTAAAGAGTGTAGGAGCGCTAAGAAAGGTTTTTTGGAAATTCCACAATGAAGCTTTTATATACTACTAGATATGCTACTACTAGATATGGATACTAGATAACGGACAAATATACTTAATAATCTTGATAAATAAACTTAAATAAATATATAAACAACCATGACTCGTGAACAAATGATCGTGTTCATCACACTAAAATAGAGGTGGCTTTGATTAATCACCGGTTAAATAATGTCGCTGACATCCTTATAATATTAATATATAATTTATAATTACTTACGTTTATAGCTTAGCAATGAATCGACTAGGCGAGCCGTGAGACTAAGGAGTGTACCAATGTGTGAGTAATGCGCACGTTTGCGTGAAGAATAGTACTGTAGTCTTACAGTTGCTGTTTTTTCTACGTGACTGACAGGCCACCTAGGCCGTTTGCGTGTTCGTGAGATGATATCGTCTATCTCGCTGTATTATACGCGTTAGTAATGTACATTGCAGTACATTACTAAGGCGTTTATTACAGCGAGATGTTGAAGTTTTAAAGAAGAGTCGACATGACTCTTATCTTAGTCCAAATTTATGACCCTTATGCAACGCTTCTGTATAATAAAAGTTGTCCCTGCTAAACTCGATCACCTATTATCGCCCTTTATATCATGTTACTTTGGCATGTAATTAATCAAACTTCTAATAATTATATATATTGTCATCTTAAAATCGGACCAGCCTTCTAAATTAATCAGTCAGCCACAATTCATGCACTTCTTAAAATTGCTATATTAGCCGCAAATATCATAGATTTAAGCTTGTATAAATATGACTGTACGATAATAATTTTTGAGCATGTGATAAATTGCTATATGAGATACTTTAAAATTATTATCGTCATTAGCATCCAAAAAAACTGCAAATTGACACCAAAAAGATACTGTCAGTGCTATCGAATATTATAACTTAGTTTGATTAAAAATTAAGTGAAACCTTAAAATTTTTAACTCGTATATCTATACAATATCGTTTGATCATTAAAATAAATGGCTACATAAACTTGCTATCTTTAGGGCAAGGGGAGAGAATGAGTTGGGTAGGGTAGGAGTAGGGTAATGATTTATAATTATACATAATAAACCTATCCATCAATCAGCCATAAAGCTGCATAAAACACTAGACTCTCCCAATGAAAATGAAAAATGAAAATGAAAAAGCTCTTTATTTAAATGGACTTTGCTAAGTACTTTTAAATCGTCAAAAGCCCTACCACCATTTCGACGAAATAATTATTTTACTTAAATAATTATTATTATGCTGAGACGGAGAAGAAATGGCGAAAGAAAAGCTGCGGAGAGCTTACAATTTCGTAATGATTTCAAAACATCATTACATGTCCATAGATATATCAATATGAATAAATTACAATTTTAAATGCGTAAATTTGGGCAGATTCTACTCCCACGCATTTGCATCATTTAAATAATCATTTAACTTGTAATAAGCTTTTTTATATAATTTAGATTTTACAGTTTTTTTAAATTTATTGATTGGCAAGTCTCTAATATTCTTCGGAAGCTTATTGTAAAAACGTATACATTGGCCCATAAAGGAATTGCTTATTCTGTGGAGACGAGTTTTATATACAACCAAATCGTGTTTCTTCCTAGTATTTACATTGTGCGTATGACATTTCTCGGAAAAATTCATAATATTTTTCTTTACATATAGTAAGTTTTCCAGTATATATTGTGATGACACAGTCAGAATATTTATCTCCTTGAACTTTTCTCTGAGGGAGTCACGCGGACCCAGTTGATAAATTGCTCTAACAGCCCGTTTTTGCAGCACAAAGATGGTATTAATATCTGCAGCACTCCCCCAGAGAAGAATTCCATATGACATTATGCTGTGAAAATAACTGAAATAAACCATTCTAGCAGTATCTATATCAGTTAGCCGCCTAATAGTTTTAACTGCATATGCCGCAGAACTTAGTTTACCCGAAAGTTTTACAATATGTGGACCCCATTGCAATTTAGAGTCTAACATTACTCCTAAGAAAGTTGTTGTTTCTACAGGTTTCAATTCTACTCCATTTATTTGTACATTAGTTTCTACACATCTCACATTCGGTGTAGTAAACTTAACTAATTTGGTTTTTTTTTCATTCAGCAACAAGTTATTAATATCAAACCAATAAACTACTTTCGCAAGTGCATTGTTCACTTCGTCATAATTATCTAATTTTCTATTTATTTTGAAAATCAAAGAAGTGTCATCCGCAAACAACACAATGTCATGATTGTCCCTTATGTAGTAAGGCAAGTCATTTATGTACACTAGAAAGAGAAATGGACCAAGAATTGAGCCCTGCGGAACACCTATTGTGACTAGAGAACCTGGAGATCTTTTACCATTTATATCAACTTTCTGTATTCTATTGCTCAGGTATGAAGTCATGAGGTTGAGAGCCTTGTTCCTAACGCCGTAATGGTGTAATTTCCTGACCAGAGTATCATGATTAACACAGTCGAAAGCTTTAGATAAATCACAAAAAACCCCAAGGGCGTCGCGTGATTCTTCCCAAGCAGCAAATACCTCCTTTAACAACTCAACTCCCGCATCAATGGTGGAGCGACCCCGAGTGAACCCGAATTGCTTTTGATGAAATATGTTGTATTTATTGAAATGCTTTAATAGTTGATTGAGCATTAGTCTTTCAAAGATCTTACTTAAAGTCGGTAGAATAGAAACAGGCCGAAAATTGGTGGGATCTGAGGTTTCGCCAGATTTAAATAACGGTATAATTTTACTATGTTTCATCAAGTCAGGAAATACACCAGAGTCAATACAATTGTTAAATACGACTACTAAATAAGGAGCTATTATAGTTATAATGGATGAGGTTGTCCTGACTGACAGTCCCCAAAGATCCATAGATTTTTTCAGGTCTAGAGTTTTAAACGTATTTATAATATCTTTATAATTAACAGCTGTAAATTCAAAGTTACTATCACATGATGATACATTTTGTTTAAGCAGCTGTTCAGCTGAGGTGGAAGACGACTGAAGTGATTTAGTAGTCTGTATGGGAACATCTGAGAAAAACCTTTCAAATTCCATCGCTACTTCCAAATCAGCTTTAACATTTACATTATTAATCTTTAAGTTAATATTACGGAAGCGTGTTTGACTCCTACCAGTTTCACTGTTAATAATATTCCAGGTTTCTTTAATCTTATTTGTAGAATTCTTAATTTTGTTTTTCAAGTAAACTGACTTGGCAGTGGAACAGGCTCTTTTGAAAACTTTAGAGTAGTCTCTTACATAATTAACAAATACTGGATCAAAATTAAATGATTTTTGACCATACAAATCGTACAACTTATTCCTGCTATTGTAGATACCAGGCGTTGCCCATTCACTAAAGGTTAGATGATCACAGATCGTCTTTACTTTTGGCACAAAAGTGTTGGTAAATTCATCATTTATTAAATTAAATAAAGAACTGTATAGCTTATCCGGACAATCATTATAAGGCAAACATGGTAGCTTCACAATTAAATTCGATTTAAATTTTTCAATTCGGCTTGCAATTATAGGAATAAAACTTATTTTCGTTCTTTGCACTTCAACTTTTTTTCTAGGAAACGATGCTAATTGACCACAATGATCAGAGTGCAACATATTAATAATTGACTTTTGGCTAGGTTTTCGGTTAGTAAAAATATTGTCAATGCAAGTTGCACTTGTTTCCGTAATTCTTGTGGGTTCATAAAAAACGTAGTCCAAATCATACGACTTAAATAAATTTAAAAAATTACAAGTGATTGAGTTTGTCTCTAATATGTTAATATTAAAGTCTCCACAGATAACAATTATTTTACGACATTTACTGATTTTAAATAGGACATCTTCCATAATTTTTAAAAATTGTTCAAAAGGGGCACATGGTGGTTTGTATACACTAATAACAATGAATTGTTCAAACTCTATACAAGCTATTTCAGTAACTCGCTCAACAGACATACTTACGAGGTCATTTCTTTCCTTACATATAATATTCTTTTTAGTAATTATTAATGAACCACCATGTAATATGTTTTTTCTGCTGTACGAGCTGACAACATGGTGATTACTAAAATTAAACATGAGCTGATGGCTTTTTAGCCAGTGCTCTGTAACACACAATATATCAATATTATTACAATTCATAAATAGCTCCAATTCTAAATTTTTGCCTGACATCCCTTGAATATTTTGGTGGACAAGGTTGATAAAATTATTTTTAGAATTTTTATTCATTACAAGTGGGGAGGATAATTTATCTAAAACCTCAAAATTTGAGTCTCATATTTCATTATATTTAGTACTGCCAGAGTTAGTCTCTTTTGTCTCAAAATTTAATTTAAAGAATATGATGCATATTCCAAATTGTCATTACTTAATGTCAAATTTGACTGCCCAATAGAGGCAGAAGTTATAGCCAATGTTTTGGCTTGATTAAAAATAAAGTAACATAGCGATTTTGCTATTTGTTTTTTGTAATTATTACAAAGAAAATATTTATCCTTTGTCAAAGAAAAATTCTTAATAAAACCATTAAAATCAACAATGTCAAATTTTTTATCATAATTTGTCATTAAATGCAATTTCATATTGCATTTATATCTATAGTCATTTTCTGCATGAGTCAATGACCTACTGTAAGGCAGGGTAAATAGAATTATTTTTTTTACATTTAATTTGGAGAGGTCTTCAAAATACTTTTCCATAATCTTGGAATTAGCATTTCCACGTCTACCAATAAAAATAAGTATTGTACTATCAGGACTGTAAGTACCACAGATCACCGTCTGCAATATTTGAATGTAATTGGCACCTGGCATACAGAAATTAGTAACAGGCTGTGCCATATACTGAAACATTGTTTGACCCATGTTTTTGCCTAACTCATCACTAAACATAATGATATTGTTTTGTTGTTTACTATTGTTCACTTGTGTCCCAGCTTCATCAAGATTTTTCTGTGAACAAGTTTCGTTATCGACGAGTGAAACTACTTGATCTTGTGTATCATATAATATACTAGAAGGGTGCCCTTCGTTGTTGTAAATATCCTTATCTTGACATGAACATATTCGTTTTTTACTCAAAGATTCAAATCTCTCTGCATTATAATTACAAAAATCTTCCATGTCATTTGAAGCAAGTATTTGATAACTTAGTTGTTTTTGAGAAATAGTCTGTATGTTTTTTAACATACATTTTAATGACTCCTCAAGACTGTCAATTTTTGATTCTAATTGTTTACTATATTCTATGTAATTAGTAGTTGTTGTAACAGCCGTACTTTTAATATTATTCAATTTTTCTGATAATTTAATGTTTTTCAAATATTGCAATTTGTGTTTTTTAAAAGAATTATGTTGATTTATAATTCTTTTTGTCTTATTTATAAACTTATTAACACGTATGTATTTCTTCAGTTTCTTTGCACTACTAAAATAAGTTTTTGAATTATTAACGTTGGAACTATTTTCTATAAATGACTGTTCCTTGATGAAGCCGGGACTACATACTGTTAACTCATCAAACAGGCTTTGGGAATGTTTGTCTGTGGACAATTCTTTATTTTGTATTTCCAAATGTTTTACATTATTATTTGCAAGACACAAGCTTATTTCTAACTCATTGATTTTACTCAATGCCTGTTCATGAGTATTACTACACTCAGTAAAGGATTTTATGGTGTCCTGCATGTGGTTGCATTGTTCAAGGGCAACCTCATACTTAATATGCAGCTCGGATAGTTCACACTTTAATTGTTTGTTTTTTTCCAATATTTTAACAATTTCAAATTCACTGTCCTCCCGTTCTTGTATTAGCCGTTCACTTAGGTCTCTAGATGTTTTTAAGTCCAAAAGACATTGTTTGAGCTTCATATCTGTGTCCTTAGCAGTGGCCTTACGGGTCATCATTGTGGATGTATGAGCCTTACTGTTTGGCTAATGAATACACTGAAAAGTATAAAAAGCAGTGTCAGAATAAAATAAAAGAAAACAACAAAATAATGTTATACTTGTAGTCAACACTTAGTATTTTAAATGTAAAGTGTCAGTAGTAGGTGTGTGTCTGCGGTTTCAACAGTCACCGTCAACTTTACTTCCACTATTTGTCAAGCAAAGAGAGATTATATGAACCCAAATGTATGTGACTTAACGTTACTCACAGAAGCTGTGAGTTCTGTGGAGTGATTGTATGTGAATTATAGTAATTTGCAGAAACAAATAAATCTTTTAAGATAAATACTATCTATCTTAACAATTCTTTATATGTTCCTGGAAGCACTATTAAGGAGTCTGTAATATTATACTAATGTACTCTTTAGTGTGCAAAACAATTAGTTAAAGCCAATAAAAAAAAAACATTTAATATTTTAAACAATCTTTCCAATGTAGGATGTAGGTATCTTTGAAATAAAATTTACTTAATTTATTGCTAAGTGCATAGGAACTTTGAGAAATAGATAATAATAGATAGTATTAGTGATTGATATTTAAGAAAATAATACTCCCCTGGTAAAAACTTGCAGCTGTTGTACTTATTTACAACTTTCTCCAGTTTGAAAGATAGACCAGTAACATCGAGTTTTTGTGATAAGCTATTTTTGACTGATTAAGACTTGTCACTGGTTCACAGATATTTCCACTGTTTGTTATTCACATTAGCACTTGAATTTAGTAGTTTAATATATAAAAAGACATCATTTAAATATTTTATTTCGATAAAACTTTTATCAGCTGTTTTAAAAACATCCAGCTAACAGTGTTGCCAGAGCAAAAAAAAAATAACTGTGAACTCCGCCTGGTCATAAAAAAATAACCCTAACCTACCCATCACTCAACCACAGAGTTCAAAAGGATAATTATCGTGATAATAACAGTTTGATAACTATCTATTGATAATAACTCTCTCATTGGTGCAAATGACCGGTAGCGCTCATCCGGTGCGGCCATCTCACTCCAAACTGTTTAGCGCGATATTTTCATTAATAAAGAATAAGTAGTAAGTATTACTATTGATGCTAAATTATAAAAGATTGTATTCTTAGTGCGAGCTTAAGCGATGTTTTTTTGAGGAACCTATGTTGATTGTGTAAAATTTTAAATGTGGTCAAGTTACAAATTCCGTGTCTGGGTCATTATATTAGGTGCTTAGGTATAAATTAGTGAGACAAGTTCCGTAGCTTTCCCGTAGCTTAGTTATTAATTTTGAGGTAGGTTGCCATTTCCAAAAAAAAATAAATTCGGCTCGATTTATTATATCCCTTTTACTTTGAACCATAAACATTATTATTCGATCATTTTGATTAAAATGTCATAACTTCATTACGAGAAACCCTTGGGATTAATTTACGCTTTTATCTTAGAAGAACTAGGTGTCTATGTTACAGTCGCTAATGCGAAGATCAGTGATAAATTACTCATTATTCTATATGTATCTTACGAAAAAACTAAAGCCAATTTTGCTAATGGATTCTGTGAAGCCATATCATTGCTGTTAGTGCGATAAGATTGCACAATACAATAGAGATGTGGTCTTAATTCATTACGATGTTGTGACGGAAATCGGTATTAACCTATATTATCAATAGTATATGTATATTATTATCTAATTCTATCTCATTGGTAACTCTATTAATTATTATCTTTGTTAATTTTGGAAAACCGTTTCACACACAAACTTCAAAGCAATTTTAAAAGCATATAAATAATTTCTGATAAATCATATTACTCTCGTCATTTTGGTTAAAAGACAATAAAATATATTTTATATTTCTTCTCAGAAGCTACTCTAGTGTGTCTAGACGCCGTTCTCAGACAAATAGTTTTATTATGACGAATTCCTCGATACAATTATTATTTTATTAGAATACCCTTCTTTTACCTGTCTTGAGTTAGTTTAAATAGATATAAATGATTGGTATTAAGTATCATAGAAATCGTTATGACATCTTTTAGAAATTTTACTCGGAGTTTAAGACTATTTCAAGAAAAACCCATTAATATTGCTGTTGTACACGATTAGCAATCCATTTGGGAACTACGATGACAGACCAGGCTACTCAGAGACACACTTGACACTTACATTCAACACCTCTTTTTGCGACTGGGCTTAAAATATGGGTAGTGATTATTGTGGTGCGACGTCTTAACAGCCTCTCGACACACACTAACACAAAGTAATACAATTAAAACAATACAACATTTCCCAAATATTTCTAGATAAAAGCGAAGTCGTCCCGTTTCCCGTCTGTAGTGTTTCGTAATCTGAACATTGTGGCAAACTATTATATATATTGACGGCCAAGTTCTTGATAATAACCTCAATCAATATAAAGTAGAAAGACACATAATTACCACTCCTGGTTTCCTATGTTCTTCTGTACGGCGAAGGTACACTAGAGTAAATAAGGGTTCATTACTATAGGGTGAACATTGCACTAGAACAATAATATTTATCAGTCATACCAATATGTAACTTCAAAGAAAACACGATATCGCATTGAACTGTTTGCAATTCAAACAATGAAAATCATACTATTGCAAAATAATTAGTGTTATGAAACTAGATCTTAAAGTCAAAGATGTTTTGGAGACCCTTGTTGTCATATACATATATGAAGTACTTGCACATCTATATACTAATAATAAAGCTGAAGAGTTTGTTTGTTTGTTTGGTTGAACCCTAAGATCTCAGAAACTACTGATTCAAATTGAAAAATTCTTTTTGTGTTGGATAGTCCATTTATCGAGGAAGGCTATGGGCTATAAAACATCACGCTATGACCAATAGGAGCTGAGCGTAAATGAAGAATGTTGCAAAAACTGGACATAATTCCTTTTCAAAGCTTTCACAGCGTTAAAGTTACGTAAAAAGGATGTATAACGGAATTGCTCTCCTTTAAAATTCCCAAAAAAAAGTCCGCGACAGCATAAAATATGCTTATCTTTTAAGGTCACTATAGCCTTTCTTTTTAGTAATCAAATTTGTTTTAAAATAATTAATTATCTCCGATGGTGTTTTTGTATGCATGATATTATTCCTTATCAAAATAAATACATTATTTATCACAAGTGTTTAATTTGGAACAAAATTGGTACGAACTTCATTTGATTTCAATGAATATCTTAAGACATATCGTAGTTTGAAATAAACGGAAAATAATAAATTTTGATTTTCAGAGCTTTTGTTGCGTGCGCTGCGTAAACGGTTAAAGTTACGCAAAAATCATCTGTGACGGAATTATTCTCCTTTAAAAGTTCTAAAAAAAAGTTCCAGACAGCATTTATCTATCTTTTAAGGTTGACTCACTATAACTTATTTTTGGTAATAAAATTTGTTCTAAAATAATGCATTATAAACGAAGGTATTTTCGTAAACATGATATTATTCCTTATTGAACTTAATACATTATTCATCACAAGTATTTAATTTTGTATAAACTTGTTCAAGACATCATTAGATTTCAATGAATATCTTCAGAGATATCACAATTTTAAAATAACTCCGCAGCAAAATAATGATCAAGTACTACGCACGCATCTATACTTAATATTTTAAAGATGAGATGTTTTTTTTTTTTTGTTTGGTGGAACGCACTAAACTCAGGAACTACTGATCCCGGTAGATTCGGACGCCTTAGAGACTAATAGGTTCAGAGACTCCTCCGAGGGAGATGCTCACCGGTCAGGAATCCTCTCTGGAGTGATTCGACCTAAAAATATTTTGTTAATATTTCAAGTTTCTACCTGTTATCCCGACCGAAGACCGAGAAAAAAATCACATTTGTTGTAGGTACGGGAGCCCCCTTAAATATCAATTTTATTTTAGTGTAATTATTTATTTTAAAGTGAATAATAGAAGTCAATATTCTGTGACCCTTTCAAGCATCTACTTTTTACTGTTATCAATATCGAGCAAAACAAAATCACGTTTGTTATCTTGCCCTCCTTAAATATTTGTTTTGTTTTAATTCTAATTAAATTTCAAGTAATAATTCTGTAAATTCTGTAAATATTTCAAGCATCTATCTGTCTGAGAGAATTTCAACTGTCTAACTATCATGGTTCATGAGATACAGCCTGAAGACAGACGGACGGACGGACAGCGGAGTCTATGATCCCGTTTTACCCTTTGGGTACAGCTAGAACTCTAAAAAGGGGAACTACTGATTCAAATTGAAAAATTCTTTGATAGTCCTTTTATCGAGGAAGACCAGGCCAGGGCTTCCCAATCATATTTTCATAGTGACGCTCTTAGGAATTTGCCAATTTTTACGAGCCCTCCCCGCGTTATAGTAACAGCCAAGTTAAGTACCTACAAAATTAAAACATAGCTTTTTTGGAATTATTTTGGCGTTAACGAACGCGCAAATACTTTAAAATTAGAATATATACTGAAAAAATGTTACCATAAAAAGATAGTACCAAGCCAAATTTCGACGGCGAAAGCAATGTCTCGGTAGCGTAGTGGTTGACGCAACCACCCGGATTGCGGAAGATGGTGTGTTCGATTCCCTCGACTGGACAGTCGATTTTTTTCAGTGTATTTTCTTTATTTTGAAAACATGGCTTCTCAAAACCGGGCCCAAGTTTTGAAATCGCGACTTTCATTTCTTTGTCTACATTTATTTTCGTTCGACTAGCTCGCATAGCTAGCTAGACAGCCATTCTATGTGGATCGTCTCACGACGCCCCCGGGATAGAGCCGCGACACCCCATGGCGTCTCGACGCACAGTTTGGGAAACCCTGATAATAGGCTATACCTCCATAACATCACGACTAATAGGAGTTGAGCATCATTGATATATGTTGTAATAACGGGAAATCTACGCGGACGAAGTCGCGGGCACAGCTAGTATAATATAATACTATACTAGTATCACTTATTTCTGGTAGTTAATCGACCACTTATGATCTTTGAAGTACTGTAGAGTCATAATTCTGGAGAGAACACATTAGGCTGAGAAAGCGAGATATGTATATTTTTATATTCAGTCATCTGCGTAGTACTTTTATTTCTTACGATTTGAAAGAGGAATTGATTTTAAAAACTGAATAACATATTTGAAACCTATCTGTACTTCCGTAAAACGAATTTGTTCGTCTCTTAACTTTGCTTCTGAAAAATATTAGGTTTCTCTTGTTCTGTTTGCGCGTAGTAACAATTTTATACATTTAAAACATTTAGTATTTTTTTATTTTTTCTTTTACTAAGTCACTCATTTTACTACAACCAATAATCGGAGAAACAAGCGACGGGCTGACGGGGAAGCATTGACTTCGGTAGAAACGAGACTACGTTGAGTGACGTGCAAATGAGGAGCTCTTTGTTTAGCTCTGAAATGAGGTTACGGAAGAATAAAATTAGCCACTGAGGTTTCTTGATCCATTATTCCATTATCCATATTTTTATATTTGACAGGAAAATAATAACTCATATTTGGTCCAGCGAGGTCGTGTTACTATAGTAAGTGTTCCAAAAAACGACTTTGCTAGTATATGCCAAAGCTAAAGAACCGCTTGTATGAACTGGTTTATTAATTTTTATAGTCTTTTAATATTCAATTTGAAGCTTTAAGAGTTCCAGATTACGGACATTTTAAACAAAAAAAATATTTGCAACTTTGGACCTATAAGGGCTGACTTCGGCCCGCTACTTATAAGCCAGGTCTGCAGATCTGTGTTAGAGTATTACAGGAGAGTTAATTGACAGGTTTTCAGTTTTCATCAAGTACCTACTCAAATATTTCTATCAGTTATCGGGCCTCGAGATCTATTTCCAAAGAGAACAGTTCAAACTATTCCACTAGAAAAACATTACAAAACCTTTCTCCTCAAAATGCATGTTGTATTTACCTTTAAGTGTTTGTTGCACTACATTAAGTTAATTTGTAATATTATTATAGATATAAGTAAGAGTGTACACAAATGTTGGTAGATCTAAATAAATAAATAAAAATAAAAATAAAAATAAAAACACAATGATAAATAAACATGGACATTAAACTCTTATACTGTTTGAACAGACCCTACCCAATATTATTATTGACGTATAATCTAGTATTGCCATGTTATGCTGGCAGAGTAGAATTGCATCACCTCTTATCCTCCAAAGGGTGTCGTAAAAGGCGACTAATAGAGCAGCAAAGGGGTATTTGATCATCTGATACTCTGTCCACCAATCCGAATTGGGAAAACGTGGTGGACTATACTGCCTAAACCTCCTTCGATGACAAGGAGAGGCCTTGGGTCCCAACAGTGGGTCAAATTGTAATATGTGTGGGCTATAATGATGATATATCTAGTTCACACATCACACAACCATGTTTCTGTAGTATTCACCGTAAAGTCCGAAACTTTCATTTGACAGATAATTGTAACCTTATGCGCTGTTCACAGTATTTTTAATATTTACACATAGATGTCATTTAGTTATAATTCATCTCACAAAGCTACTACTTTTTGCAATAAATGAAATCTTAACTTCGTTGCTGATTTGTTAAAACGTCGAAACACGCAACAAAAAAAATACGTCCGGGTTAAGTTTCTCGTATTTGAAACTCAAAATTACTTTTCGCAATAAATTTAATCTTAAATTATAAATAATTATAAATTAAATCTTCGCTGCTGATTTATCAAGAACGTAAAAATACTCTTCAAAAGAAAATACCTACGTCCGTGTTAAATTATTCGTATTTGAAACTGACAACAAAAGTATAGAGGCCGCTATACCTACTTCTTTGGTAATAAAATAAGGCCAATAAATATTGCTTTTTATAATAAATTTTGTTTTCGAAGACACGAGATCAAATATTGCCAAAATAGACAAATATAACAAGTAATTACTTATTTAAGTAGAACAAGTAATTACTTTTTTAATTGATTGCTTGCCACTAAACAATAATTAGTATATTATCTACCTGATTGCTACTGTGACGTCAAAAAAAAAACTGCAATCTAATGCTATATAAGTATTTATTTTAAGACGTTTATAAGAGACATATTTTTCATTTTTTCAGTGTAAAACATTATATATTACTGTGAATATCAACAGAACGTTCCAGGGAATTAACAACAAAACTCTTGACTCTACTTAAGCTAGTCATACGTACTGCAACATCATTCTTAGGGAAGAATCTGCTGGAGAATGTCAGCTCTCCCTGCCCACAGAACAGCTCGACTGAGCTAGCGTCAATAAATATTCTCCATTTTAGATCTCCTTGTGGCCTCCATTTTGCACGACGAATGCCATCTGGTCCACCTCGAGACAAAGACACCTGACCCCGTTTAGCATTGTATCGAATAACTACTTTAGCTGAGTAATCGCTAGATTCAATTACTACATTTAAGTCTTCCGACCCCTTAGCTGTAATAATAACTTCCCCAGCTTTGTCAACCAATGTTACAGTTCCATGATATTTATTATCAGCACTGTATAAGGTATTACTTCTAATTGTATCCACTTCATCGACCGGCTTCTGTAGAAGTACATTGTTTTCTGTAAGTGATAATTCCCTAGGTATGGTCATAAGACCAGTCCAACCATCCTTACGTTCTGGGTAATTCTGCTCCCACATATCAAGCCAGGCAACGAGAATTCGACGACCTGAATTGTCTTCAATCGTTTGTGTAGCGTAATAATCGTGACCTCTATCCAATTCAACAAATGAGGTTATCGGAGTAAACACATTTGTTTCATATTCAAAATCGCCAACAATGTAACCTGTCTGGTAAAGGTTTCTGTAATTGTCCCCTTGTGGTTTAATACCTTGTGGCGAGAATAAAAGGACAAATTTTCCATTAATTTCAAAGAAATCTGGGCATTCCCACATATAGCCTAAAGGACCGTCAGATTCACTTAGAACTGATTCTTTTACCCAATTTACTTTATCCCGTGAAGAAAATAAAAGAGCACGGCCCAGTGTATTGTTGTGAAAAGAATTACCCAATACCATGTAGTAAACATCACCATGTTTCCAAACTTTAGGATCTCTGAGATTTGGTTGATAATTTTCACCCTCTATGATAGGGTTATTCACATATTTTTCAACGTTAATTCCATCGGAGCTGACTGCCAATGCTTGGTGCTGCTCATGGTCCGGGTTTTGACCTAGATGATTTACATTTCCAGTGTAGTACAGGTACATAGTATCATTTTCAATAAGAGCACTTCCAGAAAACACTCCAGATGAATCATAATCCTCATTAGGATACATTGCGATAGGAAGATGTTGCCAATGGAATAGATTTTGACTTTTTGCATGTCCCCAGTGCGCTATTCCAGGTTCAAGGCTGCTGTTCGGATTAAACTGATAAAAAAGGTGATACTCGTTATTGAAAACGCTAAATCCATTTGGGTCGTTCATCCATCCGTAAGGTGGAGCCAAATGATAACGCGGATAATATCGAAAATTATTCACACTTCCTTCAACGGCGTAAATCAAAAATAAACAACCAAATAGCTTTCGTACTTCAAACATGATGTTTCCTGACACGTCGCTTTGTTTCGCAATAACTATAAGATTGTCTCTTTCCGCAATTAGATCTCGAATAAATACTCTGAATGTCGTGCCGAACTAAACGTCTTATAATAATACCTATTGGAGTTGTAGATTGTTTCAAAGTAATAATGCACGTTTGTAGTTCCTCTACAGAGAGAAACAATTATTTTGTTGTATTTGTTTTCAGGTTTAAACAAAATTATATTGCTGTAATAGTTATTACGTTCGAGTGTGAATGTAAATGAAATTGCTTTTATTTTTAAACACGTGCAATTAAATGTGACGATGGTATGTTTCGAATGTTTTATGACTTGTTACTTTTTTCACGTTATTTTAATAATAATACCTTTAAAGTAAGCAATAGAAGCACCAATGATTGAAACAAAAATAACATTCATCATTTTGGAATTGTAATTTTTCAAATGTTTCAGGTCAAAGTTATTCAAAATTATCGAGTTGAAATTTGTTTGATCCTCTTTCCTAATAAGTACCAACCGGGCACTTACTTGCTTAGATTTGCAATGGTTACGTAAGGCCCAACTGCTCCACGCTTCGTCGCCTAATGTGGAGTTGCAGTTTGTAATATAGTAGTATTGTATGTACAACCCTTTGTATAGGAAAATCGCCTGATCTGATAAATCTATGTGGCCCGAAAACACGTCCCGCTAGCAGACTTAAGGTCGTAGCGCACTTATGCTCGTAAAAAACGCCTTTTTTTACTATGAACGGTACGGAACAGCAGCTATGAAACAGCCACTGACCATAGCGCATTGCCTCTTGTTTAGAAGTTTTTATTTAAATTGCACTGTTCGTATGTATCATCATCATCTAGGGTTGGTCTACTTCACACACAACTTGAGAACTTCTTCATATGTGTTTGCACGTACACTGACGATGTTTTCCTTCACTTATTTACAATTATATATAATAATATACTTATTAAACGTAAATATAAATTCAAAATTGAAAACACATTTTTCGACCATTTGTTGGTATTCCATTGAGCTCAAATTTTGCATACATGTTTAGTTTGGATGAATTATTTGCATGCTTAGCTTGTGACAAAGTTATAAATTCAATATGGCGGACGGCCCAAGATGTTATTTGTGTGCACTCCCATGATATGGATATCAAATGAAAGGGCTTGCTGAGAAGAATACGACAAAAGCGGGAGTGGTCTCCCCTTGACTTTATTGTATACCGGAAACAACTCAAAAGTTGATAGAAACTTTATATTTTGATGTCATACATGAATGTTAAATTATGGTCACCCATCCGAGTAAAGACCGCGCACTTGGTTGCTTAATTTTCGTGATCGACGACTCAAAAGTTGATAGAAACCTTGTATTTTGATGTTATACATGCATGTTAAATTTGGTTGCAATAAGTTAAATCATACTCGAGTTATCGTACTAACGCACAGACACACACACAAAAAAATTCCAAAAATGGGTTTTTTGGACTCTGACTCTCCAAAACGTGTAAATCCGTCAAAATCTCGAGGTCGACTTTTTTGACGATTACAAGATTTCCTCTATACGTATACGAGAAAGTAAAAAATAACTTTACTCTAAAACCAAAATGGCGGATCGCCTAAGATGACAACCTATTATTTTACTACTTACGGCTGCCTGTCTTGGAATAATCTCCTGCTTCCGTCGCCGTATTACGCGAACCGCCATTGGACGCGTCGTTAGTGAGAGACCAGATTTATCTTTAAACTTTTACATAATATTTTTTAATATTATCATGCTTATAATAAACTATTTTACAGGAGTTTCGATTTAAAAATATATATTCCAGTTTCCAATAACTTTGAGCTCGTTGGCATGATGTTCACAGCCAACCGTAACTTCGGCTCGACCATTTTTTAAACTCAACTCAAACTGCGGCCAAAAAACTGGGTATTTGGGCTGCAATAAAGTTAAACGATACTTCACGCCACAACAACTTTTGGCCTTAAATAAGGCACAGGTTCGATCTTGCATGGAGAATTGTTGCCATCTTTGGGACGGTTCAGCAAAATATCAAATTGCCGCTCTCGACTCGGTTGATCGCTGAGCCAGGAAACATATAGGTGATGATAGGCTAGTGCATCCTAATTTGCAAAGTTTGGCTCATCGTCGCAGAGTGGTCTGCCTGTTGGTATTTTATATGTTGTACTTTGGCAAGTGTGCTCTTGAGCTACATGAGCTTATTCCATCGTCTCCTTTTTACCATCGGGGGTCTAGACGGACTGCATGTTACCATCCCTACCTCGTACAAATTCATCAAGCGGTTTTCAATATCATTTGTTACGCTAAAGAGCCAGCGTACATTATTCCCAAATAGTTATAAACCTGCTTTATTTAAGCTTAGAGTGAATAGGCATCTTCTGGGTAAACTCGCTTCATCTTAGACTTCCTCTTGGCTCTCCAGCACAAAGTGTTGCCAAGAGTGAACCCATTTAAAGTAAAAAAAATAGGTTTCAACTATCTTAGAGCCTTAAGAGCAAACAAAATCAGATTAAATTAGTAATTTCATCTTTTATTTTCTGTGTAACTAAGAAGGTTAAATACTCTGTACCTAAAACTTAGTAACAGAAACAGAACAAAAAAAATAAAGTAATTTTATGTTTTAATATAACAAATGTTCTTTATTTACTATATTACATCACTCGAAAAATAACTCAATTTATCTTATAAGCAAGCTTATACTTTTCTAAACACTGTTTTCTTTATATTGTTGTTATTTGCCGTCTCGGCTGACCTAATTTTTCTGAATTCATCTCGCCTGTGCAAATTGGTCCACAGCTGCTCTGCTTTACGGGCAAACACGTCTTTTATTAAGTTCGTTTTCGAAGGAAAGCTAATATAAGAGGTGACTAGGTTAATATATTCTTGGAATAAGCACAATATTTTTCATACAGGCATTTGGAGTGTACCCTGATTGTCTTTTCCTCTTACCCGCTTATACCATTTCGTATAAGCTTAAGAGTTGATATTTCAACAATATATTTTTTGTTTAAGTTAGCTATCTATTAAACCAACAACGCCCTCAAGTGCGCGGCGGTGCCAGCTGGCACAGCGATGACGGTATCGGGAATACCCATGGTACCAGGGGTGGGAACAATCTCCGGGTGAGAAAGAGATTCAGTAAGACCGGAAAAACCTGGCACAAGATAGGGACCACGCAGTGAGATGGTATAAGATAAAAAAAATATTTTTAAATTAAAAAAAACCATCTTCAAAATAAATAACGGAGATTTTTTTTATCTCTTCACAGGGCGGCGTTCAAAAGAGCTGTAAAGAACAATCGTTAGGCGATTACGTCATCACCCCGCCGAGGGGTAGCATGTCGGCTTTTTGCTTTGTGTAACTTCCTTTGTTTATAAATACCACGCATGTGGTATATCTTTAGATTCCTAGATAAACTAACTAAAATCTAAGACTACTTTCAATAAAGAGCATTGTATAATGATTAATTTACAAGCATTTGAAACCAGGCATAAGGGTATTTCCGACTTTAATATGTCCTAAATTTGTTAAATATCAGCCAATACATCACAAACTACACTTTAAATTTAACAAATTAACTAAACATACCTAGAATCTGATAAATATAGCACATTGACAAACTAAATTTGATTAACTATCGTTTGATTTGACATAAACGACATTAAAACCGAGTTGCAAACTCGACGTTCGGCAGCGGTCATATTATGACACGTCACATTTTTAATTTTTCTTAAATGGAGTTATTTTTTATTGAGGCAAAGGTAACTTAAACTTCCATCCTAATTGTAAAATCACACGGTACAAACAACAATCGTAGAGTTGCCATATTATGGCACGCGCCCGAATAGTGTATGACAATCGATGCCATAATATGGCAGCCGCCGGCTAAAATCTAAATATTTTTTCAGGTCGGTCCCAAATATAAGTGACAGTGTTTATTCCAAGTATTGAGGTTGGCAAAAAACATTTATTTCTCCGTTTTTAGTTTTGAAGGCGGCTTTTTTTAGTCAAATAATTATTTTTTAGTGTTTTAAGTATAGATATTTTCAGGAAACTATCTCGTGGTCTTTTAGACACACAAGTGATAATATTACAATATCATCGATGTCAATTATATAGGCATTAAAATACTCGTGAGATGTTGATCAAATTTAAATGGGGTCACATGACAAGCTAGCTTCCAAAGGTCGAAAGAATGATCAAAATCGGTACACCCATTAAAGAGTTAAGAGGTAACAAACATAAAAAAACATACAGTTGAACTGAGAACCTCCTCCTTTTTTGAAGTCGGTTAAAAACATATAGTTAAACTGAGAACCTCCTCCTTTTTTGAAGTTGGTCAAACAGGTAGCTAGTCAGGCAGCTTTAAGCTCTTTTATTTGCAAAAATTTTTAGTGGTATCTTTCTGAGTACATTATGCGTTAAAACATTAATGCTGAATGCTCTATGTCTGTAAGTAGGTATATACCGCATCGCGTTTATTTCGCAATTGTAGCGTTAATTGTGTCAACGTGGTTACGTACTGACTATGATAGTCTGTAAAAGAGCTCAGCTGTCACGCGTTTTGTATACTAAAGACATGCTATAAGCGCTTGCATTTTATTTCAAAGAAAAACTTTATTAATGCAAATGCGCCTCAGCATTACGACTAGGTCGATACAAACACTGCCTCACGTTTCAGCCGCTTATACAAAAGTATTACAGACAACGTGATCAATATTTTGATGGGATTCATCGTTTCGATCAATCTGGTGAAAATCGTAGGGATCGAGTGCGACTCAACAGCTTTTCAACAGGTACGGTCGGTGTCATCATGTAGGCGTCCAACTTGACTAAAAAGGTGTCACGTACAGAAATTCAATTTTATTTAGACAATTAAAGTTATCATGACTTACCTTGTAAATTAAACCTTTATAACAAAAGAAATGATCGATCTTAACAAATTTTAAATAACTTGCGTGTTTAGATAATATCTAATAGACACTTTGACTGCTGGGATAAACTTCTTTCTTTCAAGTTTATCCCAGCAGTCAAAGTGTTCAAAATTTGTAAGCAAGTAAATCGATCAATGTAATAGATTTTTCTTTAGTAATAAAGGTCTAATAATTACGAGGCAATGTTTGATATAATGCGCTTTGCAAATGGCGGGGTGGACCACTCCGGTCAATTTTACCGCGAACGATAACGCAAAGGGAATTCTATACTACCAACGCACAAAGGGCAAAAAGACCGCGCCGCACGTGCCCGGCGGGCACTCGCGGCGTTAAATATCCGTGGCTGCGGGCAGTCGCGGGCATCGATGGACAAACCTGCCTGCCATTTTATCTGATTATCTTTTAATCGCTGTCGTGACATATTTCTCTAATAATTTGTATTGTCCTTTTTGTTCTCTCGAGTATAAATTGGTAAGAAGTTTTTATTATTTTATATGTTTTAATTTAAGTTGACATTGTTTTATTTTATTGGTAATTTCACTTCTGACAAAGATAGGTAGTTGATAAGTATTATTTTTTATTTTTCCTCGAATTGTATTTCCATCATTTCTGTGATTTCCATAATTTGTATCTCATTTTGATTTACGAATGTCTAACTCGAATGTCGGACTTTGTATCACGGAAAAGAATTCAGAAATAGATTTTTCCGATATATCATTTACCAAACAAAGCACACCATGTTTACGACGTATTGAATCAGACAAGCAATATAATATTATTTATTAGTATGGTAAATATTATTTAAAATATAGCTTAACAAAGTTCCAGTGAATATTGAAACTGTCACTATGACCTTCTTTCATTGCAAAATGCACCTACAGAGAACGTACTTAAATCGACCTTAGCGTGTAGAAGCCGTCGTAATTGTCTAGTTCATCAATAAACTGTTGTTTATCAATTTTGATGGTATTGTGGTGCATCTATAACTCATTCAGTAAACACACCCGTATTACAGGAATCTCTCAACTGTTATCTGTGTTTGAGTAGATATTCCAGCGAGGATTATTGTTTATGTTGATAGATTGCTTAGACTTTAATTACAATAGATTTTGGAGATGGCAGCGTCTGGGGAAACAAGAACCGGAGTTTCTCCGGACTTCTTGTTGTAATAAATAGCACGTATTGATAGACTCCATTTTCAAATCAATCTACCGTACACATTATTGTTACTAGATACATTTCACTTGAAATTGGCTAAATGCATAACCCGGGAAAGCCAACAATTTTATATACAAAGGTTATTTTACCTATGACGATGTCCTTGTAAAGTTTACTTAAAATTACATAATGATATTTTAAATATTTTAATTTGAAATAATAATTATTAAAATTATATAATGCAATTTTAATAATATTTGTTTTTTTAGCTGTACGGACAACTCAAGATTTATTGATAACTAGCTGACGCGCTACACGTCATTTCGTGTCGTTGTTAGTGAAAAAATGGAAACTACTTTTGAAGATGAAAACGATCCTATCCTATAGTAGAGGGACCAAATTAAACACATTTACAAAATCTGTGTTCTCGTTGCATAGCACCGGTTGTTTGTGTCACTTAACAGTATTATACTATTTATCCAAATATTACTAATTATGATTATATAACAGCTTTCATTATTTAACGCAAGCAATGTTGATAATAGATTGACATTGAACAAGCAAAAGTGTAACCCTACTATGGAAAAATCGTCTTCGTTTAAAGATTATTTATTGGTACGAACATAATTAAGTATAATAAAAATAATAAATCATTAAATGGTAAATACAGTATTTAGATACAAGAGCTACACTCACGTTATGCGGGAAAAATCGATTTATTACTTAATTAAATGGGTTAAGTGGCGACATGTTGATGAACTTCTTCTTTTAAAAAAAACTACTTATCCTTAAAAATAATACTTGGAGAGTCACTTTTTATCGCTTTGTATATGATTAATATATCTATACTAATAATAAAGCTGAAAAGTTTGTTTGTTTAGTTAATACCTAAGATCTCAGCAACTACTGACTCAAATTGAAAAATTCTTTTTGCGTTGGATAGTCCATTTATCGAGGAAGGCTATATAACATCACGGTACGTCCAATAGAAGCTGAGCATCAATGAAGAATGTTGCAAAAACGGGAAAAAAATATTTCTTTTCAAAGCTTTCACTGCGTGCGCTGCGTAAACGGTTAAAGTTACGGAAAAGTTATGAATGGCGGAATTGTTTTCCATTAAAATTTCTAAAGAAAAGTCCGCAACAGCATATGTCTATCTTTTAAGGTTGGCTCACTATAACCTTTCTTTTTGGTAATCAAATTTGTTTTAAAGTAATGCATTATCTGCGATGGTGTTTTTGTATGCATGATTATTATTCCTTTATTATTTGATTTCAATGAATATCTTAAGAGACATCAGAGTTTGAAATAAACGGAAAATAATAAATTTTGATTTGCAGAGCTTTTGTTGCGTGCGCTGCGTAAACGGTTAAAGTTACGCTAAAATCATGTATAACGGAATTATTTTCCTTTAAAAGTTCTAAAAACAAGTTACAGACAGCATTTATTTATCTCTTAAGGGTGACTCGCTATAACCTATTGTTGTTAATAAAATCAAATGAAGTCATGAACAATATTGTGCAAAATTAAATACTTGTGATAAATAATGTATTTATTTTGATAAGGAATAATATCATACATACAAAAACACCATCGCAGATGCAATATTTTGAAAAAAGTTGATTACCAAAAAGAAAGGTTATAGTAAGCCAACCTTAAAAGATAGACATATGCTGTCGCAGACTTCTCTTTAAAATTTTTAATGGAGAATAATTCCGTCATACGTAATTTTTACGTTACTTTAACCGTTTACGCAGCGCACGCAGTGAAATCTTTGAAAAGAAATATTTTTCTCCCGTTTTTGCAACATTCTTCATTGGTGCTCAGCTCCTATTGGACGTATCGTGATGTTATATAGCTTATAGCCTTCCTAGATAAATGGACTATCCAACGAAAAAAGAAGTTTTCAATTTGAGTCAGTAGTTGCTAAGATCTTAGGGTTCAACCAAACAAACAAACAAACTTTTCAGCTTTATTATTAGTATAAGTATAGACAAAAAAAACATTGCAGACTTCTTTCTAGCAATTTGTTTTCAATATCAATATTTGTAGTTCATACGAAATTTATTTCGAATATTAATAAAAGATGAATTGTTAACATTGTATTTTTAGTTTGTTACCTAATATAAAAATCTTAATTTCTACAAATCACAGACGTTATCTACTTTATGACATTTTAATACAGACTCATAATCTACTACCTCGAAAATTTAATATCTAGTTTTGGCCTTAACTCTCTGTCTATCAAGAGTTCTGAGGATAATATCGAATAGATTACAATTATGTTTGGATAACCGCATCATCCGATGAATGTATTTAGGATCTCAATCTTGGAATAACCGTTATTCCGGTTCATTGCTTTAAAGTCAAATTTAGGTGTCCAAATCGAAACAATGCGTGCTATCCATGGTACATTCTAAGTTTATTAGCTACTATTCTTGTTCAAGTAAAAGAAACTGAACAATGTTATTAATATATTTTGCAACAATGTTTTTACCAAAGACTTTTTTTGATTATCAACGCGTAAAGAACTATGGTGTTAAAATTGTTAACCAAAAACTAACTGAAGATAACCCGACATCTGTTTGGTAGAAAAATGAAAAAAGGTCTGTGTAATGGATCAATAGGACCCGGCGTGCGTGTTGATCGCCTTACATTGCGCGGTACGATTTGCAATTTTTTTAGTAACAAAAAAATAAAAATCGTTTCCCAGCAATTATTGTTTGAAATGTTTCTTATTTTAATGTATAGAATACATGGTTCTCGTTTGACTGTTTATGTCTTCTTTTCGCTGACAACTTTAGTCACTCACCCTACCCCATGGGGTTCTGGCAACCTTACTCACCAACAGAAACACCACACCCCAAAATGTAGTGTTATTTGACTGTGGTCTTCTGTAAGTGGAGGTACTACCCCAGATCGAGCTGCTCCAAATTCTAGGTTAGTCCGCTGTGCCCTATCTCGATTACTTAAAACAGGATATTATACAATTTTTTAATTAATACTTGTTATTTGAGTTCGCCTAAGCTACTTACTTTTGAAAAAGCTACATACATGTAAATTAAATAACCAACACCCTGAATACATGTGGTTTGGGATCGGCTTCTAAGTTGATTTCAATATTATTTCTTTTTGAAAAAAAAAAACAAAAGTACCCAGAAAATGTTGTGTGTGTGTTTCTGGGTACTTTCTTTTTGCTTTTTAGGGTTCCGTACCTCAAAAGGAAAAAACGGAACCCTTATAGGATCACTTTGTTGTCCGTCTGTCTGTCTGTCTGTCAAGACCCTTTATCTCAAGAACGCGTGGACATATCAAGCTGAAATTCACATGAAATACTCAGGTCTATTGTCCCTTTAAGCTGTGAAAATATCAAACTTCTAAGCCAAGCCAATCAAAAGATACAGCCGATTATGTCGATATTTTCAACAAATTTCCGACACTCGCAAAGGAATCAAAACCTATAGGATACTTCCCGTAAACTCAGAATCTTGAAATTTGGCATGAAGCATTGTCATATAATGCAAATATAGGAAAAATTGCGAAAATTACATTTTTTTAGTTATATAATATAATAAAAATATTTTAATAAAATGAAACTTATTACCTTATTTCTCACGAACGAATAAAGGTATCAAATTGAAATTTATACCAAATACCAAGGTCTATTGTCCCTTTAAGTAGTGAAAAAATCAAACTTCTAAGTTAACGCGATCAAAAGATACAGCAGTTTATACCGACACCTTAGACGAATTTCCGTCACACGCTTGGGAATCAAAACCTACAAGGTAACGATATCTAGTAAGTAATTTGATTTAATACGTCATAAATTGTAAACCGCTACGTTTGTACGGCGGAACCCTCGGTGTGCGAGTCCGACTCGCACTTGTTTTTTAATGGTTTTTTAAAAAAAATATTGAAATCAACTCAGAAACCGATCCCAAACTATCTATATTCAGGATGTTGGTTATTTAATTTACATATAATATATACTGGGTGTAAAAGACATGAACAGTCAAACGAGAACCATGTATTCTTTACATCAAAATAAGACATATTTCAAAAAAAATATTGCTGGGAATTGATTTTTATTTTTTGGTGTTAAAAAAAATTGCAAATTGTACCGCGCAATGTAAAGGGCTCAACTCGCACGCAACTCGCAAAACCGCGATTATTTTGCCAGACGGCGGCCCCGTTCGTTAGTGTCCGTGCGCATCGAGTGAGCTACATTGAACGCTAACGTTTTGAAGCCATTTTTTGTTATGAAATACTAAAAAAAAGATAATGTTTCTGTGGACAATAATTAAGAAATAACGTATAGAATACATTTTTATAAAAAAATATGACTTTGACCTTCAATAAAATCGTAACTATCAATTTCCCAGGTATGGTTTTAAGGAAAAAAAATGTTATAATGGTGAGCAGAATACATGGTTCCCGTTTGACTGTTCATGTCAGTATGCTTTTAACTCCTTGCAACCAAATTTAACGTGCAAGCATGACATTAAAATATAAGGTTTCTATTAACATTTGACCACTCCAACGAATTAGGAAGACCACTCCCGATTTTCCATAATATGTTTACTTTGAACTGGTTGATTTTGGTACAATAAAGAAATATTATACTCTATTATATACCTATATCGGGGCATGACTGACCAAATGACATGACATGCAGTCGAATTTCATGATCTGGCCCATTATACAATTCATATTCAAAATTACACAAAGCTACTGTTTCGCTTGTGAATATAAAATAAAATTATGTGTTTGGTTGAATGCTCTTTTCATTGTACCTATTATGCAGCTACCGTATCTAACAATATGCAACGATATCATTTAGCACTGCCATTTCACATGCCAAATTTCATGTAAAATCAGTGCACTCTCTCAATTGACTTGGTCCCTAATGAAGTTTACCGCTATGCTGTATTTACATTACATCTGATTCGGAGAGTTTTAACAGTCAAATTATTTACACAAAGACGTAATTTAGAATAATTTTGACTTAGCTGCTTTTTAGCAGCGAACAAAATTATTAGTAATGAATATCAGAGACCTTTGAATATCAGAGACCAATTCACGTCATTTTCCCCGGATAGGCAGGAAGCGTTTTTTTCTACTTACTACGGCCCTGGCATATTTCATTCTACTCTCAACATAAGTCTTAATATTTGCTCTGCCATTTCAAGTACTCTTGACATGGCCTTTTTTATAAACGTTTTCGATTCGATAAATGTTTGCCTAGGTCTTACGTATTATAGCCTAAGAGCCAGTGGAAGGCTACCTGTATGTATTTGACCAGACTTGGGGTTTTGTACAGTGAGGCCCCTATACCTACCATATATGAGATGGGGGTTCACTAAGCCCCAAGTGGTGGACACGGCGCGCGCTCAAGCAAGACAGGTATCGATTTTTGGCGAATTTTTAATGCATTTGACGACGTCTGCCGTTTTTAAAATTTGATAATATATTATTATTATTATCTAAAAACAACAATGGCAGACCATTATCGCGCGGTTAACATTGTGGCAGACAGTTTTGAAAGTGCTGAAAAAAATTAAATTTTGAATTTATTTGAAGAGATCTGCCATTGATATATTTTATTTATTAGGGTCTTGAAAACTTATATTCATCACGGCAGACGACTTCATTGAGTACACACATCAGCAGACAACAAAATCTTTGCTACTATCCGGTCAGATGTATGTGTATTACGTTCCCTATTTTACATCAATATGATTTACTTTATCACTGTGATTAACTAAAATTGATAAGTTTGATGATTAATAAGTTTGATGATAAAAAAGTTAGTATATTTTGGAAGAATTTTAGTTAAAAATTGATAAGTTTGATGATTAATAAGTTTGATGATAAAAAAGTTAGTATATTTTGGAAGAATCTCAAATATTAAGGTATATTGCAGATAACAAATAATTTTATTCAAATGGTTCGAAGGTGATCAACTTCCAACTTCTGTGAGCGACTAAATCACCCAAGTCCATGGTAAGTTCATAATAACCAAATTTAATCGAATATATTCGGATCACTTTACAAATTATTTTTATTTTGAAATTATTTTTTTACAGATTCCGATTCTATGGATGATGAAGACGAGTCACACCACGACGACCATGATTCCGATGACGATGAATAAAGATTTAAATAAGTAAAAAAAACATATTTTTTTTTTATTGCATGCACGTTTCATATTTTGTTATTCATTTTTTTTAATTATGTCTTAAATAAATAAAAAGAAGAAAATTAAATAAATATTTGAATAATTATTTGTTATCTGCAATATACCTTAATATTTGAGATTCTTCCAAAATATACTAACTTTTTTATCATCAAACTTATCAATTTTAGTTAATCACAGTGATAAAGTAAATCATATTGATGTAAAATAGGGAACGTAATACACATACATCTGACCGGATAGTAGCAAAGATTTTGTTGTCTGCTGATGTGTGTACTCAATGAAGTCGTCTGCCGTGATGAATATAAGTTTTCAAGACCCTAATAAATAAAATATATCAATGGCAGATCTCTTCAAATAAATTCAAAATTTAATTTTTTTCAGCACTTTCAAAACTGTCTGCCACAATGTTAACCGCGCGATAATGGTCTGCCATTGTTGTTTTTAGATAATAATAATAATATATTATTAAAATTTAAAAACGGCAGACGTCGTCAAATGCATTAAAAATTCGCCAAAAATCGATACCTGTCTTGCTTGAGCGCGCGCCGTGTCCACCACTTGGGGCTTAGTGAACCCCCATCTCATATATGGTAGGTATAGGGGCGTCACTGTACAAAACCCCAAGTCTGGTCAAATACATACAGGTAGCCTTCCACTGGCTCTTAGGCTATTATGTTATCTCTGGTCTTGCTAAGACGTAAAACACTGTTATTATATTTTGAGGAATTTCGAAAGTGAATTTAGATGGGGGACGAGAAAGAGCCAGCTGAACATTTGTCTATCAAAAACGCTTAGAAATAAAGCAGATAAGTTGATTCACAAAATATGACATAACTTTCATGTGAAAAATCTGGTCAATTATTAAGCTTAAATTTTTCCAAAGTTAGCCGCTTGGTAAACATATTTAATAGGAATCTTCATATTTATAAGCAGTAACAACCGAAAAGACTCCTACTAATATTATGAGGATGAAAGTTTGTATGGATGGATGTTTGTTATTTTTTCACGGAAATACTACTGAATGGATTTTAATCATTTACAAAATATAGCTCATACATTAAAATAACATACAGGCTATAATTTGTTAAACTAAAGCTAGTCGATAATAAGATGAGATTTTGAGGTTGAACACGCAATGATAAAAGGTCGTAATCTTTGAATAAATAAAAAACCTTTTAGTAATATAATAAAGGTACAAGCTTGAAAAATTTACAACATAAAATTTTGAAAAAAAAAAATATCCTGTCATGATCGAGCAGTTATAGTGCGATCTAAAAATATATTCAACTGTTTTAAGTTCCTCAAATAGATTACCAAAACATATTGGAAACTTTTCATTACCTATTCAAATCAGTAATATATAATTATGTCCTTACTGTAAGCCTGAAACTATTTGAAATATCCTTGTTTTGTTTGAAAGGACATACCTACTTTAATTTTACATGAATCGGTTCAGTTTTTTTAATCGTGAAAATACGCAGCCGCATTATGGATTTTTCCAACTTTTCTAATTTTATGCATTGATATCTTGATTATGATGATATATCTTTGATTAACTTCGAAAGTTGTCAAACAATTTCGAATATTATTTTTTTGGACTAAAAACCAAAGTCTCGAAATAGTTTTCTGAAAATTTTACAGTATCAAACCTGTAGAGTTATTTTATTATTCTGAAAATAACAGAAAATATCCTGACCTAACTTTAATCATCGATACCTTTGAGTTATAAACCGATTTTGATAGCTCTGCAACTTATCTATTTATACCACTAAACAGCAAAATAGAAATTTTTTTTAACTAAAAAAAACCGCCTTCAAAATTAAAAAAGGAGAAATAAAAGTTTTACATATTATATTTAAAACATTCTACAAATAGACAGGATAGAAACTTTCAGTGGGCAGTTAGGGGAAGTGTACACGAAAATGATCTTAAGAGATACTCTTCACTTAGCAAAGTCCATTTAAATAAAGAGCTTTTTCATTTCATTTCATTTCAGTCCACAGGTATACTTGCAAAGTCGACGTTGAACAAATGATTTTTGATTTTGAAAGAGATTATCCATAATTTTTATGTGATTTTGATCACATATTCTTAAAAAAATGTACAGTCGGCAAAAAATGGCAATTTATTACAAAAAAAAATATTGATGCAAACCGATCCTGTAGGCCGAAATAGAGTCACATTCTATTAGCGGTTTCTATAATTGAAAATATAAGAATGTGAGCAACTGACACTTGCGCTGGATATATCACGTGACTCTATTAAGAAAAATGGGAGATATAGGAGAGTTTGCGCCTAGCACTGTTCTACGAAATGGACGAGAAAAGGGTTCGATTTGCTTGCGGAGAATTCGCGAAAGAACGTGGATGAAGATCTTACTCAACATAGCTGGGCATTGCAGCTGATTGCTTTTAATTTAGTAGAAGAAGGATAGGTCTAGTATATCCGTGTGGCTATCCAGGCTCTGCGTGTTGAGGAGTTCTAGCATGTCTTTCTAGGGCAATAATCTTTTACTCCTGAATTGAGAGACGATTACGTGCCTCACTATTCCTTTTTGAATTCGTTCAATTCGTAGTATGTGGGTAGGGTAATGAGGTCGCGAAACTACACTGCCATATTCCAAAATAGATCTCACCAAACTGTTGAATAAAGTGATTTTAGTGGGTGGTTCACTAAACCCTTGTACTTCTGATAACGAACCTTTTTTTGGAAATCCATTTACGGACCATACCGCAAGCTGGCTGGGCGTACGACGTGTGCGGTCCTACTCCTCTTAAACCCACCGGTACCCTCCTAAGCCCTTATGTGGGGCGTTTTGGGATCGGCGCACCTATTGGGCGCCATTTCACCAAAACGCCTCCGGGCCAGCCCGGTCCAACAGCGACGCGCCTCAGGGGGATTACGCTAGGGTACTAGGCAATCCTCAGACGGGGTGGCCTGTGCCGACTGGCACCAAGGGCGCGCGGCGGCCAAGCCACGCTTGACCAGACCACCTTAGTGCCGACGAAGACCAGCAGGCGCAGTCGCCGGCCTTCTTCGACCCACCCGTCTAGTCTGATAACAAACCCTAACAATTTTGATGCTCTTTTTGCAATGTTACAATTAATAAAGATTTATATAGATAAATTATATTCTATTTATCTAATTTTTCATCCACTTTGACCTTTTGGGTGTTTGTCCTCTTAGGAAATATTAATAAGGAAACAAGAATCAAAAACCTGTTTCGGTAAATCCTATCCTGTTGAATTAAGATAATAAAAATGTGAAAGTTTAGTTGTTTGTCTGTCAATCATGCAGTCTAATCTGATATAAATTTGTACCTAAGAACCATCTAGCTCACGTCACCTTTCAAACCAAAAAACTAGATCAAATATTTGTCTATTTATTGGAGATACAATGCCACAGACATATACAAAGAGACGTCAAACTTATATCGCCCTTCTTTTTGCTGATTGTGATAATTACTCAAATACATACATAGGCACCTACATGCAAATAGATTTATATATACATATAGGATTTGCAACAAATTTTAATTCAATGAGTTGGCTTGTCTTTTTTGTATAAAATGGTTAAAAGGTAAATGATTCCATTCCACCTGATGGTAAGCAAAAAGGAGTAATTCTCTTCGTATTACTATATACAGGGTGGATTTTTGAGATGGGATTTGAAGGGCAGGTACACAAACTTTTATAGTCACAGGAATACTTTGATAGGCAACCATCCATAACTTTTTAAGATATTCTGATCTGCGTTCACAGATTTTGGAAAAAAGTTACAGTCTCAAAAAAATGCTAAGATAGCAAAAAAAATTCTTTATGCCTATCGATCCCATTTCATGTAGGAATCAAAAGACTTTATGGGACCATTTAAGGTATGAGTACTAAAAATGACAAAAACTTTATGAACGAACCACTTTCTTCTAGGATCTTCAAAAGGTTTTTAATTACCTTGCTTGTTGGTATATCTCTAGCTGGGTGCTTATTCGCGTACCTACCATATTAAAGCAGCTGTAACGTTTTTATTACTTACAAAATATGCTTTAATTAAGTTTAAAAATTCGCGATTAGAAGACACGTTTGATATTTAATTTTGAATTTTATCAGCGCAAACAAAAGAATGACGTAAAAAATTTTAATTGAATTCGAAGTTTAAAAGTATTAAGTTCATTTTACTATACATTTTTTCAGCCAGTCCTAGCCACAAGAAAAGTTTGACCAGTGTAGTTCAGATAATTAGATATGTTTGCGTTTGTTTAAATGCTAAAAAGATTTAATTTATTTTTTATCTAAATTACTGTTCCCATAAAAGCATGAAATAGGATTCATAGAGACACCGTAAAAAATGGGATCCGAGGATTTTCCATACATAATGTATGAAAAATTTTTTTTGGCTATTTCTGTCATTTCTATTACTCATACCTTAAATATTCCATAGAGTTTTTTGATCTCTGTATGAAACAGGATGATAGGCATAAAAAAATTAATTACATTTCTTGATTTTGCGACTAAGAATAGACTTGCCATACTTCTTATTTCGCGTTGGGATGGTTGGACTCTGACGAGACCTGCTTATGAACTTTATATTTCGACATCAGCCACGATGGAAGTCATGGCTGCTTAACGTGACTCCGAAACTGTGAGGAAAACCGAGTTGAAAAATTTTCAGTCACCCATCCGAGTATCGACGATGCAATTGGTAGCTTCGCTTTTAAGAAGAACGCCCGACTGTAGCGCCATCTACCTCCTCAGAAAGCAAAGACATTTTATCCCTGTAGTATGTTTCTGTTGAATTCATTTACTGCTTTGTGGGAAAACAACATACAAGCGAGCGAGACCGCGGAGAAATCTAGTATTAAAGTATTTACAACTTCAGCTCACTTTAATAATATCAAATTACGTTTTTCATTTCTCATACTCGGAAATTAGTGATTTATTAAAAGCACTTTGTTATTAAGGCGGAGAAAAAAATGATTATACCTTGAAATAGGTACTTGTGTGTGTACAAACAACTAAAGCGCTTTGAAACATTGAGGTTGGCGACTCAATTCCTCCCAACGCAAAAAAAATCCAACGGCCAACACAAGGCGCAATATAATGCTGACCTCAATGCCAGCCCAATAGCCAACATAATGCTCACTATGCATATTATCCAACCAGTATTTATGACGTAGAAAATCCATTGACGTACCATACCTAATCCTATATCTTTCATTCTTTCTAAAAACCGCCAGTACCCTATTAAGCCCTTATACCCTATTAAGCCATTTCACTAAAAAGTCCTATTACCTATTACCCAACCTAAAGCTCGACGGAATACTTGACTTACTTACAAAATAAATCTATTTTATTTTCTATTATACACCAAATGAAAAGTGAAGTGTTCACGAACACAGATAAAGGTCAATCATTCCATACTCGGATTTATAGCCTTTCTCGCTTAAAACGCTGTTCCTCTTTATTCCATCCCAGCATTGTTTAGGAATCTTAGAACTGTTTATTTTCTGATCTTTTTTTCAACTACTGGCATCTTTTCTGTTTGTTTTCTGAAGTTTTTTTTTTCAAATATCTGCATATTCACCGAATGAGAATCAACATTATTTTTGACTGTTACATGACTATTCAGGAGTCCCACATAAGCATGTACAGGCATCAACGGGCATGCGTAGAACTTCCAAAGGCTCGCGGCACAGTTGCTACACAGCGCTCCCGACGGATACTTGGACCATTATCGTTTGCGTCCAAAACTTTTCGTAAGTCTGTGAATTCGGAAAAAGTTGCAAATCTCACTTGCTCTTTTAATTAGTGTAATATACTGTTTCGATATAAATTAATAAGTGAACTTTCTAGTGTTGTACTAAAATTAAGTGTCTGTTAATTACTAATCTGAATTTATAAGTGTAAATGTGTAATTGAAAACTTTCGTGTAATATAAAAAGTAGTGTTAAGAGGAAATTATATTGTGGAAAATGGATATAGAAATAATCGTACAATGTTTGTGTATGACGTTTAACTGTTGAAAGTTATTAATTGCTGAAAAGTTTTGGTAAGTTATTGCGAACATTTGACTAATATTTAAAAGGAATTAATAATCATTTATATTATATGCCAACTGATATTAACTAGGTACTAAAATTAATTATGGACTAATATTTTATTTTATCAATTTAGAATCGATCACGCATTACCTATCCTTTTATAATGGGACAATGTTCCTATTATACCAAAGAAGTTTTATTAAAAATTATCTATAGTAAATAGCTTTGTAACTGTTAGTTTATCTTAATTAGAAAAAAAACTTTGACTTTATTTGACAGAAAAATAAAAATGTCACAGTTTACAGCAATTTTATTGGGTCATGTCCACAAAATATCATTTTTTATTTCTACGACCTATCTACGACTGAGCTTTCGCACTGTTAAACTCTTCATCATCAATCATAGTCTATGTATAGGAGTGATTTAAATTATTAATGAAGTGTATTAGTCTTGTAAGTCTAGGTCATTATGTCAAATCCAGTCCTAGACCAAGATTGGTCATCTAATGAAAAAAGTTTTATTACGTGCGTTCATGTTTGCAAATCATGAGAAAGTTTGACTCGATTTTACGGCTGAGGGAATGGTTTTAATATCTGGTTTTCTATTTGATATTTCGTAATACATTATGTTTGAAGTTTTTTTTATTTAACAACTAGCTGCCCGCCCCAGCTTCGCATGGGTGGTGTACCTAATGAAAAAATGAGAATAATACGGTTCAAATCATCAATAATATAGTACAATCTATCACTAATATCACCTTTATATTATTATGTATTAGTAACTTCTTTTGTTAATCATAGTAATGGGGCTGTCTGTTAGTCATATTGCGGTTTAAAATGACGGAAATGGAAAAAAAAAAAAAATTCCGGTTTTTACGTCTTCTTTCGTAGAGTTTTTTGAAAATTATTTTTATACAAATCTTTTTCTGATGATAAAAACCACAGATATATCAATCTAAGGAGATCGGTCGAATCGCCGAGTTCATAGGAAGACAGAGTGTCGCAATCAGCGGCCGTACTACATAACATGTTCTAGTGGAGCATGCCGTAATATACACTATTCATTGCGCGCGTCTTAAGGACTGCGAAGCGACGAAAGTTAAGCACAGCCGCAAAGGAGATCGGGCAAATCGCTGAGTTACGTATTCACTTGACTTTATCGGAAGGCGAAGTGGCGGAAATGTATGCCCACAGGGCATACACTTGTTGTAATTTAAACGCCGGCTTGGCCTATCTCCTTGTATTATTAAATCTGTGATGAAAACACAACAAAAAAAGAATTATCCCATTTGGTGCAGTGGTTTTAAAGCTATGCATGCGAGTACATACATTTTGGTAATTAATTTTTACTTAAAAAGACATAACCGAGGTTTAATTTGATGTGGGTCGGTAATATTTCATAACTACTTTATTATTTATTTATTTTACTTTATTATATATTAGACACTTGTATAGATAGTATGTTCGCAAGAGCGGATAATGAAGGTCACAACCCTTTTTGGAAAATATCGGTTTGACTCTGAAGCATATTTTATTGATATATTTCGTAAGATAATAATAATAATCGGACAGTGTTTTATTGACGCGCAATATTTATACACATAAAGCAATTAACGTGGATTGATTTTTACGTTTGACGCAGCGGCAATCATTACGTGAGACGAAATGCGTTTACCTTACCACACAGTGAATCTCGCAGTTATTTTTCCGCAGCAAACGCTGCGGAAAACCCAGTGCGATTGACACGTATTTTAATACATATACAGCAATAATAATTGCCGTTGAATGTTTTTTATATATGACGCAGCGGCAAGCAGTATGAAAAAAAGAATGGCGCTTGCCGCAACTGTCTTCCACAGCGTATGCCGCAAAATTCTACCTCGCCCAAGTTATCAAACACACACAAGTAGTGTAGTGTTGTCCGCATGAAATAAGTTGGCTCTATAATTTTTTAATGCCAAATACAATGCGCTTCACGCAACATAACGAACTCTAAAAATAATGGCGTCTCTATATGGCGCACACGCGGCAAACGTATTGCGTCTTCCTCAGCGTAAGAGCCTACATAAGGGCCCAGACCTACCGGTCGTTCGGTTCTACCTAGAAAAGTTCATCGTCACACACTCACCGGTGGTCGGGCTTTCTTATTCGGCGCTAAGTCGTAATCTAGCGCTTACCAAGAGAGGTACTCGTATACCTTAGTAATAATACGTAGAAAGTCGTAATGGACGCTGATGAACTCATTTGCTTTGCCTTACTGCTTATGACACACACTTAACTCTCAATCTCATAAACTACCAAGGTGATTTTGATGAAACTTGCACAGGTTCCTAAGTTGACGATACCTAGTCTAACTAAAGAGGATTATTACTTGCAATCTGACTTATACATAGTGTTTGGTACATGGGGTGTCAAGCGGGCACCTATTCATGCTTACACTTATATACTTTGGTGATGGACCGCGGTCCCCGGGCATACAACACCTTGCCCGGCGGAAGTACTTCCCTTTGGACTTCCTACAGAGTCAACGCTCCAATGCCTAGCTACCGGCGTACTGACTGAATGAAGCCAAATTGAGGCCAGTGCCGTTGAAAACGGGCTGTCTGTGCCGATATACGAAGCTAGTACGTAACGTCCTCATCTTTCTTACCGGCCAGAATGATAGCGCGGCCACATCGGCCCGTTGCTTGCTTAACGGGCGTTCTTTCCGTTTCACACCGGTAGGTGTGTGATGGGTGGTACATTTTGTGTTGCATTCTTGCCTTCCGGTTATAAATACAATGTGCATGTACCAGTATATCACACAGTCGTGCGTCATACGGCGTTTTAGACAGTAAATTAACCATTATGATTTTGTAATTTTTCAAAACACTGCATTTGCGCATAATTTGTTGAGTTTAGCGAGTTCTTTGCATTGCTTCTAATTTTCAAAGCGAACATAGTAGAGAAACTTTTTTTATTTTCTGCAAATAGAGTCAAACGATTATTATCTGTAAATTATTACTTACATAGTGCACACACCTAAATGGCCTTTATTTTTAATTTTCTATCCTAACGTAACGTGGTTTGTGGAACTACAAGTCGCACTACCGATTCATAGATAAACTCCGAATGTTTTTTTTTTTATAAAAGATAATCATAAATTTATGATATGTTTACTTATATAAATGTGTGTATATTTAATTACTTAACCAATCATATAATACTTTGATATTTGAATGTTGTTCGTGTGATGAACGGTGGTGTGTTTACAAATGAATGATGGTCGCACAAAGAATTCTATCAAAATAGAATACTGTAAAAATTTTTAGGTACAGCAATTAAACTCCGTAACAGACATAATTCAAGTGGTTTACCCTTGATTGGTATAACAACGTTTAGACGAAAATCGATTCAGCTAATTTTAGTTACAATAAAGTCATTTCGCATAATTATTTATTTGCCATAATATTGTCATTTCACCGAATTTTCAAATGCACTAATTTTATTTAACCTAATGTTTAACTAGACTAATTATGATGCTAGACTAATATTGATTGATGATGATGGTCAAAAGATCGTATCGAATATTCACTTCAGTAATAATTTAGTGAAAACGCCCTAAAGTCGCTTCTGGCACTCGCCGGCCGCTGCGCGGCACGCTCGCTTCGCTCGCTCGTGCTCGTCTCTGTGTTCAAGTCAACCTAACTCGCTCGTCGCTTCGCTCCTCGCTAACCTATTGTTCCATTGGACATTCGATGAAATGAAAATTATACCACCTGAACAATACATCAAATGAACATTATACTTTTTGATCAATAGCGCAAATGTTGTTATCGCAAATGAACATTCGATGAAATGAAACGCGAGGGATTTAAAGTACGTCGCTCGAACATTAGAATAGTGTTGCTCCCGAAGTGGACACCCTACTTTTTATCAACTTCTATGAGAAAATAAGTAAATACAACTATGAAAATTTAAGAAAAACAGGTAGGCTACGTTTTATTCTCACTACTCGAGTAAGACACAGTATCTTTTTATAAGACTAAATAAAATCCAAGTTAAATTTAAGTAAGCAATTATGATCAAAAGCGGGATGTTGTTTCTTTCAGAAACTTTTTTTTATTTGGCAAACACTCGGTAAGTTTCGACAGGCTGTGGCTTGTTCATAAAATGTTCGTGATTCGTCCGTGATTGATCTCTTTAGTTATTGGAACTTTTACTAACAATATCCACATTCTAAATTCAAATCACTCTTAATCCCTGTGAATTTAGAACAAACTATTATAGCGTTTTTCGAATAGACGTGGGTAAATTTGAAAACAAGTCTTATATTAATATTTGTAACAAACGTAGATTGGCCCTTCGAAGAGATTGTTCATTCATAGAAAATACGTTACTTAATTTCCCGTACAGTAAGTATTCGCGTTCTGTCAAGGTTTCCAGATTTAGCGTTTCGGCACCATTGACAGCGTATAAGTATAAAACGTCTGTTTCTGGTCGGCCATACCTATCCTATACCTACCCGTTTTCGTCGGTATTTTATAGACTGCATTTCGGGAAGAATCCTCTTGAGTTAGGTACACGAGCTTAATTAATTAATTCCTTTTAATAATCCCCCGATTAGACCTCCGTCTAGCTGGATGGACTGTGACATACCACCTTTACCTCGTACAAATTCCATCTCTGCGTACTAAGCGGTTATTGTCATTATTTATGCGCACCGCCAGAGTGGAATTCCTTTTGGTCTCTATATTTCCAAATAGTTTTAACCCTACCCTTTAATTTATAAATTGGTCTAGCCTGGTGAAGGCTGGCAGCCCGTCACTATTGGAGGCACTGCATGGCCCATACGGCCAAATGTAACTTTTATTACACAGAACGCTATGCTCAACTCCTTTACGAGCGCGATTATATCTACCGAAATAACTCTATTATACCTTATGGCAAGCAGGAGTGGATTCCAAATGCAAAATTTGCTTGCTACTTCTTCTTCTTTTAAATAAATGGCGATCACATAAAGATTACACATTTCGCCAATGTCAAGTGAAAATGTACTTAAAGTAACAGACAATTGTGACAATCTACCGATTGAGAACGAGAACTAGGGAGAAACTCAATTTGCTTGCTAATTCGAGAGTTAAGCCGCCGCGCTTGCGACCCTCGTCTTCATCATTTTTGATTCGTTACAATATAACAAAATTGTTATATTTTTGCTATGGATTTTCAAGTGCTACTTTTTATTTCAATAATTATTTTAAAACTGTTGTTTGTTTGTTTATTTTATACAACGTGAGTAATAAATGACTGACAGTCTAGGAACTTTAAAATCATATTACGTTGTCAGCTTACAAATTTCTTAAATGGAATTTTAATTGCTAAGAACGGTGCGGTCCGAAAGCTGCTCCCGGTGTGCTCGTCAGGAGGACGCGCCAGGTCGAGCAGCCGTCGGTGGAGGAGTGGCTGCTGGCCACCAATTGGTGCAAGAACTGCCTAGACGGGCAGCGTTGGGACGGTCTTGGTGTAGTAGCGCTCATGTGCCCAGATCCCGTAATAGCGCACTGAAGGTCAGGCCGGGGAGGATGTTTAGTGGGTATGGAGGGAACGTGTTTACCTCGAGTCCCACATATCTCCTGCGGCTAACATCACCCCACAGGGACGATGCGTAAATGCATTTGACCTCTCCGTTAAAAAAAAAGTGGTATACCCATATCTATCTAGGGTCGTCTGGGTAGGTACCGCTTTTCTTATTTCTGTCGTGAAGCAGTTCGCTGTGTTTCGGATCGAAGGGAAAGGTAGCCAGTGTAATTACTATACACGGAAGACATAATTATTATCATAGTCCCTAGGATGGCAACGTACTTGCAACGTTAAGTGCATTTAATTAACCTTTTGCATAATTTACCCTTAATATTGCGCAAGTGTCTATAGGTGACGGTAAACATTTAACACCAGGTGGGCCGCAAGCTTGTTAATCATTTCGTAATATTAAAAAAACAATTCGTTTGAAATAATAATAAAAACCACATTGTATTGGGATCGATCTATCATTACAGACAGGACCATTGTAGCTAATAAGCCTGATATTGTATTGATAGATCGATCAAATAAATTTACGTTTAGTAAACATAGACACATTTGTTTGAACTTCCATACGAACTTTCATGTCCCATTTCATCCCCATGTGAGATGAAATTTCAAAAAATTAGAAAGAACACACTCATTTATTTCTTATCAAGTGCCTAAAATCAAAGTTTCATTGATTTCAAAATTTGTCACCTCTGACCTTCACCCTTTTGGTTGAACTCTGTGAAACCTGTAATAAGTATTTAATCATTTATCGACAGGAGTACTCCTGTGAAGTTTCAAATAAAATAGTCTAAGTAATCTTACTTCCCCATACAAATTTTGGAACCCGTATCACAACCTTAGGTATTGAACTTTAAGATATCCTTTATTAGTGAACCCTAGACGCTTACTTAAGGAACCTACGTTCTTAATTTGGAATATAAGAATAGACTCTATACCTCTATGCTATCTATATAGATTAGGTTTACTTATAGGTAACTATTTATCGATTACTGTATATTTTGGTCCGTTCTCTAATATTCATAACACTAGTTCTTAATGATATTTAAATTGGGTTAGATAATTGTTGTGAAAGTGAACTTGGATGTTCTTTCACCATTGTTCATTAAAAAATTCTTTCCACGATAAACCAATTATTTTAAAAATACATATTTTTCGTACACTGTTATTATTTCTGAAAGTTGTTTATGTAATGGATAGCTTATGAGTGGTTCCCCTTCGGTTGGTCAACAGTTATTAAACAAATTTACAGATGACAAGCAACGAAATTCAAAGTGATCATTTCGCAAACCAACGTTCGATTTATTTATGTTTCACAAACTTTACATCTCACCAAGTAATTGTTTCATATATTGTCATTTTGCAAAAGAACTTTAGTCAATTTTTCCTAACACAAATACGTTAAACGACAAAGATCTATTGACCAATTTTTCTTTAATAATATGGTTACTTGGTCTAAAGACATTAGGCAATTTATGGTATGGCACCGTATCATTTCTTAACTTTTCACACTAAAAACATAACGATTGACCAATTTTTCTTTAATAAAATGGTAACTTAGTCTAAAGACGTTAGGCAATTTATGGTATGGCACCGTATCATTTCTTTTACTTAGGAACTTTTCATACTAAAAACATAAGAATTATAAAAACACAAAGAAATTGTTCAATAATAGTTTATGGGTGCCATTCGGTTCGCCTAAAAATTTTGCGATTGCTTCTTGTATTCTTGCTTGCTACATGGATGCTTGCATTGCATGATGTATGCATGCTTGCATGCATTGCATAGTGCATGCATGCTTGCATTGCATGCTGTATGAATAATTGGATTGCATGCTGTATGCCTGCCTGCGAGATGCTTGCCGGGGGGTGCAGGGGGCCCCCCTGCTCGGGGGGGTCGGGGGGCCTGAGGCCCCCCGCTATAAAGAAAAACCATAAGTACGAAAATAAACCTAGGTTAGGTTAGGTTAGACTTGTGACCACGCATAGCGGAGCGAGCGAAGCGAGCGGAGCATTGTATTGCTTGCTGCATGCTTGCTTGCATGCTGCATGCTTGCTTGCATGCTGCATGCTTGCTTGCATGCTGCATGCTTGCTTGCATGCTTGCTTGCATATCGTTTTCTGGGTTAGGTTGACATGAAAACAGCGCACAAGCCGAGCAAGAGAAGCTAGCGTTCCGCGGCAGCGGCCGGCGAGTGCCTGAAGCGATTTGAGGGCGATTTCACTGTATTTGAAAAATAGCAAATTGAAATTTTAGTAAACAACAAGATTTTTTATTTTAAAATAAATATATATTTTTTAATTTTAGTAAACAAAACGTTTGTAATTGAAATTTAGTCAAACAAACTATTTGTAAAATAACATTTTTGGTTTTTGTAACTTGTTAATTTGAACATTAGCAAATTGAAATTTTAGTAAACAAAAAGTTTGTAATTGAAATTTAGTCAAACAAATCATTTGTAAAATAACATTTTTGGTTTTTGTAACTTGTTGATATGTCAGTATGTCTTTTAAAAATTTAATTAACAATGCATTTTTGAAATGACTGCTTATCATATGGATGTTTGCGTTTTGATGTCATTGTTAAAGCATTAGTTTGCGTAATGAAACATTGACAAATGTTGCTTGCGAAATGGTAATTTGCCAATGAATTGTGTGCGAAACATTAGAGAACCCTTATGAGTTCTGTTATTAATGACGATGAGAAAGCACTTGAAAACTTGTGTATTGCAGTTCAGTAGTCGTAAAGTAATAATCGATAGCAGACATACTTATAAGCAAAATAGCTTTCAACCGCGATGCCTTCTTGGCAAAGCCCACCGCCATAAAAAATATGCACAGTTAATTGGAACCCAGGGTTTCTTTTTAAGCAAATTGCTTTAGAAGTATTGTGATGTAAGATATTTTTCTTTTGGGATGAAAAGAACATAAACCATTATATGGGCTAAATATAGCACAGCAGAATTTGGAGCAGCGAGCCGGATTGGGTCATAGAAATAGCTATAGTCTTCTGGTAGTAGTTAATTATGCCAATGGCTTTGGACTCACTGGATTCCAGAATCCAGCAGAAAACCACATTCGACTACCATTACAATTTTAAGCGACACAGCAAATTCAACCTAACAGGCTTCATATACGGTACAATTTATCTTTACGATCCGTCGTTTCAGACCGATCGAAACGACAAATCGTTAGCGTGTGTCAAGATTGTTAACGATTTACTTAATCGAAGACGATCGGGATTAGCAACAATCTCATGCAATCATGAATTTTAAAACGACGAATTAACAGTGTTTGGCTCTTTGTGATCGATCGTTGCGAATTTCGTCAGGTTAATCGTAACGATTAATCGCACTGTATGTTGGGTGCTTTGGAGCCCTTTTGTGTTCTAGTAGCCAGTTCACAGAAATTAGAAAATACAAATTGCAAAGCTTTTATGTTCGACGTTCCGAATTCAAATTAGCGGGTTCTAAAAAGTGCTAATGAAGTCAGTATTGTTATTGCCTTTGTGTTTTTGCCCTGGGGATATTATATAGAATCTTATTGGCATAACGTATATGTAATTGGACATTGTCGAGCAGGGGAAAAGTAATTTAATTAGGAATTATTTTTAAAATGTTTTCAAAATGCCTTCGACTGTCCCGTGTTGATAGCATAAAGTACCTTGGTGTTCATGTTGATAGTACCCTTTTGTCTGTTTAAATAGAGACAACTCTTGACAACTCGTGTACTTAGAATCATGCCTTTCCTTAGAAAATTAAGAAACTCGGCTGACTTTACCCCTTTGAGGATGGTATACTATGATCTGGCTCAGTCAATCTTAAATTACTGTATCCCTGCATGGGGTGGGGCTGGCGTTTCCCCATCTCCTTAAGCGTGAGAGGGCGCAAAGATCTGTATTAGAAAATATGACTTAAAAACCCTTCCGATACCCAACTTTTCAACTATACGCGAATTGTGAAGTACTATCGGTAAGACAGCTATGACATCTCTGATCGCATATTAATCGCCCTCGCCTTCACCTCAGGCGTCTAGTCAGCGATCCGAGACATTCGTTGTTTTACCGCCCTAGTTAATAAATGTACTATTTATCTTAATTTATCGGTAGTGTATACTTTCTATTGTCCATATCTATTTTATTCCTGTTTGTGCTTTGTCTTTTTTATGTGTACAGTCAGCAGAAGCAACTTGACATTTTAGTACCATGTCATATGAATGCCAGTGCTTGTGCAGTAATCATTGCCGTCATTATGTGTGAATGATTATTATAAAAAGGTACTAAAGGTTTAACTGGTGCTGACCGTACAATGATTTGGAAAATTACAAGTTTAAAAGACAAGTTACTGCAACTGAAGCGAAAAATTAAAACTCGCTTAAATTCCGCAACGTACTATTTAGTTATTCCATAGACATTCCGCTCCTCCTTCAGAAATTCCATTTTAATGAAATTGAGGTCTATAGCGCCACGGTCGTGCGTTTTAGGTACTGTGCCAAAATAGGGCTTGAAAGGCTTGAAGGCGGGAATGTTTTCCAATGTTCACATTGAGAGAAAGACGAACTTCCGTTAAATTTTAAATTCTAAGAGAACTTTATTTTGTTTGGTTTTTCTTTCACGAGGACTGCATTGTTTTAAAATTTTGCCAAATTTAGTTGAGTTTTATTAAACAGGGTCATTGATTCAATGTTTTTATGAATAGATATATATGTGATAATAATAATTAATATTGTTCTTTGTTTATATTTAATCAAGAACGATGTAAAATTTCACTCCAAATCTAAATAAGCAAAGACATTCGTTCAGCCAACACAACCGTGTTTTATGTATAATGTAATATAATTATTATTACTATTTTATAATAAAAAAGTTCATTAATATATGAGTGTCATAAAAACATAAGCACCAAGCACTGACAAATTTCGACTTCGTAAGCAGTGCCCCGGTAGCGTAGTGGTTAACGCAGCCGCCCGGATCGCGGAGAATGCTGGGTTCCTCGATATTTTTCAGTGTATTTTTTCTAGTTTTAAAACTAAATTCTAAATCTAAAATCGTTATTTCATTAGGTGTTAAAGTAATATATAACCTTCGAAATTAACTTTATAAACATAATATTTTTTAGTTAATTATTATTATTATTATTGAAAAAAAAAGAAAAAATGACTTTTTCGTACCACTTGCTCAAAAAAGTGACATTCTATGCCACAAAAAGCGAACATAACAATAGTCATTTTTAATCTGTTAAAAACAGGGAAAGAAAATTGTACTAAATTTCATTCATCCTCTAGGGGGAGAATGTGATTTAAATTTGGAATACTTACCGAAATTTATACTGAACTACATCTGTGTTTACACCATTGAGTTTGTATATAAATCATTCACATATTTTTGAAAAAGGAATACGCATTTATTGTGCAGTTATGAAAGAAAGAAGAAAGAAAGAAAGAAAATAAATTTATTGGCCTTCACAGAGCGCGCTATTACCAAATTTTTAAAAAGCTATAACAACACATACATAAAGAAAAGAAACGATAACAAAGAATAATAATTAAAAGAAAACTAACAAATACACACATTATATACCTACTAACTATTTACAATAAATATACTAGGAACTGCAAGGAATGCCCTATGAAAAGCCAAAAGGTCCCTACCTCAGCATATGCTCCTGAACCATCGTGATCCAGGAGCGCTGTTATTCTGGCAGGGCCTTTTGATGTGCCGTACGGAACAAAATGTAAAATATAATTATGAATTATATAAATAAACAAGGGATTATATATTTATATTAGAAAATAAACACTAGTACACGTATAAAAATTACTATTAAAACTTATTTAAAATATACATAATAGGTTGGGGAAAAAGTTTCTTCGCATTTTTTAAGAAAATTCAAAACATTTTTTAATATAGTTTATTTACATTTAACTAAAGTATGTAGGTACCATTTTGTTCGATAACTTTTTGCCATCTTGTAGGTAGGGACATGATCCCATTGCTATAGAAATTTTGGGACTTCTGGTCAAAATACCGCGACAAGTGGTTTTGGCAGTCCTCTCGTGATGTTAACCTGACACTGCCTAAAGAATTCTGAAGAGACCGAAACAGGTGGAAATCTGAAGGTGCAAGGTCAGGACTATACGGCGGATGCATTAACACCTCCCAGCCAAACTCTCTTAATTTTTGCTGAGTGGCTAAAGATGTGTGAGGTCTAGCGTTATCATGATGAAAAACCACACCTCTTCTGTTGATTAATTCCGGCCGCTTTCTCTCAACTTCTTGCTTTAATCTCATCAGTTGTTCGCAGTAGAGTTCAGAATCGATGGTCCTGCCTGGTGGTAACAGCTCATAATGAATAATGCCCTTCCAATCCCACCACACACACAGCATTACCTTGTTGCGAGTTAACCCGGGTTTCGCCACAGTCTGTGAAGCCTGACCGGCCTTTGACCACGACCTTTTTCGCACGTTCTTGTCGTACGTGATCCACTTTTCATCACCAGTTATCAGCTTCTTCAAAAATGATTCGGTTTCATTACGTCGTAATAAAGAATCACAAATGAGTACACGGTTCATTAGGTTTCTTTCAGTGAGCTCGTGAGGTACCCAAATGTCGAGCTTTTTTGTGTACCCAGTTTTTTTCAAATGCGCCAAAACTGTTTTGTGGTCAATTCCCAGTTCTTCAGCTACGTCGTAACTACTGACATGCCGATCTTGCTCCACTTTTTCAAAAATGGCATCCATTTTATCTGTAATAGGGCGACCAGAGCGACGTGCATTTTTGACATTAAAATTTCCGGTTTGAAAACGCTTAAACCAAATTTGTGCTACTCTCACAGACACTGCACTAGGTCCATAAACATCGCAAATTTTTTTCGCGGCTTGCGTTGCATTTTTACCTTTTTTGTAGTAAAATTTTAAAATGTATCGAATTTCTTTATTAGATTCACTCATCTTGGCGGTACGAAAACAAATGAAAATCACACATTTTCCTAATTTGAATTTGGAATTATGTTCTTTAAAATTTAAACTTTCAATGATACCAAAACCAGCCAGATACAAATAGTATAGCCAAAGAGATTTTATTACAAGTGTATACATACTATAATGCGAAAAGACTTTTTCCCCAACCTAATACATATAATAAACATAATTAAATAGATAAATAAATAAATGCTATGGATTTAATAGTGAGCAAAACTATGGAGGTAATGGCTGTAGGAGCACGATCCCTTTGCTAATTTTTTTTTTTTTTAAAAAGCTGTTACCTATCACGTTGTCTTGTCTGTGGTAGTGGAAACCATTTTCTTGCCACGTCTACTTTGCCACGTAATATAATCACGTAATAAAGTTATGATTATTAAATAAAATTACGAAAACCGACGAGGCCGTATGAGCTTGATGCCTTTGCTTTTCCGACAAACAAATATTAGTCCAGGAATTTGCCGCGTTTTTGTTTTCTTCAAATACATAAACGTAAGTTTATTTTAATTTATTTTTATAAATAAGTTAATGTTCTAAAAATACGTTACGATACGTTATCGAAACGAAACGGTACGAAAAGTAGAGTATTTTCCTCGGTGATAAAGCTGTCTTAGTCTTGGTGAACTTAAATCCCTCGCTACACTCAGGACTCGTCTTAAATCCCTCGCTTCGCTCGTGATTTAAGTTTTTAACACCCACGCTACGCTCGGGAGTAAACCTCGAGTCCTTCGTTACGCTCGCGATTTAAATCGTCACCCGCGACAGAAGACACTGCTTTATCCCCTTGGTTAGTAATCTACTAATTATGCATTAAAAAGTAAACAACTTTAATAGCTGATGAAAATAAATATTTCGTGCGCTTATGAATTACTAGAGGGCGCCTGCGGCTTCGTTCGCGTCAATGTTGGTTGTCGTACTAAAAGTAAAGTCCTTTCCAAGGTCTCATACTATCTCCATTTTCAAAAGAATTTGTTCAGTGGTTTAGGCGTGAATGCGTAACAAACAAACTCACATTCACATTTTATAGTATTAGTTAGGATTAGGTACTGGTTAATGAACGGTTTCCGTTACCTTCTCGATGTTTGACAATGACAGTCTGAAAAAAAATATTTTTAATATAATTTGCGAAGAAATGTTAATAAAATCGCGATTCAAAAGAGTTTATTTTTTGTAGTTTTTCAAAGTTTAAGCTCGTAATTGTTTTTTTTTTTCTTTTTTGTGTTTGGCAAGTTAAGATAGGATTGAAATTGATACCAAATTAAATAGAAAACGAAAAAACATGTTTTTTTTTCTGTCATGGATAAGTCCTGAGACGGGACATTTTTTCCATGTATTTTCCTTTTCTATTTAATTTGCGCGCTACTCGTCCTCTACAGTAGACTAGGCTTTCTTGAGGTCGAAAAAAGAATAAATGTTTTTCTCAGCAACTGAAATGCGAGAAATGTCGGTCACAAATGAAACACAGTCATGTTTTAAATATAGAAGCAATCGGTTATGGTTGGCACTTGAAAGTTTTGTTGACTCTTGACATTGTTTCAAGATTTACTTGTTTGTCGAAATGTCGAAGTTGTTTAAATTGGAATCATTGTTATATTATTTTTCCACTACCTACGTGCGACCGCAAAGTGACCTTTCCGTTTGGTGGGTTTATGGAAAACCAGTGTACACTTCGTCATTCTTGTATCAATTATTATCTCGATTTCTGTTTGAGCAAATGTCATTGTGATATATAATTATTATCTACGCATTTTAGTAAAGTAACAAGGTTACCACATGATTGCAAAAAAAAAATGTAAAATACCTACTACACTGCGTAGGAGGTATGATTGAAAAGTTAAGTGCTTCTGAGAGGATAATTTAAGATGATTTTTATATTCAAGAGGGGAAACTTTTGGCCTACGAGACGTTGCTCACGCATTCACGTGTTAAATTGTATTTTCGTTGTATTAGGTATATGGTAGGTATTACCTAGACATACCCGTTCAAACCACCTTAAGAAACAGAACGCAGAACGTCAACGAGGAACGCATGAACCCATTCTGCCTGATTTATCCCCTAATATATTTCTGTTTATATTACCTACAACTGGTTACTATTTTATTCTACGAAAATATAACTGTCTATTCATGGCACGAACTTTTGGGCGGTATATAAATATAAAGTAGCGCCTTTTTTGACCGCGCACATTTGTTTTACGTTGCTTACGTGACATTTGTTTTATGTCCCAGTAAATTTGTACTACCCGTTTTTTCACAAACTTATCTCTCAAAAGCACTCACATGATATAATAAAGAAGGCCCTACATGAAAGAGATATCTTTCTCTAGTGGTGCTTCGCTTATTCATCCGTATTCCTAGAGAAGCAAAAAAAAAATTGTTAAAATAAAAATGAATAGGTAATATAAGGGACACTTCTGGCAGTACATACAAACAACTTTTGCTATGGGACCAACATCGAAATCGCGAAAAAGAAATCAGATATTTCATACATTTTACATTCCCAAAATTTTCTACTTTCTCGTATACGTAGTATAGAGGAAGTCTTGTAATCGTCAAAAAATTCGACCTCGAGATTTTGACGGACACGTTTTGGACCTCCCAGAGTCCAAAAATACCATTTTCGGAATTATGTTGTAACCTATCTTTTTTTAGGTGGTTAGTATCCAAGGGAAAGTTCAAAAATAATATAAAAGAAAGCAAAGTTCTTAATTAACAATGTATTTAAAATAATAATTTTTCTTAATGTTCTAAATCCTTAATTAATGCAGACATTATTAAATGCTAAATAAGTAAGTAGCTGATTAAACAATTACCTACATAAGAACAAATTATAGTATCCAGGGATCATGGAGGTCTACTTGATCGATATTGGCAAACAGGTATGATTTTATATAAAACAAGTTAATGATAACTGAACCAAAAATTGAGTAATGCTGCAGGGTTAGTTTGGGTTCTCCTATGATACCTCAAACAAGGGAAACGGTTGGTGACGGCTCTTAAGGCAGGCTGGTTTGCCGCAGTTGCTGCAACCTGGTAGCGCCTGGTGTTGTCTCCTCTGCGTCAAGTTTATTCCTCAACTAGTTCTTGGTTTGGATGGGTTTAAGCCCAAACTTAGATGCCCTGAAGTTCACATTAACAAGGGATAAGCAAAATAAGGTAGGTAATAAAACATGTGGTTGGGGAAGGGACATGTGATTTTCTTTAGTTTATTACAAGTTAATTACTGATTTAATTATTAATATAATGAATGGAAAATCAAGCGAAAGGGGTATAATTTAGATATAGGTTGACCCGAACATGCCAGACGGGCGGTGACACTTAGTTATTAACAAATTGTTCAAAGCAGGTAGATACAAAATAACAAGTTACCATGTGTTTCCCAATTGTATTTCTGCAATTTTATATGAGTAATATTAGACTTTAACCGGATGATGGTGATGGTTATAGTCCGACAGGGAACCGTTCGGGGACTTCTGGAGTGTTCCATGACCTAAAGTCTACCCTACCCTCTGGTGTGTCTCACCAAAGAAAGATTTTACATTTAAGTAAGCTAACAATTGCAGATTCAAGTTACTAAGAAAGGTGGGATGTTCAGTCAACAATTATAGTAAAAGATGATTACCTGTTGGGCGTAGAAAGTAAGGTTTATGAGGGTCTGGCACGTCTGATGCAGACCAGAGAATATTATATCCACCGATTTATTCTATGTTATTGTGTTTTTAACGGCTGTCGGATCGAAGCTCCGAGAATAAGTTCCCCCCAGTTCAATTCCGATGGTTAACCACGAAGATAGTTTAGTATTTTATAAAAGCAAGTTGAATTCGAAACGATCTCGATTCGCCGATCAATTCAAAATTTTTGAAGAAAATTTTCTGTCTCGATGACTTTTGGTATGACAGGTAATATTTTTTAAATTCTTCCCAGTATTATGAGGAAGGCAAAGGAAACAACTTGTACAACCAACCAATTTGACTGTTTGTTACTTGAAAAGGAATATGGAAATATCCAAGTGAATTAAAAAAAAACAAAATTGTCATCTTTAGTAACCAAACAAATAAATTTTGGAGTTTCTTGATTCCAACAACAAGCTTTATATCGTGTTCTGTAAAATTCCACGATTCCGAAAGTGTTTGACCCAAGAGCTGTTCAGTGACACAATGATTGAAATATAAGTCTTTACCCGACCTTTTCCTTCGGGGTCTGGGTCCCGGAATTTTGGAAAAAATGGTGTTAGCTCGTGGAATACAACATGTATACAAAAAAAAAACATTTTGGAAAAGTCAAAGGTCATGATTTTTGGAATTATCACATAAGGTTAGAAAAATATAGTTTTATTGTTAAAGACAACGTTACTATGTCTGTGTGTGTGTATTATTTTCATGGTGACTATGGTGATAGCGTGCTATAAAGCGTACGTCTGGTTGTCATTTATAAAAAAATTTCATTTATAAAAATTATTGTCATTAATAAAAATCGGGAATGGTCTCCCCTTGACTTTCTCGTATACCGGAAACGACTCAAAAGTTGATAGAAACCTTATATTTAGATTTCATACATGCATGTCAAATTTCGTTGCAATAAGTTAAAGCATACTCGAGTTATCGTGCTAACGCACAGACACACAGAGACACACAGACATAATTCCAAAACGTGCAAATCCGTCAAAATCTCGAGGTCTAATTTTTTGACGGTTACAAGACTTCCTTTAGACTACGTATACGAGAAAGTAAAAATGACATAGCTCGGAAATTACTGGAGCTATTTTTGTAAAACTTTGATAGAAACCTTATATTTTGATGTCACACATGCATGTTAAATTTGGTTGCAATAAGCTAAAGCATACCTACTCGAGTTATCGTGCTAACACACAGACACACACACACACACACACACATAGACACACTAACACACACAGAGACACACACACAGACATAATTCCAAAAGCGGTATTTTTGTACTCTGAGGTCCAAAACGTGTAAATCCGTCAAAATCTCGAGGTCGAATTTTTTGACTATTACAAGACTTCCCATATACTACGTAGACGAGAAAGTACAAACAGTACTCTGCACAGTTTAAGTAGGTCATGGATATTCAACGTAGACAGACAAATTTACGACGTTAAATAGCCATGATTAATAAAATGGAATACACGGAACCGGTATAGGTATTTACCTATTACTAAGTTGGCGAAAAACTAAATATGAGAAGTCCTTGTCCTCAATTAAGTTATTCTGACATAATAAACTAAGTATTTACGTGAAATGGGTAAATATAGCAATATTGAAGAGTTAATATTGGCATGCCAATGCCTGGAAAAGAAAAGAGGACATATGTCAAGGTGTGATAGAAAATATACTATAACGCCTATAATCTTAAAAAGCATTGAGAAGAGCTTAAGGTAATGTTTGTAGAAATAAATCCACACCTCGTAGTATGGATCATGTAATGCTTTTAAATGGTGACAGGTTCTTTTTTTATAAAAAGATCAAGCAAATGGCTCCATTCAACCTGATGGTAAGCAGAAGTGGAGTCCAAATACGAAGATAGCTGGTGCGAGAGATAAACTGCTGCCTTGCCTTGCTAACTTAGAAGGTGCTTCTTCACGCCTCTATTGAATGACCCCCATGATTGTAGGAAAGAAGGAGCACGTGTGCTGGCAGTGAACTCCATTTCTTGATTATACGACAAAGACACAAGTTGCCAAATTTCTTAGCTCGCGTTGGAATAGTAGCTACAGTTTGTCGGTGACACCTTAAACCAGCACGAGTAATCCTTAATAGAAAGGAAGATGGTGGGATTAGGGAAAAAAGCTCCGCAGAGCACTCGCCATGGTACAGACGGTAGAACGCTTTAGTTTCTATAGACTAAAAAAGTGTCGGCTGTTACAGTCAAATACATCTTAGCAGTTCAAGTATAGACAACAGTCCGGGTCCTCAAAACTGGGTTCATCATCATCAACAGCACATAATAATGTCCCCACCGAGGGGCTCGAGTCTATCCCACATTAGGGGCGATTAGGCCTTAGTCAACCACGCTGGCCAAGTGCGGGTTGGTCTACTTCACACACAACCTAAGAATTTCTTCATATGTGTGTGCTTTCTCGCGATCTTTCCTTTCACCGTACAAGCGTCGATTAAACGTACATTATGAATTCAAAATTTGAAACACGTGGCGAGGTTCGAACCGGTGCCTCCCGGGTGGAAGACACTGGTTCGAACCTTAGGCACTACGCCACATACGCTTTTTTTTTAAAAAAAAACTGGATTACCTACTCGTATATTACAAAGATGTTCAAAAGAGGTAGGATGAAGTAGATTAAAGTTCATAGCACAATATCAGCCCAGATCCGTATCGCCTCCTTTTACTATGAAAAAGGGGAGATAAGCTACTCTTCGTAGCCGCTGTTCTGTAACGTTTATAGTAAAAAAGAGGCACTCTCTTACCGAGCTGATATTTGTGCTAGACCTTAACCGTTCTAAACTGGGAGTTTGCGGGATGAGGAAACACCTTTATCTTAGGCAGCGCGCTGCCTAAGATAAAGCGGTCTGCTGTGACGCGTACCGTCAATTTTAATATTGTATGCAAGCTTAACAAATACGCCTGGCAAAAAATCGTGCCCGATAATATTATGATAGAAGAACTTTGGTAGCTCTGGACGATACCCGAAACAAAACAGAGAGGTGAACTACTAGGTCTAGATGCGGCAACTTTTCAGGGCCACGACCGGATCCGAAGTCCCCCGAGTGCGGTTTGATGGCTGCTCCCAGTGTCCTCGTCAGGAGGACACCAATTGGTGCAAGGAGTGCCTAGACGGGCAGCATTGGGACGGTCTCGGTGCAGTTGCGCTCACGTGCGCAGACCCCTAGCCGTCCCGTAATAGCGCACTGAAGGTCAGGCCGGGGAGGATGTTTAGTGGGCTATGGAGGGAACGCCTTTACCTCGAGTCCCACATATCCCCTGTGGTTGGCACCACCCCGCAGGGACATTGCTTAAATGAATTTGACCTCCCCGTCAACAAAAAAGGGCTAGATGCGGCAAAGTACTCATGAACAATCACTTACCAGTTCTACTAAGTGCGAAATGGAAGAGACATACCGTCATTGACGCAATATTCTTTGTGCGTAGACTATACGTGACAAAGTTGACTAGGTTGTCTATCAATATAGGCGTTAACAAAAAAGGAAGAATCGGAAACAAGGGAAAGTCGACTTGGTACTAACAAGGCAAGTAATTATTATTGTTGTAAGCAATGTAAATGCGAAACTCTTTTTTCCGGAATCAATTGTTATTCAAGGTAGTTCTCTTACAGTTGTACCAAAGTTTGTTTACCTGGGGCTAATTCATTAGATAGCAACAACTTTGAGAGAAAGGCCGACAGAAGTTTGGCTACCTTAGGGTGATTGTGTTAGTTCTTAGATCATCCTTGTGTCACAAAGTCTAAAGTCCAATATGAATCAAAATGTTCAATTAATGCGTCCTAATCATAATTTTCTGAGCGCTTCTCGCCCGCAATCCATGACACGGAAAGCTGGCCCGAGGCCTTTAGAAGCTCTGTCTGATCTGATAGTGCCATTCGGCTCAATCACCCTGGATTCGGCTCAATCTACATGGTCTTTCGTGACTGACAAATGAACATTTACGGTGAGATTAGTTCACAGCTTATCACTTGTACTGAGATAAGCGGCCCAAGTGACTTTGTTTTTTAAAAAACATGCTAAAGAATCGAATTTTTAATTTTGAATTTTGAAACATTTTAAACAATATAAATGTCATTAAAATCGGACATGAGTAAATCTTTTTTTAATCCTGGCCGATTTTAATGACATTTATAATTACTTTAATAATTTTATAATTACGATATAGAAAGAAATATAGTCTGTAACATATAGTCACAGATAATATAATACTATATATAGTCCTGAAAAATAACCTAACATGCTGACATAGTTCACAGTAATAGGCAAACGACAATTGTGGACTTTTTGCCGAAGAACTGAAAGTCGGCAAAAATAGACCTGATTAATCGATAAAAATATCAAATGGAGACCACGAATCACCAAACGTAAGGTGTCGGCCTCAGACTAGGTGGAAAGGGTTGAATGAGAATAGTAGAAAACGATGCTCAGCGTGCTCTCGAAAAGCCTGAACATGCGTATTATCACACTAAAAATCCCAAAAGATATATTTCACCTCTCGTTAAAAAAAAGAATAAAATAATAATGTAAAAATATAAACGATAGTGTAAAGAGGCCTGTTTGGCAACCTATCGGATCATAATCAATTAAAATAGGACTATGCCTTCCCTCTAATGCACGTGACAAGTTTAAGAAAGGCAATGTCAACAAAATAGAACCTTCGTCTTCATTTTCTTTTATTAAGAGGCCTTTGACATAATTTGAGCAAAATGGCCCAAATTTCAATTTTTTCATGCTCATTTTCACAGAAACTATGCAATATTGAATTTTTCAAGATATGAAAATCGATAGTGCCTTTCTTGTTCTTGTTATGTCTGGTCATATTTTTTAATTTTTATTTTCGTATCATTTATGATAAATATTTTACAAACTTACATCGTAAGGAAATTTGTTGTCGAGGAAAGTTTGACGCTGTATTTCACACCAATTAATCAATTCTAGTAATTGAAAAAAATAGTCAAAGATATCATGCATATTTTACTAGTTATATCTGGTAACAGAATTTATTTGAATTCGTTCATTCTACGTAAAAAAAATCGTGAAGAAAGCCTATTTCAGAGAAAAAACGTCTTGAATCAGCGTCCTTTAATAGCCAAATAACTACAATTAAACCAAATAAACTTACATTTTATGAAACTTTAATTTACAAGGAACATTTTGGTATATTAACATTTTTTTAATTTTGTAAAATGTAATTATAATGAATTATTAAAAGTAGTATATATTCCGCATCGAAAGCAATGCGCTCTTCAGTACCGCGCGAGCGCTCGTCAAGGTAGGACCTGTGTCACCCGTCCACGCGGCGCCTGGTACGGAGATCGTGAGCGAGTAGTAGAGAGTACTACTGAATTACACGCTGACCGAAACAATTTGATCTTTATGGAATAATTTTATTTTTGCGTTTACAAACGCGTAAATATTTAAAAACATGAAGTTGAAACATATATTAAAAGTTAAAAGCTTTTATTTAACTTGCAATGTTTATATGTATGTATGTATGTTCGGGTCAAATCTTGCAACTGAATTTTAAAGCAGTTATCCTCAACCGATTGTGGTGAAATTTTGTATACACGTTTGGTCTGCATGCTTCGACGCCGTCTTGGTGGAGTAGTCAGTATAGCTGCCTACACATCAAGCGGTCCGGGTTCGAGTCCTGGTAGCGGCAAATATTTGTGTGATGAACACGAGTATTTTTTGACGAGTCATGGTTGTTTATATATTTATTTAAGTTTATTTATAAAAAGATCTATAAATATTATGTATATTAAAAATGTTCGTTATCTGACGAGTCATGATATTTATTTAAGTTTATTTATAAAAATATCTATAAATATTATGTAGATTAAAAATGTTCGTTATCTAGTATCCATAACACAAGTTCTTAATGATACTTACTTTGGGCTAGATAATTGGTGTGAGCGTGGAAATATATTATTATTATTATTATATGCTTAGCTAAGTGACGTCATTCTAAATCTAATGGTTATAAATAAATGAAATGGTTTTCTAAGAAGAATACGAAAAATAAAATGATTTTCATTTTAATCCAAAATGGCGAACCACCCAAGGCTTTGTTTTGTATGGATTTTTTATTAAAAATCAACGTAAGTATATTGGGAGACGGTTTAGACCGTTACATCTGGCTTAGCAATCTGACCGCCACTGCTGAAGTTTACCTTGGCCACCCTCGTGACGATCTTCAGCCACACTCGCGTGTTCCATTAGTGAAACTTACAAAAAGGTAGCTAAGTGGTTTTCTTGTTACAATCGAAATCAAAAATATTGAACGAAGAAAAAACGAAGCTATATGACACTGTGATTTTATATTATTATTTTATTTTACTGGTATTTGTTATGTTTGAACTAAAACTAATAAATAAACGTAGCTCAAAAATATATATCATACCGAAATCCTTGGCAATATGTCTTTTAAATTAACTCTTAAAACCACTAAAATATCACGGGATCGCAAGGATATACGTGGATGTATGATTGACATTGTGGATAACGAAATTTAGTGTAAATTCCTTTGATACAAAACGCGACAACAGTTTGATTTGAATATAAAACCTAATTGAAATCTCTGTACCTAGCTCTCTGGTTGACTGGGAGAGAATGCCTTATGGCATTAAGTCCGCCATTTGTACCTTTTTTTTTGTGTGCAATAAAGTTTAAATAAATAAATAAATAAATAAATAAAATCACTGATATTTGCTTTATTGCACATATAAAACACAAATATATACTATCCCGAAATCCACGACAATTCGTCACTAAAATTAACTCTTAAAATCACTAAAATATCACAGGATTGCATGGATATACGTGGATGTATTGTGAAGTAGTTTGACGTGATAACGTCTTATAAATCGACGAAAGCCGACTGCACGCACAAAAAACATGATTGTTTGTCACGTTTCGCTTGAAAAGAGTATGCAATCGAGAGCGCGAAATAGGCGATAGAGAAGCACGATCGGTATTTACGTTAACACGTAACATTATCGTCCGTAAACAGACTTTACAGAGAACCATCTTTTTCAAAAATATACATCATATCAAAGCCTTTCGTAATATCTATTTATGATTAAATCTTTAGAACACCAAAATATCTACAGATCACGTAAAGTCGTATTTTTAATTAGACGAAGTCAAGTGACGTTTACTGGGTTGTCAGGTTTTGATAAAACAAAAATAGTGTTGTGACAAAGTGAATGAATGAAAAAATCGCAACTCGGTATAAAATTGTTCTCATAATGACTAATATTTATAACTATTAACGATTTTAATTATAATTCTATATTTTATCCTTTGCTATGCCTTAACAGGGTACATGTGTAGGTAATGTTTTGTAAAACATAGCATTAAGACATATGTATGCAATTATGCATTATGCAAATAAAGAAATAATAACATGTATGTATGTACAATTATAAATAAAACAACTTTTACGGAGTTAACTCGCGTGTAATTAGATTTTACATTTTGTTATTATTGCCCGACGTTTCGTAACAGTTTTCAGCGTTCGTGGTCACGAGATGACGGTCAACCCGTGACCACCAACGCTGAAGTGTTACGAAACGTCGGGCAATAATTTGATTTATAATATGTAGTGCTCGCGCAAATCTAAGAGAACATTATGTATGTACAAAGTAGCCTAGTGAGTGATTAGAACGCCGCGCTGCCGATATCGGGTACCGGGTTCGAATCCTAGTCGTGCCATGTAAGTAGGTACGAAAGAGTTTTCGTACTTTTCGACGACTGCGTATAGTAGGTACCTACATTTACCATTACCGAGTGCTCTAATGCTACATTTACACGCTTGCCGAGGCTTCGCAAGCCTCCACAAGTGCCAGGGGTGTTTGGCTGTGGTTGGTTCGGCTTGCGCCGATCTGGACTAGTGTCTTTGTAGTGGTTTCTTAACACAGATCAAAGGAAGCGTGCGGTAAGCGCTTGCGACGTGTTTACACGCTGGTGCATTTATAGCAAAAAAAACTTAACAAAAACAACAAGTAAACACCGTATGCGCAGAGAAAATATTCGAGCAGTCAGACCAGAGGTTAGAAGACGCATGACACAGACAAAATGGCGACCGACGCGTCCAAATTTGTCTGATTTTTAAGAAGGTAGTAAAAAAAGTGATTATAATTAAATACCAGCAGATATCGACCTACTTTTATACAGTAAAATAGAAATAGTTTATTTTTTTCGTGTAGTAAGATAAGATTAACAATGTACTCATTCATATCATCATTCATTCCTGAGAGTGAACGAAAACTGAACCCATCACTATTACACAGAAGATGGCAACATAATTTCACAAAGTGACATTAGCTGCTGTCAGTTTACTTCGTCTAATTAAAAATTCGACTTTAGATATCCGTGGATGTAGGTACGTGAAATCACAAACGTCATTTAATACTAAAGGGTAACGGATTTTTTTTTAAGCAAGTGGTTATTTTAAAAATACATATCATCTCACTTTTTTTGTAATATATCTTTAAGAATAGAGCGATAAGTCATTGAAATATCTTGGGATCACCCCGATATCCATGGATGTAATATGGAATCAAAAAATTCACATTAGTTACCATAGCCATTTTTCACCAATAAAAAAAGTATCGGATGAATATATGAAAAAATATGGTTAGTTCAAAAATAAATATCGTCTCGCAACCTTTTAGCCCTACCCTAAATAACTTCTAAATAAAATACATTCATTCATACATTGACGGGCCCTTTGGCGCGGGGCTAATGACACTATTTTCTGCGTCGAAGGTCGTGGGTTCGATTACCACTCAAGACAAATACTTTGTGTGATGAATACCTGTGTTTTTCTTGTGTCTGGGTTTTATATTATCTTTATATGTATATATTTGTAACTATCCGATGTTTCTGATATCCGTGACACAAGTGCTTTAGCTACTTATCTCGGAATCAGATCAATAATAATTATATTTTCACGCTCACATCAATTATCTAGCCAAAAGTATGTATCATTAAGAACTTGTGTTATGGATAGATAACGGACATTTTTAATATACATAATAATTATAGATATTTTTATAAGTAAACTCAAATAAATATATAAACATCCAAGACTCGTCGACAAATATTCGTGTTTGTCACACAAACATTTGCCGCTACCAGAATTCGAACCCGGACTGCTTAATGTGTAGGCAGCTATACTGACCACTCCACCAAGACGGCATCTTCAATGTGTGTCAATATGTGTGACGCTGTATGATATTTATTTATTCTTATTTTATTCAGAGTTCCCTACCCATAGGGAACTCTGAATAAAATAGGGTGCCAACGGGACCCGATTAATATGCCTCCGCTAAATGAATGAATGAAAAAGCTCTTTATTTAAATGGACTTTGCTAAGTACTTTTAAATCGTCAAAACCCTACCACCATTTCGGGACGAATAATTATTATTATGCTGAGATGGAGAAGAAATGGCGAAAGAAACTCCACAGCTTACAATTTCGTAATGATTTCAAAACATCAATACAAGTCAATAAATAATTATCAATATAATTTAAGTTACATTTTAACATGCGTAAAGTTTGGGTAGTTATTACTCCCGCGCTATGTGTCTGTCTCTCTGTCATATTGCTATATAGTAGAAGATCCGAACCTAGATCGACCTTCACCGAGCTGATAATAGAATGAAACATATTTTATTATTAATTTAGTATATTAGAAAATATATTAAAAATGGGTTGTCTAAAAAAATCCTGGACAGACTATTTTTTTTTATTTTTTGAAAAATGATTTTTAAAAAAAAATGAATAAAATATTGCAACATCAAGATAATAAGAAAATTTTGTCCTGACTGATAGTAGAAACCGTATAGAATGTGCAGGCATTGGGTTGTCTATTATTTACCTGCGCGAACTACTGGGTTGTCAGGTATGAACAGGTATGTCGATATCAGTTACTTTCACTCGATTGGATAATAGAAAAAAATTTATATCATCATAAGCGCGCGACAAAATTTTCTTATTTAATTAAAAATTTAAAAATAATTTTTCAAAAAATAATTAAAAATAGTCTGTCTAGGATTTTTTTAGACAACCCATTTTTAATATATTTTCTAATATACTAAATTAATAATAAAATATGTTTCATTCTATTATCAGCTCGGTGAAGGTCGATCTAGGTTCGGATCTTAGACTAATATCTCTTACCATAATAGGTAGGCACTTGAAATATTCACAGAATACCTTAATGCTTTTGTGGCCGCTATAACAACACCACCGTCACCCATCTCTCATTGATCAATAACTATTGTGCTGTAATACGTTCTTTAGTATGAGTATCATGAAACACGGACGGAGTAGATAGGTATCTATAAAAATATCTTTAAAGCACATTAAATATCTACTAACCAATACAAAAAAACAACATAAAGGATCAAGATTATTTCGCAGACCTTAGCACTACTCACGCTGCCAAGTACGCGCACACAAGCGTACAGCGCGTAAAAAACCTAAAGTCGAGCGCTTACGATCGGTGAAATGGCTCTTAAGAGCCCTTTCACCGATCGTAAGCGCTCGACTTTAGGTTTTTAAGCGCTCGACTTTAGGTTTTTTACGCGCTGTACGCTTGTGTGCGCGTACTTGGCAGCGTGAGTAGAACTATATTCTGCGAAATAATCTTGATCCTTAATGTTTTTTTTTGTATTGGTTAGTACATATTTAATATGTTTTAAAGATATTTTTTTATAGATACCTATCTACTGTCCGTGTTTCATGATACTCATAATAAAGAACGCACAATAGTTATTGATCAATGAGAGATGGGTGAAGGTGGTGTTGTTATAGCGGCCACAAAAGCATAAAGGTATTCTGTGAATATTTCAAGTGCCTACCTATTATGGTAAGAGATATAGCCATATGACAGAAGACAGACACATAGCGGAGGCATATTAATCGGGTCCCGTTGGCACCCTATTTTATTCAGAGTTCCCTATGGGTAGGGAACTCTGAATAAAATAAGAATAAATAAATATCATACAGCGTCACACACATTGACACACATTGAAGATGCCGTTGGTGGAGCGGTCAGTATAACTAACCATATTTTTTTATATATTCCTCCGATACTTTTTTTTTATTGGTTAAATGGCTATGGTATCTAATGTGAATTTTTTGATTCCATATTACACCAGATATCGGGGTGATCCCAAGATATTTCAATGACTTATCGCTCTATTCTTAAAGATATATTACAAAAAAAAGTGAGCTGATATGTATTTTTAAAATAACCACTTGCTTAAAAAAAAGCCGTTACCCTTTAGTATTGAATGACGTTTGTGATTTCACGTACCTACATCCACGGATATCTACTTGATCTGTAGATATGTTGGTGTTCTGAAGATTTAATCTTAAACAGATATTACGAAAGGCTTTGATATGGTGAATATTTTTGAAAAAAATGGTTGTCTGTAAAGTCTGTTTACGGACGATAATTTTACGTGTTAACGTAAATACCGATCGTGCTTCTCTATCGCCTATTCCGCGTTCTCGATTGCATACTCTCCTCGGGCGGAACGTGACAAAGAATCATGTCTTTTTGTGCAGTCGGCTTTCGTTGATTTATAAGACGTTATCACGTCAAACTACTTCACAATACATCCACGTATATCCATGCAATCCTGTGATATTTTAGTGATTTTAAGAGTTCATTTTAATGACGAATTATCGTGGATTTCGGGATAGTATGTATTTGTGTTTTATATGTGCAACTAATAAAGCAAATATCAGTGATTTAATATTCAAATCAGTTTGTTGTCGCGTTTTGTATCAAGGGAATTTTCACTAAATTTCGTTATCCATAATACATCCACGCATATCATTGCGATCCCGTGATATTTTAGTGGTTTTACGATTTAATTTAATAGACAAATTGCCAAGGATTTCGGGATTATATATATTTTTGAGTTACGTTCATTTATTAGTTTTAGTGCAAACATAACTAATACCAGTAAAATAAAATAATAATATAAAATCACAGTGTCATATAGCTTCGCTTTTTCTTCGTTCAATATTTTTGATTTCGATTGTAACAAGAAAACCACTTACTATTTCTACATACTTTCATCCCCTATTTCAATACATTCAACCTTTTTTTCGAGATAAAAAGTAGCCTATGTCCTTTCACGAGATCAAATCTATATTTGGACTAAATTTCATCAAAAACGGTTCAGTGGTTTAGACGTGAAAGCTTAACAGACAGACAGACAGAGTTACTTTCGCATTTATAATATTATAAGGAAGTAAGGATTGTGAATATTGCTTGCCTTACATTGTGCCCGGTGCATGGCAACAGGCTCGCCACCTATACATGGGGACCTAATCATATCTGGCGAAATGTGGGTGTTAACACCTCTGCCTATGCCTTCGGGGATAAAAGCGTGATGATATGTTTATGTGTATGTTTATAACCAGCTTCGTCATCAAATCAGCTTCAGGACATCATAATATTGCTCAAGTATATCGTTATTTCGGCCAAGTTGAAAAATAAATTATTTGCTTTTTTAAAGCTGCAGAATTATCGCGTTTCCTTTTTTTAACGCAACGGTAATAACTATCCTTGCGACCCATAGCTAAAAATAAATAAATAAAAAGAATGTTATTATTATACAAACTACTAGTATAATTCATACCAACATATTTAATAATGAAATGAAATGAAAAGCTCTTTATTTAAATGGACTTTGCTAAGTACTTTTAAATCGTCAAAACCCTACCACCATTTCGGGACGATAATATTATTATGCTGAGATGGAGAAGAAATGGCGAAAGAAACTCCACAGCTTACAATTTGGTAATGATTTCAAAACATCATTACAGGTCAATAGATAATAATAATATAATTAAAATTACAGTTTTACATGCGTAAATTTTGGGCAGTTATTACTCCCACGCATTTGGTTCATTTATAATAATAATTTATGTTGTAAAAGCTTTTCTATACAATTCAACTAATCACATTAATGAACTAATTAATTTAAGTCTTATACCCACCACCATTTTTTGTTATTGTTAGATAGATTTTGCTCAATTTAGGTGCTAAGCATACATTTATGATCCTTTGGTTAATAAATATATCTATAAGAATACAATGTGTGCATACCAAAATAAAAAAAAAAACAATACCTAATACATTAGTTATATAAACAATATCATAACACAAACAAAATTATCCTATTAATGGCATGTGTCATACAATTATCCATCTAAGAATAAACAACTACATTGTCTAACATTTACATCAAATAAAAATAAAAAGTTCAAGAAAACATGAGATGACCAGGTCTCATTGGCGGCACCTGTTCACAGGCATGACGCAAGAATCAGCCATCGCTTCGCTCAACCATATTTTAGGGAACGTAACGACCCGACGCAAGACGACACCGCCACAAGACCTTTTTAGTGAGAATGACATACACATGCTTCTTGATTATAATCTAGAACAAATTTAAATTATGTTTCTTAGTTAACTATAAGACACAAGGTTGATAATCTGTGTAATTAATATATTATATTTTGGATGCATAGATCATGAACAAATTCACCCCCAAGCGTTAGAATCATTTATGTAATCAGTTATTTTATAGTAAGCTTTATTATACAGTTTAGATTTAATAGCAGTTTTGAACTTATTAACAGGTAGATCTCGAATATTATTTGGGAGTTTGTTATAAAAGCGTATACATTGCCCCATAAAAGAATTGCTTATTCTGTGGAGACGAGTAGCATGTACCACTAGATTATGTTTTTTTCTAGTATTAATATTATGAGTGTCACACTTTTCAGAAAAGTTTTTTATGTTTTTCCTTACGTAAATTAGATTTTCAAATATGTATTGTGATGCCACTGTTAGAATATTTATTTCTTTAAACTTTTCCCTGAGTGAAACCCGAGGTCCTAATTGATAAATAGCTCTTACTGCTCGTTTTTGTAAGACAAATATGGTGTTAATGTCCGCAGCATTCCCCCAGAGAAGAATTCCATATGACATAATGCTATGGAAATAACTAAAGTATACAATTCTGGCTGTGTCTACATCAGTAAGTCGTCTGATAGTTTTAACTGCATACGCAGCTGAACTAAGTTTACCAGACATTCGTTCAATATGTGGACCCCATTGCAATTTAGCATCTAACATTATGCCCAAGAAAATAGTCGATTCAACAGGTTCTAATCCTATACCATTTATTTGTATATTTGTTTCAACCCGTTTCACATTGGGTGTGCAAAACTTAACTAATTTGGTTTTATTTTCGTTTAAAAGCAAATTGTTAATGTTAAACCAATCTACTACTTTAGATAGTGCGTTGTTTACTTCGTCATAATTAGTCATTCGTCTGTTTATTTTAAATATCAGAGATGTATCATCTGCAAACAACACTATATCATGACTTTTATTTACACAGTAAGGTAGATCATTAATATATATCAAGAACAGAAAAGGACCAAGAATTGAACCCTGTGGAACTCCTATTGTAACCGCAGCTCCAGAAGATCTTTGACCATTTATATCGACCCTTTGAATTCTATTACTCAAGTAAGATGTCAAAAGGTCGAGAGCCCTATTTCTAACGCCATAGTGATGTAATTTCCTGACAAGAGTATCATGATTTACACAGTCGAAAGCCCTGGATAAATCACAGAATACTCCCAAAGCATCCTGTGAATCCTCCCAAGCTGAATATATGTTTTTCAATAATTCAACTCCTGCATCAATAGTTGACCGACCCCTCGTAAAGCCGAATTGGTTTTTATGTAGCAAACTGTATTTTACGAAATGATTGAGGAGTTGATTAAGCATTAACTTTTCAAAGATTTTACTAAGTGTTGGTAATATAGAGATTGGTCGAAAATTCGTGGGGTCCGAAGCATCTCCAGACTTAAATAAAGGTACGACTTTGCTATGTTTCATCAAGTCAGGAAATACACCCGAAGCTATACTGCTATTATACACGATAGCCAAGTAAGGGGCAATTATATCTATTATACTTGAAACAGTTTTAACAGAAAGTCCCCAAAGGTCCATAGTTTTCTTTATATCGATGGATTTAAATATCTTTATAATATCTTTGTAGTTGACAGATGTGAATTCAAAATTAGCATCGCATTTACATACACTTTCCATAAGTAGTGTTTCAGCTGTTGTCGAAGATGAACTTAGTGTTTTAGTTGTTAAGAAAGGGATTTCTGTGAAAAATTTTTCAAACTCAGATGCAATCTTTAAATCATCTTTGATATTTACATTGTTTACATTTAAATTGAAATCACGAACGCGTCTGGGAGCTCTACCAGTTTCGCTATTAATAATATTCCACGTTTCCTTAATTTTATTTTGAGCTCTGGTTATTTTATTTTTCAAATAAATGGACTTAGCAGTGGCACAGGCTCGTCTAAAAGTAATAGAGTAATTTTTTACATAATTAATAAACGTGGGGTTAAAATTGTACGATTTTTCACCGTACAATTCATATAATTTGTTTCGGCTTTTATATATACCAGCAGTGGCCCACTCACTGAAGGATGGACGGTTGCCGATTGTTATTGTTTTTGTTGTAAAGTTTTTACTGAATTCCTCACTAATAAGTTTGAACAAAGCAGTATACAAGTACTCAGTACAGTTCTGAAAAGGCATCCTTGGTAGTTTCTGAATCAAATTATTTTTAAACTTTTCTAGTCTACTAATAGTCACAGGAACAAAATTAACCTTGGTTCTTTGAGAGGTAGGTTTTTTCCTATAAAATGAGATTAACTGACCGCAATGATCAGAGTGTAACAAATTAATTATGGATTTCTGATTAGGCTTAATGTTAGAAAAAATGTTGTCAATGCAGGTAGCACTTGTGGCAGTAATTCTCGTGGGCTCGTTAAAACAATTATGTAAGTCATAGGACTTAAATAAATTTAAAAAGTTACTCGTCAAGGCACTTTTTTCTAAAATATTAATATTAAAATCACCACAGATAACAATTGTTTTATGACTACCACTGATTTTAAAAAGGGCATCCTCCATAATTTTTTGGAATGACTCATAGGGCGCACATGGAGGTTTGTACACACTCATAACAATGAAATGCTCAAACTCGATACATGCTATTTCCGTAACTCGCTCAACAGACAAGCTCACAAGGTCAATTCTTTCTTTGGATTTAATATTATTCCTAGTTACAATTAAAGAACCACCATGCCTCAAGTTTGTCCTGCTGAATGAGCTAACAACCTGGTGATTATTAAAATTGAACATAAGCTGATGACTTTTCAACCAGTGTTCAGTGATACAAAAAATATCAATGTTTTTACAATTCATAAATAACTCTAATTCTAATTCTTTACCTGAAATCCCTTGAATATTTTGATGCACCAAGTTAATATTATTACATTTTACAGTCTGTGGATTAATTGCACAAATTGGAGAAATAATATTTGATAGGTTTAAACTACAACTATAGTCAGCACTTGTAGTGCTATTATTGCCAGAGAATGCCTCTTTTGTCTTGTGTTTTAATTTAAAGACATTGGAACACATTCCATGTGGTCATATGTCATTTTACTTTCCTGCCCAATAAAGGCAGTGTAATTAGCCAATGAATTGGCTGGCTTAGAAATAAAATATGATAGCGAAGTTGCTATCTGTTTTTTGTAAAAATTAGAAAGATAGTAATTATCTTTGGTCAAATAAAAATGTCTAATGAATACATTAGTGTCAATAAATTCAAATTTATTATTATAATATGTCATGTTCTGCAATTTTACATTACATTTATGTCTATATTCATTTTCAGTGTCTGTCAATGACCTACTGTATGGTAATGCAAATAAAATAATTTTCTTCACATTCAGGTTACATAGGCACTCAAAACATTTTTTCAAACAATTTATATTAGTATTACCCCTTCTTCCTACAAAAACAATTATTGTTGTATTAGTACTGTAGTTGCTTGAGTTTATTTTGTCTAATATTTGTGAGTAGCTGGCACCAGGCATACATAGTTAGTTAATAAGTAACAAAACTTAAATCCAAAAACAAAACTCAAAATAGATCAAAACTATTTGTCGCAGTATGATTATGACTACTCGATACGAGCGAACGAATATCGGGACGCGGGAAAAAATAGCACAGGTCCTACCTGGACGGACGCTCGCGTCAGACTAATCGGAGCACGCTTGTGCATCGTGATTTATACTAATTTATTTCACATTTCATATAAATATATTGACAAATTTATTGTTGATATTGACCAAATAACTTTAGAAGTCAAAAGTCGAAGGAATATTGTTTATTTTGGGATAATTTTATTTTAGTTATTACGATGTATTTTAACCAAAATTGGCGATGAAATTATTATGTTAATGTTAGAAATTTGCCAAATGATTTATTTTTTTACTCATAAATGGTAATGAAATTCAAGAATCTATTTCATTAAGTACCGACTGGAACATATGTCCGATGATTCCTATATTTTTTTACGTTTATCATTTTAACATTATTAATAGAATAAGGACTTTGAAATTGGGTCTGCGAATGTTTTTCAGCAAAACGGTTGTGGGAGATCGAACATTACAAATTAATCAAATAAGTTTTAGTAATTTTGTTTCATTAAACGTCAACAACATAGATTGGCCTATTTTTATCAATTATTAAATAATATCTGGGTATTCCTTAAGATTGTGATATAGGACTCCAAAATCTCCGGAATTCGTGCAAAAACGTGAAATGGCTCTTAAGAAACTTTTTAAGGAAAGGTGCGAAGGGTTATATTGAACGGAGGGTATCTTACGTTACGTTACGTTCAAGTAATAAGAACGAGGGAAGTTCACCTGTAAATAACGTAATTTACTAGGTTAATTGTCAGTTGGTTGACTATTCGATTTGTATTTGTTGGAAAAGGAGCAATATTTTTACTTCGACGCTTCTAAATGCTTATAAACCTCCCAGTAGTTGTACCCATGCGCCTAACATAATAAACAGTCGTGCGCGGTCTTTGGTTCCGCAACGGTTTTAAGAGACGATTGAATATTTTAAGATATTATATATCGCATATAATAAAAAAGTCTTTTAACTGTATAAATAAAAAAAAAACTCAATTAGTTTTTAATTTGAACGTCATATTTTAAGAGTCTCTAAAATCTCATTATTTTAGACATCTGACATAAAGAAAATTGCTTTATATAAATACCAAAGAGAATTTAATCACTACGTTTTAATAAATACAACAAACACCAACCACCTTATAATACTGAACACTCCTCATCTATATATATTCATAACACAAGTAATTAATGATGCTTAATTTGAGTTAGATAATTTGTGTGTGTGTGTGTATGTGTGTGTAATATAATTATAACGTTTATAGGCGCTTGCTACCACCAAGGATAATATTGTAATAGAATATTATCCTTGGTGGTAGCAAGTGCACATCAAGAGGCGTCATGTTTATATTATGTGAAACAACTCTCCAATCTCTCAACATAATCATTTGACGTCGTGTTACTCGCGAAGTAATTTTATTAGTATTCACAGAGAATCTTCTGTAAGGTGTAAGAGTCTCGTTTCAAACGCTTTACTACCCTCAAAACCGTTTCCATTTTTGTTTATCTTGAAATCTGTCATCATGACTGTGTAAACCTGTGTAAAGAAAGTGAATGTGAACAAAAATTAGCATTTGTGGGTATTTACAGATTTTGTTCTCTTTGAACGCTTAAAATACTTATATTTTTATAAATTAGCTAATTATATACGAGATTTTTTAAATAGGTATTCAAATACAAGCAAGTGTTGGCGAATGTATTTTGAATTCACATAAAAAGTGACTAACATCCCATAAACATATGTTATAAAGAATGTTAATTTGATGAAATAAATATGACATCTCCTTGAACGGTCTCGACTATATATTTGAACAGAAAATTTATTTTTTAGAATGTTCATTGTTTTTTCATAGGCCCATGTGAGAGGGTCGAAATAAAAGGACACTGTTTAGTACGCCAAAATTGATGATAGATTTATCACCAATTTTGGCAAAATGCATTGGTTAAACTTACGATTAACTAGTATTTCACTACTGCACATGTTAAACATCTAAACTTTTCAGTTTCCCATACAATTAAGTATGACTGAACCGCTTATCATTTATATGTGATCTGAACACAACCCCAATATTTCTGTAGAAAAACATATTGAGTTTGATAAAAGTTTCAAGTTACAATACCTCAAAAAGGCGAAGAGATGACATTTAACATACAAATAAAGCACAGAATAAAGAAAGATTTTTGTGGCAAATACGAAGAAAAAATAAAAGGAATTCCTTAAAAGTAACCGAGTACAAAGCCCGAGTTGATTTTGTGAAAAACGTAATCAGTTCTCCACCGAAAGATTTGTTTCTCGCGTAATTTTTCAATTTCAACTTCTCTTTGATGTTCCAGTTTTTTTTATATTCATTAAACTTTATACGTAAGATAGAAAAACAGATTCATTGCTTAGGGATTTCTGATGATCGCTGTGATATGAAAACTTCAGAGATAATAAATCTCTCTCAACTCTATATTATAGTTAATTTTGTTTTTGTAATGTAAATATACCGTTGATTATAGACTCGACTAGACTCTTGGAACAGAAGTGTCTCAATCGTACATTGTCAACTCAAAACATCAGTTACCAATATAAATACAACGTTAGGAAGTGGTATTACTTCACGGTGGTCTTCCACAAGGCGGGAATTAAAATTGATTACATTCATACAACGTCTTTGAAATCCTACTACTCTCAGACAAAGAGGAGACTGGTTAGTATATCCAACCCACATGTGCCCGACCGCTACTGCACGAATCGTATACGTCACGGTTCACCTGAACCAAGTTCCGAGCCTTTAAAGCCCTCAGTTCCACCGCACGTTCTTTCTGTGTTCTGTGTTTCAGACACCGTAACGTCAAGGAGACTCTATTAGAATATACGTGTTCTGTCTTACAATCGGTGTCACGCGGAGGTTGAAAGCTGGCAAAGTCAAATTAAGGTTAAAAATGTCATATATGTGTAATGTAATTTATCAACAGTATGTATAAAAAAAACACGTGGCAGTACCTAGTCCTCGCTCACTTCTGCTCCCAGTCCCGCATGGAGGCGCGGACTGCAGCGAGCATCTCTGCGTCGTGACGCTCGTCTTCTGCCTCCTGCACCTCTGTGGCTGGCCGCCCGGCTCCCCGCCATGGTTCTAGTTCCGCATCTGTTGAAAGGGATTTTGTTTATAAGCATATTGCCGCCCTTTTGCCACCCCTACCGTCACACCCGCTTTTTTTATAAAAGCCCTGAAAGAAAAATACAATGTCAGTTGTAGTGGTGGTACTACTAGGTGGTAGACACATATGTAGGGTCGTCTGGGTAGGTACCACCGCCTTTCTTATTCCTGCCGTGAAGCAGTTCGCTGTGTTTCGGATTGAAGGGAAAGGTAGTCAGTGTAATTACTGGGCATGGAGGGCATATCATCTTAGTCCCCAGGATGGCAAACGCACTTGCGGTGTTAAGTGATTTACACTTAATATTGCAAGTGTCTATAGGCGGCGGTGACCACATCAGGTGGGCCACAAACTTGTTTGCCATCTCGTCATATAAAAAAAAAAAGTTTTAAAAAAAAAAAACAATAATCCTAGGAATGAATTAGAACCAAAAATGTTGAGTAGGAGATGTTCATATTTAGCTAAATAATAATTACACATTTTAGAATCACTAAGTAACGAAAACCCAAAACTCTTTTGGTCATCCAATAAGGTCAAACGAGGTGGAAATAGTTCTTATCAACCGACTTCAAAAAAGGAGGAGGTTCTCTATTCGACTGTATGTTTTTTTTTTTTTTTTTTTTTTTTTTTTTTTTTTTTTGTATGTATGTTCCGCGATTACTCCGTCAATTATGAATAGATTTTGAAAATTCTTTTTTCGTTAGGAAGGACATACTCCAAAGGTGGTCCCGTATAAATTATACCGAAATTGGTTCAGTACTTTTTTGTTAAAATAATAATTTCATTGGGGATGAAACAATAATATCGTCCACGAACACAAAAATAATGTCAATTTTTTTTTTTTAACTTGCCATTACATAATATGCAATAGTGAAATTTTGGTTAGTAGGTCCAATAGTCAACACATAAACTATGACAAATTATTTTATGAACTTAAGTTAAATAACTAGGTTCATAGTTCATTAACTTACCATTCATTTTGAATGAATGGCAGGCATTTGTAATTAGCTATAGGTCTGAGACGTGATATTATATGTTAACCGACTTTAAAAAAAAGAGGAAGTTCTCTATCCGACTGTTTTTTTGTGTTTGTTACCTGATTACTTCGTCAATTATGAGTATTACGACTCGATTTTTATAATGATTCTTTTTTAGGTACTTCAAGATCAGAGATGGCCCGTATAAATTGTATCGATATAAATTCGACCCTTTTTGAACAAATCAGTAGTAACAAAAAAAGCGTGTTAGTTAAAGTTTCCATTAAGTTTTAGTGAGCGCCTAGTAGGCCTATCCGTTTTCAATAAAATATACTTAATTTCCACTAAAAATGATAAAATAAAATATTTTTAGCAAAAAAATAGGACAACCGACTTCAATGCGTACAAATTTAAACTAAAAAGTAAAAAATAAATAATATTTTAATGAAGTAGTTGAAAAGAGCGTCATAGAAAACCAAGGAAAGTATTGATACACATTTATAATTATTTATTTATAATTCATACTCCGATATATTTGGAGTCGGTGCCAGCCTTAGCAAAATAAACTTACCTGATCGATACGAACTTGATTAATCCATTAACTATACATAATAATAAATGATGAAGATGAGAAATAATCTGCCGCTCCGTGAAGTTCGAAAATTGCAAACACTATTCTCCTTGGCTAGCTGGCACCGGCTCCAAATATATCGGAGTATGAATTATAAATAAATAATTATAAATGTGTATCAATACTTTCCTTGGTTTTCTATGACGCTCTTTTCAACTACTTCATTAAAATATTATTTATTTTTTACTTTTTAGTTTAAATTTGTACGCATTGAAGTCGGTTGTCCTATTTTTTTGCTAAAAATATTTTATTTCAATCAAAATGTCAAATGGATCAGAAGGTTTTTCGTATGCTTAAAAGTTTGTAACTTTTCCAAAATGTTTTTTGAACAAAAAAGCAACGTTTCGCTAAGCTTTATGCCGATTGCGAAAACAGTCCCAGTATTCATAATTAAGTCACACAGATCCTGTCGCACATCTCGTTGGAGCTATAGGAGTAGATAATTACAAACATAAAAACACACTTAACTATTTCTTTATATAAGACATTGATACTTTTGCCTGATTAGATGCAAAAACAAACATATTGCTTAGAAGTTACACGCATCAAGCGAGTCCCGCAAATGGGGTGCGAAACGCGCTTAAATATATTTTCCCGCGCATTAATTTTTTGCGATAACTCCTAACATATCATTTAAATTATTAGGTGTAAAGATTACAATAATGTTCATTAAATATATAGATGAAGTAACTAACGCATTTAAGTAAATCCGGATTAATACTGTATCCGTCTAGATAGCGTTCCAATTACCGCATTGTTCGTGACCATATTTTTAGATTTGATAATGAATATACTTTTATGCATACCTCAGCCAACCAAAGAGTATTAATAAGAGCGAGAAGCAAACGAAGTGTCCGACAGCCAAGCATCTCAACCCTCGCTGAACAACCTTTGAATTTGGCTTACACCCAACCACTACCATTGAGCAACGCTGTACATAATGACCTCCTTAGTCTCAGCCAATCAGGCGCAATTCCATCTTTTTACAATGGCTTTTATGAATCCTTGACTTCTCTCGAAGGTCCTGAGTGCAATGAGAACGAAGAAAATCAAGAAAACTGCATATAATATTTTGAGAAACTAGAATTACGTCACAAATAATGTATGCAATTTTTTAAATAAACTAAGTTCTGATTACCATACACTGAATTTTACTTTTAGTACTCTTAAAAGTCATAACCATATTACAAAACAATAATAGGTTATCGGAACAAAATGGTAACCCATATCATTATTTTCAGTACTTGAGTCAACGTTTACCAGTGAAAAACATAGTAATCGACTATTGCAACATATGGTTTTGTTACAGATATATCGCGACAGTACATTAGTAATTAATTGTAACAAAGTTTTTATATTATTATTTAGTTTTTCAAATATCCCCTTTTAATTTACTATTTAAAATAAGCTAAAAAATGTAGTAAAATGCAATTTTCAATTGGATTGTTTCGATTACTATTTTATTCGCTTATTATTATTTTTAATATTCAATTAATAGACACTTGCTTGAATAACGTTGTTGGTGACATTGACATGCAATCCAAGTGTTGTCAAAAGCATTATACATACATTTCGGTTGCTGTATCATTCTTATAACGATACAATTGATTAAAAATTAAATCATAATAAAACGGAAAGAATAATAATTTGATTACGTCAAAGTTTCTTAATTTATGTACTTTCCTAAACAATATACTTTCATCTCTGTTCATTGCAGCTTCGAATAACGGCCCAGCCTGCATACAAGAATATTACATGTTCTTTCTTGGTAGATACTCATACATATGTGGTAACCTACGGCGATAGGCGATGCTAATCTCTTTTTATGTGTTGTTGGGACAGTTAGGAGTGTAGTTCTTTACAGCCGCTACGATACGACACATAATGTGCATATATAAAAAAAAATAATATATTGTCAGTCTTCATTTCGTGCCTCGTATTTGATAACAAGTGATCTTTGCTGAAGGGTAATCATTTAACGGACTCGAATTTCACTTTTATTTTAGGTTTGAACTAGTAGCCCTAAAAGATGCTCTCTTTTAGGGCTACGAGACGACTTTCAGCTAATTTATCTGAATTACGCGTTGACATCAAGTCGACTTCTAGATTGTTAAAGTATTTTTATTTTAAGAACGCGAGTGATCCTTGACTACCATCCGAACTACATAATCGCGTTTTTATTTCCCCTGTCGATTAGGTCCTTAGAGTGATGGCTTCCATCAATGCCCTACATTACCTCATTATCATAACAGCCTATATAATTCGACCCACTGCTGGGACACAAGGCCTCTCCTTATCAACGAAGGAAGTATAGGCAGTAGTCCTCTAGGATTGCCCAATGCGGATAGGTGATCAGAGTTTAAGGCGATCAATACCCTTAGCTGATTCATTAGTCGCATTCTACGACACTCATTGGAGGATATGGGGTTATGCTTTTCTACTCTGTCGGCATCACATGGCAAGTACATTACCTACTTGTATTTAATTAATGCCGCCGTCGTGGTGGAGTATTCAGTATAGCTGCCTACACATCAAGCAGGTTCGAATCCAGGTAACGGCAAATATTTGTGTGAGGAACAAGAATATTTGTTTGCGAATTTTGGTTCTTTAAATATTATTTAAGTTTATTTACAAAAATATCTAAAATATCCATTATCTAGTATCTATAACACAAGTTCTTAATAATGAACGATGTATGGCCTATAGTTTCAAAAGTGGTTTTATGTGTAACGATATGTTACCTAAACCTAAGGCTTTACTCAACCCATTTTGGGACTGCGAACGTATCTCAATTAGAAGTGTATCTCGAAACTAAAAGTTTGTACGGTTTTACCATACTACATAGACTTTCTGATCGCTGTGAATCATTAGGTACGAGTACATATAGCGTTGAAAGATTAACTTGCCAGCAAAATTTTGTAGACATTGGCAGTTTTAAAATTTAATGATACTCCAGATATTTTGCGCACTTTGCGTGCTTCGATTAATCTTTGTTTGCCTAGATAAATAGATGTATGACGCTGACTGAACATTATTTGGATAATTGACCGTCGATGGCTTTCGTAAAAAATTCACTTGTCTAGAGCACAGAGAGGCTTCTACCCACTTGCACATTTGCCGTAAAATATTCATAGGCGATAGACGAGCAACCTACGTGTGTTATTTTAGTAACAACAACTTGATTGTTCGATGTCTATAATCTTCGTCTATCTAGAATAAATTATTCAGTGTCGAGTGTCTACTTTACTTACGTCATCGATAATTTTACACAGTAATTTATACGGTTTGAATAAATATTAAACTTTCTCCTAGAGAACTGCAATTCAAGCTTTAAACAGTCAAATTTGTGATCAAGACTTTGAATCCTTTATATAGAAAACTAGCTTATACCCGCGACTTCGTCCGCGTAGAATAGTTACTTCGGGCAGCATTTAATGTTTCTTATTATTTCTTCTAACCCAAGCGCCATATACCTACAAATTTTAATGGATTTTATTTAAAAAATGACGGATTTCAATACAAACTTTCTACTCCTATTTTACCCCTTTAGAGGGTAAATTTCCTGTTTCCTATTCATTGGCTGTGCGTTGATATGTGGGTCAGTCAGTATTCATTTTTATTTACTAGCCTTTGCCCGCGAATTTGTCCTCGTGGAATAGTTACTTCAGACAGCATTTTAATTTTTTATGGTATTTATTTCTTATCAATTGCCTAAGAGGAAAAAAACCCCATTTTGATTCTCTCTAGTCTTTGTAATGTCACCTATTTTCGAAAAAGCATGAAATACGTGTTTTCTTATTTTTCGATAGGAGTACTCCTGTGAAGTTTTTTTTCCCCATACAAACTTTCAACCCCCGTTTCACCACCTTAGGATGTAAATTTTTACCACCCCTAGACCTCATAACGAACCTACGTACCAAATTTCGGAATATCTAGACCGAGCTGTTTGGGCTGTGCGTTTACATGTCAGTCAGTCAGTCTTATTTTATTTCTAACCGACAGATCCTAAACCAATTTACATGGATTTTACTTAAAAAAATGTCGGATTTCCATACAATCTTAACTATATAAGCTAGGTATAGATTGATTCACTATATTCAGGCGGAAAACACAATTTACAAAGACAGACAGTGTTCCTTTACCGGATTCGGGAAAACACTTACCGGTTCTGATCTTTGTTCGAACAATTTAACCCGAAGTAAAAGTGGAAATGAGTTTGTTAAAGTAATAGTATTTACTCTCACTTTATAGGTAAAGCTATATTCTGTTCTTTGTAAGCACGAACGTTCTAGCTAGTCATCTGATCAAATCAATTCCTTGGCACTCGAATGGTCCTGTATAGGACAGATCTGAGATTGGTTGGTTTTACAATCTTAACGTCGTTTTTATCTAGTAATTACTATATGTTCAAATGTCAATTGCAAATGAAATAAAATTAGCAAAACTATAATTTATTGTTTTAAAGTTAAACTTACTTGGTTACTAACATTAAATTGTGAGATTTGTACCACGTAATATTATTCCGATATTTCGGCGCAGTGCAACAATTTAACATTAATTTAAGCTAATATTAGTGTGTAATTATTTTTAACCAGTATGCAAATATTATAAATTATAGATGTTACATTCATAGTAATTTGCGTTGAAATCTGTGCCGCGTAATCTAAAACTGTCAAATGTTTTCTTATGCAAAGAATAATATTTATAGAATTAAATTGGAAAGTTACTTCCAAAACACACACGATATTTAATTGGGAAGGACACAAGTGCCACGACGCAGCCGGCTATAGTGACGCACTTTCGATTCAGACGCCCTAGGGACGTTAGGCGTTCGAGAGACTCACGAGATGAGACCCGCGGTCGCCCGATAATCCCCTTTTTTTGACGGGGAGGTCAAATTCATTTATTATTAAATGGGTGGTGCCAACCGCAGGGGATATGTGGGACTCGAGGTAAAGGCGTTCCCTCCATACCCACTAAACATCCTCCCCGGCCTGAACTTCAGTGCGCTATTACGGGACGGCTCGGGATCTGCGCACGTAAGCGCAAAAACACCAAGACCGTCGCAACGCTGCCCGTCTAGGCACTCCTTGCACCAATTGGTGGCCAGCAGCCACTCCTCCACCGATGGCTGCTCGACCTGGCGCGTCCTCCTGACGAGGACACCGGGAGCAGCCATCGGACCGCAGGCACTTCGTGTAGCAGATCCGGAAAGGTTTAATTATCTGTCCCCGTTTTATGAAAATATTGTTGAATCGACCAAGCGCAATAACGCACAGGGATTGGAGAAATAAATGCGATTCGGCTCGATTCGACACGTTTTTGCTGTAGTTGACGCTAGGCCCTAAAACTTCTCAACCCCGTCTTGAGATTATGAGCGTGATTATATGTCAATGTTTTACATTAAGAGTCAAATATAAATAATATTTATTTAATAAAAACACGTCATTTCATTTGGCGAAAACACTCGTTTCGTTACTTTGTTACTTTAAGTGACCAATTTAGCGAGAATGTCACTCATTTGTTTGTCTCGCAAAACCTACAAGTATTGACTTTCCGGACTTCCGTTCTAAATCTGTACGATTTTTCACTGAGCATATTACATTTCTGCGAGGGAAGGCATCGAGTGGATCTGTTTGATCAAATATTGATATTTGATTTTGTCGAAAATAATTGAATGGAATTACTTTAGAAGCACTGCAGAGTGCCTAGTTAAAATGCGCTTGAATCTCGTAAATTAAGGACAAGTTGTTCCGTTGCGTAACTAAGTGGTAAAAAATTGAGATAGATTGAAGACAGGCATAGCGGAAACCACTTGAAATTATGTAATTATGTCTTTACTTAAATTATGTATTTTCCTGGGTAATTTCGCTACCTAGACCCTGTTAAGCAACACACCTTCGTGGTGTTGGGTTTCTGTCGCTGAATGAGATTTCCTGAGATCCTCAGGTTAGGTAATGGGGTTAGGATTGGCAATGGGAAGTTTAAAAACATAAAGTAGCTCAACGCCTTTAGGGAAATGTCGCTTTCGTCTTGACAGCGTTCAGTAGACATACAGTAGAGCAGCGTCTACCGAACGAGTGTATGGCAGTTTGGTGGCGCCACCGCACCCTGCTCATCCCGCATCCCTCTACGATTGCCCTGACTAAACGTGCTAATTGACTGACTGAGAACTAGACACTGGTAATTAATTACATATGCCACATTATTGCATTTGCCGTAAGGTGTATTATGTAAAGGTTGATGGCACATGTTATGAAAAAAAAAAATTATTAATTACAATTTCATATTACTGTTGCTCAATGTAATTCATCGTTAAGCTTCGGTTTAATCCAACCAGACCCAAATACATCTGCTTATGGATGGTTAACACAAAATTACGAGATTCCGATCCAAATTTCATTAGGGCAGATCGTTTTATTGAATATTTCCAATTTATGCCAGACTGAACTCCGTTTATTTAATTTGAACTTAAACGGACGACGTCCTTTTATAAGTGGTCTCTTCTTACTAATAAACCTCAGGTTCTGTGTTTGCATAAATTTTGTCTGTTTATTTTTAGATAATAAAGTTATTTTAGATATTTTTTCCTGACGGATGTAGTCTATTATATGTGTACGTTAGTTTGCGCTGTTTAATACAATAACCAATTTATTACCTACTAAAGAATATGGCTAGTATAATTATTATGTGATTTAAATAATGAATATGCAATTTTCTTTGCGTCTGTCTCTGGTATTTTTTTAAGGTTACCTACTTGTTCGATCCTGTTTTTAGTTCTTGATTCAACATAAACTTGTAAGCAACTGTCTATAATTTACGATTTGTACGGGGAACCCTGTTAAAATAATAAAACTGATCTAACTGGACAAAAAAGGTATATTTAAAAACTGTAAACTGATTATGCTAATGAGAACGCGTAATATGACTGATGACTGAAGGCAGACTGGACTATATTAAATTAATTAATTATCTAGCATAAATACATCGTCTATTATAAATAAATAGACATCGACTAATCGTAAATTTCATTGTTACCTGGAACATTTTATGTATTAGCGATGAACTTCTAAAACTGCCTAGCTCACCTCGATTTAGCTTCTTTTTAATGACACCACATGAATAGGTATACGAAATTAAAGCTAATGGGACTTAGTAACTACTAGGAGTGGAGCTTAGGCCACGTCAGCTGCCTCGATTCGCACACATGTTTGTGTATTCCTATTAGCTCTTCCAATTTGAACAACCTAAGAGGATTAAATACGATATACAGGCCTAGAAACCATTAGCCTCCAAAAATAACTATACCCTTCTTTTGATTAGGTTCAGTAGTAGTTGCAATTTATGATATTTGATATGACTTGCTGTGCACCTTCCAAAATAGGATCTTCCAAATTTGTCATTGAAATCAAAATAAAGTGCACATTTAAATTCACATTTAACTACTTACGTTACGTACGTAACTTAACTTGGCCAATATAAAAATATTTTAGCGAATAGGTCATTCACTCTAATTAGGACCGGACGCCCCTAGGGTAATAGCCTTACAGAGCCGCAGTTACCTATTAAATTAAGAGAGAGTAATAGAATTAAAAAGACTAGTGATTAATTCGAGTACCAACAATAATTGTGCACAAAGGCCTTTCTTATCGTAGTTGACCAGTTTCGACCGACTTCTCCAATTTAAACTACTTATATTCCGAGTCGTACCTTGCTGGTCATTACGTAATAAGTAGTATTTTGTTTAAGTTTTGCAATCTATGCGACTATGAACTCTCCATCTTCTCTGACACACGATGTAGAGCTATAATCAATAGATCTACCGATCTACTTCGGTTTCAAATTCAAACGAACTTTTAGAAGCCAGCGAGTGTTTTTATGTAGGTAATAGACTTTACTTCCAGGTCTTATTTGGAATTGAAAATATTGCTGAATTATTTTGCCTAAAAAGTTATAATGGATTTTGGTATTTTTAACCGACTTCAAAAAAGGAGGAGGTTATCAATTCGACTGTAAGTTTCTTTTTTTTTTTAATGTTTGTTAACTCATAACTCGTTACTGGGTGGACCGATTTTTAAGATTCTTTTGACATTTGGAAGCTAGTGCTTGTCATGGGGTCCCATTTAAATTTTATCGACATCTGACAAGTAGTTTTTGAGTTATCCTTAATAATACCTATTTAATTGACATTGATGATGTCGTAATTTTATCACTTGTGTGTTAAAAAGATCTTGGGGTAGTTTCCTGAAAATTTCTGTACTTAAATCACTAAAAAGCAAAAAAAAAAATTTTTGAATAAAAAAAAACCGCCTTCAAAGCTAAAAACGGGAGAAATAAAAATTTTGTTTATAAAAATCTAAATGTTTTTTGAGGTCGGTGCCAACCTCAATATTTGTAATAAACGTTGTCACTTATATTTGGCACCGACCTCAAAAAACATTTAGATTTTTATAAACAACATTTTTATTTCTCCCGTTTTTAGTTTTGAAGGCGGTTTTTTTTTATTCAAAAATTTTTAACTTAGTTACTTCCAGATTAGCAAAATGCCCAGTTGATGTGCGCTAATAACCAGTTTTAATAATACAAGCGTTGATATATTTTCCTCCTAGTTTATATTGATATTAACCACCGTGTTCAAATTCACCTCGAGTCAGCTCACCAAGAGGCCCAGCCAGGCTATTCGCTAACTTTTTCGACACATGATAATGATAATCCCCAAGTTATTTACTGATCCACTACTACTGTACTATAACGCTCTTGTGATACTTTTCCTGTAAGATAGCAATGGCTATATAATTTGGTCCCTAGATTTACTCCCTAGTTGTCAAAAAAATTTAGCAAATAGGCGGGCAGGTTAGGAACTCTTGGTGTGACAAACGCGAGATTTTGTTAAAATTTCATAGCTATATACATACATATAATCACGCTCACAATCCCAAAGGGGCTAGCAAAACTTCAGGTAACATCCAGCTACACATAAAACCACATCTGGCAGTATGGACCATACAGTACCCTCCAAAATAGTGACAGGTTGCCAGCCTGCCGCCTACATTTTATCGTATTTGTTTTAGTCGATGCAAGCTTTTACATCATAATTTTCCTGGTTCGGTAAAGAAAGACATGAACGCCGCCACTCCGCTAGTGCTACTTGCAAATTGTTTCTCATTAGAACTAAAAAAATCTTAATATTTCATTGGATTTTATAAAGGAACAACTCAAAGGGAGCGTTCTTAACTTTCAAAAAAAGTTTAATTCTGCTCGGAGATAAGCAGAGGGGTTAAACTCAATATAGGTTTTCTAAGAACCTAATTGACTCCCGATGTGATTTTATTAAATTTGAGGCTTTCTTCAAAGCTTTTTGAACACCGCAGGAAGACATCGAGCCGATTACAATTTCATTTGCTATTATTTTACTCCCATTTAGGTACCTACTTTCATAAGATTCAAGAGAATTAAATGAAAGAAAAGGTATTGATTTTACTCGATATAGAATTCGGAATAGGACTGGATAGCAGCATTATCCAGATTTTTTTTTCAGTGCATTTTTCTAGTATTAATATTTACGCGTTTGTAAACGCAAAAATAAAATTATTCCATAATGTAAGGTAGTGTCATCTTAACTGGGCGTCAAATATTTGCAAAAATATTTCGTTCGGGTCTTAGAAGTGCAAATTTCAAAGATTTGATGAAACAATGTTTACCATAAAAACATAAGCACTGACAAATTTCGACAGCGAAAAGCAGTGTCTCGGTGGCGTAATTGGTCAACGCATCCGCCCAGATTGTGGAAGATGCGGGTTCGAGTCCCGCCTAAGACAAGTCGATTAATTTCAGTGCATTTTTCTAGTATCAATATTTACGCGTTTGTAAACGCAAAAATAAAATTATTCCATCCTATTGGAGTCTTTCGATCTCCAAAAAAATTTTGCAAATGTCGAGTGACAATGTATCTGAAGTAGCAAGGAATTGTACGGTAGACTGAGTTAAAAATGGAGTCTCATAAAACATAAAAGATTAATAGTGTTCTTGGCGTCAAACTTGACTTTCATAAGTGTACAAATTGTACCTAAATTAATAAAGAAATTTGAGTTTGAGTTTGAGCTTGAAACGTTGCTCGAGGTCCATGTATTTTAAATATGTTTATTAATTATGCATATAATCTATAATGTGTCTTATAGTTGACTCGGAAGCATAACTTTAGTTTAAATTTGTTTTAGTTAATAATCAAGAAGCATGTGTATGTCATTCTCACTAAAAAGGTCCTGTGGCGGTGTCGTCTTGCGTCGGGTCGTTACGTTCCCTAAAATATGGTTGAGCGAAGCGATGGCTGATTCTTGCGTCATGCCTGTGAACAGGTGCCGCCAGCGGGGCCTGGTCATCTCATGTTTTCTTGATTGATGTAAACGTAGGTCTTATAATTAGTTGTTATCTTTAGATGGACAATTGTATGACACATGCAATAATAATATGTAATAATTTTTCTTTACAAATGACAGAGGACTACCCAGCAGTTTTATTTTTTTCTCATTTAATTTGCTATCTATTCCAAAGTTGCAGAGTTCAAAGTTCATTAAAGAAATTCGATAGTTTGAGATAACCTGATCAGCCGTCATTTATACTTACAAAAATAAAAAGTTTTCAATCTAATCTGGACATGTAATTCTTTTGTTATTGCTAATGGAATTTCCATAAGGTAATCACTGCTAAAATATTTTTATTTTATTTTACAAGCGATTATCGAAATACTACCTAAAATTATCTAAACAAAAAAAAAACTACCTAAAATTATCAGCAGATAATGGTAATTTTAATTTTAATAAATACTTTAATGCGATTTTTTACATTACAAATTGGAGAACATGTCATGTTCTCAAATTTGCTTATATAATGTAAATAAAACAATTGCTTTGAAAAACTTCTGAAGAAATCATACAAGTTTTGAAAGTCTTACAAGTGTAGCGAGAAAATTAAATAGGATATAATGAAGGAAAACATTTCTATGGAAATGGAAACATTTCTGACAGGAATAAAATTTGTGCTGCGGAATTCTATTTTAGGCCAGTTCCTGATATTACTGCTACTGTTTATACCAATCAATGCGATTCTTTTTATTTAAAAAAGGTCAAGTAAATGACTCCATTCCTCTTGATGCTAAGCAGAAGTGGAGTCCAAATACGAAGATAGGTGGTGCTAGAGATAAACCGCCGCGCTAGCCCACCGTCGCCTTGCCGACCTTGTAACTGAACCCCCCTTTCAAACAAGATATTTTAATATATGAATACCTATATAAAATTTATACAAGACAGAATATAAGTAATTTGTTTTCAGAAATTAAGAATTTCCTAAGGCCAATTTCGTCTAGTACCCATGTTGTGAAGTAGTAACCAAAATTCTTTTAGAATATAGAGAATGAAATATGGACAGCATAAGAGAACTTATAACGTCGAAATTTAATAACGTTCTTTAGTAATTGCAAAAAAAAATAAATAAGGAAGTTGAAGCTCCATCCTCGCTTCATACGGTGAGTGACAAGGCCAATGTCAATCCACTCCCCCCTTCCAAAACCACAGGAAGTTCCTCATTAAGAAACCTAAATTATAAATATAGAAACGCTTGCCAACACTTTGCCATGGATTGTGAATGTGGTGTGATTTTAAACCAAAATGCAAGGTTGCAATTGATTAAGATTGAGTTCACCAAACTTCTGACATCCTAAGTTTGAATGAAAATTATTCCAACCAAGAATATTTAAATTCTGAAAAGGAACTGAGTTGTGAGTTCAGCCAGCGCTATTCGCAATGTATTGTTTGTGTTGCAATACACCCCTTCCTTAATCTAAATAATTCCGTTTTTTTTGTTTGAATTAGATCCATTCTGATCGTGTCGCGATCACCGTAATGTATCGTTCAGAGAACTCGCACAAAACAATCACTCGCTTAATTTTGGAGCATGTGGAGTGTATTTAGTCATAGTCTCAGCTGCGTGTAGAGTATTGGTTTTATTTTGGTACGCAAAGTCGTTCATTTAAACTGACTTATTTAACCTATGCCCAAACTAAAACCAGGTGTATATCCATAACGAAATGTCTCCAAACTGTCCCCATACTTATAATGTTATTAAAGAAAATATAAAATTACATAGTTTAATTTCGTTAGTTATAATTTCTTGAAATATGAGTTTATTTAAATGTTGTTCTTCATAAGAATATTAAGAATTTATAACTAAATGTCATGAAGCACAGTCATAAAAGAAATTCTCGAATAATCTGAAATTCATAGTAGGTAAATTGGGTTATAAAGGTTTAGAATAGAATAGAATAGAATAATCTTTATTGTACACCTTTACAAAGAAACTACAGTTAAACAATAACAATATTACAATGTACAAAGGGCGGTCTTATCGCTATATGAGCGATCTCTTCCAGACAACCTTAGGATGGACAGGAAAGATTAAAGTTAACGAAGGAAGCTGTTGGTGTATCTTCAAATACTTGTAGGTATCACTAATATTACAATATAATACTTTATGACTCTACTACGAAAAATAAAAGAAGCAGAATAAATACCTCTAACACCTAAGATAATTACTAAATACACACATATTTACATACATACAAAAAATATATATTTATATATACATACAATACAATATATACGTAAATATAAAATAATATATATTATATAAACATTACGGCAAAAATGTCACATTGCAAGATAGTGCTTTTTCACTTTGTCGATGAAGACATCACGTGATTGTGATTTTCTTATAGGAAAAGGCAGTACATTCCACAACAGTGCTGCTTGGACTGTGAACGATTTAGCGTAAAATTTGGTAGAATGCATTGGGATAGCTAAGCGTAAGTTCTCCGATGATCTTAATGTTCGTGAATGGGTATCGTTGACGAACGTAAAACGTTCCTTAAGGTAAAAACGAGTCGCTGGGTTGAAAAGGATGCTGTAGTGTAGGGAGAGGATATGAACATTCCGGCGAAGGCGAATTGGCAACCACTTGAGTTTTTACCACTTGAGTTTAAGTATAGTTTTAGAATAATCTGGAATCCACAGTAGGTAAAATGGGTTATAAAGATTTAAGTACAGATTTAAGATTATAGTTTAGATTATTTCCATAATATATTAGTATAGATTCAATAAAAGTTTTGGTGAAAAATTCAAGTTAATAAGTTCTACTTTATTTTGTTACAGGGTTAATGTAATCACAATTAATATCTTATTATATTTTTATGTCGTTTAGATTTACCCTAACCATATTGTAATAATAATAATATATTTTCACGCTCACACCAATCATCCAGCTGGAGGCAAGCATCATTAAGAACCTGTGCCACGGACACCAGATAACGGACATTATTTATTTTTTAATATACATAATAATTGCAGACATCCCTACAAACAAACCCAAACAAATATATAAACAACCACGGCTCGCAAACAAACACTCGCGCTCGTCACACAAACACTCGCCGCCACCAGGACTCGAACCCGGACCGCCCGACGCGCAGCCAGCCACACCGACCACTCCACCACGACGGCGTGTCCCTTTATACATAACGAATATTACCTACCTACACCCTAATCCAAATCAAATATTAATATTAAAGTTCCGTATGAAATAAACTCAAAACGTGAACCAACTGGACCGAATACCCTTTGTTGGTTTATTACATCGGTACACATACGCCCATAAAACTACAAAACGTCACTTGTCACGAAATTTATCGAATAATCCGTAATAACATAACAAGAAATACATAGTATATCAAAACAAAACAAAACACAAAACAAAGTAATGAAATTGAAAAGGAAAAAAAGTCAAACCCATAACAACCACCACCTTGTCATTTTAAATTGAGTAATTACATTATTTACTTTGTCCTAAATTATATCAAAACACTAAATCACTCAATTTTGAAATGACCTGACTTGCTTGGTTCCGAATATATATACTTTATATTTATGTATATTTTCAAATGACAAACAAAATTGTCAATAAAATTATGAAATAATAGGACTGCAATAATTCAAACCAAGCTAGTCTAAACAAAAAGCACAAACCTACGTAGTCTTCTCGATCTTGGGTCTCCAGCTATTTCTGGAAGAAAATGGCTATAAAATACACCCCCAATTTAACTACCTAATAACCCATAAGCATGGAGACCCCAGATCTATCTGGATCATTCGGAACATTTCCTTGAATCCACGCCGGCCGCCAAATCACTAATCCACTCCACTTAAAAATCTCCTCCAGACTCCTCGCAGTGCCCGCCTTGCCACCTGACCACTTTACTTAAAAATTCAACACTGACTGTCACTGTTCGCGAGTTTTTGTTTCTATCTCGTCTCGAACCATCGCCCTGTTTCCCTAACTTATGGGCGTATGCACACATTATAATCTACAATTATAAATCTTAATGCTTGTTAAAACGAGAGAAATTTGCTAATCACATTCCTACTTACCTCAAACAAAACAACAAAAAAAAACGACACGGAGGTTTTTCCCAAAAAAGCTATTAATTATTGCATATTCGTCCCTTACGTTCAACAATTTAAGGTTCATTTCTATTTAACCTGGCCTGAGACTAAATTTCTCGTGGGAATATTAGTGTCATAAACGCACCGATTTATTGTCTTTTTTTTTTTTTTGTGGAATCTTCCAGATATAATTTCGCAGCCGACTACACTATCGAAATGAAATTAAAATATTATTTTCCTTAAACTTGTTAATTTACTTAATATTATGATTTTTATACGTATACAGTATTGTCTAATTGATTAATTTGATTATACCTACTATTAATATGATTATAACTACTCATAGAGGCTTGTCCGTTACAATCACCCCCAAAATTTTTGTTTGGTGAAAGCAAATGATTTCAGCCAAATAAAATTTTTCCTTATATACATCGTAACAAGTAAAATATGGCAGTAAAAGAAAATAATGGTCTTAATGATTCAAGAATATATATGTTAAGAGAGATAACATATCATCGTTCACTTATACATGCCATAGGCAAGTTTGAATAAACTATATCCCCTTGTGTGTCGCGCGGCCTCCTGGAGGTCGCTGTCAAAAATGCCTGTGTGTCGGCCGACCTCCTGGAGGTCGATCCCCCCCTCCACAGTTTTCCGATGGTGAAAATGATGATATTATTATTTGACAATATAACTGTACTAATTATATTATATTCTGTTAGCTTATTTTATAACGATTTTAGTGACAAAACCTCATATTTATAGTTTTATTACAAAATTTTTATTATTATTTTTTAACACCCGGAAAATTCGCGACGGAAAGTCCGGAAGTAACTGACACATGCGCGAAATTTTACAAAATGGCGGCGACACAATAGGGGATATAGAATACAAAGTATTCCTAAACTCACAGTGAACCTAATTACTAATTATTACATTTTATACGAATTAACGTGATTTGTTTTTTCTTAAACAACTGCCCACCTCTAAGGAGACATGACAAATATAATACTGAATATGATTATTCGATCATTTCGATTGAAACGTTAAGCAAAAATAACAATATGTCAAACACGCGAGTTAAATCTGAAAAGTCGTTTTATAGACAATGACAATTCAACTTTATTTAATTATAAAATATGTATTTAATAAGTTAAAAGAACATAATTCAGAATTTTAAAATTTCCTATCACACATTTTTTTCTATTAATTTAATCATAAACCTCACCCCCGAATCTCTTGCCGCCCAATTAATTTCACTCTCCTAAATTCTCTCCATTTCACGGACAACAAATTGTAGGCCATTCAAGCCTACTGTGTAAATATTATATTCTGTCTTAAAATTTTTTTTTTTTAAATAATATTTATCCTGGTCACGGCACCAAATTGTAACTGAACCCCCCTTTCAAACAAGATATTTTAATATATGAATACCTATATAAAATTTATACAAGACAGAATATAAGTAATTTGTTTTCAGAAATTAAGAATTTCCTAAGGCCAATTTCGTCTAGTACCCATGTTGTGAAGTAGTAACCAAAATTCTTTTAGAATATAGAGAATGAAATATGGACAGCATAAGAGAACTTATAACGTCGAAATTTAATAACGTTCTTTAGTAATTGCATAAAAAAATAAATAAGGAAGTTGAAGCTCCATCCTCGCTTCATACGGTGAGTGACAAGGCCAATGTCAATCCACTCCCCCCTTCCAAAACCACAGGAAGTTCCTCATTAAGAAACCTAAATTATAAATATAGAAACGCTTGCCAACACTTTGCCATGGATTGTGAATGTGGTGTGATTTTAAACCAAAATGCAAGGTTGCAATTGATTAAGATTGAGTTCACCAAACTTCTGACATCCTAAGTTTGAATGAAAATTATTCCAACCAAGAATATTTAAATTCTGAAAAGGAACTGAGTTGTGAGTTCAGCCAGCGCTATTCGCAATGTATTGTTTGTGTTGCAATACACCCCTTCCTTAATCTAAATAATTCCGTTTTTTTGTTTGAATTAGATCCATTCTGATCGTGTCGCGATCACCGTAATGTATCGTTCAGAGAACTCGCACAAAACAATCACTCGCTTAATTTTGGAGCATGTGGAGTGTATTTAGTCATAGTCTCAGCTGCGTGTAGAGTATTGGTTTTATTTTGGTACGCAAAGTCGTTCATTTAAACTGACTTATTTAACCTATGCCCAAACTAAAACCAGGTGTATATCCATAACGAAATGTCTCCAAACTGTCCCCATACTTATAATGTTATTAAAGAAAATATAAAATTACATAGTTTAATTTCGTTAGTTATAATTTCTTGAAATATGAGTTTATTTAAATGTTGTTCTTCATAAGAATATTAAGAATTTATAACTAAATGTCATGAAGCACAGTCATAAAAGAAATTCTCGAATAATCTGAAATTCATAGTAGGTAAATTGGGTTATAAAGGTTTAGAATAGAATAGAATAGAATAATCTTTATTGTACACCTTTACAAAGAAACTACAGTTAAACAATAACAATATTACAATGTACAAAGGGCGGTCTTATCGCTATATGAGCGATCTCTTCCAGACAACCTTAGGATGGACAGGAAAGATTAAAGTTAACGAAGGAAGCTGTTGGTGTATCTTCAAATACTTGTAGGTATCACTAATATTACAATATAATACTTTATGACTCTACTACGAAAAATAAAAGAAGCAGAATAAATACCTCTAACACCTAAGATAATTACTAAATACACACATATTTACATACATACAAAAAATATATATTTATATATACATACAATACAATATATACGTAAATATAAAATAATATATATTATATAAACATTACGGCAAAAATGTCACATTGCAAGATAGTGCTTTTTCACTTTGTCGATGAAGACATCACGTGATTGTGATTTTCTTATAGGAAAAGGCAGTACATTCCACAACAGTGCTGCTTGGACTGTGAACGATTTAGCGTAAAATTTGGTAGAATGCATTGGGATAGCTAAGCGTAAGTTCTCCGATGATCTTAATGTTCGTGAATGGGTATCGTTGACGAACGTAAAACGTTCCTTAAGGTAAAAACGAGTCGCTGGGTTGAAAAGGATGCTGTAGTGTAGGGAGAGGATATGAACATTCCGGCGAAGGCGAATTGGCAACCACTTGAGTTTTTACCACTTGAGTTTAAGTATAGTTTTAGAATAATCTGGAATCCACAGTAGGTAAAATGGGTTATAAAGATTTAAGTACAGATTTAAGATTATAGTTTAGATTATTTCCATAATATATTAGTATAGATTCAATAAAAGTTTTGGTGAAAAATTCAAGTTAATAAGTTCTACTTTATTTTGTTACAGGGTTAATGTAATCACAATTAATATCTTATTATATTTTTATGTCGTTTAGATTTACCCTAACCATATTGTAATAATAATAATATATTTTCACGCTCACACCAATCATCCAGCTGGAGGCAAGCATCATTAAGAACCTGTGCCACGGACACCAGATAACGGACATTATTTATTTTTTAATATACATAATAATTGCAGACATCCCTACAAACAAACCCAAACAAATATATAAACAACCACGGCTCGCAAACAAACACTCGCGCTCGTCACACAAACACTCGCCGCCACCAGGACTCGAACCCGGACCGCCCGACGCGCAGCCAGCCACACCGACCACTCCACCACGACGGCGTGTCCCTTTATACATAACGAATATTACCTACCTACACCCTAATCCAAATCAAATATTAATATTAAAGTTCCGTATGAAATAAACTCAAAACGTGAACCAACTGGACCGAATACCCTTTGTTGGTTTATTACATCGGTACACATACGCCCATAAAACTACAAAACGTCACTTGTCACGAAATTTATCGAATAATCCGTAATAACATAACAAGAAATACATAGTATATCAAAACAAAACAAAACACAAAACAAAGTAATGAAATTGAAAAGGAAAAAAAGTCAAACCCATAACAACCACCACCTTGTCATTTTAAATTGAGTAATTACATTATTTACTTTGTCCTAAATTATATCAAAACACTAAATCACTCAATTTTGAAATGACCTGACTTGCTTGGTTCCGAATATATATACTTTATATTTATGTATATTTTCAAATGACAAACAAAATTGTCAATAAAATTATGAAATAATAGGACTGCAATAATTCAAACCAAGCTAGTCTAAACAAAAAGCACAAACCTACGTAGTCTTCTCGATCTTGGGTCTCCAGCTATTTCTGGAAGAAAATGGCTATAAAATACACCCCCAATTTAACTACCTAATAACCCATAAGCATGGAGACCCCAGATCTATCTGGATCATTCGGAACATTTCCTTGAATCCACGCCGGCCGCCAAATCACTAATCCACTCCACTTAAAAATCTCCTCCAGACTCCTCGCAGTGCCCGCCTTGCCACCTGACCACTTTACTTAAAAATTCAACACTGACTGTCACTGTTCGCGAGTTTTTGTTTCTATCTCGTCTCGAACCATCGCCCTGTTTCCCTAACTTATGGGCGTATGCACACATTATAATCTACAATTATAAATCTTAATGCTTGTTAAAACGAGAGAAATTTGCTAATCACATTCCTACTTACCTCAAACAAAACAACAAAAAAAAACGACACGGAGGTTTTTCCCAAAAAAGCTATTAATTATTGCATATTCGTCCCTTACGTTCAACAATTTAAGGTTCATTTCTATTTAACCTGGCCTGAGACTAAATTTCTCGTGGGAATATTAGTGTCATAAACGCACCGATTTATTGTCTTTTTTTTTTTTTTGTGGAATCTTCCAGATATAATTTCGCAGCCGACTACACTATCGAAATGAAATTAAAATATTATTTTCCTTAAACTTGTTAATTTACTTAATATTATGATTTTTATACGTATACAGTATTGTCTAATTGATTAATTTGATTATACCTACTATTAATATGATTATAACTACTCATAGAGGCTTGTCCGTTACAACCTGCAAGGTGCTTCTTCACGCCTCTTTTGAATGACCCAGGATTTTATGAAGGAGGGAACACGTGTGCTGGCAGTGAATTCCATTTCTTGATTGTTAGACAGATAAATAATTGTATATACTGCCTATGTAACTGATTTTCACGTGAATCGTAGATTGGTTCTGGTTTGCGTAACTACGTCCAATTCAGTGTTACAATATTTCTTATAGTGTTCGATAATATTTTTTCAATACACTACTTTTCGAAAAGTTATTTATTGAGGGCAAAATTCAATAGAATTACATAGTCATTGACCAAGTAAATCTCGTTCCATTCTGTGTATGATGGGTTGTTACTCTGAATAACGTGTTTGTTAACATTTTGATCACGGCTTCTGCTGGTGACGTCTTATATCGGGTTTTTTTTTCATTTACAATTTATAATCACGCGTATTCTTTACGAATCCTCTTTAATGTAATTTCATTTTCAAACAACATTTGCACGCTACCTGACCGCTGAACGTATCCGAGTGCGCATGCTCGTGTATAGTCGAAAATAATTTATTATTGGCAACACGTGCTAACTAATGTTATATGTTTTTAACACATATTCTGTGTGTTAAAAACTATAAATTGAGATAAAACTCCTTCGGTTATGACAAGAGTGAAGGTGATGCAAGAAAATTGATTAAAATTAATTAAATTAAAAATAGCTATGAACACTTTTCAATAGGCAAGTTATCATAGGCATATTTGTTTATAAATTATATTTGATAACATATAACACCTTATAATAATATAATGTCCCTACCGAGGGGCTCGAGCCTACCCCACATTAGGGGCGATTAGGCCTTAGTCAACCACGCTGGCCAAGTGCGGGTTGGTCGACTTCACACACAACCTAAGAATTTCTTCATAGGTGTGTGCAGGTTTCCTCACGATGTTTTCCTTCACCGTAAAAGCGTCGATTAAACGTACATATGAATTCAAAATTTGAAAACACATTGGTACGTGGCGGGGATCGAACCAGTGCCTCCCGGGTGGGAGACGGCGCTCTTACGCACAACGCCACCGACGCTTCCTTAAAGACATAGATCAAACATAAAACGAAAGAAAAGAAAAACAGCCTGTCATAATAAAGCCTGAGACGGGCCTCGAACCCGTGCCCTTTCGCGATCATGGTGAATACACAAGACTGACGACGAAACACATTTTTTTTATTTATTATATTTTTATTTTACTAAGACGAATATGATATATTTTCCACAACATCTTTTAAATTAGTTTTTATTTTATACATTGCTCTTTAATAATGATCATAAATTTGCATATTTTTAGTTTTTGATGGATTATTTAGAAGCGTCGGTGGCGTAGTGCGTAAGAGCGTCGTCTCCCACCCGGGAGGCACTGGTTCGATCCCCGCCACGTACTAATGTGTTTTCAAATTTTGAATTTATAATGTACGTTTAATCGACGCTTTTACGGTGAAGGAAAACATCGTGAGGAAACCTGCACACCTATGAAGAAATTCTTAGGTTGTGTGTGAAGTCGACCAACCCGCACTTGGCCAGCGTGGTTGACTAAGGCCTAATCGTCCCTAATGTGGGGTAGGCTCGAGCCCCTCGGTGGGGAGATTATATTATGAGCTGTTGATGATTATGATGATGATGGATCATTTTGATGCGATTGCTGAAGTGAGATATTTCGCTAGAACACTTACCATAAGATGTTGACACATCTCCAAAAGTGTAATTCTGAAAAAAAAAAACTTTTTTCTTTCTTCATTTTTAGTTTTTGATGGATCATTTTGATGCGATAGCTGAAGTGAGATATTTCGCTAAAATACTTCCCATAAGATGTCGACACTTCTCCAAAACTGCTATCCTGTAAAAAAAAATATTTTTTCTTTCCCCCAACTCCACCTCGACACCCCGTTTTCTGATGTATCCTACGCCGCCACTGAAGTAGACCTGGCATTATTGATCTTCAAATGCATTATTTCGTAAAACAAATGTCTTTGCAAAATGTCGGGTAATTTCAGTTCAAAGACTTTGATTGGACAGGAGTGACATTTGAAGAAAATCGTACCAGATAGGTACAGTCGACGAAATTGAATCATGACCCACCTTAAGATCATTTTCCTACAGTCACTCAATTCAAAGTAGGTTTAAATTCGCTTGTACATACATTAACGAACCTATTATCAATTTATTAGACACTGACAGTGTCTAATAAATATTGCCTTTTAAAATTTTTCAACTACTACTTGACATATGACACATAACGTAATTCTATTTTTAAAAATATAATAGTTATTCGTTTTTCTCAGTAGTGAAAAGAGTTTAGATTATGAACGGCATCTTATTTGAAATTCCAATTGAGACTTTAGTGCAGTGATAACAAAGAGTAAAATTGCATAGATCTCTGACCCGTAATGACACATTTTATTCATATTTAAAACGTACTAAGTGCAACACGCATGATAGCGAAGAAAACCTAACTATATTTATGATTGTAAAGGAATGATCGGCCAAGTGGGTCATGATTCAGTTGGTTCGACTGTACCTCGAATGCAAACCACTTATTTACTATATTTGCCCTACATCTCATGGATGGATAGTAATTAAATCTGGGTGCTGTGTTAAAAACATTTTGTACCTCTCTCAGAATATGGTATAAATTCCAGCACTCGAATATTATCTGACGTAACCGCTACATGTACCGGTACGGTTCCTTAGAGAGATATTTCATTTCGATAGCCTTGCACGAACATTTATCATTTTTATGGTGCAATAACAGAACTTGAATTGCACAGTGTATTCTAAAATTTTGGTTACATTATGAATCTATATAAAAACGATTGAGCAGAGCTTTACGTAACATTTGGATACATGTAAAGCCACATTTGGCAGTATGGTCCATGCAGTGCCTCAATAGTGACAGGTGGCCAGTCTGTTGCCTACATAAAGTGGAAAATCAAAGCCAAAAGTATCTAAGCCTTCAGTGATTCAACAAAAAAAGCCTACATCAGGACAAAAAAGCCTACATCAGGACAGGATTTCGAGATAGGTATCTTAAAATATCTTTCCTTATTTATATATACTTACGTATATATACTTACGTTCAGGTATTGGCTAATATGGAAAGCACTTTTGTATCAGAAAAATTTCGGGATTCCGGAATCTACAAAATTTTGTGATTTGATTATAGAATCAAAGCGGGTCGGGTGTATATTTGCTTACGTTCAGGTGTTGGCTAATATGAAATGCATTTTTGTATCGATTGTAAAAATCTCGCAATTTCGATCAAATGCTTTTTAACTATGGAATCGGATGCCAGCTAATTTTGTAAAGCAGGTTGCCAAACTAGCATAGAAAAGGTCACGATGAGTAATTTTCTTTCTTCTCTCCACATAGCAACAAACAACTCGGTGTCTTGAGTCTGATAAGCATTTCGTAACGAGTGCGAGTGAGACGGCAAATTATATACCTGCTTGTGTGCAGGTAGTGAGCCGAAAATAGTTCCTTTTGTTCATTTAATGACACATGCTAAACAAGTCGTTTCCATACCATGTTACCGATTAGTTTCTGTAATCCCTGGATTTATATTTTAAAAAATATGTTTTAAGAAGCCGCTTCCATAATTTCTCAGCCAAAAATTCACTTTAGGTAAATATGCATCCGAATATCCGACCACTAGTTATAAACAATAAAAAAAAATTTCCTTTATGTAACTTAATCTTAAGATAAGTATTAGTAATTACACTATTGGATTAGGTTTATCCGGTAATGATAGTAGTAAGCTGGTTGTAAATAAATAAATAAATGTTGGTTGTCAAATCGGCAACATGTGCGTCAATGGGCGCTTTTATAATTCAGCACGTCACGTTGTCGCGGACGTCGCCGTCCACGATTTTCCGTAAACGTCAACGTCCAAACGGTATATGGGTTTTAATAATTCACATACCATGGACGTTTGACGCCATTTGTGCAGAATTTAAGAAGAGTGCGGACGCCATTGTCTCTAGAATACGGCTATTATACCTATTGTATTGAAGACGCAAAAATGACAAAGAATGAAAAGATGTTAGCAGCACCCGCTACCTAAAGTAAAATATTTGGAAGGAACGTTTTATTTATTATTTGACAAATTAAAAGATGACCCAGTCAACTTTTTCAATTATTTTCGTTTATCCATACTATCGGGTTGTACGAGTGTTGCATAGACGTGTAAATAGTCTAATCCAGACGGGATCGTAATCGGAAATAAAATTTGGTGGGAAAAAATTGTCTCCATAACTTGTATGACAAAAACCCAAATAAACGAAGCTAAAACACTCACTAACCTGAAGATATCTGCAAGGGCGCCTTCCTCAACTCGTATAAGCGTTCCAGCAATCAGGTGGAGATCAGCTTGAAGATTATATTTCAATAAAACACACGAGAACAGCAAAATCACAGTTCACGTCACAAGGTACACCGGCAAGTAGTATGGGGAGACCGATAGGTACATCTCATTGGCGGATTAATAATTGCAATCGGCAAAGTTTGCGAGTGCTAGCGCCATCTCTCGGTACAGCGAGTGAATAACCACGCATAATTGGGATTTGCTACAACACCACAGGAGACGAAAAACATTCAAAGCCCTGTGATTTAATTATATAAATATTTCGTAAATAAGATGAAATAAAGTATATATTGCAGTGAAGCTACTTAACCAAGTGTCGTAATAGGAATGCACGAGGCCGGGCGGGAGAGCGCGGGCACGTGGACTCACTCACACATCAATTAATTATTGTAGCTACGCGCTACATAGCAAAAATATCGCGACGGTTTCAGAGGGAACTTTGGTGTGATACTTATCGTAACGTTATTACGTGGACGTGCACGTTTTAATGTTACTGTTGACGGAAATTTTAAAAAGGTCTTCATATACTTCCATACAATTTACTTCCCTGTCTTATAGTCGTACCGTGGCCGTCCACGATAATATCGTCGCGTTACAAATTATAAAAGCGCCCAATAACATTAGTTACACGAATGACATTGTCCTGCTCGCCCCTCCGTTAAGATCTCTACTCGGTGCTTGTGAAAAATTCGCTCAATCGCATGGTTTGCTGTACAATACAGAAAAATCTCAATTCATGGTATTTAAGGCGGTCACAAAGTGTGCTAGTGTAGTTCACCCTATAAAATTCTATAATGAACCTCTAGCAAGAGTGTATAAATTTAAATATCTTGGACACATTGTCACTGACAGTCTTAAAGACGATGAAGATATTGAAACTGAACGGAGGCCTCGTGGAGCGGGAAAATCTATGTTGGAACATAGATTTTTCCACCAAATTCCGTTCTTAAAGCTCAGTCGAGGAATATACCTATCTTTATAGCAGGTAATAAGGTCTCCCGTACAGTTAATAAGTCCTCTACTCTTACATAGTTATTTAAATACCTTTTTTTACTCTTTAGATGTTGACATGACATTTCGTCTTTCATCTGCGTGTAAACCTTGGTTTTACATCACATTTTACCTTTGTACCTTTAGGCGATGAACTCGTGTTCGTTGCTCACATAGCCGTTTCATCGTCTAAAGGTACAAAGTTTCTGATATAGCTCTCCCAATGTGCTTTATTATTTTCAGACTTCGTGGTTTTTAAACCTTATTTTATTGTGACACAACAAATCATATTGAATATGAACTTTCATCGTCGGGAAGCGTCGGTGGCGTAGAGCGTAAGGGCGTTGTCTCCCATCCGGGAGGCACTGGTTCGAACCCCGCCACGAACCAATGTGCTTTCAAATTTTAAATTCATATTATGTACCTACGTTAATCGACGCTTTTACGGTGAAGAAAAACATCGTGAGGAAATCTGCACACACCTATGAAGAAATTCTTAGGTTGTGTGTGAAGTCGACCAACCCGCACTTGGCCAGCATGGCTGACTAAGGCCTAACCGCCCCTAATGTGGAGTAGGCTCGAGCCCCTCAGTGGGGACGTTATATAAGCTGTTGATGATGATAGACTTCCATCGCCTCTGCGGTTTTGTGGTTTGTCTACAGGAATTAGATCTAGAGAACCCTTGATCGATTTCCTAGTAAGTGGAAATTTGTATTCGGTTTGGTTAGTGGTAGGACTTGTTTGCCCACTAAATTCACCACAATCTATTGCCATGCAATGTGTGTGAACATCATTGTTATGTCCCTATAGTTCATTGTGATATAATAATAATAATACAGCTAAAGAAAAGATAAAATAATAATAATAAGTCAGCTTTTAAGCAAATAATGCCTGTGCCAGGTGGCTTCGCTCTTCCATGGCCACACCACACACACCAACAGCTCATATTATGTCTCCACCGAGGGGCCCGAGCCTACCCTACATTCAGGGCGATTAGGCCTTAGTCAACTACGCTGGCCAAGTGCGGGTTGGTCGACTTCACACACAACCTAAGAATTTCTTCATAGGTGTGTGCAGATTTCCTCACGATGTTTTTCTTCACCGTAAAAGCGTCGATTAACGTAGGTACATAATATGAATTCAATGAAAAGAAAATTTTAAAGCACATTGGTTCGTGGCGGGGTTCGAGACGACGCTCTTACGCACTACGCCACCGACGCTTCCATGGCCACTAGTAGTAAATATTAAATGTAAGTATATAGGTAATGTCAAATAACATTTACATTTGCTATATAATATTTTTACATTGTAAACCTTAAAATCACTTTGACAATCATTACAAATATATTCATGTATCTACTACATACAAAGTGTGAAATAATGATTTTTAGTGTGTGTGTGTGTGTGTGTGTGTGTGTTGTGTGTGTGTGTTGTGTGTGTGTGTGTGTGTGTGTTGTGTGTGTGTGAGTGTATTTGGAGGTGTGTGTGTGAGTGTATTTGGATGTGTGTGTGTGTGTTTATGTGTGTGTGTGTGTATTCTATGCATATCTGTTTGTTTGTAAGTATTTAATTTTTTATGTGTTTTAATAGACTCCTTTTATTCATAATCTAGCGGCATTAGAAAATTTGTAACAAGAGACTTGCATTCGTATAATGTTTTATCATAAATATCTATGATTTTATTAATATTATTATACAAAGAGACTGATCAAATAAAGAATAGGGCCATTCCGGGTGAATTTCGTCCATATTCTTTCGTCTTCGTCCCAAACATCATTTTCCAGATGAGATGAAGGCCCAGACATCAATCTATTCACAACATGAAACAATATCATAGCTAAATCTTTATTTAAGATCTAATTCAGTAAGCTAATAGATTTATGCGATTGAGCAAGCACTATAGAATTGAGGACGATCCTTGCTACTACTTGATGAGGTTTTGCGGCATATTCCAATATTCCCTTAAACAATAGTCGATCTCTTTGATTGTTATTGTAGCAATAATTGGCCATTTTGCAGGCTTCCCTTTGAGTGGACGGTATTCATCTGGAAATCGATGGAGCATAGATATTCAATAATGTGATAGAAGGCTATTACTAACTGTGACTGTCGTGAAAATTGTCAACAAATTCTAACGTGGTCTGACAACTAATATCGTTTCGAAAGCTTTTCAATGCAACAATATTACAACTTTGTAATAGGTGGGAAAAACAGAATTTGGCTGAGTCACTAGAAGCGACATTTGAATTCAAATTTCAATGTTTTGGTCTGCAACTAAGATTTGTATGTTTTATACACAATCAATGTAAAAATAACCGGGCAAAGTTGGACTCAACTGTTAGTTTAAAGTTAATTTGAAAGAAACACTTTTAGTTTTCCATAGATGCTAAATCATCAATCATCATCAGAAGCGTGGGTGGCGTCGTGCGTAAGAGCGTTGTCTTCCACCCGGAAGGCAACGGTTCGAATCCCGCCACGTACCAATGTGTTTTCAAATTTTGAATTCATATGTACGTTTAATCGACGCTTTTACGGTGAAGGAAAACATCGTGAGGAAACCCGCACACAACCTATGAAGTAATTCTTAGGTTGTATGTAAAGTCTACCAACCCGCATTTGGCCAGCGAGGTTGACTATGGCCTAATCGCCCCTAATGTGGGGTAGGCTCGAGCCCCTCGGTGGGGACATTGTATGAGCTGTTGATAATGTAAATCATTCCTATAGATCGTAAAGGTTTACTCTGAAGAGGTGCCTATTTATTACAATTATATACCCTAACTAGTAATTAAATTAATGCTCTCCTATTACACAGCAACTATGAAAACAATTGACATCATTTTATGAACCATAAAGTTTACTAAACGTTCATGTATTGTCAACGACAGCATGATATCTAGCGACAAAAACGGCAATTTACATTTCGTTTTGGCAACTACAATAACGCACACGATCAATGGTCTATAGAACTTGGCCCGCTTCCAACATTTTCACATTATCTATGTAAGTATACTAATATTCTAAAGCTGAAGAGTTTGTTTGGTTAAAGGCGCAGATCTCAGGAATTACTAGTTGAAATTCGAAAAATTATTTTCGACTTGGACAGTCTATTTATCGAAAAGGCTATTATTTTCCGGAAGTTGCGGGCACAGCTAGTTACAGATAAGTCTGTCTACCATCAGTTGAGGTGACGGCCAAGACCATGTCAAGAATTAAAAAAAAGGCTAGAGTGACAAAATTACCAGATACAAAATATGTAAACAGTCATGATTGAAATTAATACCAAATTAAATAGGAAACAAAAAACTTGGGAAAAAAATTCCTGTCATGGAAGTGAGAAGTCAAGGAGTTTACATTTCCAAACCACTAATTTTGCATACTTGGTAGACTAAGACATTCATAAGTCAGAGTCGAGTCGAGCACGTGTCGTCAGAGTACTGACTCAAGTCTACTAAGAACTTGAGTCGCAGAACCAACTCAAGTTCGAATACTAAACTCAAAACAACGTCTACTCAACAAACTCTCCAGTACAACAAGTGCTGAGACGGGATTCGGAACCGCAACCGCAAATGTTGTAGATTTACATGACATGAATTTTTTCTATGTTTTTCGTTTTATATTTAATTTTATATCTATTTCAATCATAACTAAACATGCCAAATAAAAATGAGAAGCAAAATCAATGTTTCAAACAGCAGAATGTCTAACTTATCTACTGGCGGTATTTGTAGAAATATCTCATCGGGTGTTAAAGATCTGCAACATTGTAAGGCATACGTCAGCTTGATGACGTATGCCTTACTTAAGACAAATGGTTAAATTCGTCGTGGTTAAACAGTCCTGTTTAGCTCAGTTGGAAGAGGAGTCGCATGGATAGCGAAAGGTCGCTGGTTCAAGTCCCGTCTCAAAAGATAAATGACCTAGTTCATTAATGTGATAAATTGAACTATATAGAAAAGCTTTTACAAGATAAATTATAATATAAATGATCCAAAAGCGTGGGAAAAATAACTGCCCAAAATTTACGCATGTAAAACTGTAATTTTAATTATATTTTTAATATCTATTGACCTGTAATGATGCTTTGAAATAATTACGAAATTGTAAGCTTTTTGCCATTTCTTCTCGATCTCAGCATAATAATAATTATTTAAGAAAAATAATTATTTCGTCCCGAAATCGTGGTAGGGCTTTAAAGATTTCAAAGTATTTAGCAAAGTCCATTTAAATAAAGAGCTTTTTCATTTTCATTTTCTAAGTGGACAGGATTATTTTTTCATGTATTTCGTTTTCTATTTAATTTGATATCAATTTCAGTCATATCTAAAGATGCCAAATAAATTAGAAGCAAAATCTACAAAAATGGCTCTGAAATAAAACAAATGCTCTACTTTTTGTTTACTTTCAATGAGGACTATATATTTTAGGTCCAAAATCCAACTCAAATTGATTAATGAAAATTGTAAGCACACAGTTTTGTGAAATAATTTTTGCGTTTACAAACGCGTAAAACTTTTTAATACTAGAAAAAATACATTGAAAGAAGTCGACCTGACCCAGGCGGGAATCGAACCCAGCATCCTCCGCAATCCGGGTGGCTGCGTTAACCATTACGCTACGGCACTGCTTTCGCCGTCGAAATTCGTCAGTGCTTGGTGCTTAAGTTTTTATGGTAAACATTGTTTCAACAAATCTTTGAAATTTACGAAATATTTTTGCAAACATTGACGCCCAGTTAAGATGAAACTGCTTATATAATGGAATATTTTTTGCGTTTACATACGCGTAAATATTTTTAAAACTAGAAGGCAAGAATGCAATTTTGTATTGTTTTTTTTTCAGTGTATTTTTTCATACAGTTTTGTATAATCTTATATAAACCTGTGAGCTTCTGATTTAGTTCTTCAGTTTCATTATAATTAAAGTGAACATGTGACTAGCGTAAGCATGTCCAAAGCTAATCCGCTTAGATTAATTTGCAGAGAGTAGAGGCTTACCGACCGTTGTGGCACGTCTGTTGTTTTTATTGAAAGTCTCTATGGAAAGGAGGCGATACGCTACGGACTAAGATGATTATGCCTTCACGTCAGAAATAAGAAAGGCTGTAACATTTATTAGAAAGAGTCGGACATTCATCGGTCACCCATCTGACTACCAACCGCGTACCTTTTTTTTGTTGACGGGGAGGTCAAATGCACTTACGCATCGTCCCTGCGGGGTGGTGCCAACCGCAGGGGATATGAGGGACTCGAGGTAAAGGCGTACCCTACTACCCACTAAACATTCTCCCCGGCCTGACCTTCTTCGCGCTTTTACGGGGCGGCTCGGTATCTGTGCTAGCACAACTAGCACCGAGACCGCCCTAATACCGTCCGCGTACCTAGTATTATGATCCTATATATATTTTAGCAATATAAATAACCCGAACGGCTTAGAGGATTTAGCTAGTTGTCGTCCAGTTTGCTAAGACTATTGGCAAACCGACCGAAGCGTTTCGCGCTTAGACAAAGAATCCTGAGGTTTTGCGAGTAAAAATTAGACATTATGATGACACAAATAACGCTGACAGATTATGCGTTCTATCTCTATTTATAAAAAATAAGCTGCTTTTACTAGGCTTTTGCGAAATAAGCCTCATTATTCAGTTTCATAATTGAATATTTTCAGAAACCTCGCAAATTTTTAAGCCTCTGGTTTATTAGGTAGGTATTATGTTCAAAATTTACAATCAACTCTCTTGGTCAATTTAAAATTAATCTTTAACATTCCTAAGTGCGTCTAGCCACTTGATTTAAGAAGCTTACAATTTTGTAGAAAACTTTCAGCTAAACATAATTGCTGGAATTGTAAGAAAATAAATATTTTTAGCGATACAAAACAGATTAAGCATTAAATCTTTTTAAGTAGACGAGTGTTTTAAATTTTCTAACAAACAAGATTATCGAGATAAATATCAAATCCGGTCTTTGTCTTTGCTGGGAATAAGAGGTCTTTATTACAACGGTTAAAGATTTAGCCAATTTAATCCTTAGTATAGCACCACTCGCTATTTTCAGCCCGTAGAGGGCCTAGCTTCCCCGTGAGTTAATCCTTTATTTAAATAGGTCGTAGAATAATTGGCATAGTAAAAAATAAAAAATAGGTTTTAGGAATTGCTTCTTTTAAACTAAATAAAATATATTATTACAAAACTACATGGGTAAATAAGTTTACCACTTTTTGTAATAAAAAATGTGCCAATTCAAAAGTCAGAAACAAAAATCGGTAGTGGTCTTCTCATGACTTTCTCGTTTACCGTAAACAACACAAAGGTTGATGAAACCTTCTATTTTGATGTCATACATGCATGTTAAATTTTGGTCACCCATCCGAATACCGACCGCGCACTTGGTTGCTTAACTTTCGTTATCGACGGCTCAAAATTTGATAGAAACCTTATTTATTTATTTGCAACACTAACATCATGCTTATAACTATTTTCACCTAACAATACATGCAGCATCCTTCTTATAAACATGACAATTACAAGTGCAGACAGAATTCACTTTTATAATGCCGATAAATTATATTGAACTTACATTTTATTCAAGTGACAATTCAAGTTTAATTCACTCTCTAAGTCATTAAAACAATAGGTAATATCAATAATATCTTCAAATTAACAATTTCATAATAATTTACGTTTTCTTAAATCTTGTCATTAAAATTATGTAAGTAATAAAAAATTATAAAAATAAAACTTAAATTTAAAATTATACCCAGTCAATTAATAAAAATATTTTTTTTATATGATTGATTATAAATTAAGAATACAGACACTGGCAGGTTGTGTGTCATGACTTTTTCCATCAACAGTAAATTTGCGTTTAAGTGATGAGACTGTGTCAAAAAATAGGTCGACCTCCGAATGTTGAGTTTTTAATGCATTATATGTTTTACACATTCTAACTATTGGCGAGTGATGACCAATGTTTGTACGACAGTGCGGTACATTTAATATTGACGTTATCAACTTTCGCGGATAGTGGTACGGTACCGAGAGACCAACTTGTTCCAAAATATTAGCACAGTCAAACTCAACCTTATATCTTGTTGTCATATACGTATGTTTAATTTGAGTGCAATAAGTTAAAGCATGCTCGAGTTATCGTGCTAACGCACAAACACGCACACACAGATACACAGACATAATTCCAAAAACGGTATTTTTGGACTCAGGGAGGTTGAAAACGTGTAAATCCGTCAAAATCTCGAGGTCGAATTTTTTGACGATTACAAGACTTCCTATATACTGCGCAGTAATATACTGCGTATACGACAAAGTAAAAAGGTGTTGTTGTGGACTGTATGGATTTGTTGTGAAGTGAAGCTGTTTTCTTGAGGTAAGGAAGGTTCTTGTTGTTTCTTAGAAGTAAAAGTCTCATCGGTAGTTCACTTAATTTATTTTTTTTTTTTTTTTTATTTTTTTTTTTTTTTTCCTTCCGGACTAACGAGGGAAGGAGGAGGTGAATCCTCATGGATACCCTAAGGGCCGGCCCCTAGGGTTATGTCAGACTCTTACTGACTAAACACCCCCATATGCCTATTGCTAAGTAGCTATAAGGCTATCGGAAGCAGCCTCCCCCTCTAGAGAGAGAGAGTTGCGCACGCTGCCCAGGTCATAAGACTAGGGCGTAACGCGTGGAAGTGCGGGCGGACCCCCTAGTGGGGCCGAACGCATATGTGTGAGGGAATTTTGACGCAGTGGCGAAAGGCCACGCGAAAAATCTGGGTAGCCAGAGGGGGTGAAATTTAATCTGAGCAGACGCCCCCCCCCAAAGTGGGGGGGGGGTGTTTTTCGGCGCTACCCTAGGTGAAACCACTTAGGTATTAGCACCAAAATAACAAACGAACGGACGCCAAAGTGGGCCGAACGTAACGGGCATGGCCTATTGCCGAGCATACGGAAGGTAGCTCCACAACTGAGGGGGGGGGCGACGGCGCTGATGCCGCCGCCAGCAGGGCCATTGGGGTCCTGCTAACGAGAGTTGAATACGAAACGTCTGTGAAGACAAGTCGGACCTGCGGTACCTATGCCGGGAGGGTGGGGGGCGTGAAGCGCCACCCCTTAAGCGAGGGCTTCGATTATGCTTGAGTGCTCAGCGAGCACAACAAAGCGTTCTATTGGAGAGGAGCATTGTTTGTATTTCTGAATGAGAGCGGAAAGCTCTTTTAAGTTAATATTGGGAGAGAAGAGGCCGCCAAGGGCGTCTTTGTCGGATTGGGATTGGGCGGGTGCCGCCTTGGGGGGCGGTGTAGCCCGTTTTGAGCCCCACGCGGGGGGCGCAGTTGAGGGGGTTGCCTGCGCGGCCCCACGCAAACCCGGGAATTCGGATTGTGTGTAGGACGGCGCAGGGGGTCGGACAGGGCGGGAGGGGGTCGCGGTGGGCCCCTTGTTAATAAGGCGAGGGCGCGGGGCCCTTGGGCAGCCTTTGTAATTTGCTGTGTGGCCTGTTTGGCCGCACAGTACGCAGGCTGGTGGCGTGGGGGAATCAGGGGTGCGAGAGCACTCACTGGTGTGATGAGGTATGAGGCACTTTACGCACCTTGGAGGAGCCGTGCAGAATGACGCCGCATGGCCATATAACTGGCAGCGGTGACACTGCCCGGGCAGGCTCTTTGGGCGGGGCGCCTCAATTACCATTTTTGATAAGCCGCAGACGACTAGGTCTTTGGCTTGGAAAATCTCACGGGCCCCAGGGGCCAGGGTGAGCATACAGAGTGGAAAGATTTTCCCCAAGCGATTGCCCATTCTGTGGACAGCCTCTACGGGGTAACCTTGTGAGACTAGATCCGATCGGATTTCGTCCGTCGTAAACTCTGCGGGAATGTTGCGGAGGACTGCGCGGACTTTGCGCTCCTCCGGCAACGCGTACGTGTGGTACGGTAAGTTGTTAGAATTTAGGAGTCTTATAAGGCTCCTATAAGAGTCTGCATTAGCAGTGAAAACTTTTATGGCCGTACCTGAGTTTTGGGCCTTTGTATATGAGACGTTATGCTGTTTGCACAAGTCTGACAGTATACGGAAGGCGTGCGCTGTGCGCACGAAGATTGGAGGAGGTGGCTTGACCTTTACCGGCTTGGTGCCAGTAGAAGGCTTGCCTGACGTGAGTGTGGGTGTGGGAGCCGGGGTCGTGTCCATAGGGGACGACGACTGGGCGGCGGACTGAGCGACTGGGCTCTTTGGAGCGCATAGGCTCGCTTGAGCAGCTGGGCTCTCGGAGACGGAGGGTGAGAGGGCACGCCTCTTGTTTTTGGGCTTTTTCTTTTTCTTTGAAATGACGGGGGTGAAACTTTCCTCTGATCCTCCGTCGGAGGAGGCCGAGATTATCGTTTCTTCCCCAGAGGACCCTGACGGGGAGGTGGATGGAGAGGACGACCTTTCGGAGGCCGTCCTTTTGGCCGCGACCGGGGCGGCGGGTGATGGCGCCGGAGATGGCGATAGTGGAGAGGTACGCGGAAGCGTGCTGAGTAAGTGGGCGAGGGCCTGGACGATCTCTGGGGTTTGCTCGTAACCGAGCGCCGTGAGGAAAGTCCTAGCGTGGGAATGGGTGATAGACTCCATGATGGGGTCAGAGGTGGATGAAGAAGGAAGGAAGGAACTGGATGGACGGCGGGCGAGCACACAGGCCCGAACACTGTCTTCACAGACGTAGAACGGTGGCTGCCTCCCTGCCGAGGCAGGGGGGAGAGAGCAAGAGGACAACCCTCCCTGCCGGGCGACAGGGAGGTGTGTGTACCTAGTGTGGTGAGTGATGTGGAATTCCGTCTCCCTTGGGCTAATCCCAAGTGCAATGGGTTCGGGACTTCGGTATTGTCGGACCTGAAGGGCCCGGTGACGTTACCGGTCGACGTCTGGCTAGTTGCCTAGCCCAAAAGCGGTAGGAAGACTTTTACCCACTTAGGCGCCTTAAAAAAGGCACTGTCGGTGAGTCAAAGAATTCGGAACGCTGCGCGCTCGGCGAAGGTCGTACCGAGCGCGAAATGGGGCACTTACAGTGCGAGCGGTGAGCTGCGAAGCACGACGGAGCGAGAGCGCGAGAGCGAGCGAGATGGCAACACAAGAGTGTTGCCAAAACGAACGCGAGAGCGAGAGTCTTAATTTATTTTAAAACACATTGGCTATATACATTTTATATCTATTGCACTTATCACTAGTCTTAACGATTGATTACAAGATTCAACCTTGAGTTCCAAAAACGGGAGGGTATATCGGACGGAGGTATTGCAGTTAGTGACTGGTAGACCGATCGCGGCGCGCTGTCCTCTACAGCTCTCCCCCCGGCGTAGACTCGTCGCAGCCATCTTTCACTGGGAGGACGGCGAGCTTGGTAGTTGGACGTCGCAGGATCCCTCCTCGTGTGCGGACGTCGGCGGAGCGCACTCGGCCGTCGGGGCCTGGGTGCACCTCGATGACCTCTCCTCGGGGCCATACGTTTCGTGGCAGGTTGGGGTCGGCGATCACGACTAAGTCGCCTCGTTGAAGTTGCTTCTCTCCGGGTGTGGCGGCAGCTTGACGGGGCACGAGTGTAGGAAGGTACTCGCGCACCCATCTCCGCCAAAATTCGTTGGCAAGCGCTTGACTCGCTCGCCAGACGCGTCGATCGGCTGGGTCGCAGGGTCCCGTGTGTGGTAGGCCCATGGAGGTTCCCAACAGGAAATGGTTCGGTGTCAGCGCCTCCGGATCATGAGGATCGACGGAAACGTGGGTGAGGGGCCGAGCGTTGATACTGTGCTCGGCCTCGGTCAGTAGTGTTGCCAGCACTTCTTCGGTCGGTGTCTTTTCGTGCAGGACGCTGGTCAGCGCGACCTTCACTGACCGCACCAGGCGCTCCCAGGCTCCCCCCATATTAGGAGCCCCAGGAGGGATGAACCGCCAACTTGTGCGGTGTCGCTGGCCAAGGTCCTCCAAGGCGGGTGCCCACTCGGCGTAGGCAGCGCGTAGCTGGTTGTCAGCACCCCGGAAGTTGGTTGCGTTGTCGCTCATCATTTCGCGTGGCCAACCGCGGCGCGCTGCCATGCGACGCAGCGCCATCAGGGCAGAGTCGGTGGATAGCGAGCTCACTATCTCGATGTGTACGGCGCGTGTTGTCATACAGGTGAAGAGGGCGCCCCATCGCTTCTCGTGGCGCCGTCCGATCTTCACCATCATCGGCCCGAAGTAGTCTACGCCGCAGTACGTGAAAGGGCGGTAGTAGGCAGCTACTCGGGCTCGAGGTAGGTCCCCGAAGATAGGTGTTCGTGGTCTTGATTTTCTCAATTTGCACAGCCCGCATTCTCTTGCTATTGTGCGGACTGTGGGTCGCAGGCGTAGAATCCAGTAGCGCTGGCGGAGGTTGTTCACTACTGTTTCTCGATTGGCGTGGTGTGCTTGTCGGTGTTCCTTCATCACCAGCAGGCGCGTAAAAGGGTGCCTGCCGTCCAAGATCGTAGGCTCCTTCATGTCGCGAGGTACGTCAGCTACGTGTATGCGTCCGTTCAAGCGCAGCACGCCGTCCCGCAGGGTGGGGTCCAGCCTGTAAAGCGGGCTGGACCGGGTGATTCCCTTCCCGTCCTGTAGGCTTCGGATTTCCGCTTCGAAGCTGTCTCGCTGTGCCCTCTGGATCCACATCTTCTCGGCCCGTTCTAGGTGGTGAACTTGCAGCTTGTTTCCTCGCTTGCGGCAGCCATCGATGAATACCAGCACGAAGGCGGTCGCTCTTATAAGTCGTTCGTATGAAGAGAACCGCGCGACGTCCGGTAGGTAGGGCTCCGGGCTATCTGTTGTGTGCCCTACGAGTTCGCTGTCATCTTCTTCGACTTCCTCTTCTATTGGCCAAGTGTCCTCTGGTCCAAGCAGGAAGGCAGGCCCGTCGAACCACCTGTCGTTGGCGGCTATGGGCTTGCTAGATGTGCGCGTCGCGTCGTCGGCTACGTTGTGCAGGGTAGGCACCCATCGCCAGTGTTCGGGCTCGGTGCGTTCGGCTATCTCCCCCAGACGGTGCGCGACGAAAGGCGTGTAGCGTCGTGCGTTGCGTCGTATCCAGTGTAGCACCGTGCGGCTGTCAGTCCAGTAGACAGTGCGATCTGGTACACACTCGTGCTCGGTGACGACAGCGTCGGCGAGGCGCGTTCCTATGACCGCCGCCTGTAGCTCTAGGCGGGGTATGCTTTGTGTTTTGATGGGGGCCACCTTGGCCTTGGCTGCGGCCAGGGTGACGTCGATGGTGCCGTCGATGCGTCGCATCCTCCAGTATGCAGCGGCGGCGTAGGCTTGCTCGCTTGCATCGCAGAAGACGTGCAGCTCTCTCTGTTCAGCGGCTCCGTACCAGCGCGGCAGGCGTAATTGCGCGACGCTGCCTCGTAGCGTTCGCAACCAGCATGCGAGGTCGTCAGCTTCGGCGTCAGGCAGGGGCTCGTCCCATCCAAGTTTGTGTCTCCATAGATCCTGCAGTGTGATCTTGGCTCGTATCGTGAAGTGGCTCAGCAGGCCCAGCGGGTCGTATAGCGACATGACCGCACATAGGGCTTCGCGCTTTGTTGGTGTGCGCTGTCGCCCGATGACCTCCTCTGGAACTCTGTGTAGCGTCGTGTTGAAAGCCAGCTGATCTAGCTTAGCGTCCCACAACAGGCCGAGTGTCTTGTCTGGTGCCGGCGCCAGGCAGGTGGGGTTGTTCGATCGGAGCCCCGTTTCGATGTGTTCTCTGACTGCGCGTGCATTGGAGTTCCACCCGCGCAGCTTGAACCCTGCTTGTGCGTGCACGAAGTTCACCTCGTCGATCGTGCGTATCGCTGTCTCGGCGTCGTTGAAGGACTCGACGTGGTCATCCATGTAATGGTTGCGTGTGACTGACTTGTACGCAGCGGGATGGGTGACCGCGAAGTCTTTTGCGTTCCGATCTCGAACGCTGTGTGCCAGGAACGGTGAGCTGGAGGCGCCGAAAATCATCGCCGTCATCTTGTACTTTTGCGGCGGCCGATGTCGGTCTTCTCTCCACAGAAACATTTGGGCTGGCTGGTCTTCTTCTCTGATGCCGACGCGCAGGAACATTTCCTCGATGTCGGCGGTGACTGCTACTGGGCCCTCTCGGAACCGGAACATGATGCCTTGCAGCGATCGCAGCAGGTCCGGCCCCTCGAGCAGTAGGTCGTTCAAGCAGATTCCGTGCGACTTGGCGGCGGCGTCGAATACCAGGCGCAGCTTCCCCGGTTTGTTTGGATTGAAAACCGTGAAGTGCGGTAGGTACCACTGCCTCTTGTTGCCCTCTTCGGTCCCGTCGCATGGTTTCGCGTACCCCTTCGTTAGCAGTGCCTCAACTTCGTGTTTGTATTGCGAAGCGAAGCCTGGCTCTCGTTCGAACTTCTTTTCGATCGATTGCAATCGCCTGAGTGCGGCGTTGTAGCTCGGTGGCGTAGCGGTATCGTCCTGGCGCCACGGTAGTCCCACCTCGAAACGGCCGTTGACTCGTCGGGCGGTAGCTTCGAAGATCTCGACGGCTCGTCGTTCGGAGTCCGCGACCTTCTCGGCGAGTGATACCCCCAGCGCGTCGATCTTGAAGTGTTCTTCGACTAATCTTTCCAGTCGCTCATTTTCTTCGTCGCTGTGGTTCGGTGTGAACATGTGCAATATCGACGCGCAGTCTCTGCCATATAGAGACCGCGGTGCGGTGCCGTGGATTGTCCAACCGAGTTCGGTGAGAGAAGCGGCCGGTTCGCTCTTGCGGCCCATCTTCACTCGCCGTGATACGATGAGGTGCCAATTGTCGGCGCCTATCAGCAGTTGCGGCTTCGCCTTCCCGTAGCAGACTTCCTCTTCGTTTAGGTCCTGGAGGTGCGCGTGTTTCAGCAGCGTGGCCGGTACTGCTTGACTGTGCAGTACCAGTTGCTGTATGGTGCGCATCTTCACCCGGTGACTGTCGGCGCCTCTCTTGCTCTTGATCTCTGCCTCGATGAGCTGGCTGTTGACTTCTCGGCTGCTGGATGTCGCGCCGTGGATGTGAAGCGGTCGCGTCGGCCCCTTGAATCCCAGTCGTCTTGCCAGTTCCTATTCCATCAGCGACACGGTAGAGCCTTCGTCCAGTAGCGCGTAGGTGTCCGCTTCCCCCTTCGGGCCTCCCACGGTGACTGGAACCACCTTCAGCAGCACCATGCTTCTGTCTTCGGCGGCGGCGACAGCTACTGACACGTTCTCTTCGGCGGCAGTGGCAGCGGCGTGTTCCGGCGTCCTGGACTCTTCTCTTCTTTCTTCGAAGTGTAGCAGGCGGTGGTGGGGGCGGCGGCACTCGTTCAGACCGCACGCTCCCCTGTTGCAGCGTTGACGTCGGTGGCGGCTCTCCAGACACTTGAAGCACACGCCGTTGTCCTTGACAATCTTCCATCTTTCGTCGACGCTGGCTGCTCGAAACTTCTTGCAGTTTGGCAGCAGATGTTCTTCGTTGCAGCTCGTACACACGTATTTTCTTTCTTGCGGCGGTGCTGTGGCGTCCGTCTTCTTCACAGGAAATGCGGTGTCTGCAGTAGTTGTATATATGTTGACCTTCTTCTTCACGGCGCCCGTCGGAGCCGATGTTGCTAGTCGGGACGTCTTCGGTATCGCAGCCGCAACCGGGTGCGACGAGTACGTAAATTGTAGCGCCAGGTCCGCTTCCTCCATCAGGAACTGTGACAGCAAGACGAGTTGTGGGTCGCTGCTGCGCATGCGTTGTTTCGCGTAGTCGCACCACCGGGCGCGCAAGTAGGGGCTCAGCTTCTCCAGTACCTCCCTCGGCAGCATCGGGTAGTGTAGATAGTCACGGCGATCTATGTTTTGTAGCACACATACGATGTTTTGGAGTTTTACTGCGAACGTGTTGATTTCGTTGGCGGAGCTCCCCAGGCGCGGCAGGCGGCGCAAGTCTTCCATCGCCTTGTCTATGATGAACTCTGGGCGACCGAAGCATTGTTCCAGTGTGCGCATTACTTGTGCGGGGGTTGATACGGTACACAGGAGACCGGCGACTGCTTCGCGAGCTTCCCCTCGTAGACAGTTTCGAAGGCGGGCCATGTTCTCGGTGGGCGCGAAATTGTAAGTGGCGGTGGATTCTATCATCGCCGCTTTGAAGGGTAGCCACTCGTTGACGGCGCCGGAGAATGTTGGCAACTCGGTGGCCTGCCGGGGCGCGGGGCGCACCCGGGACATCCTCTCGAACGCTTCTGTGAGTTGCTCGATCCCCTTCTGTCGTCGTGTTGGCGTCGGTGATCGCGGTCGGCGAGCGTCGTTTTCATCGAAGTGCACCCGTTCGTGGTGCCGCTGGGTTGCGTATGTCGGTTGCTCCCCCCGTGCGGTCAACGGGGTCCGCAGCGCCTGCGTAGGGACGGCGTCGTCGGTTGTAGGCGCCTTGTGTCCCGGAGTAATTCTCTCCCCCCGTCGCACGGAGGGAATTTCGACGTTCTGTTGCAGCCAGCTATCGATGCGCTCGTTGATGTCGGCGACGCACGAACCTTCTACGTCGACTTCTTCTTCTCGAATGTTCTCGATGTCGACGGCTAACCTCTTCCTGATGAGACTTGTTTCAATTGCGAGTTCTTTCTTCCTTATTTCTGTTTCAATTGCGAGTTCTTTCTTCCTTATTTCTGTTTCAAATGCGAGTTCTTTCTTCCGTATTTCTGCTAGTCGCTCTTCCGTTTCCAATTGTGCGTTCCGTATGCGGGCCACGGCGCTGCTAGTCGATCTTCGTGATGCTCTGGACCTCGAAGGTGACGGGCGACGTGGTGACAAAGCGCGTAGAGCTTCGCTCGGACGAGAGAGACGCGAAAGGTGCGCAGAGGTGTGCAGCGCTTCGGCGCTATAGCCCCCCCCCTCGGCGCCCATGGCGACAGTCGCGTCTCTGTTGTAGTCCGCAGGTGCGTTGCTTGATGCCTCAGGTCGGTCGCGAAGGGTGGTGTCGATCAGACCACCCGAACGTGCCGCGCCTTGGCTTGCGTTTGCCGACGGAGAACGCGGAGGATCCGTAAATACGGTTTTTGGTACGGTTTTTGGTACGGGTTCTTGAGAGCGTGTCCTCACCATTTTTTCTTGCATTTAAATATGGTGAGCGATGAAACCAGGAAACTGTTGTGTCCTGGCGCGGGTTTCTTCAATTAAGTTCTTAAAATCCGGCAATCGATGGACCAGGAAACTGTTGTGGACTGTATGGATTTGTTGTGAAGTGAAGCTGTTTTCTTGAGGTAAGGAAGGTTCTTGTTGTTTCTTAGAAGTAAAAGTCTCATCGGTAGTTCACTTAATTTATTTTAAAACACATTGGCTATATACATTTTATATCTATTGCACTTATCACTAGTCTTAACGATTGATTACAAGATTCAACCTTGAGTTCCAAAAACGGGAGGGTATATCGGACGGAGGTATTGCAGTTAGTGACTGGTAGACCGATCGCGGCGCGCTGTCCTCTACAGGTGTCAATCAACTATGATTATTTTACTTTGAAGTTTGAGACCTAAATGAAAATGAAAAAATAAACCCAAAGACTAATGTTTTTCTTCTTCTTTCAAACATGTAAATAATAATATAAAACAACAACAAAACTTTTAATGTTTTTTTTATAATATGCAAACTCACAATAGCTTTGTTCTGACTATTAAGTACAGATTTACACCTCCAATCTCTCTTATTATTTTATCATTAAATTATTCATTAAATAATTGTTACATCAATTTCATACATTGTTTTCACACTGTGAGTACATTTTTAGAATATTACTATCTTTCCGATGACGCGGGTGTACAAATAGTATTTTAATTTTTCCATCGCGTTTTCGACTCAGCTATGTTGCTTAGTACGAAGTCGTTGTCGGGTGAAACTATGTATGTGATGTGGAGTCAAATGATTACTCAATTATCTTTAGAAATAGAATAAAATACACATACGTGAACTTTTATTTAAAAAATAAAAATATTTCGAATTAAATGTCGCGACAAGCTTTTATGGCTATTTAAAGTTTATTTTTATCATTTTAGTGCATTTAATTTAATATAAAAGCTTTTTTTAGAAATTTATTATTCTAGTTAATTTATTTTTTACTTTTTAGTCAATATTCGTACTCTTCTCAGTAAACCCTTTCATTTGATACTCATATTGTAAAAATGCATTAAAAATAAGTATTCCGCCATCTTGGATGGTCCGCTATATTGGATTAAGAATGACGTCACACAGCTAATTGTGTATTGTCGTCCAACCTAAACGTGTATACAAAATTTCAGCTCAATCGGTTGAAGAAATCTGCTTCAAAATCAAGTTGCAAGATTCCAGCCGAACAAACATACATTGCATGTTAAATTAAAGCTTTTAAAAACACGTAAACAACTTCACTCGTAGGGGACGGGACTAGGATATTGGTTGTTTTAATGTTAGCAATGAGCTGTTTTAGAATATTTTATAGAGGATTCCAAATTAAATAGAATAGAGAACCAACGAGAATGTGATACGGTTCTCTTTTCTCGCCCGAGAAACCCTTTGAAGCGGGCCAAAAAACCGACACCGAGCCGAGAACAGGCGAGCCCGAGAACGAGAACGCGAGAAACTAATCACATTCACGCTTCTCGGGTGTTCTCGGGGGTTCTCGGCGTGAGTGTGGAGGGCGCATAAGAGCAAATATACCATTGGTATATTTGTTCTTAGCCAAAAACCAACCAAAAACACGTGTCCACCTTAGATTAGATACCTGGTGTCCACGGCCAAAAAAAAAGTTTCACAACGTCACTTAGGTACTATGACATTTGTTAGTTTGTTATTGTTTGTATCCTTGTCTAACCACACGAATGACGGACGACAACCTCCGAGAACAAACCTCAAAACGGTTCGGACGCGAAAAAAACCGCTGTTGTACATTTTTCGGCCATATTTCTCTTTATTAATAGTACATTATTGCAAAGGCCGCGAAATAGGCAATTGCAGGTCGAGTATGAGTTTGAAGGCCGAGCCGTAGGCGAGGACTTCACTAATACGAGACAGGCAATTGCCATTTCGGCCGAGGCATATATAGTGCTTTTCTCAAAAGAATGCAGGGAAATAAAAAATTCTTTACCTTTGTCGCTAAATAAATATCATCTGGGGCTTTAATTAAAAATTGCTTAATGTTTTTGCCTTTAAATCCGGTCCATTGTCGTTTAAATCTGGTGAAGTAAAATCAATCTCCATTTCACTCTCTGAACCGTCGGAACTAATTTTAATTATTGAATTTATAAATAAGTATATTATGTAAATAACAAATCAAGACGAATTTTCAGTTTTGCCACCAATTTTCTATTTATCACCAAGACAAACGCATTATGGCTATACAGCCACGAGAACGCAATTTCTACTAAGCAAAGAGACTTTAGTATGCCAAGATTGTTATAAGAGATCCAATCAAAGAGTATTTAATAACTCCAGCACGCCGTTTCATACAACATTGCTGGAGCGTTGTAGTGTTCCAAATTCAAAAAACGCTCCAGCAATGGATTTGGTTTTCTTTGTCCGTAAATTCGAAACTTCGCGTGTTCTTTTTTCGAAAATAATGTCAATATTTCCATGCATGTTTGAGAAAAGGCTTATTAAAGGTTTATAGTAGGGTCGACCCTGTTTTAAGTTACGAAGCCGCTATTGAATACTTACAAAGCTTTTTAGCGTTATTGGACGTTTATGAATAATGATTTTCGAGATTCTCATTATAACAAGCTAATAAACCTATTTTAACTTTTTATGATACAGTTTAAATTAAAAAAAGTTTTTAAGACAATATGCCCGGTGGAGAACCCTAGTCCCCAATGGTTATGGATCTCATTAGTTGTAAATTCCACGTATAATCTATAAAAAAAATCTCAAGACATTTATAGTAGGTACTTTTCTTTGTAGATAAAAAAAAGTTTTTTTTTTCCATGCTTATTGTATGCAAAAAAGCATCGATGGCGTAAAAAAGCGTCGGCGGCGTAGTGCGGTTTAAAACCCAACTTAAATTTTGAATTCACGTGTACGTTTAACCGAAGTTTTTACGGTAAAGGAAGACATCGCGAGGAAACCTACACACACCTATGAAAAAAAATTGTGTGCGTGTAACCTTTACTCGCGATTGAAGTAAAACTTCTTTGACGTAGATCACTACTGAAAAAAAAAAATATGACAGATACTTACGACCAATCGAAATTACTATTTTTAAATAGCGGAAACTACACAGACTATAGAATACTGAGCGTTACTTCCGTTAGAAAAATCTGAGTTACCCCTAGTCGCGCCTAAAGAAGTTTTACTTCAAAATTCTTAGGCTGTGTGAAGTCGACCAACCCAAACTTGGCCAGCGTGAATGAATAAGGCCTAAGCGCCCCTAATGTGGGGTAGGTTCGACCCGTGATCTGATGATCCGCATAGAGAAAGAACTATCTTGGCAATGGAGGGGTCCACTCTTCATGCTGGCAGGATATGTATGTGACGTTTTACATATTTTCAGGCTGCTCTAGGTGGCGGGGGTTGAGGTCTACCTCATCCTTTATCCTCTGGGATAAAATGCAGATTGTAAAGGCCGGTTTCGGTTTCGCGTTGATACAGACTGCCGAGAAGTGCTTGGACGTGGTAAACAATCAGCTACAGTTTATGATGTCTTGTCAACTCATCTACTCTATTTTGGTTGGTAGGTTACTCAGTAGGAGCTTCTTCTTCACTATCGTCATGTTCACTCGTATTTTTTCCATGAACTATCAATTCAGCAGGTGCCAACAGTTGACCACGCGATAATTAAAAAACCGTCTACAGTCATACTGCTTTTTAATAGTTACGTTAGGACCAAACTTGAGTACTGCAGTAAGGTTTGGAGTCCTGGCTATAATATATATATAAAAAGGATAGAGAAGGTACAGAAAAAACATGTTCGCTGTCTATCTTACCGGTTTGGGACTCCGAGATCTATGAGTACGTACAAGGACAAGGCAAAACATTTTCACCTAGATCTATTGTCCGAGCGACGTATAATTTTGGATATGTCGTATCTTTATAAATTAATGAACAACTACGTCGACAGTCCCTCATTGCTTAATCCACTCCAGTACAGCGTCCCACCAAGAATACCACGCTACCCCTGCAAATTGCTAAGCAGTAAATTCTGTCGAACAAGAATGGGTCGCAATGCACCTATTATTATGACCTGTCTAAAAAGATGCCCGAACTTGATATTACTTTTTTGAGCCTATCCAAGTTCCTCAAGACTGTGAAGTGTATTGATTTGCCTCTCAGTGCATCTATTTGATATTTGTATCTATCATAAAAATAATGAAATGCATATATTTTTGTTTGTTACGAAGTCGAATATTGTTTTATTGTTGCTGATATTATTGATTTTAGGTTATTTGTGTCGTATTTCGTGCTTTGCAGTTACGTGTCATTTAATAACTATGCATGCTGTGGTTACCTATTATTGTAAGAACAGTTAGCTTAATTAAGTTATTGTGAATGTGAAGCTTACTGTATTTAGAAACACTGTTTCTTATGTTGGTAATCCTTTAAATAAATAAATAAATAAGTTTTCAATACTTACATTTGTTTCATCACCCGATTTGAATCTGAAACAAGTTCGTCATGTGTGGTAAATAGATGTATAGTTACGGCAGCTCCGGTCACCTCATCATCCGAAAACAAATCGTTGATGATATCAACGATTTTGTTTGATCAAATGCTCGCTGCATCTAAAACATGTAAACGTATTTAGTAAAAGTCTTCCTATTTGATTTGCCCAATGTATCGTTTTTGAATCACCAAAGTTCAAACGTCATTTAAGGTATAAAAAATATGTAAGTACCCAAAAATTCAAACGGAAGCAATATGTGGGAAATCAATTTAAAATATTTCAATTACAATCAATACCAAATTTTACTTATTATATCTAACTTAACTTACTTACTTTTTTTGTGAGACACGCCATGATAATTTCACGCCGAAAAACAATACAAAATGTAAAACGATTCAAAATGAAATAAACTGTCATATTTATAACAAGATTTGCGATAAAAGTAGTCGATGATTCCATAATCGTGCGATATATGGGGGTTTTTACTCTTTTTCACTCACTCACTTTTTTAAGTCACTCCTTCTTGTTCAATGCAATAGGTATATATGGGTTAAAGGTTTTGTAGCTGGCAGCCTCTCCCATGCGGGAGGCCTTTTGCCGATCAGAATCGTTAGGGAGTTCAAAGGGAGTTTTTAAGCCTCGACCTTGGTAGAAAGACTTAACTAAATCACTCTACCGTAAAGTTATTATTTCAATTCAATTATTATTTCACTCGGCTTTGGCTCAAAGCGTAATTCCGCGAAGCCATTAATAAAGATTATATTGACTAAAGAGGTCACGTAATTTAAAATCACTTATACTTTACTTGAGATGGTCATTGTGTAAGTGGTTTACCGATCATACGATTTCGATTTTTGCTGTTACTTTATATTCAAAGGATAGAAAGTAGGTAACAGTGAAAATCGAAACCGTATCTTGTTTCGCTTTTTAAGATCGGAAGTAAATATATAATCCAATGAATGACCCAATTAAAAAAAAATCTGAAAACTGAAAATTTACAAAAACCTTCATCGAAAATTCCAAAATATAACATCAGGGTACCACTCTGTCAAATTTTCCCAATCGATTTTGCACTTTATAATACACACGTTTAAGGTTGAAAATCAATAATAGAAATTTGACAGTTTTGTGGTATTTTTCTGCTGTCATCCGTAGGTACCATCGAGCACAATAGAGTAGCCAATAGAGTGGTAATACGCGCCCGAAACAGGTAAGCGCTTTTGCGCTAACGTCAAACTGTCAATCTCACCTAAAAAAGTATATTACCAGTGTTGCAACATGCTGCAATAACATAAATCTAAACTTGTATCGATATTTTTAGTTCAATAACGTGTTATTGAACTAAAACTATCCCTTGGAAATAGATTTATTTTTTCGTTGTAAGTAACATTTCTTTGTAAAAAATATTATGAAAACTGTTTGAACTTAATTCGCGTTTTATGTAACTAATTCACTTTTTAGCACTGCCACTGATACTTTTCACTGATTTTATATGTGTTACTTTATGTATTATTTTATACTTTAACTAGCTACGATTTTCTAATTTTATGTTTACTTATTTGACTGACAATGTAAAACTTTGTTTGTAATCAATTCTTTACTTTGTATTTTTTGTCAAGGTCGCCTTCTGGTACCCTTTTTCTGATAAGATTCAAATGAATTTGGATTTACTGTAACTTTTATTAAAAAAAATTGTGTGCGTGTAACCTTTACGCGCGATTGAAGTAAAACTTTTTTTAAATAGCGGAAACTACACAGACTATAGAATACTGAGCGTTACTTCCGTTAGAAAAATCTGAGTTACCCTCTAGTCGCGCCTAAAGAAGTTTTACTTCAAAAAATAAGTTCGCTTCAATTTAGTATTTTTGTTTTATTTAGTATTTATTTTCATAGCTAGGTAACGATATCGATAAATACATAATTATGCATGCCTGTGTATCCCGATTTCTAGTATGTCGCGTAGTTTCAATTGTTTGGCGGAATTATTTTAGAACAAAATAAGTGACATTTCTCCTCTATTGGTTATGTGCTCGATGGTAGGTACATAATACCTGATTGTCAAAATCACTAATAAACGTACCCTAGACTCTCCCTAAAAGGTCATCTTAGCTTGATCCTAAAAAAAACAATCCTAATCTACTAATTATATTAATAGTCATTTTACCCAAAAATATTTATTTTCATACAAAGAGTTTGAGACAAAAGACAGTGGAAGTAATGAAATGAAATGAAAATGAAAATGAAATGAAAAAAGCTCTTTATTTAAATGGACTTTGCTAAGTACTTTTAAGAGAAGTACTTTTTAGAAGTAGAAAATATATTACGCCGATCTTAAATAAATTAGGAAGCAGTGCAGAGATAAAAAACCACCAAACACCAGCCTTTATTATCAAGAACAGCTAAAAAATCAAATACTAATTAATGAAGATGGCTGGCAATCAACGCTCAAGTTTTTATAAGACGAAAAATTTACTTGTATTTTTTGTGCCTCAGCCATCGAAAGACTAATTTAATAGAAAATTAATCAAGGCGTTCTAAGTAACTAAGAACAGGGAAATTAAGTAATGAACTATATTTCTTACAAGTCAAGATTGTGATTTTCTTTTATTATTTTGAATTATTTTGACAATTCTGATTAATTTGACATAATATACTTTATGCTTGTCTGTACGACCTGTACAGACAAGCATAAAGTATATTATGTCAAATTAATTTTTTTTTTATTATTTTGAATTTTTTTGACAATTCTGATTAACTTGACATAATATACTTTTCATCCCACCACCTCGGAAAGTGTAATTTTGCGCTTCGAAATCTGGCTGGAAAATTCTATTTTATTCGCTTGAGTGGCAAAGTAGATTTGAATTTAGAACATCACATATAATGAGTACTCAATATAATTGTAAATTCAAAACGTCATTAAACCTATTTAATGTAACCTCTATGGTGCCAAATTTATGATTAGAACTTTTTAAATTGTGAAAAAATTCTTTTTCATTTTGTCATTTCCTCGCTGAGGTGGGATGAAAAGTTACGTATTGCACTCGAGTGGAAAGATTTTTCACCTTGTGCTCGTTTGTTTCCCTCGCTGACGCTCAGGATTCTAATTTAGAATCACTCGCTGCGCTCGTGATTCAACTTTAGAATCCTTCGCTTGCTCGGTCATCCAAATCGAGCACGCGGTTAAAAAGGAACTTTCCACTCTTGTATAATAAATAACTATTATGCTTGTCTGTACATGTCAATACAGTTAAAAAAAATGTGGCAGTCTACTGTGAATCTGCTTTCATCAGATTCTGGGGCACTTAAGTAAGTTATGCTTACTTTATGACTTTGTTTAACAATTACATTCAAATAGATAATAATGACATTACAATGATCTTACTTCTATTAAGACATTTAAGTTCAAATTTTATAATGATATGTAACATTGTATGCCACTTCAGGATAATATTGAAATTATGTAGTTTTCCTTCCTTGAAATTATCTAAGCTTCCGCCAGCGACTTCGTCCGCATTTTTGTCGCCGTTTTTACCTGATTAGGCGGGTCCTCCCTCATGGCGGTCCTCGCATGAGGCTGCTCGCTTGGTGAAGATCACGTAAAAATGGTTAATCGGATTTTGATGAAATTAAAACATAGAATACTTTTTATCCTCGTTATTGGTCCCCTAAGGTTTTTTAGAATGTCCACACGGACGAAGTTGCGGGAAGCTAGTTTTGAAAAGTGAAACTGACAATATCCCGAACAAAGCATTAAGGAGGAAGTTCTACGTAAAACTAAATTAATATTATGGAATAAATTTTGCATTTACAAACGCGTAAATATTTTTAATACTAGAAAAAATACACAGAATTTTTTTTTCAGTGTATTATTTTTCTAGTATTAAATTAATACGGTTTATTTATCCCATTTAACTTCTAAGGGGTGATTTTCGTAAAATACGAAATATATGTTTGCTTATTTGCTTAACTTTCCAACCATAAGCCTAAATAATAAATTTTATGAAGGACTTTCCAGATACAACATTTCATTCCACTTTTCGGCCGAAGCGGTCTTCGGGGGTGAAATTGTCAAAAACGTTGACAAATTTATTTAAACGCTGTTAATATTATTTTTCAATTGTCAGCCTAAATACAAAAGTTGAAGATGCTAACTTCCAAACTGACGGACATTCATACAAACATTCATGCCCTATTTTACCCCCTTAGGGGTGGAATTTCCAAAACTCCTTTCGTAGTTGATACCATTGCCCACACTGTTTAAGGTATCTATACGATATGTGCAAAATTTCAAATCTCTAGGCTCAGCGGTTTGGCCTTTGCGTTGATATCTCAGTCAATTAGTCAGGACTTTGAATTTTATATATATTACATTCTTTGATACTGAATAAATACTAATTGAAATTTACTGTTCATAAAATATTTTAAATTTATTGGAAAATTTGCACGCCTTTTTTCGGTAAACATGTGCCTATCAATTTCCTTTAATAACTGTACCTATTATGTTTTTTAGCAAATAAATGATTTGATTTGATTTCATAAAGATTTTCATCTGAAACTTTATAATGACACTTCGATTCTTCTCTGTATGAAAATTAAAATAGACTTTAATAACGTAACAAAAATTATAAAGGCTGTTATGATGACGCACAATACATAATACATAAAATGTACAAGAATTTTTATCTTTAAATACATTTATTATTTAATGAAATATTTTTAGTATGTGGTTTTGAATTTGTCTTTGAATTAGTCATTAATATGAGAAGTGTGATTTCATACGAATACTTTGTACGTTATGGTAAAACATATCTCGTATAGAGATAAGTTAACCAATTTTTTTATAATGCTTGTTATTTTTCGCTAAGACTTATTTCACCTGAATATTGGTTGTTAAGTTCTGTTTACGTAACTTGTATGTAGCTAAAAGCAATTTCTTTTTTCCTGATAAATTTGAAAAGGTCGTATATCGGTGAGCAAATGGATTGCCTTCTTTTTTATCTTGAGGTTAGGTAAATTTATCCCTTAGAGGCCACTATAAATAAGGATACCTCAAACTGTCACGTTATCACTTTTGTGGTTTACCTAGTGCTAGAATAGAATATTTATTGCACATCGACACAATAGTAAAAGATTATAGAAAAAATATTTCTAGAGGAATGCAAAATTTACTAGGTGTTAGACCCATATGTAGGGTCGTCTGGGTAGGTACCATCGCCATTCTTATTTCAGCCGTGAAGCAGTTCACTGTGTTTCGGATTGAAGGGAAAGGCAGCCAGTGTAATTACTGGGCATGGAGGGCATAATTATCATCTTAGTCCCCAGGATGGCAAACGCACTTGCGGTGTTAAGTGATTTACACTTAATATTGCAAGTGTCTATATGCGGCGGCGACCACTTAACATCAGGTGGGCCGCAAGTTTGTTTGCTATTTCGTAACATAAAAAAGAAAATAGGGTGACTTTATCTCTAAAAGCGATCGCTTCCAGGCAACCTAGTAGTGTAAAATACATTTTAGGTTGGATTCAGACCAGCGTTTTATACGCACTTATAAGCTTGTTACTTTCTCGTACGTAGTAGAGAGGAAGTCTTGTAATCGTCAAAAAATTTGACCTCGAGATTTTGACGGATTTATACGTTTTGGAGTCCAAAAATATTTTTTTTGGAATCATGTCTGTGTGTGTGTCTGTGCGTTAGCACGATAACTCGAGCATGCTTTAACTTATTGCAACCAAATTTAACATGTGTGTATGATATCAAAATATAAAGTTTCTATCAACTTTTGAGCCGTCGATCACGAAAGTTAAGCAACCAAGTGCGCGGTCGGTACTCGGATCAAAATATAAGGTTTCTACCACCATTTGAGTCGTTTCCGGTATACGAGAAAGTCAAGGAGAGACCACTCCCGATTTTTATTGGAAGCGCGTGAAGGCTCGTATAGGCGCGCTTTGTGTCACGCATCTCGTACGAGCGTTGACGCGCTTGTAAGCTCGTGTAACCTATGTTGATACCGACTCACCACTACTGGTTAGACTCTGTAGTGGTGAGTCAGTATCGACGTGTTCACTCTAACCGTTAGAGTGAACACGTCGAAATAATTAAACCCGTGTACGCAAGTCCGGTTTTTTGAAGCGCAAAATGGAGCGCGTGTGTAAGTGCGTATGCCGTAACGTTCATACGGTCGGGAAATAACCCCAATCTGAAACTCTTAGTTAACATAAAGTTTGGCACGACATAAAAGCTCTCAAACCCAAAAAAGCAGACTTCAGTGAACCAACAAACAAAACAATAGCCAAGACTGATGTTACGCTCAAAACCATCTCAGAAGTCCGGGTTATAAACTAAAAAAAATCTGTTAAAGTTTTTAACCAAAAAAGAGACATTTCATGTTTACTTGTAATAAAATCGTACTAGGGGAAAGTAGCCAATGTTTGACCGGCTCCGAAATTGTAGGTAACAGTTGATGGTATTATTTTTAAATAAAGTAGCAACTAAATGGCCGAGCGTCATGTAGATTCGTCATGTACTGTACTGTTACCTATATAAGTATTCATTAAAATTTATTCTTAGAGGAAAACTTACCCTAGCATTTCAACATAACAATTTAACATATAACTAGTACACTATATTGTACTAGTTATGTATTTCCCACCAAATTAAAGGACTTCCTTATCATTTTTTAACTGGCTAGGAAATAAAGCAAGGCCGCTGATGCGTTACTGACGCTCGGCCATTTTTTTGCTTCTTTATTCAAAAACAATACATTCAATTGTTACCTACAATTTCGGAGCCTGTCAAACATTGGCTTCAAACATGATTAATTTAGCTTCCATCAACTGTTTTTACTTTCATTGTTTGTATTTGCTAGTATTCAATAACTAGTAAACAAATTTCACTAAGTTTTCTTTAATAATATTCAAACAACTTCGTCTTCGTTTTAGCGTTTAATTTATTTCAGTTAGATGTTAAATTTAATATTAGGTTTCAGTGAGTCTAACTTAAAAAACCCATGACAAGAACATCATTAACTCAAATCACATCGCCAGGAACTATTATATAAAAGTCACTACAAAACTTTGCTGTAACAAAAATTGTCTTTCAAAAATCTAAAATGATGGAGGTCGAAAGTAAATATTTTTTGATAAAAATATCGTCTAAAGTTGTCAGGGAAGTTCAAAAGGCCGAAGATGTATAAAAGAGCTTCATCTGGAACCACCAACCACAGAGGGACTGGCTATCATACATTAACTATCGGAACACAATAATGGTGTTCACATTATTATCATGGCGACAGATTTTGATAACATGGCAGCAGCTAGGGCTTGAAAAAAATCTTACCACCAACCGAAGAATCTCGAAATTCTCTAGCTAGAACAATCATGGCTCTACTGCCATTTTACTGTGCTTTTAACGCTTTAACAAATTTAGATATTTCGCCACGACTCCACGCCGTTATAAATCAACCTCTATTGTTGAACTACAATCTGATTTATCGTACTGTCACTTATCGCCGTAATTTATTTTCCAACTTCGTTCGATTGATTTGCCCACTTCATTACCCCAATTTTAATTAACAAATATTATTCAACTTTATCGTCACTCGATGGTGCTGGCATTTTTGAAATGAAAAGCTAATAAAAGCAGTAGTAGCAAGGACTGCCTATGCTTTGATACCTACCTTTGTTTCGCTAACAAGACCAATACGTAAAAAGTATGTCAGAGAAAATTTAGTATATAAGTGACACCTTTTTTAATCTTCTTATGGTGATTATCCAACCGGCCTTGCATATTATTCCTCATTATTCCTCGCGACATCAAACAGTTGAGCAGCACTCCAATGCCAGTCTATTTTTGGTTGATCTTTTAATGTTGATATGGCAATTTAAATAGATAATTGTTATAATATATATTCGTACTATTCTATTATATTGTATTGTGACATTTTCATGCCGATAAGCTTGTTTGTTATTGACATAATTTTTACCTGTGTATCACAAATTAATGATGATAGTGACTTAGTTTCTCATAGTGAAATTTTCTCTTTCTAGGTACACCAGAAGAAGATGGAGGACGTAAATCTGACAGCGATATTCAACACTTCGCTGCTCAGGATGCGGGATATCGCTACTACGTCATCATCGGTTGTCGTCGTCCGCAATACGACCATCAGGGTTGTTAGCAACGCGTACGAGTGGCGATTCATACTGCCCCCATACTTTCTGATATTCCTGCTGTCAGTGTCAGGAAATTGCTTAGTGATAGCAACCTTGGCCAACAATAGACGAATGCGGACCATCACCAATGTGTATTTGCTGAATCTGGTGAGTATGATTAACTGGTTTCATAAGCACTATTAGCAATAAAGCGTTACGGGTGGTTTCAGACCAGCGTTTTATACACACGTATGAGCTCGTTTTTGGAAGCACATGTAGTCAAAGTCAAAGTCAAAATATCTTTATCCATTTGGGTACTATTTGTACACTTATGAAAGTCAATTTTGATGCCATCGGTTTAAGAGTCTACCAGGAGTTGTAGGTGCGTACAAGCGCGCCTATTGTCACACGTGTAACTCTAACGAGAGTTGACGTGCTTTTAAGCTCCTATAAGCGCGATACTGAACCACCACTACCGGGAATAACTCCAAGTACCTACGCGAGTCCGGTTTTTGAAGTGCGAACTATGCACGTGTAAACCATAACCAACGCTGTTACTGTGCTGTAACATAACAACATGTGTGGTCATAGCCTGACACTTGCAATCACAATATTATTATACACTGTTTTACTATTCTTTTTTCTGCTGCTTATAATATTTGTTTCATTTATTTTTAAATTGTTGTGTGAGCACGCCGTATGAGTTGATATAGTAAAATTATTTCTACTACTTACCAAAATAACAAATCATCAACATCAGTAAAAGTCCTACTGGCAGCACAGGCCTTCCTAAGCAGTAGAATTAAACAGAAGACATTTAGAGCCGTTACATTAGTCAAATGGCTTAACCCTAGAATCGTACTCTGAGGTGCAAATTAAAAAAAATATTTGAAAATTTGCGATTAATATTTGTGTCACAACAGGTTGTTTTTTGCGCAATCACGTATTTGTATAGGGTGGATGCTTGCGTCAAACCTCTCTTAGTGTGTGGTTGTGGCAAAATGCTCCAGTATACTTTGCCCATGCATCTCCATGTAAGAATTAGACGTATATTAGGATAAAAAACTGAACATCTGATGTTCCCAAACCTTCGGAATCAAAATGTAAAGTGTAAGTGACTTTTGTTTAAGCCTAATACGAGACCTAATACGCTGTGAGATTGAAATAAGTGCCATAACAGTCTTTATAAGTTGATTATTAATAAATGTATATTGTTATGTAAAAAAATGGGGTACTCTAGTACCGCTGAGTATTATTACTGAAAGTCTATGATGGGTACGATTCTAGGGTCAAAGGCTCCATTGCAAATCCGTCGAGTTCCGTCGAACAAGCGTCTGGCTGTTTTTCTCGTGTCCTCCTCCACCGACCGACGCCAACTCATCTGTGGTGAGCTGTAGCTCGTCGACATGGTGCTCGAGCAATGGGCCACACGACGCCCGAACTAGCCGTTCTCTAGGGGATGCGTTGACAATCTCGGATCAGATCGATTTGTGCGCCAACGCGAGGCTGTCGCAAGATGCTACTCGACGTGGAGACGAGGATCACTTCTTGAAAAGGCAGATCCACCAGATATATCGCAGTTTTACTTTTATTGGCGACCTGGCCTCTTGGTTTCAAAAGCAACTAAGGTTTTTGACATTTTAGAAAACTAAACCACTGCGTAATAAAATTGGAGGGCAATTAGTCATTTCGTGAGCATCTCGACCTATGCATTGAATAAAGTCACATCTGCATAATTCTTACTTTACAGCAGAGCGATTTTAAGTTTGTCTTCTACAAAATTAGCTGTAACTTTTTTCTTAGTTATTTTACAGAATCGATTATTTTACCAATCATTATAAAGTATTATGAAGCATCGATTGATATGAAAGTAATATATTTTAGGCCAATATTTTATAATTTAGAAGTATCTATGTGAATATGTAACTTTATACCGCGGAAATCACTGTATCATATAATAACATAGGATCTTGTTCTAGGGATAAGTATCAATATTATGTGTAAATATAACTTTGTTTTACGTAACTTCTAAAGTCACATATGTAATATATGAATTTTTAGATAGTTATTTATGTTTAGATTTAAAATAAAACAGTTCTTGTGATCAAGTTTTTATTAAGGAATAATCTTAGTGTTTTAGAATTTAGAAATGTTTATTTATCTTTAATTCTGAGATTGCAATGTAAGCGTAGAACATGGACGCGACTGTCGATATAACCCCCCGTGAAGGCTGCGATCGCGTCGATCTCGACAGCGATTATTAGTATTTGTGCTCTCGACTCCATATTTTTTGGAGACGCCACTTATATGTAACTTTATTCAACTGCTATCTCTAAATGAACTTAAGTTTTTAAAATGATAATTGTACTAGTGAAAATATAAGCCAAATTAGCCCTAAAAATACAACAAAAGCAATTTGGTAACAAAATCACATGTAACTTGATTCTATGGATAGGTCGATCTATATGTCGTGGTCCGATCGTATAATTGGCCAGATCATGAAATGCTTGGGCATATCGTCTACCTACCGATCACACAGATACGTAGATTAGACTTTCCCACGAATAGTCCACTCCGCTTGGTCATAAAAAAAACCTTGACCATACTGATCACTCCTGACATTTTTATATAATGGGCTACTCGACCAGTGTTCGAGATTTTTATGGTCCAGTAGCATTTCATGATCTGCCCAATTTATACGATCGGGACACAACTTATACGTATTATATACCGAGTATAAATTAAAGTCGCTCTTTCTGTATGTAATTTAAGATCTTTTAAACTACGCAACAAATTTGAATGCGGTTTTCGTCAATAGATATCCTGATTCAAGAGTAAGGTTTATATGTATAATCCGTTATTGAATCTACATTGCACCCGCGCGAAGCCGGAACGGGTCGGTAGTTAAATATAGGTATTTGAAACAAAAAAATTTTTGGTAATTTACCTCCTTTTTATTTGTTTCTTTCTTACAGTGCGACAGGTTTCAAGATCTACGGTTCTATGGGATTTTTCAAATCTTATTTTGTAGACGGTTTTGTATCTTGAAAAGCTTCTAAACGTAAATTATAAACATAATCAAAGGAGAATGCGGAATTCACTAATTCAATCCTTGGTCAATCACGAGAAAAATTACATAATTAGAATTAGAAAATACACTGAAAAAATCGACCTACCCCAGGCGGGAATCGAACCTATCATCTTTCGTAATCCGGATTCTCAGTATATTCCAAATTAATATTTATAATGACGGTAGATTTAACTATTTTATAAAATATGACAACCTACATCCCGTGACCACGAACGCTGCAAAGTGTTACGAAACGACAGGCAATAATAACAAAATGTAAAATCTAATTACACGCGAGTTAAATCAGTAAAAGTTGTCTTATTTACAATGTTCTCGCGTAAATCTAAGAGAACTTTATAATAAGAGTTTGGTATTTTTTTTTTTCGTTTTAATTTCGCTGCTATTCTTATTTCATAATAATATAACAAAATTTCTAACATAAATATAATCACGCTCACTATCCCAAAAAGGGTTGCATAGATCTTCAAGTATATAACGGTTTGGTCACACATAAAGCTACATCTGGTAGTATGGGCCATACAGTACCTACCTACCCCAAAATAGTAACAGGCTGCCAGCCTGTCGCTTACACAAAATGGGGCTTAAAACCAAAAAGCAAATAAACCTTCGGTCCGCTAATTAACAAAAGCCGACAACAAGGACAGATGTTACACTTTAAATAAATAAAAATACTCAGTCAAATGGTCAAAACGCGAGTTATGCCCACGAAATCCGAGTTCAGTACACACCTGGCACACACTTAGTACAGCTCACGCCAAACTTCTAGTTCGCTCTTAACACTAGGCGTTTACCTGAGCACTAGCGAAATTGAACCTTGTTGGTAGGTGGTACGGCTGTGCGAACGAAGAAACAACTTCAGAGCGAAGTTTGGCGCAAGCTGTACGACCGGTCGCGAATGTTACCGAGTGTGTGCCAAACTCGGGTCATGTGGGCATGACTTGCGTTGGGACTGTTTGTATGAAGATACAATACTGGATATATAAACATTACCGTCACTCAGCAGTTAGCTGTGTTTATAATAAAATAGCAGTCGCCTGCGGCTTCACTCGCGTTAATGTTGGTTACTATAATAGCCTGTGGCCTTCCTCGATAGATGGACTATCGAACACAAACATTATTTTTAATTCCGATCAGTAGTTCCCGAGATACTAAACAAACAAACTCTTCAGCTTTATAATATTAAGTATAATTATCTGAGTAACGAATATAATAACATCATAGATGCAATTTCAATTGCCAAGACACGCTTCGTTAAATTCAGAAATAGAGACGCTACTTTGTATGTATCTACACTAAACAATTAACTTAAATATAATCGTTCTAAGGCTCTTTTTAAGCAAATTATAAGATGGCAGTGAAGTTCCTATTTTTAATTATTACCAAAGTTTCACAACACAAGTTAATATTTCGTTAATCGCTAAATTAAGTTTTCGGGGCTTTGAATGCAAAATTTTGACTTAATGTGAAGTAAAACAAAGATCAGGCAAGCTAATTATTAATGAAGTTATAACTTTACAAGCTAATCTTACAGATTAAAATCTTTTTGGTAATAAGAACCAGACGAAAACTTTGCCCTACCGTTTACGAGTTTTCATTCATCAGTGGTGTTTCTTTGATAATTATGAGAAACCTGTATTACGTTAGGTCTAAATGAAATAAGTAGGTACAGTAGGCAAGCCCTTATATACAGGCGGTTCGTTACGTAGTATAACAAGAGCTATCTCAACTGTGCGTGTATCAATAAACAGTTTTATGTTCGTATTATAGAATAAGTTTCAAGAATGAACGCCGAATTGAGTGTCCTACGTCTCTATCACTTTGTGCGTGATAGAAAGTGAGAAACGATTCTCAAGACATTATGTTTGACTTCTGAGTGTCATTCTGTAATACGGGCCTCAGAAAGAAAGAGTGCACTGAGTGATTCAAAGACATGAGACACAAAATTTCATATCGTATGAAACATAGAAATTTTTACCTCTACCAGCAAGAAAGTGAGAGAAAAAATATATATATTTTTGATAATATAAATGTGCTAGCAGCACATTAATAGGTATTAATCATTTAACCCCTCCAACTAAGCTAACGTGCTTGTAATAGAAGTGGGTTCACGTTCACGGTAGAATTTCACACAGCACTTCACGCGCCTGTGTCCCAAGTTAATAACGACTACTGGTGCCCTAGCCAGACTCCTACCAGACCTGGGCGGGCCGAGTTCGACCTTCCAGCGCCTTTATACAGGGGTCGTACCGTCCATAATTAGAATGCAAATTTTAGAGGGTCGTTAATAGGAGCAATTACTTTAGTTCAAAAACTTAATAGATATGAAGTGCTTCCCAGTCAAAGACAAAAAATAAAATGAAAATCTTAATGGAAACGAAGGTTTCTCCGCCGTAGAATAAAAAAATAACGCAACCTTGAAGCTGCTTTAAATCAAAAAGCTCTTTTAAGTCATTGTAAGGGGATCTTAGGTCAATTAATAAAAGTCGCTTGAGCGATATCAGATTTTTTTCTATATTTTCAACTTAAGCAGAAGTTGATATTCATTTAAAATAAGGAAGCTCTTTTACCTTAATATTGTTCTTTAGATGAGTAAATACAATAATAGATTAAAAATTGGAGAAAGCTGTACTAAATTGAATTGAAATTACTAATTTATTTATTTAGAAAAAAAAGGAATTATTTATTAGGCATAATAGTAGTTTATGCAACTGTCATATAATGAAGGGTATTAAAACACGAGTGTGAGTTTATGAAACGAGCGCAGCGAGTTTCATAATAGTAACGAGTGTTTTAATACCCGTGCTATATGCAGTTGCATACACTACTTTATCTACACTCATACATAAATTCAAATAAAACAACAGAAAAGACAAATATTACGTTTTCCAAAACAAGTGCTTTTTTCTCATTTTCTATTTGAATATGCTTGTTCGCACCGTATTGGAAACACAGATTTGTTTATTTTTTACTAATCACCAAGCGCTTCGCCAGAACTGTCTAATCAAAAGCGCCCCGCCCGCCCGCCGCCGTGACGCGTTATGCAGCGAACCAATAAGAGGGATTTCTTAACGCGACCAATCGAGCCATAGAATAATTACACACTAAAAACAATAAATGAGGGGGCTCGTCAATTTTCCTTTTAATTATTTTAAATCCTAATTAACCTTTGTTTGTTTGTTCCCTTTCTGTAAAATTATTATTTTTTTATTTTTCTGGCAACAAACTATTTGTTGTGGCTTTTTGCAAATTATTAGGAGTCAAATTTTTTGTATGGGTTAGATCCCTTTGCCTTCCCGAGTATTTAAGAAAAATAACTGTATCATAATGAGTCGAACCGGTGTTATAATGGTCATTATGTTACAGGTTGTTTTTTTTAATTTTAATTTTGATTATCTGTATTAAAAAGTATGTCATTTTATGTTCACCTTTGATATCGTAATTCGAATATTATGACATGAGTGTAGATAAAATACATTATAGGTACAAACCACATTATTTATGTAACAGTTTTGTTTTGCAAAATTGTGATATGCAACGAAAATGGTCGCCACTCAGCTTTATGTCAAAGGAGGATACTCTGACAAAGGTCGCAGGAAGCCGTTGGATGCGGGCAGCGCAGGACCGTTCGGTTTGGAGATCCTTGGGGGAGGCTTATGTCCAACAGTGGACGTCTCTCGGCTGATATGATGATAATGACTAATGTTTTTTTTTATCTTAATCCTAATTATGGCTTCGCATTCAAAATTTAGCGAATGTCAAGTGAAAATATTTATTCTACATAACACTAAAACTTTATTGTACAGTAGATTGAATTACAATGGAGTGTGGAAAACACGTGTTTTTACAACAAGAACTCGGGAGAAACTCAATTAATGGCTTTGCGACAGTTCTATTCTATTCTATTCTTAATTAATGGCATCGCGTCGCATTAAGCGTACGCATTTTGCCAATGTCAAGTGAAAATGTAATTATTATAGTAACAAAAATTGTACGGTACATTGAGTTAAAAATGGAGTCTCTCAACACGTGTTTTTACGACAAGAACTCGGGAGAAACTCCTTTGCGACAGTTATTTATGCTCATTTAGCTAATGTCAAGTGAGTATCTTATGATAACAATAAATTATGAGCTAGAAATGGAGTCAAACAACACGTGTTATTTTATCAAGAATTCGAGTGAAACATCTAATTCAAAGTAATGTGTACTTAACGTGAGATTTAAGCAGACGAATAAATATCATGTTCTCGAACAATTTATCAAAATAACATTGCAAACTCTGATTACAGAATTTAAATTAAGCATTTTTTGTCCTCTAGCTAGTGAAAATTTCTGAATAAATCTTGAATTTTAAATTGTACTTAGAATTCTCGTATATTTAAACGAAATCCTATATTAAACGGGTTTAGCCGTTGGTACTTTTAGGTTATAGACACAATATTAAATATAGTTACTATAAAAACACCGCACTTACGATTTGATATCTATTTCACGAATATCGATCATCCGAGTGGCTGTTACTTTTTCTACCAAAATAGTTATATTAAGAGGATATTCCAAGGATTCGAAACAGGATCATTGCATCCTATTTCGAATGTTAAAAGATAAACTCCTACAAGTTATTTCGATTTTCATTATCTGAATCTAATAAATATCAGGACGATTGACAAAGAAAACCAATTATTTGGTAAGCTTGACGAACTTATTCGCTATCTCTTATAAGTAATAAGTAAAGTGAAGTTTCATTTTTATAATAACCAATAACCCTCGATGACAGATGATGATGAAAGGTCAATAAGAATTTTGTGATAGCAAAGTAAATTGCATATTATATGTGTATATATGTACTACTATAATGTACGACATGTGTACTAACGTTTGATTCATTGAATGAGATAAAAGATTATGTACTCTGTGAATGTGATACAAGAATCTGGAATGTAGGGTAAGTGCGTATACAAAATTCTTATTAAATCGTATTTAGCTACAATAGGACATTGCCGATTGTAGCTCAGTCATGTAAAACATCAAGACTTTCATTTGTCCTTTCAAAATTGCGTTGCATTTCTCCCTTCTCTAAGAGATTTTTGTTGAACATATACACATTATTTCCGGCTTACGATACGCTGGCTACTGCTACAATCTTTTTAACAGTTTAAACTTTCACGATGCATTATTTACGGCGTGGGGCACAAGTTCGTTGGTGACCACGCCCGCTACAAAGCAGCCGAAAAGTCGAGTCAAGGTACATAATTTTTCGACAATTAGGTAATCCGAGCATTATTTTTGAAGCAAAATTTTGTATTCCTTGCATTTGTTCAAATCCACTTTGTAATAATGATTGAGAAACTGAAATAAACATTATTTTTATTTAATTTTTTAATTGATCGTGGATCTTTCTTTATCTCATGGTGAACGCACACATATCCAAGCAGAACGGGTCGAACAAAACCACTAGAATTATTTATAAGAAATCCTATGAAATCTCGCACATCTGCCCGCATCATGAATGATGAATTCGGATAACCTTAAAGCTATATCGTAACCTATTACCCACCAATGTGTCAATTCTTCAGGAGCTTGGCATCACGCAGCATCTGTCGGCCTTCGTTTCTAGGCGTGATAATGACTCCATAGAGCGGTTGGTAATATGCCTGGTAGGTCGCTGCGCTGGACTGAACAAGTAAAAACCGCAGTGGGTAGCCGCGTGTTTGACTGCGCCAGACTGTCTTCTAACAGAGAGCGATGACGGGAGATCGTGCGGAGAGCTGAGTCTGCCTCTACCACCGACATGAACGCCTCAACGTGACCACGATCGCTCTACGAAGAACGTAACGACAGAGAAGAAGAACAAGACCTATTTACGTGAATGAATCGTGCGGTTCGCGTGTCTTTTAAATACATAGCTTAGACAACTTTGGACATGTTCGCAAACGGCTAACACTACATCTTTGGATGGACATAGCATTAAAGTAAGGAGGAAATAAAAAAATAATATCAAGAATCTAAGGTCCTATCATGAATAACGAGCCATCCAATTCAAATTAAATTTTAAGTTAATCATATCCAGGGTGAACTATGAAAACAGATAGTGTTACGTCAGGTCTAAAATTATTTTTAGTGGCCTATTACGACACCCTTAGTAGTGTTGGGGTAGTAGTACTACTACAAGACGGCACTCGAAATACATTATTTTTTAAAACAAATTCAATTGAATAAGACCAATGATTTTACTTCGATATTTTGATTTTGATTTTTTATGTGATTTATTTGGCAGCCAAGCATACGGTCTGCTCGTGGTAAGCAGCCACCGTAGCCTATAGACGGTCACAACATTTACGTGACACTCACGGCTGCTAACCCTAGTCCCCTACCCCTTTGGTAACCTTACTCACCATCAGAAACACAACACCACAAAATTGTAGTGTTATTTGACTGTGGTCTTCTGTAAGGTGAAGGTACTACCCCAGTCCGGGCGCTCCAAGTTCAAGCGGCTAACCCGCTGTACCCAGCCTCGGCTAAAGTCTTTATACTATTCTTATTGTTACAGGCCATATCCGACTTTCTACTGGGTGTATTCTGCCTACCTTTTACACTCGTCGGCCAGATCTACAGACGGTTCCTATTCGGAGCGGCGTTATGCAAGCTGATACCATTTCTTCAAGGTAAGTGGATAGCACGTTGTATATTTTCCTAAGGTAATTTCAAACAGTCGTGGTTTTTTGACAATTTATTACCGATTACAACATAATATACTATCAAGACAAAGCAGAGCTTAAATTAATATTTGGTTACATACAACATACATAATTCTAGTCACGCCTTATTACTTTCTCGTGTAGAGGAAGTCTTGTAATCGTCAAAAAATTCGACCTCGAGATTGTGACGGATTTACACGTATTGGACCTCCCTGAGTCCAACAATACCGTGTTTGAAATTATATGTATGTGTGTGTCTGTGCGTTAGCACGATAGCTCAAGTATGCTGTAACTTATTGCAACCAAATTTAACATGCATGTATGACATCAAAATATAAGGTTTCTATCAATTTTTGAGTTGTTTCCGGTATACGAGAAAGTCAAGGGGAGACCCCTCCCGATTTTTCACGTAGGCTTAGGTATAGATCACTCGTTTCCACTTAATACGATCTTTACATATTTTTTTCGCTTCATCTACTTCCATCACTGTCCTCGTCACAGAACATAGAAAGAGGTGTCCTCGTACATGCTAGGTGGTTTCGAGAACTTTACACGTGACCCGTTTTAAATACGACATCGCTTTGATAGATCAACGTTCGCCTAGGCCTAAACACCCTTCCTTGTATTATCTTTCACTCAGTCTATCTATCTTTCCTTCGGTCTTCCCTCTCCCTTTATCCATCCCATATATACAGGAAACTGTAGATCGGCAATGTAAAAGAGAAAAAGCATATTAACGCGTATATTAGACCGAGATATTAGACGAGACCATTTTACGTATACGCAGGAGACCTTAAGGAAAACGTACCACGTAGAAAAGACAGCAACTGTCAGACTGCAGTACTATTTTTCATGCCCACATGCGCATTACGTTAAGATTATGCGAGTCGATTTATTACCAATCTATAAACGTCAGTAATAATAAATCTATGATCCATCCACACATTGTCATAACTTTCTTTATGACGTCATGTTCATCTGACATATATACTGACATAACCACGTATATTATTGCAAACAAGAAAAAAAGTTTTAATTTATTAAAAAAAACAAGCTTTTATTATGTTTTTGTTAATGACAAGAACATACATTTTTAAAAATGTGCCGTGATTTTTAGCAGGTGACTGAACTGACTTAGGGTGTATGATATGAATACCGTCATTACCAAAGACAACGCGAACCGATGGTATATCGCTATCGGATAGTTGAGCACGTCTGTAATATGGTCAATTAATTTCAGTAATTTGACCTATAGCTCCATTTACAAGTCCCTTAGCAACGTCAACGTTAGACCTCAACATGACTTTAGCACCAAAAAATATTCTAGTTCTTCTAGAAGATCTCCTGTTTTGTTAATGTCCGAGTGTATTATATTATTGATATCGATCTGGTCATTAAGACGAATCAAAGTCGACACTGTTGTGCCATTAAATTATTGAATTCCATGGCCACCTTCCAGCCCCATTATCAGACCCTGGTTACCATCTACCACCTAAGTACTCGTCAATATGAATCAAGCGAGCTATATATGCAAAATTTTAGCTCAATCGGTAACCGGAAAGTAGATCTAATTTAATTTGAAAGATTTGATGACAAACATCGGGACAGATGATACTAAATAAAAACTTGTAATAAAATGAGATCTATATGAAAGTTTAATTCTCAGAAAGATCCTCAGGAATGTATACTGTGTAGTTTTAAGGCTAAATTCCAATTTCATAAAAACTAAATGAAACTAATATCCTTAATTTTTTGCAGTAACCGTGTTACGTAGAATTACTCTGAGGTATAATAAATATTCGCATACTTTGTTAAATATTCTACTGAACTTTTGAAATTACAAAAATAGGTTTTAAAAGTAGGAATTTCATAACTAGAGCTATAACTATGTTTTAATTATTTGTTCGTACATGATTAAGCACTTAAAATTTAAATTAAAGATATGAAAGATCTACAATATAACGTTACGTATTTATTCTCCAAGGAAAAATAAGCTAGACATAGCTTAACTTTATCTGTAATAATGGAGAGCAATTTTAAGTATTTTATTGGCTTACTTTTATGAGGCACAAAGGATACTATGGATACTATGTAGTGCTTTTGGCTTTGACCGTTAAGATATTAAATAGGGGTCTGTTGCTACTTTAACGCAATTACATAGATTTTCGTCCCTTAGCACTATTCGCAGATGTTTTCATCCAAGATATCTGCTCAGGATTGCAAAGGGTATCCGTCACTTGATCGTAATAAATTTGACGTTGTTGTGGAGTGGTCCGTAAACAGGAACAAATTCTTGTGTGATGAACACGAGTATGGGTGTGCTCGCATTTTGAACTCCTTTAAAAGTCAAGTTTGGAGTCACTTTTTGGTCACCTGTCCTTAGCTGTCCCTATCGTAAAAGTAATATCACAATGAAAATGTGCCATCATTTTTGCAAGTGGAATCATATATCAATGTGTCAATATATCAAACCAATTTCCGAGCCGAGTGATCTTCCGTTTTGGAGATTTGAACTGGCCGTCCAGATTACCAGATCTAACGGTGTCAGCTTAAGTGATGCACGTACGTACATTTCTGCGATTCTTTTTTATTTATGAATGATTATTATTTTCGTTAAACGTTCCACGCAATCAATTGGTCACTGGTCTAGGTAAGGCAACAAAAACAAGTTTGAAATATTATTTCTATAAAATTTTACTCACGTACTGCACTGATTGTCTATTAGGCCAATCAAGCTAATAGGTACTAAAAATTATAGCATATTTCTTTGTGAAATAAAGATCTATTTTAACAAATTTTGTGCTCGTTTTTGTATGATGTTATCCCTTTAACATTATGCAAATAGACAAGGTCTGTGTTCTACGCAACGTTTAAAAAAACTAAGCAACTGAGGACTGATTGGCAACTCGGATGGGTGACTAAGGCGATGAACTGGATTCTCACTCTTGATTGGAAATTCACATTGATCTGCTGTTGTTCTTTGTAAAAATACTGTTTTCTTTAACATGGGAGCTGCTGGCCTTTATTTCGCCTGATGGGAAACTGATCAACTGGCTATCTGATCATTATCTGTGAGAACACAATAATGCTGTGTCATTCGACTAATATAAGGTGTTAGCTGCCAGGCGGCTTTGACACAAGTGCATCGCTGCATTGTTTACTGACATTATGTACCCTTTTTTCTGGAGTTTAAAATCAACTCTCGCAATCGTTTTCTGGGTTCAATTAAGAACTGAGACCTTCAACTTTGTCATTATCTTATAATCTTATTGACACCGTCGTGGTGGAGTGGTCAGTAACGCTGTCTTCACATCAAGCGGTCCGGGTTCGAGTCCCGGTAGGAGCAAATGTTTGTGTGATGAACACGAACATTTGTTCACGAGTCATGGTTGTTTACGTATTTACTTAAGTTTATTTATTAAAAAAAATATCTGTACTATTATGCATATAAAATTCCATCTAGTATCCATAACAAAAGTTCTTAATGATACTTAATTTGGGCTAGATAATTGGTGTGAGCGTGGAAATATATTAGTATTATCATCAGGTAAGTTGAAGGCCAAGAGCTTACCGGACTAATATTAAAAAATATATTTTAGAAAAAAAATCTAAATTATTTTTAAATTATTAAAACAACATTACACTAGTAAATTATTGTTGTTAGCATCATTAAAATAGCTTAATAACCTTCTTCAAGCCGCACATCGGCAGTGCGCTCAGAAAATAAAAAAGCAGCACACGTACAACCAATCACAAGATTCCAGCTTCCGTTTATTTAAAAACCTTAATGACTCGTGTTTTTGATACAGTTCCAGCTGGAACAGAAACATGTTGTTTAGCTAGTTAATGTGCCTTAACAATATAAGGTCGCGGCTACACTACTATATAAGGCGACTACAACGAGACGGCGATTTCGTGAAAACAAACATATATTAACATTATTTCTGTAGCGGCACTGCCAAATCGACTGGTACCAGTGCGGCCACAGCCTAAAGTTAAAGGAATATCGAAAAAAGATAGAGTTCATATTTGTATTTATATAAAAGCCAACGATTTCAGTACTGCGGACCACCCGTCGGATAATCTTTAATACAGTTTGGACGTCGCTTAAAAGAATGCCCAGTTTTCTGGGTTCTTTATAAGGGACGCTAAGTTATTAGCCTCAGATGTTGCCACGAGAAAAATTTCAGTCGTTAAAACCATTAGCTGGATAACAGATTTGAAATTCCAAGAGAAGATTTATATTATTGGTACTAAAGCCATTTATGTTATTTTTCTTCGGAGTGTTGGTAATGTATCTTATAAACTGACGCCATTTACTATTTTAGTTTTTATAGCATTTAAGGATTGTTAACACGTTAACAATCCATATGAATCGTTTTTGGGTCAAACAAGACGTCCAAGACATTCATGTGCTTCGAAATATTATAATGGTCTATAATTTCATGTACGTTACATATAGCAACTAACTATGTGATTGAACGTGTGGTCTAAAAATTTGGTTCAATAAAACACCAATGAGCGGTCAACCTTTGTCATTTATTTTTATACTATGGTCGTATTTAAACATGTCCGTATTGACCATTTCATCCAGACCATAAATGATCATTGAAACATGCAAGGCGCATAGGCTTTTTGCACAAATAACATTAGAATTCCGTTTATTTTTTTAACATCATACGTGTATCTGTCACTGAAAGAACGTTATATTTAATAATCACGCAATTCCGGGCTTGCACGTCTATAACATACATGTGTGTCATTCATAAAATAGGGGTTAGAAACTAGAAATAATAAAGAAAGAAACATTTATTCAGACTATACAACAAACAAACAGAAACGTTACCGTGTTTGTGTAAAGGCTAGAATCTTAATGTAATTCTAATGTTTAATGTTGCGATACCCTAGCAGGGTTCATGTTTTGGTACCGGTTTACTTGTTATACCACCTTTGTAACCACATGAATTGCAATATATAATTTAAATTTGAATTTGAAATATCAAATATAATAATTATGTCTCAAATTGTCCCAGCTCAGCAATTTACAAGCATAAATACATGTAGGTATTTAAGTATTTCTAAGCAAGAAAAGAAATTGGACTTATGAGCCTTTGGAAACAAATATGGACAGTTAACATCTTCTCTTCATCTTAAAAGTGATTTATTACAAATACAATTCGTAGTAAACTGTACAGATGTTATTATTATTATAAAAGGAACCTAATACTCAGTCACCCTTTACGGACATAGCAAAGCAAATTAGAAGAGGGCTGCCAATTTTATGTAAGAAAATAAACAGTAGAACTTAATCTTCTATTGAATAAATAAATCTAGATCCTAGATTTATTTATTCAATAGAATCACGATTAGAGAGAATCACGCTCGTAATCCCTAAAGGGGTCGAGCAGTGCTTAAGGTAACGTTTAGATATTACATGAATCCGCATTTAGCAGTATGGGCCCAAAACAAAAGGGTTGTTTACATAAACAGAGCACAGAACCAAAAAAGTACAATCCTTCAGTAAACAAACAAACAAAAGCCAACTACCAGGACAGATCTTACACTAAAACCCATCTCAGCAGTCCAGGTTCAAAAATAACGGTCGCTCTCAAGGAGGGTTGGTGTTAGGCAGGCAGCCGGCTGTTAAAACCAAACGACAAAATTGTAGCAAGACATAACTGCACTTAATCAAATGGGAGCCAGGTAGGAAACATAGTGGGGAGGAGGTCCACTCTGGATTAACTGCTGGAATTTGAAGTAGGTACCTAATTTGGAGCAGTACCTCCACCTTACGGAAGACCAAAGTCAAATAATTCTACGTTTTTATAGTGGTGTGTTTCTGTCTGTGATCCAGAGTCCCGCTGTGGGTTAGAGATTGCAGCGTGGGAGGGACACATCATCAGTGTTATAATTGGCGACTGGTTGAAGATAGCCAACCTCTGTAACCGACTTCAAAAAAGGAGACCCTTGCATGACATACTAATGTCTAATTTTGATACTACGCATTGTCAGAGCTTTTTGCAACCACCTCTTACTAAATCTGTGAATCCGGAAATCGTGTTTCCATCATCCATCACACAATTAGAACCACAGACCTGTACAGTCCATACCTCACTTTCTACCAGTTACAATCAGAGGACTATATGATGATAGCCTCCTTCCGCATTTTTCTTCACCAACCTTGACCCCAGACCAGAACCCAGACTTTGCATAAAAACAATCATTCTTGCCAAGTTAAATTGGGATAAGATTGAAACAAAATAATGGTGTATTTCAAGTTTAAGTTTTCTTGAATCTCTCTTATACTCTTATTTACTAAAAAAGTCTTCATTTCTGTAATATAACGTTATATAATATTAATAAAGTATAAATCTTAACTGAATGTGTGTATTTACATGATAGGGTATATTAGCTCAGGGATCTATTTTATTTCATCATATAATAGACGTTATACCATTATAACGTACATCATGTAATATAATAATAACCGTTTTACGTAATACCAGAGTCAGTGGAACCGCTTTACTCACAAGGCAAAAATTACCAGAATAGCTGTGAAAAGATAAGAATATTGCAAGAAGTTTCTTACATACACGTTAAATAAATTTATTAAAGATGAGCGAACGGTTTATCATGTAAATGTTATAGCTCTTGGGTATAATCTCGAAGCAGAAACTTCTCGACGTCGTTATGTAATGTTTGTTTTTGTTATAATGAGGGTGTTTGAGCCAGCAGATGGCACTACTTAGGAAGGATAACTTTGAACTATGGTGTGCTGTGTGGATAAAGCGCGGCGCAGTAAATTTTGTTTTTTTCCTCATCATAAATTTAAAGAACCTTAGGTCTTGGTGTCAAGACACGTAGAATTTCCGCTGCACAAACGTCATACATAATAAGCAAATGAGGATTTATGAATAAAACCTTGACAGTAACGTCGTCAATCTGATTTTCTTTAACGGGAGTGACCAATTCATCATCATCACAACAGCCTTTATAAATCTACATACTGCTGGGACACGAAGCCTCTCCTTGTCGTCGAAGGAGGTTTAGACAGTAGTCCACCACTCTTGCCCAATGCGGATTAGTGGACGAAGTATAAGGCGATCAATACCCCTTTGCTGATCCATTAGTCGCCGGCACATATTGGAGGATATGGGGTGATGCTATTCTACTCTGCGGGCAATTTACATTTTGATTTAACAGTGTCAGCGAAGCAGTTAACCTCCTCTTCGAGGCCAACTTCCTGACAGGCCTTTTGAAAAAAAATGTCCGTTATCTAGTATCCATAACACAAGTTCTTAATGATACTTAATTTGGGCTAGATAAATGGTGTGAGCGTAGAAATATATTATTATATAGGATAGGATAAGAGTCGAAAACATTTATAAGACCGAGCGCCCATTTCTGCTAACTAACAATAGCCTCGATTGAATATCGATTAAATCTAGAAATGTTTTACACAGACACAATTGGTAATGTCATAGAATGTGAAACGTGTCAAACAATTCAAATAAAATTCAATTAAGGCACTTGTAAATTAGCAAAATTGGGCTTCTGTTTCGTAGCAACATTACTTTCGGATTTGTGTAGCGGCAGGTTCTCTCTTATCCAATGAATCGTTTATTTTATTCGTTTTCAATACGTTTTTTGCGTAAAGTTACAAAATTAGAAAATATTTTGTTTTGTTTGCCGCAAATTATTGACGAACTCCGTTAAAATAACCGTAACCGCCGTATCATCTTGCACCACGACAATGCTAGTTTCCTCACGGCCAGACAGACATATACGAATTTTTGAAGGTGAAAAACTTAGAACTTATGAGCCATCCTGCATACAGTCCCGACCCCCCGAGTTGACGCGGTCAACGATTTTCATCACCAGAAGAGGCTGTCGAAGAGTATGAAAAACACTTTTCTGAGGTCACTACGGAGGAGTGGCACAAATGTTTTCAAAATTGGTTTAATCGAATGAATTGTGCATTTACGCAAAGGGAGAATATTTTGAGAAACAATAAATTTATTTTTGACGTTTAATAGTATTTTTTTCTTAATCAATCCGGAAACTTTTTATCTACATAAATTATAGATATACTTAATAGATAGAATAGATATTGGAGAACGTAACTCTAATGAACTGACCATAGTCATAGCAACGGTGTAAGAGAGCTTCGCCTCAATATTTTTTGCTTTGCAAAGACAAAAAGGGATAAAATTACAAAGATAACAATTTCAAGCGAACTCTTTTTGACGACAAACCTTAGACTTACATTTATTATCTTTTAAATTCTTTTATCTCAAAATTTCAGAGTTGCTTTTAATCGTGGCAGCTGATCTATTCACTTTATTTTTTTCATGGTTCATAAAAAGCGACCTACCGCAATTTATTAAAAGTGATATTGTCAGGTCAGAAGTAATTCTGTCAGGTTAAGAGCTTTGATTGTGAACTACATTACGATATATTACCCGAGGTATGGCACAGCGGACTAGCTGCCCGGATTTGGAGCAGCCTGAACTGGGGTAGTACCTCCACCATACAGAAGACCACAGGCATATAACACTACATTTTCGTGGTGTTGTGTTTCTGTTGGTGAATTAGGTCGCCAGAGTTCCACGGGGTAGGGTGATTGGCAGCGCGTGACTGTCACGTCAGTGTTGCAAACGTCTATAGGCTACGGTGGCTGCTTGCCACTAGGCAGACCGTATGCTTGTCTGCCAACCAATTAATACAAAAAACAATTCTTAAAAACCAGAAGCGTGATTAAATAAAAAAGAAAGACGGTAACTAAGTTAATCACAAAAATAATTTAATAATTTCTTAGCAAATAAAATGATGCACCAAGAGAGCACGTCCGCTCCGTCCAAGCGCCGGAGCAAAAGTGACGCGCCGCTCGCCTCACGCCACTTCCCCACTGCGACCTCCTCCAAGGTCTAGTGGTTCACCCACAGAAATCACATCCAAATGTCCCAAGTTCTATCCCCAAGAGAGTACACATAATGACTGTGGTGGGTTTGATTGGTGGTAAGGCGTAGATGATGTTGTTTCTTTTTGTGTGTTCTTCTAACTCACACGGTAAATTCTAATCAATACAGTCCACTATTGGGGCCTTATACTGACGTGAGATCAAATACAAGAACCCGTATAGCATAAAACAATACATTATTCAAAACGTTATCAGTAATGTCGAAGAGAATAAAATTTATAAGATATCTATTCCAAAAATATATTGAGTACTTTGTAAAAGGCCTGATATTTTCCTAGGATTATTTGGAAACCAACAAGCGTTATTTATTCTGCTATTTACCGAAAAATCTCTTACAATTACTAAATAAATAGAGAGCTATTCATTCAGTAGTTATTTTATCACTAAATAAATACAGAACTATTTACTAATTTTTGCTACAGTTTCGAAGAACTCGACATCCGGAGAGATTTTGATTACAATCTTGACCTCCTTATAACAAGGCGTTTTACGCCAAATTATATTTTACCAAGTTTTGTGCCTTGACGGCCTTTTGAAGTATCTTATTTTTGAAGAAACAGCGCTTTAGTTTGTGAATTGTTCTAATTTAGTTTTGTTCGGGATTTCTCCAAAATCATTGGTCGATTTTTACTTAACACACTGTGATTGATGTTTGGTTATAAGATTATAATTGGGATCAACGAGATTATTCGTCTGGGAGCTACGGCGCCACACATACCAAATCATAACGTCTCTGTTTTTTCGTCGGGGCCAACTAGCACGCTAGCGTTAAAACAACCTGTATATCGGTTGTACATCGGTTCTATTTGAGTATCAAAGTTACAAGAATACCCTGTAATACGGTGTTATATAGTGCCCTAACTAACTTATAACCACGAAAGAGGCCCTCGATTTTACAGGTAAAGTCTGCGGAAGCATAATGGTGTTATCGAGGTGCTAAAGTAACTGCAAAAGAGCGTTTATTTACTCTTAAAGCTACTACTTTTACCGGTATAAATGTAAATGTAGAAGGGTTGGTTAACACTATAGGTTACAAAAAATCGTCGGCTAAGAATTCCATGTCACTTATAACTTTATTAGACCTATTTATTAATAGTTGTTTGATAATTTGACGCGTATTAGTTATCTAAAAAAGTCTCAAGAGAGCATTTTACTTCTTTTCATTATACAGGGCGTCCCACGGCCATGCCACACGGAGGGAAAGTATATTAAATATTGAACGTAGGATATTTTACTAAAAGAAGACATCGTTTTATTTTTAATAATAAGTAGAACTGCATTCACAGATTTTTTAAAAATCGCCTACCTCAACCGGGAATCGAACCCGCCAAATGTGATAGAAAAATTACATGTATTTTATAATAGCGTTTGAAAGGGCTACTCATAAGCATTATTTTTTCCTAAATAACCTAGCATATTAAATGAAACTATCATAAAATTTTTCATTTTATTTAAAAAAAAAAAATTATCAAATGCTCAAAATGTGATCCGTTCTGTTGTATACAAATTCTCACTCTTTTGATAATTTCTCTGCCTGTCAATTTACTTATTTTTGCATGGTGGATGTTTGAAATAATACGTCTAAGTTCATTTTGTAACTCCTGCACACTGTTGTACCGGTTCCTGTAAACTAAATCTTTTACATAACCCCATAAAAAAAATCAAGTGGGGTTAGATCTGGGGATCTCGGTGGCCATCTAATTTGTCCAAAAGTGCCGATCCAGGAAGGAAAATATTCATTAAGAAACTCGGCTGTTCTCCTACTGTTATGAGCCGGAGCCCCATCTTGCTGGAATATGAGATTTCGTCGATCTGCTTCAGGAAGATGGGGCTCCGGGGCCAATTTCTTCTTCACCTTCCCTCACTGAACTCTTCGGGTATGCTTCAAAGTAAATCAGAATGTTGAGTTCATCATCGCTGACGTTTATTATCTGCTGCTGTGGTTGCTGTAAGCGATGATCAAAACGTCCTAAATTTCGTCGTAAATCCGTCTATCGGGATATCTTTCGCGGTACCACCGCAAAGCTAATGAAATGTCTTTGTGATTTAAAAAGTATGCTTCTATTAAATCCAAATTATTTTGGTACGCCATGGTAAGTAAATTAACACAAAAATTGCTAATAAACGAAAATGAAACTCACAATAAACAAAAGAACAGACGCTTGAAAATTTACGTGTTCCATTTTCGAATTATTTATTTTTACTAATATCAGCCAGTTGCATGGTAATTGTGAGCTCACATTTTGAGCATCTGATAATTTTTTTTTTTAAATAAAATGAAAAATTTTATGATCTTAGTTTCATTTAATATGCTAGGTTATTTAGGAAAAAATAATGCTTATGAGTAGCCCTTTCAAACGCTATTATAAAATACATGTAATTATTCTATCACATTTGGCGGGTTCGATTCCCGGTTGAGGTAGGCGATTTTTAAAAAATCTGTGAATGCAGTTCTACTTATTATTAAAAATAAAACGATGTCTTCTTTTAGTAAAATATCCTACGTTCAATATTTAATATACTTTCCCTCCGTGTGGCATGGCTGTGGGACGCCCTGTATAGCGTAATGTTATAGAGGTAAAGCCTTCCTCGATAAATGGACTATCCAGCATCATCATCATTTTAGCCGTTCATCACTGTTGGACAAAGGCTTCCCCCAAGGATCTCCAAGCCGGTCGGTCTTGCTATGCCACATTCGGTTAAACACTCAGCCACACCTGTCAGTATGGTCCATACATTACCCCCAAAATAGTGGCAGGTTGCTAGCCTGTCGCCTACATAAAAGAACAACTATACCCAAAATTAGCAATCCATCAGTAAACAAATCAACTAAAGCCAACAACATGACACATGCTACACTCAAAATTATCTTAAGACAGGTTATCTACAAGATGAATAAAATTTTATGAAAATAGCGACACTGTTTTCAGAGTAATGTAATTTTCTTATGTAGGTAAGACTTATTTTCAAGATTTTTTAACCCAAAGAAATGTACAAATTTTGAAATATTTTCATAGTGATTTATTCGTCGAGTTTTGTATTCACTAGGTAATATTAAAATTTCAGAATTGTTGATTTTATGCGGAAAAACCTCGCCTTAACAACCTCTCTTGTTGTACTTTACCGCTAGATAATTTATCGGAGGAAAACAGGTTTAGAGGTAATTAATTTCGAAGATTATAAAACTTTACGCAAGTATCCACTTTAATTTGCGACTTAAGGCTTTTGGAATAAGATTAGCTTTCCCTTAATTATGTTTTATAGCCAAGTTGGTTGTATGCATAGCAATTTAAAACAAAGATTGAAGAAATAATTGCCTATTTAGACTCAAGTGGACGTTTTAATGGTCTGCCGGGCGCTTGACTTTGGTGGATTGATTATTTGACGAGCTGTAGATATTCTTCTCAGATATAATGTTCCCCTTCGACTCGAAGCATCTAAACCATAGGTTCTCAACGGGGGTGGTAACGCCCCCCCAGTGGACGCTGACGCTTTTCAAAGGGGCGGTGGCGAGTTCAAAGGCAAATGGCGGGCATTGACAGTCGAGGGTAGGTACGCAGTCGCAGCGTACCTACCTAATTAGAAATTTAAAATTATGAATGAAAATGAAAAACACTTACCACTATTTTTAGTAAGAAAAATTATTTTTTTATCTAGTATTATAAAATGTTTTAAATATATATATATACATATTGTCGTTATTAGATAATGCTAAGGATGACTACCGTTCGTGGGATGTAAATATTTATCGTGTACAGTTTGCTGTAAATAGTTCCATAAATGAAAGTTCTGGGTTTTCACCATTTTTCCTTGTTCACCAGAGCCAGTAGTAAATGGTACTTTCCATCAGAAGTTTGGTGATAGCGAGTATGAAGTTAATATGCCTAGAGATGAATATACAGGAGACTTAGGTACCTTGACGGACATTTTCGAAAGGGTACGATAAAATTTATTGAAGGCTCATAAGCATAATAAAAAGCAATATGACCTGCGTTGACGTCTAGCGCCTGTATATAATGTTGGACAAGTAGTATATAAGAGGAGCTATACGCTTAGAGATGCTGCTATCTATAAAGCACCTAAGTTGGCTCCTAAGCTTGAGAAATGTAGAGTTAAGAGGGTTGTATCACCTTTAGTTTTGGAGTTGGAATCTCTTGATGGAAGATCGATGGGTTTATGGCACGTCAAAGATGTAAAAGTGTGTAACTATTATATAGTATAGGTAGGTTAAATTGATTAGGATTGTTAATGATAACGCTGAGGACAGCGCAGTTTTGTCCTCACGTTCAAAACTTAAATAGGGAAGGAACTGTAACGTTATGTTTTTCACAATGCGTACTTTATATTATATTTATTTATAAATAACGCTTTTTAAAGAAACATTTATTTTTTATGTAAATAAATATATTTATGTTTATTTATTCACATAAATCCACAGCACTTCGAAAAAATAATTATATTATACAAAACAAGTTTTTGCCTAATGCCAATAACGGATTTACATTATTTAAAACAGAGTATAAGTACTTATAATGCACAGTGAATCCAAGGTACAAAATTTTAATTACATTATTTATTTCATAATCCATACTCAACCTCTTTTCTTCATTCATATATACTTTTAAAATGCATTTATAATCTATATGTATACCACGCCCATAAATAAAAAAGAAAATAATCTATTTCATTCATACATATTCATATTTTATATATCCTTCTCTCTTTTTTCTACTTCTTATGAAAAATATCGGCTATTTTTCATCTTCCCGCGCAAAAACGCAGGACCGCGCGTCTGTGAGTTTTCTGCGCATGCGTAGATCGGGAATTTGAAAATTTTCTATCTGGATTCTGGCGGGAACCATTTTTTTGCTGATAGCTGAGACGCAAGTTCTGAGCTTTTGTCATTTTAATTTTGGGATTGCCTAATTTTTTAAAGGCCCAAGTTGATTTTAAAAGACAATATAATAAAAGACATTTTCATTGATAAATCAAATATCTATATACTCACGAATTTTGGTAAGTTCATAATATATTTTATCCCACTTTATAATTTAAATTATTTATTATTGGTTTTTATAATTTCGTTTATGTACAGCTACAACATTTTGTATAATTATATCATATTCATCACTGTAAACTCATATTTTCATAATCATATTTTACAACGTGTTCGTATTGTTAAAACCATTTGTTATTTTTTAATTTTGTTTTTCCTATTTTTAACCCAGTTCCTTATAACAATTATTTTAGGACGGCTGTGGAGGGATACTCACCTAGATTATTGAAACTTTAAGCGATACTGATACTTTATGTACGTGATAAGTCAACACTCTCGACTCTAAAACTTATCGCATAACAAGGTACTTGATGAGACACTGTACGGATTTAGGCGTTGGTATAAACAGGCTGGAAGCGGACTGAGGCTTAAAGGTATGTCTATTTTTGCCGTCCAGACTGAAGTAAGAAGTTCAAATAAACTTTTAGTTTTTTTTTGTTTACATGTGACCATAATAAAAGAGCATAAGAGCATTTTTTTAATATTTTTTTTTGTTCCTTGTATATGTTATACTAGCATCCGCCCGCAACTTCGCTCGCATGGACATTTTACCCCCTTAGGGGTGGAATTTCCAAAAATCATTTCTTAGCGGATGCCTACGTCATAACATCTACCTGCATGCCAAATTTCAGCCCGATCCGTCCAGTGGTTTGGGCTGTGCGTTGATAGATCACTATGTCAGTCAGTCACCTTTGAGTTATATACAACATGTAAATTAAATAACCAACACCCTGAATACAGGTGGTTGGGGATCGGCTTCTGAGTTGATTTAAAAAAAAATCTTAAAAAAAACCCGATGTTTTTGTGAAAAAAAAACCAAAAGTACCCAGAAAATGTTGTTTCAAAAAAAAATCGCTTTTTTTTAAAAAAAAATAATTGAAATCATCTCAGAAGCCGCTGAATACAGGTGGTTGGGGATCGGCTTCTGAGTTGATTTAAAAAAAAAATCTTAAAAAAACCCGATATTTTTTGTGAAAAAAAACCAAAAGTACCCAGAAAATGTTGTTTCAAAAAAAATCGTTTTTTTTTTTTAATTATTGAATACAACTCAGAAGCCGATCCCAAACCACCTGTATTCAGGGTGTTGGTTATTTAATTTACATGTTGTATATTTAGATTTGAAAGTAATTTTTTGTTAATTTAAATTATATTTTATTTAGAACTATTAGTTTTTTTCTTTTATTAAGTAGGAAACTATTTAAATAAATGTGTGTAAATACCATGTGTGCCATTTGTTTTATTTAAATATTAAATGTATATATTCGGTAGGGTTTTGTTAGGTAATTTATTTATCCTTATTCTATAAATCTGATCACCTGCCCTGTGTATAACCGAGTCAGGGTGCAGTGTGACAATGTAACCAAATGTTACCTAAAGCTGTGATCAACCTAGCTTGATATTTTTGGAATTGTGGACATATATGCATTTATTGTTTTTGTTCCAGCCGTCTCAGTTTCCGTGGATGTGTGGACCCTGGTGGCGATATCATTGGAGCGCTACTTCGCCATTTGCAGACCACTCAAGTCCAGGAAATGGCAGACGCAATGCCACGCCTACAAGATGATAGCAATGGTGTGGATGCTATCGGTGGCGCTCAATTCGCCCATCTTGATCGTGTCCACACTACAGCCTATGAGAGGCAACGGTATGAATTTTTACTTTCTCGTACGTAGTAAGTGTAGAGGAAGTCTTGTAATCGTAAAAAAAATAGAGCTCGAGATTTTGACGGATTTACACGTTTTGGACCTCCCTGAGTCCAAAAATATTTTTTTTGGAATTATGTCTGTGTGCTTTGACTTATGCAACCAAATTGAATACGTATATAACATGAAAATATAAGGTTTCTATCAAATTTTGAGCCGTCGATCACGAAAGTTAAGCAACCAAGTGCGCGGTTGGTACTCGGATGGGTAACCAAAATTTAAAATGCACGTATGATATCAAAATATAAGGTTTCTATCAACCTTTGAGTCGTTTCCGGTATACGAGAAAGTCAAGGGGATACCACTCCCGATTTTTTTGTTATGGGTATTGTTCACCTAGCGGAGACTGGATTATCAACGAGGCTATAGTCCGTACTTTTGCTCAAAAACAATACGCATTTAAATGTGACAGACACTCTGATGTAGGTACGAAACGTCAATCAAATAACACGTCTCATCGTGTACATCAGAATCTCTGTCTGTAGCATCATGACCTCTAATGCTTCTAACAGAGAATCCTATTTAGTTTTAGTTTTTTTTATGTTAGAAAAGACACTTAATCAGAAGTGTTCTTAGCTATGATTCTAGAATATCTGATCCTCAATTCTTTAATAGTTGATGAAGGGATCTGAACAATTTCGTATGTTGTAACTGCTGCTGCATCTCCTGGAAGCTGCAATATACCTAAATATTTTCGAAATCAAAATAAAGTTATAGTGTCGGGGCTCATTGGATTGGTCTTAATAAATGATTTAAAATAATTATATAGTGATCAGAGCGTTGTGGTGGATCTGACATTGTTGAAGTAGGTATTAAGGGATATTTATAATTATTATAAATTAAGTACCTACTTGTTACTGTGTAAGGTTTGTATTTGCATTACGTACAACAAGCATTTCATAATAATTCAGCTTTTACCTACCGAGTAAGATTTATTATATTATTTCGGGAGACGGCATTTTAATCTAAAGTTCTCGGAAGATATAAAAACTTATAAACGGGTGTCGTGTGGGGATGCGAAATTTTGATTTAAAACGAGAGTTGGAATGGGCGAGTATAAAGCAGGCAAATAATTTATTAAAGTTTTACTGCAGATCGCAAGCTACTGCAGTAAATACAAAAAAAAAACAGACCTACACAGAAACATTTGGCAAAACACTAAAACACAAGTAACTATTATTTTTTCTGTTTCCAAATACAATTCTCGGATTATGTAGAACATCCGTAAGCTCTGTACAACAAATATCTGAAGCTTATCAAATATGGCTGAGTAGATAGAGCAGCCAGGATAGTGGAGTTGAGTGCTAAAGCTATGTCACTAAGTGCAGGCATTGCTCTTAGCTCCCATTTGTGCAACAGTCTCAGTTGAGTTTAGGTTCATAAACTGAATCGTATTATTTCGTACCATCACCTTCATGTTACTGATTCGCGTTTGCATCGAAAAAATCAAGAAGCTTAAAATGTACGAAAGAAAGAATGAATAAAAGATGTTCCGAATTTGTATGGGCTGGTAGTAGGCCACCCCCCAAGACACCAGTTATATGAGATAGAAAAGGATATTTTTAAGAATATTATAGCGCAAAAGCTCTAATTTTAAATCCCCGCATTGTAACAAAAAGCATTTTATTCTGGCTCAAAAAATCGTTATGCAAAGATGTAAAATTCAATTTAAAAAAGTAAGACGGAGTGTTTGGCGGGAAATCATGGCGTCTGGATGTCGATCTTTATTTCGATAGTTCAAAATTGCTTCAGAGTGGATTTTGTGCAGTGAAAGTGGTGTCGTTTCGTTGCATATGCATCCGTGTTGACGAACAGTTATGAGGAATCATTGAAATAAAGGTTTTGTGTATGTGGCGTTGAGAATTGTATAGTGGTTGGAAATCCCATTATACAATTCTCATCAGTCACCATCATGAGGTCTGTACCATGTATTTCTCGCCAAGCACTCCCTAAATGCATTAAAAAGTGAGACACCCACATTTTAATGCAAAAATCAAGAAAGAAGATGAAACTAAAGACTTGGCTGTATGGGCTAGATCCCTTTGTCGTCCCGTAACAGGGAAAAATTTACCACAAAAAAAAAAAAGATGTGTCAGTAATGACAGCTGACCTGTTATGCCTTGTCAAAATATTTTTTCTTAGAACTAGGCATGGGATCGGTTTTTTTCAGCCTACAACTATTTTGCAATTTTTTTCATAAAAAATGTTATAAGAACACGACAAGTTAGTTTTTGCTCTTGTTTCTGACTAACAATAGAGATTTTAATTATTATTTAATCAGAGAACATTCTATTTAAAGGTAGCAGGATGGACCCGTCCCCCGCACGTGAATCCATAAAGTGCTAACAGTTTTCGTCTAATGTTTCTCACGTGAACACTTAGTACATTTTCAAAATACCGAATAGGTGCCGAGCGCTCGGCAAAATACTCGGCTTCCGAAACTTAAGTGTAAGTTTCTATGGTTACTTTTGAACAAAATGAAGTGAATTTGGCAATAAAAAACTTTATACTCAGCCCGTCACCACGTATAACCATTAAGAGATTTTATATCGACGCTTGAAAGGCAAAATTGACTAAGCGACATAGAGTTAATTGTTCAGGAGGACGACTTAAAGATTCATTTTTTAGAAAAAAAATCATAAAACTTCTTGTAATCATCTTAGAGGCGTAATTTTTCAAGTAAAAACGTTTCATAATGTCAGGTTTATCATGATATATGCAACTGTTAAAAATAATTGATAGTTTAGGAGTTAGTGGCGCTTAGTAAAATATCACCTGAAACTAGAAACAGGAAAAAAGTACTAACCGACGTACGTTGGTCATTTAACTGTTCGGTAAAAATGTAATATCGAAAAAAATATCTAATTGTCATCGGAGAAAAAATGACCTAACCTAAATTAAAAAAGTTAGAAAATAGAGGCAAAACTGCTCATATGTCATTTTTAGATTGAAGTGTTTAAGTGAATGTTACTGAAGTGTCGTTAGTTTTAGAAAGTTGGATTATTCTTTTATTAGTAATTATTATAAAATTCACTTTAAAATGTATTGAGCTTTATTTATCAGTTGCACAATCAAATTAACAATTAAATCTTTAAAAAATCAACATATTATTTGGAATAATAAGATCATAAGTAAATTTTATAAGTCTTATTAATCACAATCATTTTAAAAATGTGGAGACACAATCACAACAGTGATATTTTCAGCCAAAACCGATAGTATAAAATAAGACTGTGCAGTGACGGTCTATATAAGAATACCGTTGTCACTGCCCCCTCTCTTTCCCCTGGGTATCGTAGGAGGTGACTAAGGGATTTCTGAGCGACCATCCGGCCAACTGGTGGTAGGGCCCAACGTCCGCCTGGTTAGTTAACACCGTACGCGTGGTATAAGGCCCGTGAATTGCTCATTGAGCGCGTTTCGGGTTCAGCCAGCGTACAACCAGAGCTTGTGTGGACCTTACCGCGACATACTTCCTTACCCTTCTGTCCGGCGGATCGACGAATATCTTCCTTAGGCAGTTCCACGGTGAGACCAGCCTCCACGCTTTGTCCGGAAATGTCGCAGTAGCGTTCACTTGATTCACGTCTCTTTTTCCTTTTCCCATGGCAGCCAACAAAAAACAATCAGGTTTTACAGCGGTGCACAATCCCACTCCCTCTACACCGTTTGAGGTTGAGTTCTGCAATATAGGCGGACTCCACAGAAACCTCAAAGCTGTCCACCGCAGAGTCAGCAGTCAGCACGACCTGCATTCTTGTTTCTGATGGAAACGCAAATATTGCCGCCCGCTGACACAAGCTACTTGAATTATTCTGGCTACATGCTTGAAGAATCCTACAAAGCGAAAGCCGGAGTATACTTGTATGTTCGAGCGAATGTTTGTTGTCGCCTTTTGAGCTCCCTATAAGATCCATCCTTTTATATGCTAGGGGTACACGTCGACTCTGTCCCTTTGGTCAGAGTCTACGTGTGTCTTTATAGATCCCACACCGGAGACGTTGAGACAACTCGACTTTCTGAACATCTGAGTCGGGTGGCAGATGACGCGCAGGAGCAGTACTGGTGTTTTTGGGGGACTTCAATGCTCACCACAGTTTGTGGTTAAGTTCCTTCAAAACTGACCATGCAGGAATCTCTGCTCATGCATTCGCTCTCACGCACGACTTGTCAAAACTAGTTGATCAGCCCTCTTCTGCTCACGACCCATCCGGAGGGATATCAGGTAGAGGTCCTTTTTTTGTGACGAGGAGGTTAAATGCATTTTCGCATCGTCCCTGCGAGTTGGTGCCAACTGCAGGGGGTATGTGGGGCTCGAGGTAAAGGTGTTCCCTCACTACCCACTAAACATCCTCCCCGGCCTGACCTTCTTCGCGCTTTTACGGGGCGGCTCGGGATCTGTGCAAGCACAACTAGCACCAAGACCGCCCTAACGCCGCCATCTAGGCACTTCTTGCACCTATTTATGGCCAGCAGCCCACAGGGGCTACCGACTGACGCCAGCCCCTGTGGGCCGCTGGCCGGAAAGGCTAGGACAAGGCCTACCTTTTCCTACCCCTCCTCCGTTTACGCTGGGTGGGAGCGGGAGCCTGATCAACCGCAACAACCTTCCCCTACCAAACGGCATTCCCCCGTCCGCGCAGACTTGCCAACCTCCGCCTCCACCTTCGCAAGGAATTCCGTCCTCCACGTCTTCAAAATCTCCTCCACCTCCCTCACGGTCATGGGCGTCCTATCCACACGGTCACAAGACTGCCCCTCCTCCTCCACCTCACCACCGCTGCAGCGGCCTCTGCGGAGGCCCGTCTCCTCGTCGACACTCTTGGGCACCTCCATCTCCTCCTCGTCGCCACTTCCACTGCTGCAGCTGCTGTCGGGGCTCTCGGTCCTGACCTCTTGGGCAGCTGGCTGGGCGTCCATGGGCTCTCCCACCTCCTTCTGCCGGTGGCAGGATGGACCTTCGCCTCCACCATCAGGGCTCCTCTCCTCTCACGCCTCTTGGGCTACTCCCTCTCCGTGTCGACCCCACCAGTGGACATTGGGTGGGGGACGGATCCCCAGGCATCCACCAACGCGGCCCTAGGGGCTATCCCTGGCGGTCCCAGGCTGCCTATTACCGGCGGGGGGTTACACCGCGCACCTGCCATCCTATGTCCAGCTGGCCGACCATTATCGGCACAGAGGGCACAGTGCGGCAGCGCCCGACTGGTCGTCCCTCCTCGCGGCATCGGTAACACAGGCTGTTGCGGTCCCTCCCAGATGTACACCTCACCCCCGGGTGGCCGGGCGCTAAGCAGCGGTAACACCTCATGGGCCTCCGGTAGCCATCGCAGGGCTATGGAGGGAACGCCATACCCACTAAACATCCTCCCCGGCCTGACCTCCAGTGCGCTATTGCGGGACGGCTCGGGATCTGCGCACGTGAGCGCAACTACACCGAGACCGTCCCAACGCTGCCCCTCCTTGTGCACTAATTGGTGGCCAGCAGCCCACAGGGGCTACCGACTAACGCCAGCCCTTGTGGGCCGCTGGCCGACGCCGGCCTTATAGGCCGCCTCCTCACCGACGGCTGCTCGACGTGGCGCGTCCACCTGACGAAGACACCGGGAGCAGCCATCGGACCGCACCCGAGGTCATCGGGCGCGGTCGTGGCCCTGAAAAGGGTCGTCAGGAACTAGCCGTGGTGGGAAAACAAAAACAACTCGACGATGGCATGCGACTTCGAATGCTAAGCGGACACACTTGGCATCAAAAGCCGCACACCCGCCGAGAAAGTTTCCCCACCACGTTACCAGGGTCCGCCACGAGGAGACTTCCAGACGTGGACCCCATCAGGTAGAGGTCCTAGCCCCTCTAGGCTCATCTGACCACTGCCTGATATCCTCCAAAGTGCCGCAGGCCAAGCTTCCGCAACCGGTGGTTGCTAAGCGCCGGCTCTGGCATTAAGGGTGTGCAGATTGGGATGGTATGCGCGACTACTTTGCATCTGTCCCTTGGAAGCAACTCTGCTTCAGTGAGAACGATACATCAGCTAGCGCCGCTGCCATTACTGAGGAGATGTATTGGGTATGGAATACTACATTCCACATTCCGATCTCATCAGTAAGGGCAGACGTAACCTCAGGTTTTACCGCAATTGATGCTGATGCTGTTTCATAGAAACAGACAGCGTATCGCGCTTGGCTCAGGGGTCGGGCTCTTAAAGCTCCTTATGTTGAATCACTGAAAGCAGCTTACAATAAGGCTTCCGAGTCCTGTAAGAAGACTAACATAAAAGCGGATGCCCAGCGCGTCGCACGCATTGGCTACGAATTTGTTAACTCTGGCGTCTGGCCATGTACTTACTCGATGCTTTGGATAAGTTGCAGCATCGCTCGGCCCGCGTCATCGGCGACGAAGAGGTGACTAAAGATCTTGAGCCTCTCCCATTGCGTCGCAATGTTGCGTCGTTGAGCGCATTCAATTGTCTGTACCATAGCGAGCGCTCTGAGGAGCTTTTTTCCCTAATCCCACCATCTCCCTTCCTTTTAAGGACTACGCGTGCTCGTCTACGTTGTCACCGACAAACTGTGGCTAACATTCCAACGCGAACTAAGAAATTTGGCAACTCGTTTCTTTGTCCCACAATCAAGAAATGGAATTCACTGCAAGCGCACGTGTTCCCTCCTACCTAGAATCCTGGGTCATTCAAAAGAGGCATGAAGAAGCACCTTGCAGGTCGGCAAGGCGAAGGTGGCTGGCGCGGCAGTTTATTTCTCGCACCAGTTATCTTCGCATTTGGTCTCCACTTCTGCTTACCATCAGGTGGAATGGAGTCATTTGCTTGACCTTTTTATATAAAAAAGTAGAAACTAAAATTGAACCTTTTAAAAAATTTCCACGTTCCCCATTTTAAGAGCACAGACTAGAAAGAATATGTCTAAAGATTTAAGAGTGCCTTTTTCAAAATACTGTGACCACGTTTTCTTGGATCCATTGGTCTGAAATATACCTCATGCTTTAATACTTTCAATAATGCAAAAAAAAAACAATTAAAAATTAAATTGATTCGAATTATAGTTTTTAATTTCAATTGTCATGAGGTCAACCTATACGGAAGCGGTAGCACTACGCTAGACTATGCGCGCGTGTGCACTCTAAGCGACATCCTGTCGCACACTGGTAGTTCCTATGTTACTGTGAATCTAATTTCACTGTATGCGCATACGACAGTGCTCTGGTCATTTGTAGGTGTAACCATAATTTTATAGATGTATTACTTTAGGTAAAAGCCGCTGGAACCCCAGTATGTGTGGTGCCAATGGGATACAACCAACATTTTGTTAATCGCATAAGTTCAAGTAAAAGTTACCTAATCAATAAATTTGTACTTTGAAGCGGCAGGTAAAAATTTACTAACCGACGAAAAGTTGTATTTCTGAAATAGGCGAATTTAACTAAACGCCATAATGGCAAAAATAACAATCGAGCCAAGATGACGGTAGTGAAAACAAGAATAAATCTTTACATGGAAAAAATATACCAAATTCAATACAATGTATTTTCAGATACAAGTAAAATAAGCTAAAGGGAGAAATTATTCTACCAACATAAATGCAAAAATTTACCAAGGGCAAAACCATCGTCGCACAATTATCTCAACGACCAATTTTTTGAAAAAGGCCGAAATTTCTGTCGCTTAGTAACAAAAAAAAAGTGATAATTCGTAAAGTCCAAAATGCAGAAGCGACATTAAAAGTCGTCGTAGGAAGGCGTGAGTTAGACCAAACGACGCAGAAAAATTAGGCGATTCAAACTGTATATATAACTCAATTTGGCCCAAAATGGCGCTTAGTCAACTTTTCCTTTCAAGCGTCGATATATACAAGCCTGGGTCCAGTTGATGTATTTGCCTTCCTATTATTTTCTCTCCATTGTTAGTAAAACGGTTATAACATCAATCAGATATGATCGATGACTGACCCATTTTATACCCTAAAAGTAATTTACTTTGTATTTAAGGTACACGTAGCACGATATTAATATAAAGCTATTAATATTTATATTTTTTTGTAATTTTCGAACTTTTAATGGTTCGTATTAATTATTTTAAAGAAAATATTGATTGTAATAGGTAGACGTCTACAATTATTTGAGACGTGTAATTACATGAAAACATTAAAGCTTTTTAAGTTTCTAGTATGTTTGTAATTCAACTTAATGCAGCAGAGGTAACTCTTCATTGATATTACCTATCTATTAATTTCCTATAGCCTACAATAAGTTTTTGGTTATTTATTCCTATGTGTTTGTGAAAGATATTCTAATAGCATAAAAGTGTATCTCAAATTCTCAGACTAATACGAATTAAACAACATCAACATTTTAATGCCTACATATTTATTGATTTTAATAATCAGACTTGTACAGCATCAACATTATAATACTTATTTATTAATTAGGGTTCCGTACCTCAAAAGGAAAAAACGGAACCCTTATAGGATCACTTTGTTGTCCGTCTGTCTGTCTGTCTGTCTGTCAAGACCCTTTATCTCAAGAACGCGTGGACGTATCAAGCTGAAATTCACATGAAATACTCAAGTCTATTGTCCCTTTAAGCTGTGAAAATATCAAACTTCTAAGCCAAGCCAATCAAAAGATACAGCTGATTATGTCGATATTTTCAACAAATTTCCGACACTCGCAAAGGAATCAAAACCTACAGGATACTTCCCGTAAACTCAGAATCTTGAAATTTGGCATGAAGCATTGTCATATAATGCAAATATAGGAAAAATTGCGAAAATCACATTTTTTTAGTTATATAATATAATAAAAATATTTTAATAAAATGAAACTTACTACCTTATTTCTCACGAACACGAATAAAGGTATCAAATTGATATTTATACCAAATACCTAAGTCTATTGTTTCTTTAAGCAGTGAAAAAATCAAACTTCTAAGTTAACGCAATCAAAAGATATAGCAGCATATAAATTGTAAACCGCTACGTTTGTACGGCGGAACCCTCGGTGTGCGAGTCCGACTCGCACTTGGCCGTTTTTTTAAATAATCATACTTAAACAGCATTAACATTAAAATTGTGTTGTATTAAACAAAAATCCAAATTTCAATATACTAGTGATGTCTGGTTTAAAATTGTAATCGAGATTTTCAACTTGTTACAATTGTAGACTACAAGAGGTGTTTATAAAACGCATGATACTCGTAACTTGTCATTACAATCCATAGTTGCTAGCGTCACTTGTAACTAGTTACTTGTATCTTTATAAAACAGGGCCCTGGTGGTAAGTAGGCCCTATTTTATTAAGCTACAAGTAACAGGGTACAATGGATCTAATTCAGATGGGCAACACTAGAGAACGGAGCAAAATTTGGAGGCTATTGTAACTGACTACCACCGCTGCCAACTCCAACCCCATCCTCTATTCCGTGGGAATCAACTTTACTCACTGCTAGAAAAAGAACACTGCAAAAATGTTGATTAATTTGACTGAGGTCTTTTGTAAATTGGAGGTACCGCCTCAGTTACACTTTAAGTGACGAATACGCCGTGCCCTCTTATGCTTTCATACTTCCGGATAACTTCCTAAGATTACTAATGCAGTAAGCCTATTGATTTATCTTTGATGTCATTTTAAGTTTTTTTATTCAACTAGATGAAAAACAAGCTGACGGCCCACCTGGTGGTAAGTAGATAACGTCGCCTATAAACACCTGCCACAACGAAGAAAAAACCACTTGGTATTGCAGGTGTGTTGTCATCCTAAGGCCTAAGATGAAATGCCTTCCATGTCCGGTAATTACACTGGCTTCCTTTCAATTCAATCCGAAACAAAGCAAACTGTTTCACGGCTGAAATAGGAAAGGCGGTAGTACCTACCCAGACGACCCTACATACAGGCCTACCACCTAGTGAAACATAACATATTAATGATAGTGGGTAAATGTGGCCAAGCTGTAGATACAATTCCAAAGCGAAATAGGTAATTAATTTGGCTGAACCACGTTGCAGGTCGGCAAGACAAGGGTTGCTAGCGCAGTGGTTTATGTCTTACGCTAAGCTATCTTCATATTGGACTTCACTTCTGTAAGCAGGAGTGAAGTCATGAGGTGAAATGGAATCGTTTGCAAGACTTTTTGAAAAAACAAATAATTATCAAAGCCATACTATTTATGTCACCTGTCAGCTTCCAGACCTTATTACGAACAACGGCAAACTCAGTTTTGAATACCTATGTAAGGAATAAGTTTTAATTAATTTTAACTAAAATGACACGTACAAGAGCAAACATTAATATTACTGATATGTTTAACTTCTATGAGTCGTCTCTAGATTAACTTTTGGGTCCGTGAATCTTGCATATAACGTGGTATGTCTAGTTACCGTTTCTTTTTTGCAATATTGTAAAATTCGCTAGACAAGAAGATGAATAATTTATCTACATGCTGAGATTATTACTGGAACATGAAACTGTGTACTGGACACATGAAATCGAATTATGCGTCAATGAAAAACATAACATAATTTAAAGAAAAATAACATTACTTTTCGTATATTTTATGTTATACTGAAGGTACGGGTGCCAAATAATAATTACAAATAAGTACAATAAATTCTGCTCTCTAAATAAAGTGATCATAATACCAGCTAAACAAAATATGAGAACGCAGAATTCGTGTCTTGCTTGAATGATTGTTTACATTAAACAACTTACCCTTCAGCTTTTATTGTAAAAGGTACCGCAGCCATAGACTGAGTAATTTATCACAGTTATGCATTATAAGTTGATGATTACGTTCACAAGGTGGGGTTTAAATTCGGGCAGCTCGCTTATTTATTTTGTTTAGAACAGCTAGACACACATTAAGGTACTTTATCAGTACTATAATATGATTGATTTTAGATTAATGTCACAAAAACGACGTAAATAACAACTTCCTAAAATAACAGCAAAGTACAGATTAATAATAAAAAATAAGTCTACATAATAAACGAAACTAAAAATAAATTAAATGAAAATAAACTACCTTTCTAACTGATCAGCCTACAAATGTACGCCAATACAAGTGCATTATTCAACTTAAAACTGCTTAGCATACCTAATTATATGCTCCATCTCTTCTATGGTTTTGAGTTGCCGTCTGTTTGCGTTAATAAAATAAATTGCAATGATAAAAAAGCCCCGATTCTTTTTATTATTCGACATCAATATTATTGGATCGAAAAGCAACAACCTTTGGAAGATCAACAGTAAACAATAGTCTACAATATTCAGTTTAGAAACTCTTTATATTATTACAAGTAAATAAACAAAACCGTACTCTAATATCAATCGAATTGTTTTTTCGAATATCATAACTTAAAACGCTCGAACAAGTTTGAATAGAGAAACTTACATAAACCATCTCTTTGTTAGCTTTTCAGTTTTTTATCTGTGGAAGTGTAGCTTTTCCATTATGTGTATCAACCGCGTTTGATAACGAATAAAAAAATAAAAATTTAAATTTATAAAGGCTTGTATATATATAGCGAGCATCTTTGGAAACTTCATTTGTGCAATTCGGGTTCCCATACTAATTATCGCGCTTGTATTTGCACAGTTGTATAGCGCCATCTATGTGTTCTATGAGGAGGTGGCATTGGCCGCCATACTTCTAAACATCCATCATCATAAATTTCATAACTTCGAGTATATTTTTTTCTTAGAATAGTTTAACAAGCAACTTGCATTACCTTAATAGCTTTTAAATGTCTAAACTATTTTATTATATTTGTCCGTTATTTAGGACCTATCTTTAACACAAGTTCTTAATGTTACTTAATTTGGGTTAAATAAGGTGTGAGCGTGGAAAAAATCTTACTGTATCCTCTACGAATACAGTAAGGACACTCTGTATCCCTATTTTTCACAGTGAGACCCAATTTCGTTTTATAACTTAAAACTTTTTAGAGCCTATTCACAAGGGGTTTCTCAAATGAGCACATGAACAAGTAAATAGGCTCTGATAACTTTGAAGTAAAGACGCGTAATTAGATTTTTTTATTATGGGAAAATTAAACCAACAATAATAGCAACACGCTACGGTGCTTTGTTATAAGACAAACTTCTTTCGTCTGCGCTGGTTTGGTATAAGCGTTTATGTTATTTTAATGTATAAGCTATTTATTGTTACGTTTCATTTAAAACCATTCAGTAGTTTTTGCGTGAAAGAGTAATAAGCATATAGATCCAAACAAACTTTATTTTCTCCAGAAGTTCCATAATGAGTAAGTATTATTCGTAAGGTTGTACTTAACCTCTAAGCTGAGTTTCTGTTATTAACTTTCTTTCTCCAACACTGCTCCCGATAGCTTTGAGGTTGGTTCAGTGTCTCTTGAAATCTACAAAACTACTGGGAACGATTTTCTTTCGATAGAACAAAAAATCGTGTTGAAAAATTCGTGATTGTTACAGAACGCACGACCGCGGTGTTATCCAGTTTATTATTGTTTTAATAAACAGTGAATTTTATAAATATTTGGAATCACAATATAGTAACCCGCAATGAGAACATTTTCAGACTATACGTAAAGGAAAACTAAGATAATTCCCTTCTGACTCCAATAGAGACTCTAATCGGTTTCGAGAGTGCTAGCGAACTAGAAATTCTCTACGGAGGTTCGTAGAGGCTAGAGGACCCAACAAAGTTCTCGTATCTACAAAACAACTCTGGTGACGCTTTGAAGATCATCTGCGACCAACAAAATACATATAGTCAATGAAAATAAATGATGAAAATAACAAATCTAGGTTGCTCATTCCGTATTGTATGAGCGTCACGAACACGTCGACGTGTCCGCGGTGTGGCGTGAGCTTTAGCGTCGTTTAAAGAATAGATATTGCTGTATTTTCTTTTAGCGACGCTAAGAGGAGTTGAGTTTAACCACAGTCTATAGAAGCTCTTACAGTCAGCCAACAAGCATGTAGACATGCCAATGGAACCATTGGGACGCGGGACGAGAGAGGCGCAGGGGCTCCACCAAACTGCCATACACTCGTTCGGTATACGCTGGTTCACTGTATGTCTACTGCATGCTGTATAGGTAAAAGCGGCATTTTCCTCAACTTCAAAAGGCGTCGAGCCACTGTATTTATGCTTTAGCTTAGTGGTTTAACTATGGTGCAAATATAATATATCAATTACTTCGAAAACAGCAAATACAAGTTTCAGTTGGTGATCAATAACAAAGAGCACATCGTAAATCGTAAACCATCGGTAAATATAGCTGAGAAGCTCGATTCTGATTTGTTTATTTCTCGGCTACTGGAGACGAGAGCACAATTCGCCAACGTCTATTTTTTGGCTAAAAAGTCGATTGTGAGTTCTTGAGTATGTCATCTAGAAGCCCCATTTATCGCAAACATGATGTGGTTCGAGCACAAAACACTGTATTACGTGTTCTGTTTATAAAAAGACTTTATAAGCTGACTAGAGTGCGAGATAAGTACAAATGCTTCAAAGCGTTTATGAAAAGAATTACGCCAACTCCAACATTTATTTAGATTTTTTTAAGATTCTTTTTTTGTGAGTCTTTTCCGAGCGATTTTGCATTTCTTGTTCAGGTGCTGGTTACACTCTGACCTAATACGGAGTTGTCGGTGTCCAAGCAAGATCAACGAAATCACTAGAGCCTAACCCACATAACGTCTTTCTTATAATAAGCTTATATTCATAACACAAGTTTCGATACATATCATTAAATTCAAAATATTCTTTGTTTAAAGGAACTTTGCTAAGTACTTTTAAATCCACAAAAACTACCACCGCTTTCGACGAAATATTTATCTTATTTGAATAATAATTATGCTAATGGAGGAGAAACAGGGCAACAAACTCCCAAAGTTTACAATGGGTAATGACTTAAAGATAAAAGTACAAGTCATTCTAAAACAGAAAATGAAGATTAATTTGTTGACACTTTTTGATTATAGAGATTTACTCTTTTTTAAGTTCATTTAAAGATACTGAACTAATGTTAATCAAAACTTTTAGTTACTGAGATGACATGACTTCTGATGAGTAATTTAATTCATATTCCCCCCACCGCTTGTCAATGTCAAGTTTATTCCTATTTTTTGGTTGGCAGACAAGCAAGCATGTTGCTAAGCAGTCACCGAAGCCTATAGACGCTTGCAACATTGACGTGGAGCTCTGGCAACCACTCACCAACAGAATTACAACACTACCAACATGTAACTCGTCTGATGCCGGCAGACAGCCGTCTGATACCGGCAGAGTAGAATAGCATCACCCCATATCTTCCAGTGGGTGTCGTAGAAGGCGACTAATGGACTAGCAAAGGGGTATTGATCACCTTATACTCCGATCCGCATTGGGCAAGCGTGGTGGACTACTGCCTAAACCTCCTTCGATGACAGGGAGATGTCCCAGCAGTGGGTCGAATTATAAAGGCTTTTATGATGCTGAAACATGTAACTTGACTGGTCTTCTGCAAGGTGAAAATAAATTAGGTGCGATATTCTTTATTGACAGGAAAACCCTAAAGTGACTTTCATCTCAGCTGATGTTAACATAAGTTAGCATGATATTACTAACTGTTGGTACACAACAATCTTAACATTATTGTGAGGGAAACAGATTTGGATAAGGCGGTTGATTGATAGCAAGGCTGATCAACCGCTACCATCAATCAAACCAAACACAGATGTGCTCCACTGACAAGATTCTGCTAGGTAAAGAACTAGAGCATAGAAGAAAATAAATAAAGTATTTATTTATGACTTGTAAGAGATTGTATAGATGACGTGTTGATGCAAACAAAATATGAATTTCAAATCATTAGAAGCATACGTAGGGGTACTTAATACTTTTTTGCATCTATAATGGATGTACAAGGTGTTGTCTTAATAAGATTAGAATGTTATACACACCCCGTAAGGACACTGCAATTGAAATTGAAGAGAGAACGCTTAATTACCCTAATGTATTTTAAGAAGGTATTACCCGTATAAATACTTATAATTTATTAAATTATTATTGTTATATATTTATTTATTTACTTAGGTATATTGATAGAAATATTTAATTACATATTTAAAAAAAACATTTGGTTATTATATTTATATCCATCAATTTATTTTTCTATTACATTTTATCGCCTAAATATTCAAATAAAATAATAATGATATCATCGATGTCAATGAAATAGGCATTATTAGGGATAACTCCTAAACTACTGATCAGATCGATCAAATTTAAACAAGACCACATGACAAGCACCAGCTTCCAATTGATAAAAGAATCTTAAAAGTGGTACACCCAGTAAAGATTTATAAGGTAAAAGACATAAAAAAACATACAGTCGAATTAACAGCCTCCTTCTTTTTTGAAGTCGTTAAAAAGAAAATGGACAGGCGGACAGCGTCAATATAATTTTGAATTATTATTTATTACCTTTACAGCTATTTCTCCATAAAATATAAATACACACACATAAAATATAAATCTAGGGTAATTACTGTATATCTGGTAATACTGGGAAATACTGAGTTATCAGCACGTGCTGTACGCACCGGCCACGTCACATTTTATGACGTCACCAGCATTCGTTTTTCAATATTGTGGCACCTCCCGCATTTTTGAAATTCGCCGCGTGCGGGGCGGCTCAAATGTGCGAGGTTTCATGTAATATCATACAACGAATTCCAAAATAGCGCTTGCGGTGCGGCTAAATGTGCGGCCACCTATACTCATTGGAAAGAAACGCCAACAATGTGACGTTTATGTCGCAGGCGGATCGTATTACAAAACGGTGCGGCGGATTGTAGCGTGTGAGAGTAATATTGATTATTCTACTCCGCTTGGTCATAAAAAAATAACATGAACCTACCAATAATAAGCGATCTCCATTCGATTATACAGGCTAATATTGATAGACTCTACTACATATTTATGAACAAAAGTTTAAATTTGGTTAACAATTCTCACACATTTCAATCCGTATCGTATGCAATAGGGTAAACAGCTTTGCATTTGCACTTTTCAAACTGACAAAAACAGCGACAAAGTGTACGGCTTTGACAGCATACTTTGCATTATGTAGAGTCCGTTTTGCGATATGGCCTTATAATCTGGGGTAATAGCACAGATATAAAAAGGGCGTTCATCGCACAAAAAAAAATGTATAAGAGCAATTTGCGGAATTGCTCCTGATGTTTCATGCAAACCATTCTACAAAACATTAAACATATTGCCCCTTCCCAGCCTATACATATTAGAAGTCGCCAAATTTGTATAATCAAATCTACGTTACTTTAAAACCGTTCACGACTTATTTCCGAGAAATACCAGTCATTGTGATAGATTGGTCATTGATGTTCTTCCACAAAGCACTCGATTTAAAAAAAATGTTTTTACATGTGTATCCAAATATATAATAAGATACTCAATGCGATAAAAGACATGCCTTTAAATAGACTTAAAAATGCACTGCATAAATGGCTCATTGAGCGCAGGTTCTACTCTGTCCAGGAATTCTTAACCTACAAAACTGATAACATATAGACATGATAAAATGTATACTAATACGGCTTACGTCTGTGTTTGCCACGTCTCACATTGCAATATTATAATAATTGCTCTAATGTTTGCATGCTTTGCTTGATTGCTGATTAGGTGAAACTATTATTATAAATTGTATCTCCAGTGTACCCTATTCAAACGCAAATAAACGATTCTGATTCAGATTCCGCCGCGCCGTTTTGTAATACGGCGTGATATACGATCCGCCTGCGATATCTACATCATTTACGTGCCATGTTCACAATTTCGGAGTCGGCGTAAAATGTTTATCTCTTCCATACATCCTTGAGTATTAACACCTATCTTTTTCGTATCACCTTTTACACAACTTATCCATCTTATATTCGGTCTTCCTCTCTCTCTCCATCCTCATTCATGTTCGTCTCCTTATTTATTACATGGCCATCATGTGTTTATAAATCTGAACAAATTACATATTTGTATGGAAGTGTAATTTTTTATAGCTCTTTATGGAACATCTGTGGACATTATAATACACTGTCATGCATACAAGATGCAGAATTGCAGATGGTATGATACATAATTGTATCCAAAAGACATAGAACGTCATTCCTAGTTATATTTTAGTCACTCGCTTTAATGTCGGTCTTTCTCAATAAATGGACAATCCAACACAAAAACATTTTTTTTCAATTTGAATCAGTAGTTCTTGAGATTAGTGGGTTCAACCAACCAACTAAACAAACAAACTCTTCAGCTTTACAATTCTACTGCTGTCCCGGCCACGCGTTGCTGTGGTAAATTCATACTATTGTCCTATAATATTGAATATTGCAGTAAAAAAAAATGAGGATAACTTATCAACATAAAACTATCATATCTCTCAATTTGGAAGAAAACACACATTTAAAAAAAGGTACAAATTGGATTATTCATTAAAATCAAATATCGTGACACGGGAATTATATATAACTAGTGGACCCGACAGACGTTGTCCTGTCCAGCGGACAAAATTGTGAATCTAAACCATTCTCAGATCCCCACTGGACCGATTTTGATGAAATTTTTTGTGTGTGTTCACACAAAAAATTTCATCAAAATCGGTCCAGTCGTTTTTGTGAATCTAAACCATTCTCAGATCCCCTTGAACACACACAAAAAATTTCATCAAAATCGGTTCAGTCGTTTAAGAGAAGTTCAGTGACATACACACTCACAGAAGAATTATATATATTAAGATAGATTAGTAAAGATTCCAGAAAAGACAAAATGAGGAGTTGCGAAGGGTATTGTAAATAAATGCTTAGGAACCTCAGATACCTTATTTATTATGTTACGTTACGTTATTATACTCTCATCCATTTTGATTGTTATCAAACTATAATTATTTTAGGAATTCCTTTGTGGCCTGTTATGCAAATAATTTGTTTCCATAATGTTTGGTTAGTACGTATTTTACAAGATATTATTAAATAAGTGCGTTGGAGTAGCCCATAGAGACTAAACCTAAAATATAGAAAATCTAGCTTTCGAAGAATTTAAGTTAAATATTCAACCAATTCTATTTCAAATGCGTAATTATTAATTATACATTAGTTACGTAATCAGACTTGTTTTGAAATAATGTAGTATAGTTTCATGCTCACATCAATTAGTCTACATACATTATGATAGTGATGCTCACATCAATTATTCTACATAATACAGATGGCTGTAATGTCTGATTACCATCAGATGTTTCGTATCATTGTTTGCTATCATTATGGAAGAAAGACCAATATAAGACTAGCTATAGCGAATCTGAAGTAATGACGGAAGCACCAAAATTTTGATACAGTTGTGAATTTAATGTAATTTTTTTTACATGAGATGAGTACAAGTACAAATACAATGGTTTTAGGCAGATAACTCTAATAATCTCTGTAACACAGGGTATCTTAGCACAGGTTCTGCTCTCTCACAATTGCTACTCGCAAACTTGCAATGAAGAATTGTAAAACTTTGTGTATCTACCTAACTATGACATGCATGTAAGTTGTTTGTAAGCATTGTGTCAGAGAAATAAATGATTTATTATTATATTATAGTCACCAGCTTAAAACAAAATTATCCATATTCAAACAAATTTTGGGATTTCAGGACTACCTTAAACCAATAAGCTAATGCAACACTCCACAATAACTCACCAATCATTCAAATCACACACAATCCTACTACATACCTATCGCACTCACACATATCTCTACTACACTACACCACATACTCTCACACTGCCTATACAAACACTCACAAAATAAGCACGAAATCTAATCGACGCTTCTTTTATGTTGTCAAATGTTAACTAAAAAAAATTTCTTTGTTGTCAAAAAATTTAAGTATATAATTAATTAATATTTAAAATCCTCTTGCTGTACTTGAGAATTATAATATTATGAACTTTATTGGTAAGGGACTGGCTCTTGAAATACAGTAACTACTAGTTAAGGAGTCAGCAGTTCAATTAATTTTTGTGACTTTTACTTGGTAGGTACAATAGAGATTTTTTTATTATAAATTGCTTGTAATAGAGTTCTGAACGAGTATGGTTATTGCTTAAATTTGCACTGAATTATATTATATAACCTTATTTTTAATAATATCCTTGGCTAAATAAGGACCAATTTAGCATAATTGAACATGAGGCGTCGTGAAGTTTCTTGGTAAAGTCAACTTACTTGCAGTTAACGGAGAAAATCCAATATGCTGACGAGAAACTCAATACGACACAAATTCACTAAACTTACTCGTGCCTAGATCCTGCCTTTTCGGAGACTCAAGGACTAATTTTCGGGCTATACTGACATTAAAGTTGATAAAGGATAAGTCTGACACAAAGTACTGTTGAATTTTACGGATTAATTACAAGATTATGTTGACAAGTATAAACTTGTTAACATAACCTTGGGTACATAAGCACCTGATAGTACACACAAGTCGAGTCTTAATGCAAAGATAACTCGTGCAAGACTTAATATAAGCGCCCTGGCCTGCAATATGCTTCTTCAAGCTCCTTTTGAATGTTCAGTATTGTAAGAAAGAGGGACTACACGTGTTCTAGCAGTGAAATCTTTTAATTGACGGATATATAAATCAGTTGCTAAAAGGCTATAGAAATCAGTTGCCGCTTAGTTTGCGTTATAATCGTAGCCATTGTTTGTTGGCTACAACGTAAGCTAGGACGCTTAGTTCGTAAAAGAAAGGACAAATCTGGGATTAGGGAAAATGTACTCAGAATAGTCGCCGTGGTATAGAACTAAGAAAACTTTTAATGGCGCAAATAAATGATTATAATGAGAAAGCTCGGCGCTATTAGTGGTTGAATGTGAACTTTTATTGGTTGTTTCTTTTAGTGGTACGGCGTATAATTATGAAAATAATGGGTGACAAATATTCAACCTTATATTTGAGTACAAATGCTAGTACGCATTAGCCATATTAAATAAACTAAGCCGCAACCATGTCTTAAGGAAGATCTACGTCCAACAGTGGGCGTCTTTCAGCTGAAATATTTATCTAAACATTTTTTCCATTACTAGGTTAATGGTTGTTTTTATGAAGCGGAGTATATATATGCGGGAAAATCTATTAATATCGCGCAGTGGTACTAACAAATATTTTGCAGTTAATATTTTAATATGCGGTACTTGAAAACATATTCGATTTAAGGTACACTTGCCGGAAGTGACTGCAAATAGAATCTAAATGTGTACTCGAGTATATTTTCTAAATACGTGAGCACTTCCACAATAAAATTGTATGCTTAGTGTGGGTGGACACGGGACGTGATATATATCAGCTGAGACGTGATTTACGCGTCAACCGTGATACTAAAACCAATTGAATTGAGAGCTTAGAGCCGAGGTAGCCTCAGACGGTTAGCGTAGAGAATAAATGTGAAAAGATAACAGATAAATGGCATCAGATCCAGAAGTCTCGGGCTGATTCCCTGAGACACATAATTGTTCTTGGTTTGGTTGGTTTTAAACGTTTTCTGTCGTAATAAGGGTTTGTTTTGAGTCCGATCGGTTCATCATTACAGCCATTATAATTGCCCCACTGCTGTGATACAAGGCCTTTTTGTGTCATCGAAGGAGGTTTAGGCAGTAGTCCACCACGCTTGCCCTATGCAGATTGGTGGATGGAGTACGAGTGATTAATACCCCTTTGCTGATCTATTAGTCGCCTTCTACACTGCCACCATCACACGTCGCTCGGTTAGCTACCATGAATTTTGTTATTTTCACAAAATGTCAAATTTCTAAGATCGATTTTCAACCTAAACATATTCAAAGTGAAATTATCCAATACTGTCGAATGTATTGAATACATTTTCGACTTCACCTCTAAATACGAGAAACTGCGGAAGTTCAAATTGATGATTTAGCGTATTATTAATTTCCAACACATAAGCTATCACAGGAAATTGGTATTAATTTCAAAACGTTAAAGGGTTGAGCCGATTTCGGGTAACAAGGCGCAATTCATCTATTTAATCGATATAAATGACGAAGTTAAATTAATGCCGACATGGTCTATATTTTAAACCAGTTTGTCAATTTTAGGAGTAATTAAGCTGAGATTTATTTCTATTGCATTATCATATTTTCTCCTATTTGTTGCGACCGTTTTGCTGGAGTGGTTGGTAACGATACCTGGGGGCCTACTATAATTCAAAGAAAAACGAAACTCTGTTTCTTACCACGGTTCTCGTTCGGTCCGCAGTTTTGTCTGTACGAAAACTTTTGAAAGTTCTAGGCCTACTCTATTTCACGAAACTACGAAACGAAAATTAGATTTTGACAGATATTTCTTAGGAATTTTAAGCTCAACTTGACGAAACCAAAAGTGTCATTTTTTTGATATTTTTGTTATGATACATATTTCAAGTATTTTATTTAAAAATGGATTCAAGAATCCTGCTAATTAAAACTGCTTTATGTGAAAAATGTCTAGAAAGTACAAGAAACCGACTGCACTGAATGGTTTCGTGAGCGAATTATGTAGCAGATGTAGGTGTGACGAACACAATCATAGTCGCTCTTTTGAGCGAGCTCTAGATGTAGCGAGTATTTGCGTTTCATTTTTGTTTTAAGAATATACCAATATATTGCCTCAAAATAGTGACTGTTTCCCTTTGCATAAAAAATAATCATCGAAATTGAATATCGACACAAAAAGTTGAAAAAGTTGGAAAAAAACATATTGCGACTGGGTGTGAAAATCACAATTCTAAAGAAACTACATGATCGATTCATGTAAAACTTTCATGAGACCGTTTAAAAAGTACCTATACTGTTTCAAACAAAAATAATTATTAAAATCGGTCCAGGCACTTTCGAGTAAAAATAAAAACAAAGATAAATATGAATTAAGAACCTCCCCCTTTATTGAAGTCGGTTGAAAAGGAGCATCAAACCCATAATGTAACTAAAACGGAACGACTACGAAACAAGCAAATCGCTTTTTTTAAAGTAAAGAGAGGCGTTTCCTTACCGAGCTGATAAGTATGCTACGACCTCTACAACATCTGACCAGATCGGATATGGTTTAAATCTTAGCTGATTCTGATAAATATTTTATGATGTAGAGATCTTATCATTCTTCATTTTTATACTAAAATCCATAAAAATTGGTAAATGGCCTTTCCGTTAAAATATAAGAATGACATATTTTAGGATTTCTCGAAATACAACCCCTAAGGGGATGAAATAGGGGCTGAAAATTTGTGTGGGAAAAACCATCATTTTTATAGTGAAATCCATACAAATTGGTGTATGGCTTTTCCGTTTAAAATTAAGAAAGGATTATTTTAGGATTTCTCGAAATTTAACCCCTAAGGAGACGAAATAGGGGTTGAAAGTTTGTATGGGAAATCCGTCATTTTTATAGTAAAATACATAAGAAATGGTATATAACTTTTCGGTAAAAAGTTAAGAATGACGTTTTTAAGGATTTTTCGAAATTTAACTCCTAGGGGGATAAAATAGGGGATGAAAGTTGGTATAGCAAATCCGTCATTTTTAAACTAAAATCCATAACAATTTGTATATTGCCTTTCAGTTCAAAATTAAGAATGGTGTATTTTATGATTTCTCGAAATTCAATCTCTAAGGGGATTTAATAGGGGATGAAAGTTTGTATGGGAAATTGGTAATGTTTATAGTAAAATTGTCACGGTCTAAACCGTCTTTCAACATACTTACGTTGATTTCTAATAAAAAATCCATACAAACAAAGCATCACATAACTATCAACTATAATAATTAAATATTCTATACTAATGTTAACTTTTACTTGTTTTTAAAACTAATATAAACACAGCAATTGTTATTTCATAAAGTTATTTTGATCTGTCTACTAATGACAGTTCTCATGTCGGCTGACGCCGATACCCGCTTCTAAGTTCTATTATTTATAATAATGATTCTGACTACCCTCCATTTTAAAAATATCTCGAACTTTGTATACAAGCCTTTTGGCCCAACTAATTTGTGCCATAAATAAATTAAATAACTAATATATTTTAACTTGTATTTTCAGGGTATAAAATAATCTAATAAATATTTTACATTATTTTTGTTTACATGTTTTACTGCAGTAACCATAGATACAGGTACTCTGTATAAACTATCCTTTGGTTATGGTTGCATTATTCATTAAACGGAACTCCCACTACAAATTTTGGGAAGATTCTAGAAATTTTTGGGTATTTAAGGCGTAGCTCGGAGAAACTGGGGCTCTTCTTCCATTTTCTCCAGCTATAGTTTGCTAATCATTAGTTACGTACTTACGCGATCCCCGAACTAGGGGATCCTATCTACGGGCAGCCGCCTACCCTGCTGCTCCGCTGCTGTGCTTCGTGCCACCCTACCGGCCGAAGCTGAACCCACGCCGACCACGCTGGTAGTCGACGTGCCTGGTTCCTGCCGCTTCCTGCGCTAACCGCTGAAGCTAAGTCTCTCTTTCTAAAGTGCGAGAACCCCAGTGCGAAAGCCCACTCACGCCCTGAGCTAATAAATAGTGTTAAATTTAACCTATCTTTTATTTCTCTCTTTTCTGCACATCTGGCCGTGCTTCCCACGGTCAGAGCGTGTCAGTGGCGCCCAACTCGCTCAGGGTTCTTCGCTCTGTGGTTCTCATTTTTTTTCTCTTTTTTATTTTAATTTTTGTTTTAGTTGGGTACCTATGTTTTTTTATTTTTAGTATAATTAAAACTTAATTTAATTATATTTTATAATTAATTTTCCTTAGGTGATAGCCCTAAGCTATTACTATTCTTTTTACTAAAAAAGTTTAATTTTTGCCGGTTGTTCGTTTTTTATTAGCTACCCACTTAATTTTTTTTTCTCTAACGCTGCAATTGAATTGTTTCGCACACACTCGCCTTAGTCTCTTTTGTAAGTTATAGTGTTGTACTTTACTATGGCGGAAAATACAAGTATTAATTTCCTTTCATTACAAAAATCTGAGCTCGAATATGAGGTTACTTTGCGCGGTCAAACTCCGGCTGACACTGTGTTCGAATTAAGAAAGCAGATAGTGAAATTGAGTAAGGAGTTTCCAACTGAAACAATTTCACTTTCACATTTGCCTCCTTCTGAGGATTTAGACGGAGTTGTGGCCTGTTTAGATAAATCTTTTAAAAATATAAAATCTTTAGATAACAAATTCGATAAAAATTTATTTTTGAGAACGGAAGCCTTACTCAACCATATTTATCACCGGTTAAATAGGATCGAGGTTGACGAGTATGATTTGGATGCGGTTCTTTCCAACTGCAAACAAAATTTTGAGTCGCAAATGACCGAGCTTAGAACATTGTCACCATCTAGTAAGACTACCTTATCTGTTGACGATTTGCAAAGGGCAATCATTGGTCTAACTGTTGATAAAAATCGTACTCCGGATTTATCAAAACTAAAATTTAATGGCAAGTCGTGTGTGCGCGCGTTCGTTCAAAAAGTGGACGAATTTGTTGAGGCAAGAGGCCTCGATTATGATAGGTTGCTGTCTTTTGGCTATGAAATTTTCACGGACGATGCTCTTCATTGGTTCCGGTGCATTAAGCCCAAGGTGGATAGTTGGTCTCAGGTCGTTGATGCTTTAAAATCGGATTTTAGTCCACATGATTTTGACTACCAATTTTTGTCAGAAATTAGGTGTCGTTTTCAAGGCGAAGGCGAAAATATTAGTATTTACCTATCTATAATGGATGGCATGTTCTCTCGTCTTACTAAGCCCTTGCCTGAGGTTGAAAAATTGGAGATCATTACACATAACATCCGACCTTGTTATGCTAACGCATTAGCTTCTGTTTGGCCAATATTAAATATTGACACGCTTAAGGCTGTATGCCAAAATTTCGAAAAGGTACAATGCCAGTTTAAAAAATTTAATGAGCCTTCTGCTCCTAGTTCTTCAACTCTAGCTCCTGAATTCGCTTATAAGGGCAAATCCAGCGCTTCTGTTAGTGTTGAAAAACCTACTTATAAATCTTATAACGGTACTATAAAACCGAAGTCTTTTGTTACTGCTGTAGCTTCAGCAACTCTATACTGCCCGAGGTGTCGTACTAACTCGCATAGTCTAAAGGCTTGTACACAACCAAGAACAATAATATGTTTTAAGTGTGGGGAAAAGGGTGTACGTACTCCGGATTGCACTAAATGCAACCCAAAAAAACTAGTTTGTCAGGATTGGAGAAATAGCGACTCTGATCGCTCAAAATTTAATAATCTCTGCAGTGAGACCGAGTGGAATCAGTGGTTATCCTTTGTTTCGGACGTCTTTTCTAACCACTCGGTGTCTCCAATCCTGGAATCTCAAAATGTATTTTCACGTCCTTATATAAACGTGTGTGTTAATAATAAGAAACTCGTTGGTCTGTTGGATACTGGTTCAGACGTATCTTTATTGGGCAATAGTTCTAATGAATATTTCAAAAATTATAAAATTTATTCTTGTAATCCGTTACAGCTTTCTGCAGCTGGCGGTCAAAGATTTTACGCTACTAAATACCTTATTTTACCTTTAACTTTTAATACCAAAACTTATAATATAAAACTTTATATTGTACCAGAAATACAAAACAATCTAATCTTAGGTATGGATTTCTGGAGGACTTTTGGGTTGTTTCCTAGCGAACTCGATAGCCTAGTAGTCAATGCATCTCAGGAGACTAATATTACTAGCATAGCTCTTGACGAACCTAAACATGTTTTTTCATACGATCATCTAGATGAGATGCTTAAAGAGGACGTGTTCGAACCATGCGAAAGCCCCTGGTCTAATCCTATTCTTACACCTAGGAAAAATGGTGAATATAGGTTTTGTTTGGACAGTAGAAAACTAAACTCTGTCACTCGTAATTGTGGTCCTTATAATCTTCGTCGCACAAACTTTGACTTCAACGTTAATGATATTGTCTGGCGAAAAACTTACTATAAAAGCGACAAAGATAAGCAATTTTCTAAAAAACTTGCTCCTAAATATATTAAATGTCGTATTAAATCTAAACTATCGCCCTTGGTCTATGAATTGGTTGATATGAAAGGTAAAAATCTAGGATCTTGGCATATCAAAGATTTTAAACTAAATAAATACTCTTAACTAATGTAAAATATTAAAATTACTAACATAAAAACAATCTTAAAAAATTATTGTATTTATAGTCTAAAACTATAAATATAATAATTTCAAAAACTATAACTAACATTTAAAATACAACAAAACATACATTCTGATGTTTTGTTTCCTTTTGAATAATTTAAAACAAAATATAATTATTTTTAAAATAAGAAAACAGTTCCTTATTTTATAAAGCTGTCTTGTTTTTTTGTTCACAAATGCATTTGGTTCTAACCAAATGAAATTTTTGTTGAATTCTTTTTGCTGGTCGTGATTTTATTGCTTTGTTTTTTTTACAAAATTTTCGGTAATTAAAAATAAAATTGCTAAACAATTTTTCAAGAAAAAATCCCTTCCATTTTTTTCCATTTTTAACTGGAGAATGTTCTACCTAAACTGCGCTCTTATTCTTTTATAGAATACTTTGAAGTATCTCTTGATTTTACTTTCACACCTGTGACCTTATTGTTTTTCGGTTGCTAAACAACTGGATTACTCTCTTTTGCCTCGCATCTGTAGTCCTAGGTACTACCAAGACTCTAAATCTTGTATTGTCGATACCTCTCGTCAATGTTGCAGGGTACTCTTTTGCAGTTGTGTTGTATCTTGAGTGTCTGAATGTTCTATATAACTATTACTCTGAAGTTTTAGTTTCTTTTGAGAGTGTAGACTTCTTTAGGGGATTTTTGTCAAGCAAAATCCTACACTAAAGGGGGGGATATGTCACGGTCTAAACCGTCTTTCAACATACTTACGTTGATTTCTAATAAAAAATCCATACAAACAAAGCATCACATAACTATCAACTATAATAATTAAATATTCTATACTAATGTTAACTTTTACTTGTTTTTAAAACTAATATAAACACAGCAATTGTTATTTCATAAAGTTATTTTGATCTGTCTACTAATGACAGTTCTCATGTCGGCTGACGCCGATACCCGCTTCTAAATTCTATTATTTATAATAATGATTCTGACTACCCTCCATTTTAAAAATATCTCGAACTTTGTATACAAGCCTTTTGGCCCAACTAATTTGTGCCATAAATAAATTAAATAACTAATATATTTTAACTTGTATTTTCAGGGTATAAAATAATCTAATAAATATTTTACATTATTTTTGTTTACATGTTTTACTGCAGTAACCATAGATACAGGTACTCTGTATAAACTATCCTTTGGTTATGGTTGCATTATTCATTAAACGGAACTCCCACTACAAATTTTGGGAAGATTCTAGAAATTTTTGGGTATTTAAGGCGTAGCTCGGAGAAACTGGGGCTCTTCTTCCATTTTCTCCAGCTATAGTTTGCTAATCATTAGTTACGTACTTACGCTATCCCCGAACTAGGGGATCCTATCTACGGGCAGCCGCCTACCCTGCTGCTCCGCTGCTGTGCTTCGTGCCACCCTACCGGCCGAAGCTGAACCCACGCCGACCACGCTGGTAGTCGACGTGCCTGGTTCCTGCCGCTTCCTGCGCTAACCGCTGAAGCTAAGTCTCTCTTTCTAAAGTGCGAGAACCCCAGTGCGAAAGCCCACTCACGCCCTGAGCTAATAAATAGTGTTAAATTTAACCTATCTTTTATTTCTCTCTTTTCTGCACATCTGGCCGTGCTTCCCACGGTCAGAGCGTATCAAAATCAATAAAAATTGGTATGTGGCTTTTTCGTTAAAAATTTAAGAATGAAAAGATTTTAGGATTTTTCAAAGAATTTAACCCCTAAAGGGATAAAATATGGAATGAAAGTTTGTATGGGAAATCCGTCATATTTGTAGTTAAATTCATAATAATTGGTATATGGCCTTTTGGTTAAAATTAAATAAAGATATATATATATATATAAGACAACTAACCAAGGTTACTAGGAACCGGCAAGAAATAAAACTTAATGTGTTGCTCTGAAAATACAAAGATATTTATTTAGGTCTAAATCTACATTTCACCCTACAAATAACAATATAGAATAGCATCAGAAATATTATCTTACCTAAAAATACAAAGAAACGACATTTAAAGTTTTTATATAAGTTTGTCGATTCCTTAATTCACAATAATAAAATTAAAATACTTTCTTCACACTAATTTTTAAACTCCGACATTGTCAAAAAATAAACAACTGCTTTATCTCCATGACACTCCTATGTCAGACAGCGCAACCTCTTTTGTAAGATATGGTACCAACCTCCATTTTACCGACAATGTCAACAATATTTCCTTACGTCTTCCCCTTGGCTAGAAAATTTCCCTGAAATTTTCTAAATATATTGGGTACAATAAATATCTTGATCACAAACCTCCTCTTATGTCGGAACAGGAATAAGCTTCGTAATATGAAAAAGATTTGACTCTAATTTTCTATGACCCGTATTAATCTGGTATATTGAACATAATATTTTTTTCTCAATTCTAAAAGGACCAATCCTGAGCTCATCTAATTTTCTTCTATTTAGTTTATGTCCATTTTCAACATATACCATATCACCTGCTTTAAAATCATGATGTATTCTATTTTTATCAATTATCATTTTGTTATATTCATGTGACTTAACCGACCTTTCGAATGCTATTTTCCTATCACTAATCCAGTCATCTGCTTCTCTCTCCTGTTTTAGTTCGTCTGGTACACACGAAACATCTATGCCATCCAGCAGGTATCTCGGTGCAAAGCCAGTGACTGTGTGTTCAGTGTCATTATACTTATCCACACAGTTATGGGCAATAGTTGTCCATGCTGTTTTACTTGGCTTTTCATTTATTTTGCATCTTATTTTATTTACAAGCGTTTGATTCAATCTCTCATTGAGACCATTCGAAAATTGTGAATTTACTGCAGTGAAAACTAGTGTTATTGATTTTCCGTTTAAAAAATCTTTAAACTCTTTTGAATTTATTCCCGGATATTGGTCGGTAAGAACCATGCCAATCTCATTGCAGCTCGTTACGCTATTTACCAATTTTATAAAGTCGTTTGCACTTTGTGTCCTTGATGTTACAATATAAGCGTATCGAGTGAAGTGATCTACTAAAAGGTGTAAATATCTTTTTGTCGATCGAGAACCCCCAAAACCTCCAATCGTGTCTATTGAGACAATTTCAAATGGTCTTGTGGCGGGACCTAAATGCGACATTAAACCACACTTAACTTGTCCTCTCATCATTCTTTGCTATATAAAATTTTCCTATCTTCTTTTGCATTTGTTTTGTTCCTATGTGGCACATATTTTCATGTATTTGTTTTATTAGTTTTATACTAAATTCCTCTGATAAAATAATTTTTTCTTGTTTTTTTACTCTTTTATAAAATATTTTGTGTCTGTTTATAAATTTTTTCTTATATTTTTGTATATCCTCATTTTTTTCTTGATCTATTACTATATCATCACATGTTATCAAGTTAACTATCTTTAACTGCTCTTCTATATCATTATCAGATTCCAATACTGGATTTTTACTCAAGCAATCTGCTTCGATATTTTCTTTTCCTGGAGCATATTTTATAACAACATTATATTGCGATAGTACTAATTCTCCCAATTCCTCATCTGTTCTAGATTTAATATTTAAATTTTCTAACGGCTTGTGGTCTGAATAAACTGTGAAAGTTTTACCTATTAACCAAAACTGCCAATATCTTATTGCTTCTTTTATAGCTAAGCATTCTAAGTATATGGCCTTTCTTCTCTTCTGGACCTCATTTAATTTCTTTGAAAAATACGCTACCGGCTTTTCTTTGCCATTCAGCTGTACTTGCTTTAATACTGCTCCAATACCTTCTAACGATGCGTCTGTGTATATATTTATCGGCAAATCTTGATCAAAAATCTCCAAGATTGGCTGTGAGCTCAGTAGTTTTTTTATCTTCTCTCTCAAAAGCATTTTGACAATTCTCTGACCAAATGAATTTTTGATTTTTAGTAAATTATGCAGTGGTTCTAAAATAATAGAGCTGTTTGGTATGTACTCACGGTAGAAATTTATTTTTCCCAGAAGTTGTCTGACGTTCTTCTGAGTTTTTGGTATCGGGAAATCCCTCATTGAAATCAAATTATCCCTCAATGGCCGAACTGTATTATCCTGTATTATATGTCCCAGATATTTTATCGAATCTGCAGCAAATTTACATTTCGTGAACTTAAGTCTGAAACCTTCTTTCTTAATTGCCTCCAATAGCTGTGATAAATGACTTATGTGCTCAGAATAAGACTTAGAAAACACCAGAATGTCATCTATGTAATTAACCGTAAAGTCAGTTAACTTATGCTTTCTGAGTATATTACTCAATATCCTTTGAAAAATGGCTGAAGAAGTCTTCAAACCGAATGGCAAGCATGTCCATTGAAAATGACCTTCCTGTGTAACAAAAGCAGTCTTCTTTCTATCTTCAATTCGTAGAGGAATAGACCAAAAAGCAGAATTTACATCTAACGTTGAAAAAAACTTGCAGTTTCTTGTTTTTGTCACTAGATCCTCAATAGTTGGAAAAGGTTGAGCCTGAGGTACTACGATTTTATTTAAGTCTCTGAAGTCAATACACAACCTGGTTTTTTTATTGTCTTCTTTTTTAAAAGCTAACGTTACTGGTGCTGCAAACGGACTGTAAGATTCCTCTATAAGGTTTCTATTGAGTAACTCTCTTACTTTGTCTTCTATCTCCATTTTATCCTCTACAGAACATTTGTAAGGTCTTTTTGAACAATATTTGTCTACGAGTAAATCAATACGTGCGTCATAGTCCTTCACTGTTCCTATATCATACTTATCTTTAGCAAAACTTGATTTATATTTATCAACCAACTCAGATATTTCAGATTTTTGCTCACTATTTAGATTGCTCAGATCCATTGTAAATTCTTCTTCTTTTACGTGTTCATTAAAATTTATATAACTCACGTTTGTTTTGTTGTCTATTTCATCACATTTTATTTTAAGTTGTGTTTCCTCATTTGTAAAGCTCTCTTCTATATTTTGTGTGATTTGCAAATTTTCGTTCTGAATCAAATTAAATTCTTTTATCATATCCAGTCCAATTAAGAAATCATATCTAAATTCCTTTCCATCCACAATATAAACATCCATTCTTTTTTCAATATCAAAAATCTTTATTTGTATTGTTGTCAAACCTTTTGTTCTTTTAACACCATTAATTGTTATTAAATTTGCATTTTTGTGATCACTTTTTCTTCCCGTCTTTAGTCTTAATAATTTAGAATTGACCAAAGAAACATTAGAGCCTGAATCATATATACCAAATATATCAATCTTTCCTTCTAATGTTAGTTTGACTCTAATTAATGGTGTTATTATTCGGTTTTTGGTTCATCATCATTCAACTCAACATCTAGCAAAGTATTATTTATCTTCTTACCATAGTTTCTCTTGCTCTCATAATCATCAGTCTGCTTAAACCAACATTTTTCTTCAGAATGGAAACGGCTACCTTTATTCAATTTTTCGCAAATTCTACATGCTTTGACCTAACTATCAACTCTTTCTTTACTAACGACAGTGTTTCTTCTGAATTTATTATAATAACTTTTATTTATTGTATGCTCATGTTTACCAATTTCATTGTACAGGTTTGCAGTGGTCGTTACTGATGCCTTATCTATTTTGTACATTATATAATCCGGTAGTCCCATTACAATAATATTTATCATTGTTTGTGTATCAATATCTCTATTTACTTCCAGTAATAACCTTTCCTTCTTCGTGGCATAATCCAATAACGAACCTCCTTGGAATCTAAATGTCAATGCATATTTAACCTGTGACCAACCTCTATTTCCGTAGGTCTCACAAAAATTATTTTTCCATGTTGCCCATTCTGATTTTACAGTAAATTTTATTAACATACTAGTATACCAATCTAAGCACTGTTTTTCAAGTAAATGTTTTAAAATTTCCATTTTTTTCGGCATCCTGTATTATCTCGAAACGTATACACTCATTCTCAAATTCAACAAGCCACTGATCTACATTTGATGTTTTCCCTGAAAATTTCTCTAGTAAAAATTTTTCAGCAGTTCTCCCTAGATTTTTATTCGCAATCTCCGTGTTACAATTATTACTCGAGATTTCGGTTTTCATTGTAATTTCGTCTAGGTAGTGATCGCCCAGTTGTAAATTTTCTCCTTCATCTAAGTAGATTGTTCTCAGTTCCTGAGTCAACGGAATCCAGAGCTTTCGTGTTTGATGTCTTTTTTTTAGCGAATTCTTGATTTTCGGAAAAACATTCGAAAAAGTTATTATTTATAGGTTTAAGGTCATCCGGAACATCAAATACCCGTCCATCAGGTGTCTCAATTGACGTAATGCAAATCATATTTGTTTTTTCATCACTCGCTGCCAACACGGCAAAAGTAAATCTTAATTTTTCCATTCTTATTTACTAAAAATGTCGTTTTATAAGACAACTAACCAAGGTTACTAGGAACCGGCAAGAAATAAAACTTAATGTGTTGCTCTGAAAATACAAAGATATTTATTTAGGTCTAAATCTACATTTCACCCTACAAATAACAATATAGAATACCATCAGAAATATTATCTTACGTGAAAATACAAAGAAACGACATTTAAAGTTTTTATATAAGTTTGTCGATTCCTTAATTCACAATAATAAAATTAAAATACTTTCTTCACACTAATAATAAAACTCCGACATTGTCAAAAAATAAACAACTGCTTTATCTCCATGCCACTCCTATGTCAGACAGCGCAACCTCTACCAACCTCCATTTTACCGACAATGCCAACAATATTTCCTTACATATTATATATATCTAAGTTTCTCAAAATCCTAAACTTATTGGAATTATGTGTGTGACAAAATAATACCAAATAAATCCACGGGGACGAAATCTCGAGCAAAAGGTAATACTGAGAATTTTACATAACCTTTAATTTGACAGCAAATTACACTACTAATCACACAATAATCACACAATCGTTATACCAATGACAAGACATTTACGTATCACTATATAGTATTAAAGGTCCCCGAGGAATTTACGTCCCACTATCTTTTCGTAGGACATGGATAACCCGGGGAGCAATCTATCGTATTCATGTAAGGGTTCCCCGGTAATGATCAACATTCCTTGAAAATTCATTAATTTTGTACTATATGCATTACATTATTTATACTATGGACACTGCGAGTGCTCTGACTCTGAGGAGCTTTTTTCCCTCATCCCACCCATCTCCCTTCCTTTTAAGGACTACGCGTGTGATTGCCAATTGCCAAAAAACTTTGACTATTATTCCAACGCGTACTAAGAAAGGAACTTATTTCTTTGTTACAAAATCAAGTAATGGAATTCACTACTAGCACACGTGTACTTTACAATCCTGGGTCATTCGAATGCTCCCAGTGAGGGAGTACCTTTAGCTATCTTAGCTCTTGGATTCTACTTCTCCTTTTCATCAGGTGGAATGGAAGAATTTGCTAATAAAAGTCAGTATGATTAAGAAAAGTTTCTACTTGGGATCAGAAAATATCTTGTCCTTTAGTGAATATACGTTTCGTATTGGACAACTTTATCTTGCCCAAGTACTTGCTTAGGTGGGTCGAGCTTCTAAGTTTTTTGGAAGGAAGGAATATGTTTGTTGACAGGGAAAATTATCTACGAATAGTGTTGCCGAGAAATAAGCTGTGCAACTTCCTCGTTAGCTTAGGAACGGTTGGAAATTCATTTGGCAACCATAGCCAGATCTCCCAGGATTATTCAACGAACACAGTAATGTTTAGGAATGAAATATATATCTTTTTATTAGTGGAATATGTACGTACATTTTAATTAATGAGCGTTTTATTAACATAACTACCGACAGTTTCCCTTGGTAAGGATCTCACGTAAGACTTTGTCCAAAAAAGCGAATTCGCCGCAAACCTTTACGCGCGTACTCATACTGAAGCTCAACGCGTGATTTTGAAATTCGCGCGAAGCTTGTGGATGCAATGAATTGAGCCACAGTACCTCGCCAACGCGCGTTGTGTGTTTGCGCGTAGAGATTCGCGGCGAATTCGCTCTTCTGGACAAGGTCTAACGTAGAACTTTGACATAATTATTTTGTAAAGATATCCTCCTGTCAAAGTCGTATGCCTAGCAAGCAGTAGTGTAGATAGAAAAGTTATGGAAACCCAGCGAGTGACATATTCATTCATTCATGTTCTAATTTGACAATTATTTTGTATCAATTAAATTTTATAAATGTCTCTGATTATTAACATTATTTGATGCTGTTTTTTCTTTAAATTACGTGGGCAGTATTTATGAAATAAATAAGAATACAAGGAAACAAACAAAAAAACAAAATGAAAATAGCATTTGTAATAAAATAAATATTAAACTGTGAACCTTAATTTTTGTTAAATATATAAATAGATATGTTTACAGTATAATAAATATTATACAATACAATAAATATTATACTGTAGGCTACTACTGTACTAATTGTAGGCATTGAAAACTTCGTAAAATTCGAGATAAATTTGTAACAAGTAAGTGGTATTACCTTTCAGGGCTTTCAAAGATAGTTCCAGAAACCAGTTCTATAAATATCAATGCCATTTTACTTCCTTAGCTTAAGGATAAAAGTTTCAAACACTATACGCATCCTACGCTTATATTATTTCTTCAATATTGAAAATGTTATTCGAGCAAAGTTGTTTTAAGTATTTTATAAATAAAGTCCAGTCATTAATTAAACCTGTAATTTTTTTACTATCTATAGGCTTTTTAGAATGTGAATTATATATATTTTCGATTTTGTTAATGTTTAACTCTTAATTAAATCTTCATATCTTTATTAACCGATTGCTTGAAAGATAAAATAATAAATGTGCCTCGTGAAAAAGTATATATTTCTAAAAGTTTTCAATTAATATTAGTAAACTTTGTCGTATTAGTACGGAAACCTATTTGTAAAAGTACTCAAACCCAAACTCTCCATAATCCATTATCATAATCCCAGACTAGTTAAAGATCATTTTTATGCAACAAAAGTTACGACAGAAACACACGACCAGTCTGATTATAAGCAAAACTAGATCCTAGCTCCCTATATCCTTGATTTTGAGCCACAACTTCATTTCTACATTTTTTTGTTATTAAATTCGAAAAATAATCCATTATGCCCAAAACAAAACTTAAACTTCTGGCAACTATAAAAATATCGGGATAATTTTACAAACCTATCAAACACATCTTACAGTAAGAAAATATAAAACAAAATAAATAAATACATACAAAACTTTACTGTTTCCTGTTTTAATCGTCTATAAAGCCTGGATTCCATTTTCCCGATTGCATAATTCATTGCGTGGTAGCCTTCACACACAGCAGACGACAGTTTAAGAGATCTTGCAATGCATTTCAAATACACTCCGCAAGGAGCCAGCTGGCTATGAAAGGCAGCTCACATTACTAAACAAAAGGCAGCTGGACCGTTCGAAACAATTATGTACGATTCTCATTTACTATTGCGCAACGGGCCGCGTCGGACTGCATTTTAGAATTTGCTGAAGGGAAGTGAAACATCCATTGTTGAATGCCCTATTCGAATGCAATTTACATACTTTGAATTTGAATTCGATTAAACTCCACCACAGCCGCTCGGCTTCTCGGCTACGATCAGCTGCTCTCGGCTCCCGACGCGTCTGTTAGGCTACTCTAATTCCGACGGGTCTGATCGGCTCCATTCGACAACTGTCGGCATGCATAGTACCGTCGCCAGTTGGCGAGTTGATAAATTTCAATTCTTTCAAACCTTCGGCCAACCGCTCTACATCCACAGCGATAGAGGGTTGTCGTTCATGTCGGAGAAGTTTAAAGCTTTATTCATTAGAGAGTGTCATCGGATGCGTTAGGTGGCTTCGGCCGACTGCCTGTGCATCCGCGAGCATCCGCTGCAACGCGTTACGTTGCATGTATGAAAATTGTATATAACATACGGGGCGGCGAAAATTTTAGTTATGTAGCGTTACGTGTTCCTAATTTTGAATATTATGGCCAAATAGTTTGTACGCGCTATTTATTTTGCATTTTCTTGTTGGCAACGTAAATGCAAAATAAATAGTCAGTATCTCAGTTGTTCCGTGCAGGCCACCTGCCTGAGATAAAAATGACGTGCGAATTCGAAAGCCTGACTTGTATGCCATATACCGAAAATACCAATGTCTATAAACTTACGAGCAAATAGCGGGCACAAATATTGGACTGTATCGTTTTGGCGAAACGCTATAAAAATATTTACGATTTCAGCTGGCTCATCTTTTAACAACTAGCTTTAATAGCTATAGGATGGAAGAGATAAAGTTTTCCCAATCAATCTAGCGTATTAAATAAATGGAGGTAGCAAATTGATTGGCCTTATTTTCAGTTTTTGGTGGTCTGATCTTTTGTTGTGACTTGATTGTTAGTTTCTATTCATACTTTGTTATCTACTCTAATAAATTTAGAGCAATTGTTATCTATATTTTTTGTCATAACGTGACCCATATTATTCTTATAGTGTAATGGTTGTGTGTAATTACATAGTTTTGTGAGAAAATAATTGATAAAGATAAAATTGTTAATAAGTATACACAGTCTTCTGATCCTCTTTTTACCAGTCTATGAAGGTATGTAATTACGTTTTTTACCGTAGCGCCTTAACAATTGGCTACAAAAGGCTACACTGTTTTACACTTTAAAGTTGTCTTAAATAATAAATGAAAATATGTTACCGTTAAAGTTTATTTATTATAAACGTTTATTAATTACCGATAAGTTAAAATTAATTATTATTTACAGGGGAGGCAAAGGGAGCGGGCCCATACAGGCATGATTATACTTAGTTGAATTATTTTTGTATTATAGGTATTCATTTATTTATATTATTATGTATTTATTTATTATATCTATATTTTTTTTATTTTCTGCCTAACGTGACAGTAAAAGGCCTGCCATAATAACAGCGCTCCTACGGCGTGATATAGTAGAAGCATATGCTAAGGCAGGGATTTATTGGCCTTTTTTTATCAGAGAGGTCAAACGCATCATCCCTGCAGTACGATGCAACTGCAGTTGTATGTGGGATTCGAGGTACAGGCGATCCTACCCACTAAACGTCCTCTCCGGGCATCCTGCCAAGGCACACTGCGACAGCACCCCGGGATCGCAACAATTCGCTTATCACCGGGAAGCCATCTGTGCCCGCCCTTTCGGGCCCAACCGGTGTACCGTTCATTCTTGTCCGCTGTCCGGCCGTACAATAGACCGCCTGTCTTGCAGATCGGCCGCCACCGAGCACAAGGCTCCACCGGCCCTGAAAAGGGCCTTTTCCGGGGGCCCCCCATAGTGGTGCCAAGGGTGGCTTGGGCAGTTTAAGCCCGATGTCTACGCCATTTGTCCCCCTACCTAAGGCCGTAGCCATCCGTCATACCGGTCCCTCACGAGAAGGCTACTCGATTGTGTCCGGCTGTGTCGTGTAGGCACCAGGCGCTGGCTTCGACAGGGCGGCGCTGCCTCCCATGACACCACCGCGGAAAACCAAACCAGAGGTCGTATCCATCCGCCACCTCTGAGAGCAGAGGCTTGTCAAGAGCGACCGACCTCCCAGTTCCAGTCAAGGCGGCCCACCAGCCTATCGGCTGGAAAACCCACGACCCAAAGGTCCGCTGGCCCTGAAAAGGGCCCTTCCGTTCCCCAAGGATCTATTGGCCTAGCTCAAGACATGTTTTTTTTTATTATTATAAATATATTTTTTTACAATTATTAAATGTAACATGTTATCCTTTCTGTTTGTTAGTTTTTACTTAAGATTAAGCTAGTCTGTAGTTGTTTTTTTGTTTTTAGTGATGTTTTGAATTTTTCTAATGTCTTGTGCTGGTCAATAAATGTGTTTCTTTCTTTCTTTCTATATTATTTTGTTTATTATTACAGTTCTTACGCTGTGTCACGACGCTATCCTAAAAGGGTGTTGGCAAAGCTTCATGTAGCATTTGGTTACACTTAAAATGTTGACAGGTTACCATTATGTCTCCTACATAAAGGGCGTTAAAATCAAAGAGTAATTAAACCTTCTTTAACGAACTGGTGTGAAAGTGGACTGTAAGGAATAAATAGAGGTGAGGAGCTCAAAATAAAATAATATTTTAATAAAACAACACAATAATATACAAAAATACAGAAAAACATAGGACCGCGACCAACAGCAATAAAAACCAGACCTAGACAACCAGAAGTCATAAACATCAATCTATGAAAAGTTATAAAACCTCACCGGCCTGATGGCCAGTTCGTAACACCTTCTATGAACAAAGAAAAAGCCGACAAACCGTAGATTGAGAATAGAGTATAGATGAGCTACTAAACAATAATAATTATTAGAGTGAGAAAGCTTATATGTCTGATATATACGGGAGAGCAGGACAAAACTTTTTTTTTGTCTCTGTTTGCGTATCGGATTTTTATGTTTGCCACCATTGCTTTGGTGGCAGACAAGTGCGTGGTGCTTTGATATTTCTCATCATTTTAAATGATTTTATGTCAGTTTTAACAATCTAATCATTCTTATACGCAGTATTTTGTGTGATTTCGTTTGTAGTAATGGTGAATTCTTGTATAAGTGGCCAATACTTAGACTATTGTTGTAGCTATAGGTATAGTATGTAGATACATTGCTATCTCGCTTAGGTGTACGCTGATGACTTATCTATACTCTATTCTCAATCTACGCGACAAACGGACCAACATGACAAGTGCTCATTTATCTAATTGAAGAGACAAAAGGCCATAGCATTCAATAGATTCACCGTGTGGATGCGGGGTCTATCTTAGCGCAGAGAGGCCAGCGGGGAAGAATTGCTGGATCTATTTTTTTTTTTTTTTTTTTTTTTTTTTTAATTTATTAGGACAACCAACAAGATAAACACTGATACAAGTCAAAATTTTAGAAACAAACAAACTTAAAACTAAGTGCCATCTTAATTAAAGGTTGCCACGGCATGCAATGTGGACTAGAATTTATATAAAAAGGTAGGTATAACTTATTCAACTAAAAGAGAATTATAATTATGATTAAAATTGTATAATGTTCAGTCATTAATTTGGTGTAGTGTCAAAAGACTCTAGTATTAGGCGCCTGAATTTCTGGGGCCTATCTGCAAAGATGTCGATGCTACATACTTTGCAGAGTTTATTATATTGTCGCTGTAGTCTGTTCATGGTGGCGTAGTGACCCACATTAGTCCTGCTGCCCTTAACAGAGAAAGGCGCATATCTTCCGACCCTCGCCAACTTATATGGTACATTAAGATTGATCAATCGTAACAAAGAGGAGCAATCCGTAGTTCCGTTGATTATCTTGTGAAGTAACATTAAATCTAATAATAACCTACGATCTTTTAAGCTGTTTAATTTGAAATAAGCCAGTCGTTCTTCGTAAGAGGGTAGTTCTTTTGCCTTATGAGTTTGGTATGAGATATGCCACAAAAAACGTTTCTGGATACGCTCTATCCGTTTGACGTGAACATCGTAATGGGGCGACCAGACCTGGCTACAGTATTCAAGTTTAGAGCGGACTAAGGACTTGTATAACAGAATTTTTGTTGAGGGCTTCTTAAATTCTTTGGCGTTGCGTAATACGAACCCCAGCATTTGGAAACCTTTAGTTCCAATTTGGTCTATATGTTTATGAAACCGTAACTTCTTGTCGAGAAGTACGCCCAAATCGCAAATAGACTCCACTTCTTCCAGAACATGACCATCAATATTATACGACGGAAGCAAAGCATTAGTACATCTAGAAAATCTAATAAATTTGCATTTGTCAAAGTTCATAAATAATTGATTATCTTTGCACCACATCGCTAGTCGGTCTAGATCCTCTTGTAATAAAGTTGAGTCATTCTGATCGCGTATTTGCATGGATAATTTCATATCATCTGCGTACAGAAAGCACTTGGCATGACGGAAGATAGATACGATGTCATTTATGTAAATATTGAAGAGGATCGGACCCATATGTGAACCTTGCGGTACACCCGAAGTGCATAAAATTGTATCAGAAGAGAAACCGTTAACCACCACTCTCGATCTCCTCTGTTGAAGATATGAGGAGAACCATGTTAGTAGATCGCCAGTGATACCGAAGGTGGATAGTTTGTGAACTAGAATGTTGTGATCAACGGTATCAAAAGCTTTTCTGATATCCGTATAAATTGTATCTACAGATAGGCGTTTGTCGAGAGATTCAGTGACTTGGGTCAAAAACGAAACGAGATTGGTGTCTGTAGAACGCGATTTTAGGAATCCAAATTGTTGGGGTGAGATTATTTGATTCATATGCCAAGTCAATACAGGACAGACCAAGGACTCGAACACCTTGCCGAACGTACTTAATATAGATATTGGCCTATAGTTTTTGACCGACCTAGCGTCACCTGATTTAAAAATTGGGACAATACGGGCCTCCTTCCAGACAGAAGGGAAAGTGCCTGTTTTTAAAGACGAATTGAAGATGGTAGCCAAAGGCAGAGATAGCGCCTCACGACAACTGACCACGAATATCGGGGGTATACCATCAGGACCGGCCCCCTTGTTTCGATCCAAACGAGTTAGGGTCTTAAGTATGTCTTCCTGCGAAAAAGAGAGATTGGCGAGATAATTAGATGTGTGAATTTGGTCATTTGCGGTGGTTGAAAATGTGGAGCCCGTTTTAAATACTGATGTGAAGAAAGAGGCGAAGAGATCACATATACCGCCACCAGAATTCGCCTCGCAGTTGTCGAAAGTCATAGATGATGGATAAGCGTTACTATTACGTTTTTTATTTTTTAGAAATGTCCAGAATAATTTCGGATTATTACTTAATGACTTCTCAAGACAAGCGATATATTCATGATGACAGATGTTTATTAATTCAGAGCATCTCTTTTTCAACGTACACAAAGCCAATTCGTCTAGTGGATTTTTGTATTTTCGATATTTCATGCGTAGCTTGTGTTTTTCTTTTAAAAGATGAATGAGTTCCTTTGTGTACCAAACCGGGAACTTCTTAGATGACGGTTTATACTTCGGAACATGCTGTGCAATTGCATCTCTTAAAATACTATAAAAAGTATCCACCATTGTGTCCACAGAACGCGAAGAGAGTTCGTGTTCCCATGAGACTGTATTTAACTGACTGATAATCGCATCGTAGTCGGCTTTATGAAAACTATATCTAAAAGTGTCGTTAGGCAGTAAGCTGGGTGGATCACAGCACGGGATGGCGAACTCTAATGAAGGATGATAAGAGTCGAGATTACTTAAAGGAAAGTTACTCTCCGCCATATCACCGACAGCTATGTTGGAAAGAACGAGGTCCAGAATTTTATCCTTATCATTCAAAATATTATTAAATTGTGTGAGATTATTCAGAGCGATAAAATCCAGCAGTGTATTATCTAATGTGCTTTTACCAATGTAGTTAGCTGGAGATGTTGAGTTGTGGTTGTTCCAGATAATATTACTTGAATTGAAGTCTCCTACAATTAAAACTTTCTCATTCAATTCCAAAACACGATTCGCATTATTAGTAAAGCAATCGAGAATATCCTTCTGCATCGGTGGAGGGAGGTAAACCCCACACAATAATAGTTTAGACGATGAATTACCATTTCTATGCATTTCCAACTCCACCCATAAATCCTCACAATCACTCTCCATTTGGGGCAATCTAAGAGAAGAAATATGCTTGGACACTGCAATGAGCACTCCGCCACCAGATTTATTTCTATGAAAACCGCTGGTCTCCCTATCGCGCCTATACACCATATACCGGTCATCAAAAAGCTCGCCATCGAATATTGAACTATTAAGCCATGTTTCACATAAGATTATAACGTCATAACTTGAACATAATACATTTTTGTAAAAATCCGTGGTCTTCGTACGGAGGCCACGGACATTCTGAAAGTAAACATTTAGATTCGCGTATTTTAAAACATTATTAAATTGTACACTATGACTAAAAACAATATAAACCTATTTCAATTGTTCCAATGTTGATATGTTTCGAACCAGCACATACTCCGATGTGTCCGACTTCCGCATATAGATGCGGCCACCTCGAACCCAAACATGCTTATATTGTAGCTCCTTAGCTCGAGCACGCGCCGCTGCATGGAGTAATTTATTTTCAGGCGTGAGATTCTCTGTTACATAAACGGCCGTCTTCTTGTCAGTCCCAAAGCCCAGGTGCCCAGTGTTAAGTCTCTCTTGTGGATGGGATTTATTATATTTTATTGTGGCAGCCAGAAGCGTGTCCCTGGAGCGGGGGCTGTTCAATTTTATCAGGATTGAGCGAGGACGAGGACTCTCTGGGTTCCTTTTCGCAATACGAGAGCAATAAAACACGTCTGAATCATTGACAGTGCACGAAACGGTATTGCCCAATTGCTTAACTATAGACAATAGATTCTCGGACTTCCGTTCTATAAAGGTATGAAATTATTCTTACAACTTTGTAACGAGATTTGACTTGATCAAGATATGAAAAGCTTATTTTTATAATCTCAGCAAAAATGTCATCGATCGTAGGATAAATCAAAACAGGAATGGTGCAAGTAAGAGAATTACTTTTCGTGATTCAGAAAATAGGATTCGAAGTAACTTCAGCAATAAATGTGTGTGCACTGTTTTATTTAATAACATAAGTCTGTAACTCGACAACAAAACTATAAATCAAAAACTAAATTAAATTTCATTGAGTATACTCGCCCTAACTGCAAACCAATTAGTTTAATTTTTCATGTGGTGTCACGCGACGGACAAAAATAGTTTTGAAAGCGCAATTTATTATGGTAGATAATAGTTTTAGCTGCAATTTTGTCTATTAATTGTTATTAAAGTCTTAGCCTCTCACATAATGGAAGATCATGATTATGGTTCTAAGGATGTAAGCAAGCTGCTTCAGGAACTTTCAACAACTGATGGTTTGACAATCTTATCTACAGTTATCTTTCTCGACGTCGAGAAAGAAAAAATATTTTATTGGCAGTTTGAAGAGAAGAAGAGTAACATGTCGGTCGGTAGTGGGGCCTTATCACACTGGCGAGTTGAGAGCAAGTTCAAAACGAGGCGAGTGCGCAACGAACTCGCAGCGAAATCGTGGCGAACGTGACGGACTTCGTGGCGAACTCGCTGCGCATTCGCCTCACTTTGATCTCGCTGTCAAATCCCCAGTGTGATAAGGACCTATAACGTTTTGGTCCCTGCTCGGTAGATATCTACCGCGAAATGTTTAAAAAAATGTCTTTGGATTTAATTTACTATCCACAGATTAATACTCAATTTATTACTCAAATATAAAAATCGAGCATCGTGAACATATTTTGTATGACTTATTTTTTTATATAAAAACGTCAAGCAAATGACTCCATTCCACATGATGGTATTCAGAAGTGGAGTCCAAATACGAAGATAGCTGGTGCGAGAGATAAACCGCCACAAGTAAGGGTGTTGTCTCTCATCCGAGAGGCACCGGTTCGAACCCTGCCACGTACCAAGGTGTTTTCAAATTTTGAATTCATATATATGTTTAATGGGCGTTTTTATGGTGAAGGACAACATCCTGAGGAAACCTGTGAAGAAATTCTTAGGTTGTGTGTGAAGTCGACCAACCTGCACTTGGCCAGCGAGGTTGACTAAGGCCTAATCGCCCCTAATATGGGGTAGGCGCGAGCCCCTCAGTAGGGACATTATAATATTATGAGCTGTTAAGGATGATGAAACTTCTAAGTTTGTGTTATAATAATATATTACCCCTAGTTTTTCGATGGCACTTTAAGCCAGTACCAATGCTTAGTTATTTTTCGAAACCGTCTTGTCTCGATCTTATAACATATTCAAGCAAATACGTTTCCAATAGAGCGATGTTATTACGAGAAAATGCAAGAAAAAAATATTTCCCAAATTAGTACAGAGTACCCATCTCTCTAGAGTACCCATCATTGCAAAACTTCTGGCTAGTTGCCAACTCAAAGGGAATCTCATTACGGACTTTACCGATAGCTAGCAATGATTCTACTGTAGGAATACAAAATCAAAACTTATAATTTCAGAACTAAGATAATACTCATAATTTTTGTATTGTGATTTTTACAAGGCAATCGTGGATTCAACTTCTTTTTTGTATGCGAATGGACCATTTTAATTGAATGTTGTATTTTGACTCTCTTTTACAAAAATAAATAATGAATCATTACGCGCGAACACATAATGAAGCTGAATGCTGCAATTCGAAACTCGCGCGAAGCTTGTGGGCGCAATGACACGGAGGTAAGGAGAGGCATTGTGTTCTGTCTTGTGTTGTTGTTGTAGTGGGTCGAATTATAAAGGCTGTTATGATGGACAAGATAGGCTACATTTAAACTAACTACAACAAGAGAAGTTTGAGATGTTTTCCTTGTAACCGATTTTAATTACAATCCTTTGAAGTTGTGTACAAATCGAGTGCAGTTGATTTTGCTTTCTAAACCCCGATTTTGAATAATTTCATTCCATTCTTTTTTCCGTAGTCAAGTTACAGTGTTTTACACTTTATGCTTGTTCACAAACAAATGAAAATTAACAGCAGACTTGTGTACTGTTCCGTGCTATACTCTACGCACGACTACCCGAAGATAACCTTACACGATCCTATTTGTCTTGTCTGTAGCAGACACGAAAAATTTTCGTATTTAAATCTGATAAAATTCTTATCGTGTGCATGATGAATTTGCTTCATTCGCAGAATACCAAACTCTTAAAATAACTGTTTCTGTGAGAACAACACACCGCATCTTCGCTTAAGATTATACTAGTATAGTATTATTTTATCTGTGATTATAATAAGACGAGCAGCGTCTTTAAACAAGATACTCAAGCAAATGGAGAAAACGTTTTCTCACTGTCGCCAAACGTTGCCTGTAAAATTATATCTGCTTCAACCACGCAAGGCGATTACTGTAGATACTGTTGTATATGTGATGATAACCTGATGATAACTAAACAAAGTCTCACATCTGTTAAGAGATCGGACTTTACTGAGTTGAGATTGAAATTCACACAGTTCTTAGCTATCAACATTGTTGATACACACTTCAAAATGGCCGCAGCCCGGTAGTCGCCTCCACCTCCCCTTATAGCGACCCCTTTCTACTCAACATTACTGAGCTAGTATTCTGAGTATGTCCTTGTCTGGACCCGAACAATTTATCTGAGTCTTAAAACTGAGAACCACCTGAGAACACATAATTATCACCATATTGTGTGTTGAGTTATAACACTGAGATAACGGTAGGTAGGTATGTATTTATCGACTAAATGCACCATAGGTATATTCAATGCAAGAACATAGAATTAAAGTACATTCGTAAAACACTAAATTGTAAAACTCACAGTTCCTTGAAATACACCGACTGTGTCTGTTAATCGGCTGCGTCTGCGTCACGAACGCAAAAAGTCCGCTCGCACCGTTGATGTCTACCGCCAATCGAAAATAATATTTTTACAGATTATGAAACTTCGCGGCATTCGCGACACTCACCCCTAATTAAAATCCGATCTAAATATTTTAGAATGTTCTTAACAAACTAAAAAGTATATCCGTACTTTCTCCTTTTTTCAAAATTCTTTCTTTTCAACCGACTTTAAAAAAAGAGGAGGTTCTCTATTCGACTGTATGTTTTTTTTGTATGTATGTTCCGCGATTACTCCGACAATTATGAATTGATTTTGATGATTCTTTTTTCGTTAGGAAGGTCATACTTCAGAGGTCCCGTATAAAATATACCGAAATTGGTTCAGTACTTTTTTGAAGAAAATGCACTGAAAAAAATCGACTTGCCTCAGGCGGGACTCGAACCCGCATCTTCCACAATCCGGGCGGACGCGTTGACCATTACGCCACCGAGACACTGCTTTTCGCTGTCGAAATTTGTCAGTGCTTTGTGCTTATGTTTTTATGGTAAACATTGTTTCATCAAATCTTTGAAATTTGCACTTCTAAGACGGTACAGTACAGTACTTTTTTGTTGAAATGATAATTTCATTGGGGATTAAATAATGATATCGTCCACGAACACAAAAATAATGTATTCTTTTTTTAAACTTGCCTTTTTAGTTCAAATTTGTACGTCTTGAAGTCGGTTTTCGTATTTTTTTCCTAAAAATATTTTATTCAAAATAACTTTAAGTTTACCTATGTCAAATTTTGAAAAAGTGTTAACGTACGGACACGCTTAACTTTATGTTATAACATTCTAATCCCTATTTCCCTACTAATATTATAAATGCGAAAGTAACTTTTTCTGTCTGTTTGTCTATTAAGCTGACCCGTCTAAAGAATTGAACCGATTATGATGAATTTGGTACAAATACAGACTAGAGCTCGGAAAAGGACATTACTTTTTATTGCAAATAAAGACTTGAAGGGGTTGAAATAGAGGATGAAAGTTTCTTTGTTGTAAAGGGCATGAAGAGGTTGAAATAAGAGATGAAATTTGGTATGGGATTCCTCATTATAGAAGACAAAACAATGAAAATTTTTATTAAAAAACGTGATAGGAAGTAAAAAAATGTTGTAGCATTTTTGAAGTTTTGATACACGCGTGGTATAGGGAATGAAAGTTTGTATGGAAGTCAGCAAAGGATGGAAAAACAAACAACGTAGTTTATAAAAATGAATTAGAGTAAGCTATTTGCTTTAATCCACAGCAGCTTGTAGGTGTATTTTTTGCAAAATAACTACTCCAAAAAATAAAAATGCTATCCAAAGTAACTATTCCACACGGACGTAGTCGCGGGCAAAAACTAGTGCATCACAAAGTTAAGATAAGAAATGGGAGTAGTAAAACGTTTTACCCGTTTGTATAGAGAGTGAGGTATGTATTTACATAAGGTATTAAACAGAAGGTATATTTCAATTCTGCGACCGAGAGAAAATATTCGCGGAGCTCTTTATTAAGTAATGTTAGATCTCACTAGACGGCATCGACACCAATATCATCAATGCTGAGCTGACTAATGCCGAGTTTCAATAACTTTACTAGCTGTAGCATTACGATATATTTTGTTTGAGATGTCTTTTAAATCACAATCCTAGTAAGCGAGCGTCGGTTGATGTGATTGGAAGCCATCGTAAGACTCATGATTATACCAAATTGAAACCGTAAGACGAATAATAAGACATAACCCGATAGACCCAAGACCTAAAATGCAAAGGGATTCAGACAACATTTAATAAATTTGTCATCAAATTGTGTATCGCGCAACATTATACACGTGTGCCTTACAAGAATCTTAATAAAATTTCATTCTCTTCGTCTATTTTGGTTTCCAAAAATAAAAAAGAGCTTAGATACTCAATAAAATATAGCAATTTTTCGATGGAAGAATTTTGAATATTGGTTTAGTACTTTTTTATTTCCAAATATAAACATTTTGTCTTTGTATTGGGTTTTCTCTTTAGGGCTTTAGACCAGCGTTTTATAAGCGCGTATAAGCTAGTTTTAGTAGAAGGTCTAGGCACGTATCTATAGGCTCGCCTAGAGTTGTGTGTGTTAGTCTAACACACACATTGTCAACAACAACAACAGCTCATATAATGTCCCCACCGAAGGGCTCGAGCCTACCCCACATTAGGGGCGTTTAGGCCTTAGTCAACCACGCAGGCCAAGTGCGGGTCGGTCGACTTCACACACAACCTGAGATTTTCTTCATGGCTGTGTGCAGGTTTCCTCACGATGTTTTTCTTCACCGTAAAAGCGTCGATTATACTTACATATGAATTCAAAATTTGAATACACATTGGTACGTGGCCGTGTTTCGAACCGGTGCCTCCCGGGTGAGAGACAACGCTCTTACGCACTACGCTACCAACTCTTTTTGTAACACACACACACACAACTCAAAACTAGACGCCCTTATAGGCTCGTATTATCCATGTTGATGCTGATTCACTACTACCGATTCCGGCGAAATAACCGTATACGCGCAGAAAATAACACAAATCTTTAACCGCCTATAAAGTATAGATCTTTCTTTTCTCGATATTGTAACCGATATAGAAAAAAAACTGATATTCAAATTCAGCGCAATGTGTTTACATTAACATAACATGACCCGGCTTACCGGGTCAAATTATGCTTAATTCAAAACTATAATCGGAGAAGCCTTTGTCCAACAATGGGTGTATCGGCTGATGAAAACCAAAATTATTCTGGAGCTAAATGCTGAAGTAATCCAACTCTATGAATATAAATATTGCCTACATCTCCATATCATTTCAGCTTTTACCATTACATCACACACTCGCGAAACTAATGATCTAATATACAGAGTGTTAGACAAGATTACTTAATCTTGCCTAACAATCCATAGACTTAATATACTTGTATTAAGTCTGTTATAAAACTTAATACCTTTGGATAATGTTATACATCTAAAAGACGCAAAAAGGCTTTTAAAGACGATGGTTTATATTTATGTTAAGTCTGTAAGACCCGTGTTTATAGACCCCATAATTACCTACTCGAGTAAAAATAATTACTTAAATCTTTTTTATGACTTTCACAAGTGAGTTGGTTTGGAAAAGAAATTGGAATTGGTTATCCCAAGCAAAACAATGAATTTGAATTATTTTCTCAAAGGACAAATATTTTTAATGGAGAGTTTATTCTTATCTAGAAAGTAATTATGTGATTGTTGTCTAATATTTTGACCACTTTAAATTACCTATTATTTTACCCGGATTGCTAAGATGATTAACGGCTGGTAATATTCTACCTGCCAGTAAAAGTAAGCTTACTAAAGTTTGGTTGCCTAGCAATTAGTGTTAAATTACCAAAAATAACAGAGGTCACTTTGCGACCAAACCCTGGTCTGATCTGTAACTCTGAATTGATTATTGAAATGGGTCATTAGATTTTAACACAAGCTAGGTACACAGACGTACTTGGGGTCCACGTCCGGAAGCCTCTTCGTGGCCCTGGTAACGTAGTGGGGAAACTTTCTCAGCGGGTGTGTGGCTTTTGATGTCAAGTGTGTCCCCTTGGCATTCGAAGTCACATGCCACCGTCGAGTTTTTTTTGTTTTCCCACCACGGCTAGTTCCGGACGGTCCTTTTCAGGGCCACGACCGAGCCCGAAGTCCCCCGGGTGAGGTACAATGGCTGCTCCCGGTGTCTTCGTCAGGGGGACGCGCCAGGTCGAGCAGCCGTCGGTGGAGGAGTGACTGCTGGTTACTAATTGGTGCAAGGAATGCCCAGACGGACAGCGTTGGGACGGTCTTGGAAAAGTTGCGCTCACGTGCGCAGATTCCGAGCCGTCCCGTAACGCTATTACGGGACGGCTCGGAATCTGCGCACGTGAAGGTCAGGTCAGTGCAGGGTGGATGTTTAGTGGTTATGGAGGGAACGCATTTACCTCGACTCTCACATATCCCCTGCAGTTGGCACCACCCCACAGGGACGATGCGTAAATGCAATTGACCTCCCGTCAGCAAAAAAGGCACACAGACCTATCCTGTGTTGTTGGCTTTTGTTTGTTTTGTCACTTATGGTTTGTATTGTCTTCTTCCTTTATGGCTTCGCTTAAGCATTTAGCCAACCTCAAATAAAAAATGTATATAGAGTAAATAATAATTTGTACGGTGGACAGAGTTGAAAATAAAGTCTCTCAACACACAAAAACAACTCGAGAGAAAACTCCTACCTCTTTTGTGCAGGTGACAGATTGGCAACACCGCCTGGCACATACTGCAGTCGGAGTATTTGGCTGGAAACCATGGTGTATGGATGTCGATCTTTATTTCGATAATTCAAAACTGCTTCGGAGTGGATTTTGTGCAGTGACAGTGGTGTCGATTCGTTGCATAAGCATCCGTGTTGACGAACAGTTATGAGGAATCATTGAAAAAAAGGTTTTGTGTATATGGCGTTGAGAATAGTAATTGGGTGGAAATCCGACTATGCAATTCTCATCAGTCACTATCACGAGGTCTGTTGCTATCCATTTATTTCCAAGCCACTCCCTAGACGCATTAAAATTTATGCCAGAAGCGACTTAAGCGCGTTTTTACTGAATTATTACTGAACTGAATATTCGATACGATCTTTCGACTAAATCATTATTAATCATTATAAATATCATAATTAATTATTAACATTAGGTTAAATAAAATTAGTTTTATTTTTTGCAGTCAAAACTGTTTTTGACTAATGGCCTTGGTCAAAACCACTTTTGACTGCGAAAATCAGTCAAAAGAGTTTTTAACAAAGGGCATCAGTCAAAAACACTTTTGCCAGATTTTTGCAATCAAAAGTGGTTTTAACCGGTTATGAATTTTGACTGTAACACATACATCAAGAAATAAGACTAACAGATGAAGATATGGCTCAAAGGACTAAGAAACCAAGCCAAAAATCATAACAAAAAAACATACGGCACACGTGACTTTATGATTAACCAACAGTTACTTAGGCTCTCTAGTCAACCTATTTTGGGATTATGAGTGTGATACGTATCCATGTTCAAATACTGTATCTCTTTTTTGCCCACAGCCTACAAATGCCGTGAAGTCTGGAGCAGTTTGGAGCTAGAGCGGGCATTCAACTTAGGCTTGGACGTTGGTCTGCTACTGGTCCCGTTCTTCATTCTGTCCTTCGCATACTCCTTGATTGTGACCAAGCTCTGGAGGGGGATGCGCCATGAGATCCAGCACAACTTCAACTGGCAGAAAAACTGTAAGTATACAATTTTATCTTGTAGATATAAAAAGGTCAAGCAAATAACTCCATTCCACCTGATGGTAAGCAGAAGTGGAGTCCAAATGCGAAGATAGCTAGTGCGAGAGATGCGCGCTAGCCACTCTGGCCTTAGCGACCTGCAAGGTGCTTCTTCACGCCTCTTTTGAATGACCCAGGATTGTAGGAAGGAGGGAACACGTGTGCTGGCAGTGAAATCCATTTCTTGATTATGCGACAAAGAAACGAGTTGCCAATTTCTTAATTCGCGTTGGAATGGTAGCCACAGTTTGTCGGTGACTCCGAAAACAAGCACGCGTAGTCTTTAAAAGTAAGGGAGATGGTGCCAATTAAGGAAATAAAGCTTCTCAGAGCACTCGCTGTGGTACAGACGGTAGAACGCGCTCAATGGCGCACTATCGCGACGCAATTGGGTAGGCTCAAGATGTTTGGTTACCTCTTCAAATGCGGGCAGCGCAGGATGGATCGGGTTGAAGATCTTTGATCCTCAGTGATATCCAATAAGTGAGCGTCTCTCAGCTAAAATGATGACACAATAGTTAATTTTGCATTAAGCTAGTAGTGGCGTCTTAACAGCTACGAGTTTAATATGCTAAGGCGTCACCTCCATTAATTGTTGATTTGTTTAAGGGGTAGGGACTTTGGCGGCAACTACCCATGAGTTAATTTTTAAACGCCGCTATAAATCCTTGCACGGAGACACTCACACATACTTATTTAAGGGGCATAGCGATACTATCGCCTCGATGGAATAGCTCGTGGAGGTGGCACCTAAGAGTACGTATAGGTTTATGCTACAAATTAAATGGCACCATATCAGACATTATAAAGGTAATTTCTCGCAAATATTCTTTCAATCTCTGACTTAGAACTTTACCATTTTATTTATTGTTGGTTACTAACTTCTACTTGAAGTAAAGACTTATTTTCTTCAATCTTCTTATTTAAGTTATTTACCGTTTAGAAATTAACGTTCTGTAGGAAGATATTAAAAAAGTTTTTCTATATAGATACTGTAGCAGCGTCTCGGAATGTTAATGGCACAGACCTTATTTGTATATCTGTAATAAATTCTTGGCTTTTAGATAAAAAGTAGGTATGTATATTACCGCCATGATTAATGGGAACAATTATGTTTACAAAAGAATGTTAGGCGCGAGGAAGCTTAAAGAAAGAACATTATTGTGATTTACGAGTGACTTCAACTAGCAAGTAAAGTTAATGGGAAGGTTCTATTTTTCATAGAACCTGTTGGTGATGACAAGGTTGAATGCGTAAGCGAGCTCCACCTGGAACCCCCAACCACTAAGAAGCTCGATATGTTATCACCGATTGTTGGTACACAACTAAGCTCGCACCAAACGATCTTGAGACAGTTAGACTTTGATTAAATATTGATTATGTGTTATATAGGTGTTGTTAACTAGCCAGGCGAATTTAAAACATCTCCTGGCTCACCGTTGGCCCAAGTCAGCGTGGTGTCTTGTCTGATGACGAGGCGTGCGTAAGTACGCTGATCCCGAAAGGCGTCTACAAGGGCTTAAGAGGGTACTGGTGGTTTAGTGAGTAGCACCGGCGTAGTTCAGCGTTGAGGAGTCCATATTCATAAAAAAAGGCGTAGGACAAGCCCTACCGCCAGCCAAACCGAGCACAGAAAACTAAACCATAACCAAATATTAGAAAGGATAGGTACATTTTTACGAAATAAATCACCCCATCATTATCAGCCCGCAGCAGTCCACTGCTGGAAATAGGCCTCACCCACAGAGCTAAGGCTCTCTTCCTACAATCTCTGCCTTAAATCTCATCGTCCGACTACCATAATGATGCCCTACAATACATTTGACTATACTCATTCTACACTCAAGAACCAGTCTTCCGTAACCTGTGTTCTGTGTCCGTAACCATTGGTGTTCATAAATTACATACCAATGCTAATTGTATCCTTCAACTAAGGTCAAATGTACAATTAGAATTGATCTCAATTAATTCTCTTAATGATGTTTTGAAATAGGTCCCGCATACCTTTGGATCTTAACCCCTTCGGAATACCTTTAAGCTGTTGCTATTTCAAGTTTAATACTGCCTATTGAAATGTTAAATTTCTGACGAAAATTTTGATTGACCAATTATAAAGATGGCTCTTTAATGCCAATGAGTAAAATAGCAATTATAATTACTAATTTTAAGGATTTCAACAGAATGATCTGTTTACGTGGCAAAGGTGGCAAACAATCTTGCAGCACACCTGGTGTTAAGTGGTTCGAACCGTCGCCTACAGACACTAGAAATATTAAGGTAAATCACAAGTTGCGTTGATCTCGGGGACTAAGATGATATGCCTTCCATGCCTAGTAATTACACTAGCCAGCTTTCCCTTTTATCCAAAACACAGTGAACTGCTTCACGGCAGAGATAAGAAAGGCGGTGATACCTACCCAGACGACCCTACATTATAAGTCTACCACACAGCTGGTTTTCAGAATGTTGCATAATATTGGTTAACATAGGGATTTTTGTAATAAATGAGTGTCATACTTAACATCTTAATTTCATACTAGTATCTTTTGTTATTATTTAGTTGGAGTTGCTGCAATATGTTTTTCATTTACATACTTTTTAATGGCCAGCTGCCTGCCGGCCTGTAACATGTAACCAAACATCCTTAGGATTACTGATGTGAGTTCACTCGCAAACCGTTTGAGTGTTAGCTTGATGAGATGATCTAAACGGAGCTTAATTATAGGGACACAATGTTTTGCAAGTATAGCGACAAAGTAATTTATGTAGAATTATAATAAGCTTTCATTGTAGAGCGCGCCATTCTTTCCCCGTCACAATTATGTAGTAACTTTTATATTTAGAAATTTAGTAACATTTCTACCTCCTGATAGTAAAGTCTGTCGTGGGCTGCTAACCTTAGTAGATTAGATCATATCATGCACAATAAGATACGGCCACAGATTTAATTTGCGACAAGTGTATGCCCTGTGGGCATACATTTCCGCCACTTCGCCTTCCGATTCGACCGATCTTCTTTGCGGCTGTGCTTAACTTTCATCGCTTCGCAGTCCTTAAGACGCGCGCAATGAATAGTGTATATTACGGCATGCTCAACTAGAACCATGTTATGTAGTACGGCCGCTGATCGCGACACTCGGTCTTCCTATGAACTCGGCGATTCAACCGATCTCCTTAGATTGATATATCTGTGGATACGGCCGATTACGGCCACGGAAAAATGAACCATAAAGCGTAGATAACAATAAGAGATTACCTTGTACGCATCAAACAATCTTTATATCTTATCCTAAGTAAAAAAGAGTACAAGTAAGTCAACAACTAACTGTCCACTTTCTAGAAATAGCTTTTTTCCGAGGAGAAATATATGTTTGAGGGAACTTCATGAAAATTGCAAATAAAAATAATAAAGCAATATACTATGGTACAGAGGTTCGACTGATCGTCAGCCGGCGCTCATGGACTCGGACACAATGCACAGAAAAGTGAACTACGTACCTCAAGTCTTAGTAGCCCAATTTAAGTATCTGGGTCACTGGGTTACGGAGGACCTTTCTTATAATGAGGACATTGAAAGAGAGCAAAGGGTGTTGGCGGTAAGATACAATTATGCTAGCTCCAGGTTTGCACGTTCTACGGAACCCGTAAAGGTGTCACTTTTTAATCACACAAAGTATTAATGACTTTTATTCCATTTGTGCTTGACAAACAAAAATTAAAGTAAAAACGCAGAATTTTCTAAGTGCCGTTCGAAGTGGAATGTGTGATGCCCACGACTTTAGGATCCTACTCCTCTTGGTACCTCTTGGTACCTCTTCCAGACTGACTTAGCAACACTTAACGATGCATTAACATTGTAATTCTAGCTTCTAAGAATTCCTAGTTTGGCGCTTTCACAGTTTTAAAGTTATAACGTTTTAATCGGACCGGGGTAGGTCACAGCCCACCTGATACAGAGGGTTTATTCAAATAAAAATGCTACTCCGCCAAATAATTTGCGGAAAGTCACCGAGTTAACATATAATAGTTTGTTGCCATTAAAATAAAAAAGTATCTAATGAGACGTCACAAAAACCCACGCCTAAACTTAGATATGGAGTATCTAAGTTTAGGCGTGGGTTTTTGTGACATTTTATCTTTTGAACATTTACCTACTGATTCGATTAAGTAAAAAATATGTATCTAATGTTATTTGGTAATCTAACGGACGGGCATAAATAAAATTATTATATGTAGGTAGGTATAATATATTTACCCAGTCATCATTCCTATCGTAATATATAGAATAGAATTCTGAACACACAAATCACATTAACCATCTGTTACACAAGAGATCAATTGACAAAGATAGCGTATTATAGCAAAGTAAGAAAGAGTCACGCTTTTACGATGCGTAAAGTTATTCCCAAAGCTACAAAAGAAAAGTGCTTTTCAAACTTTGTTATAGTCTTCATAGTTTAGCCCATGTCTCAGCTTGTGGAACCCTATATTTCACGGGCCATATTTTTCCCTTTTATGCTAGTTATAGACGGGTAGAACTAACTTTATTAGTTTTTATAGCATACTCAAAGAGGTCAATGGTGCCGCGGTAGTGCGTTCTGCGTGACGATTACGAACGCTAAGCTATGTCACGGTAATATTATCTATGGCTATGTACCTACGCGGTCGGTAGGTACTCGGATGGGTGGGGTCAACGACAGGAAGCCTCCTCGTGGCGGACCCTGGTAACGTGGTAGGGAAACTTTCTCGGCGGGTGTGTGGCTTTTGATGTCAAGTGCTTGGCATTTGAAGTCACATGCCATCGTCGAGTTGATTTTTTTTTCCACGGCCCTTTTCAGGGCCGCGATCGCGCCCGGGGTCCCCCGGGTGTGGTCCGATGGCTGCTTCCGGTGTCCTCATCGGAAGGACGCGCCAGGTCGAGCAGCCGTCGGTGAGGAGGCGGCCTATAAGGCCGGCGTCGGCCAGCGGCCCACAGGGGCTGGCGTTAGTCGGTAGTTCCTGTGGGCTGCTGGCCACCAATTGGTGCACAAGGAGTGCCTAGACGGGCAGCGTTGGGACGGTCTCGATGTAGTTGCGCTCACGTGCGCAGATCCCGAGCCGTCCCGCAATAGCGCACTGGAAGTCAGGCCGAGGAGGATATTTAGTGGGTATGCAGGGAACGCTTTTACCTCGTGTCCCACATATCCCCTGCGGTTGGCACCACCCCGCAGCGACGATGCGTAGATGCATTTGACCTCCCCGTCAACAAAAAAAGGTACTCGAATGGGTAACCGAAATTTTTTAAAGTCGATTTACCTCCGAGTGGTCCCGGGTGGTGTCAAAAGATAGCAGTGTAAACAAGTCACGTCAAAGGACAAAAATGGCAACTTTTAAAACTCTAACACCAGGCACCAGCCACCTTCTCCTTTGAGTACGGGTTAGAACTAGGTGAAGCACTCAAAGGAGAAGTAAGCATATTTGGATTTAAATTTTCTATTTGCTGTGCCCATTCTAGGTTAAAAAAAAAACTTAACGCGGGGAAAGTGTTGGTAATGGTCCTGATTACATTTGTTTCCATGAGACCGAAACTATTAATATTCTATGGATTTACTGTGCGGGCGCTGCGTCCATCGTGTTGCAGAGAGAGGAGCCAGGTGCAGTGCCTGGGTCTTGCCTAAGTGAAGGCTTAAGGGCCGGTTTTGTGATGTATCGGCAGTACCCATTTCTTTGTCGCACATACCAGAAATGGAATTCATTGCCAGCACACGTTTTCCCTCCTTCCTACAATCCTGGGTCATTCAAAAGAGGCGGGATGAAGCACCTTACAAGTCAGCAAGGCAAAGGCGGCAAGCGTGGCGGTTTATCTCTCGCACTAGCTATCTTCATATTTGGAATCCACTTCTGCTTACTATAAGGTGGAATGGAGTCATTTGCTTAAACATTTAAAAAAAAAACTGCATGACTCTGGTTTCTCTTTCTGCCCAGCCTTATTGGGTAATATTTTGCGAGTGCTGCTTTATAATTGATTTAAATATTACCTTTTTACGGCGACGTTGGGGCGGTCTCGGTGTTAGATGTGCTTGCACAGATCCCGAGCCACCCTCTAAAATTTCGAAGAAGGTCAGGCCGGGGAGGATGTTTAGTGGGTAGTGAAGGAACGACTTTACCTCGAATCCCACATATCCCCTACGGTTGGTACCACCCCGCAGGGATGATGCGTAAATGCATTTGACCTCCCCGAAAAAAAAAAGGTCCATGAGGATAGTGCCTCGGAATAGTTATGTGGGAGTCCGACATTCGACCATGCGCATAATAACAATTGCCGCGCGGGAACGTGGTCACGACGTGCCCGAGCCGACAGCCGAGCCTTTATAGGCACCCTCGGGCGCGCCGATCCTTTCCGATTCGGACGACCTAGGGACGCTAGGCGAGCGAGAGACTCCCCAAGGGAAAGACGCTCGGTCGCCCAGTAAGGGAGTTACTGGAACGACCGACCCACAGGCTTGAGGACCCCCCAAGGTCTTCGCCTTCTTAAAAACCCGGTGACAAAGGAAATATCATCAGTGACAACCTGCAGTAGTCAAAAAAAAAGAAAAAGGGAACGTGGTCAATACCGCACAAGATCACTGTGTAAAGGGAAAGAGAGAGTGGCAAACTTCCTTCTTCTGACTCCCACACATCCAGCGATTTGGTGCTGCGAGGGGTTCCTTCTCTCCGTTTTTCCCTCCTGAGTCCCACACGTCTAACGATTTGGGACTGCATTCCTCTCCTTTCCTCTCATCTGTAAATCTCAAAACGGTAATGAAATGTTTAAATGATTGTTAGTTGATTTAGTTGCCGTTTTTCGCTTATCAACGATATTTCATCGTACAGGGAACTCAAATAATTGCCCTTTTTTCTGTCATTCTGACAGAAATAAGCTTAATTATTAACTGAAAAAACAAAAGCAATATCTATCTCCATCTTTTAGCCTTATTCTAGACACGTCTCACCCACAAATAATTCACAAAGAACTTGATTTTCACATGGACGCGTCATTACAAAAATCATAAAGAAAGACATTTTGTCCACATGCGACAAAGAGAGCGGACGCCGAAGCAATTTATATGGAAAACTACGTCACATGAACCGTTTGAATGTTTCATTTTTCCTTATCTCTAGTCGTAAACTATTGGATAACAACTGCGAGGCGTGAAATATTATTTTAATGTCGCCGTTATGACATTTATTAGCCATGTAATTCGAAAACCAGCAAATTAACACCTAGTTTCAGTAAATTGGAATTTTATGTACATAAATAATAGAAAATTTTGAAATGTTATGTCCAATATAAGATATACATTGAGGAGATAGAGAGGATACAAAATAAATTTAATAAGTATTTGTGTTTCAAACACAATAACTCTAAATCCTCCGAACCTGTTGTTGTTATACCTTCTTTGAATTTGCGCCGAATCGAAAGAGATCAACTATTTTTATTAAAAATTTTAAATTATTACGTTAACTCACCTGTTATTTTTAGCAACATATCTTTCAGATAACCCCGGTGAAACTCTCGTCAACATTCTTTATTTAATATCCATTAGTGTCAACTAATTATGCCAGTAATATCTTTTTATTGCGCTCTTGTAGTGATTACAACAAGAATTTCTGTGATATTGATCTATTTTAGTTATCGATAGGAGCATATTAGAGAGCAGTTAGAGACAAATTATATTAATGTTCTTTGAACGTACGTGACCTTAAGACATGTTCATTTTTTTATTTCATAACTGCCGATTCTTCTAATCTTTTTGTTTATTTGTTTAGTTTTGTATTTGTAACCACTGTTAAAGTTTATAATTGATGACATAATCAATAAGTGGAAACTTGATTGGTTCATGTAACATTTATATGTATAACTTTTGTATTTTAGTATACTGTTTGATTCCTTAATAAATAAATAAATAATGGTAGGTTTCTATTCCAGACTGGTAAAACCAGCCGTAACTTATACAAGGTGTTTGGTACATGGGGTATGAAGCCAGCACCTACCCATGCTAACATAGTCATATAAATACTATGGTGATATTAAAAAATCAAAATTGTATATATGTTTTTAATTTTCCATACATTTTGTTTTTTTTTATAGAATTATTTGTATGGAGAATTCAATTTTTTTTACAATTTAAAGTTTTTGATATCACCATAGTATTAATATGACTATGTTAGCATGAGTAGGTGCCGGCTTCATACCCCATGTACCAAACACCTTGTATATAATAAAATCAATAGTCTTATAATACCTTCCCAAATACTAATTTGACTAATCTTTTCATGTTTAATATATAGTTAATATATAGGTCAATGAGAAAAGAGCCATAAAAGCAAAATAATTACGGTGGAATATTTTTCCCTTATAGTTCACCTCGTTAAGTATCACAATTAGAACCATAAAAATATTGAGCATAATTTTTTTTCAACTATGTTTCGATTAAGCAAAGTGCACATCACTTACTTTAATGATTCACTTTTATTCAGCTATTATTAAGGAACGCTACTTCAGTTAACAAAGTTCTATTTTTAATCTGGAACTGAAAAGTTTCTCACGCGTCGATTTCTTTTGTCTTCTAGATTGTTAGTCGATGTTACTTTCTGGACTACACTTACAGTTGGGGTACAAACTTGATTTGTCGAATCGTATTCTCTTAGGAGCACCGCACATCGCCGCGCCGCGTCCAATGTGCGTTGCGGCTTATTAGCAATGCTTGGTGATGCTTCTTGTTAGTACTACAAACGCGGCACGTGGGTGTTGCAACCGTCTACGCCGCGCCACGTTCGATATGTGGTGCTCCATATACGCATATAAAATTCGCCAGCCACGGTCGCCGCGCCGCACCGCGTGCGGTGTACGGTGCCCCGTGTCTTTTGAAACTTAAGCACTAAGCAGTCAACGCTCATTACTTGTGATTGGTTAAATTTATATCAAAAATAATTTTGATATCTGATGGATTTATTTTTGAACTACCTTGCACTGGAACTGTTAACTTAGATTAAAACTCAAACAAAAAATTCTTTATTCATTTTACTTTTGTTCACTTATAAAAGTCAAATTTGATACCCTTGGGTTCACGACTCTACGAGAAGTCCTTATTCTGAGAAGAACTGACAAGAAACTAGCAAGCTTGTGCCTCCCTTAGCATTTTTCATAATTATTGATTTAAAGAAAATATCAAATGAAAACATTCATTATAAAGTGGAAACCCAGATACCGTGTTCTTATTACGCATATTTTTTTTGGCTTTTGTTAATTGAAAACAGAACTTACTGGATTGGATTGACAAGCTATCAATATTTGTTACCTAATATATTTCTATATATTACTAGCTGTACCGGCTACGCGTCGCGGTGGTAATGTCATACTATTTTGTTCTATAACATTGAATTTGCAGTAAAAAGTGAGGACTAACTGATGAAAATAAAAACTATCCTATCTCTCAAGTTGGAACAAAACAAACATTTAAAAAAAAAGTTGAAATCGGATTGTTAGTTTCGGAGTTCATCCCGGACAAACAACGTGACACTGGAATTATATATGAAAGATTTAAATTTCCGTTTTCAATACTATTATTCTACTTAATAATTATAATTATTTTACCCTCAGTGGCGAGACAAGGAAGCTGCAAGGGTGCTCATCTCATACCAACTACGCCAATACTGCAAGGAAACTCAACAGAAATCTGTTGCAAGAATTGGACAGCAAAAAAGGTAAGTATGAAATAACAACCACGCTGAACTTTCCATAAAACTTCTTAATCACTGCATGAGATATTCGACACTATCCTTTATCATCTGTCTACTAAATATACAACATAAAGTACTACCTCTTTAAAAATAGCGATGACGCTGTAGGGGCTATATAAAATATCGTTATTGCACATTTTTGCCTCAAGGCGAGTCATGTTACGCCATAATGGTTATACCACAAATACTGTGTTCGGTGAGATTAGCCCAAAAAGGATCTCCAACAATATTATAGTTTCGTGGACGCTTTGGAAATGGAAAGTACTATAACCTGTATTTGTTGACTACACGAACAAAAACTACCATCAATTTGTTTTTAGGTTTGCATTTATTAATTGATCTTGTTTCCATGTTTTCTTTCGACTAATTGTCTTTTTAAGCAGGCGGGTTTTATCGTTCTTTAAATTTATTAGTTTTTTTATTGTGAGTGTTTTAAAAAAAAATCTCCTCGTATTAGTTTCTACCAGGCAGTAGAATATTACATAAATTTAAAAATCATGCTGCATATGGAACTGTTAGTGAATTAACAAAACAAATTGATAAATCTAAAAATATTACTCTATAAAAGACACTTTGTATGAATACCGAAATATACCGAGAGAGCGCTTATAACACTATCTTATAATATTGTTTACCAAGCCGGTAATTCTAAGAGAATAATACGAGAAATTCCTATTTATACTTACACAAATGTTTGAAAATGCCGGTCGTTGTTGAAAATGGCAATTAAACTGCCGAGAACCTAACTTACGTCAAAGCTGAGTTTACTTTTGAGAAAATTAATCAATTCAATTAATAATTTTCTTTTGTACTAACAGAACAACACACAGCTAGGAAGTGAATGCTAACGAATGACAGAGAGAAATTCAGCGTTTCCGGTTCATATTTCAGAGATCTTTTGACAATTTGGCTCACTTTTCAATTCGTGTAATGTTATTTTGAAATTTGGAATTGTTATTTTACTTATTTTGTACGTTTGTAGGGTGTATAGGTTTTTAACTGGCTAGCTAGCCTGGCCATGCGTTGCTGTATCATTAAATTACTTGCACCGCCATCAGTTGGAAAGTAATGAAACTTACATATCATTCATACTACTAAACTACTTCTATAATAAATATTTGATTTACTATATAAATATTGAGGTATTGACCTCAATCGAGATAAAAACTATCGTATTTTTTAAATTTGACCAAATTACACACAGTAAACAACATTTCATTAAAAAAATACGTAAGTAGTTCCAAACTTTATCCATGACAAACATTGTAACACTAGATTTTTATTTAAATGAGATATTTACCCAGGTGCTTATTATATTACCCCGTTTACATTATGCACATGCCGCTGCTCCTCGCGCTGGCATGTTTGACAAAAGTGTGTGTTAACATACTGCCCTGCTCCCCACTCTACTTTTGCCTTTCGGCAATGACAGACGTTGGGACGTTTGACGACAATTTCATGAACGAATAAAATTATTATTTGTTAATAAAATTAATTGCTTGAATTTCAATAGTAGTTACCTATACAATTTTTTTTTAATTTCGGGGTTGGAAAGAATTTTATTTTAAGTGAGAAAACTGTGGAATTTAAAAATATTTGCAAAATGTGTCTTATCGATTATAAGTAGATGCTTATCTATTTAAAAATGTTTTTTAATCCCATAGCTCACTCCAAGACCATTCTGACAGATCATAAAACAAGGCGACACACACAACCATTCTATTCAAGCGTGCGGCGCGAAGTAGGTCTGTGAGTGTCACAGCTGAATGTAAACACACGCTGCCGCTCGCGCCGCCCGTCCTTTGAAGTCCGCACAAAAACCTCCTTTGGGCAACCTCGGGGCAACGCAAGCGGCAGCAGCAGTGGCATGGAAGTATCGTGTTTAATACTCGTCATGCCCACTTCGGCTGAATGTAAACGGGATATACTGGGTGTAAAAGACATGAACAGTCAAACGAGAACCTTGTATTCTATACATCAAAATATGACATATTTAAAAAAAATTATCGCTGGGAAATTATTTTTATTTTTTGGTGTTAAAAAAAATTGCAAATTGTACCGCGCAATGTAAAAGGCTCAACTCGCACGCAACTCGCAAAACCGCGATAATTTTGCCAGACGGCGGCCCCGTTCGTTAATGTTCGTGCGCATCGAGTGAGCTACATTGAACGCTAACGTTTTGAAGCCATTTTTTGTTTTGAAATACTAAAAAAATGATGATGTTTCTTTGGACAATAATTAAGAAATAACGTATAGAATACGTTTTCATAAAAAAAATTAAAAAAAATTTATTACTTTGACCTTCAATAAAATCGTAACTATCAATTTCCCAGGTATAGTCTTAAGGAAAAAAAATGTTATGATGGTGAGCAGAATACATGGTTTTCGTTTGACTGTTCATGTCTTTTACACCCTGTATACCTACCTAGCGCGTTCACGCTTATCGCTTGTATCACGGGGAGTGTTGTGAGGAGTCTAACGGATTTATACCAGCCGCTGAATTCCACATTGTACCTCGCGACGTCAAATCTATCCTCTCAGTCTTGAAGGCTAGTTGTCCACTTCGGTGCGTTTTTCGCTCAATTTTCTGCAGTGAACCTCAAGACCGTCGAACCAACTTTACTGTCACCAGCGGTATTCCCGAACTGATACGACCTCTAAATAGCCAAAAAAAGAGCATTTTTCCTTAGGTTGGCAAGGCATTTGCGATTCCTCTTGTTTGGTTCTTACATAAGATGTGAGTTAGCGGACTGTATCTATTTATTTGAGTAAAATCCTGCCCTTGATGTAATAATAAAATAAAAACCACCAACCTTAACCAGCACCTTCGCAACATTCAGGCTCGAGCTCTAATCTTCAGCCACTTGGCACGCACGGCGATACAGAAGTGCTAAGTTGTGATTATAATAACTTCATCAAGGTCTTCAGGTTTATTCGTGCACGGCACAAGATCTTATAGTTAGTTAATTTCACTAACGAGATTGGTACGTACAAAAACGTTTTGCACATTAATTGCACACAGCAATATTCCCGCCAAAGATTTTCAAGTAGTAACTTTTTAAATTTGGTGCCGTGTTGGAGTTTTTAATTCTGCCTGTTATGGGAAGGCAAAGGGATCGCGTCTATAGATATGCAGTTTTCTTCTTTGTTGATGCCGTCGCGATGCATGCTCTCTCCAACATGTATACGATGATGGTTGGAAAAAAATTAGTGGCTGAATTCCATTATTTATCAAAAGACAGGATTGAACACCTCTGGTCTTGCAGATTTCCATGGGCGGCGGCAATCACTTATGACTATCAAGTGCACTTTCTGCTCGTTTATCCCCTTTTCTTTAAGATAATATAGGTTGATACATCCCCATTTTACCTATATCACCGTCTTATCAAAATCCTAAATATAAAAAAATGTTTGATGTTGACAAGCATGGAATATTAATTTACGAATTCTAATCTCAGGCCAATAGAATCATTGGTCTGAGATTCTAATTGTATATTAAATTATGCTATGTTCTAATGTTTTACGGGATTTACCGTCTTAAAACGAATGTAATCGTATTTTGCTTCCCAAATTGACTTAAGTCATTCATGCATTGTAACATAATATGCAATATAGGAACCACTACTAATCCACTTATACTTTCTGCAATGCCAAACGCTTCGTCATACTCTGCCGTTGGAATTATGTTGAATTCTGATGATTAATGATCGCTTCTTTATTGACATTTCTTCGGAGTCAGAGTGGTTGTTATATTGTATTTTTTCATGGTCAAAAAATTATTTTTGATTTTTTAATTTACAGTGGACTTGATCAATTTTATGTCAGTCGAGAATGTAGTACAGACATCAGATGACTCTTAAAGTACTGCGTCAATTTCTTTGATAAATTAACGAACTATTATTAAATGAATGAAAATGAATGAAAATTAATGAAAATGAATGAAAATGAAAATGGAAATGACTACCTACCTATGTTTTGCATTATCAAGTCATCTTAGCCTAGCACGGCACTTCAAATACTCTAATTGACTATCTTGTTGCTCATCTGTTAATGTTGGAAGAGCAAACATTGCTAATGTAAACCAAATGGAATTTAACTATTTAATACACAATTTCATTGAACTGTCCGAAATTATAAATAAGTAATTTGCGAGTAAAATCTATAGAGTCAACAAACTAATAAAACACTATTATAAAGATGTCAAGCACAACAAAGGAATCTTAAAGTGTAATCGGATATTATGAATTTAGCAATCTCCAAGGCACAAGTTTGTTTTGAAGTACACAAAAAGTTCGCTTCCTCGGGCGATGGTAATAAAGCTCATCTGTCAACAGCAGTGAGGCCAATATTGTTGTTAGCTATATAGTTGGATTGTGTCTGCCAATAAGTTAATAGCGATGTGAGTCGCTGTTATGTAGAGACATGCACTCACTTGGACCAACCCAAGGTTTTTTCTTCCTGTTTGCTTATGCAGCATCGTATGTTAGGAGCTGCTTAACTCACTTATTGTATCATAATGTAGTATTTTTTCACCCTTTTTTTAGGTACTTTTTTTGGTATTTAGTCACTTGAAAATTTTACGTAAAGAGGATTTCCACTCACAGAGAGATGAGTTGTAAATATCGTTCACACCAGTTCACACCGTCTCGTTCGTTGAATTCTAGAGATAGTCGGAAAAAAGTGTAGTTTTTTATGTTTGATAGGCAGAGTGTTTGGCTACAATCTCACCTGATGTGAAGCGAAGATGAGGCCTAAGATGGTACACGCTCGCCCAAAAGATGCTTGTTCACTCTGGCCTTAAAGATATTCAGATTATATTGATCCGGGAAAACAGACCTTGGCAACGAGTTCCACTCCTTAGCCATAATGAAAGAGGCTTCCATAATGAAAGAGGAAGCAAAGCGCTTCGTGAGGATGGGAGGTATATCCACAACGTAAGGGTAAAAGCCTTCGCTGCGTTTGGTAGTCCGGTGGTGGAAAGGGGCTGGGGGCATCAAATTATGAAGAACCTCCGCACACTCTCCGAAATGCAACCGATAAAAGACCGAGGCATACTACACGCCTTGGGTGGTCAACTTGCGTAGACTCTCTAGACTCTTCAATCCAAAATAACGCAGCCGTTCAAAATAATTGTATTCCAATTTTGATTGGCGACTTGATGATGATTGGTGTTCGACTGGGTGAGAAGACTGAGAAGGTGTCGTTGAGTTGACTCGAGCATATATACATGTACGTGTTATATTGGGGTGACAAACTACATAATTATACCCGAGCTGGCTTAGGATTAAGCAAAATGATGCCGCAGAGTAGGATAGCATAACCCCATATGCTCCAATGGGTGTCATAGAAGGCGGCTAATGGACCAGCGAAAGGGGTATTTATCACCTTATACTTCGTCCACCAATTCGCATTGGGCAAGCGTGCTACCTAAGCCTACTTTAATGACAAGGAGAGGCCTTGTGTCCCAGCAGTGGGTCCAATTATAAAGGCTGTTACGATGATGATAATGATGAATATCATAAGCTACTGAAATTCTAAATAAACATCCATCACCCCCTATTTGTATGAACCTAACCACTTTACAAAATTTTATTTTATGGTAATTCTTACAGTATTTTGTTCAAGAAAGGTCAGACTGGAATTAATTATTATTAATAACCAGCAGGGGATCAGACCGGAATAACTCAGCGAAACAAAGCTATTTTAAAAGACGATAATCCAGGTATAATTCGGCAATACTACAACGATAAAGAGATCGATCCGGAATATATTAGACGGTAGCACACAAATAAAATTAATCTTTCTTATATAAATGCAAATAAGACGAGGGCGATACGCATCAGCTGATAGAACTGCGAAGCGGATTTTCAATTGAAAGTGGAGAAGCCGAAACCATTAACGCGTAATAGATGTTGGAGCTACTCTTGCAATTATTACGTAGATAAGTATAAGGTCACGAGCAACGCTAAATCGCCGTGCTATAAGTTGTTAATTTTCGAGTTTAAATCCAGTATCAAAGCGCCTGCACTGCACCCGTTAGTAATGTTTAAAGTTGTTTTAAGAGAACACTTACACCCGTATTCACAAACATTACTATGAGATCTCTCGACTCTTGGATAAGAAACGAACCAATCACCGAGCTCTATTCAATGCCATTGCGTTGAATAGAGCTCGGTGATTGGTTCGTGTGTTACGGGTGTTAATAACTATGCAATTTATTTATAGCTGATATAACAATGACAATAGATGATGAACACACAATTCAAAGCATAAAAAAAATACACTGAAAATATACGGGCGGCCGCAGCCAGTACATGTAGTGGTTAACGCAGCCCGGATTGCGGAAGATGCTGGGTTCAATTCCCGCCTGGGGCAGGTAGATTTTTTTCAGCGTATTTTTTCTAGTTTTAAAACTATTTACGCGTTTGTAAACGCAAAAATTATTCCATAATTCAAAACATGTTTACGTGAGTTTATGAAGTAATTATACATAAAGTTACAAAATTATTTGGCTTGAGCAAGTATGGTAGACCTTTTTATCTATTTGGTTAGATCAGACTAACACAAAACATTGGCATTAGGCATTATTGATGTTGCATGTTGAATGGTATTATAAATTGTTTTATGCATACATACATACTAACAAACGTATAATCACAATCATAATCTCAAAAGAGCAGAGCTTAAGGTAACATTTGTTTATACTTCAAGCCACATCTGGCAGTACGAGCTGTACTATACCCCCCCCCCCCCCCCTTACAGGTTTCCAGCCTATTACCTACACAAAAAGGCATCAAATCCAAAACTATTACACCTTCAATGAACCAACTGACAAAAACCAACAACTAGGCCATATGTTACTCTAAATTACTAAATTACTCAGAAGTCAGGGATTTTTTTGAGCTTGTTGTAAATAGATCAAATTTAACCACTTTCGAAAATATCGTTTTCACCACTCCAGAGGCCTTACTTAGTACGAGTTTGTTAGTTTTCGAGCTCGATCAAACGTATCGTCTCTCTTCATACATTGCCCACTAGCGCCCCTAGCGTAAACTATCAGAAACAGTGGCCAATGTATGAAGAAAGACGATACGTTTGATCGAGCTCGAAAACTATCAAAACTCATACTAAGGCCTCAGTACCAAAAGACCTCTTCTGGTACTGGTAAACAATTTTCTCACTGGAGAAGTGAAAAGTTGTATGTTGCACACAAGAGCAATTTTATTTGTCTTGCTCAGTAGTATATTTATGAATCACTCGCTATGCTCGCGGCACTTGCAGCAAAAAATAACTTTGCTAACTAGTTAAACAAATAACTATTGATCGTGTCTTTCATCTTTTACGCAGTAGGATTAGTAATGATTTCATGGATTCATTATTTAATTTGACAGGCAAAATCTTGACCTTCATCTCCGAAAATGAAGCCAAAAGTGAAAGCGAATTTCACTTGAAGCCCTCGACCGGTGATAAAATTAATCTTATCATTTACTGTCGGAACAAAATAATGCTATTAAAAATATTGGTAAACGGGCTTAAAAAGCCCCCGGAGAACGAGCCCGACCTACGGGTCGTGACCGCTAGACCACAACCACAGAGACAGTCACTAGTTAGAGCTTTGTTATATTGATTGACAGGCCTATAATTTATACCTAATTTTAACCTGATTTCCTTGCGGTAGGAAAATTGTGCATTATTCTTGAGATGGGTCATTATGACCCTGAAACGATTTTACTTGTTAATGGAACTATTTTATATTTAAAATAATAGGACGAAGATTCTAAAGTTACGTCACGCGATAAAAGCATAGCCAATCTTCCTGTATTTTTATAATATTAGCATTTCCTAAATAACCTCGACATCCTTTTGCATCCCTCATAATTTGCTGGAGAATATCTAAATTAAATCTCGTTAAACTAATAAGTCTTTCTTCTGCTTTCAAATATGTGTCATCCATTTTTCATAAGTGCAATTAAAGCAAAAATATTTCACTAACATTTTCATGCTTAATAAGATCCCTTTCCACCATTTGCATTTGATTATTTATATTACTACTTTTATCCAGTATGCTCAAATTCTATCCAAACATGAAATGGTTTTCACTGATAACTGCTAATATTATAATAGGTTTCATCCACGAACAAAATATAAACACGTTTCTCGTTAAAATTAACATAAAGCGGATCTAGGTAGTTATTTTTAATATCGAATCAAAAAGGAAATTTGAGTATATACATCGTTGCAAAGGTGTTACTGGTATAGAAACCTATAGAGATTCTGCGTCAATTAGCGTACAAATATTGGCTAAATCATTAATTATTTATACAATATAGAAATAACATTAAAAACTAGGTACTTATAGAAAAAATAATCAATATTATGTGTATATATAACTTTGTTTTACATAAATTCTTGAGTCACATATGTAATATATGAATGTTTAGATTGTTATTTATGTTTAGATTTAAAATAGAACAGTTCTTGTATTAAGTTTTTATTAAGGAATAAACTTAGTGTGTTACAGAATTTATAAAACTACCACTACTACTACTTTATTTATTTTTAATAACTACCCAAAATATACGCATGTAAAACTGTAACTTAAATTAAATTGATAATTATTTATTGACTTGTATTGATGTTTTGAAATCATTACAAAATTGTAAGCTGTGGAGTTCTTCGCCGGAGTCTTTCGCCATTTCTGCTCCATCTCAGCATAATAATTATTATTTCGTCCCGAAATGGTAGTAGGGCTTTTGACGATTTAAAAGTACTTAGCAAAGTCCATTTAATAAAGAGCTTTTTCATTTTTATATTTCGCCAATGTTAAGTGTAAATTTACTTATAGTAACAGACAGTTGTACGGAAGATTAAAACTAATTATTATGAATGTTAATTCTTTGTCATGGTAAACTCAAAAATATTTTAAACTTTGAGTACTAATTAATTTTATTAACTTAACGAAGTCCAAGATTGTCCGTAATTATTTTTTCTGCTATAGGCACCCTACTAGAAAGAGACAGAGCCTCTCTAGAAATGTCAAGAAATGTCAAGAAATGTCAAGGGTTGTCAAAATTTTTGCCCTCACTTTTTTCATTTGACTAATGACTCCATTCTATAGGTAATATAAGCTCCTTGAGGGTTACTGGAAATGTGACGTATTCCTGTTAGGACATTATAGGTACAAAAACAACCGATTTTGTCATATAATGTGACCTAAGCTTAAGGGTTTCTGAGTTATTCGAGATTTCGTATTTTTTTAACATTAATCCAAATTTGACCTCTTGAAATGGAAAATTTACTAAAATACTATATTTATTCTACCTATTAAAATATTACCCCATGAAAAATAATCTGTGTAATCAAAATAAATATGAATTTGGCGAGAAACTACAATATTTTTCATGAAAATGATCTTTATATGCCTAAATTTCGTCCTTTTTTACATTTTAAAACAGTTAACACAAGAATTCTTTGAAACTTTCTTAGACATTAAATGTGTATTTTAGTCAATATTCCATTTTAAGAGATAAAATCTGGATTGCTGTTAAAAAAATATAAAATTTGAAACAACTCAGAAACCATAATAGTAGGTCACAACATTATATGACAATCCGTTTCTTTTGTCCTCACCTATAAAGTCCTAAGAGGAATACGTCATATTTCCAGTAACCGTGTAGAATAGAATATTATTTATACACCAGAAATAATTAGCAACAATGAAAAATAATCCAAGATAATATGTACAAAGGGTGGTCTTATTGCTTAACTGGGCGATTTTTCCGGACAACCTTTGGATGGACAGGAAAAACTAAAATTAATGAGGGTAGTATAGATTTACTATATGTATGTAGAGTCATCTGGCAGGTACCACCGCCTTTCTTATTTCAGCCGTGAAACAGTTTGCTGTGTTTTGGATTGAAGGGAAAGGTAGCTAGTGTAATTACCGGGCATGGAAGGCATTTCATCTTAGGCCTCAGGATGAGAACGCACTGGCAATACCAAGTAATATTTTACTTATTATTGCAGGTGTTTATATTCGACGGTATCCACTTACCACCTTACCAGGTGGGCTGTCTTTTTGTAGTGTAGTGTTTCGCGCACGGGAATTAGTTCAGAGGTTTTAGGTTCGATTCCCATGAGAGTACAAATTTGAGATGTTTGGTTGGTGGTAGCGATTGTTTCTAGGCTAGCTACTACAACCTTATCAGTTTTTTGTAGGTTAAGAACATTATTGTGTAATATTGAATTTTAGTACACATATAATTCTTCCTTAAACCCGTTTTCTGTGTTGCAATTCTCCTTGCGTCGAGTTCCTCAGTGAGGAGTGGTGACTTTGGTGCCATCCTTTCTCGATCTATCCTCAGCAGTGTGCAGAGCATCGTGCACATTGGTTCCTAGAGTTCCGTGAACCAGGACTGTCCAACGGATCTGGCTGCGATCCCACGGTCTCTCCCTTCTATTTTGCAAGAAAGCATGAGTTTCTGGAGGTTATTTCCATTCCTCTCGGCAATGTAACTAAAGTATTCGAAAACTCTCCGTAAGCTGACGGTAGATAGCCAGTCGGTGTCGGATTTTGCACAGGATTGTAATGTTGGTGCGCCGTGCCATCCAGAGGACTTGCAGCGGATGCCTCCAGCAGCCAACTTCACACCACCTGACCCGAAAATCAAGTAGCGCCTCTTTTCAGACGGTCCGCCTGGCGTGTTCTTTCCAGTGATGATTTCATGCATTGGGGGTTTTCATTGGAAATTAGTCACGATGGGTTCCCGGGTCCTTCGTTAAAGGGCGTTGTCTCCCACCCGGGAGGCACCGATTCGAACCCGCCACGTACCAATATGTTTTCAAATTTTGAATTCATATATTATGTACGTTTCATCGATGCTTTTACGATGAAGGAAAACATCCTGAGGAAACCCGCACACACCTATGTGTGATGTCGATCAACCCGCACTTGGCCAGCGTGTTTGACTAAGGCCTAATCGCCCCTAATGTGGGGTAGGCTCGAGGCCCTCGGTGGGGACATTATATGAGCTGTTGATGATGATCCTCGATATTGACAATTTTACGGTCAGCTGTGTCTTCGCCTCACAAGCCTCCTCCTTTTTCGTGTGGCATTTACGGAGTTACGTGTTGTAATACTTTAATGAAAAGAAATTACAGAAATGCAAGTGAAGGTATTTTCTAAATTAGAAATAAAAATGATGCAGTTTTTTATCTTATAGCTACGTAGGACCCGTCGAAGTCAGATGAAAGCCAAGTGTCTTTTGTCTAAAAGAAAAAAAAGATGCAATAACCACTTTTGTATTTTCGTTTAGAGCTTATCTCGAGCAGACTAATCATACTAAGGACAAATAGAAAAGCCCATGTCTATACTCGACTTAAAGACGGCAATTGAAGCGTAACGCTTGCAATCAATTTTAGACCGTATCCCGTTAAGAGACAGGTGGTTACATAATACTTACATCGAAGATTCATGTGGGCTGCAAAACAGCTGAGTAGAATCCCAAGTAAGTTGACCCATTTATATGTTAAGCTCAAACATAGCTTGCGTGAAAATAGTACTTAATACGTGGTTGAAAGGTTTGTCACTTAGCATCAGATGAGATGAAGTCCAAGTGCTTCCCTACCAAGATTAAGGTTAATTCAGTTAGCTTTAAGTCCATCACTAGGCAAAAAACGACTTGAGTAAAAAGCAACAAACGAATGAGATGGCAAATGAGAATTAAACTTTCAGCTAGGGCAGTCTGGAGTTTTGGTTCCTAGACAGTGTGTGGGAACGATTGCAGATGATGGCGCAGTCGGCTGTCTTGAGCGAGAAAATAATTGATTGCTACTCGCTTGCTCGTCAGAGGGAGGAGAATCTATGAAACTAAGTTTTTATATGTACATATTTGCCTGTGAGTTGACTTGGCAAACTATAAGCACATTTATATTGTCTTTAGTTCCCCAACGCGGACTGCCGTATGATTTAGTCAATTGATGTGGGCTACCAATATTTTTATTGATAATACGAAATAGTCAATAACAAGCTAAAATTTCAAAACAATGTGACCCGCCTACGAAAATAAAAAATGAATGAAATCTGTTAACTCGGAATTTACAAGGTAAAATCTACTCCTCCTATTGTTAAATTCTGTACTGTGTGAACCATAACAACGAAGCGATTGACACCTTATTTATCAAAATCGGGTGAATAGTTCAGGCGCTTCGCAGGAATATACGTAAATACAAACATTGCGAAAATCATAACCCTTTCTTCTGGCTTCGCTTTGTAGGGTAAAACCCTAAACTATCAGCACTGCCGAGATGTTATATACCTTCTTCTTCTTCTCAACCCACTGCTGGGCATTAGTCTCCTCATTCGCATGCTAATCCGCTGGGTCTGGTGTTACCCGCCATGTTCTTGAAGTCGTCACTCCATCTCGTCGGTGGCCACCCGCCACTCCTACTCCCCGTCCATGGTGCCCACTCCAGCACTCTTTGCCCCCATATTCCATCTGTCCTGCGAACCACGTGTCCAGCCCATTGCCACTTGTTTTTTTTTAGCAGATCTGAATATGTCAGGTATTCCAGTTCGTCAAGAATTTCCGTATTTCTCACTCGGTTCTTTCTTACTTAACATGTTATATAGGTAGGTATGGAGTATAACATCTGGTCTGGTTGACGGTTTGTGTTTATAAGTACTCTGAAGGTTTAGTTACAATTACGGCAGTCTCAAACTGAATTGCGTCAGGTAAATGCCACACGATTTAACTTCGACAAGACGGAATGTGTTGTGGCCGAGTGATAGGTAGGTTCAGGGTGATTTCTTGTCGCAGATTCACTTTTGGTTTGTAAATATTTTGAGGCCGTCAGCTTGTTTGTTATTTAGTAGTATAAAAAATGTGTAAATAAATGTTACATGAATCTCTAGTCAACCCTTTTGGGATTATGAGCAAGTATGTATATGTGTATCAAACGGGCACCTACTCATCTAAACAAAGTCATAATTATAAATACGAACAGTGATATTAAAAAATCTAATCTGTAAAAATAATTCATAGAGTTTTTGACCGATTGGTTTGTATGAAGAATTTTTTTTTTCCAATTTCAAAATTTTGAATACGCCAATGTATTTATATAACAACATTTAGCATGAGTAGGTGCCCGCTTGATACCCAGTGTACCAAACACATGTATACTTACTATAAAAACAAAATGTTAGCATATGAATGAATACATAACAAATCATAGATTAATATATGTAACAAATTCATTTCAAAGAAAGTATTTCAATGTTTTTCAGACTGTAATGGAAATACTGTGATGTGAACCCAATTCACAAAGCCAATTATATGAATCGAATATTTCTAGCAATAACAAGCATAACATCTTAATTGAACGTATACCAATAAAGCATTCACTTATAAATCCAAACTCCTTTCAATTTGTTGTTCAAAAAACAAATCTAAGGTAATTTGTTGCTATTGTTGTTTCTCAGATAGAACAAAAAAGTTATAGAAATTCTAAAATCATTGTCAATATTATTTTAATAATGCAAATTTAATGAGACTTTGGAAAAATGATTATTACTTTGTACTTTAAATAAATATAGCTATTGTATAAATTTAAAAAAAAATAGGATTAGTAGTCGTAGCATAAGAAATTGACACTATTTTTCGTTTGATGCAATGATATTAAGTTAACTCGTATAATTTCGTCACACACTCTCCAAGGTATTATTTAATACAGTTTGCAAGGGCGAACTTATCTCTATAAGAGATCTCTTCCAGCGAACCCAAAAATGTGAGTGAGATACTAAGTTGTTAGGTGAGAGATACAAAAGCGCATTACATTTTTTTTTAAGTTATCATTTTACATTATTATAAATAAAAAGTACATATACTATATACCTAATACAATAAAAATACAATACGTAATTAAATATATATACCATATATACACATATATTAAATATATGAATACTCACATGAGGTATATGTATGGTGAGATTGTTGTATTATTCAAATGAGGCATAAAAAAGCAACTTACAGGTACGAACCTCGAGATTGTCTAGGAAGCTGTGCAAAGCATATATTATATCTCTTATTAGCTATATTGACATTTTTACACAACTTACCAGCACTGCAGATGGGTTCATTTCCTAGACCTTTTTGTACAAAATAAATTTTATAATAGTACGAGGGTGTTCAATAAAAAGTGAGAATTAGTATCTTGCCGGTAACTTTTATTACATTTTATTTTATTTTAAACCCGACTACGGCGAAGCCAAAAAGAAGGGTACCTAATGATTTTAGCAGTCTATGTATGAATGTATGTATATATGTATGTATGTTTGTATTTACGTATGTTCCACCCTAGCGCCTAAACTATTCACCTGATTTTGATTTTGGTGCCAATCAATTAGTTATTATGATTCAAACAATAAAGGCTACATTTTAACCGACTTTAACAAGAAGTGGAGCTTGAGATTTTTTTCCTTTTACCAGATTTTAATTAAATTTCTTCGAAGTTTGTACATAAAATCTTGTTGTGGTGAAATGGCCAAAAAAGGAACTACGACTGTCATGTCAAAATAATGTTTGATCGATTTCTATTGAAATCAAGTGCCGGTTTATAATAATTCTGTAGTCGGGTTACAGTCTTTGACACTTTTTGCTTGTCGATAAATCGTCTTTGAGCATAATACAGTTGTTTCTCGCTAATTTAGTTACGCTTTTTTTTTATTTTTTATGCTATAAATAAAAATTGCTTAACTAAATTGTAAAAGCCTGTAATGGTAGCTTCATGGTCGAGATATTCTATCATGTCCACCTCTTTACTATCCCAGAAAAGAGAGAGCACTACCGTTGTAGGGGGGGCCCGAGCGGGGGTCGTCTTTGGTGGATGTTCTTCCACGTTGCATGCAACTTTAAATTAAGTTTGTGGAATATGTATCATGTGGCAGTACTAAATAAATAAATAAATAAACTGTGGAATACGGTGGTGCATTTGCTTCTAAAATCTTAATTATGTCGTTCTGTAGTGAAATTTTTAAGCACAGGTATTTAATAACGTCTCGCCCTTATTTTTTTCCATTTTCAAAAACATGCTACGACAGACTGCAAACAAACGACTTCCCGTGTTAAAGAACAAATTGAATATCTTATTCAAATTATTTATTTTTATAAATCCTTTTAGAAAAGAGCTTTAATAGCCAGCATTAACTTTTTTCGGTTTCAAAGAGTTTGTACCTCATTCCCACTTAATATTAAACGCCCAACGAAATTCTGTTCTAATATAAATTCCATGACATTAATAAAAAAGCACCAGGATAGGTACATTGTTTCTGAACCAATGTAACGTAGAAACTTTGCAGTTGAATTCCTTAATCTGATCTGGAGCATCGGCTCGAAGTAACAAATTCCTTAAAACAACGCTCCATTAACCTACAAATCCTACAATCAACACTAAACTAATTATCGCTTGTTCGCAGCGTTCTTACAACATCTCTACTTCTGTTTTTCCAGACGTTCAGTAATTAATGAACGCTAAAAGTTCTATAAGTAGATAGTTTTGGTAGCGGCGGCGCTAAATTACTATGTTTTATATAAAAAAGAGAATCTATGAATTGTCTTTGGTCAGGCTTTGTAACTTTTGCCGTTCAATTAGTTACTAATTGCGTAGCTTTCAAAGATTTTAATTCGCATCTATTTACTTTTTAGGCAAATTCTTGGCTTGGCCTCAATATCTAATGAGGAGTGATGTCGATTCTAGACTACTTCGCTGGTTCGTGATTTAAACGGCACTCGTTGCAAAAAAAAAATAACTTTGCTCACTTATTGAACAAATAACAATTTCGCGCCAATTAGTCAGTTATATTTTATTATGATATTCTGTCCTTTTGAATGTGGTGAAATCAATGGATTTCACGCTATTTAGGTACTCTCTAAAACGAATAAACAACATTAGGTTTTAGAACGTGTAAGTGAGCAAAGATATTTTTTTTTTGCAACGAGTGCCGCTGCCGTTCTTTTCCGGAAACGGAAAATGATCTATGTATTTCATACAGTATTTTCCAGTACCTAGTGAGAGTACGAGATAGTTCAGTAACAAAAATTGAGTTTGAACACAACGCTTTATGAAAGTTGTAGGTACTTTTAGAATTTTTCAGTGGTGAAATATTATTGCCACGGTAGGTATCATAGCTGGGCATTAACTCGTTAATCCGTTAATTAACGAAGTTAACATTTCTATTAACGGATTAACTTTTAAGTTAACTTTAAAAAATGTTAACGGACTCGTTAACTTCCGTTAAATTATCCTTAGTCCGTTAATCGTTAGTCCAGTGCCCACTATTCACTAAATATATGTATATACCGCAGACACCGCGCCGTGTCGCGAAAAACTCATTCTGACAAGCATGTTCGGGCGGACTTACGGCAAACTTACAACAGATGTGGAATAGCCACATTGTGCCAGATGATTAAATTACATACTTTTATTTTTTATATAATTATACACTGTCTTTTTTTGAACCTAACCTATTAACTTCCAGAACTCAAAACAACAGTTTTTGTAAGCAGATCACTAACGCTAAATAAATGTATTTTTTTTTCTTTCTTTAACACAACGATATAAAAATATATTTTTTTTATCACGTGTTAACGAATTAACGATTAACGTCAACTTGCGTTAAAACTTCCGAAATGTAACGTTTTTACGTTTAACGAAGTTAATTCTTTTAGTAACGGATTAACGATTAACGAAGTTAATTATTTGATAAACGGTGCCCAGCTAGTAGGTATCCAGTATTGTATCTTCATACAAACAGTCAGAACGCGTCATGCCAACGAGTACAGCACACATTCGTGACCGGTCGTGGTACTGAGCTTGTACCGGGTGTGTACCGTCCTCGGGACACGTGGACATGACTCGCGTTCCAACCGTTTGTATGAAGATACAATACTGGATTATAATATTACCGTACTATTGCCGTCTATCCTGTCGACATCTATGCATGCCAATAATTATTTCATGGAGAAGTATTTTTTGAAAAACTTTTTGATATCGTAAAATACTTTAGCGACCTTATTCACCAACAAAAACACAACACCAGAAAACTGTAGTGTTATTTGAGTGTGGTCTTCTGTAAGGTACTACCCCAGTTCGGAATGCTCCTTGAACCTTGACTGAAAGTTTGTATCGAGTTGTACGTCTCTATTGCAGACTTCTTACTAGGGACCATCTGTTTTCTAGTAGTACTCCCACTGGGATTAGACCCAGATGTTGCGAGCTCAGTTCCAGGGGAGAATATTATATTCCTTTATTATATCATTGTTATTTAGCCTCATACACTTAATTAATATTTAAATAGACACAAGAAATGATTCATTTCATTTCTGTAACAATAATCTTTTTCCTCAAACTTGATCTATAAACAACAGGAATAGGTATCGTGTTGTGTAAATTAAGAAGTCGCCTACGCTGGTTTGTTGTTAATTCATTATTTTTTGTTTATATTGCTAAAAAAATATAATATATTAGAAACAACGTAAAGAAAAACAATGCTAGCCGCCTTGTTTACCTGACGGTATGTAATTGGTGCGTAAAAGGTGGTCTTGAATGAAATTAAAATGAAGAATTCACTGGAGTCAACATTCATTCGAGTGAACCGTCTAATATCACCTTCACTGATACCGAGACTTTATAAAACTAACTTTAATATCTAAGGTATAATACAAGATAAATGATTATGTTGCCGATTATAACGCTTGAGAATGAAATATCGCTGTACTAGTTATTACTACATAAGAGCAATATTTTTACTTTCTCGTCAATTTTGGACCTCCCCGAGTCCAAAATATTTTTTTTGGAATTATGTCTGTGTGTGTGTGTCTGTGTGTCTGTGCGTTGGCATAATAAGTCGAGTATGCTTTAACTTTTGCAACCAAATTTAACATACATGTATAACATCAAAATATAAGGTTTCCATCAACTTTTGGGTCGTCGATCACGAAAGTTAAGCAACCAAGTGCGTGGTCGATACTCGGATGGGTGACCAAAATTTAACATGCAAATATAAGTTTGACATAAAAATATAAGGTTTCTATAAACTTTTGAGTCGTTTCCGGTATACGAGAAAGTCAAGGGGAGACCACTCCCGATTTTTTTTGTTTTGTAATTCATGGCTTTAGTTGTTTTTCACTTTGTTATTTATTTTAGATACCGTCGTGGTGCAGTGGTACTTACCTGCCTACACATCAAGCGGTCCGGGTTCGAATCCTGGTAGCGGCAAATGTTTGTGTGACGAACACGAATATTTTTTTGCGAGTCATGGTTGCTTATACATATATTTATTTGGGTTTATTTATAAAAATATCTAAAATTATAATAAAAATTGTCCATTATCTAGTATCCATAACACCAGTTTTTAATGATACTTACTTTGGGCTAGATAATTGGTGTGAGCGTGTAAATATATTTTAGGGTTTTGCTATTTATATCAATTAAATCGTTTTGTAATAATTTCCTTAGAACACAGTCAACAGCTTACTGAGTTTCTTGGTGGCTCTGATCAGTAGACTCTCTCATTGTGCATCTCATCATGCAAACCAGAAGCTTTAGTATAAAAAAAATATGTATGATGTCAACAAGTTTCTGAATAAATTATTTTTGATTTGATTTGATTACCTGGACTTGGTTAAGATTCTGTAACGAAACGAAAACGCTAAGATTAGTTTTAGACTATTAGTTTTTTAAAAAAAAAAAACGCGATACAATATATATTTTTTTCATTTAATCTGCTTCTCTCTCTAAAACCATTGGACGCTTTGTGATTGACTGACAGCCAGCGCACAATGTTTGTACGAGAAATGTTTTATGAAAATTACGCATACACTCGACGCTCATGGTCGAACGCGCGGTTTTGCTCTCTATGTGTACCCGACTTTGTTACTGTCGTCTGTATACAGTTTCCGCAAATTGAAATTCTTTCTCCACGTGGACTCGAGTTGTACGTCATTGAGATTTTCGTATATTTTTCTTTAAAAACCTTCTATAAATATGGTTCCCATAATCTTTTCCCGGAGTCCTTTGTGGATGTTTATCCGTGCTACATTGCTACATTTTTCTGACACCTGTGGCAATATTTTTCTCCCATTTCGTCTTATATGATTCATTGTTTACTTTTGTGCCTTGTATTCTCTTTCTTACTACCTATTGTATTGTATTTAATTTAGGCGTTATTGAAAATGGTACGGTAAATAAAAATGTTCAGGTCTTCTTTTGACGTATGCACGGTTGTAGGTAGCTAAGTATATTTATACAAATTATTTAAAGAAAGTTTATCCATACTTATAAAAGAAATGCGAAAATCTCTCTCTATTCCTGTTAACTTTACAAGCGATTTAGATAAAAATAGAAATTGTGTTTATTCCCTGAGATAGAACACGGAAAACATTGGACGCGCTTTTATCGCGTAAACAAATAATGACAGTGTTTGATGCGTTGAAATGCTTTGTGATGTCACGCTCTCGTACACTTTTAAACGTCACAAGCCCTCGCTCTTGAACTTGTATGCTCTATATATTTTCAAACTATTTTCTGATTCGATTAAGTAAAAAATAAGTACGTGTATTTTTACTTTCTCGTATACGTAGTATAGAGGAAGTCTTGTAATCGTCAAAATTTTCGACCTCAAGACTTTGAACTCCCTGAGTCCAAAAACATTTTTTTGGAATTATGTCTGTGTGTGTGTCTCTGTGTCTGTGTGTCTGTGCGTTAGCACGATAACTCGAGTATGCTTTAAGTTATTGCAACCAAATTTAACATGCATGTATGACATCAAAATATAATGTTTCTTTCAACTTTTGAGTCGTTTCCGGTATACGAGAAAGTCAAGGGGAGACCCCTCCCGATTTTTTTATAATCTATTTGACAAACTTAGTAGAAGGCATGATTTACAACTCGGCAGAATATGAAAGGACAGGAACATATCAAAAGGAACCAAAGTAAAACCTGTACGCATCCTGGTGTTCTCCATATTCCTATACGGTGCCGAAACTTGGACAATGAAAAATGCCGACCGTAACCGCATAGACGCTTTCGGTGGTGCTCGAGGCGTCTGCTGTAAATCCCCTGGACGGCGCGACGCAGCAACACATCAATCCTGCGCGGAATCCAAATTTCGACCAGGCTATCTACCATCTGCCTACGGAGAGTTCTCGAGTACATCGGTCACATTGCCAGGAGGAACGTAGATAACCTCGAGAAGCTCATGGTCACTGGCAAAATTAAAAGGAATAGACCGCGGGGTTGCAGCCCGATGCGTTGGACAGACCAGGTTCGCGTCACTCTGGAAACTAATCTGCACGATGCTCTGCACACTGCTGGGGATAGGTCGAGATGGCGCAGAATCATCACAGAAAGGATGTCCATAGGGAAGCGAGGAGGAGTGAATGAATGAATGAAAAAGTGTTTTTTTCAGATTTTTATACACAATTTCATAAATTCTACTTCTGCACAGCAGTTTGTTGGCAGACGTAGCTCCCATTGTTATCTTAAATAGGAGAATTAGGTATTACATTTTTTCCCCAGTCGTAACCCCTTTTTTTCCTTGGAAAACCCTTTATGTGTACCAATGGGCCAGTGGAGCTGCCCAAAGGTTATGTGGGAGTCTTCAGCGTTACCCACTAAAAACTAACGTGTTCCGCTCTAGTCAAGGCTTCAGCGCCCGGTAGGGAACTTTTCGCAATCACTACCCAGTTGTAACCCCAATGATATAGGGATACTAGACGCTACTAATTCTACGAAATAAGGTTTTGTAATCTTGACCACTTTTGCTATGATCATAGAGTGCTCGACCTCGAAGATAAGGTCGCAGCACACTTATCAGCTCGAAAACGGAACGCATCTTTTTTTTACTATGAACGCTACTGGACGGCGGCTACGTAACGGCTACAGACCACTTTTTTTACTATGAAAAAGACGCGTATACATAGGCTTTATCTCTTTTCTTCGAGTTATAATTATGCTAACAATTTCCTCAATTACCGATTCGGAACTACCCTCGCAAATTTTGCGGAAAAATGGGAAGATAACTCATCTGAACCCGGCGTCATGAGGGTGGAAAAATTTCACAGGAACGTCGGGGTCTCACAGACCCACTTAGGTATTTAGATATGAATTATAACAGTACTTTATAAATAAAAATAATATTAATTTTAGTTATTTTTTTTAGATATTAATGTTATTAATATTATATTTTATCAAGTTAATAGAGCATTTAAAAAAAGAAAAAAGTCAACAAAATCTTTATCTTGTAGCCAAATGTATGTATTATCAATTATCCACCAGTCTTAATATATGTTTTAATGGCACATTTTTATAGAAAACTACAATGTATTTTGAAAAAAAATCGGGAGTGGTCTCCCCTTGACTTTCTCGTATACCGGAAACGACTCAAAAGTTGATAGAAACCTTATATTTTGATGTCATACATGCATGTTAAATTTTGGTCACCCACCCGAGCACCAACCGTGTACTTGGTTGCTTAACTTTCGTGATCGACGACTCAAAAGTTGATAGAAAGCTTATATTTTGATGTCATACAAGCATGTTAAATTTGGTTGCAATAAGTTAAAGCATGCTCGAGTTATCGGGCTAACGCACAGACACACACACACAGACATGATTCCAAAAAGGGTATTTTTGGACCCAGTGAGGTCCAAAACGTGTAGATCCGTCAAAATCTCGAGGTCGATATTTTTTTAGTTTTTTACAAGACTTTCTCTATACTACGTATACGAGAAAGTAAAAATTAAATATCACTCCGCATCAGTGGGTACAGTTAGCACAAAAAGTTACAATATATTATTAGCAAATATGTTGCACCAAAAGTGTAATTTATTTATCTGCCTTCCCAAAAGGTGACAAATGTATCCAGCAAAGAATAGGCTGCCAGCAAATTGTGCCATTATGTTTACGCTACTCGTGTGGTACGTTTGTACGAGATATTTTGGTGAAGTTTTAGATGTTCAATGACAACACCCAAGTACTATAAATATATAAAATTTTAAACAAAAATACAATGAAATACCAAATGCAATAGCATAAATACATTATAAAGAATTAAAATCCTAAAATAAAACACTAAATGCGGGGATGGGTCTCAGATACGTACCTTTTTCAACGTTGTACACGTGTAACTCTTAGTGCGGTTGCCACTCGAGTAATTCAATTGTAATGCTTATAATGATTCAACAGCTTCAGTTAACGAAAAGATCGGCAACTTAGCATCCATAGTAACCGAATTTCAAACAAAATTAAATATGCCGGGTCTCAAAGACCCATTCCTGCTGTCGCCGGGTTAAGTGTTTATGTCATTTCCTATTTGCTGAAAGGAGTCGGATGTATTCTGACAAAGGTCCCAATATATCGTTTTATTATGAGCAGAGGTACACCGGAGCTACTGAACCCTCTAATATGTAAAACTCAAAATCTTGTTTATTTCCACTATGATTATTGTATTAGAAGTAATGTTAATTTCAAAATTGTTTGCTGTTTATGCTTTAAACTAAATACTATATGTTTTGAATCTGTAAATTTAGTCTGGTTATTACGAATTACCAAATAAACAGTTCGTCTGGTATAAATAATATGTTTTCGCGTACACACCAATTATCTAGCCCAAATTAAGGATCATTAGGAACTTGTGTTAAGGATACTAGATAACAGAGATATGCATTATTATTTCAATGTTAAAAGATCGGCAGCTATGTTAAAAAAAACAAATTAGTTAAGATTACTACGCCGAATGTGAGACGTGTAGAAACTAATGTACAAATAAATGGAGTTGAATTGAAACCTGTGGAAACAACAACTTTCTTAGGAGTAATGTTAGACTCCAAATTGCAATGGGGTCCACATATTGTAAAACTTTCGGGTAAACTAAGTTCTGCGGCATACGCAGTTAAAACTTTAAGGCGGCTAACCGATGTAGATACGGCTAGAATAGTTACTTTAGTTATTTTCAAAGCATAATGTCATATGAAATTCTTCTCTGGGGGAGTGCTCCAGATATTAATACCATCTTTGTTCTGCAAAAACGGGTTGTTAGAGCAATTTATCAACTGGGTCCGCGTGACTCCCTCAGAGAAAAGTTCAAGGAGATAATTATTCTGACTGTGTCATCACAATATATACTGGAAAACTTACTAAGTATATGTAAAGAAAAATATTATGAATTTTTCCGAGAAGTGTCATACGCACGATGTAAATACTAGAAAGAAACATGATTTGGTTGTATATAAAACTCGTCTGCACAGAATATGTCATCTATACTAATACTAATAATATTACCAATGAATAGAAAAGACTGCAAGACCGATTTTCATGAGGTATGGAGATAGTTTGAGACCCTGGGACAAAAATCTACCTACCCCAGGCGGGAATCGAACCCAGCATCTTCCGCAATCCGGGAGGTTACGTTAGCCACTACGCCACCAGGACACTGCTTTCGCTGTCTAAATTTGTCAGTGCTTGGTGCTTATGTTTTTATGGTAGGTAAATATTGTTTCATCAAATCTTTGAAATTTGCGCTTCTAAGATCCGAACGAAATATTTTTGCAAATATTTGACGCCCCTTAAGAAGTGCAAATTTCAAAGATTTGATGAAATAATGTTTACCATAAAAACATAAGTACCATGCAATCACTGACAATTTTCTACAGCGAAAGCAGTGCCCTATTGGCGCAGTGGTTAACGTAGCCGCCCGGATCGAGGAAGATACTGGGTTCGATTCCCGCCTGGAGCAGGTACATTTTTTTCAGTGTATTTTTGCTAGTTTTAAAACTATTTACGCGGTTGTAAATACAAAAATTATTTCACGACTTAAAAGTGCTTAGCAAAGTCCATTCAATTATATGAAGAGCTTGTTTAATTTTTATTATTGCAACGTAAGCCAGCCTCAGACCAAATAAAGCCCGCAAGTTGAATGTTGGATTAGGCAGAAAGCTCTCCAGAACACTCGGCGTAAGGTACCTATAAATATGTTTATCGCCGCAACCAGTGACGGTAATTAATCTTTTACACATTTTGGCAGCACTCACATGGCATCACATAAATTCAAACCCTTTATTATGACAGACAAGACCTGGTCCGTAATAAATGACTAGAAATACCTATCAACTTAAAATTCACATTAAAGCAATATTAATGACTAAAGGTTACTACACTCATATATATTATTTCAATGTCAAAAACGCTTAGGAATGAAATAGACTTTATAATCCGCACAAGAATATTACACTTTTTTTTTATCGTGAACTACATTTCTTAAAATCAATTTTTTTATGTTACAAGATGGCAAACAAGCTTTCGGCCCACCTGATGTTAAGTGGTCACCGCCGCCTATAGACACTTGCAATATTAAGAGTAAGTCACTTAACACCGCAAGTGCGTTTGCCATCCTGGGGACTAAGATGATATGCCCTCCATGCCCAGTAATTACACTGGCTACCTTTCCCTTCAATCCGAAACACAGCGAACTGCTTCACGGCAGAAATAAGAAAGGCGGTGGTACCTACCCAGACGACCCTACATATGGGTCTACCACCTAATATTTCTTCTCACAATTTTACTTTAATTTTTCGTTTGCTGCGACACAACCGCTCACTTAATGAGTGGCTAAGCTAAGTCGCAAACTGCATACAGTACGCGCTGTATGGACACATCATTTGAAATGTATGGGCAGGTGTACTAAAGGCTTACAGTCAGCCACTTCCTGTAAGCCTAATGGGGACACGGCCTCAAGTAGCACAAGGCTCTTCCCAATACAATATAATATAAATAATTCTGCTACTTCCACTTCACAATCGTTCTCAAGTTATTTCATAAATTTTTTTAACAACATAACGTCTATTGTCGTTCCAGTTTCATTGCGATTCGAGTTCAAATCCCTTGAGCTTTATAGCAAGTTTAATTTTTTTATTTTCATCTATATAAATCAAAGTTGCTATAAATGTTGTCTATAATTTTTGGTAACCAATTATTAAAGTTAGCCTTCTTTCGCAGGATTCCGATGAAAAATCCGACTCAGAGACGAAGAGTGCTCACTCGTATTGTATGCATACAGTGGACTTGGAGTTCAGGCATGTCATCAGGTCCACACACATAGACAAAAGCATCGAAGCGAAGAGAAAAGTAAGTAAATTTTTATATCAAATAATTAACCTGCTATAGCAGACTTTTTACAAGTCCTGAAAATGTGCCAAATCATCTTAAGTAAAGGTTTTATACATGTAGGGACGACACCGAAAATTTCATAGAAGGAATGAATTACTTAAATAAATTTTTATTTTAACACAAACATGAGGCAAAACGTGTGACATTGTAATTGTAAGAGAGACTAAAAAACAGATATCAAATATTTAAAACCTACTTATTATTGTTCCATGACTATGCCAAAATAGGTGACCAATTCGTCATATTTTCAGGTATTAAAAAAAGAAAAATAGGTAGCTGAAGATAGTTTTTAATTGTAGCGTTTTCAGCCACTTTATTAATCCCCACTACGAGCTCTGTAGCCGATTGCGACTAAGATACATATTACAGAAGAGCGGTCCTGTAAATAAGCGACTCCCTCGCGACAAAAAAGACTTAGGATAAACTAATTAATATTGGCTTAAACTTCTTCACATTAAGGTGATAGGGTTACGCATTCACTTGAACACATGAAGCTATAGCTATAGCCTCATGCTTGAACAGAACATCGAGCATTCGCCGTTTTTTATCGAACTAAACATTAAACAGGGCCAAGCATATAGCCAAATTTCGCTACGAACATTTTTACGATCATTCAACCAATGTTCTAGAAAAATGATCATCAAAAATTGTATTCTTCACTTCACGACGATGTCAGACTAGACGGACGCGTGCACTTCATCCACCTTCACGCACGAAAGGTTACCAAGTACCGCCAGCGATGTCGATGGAGGAGCACGGCGGAGGAACAATGACAAAATTGCTCCCATCCGCAAAACTCTTGAAGCAAATTTACTGTTGTTTTGCAAGAACGCTCGCTAAAATGTACTTGTTTCATGAGTTTTTACCTGTAATATAACATTTGCTAGAACTCTATTAGCACCTTGGATACTTTAAGCCGGGTCTAGACATGTGTAAAGCCTTATGTAATTTATCCTTTATTGTAACTTGAATTTCTGAATGGCACTAAAAAGTTACTGCAATGCTCTTACCATCGTCCAGGCACATTCATCTGCTATACATTATATTTTTTAAAGAATTGTATTAAAAAGGTCACTCACACAGGCACCGATCCGTGTCAGTGTGAGTCGGGCCTTAATACAGTTTGATAGGAAATCCAAAGCTAATACAATATAGAAGCTATATTAACCCAATATTAATTACTCTGCTTGCCCTATTCTAAAATCTGAAATGATTTTGTTCTTAATCATAAATGGCTTCGCCACAGACAAACAATACACATTTAACTAATGTAAAGTGAAAATGGAACTAAATCTACAACTATAAATCTTTTCAATATACTCGGCTGTTGAATGTCTTTCAACTTGTATGTGGCTTATAATATAATATTTGAAGCATCGCAATCACTTTGAATTTATAATTTTAAGTATATAATTAATAATCACTTTGGATGTTTCTAAAACTATAAATGAGTACCAAAGTGTAAATTTCGCCTTGAAAAAAGATTAGCGTTTCGGAATACGAGTATTATATGGACCAAGAAATGTGATGCTTTTCGTAATTTATAATTAGGCGAAATTCTCGGACGGCTCAGCCACTCAGCGTTTTAATTAGGAGTATTTAGGTGATTCCGGAGAATTAATTTTATAAATGGGGAAGAGAAACCACTTTGGAACAAATAGGAATACCAACCTTATTTAAATGAATATTATATTATTATGTAAATATAATTTCAGTTGTGAGTTGCCAAAGAAAAATAAGATTTTTAAGGCAATCAGTTAGTAAGCAAATGACTTTCTGGATCTAGTACGAGACTTCTATCCCCTGATGGTGAAATCTACTGATGTACAATCATACTTATTTATGTTACAAGGCTGGCAGAAAAGCATACTTCTGCCTGATGGTAAGCAGCCACCGTAGCCTATAGACCAGAGTTACTTAAACTTATCGTCCCACGTACCCTTGTTTAAGTTCTCAGATGATCGCGAACCCCTAGCTCCAAATTAAAACAAAATCTTACTGTAGAAGAAAATATGGTTTTTTATTTCAATTATAGTTAACAAACACAGTGAGTGCCACAAAGGACCCCTGCTATAGACGCTTGCACCACTGACGTGCCAATCACGCGCTGACAACCCCCCTACCGCATTAAACTCTGGCAACCTTACTCACCAACAGAAACACAACACCACAAAAATGTACTGTTATATGCCTGTGGTCTTCTGTAAGGTAGAGGTACTACCCCAGTTCAGGCTGCTCCAAATTTGAGCACTAAACAGAGGTACTATCGCCAATGTTAATTAAGTTGGTTAAATATAAAATTATAAATAAACGCTTTACTATAACAATCGAGTGAAACGCCATTTAAATATTCAAGTTGATATAAAACTCAGGTCCCTCTCGGTCACGGATGGAGTGCCCCTTCTCTTAATACGGTTCCCCAAAATAGTGATAGGTTGCCAGCATGATGCCGACAAGACAATTAAAGAGGTACACCACATCCAAAAGAAACTACTAACCTTTAATTATCCAACAAACAAAAGGCAACAACCACCAACACAATCATGTTACACTCGAAATTATTTAGCAGTTCGCGTTGCAAAAATCTGCCAAACGTAAATAAATTCACAGACCACAATTTGTTTATCTACAGAATATTTTATTAATGTGATGTGGCAAAGAAGATTCTTCTCAATATCCATGCATTAATGTTTTCTTTTGTTTCAGGTTATACGAATGCTCTTCGTCATTATATTAGAATTCTTCATTTGTTGGGCTCCTCTTCATGTTATCAATACTGTGAGTATAAAATGTAATGAACGCACAATCTTTAAACGTATAATAATAATCGTTTATTTCTTACCATAAACGTATGTTTTTACTCTAATCTTTGTTGCATTTAAAAATAAATTCACGTACCTTTCACGTTTATAAGCACATTACAAATTATTATGATAAATAAGCATTTATTTAAATGATATTAATTTATCGTTTTAAAAATGTCTACAACTCCTCCTCTGCGGTCTTCGGATTCCCATTAGAACTAGAATATAAGAGTAGCTTAGCACTAGTACTATGTCATATCAACGCCAGAGCTTTTGCAATAATAGTTACCACAATTTTATATGAATGATTATTATGACATAGTACTAAAGTGTTTATCTACTTCTGATGATGACGGTAAAAATGTTCTATCGTATTAGTATACTAAAGTTGGATATTTATTAATAGATATTTTATTATTAAAAAGTTCGGCCATAAATATCGCCAACTTTGTCGTTAGGTATATTACGCAAATCCACCAAGAGATACATACACAAATTTGTGCCGAATAAAAATTGAATAAAATTACTTTGATATAGTATTAAGTTCTGTCTAAAGTCTTGTTTGATATCATCAGTGTCTTGCTAGTTGTTGTCCTCTTCAAATTATATTACGATGGTATCATTTCTGAAATCTCATTTATTTAATATTCAAACCCTGTTAGTCTTGTTGTGTATACATGAGTACTCTTTAATGAAACTCGTCGAAAACAAAACCAACATGTTAACATAAAAGCATTAGCATAATTACTTTGTCATTTATATATGAATACGTAGTGTACAAGCTTTAACAACTTCACGAGATTTCCAAAGTTGATAAAAACTAATTCATTTATCCATTTTCAATTCCTATTATACAATAAAAAAGGTCAAACATCAATTACTTAAAAAAATAAAACAGTACATTATTGGCATGTTTACATACACTGATGCTGGGGCCGCACTTGCGCCTATCGTCACGAAGCTTCGTGCTAGGACACGATACACGCAGATGTGACCGGCCGTTATCGGCTATCGTCACGAATATTCGGGCTGCTTGTGCGTTATCGGCCGGGAGGCGGTACGTCAGGGTTTTAGCGCGCTAACCTATCGCGCTGCGTGGTCAGACATGCGTTGTTCATTTCGAAGGTTGTTCTCCATTAGTTCAGACGCGTACGGGTGACTAAGTATACGATACAGAGGCTTTAGACAACATGCATTTCGACAATCGCTCTCGCTATCGCTAAGTAAAAAAATGTCTGGGATTGACATAAGCAATCGATCACTTTTCGATTGCTTATGTCAATCCCATACATTTTTTTACTTAGCGATAGCGAGAGCGATTGTCGAAATGCGTGTTGTCTAAAGCCTCAGCTGAGTTATTTTTTATAATAAATGCATTACGTAATTATTAGCACACAATTTAGAAGTAAAGAAAGTGACTATGCATAGTTAAACGCAAAGAAGGATAATAATACTACACAATTTACACGTCTGGAAATTATATCGGCCATCTTGGATTATTGCACGATAGTTCGTGCAAATAAAGAAATGCCACATGCATTATCGCGATAACTTTGCTCGGGCCGCACTTGCGTGTATCGTACGAAGTATCGCCACGCATTACTTCGGGACGATAGGCGCAAGTGCGGCCCCAGCATTATGAATGTCGAAAGATGTCAGCTGGTATCTATTCATATTACTTATTAGTCAAAATAAAATAAAAATAAATTTTCAATCCGTCACTGGATACTAGATAGTTATGTCAAAACTACTATGAGAATATGTGTAGCTTTGTAAAACAGATCATCATCAACAGCTCATGTAATGTCCCCATGGAGGGGCTCGAGCCTACCCCACATTAGGGGCGATTAGGCCTTAGTCAACCACGCTGGCCAAGTGCGGGTTGGTCGACTTCACACACAGCCTAAGAATTTCTTCATAGGTATGAGCAGGTTTCCTCATAATGTTTTCCTTCATCGTAAAAGCGTCGATTAAACGTACCTGTTTCGTCCGTAATTTAATAATAAAATTAATTATAAAATTGAAGAGGAAAAAATAAAACTACGAGGTTTGAACGACACACGTCAAAGACAATTATATTTTTCGATCAACTCATAAAAGAGTTTCTATGAACTCGCAACAGTATCTACATATGAATTCAAAATTTGAAAAGACATTGGTACGTGGCGGGATGCGAGCCGGTGCCTCCCGGGTGGGAGACAACGCTCTTACGCACTACGCCATCGACGCTTTTTTAAAGACAAAATTACTACTTTTAATTAGGTACTAGGTGGTAGTTCTGTCTATGTAGGGTCGTCTGGGTAGGTACTACTGCCTTTTCTATATCAGCCGTAAAACAGTTTGCTGTATTTCGGATTGAAGGGAAAGGCAGCCAGTGTAATTACTGGGCGTGAAAGGCGTTTCATCTTAGGCCTCAGGATGACAGCGCACCTGCAATGCCATGTGATTTTTCCCTTGTTATTTCCTCCAATTCTTTCTGTTTTCCTTGTGCAGGTACTTAGAGGCGAAGATATGCGCTTACCACTAACTGGGTCGTTAGATTTTTGTCATCTAGTTGTTTAAAAAAGATAGCACAACGAAATAAGGTATCTAATTTATTTACTAAAATTCAGGCTTCGCGTTTTTCTACCTTCATGAAGAAGCGAAAGCGACAGGCGAGACTTTACTGATACCACAGATAATATTAGCTGATTATCAAAGGCCTTAGCGAGTATTGTGTGTATGTTACACGGACTTACAAATATGGTATTCATGCAGCAATACAGTTTAATATTTTAGCGTATTTAAATTTTTGTTCCATTTCAATTCTGGTCTCGCACATCTTGGCCCATGTTGACCTTCGACCAAATATATGCGGAACTTTATACTGTAAATTATGCAATACCAATTCTCGCCTAACTCTACCCATGTAAGGCGCGCCCCGCCGGATTGAAACTATCTTTAGGCAGCTAAATTATCTGGTCTTAGTTTTTATTGGTATCATGTGACACCAATCGGGCTCAAGATTTGAAATATGCGGCGTCGGAGTTTCCCGGTCATGTCATTCCTATCCAATAGTACATTATTGCAAAGGCCGCGAAGTAGGCAATTGCCATTTCGGCCGAGGCATATATAGTGCTTTTCTCAAAAGAATGCAGGGAAATAAAACATACTTTACATTATATTATATAATATATATCATCTGGGGCTTTAATTAAAAATTGCTTTATGTTTTTGCCTTTGAATCCAGTCAATTGTCGTGTAAATCTGGTGAAGTACAATCAATCTCCATTTCACTCTCTGAACCGTCGAAACTCATTTTAATTATTAAATTTATAAATATATTATGTAGGTATGTAAATAATAAATCAAGGCGAATTTTCAGCTTTGCCGCCAATTTTCTATTTATCACCAGTGCCGAAAGACAAACGCATGTATGTTATACAACCACGTGAACGCAATTTGTTCTAAGCAAAGAGACTTTAGTATGCCAAGATTGATAAAAGAGATCCAATGAAAGAGTATTTAATAACTCTAGCACGCCTTTTCATACAACATTGCTGGAGCGTTGTAATGTTCCAAATTCATAAAAACGCTCCAGCAATGGATTTTGTTTTCTTTGTCCGTAAATTCGATACTTTGCGTGTTCTTTTTTCTAAAATAATGACAATATTTCCACGCATGTTTGAGAAAAATACATTATGTGCATTCTCACAGAAATACAATCGACGATAGGTACAATAATTGGTGCTATACTTTAAAACTCTTATTTAATTAAAATAAGAATCGCTACTTATTTACAAAACTTTGTTCCAGATTTATTTGTTCTACCCAGAAGAATTATACCAATACATTGGTTCCAAAGGCGTAGTGCTCCTGCAATTGCTGGCTTACTGCTCCTCCTGCTGCAATCCTATTACGTACTGCTTTATGAATCGCAAGTTTAGACAGGCGTTCATCACACTCTTCAAAGCATGTCGGCTGTTCAGGTATGTTTTTAACAATATCACATTAAATACTAATTGATTTCTTTCTTTGATTGATTTTAAGTATTCGCGTATCGATGTACGAAGATTTATTGATGATATTTTTTTTGAACTTTAAAGAACTAGCACTCAGCCCGCGAACTATGTCATAGCCATATTTAGTCAACATGATTAGCCTTTATTACTCAGTCCAATAGTTGTTGAACTTATTGATGACAAACACTAATGTTTTCATTTTATGATTATGATATCCGTAGAGATTAAGACGAGTTTTGTTATAGCCATTCAGATATTTGAGTTCATGATTCATGCGAGGTTTCGTAATAAAATTACAGAGTACTATAGATGTATGAGATTTTTTCTCATCCATATTTCATTGCGAAACTGAGACCAATGATATGTCTAGAGACGTGGTTGTATTAAATTCATATTTCCCTTCTATATAATAAAAGAAACGACAGCTACCAACCTACTTCTTGATGTATTTTATGAAACACATTAAAGGCAAATATAAATTGTACAATTCGAGAAATTTTGCCCTATACATATAGAAACTTGCCAATACACCATCCACCCACACCAATTTATTTGTTTAGGTATTTGTTTGAGTGAAAATCCTTGAGTAGCGATTCGACATCCAATAAAGGGACGAGCATTGGGAATAAAATTATGAAGGACTCACCACATTTCGTTATCTAAAAGTGAAAAAAGACAAAAGTTGAGAAAAAGAGAGAGGAGACAATACGATACTTTCAAAAGACCTGTTCTAACAGTTTTACTTGTCATTCTAAAGAAAATATGTCTTCATATTATTTAAATGAGTAATTTTTGCGTTTTGCTTTTATTTTATATTTGTTCTGTAAGTGTCAAGACTAGTTAAATGTTACTTTCTTAAAAAGCTCCAATGAGAGTGAGTTACAGTTAATTTATGTTCAACAACTACATACTTAAAGAAAATTATCGGATGAGTGATCCGAGTGATTGCTTTTTGATACTTGAACTTGACATATCAAGCAATTCTTTTAAAAATGTGTTTAAAAAAGAGTAATCATTTGAATGTAAGAAATATAAATACAATGTTAGATGAGAAAACAACGGCAATTGATACTGCGTATATTTTAAATCTTTAAAATTATTGGATTAGGTAGTTACTCAATATTCACTAGTCTCCAGTGAATTTATTGTTTTGTTTTTTTGTCTTTTAACCTTCTTCAAAGACTGTCCTCTGTTGTTGAAGAAACTTCAACGCATGGGAATATCCGTTAAACACGTTGGTATTGAACAATTTATACAAACATTATTTTGAAGAGGAATAATTTCCCACGAGGGGTAACATGATACTTTCTTTACCTTTATTCGAATCTTTGTTGATCGAAAACAAAGTTGTAAATGTCATATTGACCGTTTAACTTTACTTTTATTTTAGCTTTGTAATAAACAAATTTTTCAATAGTTGATTGATGTTTTAAAAATGATTGTTCGGTGATTTAAAAATTAAACGGCAACTTTAAAATCTATTTTTTAATGAAAGAAACATAATTGAACCATAAGTAATCTATTGATGTACAGTAGAATACATATTTATTGATTTTCAATTTCATGGACAGCGAGCAATAATTGCTTTATGAATTTCCTTATTTTTACTTTACGATTTTGACGGATTTAAACGTTTTGGATCTCCCTGAGTCCAAAAATATTTTTTTTGGAACTATGTCTGTATGTATAAATAATAATACTAGAAAAAATATGTTTAAATAACATCAAAATATAAGGTTTCTATCAACTTTTGAGGCGTCGATCACGAAAGTTAAGCAACCAAGTGCGTGGTCGGTACTCGGATGGGTGACCAAAATTTAACATGCATGTATGACATCAAAATATAAGGTTTCTATCAACTTTTGAGTCGTTTCCGGTGTACGAGAAAGACAAGGGGAGACCATTCCCGATTTTTTTTAATAACAAGGTCAAGCAAATGACTATTCCATCCAGAAGAAGAGTTCAAATGCGAAGATAGTTAGTGCGAGGGATAATCTGCCGCGCTAGCCACCCTCGACTTGCCGACTTGCAAGGTGCTTCTTCACACCTTTTTTGGATGACCCAGATACGCAGCCGCCACTCGAGGCTCTTTCCGCCCCAACGGCTGTCAGTTTTCCTCGCAATGTGCCCTGCCCACTACCATTTATGGCTCACAATTCTTTGGGCTCTTATCATATGGATCTCATCATTTCTGATATGATCACGCAGAGAAACTCCAAACCTAGCCCTCTCCATTGCCCTTAGAGCAACGTTAAGCCTTCTTAATATAAGGCCCATTGTAAGTGGCCACAATTCGGTTCCGAAGGTCATCATTGGCAACACATACATTATTTGGCTGTGAGAATACTTATAGGTTTCAAGAAATAGTTCTCTCTTTATTGTCGTGTGATAGATAATGTTTAGTTCGGCCCATCGGCCGACTATAATATTTGCTGACTACCCGACAAATCGGTTTTCAAATTGCCGACTAATCGGCACTGCCGATCATTCATATATCTGCTTGTCGTTTTTAACATTAAAAATCTGATTTAATAAATAGGTTCTGACTTACCATTTTCATATTGTTTTGTTACTCAATTAATACTTACCAATCTTACCATTGAAAGTCATTTGGTTATGTATGTGGCATATTTCGTTGATTAATGATTAGCTTAATTACTGACTGATTAAAAGGTTCCTATAATGTAAAGACTGTAACTTTAGTTACCTACTCTAAGTAATGTTTAGAAATTATAAGAACTAGTACAAATTATTAGTTTTATTTAGTTTGATATGCGCCGATTATAATCGGCATATATTGGCAAATAGTCGCAGACTAGTGGCCGACTACCAGCTATGCCGAATAGTCCGCTTATCTGACTAGTCTGCGACTAGTAGTCGGCCCATCTCTAATAATGTTATTTCTTGTAAATGCAAAATATAAAAGAGTTGCCATCAATTCTTGTTCGCCTTGGAATGGTAGCTACAATTTGTTGGTAACAACATGAGCCTCAACCATTAAATGCCTTTTTGGCGTTTTCTCCGTAACACCGTCAAGTATTTTTTGATAGGAAAATTTTATTTGGATGCATCTAACAAATCAATTTTAGCCTAAGTATTTTTAACTACACCACTTGTTAAATAATGTTGTTACGATGAATTCGTCTATTTATACATACAGAAATTTTCTTAAAAATAACCAAAGTTTTTGATAAATATGCTTAAATCTAAAACTCCAATAGAAGTATAAGAATCCATTTCATCTCCTCAATAGAAATTAAACCTCTATCTGAAAGCCCTTACTATATCCATTTCAAAAGGAAATTTCCAAATGACCCTTTAGAGACATAAATAATTTATATTAAATAGGTTAAACAGTTGAATGTTTGAAATATTTATTTAAGAGAGCTTGAGCACTAAGGGCTCAAGCTTAAAATTTTAACAATCACTAAACTTCGTGACATCTTAAAATAAACTAAAACTAAACTGGATTATTATAAATATCCAAATATCAATTCCAAGCTCATTCATCTCACAAATACTCTAAATACCCTATATTAAAACACGAGTACCTGCATATTCTTATGTTAATTGTTATATTTCGAGTCGTCCATGAGTCCTTCGTCAACAACTGCCCAGACTCGAATACCCTATTTCTTCATATAGATGTGCAAACAATAGAAGCACATATTATATACAAAAGTGGGAGGTTATGAACGATTTTCATTAAAATAGTATTTCTCTTGCCACAAATTTACATGAGTGAACCACGAATAATCTTCGTTAAGCTGAGCTACTTCGTGTCTGTTTAAATATAGAATGTGCTATAATGCCCAATTAGTTTGGAATTAAGATAAGAGCCGCCTTAATAGACGGCCAATATTCTATTAATATCAAAAAAGCATTATCATTTATGCCCGCAATGTGGGCAGGGTTTAACAGAAGCTTTATTTTTAGCACTAACTGAAAGCGACTTTAAGGTTGCGACCCTGATCATGAATTTAACAAAATGTATAAAGATTTTTCTTAACTATAATTTATTTAAAATCATTGTGGCTCCTTTAAATTGATTCAGGTCATGTTGAGAGATTAATAATAAGAATAATCGTTTATTAAACCGACATATACTAAATATACTAATAACTTACATTCTTCACAATAACGTAGCTTACCATTATTTTTAACGCACATTTATAATCTAATAACATTGATAAGTACATAGCTATGCAATGTATGTAAAGCAGATCAGGTAACTACCTACACAACTGAACAGCTCCAGTCAATACTAAAAAGTAAGCAATTTTTTTACCTAGATATAAAAAATCAAAGCCTAAGTAATTCAATTGATATTCAACTTTACATTTATCGATAAATAATTTATAGGTCATTATACGATTTCACCATTCTAACGGAATCGTAGATATATCAGAGGTAGCAGGCAGAGACAGAAGCTATGGCAGTGAAGGGGGTGTCGACTGCCGAAGCATTTAAAGGAGGCGTCCCTAAACCTACACCTTGCGGTCATAAGTTCATGACACCACCTCTGGCTCCTCTCTCTGCCCGCCACTATGGAATGCTAAGAGATAAATAATTTTTTGATTTGAATTTGAAACTCTGTGACAATTTTTCCGTTGGTTTGAACGAAAACGTCAATGCGGGGGAAGAGATAATAATGAGAACAATGCTTAGAAGCAAACGCCTTCGCTATTGAGCAAAATTTCAATGTATTCTCTGAAATTTTGCTCAATAGCGAAGGCGAAGGAATATTTTTTATAGTTACTTATTTGTTTTTCTTGATTCCAATCGCGCTCTCACGCTTCGTCTTTTCGATATGTGGACCAAGAATATTTTCGATGTATTTGCATATAATATTGACTTAGTTTTTTTAAGATTCCGTATCATGTCAGTAAAAAAGAGCAAATGAAGGATCCTTAGTTATTTATGTTTGGAAAATTTATCAAACCGCATAAACTCCCCAAGTGCTTAACTAGAATTCACCTCGCGGTAATTTCTGTTCAAACATTGAGTTCAGAGAGGCCTATTTTCTGTAGCATATGAGAGTAAGTTTGTTAATACTCCTGATTTAATTATTAGGTAAATGTTCTGTTTCAAATTAAATAATACCCACATTATTTTTAGCCATTTTCTCATTGGGAACAATTCTATTACGTTACTTACTTATTTGCTACGAACTCATAGGTACATGTATGTCAAGTACTGATCATCTGTAATAACTAGAGAGTGTCATCCCGTGACCACGAACGCTGAAAAGTGTTACGAAACGTCGGGCAATAATAACATCATGTAAAATCTAATTACACGCGAGTTAAATCCGTAAAAGTTGTTTTATTTATAATGTGTAGTGCTCGCGCAAATCTAAGAGAACAACAAGAGATTAGCTAGAGGGAGATATAGGTATCTACCAATCCGCATTGGGCAAGCGTGGTGGACTACTAAACCTCCTTCGATGACAAGCAGTGGAATTGTGTCCAAGCAGTGGGTCGAATTATAAAGGCTGTTATGATGATGATGAATAACTAGAGATGGGCCGATTGGGAAAGCCGACTATTCGGCATCGTTTGTAGTCGGTGACTATCCAATAAAATATGCAGATTATATTCGGCGCATAACAAATGAAATATACCAAATAATTTGTACTTGCTTATAAGTTCTAAAATCTTGTCGTTATTACAATTCATGGTCGAAAATTAATTTAAACTAATACGTCCGCTGGGTACGATGTCTGTGTGCCGACTGAAGACTACGAAGTGTGGCCACGCAGGCGAAGTTGATCGCGATAAAAACACTTTAATGTGCGCCAGTTTACCGACAACGGTGCTATGTACTTGCGACTTCGCACAAAGTGCCGAAGTATTCGCGATTACTTGGCTACATACATCGCGATAACGCTAATATTCACGTTATTGCGATGTATGTGACCGTAGCATGTGGGCCGACTGAAGATCATGACATGTGTCCACGCTAGAATACCTTATAATTTTTATTAATATCGTTTTGAACATGAAAAGAAACTTTTTCTCCGAAGCACTTTGAACAGCACGTAATAAGTACTGTGTTAAAACTCGTAATCATGTAAGTCACTCGGTCGTAACTAGTCCGGATTTACAAACCCGTTTTTGCGGATTGCATAAAAATATTTCAGCAGAAGCAGTTGGAACCTGTGGTACGGTCTGTGAATGTTATGTTTTAATTATTATTTTGACTACAGCCCCCTGAGATTAGGATGGAATATAGGAAATGATGATGAGTACATTCGAGGTAGCTTGAAACCAGCTCCAATGTCAGAAAGGTTGAGAGTAAAGATTGGCATTATGGTACATTTGATTAGAAGAAATTATGAGCATGTTACAAAGAAAAAATGACGGCCGAAGAAAAGATAGATAGTCTGTGTTAAATACGTGAAATGGAAAAAAGGTGTTAATATTGAGATGACGGCTGTTCGAAAAGATGGATGAAGTAATTACGCATCATTAAACCGACTTCAAATAAAATTAGGAACAGGGCAGCCAAATGATGATAGTAGATGTTGAATGCAACATCAAATCCTGAAAATGACTTCTTATAGATTTAGAGACAATTTAAGAGCTTACTAAAATGCGCCGATTCCAATTCTTACCACGACGTGACCCAATTTTCATGTATGACGCGACCCTTCCGGCTCAAACACCCTTGTTACTCTTATCTTAGAAAGGTGTCTTCTCTTGAAGTGATCGGAGACTAACAATCCACTAAGAATCTCTTTATAGGCTAGAGAACCCCTCAAGGTTCTCATTTTCTAAAAACAAAGATGACAGTAAATTCCATCTGCGGCAAACAGTGTAATAGACAGTCAAAAAAACGCATCACGCGAGACGCGGTTCTCGTCATGCATTAAACCAGGTTCCATCAAAGTGAGCGTTTCAGGATGATATTGTTATACTCCATGTACAGTACATAACTGAATGTTCCACCGATAAATCCATAGTCAGTTCTGTAAGTGTGAATAATTGAATGGAGACAAATTGTTGCTAGTTATCTAGTTGGTGAGTTGTAACACAGATTTCTCTTCCGAAACTTATTACAAGCACGAGTCTCTGATACATTCTTCACCTAAATTCTAAGGGCTAATATAATATTATATTATAAATATTTGTGAATTTGCTGGGAGATTAACGGTTTGTTTTTATGAGCAAGCATATTCTCATAATTGGCATTACGTAATACTGACTATGGACTTTTCCGTGAACCGTTTATCAGTAATTCGATAAATCTTGATTAGCGGATGGAATATTTATTTTCCCAAAATCTGCCTTCTTCTTGTATCAAGAACATTAAATGACATTTAGTATTACAGGGGATGCTTTCCTGCGAAGTCCGAGTGTGGGAAGCAAGCGACTCCACCTCCTTCCAGTCAAGACGTTACAGCTTGTATAGTGAGGGGCAGCCAGACTGGACGCACAGGTAATTGTAGACGCATAAGTTCAGCTAGCTTTGTTTATAGTGACAATTGTGAACCGAAACTGTTTGAGGGCCATAAAGGCGCTCAAACAGTTTCGGAGATGAGAAAGTTGTCCAAAAAGAAATATAATCGAGAAGTAGCCTTATTAGTTGATAATGTTAAGGAACTATGTCTTACATGCTTAGGAACATAACTTTGTGCCTTAGATATGATGCTATCGATTGGTATTCCTGAGGATAAGTTTCCAGGGATTGGCTTAAAAATGTGATCAGTGTGATTGGTGATGAAGCATTTTTTAAGTTTGCTTGGCTGCCTGACACCACCATGTTAACTAAGTCTGCCATCACAATAACAATTACAAGGTGGTAACATTATATATTTGGTCTAAGAATGTATACTAATATTACATACGAAGATGCTTTAAAGTATAGATGCGTGGCTCACGCACGAGAATGACAACGAAAAAGTCAGGCAATTGCCGGATTTATATTCAGATGGGACCGCTTTCGCGTTTCGGCTGGTCGACTGCACTTCATTGCAACGCTTTAAGTTATCGATCAAAAAAATGCCTTCCTGTGTTTTTTAGTAGTGTACAAATTACATTACCACTGTTATGCTGGGGCCGCACTTGCGCCTATCGTCACGAAGCTTCGTGCTAGGACACGATACAGGCAGATGTGACCGGCCGTTATCGGCTATCGTCACGAATATTCGGGTTGCTTGTGCGTTATCGGCCGGGAAGCGGTACGTCAGGGTTTTAGCGCGCTAACCTATCGCGCTGCGTGGTCAGACATGCGTTGTTCATTTCAAAGGTTGTTCTCCATTAGTTTAGACGCGTACGGGTGCCTAAGTATACGATACAGCTGAGTTATTTTTTTATAATAAATGCATTACGTAATTATTAGCACACAATTTAGAAGTAAAGAAAGTGATTATGCATAGTTAAACGCAAAGAAGGATAATAATACTACGCAATTTACACGTCTGGAAATGATTTCGGCCATCTTGGATTATTGCACGATAGTTCGTGCAAATAAAGAAATGCCACATGCTTTATCGCGATAACTTTGCTCGGGCCGCACTTGCGTGTATCGTACGAAGTATGGCCACGCATTACTTCGGGACGATAGGCGCAAGTGCGGCCCCAGCATTAGAGACAAGAAAATGTGTCATTTCATTCGAAAGTTACATATTTTTATTAAAATAAATTAAAGTTATTTAATTTGACATTAGTTGACAAAAAGTGCGCGAACATCCTCTGTTATCGGTATTGGTGCGCACTTGCGCCAATGAGCGCTAAGCAGCAATCGATACGTAACTCATGAGGTATATAATATTTTTTCTTTCTAATAACAGGTTTGCCTAATCATTTGTCACTTTCTTTTCACGAAGTATCTAAATAAATAACAGTACGTAGTGTAGATATATTAGGACTACGTGCGCTACTTTAAAATATAATTATGTTCGTGTATAACCTGTAAGTATATATTTTTTACGGCATTAATTCCATACTTATAAAAAAAGAACAAGAAAAAATATTTTTTTCACAACGTTCAATAATTTCACAACCACCACACGTGCCTACTTATTTGCAAAAATCACAATTTTAAAAAACACCATAAATTACCATACGAGATAATGTGAAATGGACAGCTGACGATCAATCAATAACACTAAGCAATAAAACCTTAATAAATTAGGTAATCTATGAATAGACCTTTCTTTGAATTGTCGAAGGCATTCTCGCTGATTATAGTCATAAACAATTCAAGCACAAAATCTAAGCCCAAAATATTCCTCTGAGCACAAAATAAACTACCTACTGGGAATTCCCACAAGACAGAATAGACGGCGTTGCCAGCAGTTGCTACAAATATCACTCAAAGAATGGGGATTCCCCGAATTCATCACAGAATAAGTAATGAAAAATTTCATGCTCTTTTCAATCGGTTTGAATTTGTAGTTACAATAAAAATATGAAATGGTTTCAATTTTTTTATTATTTATTGTGAAATGTTGCTGCCCCCTAAAAAGTGCCCCTGCCCCCACTACGCTACGCCACTGACCAGATCGTCGGTTTCGTGGGGACCACTCGAGGACTTTTTGCACTAGCAGCCGTCAGCTCTCTTCGCAATGTCCACAGCCGCTTAAGACTCGCAATTCTTTGGGGAATGTTAGTGAACTTAGTTTTCTTGTGGATCTCGTCATTTCTGAAATTATCTTGATCACGCAGAGAGTCTCACCTTCCCCCTTCGTAGAATAATAACGGAATAGTTTAGTTTTCAGTCAAACTCGTGAGCGTAGACTTTAATTTGACCTTTAAAAATAAGTCATTTCCTCATAATAAAGTTTATTGGAAACGGCTATAAAAAATACCCAATAAATAACACCAAAGGAATACTCTTATTTTAATAATTCCTATGCCATAAATTAGACTTTGAGGGCGTCTTTGTGTTGACAAATTATACAGAATTACAGAATATTTATGCTTCGTGTCGTTTCAATGTTGCAATAATGTGTCATACTTTCAGTCAACTGTGAAATAAGTCATCCAGGCTTAGGAGAAAATTGTTCGGTTTCGTTCTGTGTTGACAGACACGGTAGGCTGCAGTCCATTTTCAATCTTAATGTACAATATCTAGTATCTCAAAATCGAGAGCTTTCGATAGCTTTCGGTGGGCTCATGTGTCGTTCACCGATACTTCAATATCTTACAAGCCCTCTATTTTAGGCGATAAACTGCGTCATTGAGAATTCTAAATATAATTATGTAAATACCGCCTTGGCTATTCAAGCTAAAATCGAGACAATTTCTCAATGTATTTGATTAATTTTATCATACCAAGTACGAACACGTTATCAAAAGCATCTGACATAAAGATATCCCACGTGAAATGAGCAAAATGAGGTAAAATAATATTATGATTAATTTATTGATTATGATTTCTTCTTTTTATCGTTTGGTTAAACTGTGATTTTGAGCACATTTCTAAGATTAACCATAAGTTTTTGTGCAGGGTCAAGTGATGAGTAAGCTTTCAACGGCCAATCACCCATGTACTGAACAGTTACGATTAAACCTAGAGTGGGCGCGATTTTCCGAGAAACGCGTGGGGAGCATTTTGCCGCTTTATTTCTAAAGATTTAAGTAAGATATAAATAAGTAATGAAAAATCAAAACAATATCGCTGTTATTTTTAGTAGTTATTGTAAGCATCAAGAGTAGATTTATAAATTAGTATCATGGCATATTAATCATTCACACAATATGGTGACAACTATTGCTGCACAAGCGCTGGCGTACCTATATATGACAATGCTGACTTTTGATGCTGACTGTACTCAAGAGGCAGATATCAAACAAGCCTTGTCACCAACCATGATGAGAACAATTTTTTACCCTCAAAGGGATTGTAAGCTCTGAAATATCTAAAGAAGAGACGCAAAAAGTCTTTGGCCGCCCTTCCGGGCCAACATCGCAAATTACTTAACTCTTTCCGCTTAGTACGTATAGTACCCATAACGACCGAGTCGCTATCGACGTCATATAGTATTTAATAGAATTCTGTGTTACAAATTATGTCAACAGAACACTTTTAGTAAATGTGATTGCATTCGTCGCAATTCTTGCATTCGTAGTAGGGCGAGCAATATATCACTGTCACGGTGGTCCAGCCAGTGTATTCACCAGGTGGGCGAATAGCCTAGTATTTCACTATTTCAGCAAGGATATTGGAAGTACGTTGGAATATTCGTGCATGAGAAAGACGGAATAAAATGAAGCTTTACATTTCATCTCATCTACAGTATGTAGCTCCACAATTAAGCGATGGAATTCAATTCAAAAGCAATTTAGTCTAAGCCTGAGTTAATAACCAGGATGAAACTCACGAAAACCAACAATTTCCTTAATGCTTCCGCCTTACACGTATTTAGTTTTGTACAGTAAATAAAGCTTTAAGTAGCGTTCACAGTCTGCGAACACATATACACATGTGTTCGCAGTTCACAGTGTCTTATTATGGTGCAACATATTTTAGTCGATTTCAAAAAAGAAGGAGGTGGAAAAATTTTATTTTTGCTTTTACAAACGCGTAAATATTAATACTAGAAAAATACACTGAAAAAAATCGACTTGCCTCAGGCGGGACTCGAACCCGCATCTTCCATTCCGCCCGGATTGTGGAAGATGCGGGTTCGAGTCCCGCCTGAGGCAAGTCGATTTTTTTCAGTGCGTTTTTTGCCAACAATTTGTGTTGAGAATCGGAACCCCCGAAGACCACAAAAATAATAAACATTGAATTTTGAAATACACTCGTTGTATTTTGGAATCTGAGCCCCCGAATGTCACAAAATTATACCCATATTTATTTTATTTTAAAAAGGCGCGTACGCCATCTTCGATTCCTAAAATTATAAGATGTGGTCACATGACGAGACACTTATTATAAGATATGCATAATATACGTGATATTTTCATGTATAATTATTTTAAATCTCATCAAAAAAATTATAAAAATTCCAAGAACTTGTATCATAGTAAGGCCCGGACACCACCAAAGCGGAGATGTGCGGACATGTTCGAAGCGGAGACGAGAAGAGATGTTTTTCAACAAAGGTGTATCCACCAAAGCTGAGCGGACATGCGTACTTTTTTATACTATGAGATGGCAAACAAGCTTGCGGCTCACCTAGTGTTAAGTAGTTATCGTCGCCTATATAGGCACTTGCAATATTAAGAGTAAATCACACTGCAAGTGCGTTGCCATCCTGGGGACTAAGATAATATGCCTTCCATGCCTAGTAATTACACTGGCTACCTTTCCCTTCAATCTAAAACACAGCGTACCGCTTCACGGCAGAAATAAGAAAGACGGTGGTGCCTACCTAGACGACGCTACATATGGATCTACCACCTAGTAAAAATTCTACTGACTAGACTGTAGCGGAGATGTGTGCGGTGTTTGTCAAGATTGCAGTTTAGTCCGATCTGACACGAAAGCTCACATCTCTTCTCGTCTCCGCTGCGTTCAGTCGGCCGGCGCTAGCTTGCGAGGCACAGCTAACATCTCCGCTAGCTCGATCGCGCCATACAAATATAATTCATCTCCGCTCGGTGGTATCCATTGAAGCTCAGCGGAGACGAGGTGTGTGAAGGAATTTCTATTGGTTGCTTAAAACACAGCTCCTCTCTTCTCGTCTCGTCTCCGCTTTGGTGGACTCCGGGCCTTAAAGCGCCAAACACACCTTCTCATTTCTAACCAAACGTGCAAACCAACGTTCAGTTGGCATCGACAAAACCGTCCCTAGCCAACTCTAGCATGCAACGATTTATTATTGAAGTTCGATTGCTCGCTATAATATCTTGTATTCCTCCAACGTTTCCTTTAGAACATTTAGCGCCAGACAATTTGCTTTTACGTAACGTTTCTTGGCATTGGTTTAGTTTTGTTAAGAATTTATGCATTGTGTCCCAGATATTGGTTTTGCTGGCAACGTCAATTTAAAGATTTTGTTTTTCATGAGTGCCAAGCAGTTCGCCACAAGTTTTGCGACAGAATTTTTTAGCCACAGAGCGTTGGATCCTTTTTCCGCTAACAAGTGCTACAGCCACTGCACTGTATACAGTCCATAGTGAATTTGTACTATTGAAACCTTTTTTATCTTAAACAGAACGCATTTTATGGATTATATTATTTGAAAATTATATTAAAACTAATAAAATTAAGTTATTGGAATAATAAAGAACACAAATGGAAAATTTGTTTGGTTTACATTTTCGAACATTCTGAGTGTCCAGAGAAAGTATATACGTGGCAGGGTTGCAGCGTATACGGTGCTGTCCGGGCAAAAACAATGAGTGTTTTATTTAAACAAGATTTATTTGAGGTATATTTATTGCATTTAAGAATACTGCAATAAGAATTAAATTACATAAAATAGATACGACTAATATTAAGAAATCGGTTGCGTTGCAACCCACTCTGATCACAAAGCCTTTCACATGTTAGTATCTACAGTTAAGTAATTATTTTAGGACTTAGGAACTAGTAACAAAGCAACAACTTGAGTCTGTAATTGTCCACCGCCTAGCTCTTATCCAGTGAATTTGTGAGTGAAAGAGTGATTAAGGCTTGACTATCATTATCAGAAGCAATTTATTGTTTTGTATAAGGACGGAATACATTTATAGGGCCGGTTTTAACAATGTTATTCAACTTAGAAATACTAAGTGCCTTCTCATTAGATATGCAAAGTAAAGTCACCGGTGTTACTTGGTGCAGATCAAAGCTAAAAATACATACTCTTTTTCTGAGTTGTTTCTCGTGAAAAATTTGTAATAAAAAAACGTGTAAAAGAATACATCTAGGCTAAAGAAGAAGCTTATTTAATTTTCTGACGAAGATTAATTTTTCCGTGAGTTCTGAAACAATTTCTGCGAAACTGTTGTAATAAAACACGCTTCTGTCGACTTACGTCGTAAATGTAAATGATCTTATTATTAAGTATTCTAATAACATATTCCCAAGGAGTGGTTGACGTCTGGTAGGCGACCGTTTGTAATACTTTCCTCAAAATCGCTGCTAGTAACATAGTAGAATTCATACTACGCCAACTCCAAATGAAATTGCATAGGAAAACGGTAAATATACCCACAGATGTAAATAATAGTAGGTCCTTACCAAAGACCATTAACCAAAATCTTTGGTTTAGTACTCAGTGGTCCTTACTTAAGAAATAGCAGAGTTTTTCTGAGAGACTATTTTACCTCTTTTATTAGACTTACTTCAATGTTTTTACAAACCAAACTATCGTTTGCTAAAAAGTTTTGGTTGACAATCGTCAATTTGTAGTAACCCACCTGCTCTTGTGTAAAGTCAAAGTCAAAATTACTTTATTCATTTAGATACAATTTGTACACTTATGATAGTGTTGCATTGCAATTCTATTAAGAACAATATAATATTCTACAATGTTTAGTAAGTACGATTTAAGAATAACTTTAGTATTTCTAACGCTGAAAAAACAATCATGAAATTAACTTTTTTGCAAACTAAATTGATTCATAGTTAATTTGCAGCCTTACATACATTTAGAAATGTCTATTGGTGTCATAGATTTATTATTACTGCTGTTCCATTATCTATGTTTGGTATAATTAGTCATGAATTTAATACGAATTTAAAACAAGTGTCATGGCATTAGTATTACTTTTCATAATCTCGGCAACTCGAACAGGAAATAGGAAACGGCATTGCTATAAAAATATCATGTTCGTTTCTTTATAGCAAGGAAAAATAGCGTTTTCTGTAAATGACTGCTCATAAGTTCATCAGATTTGCTTATCAATAAACTTCTTTTTTGCAACGAAAAAAAATTTACTACTATATACGGTTATGTGGGACTCTCTAGTACCCCAGCATACCCACTTAAGCCGTAGATGCCTCGCTTAGACTGTGAACACTTATCTGTGTTCGCGAGGCAGTCTAACTCGTCCGCAAGCTGTGGCTGGTCTCTCAATCAAAGTTTGCCATTTTTTTTATACTACGAGATGGCAAACAAGCTTGCGGCCCACCTGGTGTTAAATGGTTACAGTCGTTGGTTAACACTGCAAGTGCGTTCATCCTGGGGATATACGTAAATAATATTTTATAAGTAACCTCTGATATACTTATGTAAGTCTAGCTTCATCATAACAGTGTTTACGGAGTTTCTCCCGAGTTATTGTTGTAAAAACACGCGAGGCCATTAATTAAGAATAGAATATAATAGAACAGTGTTTACAATAGGCAGTGGTCCACCACGCTTGCCCAATGCGGATTAGTGGACGGAGTATAAGGTGATCAATACCCCTTTGCTGAATCCATTAGTCGTCTTCTAGGACACCCATTGGAGGATATAGGGTTATGCTGTTTTTCTCTGCCGGCATCACATGCCTGTCTAGGTTGGAACACTCTAATTCATTTGTTCTAATGGCTAGGCCAGCAATTTGTCGACTTGGATGAGTAAAAGCATAAGCCAACTCGTCTACGTGTTAGATCGGACCATCAGGACGAATCGCCCGTAAGCTAACGTATACCTACCTACATATAATTTATTGTAATTACATTTCTGATGCAGTTTTTTGTTTCAGAGTTGGATGGCTTGGAAGGAGAGGATTGTGTTTAGCAGCGGCTCGCAAAGTACTGCCTTGGGAAGCGGCGTCCACCCGGCGTTACCCGCGCCGGTTGTTTTGCGCCCAATTACACAGGTAAGTCAAAATGTTACCAGCTTAAATTCTTTCATTACTTCTTCAAATTGATACACAATGACTGAGTGTAACTGGACTTCATGGTTTCTCATCTCAACTACTAACGGGTGCTTCAGACAGCGCTTACAGCGCTTAGCACTGTGCGAGTTAGCCCTTTGCCCATGGGAGGGAAGGGTTAAGTGGAGCTGAGATCACACAATATAGGAATTCAAACACGAGGACCTATATACCCGTTGCAACTTTTACTTTCGCGCACGTCTGGCACACCTTTCAGCGAACATTTTGAGCAGGAAAAATATATTACATAATAAAAAGTGCTAAACGATACTTTTACATATTGTAGTGTTAGGGTCTCATGAAAAAGCGAAATAAGGTCATAGTAAACAGTTCCTAATTTTATATACCATACACACTATGCCGAGAGCGGCGATTTAGAATCACGGCCCTTGTAAACTTCACCTTATTTCTTTGCGTAGGTAAGTACCTAACATATAGAGCTCATTGTGGTATTGTTTTATTCAATAGTGAAAGAAGTCGGAACAAATAACTATTGTGTATCTGTAAATACGAACTCCGAATGTTTTCTTGAAACTAGTTGACTTTTAACAGCAATTATTTCAAGGTAAAATGTATTAACCTAATTAGCAATCTAATCTACGATTGAGGAAAATATTTTTTTTCATTTCTTTTCCTTATCTTTCTAAAAAATTAATTATCTTACAGAATTTTACATGAAAGGGTAATCTTTCCTTATTCCTTTTTTCATGAGCTCATAATAGCGTTTATTATTGTTCTTATTTTATATTTAAGCATACGAATAATTATTATGATTTATTTCTTTCGTGTCAAATAGTTTATTACCGGTATTATTAGTCCTGTGAACGTGATCAATATTGTGCTGCTATAATAGGTAGGTATGATTAAAATAAAAAGATATTTATTTAATTGGATTTCACTAAGTACTTTTAAATCATCAAAAATCGTACCACTAATTATCCTACAACCCAAAATATATTTATTTAAATGGACTCTAAAGCTTAAAGACGCCATACAATGAAATTTGTTGTTTTTGATTGAATTTTGAGTCTACTGTAATTTCCTATTATGAATTAGGAGTTTTATAAAAGTTTTCGATGTGGTACAATCTAATAAATACAAACATAATATTTCATTGGCACTTATTATATTGTAATTTCGTATGAGTTTCTTACACTTTTTATTATCCACAAGAAGAAAAAAAGTTTCTTTTTTATTCCAATTGATTGGTCACGAAACAGTGATAGGGAAAAAATAACGTTTGGCATTCACCCCGGACTGTCGAGATGATTTTGAGTGTAACATCTGCCTTGTTCGTTGGCTTTAGTTGATTTGTTTACTGAGAAATGTTAATTTTCGGGTTTGGTGGCCTTTTTGTGTAGGCGACAGGCTATGTTCCCCTTTTGGGATTCTGAGCGTGATTATAATGTATGTATATGTAAAACGTTTAATAATAATATATTTTCTACGCTCACACCAATTATCTAGCCCAAATTAAATATCGTTAAGAAATTTTGATATGGAAATACACAAATTTGTTCACGAGTCATGGCTGTTTTTATGTATCTTAAAATAATAAATTACGTGTCACGTTGTTTGTCCGCGATGGACTCCTAAACTGCTTACTGCAGCCATATCGGCTGTAGACGTTGTTATTTGATACTTATAAACTTTTTGTGTAGCGATATTGTGAGAATGACTCAGGATAGTATAAACACGGATGTATAATTTTGTAACATCGTAAGTTAATGTTAAATAACAGCCAGCAAATGTAAGAAATACATAGTTTTATATCTTAATCTTAATATATATAAATTACGTGTCACGTTGTTTGTCCGCGATGGACTCCTAAACTACTTAACCGATTTTAATCAAATTTGTACACCATATGCAGTTTGATCCAACTTGAAAGATAGGATAGTTTTTATCTTGACAATTAGTCCTCATTTTTTTACTGCTAATTCAATGTTATAGGATAGTAGTGTGAATTTACCACAGCAACGCGTGGCCGGGACAGCTAGTTTATTTTTAAAAATATCTATACTGTTATGTAGGTATATTATTTCTTTCCGTTCTCGCTAGGTAACGGATAAATTTAACATACACAATAATGTAAATATTTTTATTTTTACCACACTGCCTTTTTCAAATTAACTGAGTTCTTAACTGTTCTTCCCACAGGTAATAGAGACAGGAGAAGAAGGAAGTCAATTCCTGTATCGCATAACTTGGCCCAGGGCGGGACCGGCGAAGGCAACCACGTCCACACAACCGCTCTATGAGTAGGTGTGTGTACTGAACTTTTATGTGTACTTGTGGGACTTTAAATACAAAGACAAAGTGTAGGTATTTAAGTGGTTAGGTTTAGTCTTAAAGGTAATCAGAGCTGAGTCTACTGTGAGTATACGTGATTTTAAAACAAATTTTCTACTTCAAATGTGCTGACAACGGCAACAACAAACTGTCAAATATCTTCACTAGACTCTAAACTCTATTTTCGTGGAATAATAATGAAAATTTATTGAAGAAATTTGACAAGAGTAGGTAGTATGAGCTGCTGTGGCCTGTAGCTAAGTCGAAAGAGTGTTCAAAGAATTCTTTAATCAATTTATGAAAAATTTTTTTTGCAAAAAAAAATTAGTTGAGGTGCGAGAAACAAACGCGTTATTGAATTAAGTACCCTTTTCAACGAATTATGTAATTCCTAATTCGTTGATCATTTTACTGAAAAACGAAAGAAATTTTTATTTATGTCGTAAGTAAAAATACATAAATAATAATAATGTTAATTTAAGATTGAAGTTCCTTGTTTGTGTGATATTTTGATGCAATTGGAAGTTTTTTTTATAAAAAAGGTCAAGCAAATGACTCCATTCTACCTGATGGTAAGAAGAAGTGGAGTCCAAATACGAAGATAGCTAGTGCGAGACATAAACCGCCGCGCTAGCCACCCTCACCTTGCTGACCTGCAAGGTGCTTCTTCACGCCTCTTTTGAATGACCCAGGATTGTAGGGAGGACGGAACACACATGTGCTGGCAATGAATTCCGTATCTTGATTGTGCGACAAAGAAATGCGTTGCTAAATTTCTTAGTTCGCGTTAGAATGGTAGCCACAGTTTTTCGGTGACAACGTAAACCAACACGCGTGGTCCTTACAACGAAGGAAATATAATTTAAGGAGATATTTATTATAATATTGTAAATTTAGTTTGTTCTTATTAGATGAATTTGAAGCAATGTTTGAAAGTCTATTGCGAACTTCCACGATTGTATGGTTTCGTCGTTGTAACAATTTGGAGAGTAAGCAGAAATAATTAACTTTTACAATGAACAATCTAATTACAATCACGTCGTGAAAAGTGATTGATTACCAACCGACACGAAACGCCGTAGACAGACGCCTCTGTAAATTTATTATTATTTGGAAACCAACATAAATAAAACATATTAAATGAGGTAGTTTAAGATATCAACTTTTATTTATATTAATAAATAATGGACGAAAAACCAAAAATGACTCACAGTAGAAACTTCTCGAAATATAAAAGTGTCGAGCTTTAAATTTAATGTAATAAGGCTTTACGAATAGTCTACCATTGTCGTGTTCCATTGTAATTAATAATAAAGTTTCAATTTGCTTAAAATTTCTTATCAACGTTGTAAGTTACATTGGATTACGTGCCTTATTTCAAATCATCTAATCAGTTCATTCCATTGACCACAACGGTCGTCTTATGGGCATCTGATGTAACACATATAAGAATACTCTGTTTGTCGATTAGTGCTATTTTATTCAACTAAGAATGGTATTTTATTAAAATTAAAATGTTTTCTTCGCTTTTGAAAATGATTATGGTACTGATAGTAAGGAGGACCATACAATTGTAAAGTAATTTTTATATCTTTAACTGTTGTGGTAAACGTAAAAGTGAAACATCGATTTTAAATCTTAGCCTGCTCCTTGTTAATTAATAAAATGTAGCTAGTTGTAACTCAATTAAGGCTGCTATTTGAAAATACGCGAAAATTGTGTTTATTTTTTTAAGAATAAATTAATGTATTCACAAGTTGCTCTAAGATACGTTTTCTTAATGTATTGTTCAAAATTAATTGTGTACATTCAATGGCTGTTTGAAACGAAACCAGAAAATAGGTGCCAAATCCTCCAAACATTTTTAAAAACGCTGCAAAGTTTTCTAGAATAAAGGCGGCTATACCTAAAAGGTCCTACAAATTTTAAAATTTTACGCGAGTAACTATTATATATCAGCCTGTACTGGAAATATCTCTGGTTCAACACACTGACAATTTGACTCTGCACCTCTGTTGCAACGCGCGTTAACTGCCTAGTACCTAGTGGGATAATAGCACAATATAGAAAACGAAACAGTACTTTGAATCGGTGCACGCACACATACAAACGTTGTTTACTGGGCCGCTAAGCATGCTCTGAACGGCAATGCCGGCAAAAACGGCTGTGTAAACGACGTTTGTATGTATGCGTGCGCGCCGATTCGTCACTATATATGGAGTCAAAGTACTGTCTCGTTCTCTATATTGTGATAAACGACTGAGCACTTGCACTTACTACAACAAATCACTTAAAGACCCATTCAATTTTAATAATGTTCAGTCCTATAAAAAAGAATTAAGAAATGTATGTACTTGGTGAGCTAATTGTTTAAACAATTAAGTAGATTTAACATTTTAATTAAGTATTTAGTTTTAAAAACATAAACTTATGTGTATTTTTGATTGTACCTAATTGAACTTGCAGTTTTTTTGTTATTCTTACCTATTTTTGTATAATGTTTTGAATTGTTTTGTGTTTAGTGTTCTTTAATTTAATACAAATCAATTCGATTCCTAATAACAACAATCATTATTTTATTTTATTTTGTATTTTAATGGTAATGTATTTTCAATTGTATTGTGTATTATTATTGTATTTTTTTTAATAACTGATACGTGTGTGAAAATTATTGGAGTCAACTTTGCTGATTTGTGTGTTATATTTTGTATTTTATATAATGTAATATTCAATTGTTTGTTTCCTAAATAAATAAATAAACTGCATACTGTAATATTGATACCAACCAAGTAAACCTAGCATAACGACAAAATAGCGCTCAATCATTGGGTATTGCTTAAATTTTATGTGAATACTTACTAGACATATTCAATTTGAGTTTTTGACTTTGCAGGAAAGCAAATTATTTATAGTATTTTCTTTGTCTCAAGTTTAAATATATTTACATTCATATTCTATACATTCAGTAATAAATTTCATCAAATGACTACTGAATGTGTAGGAGAAAATGGACCTTATTAGACATTTATTTGACTTAAAAATGTAATTACTCCATCTCTGCGTATGGATCATCATCATCATCAACACCTCAAATAATGTCCCCACCGAGAGGCTCGAGCCTCGAACATTAGGGGCGATTAGGCCTTAGTCAACCACACTGGCCAAGAGCGGGTTGGTCGACTTCACACACAACCTAAGAATTTCTTCATATTATGTGTGTGCAGGTTTCCTCGCGATGTTTTCCTTCACCGTAAAAGCGTCGATTAAACGTAGATATGAATTTAAAATTTGAATACACATTGGTACGTGGCGGGGATCGAACCAGTGCCTCCCGGGTGGGAGACAACGTCCTTACGCACTACACACGATCTGTTGCGTTAAATTGATAAACGAAGAAGCACATTATGCAAATCTCAAGTTGTTATGTATTGTAATCTAATTGACAAGGACGGGTATCGAAAGATATCATCGGAATTACAGATTTCCATATACCCTCCAATTTAAAGGAAGTTAACTCAATTGTCAAGTTTTGAGTCAACGTTAACTTGGCAGTGTTCTAGTTCATTAGAGACTTGTTTAGCCCAAGGGGCAAACGTTTCGGACAACACCAAGAAAATAAGATGAAAGAGTATAGTCTTCCGAATATCATGAGACAATACTATAACTTTAAAATCCATGCATTTTAACAAAAACAGCTTTTTATTCTGGTTTAAAAAGTCGTGATCCAAACATGTGACATGCGATTTAAAAAAGGAACACGTATCAGTAGTGACCAAGTAGTGACTAATGTAGTGACAGCTGATCTCTTTGTCTTGTCAAAATATTTTTTTATACGCAGGCGTGGGTTCGTTTTGGTTCGGCCTGCGAATGTTATGAATTTTTTTAATAAAGAAATATTTTAAGAACTATGTGGTTTTTGATCTTGTTTCTGACTAACAATAAGGACATAATTTTTTTTACCGTTTTTTAATCAGAGAATATTCAACTTAAAGGTAACATTTCTTGCATACACTTTTTAAAATTACTCAAAAATAAATGCGCCAGTTTAAAATTAAAAAAATGGAATATTTAAGATTCTCTGAGTATAAGCTTTCGTTTAATATATAATTTATCGTTGGTTTCAAGTACCAACATCGAAAATCTCCTTTGTAATTGGAATGTTGTACTCGATCACGTATTCACACAACCACGAAAATATTGTACTATAAGCTTAGAATGTCTTTTAATACCGTCTTGCAAGAGCATGCGTACCAACGGGTTTGACGTGTCTCTCAAAACTTTGACATAGGTATTTGAGATTTTTATATACGGTCACCCATCACATTACTGACCTAGGTAAAATATGTTTTGCTTAACCTTTTGTACATTTACCATCATTAACAGAAACTGCAAGCCAAGCACAGAAATAGTTTCTTTTGCAGAAATCGCCTAAATCATTTCAATTCTTTAATAGGCATATGAAATTGTTTTTTGTTTCCCTAATCGCTTTGGCTAGCTCCGTTTTCTTGTAAAAGAGTTTTTATTTCCACAGAGAGAGTTAGCTTCTACGAGCAGTAATTGGAGATATTGCTATATAATTCGTAAATGTTGACCTTTGCACAAAACAGCTATTTCTACAGCGATACAAAAGCTATTATAAAACGAAGATTTGGTGAGAAAAAAAATTGTGACTACCCCAATTTGAATTTTCTGTGTTTTACACTCAGACCAAAAAAAAGTTCAAACAACAAAGTTGATTTTTGAATGAAAAATTCAGGCGCGCTGTTTTACTTTTTTGGCAAACAGTTTTGTTAAACCGTGCCTCTATATTTATTTAGTATTGCAATTTGTTTTCACTTTGCAAGATAACAGTGAAACCATTTTAAACAGTTTGAATATCAATAGTAAATTTTAAAAATATCATACATGAATTTCTGCAACATACTTAATACAATAGGTTAGATTTATTGTAAGAGAATATATCGTGCCGTTTCTAACACGCTTCAACTGTTTTTTTTTAACGCAGAAGCGCGTTAGTTCCGACTAAATTTGAGCCCTAATTTTACATCGCTCAACACTAGATTAAGTTACAAAACGTATTTTAATGCTCTTCGATAATTGTAAGTTATTGTAAATAATGTCCTTTTCACGTGTAATAAAAATATTGTTGTTAAGTATTGTGTTTTATTTGCAGCAGTAATATCTAACAGAAACATCCTTGAATCCCGTGACCACGAACGCTGAAAAGTGTTACGAAACGTCGGGCAATAATAACATCATGTAAAATCTAATTAGACGCGAGTTAAATCCGTAAAAGTTGTTTTATTTATAATCCTTGAAATTTTCAAGAGTATAGCTTATTTCTTCCTTCAAATTGTGATTCCTCTGGTGTTGCAGATGATCTCTTACCTGATATTAGGTGAACTGTCTGTTTGTTTGTCCCTTTTTCCATAAAAAACTATTAGTATTGGGGAACTACTTACCTACACATGCCATACGCTAAACATTTTATTTTCAGGCCGATTCAATGTGTATCTGGCACATAGATATAAGAAACTGTACATGGGTAATGTGAATGAGAAAGAACATACTATAGTCCAAGCAATGTAATAGGCCCATTTTGACACATAGGTACGCCAGTAGAATGTAACTGGGACGCAATCAAAACAGACGCAAGCAGTAAAAGAGTCACGGACCAAAATTCAGAAAAAAAAATTGACACCCGAGCATGGTTTTATAGATATGTAGGCAATGCGTTCTTTCATTACTTATACAACATGTAAACTAAATAACCAACACCCTGAATACAAGTTAATTTCAATATTTAGCAATATATACCAATATATATGCTATTTCAATATTTTTTAAAATCAAAAAGTACCCAGAAAATGTTTTACAATATTTTCTGGGTACTTTTTGTATTTTTTTTTGTTTTTTTTTTTAAAAAATCTTTTTTTTTTTTTCAAAAAAAAATAATTTAAATTCAACTCTGAAGCCGATCCCAAACCACCTGTATTCAGGGTGTTGGTTATTTAGTTTACATGTTGTATATGTGTGTGCGTGTAACCGTGTAACTCTGTACTAGGGGCTGTACACGGGCGACGGTCTAGGCGTAGTTTTAATTTATTGGGCTCAGTTTCAGCTCGTTTTTAGCAGAGCTCCGTCTTCACTTTGTATTTGGTCTGAAGGAAGAGCCTATTGTCTTAATACCTACCTACATTATTATCAGTGCATTACATATAAATTATGTAGTACAAAAAATTCGCAGTTCATCGTTTTATTAATTAAACGATTATAATTATATCTTCTAATTTCAATAATTTCGTTTTTTTTTGTAAGTAGCTGCTAATAATTTTCTTCATATTATTAAGTTGAAGTTCCATACAAAATAACTCTCAATATTATATTTTGGCGCCAATTTGAGAAGATAAAAGTTAGAGTGTATTTATTATGAGCACCCCCAAGTACCCTAAAGTGAATAAAAAAAAAGTGTGTGCAATTCACACACGGCAGAAGTGACACTTCAGAAAAGTAGCAAAAATGATTTCAGTAGCAACAGATGTTTATGTTGATGTCAAAATATTGAGCTACAAAGCGTCAAAATTCATCTTTTTCGTTTCATCTGATTTTCAAGTCATGATTCACAAACGGTGCTAAAGATTCATCTAATTTTCAAAATTCACATCGGTGCCGAAGAAGTTTCACTCCAAAATATTTAGAAGTGTAGTCGTATAAGATTTTTTTTATTCACACAACATTTCTTTATTGCTATTTTTACCCGAGTTTTATTGTGTTCTTATTATTATATTACATTCTCAAATTATCAACATTAAATAATTACGATTAGAAAGCTCATACAATTGTGACTCGATTTCTCGTGTTAATCGTGTAAGTAAGTAATCGATTATTTTGGTTACATCACCACTTACGATATTTTGACATGTGTCAAAACGGGCCTATTATAATTGGGCGGACTATAGCACGTTTATAAGAACGAGATAGCTAGACGAGACCATTTCACGTACACGCAGCTGGCAAGTCAGTCTGTCAGTCACGTAGAAAAGACAGCAACTGCCAGACTGCAGTACTATTTTTCACGCAAACATGCGCATTACTCACACATTGGTGCATTTATTGGTCTCGCCCTAGTCGATTCATTGCCAATGTATACACGTTAGTAATTATAAATGTATAGTATCTGATAGGTAATACACATTGGACTCGCATTATCAATTTTGAGTCATAAAACTTTAACGAGATTAACGAACGTACCCAAAGATCCAATACGTCATCTTATTAAACATCATTATCATCAACAACAGCTCATATAATGCCCCCACCGAGGGGCTCGAGCCTACCCGACATTAGGGGCGATTAGGCCTTAGTCAACCCCGCTGGCCAAGTGCGGGTTGGTCGACTTCACGCACACCTAAGAATTTCTTCATAGGTGTGTGCAGGTTTCCTCACGACGTTTTCCTTCACCGTAAAAGCGTCGATTAAACGTACATATGAATCCAAAATTGTAAAACACATTGGAAACGTTGCTGTTCTGGTTCTCTTATTAAACATTATACCTTAATAAAAAAAACCAAGCATCATCTCTATGTCACCTATTTATATTATCACCTAAAAGCCTATAGACCTCACGTTATTGGTTCTTCTTTTACAGCTTAGAACGTTAAAACGTTTATTAATAAATAAATGGCTCCCAGCTCCCAGTAAGACCTTTTCACGACGTTGCTACATAACATTTTAGTATCGGATGTTACGAATTTTATTTACGGGGAAATTGGGGGTCCTAAACAACAAACGGAGTTTATTTGGTCAAATTTTACGAACGAACTTCTTTTAACAGTTCTTAAACTTTGTAGATACTGCGACTGATGGGCACGTCCCACGGAAAGTGCTTAAATTCTTATTTTAAGACAAAAATCAGTAGTGGTCTCCCCTTGGCTTTCTCGTATACCGGAAACGACTCAAAAGTTGATAAAAGTTGATAGAAACCTTGTATTTTAGTGTCATACATACATGTCAAATTTGGTTGCAATAAGTTAAAGCATTCTCGAGTTATCGTGCTAACGCACAGTCACACAGACATACAGAAACACATACAGACATAATTCCAAAAACGGTATTTTTGGACCCAGGGAGGTCCAAAACGTGTAAATCCGTCCGATTTTTTTTCCGATTACAAGACTTCCTCTGTACTACGTATACGAGAAAGTAAAAAGTAAGTGAAATTTATTGTATTAGTACAACTTACAAGGAAAATTAGTGTTCTTAGAAACTTCCCAGTAAATTATTAAAATAATGCTACTCGGTATAAGGAAAAGCGCTAATCTAATAATAATTTTGGGTCGAAAAAGGACAATCCAAAGAAAAAGTTTGATTAATTAGTTACCATCAAAGGAAGCACCAGTGGCAGTCACTCATTCATTTAAGAATGAATGTAAATGGATATGAATGGTATAGACTTCTCGGCTGCTTTTGCTGTAAAAAAAAGCTTCCTGTCTGATGTTGAGACGGCAAGGCTTTTATATTTCAGTTACTTCCATAGTGTTATGTCATATGGTATGTTACTGGGATCAGCAGTTGATATTCGGGACATTTTTGTATTACAAAAGAGAGCCGTACGCGCCATCTATAAATTAAGACTGCGGGATTCGCTTAGATATAAAATTAAAGAAATCAACTATCAACTGACTATCTTGACGGTTGCTTCCCAATTCATATACCTATGACAACATTAAGTATGTCTGTACAAATGTACATAAATTTTTCAAGAAAAATTATTATCGCAATATAAACACAAGAGATAAAAATAAACTTGCTGTTCCAACTTTCAGACTTCATATAACTAGTCACACGTTCATGGAGTAATGTAGTGTAAGCTTCACATTAAATAAATTTTAATGAAGAAAGCATATTATAAAGTTTAGAATACGTAGACGATAAAAATGTGTGGACACATCCAAATGTTCCCGATTCTCGATTGTATTCTAGTGAGATATCGGTATGTATACAATTTCCTAATGGACAATGTTGTAAAGGAAGAACAATTTGAGTTTCGTAAGTGTACAAATCGTACCAAATGAATAAAGAAATTTGATTAATTTTACATCCGTGCAGCCCCGTGTTACCCCAATTTATTTGGGGTCTTGAATGAGGATTTTCAGTCACTATTTCCTTCACTTTCGCGTTCACGTTGATGCCCTACCAGAGCTAGGGAAATCCACGCCAAAATGGAAAACAGTTGTGCCAATCCAACAACAACAAAAAAAAAAAAAAAATCGGGAGTGGCCTACCCTTGACTTTCTCGTATACCGAAAACGACTCAAAAGTTGATAGAAACCTTTTATTTTAATGACATAAATGCATGTTAAATGTTGGTCATCCATCCGAGTAAAAACCGCGCACTTGGTTGCTTAACTTTCGTGATCGACGACTCAAAAGTTAATAGAAATCTTATATTTTGATGTTATACATGCATGTTAAATTTGGTTGCAATAAGTTAAAGCATACTCGAGTTATTGTGCTAACGCACAGACACACACACAGACATAATTCTAAAAACGGGTTTTTTGGGCTCAGGGAATTTTTTGACGATTACAAGACTTCCTATGTTCTACGTATACGAGAAAGTAAAAATTGAATTTGGAACCATAAACAAATCATCAATGCCCGATACTTATTTAACGGAATATACCTACCCTATTTAACAAAATATTTTTTTTAAATCGGTCCAGTCTTCAGTAATTGCGAGCATACCTAAAAAAAGAGAAATACGAATTGAGAACTTCCACCTTTTTGAAGTCGGTAAAAAAGTGTATTGTGATTATTATGCAACGAAACAATTTGGTTTCCACTATGCACTGCTTGCCACAAATGAGACTGCGACAAAACTAGTTTAGTCCTCTGGGATTTACTACTTCTAAAAGCGCAAGTAACAACAAAGTATTGTTTAGGAATACTAAAATTTGCATCGTATTTTAAAATATAAATACGGTTACCCATTTTAGTTCTTAAATGATATACAGTGAACAACGCATCGAGATTAACACTTGCAAAATTTTACCAACTTTATTCACTTCTGTTAGAAGCTATTTTTGCATAAGAGACTATAGCTAAATGAGCTCGTTTTTCTAAAGTGACTTAGTAATCTTGAAGCGTTTTCTGAATCACAGGCTAACTTTTATATGTTGTTGAAAATCAACCAAAGATATAGTCGATATTAGTAGCCCTATTGAACATTTTCGAATTAAGAATATATAATGATATAATATATTATATTTCCACGCTCACACCAATTATCTAGTCGAAATTAAGTATCATTAAGAACTTATGTTATGGGTATTAGATAACGGTAAATTTTTATACACATAATAATTTTTAGATATTTTTATAAATAAGTAAATATATAAACAACCATGACTCGTCAACAAATATTCGTGTTCGTCACACAAACATTTGCCGCTACCATGACTCGAACCCGGACCGCTTGATGTGTAGGCAGCTATACTGACCACTCCACCACGACGGCGTCTATTATATATTGAGAATAATGTTGTTTAGTGAAAGTTTAACATATTCCGTAAAGTCATCACCTACCTTGATGCTAAGATCTTAATTTTAATTCTATACGACATAGTTACAAAAGCAGGTTACCCTTTACTTACATGACCTGAGACGTTACCATACCATTATTTTTATAGACCACGTGATAAGAATAATAGCCAGCAATAACCATTTACTAACAAAGCTAAAATCTCTTCCATTTTTCTATTACCGTTATAAAGATATGCACTGAACTGAAACCCACAAAAGGAGGTATTGTAAAGATAACACTTTCATAACGTAAACCAAATTTATTGCCGTAATTAATTAATAAAGCGCCGGCTTTCAGGGTGAAGTGGCTCGAGATATATATATTTTTTTAAAACAATACTACGTAACCGGAAAAAAGGGTGACGTATAATCAGACCCATCGTTTTGTGATAATCATTTTTTTTATATTACGAGATGGCAAACAAGCTTGCGGCCCACCTGATGTTAAGTGGTCACCGCCGCCTATAGACACTTGCAATAATAAGTGTAAATCACATACTTAACACTGCAAGTGCGTTGCCATCCTGGAGACTAAGATGATATGCCTTCCATGCCCAGTAATTACACTGGGTACCTTTCCCTTCAATCCGAAACACAGCGAACTGCTTCACGGCAGAAATAAGAAAGGCGGTGGTACCTACCCAGACGACCCTACATATGGGTCTACCACCGTGTTATCTAATTTGTCAACTTGTCATAGTTGTTAACGATAATTTACGATGAAACTAATATAAATAATAATATGAGAAGTTAAAAATCCTTTTTTAAGCTGGAAATGTTTTTATTGCATGTCGTTTACACAATAGTTATCGCTTTCATCGCCTGGGGAGCGCTTCAGTCACAGTCACTACCACCAATGTTATTTTTAGTTCATAATTAATATTGGTTTTAAATTTTCGATAGATGTTATGATCCCAGTATGTAGGTACCTTTCATCAAAATCTATTCTATATCTTTACGTAGAAGCGCTTTGTTTTCATCTCACCTAAAATTAAATTACTTAGTTGATTAATGTGATTAATTGCATTATATACAAAAGCTTTTTACGATATAAATGATCCAAATGCGTGGGATAACTACCCAAAATTAACGCATGTAAAACTGTAACTTAAATTATATTGATAATTATTTATTGACCTGTATTGATGTTTTGAAATCATTACGAAATTGCAAGCTGTGGAGTTTCTTTCGCCATTTCTTCTCTATCTCAGCATAATAATAATAATTATTTAAGTGAAATATTTCATTTCAGTAAGTTATGATACAAGGGAAGATGGGAGTTTCAACCGGAATACTCAATCCAACATAGTCAATCCCAATCTCTCATCTACTATAATGAAGATTTGTACAAAAATCTTTTCAAATAATATACTTTGGTTATCAGGAACAATTTTCCACCAAATCCTAGAAGACACGATAGAAGACAAGATGTTATAACATCTGGTAGGTTGCTTTTAAGCACATTGCTCGGCGAGCGGATGGCCAATGGGGCCGAGGAAGCCAAGCAGTTCTCAAGTACGCACCGGACGACGCAGTGTGGGTAGACATAAGGTGGACTGACGACCTGGTTAAGGTTGCTGGCCACGCCTGGGTGCGAGCAGCACAGGATCGGTCGTGGTGGTGTTCTTTGGGGGAGGCCTATATTCAGCAGTGGACGTCATGTGGCTGAAATGGTGATGATGATGAAGCAGCTAGTCTACGCATACCTTGTCTTGTCTCCCCATTGGTGCCCGTGCCACTCGCGCTCCGGGTCTTTGGAAGATTGTGTTCAATCGTCACGACCAAAGCATTATTTGAGGCCAACATTTGAAAAGAACTTTCTATAAAGTTTCGAAGCTTTCAGATAATGAAAATATAACCGATTATTGTTCCAGAATATTCTTGAAAATGTTTTCTTTTCTAACGTCAAGTGCCAAAAACTAATGCCCTCGAAAGTTTTGAAGCGAGATGCTTCAAAGTTCGAAACCTAAGACATTTACTTAAATTAATAACTACCTTGAACTATTTAAAATACTTATTTGTTTTAGGAGCCTCTAAAAGAAACTTATTATTGAAACTTCATAGCTTAAGTACGCGTATGATATCAGTTACATTCAGTAGCAATGGAGTTGAAAACTGTCGGGCTTTCTTATTATGAAATGAAGAGCGTAACCCAAGACAGAATAGGTACGATGGCAGTCCTCGGCCCTAAGGGTCATGAAATAGGAATTAATCTAAGTAACTAACATTTGAATCACGTATTGTTAAGTTATTTTACCTTCGGGATGAAATCGGGAGTGGTTTCTCCTTGACTTTCTCGTATACCTGAAACGACTCAAAGGTTGATAGAAACCTTATATTTTGATGACATACATGCAAGTTAAATTTTGGTCACCAGTCCGAGAAACGACCGCGCACTTGGTTGCGTAACTTTCGAGATCGACGGCTCAAAAGTTGATAGAAACCTTGTATTTTGATGTTATACACGCATGTTATGTTTGGTTGCAATAAGTTAAAGAATGGTCGAGTTATCGTGCTAACGCACAGACACACACACAGACATAATTAAAAAAAAGACATTTTTGGACTCAGGGAGGTCCAAAACGTGTAAATCCGTCAAAATCGCGAGGTCGAATTTTTTGACGATTACAAGACTTCCTCTATATTACGTACGAGAAAGTAAAAATTACATCAAAGAATATGTTATGTTATATAGCAAAGTAAAATGATATCACATAATAATAATATTTCCGCGCTCACACACATTACTTAGCCTAAGTAGGTATCAATTAGTAAATGTGTTATGGAAACTAGATAACGAACAATAAACAATACAAACAATAGAAGAATAAACTTAAATAAATATATAAACAACCATGACTCGTGCATGTTCGTATTGATCACACCAACGTTTACCACTATCGGGACTCGAACCCGGACCGCTTGATATGTAAGCACCGTTACTGACCACTCCACAACGACTGTGGCAAATGGCAATGAAATAAGAAACGTAAACTAAGACCATAGTAGATGATAACACGAAGATGCTTTGATTTTTTTATCAATGAGTACCTATCGAAATACCTACTCATTAATCAACGAGTATCGATGGATGGAACTGCTGAGCCGATTGTCAGTTTAACATCTGTCCTGGCTGTTGGCTTTTGCGTTAGATGTTTACTAAAGGAATGCTAATTTTTAAGTTTGGTACCCCTTTCATGTAGGCGACAGGCTCCTGTCACTATTTGCAAGCACTGCGTGACCCATACTGCCAGATGTGGCTCTATGTGTAACAAAATGTTATCTAAGGTTCTGCTGAACACCTTATGGGATTACGATCGTGATAGTATATACGAGTATTTATGTTTTGAGTATAGAAATAGTCTCGTTATATTATAAAATGGCTAATTAGTTTCGAGGCGACTAACAATTTTGTTACCTATTAAGAAATAGCTTGGCAGCGATGAAACATTTTAGCAATAATTATATTACATGAGCTTCCAAATGCAAGGATTTAAAAAAAATAATGACAGCCACTTTAAGGTAAAAACCATATAAAACAGGGCCAATGAAATTATTCGTGAACTACAGTAAAGTAATTGATTACCTAACTACATATTTGTTTCTGTGATTGGTAGGTTAGGGTTATTTTTTTATGACCAAGCAGAGTGCACTGTTTTGGGAATCAATGTTAGTTTCAAATAAATCAAAGTTTACAACTGATTAATAGCTGTTACATTCTACTTAAAATAATCCTTTACTGTAGCTGCCAACCTATTATTTTTGCTAATTCAGAATAATTTGTCGCCGCGTTAAATACATGCCTTATAAAAGTGTGGAATGAAAGCAATTCCCAATATTTTAACGTATTTATATTTACGTGAAAATCTACCTTATATGTATAATAATAATACTTAAAATACTCCGGGAAATGCTATCACAAAAATATTTAAGTCACTCTTGAGATAATTCAAGTGAACTGAGATTTATCTGATTATATAAAGATAGGCATGGATCGATCATGTATACTGTAAACCTGTTCTAGGTAATGTGACCATGAGTTTCACAATATCTGAAACATTAAATTATGAATAAGTATATCAGCGCGTTCGCACACGAGCGCGCACGAATAAAGTTTAGTCTACAATAAAGCCATATTTTGTCATTCTGTAAACGGCAATGTACTTATAGATATATCTTATATTCGTACGTATCAAAATAAAGGGAAAAAACAAAATTTATTGAATATTTATAACGATGTATTTCTTACAACCTATTACCTAAAAATAATGATTCTAAGCAGAATAATCAGTATTATAATAAAATGCAGCACTTACATGAGAAACTTCCATAGAAAATCACAAAAATGAAGGAGCAACACAGTACGCACTATGCAAGTGCCGATATTTTGATTTCAAAAAATATAGACTGCTATTTTGCTAGTTGATGATGACATTAAAAGACTCAACACGTATTTAAAAATTTTCTTTAATTTTGATTCTATGAATTTCAAATTTCAAAAGATTTCAACTACATTAGAACCATTCTATAACATTCAATGATTAATGACGTGTTATTCGGAAGTTTTTTGCGAAAGTAGCAAACTTCGCACTATTGTTAGGGACAAATAGGTAGACAAACAAAAGTCACTTAGTGATAAAGTCTACAACAAAGGTGATTTGACAAGATTTAAAGTTACTATTAGACGTAATCTACTTTTCAGAACTTGTTACAAACAGTGATATATTAATAGGTACGTAGTAAAGTAATAACAATTGAGCCATATTTCACTCTATGGGTCTAATTTATTTCTGAAGGTTACCTAAATCCTTTTTATTGTCGTATAGAAAATCCTGTTTATGGACTGTACCTAACAGAACCGTGGGCTAGACAGTGCGCCACGTGTTTGGAACAGTCTGATCGAATATGAAATTTCTTGTTTGTTGTAAAATATATGGTCTTTCTTTCTTTGAGAGATGAAAGTAATGTTTTATAGATACATATACGCTTCCTATACGTATCTAAGTCATAATTATTGTTTTATATGACAAATTGACTGGTACAACTTAACAAAAAAAAACCAAACAGTATCTTTACTCACATAATCACACCTCATTGGTAAGTTAGATTAACGATTATAGCTACTGGCTCGGCAGATATTTCGTGTAATGTTTGCGTGTGCCTGTATTATTGTTTAAATGTACGAGTAAACAAAGGACAACCTCTCTAAAACATATCGGCGTTGTTAAAATAGTTATGTTGATAGCGATCATAAAATGACAAGCTATGAAAGGGACAATATAAGGAAACTCATTTGTTGTCAAGGCATTTTATTGACAATATAAAGGAAATAACAGTTGAGAAAACAAAATAAAAACTTTATTTCCAAAGAGAAGGAAATATCGTTGCGTTAAGAAAAATGTTTTTTAAACTCCTTTAAACTTCCTTCCAAAAACAAACCACTAACAATATTTTTTCTTCGGTTGCGTTTTTATTAATTAACTACACAGTCTTCAAGTGTTTATAAATTTGCCTGGACTAACACAGAATTACAATCAAGATTAACTACAATATGTATCTTCTTTAATATGTATGTGTGGCGGACTTGTGTGGACCTATTTGTATTTCATATATTTTTATTATGTATTCTTTTTACTTTTGGTTTTTATTGTCATGGTGATGTGAGCTTGTTATATCGTTTTCTATTAAATAGTGTGCTGGATTAGGCTTTCTCAACATAATGGTGTCAGAATCGGGATAATAAATTAGTACCTACTTAAGTATAAAAGAATTCCAGTATTTTAAGTACTTAAAGTAAAGAACTCGCCAGTTTCTCACCTTCCCGAGGTTTCGTGCTCCCAGCCGGCAACGCAGCAATGGGACGCCCCAAAGGCGGGGAGAGCGCATCCAGACGTCGCGGCCACTGCAGTTCCATGTGTCGTACCTAACGGCCGTACCTCGGCCCTCAGACTGTTTCCTACTTTGCTGCGGTACGTGCTCCCCGCTGGTGACGATGCTATTCAGCGGGACGCCTCGAAGGAAGCCACTACCCGGACGTTTGGGCCATGGCTCATGCATGCCCTTTACGAAGCCGCGACAGTTGAGTGAGGAGAACGATTCGAGAGGAACGCGTGTGCCATGACTGTACCTAGATTGATCCAATATATAAAAAAAAAAAAACTAAAAAGAAATTTGTTCGACATTTTGCTCCCCAGCTGTCGAACAAACTTCTTTTTAGTGATTTATATTTCATACTTTTTTATTGTTTTTGATTTTTTACTTTCAAAATTATGGTGTCGTTTTAAAATATTGTCATTTAAATAAGTATTCTCGTTTTTTGAAAAGTGATGCATGTTTCTAAAGATCTTAACTGCTTATTTGGTTTACTATATAGAGATTCTCTCAAATTAAAACTTGTGATACTGTACTGACAGTGCCGTATACCAGTCAGCAAATAAATTAAATCAACAATAAAATTATTAAATAATAAAAAAACATATTTTTATATTTACTCTACTTATTGAATTTAAATTTAAAATAGTATATGGAATATAATTCTTGTCTTCTACGTTTTAGAATCTTGAAGTTATTTTTTTCATTGGAAAACTTTGCGAAGAGTGGCGTAGTTGACAAAACAACATCTCATAAATTCGTGGTTACCCTACAATACAACTTGTAATGAAAATGTCGTACGATTGCATTCAGAAGACAACAATCGTTCTTAGGTTCGATTGGTCTGCAACTAGTGGATTTAGTGTTCAATGAAATTTGGTTAAAAGTGTGTTCAAATGATAATATGTTTGTGATTGTGACAGGGAAAAGTGACACGAACAAAAATGCAGTCGGCAAACAAAACGAGGTAAAAATCGTATTTGTCATTCGAATATTTTTTGGTTGATTATTTGAAAGATTTAATTTTAATAGACCCAAAACAACAATTTTCATTAGTACAGTTATGTATTTTAAAAACAAACATGATTGTTTCGTTTCGTATAATGCAGTTTTATTAAAAATTAACCTGTCGATAAATACTGAGCATAAAGCTTCATCACTTTTTTACTACTAAATAAATATTTAGAAAGGTATCCAAATATTTATATCGTGCTTTCATAAAAAAGACCTCTATTTACAAGACAAATGCTTTATTAAAACTCGATTAATTATAGGAGAGAAGTTAGAAATAATATTTCAGATATTAGATATTTACTCTTGGAAATACGTCGCGTCGTTACTAAAATAGGCCGCAGGGTAAAATTTATGGCACGCTGGTTTGCTAAATGTTTTATTAATTGTATAACATTGAGATTATTTGAAATTGGAATTTCATTATCAATTAGAGATTGGAAATAAAAGCATCTTCTAGCACCTTAATGTGAGATCTTACTAATTCCGTAGCATTTATTGATTTTCATTTCAAGATTTATATTACAAAAACAATTTCGTCATATAAACATGTATGTAATTAAGAGGTAATTAATCAGCATGGTCTACCAAAATCACCAAAAACTACAAATATCTATAAAAGCAAGCAGAAGAAATTGTTACAAAAAACTGACAGTCGTACATTACACAACATTAACACATTTCAAAATCAATATAACACAAAATTAAAAGTATTATACCTACATTCACTACAAAACTTCATGCGAACCTATGTATATTATTTAACAATATCTTTCTCGAAAGTACTTATACCACGCATACCCAAACCAGAGGCTGTTAGTAACCTAATGAATGAATTAAATTAATGAAATCAGACTTAAACATAGTTAAGATATATTTCATAATAATCGATATGGGAAATTTACTTTCTTAGGAGGAAAGGAAGGAAATAAAAAGGAAGAAAATGTTGATAATCAAATCAAAGAGCGCACAATAACATTTAATCTATAATTAAACTTCATTCTTATCAGTTAATGCAGCTAAATTATTGCAATGTGGAAGTACACACATGACTGATACGTATTATATGACGCAGCTTATGCACAAAGTTAATATTTTTAATTATCTAGTCGACTGTGATTTTTCTGACAAAAACAACGTAGGTAATTAATGTTCTTATGAACTATTTTAGGTCGTTGGCTTTAGTTGGTTTGTTTACTGAAGGATTGCATATTTTTGGGTTTGTGTCTCTTTTTGTGTAGGCGACAGGCTAGCAACCTGTCACCGTTTTGGGCTACTGTATGACCCATACCGCCAGATGTGGCTTTGTGTGTAACCGAGTGTAACTTGAAGCTCTGCTCGATGACATTTGGGGTAATGAGAATTAACTGTAATTTTTAACCAACTTCAAATAAGGAGGAGGTTCTCAATTCGACCGTAGGTATGTTTTTTTTTATTTTGTCTTGTATTTTTATAAATGATACACTGTATTTTTATAACCATTCAATATGTTTCTAAAAAAACTGCTATTGAAGTCATAATATAGGTATTTATTATTTATGTTTTTTAATACTATGGCAATCTACTGTACAATCCCTACCAGTTACAATGGACTATCCATTGGATTGGAGCACTACATTGTAGATAGGAAGAACGCACTGCAAAATGATTTTCGTTAGTTATGATAAATATTGTAGGAGAAAAACTCTCAGGTTTCTCACATTTAACTCAAACAGTACTCATAACTCATAAACTACTGCTCAGATGTCGATTAAATTTAATTGGGACCACTTGACAAGGAGCAGCTTCCAAACGTTAAAAGAATCTTCAAAATCTGTATACACCGTAAAGAGTTATGAGGAAACACACACAAAAAAAAGACAGTCGAATGGAGAACCTTCTCCTTTTTTTGAAGTAAGATAAAATAACTAACAAATGACTCATTTCCACCTGACGCTAAGAAGAAGTGAGGTCTCAATGTAAAGAAAAACAGTGCTTGAGATATGTAAGCGGCCCGCAGAATCCACCCTCGCCTTGCTGACTTATTTTAGTATTATTTATTTATTATTTTGGTTCATCTATAAACCTATTCCCCCTTAATATAAAACATGGACTAAAGTTAGTGATGGTTTAAAACTGATACTGTCACTTTTATTTGGAATGAAAAACAGAGTTAGCATCAGTTTTAAGCCACGTTTTGTAATAGGGGTGTAACTTTATCAAAAGAGCCCATTATTTTTAACTACTAGGTAAATAACAAAACCAAAATAGAAAAACTTAGAGAATAATCTTTATTTCATTTAATGTTCTCTTAGATTTGCGCTAGCACTTTATTTTATTTTTCCAATAACTGATTGGCACTACATAGTTTTATTTTATTATAAGATGCGTTTAGAATAAAGAAATTCTTTTCTTTCTAGAAAATTCTAGAAACATTCTCGTCTTCGTGCAGGATTTTAGGGAGTTTTTCTCTATCGAAAGCCATCCTTCGTTTTCAGTAATTATCATCAATCATAGCAGACAAGGTAATGCGAATTAAGCAGCCGAGCTCTTAATATTGATTTTCATCAACTAGGTCGTATTAATTATACTAGGTACACTAGAAAAATATGAATCCATAATTGGTTAGAATGTTCAATGTAAGCAACATTACCTATTTTAAAAGAGTTCTTAGAATTTATTTTACTAATAATTAACTACATCGATTTAAGAAATAAATTCCAGCTAAATTTGCAATTCTCAATGGAAATCACCAAAACCAATTAAATAACGTAAATTAATATGAGGAGTACAAAATAATTAAAGTTATAGTTTAGTATTGTGTATTATATTATCTGTGGTATAGTATTATAATTCTGTTATATAGTAATGGTACTCAATATTTATCTAAAGATTTCATGTTCGTGATTAAACAAGAATTGTGTATTTTTTTTTTTACGTTCAATTCATAAATAGGTACTAGCTTTTAAATAATTATTATTCATCCACAACAATTAACATTTTAATCGTGTTTACCTATACGCCAATGTCTGTTATGTGCATACCGTGTGCAAACCTAATAGGTATGTTGATAGATTATTATCTCATGGAATAATTTTATTGTTGCGTTTACAAACGCGTATATATTAATACTAGAAAAATGCACTGAAAAAAATCGACTTGCCTCAGGCGGGACTCGAAACTGCATCTTCCCAATCTGGGCGGCTGCGTTGACCAATAACGCCACCGAAACACTGCTTTTCGCTGTCGGAATTTGTCAGTGCTTGGTGCTTATGTTTTTATGGTAAACATTGTTTCATCAAATCTTTAAAATTTGCACTTCGAAGACCCGAACGAAATATTTTTGCAAATATTTGACGCCCAGTTAAGTTGAAACTACCTTACATTAAGGAATAATTTTATTTTTGCGTTTACAAACGCGTAAAAAATACTAGAATAATGCACTGAAAAAAATCAACTTGCATTAGATTATTATCTCATAAGAAAATAGCAATCAATTATCAAGGTATCCGCAGAATATTTAAAAACATAATAGAACATAGGTAATTATTCAGGTTCTGTGGCTATTACAAACTATTATTGGTGTTCTAATAGTGAGTACAGCAGTTAGCGTTCGAGATGCAATAGGGCAGTATTGAATTTCGAACTAACCGAGACTATTTCGTAATTTGATATGACTAAACTATATTCCAACTTGCTCCAAGTTCGAATATTGTATCTAATAATGGAACATTACGTAGCCTAGAACTGGGGCTAACATTAATAAACAACTTTATAATAAAGTTAAATCGACTTCAAAAAGTATAAAAATAAAATAAAATAATAATCAGTGTTAGGTACCTGTGGTACTGTTTGAACTCGGTGCCAAGCCATACCAATCGTTTAGCATAACGAGCCCCTCGCCCTGGTGCGTTCGGTCCAACGCACAGAAATAATATTATTATTATTTCTGTGGTCCAACGAAACGCAATCGTGGAATGGTGTGTGATGGGACAATTAAATAGGTAAATGTGATGTGGCAAACGAGGACGTATGTAACCGCATAAAATAATAAAATCGAATACCTAGGTGGTTTGGCACTGACTTCAAACAGTGCAGCAGATACCTAGCACAAATAATATTTTATTTTTATAATTTTTGAACTTGACTTTACTTTTTTTAAAGTTGTTTATTTTTCTAAATTTAGTGTAAATAATTGTAGGTACCTATGTACTAAGTTTAATGCATATAAATTGACTAATTTTAAACATTTTGACCAAAATATTTTTATTGCATCTTTGAATTATTTTGTTGTATCTTTGACTTATTTTATTGTAATTAATTGTTTAGGTTTTATGTAATTTAATTCAATAATATTTAATGTTGTAGCACCATGACAGGGCTCAATTCAAGATTTACCCTGAGGGGACAATCTGTAATGTGACATGAAACAACGAATAAATGATCAGTATGATTTATTTATCAAGTAAATAATGCAACGCAACCATAACTGAATATAGTTACTCATGACCTCCATTTCTATAAGCTAAACTGGATGCGAACTGTTTTTGTAGTCGGTCCAAACTTAATATGTCGAGTAAAGAGGTCTTAAATACTCAGATTAATATTAACACAAGGTTATTTTAGCTTTTTGTGGCTATCTTAAAGTATCTAATCGCCCTGCTTAATAGATATACTGAAACGTGCGTGTCAGCGGTGATGTGTTTCCTAATGAATGATAGGCGCATAAACCGTAATAACAACATAATAATTTTATATTTTATACGCATGTTCGAATGATAACAGTGCGAACTACCAGTAGTCCGAAAAACTTTGGGCGAAAGCTATAGGTAGTCAAATGGTTCACGAGGTCGAATGTACGTTAGTTGGAAACTCGTTTGAGCTATAATTTATTAGGTCGAATATTCAGTTGTACAAAAGATTGCTGGATTGAATTTTACTTTCATGATTTTTTTTTTTGTAGAATGTTTTATTGAAATTTTCAACTATGAAATTATTACTAGAATATTATTTCTAACATTACATAATAATTCTTACCTTTGTACGCGTATTGGTTTAGGTGATTTTTTAAAATATCAAACTTGATTTTCTAACATAGAATCATTTATGATAAGTAGGTATACATTCTACAATAAAAAATTAAACGTGTAAAAAAATTTGACCTTGCAATTTTTCATACAAATGAATATACGACCTAATAAACTAATTCACAAACGTGTTTTGCACTAACGTACATTTTTGACCTCGTGAACCATTTATTTATTTATCTTTTTAGTATACCAACGATTGCTACATTCATACTACAGTTGAATAGTTAGAATTAAACTTAATGTAAATGCACAATCAATTATAGGTATACATGACATGCACAATAAAAAGTTTGCTACAAAAACAAAGAAAAAAAAACCAATTAATTAAATCAACATACAAGATATATCTAGACAATAATAACATTGGAGTATTATACACGTCTATAGCTGCATACAATTTGCTTAACAACCCATGTTGTTTGACGTTGTCATTAACTAACAAAATTACGTGGGCGTAGAAATCGTGCACAGCCTGCCCCGCAGAGGAGTAGCGGCCTTACGCTATCGTCCAAAGGTGTTCGCACTACCGTACTTCGCACTGACGTCATTCAAACATGCATAGTTGACCTCATTTCATAAAAGTAGAATCTATAGCAAACACTAAGGTAATAGTTGGATCCTTTGTCTAAGGGTAATAGCTCAGACCAATGATTATTGGTCTGAGGGTAATAGGTACAAGAGCGTGACAAGTAAACTGACAAGAAAGAAATCTATCAAAATAAAACGAGATATAAAAAGAGGACGCAGCATAGCAACAGTGTCATAAATAAAATATATGAGTATCTACACTACATTTCTGCGATTTTACCTTTTTACTAAATTGTGTATAAATACATACTTCTTGAGACTTAATAACGATGATTGTAATCAAAACTTTCGTAACAAATAATTGCCGAGTCATCAAAAGCGGGACAAACTTCAGCGAGGTATAATCAGAAGTGTCATTGCTGAATCCTTCGTCCCCTGTTCGTCCCGCCTTCTTGGAATCCTCGTTTGAACATTAATCACTTCAGACGATTTGGAATTCCTTAAATAGACTTCGGATTTAGGCAAAAGGACAAGAAGATGACTAATTAACACAATTTTAATTTTTTTCCTCAGCTTCAGTCCTTACAATTAACTAACTGTTACGGTGCTTTGCCTTCCATCATTAGCTCACCTAATAAGCTGAAAGAATACATTTACCGGTCTATACGTACCTTTAATATTTAAATATTCATCAACAAACTCCTAACAGTTAAGGGGTTTTACCATCCATCATCAGCTCATCAACATCAGATGACTACCCGACGCAAATACTAGAATATGCTTAGAAAAAAAGAATTTCCTTTCCTTTGTTATTCAAGGGTTGCCCTTGATGTCTCTAGCTTTCCATCATCAGATCCTGACTTCGTGACAATGGGACCACCTCAGGAGTATACACTATTTAATGAAAAAAAGAATTGTGAACGAACATACATTTTTGGAAGGGGGTTAAAAATAATCAAGGTTCGAAGTAAATCTCACGACAAGTTTTTATCTTATATATAAAATTTCCATGTCACAATGTTAGTTACCGTACGCCTCCAAAACGGCTTGACCGATTTTCATGAAACTTTGTATGCGTATACAGTAGGTCTGCGAATCGACTACTATCTATTTTCCATACCCCTAAGTGATAAGGGTTGTTCACCCTTAATTTTTTTTTTAACTTATGGAAGAAATTTTTTGTTTTTATTTTTTTATTATGTGGCATCAAAAAATACATACAACCCTAAATTTTTACTTTTTTATCACCAACCCCTATTTGCTTATAGGCATTTTAGTAATTTAATCATTTTTGTAAGGCAATAACGTTTGCCGGGTCAGCTAGTATCATAAAAATTTGAAGTTATTTTTTATGACAATCCAAAGGCATTTACAATAATCCGACATCGCATAAAATAATTCTGCGCAAAAATAAATTGCAGCCATTTGGGATCACTTCTTCAAGCGTGGAAGAGTTTTGAGTGAAACGGAACAGGATACTGCAAAACGACGTCAGCGGGCGAAATAAGTTGCCACTCGTCTGCGTCACGTTACAAATTACTGCAGTACATAATACAGACAGTTTCTCGTTTTGTATTTTGGACGTAAATATTTTTTAAGACTGCTCTTCAATTTGAAACGTCCATCATGGCGAAGCATCTGTAACTTATTTATAAAGGCTGTCATGATGATGATATTATGATGAATTAAATGTGTAACAGTCGCTATGAAAATGAGTCAGTGCCACAAATTGGTGGCATCCTCAGGTGGCATCGCTAGTAGCGAAATGTCAAATGTCAAAATTTATAGATAAATTGTAGTTATTTTTTTCCGCCTGGTCAGATAAATTTTGTGGCACATTTGAAATAAAATTAAAATAAAATCTAAATATGTAAACCGACTTTCTAAGGCCCGTATTACAGAAAGACACTCAGAAGTCAAACATGTCTAGAGAATCGTCTGTCACTTTCTATCACGCACAAAGTGATAGAGACGTAGGACGCTCAAGTCGGCGTTCATTCTTGAAACTTATTCTATAATACGAACATGAGAAAAGGGTTTTTAATTTTTATAATATCTTTAGTTTAAAATAAATGATTACATGAATAAAGCTACCTGTAGATAGGTATAACAATAAAAAGAAATCTGAAATACCATGAGGCTGGCAGAGGACTGGCATCTACATCAAAAAAAAATCAGGAGTGGTCTCCCCTGAACTTTCTCGTATACTGTCCGTCGTTTTTTTTCAACATTTAATAGGCATTATTAGGGAAAACTTGACGAAACATCGCACGTAGTTAGGCCACCAACTTAGAAAAAATGGTGGTGACGGGAAGGGTGGAGGGCAAAAGACCCAGAGGTCGAAGCCCAAAGAGATGGTCGGACCAGATCTCCGAACAGCTGGAGATACTTGTCAGCGCCGCCCTCCACCAGGCGACGGACCAGATCAGTTGGAGACGAACTATTGATCGCCTAAGAAGGAGTCACGATCTTCAGTAATGGGAATGATTAAGAAGAGAGGGAAAACTCTAAAAATACTCGTCAAATGTCGATCTAATTTAAATGGGACCACATGACAAGTACCAGCTTCCAAAGGTCAAAAGAATCTCTAAATTCATTACACCCAGTAAAGAATTATGAGATGATAAACATAAAAAATACAGTCGAATAGAGAACCTCCTCCTTTTTTGAAGTCGATTAAAAATAGTTATTATCATGTTGACTTTTAGATCATTTGAAATATAAAACTTTTAATTCTTCCTTTTCTTTTGAAGACTTTTTCTTTTGAATTTATGTATTTATATAATGTTACAATAACTGGGTTATATAGAAACAGCGTAGATAAGACTTACTTAAACTTATTTTTTGCAAGCCTCTTTCTCTCGAGATTCAAAAGAATACCCATCCAATTTAGCCTATCGTCAAGAATTATAACTATGAGTAAATCTGTGAAAAGGAACGCTTAACTCCGACCATTTACTAAGAAAATCCCTTTGTGTTCATATTTTTAATAATACCAATAAAACTGGGTTTGCGGTGTTACTTTGTAATATTCCGAAAGCTATAGACGTAATTTGAGTAGGTACTTTAGGCACGCTGAAAACATGTCATATAACTCTCCTACTCTCTTATGATACCTGGCTGAGAAGTAGTGTGCCTATGTCAGCCCTTATAGCTCCAAAGAGGCATTTTTTGTTGTTGCAAAAATGCCTGCTTGAGGCAATCTGAAACTTTTATAGCTTAAAATTGAATATTAAGAAGTAAAAAAATAAAGCCAATTAATTTTGACAGACATTCCGACTGCTAGAGCCCAAATACCAATTCGGATAGATCAAAGGTGACTTCCCAAGTAGACTAGCATCTGACTTGCCGTGTGATGTGAAAATGATCAGTCCCAGACGATCGCTTGGCCCACTGAGCGATCGCTTGCCCCTTTGAGCGATCGCGAATCTAAAACTGAACTTTAAACTTGATGCTAACGGTCCTTTTATGTGTGCTCGAAGCGAAGCATGCTGCCGCGTTTGTGTCTAGCCGGCGACTGAACCAATGACTGCATCTTGAGTAGGTTACATCTGCACTCTAATTGTGCAAGTAAGAGTAAGACAATGGAGCGGCGTTCAGTTTGAGCATAGACGATCTATAAAAGACTATTGTGGTTAAACTTTTAGTTTTATGAAAAACATGTTCTTTCAAACGATGTCTTTAGAATCCACGCAGAAATGCTTAAAAATGGTTTGTCTTTTATTCAAAGCGAAGTTCCACCTGCGATTTTCATCGACCTATGTAAATGGGCTGCCGATTGGCATCAAAATTGACTTTCATAAGTGTACAAATTGTACCTAAATGAATAAAGTAATTTTGACTTTGACTTTGACTTTGTGAGACGTCTAGCCGTCTAGTGGCAAAAATTGACTTCTGTAAATCCCTGTTAATTTTTTTACTTAAAATCAGTTAACTGCTGATATATACGTGTAGCAACGCATTTTTATTTAAATCACACATCCATTAACTTTTAACGTCAAATTTGGACTACAGAAAGAAAAACAAATTCCTCCAAGTTTAAATTTAATTAATTACAATAATTTAATACAAACCAAAAAAAAGGCTTGTAAGCATATTCAATATACTTGAATTATGCAATGTTAAATCGATGAATGAAAATTTCTTACTGGTATTATGTTGTTGATAGCGCTAGCTATTAAGAGATTCTTAGAAACGCTAAGTTGGATAAAAAATCCAACATTGTAGCAATCGAATAACTCCTAAATAAATTATCATTTTACGAAACAGTAATTAACAACTAAATAAAACAATGAATATCAGAAATATTTCCTGGATAGTATCTGAGACTTAGCGATTCGAACAATTAATCTTCCGGATATAAAAATCCACAGATATCGAATATTTTGAGCAGGAAATTGCGGCCAGTTTCAATGTAATTTCTACAGGAACAAAACATACTTCTTGATGCTAGAGCGAAATAGAAAAACAAAGCACTAAAAATAGTAATCATGTACGCCAGTTGTAGGAAATAACCGAAGGAGAAGCCAATAATGTCATCGGTGGACATTTATTGCCAAAGGTATTATGGAAAAAACTGGATTGCAGCGATCAAGATTATGACTTTATAACATAGCCAGTAATAATAGTAGTACGGACAATAATAATTGTACGGTATTGTCTACTACGTATTTATCAAAATGGACATTCCTCCCAATCAAATGAGCAAGATTATTTTCCTCTAATAAAAGTATTAAAAAGTAATGAAATTCTCGATGGTAAAGAAAAAATTTTTAGTTCTATTTATTATTTAACAGATATTTCAACTCAATACCTGCACTCGTTTCCGAGATAAGCGCATACCTCGATGATTGATTACGCACTTCAAATAAAGACTATATTTCATATGATTTAATTACAGATGTATGGTTTTCAGTGTTTTGCAGGTACTTGTAGTGTAACACAATATCACTTGCCAAATTTCATAGTTCTACGTCAACAGGAAGTACCCTATGAATTTTGATTCCCTTGAGAGTGTCGATATGTACATTTTTGCGGCATAAACGGCCTTATCTTTTTTGGCGTTAACTAAGTTGGTTTTTTTCACAGCTTCAAGGGACCGTAGACCTGAGTATATTATTTTAATTTCAACTTGACACCTCCTCTCGTTCTTGAGATAAAGGGCCTTGACAGACAGATGGACAATAAAGTGATCCTATAACGGTTCCGTTTTTCCTTTTGAAGTAAATGGAATCACGGAACCCTAATATAAATATTTAAACAGAAAATCAGATCATTGAGTAATCAGATTAAGATTAATAATAAATAACTCAATTTTACTGCTAATATTTATACTTAGCATTAACAAGTTCCGAATAATTATTTCATGTGAAATTAAAATTGCATTCTTATTTATTCTTCTCCTTCTTAATACTCTTGACAGCGTTTGGGAGCAGACATTGCTCACCTCATTATGTACCGCCATATCCTCTTCGCTGTGTTCCTAGTAGACTCATGCAAAGGTCCCTCCATAGCAGTTTTAAATTGATCGGTCTATCGCATGGGTAATTCTCCGTGAAGTCTAGTGCCCTCCACTCTGCATTGTACGGTATGACGAGGTGTTCAATCGATTCAGTATCGCATCTTGAGATTTGTCCTAAGTAACTATTTCAATTGTTAAACTTATTGTGTTCAATATGTAATGTTTAACTTAATTTCAGGATCGGGACGCTTTAAAGATTGGTGGTAAAACATTTTATATTGATTAATAATTGTTTATTAATTTTATATTTTTATACTTTGATTTGTTTTAATCAGGAAGTTATCTGACCAAGCAGGAGCTTATCAAAATCATCAGGCTATCAGTAATTTAAAAATTTGCTCAGAGTTCTTATTGTGATAATATTGTACCTCGTTTTGAGACTCCATTTTTAACTTAATATACGTACTTATAACTTCTAACCTTAATTAATGGCATTCGCGACGCTTAAAGATTACGCATTTTGCCAATGTCAAAGTTAAATGTAATTACATATTTTATGTAGATACAAAACAATGTAAGCTAGATTGAGTTACCTATGAAGTCTCTCAACACGTGTTTTTGCAACAAGAACTCGGGAGAATTATAACTTTATTGTAGAATATATTCACTTGACACTAGAAGACAATAATTAACATAAAGATTAAGGGCCATCAGACTTAAATTACTTAAACTCAGGGAAATAGCAATTTAAACTTACATTGTTTCTCTTACACACAACTTTGATGAAATTACGCAGATTATGTTGTCAAATTCTCCAATTTTCATGAGTGCCGCTACGAAGCAATATTAATATTCTTAAGTAAGCCGGGAACTTCTGCAATGTTAAAGTTGGTCAATAATTTATTACTTCAACATTTAAATATCACTGTTGTAATAAGCCTTTGTTTGAAAATAGAATCAATTAATGAATGGAATATTCTGTAAGTTTTTAGTCCAACCCTAAGCTCACTAATTAGTTCCTTTCAAGACTGTTCTGTAGAGAATAATGGGGAAGGCTTAGCACTGTAGCAAATTGGGAAGTAGAATCTCTTTTCTAAAAATAGAATAAAATATGATGGCTGTGGTTTTGTAGGTGGTAGGTTTTATTTTAAGTTCTCCTCTCACTATTAATTAACTTAGCTAGGCTACTTACTAAGTAATCCACAGACGGGATCCTTATAAGGTCCTAATGGCTAACTATAGCAACAGGCAAAGAAAAAGTGGGTGTCCAAATTATCTCTTATAAGTAATTAATGAACGGGAAAAAAATTGTTAGAGATAACTCTGCCACTGTCAGTCCACGCTTAGTATTTAATGATTAAACGTTGGTACACAATAATGCTGCTAAGAGAATGAACACAGTCTATGTATTGATGTTATCTCATCTTTATAGCCAGCTGAACGGAGAACAAATTTCTATCACCAACCAAAACTAGTTGTTGATAAACACAAATAACAACTAAGGCTTTAACTAACTAACTAGGAATGTTGTAATTTAATATCAAAAAAATTCCAATTACAAACAAAAAACTCTTAACTAAGCAAAGTTTATAACAAACAAAATACAATCGGTTTGAATGTTTATTCTATGTTCCTTCCAAGGAACCGTCTTTGAAATTTAATACTGCTCCATGTCCAAGATAAATAAAATTGTTACCATGGGCCTTACTTAATCTATTCTTTGATGTTTCATTGATATTTAATAATTGAAATTAAGTCTCCGTGTAAAGGTCGTGGCACACTTAACAGCTCGGAACCGTATCGACTCTTTTTACTATAAAAAAATCGCCTTCAAAACTAAAAACGGAGAAATAAAAATTTTATGTTTACAGACAAACAAAAACACTAACAACTCTAAAAAGCAAATACTCAATATTTAAAAAAAAACGTATTTTAAACTGAAAATGGAGACATATTTAATGTTTACAAAAAAAAAATTTTCATTTTAAGTCGGTCCCAAACACAAGTGACTATGTTTATTCCAAATATTGAGGAAAAATAGTACTGCAGTCAAACTACAGTATGAAAGTTTGCTGTCTTTTCAACGTGACTACAGGCTGACTTGCCACTTGCGTGTACATGAAATGGTCGCCTCTATCTATCGTGTCTAATATCCGGAAAATAACAAGAACCGCAAAATTATAAATTTACTAGGAAATTAATAAACGTAAATTTATAAATCGTAGGATTCTAAACGAGAGATAAAGTGTATTATTTTACGCCCACATTTTCGCAAATTGATAAACTTACCGAACTCGCGCGTAAAATAATAAGTAAGCAATAATCAAACGTCATATGCGCTCTGATTGGTTTAATAAGTCACTTGTTCCTTCTCCTTTCTCTCCACCGCCATTGTTCGCCACGGAACATAAAGAAACCGGTTGCTCGTGTGTTTTTGTAAAGTTTTTAATGTTGTAACTGTGTAGTTTTATCACAGTTACAACAAACTGTGAAAATAGCTTTTTTTTCTGTTTGTACCTAAGTCTCTGGACACAAGCATTGCCACTGTCAACATCGACCAATCAGAGAGCAGTGTGTTATTTGCCGTATTCTAAAAAAGCGTAAAATCAAAAGCTCTTCTGTGATTGGTCGAACCGTTTAGAATCTTACGAATGGATATCCGTTAGTTTATAAATTTACCATGAGACGTCGGAAATTGATAAATTTGCAAAAATGTCGACGTAAAATAATACAATTTATCTCTGGTTTAGAATCCTACGAAAGTTTATAAAGGAGAATGGTAAACTTTCTAAGAACTCTGGGCCTAAGCGTTACACTGATGATTTTTAGACTGTTTTATAGAGCGAGAAATACACATTCTTTTAGTATTAATATTGTAATGCTTTTCTATGGGGTTAGCAAGATATGTAGATATTAAAAGATACGATACCAAAAATGTAAACAGGCACAATCACCTTATTTATAGGCTTTTATTTATTAAATCTCGATAGGCATATTGCGAGAAAATGACCCACAACCTCCTCCTCCTTCCTTATTTGTGAAAAAAGTATTTTTAAATAAAATACTAACAGATAATGGAATGGTAAAGATACTATACCTACCTCCAAATGAATAATCCCAAAATCTCCAGAAAATCTCCAAATGAAATAAATATATAAACAACCATGACTCGCAAACAAACATTCGTGTTCGTCACACAAACATTTGCCGCTACCAGGATTCGAACCCGGACCGCTTGATGTGTAGCAAGCTGTACTGACCACTCCACCACGACGGCGTCTAAAACTCACAAATAAACAACCCGGAAAGCGAACCAAATGTCATACTTATATCATAAATAAATGACAAAATGACGCTTCCGCTTGTTTTATTGTTGCCAGCTTAAAAAGTAGCTTATGAAGATTATCGATTAAGTATTCGATACTTTCGAATTATTTTTAATCTTTTGCTAAGATTATTAACTTCAGTTTTTTTTTATTCAGGAAAAATAAACGACTTTATGTCGTAATACATTATTCCTATTTCAATAATTCAATAATATATCAGCTAATATTTTTAATTTAAAAAAAAAACTAAAAATATAATAGAGTAATCGATTAAAAATGATATAATTTTACTGTTGGCAATATTTTTCCTTGTTCCTTAATGGCGGAAGTAGAATAAATATCGTTCAAACACTTATTGTTTGTTACATTAATCTCCCATAGAACGAAATGTTGATATTTTACAGTAAATTCTAAAAAAATACATAATAATTTTTGATCACTATCCCGTTCTTGTAACGGTTAGGCCCATTTTTACCAATCTCCTTTCCTAGGAAATTTATAAACTTGCGGATCTTGTTATCTTCCAGTGACATATATATTAGTATGCTCTTTATTTTTCACATTGCCGATCTACTGTACCTATATCTATGCTTGGAACACTAATGTATCAATCCTACGCTGCCAACCCTAATCCCTTACTCCGTGGAGCTCTGGCAACCTTAATTACTGACAGGAACACGATACTACAAAAATGCAGAGCGTGGTATTCTGTCCATTGTGCTATAGATCTCTTTAAATGCCACCCTTACCATTTGAAATATATTCCTACACACTAGTGTAGCACATTGGTGGAGAAAAAACTTAATTTTTCTTCAAAAATTCTCAACTGTTCTCCGAAAAAAGAAACAGAGTTTTTCATAATCAAATATAACCTAAATTACTTAAAACAAAGAAGAATTCTAATGGTGAAAAAAGTTTGGAAATCGGTCAAGTAGTTTTTGAATTTATTCATTCAAACATACAAATATTTCCTCTTAGTAACAGTAGTAAAGATTGGTGGGGAAAAAACCTCTATTTCATAGTTGTTTGTTACAGAATTTCGTCGCTGGACGACAGCTTGCCGCCGTCACAATCGCAGACGCAGTCAACAGTAACTCTAGTCAATAACAAAGACATTACCGATTATGACGCGTACAACCCCCTGGATAAAAGGAACCTTGCTCATCCGACATCGTAAGTACATTTAGTGTTGTTCGGACGACAGCCGATAGAGGGCCTAGAAAAGAAGCCATCAAGAGACAAACGATACAATGTTTATATCGAAGAACGAATGTGTTTTTTACTACTACTCATATATTTGACAATTTGACACGACGGTCGCTGTCGCCATGGAGCTTTCGAGGAGCTTTATCAGTGATACATCAATTTCATATAATTAAACGTTCGACGCAATCGATTGGCCCGTTGGTTTGGTACCTAGAAGGCACCGAGACTACCCAAAACTGTGAAACTACTAGATTTTCAATGTTATTGTACTCAGCTAATCATGTATTCATAATTATACAAACTAAAGGTGTATGCAAAATTTCATCTTAATCGGTTGATGATAACTGCCGTTGCAAGATTTAACCGGTTCATTCATATAAACATTGCAAGTTAAATCATCATACAACCTTTGCAATTCGACCCACCACTTGGACACAAGGCCTGTCCTTGTCATCGAAGGAGGTTTAGGCAGCAGTCTACCACGCTTGACCAATGAGAATTGGTGGACGGAGTATAAAGTGATCAATACCCCTTTTTCTGATCCATTAGTCGCCTTCTACGACACCCATTGGTTGGAGGATATATAATAATTACCCTACTAGACTTTAAATGTGTTTGTTCTAGAACAGTGGGCTCTTTCCTCCATCTCCTCAAGTCGTCGCTTGGAACCGGCATGTTGGCGATGCCTGCTGCCTTCAAGCACATAGGATTGATTACGGGGTCAATCGGAATTGTATTAGTGGCTATTATAGCTACTCACAGCGTCCATATATTGGTAAGAAATTAATTTATTACAAGAAATTCGAAAATCCCAATAATATCCCAGTGACAAGCCATTGTGGTGGAGTGGTTAGTATAGCTGCCTACACATCAAGCGGTCCGGGTTCCAATACTGGTAGTGGCAAATATTTGTGTGAAGAACACGAATATTTGTTTGCGAGTCATGGTTGTTTATATATTTAAGTTTGCTTATAAAAATATCTAAAACTATTATGTAAAGTAAAAAATAATGTCCGTTATTTAGTATCCATAACACAAGCTCTTAATGATACTTACTTTGGGCTAGATAATTGGTGTGAGCGTAAAAGTATTTAATTATTAGTATATCATCATCATCATCAACAGCTCATATAATGTCCCCACCGAGGGGCTCGAGCCTACCCCACATTAGGGGCGATTAGGCCTTAGTCAACCACGCTGGCCGAGTGCGGGTTGGTCGACTTCACACACAACCTAAGAATTTCTTCATAGGTGTGTGCAGGTTTCCTCACGATGTTTTCCTTCACCGTAGAAGCGTCGATTAAACGTACATATGAATTCAAAATTTGAAAACACATTGGTACGTGGCGGGGATCGAACCAGTGCCTCCCGGATGGGAGACGACGCTCTTACGCACTACGCCACCGACGCTTCTTATTAGTATATGAATAATATTAATTTAATCATATTTAAAATGGTAGTAGGACAATGTATTTTCTGCTGATATAAAAATACTTTGTCCTGAGAATGGCTATCAATGGCAAACAGAGGTTGGCTTTCAGTAAACAGCTTTCTGGGTTGGGGCCTGGAGCATTTAGAGATTTAGAGCGTATTTTGCGGTGACATTGTGGTCTTTAGATATTAACAGTGTCACCGCTCGTAGCTGTTGACGATGTATAGCCGTTAACGACGACGTGAATAAATTACTGTCAAATAATCTTAATAACGTGCCTGAGGACCTAGACAAAAGGTAAACTTCTGGCAAACGATACAAATCGTTTCTACTAAGCGTCTCTACGAGTAACAAAGTCAAATCTTACATTTTTTTCACATGACGGTCGCCATATAGGTTTTCAAGTTATATTTTTTAAGGCGCGTTATGTAAAAATGATGAGAGTGAAATTTTAAGATGCGCGCGCATTACTGTAACACAATAGTCACAATTGAAGTCAAAGTCTCGAAATAAATATATATGACATAATTTGTACTAAATATTATAAGAATCTTAATTGTAAATTAATTTTAAATATTTTTAATTGATTATTCAATATTTAAAAAAAAGGAAATAAATAAAAGAAAACATATTAAAAAAAACATATAAAATTTCTTTGCTGTGTGCAAAGGAGTATAACTTCTCATGCGCATACATAAGTACACTCACCCATTTTTTTTCTCAGTATTATGTCAGCGTCAAACATTATATCCTTTTCTTTAGCGTACAACGCAATCGATGTCCACTTGCCTTCTTCTCCATATTATACATTTTGGCTAACTAATCTCTGATAATTGAGGGAATAGTATATTGTTCACCGCGGGACGAAAGTGACAGATTACCAACGAGGGAGCAGTTTGTACAATACTCCCGAGCTGGGAATCGAACTTTCTCCCAAGTCTTAGATAGTGCGTTATACTACACCTGTGAGGACCATTCAAAGACTTGTTAAATTGAAATAAGCAGTACCCATAATAAAATTATAAAGAAATTAATTGCAGATGTTCTGCGAAACCAATGGCCTGTAGTTATGGCGCGCACTCCGCTGCGGCGACGTCGCGTTAGAAATAGATTCTGATACAACTTTTCCTCCCGCTAAACACGTTAGAAATGGAATTTCATACAACTTTTTCTACCGCATTTTTAGGTCGAAGAAAAGATCAACTTTCTCTTTTCAATTTGAGGGAGTAATAGCTACTGTTCCGATCAGCAGGCTTACTCTTGAAACCAATCCCGATCGATCGACATTGTTATTGGGACGTTTCGTACTCTTGAATGATGACACTAGCGCCACATTGGTATTTTATTACGTGGATATTGAGGGAACTAGTTCATTATGAGTTTTAGCACAAAATCCGTACTCTTGACGCTATTTTGACACATTGGATTGTGACTGCATTGCGATTGTTTTGCGTCAAGGTTGTCATTTATACAATAACCAAAGTGGTACTTTGTTTATATTGTGTGTTAATTTTAATTTACTTCCAACGTAATATTATTGTAAAAATAGTAAAGTAAATGTTATTTAGAACTTGTGTTACATACAAGTAGTTATTAAAAGCTGTTCTATGCTTTCTAGAAAGTTTTTTTTATCAAACTTTTAATAATTTCATGCCAATATCAAGGCAATACCAATTTCTAACATTTCGAGAGTACGGTACTTACAATTATATTGTCATTGGATTGGTTTGAAATCAGAATTGACATTATATTCAAGGGTAAGCCTGCAGGCGTAGTATAAAGACATTTTGCTATTAATAGAAACCACTACTATATTTTCACTGCATATTATTTGATTTCTTTAAATATAATAATATATTTTATAATAATAGCTACGTAACAAACAACATAATTAGGATTGCAATCTAGCCAAGCTTTAAGTAGTACATTTTACGCATGTCTTTGATTGTTATCTGATTTGTTGCTTAGATAATTGTAGTAAATAAACTACTGTATCGCCTAGTTTTTCTTTTGGATTGCATGTTCGAATAATATTATAGTGCATTCCTTTACAAGGGTAATAAAGGTAAGTCTAGCTTAGCACGACTGGCAAAACATAATGAAATTCAAGTCCATTCAGTCTAAAATTGCCTCAAATGAGTCTTGTGAACGTAAAAATTTAAATGATATATTATTATAAATAATTTATTTTACAATCATAATATAATATATTCAAAATTGCGCTGCAATAAATTCAGAAGCGGTGTTATGAATGCATTAAAATTTTAAATTTAATGCTTCACTAATTGCCATCTCATAGTCTCTAATAGTACGAGTAACAGTAATCTTAACTAATATGATGAAGTGAGTTTGTTAATTGCATACGCTTTTGCGTCTAATCCGCTTAACTGATTTTGATGAATTTTGTATATGAGAGTTAATATAGATACTAATTTATATTAACTTGTGAAAATAATCTTAAATATATTACTTATCAGGCAAAGATGGGCTATATTTACCTTAACTTAAACTACGAAGTTCTTTAAGATTTCCTTTTTTAATAATAAATGCGGGACCAATCGACTAAAACAAAACGTTTGTTCCCAACGCGTCACGCCTCAACAAGTAACACTGTTACACGTTAGGATTTTTTTCCCCGTGTATTCCAGAGTTACACGTTGGGAAACCACATTTTACAGTCGTTTCCCGCGAGTCACAACCCAAAAGTAGGAATCGTCCTAACCTGCAGCACTTTGTTTTCCCAACGTGTAACAGTGTTACTCCTTGTGATGTGACTCGTTGGGAACAAACGAACTTAAATAAAATAATAAAAATGTTAAGTTAATGGATTATCTCACGGCACCTATTCTAACTAGTTTAAAGTAACGATTTTATTCATTTGACTAAATAGAAAAAAACAGTACACAATTCTGTAGAATTAGGTAAATTATTTCATGTAGCGCACCGGGGCAGGTGAACTAAATAAGTGTCATCCTCGTCGTTAACCATTCCGCCGGGGCAGCCCACCTAAGACAATGACACTAAATCTTCGTGATCGGAAACTACATTAGGTGCTAGCAGAAGCTGATATTAAAAGAAATTTAATACCACACAGTCGTACATCCGTATTCATAAACATTGCATTGAAGAGCTCTGTGATTGATTCGATTCTGTTGCCTAGTTCACATCGTTGAATGTACTGAGGTTTTATTACTTCAAAACAATCTTCAAACCCACTTCAAACTTTAAACTTTTGACATCTCGACCTGTGCGTTCATTTCCGAGTACGGATAGTTCTGATCCCCACTTAAGTATGTGTATGTTTTTACGACCCTGTGCGTCCACGTGCACTATGAGACCTCAAAATCCTTGCCATATGGCACGCACTGAGAAATGCCTTATTTTGCATTGCATTGTTTTTTTTACTATGACAAGTATTGTTTGTGAATACGGGCGTTAATCATCTCCCTAGCTTCTAAGTTTCAGTTGAAGACAGGTGTAATCAAAATTCCTCAAGCGTCATTCAATTTTATAACTATGAAATAGTTGAAGAAATTTTAGGTTCTAAAGTTGATCTGCATTATTCTTAATCTACGCCGTAAGATGACTCGTGAATAAGGAAAAACTCCTCAAACGGGCAAGATATGATTTATTCATAAGCTATATCTTGAAAACCAAAACCTTAAGTTTTATTCCAGTTGATATACAAAACTCGCGCAAACTACCGGAACTACAATTCCCCGAATAGTTAAATGTTGTTATAAGGAAAATTCGTATTCACCTAGCGGGTCAATTAAAATAAATTAGCTTTGAAAATTAAAATTATGGACAAAACGTGTTACGAGTAGGCATTGAGATATAAGTTAGTACGTGGTGCTAATAGGAAATCTGAATCGCAATTATAATGAATTAAGACTAGTATTTCACATTTGAAAACTCTACTATAAATACATAAATAGACTGAGAGTGTTATATGTATATGTATAGATAAATAATCAAAAAATATTTTAACAAACAGAGCTCTGCATTTCGCACGCGATTCGGCGCGGCGTTACGCAGCTAACAAATTTTGTATGCGTGTATATGCGGAGCATCCATACGTCTGCGCGGTGCGGTGCGATTGCCAGGGGCGGCGCAGCACGGGGCGGTTACCATCCATTCCGTACTGCATCGGTAGTACCATAGTATAATTAAACAGCAACACGAAGCGTCAGCCAGCGTTATCTTAATATTATCGTACTTTACATCCCGGAATGTATACCTTACATTACATTAAAGTATCACACAAACAGCAGTCGCGCGTGGCGCGTTCGTTGTGTGAACACTCCACTCAGCACCTTTAAGTATAAATAAAACTGCTAACTCTGATTACTGACACGAGCAAATCAAAGAGGAGGAAGCTCATAAACAAATGAGCTAAGAAAATTACATTTGCCACCATAAAATTACATCACGGCGCCACTGATTAATTAGACAAGACGCGTATAAATGATCGTCGTATTAGGAGTATAGCTGTCTGCCTGAGTGTAAAGGTGTTTACGAAAATCGTAGACGAATTACGAAGATTGGTTTAGGCTGGGTGTTATGAAGGTTAAGCAAGAACTGATCCCGAGGACGGTTGATGTTCGGCAAACCGTAAAATCTAATATCTAAACCTATATCAGAATGTCTATACCAAGATATATTGCACCGATCCCAAATAAATTGGAAGCATGGTAGGAGGACCGAGACAGTAATTACTCCTAATGCTTATTATATGGAATAACTAGCTGACCCGGCAAACGTTATTTTGCCTTACAAAAATGATTAAATTACTAAAATGGCTATAAAAAAATAGTGGTTGGTGATAAAAAGTAAAAATTTAGGGTTGTATGTATTTTTAATGCCACATAATAAAAAAATAAAAATAAAAAATTTCGTCCATAAATTAAAAAAAAAAATTAAGGGTGAACAACCCTTATCACTTAGGGGTATGGAAAATAGATAGTAGCCGATTCCCAGACCTACTGAATACGCATACAAAGTTTCATGAAAATCGGTCAAGCCATTTCGGAGGAGTACGGTAACTAACATTGTGACATGGAAATTTTATATATAAGATGATAATACTTATTATATGGAATTATTTTATGTAAAAGTCGTTGACAGACAAGCCTACAGGCTTTGCACCTCCTCCTCTCCTGTCCCGATAGAGCAGCCGCCCCCACAGCTGAGGCTCCCCACTCACGGCTGCTCCGATAGCTTTTTAGCTATTTTGGCACAAGGCAATATGGGAGTGTTTAGTCGGTAGGAGTCCGACATAACCCTAGGGCCGGCCCTCGGGTATTCATGTAGGATTCACCCCTCTTTCCCTCGTTTGTCCGGAAGGTTTCACTGCTCTGATCCCCCCCCCCCCCCCCCCCCCCCCCCCCCGTGGGGGAAGGAAGGGGAAAGCAGCGGTGGGTTAGGGGAGAAAAAATCATACGGGCTTCCTGGTGTTGAGTAGCCACCGTAGCCTATTGCGCTTGCAACACTTTGACGCCGTTTTGGTGGAGTGGTCAGTATAGCTGCCTAGTGCCTACACATCAAGCGGTCCGGGTTCGAGTCCTGGTAGTGGCAAATATTTGTGTGATGAATACGAGTATTTGTTGACGACTCATGGTTGTTTATGTATTTATTTAATAAAAATATCAACAAAAAAAATATATTATGTATATTAAAAATGTCCGTTATCATTAGTATCCATAACACAAGTTCTTAATGATACTTACTTTGGGCTAGATAATTGGTGTGAGCGTGGAAATATATTATTTATTATTATTATTATGTGACACTTGCTTGGAGCTTTGGCCACTTTACACCAACAGAAACACAACTGTGGCCTTCTGTAAGGTGGCGCTAGTTCCGGTACTCCAAAAAGCGGCTAGTCCACTGTGCCCATATACTTATTAAATTACAAAACAAATCTTTCTCTTAATTTCCGGCGTTTCCGCCGTACATTTGTCAAACTCACTTCCGCAATCAGTTACGCTGACACTCCACTACATCAACCTGTGGCAGAGTGCTCCTTTTACTTCGACAGTGTAATCAGTATGTGTCGCTTAATTACGTTACTAATTTGCAGGTGTACGTGTAAACAAACAAATATTATTGTAAGGAAAATAACTAATAAACATTTGAGTCGTTGTGGCCCCAAATACTAGTTATTAAGGATTTAAATGACTGAAAACAAATAAAAATGTATGTCAGGAACACGTAATTTTTTCATATTTTTCGTCATATTTTTTGTTAAAAACATGTGTAAAATATATTCATCCGATATTCACATGCTTTCTTGGCGTTCGTCCGCAATATCACGCACCGTAGAAAGCTAGCTTTGAAATAATTTAATATCAAGCAATATATATTTTCGAGGAATCAACAATTAGGTACTTACATAGTATCTTTATAACACATATTTCCAATAGTTTCTTGAAGGTATTTCTTATTACTATCATAATTATGAAATTAGACGTCCACTTTAGCGTTCCATCTATAGCAGAGAAGCTGATCTAGGAACAAGTAAACTGTGGACGAGATATTTTGAAACAATCTATCATAATATTATGTTCTATATTACATAGGGAATATAATGTAAAACGTAAATATCAAGCAAAGTAAATTCTATTGTAACAATAGCAGGAAAACTATATCAAACAAGAAGCCCATTCTTTTTAGTGTGTTAGTATATTACAACAATAGTGTCAGCTCAATTTTATTGAAAGATACCCGGATGAGGAAAGGTAATGACTTCTGACACTTTCTTTGTAGTCAGGCCTTTGGCTATGTCACCGGGCTGTGTGGATGAATCCCTAGCGTCACAGTCTGTCCTGGCTGTCGGTTTTTCAACGACATACAAAAAATGTTTCAATCTAGTGTTTTTCTAGTGATTTTCCTGCCTCACTAATGGATCTATAATCGTAATGTTCATTTTGCGATTTGCAAAGATCTCTTCCAGAGAAATATGCCACAGCGGCGCTCAAATGATAAGTTAATAACCCTAAAGCAATCCCAGTGTCCTTGTAATGCTAATATTACTTTCACTTAAATTCCGGCCACATTGATTCGGTAGGTCACCGAGGATAAAATCGGAGTGTTACGCAGAATATTAAATTTGCGTAGTCGTCTCTCACGACTTTATTCCAAGCATCGATTCCAAGTCTCGAAGGACCGGAATATTTATCATTGCCACATCGAGTTTTATTACGCACTTGTTATTACTGTTGTGTCATGTGAGATCTAATTCGTTGTGTGAGATGCGTAAAAACGTCTGAGATTTCGAATTCTGAAATGTGTCAAATTCTTATTCTCTTGTGGAAAATATCGGTACATAGATTTTCCTAGGCTGCTTTTCCAGGCAGTGCAATGTTCCAAGACCTCCTCGTACGGTGGTCGGTCGGTCGCTCCTGAAACGCCTCTATTATCAGAGGTGGCGGATGGATGCGACCTTTGGTTTGGTTCTCTTGGTGTCAGCTAGCGCCTGGTGCATACAATGTCGAATCGCTCTCAACATTTTATTGTTAAACAGAGGAGTATGATCGAAGTTTAAACCGAATTAAATAGAAAACGAAAAACGAAAAAAATCCAGTCATAATAAGTGCTGAGACGGGACCTGCACGCGCGAAACTTAGAAACAATATACAGAAGAGTGTTTTTATATTTCTTACCAAATTTCTAATTAATAAACTCAAAAACTATTGGACCGATTTCAAAAATTCTTTCACCTTTAGAAAGCTACATAATTCTTGTGTGGCTCAAGGGCTATATTTGATTACAAGAAAACTCTACGCGGTAGCAGTCAGGCGGAGCGCTAGTAGTAGGTAGGTATAATAAAATGCGTTATATTTAAAAGCCTTTTTTAAATATCTCTCAGAACTTTTCAAAAGTTTTCTCGTTGGGAATAAAAGTTGTAATCTTGAAATCCTTTGAAAAGCATTCGTGATGTCAGAAACTACTTAAATTATTATTTCTATGAATAATTTATTCTTGGAATATTCCTAAGACTTTCTTTTTCTGTACAGAAATAACATTCCTTTTTAATCTTATCGGTTTAAAGATTTTTATATTACTTTCTTACTTGTTCAGACACATTCAGTTATGATTTGAGCGGCGCCCCCAGTTCTGAAGTGAAAAACCTTTGAGAAAACTTTAGAAATCGGCCAAAAATAAATAAAAAGTGAACATTTCAGTTACTTTTGTTACATCTTAAGAAAGTTTTGATGGAGATTAAAAGTAAACGACTAAGATGATTTTCCGTAAAATAAAGGTCTTATTCATATTGTCTATCGTTGGCCGACCCATTCCGGTACCGACATAATTCTATTAAATTCCGGCGCGAAATGAAGAAACTCCCATAGGACTTATTGTCACAAAATCAAAAAGTTCTTTAGTTTACATGGACTATGCGAAGTATTTAAAGTCGTCAAAATCCTTAAACTAAAAATTATTATACATAACTATATTTATATAATTTGGCTTTTATAGTTTTCAAATAATTTTTAAATAATGTTTTTATTCCTACCTATTGATCCTACCTAACTTAAGAATCACATCCAATTCCTTCTCAACTCTCATCCAAGATTATTGAGGAGTTCGTAGAAGCCAAAGTATTACACTTCAGTCTATAGTAAGTCCTTGGCTGTTTATTCGGCACGTTTATGGAATACTTTACTTACACAATGTTTAATATATGCCACTTCCATATACGCACCTATATGAAATTAGTAATTAATTCCACACAATCAAAATTAGAAATTGTAAAATTTATTTTGAATTTTCCACATATTTTGTTTTACTGACGGAGCTTCGTAAGATTCGGAAGACACGTTAAGCTTATGGACCCGGCTGCTGTCGCAAGCTAGTAGAGTTTCCCCAAGAGGGTTGGTGACAGAGCCGTCTGCTATAAAAATATGAATACCAAAACGTAAAACAGTATTATTGTTCGATATTAACCCAGATGTTACTGAAACTATTTTTTGTTTCCGATCTTGGTGATATTCGGAAATGATAGTTAAAATTACTCGTAATAACTGGGAAAAATAGTAAAAAAAATAACATGTTTCCAGAAAAGCCTGGAAAAGGTGGGCTTTTAAAAGTCCCGTCGTAGTATGGGGGTTGTTTACATGTATGTGGCGGTCTAAAAATAATAAAACAAATTGTTATAATATCAGTTTTTAATTAATAAATCTAATAATAATTATACACAATAATTATAGACAATGATATAATATCACAATAAAACAACAGTACTTGGTGAACATTGCTGAGTTTTAGTGTGATATTTGAGGAAACAGTTCTTAGGATGTAAATGAATTTTACACTTTTGGCAAATACAAAAAGGACTTTTAACTAAGTTGGGGCTAGTATGCTACGATAGGGGGTTGCTTCAAGTAAAACAACCAATCCCAGTAGACAAAAATTATTTAAAAGAACGTGTTCAGGGGTCGCAAGGTCTACCGCCGGTTGCACTACACTCCACTACTTCCAAATTAGTCAGGTCGGTTGAGTACTACCCTGAGATGGTGGATCAATGGTGGTGATCGGGAGGGTCTGCAGTCTGCCAGGAACAGCTAGGGTCGGTGAAGGTGGCCCAGTACTTTCTCTCCTCTTCAACTCTCCAGCCTGGCCGCGACAAAAAGGCGGGGCCCGGTTTTTTCACCCGTAAATTACGACAGACAAAAATAGTATTATTATATTATATGTGGTTGGTTTCGGGGAACTGTCGGCTGAAACGTAGAACTAGTTGACACACCTGAAGTAGTGGGAGATGCAGTGGGACTAGAAGGTACGGAATCAGTATCCTGAAGTCAAATCCGTCGTGCGCCTTCTTTTTGACAAACTTGACAAAGATACATCGTCTTCTTCGTCGGAACTCAGATGAAACGTAACCTCGGCTTACTTGAGAGCATAAAAAAAGATATAAATATTGCATCCATATAAGCAAAACAAGATAGAGGAGTGAAGAAGAGGCCGTGGACGCCCACCAATGACCTGGTTGGCGACTGTTCAGAATGACATAAAGTACACAAATGCAGATGAAACGACAACACACAACCGTACGGTGTGGCGCAGAAGTACTAGGAGGGTTGACCCCAAATAAAAATGGGACCAAAGCCAGGAGAAAGAAGAAGATAAGCAGAACAAGATATAATCATTGATAAATAGTTATATCAACCAGAAAACAATTATTTACCTGGTAAATTTTGCAATGCCACAAATTATTCATCTCCAGAATCTTCATCTGTGACGTCGGCATTAGCATTCTCAGGTGGAAAAATTGTAATTTGAGTTGACAACAAATCAGAATCCTCATATCGCTCTAATTCATCAACTATTTCGTTGAGATTGAGTGCTCTCAAAGGTCGGGTGCTAAAAAGAAAACAATCATATTATCAACCCCCATATTGCGACGGGGCGTTTAAAAGGCCATCAATTTGAAACGTGAAAAGGGAATAAGTTTTTGTTGCACTAAAACAAATTGATAACCTGATATTTTAGATAACATATCTAAAATTAAATATTGAAATGAATTAGCTACAACATCCACATATATAAATGAGAAAAGCTTACCTTTGTCCAGACATCATGAAACAGATACTCCTAAATCTTCAAAGACACAAAAACTTTAAATAAACAAGTGTCTAGTTGTAAACGTAGCCGCATCAAATAATACACGGATAGGTACTCAGTAACCTGACAGTGCAAATATCTTTGAGAATTCATTTTAACTACTCGAAAATTGAGGGTATTTTAAATACTTTTTTCGGGCCTTTTAAAAGCCCCGTCGCAGTATCTGGGTTAAGAAGGGTCTGCACTGGCCCAAAATAAATTAGGTGCAGAGTAGGCGTAAGAAGAAGACCGGGTGAGGGTGCTAGCGCGGGCGCGTGTAAATCAAATGTATGTAAACGCCACTTGCATTCACAGTGCGCCCGCGAGGCTGCATGAGGCGGACATAGGCGCGGTTGGCGCTGGCATAGCGCGGGTGTTTCTAATGGCTCGGTCCGCCCGTATATTATTAAATCTGTGGCCCGTATCTTTCAAGCTAGCTTCCCACGATCCGTGATACCGCGGACGGACGCGGACCAGCTCGCGACGATGATCGGTCTTCACCACTTCCTTGTGGGGGGAGGGCGGTGCGGGCTTCGGACGACGGCCCATTACCCGGGCGGCTTCTCAGCGGGCTTTACGCCCGCCGGTGAAAAACCCCCCCTCTTCGCCCCTGTGCTACGACCTTGGCTTAGGAGGCACAGCCCTCGGCGCGGTCAGCCCACCGGGTGAGATGGCGTTGGCCAAGGCCCGGTGAGCGCCGCTCGAACTCGGTGCTTCCGAACTGGAGTAGTACCTCCACCTTACAGAAGACCACACTCAAATAACACTACATTTTTGTGGTGTTGTGTTACTGTTGATGAGTAAGGTCGAAGTCCACAAGGTAGGGAAGTGGACTAGGGTTGGCAGAGTGGAAGTGTCACATCAGTGTAAGTGACTGATTACCGGCATATCGTATGCTTGCATACGACATGCCGGTAATCAGTCACCAAATACCATAAAAATCGACTTCTATCTCTAATTAATATTATACAGCTCTTCAAAAAAACTAGAAAATATTTTGTCATTTTTATTTGCAGGTTTCAACGTCACGGGAAATATGCAAGCAATGCAAGGTGCCATCGATGACCTACACCGAGACATGCGAGAAGGTGTTCATGCATGGACCCAAGAAACTAAGACCGTACTCGAGACACGTCAGGTAACCAAAATAGGTTCGAATATAAGTCATGAACATGTCGCAGCTATATCGTATAATAAACCGTATTACAAAACGGCGCAGCAGACTGTAGTGTGGGGAAGCGAGATCAAAATTCCACTCCGCTTCGTCATAAAAAAATAACGTGAACCTACCAAATAATAATCGATCTCCCTTCGATTATGCATACATATAACCACACTCATTATCCCAAAAGGAGTCAAGCAGAGCTTCAGGTAACAATCGGTTACACATTTGGGTCATACAGCCCGATTCCTAGCCTGTCACCAAAAAGGCACGAAACCAAAAAAATAGCAATCCTTCAGTAAACAAACCAATTAAAGCCAACGACCAGCGCAGATGTTACATTCAAAATTATCTCGGCAGTCCATGTGTCAAAATCATCTCAGTAGTCTGGGTATTTATATTACATTCATTTATACTGGGTGTAAAAGACATGAACAGTCAAACGAGAACCATGTATTCTATACATCAAAATAAGACATATTTCAAAAAAAATATTGCTGGGAAATTATTTTTATTTTTTGGTGTTAAAAAAATTCGCAAATTATACCGCGCAATGTAAAGGGCTCAACTCGCACGCAACTCGCAAAACCGCGATAATTTTGCCAGACGGCGGCCCCGTTCGTTAGTATCCGTGCGCATCGAGTGAGCTACATTGAACGCTAACGTTTTGAATCCATTTTTTGTTATGAAATACTAAAAAAAATGATAATGTTTCTTTGGACAATAATTAAGAAATAACGTATAGAATATGTTTTCATAAAAAAATTAAAAAAAATTATGACTTTGACCTTCAATAAAATCGTAACTATCAATTTCCCAGGTATAGTCTAAAGGAAAAAAATGTTATGATGGTGAGCAGAATACATGATTTTCGTTTGACTCATGTCTTTTACACCCTGTATAGACAAATATTGATAGAATCTTGGCTTTATCAAAAAATGGTTTTATTTGGTTTACAATTCTCACGCACTAAAATCCGCCGCGCCGCTTTGTAATACGGCGTGTAATACGATACGGCTGCAAAAAAAAATAATACATTTAAGTAGGTACAGCGTGTAACAGAAATAAAGCACACCCTATAAGTAGTTTCCTTGGAAGGCTGTTGAATCGTTACAATAAAAATAAAAAATATAGAAATACCTTAAATAATGTTAGAACTTAATTGAATTTTATGTAATGGCAATAATGTTAACTTTACAAAAGTGTTACGATTTAAACAAAAACCTACAAGGACATCACACAACGACCATATTACTAATATTATAAACGTAAAGTTTGTATGGATATAAGTGTGTTTATTACTCTTTTATTGACACTACAATAATATAGCTCTATAATTTATACGAATCCTATACAAACAAAGTTGTGGGCAGGATCTAGTTTAAAAAAAATACTGAAATTTATAAAGTTGCAAGGTAATGGTAAGAGATCGCAGTCTCTTTAATAATTAATTCCACATGAATGTTTCAAAATAATCTGACGTAGAAAAAATACACTGAAAAATAATGGACCTGCCTCAGGCGGGAATCGAACCCAGCATCTTCCGCAATCCGGGCTGCTGCGTTAACCACTACGCCACCGAGACACTGCTTTCGTTGTCGAAATTTGTCAGTGCTTGGTGCTTATGTTTTTATGGTAAACAGTTTTCAGTGTATTTTTTCTAGTATTAAAAATAATTACGCGTTTGTAAACGCAAAAGTTATTTTTCTTTAATGATTAATTGAACACTTTTTATTTATAAGTCTTCATAAATATTTTTTGCTCTCAGACATTTTGCCGACTACTCAATGGCTGGGGTTTGCCTAGGAGGAACCAGTGTTTACGTATTATTCATCGCATCTTCGCTTAAAGACGTAAGTTTTGTGTTTATTTTGTATCATCTGCGTCAAGGTAATCTATTAAAAAAACAATAAGCTTAGCGACTGTAATGAGGTTTTACACTCATTGATAAATAGTCTTTACAGCACATACAGACGATCCTTTTTGTGTGGATTTAGACTCTTTGTTGAGAAATCTGTTCGTAAGATTCGAAAGATGTACGAGTAATTAAGAATAAGATGTGAGATTTTTTATGATATATCCAAAGGTGCTAAACATTATACCCCAGTAAAAAATTACACCCTCGTGGCATTGGGAACAATGCTCTCTTCGACAGGCTTCGACGTGACAGAAAATCAATACGAATAAAATAGCAATGCTTGTAACTAGTTTGCAGATTTTCTTTAACTTCACTGTCGTGCTTGTGATCGCTATTTGAAGTTTAACATTAAATAAATTTAATGCAAAATGTCTAGTAATTTTTGTAACTTGTTATTTATATATTCAATTATTATTTGAATAGTGGAAGTTCATAGGTTCAAGTCTCGTTTCATGGCAACAATTAGTGTTTCACACTTTTTATCATTTTTAATGCTCTCACCTGCTTGATTGGTAAAGAAGCAGGCTTTGACAGATTGGCAATAAAGGAAGACTGTGGTTTTTAACTCTCTTAAATAATTTAATAATAATTTTGCTACCAGTTTGTTAAACACGAACGTTAAAAAATAGTGGCAAGAACACCAACGTATCATCTGTAGTAGTTGGTGTTGAAAATCAAACACGAGGTTGGGGACTCAGACCAAATAAAAAGATTATTTGGACTGAGGTTGGGTATGTTCATACTTGTTATATTTCACAATGTTATTCTGTTTTAGTATTAACCTTTTAGGCCCGGACAACTGTCAAAGAATTCCACAGCTTACAAGCGGTAATGATTTAGACACCATTATTGGTCATTATAATTTATCTAGATGTGTAAAATACACTTTGAGTACCTCAAAATTTGCTCAAAATACAGATTTTTTTATATCGAATTTCATTTCACCGAAAACTATTCCACGAATTTCAATATCTATTTTTCTTGATTGATCGTATAGCTAATGATCACCGTTTCATGTTATCGAATAAACTTTCATAAAAAAAATGTTTCAAAGTTGTGTTGGTTACCAGAATAACGGTCTATCGAACTAACATTTCATATAAACTATTAAGTTATCGATAAAATTATTTATAAAAACATATTTCAATATTTGACGGTACCCATAATAATGTTACGTTTAACATCTTTCCATCGCAGTAACGTTTCCTCGAACGATGCATTCGCCTGTTGACGTTTAATTAAAACTGTTGAGGTCAATTCTTAACTTTTAAAAATTTTATAAATTTTACCTTACCTACAACATAATAATTGTTACGTTACGAGATCTATTGTGCATGTAAGCTTGCATCGTCCAAGCAAGTACACAGCGAGCAAGCATGCAAACAACGATGCAGCATACAAACAAGCATGCAAAATGCAAGCAAACATGCAGCAAAGTAAGCATGCAGCAAGCAATATAATGCTATGAGTGGTCACAAGTACTAACCTAACCTAACCTAGGTTTATTTTCGTATTAATGGTTTTTCTTTATAGCGGGGGGCCTCTGGCCCTCGGTCTTCCTATGAACAAATGAAATTGCGATGTAACCTTATTCTAGGAGTTGTTAAATATTGTATAAAAAGATCTGCGAATAGTTTTATGGGAAATGAAAATCGTTGAAGTTAATTGCGATATAGTGATGGGTTCCCATACACTTTGTATACGTTGATATTGGGTATTTGTACAGTTAAGTTTTTATTTTTTTATTTTTCTTTATGAATATTATCTTGTTAGACAAACAATATATTCAATTGGACCACAAAAGAATTGTTTATTCTGTGGACTCGAGTTGTGTGTACAAAAACATCGTATATTTTCCTATTAAAATTCAGATTGTTACATTTCACAGAAAATTGCATTAAATTTATTGTTTCAACTTGCGTGGCCACTATCAATTAAATGTAAGAAAGCCGGTTTTATAGCACGTACCTCTGTTTTGTGAATTATCCGATATTCCGGTTTCATACGCCATGTGTGAGTGAATAGTGGGAATAAGATGGAATAAGAATAGTGGTACGGGTGCCGAGCGTAATATTCGATAGAGGGTAGACAGATTTGTCTGCCAATAAACATCAACTCGCATGACTTTAGTTCATCCGTGACCCCTGCGCATGAAACTGCGCCTAAAATCTAATAATTCACAAAACAGTGGTACGTGGTATAAATCCCGTTTTCTCACATTTAATTGCATAAAATGTTTTTCTTCACATACAATGAGTTTTCAAGTACCTATGTACATAGCAACTATGTTACAGTTAGAATATTTATCTCCTTAAAAATTTATCAGATATGATCACACGTATTCTGTCCAATACGTTGTCGATCACATATTGTTACGACAGAGCACTCGCTGTAAATTTATCTTATCTTATCCTTATGATGACGCCGCGAGTTTCCTCACTGTGCACTGCAATGCAACGGAGTATTTTTTGTCTCCCTTCTCTTCAACTCTTGTAGCTACTACAGCTACTTGAATATGTTAGCCATCAACCTAACCATGTCCATGGGCTTGAAGAGTCTGTAATGCTCTGGTTGGATAGGCCATTTCCAAGACATTTATTCTAATCATGGCTATGGAATCGCAGTGACACCGCGGGTGTCTCATGGATTCCCTCTTTAAATTAATCTTAGTTATGGTTCCCTTTTTATATGCTTCCTTCACAGCCACCTTCCTGATAGACGGGTAAAGAACATCTTTGCCGTATTTTCATTTGGGGTCTGTGTAAATATGTGAATATCACTCATCAAGATTTGGCTGTTAAAAGAGGCGTTCCCTACCATACGTGAACCTTCCTTGGGCACGCTATTGTTCTCCGTTAAACGTATTTGGATAGTCTTATATCTACTGTCAGTAGTGTTGCCCTGACTTGTCGTCGGTCTACTACGTTGTGCCAGTGTTGGTTGTGCAACACCTCGATCCATTCCTGTTAAAATAAAAGAATGTCAGTGCTAAACTCATCTAAAAAAGGTCGAAAATTATTTGGCCACAAAAAAAATTTTTGCCGCGCCCTGCCGTGCCATTCCGTCCCTTGAGTGCCGGCCTTAATTCCGTCCCAGAAACAAAATCGGAATATAGCTATCTCGTGGAAGAGTCCTAATTAACTGTGTTATATTGTGTTTAGTCAAAAGCCATTACCGTATCCTTTGTATATTATCATTAATGGAAAATGACCAGAACAGCAAAATATTTCTGTATATAAGCATAACAGAGCACATATTTTAACGAAGTAGACCGCTTTGAGCTCGCTATTACTGCTTATTAATTATAATTTAAACAAAGATTTAATAGAAAGACTTTTTTTAAACAGCTTCTAAACATATCCGCCCGATAGCAGGATATTAACTCTATAGAGGTTTGCAAATATTAATAAAATAAAGTAACATCTGAACTGCATTAAACCTGTGCTTCAGGCGAGAAAGTGCTTACATACCAATAAACACCTTGACATAATTTACATACCTACACGTGCATGTCTTCGGGCGACATCATTGAGATTTCATAGCGCGGATCAAAGAAGGCATCTACTGCATCCACAGATTTAATAATACAAGGAGATAGGCCAAGCCGGCGTTTAACTTGCGACAAGTGTATGCCATGTGGGCATACATTTCCGCCACTTCGCCTTCCGATAAAGTCGTACTTAACTCAGCGATTTGACCGATCTCCTTTGCGGCTGTGCTTAACTTTCATCGCTTCGCAGTCCTTAAGACGCGCGCAATGAATAGTGTATATTACGGCATGCTCAACTAGAACCATGTTATGTAGTACGGCCGCTGATGGCGACACTCGGTCTTCCTATGAACTCGGCGATTCGACCGATCTCCTTAGATTGATATATCTGTGACTGCATCTATACTAACATTATAAAGCTGAAAAGTTTGTTTGGTTGAACACGTTAATCGCAGGAACTACTCATTCAAACTGAAAAAATATTTTTCTGTCATCGCCAAAAGTTGTTATAATATAAATTGTGTGATGTAATGATTGATGGCTATAACTCAATTTACTTTTTGTTGTCTTCTTGTTTTTTACTTTTTTCCCGTCTTAGATAATATTTTTTGTTTAATTTAAGTTATGCATTGTTTTTAATAGGCTTAGTACTTGTCATTAATCTGATATCAGATGGTTCACTCGAATAAATTTTCACTCCAGTGACAGTCGAACGAACAGGAATGAACCAGAAAAGAGCATTCATCTTTTCTTTCAGTACGACGTCGTCGTCGATCAAGAAGACCACTTTGCCGCGACGTTTTCATCTACAAGACCACAAGACTCTAAACGAAATGACCGAATCTGAGTGAACGTTCTCTCAGTGTTCACACTGAGGTTCAGACTTTTTGTGACAGTGACATTCGTCGTTCATTCCGAGTGGGAGTTGGAGTGAAAGATGCCGAATGCCAATATGCAACACTGTTGGATCGGTTTATTCATGAAAACATTCAGCACTTGTGTTTCATTTTGGGTTCAAGGTTCAAACACTTCATATAGAGTGAAAGGTGAAAATGAACGAAAAATTAACCGTCTGATAACACCTTTAGTGCCGGGTAGTAGCGGGTCGGGTAGTGGCGGCACAGAATATTTATTCCTGAGGTGGCAGGGCGGGCGGCTGGTAGGGTTCTAGGTAATTGACAATAATAATAAACATGAGCTACTAAGCCCGTGTAAACTATGCATTATTTTTAGTGAGTTTATTTGTATTCTTCTCAGTAAACCCTTTCACTTGATACCCAAATTATGGTAGTGCTTAAAAATAGCTAGTCCACCATCTTAAGCGGTCCGCCTACACGCCGTGGCATATACGCCGCCAAGCCCAAGGTTAGCAGAAGCATAAACCTTGGTAAATATGCGACTATTTTCCAGGCGGAAGCTTGTGCCATAATTGAATGTGTACAAGCCAGCCGCCAGCGAAACTACGTTAACCAAAATTATACTTATATATTCACTAGCACTAAAGCTAGTAAAATACTGCGTGGAAAAACTAAATGACCTAGGGCAACAAAACAACATAACCCTTAAATGGTGGGGCAACCTGAACGTGTTGATTAGGGCTCTGACTGGCCATGCAAGCTGAACAGACATCTCTATAATATAAGACTAAAAGATTAGATGCTTGCAGATTCTGTGAACAGGAGCGTGAAACACCAATGCATCTCCTGTGCTCTTGTGAATGTCTCATTCACAAAAGAAGCCGACATTTGGGAAGACATATTCTCGACCCAGATGATATTAAAACAATCCAAGCTATGAATATCTTATAATTTTTTGATAGTGCCCAGCTAAAAGAGTACATATTGTAAGGCCTCAATAGGACTTACTTGGAGGCTAGTACAATAGATATTTATAGGTCGCAATGACGCAAAAAGCCCCGAATTGTCTAAATAATAATATGGAATAATTTTATTTTTGCGTTTACAAACGCGTAAATATAATACTAGAAAAATGCACTGAAAAAAATCGTCCCGCCTGAGGCAAGTCGATTTTTTTCAGTGCATTTTTCTAGTAAATAATAATAATAAATAGGCGGTCCGCCATTTTGGAATAAGGGTAAAGTCATCTTATTTTTCTAATACCTATAATAGATAAGGGATTGCACAAATAATAACTAGTCCGCCATCTTGGGTAGTCTCCCATACTTATAGGATTTAGAATGATATCACTTAGGTGACCATGCATTATCATGCAAACTAAACGTGTAAGCAAACTTCATCACAAACGGTTGAGCTTTGAAATTCAGTTGCAAGATTTATCCTGAACAAACACAGATACAAACATTGCAAGTTAAATAAAAGCAACTGAAACTCACTCAGCTTTCGCATATACAGAGAACGAGAATAAATCATTATAAACACATTTTACTCAACATCCGAAGACTATGTTGATAGCCGAATAAATTAAGCGCATCCTAATAATATTACGGAAGAGCAAACTTTGCACTCGGTCAGATAAACAAAGTCTCAACTTGATATAAACAATTTAACTTTCTACCATGGACTCCACTGCTCATAAAACTTTAACCGCGGAATATTTCATCATAGGGTGGCTTTTCACTTGGAATAAATAGCAGAAATCTGTGAAATTTACACACGCTATATGAAAACATATGTTTTTAAGACACTGCTACGAATATTATTTATTTTAGTAGGCAGCACCCTACGCTTTTCTCTAAATAATAGTTATACTTTTCGTTCATCATTTAGTTTCTATACTAAAAAGTTATTTTTAACTTTTTAGTCCGATTTATTATGTTAAATCGGACTGTTAAAGCGTGATTTTTTTAGTTTTTTTTAAACTGTTATTTCATTTTCCACTTTTTACTGCGAATTATTATAACCCCTCATATTACTACAAAACCTGACAACGCCATCTAGTGACGTATAACTGAACTAACATTCCAAACGTTTAATTTATTAGTTCTGACGGTTCTAATCAGGTTAGTGGGATACTCTTATCGGATTATTTTAATGTCGTCGGTCTTTGATAAGTCTATAGAGTTTAAATAAAATCTGACCGTTTAAAGTGGGTCATAATTGCGTACAAAGGAGTCGGTTACATACAAGCAAACATACAGGTAAAGCTTATGTAAGCGTGTTAAAAAGAGTTGAATATTTTTCAGTCACACATCCCAGTACGGACCCTTTTGTGATCGTTGGGGTTCACGTCCGGAAGCCTCCTCGTGGCGGACCCTGGTAACGTGGTGGGGAAACTTTCTCGGCGGGTGTGTGGCTTTTGATGTCAAACGTGTCCCCTTGGCATTCGAAGTCACATGCCATCGTCGAGTTGTTTTTGTTTTCCAACCACGGCTAGTTCCGGACGGCCCTTTTCAGGGTCACGACCGCGCCCGAAGTCCCCTGGGTGCGGTCCGATGGCCGCTGTCCTCGTCAGGAGGACGCCCCAGGTCGAGCAGCCGTAAGTGGAGGAGTAGCTCCGTGCCACCGATTGATGCAAGGAGTGCCTAGACGGGCAGTCTCGGTGGAGTTGCGCTCACGTGCGCAGATCCCGAGCCGTCCCGTAATAGCGCACTGAAGGTCAGGCCGAGGAGGATCTTTAGTGGGTATGGAGGGAACGCTTTTACCTCGAGTCCCACATATCCCCCGCGGTTGGTACCACCCCGCAGTGACGATGCGGGGTGGTACCAACCGCGGGGGATATGCATATGACCTCCCCGTCAACAAAAAAAAGCTTTTGTGATCGTTAATGAAGAACCCACGACCGCGGCGCCATCCACCTTACTCACATCCCAATTATCCAGTTAAAATAACTTTGAATTCAGTCAAAACGAACAAGACTTCATTTGATAAGACTGGCTTGACTTTACATTACAAAATAAAGCCTCTATTTCCAGCTGCAGATTTCGTCGCACGTTCCTATTTTCCTTGGAACATCAGTAACAGGTTTACCTGTTTTGGAATCTTTTTATAATGTACCTAAGTCCCTCAAATCCTGATTCAAGGCTATTTGCAGAATAGCAAATACTGTTGTCAGTAGTTTGTTTCTCTTTTCAAATAAGCTTACCTTAGTAAGGGATAGGAAGTTTTACATTTTTATAGTAGACAAACGCAACACAACAGTATAATTTCTTTGACTGGATTTCTATAAAAAAAATATATTATCATAAAAAGATTAGCAATTCGTGGATAAGTTATTTAGTTTTACAGAAGTCTATGTTATTTTCCGAACATATAATTGGTCAAATTAATAATTTTTGCGCAATAATCACGTTAATACGTTTGCTTTGCATAATTGACGCGCGAAAATACGGAAATTAACGCAATATCATGTCCGCCTGTGACCACCGGTCTGTGCAATCCGATGAGGTGGGGTTAGTCCTGGTTTTTATGTGTTGATTCCTCAATAATAATATGAAACGCCGCAGTTCCCGTAGGTATCGTAGGTAGGTTCATCCCGTAGGTATTGTAAAAACCAACTGAGAGATATTCTGAACCCCATGAAAACCATCGCATCAAGGGGTCAGTCATACGGTAGCGAGTAAACCACAGTTTCAAGGAGGGTTGGCGTCAAGCAGACGGCCCGCCATATAACTAAACAGGTTTCTATTAGCAGTATGGTTTTATATGGTGGTGCACCGACACTAAATAGTTAGAGACCAGGGTAGGATGAACATTATAATAAATGTGGTCTTGCTGTATAAATATCACATAAATTATTATATAAGTGACCTTGAGTCAATGCATACTTTGCTGAAGAACTGTATGAGTAAAATTGAAGTAACGCGTTTATCTTGTATGTAATTGGGTTGGTTTAACTTCATTTTGACTCTCAATGTAGCTCTGCTGCCAAAAGCAATGTTAAGCGATTATAATTGAGCCATCTTCAATAAATTTATGTCAGAAATCGTATTATTTTTGGCACCCTAAGCCTACAAAGCTCTGAAATTACGAGACTTTTAAATCACAAAGAAAGAAAAATTTCTTTACGCTTTAGTACATTTTTCAACTTATTTATTTAGTCATGTCTACAATTCTGTTTTTTATTTTAAGGTGAATGTGTAAAACGAAAAAAGAATCTTAGTTACGTTTTAAAATAACTCTGAACTTTGCAGGGACTTATATAATTTTTTTCTTTCCAGATCCTCGACAACTTTTTCCCAGAAAAAAAGTTTTCAGTTGAAGCGTACTGTGGAATGCTGCTTCTACCTTTGATCCTGATCACCCAAATCCGATATCTGAAGTTCCTGGTACCATTCTCGATGTTGGCAAACTTTTGCCTCCTAGTGGCTTTCGGAATCACCTTCTATTATACTTTCACTGACATGCCGGGAGACACTGATGCGGAGTTGGCAGTCAGTGTGAAAAGCTGGCCACTGTTTATAAGGTGCGTTGTTATTATCCCTCAATATATCACAGAAAATGATATTTTTGTTATATATTTTACAGAAAAGCCTATATTTATATTATATTATCTCTTTATTGCACTTCATAAAGATATACATTGTATATCCTCCTCCTTGCGTCGTTTATCCTCAATGCTGAGGGTCGTGGCCTCTTTGAACAACGTCCTGGACTATCTTACGCCAGTTCGCTCTATCTTCGGCGGCGTGGATGGCATCGTGCATCGAGGAGTTAGAGGCCGAGCGAATTTGGTCCGACCAACGCATTGGACTTCTGACTCTCGGTCTCTTGCCGCTCACCTTGGCCGTTATAAGTAGCTTTTCTAAATTGTCACCTCTTTTCCGAGCAATGTGGCCAAAGAACTCAAAACTCCTCCGCAAACATTATAATTACAGAGTAAAATAGTATGCAAGGGCGAACTTATCTCTTTAAGAAATCTCTTCCAGCTAACCCAGAATGAGAGTGGGAAACTATAAATAATCCACATATTGTTTTCATACATCATCCTCCAGCAATTAATAGTTTAGGAGTTTATGGGGTCGCTGATTACGAACACTACAACGATTTTAATGACCAATGTGGCATACGTGAAATACCATCTTCCCCGTTGGGTTCTGTTAAAAGACTAAAATGACTGAAAAACACACAGCCCAAACCGCTGTATCTAAGAGATTCGAAATTTGGCACGTAAGTTCCTTATGAGGTCTAGGGGTGCATCAATAAAGGAGTTTTCAAAGTTCGCTCCGTAAGGTAGTGAAACGGCGGTCCCAAATTTGTAAGGGGAAACAAGGTTAATTAGACTGTATTATTCGAAACTTTCAATGAATGAGTAAACACAGTCCTTTTATTAAGAATTGAATGTCTGAACATTAATGAAACTTAAAAATTTAGGCATTTGATAAGAAATAATTATTGGTTCTATCGTTTTCGAAAAATCAAACCACAAAGGGATAAAATAGGACTTGAAAGTTCGTATGGAAGTCCAAAAAAATCTGTTTATGTTTACTGCTACGTATCTACATTTATTCGAAAGATGTATGATTAGTAAAAACTTCATATCCAAAAAAAATCTGCCCAATGTAACTATTTCACGAGGACAAAGTTGCGGGCAAAAGCTTGCATCAAATAAATAAGCTCCTTCACTTAGTGCGTGTCTTATTGCAGTCAGTCATTCCACAATAGAGATATACTGTAATAGATTTACCGTAGAATGTTAAAATGACGATCAACTCGGCATATAATCAAGACTATCTAAACGCGATAATGACAGAAGTGTAATTTTTAAATCTCTGTTGCATACCTAGATTTATAAATTCAAAGTATCGCATAGATACTTTGAATTTATAAATCTAGGTATGCAACATATCCAAGAGCGAGATAAAAAAAAGAAACCCAATAAAATATTATTTTCAATATTCGTAATACAGTTTCGATTCGAGTATTGAAAAGAATTGTGTACATATGTTGATATCGCTAGCCAAAGCTACCAAATACCTTGCTTCACATAAAACTTCCTAAACCTTGGGTCATAATCGTGCCACAGTCACGGATGAAATGGAAAAAGATATCACAAGTGAAAAGGTAAACCATTTCCTTTTATTTCCTCGTTGGAGGCGTGCTCTGGTGCAATTTCGGGTCTAAATTATATTTATTACTGTATTACGTGCCAGATGAGCAAACTGTTCACATTGAAACATAATACACTTTATTGAGATTCTCGTGCTGGTTATATTAAGCCAATAGCTAGCAATATTGGCAGATTGTTCCTAAGTATTGATATGGTAAAATGGATATAGTAACGAAGTCTAAGTATTTTTATTTTAGAAAAAAAATATATGAAAATGGTACCTTGTCTATGTCAACATAAGCGAATCTACAGGCACTCTCTAAAGCGAAATTGGTTCACTTTTAGCACGTATATTTAAATTAATATTTATGGTGTATCATCGTTGCCTCTCCTCCTCTCTTGAGGGGGCGGCTACTTCCGATAGCCTTATAGCCACTTTAGCACTAGGGAAAATTTGGAAATAGGGTATCCATAGGGTATCCATGTAGGACCACTCCTTCCCTCGTTTGTCCGGAAGGTTCTTCTGACTGTTTTCGCTGCTCTGTCTTTCGCTCCTCCCCGTGCGGGAAGGAAAGGGAAAGGAGCGCCGGGGGGGTTAGGAAAGAAAAAAATTGTGTCATCTTATATGACTTTGTCATCTTAAGCACAACTACCTTAAGCGTCAAAAGTTTTGATCAGAGCATTTTGCTAAAATATGAATACTTGGTACCTATAGTTGTTATTTATATCCACTTTTTAAGTCCTAGCTAGTATAATACTTTAATGGTGCAGTGATTGCAGGAAATATACAAAAGGATCCATAAGACGATAACGGATGGGATAGATGTGGCGCTAGTGATGTGTATAAAGGCAGCGTTACTGACCAGTCCCCCACGACAGGGATAAAGAAAGGCAAATAAACGATATAGAAACAAATATAATGTCCAAAATTATGTCACTGGTTAACACGTGCCGCTAGTTAGGGCAACCACATGTCAATTGATTCGGCACCCAACCACATGTCGCTATTTTCTGCAATCATTGCGTCCGTGGTCAGTTTCTTGTAACTATTGTAGGTATATTACTCTGCTCCTAGTAGATTTTGAGTGCGTTTCTTTTTGAAGTAAAACTTGTTTACGCACGCTCGACTTGGGGAGTAAGCTGACGAAACGAAAGTTGAGAGGGCGTGGCGAGCGGAAGATGAAAGGGAGATATAAGTTAGTGAATATATAAAGAGAGAGTTACGTTTTTTATGTTACGAGATGGCAAACAAGCTTGCGGCCCACCTGATGTTAAGTGGTCACCGCCGCCTATAGACACTTGCAATATTAAGTGTAAATCACTTAACACCGCAAGTGCGTTTGCCATCCTGGGGACTAAGATGATATGCCCTCCATGCCCAGTAATTACACTGGCTACCTTTCCCTTCAATCCGAAATACGGCAAACTGCTTCACGGCAGAAATAAGAAAGGAAAATTACGTTTCGTATATTATTATTATTTATAAAGAAGATTTAAATTTAACTCAGTCGTGTGATCTAAAATCCATTCGTTTTTTTCTCCACAGCACAGCAATCTTCGCAATGGAGGGCATCAACGTGGTAATGCCGGTAGAAAATGAGATGTCAAAACCGCAGCATTTTCTCGGCGTCGTCGGCGTCTTGAATGTGACGATGGCTTGCGTCGCCATTTTGTACGGCTTGTTTGGAGTGGCTGGCTACTTGAAATATGGTTCAAGCGTCATGTCGAACTTTACGCTACATTTACCTCAAGATAACATGTGAGTATATATTTTTATTACTATTGGTAGTTTTTTTTTTATCTCATGAACGCAGGTGAGTCACGGTTGTTTGTGTAGATATGTAGATATAGATGTACGTGTGTGCGATCTCTGTAACGCTAAGCGCTCCTTGATGCCCATATAGACCAGTTATAGCAAACCTGTAATTAGGGGATAAACAATCTATCATACTTTTATTCTTTTCCTCAAAATATTTACACGATTGAGTTAATACCAAAAAAGCATTTTCATTTAAATTTAGGTTAATTTAACAACCAAAAAGCATTTTCACTTTAATACTCCTTTTAGTTTACTGCAGATAAAGTTAATGTTGACGTTGGGAAGTTACCAAAATTACTCTTATTGCCGTTATTACGTCAGTTACATCATGATATGACTGACTCGGCTTAATGACGTCGTATAAATAAAGCGTCGCCGACGGCCCAACGCGGCGCGATCAGCCTATATAGGGGTAGTCTCATAAACTGATTATTGATAGCTCGTCAACACATTTCCTTTTTATTTCAATGAATATTGTAACGGAGCGTAATGGCGTTGCGTTAACGGCCCATATTACTCAGCCGTAATCGGTTTTAAGGCCTGTTCAGTTACACGCGAAATTCGCTACCATCGCGCCGTGGGTAGAAAAAAATATCAAGCGATATTCCTCCAGGAATTTGTATGAAGTTTCGCAGCTAGCGTGAAATCGGAATCCGCGCCATTATCTCCTGGGTAGACGGTAAAGTTTCGTTTGATTTTTAAAACAGGTCTTATTTCAATGCTCACGCACGTTACGCTGATGTGCACTCACGGATAGCACAAAAGTGACTGCTTTGCTGGTCTAAGCGAAATGTTTTTCTACTCATCGAGAAAGCAAAATCTGCTTGGGTTTGAACAATGAGAATATCGAATACCGCAGAATACTGATGACTGCCGTAATCTGAATTGTCATTTAAAAAGAGATTCGTAAGCTGTCAATAAATTCAGCTTTAGATAGATTTTGAGATCAGAAACTCGCATTCGCAACATAAGCCTAGATGTATTATAAGGGTTTTAAGTGTATGTTATAAGCGCCAGCAATTATTTTTTATTTTATTTGCTACTATATAAATCGTTTTTTTATAATTGTAGTGTACGTTAAAATTTACTCTATTATCAAAGAAGAAAATTTACTTTATTATAGATACACTTATCATCAACTGCAGGGGTATGTGGTACTCAGTTCGGCGTTCTCTTACTACTACTCCCTAAACGTCCTCTCCGGGTGTCCTACCAAAGCACTATACCACAGCCATGTAGTAAGGCCTAGGACTCCTATTTCAACAATTAATACTAGGCATACTAAAGGAACTCCGCTGTGGATAAGCGGCGTCAACGCTAACCACACGCTGCGTCAACACCTGATACTACGCATGCTGCATAGGGTTGACGTGGCGGCATTAGCGCTTGGCTGATGTTTGACGAATACCAAAGCTTAAGAAACTCCTTCTTATAATAGCTAAATATAAACTATATAAATAAACTTATGTATACCTACATAATAGCTATCTGAATAGCTTATGAGAGTTTGTGCAAATGTTAGTTGCCACGTGGCAACCATGTATACCTACATAGGTACCTACCTACATATTATCTACTGACTCACGGACTTTGAAGTCCTTAATTATGAAAAATAGCATTATTTCTGGTCAAAAGGTCGCGACTTGAATAGGGAAGTACTTAGCTCAGTAATACGCATTAGTAGGGTAGTACATAAAAAGCTTTCTGGTTTTATCGACGTGTTTCCCCACAACTAAGTAAATAAGATAATAGTACAGTGATACGCGTCGTCATTGTTTATAGCAAAACGCCACTCAATCGCAGTATACCAAACTGTGACTCAATATTCCATCGTCTCAAAACAGAATATTTTACTAAACCAACAAAACAACCTCTTAGCCACTTGATTTGAATTATTCAGCATTTCTAACCTCAAACCCAAACCACGGTTTCTAATGAAGTCCTTTCTATTGAAACGTTTGTAACACTTCAGCAATGCGGTCTATTCTGCGAATAGATTATAATGCTAAGTAGCTAAAACGTAATTTAAACGCGGCTTTAGTGGCAACTAAGGTAACATCAAATTAAACGTAGGTAAAGCGATAAATTTCTATCTTAGTTCATAATAAAACAGGCCTAAAGATCAGACCTGATAAAAAGTACAGAGGGAGCGCTGCGAAGAAAAAACTGGGGCCGGTAAGATAAACTACTCCTCGCCTATTGCCCGTATACGAACACAGCTTCACCCACACACATGTAATGAAAGTACGCCTTGCCTTATACAAACCGGCTCACGCACTACATAAATAGCCAGCATGCGGTATGGTCCGTAAATGGATTTTCCAGCGTCACAAAAAAAAGGTCGACATGAAATACGATGAAGTATGTACTTGGGGTTGATTTCATAAAACCAAGTAGTTTGCGGTAACATGTTGTATTGTCAGAGGCACACAAGAGAGCGATTATATTTAATTACAGTAAATATATATTACTCAACTAATTGAATTTCATCAGCGACATACATCACGCCCCGTTCAACGGGACGTTGCGGCAAATTCGTCACGCACACTTCGACGTCAACGGCCCGTCCTATCTGCGGTGTGGTGTCAACTTTAGTTATTTTAAATTCATAGATATTTATATAAATGAATTTATTAAATCTTTTGTCGTGAAACAAAATTTCTTAACATTTTTTTTTTGCTTTTCCGCAATTACTTAAATAAAATGGACTGGCAGACATGTAGATAAATTAATAAAACTTTTTAAAAAACGATCTTATACTGCTTGTTTTTCTTTTCACTTTTATTTCATTGTAACAAACACGTCAGTTTTACTTGTTATTTTGTTTGTAATTATTTGTAAATTTTCATCTGTTAATGTAATAATCTAGCGACCATTCACTTTATTCCAACACAAAATTTCAAATTTGCCTCCCAGCCTTTTAGCGAATTTCTTATCTTCATTATTCCTCCTCTTGGCAGCATTTTCTTAAAGCCAACCCTTTTTAGTGAATTCCGTAGAAGCCTAATTATATTTTATACACCCAAAACGCGTCAAGTCTTAAATATTCTGCACCTAATTTGGTTAGCACAGACCAACCTCTCAGCGACCTTTATTAAATAAAAATATTCTAGAAGGTAATCTTCGATTAATTACAAGTTCATTATTCCAAATAAATTTGAAACAAGATTCAATTACAAGTTTTGTTTAATCGTTAGAAAATGAAAAAGATCTTTATTTAAATAGACTTTGCTAAGTACTTTTAAATCGTGTAAAAGCCATTTTGGGACGAAATAATTATTTCCCTTAAGCAATTAGCAAGCTAAGATGGAGAAGAAATGGCGAAAGAAACTCCACAGCTTACAATTTCGTAATGATTTCATAATTTTACAGGTCAATAGATATAAATATGAATAAATTACAATTTGATATGCGTAAATTTTGGGCAGACTTTACCCGCGCATTTGGGTCATTTAAATAATGTTCGAGAAAGTAATCGAAGCTTCCAGAAGGACCTATACGAATTACACGAGAAACTTCTAAGAATGATGGGAACGTTCGAGCAATAATGAACCCACAGTCTTAAGACATAAGGCTTATATTCGTCACATGAACTTAGTGGTTTGTTCAAGATAATAGTCGAACATTCTAGTATTTGCGCGATTTCGTTTTGCGTAGTATAAAAGGACTGTTGATTGCAGTGTATGGACATTCTAAGCTTAGAAGCGAACAAGTGCGGATCAAAGCGATAAAGCGATACTCTCTAAGTGATATACTGACCTAGGCGAATACTACGGATTCAGTTAGCATTGTTATTGGACTTTGTTGCTTGGTTATTGTAAACTTTAGAGTGGTGTACGGAATAAAGTCTCATCAGTGTCACCAGGTGTTTCTATCTAAATTTAACGAACCCCTAGCTCGTAACAATAAACATATAACATGTAAAAAGTTTTTTTTACTAATATCCCATTTTATTTGGTGTGTTTAGAATATAGGTGGCACTAAACCGACAGAAAGAACGCTATACGAACAAAAAAACAAATTCCACTCCACCATGTTAAACAAGTGTTTTAATCTCAACTTACTTATTACACCAGGCATGCGTTACAATGCCTAGTAAAAAAAAAAAAACATTTTTTTATAAATTTTAGCTTTTTTAGGCTAGGAACGGGCGTCCTCAGAGCATCTCATCAAAGTTTCATCATAATTCGATCAATGGTTTCGGAATGCATAGAGGACTAACATACAAACATTGATTTTTGTTTAATCGTATATGAGTTCCGGTCTATTACTAGTGATCGGCATTGTGATGGAAAAAAATAAGCAGTAATTATTGGCAAAGTTGTCGCACAGACGAAAATTCCTAACAGTTTTTGATGTGAAAATAACGGTAAAATATTTTCCGAATCAAGTTTTCATCTATGTATCATGTGTTCAAAGTTTACACTATTAACTTCATTAAAATCACCTAATTAATATCTTTACTTCTATCTCTAATATTATAAAAAGGAAAGATTTGTATGTTTGTAACGAATAAACTCAAAAACTAGTAAACCTATTTTGATGAAATTTGTTAGAAATAAAGATTAGATGTTTGGAATCCAGATAGGGTACCTTTCGTGCCCACACAGGTCAAAATTTCAAAAAAACTAAAACAAGAATTTATTTATTTTTTATCAAGTACCTAATTCAAAGTTTCTTTGTTTTATTTTCACAAATGACGAACTCCTACACATACTTTCATTCCTTTTTTAACCATTTCGTGTCATTTTTCGCTATAAAAAGTTACCGATGTCCTTTCTTAACGTGTAATCATTATTTGGACAATATTTCATCAAAAAAAATCCAGAAGTTTTTTTTTACTTTATTCGGTACAAACATATGCAAATCTTTCATTTTTATTATTGGAAAGTTTGTCATTTGCGAGGATAAAATCATGAAACTTTGAATTTAGGCGCAATATAAGAATAAATATTTTTTGAAACTGACTTGTATATGGAAGAAATAGGGGATCAAAGGTCGCATGGAAATCCAAGCAAATTCACACTCTCACGTTGTTGAAACTAGGTACAAAATATACTAGAATACTAGACTTCAATAAGCTAAGAGCATAACATAAGCTACCTTTTTTGGAAGAAATCTCAAGAAGGGGTTGAAGTAAGGGAAGAAAGTTTGTAAGGGAGTTCGTCATTATCGAAGATATCCATGAAACTTTGAATTTAGGCATTTGGTAAGCAATAAATATTCATTTAAGCGTTTTTGAAAATTTTGTCCGTATGGGGATGAACGGTTGTATGAAAGTCCAAATAAAGTCCAAAAATTGCTGCCCAAAACAACTATTTCACGCGTACGAAATCGCGGTTCAAAACTAGGATATAATGTATACTTACCTAGATATAGGATCACGAATGAAAATATAAAATTTTAAATAGAAATTAATAAAAAGTTACCTAAGTCCTGCATAAAGATACGTTTATCCCAAAATAATAAAAAAATGTTTACACGTGCGAAGTTAGGACTGTCTTTAAATAAGAAGGGCGTCGGCGCGTCGCCGACTTAAGTTGCAATAAGGAAATTGCATCCCAGAAGTAATAACAAGTAATAGGTTTCCGCTTGAAGCACCGCTGCTTCCTACACTTTAGCTATTCTCACCACATGCAGATATTAAATGTAGGGTGTGTAAAACGGAACTTAGATAATTTTTAAATATTATTTTTATTTTTGTTTGGCAAGTTTAATTCACATACGACATACGTCAGCCTTATGACGCAATCAAAAAACGAAAGACATGGCTAAATTCGTCGTGGTCAAACAGTCCTGTATAGCTCAGTTGGAAGAGCAGTCGCCTGGATAGCGAAAGGTCGCGGGTTCAAGTCCCGTCTCAGCACTTATCCATGACAGGATTTTTTCCATGTTTTTCGTTTCTATTTAATTTGGTATCAATTTCAATCATAATTAAGATAATTTACTTGTGCTATATACATGGTGACACATCTAGATCGGTCACTATCGGATCGGTAACTATAAGACATCCAAGATGTGTTATTAGGAACCATGTCATCGATCTTAGTGACATGAAAAACTGTATAACTACATAGCTCAAAAAAGTTGTAGTCAGTTCGGTGTCGAACCCGAATTATTGAAAAATAAATCTTACATTATTTCTATTTGGATATTGTGTCAATCGATGGTGCGAGAGATAAACTGCCGTGCTAGCCACCCTCGCCTTGCCAACCTGCTAGGTGCTTCTTCGTGCCTCTTTTGAACCAGAATTGTAGGAAGGAGGAAACACGTGTGCTGTCAGTATATTCCATTTCTTGATTGCGCGACAAAGAATCGAGTTGCCATACTTAGTTCGCGTTGGATGGTACCTACAGTTTGTCGGTGACATCGTAACCCAGCACGCGTAGTCCTTAAAAGGAAGTTAGCTGTCTAGGTAGATATTTTTGCATTTAAAGAAATTTCTAAAATAGCTTGCATATTATCGAACGATAAATCGAGGTGACGTCGAGCTTCATAAGGAACCCTCAGATTTATTTTCACAAAATTTCTATTTCGGTTCTTAATGAAACCACGGGCCAAAAACAAGAGGAGGTTAGCAATTGATTGAATAGTAAGATACAGAAAGTTTGGCGGTTATCTCTGTCAAAGTTGAATGGCGATTTTCAGTCACTATTTCCTTCACTTTTGCGATGTCAACTTCAGTTGCAAACGTTGATGGCCTACCAGAGCGGGCAAATCTTCCATCACATGTCGTCTGCTTTTGAAAGCTTTGAACCGAGTGGTATAAAGCGTGCAAAAGCGGTCGAGGTTTGTACACGTGCTTAGTATAAGCACGTGTTTTTGATAAAATCTGGTCACCGTAAGCTTTCTGTAACATTTTCAGGATTCCGAATACGAAATTCCATTTTCAATTTGCAAAATTTATGATCCAATCTCTTTGTTCGGTGTTTTTGTCCATTATGAAATTATCAATACACACTAGATATTATATAACTAAAAACAACACTCAATTTAAAATCAGATGCAACTCAAACTCCGCGTGAAAATGGAAAACAGTTGTGCCAATCTAACAACAACAAAAGAAGAAACTAAATAATTAATCTGGAACCATAAAAAAATCATCCATTCCCGATACTTTTTTGAATGAATTACGAGTAATGCATTTTAGCCGTTTGTGATGCCGGCAGAGTAGAATAGCATCACCCTATATCCTCCAATGGGTGTCCTAGAAGACGACTAATGAATCAGCAAAGGGGTATAGATCACCTTATGCTCCGTCCAGCATTCCGCATCGGGCAAGTGTGCTGGACTACTGCCTTAACCTCCTTCGATGATAAGGAGAGGCCTTGTGTCCCAGCAGTGGGTCGAATTATAAAGGCTGCTATGATGATGAATGCATTTCGCATCATCCACATAATATAGGATCACATGCACATTTAGGGCAGCAGTTATAAACCACAGAAATAATAATAAAGGGGAATGAAGAGCGACGTTGTGTAAGACTGTGACTTACGGTGAGTGTTACTAAACGCTGTCTCTTATACGTAAGGTTCATAATTGTTTGTAAGCAAATATACTAGTAATTGTGGGCGTGATTGCGTACGGTTTCGTTGACACTGATTCCGATAGGAAATGCGAACCAAAGCATTTCTATCCTATTTATTTTTAATTCTGTGTTAGAAGCGGACCTAAAGAGCTTATCTTGTATATTCCAACATTTAAAGGGGTGCAAGCAAAAGAAGAAAAAATATCTTTCTATTTGAGAAAAGGGCTGTAAGAGAAAGTAAATATAGGAGCTGGTTATAGCTATGAAAACACGTTGTCAGCTTCGGTGCGTTTTATAAAGCAAAACCACATCAAAATAAAATACCGATACAAGAACGTATAAAAAGCCCAGTGACAAGAAGGCAAACAAAAACGAAACTACACAATCAAAAACTACCAAAAATAATCTCTCTAATATATAAAATTCTCGTGTCGCGGTGTTTGTGGTTAAACTCCTCCGAAACGGCTTTCCCGATTCTCATGAAATTTTGTGTGCATATTGGGTAGGTCTGAGAATCAGACAACATCTATTTTTTATCCCCCTAAATGTTAAGGGTAATCCACCCCTAATTTTTTTTTTAAATTTTTGGATGAAATTTTTTGTTTTTATTTTTTTATTATGTGGCATTAAAAATACATACAACTCTAAATTTTTACTTTTTTTATCACCAACCCCTATTTTTTTATAGCCATTTTAGTAATTTAATCATTTTTGTAAGGCAAAATAACGTTTGCTGGGTTAGCTAGTAATCTTATAAAAACCAAAAATATATATAAAAAAGGTTGCTATCGGCAACAAGGGCGTTGTCTCCTGTTTACGTGCCCAACCACTAAAGAAACCTTTACAACACCGGCGGAACGATTGAACAATAAACCAGGTCGTATCACGTTAATAGACACTAAAGCCCGTTTTAATGTATGGTATAAAACGAATATTCCAATCCATTATACTAAATTTAAATCACGGCTCGTCGCGCCAGGGTAATTGAAGAGTTAACAAAATATCATCTGTCTTCTAAATTACCATATTAAGTTATATCCACAACATCCTGTCCCATTACGTACTTAAATAGACAAAGGCGCTCCAAGTCTTTAAGACAATATTAAGATAAACGACAATGTTCTAACCTAAAAACAATTATTGTTGAGTTCTAGCCTCAAGTCAAATGTTTTGGTTAAATTACGTCAAAGGAACAATATAAACTACAACATAATTGTGTCACATAAGCTGGTTAGTATATTATGGATTTACGGTACTGGGCATAAAAGTTATAATCGTAAGATAAAACGGTATCTGTGACGTAACAACGCATTGTAAGTTGAGTTGTTTAAGAATATTGGATTAATTGACACAACAACTTCTCTTAAAAGGCGCCTAACTTAATAAGTTTTTATAACATGCTTAGATATCAAAAAGTAGGGAATAGACAGAAATATTTTTATTGTTGCACAGAGAAGAGAAATATAGGGCGGGTATATAATAAGTCGCTTGAAATTGTAGATCTCGTGCTGGCAAAACATCTCTCACTTGCAATATACCGTAGTCATATACTAAAAAAATGGTACCAAAGTTTCACAGGGATTGAATTCTCATCACTCTTACACACTACAATCCGCCGCGCCCGCTGTTTTCTTATACTTAGGTACTTATGTGTCGGAGCTCAAATTGATTTGAGCTCCGCACAACGTACACAAAAAACTGAAGAAAATAACAAAAGAATACCGAAACAAGTTATTTTTTTTTTCTAAAAAAAATACTTGTACCCTACATAATAGTAAAGATATTTTTATAAAATCGTTTGTGTATGTTCGTGTTCATCATACAAACATATTCTCCTACCAGAACTCGAACCCGGACCGCTTGACGTGTAGGTAGCGCTACTGACCACTCCATCACGACGGCGTCAAACTGTTCTATAGTCTAAGCCCTACATATGCCATGGGATGCCGGCAGAGTAGAATAGCTTCACCTCCAATTAGTGTCGTAATGAATGGCATGGCGTATTGATCACCTTATACTCCGTCCACCAATCTGCATTGGGCAAGTGTGTAGGACTACTGTATAAACCTCCTTCGATGACAAGGAGAGGCCTTATGTCCCAGCAGTGGGTCGAATTATAAAGGATTATTATTGTAAGTAAGTGTATTAAGTTATGATGATGATGATAGTCTAAGTTGAACCAAGAAAAATACATTTATACAATTTCATTAAAATCGGTGCAGTGGTTCAAATATCGTGACACGAGATTTTTATAATTATAAAGACTAGCTTTTGCTCGCGACCTCGTCCCCGTAGGGTTAAGTTCAAAAAATCGTAAGATACATCATTCTTAATTTTTAGCCGATAAGCCATATACTAATTTGTATGGATTTTAATACAAAATAAAGTCTATTCTATTCTATTCTATTCTATAAAAATGACTGATTTCTCATACAAACTTTAATCCCCTATTCCACCCCCTTAGGGGTTGAATTTCGAGGAATCCTAAAATACTCCTTTCTTAATTTTTAAACGGAAAAGCCACAGGTATACCAATTTGTATGGATTTCGCTATAAACATGATGGCTTTTCTACACAAATTTTCATCCCCTGTTTTATCCCTTTAGGGGTTGATTTTCGAGAAATCCTAAAATACGTCATTCTTAATTATTAACGGAAAAGCCATCTACCGATTTGTATGGATTTTACTATTAAAATGACGGACTTCGCATACAAACTTTCATCTCCTATTTCATCCCATTAGGGGTTGATTTTCAGGAAATTTCAAAATGTCCCTTTCATAATTTTTAATCGAAAGGCGATATACCAATTTTTATAGATTTTTCTTAAAAAATTACGAATTTCCATACAAACTGTCATCCCCTATTTTACGCCCTTAGGGGTTGAATTTCGAAAAATCCGACCTTACCCCTTGCCTACGTTATAAAAGGAACCTCGGTGCAAAATTTTAGCTATATATCTAAGGGTATGGGCTGGACGTTGATCAGTCAGACAGTGAGTCAGGACTTTGCCTTTTATATTATAATAGATAAAATGACTCATGAAGCGTCGGTTGCGTAGTGCGTAAGAGCGTCATCTCCCACCCGGGAGGCACTGGTTCGATCCCCGCCACGTACCAATGTGTTTTCAAATTTTGAATTCATATGTACGTTTAGTCGACGCTTTTACGGTGAAGGAAAACATCTTGAGGAAACCTGCACACACCTATGAAGAAATTCTTAGGTTGTGCGTGAAGTCGACCAACCCGCACTTGGCCAGCGTGGTTGACTAAGGCCTAATCGTCCCTATGTGGGGTAGGCTCGAGCCCCTCGGTGGGGACATTATATGAGCTGTTGATGTGATGAAAATGACTCAAACTTCAGCTCTCCATTGGCGGAAACAATTACATTAGGGTTCCGTATTATTCCGTTATATCTATATTTACCAGGAACTCCTTAAGTTCTTTTTGTTTTCTGCATGGTTTTGCTGCGCTACTCCAATTATATACGAAATTTATATTGTGGAATAGTCCAAGTTTAGACCACTGTCGTTTATGTTAGTATTTATAAAGCTCATTTAAAAGCAGGCACCAGCTTTAGAGTGGAAACAGCAAGACAGATATTGTTTCGTAAGCTTGGAAAGTGATATCTATCTGGCTCCAAAGTTGTCTTGATTGACATTTATTAATATCCTCCTTCACCCAGTTGGCGTACCAGTTTCATAGAATATTAAGTTTATCATTTGGACTACAAATGCGCTAGGATCCTTTCACACACGCGTTACTTAAGTAACTCGATCTTTTTTTTTGTATACTGGAGTTGTTGAACAGATTGATAGCGCTCGCCGGGGGTTGTCCATATTTCGTGATTTAAGCAACTAATTATTCGGATGATCCAATATTGTTCTACTCGACTTTCCTCCGTGCTTTTGAAGGCATGTTAGTTTATCTGGTGAACCCTTGTACTGTCGGAAGGTGGCAGTTGTGTTAGACAAGTCCTGTCAGAGTCCTGCAATGGCAACTCAAAATTCTGACACCATGGTAACCTCATCATTATAATTCCAGCCGGGAACCGCGGCTTCCCGAGATCCTTACCAGATCCTTTGTCGACCTTGTGAACGACCAACCAACGCTGCGTTTTCCGGTAGGTACACGGCTGCCATTCGAGGACCTTTCCGCCCCAACAGCCGTGCCCACTGCCACTTAAAGTACGCAATTCTTTGGGCTATGTTGGTGACCTTAATTCTCTCCTGCGGATCTCATCATTTCTGATATATGATTGCGCTGAGAAACTCCGAGCGTTGTCCTCTCTATTGCCCTTTAAGTGATCTTGAGCCTTCTTATGAGGGTAACCCATTCAATTTTAATCACAGGATAATAAATAGAAGATAACAATCCTGGAGACAGTTGCGTTTTTGTTTAAATAAAAAAAAATTAAAAGGTGAGAGCGAGGATGGATTTTTTTAAATTCGACTCGCGGAAATGTAAAGTCTAAGCATAAAACATTCCTGCAACCGCTGTAAAAACTCGCAGTATGTAAAATGCCTTATTATTGTCCCTTTTCAGTAATTGATTCCTTATTCACCACAATACCACGAATCCCAATTCAAGCTCATTGCGTACGAAATATAAAACAGATTCGGATTCAAGGTTATATTTTGCATTTCAAGGGTTGAGCACAAGGTTATTGGAACTCAAGCCATTTTGTTAATTCACACTTTAGTGGTTACTCCGGACATAACCAAAATTGTACAGACAATACCGATCAAGATTCTATAAACTGTTTAATTTATATATATTATAATCAGGTTATGGGCTATGGACAAATGGACTGTATGAAAAATATTGGAAATTAATATTGGAAATCAAAGGAAAAGGTGGTAGTCAAGGCATTTTTGCCTTGACTACCTTCGCAAACTAAAAGAAAGTGGCGGTGCTACTAGTTTACCCCTACCCATGCTAACATAGTTACTCATGTCATAAGATGAGTGATATTCGAATTACGATCTCAAAGGTGAACATAAAATGACATACTTACTTTTTAATGCAGATAATCGAAGAGAATGAAAATGAAAATACAACCTGTATCCCTTATATATAACATCGGCTCGACTCATTATGTTGTGTAAAGACTTGACAATGTGAATTATGACTCTTTCCCAATCAATACTATAAAAACTCTAAAGGGAGGATAAAAATTGTTGAGTTTCTTGCCGGTTCTTCTCAGAACAAGGCCTCCTGGTAGACTCTCGAACCGATGGCATCAAAATTGACTTTCATATACGTGTACAAATTGTACCTAAATGAATAAAGTAATTTTGACTTTGACTTTGATAATTATTTTTCTTAAAAATTAACAAACTTTTGGCAAAACGGAAAAACAAAGGAATCTAACCCATATAGAAAATTTTACTCCGCCAGATATCTTTGCACAAGGCCACTGAGGTAACAAATAGTTTGTTGCCAGAAAAATCAAAAAATGTTTAGATTTATTAGATTTAAAATTAATTAAATGGAAAATTGGTGAGCCTGCTCATTCTATTGTCTTTAGTGTGTAATTATTCGAAATCTGACGCCCTTCGAATTGGTTTGCTGCATACGTGTCACGGTGTGGCACTTCCGATTGGTCGGCTTCTTCTGGCAGAGCGCTTGGTGATTGGTAAAAACGCACAGATTAGTGTTTGCAATACAGCGCGAACAAGCATATTGAAAGGGAAAATTGAGAAAAAGTACTTGTATTGGAAAACGTCATATTATCATTTTTTGTTTTATTTGAATTGATGTATGAGTGTAGATAAAGTATTGTATGTACCTACTGCATATACATATACACTCGTGAATCATCATAACAGTCTTTATAATTCGACCCACTGCAGGGACACAAGGCCTCTCATTGTTATCGAAGGAGGTTTAGGCAGTAGTTCACCACGCTTGCCCAATACAGATTGGTAGACGGAGTATAAGGTGGATAATACCCCTTTTCTGGTCCATTAGTCGCCTTCTACGACACCCATTGGTGGATATGGGGTGATGCTATTCTACTCTGCCGACATCACATGGCGTAATGCGTGAATACTTTTAAAAAACTGCCACTAGTGTCAATAACCCCTATTATGTGACAGTTACATAAATTACTACATAAATATACTTTTGGCGTAATTTAAATAATTCTCAAAATTAAATTAGCATTTTTAGATAATGTTTTCAATAAGTTTCTTATTGAAAACATTATCGGTCATTATCCTTTCAATTGTACTCCGCTCTATTTGATTGAAATCTGATAATGGTTCGGCTGCTGGAATTACATTATTAGCGGTGAAATTACGAGCTTAAATACCTAATCAAGTACTAATAAATACCTGGACTGCCGACATAATTTTGAGTGTAACATCTGACCTGGTTGTTGGCTTTTGTGTTTAATTGTTTACTGAAGAAGGATTGTTACTTTTTGGGTTTGATGCCCCGTTTATGTAGGCAACCATTTATGCTAGATGTGGCATTGTGAAACAAAATGTTACCTAAGGCTTTAGTCAACCCTTCATGGGATTACCAGCGTGATCATATTTATGTATCTATGTAAGTACCAATAATTCTCTGAATCGAATTTCAAATTAAAGGACCGCCGTGTTACTATTTTTAAAATGTAGATTCTGTTCATCATCATCATCAACAGCTCATGTAATGTCCCCATGGAGGGGCTCGAGCCTACCTCACATTAGGGGCGATTAGGCCTTAGTCAACCACGCTAGCCAAGTGCGGGTTGGTCGACTTCACACACAACCTAAGAATTTCTTCATAGGTGTGTGCAGGCTTACTCACGATGTTTTCCTTCACCGTAAAATTAATAATAAATTCTGTTGAAACGACTAAAATACTCTAAAGTTTCATTGTTTAATCGGAAAAGGGAATTCTCTGTCTACACATCTTCCTTTGACCCGTCTTTAAAAGAGAAGTGAAGATGAGAGTGGGAAGTAGGCACCTATATTGAAAGTTGAGTACTTCTACTCTCTCCTGAACCATCTTCGCATTTGGATTCAACTTACGCTTATTGTGTTTAAAAAAACCTGAATTCTAAATCAGAACTAGTTTCATGTTGTTAACCAATATTATTATTAAAAACAAATTCTTAGCTGCCTAATGTAATTCAATAGTATCTTTATACTCGCTCAAATACTTTTGGAGGTGATGAATTCAATTTGAGACGATGTATTAGTCAGTCTTAGTACTGTATATATTGAGGTCGACTCTACACAATTCGGTTCATTCAATTCAAGTCGATGATTCGATTTTTTTCAGGATCGGTTTCTGTCATATGTTATCTGTCACAAGATGGAGTGGCAAACAAACCTTCCAAATCCAAAGTGTCACTTGCACATGGCCAAACTTGACCCTGTTGCCTGTTGAACTCTGGTAACCATACACATTCACAGAAATATAATACTACGATGGGAGTAGCGTTATTTGATGTTATACTTATGCTTTTATAAAACGCAACCTCTACTTAGGCTGCGTTTCCATAGAATGCGCGGAGCTGAGTTGAGACTTACAAAAAATTACCAATGATTGCTCAAATCACACATCTCATCTCCGCTCCGCTTCAGTGGAAACAGTATTAGCTGAGTTGAGAAGAATTATATTAAAATGTATAGCGTGCCGTGCAGAACGGAGCTTTGTCATGCTGAGCGAGGGACAGCGATGCGGTGTTGAGCTGTGTAGCTGTGCTAGGTGAAGGGCTTTGCGGGGCGGTGCGGGACAAACTGCGAATCATGTATTCACAGTCCCGCTCGGCTTAACTTGAGCTGCTATAATACAGCTTAGCTGAGCCCCGCTCGGCTCATCTTTAACCAGCTACACAGCTTAGCTCTGCACTACTCATGTTTGCGCAGCTTCAATGGAAACACTGACCTCTTTACACAGCCCCTCTTAGCTGAGCTCCGCGCAGCCCCGCCCAGCGCCGCTTCTATATAAACGCAGCCTTAGGCTACATATTGCTTCGAGCTTCCGATTACTGCGCTAGTAGGAATGTCGCACGTAAACAACGCCGTCCGAAAAACATTCTCTTGGACCCAGACGATCCAATTTCGAGCGCAAACGCTCCGTTCACTCCAATCCGTTCGAGTAACTTACAGTCAGACACTGCACACTCAAGCACTAGACACACTTTTGTCATACACCGCACTCGTCGAACAAGGGTGCGTAGACCCGGTCTACATACGACGCGCTATACCCGGTACAGACATGTACCGGGGCGCTTTTCCCCGCCTCCACCACGACACGATGTGCCCGAGCCGAGGTCCGAGCCTTTAGAGGCACCCTCGGGCATGTCGCTCCCTACCGACACGGACGCCCTAGGGACGCTAGGCAGTCGAGAGACTCCCCACGGGGGAGATGCTCGGTCGCCCAGTAATCCCCTAGGAACGTCCGACCTACAGGCTTGAGGACCCCCCAAGGTCTTCGCCTTCTTAAAACCCGGTGACGCAGAAAATGTCATCAGAGACAATCTGCAATAGTATTCAAAAAAAAAAAAAAAAAAAAAAAAAAAACATATTGCTTGTACACCAAATAACAGGCCTTGTGTGACTGCTGTATGCGGAAGAAGTAGGAAGAATGACAAGTAAAACATGCATTGCAGTACTCTACAACGGTAACAGCAACGTGGTGTCATGAGCAAGCTACGTTGGCGCAAAAAAGTGCTTAGCATTAAAAAGAGCGAGCGAGAATACGTTTTATATTATATTATTATCTGAACATTCAATATTGATAATTACCTAAATAAGTAATTCAATAGCATCTTTTTCAGAAAATTTTAAATGTATTCTTTGTTTTTGCAGACTGGCGTTGTCTGCCAAAATTTTGGTAGCCATTGCGGTGTTCTTCACGTACTGCCTACAAATGTATGCGCCAATGGACATAATCTGGACTCGGCTGCATGGGAATGTGCCGCTCAAATTTCATAACGCGGGGCAAATATTAATTCGGTCCATCAGTGTGATCCTCACCGGTAAGAATTCTTCTTATATTTTTTTAAATTATCTCTTTATAAGCTAAGTTTAAAGGTCTGTGCAGAAAAGGTCTTCAGAGTACTTTTTTGCCATAAAAATAGACCTCTTAGAGCTACATCACATAATTGAATAAGAAACGCAAGTAAAAATGGACATAAACATCAGCTCTGTGTAATATTTTAATTTAAAAATGTTCAAAAGTTATTTTAGTGGAGTTCATTATAAACAGTGATAAATAAACAGTCTCAACCGCAAGTACACGTGTTATCTACAAAATATTTTCTATCGTTTGTGAAATATCTACAAAAGTATAAAAGTGCGAATAATCCAAAAACAAACATTTATGTAAGTGCATAAACTAATGGTGTGTAATGAACGAACCTTCTGGAGTGTAAAGCAGTTTACGAGTGTGTTACTAAAAACTAAAACAATAAATTAACGTGAAAAATAGAATATAAACTTAGTGATGGGTATTTAACAATAAATTTGAACTGTACCCACATAATTTTATACTACTACTCAAGATAAGATACTGCATACTAGCGACATCTGTTAATTTATTCCTTAATCAGATAATAATACATTGATGAGCATAAATCAAAGCATGCGTCAAACAGTGACATCTATTATTAAGTGCGAAAACTGACTGATCAAGAAGATGTGTATACTAATTTTGTCACTTCTACGAAAGGTTTAACGGCGCAGAGCTGCTTGTTCTCGTGTTTCACTCAAGGAATTCCGGTTCGAATCCCACCACATTGAAGATTTTTGTAAATTGTTTTTAATTCTTATTTCAAAATAAATACTCAATTACAAAGTTTTCAAAGCATATTTGATAATAAATTGAATAAATTGATTTTGCAATGGAATCCAAGACACGACTAAGCACCAAAGATATAAAACGAACACGTAAAGCAACAGTGGTATGCAATAAATGTAAATGTATAAGATCAGAAAATGTAATGATATTATGTTCGCATTGCAACGAATGGTATGATTTTGATTGCATTGGCATGTCAGAAAAACTATATAAATTAATGCAACCCGAAAAGAAAAAGAGCTGGAAATGTAGAACTTGCACCCATAAAAAGAAGCTGCCTATAACAACTAGTTCGACACGTCAATGCGAAGTTTCAAACATTACACAAAGAAAAAAACCACTCTTAGCCGCTGAAGATGACGCGGTCTCACCTGCATCTTATTTAGAGAACTCCCAGACTTGTGACTCGCTTATGTCGGACGATACTATCAATGATCTGTCTACAGAGCTTTCTAAAAGTGTAGACTATACACCATTCAACGATGTTAATTTAGTAGCTGAACTCAAAACTAAAATAGATGACCTCACATCCAGTCTCGTGAGTACACAAGAAGAACTTGAGAATACTATCATCCACAATAATGAACTGCAGAGACAGATTGAAAAGTTAAACAAAGAACTTGAATTGTTGAAGAATCTCTGTCTTAGTCCTATAATACCAAAAAAGAGGAACATGAAAGAAAACTTGATTAACTCTTATACTACTCTTACTCCACCTAGAACTAGCAAGACACGCCGTTTGACACATACTTTTCCTAGTACTACAGTCGACTCGGAGAACACAATATTAGAGCTGAAAGAGAAAATCAACCATTTAAAAGAAGAACTCGTTAAGGCACAACAAGAAATATCGATACTAAACAAACGAATCCAAGGTTTAGATGACCATATATCACCTTCGTCATATTCCGGAGGCTATGAAAGTCGATATAATGACGAAACAGTAAAAGAACTAAAGAAAAGGCGATTAAATTTCATTAGCAGCAACAACAAAAATAAGTTAATGCAAACAATCGAAGATGATCTGTACTTTGAACATTTTCAAGTCTGTCATTATATCAAACCTGGATGTGGAATACGGGAGCTCGTGGACAGCTTGACGAGAACATCTCGAACCCTTACAAACAGTGATTACTGCATCCTCATGATTGGTGAACACGATTTTCTAGCGTCGGAGGATTACGTTGAGATAATTAAGTACATAAGAGAATCCTTGTACAACATCAATAATACAAATGTAATAGTATGCGCCCCTACCTATATCTGCGGATTGCATTTGTATAATTGTAGAGTAGAACTATTTAACTCTTTATTATTTCTCGACACACAGACTTACAACTATGCCTATCTTTTTGACAGCAATCAAACTCTATCTTTGGATAATATGTTCTCTGTATATACGGGAAAACTCAATAGATTCGGATTGAGAAACATTCTTCAAGGCCTAAAAAAATTAATGACATGGATAGACAATAGCCACGAAACACAAGACAGTCCTCAAAAACAGACTAACGAAAATGTAACATCGTCCAAGAGATCATCGGATTTTTTTCTATCGTAACACCATGAGCATTTTTCATCAAAATATAGCAGGACTCTTAAAAAAATCTGACTTGCTAATGCTATACCTGCAGGATTTATCGGAGCATGACATTAATGTTGATGTAATCTGCGTAACAGAACATTTTATGATGAAGGGATTCGAAAATCTATTACGCATTCAAAACTTTAGACTGGCCGCATGTTATTCAAGAAAAGAAAAAAAGCGTGGAGGAGCCTGTATTTTAATTAGGAATATTTATCAATTTAGAGAATTGTATGATATTTCTCAGCACTCAATAACAGGCATATTCGAGTGCTGTGCTGTAGATTTAATAGACTATAATATAATAATTATGTGCATTTACAGACCACCCATACGTACTACTTTAACAATTTTTTATGAAAAATTAGACATTATATTGAAAAAGTTATGTAAAAACGTTAATAAGAAGATTATAATCTGCGGGGACTTCAACATATTATAGATATTTTAAAAAGAAATAGTTTAGTTCTTGAATTTGAAAATTTTCTTACATGCTACAACCTTAAACTAGAACTGAGACAGCCTACAAGATTAGAAAGTGGTACATGTATCGACAACTTTGCTCACAATATTCGGTCCAACTGTAAAAGTGACATCTTTGACTTTGCCTTGTCTGATCATACGGCACAAATATTACAATTAAGGGTTAAAAAACAATGTAAAATAAAATACTGGCGTTCAAAAGTACGTGATATCTCTTTAGAGAACTTGATAATCTTTAATAAACATTTAAGCTGTCTTTCATTTGCAGATATATATAGTACTAAAGATCCTAATGTAGCATATAACAACTTTCTAGAATGTTTTGGTCTAATTTATAACCTTTGCTTCCCATTTAAAATGGTGACTATTAATACCAACAAAAAACAGAAATGGATCTCAAAAGGTATTAGAATTTGTAGCAGGAAAAAAAGAATGTTGCTATGGAAATATCGATTATCACCTACAATTCAAAATAGAGAAAAATTTAAATCTTATTCCAAAATATTTAGAAAAATAATAAAATTGACTCAAAAAGCGCAAAACAATCATTATATAAGAATATCAAATAATAAGTCGAAAGCTGCTTGGCAGATTATTGACAACAAAATTAAATTTAAGGAGCCAATTTTCCGATTACAAAGAGGCAAAGAGATCATCACAAGTCCCAAAGCAATAGCTGAAGCGTTTAATAATCACTTCATAGATAAAAAGAATGATGATATAAATCTAAAAAGCAATTTTAATAATAATATTTCTGAAAATCTAAATTCGATGTTTATGCCGCCAGTTTTGCCTTGTGACGTCATGAAAGCTATAAAATCACTGAAGAATAAAACCAGTGTAGGATACGATGGTATTTCGACTAGAGTTATAAAATTTGTAAATGACACCATTGCGAGCCACCTTAGTCACATCATCAATTTATGCATTGCTGCGGGTACGTTTCCCGATGGATTAAAACCTGTTATAGTCAAGCCAATATTTAAGAAGGGCAACAATGATAGCATGTCTAATTTTAGACCTATAGCATTAATACCAATTTTCTCGAAAGTAGTTGAAAAGATAATCTATGACGCAATTTATTCCTTTTTGACAAAATATAATATTCTTTGTGACGAGCAAAAGGGCTTTAGACGAAACAAAACAATTAATATGGCTATTTACGATCTGTTTTACAAAATTATTCAAAATGTAGATAAAAAAAGGCCAGTATGTGCTATCTTCACTGACATGACAAAGGCCTTTGATTACGTTAACCATAAAAAACTTCTACATAAACTTAATTCATATGGTATCAGAGGTAATGTATTAAATCTCATAGAATCATACCTGAGTGGGCGAACGCAATATACAGAAATAAGTAGAATATGTACTAGGACAAAAGCAGAGATAATATATTCATCGGCACCAAAGTTAGTTACAAGCGGCGTCCCACAGGGAAGCGTGCTTGGTCCATTATTATTCTTGCTTTACATAAATGATTTGCCAAGACATATTAAGCAGCAAATGATATTATTCGCGGACGATAGTACAGCGCTTATAACAAGTAATAACGTGGATAGTGCTGAAAATGACATCAAAGAAACGTTAAAAGAAATTATTCAATGGCTTGATAATAATGAATTAATTATTAATTTACAAAAAACAAAAGTAGTAAACTTTCATCAAAGACAACCGCTTTCAAACCTCAACATACAGTATCAAGGAGAATTAGTAGAAGTAGTTCAAGTGACAAAATTTTTGGGAATACTTATCGACAGTCAACTAACATGGAGACCCCATGCAGAAGAACTGTGCAAAAAACTAAGCAAATCGGCTTATGTTCTCTATGAACTCTCAAAAAAAGTAGAGCTTAGTACTACCTTGGCAGTAGGGCTTTCAATACCGGTATTCCGGGATCCCGTAATACCGTAATCACGTTTTTTTCTTGGTATTCTTCAATACCGGTATTGATCAGTCGATACCGTGATTTTACGGTATTACAAATCAACAATTCTTTATTAGAGTTATATGAATATAAGACGAAAAATTAGGCATGAACCTTACCTCAAAGTACAACTACAACTGGAGGCACTGATTTTGAATCAATAATTAGAGTAAAGATGTGTGTCTTCGAAACCGGTAGGGGTGGTCACGAAATATTTTTATCTGCAGCTTATAAATATGTACTGGTACCTACAAGTGTAGAAGCTGAGCGAGCTTTTTCTTTGTTGCATAAATAGCTGACTGAACTATTTATGCAAGAAATTGAGAAGTTCACTATCTGATAAGTCATTAAACGCTCTGTCCTTTTTAAGATTACACTTTCAGTTACAAAAAAAAACAAAATCTTAAGGTTTTATTGATTATGTTTATCGTTTTACTTTCGTTTCTTTTGAATATTGTTATTTAGGATTGTTTGATTAGTAATTATATGGATGTTACAAGGTAAAAGAATAGATGATTCTTAAGTAATCTACCTATAATACTTTTTTTAATGGTGATTGCCATGCGAAGTTTAATTAATGGGAGGGTGTTTTTTTATTTTAATATTTATTTATTTATTTTACAAACTTAAATCTACCATTATAGGGTTTATATTTTGTTTATTAAAAAAAATTGTGTCTTTAATTTTTAGTTCCGCCGAATTATTAATAAAAGATTAGGGAAGGGTAGAAACAATATGTTAGTAGATAACAATGTATGTTTAATATTTTGTTAGCCGGTTTTTCATGTCTTTATTAGGTACCTATGGAACAGAAATAAAGACTGATTAGAAATAAAACGAGCATCTTATTTGAGTTCATATTTAATACCGTGATCCCGTGATCACGGTATTGAACATGCTAATACCGGTATTGATACCGGTATCGAAAATATCCGGTATTTGAAAGCCCTACTTGGCAGCATATCATGGCCTTGTAGCTTCCGTTTTGCGATATGGTATTATATTTTGGGGAAACTGCAGTGAAAGGGAAACTATATTTAGAGCGCAAAAACGGTGTATCAGATCAATGAGCGGCCTTAAAGTTACCGATAGTTGCGTACCACTGTTTAAGTCCCTAAAGATTTTGACATTGCCCTCGCTATATATATTAGAAGTGGCAGTTTTTGTCAAGACAAATCAAAAACTATTTATTAAACTATCTGAACAACGTAAGCGGACAGATTCACTTCGATCCCAATATAAAAACCTATTGAGGACCGGGCATTATAACACATCATTGGCAAAGAAAAGTATAATATGTATGGGTCCCGTAATATATAATAAATTGCCTCCTAGTTTTAAGAACCTGACATTGGAATTATTTAAAACTAAATTGACATCATTCTTAATTGACAAATGTTATTATACACTGACAGAATTTTTAAATGATAAACTGTAAATTTAATTTGACTTTTTTTTTTGTTTTTTTAATAACTATATTGATAATGTTAATTTTGCGATAATTTGATAGTAATTTGTTTGACATATTTAATAAATTTCTTAATTAATAATTGATGCTTATATTTGTATGCTATTCTTTTAGCTAAATGTGCATTGTTCTGTAATCTGAAACCCATAACACCTATGTAATGTACCACATTTAAGACAAATAAATAATGATTTGATTTGATTTGATTTGATTTGATTTGAAAATCCACTAAACAAAAACGGACTTCAGCTTGAAGCTTATCCAATGTCAAAACCATAATCTATGCAAAGCAAAGAATATGTATTAATAATAAAGGCAGCGTACAAAAGCTATCGCGATTTGACAAATTTAAAGTGAAGTGAAGAAACTCAAAATGCCAAAGTAAAAAATATACTTTCATCATTAATAATCTTAGTATAATAGCTTTTATAGCAGGTGCATCGTAGATACAGACTGATAGTCGCCGTGGTCGTCATATCAGGCGTGGTGGGAAGCTTCATAATCTATCGCCATTCCACCTGCTCTGTAGCCCGTCTAGTACATTCGTATAGTGGACCATTGAGTGCAGTTTTGACTTGATCGGTCCAACCTCAGATCATAGTAAAGGGTCCAACGCATAAGCTACCTGGCGCGCGCTCCTGTGCTTTCAACTTTCCCTGAACGACAAATCGTTCCAAAGATGTACCACCATTAATCTTGATGTAAAAAAATCTTCATCTATATTCAATTTAATCTAATTTTGGAAGTGATTACATTATGAATAAATAATGTACGAGTAAATTCGTGCAGACCTTTAAAAGTCCGTCCATCCGATTTGGGAGCATTTATTTGTATTGCCGTGCGTAACGTACAAATAGGGTAGTAGTACATTTGTCAGGGGATTCTCCTTTTTCCAACTACAAATGAAGCACGCATTTTGGACGGAAAGGTATGTTATTCTTACCCTCTTATTACTTATTCAGTGGAGAGGAATCGTATCTTTGCTGATTTAATCACCGTAGAGAAACCTAATAGATGAAATAATTACAAGTTTTATATCACACATCTAGAGGTGGCAGTTGGTCACCTTGACATCGCTAGGGATGCGGGTCGCGCGTCTATTCAAATCGAATTTTGATCTTTTGATATAATTATTAATGACTGAATTATATGTGATTGAAGTTGTGATAATAAGGGCCATTAATTAAGTTAATGGAGACTAGCTTTGAAAGGGACGTTAATTGGTAGAACGAAGCTATGAAAGGGTTGTTATCAAATGTATTACTAATCTTATGAATTAGAGCCTCATTTAATCATGTTATAACATTGGCTTGTAATTTTAGACACATCTAGTGGTCGTCACCTGAAAATATTAATTATCAGCTTTTATTCGGATTTTTTTTTACTCAAACTCACAATTTCTTTATTTCATACTTACCTATAATAAAATTCCTTATCTTTACAAGTTTTATAAAAAGATTCGGAAAGACTCATACTTCACAAGTTCAAATAGAATATGCAAGTACAAGTCTATTTTTACTTTCTCGTATACGTAGTATAGAGGAAGTATTGTAATCGTAAAAAAATTCGACCTCGAGATTTTGACGGATTTACACATTTTGGACCTCCCTGAGTCCAAAGGTATTTTTTTGGAATTATGTCTGTGTGTGTGTCTGTGTGTCTGTATGTCTGTGTGTCTGTGCGTTAGCACGATAACTCGAGTATGCTTTAACATAATGCAACCAAATATAACATGCATGTATAACATCAAAATATAAGGTCTCTATCAACTTTTGAGTCGTCGATCTCGAAAGTTAAGCAACCAAGTGCGTGGTCGGTACTCAGATGGGTGACTAAAATTTAATATGCATGTATGACATCAAAATATAAGGTTTCTATCAACTTTTGAGTCGTTTCCAGTATACAAGAAAGTCAAGGGGAGACCACTCCCGATTTTTTATGTAGAAAAACAAATAATCATTTAGATTACATTTAGACGCCTGCTTTAGAGACGGATTTTCGTACTGATGAAAAAATTATACTATACTCAATGTCTAATCAAATAATACATCAATCTTGTGACACAGATGCGGGCTATTTATTGTTCACACATCTGTGGCACAAGGGTCAAATTAAGGACGGAAAATGACATTAGGTGACCTCCACTACACGGCCGGTATAAATGAATATATTTTATCATAACGTCTTATATTTATATTTACGATTTCACGTGTGAAAATTTTACTGTAATTTCATCGGTCTTTGATAAGTCTATAAAGTTTAAATGAAATCTAACCGTTTAAAGTGGGTCACAATCGAGTCCATACGATTCAGTTATATACATACAAACAAACAAACATACAGGTGAAACTAATATAAGGGTGTTAAAAAATCGTGTAAATTGTCTTCCCAAAATAAAGTGGCATAGATCTGCAACTACTGGAGCTATTTTCTAGAAAAGCGACAAAACGTTAATTTTTTGGAATAATTTGTTTATTTATTTATTTGCCTTCTTGTTGTCATACATTGGTGTTACAAAATTTATGGTCCAAAACAAGAAACCCTATTAAGAGGGTACTGCAAAATACTTGTAATATAAAATTAAATTAATACATTAGTTGAATAAATATTCATTAATTAATTTTCTATTTTAATTGCGAATTACATGCTCATGTCATTTTATTTTATTTTTATTTTTTATTGTTATTCATTAGATACAAATTAGGTATTGAATCAAGAAATATAATGTCACACTATAATAAATACTATTAAATTTATGTCATAAAATTAAATTAATACATTATAAATTTTGATTAATTAATTTTCAATTTTAATCACTTAACTACCTGATAGTTATCAATTTTATAGTCTAAATATTCCTTTCATCATCATCATCAACAGCTCATATAGTGTCCCCACCGAGGGGCTCGAGCCTACCCCACATTTAGGGGCGATTAGGCCTTAGTCAACCACGCTGGCCAAGTGCGGGTTGGTCAACTTCACACACAACCTAAGAATTTCTTCATAGGTGTGTGCAGGTTTCCTCACGATGTTTTCCTTCACCGTAAAAGCGTCGATTAAACGTACATATGAATTCAAAATTTGAAAACACATTGGTACGTGGCGGGGATCGAACCAGTGCCTCCCGGGTGGGAGGCGACGCTCTTACGCACTACGCCACCGACGCTTTTTATATTCCTTTACTGAGTAAAAATTCTGTTCATTGATCCAACGCAACAATCTATTTTTGAAATGATTATTATGAATAGGTAAATTAGCTATATCTGTTGGTAGTTTATTATAAATTTTTATAGCCATGAAATAAGATTTGTTTTTAAATAATGTCAAATTACATTTGGGAATAATAATTTCATTTTTTCTACTGTTATGTATCTTTTCTTTTACTTCGCCGTACATAGTAAAATATTCTGAGTGTTTTTTAACAAATTTTTTTGTAGATCCTATTTTTATGTAGATCCTATTTTTGATGAAGATTTTTCTTTTAAAATACCTAATCACTTTCCACGTGATTCTATTTCAATCGCAAAATCGACTAGGAGTGAAGTTATTTTTACCTCTCTAGCACTAAAACAGCTCTTTTGCTTTGTAAAATCTCGGAGCAAAAACGCTTTTTGCTTCGAGCTCCAAAGAACAAGACTGTGCAACGTTTAATTTAAATAATTGTAGTAATTTTACTTTTGATTTTTAATAGTAAATAGCGTAATACAGTATCTAAATATCTAGGTAATGTCTTGTTATTCTGGCCTTAAAAATTAAAATCGTAGTCGTTTCGGAGAAATTTTAAGTTTTCAAATGTTCAAGCCATAATCCTCACCAGGGTACCTTTATATCTCTGGATCTCTTATGGACTCTTTCTGAGATTTGACATGTCGTTGAGACTATTTCATGACTATTTTTGGATAGACCTTTACCGTTTGCTTGCACCAGAAGTGAGGATTACAGCTTGACGATTAATCCATAATCCTCACTAACCTATAGATATAACGCCGAAACTAAAATGCTACTATTTGTTTTATGGATCGTTGTCAAAATTCGTTTTCATTGATGGCAAATGTTACTACGATTTAAAGGAATATTTTGATGATAACAAGAGATTATTATGATTTAGGAAATGATTTTGTAATTAGGTACATTCATTGACATTATATAAATAAAATTAAATATAATCAATATGTATTCAATTAGGTAATCAATATTGATTTTATGTTCTCCATCGCTGTAAAAATCTATTACTCAGTTCTCAGTTCTCTTGGTACTTTAATAAGTGTTTGTAGTAGTCTCTTGTAAATGTAAACAAGCCTCTGTCAAGCCTGTGTCAACGAACTATTCGAAACGCAAATTTACTTCGCTTTTTGTCTCGCAAGTCTCGCAATTTGAAACTCTTATAATTAATTGATAACGTTGAATTGACATAACCTTCATTAATTATATTTGAGTAGTTTATTAACATTCGTTCGTCTATTTAATTATACAGTCACTCAGTCGACTACACATCAGGTTATTACAAACTGACAAATTCCTACAGTCAGATTGGGGGGGGATAATGGGTGAGAGCTATTTTTATAAACCATTATTATTTTTTAAATCTACAGCTTTTTTGTGTTTTCTGTGTTTTATGCACACGTGGGCGGCGCTACTTAGTATGGCCAAGGTCTCCATCCAGTCTATATCGACCCCATAAGTCAATACCGTTTGTTGCGCAACTGAAACGTTTTGTAGCGCAATTGACATTATAACTAAAATAAAAAAGACGCCTGCCGTCTGTTAACACAGCCGTGGACAGTGTGCCTATAACAATTGCGAATCTAAGAACATCTTATCATTTTTGAAAACTTGCACATTTTTGGTAATAAGATTTATTAAGAAAAAACTCGGAAAGCTAATAAACGGTTAAATCGTTATTAGTCTCTTAGAAGACACAATTAGGCTGTTCCAAAAGATTTTATTCGCGAATTTTATTCCTGCAATAAAAGTTTGTAATAAATTCAATGAACCTTAAAACCTTTAATGATCCTCTTGATTACAAGCTATTTTACGAAGACACGACCTGGCCAGCGGAGACGCGCATAAAAGCAAAGGTATCTTGCTTTATTATGTTTATATTATCCCCTGAATGACTTTCTATCAGACGATTATTGCGATCGTTAATTTCTAATATCTTTAATAAAGGAAATAATCTACTGATGTTACCCGGCTTGCTGAAAACCTTCGCCAAACAGGACGCCAAACAGAAAGCAACTTTTGTCAAGAGTAACTCTCATTATTTCACTAAGGCGTCTGACATATATCCTAGAAATACAAGATTTTGTTTTAAAATATCCTAGAAATACAAGAAAAATTTATGTTGAAGCACTAATTTATCCCAGGTTACATAAAATACCAGAAGACATTAAAAATTTACCCCTAAAATATTTTAAAATAAAATTAAGAAAATGGCTTATTGACAAAAGATTTTATGAATTGAATAGTTTTTTTAACTATAAATTTTAATGACTGACATGTTAGATAAGTATTTAATTTAAATTAACCTCTGTAACGTCATTTAATTTCATGATATGAAAAAATGTATAATTTCTTTATGAATGTAAACATTTGCATGTTACTGACAGCGAATCATGTAGATCTGTTACAAATACTGTCATCCTTGTAAACCATGATTGTTGCAAATAAAGACTATTCTATTCTAATGTTCTCTTAGATTTGCGCGAGCACTACACATTATAAATAAAACAACTTTTACGGATTTAACTCGCGTGTAATTAGATTTTACATGTTATTATTAAACGTCGGGCAATAATAATAACTTGTAAAATCTAATTACACGCGATTTAAATACGTAAAAGTTGTTTTATTTATATTATATTCTATTCTATTCTATTCATAGCGCTAGAAACGCTAAACTGTGTTATACTATGACAGTATTGTGGTATTATTAATATTATAATACGATCAGAGCATCAAGGAGCTAGATTGTCCAATATTATTGTCCAGCAGGCATTTTTTTCAATTCGGAGGCCGCGCCAGGTCCTCCTCTGAAAGGTAATAAGCCAAACCAAAAATATACACAAAAAAGGAACATACATAAATGGTACCCCACGCTATTTTTACACAGCTAATGAATAGTAGATCTACTTAATATATTGATATCAAATAATAGTACTACCACAGATTTAATAATACAAGGAGATACAAACAAATGTATGCCCGTACGTTGTGACATTTCCGCCACTTCGCCTTACATAATCAAGTGAATACGTACCTAACTTAGCGATTTGACCGATCTCCTCTGCGGCTGTGCTTAACTTTCATCGCTTCGCAGTCCTTAAGACGCGCGCAATGAATAGTGTATATTACGGCATGCTCAACTAGAACTATGTTATGTAGTACGGCCGCTGATCGCGACACTCGGTCTTCCTATGAACTCGGCGATTCGACCGATCTCCTTAAATTGATATATCTGTGAGTACTACCGTCGCTTTATTTCTTTTAAAATACTCTCATATAAATTGGGACTTATAACAAGACTAGTATATTATGTGTATGATGTTAACGAGTTTTACTAAGTGTAATAACATTGTAAAATGTAAGCAAATAAATGTATGCCTGTTCCAAATTTGGGTCAAAGAGATTAAATTTTATTTCATGACCTCTTAATACGTTGAAAGGCGGAAATTATTTATTCCTCATCCCGTCCGGTAATACTTCTACAAAAATTTCATTAGCCAAATACTTTGAAGACGGAAAATCAGAAATTATTTGCTCATTTTGTCGCTTATAAAAATTGATGTTTTTAATGATTGGGGCTCATATTTTAGTAAGTAACGTAATTAAGATTTTTTTCATAATATTTCACCTATAACATTACAATTAGAATGCGATCCGTAATTAAGTATTTTTGTTATGTATTTACGAGGTGGCCTTTCAGAAAAACAGTACACTGAAAAAAAAACTTGATAGCATATATTAAAAAAATATTTATGGGTATCAAGTAACTTGTTTATATACGAGCGTACAAAGTTTTGTGATCGCGGAAATCAAGTCATCTTGATTGAAAAACTGAACAAGAAACAATGTAGATTCAAATAAGTAATTGTCGGCATAATCAAGCCTGGTCATTATTATTATCAAATGCACCTTGTAAATTTTACTAAGACTTTAAAATCTTAATGAAGTTTTGTGATGACTATAATGAAGTCACTTATTTATTTATATAATGTAAAGTAAGGTCTAAATGAGTAGCTTGATTCACCTTATTATGTTATAATGATAATGTGAAACAAATAATTATCGACATAATTAAGTTATGTCATTAATATTATCAACTGGATTTTGTGCATGTTACTTAGACTAGGTAATCTTAATAAAGTTTTCTGATGGCTGTAATATAGTCACTTATTTTTCTTTATCAATTAGAGTTTAGTCTAAACAAGTAGCTTGATTGATCTTATTAGGTTATAATGATCTATATATCTATACTATATAGGCTAATAAATACAATAATTCGCTCATGTTTATTTTAACTGTATAGAGGACTGTAAATAAAAGACATTTATTTGATATTTATACGTCTGTCTGTATTATTATAATTTTCAAATACATAGTAAATACTAAAAAAAGCTTTTCTGTTTCAAGAGTAAGTATGGCTATAATATACACAACATATTATAAATATACAAACAATCTACAGCATAAAACTCTTCATATTTTGAAACTTTATTACAAACTAAAATAATAAAAAATAACAATACAAATTCAAAACTTTCTTACATTCTACATTACTGTTTCAGAAACGTTTTTTCGTCGAAGAATTTTCGTTTTCTAAAGTTTTTCCTTTATACTTCAATAACCCAGAAGTCTCGAAATTATTTTTCAATAATTCAGAAAGGACCTGTAACAAATCATGTTCCAATTTTATTATGTTATTATAGCAGGCAGAGTATTTAATCGTGCTGTATAATATACAAATGACTTTACGGTACAAAAGATACATCCCTTATGTTATGACACACAGACTGACAGGGGAGCAGGTATCTACTCCAAGGGGGAGTACTAGCAATAGTGTCACTTGGCATTTACTAGTTTTATTAAAGTTCAATGCCTTTTGAGAATTGAACCTTAATATAACTTATAAAATCGAGTAAGTTAAGTGGGTAATTACTCTATCTATTCTCTAAATCGATATTGTCTTAAGAGATGAACCATTGAGCTGTGTCAAGTTAAAGATACCAGATATAGTGTAGAGTGAACCCATGTTTAGGTAATCTACGTAACATATTAGTATCGGGAGTCGAAACCAATCGGTTAATTATTGCACCAAATCCTCACACTGCACAGCATAATAGACTTGTGAGCATGTGTGAAAATAGGAAATTAGGAAGCAGGAACAAAATATAGGTAGGTACTTACTTGCGAAAAGTGACCCCAACTCCGGGAGCCCCCAGGCTTTGAGTAAATCCATCACTTCATCCATCTTACGGTGATACTGAATACTTCAATTCAATCGCAAACACCTAACTTTTATATTATTTGTAATATTTTAGGCACAAACACGAATTTACAAGAAGATGCACACTCCAACGGCTCGGAGATCAAAATGAACTGAAACACGTTTGATTGAAAGTGCAAGATATAAAGAAGGAAGATAGTTATTTGAAATGTCAACGTACATCTTTCAAACAAAAAAGCGCGCGTTCATTGTTATAAAGTTGAGTGATCGAATGAATTATGAAACTTTATTCTTTCAATAGTAAAATTATTTGAAACCAATAGGCTATATTGTTTAAAATAATAATATTCTTTTTAAAATAAACTAGTGATTTGTAGTATTAATATAGCAACTTGACAAATATAAATAAGTTGATGATAAAATTTTACCATGTCTCGACATCAATAAAGTAAACTTAATAAATTCAACACATTTGACTTGATACACGTTCAAACATTTCAGCTTTATTGCGACAAAACACCGTGATAATTTGTTTGTGATATTTTCTTGAATGACCCAATCAAATTTTTTCCAATCAAGCAAGATTGTAACTTGTTTAACCATTATTTTTTTCAGTGTAGGATTGCCGAATTAATACATATTGCACTGAAAAAAGTCGACTTGCCTCAGGCGGGATTCGAACCCGCGTCTTTTTTTTATTTTTTTATGTTACGAGATGGCAAACAAGCTTTCGGCCCACCTGATGTTTAGCGGTCACCGCCGCCTATAGACACTTGCAATATAAAGCGTAAATCACTTAACACCGCAAGCGTTTGCCATCCTGGGGACTAAGATGATATGCCCTCCATGCCCCATTGGCTACTTTTCCCTTCAATCCGAAACACAGCGAACTGCTTCACGGCAGAAATAAGAAAGGCAGTGGTACCTACCCAGACGACCCTACATATGGGTCTACCAGCTAGTATCTAGTAGTATCTTCCGCAATCCGGGCGGCTGCGTTGACCATTACGCCACCGAGACACTGCTTTCGCTGTCGAAATTTGTCAGTGCTTGGTGCTTAGGTATGTTTTTATGGTAAACATTGTTTCATCAAATCTTTGAAATTTGCACATCTAAGACCCGAACGAAATATTTTTGCAGCCATTTGACGCCCAGTTAAGATGAAACTACCTTACATTAGGGAATATTTTTTTTGGGTTTACAAACTTTTTGTAGGAGATAAATTGTATTATTTTACGCCCACATTTTCGCAAATTTATCCAATAAAAATAACCATACAATTCATAGTCGCTTCTATCAATTTTAGTGTGAATATTCCAATGAAGATCACACAATATTGGTAGGTTAGGGATATTTTTTTGTTTATGTTGTTTATCGTCCGTGTTATTTTTAAATTATCTGCGAAAAGGCAAGGTGAAGACAGGTAGAGTTGCTAAAGCAATAAGGCAAGTCGTTGATGAAGATGTTGAAGAGAACCGGTCCTATATGTGACCCTTGAGGTACTTAAAAGTACATACTTAGCAAAGTCCATTTAAATAAAGAGCTTTTTCATTTCATTTTCATTTCATTACACTTTGAAGTCTTTATTTGCTATTAATTCATCTCAAAGTTAAAAACACACAGTATTAAGTGTTATTATTTTAATAATGGTTCGCAGTCATAATTATGAGCTGTTGAGATCGATTGAATGGCACAAGCAAACTTTTTACTATATGGTCGCTTGATTTCACAAGAACAAAAATATTTACAATATAAAAAAAACTAAGTACTTACTATTATACAAAATACTTATAAACTACTTACTTAATATATGACAAATAAAAAACTTCCAATAGGCCTTTTGATACAGGAAAAGTACTAAAAACACTGTATGCATTACCTCGCTGAGTAGGTAGACAATTATTTTTTTGCGAAATGCAAACCTGTTTTTTTGTCGTTTACCACTTAACCCCATGGATCTCTAACCCAAACTGATAAAATTAGTAGTCTTCTGTTAGACAGCCGTATTCGCGCCGTCTGAAAGATTCAGCAGAAGCGACAGCCAATCCGGACATTACTGAGGTAGCTGGATTAGACACAGGTGTCAGCACAAGTAGCGTCCCATACCAGATATTTTCCCTTTTTCCAGGGAACGATTGTCATGCCATCAGATTCAGGCCTCTTACCGTCATTGTACGCTAATATAGCTCAATTTCGATGAACTACTTATTTATTGGTGTTTTAATGAAGTGACGAAATTATTACATTATTTGTATCCTTGATTTTTGTTTTGCTGATCATTTTGTAGATACTTTTATTTCATTTTTAAAAAATAATTTTACCAAATACTTTCTTGCTCATTACGACTTTCAGACAACGGTCACCTAACTAATAGACATTTTGGTACTCAGCTGTTAGCCTTGTGTTTACCTATGTGATTTTTGGCTCGGTTATAATTGTAAACGATGCAGGAGACCTGCGTAAAAATTGGAGTTTCATTGCGTGGTGGTTTTTGGTTCGCTGCGTCCTCCGGTGCGATCATTTGAATGCTAGTGTTGATTACTAGGCAGCAATATTTAAATTTCTCCGAATCACCTAACCGCATGTCAGCCGGGCATATGCATATTTCACGCAATCACTCGCAGCTATAATAATATACATTTTCTGTATCTAGTAGGTACTACAGATTAGGCGAAGTGCGTTTCATTATCATCATCATATTGTATTGTATCCTCAGACCAATAAAAAAGTCTTTTATTGGTCTGAGATTGTATCTTAGAAACGCACATCTTCTGCTTCTTCAGAGAGTGTCGTGTGAATAAGCTCTCATGTAAACCTCAGCTTGTACTGTAGGTAAAGGAAATAACAAAGTACAGAAACGGTCAGTATGAGAATTAACACTAGTAGGTACATTGTCATAACGTAGTATTACGTAAGGGCGTTGTCTCCCACCCGGGAGGCACCGATTCGATTCCCGCCACGTACCAATGTTCGTAACAGTGTCTTCAAATTTGAATTCATAATTATGTACCTAAGTTTAATTGACTCTTTTACGGTGAAGGAAAACATCACGTTGTATGTCAAATCTACCAACCCGCGTAGTATTACGTAAGGGCGTTGTCTCCCACCCGGGAGGCACCGATTCGATTCCCGCCACGTACCAATGTTCGTAACAGTGTCTTCAAATTTGAATTCATAATTATGTACCTAAGTTTAATTGACTCTTTTACGGTGAAGGAAAACATCACGTTGTATGTCAAATCTACCAACCCGCGATTGGCCAGCGTGTTTGACCGCCCAGGCCTTATCGCCCCTAAAATGGGGAATGCTCAAGCACCTCGGTGGGGACATTATATGAGTTGTAGATGATGATGATGACCTTGTCATAATAATCATTCGTATAAACTGATAGTAGGTAACTGTTACAACATATTTAAGCGCTCGGCTTGGCGTAGGTACATTGTTACCTAAAGTGTGATGCTGGATGTAGGTACATCGTGGGTACATCCATACATAAATCTACGCCTTTCTCCCATATAGGGGTAAGCAGGTAGAGCATCTTTTTTGACACATGGTAGAACCTAATCACAGTAAAGGAAATAATATCTTTGCTGTCTTTGCCTAGTCAAGTTAAGGCAGTTTGATCAAGACAACGTTCTACCACTGGTCTGGATTCCATTTTCTCAATCGTACTTAACACACATTAATCTGATTGACGTACTGTTTTTAAATACAAGAAAAAATTACAACTATTTTAATAGGTAATTTAAATTAGGGCTGGTTTCACAGGATCAGATTAGGAAATAAACGACATTGATATTGACACTTTTAAATGGACTATCGGTCAGATAGAAGCTAGTGGGAAATTATGTGAACCTGTAAAGCAGACCCTTATAAATTTAAAAGCTTTTGTTAGAATTGCAGATTCCTCATATTTCTTTATTCTTCCTTGCAGTTGTGTTGGCTCTTGCTGTACCGGACCTGGGGCTACTAATCAGCCTAGTAGGAGCAATATTCTTCTCGACTCTAGGACTCCTAATACCAACAGTGATCCAAACAGTTCACCGATGGGACCGAAATCTAGGAAAATGTCACTATATACTTATAAAGAACACTTTTCTGCTGCTATTTTATTTATTAGTGTTGCTGTCTGGAAGTTACGCAGCAATAAATGCTATAATTGCCCGGTTTTTGCATAGTTTAAATTAAATTATTAGATCATTGCTTTTAGTCCATTGTTTTATTTGATTCCTTGAACTTTTTGGTCAGCGCAGACCGATGGAATGACAAAGCAACCATTCGTTATCGTTTGTTTAATTAAATGTTCATTGCAATCCACTGACAGAATAATATTAATATCATAGAGTTTAAACTCTAAATTATGTTAGCAGTCATGTTTATGAGGTCATAAATATGCACATAAAAGAAACACGATTGTGTCATTATTAATGAAAATAAAGAATAAACAGGCAAACTATAACTATTTATTATAAGTAATAAGGATATTATGCTTCTACCGTAGGTAGGTAGCCTTTATTTTTCACAAAATTATAATTAAAAAAAACATATTCGGTACTCGATGAACTGGAGTTTAGAACTAAGAAAGTAGTCCATAATAAATGATAACCGTTATAAAGTGGTGTACGAAGGTATTTACTAATCGGAAACTAGTGACCCAATTGCAAATAATTGCAATGAGTTTTGGATATTACACAGGATTTTAAGTCGTCAACGCCATCTAGCAAATTCTTACAGAACTTTCATAGAATAGTTTATAGCACGGACTTATATTGCAGGCTATCAAGTTCTTTAGCATTATTCTAGATGGCGCAATTGCAACAAACCCGCTTCTTGCCATGCCGATTGCTATGATAAAAGGACTGTGAAAAGCCTGTGAAAGTTACAATTAGAGCCGATACACACGGGCGTTGCGTTACCGTATCGCAATGTGATTTCCGACGCATAGAGTGGACACACAAGCCTTAGAATCAGAATAGGGAGTTTCTCCCGAATTCTTGTTGCAGAAACACGAGTTAAGGGACTCCATTTTAAACTCACCGTACAATTGTCAGTTGCTTTTATGTACATTTTACTTGATATTGGCGCAATGCGTAATCTTTATGTGTCACTATTTATTTAAAAGAAGAAGTAGAAACAAAATACAGTAAAAATGAATCGTATCGCGCCAGCGTTGACACAATGGTACCTATACCCCTCCTCTCCAACACAGCAACGCCGCTATTTGCTCTTACGAGATGCAATCCGTCTCATTGCCGGTACCAGTAGCGGCACTTGCAAAGAAAATAAATATTTTTTCGTCACCGATCATGCACAGAGCGTACCATGTACGGTGCGTCAACAATAGTTGGCAAGAATAATTTGAAGGTGCTGAAACGCTCCGTGCTCAACTGCTCATGCATGGTGAATTGATGGCGGAACAGTCCAATAGGCGTCGTTTGCGATTTCATCATCAGCAAGTGGGTTTTAATCAATGTTTGGGATGTAATAAAGTGAAGACGAAGCGCTGAGGCCGGTAACATTCAACGCACGTGTTCGTACACAGTTACACGCACACACGTGTAACGAAACTGCGCCTTGCCTTGTAAAAAACACCGGCCGTGAGCCGGCGTTACCACTACATATGCATAAAACCGTCCTCAGTGAGTTCTCCGCAGCTCTTTGTCTTCTTTTTAGGGTTCCGTACCTCAAAAGGAAAAAACGGAACCCTTATAGGATCACTTTGTCGTCCGTCTGTCTGTCTGTCTGTCTGTCAAGACCCTTTATCTCAAGAACGCGTGGACGTATCAAGCTGAAATTCACATGAAATACTCAGGTCTATTGTCCCTTTAAGCTGTGAAAATATCAAACTTCTAAGCCAAGCCAATCAAAAGATACAGCCGATTATGTCGATATTTTCAACAAATTTCCGACACTCGCAAAGGAATCAAAACCTACAGGATACTTCCCGTAAACTCAGAATCTTGAAATTTGGCATGAAGCATTGTCATATAATGCAAATATAGGAAAAATTGCGAAAATCACATTTTTTTTGTTATATAATATAATAAAAATATTTTAATAAAATGAAACTTACTACCTTATTTCTCACGAACGAATAAAGGTATCAAATTGAAATTTATACCAAATACCTAGGTCTATTGTCCCTTTAAGCAGTGAAAAAATCAAACTTCTAAGTTAACGCGATCAAAAGATACAGCAGTTTATACCGACACCTTAGACAAATTTCCGACGTTCGCAAAGGAATCAAAACCTACAGGATACTTCCCGTAAACTCAGAATCTTGAAATTTGGCATGAAGCATTTTCATATAATGCAAATATAGGAAAAATTGCGAAAATCACATTTTTTTAGTTATATAATATAATAAAAATATTTTAATAAAGTGAAACTTACTACCTTATTTCTCACGAACGAATAAAGGTATCAAATTGAAATTTATACCAAATACCTAGGGTTTATTGTCCCTTTAAGCAGTGAAAAAATCAAACTTCTAAGTTAACGCGATCAAAAGATACAGCAGTTTATACCGACACCTTAGACGAATTTCCGTCACACGCTACGGAATCAAAACCTACAAGGTACTTACCGTGAACTCAGAATTTGATTTAATACGTCCTAAATTGTAAACCGCTACGTTTGTACGGCGGAACCCTCGGTGTGCGAGTCCAACTCGCACTTGGCCGGTTTTTTTTACATGCCACACAGTGATTAAAACTCACTTGCTGATGCCGTAATAGCCGTTGTTGGGCATGTTCCATTAACTTTACTTCAGATATATGTATCTACGTGAAATAAATTTTGTAATTCGTTGGTCCTTCGAGAATCTTATGATGGAGAAGATTATGATGGAAAAAAGTTTTGGCTTCTAATTTTTTTTTACCTCCAGTCCATTTAAGAATTTGTCTTTTCTTTCTAGTTAAGTACATCTTTTTCATCATTTGCTACTAACGCCAACCGTCTATCTTGTTAAGAGGATTCCGGGTAAAACTCGCTTACAGCTATAGCCTTTACTTTAAGTGCGATGAAGAAAAAAAATATGAAATTTTTGATTTTTTTACGATTTTGTATTTGTGCCGACAAGAATTTCATAATTTCTTAACAATAAATCTTCAATAACCTTCTAACAAAAGACCGGAGTCGAATAACACTAATGGTCCCCTACCCACTTGCACGTCTGCAAAGTGACAGCTAAGTGCTCTCAAGCGTCGGGCCTTGCGATCTCTAATCAGTGTTTGAAGTAGCTCGCAAATTTTCAGCGTCTTCTAAGATCTTTTTAACTTTTTTCACACCTCGTTAAGTAACGATGAAGAGCTAACATTTGCTACCGAGTTTCGAGCTCGAAAAATGCTGGTTTGTTGACCATGTGACAACACTACATCAATACAATTGTCATCAAGGTCGATTTTATTATAAGGCTATGATTTTTTACTATCCCAAAGTAAATCTAAGTTGAAGTTATATAAATTAATAATATTCAAACGATCGGTTGATTAATAATCAAGAAAGAAATGACGTCTATTGACTCCGATGCTAACCTGACGTGTATGATAAATTATGGAACATCAAATATTTATCTTGGAGACAAATAAAAATTAGGGATACGTACATTTTTGTCTAGAAGAGATTGCTGCTAGCAATAACACTTTTTATAATTATCTGGTTTATACAATAATTGTCTCAAGGAAACTATTTTTTTTATCAAAGATCTATGAATTTTTCATATTCGGCACTATATTTAAGATCTACTTAATTTAAACTAACCATTATTAAAAATTAAATAAATGTTAAATATGCAGTCTTAACTTACAATAACAAATAATATTCACAGCAATATTGGACAGAATTATTTCATGTACTTATTTTAACATCGGACTAATCTACAACATTGAATGAAAATATGCGAGTCCTCCGAATTTCGAAGAACTCACGCGTGACGATATTTTTGTATTGAAATGAATTAACAAAGTGATAAGTTTAATATGTTCAAGATCAGAAGCGTGTTCAGAAGTTTGTATTATGGAAGAGTGCTTTTCATTGCACAAATAAATTTTACCCAAACAAGTATGACAACGCCATTTACATGATTTTTTTTGTGATATGTTACTGGATTTTATTTTACTCAGTTAATGTGTTTTATTCAATGGGGCGAAAATTCATTATTGTTAAGAAAAACTGAGTATTTTTAAGCACCTATTTACATCACAGCTACCCAAAACTATAAAATATGTTAAATTTATAGAATTATTCGAAGGATAGAGTTCAAAGTGCATTGAATATTGTTTCTCTTATGTATTGATTGTATGATTGATTGCTTGTGTATTTCAGCTGCCTTATAACATGTTCCGTTTCAATGTCAGCGCAGACACCTGTTATGTATCAGGCGTTTTGAATATTGTGTACAGTGTATCACAGGTATTTGGCATTGCTCCAGTGAGCTTCCAGAGCAAGAACGGTGTTCGGTTCATCAGTGTCACGCCTATGTTATGTATTGTAAGCTATGTTATTACTACTGTTATAAGTAAGTATATTACTATTAAATTCAATTTTAGGTACTACATTTGTAAGAATATCATTGTTGATATTTTCTCGATAGGTTATTATATCGATGTAGCCAAACCATTCGAAGTTATGGTATCGCTTAAAATGTGTTATTTTTTGTGTACGTTTATTAAAAATAACTAAATGAGCGTACGATAACTCGAATATCTTATCTCTTTTTTCGTATAAATATATTATTGGTGTAAGGTTGTAACACTGTAAGTTGGTAAAGCCCTCTCTGCGGTTTGATTTTGCTAGCTCGTGGGTTCTCGGGCGCTCCAAGATCAAACTGTGGAGTGTGAAGGGCGCCACTTGTTTTACTCACAAAACAAGAAAGAAGTAATGTGTTGTGGATGTAAATAAAACACTAACCTTAGTTGTAAAAATAAACAAAAGTGTATATTAAAAAGAAAAAAAAAACACAAAAACACAAACATTGATGGAAGTCAGGAGACTCCAAAAACAAGCCTTCACGTACTTAAGATTATGTTAGTACAACCATAGATAAAATAATACCATGCTAAAAGAATACAACCTCGCAAGGGTCATTCTTATAAGGTGGAACAAATTGCTTTATATTTCAACATTACATAGTTTACGACATACTTAAAATTATCTCTAACTGTTTGATGCCTAAGTAAAAAGAAAGAAAATTGACGGAGATAAAGGTGTCACCGATAATGAGGCAAACGTCTATTTGACATTAATAAATTACTGAGATTATAACAAAAAGGTTCATAAATACCGTCCTTCAATTTGTCGACAATTGTTAAAAATTGCCAATGCAGAAAACATTTGTTTGCGAGTCAAAACCTCATAGCCAATACAGCAGCCAGCGTCGCCTGGTTCCCCAACCAGCAGTATTGAGCAGCCTGCAGACTCTTGACAAGCCAGCGCAGGGCTTTATGCCTAAAACATACATGCAATGCACTGTTAATCGTACTCAAAATAACAAAGAACCTCTTCGCACTGAAAAGAAAAGGCGGGACCTACAATAACACTGACTAAACAAACACTTTTACACTTTATCAAACTTAAAAGTTGTTTGGCTGATGCTTACCCATAACAAAAAAATTAAATGTGGTGCATTGACACGCAGTGACATGATGACGACAAACAAACATCAGGTTTTCCAAAATGTATTGTTTTAAGTTAGCATCTCTAAAAAAAAAATCACACTTGTTTGTGATCTGAGATTTAAATGCTTGTCATGTTTGCAAATGGCGTTGTGACCGATAGCCCTCCAACTTACATCAATGTTTATCTTTTAAATACTGAAACAAAAAACACCATTCTATAAACACCAGCTTTCAAGACTTCTAACTCTAAACACCACTGATTATATTTTGCGATAATACTCACAAAAATAAAAGAAAATAGAAAATCAAAAGGGAGCAATAAACTCCCAGCAAGTAAATCTGTATAAAGTGACAGTGGAACGGAAATGTCCTATCTCAGCGGAAACTACTCAAAACGTCATGAGACAAAGATTAAAAAAACAATCGAGGAGCTTGTCACTTAGACCTGAAACACAAAATTTTCTAACACTAAATTTTATCAAAATTCGAAAGTCAACCCTTTCTTTTGCCTAAATATTACATTACAAAATTGTGATGATGTTGTTAAAAAAAATACTTATTAAACTTATCTGCTGTCAACGAAAATCCATAGTTGTGCGACCAGACACTTTCGATAGCAACCAACAGATGGCGTTACTAGTATCATTCATAGGAAACAGCAATTAGAATGACACAAAAAAATTGGAAAACGGTAACGATGTGTTACAATACCCTCTCTGTAATGGAAAAAAAGAAAAAAAAAAAAAAAACTTCACCAGCATCCATCTGAAAATTAAACAGCAGGAAACACAGCCTCAGGGTGTGCCTTCAATGTCCTTAACATGCCAAGTTCCTAGAATAATAGTTAAACTAGGACTCTTGCAATTACTGCTTAAATAACGATGTTCACAGGCAATGACGCAAATATACATAGATTACCACTAAAATTACTATGAAGTCATGTCTTATATACTCCTACGAAAAGAAGTTCTACAATAAATTTGTAGACTAGCATAAGGCTTATTTAAAGAGTTACTAACCGCTCTAATATCCACATTAGTATAAGGCTTATTTAAAGAGTTACTTAACCGCTCTAAGACATGGAAAAAAAAAATAGTAAGGGCTTATTTTGAGAGTTACTAACCGCTCCAATGTCCACAATAGTATAAGGCTTATTTAAAGAGTTACTTAACCGCTCTAATATATGGAATAAAGAATAGTAAGGGCTTATTTTAAGAGTTACTAACCGCTCTAATCTATAGAATAGCAAAGGCTTATTTTAAGAGTTACTAACCGCTCTAATTTCTACATTTAAACGCTTGAGGCTAACTATGTGCCAAATATCAAGCATCCTAATGAAAAGTTGAGATAAAATAAGACATGACGCCACAATAACCAGTAGAAATCCAGTATTGAGGGTACTTTTATAAAAAAAAAAGGACAGCGGTCCATTATTGCCAAAAAATATACACCGAAAACAGGGTCAGTGCATTTGGAATAATGCTTAAAAAAAAGAACTTGACTAACAAAAAAATAGCCAATAAAAAAAAAACTGATCTCTGATGACCTACAGCAGAAACTGACACAAAATTGTTATTATTGTCTAAGAAAATGTATTTACGTAAAAAAATACTATTAATAAAAAATATTATTAATATTAATAATAAAATATTATTTATAAGAACTTTTCTAATGCTGAGGAAGCTAACATTATATTAATTTTATCAAGAATGTCGAAAATATTAATTGTAGCAAAAGGTCTAACACTATCAGAGAAATGGTCAAACAAAGGACTAACAGGCAAGACTTGATTAGAAAGGAAAGACTTAAGAAACTTTAAATGATCCTTCCACTCTTGGTCAGAAGTATAGCCCCTTTTTAAATAACTATGGCTGTTTCCACAGTACTTTGACCACTTTCAATGTTTTGACAGACATGAAATGCGTGAGAGAATAAGTTAATTCTGGTTTTACGTTGCTCATCATTGGTGACACTTACACGTTCCATTCTTAAAATTACACAGTGACGAGACATTCTCTCTTACAGCTCAAATGATCACTTTTCCAAAATAACATTGTTTATCCTGACATAATTTAATTTCAACATGTGGTTAGTTATAAGGATAGTAAATATTGTCTACTAAGTTTATTATTGGTGACACCTCTATCCGAGCGTAACAATTTTCAACAGAATCATCTCTTACATCTATACCCTTGACACATAACTAATATATTGATTAATTTTGACACCAAAATGGTATTAAACAAATGAGAAGGAAAGTAAAAACAAAAAAAAGGAGACACACTTCACAGCTTGAGCTTTGTTTCAAGAGGCCCCACGTTGGGCGCCAATTGTAACACTGTAAGTTGGTAAAGCCCTCTCTGCGGTTTGATTTTGCTAGCTCGTGGGTTCTCGGGCGCTCCAAGATCAAACTGTGGAGTGTGAAGGGCGCCACTTGTTTTACTCACAAAACAAGAAAGAAGTAATGTGTTGTGGATGTAAATAAAACACTAACCTTAGTTGTAAAAATAAACAAAAGTGTATATTAAAAAGAAAAAAAAAAACACAAAAACACAAACATTGATGGAAGTCAGGAGACTCCAAAAACAAGCCTTCACGTACTTAAGATTATGTTAGTACAACCATAGATAAAATAATACCATGCTAAAGGAATACAACCTCGCAAGGGTCATTCTTATAAGGTGGAACAAATTGCTTTATATTTCAACATTACATAGTTTACGACATACTTAAAATTATCTCTAACTGTTTGATGCCTAAGTAAAAAGAAAGAAAATTGACGGAGATAAAGGTGTCACCGATAATGAGGCAAACGTCTATTTGACATTAATAAATTACTGAGATTATAACAAAAAGGTTCATAAATACCGTCCTTCAATTTGTCGACAATTGTTAAAAATTGCCAATGCAGAAAACATTTGTTTGCGAGTCAAAACCTCATAGCCAATACAGCAGCCAGCGTCGCCTGGTTCCCCAACCAGCAGTATTGAGCAGCCTGCAGACTCTTGACAAGCCAGCGCAGGGCTTTATGCCTAAAACATACATGCAATGCACTGTTAATCGTACTCAAAATAACAAAGAACCTCTTCGCACTGAAAAGAAAAGGCGGGACCTACAATAACACTGACTAAACAAACACTTTTACACTTTATCAAACTTAAAAGTTGTTTGGCTGATGCTTACCCATAACAAAAAAATTAAATGTGGTGCATTGACACGCAGTGACATGATGACGACAAACAAACATCAGGTTTTCCAAAATGTATTGTTTTAAGTTAGCATCTCTAAAAAAAAATCACACTTGTTTGTGATCTGAGATTTAAATGCTTGTCATGTTTGCAAATGGCGTTGTGACCGATAGCCCTCCAACTTACATCAATGTTTATCTTTTAAATACTGAAACAAAAAACACCATTCTATAAACACCAGCTTTCAAGACTTCTAACTCTAAACACCACTGATTATATTTTGCGATAATACTCACAAAAATAAAAGAAAATAGAAAATCAAAAGGGAGCAATAAACTCCCAGCAAGTAAATCTGTATAAAGTGACAGTGGAACGGAAATGTCCTATCTCAGCGGAAACTACTCAAAACGTCATGAGACAAAGATTAAAAAAACAATCGAGGAGCTTGTCACTTAGACCTGAAACACAAAATTTTCTAACACTAAATTTTATCAAAATTCGAAAGTCAACCCTTTCTTTTGCCTAAATATTACATTACAAAATTGTGATGATGTTGTTAAAAAAAATACTTATTAAACTTATCTGCTGTCAACGAAAATCCATAGTTGTGCGACCAGACACTTTCGATAGCAACCAACAGATGGCGTTACTAGTATCATTCATAGGAAACAGCAATTAGAATGACACAAAAAAATTGGAAAACGGTAACGATGTGTTACAATACCCTCTCTGTAATGGAAAAAAAGAAAAAAAAAAAAAAAACTTCACCAGCATCCATCTGAAAATTAAACAGCAGGAAACACAGCCTCAGGGTGTGCCTTCAATGTCCTTAACATGCCAAGTTCCTAGAATAATAGTTAAACTAGGACTCTTGCAATTACTGCTTAAATAACGATGTTCACAGGCAATGACGCAAATATACATAGATTACCACTAAAATTACTATGAAGTCATGTCTTATATACTCCTACGAAAAGAAGTTCTACAATAAATTTGTAGACTAGCATAAGGCTTATTTAAAGAGTTACTAACCGCTCTAATATCCACATTAGTATAAGGCTTATTTAAAGAGTTACTTAACCGCTCTAAGACATGGAAAAAAAAAATAGTAAGGGCTTATTTTGAGAGTTACTAACCGCTCCAATGTCCACAATAGTATAAGGCTTATTTAAAGAGTTACTTAACCGCTCTAATATATGGAATAAAGAATAGTAAGGGCTTATTTTAAGAGTTACTAACCGCTCTAATCTATAGAATAGCAAAGGCTTATTTTAAGAGTTACTAACCGCTCTAATTTCTACATTTAAACGCTTGAGGCTAACTATGTGCCAAATATCAAGCATCCTAATGAAAAGTTGAGATAAAATAAGACATGACGCCACAATAACCAGTAGAAATCCAGTATTGAGGGTACTTTTATAAAAAAAAAAGGACAGCGGTCCATTATTGCCAAAAAATATACACCGAAAACAGGGTCAGTGCATTTGGAATAATGCTTAAAAAAAAGAACTTGACTAACAAAAAAATAGCCAATAAAAAAAAAACTGATCTCTGATGACCTACAGCAGAAACTGACACAAAATTGTTATTATTGTCTAAGAAAATGTATTTACGTAAAAAAATACTATTAATAAAAAATATTATTAATATTAATAATAAAATATTATTTATAAGAACTTTTTTAATGCTGAGGAAGCTAACATTATATTAATTTTATCAAGAATGTCGAAAATATTAATTGTAGCAAAAGGTCTAACACTATCAGAGAAATGGTCAAACAAAGGACTAACAGGCAAGACTTGATTAGAAAGGAAAGACTTAACAAACTTTAAATGATCCTTCCACTCTTGGTCAGAAGTATAGCCCCTTTTTAAATAACTATGGCTGTTTCCACAGTACTTTGACCACTTTCAATGTTTTGACAGACATGAAATGCGTGAGAGAATAAGTTAATTCTGGTTTTACGTTGCTCATCATTGGTGACACTTACACGTTCCATTCTTAAAATTACACAGTGACGAGACATTCTCTCTTACAGCTCAAATGATCACTTTTCCAAAATAACATTGTTTATTCTGACATAATTTAATTTCAACATGTGGTTAGTTATAAGGATAGTAAATATTGTCTACTAAGTTTATTATTGGTGACACCTCTATCCGAGCGTAACAATTTTCAACAGAATCATCTCTTACATCTATACCCTTGACACATAACTAATATATTGATTAATTTTGACACCAAAATGGTATTAAACAAATGAGAAGGAAAGTAAAAACAAAAAAAAGGAGACACACTTCACAGCTTGAGCTTTGTTTCAATAGGCCCCACGTTGGGCGCCAATTGTAACACTGTAAGTTGGTAAAGCCCTCTCTGCGGTTTGATTTTGCTAGCTCGTGGGTTCTCGGGCGCTCCAAGATCAAACTGTGGAGTGTGAAGGGCGCCACTTGTTTTACTCACAAAACAAGAAAGAAGTAATGTGTTGTGGATGTAAATAAAACACTAACCTTAGTTGTAAAAATAAACAAAAGTGTATATTAAAAAGAAAAAAAAAACACAAAAACACAAACATTGATGGAAGTCAGGAGACTCCAAAAACAAGCCTTCACGTACTTAAGATTATGTTAGTACAACCATAGATAAAATAATACCATGCTAAAGGAATACAACCTCGCAAGGGTCATTCTTATAAGGTGGAACAAATTGCTTTATATTTCAACATTACATAGTTTACGACATACTTAAAATTATCTCTAACTGTTTGATGCCTAAGTAAAAAGAAAGAAAATTGACGGAGATAAAGGTGTCACCGATAATGAGGCAAACGTCTATTTGACATTAATAAATTACTGAGATTATAACAAAAAGGTTCATAAATACCGTCCTTCAATTTGTCGAAAATTGTTAAAAATTGCCAATGCAGAAAACATTTGTTTGCGAGTCAAAACCTCATAGCCAATACAGCAGCCAGCGTCGCCTGGTTCCCCAACCAGCAGTATTGAGCAGCCTGCAGACTCTTGACAAGCCAGCGCAGGGCTTTATGCCTAAAACATACATGCAATGCACTGTTAATCGTACTCAAAATAACAAAGAACCTCTTCGCACTGAAAAGAAAAGGCGGGACCTACAATAACACTGACTAAACAAACACTTTTACACTTTATCAAACTTAAAAGTTGTTTGGCTGATGCTTACCCATAACAAAAAAATTAAATGTGGTGCATTGACACGCAGTGACATGATGACGACAAACAAACATCAGGTTTTCCAAAATGTATTGTTTTAAGTTAGCATCTCTAAAAAAAATCACACTTGTTTGTGATCTGAGATTTAAATGCTTGTCATGTTTGCATATGGCGTTGCGACCGATAGCCCTCCAACTTACATCAATGTTTATCTTTTAAATACTGAAAAAAAAAACACCATTCTATAAACACCAGCTTTCAAGACTTCTAACTCTAAACACCACTGATTATATTTTGCGATAATACTCACAAAAATAAAAGAAAATAGAAAATCAAAAGGGAGCAATAAACTCCCAGCAAGTAAATCTGTATAAAGTGACAGTGGAACGGAAATGTCCTATCTCAGCGGAAACTACTCAAAACGTCATGAGACAAAGATTAAAAAAACAATCGAGGAGCTTGTCACTTAGACCTGAAACACAAAATTTTCTAACACTAAATTTTATCAAAATTCGAAAGTCAACCCTTTCTTTTGCCTAAATATTACATTACAAAATTGTGATGATGTTGTTAAAAAAAATACTTATTAAACTTATCTGCTGTCAACGAAAATCCATAGTTGTGCGACCAGACACTTTCGATAGCAACCAACAGATGGCGTTACTAGTATCATTCATAGGAAACAGCAATTAGAATGACACAAAAAAATTGGAAAACGGTAACGATGTGTTACAATACCCTCTCTGTAATGGAAAAAAAGAAAAAAAAAAAAAAACTTCACCAGCATCCATCTGAAAATTAAACAGCAGGAAACACAGCCTCAGGGTGTGCCTTCAATGTCCTTAACATGCCAAGTTCCTAGAATAATAGTTAAACTAGGACTCTTGCAATTACTGCTTAAATAACGATGTTCACAGGCAATGACGCAAATATACATAGATTACCACTAAAATTACTATGAAGTCATGTCTTATATACTCCTACGAAAAGAAGTTCTACAATAAATTTGTAGACTAGCATAAGGCTTATTTAAAGAGTTACTAACCGCTCTAATATCCACATTAGTATAAGGCTTATTTAAAGAGTTACTTAACCGCTCTAAGACATGGAAAAAAAAAATAGTAAGGGCTTATTTTGAGAGTTACTAATCGCTCCAATGTCCACAATAGTATAAGGCTTATTTAAAGAGTTACTTAACCGCTCTAATATATGGAATAAAGAATAGTAAGGGCTTATTTTAAGAGTTACTAACCGCTCTAATCTATAGAATAGCAAAGGCTTATTTTAAGAGTTACTAACCGCTCTAATTTCTACATTTAAACGCTTGAGGCTAACTATGTGCCAAATATCAAGCATCCTAATGAAAAGTTGAGATAAAATAAGACATGACGCCACAATAACCAGTAGAAATCCAGTATTGAGGGTACTTTTATAAAAAAAAAGGACAGCGGTCCATTATTGCCAAAAAATATACACCGAAAACAGGGTCAGTGCATTTGGAATAATGCTTAAAAAAAAGAACTTGACTAACAAAAAAATAGCCAATAAAAAAAAACTGATCTCTGATGACCTACAGCAGAAACTGACACAAAATTGTTATTATTGTCTAAGAAAATGTATTTACGTAAAAAAATACTATTAATAAAAAATATTATTAATATTAATAATAAAATATTATTTATAAGAACTTTTCTAATGCTGAGGAAGCTAACATTATATTAATTTTATCAAGAATGTCGAAAATATTAATTGTAGCAAAAGGTCTAACACTATCAGAGAAATGGTCAAACAAAGGACTAACAGGCAAGACTTGATTAGAAAGGAAAGACTTAAGAAACTTTAAATGATCCTTCCACTCTTGGTCAGAAGTATAGCCCCTTTTTAAATAACTATGGCTGTTTCCACAGTACTTTGACCACTTTCAATGTTTTGACAGACATGAAATGCGTGAGAGAATAAGTTAATTCTGGTTTTACGTTGCTCATCATTGGTGACACTTACACGTTCCATTCTTAAAATTACACAGTGACGAGACATTCTCTCTTACAGCTCAAATGATCACTTTTCCAAAATAACATTGTTTATCCTGACATAATTTAATTTCAACATGTGGTTAGTTATAAGGATAGTAAATATTGTCTACTAAGTTTATTATTGGTGACACCTCTATCCGAGCGTAACAATTTTCAACAGAATCATCTCTTACATCTATACCCTTGACACATAACTAATATATTGATTAATTTTGACACCAAAATGGTATTAAACAAATGAGAAGGAAAGTAAAAACAAAAAAAAGGAGACACACTTCACAGCTTGAGCTTTGTTTCAATAGGCCCCACGTTGGGCGCCAATTGTAACACTGTAAGTTGGTAAAGCCCTCTCTGCGGTTTGATTTTGCTAGCTCGTGGGTTCTCGGGCGCTCCAAGATCAAACTGTGGAGTGTGAAGGGCGCCACTTGTTTTACTCACAAAACAAGAAAGAAGTAATGTGTTGTGGATGTAAATAAAACACTAACCTTAGTTGTAAAAATAAACAAAAGTGTATATTAAAAAGAAAAAAAAAACACAAAAACACAAACATTGATGGAAGTCAGGAGACTCCAAAAACAAGCCTTCACGTACTTAAGATTATGTTAGTACAACCATAGATAAAATAATACCATGCTAAAGGAATACAACCTCGCAAGGGTCATTCTTATAAGGTGGAACAAATTGCTTTATATTTCAACATTACATAGTTTACGACATACTTAAAATTATCTCTAACTGTTTGATGCCTAAGTAAAAAGAAAGAAAATTGACGGAGATAAAGGTGTCACCGATAATGAGGCAAACGTCTATTTGACATTAATAAATTACTGAGATTATAACAAAAAGGTTCATAAATACCGTCCTTCAATTTGTCGACAATTGTTAAAAATTGCCAATGCAGAAAACATTTGTTTGCGAGTCAAAACCTCATAGCCAATACAGCAGCCAGCGTCGCCTGGTTCCCCAACCAGCAGTATTGAGCAGCCTGCAGACTCTTGACAAGCCAGCGCAGGGCTTTATGCCTAAAACATACATGCAATGCACTGTTAATCGTACTCAAAATAACAAAGAACCTCTACGCACTGAAAAGAAAAGGCGGGACCTACAATAACACTGACTAAACAAACACTTTTACACTTTATCAAACTTAAAAGTTGTTTGGCTGATGCTTACCCATAACAAAAAAATTAAATGTGGTGCATTGACACGCAGTGACATGATGACGACAAACAAACATCAGGTTTTCCAAAATGTATTGTTTTAAGTTAGCATCTCTAAAAAAAAATCACACTTGTTTGTGATCTGAGATTTAAATGCTTGTCATGTTTGCAAATGGCGTTGTGACCGATAGCCCTCCAACTTACATCAATGTTTATCTTTTAAATACTGAAACAAAAAACACCATTCTATAAACACCAGCTTTCAAGACTTCTAACTCTAAACACCACTGATTATATTTTGCGATAATACTCACAAAAATAAAAGAAAATAGAAAATCAAAAGGGAGCAATAAACTCCCAGCAAGTAAATCTGTATAAAGTGACAGTGGAACGGAAATGTCCTATCTCAGCGGAAACTACTCAAAACGTCATGAGACAAAGATTAAAAAAACAATCGAGGAGCTTGTCACTTAGACCTGAAACACAAAATTTTCTAACACTAAATTTTATCAAAATTCGAAAGTCAACCCTTTCTTTTGCCTAAATATTACATTACAAAATTGTGATGATGTTGTTAAAAAAAATACTTATTAAACTTATCTGCTGTCAACGAAAATCCATAGTTGTGCGACCAGACACTTTCGATAGCAACCAACAGATGGCGTTACTAGTATCATTCATAGGAAACAGCAATTAGAATGACACAAAAAAATTGGAAAACGGTAACGATGTGTTACAAGGTCGCACACTTATCAATTCGTGAAGTAACCTTATCTCCTCTTTTTCACTGGAAAAGAGGTGATTTGGTTACGTTCCCTTTCCAAGTTTAAGGACACGATACACAATTTCTCATTTTTGTTAATTTTCATTCTCATCAATTACGTCAGATAAATATTGACCATAGGAATCCTTAAGACGTTTTTTTTAATTATTTTTCAGATGCTGGTGCCCTCGCAGGTCTGATATGCGATTTAACGTCAAGCTCCGACAATGCTGTTCGCACTCGCACTGCTACTAGAAGTTTTGTATGGATCTCCGATTTCACCATTGTCATGTTGACTGCAAGCCTTGCTGGGTACAATGGAACAAGTAGACTACAAACAACTATCAACTGTCTTAGTAGAATACAAAAGGTTGATTACGTGTTGGTAAAGTTGTATTGTTTTGAATTTTACAAGGGCTTTTTATCTCGTCAACATCATTTCGACATATACGTTACAGAAGATAATTTGCTTAGTGATAACTTTTATAATTACCTATACTTATTTGCTTTATATGTTCGAATGTGATGCGCTTTGCTTGTATTTTGCTTGTTACACCGCAATTTCTAGATATATCTTTGAAAGCGTATTGACATACAGATCGTCAATCGAATCAAGTTATCATTATTTTTACCCACGTAATTGGTCTACTTCTTTCTGCAACTGACTACTTTTCTACCCACAAGTCCGAATTGAACCAGGATATTATTACGGCATTGAATTCCTTGATACGACTTCTAACCTCTTTTATTCGATTATCATCATAGATTAATATAAGTACTTAGGTAATTATCACTTTCATCTGTCAAAAGAAGTTTGCGAATAGGCCAGCGTCAATCATTGGTCTGAGAGGCCAGCTGTATCTGGTTAATTCAATGACGTAGGAATTAGTTAATTACAAAAAGTATATATATATACATATATAGGAGGATAATCGAGCTTTTCTAAATGAAGCGTTGACTAAGAACAGATCAGGTTTGCATATTTAAATATGCTTCTTTAGCAGTCTCAATATGCTCCTCGTGATATGACAGCACCTTATAACTCATTCCATCTTAACAAAAAGACCTGCTGCTACTCACCGTTGTAGATGAAGTTAATGCCATCATAGACCGACCCGACCGCAACTCCAAAGTATCACTTGCATGCTATTGATTGTAAAGCTATCCCAATCTCCAAGGAAGCTCTGTAAATATTCCTCGTCTATAGAAACACAGCACTAAGAAAAAGTAAAATTTGACTGTGATCTTTAACTACTTTTAGTTGAATGTGCTGCCGCTTGAAGAAAGTCGATTAACAAGAAGAGCAAGGATAGCAATTACAATATACCTTGTGTTTATGTTTACTTTACTGTTGGAGGATTATCGAGCTCTTTTAAATGACGTGTTGACTAAGAACAGATCAGGTTTGCATATTTAAATAAGCTTCTTTAGCAGTCTCAACGATAAGATATGCTCCTCGTGATATGACAGAACCTTATAACTCATTCCATCTTGACAAAAGGACCTGCTGCTACTCACCGTTGTAGATGAAGTTAATGCCATCATATACCGACCCGATCGCAACTCCAAAGTATCACTTGCATGCTATTGATTGTAAAGCTATCCCAATCTCCCAGGAAGTTCTGTAAATATTCCTCGTCTATAGAAACAAAGCACTAAGAAAAAGTAAAATTTGACTGTGATCTTCTGTAAGGTGACGGTACTTTCCCAAATCTGGAACATCTCTTGAATGCACAGAACAATGATCCGGGCACACCGGTTTCGCACGCGCCACAAATAGACATCAAAGCTCTGTGCTTGAATGTCTCATAAGTAAGCATTACTACTAGTATAGTATTACATTATCTGTGGCATTATTGGGACTTGCGTAACTAATATCAAAATAAAAATATGAGGGATTATTAGTAATTAACAATAAACGAAATCAGTAAAATTTAGGTAGCCCAGGTGTGATCCCAAAGGATAAGAATAAATGTCGCACTGAGGAAAATTTTCCGTTTTCCCGTGTGATCAATACAGATCTTATCAATAATTGATTGTGATATTAACCCACGCTTTGCACGGAAATTTTTCCTTTTCGTTAATGATTTAGCCAATTCAAATTCATTTTTAGTACCTGTCAGATTAATCTATAGTAACTTCTGAAGTTATTAATAACTTTTTATTTCAGTCACAGTTGTGTGTTTTTACGTCTGCTACTACCTGGGTTACATTATGCTTATATTGATGGATATGCAGTACGTCTCCAGCGCTTTGGAGATTTCAAGATCAATGAAGTACCTAAATAATCTCCTGGAAGAACTTCTGCAACTACTAAAAATACAGAGTGATTATAAATTCTATATAAACTTATCCAAAAAGACTGTGTGGACGCATTATTAAATTATTTTACTGAGAAGGATACAATAGTTGTGAACTTTTTTCTAATTTGAAATATTGATTATACCTATGTGTTGTCTATTTAAAATTCCTGTTAAAAGATACATTACTGTGCCATTATTACACTTAATAGTAAATCAAGTATAACAAACAAGCATACAAAGGCCTGACCTGTTATCACTACATAGTATGAAACAAAGTCGCTATCAGCCGTCTGTCTATCCCTATGTATGCTTAGAGCTTTAAAACTACGCAAGGGATTTTGATGCGTTTTTTTTAATAGATAGAGTGATTCTTAAGGAAGGTTTATATGTATAATACATGCATATTTACATAAGCATTGCACCCGTGCGAAGCCGGGGCGGATCGCTAGTAATTTATAAACTTGTAACAAGTCAATAGGTTAGAATGGTACGGAGCTCTTGAAATCTCACAGAAGATTGTTCCAATAACATTGCGTTCCTGCAAGTTACTAAGGTCTCCATAACTTAACGCAGACAGTTGACAGAGAGCAAGTTATGACAGTCTTCTGTAGAAAACATCTATCCATAACCTGGTAACTGCTCATGATCAGTCTGGGTGCTGTCAGAGCTTTGTGCTAGCTTACTACATGTATGGAATAATAAAAGCCTTACGTAATGACATATTAAGTACGAATGAAGAGGAACCCAAATTCAAGATGTTAATTCATGGTGCCTCTTGTAACTATTCCTCTTCACAATCTTTTTCATAAAATCCAACAAAACACACTCTTCTCGATAAAATATCTTGTGCATTTTATTATTAATAACACATTTTGCAGATGCTTCATTCAAAAATGTGAAGACAACTAATCCTATTACAGTACTTCCCATAAAATCAATAAACCTGACAATTGATTCATTGGCTGCAAAACCATTCCAAAAAGGTAAGAAATTTATCATTTCAAGTAGTTACTCAAGAATATGATTTACTAAATCAAATGGTACATGCTTATACACCCTACATGGACAATGGATCTCAAAAGTGCCGCGGTCTGCAGACTTTCTGTGGGATCTTTCACATATGAAAATGACTACATAAAGTCGTCGCTAGTTCGTGGTCAAATGACGATGACAATGATTTATATAATTGTCCGCGCGCAAATTTAGTTGGACACTGCTGTTTTGATGTTAAATGAGTCTCAAATATTAACAGGCTTTACGGTGCTACCAACTTCGCAATCAATCAAGGAATCAACAAGGCGTCTTACTGCAAAGTACAGTATAATCTGCGATGTAGTTAGACTCATGGATCGAAATCATGGACCAGAAATACTTGCTTTACTCCTCTCCTTCCTGTTGCATTTAGTTATTACACCGTACAATTTGATTATAAATTTATGTAAGTATTTTATAAATGATTAGCATTTATAATTTTTTTTATTTAATTAAACAAGTTTTTTTCAAAGGCTTTAATAACTTAAAGCAAGTAATATACAGGTCATATTACGCTATAGCGATACGGCAACGGGAAGGCTCAAAACCAGCAATTAACTTGTCATTGAAATTGGAGTATAATAACCTGTGTTGTTTGTTATATTTCACATTATCAGTATTATCATTTCAGCCGAGAGACACCCACTGTTGAACATAAGGCCACCATGAGGCCTCCCTCAAGAAGATAGAAGCATGTTAAAATGGAAAATTTATTAGCCTTTTTATTTGAATTTATGTATATGAAGGAATGTAGATAAAGTCGATGTATTATCAAAAACGGTTTTCAGATTATCATCCTGTCTCACTATCATATTAAGTATAATACACGAATAGAAAATTCTTAAGTATACAGTATTGAATTGTGATGTTATAGCGTTGAGTTGCCGTAAAAATCTAATACCAAAACCGCATATAGGAATTTCTACGGTTCTTAAAATGGTCGGTTTCTGAGCTTTCAATTATCTGCCGTAAAAAGTATTAAACGAACATATAGAGCACTATCTTTCTTGTTTTTCTCAAATACTAATTTTAATCCTTTTGTAATTATTCTAGACGCCTATAAAAGTCACAGCATAGACGTCCCAATAGTGATACTACAGTTACTATGGTGTGGACTTCATTTCTCTTGCACAGCGGCTATTGTTGAACCGGCTCACCAGACACAATATGAGGTACGTACACAGAAAAAAATAAAACTACCACGCATGCTTAGCATCTTTCGATTCAATTACTAATACAAAGTACAATTTGTCAGCCAGTCTATGCCCGCTTTCGAAATCAAGTATTCTCAATTAAGGTCTTCGACGACTCCTTTTCACTGACTCTATGCTGACTAAATGTAACGATATAGTTATTATTCAATAATTTACCAATTATGATGTGTTTTAGTACAGTTATATAAAAAGTTAGTTTTATTATTAATATCAATCAAGTTAGCCGTAATGATCAATGCATCACAATGCTTTAGTCGTCGAGAAAAATTATACAATGCATTACCAATTAATCTATTTATTACATAATAACTTTCATTATGATTACCATCTCCACCATAACCTTCGTCGTCATCATCTTTGACCTTAACAACCATGAGAGCTGTTAAGGAAAACCAATAATATGTAATGTATGTAGGTACCTACCTATATATGTATGTGTGCATTCATATAGGTATGGTGAATATGGATGCATACATGGATGGTATATGTGCTTTGTTGTGTTTGTTTAGGTACTATGAAGTAATGCATTTATTGCTTCGTGGTGGATAGATATGGTGGAGTATGTCTGCTATACATGTGTGTACCATCATCTCTTAACTTTATATACTATGAATAATGTTGTGGTTAATGAAGTTGGTTTCTCAATCATACTGTAATCAATTACAACTGTATTAGTAATAATTTATTGTGTACATTGTTTGTTAACCCAAAAAAAAAAAAAAACCTACTGCACAAGCAGGGTATTTAGAGTCATAACATGTCAACGCTAACCCATTGGTGATTTTATGATCGAAAGACTTGAGGTGACAACTAAAAAGCGACAACGAAGATTATCTTTCCTTTCGAAGAATGTATGTAGGAACTTGGGGAACATGAACCGAAACCAATTCAATATTATCTTGTACAGAAGGCTATTCAGCTGCCAAAGACTTTGGGACTCCGTGGCAGCTGCAAACTTGCAAATTTACTCAAATGATTAAAATTTAATAGTGTCCCTTAATTTTAGGTCAACCGTACAGCTTCGATAATCAGCCGTATGATAATCGAATGCAGCGACGAACTGTTGTCAATCGAACTCCAGAAATTTTCTAACAGTGTCCTCCTGAACAAAGTTAATTACTCTCCTCTGGGGGTTTGTACGCTAAGTCGCTCCGTTGTCGCATCGGTGAGTATTTAATTACAATTAACAAGAAAATAGTATTATTAGTCATAATTATTTAGAACAAAATTTCCCGTGCCTTATTATTGTAATATATGAAATAGCTGATCAATGAAATAGCAATTTCAACGTTGCTATTCATGAATACCTTGAGAAGAATTCTCTTGAATCGTGACTTATTTTTTCGCTCAAACCTGTTATCAAGGTAGGACACAGTGGATTAGCCGCTGCAACTGGGGTATTTTACAGAAGACCACAATCAAACAAAACTACAATTATATTTGTTGGTGCCGCATTACTTGTCGTGAATAAGGTTGCCAGAGTTTCATGGAATAGGGAAGGGGACGAGAGCTAAAGCGCGTTTCAAGTCAGTATTTGCAATTGTCTATAGGCTACGGTGATTGCTTACCGCCAAGAAGGCCGTATGCGTGTCTTCCAACCAAATAAAAAAAAACATATCTCACCCAAGTTAAGTATCCACACAAATTGTGTTTAGGTACTAGGTAATATTCAGAGAGGAGAGGATTGGAAATTTGTGTATCGGACAAATTTGAGTAGGTAATTTAGGCAAGCTAAAAACCTGTCGTAGAATTCTCCTATAATACCCTAACACAGAGCTCCAGACATAGATGGGAAGTATATAGTTCCAAAGTTGCAATTTTTTTTGAAAAGAATGTTCCTGAGGCTACCTGAAACTTTTCTTGCATAAAAGGAGTAAAACAATAAATGAGGCAGTTCATTTAGGCGGTTCTTTCACTTTGCCAGATGCTTGCAAAGCTATTGTTGCAACACCAACTATAATTGTTTATCAGTTCTGGGCTACAAGTCGGTATCTAAAAATAAATACATAAAAGTTAATCTATACTAGCTTAATAAAACTTAAAACATTTCCATGACAGAAACAAAGGACTGTTTCTGTCATGGAAATCTTTTAAGTTTGGAACAGGATTAGAAGTCGGAGCTCTTCGCTCTTGGAACTTATTGCATTTTACTTAACATTTAATTTAATTTTCAGATGGTGGGCAGCGTTGCAACTTACCTTGTCATAATACTACAATTCCAAGAATCAGAGAATTAGTAATATTGTTAATAACATAAAATGTTATACAGAATAAGCTAATTCTTACATTATATTAAATTGTTGGTGCAGGCTAAAATTAAGTGCTTTTCGCTCAACGTTACATATTTCATAGATGGCTTTGAGTATTGGCCCACAAACGTACACGTAGGTATTTGTAAAAAACTTTTGACTGCATTTATCTTGAAGAAAATTGGACGGTTTTGCTCCTGGTTGGCAATTAGCTGTAAAAAAAATGCATAAAATATACTATACTGGCTACTGCCATCTCAAGTTAATGTGTTTACTGTCATATCGAAATGCTTTGAAACCACCGTTCACTGTTTGAAACGAATACTGTTGATAGTCCGCACTGATGATAATTTTTACTTTACCAATAACCATCTGAAGGTAAAAACTAGAGAGATTACAAATTTAGGGCTAAAAGCTTGGGAATCTCCTTATTAGATTACTATCACCTGATAGTAGGCTCTCATGATCGATAGACGGTCCTTGCAACAATACAAGCAGGGTGAAATAAATAACAAGACTAGTTTTCTTTAAGTAGTATAATATTACTTGAATTTCCAAAAATTTAAGTCACGCGTGAATATCTAAATTTACACTTCAAACCTTCTGTCAGCTGCACTTGCTCTGTAATCGTGAGGCAAACGTAACTTAACCTAATCGTGAAATCCGAAATTACAAACAACAATCATAGAGGTGGACAGAAAGAAATTTCGATAGTTCCTATTTTTTTTGTGACAGATGGCCATATTTTTCCCCTGACGTCGCCCTTGATTGAGTGGTCATATTATGCCCGCGGCAACAGAAGAAGTTAAATGCACATGCCCTTGCGTTTATTAAAATTACATTTCCTGAATAAACACAACAAATTTGTTTACATTTAATAAAACTGACATTTTTAGATAAGATAAGATAAGATAAGATGCAGTTTATTGTCATTCTGTGTACAATTTGAGATGTTACATACTAAGTTAAATAAGTGTCAACAGATTGCCATTTTCGGGCGTACAATATTAAAATGTCGATGATAAAATATTTAGAGATTTTATTTACATATACCTAGATACAATTTATTAATTCAGATTACAAATTTACTCATGAATCACATTAAAGTATTCCTTTAAATTATAAAAGCCTTTTTGGAACAGCCATTCTTTTAGTTTGCTTTTAAATAAGAGTCCTTCCAACGGTTTGATATATTTCGGCAGATGATTGAATATTTTGATTCCAACAATATAAGTGCTTTTCTCTTGTATATAGCTTGAAGATTTCATTACAGTAAGGTTATGCTTGTATTGTGCACGTATGTTACTTTTCGTTGCGGTTTTTTTACTAAAGCACTTATCTTGTTGTTTTACAAACAAACATATTTCTAGTATATAAATACACGTCAATGTTAAGAATTTATTTTCTATAAATACAGTTCGCAGTGACTCGTCAGGTTTCATTTTATAAATAATTCTAAGACACTTCTTTTGAAGCAGAGAAGTCGATTCTACATTAACTGAGTTGCCCCAAAATATGACCCCGTAAGTTAAAAAAGGGTATACATTTCCATAGTATGCATTTTTTGCAACGTCTATATTAGTAACATTCATTAGTATGGAAATTGCATAACACTGACTGGATATTTTCTTGTTTATGTAATCAATGTGCGATTTCCAGTTTATATGTGTATCAATATAGATTCCCAAAAATTTGATATTATTTACATTCTCAATTTCATTATTGTTATAATTTATGTTTAAATCTATCGGTACTCTTTTATAATTTCTAAATTCTATTATTTTTGTTTTGCTTAGGTTTATTTTTAAGTTTACAGACAAAAGCCATTTTATTATAGTGTCAAGTGTATTATGAATTTCATTTTTAATTTCGTCATCATTTTCGTTATTAGAAATAAATATGGTGGCATCATCAGCAAACATGACACATAAATGTTTTACAATTAATGGAAATTCATTTACATACAACAAGAATAATATCGGTCCAAGTATACTGCCCTGTGGTAAACCAAGCAATGCTCTCTTATAAGTTGATTGAATTCGCTTCACAGTTTTTGCTTTTTTGTCATAAGTATCCAACACTGTTGCCTGAAGCCTATTTTGTAGATATGATTGAAAAAGTTTTTGAGCTACACCCCGAACTCCTATATGTTCTAGTTGTCTCAATAGTATGCTATGGACAACACAATCGAATGCCTTAGACAGATCCAGCAGTAACCCTATACATTTACTATTTTTCTTATTTACGTTAGCCCATATTTCTTTAAATACCCTAAAAATGGCCAGCGTAGTATTTTTTCCTTTTTGGAAACCAAATTGATTTGGATTTAATATATTATTCTTGTTTATAAATGAAAGTAATATAATATATAAAATTTGTTATAACTTTTTCAAAAATTTTAGAGAAGTTTGGTAACAATGCTATCGGCCTATAATTATTTATATTGTCTTTAGGACCCTTTTTATGCACTGGTTTTATTAGGGCTTTTTTTAAGTTGTCAGGGAAGATTCCTGTTTCCAGCGATATATTTATTATGTAAGACAGTGATTCAGATATGTAATCCGCACTTAATTTTATTAAATTCATCGGTATATTGTCATATCCAGTGCTGTTTTTAGTTTTTAATTTTTTAACAATATTTTTTATTTCATTTGCATCCACTGGAGTCAAAAATATGCTAGTCATATTTGGTTGTGTTATTGGTTTATATGTCATATCATTTAGATTATATAATTAAGTTACCATGAATTAGAAACACCATTATCTAGTAATTAAATTGGATTACTATGATCAAATACGTGGTGACCCTCATCATTATCTGAAAACATACAAATTTTAGTTAAGTAAAAGAAGAACCAAAAAATATGTCTTATATTGTAAAAAAATACTGTTTAATTAAAACTATTGTTTAAGTTTCAAATATCTGTAAAAGTTGTTTGGTAGGTAATAGTGTTAGGGCATTTAAATTGCCACTATCTGTGTGAAAAGTAACATTAGAGAAATTGTTATTAAAAATAAACTTTATTTCTCAAGTTATGGTTATGACTCTATATTCAGAGTAAAAAAAAAATTGTATGAAAGTTCGCTACAAACATGCTGCATATTTTTGTTTTATTTTATACAAACAGCAATTATCTGGCCCAAATTATTATAAGGAAATTGTGTTATGGATGCAAGATGACGGATATTTTTTTTAATATAATATATTTATAGATATTTTTATAAATAAACTTAAAAAATATAATTATAAACAATCATGACTCGTCAACAAATACTCGTGTTCATTACACAAATATTTACCTCTACCAGGATTCGAACCTGGACCGCTTGATGTGTAGGCAGGTAAACAGACCACTCCACCACGACGGCGTCATATATTGTTATATTGCTTACCAGACACTAGCATAATACAAATTATGCCTCTTACCGAAGAAAGCAGCGATTGTGATAATGTACAAATACCACACGGTGTAAACGAAACATTGGTTAGCAGAAAAATTTGCGACAATTTCTCCAGTTGTACCATACAAACTTCGTCTTCGCACATTACCAACAGCTTGCTGGTTGTAAAATTTGCTCTTTCTGACTGTGAAAGGTAACGTAAAACATTACTAATTGTTTATTTATAACATTGTAACTATTAATTTACCTAGACATATAAAATCAACGATGTCCTAGGTATTAAATAAACACAAATAAATCGGCACACTTCTAATATCACTATCGTATTTATAAAATACGGCACTGGGGCACATTGTAAAACAGATGGCCTATGGGGCCGAAGAGCGCTTGAGAACGACCGCTCACCAGACAACGCAGAGTGGGTAGGCCCAACAAGGTGGACTGACAACCTGTTTAAGGTTACTAGTCACGTCTGGACAGGATCGGTTGTTGTGGCGTCCTTTGGGGAAGGCCTTTGTTCAGCAGTGGACGTCATGTGGCTGAAATGATAATGATGATGAAATTGGCTCTCATGAGCCGTGGTTTGATCCTTGAAGATATGCCGCTAAGTTGGAGCTCAGAAATGTATTGTGATCGGTTTGGTTGGATGGTTAGACTTGTATTAACCATAATAATAGTGATAAAAACATTCTTATTAATGATAAGATAGCCAAACCCTGAGTGATTGAGGTTTATGATCAGTACTGTAGGTGAGCTTAAGCAACCCATACCATTAGGTGAGATAAAAGCCAAGAATATATCTATCAAAGATAAAAAGAGAATTCTGAAGAAGACGAGTGAAGTGAGGGAATTGGTGTTGATGAAAAATATCTTCCTTATAATTTTCCAATTCAAAGAGTTTAATTATGAGGATTAGTTTCTTATTTCATTTGGAATGATTTTAAATGTTTGAACTTTATACTAATTAAAATAGAAATTTTTACTTAGGAACAATTCAACATTTTCAAAACAGCAAAATGTGCAACATAACAGAACTGATCAACGGTATTTGTAGCAGATGTAATTATCTTCGACATTATTAGCCATATGTCCGTTTGTGACGAAATCAGCGACGAAAGATTTACATAAATTATTCATGATCAAATAGTCATGTGTCAGTCAGAGGTCAGTTGGGGATTCTCCCGGATAGCGTAAGGCTGCAGGCTCGAGTCACTCAGAGTCAGAGTCTCAGGCACTTGATCAATACAGATTTTTTTCCTGTTTATAGTTTTCTATTTAATTTGGTATAAATTTCAAACATTTCATAGATATCATTCCATAAGTCTACAAGGAGAAGAGATCTTTATAAAAGTGTTGGGTGGCACTTGGGATTTTTTCCTCCCTTTACATTTAAATTAAAAGAAAACATCGTTATACCTCTTGTTGTATTTCATGGCAGGGTTGTATTATTAACAGCAACCAAAAGAAGTGTAGCACGGCCCACTGGATTATCCAAATTGCATTCCAAACCGGTGGTTGATCCCTGACTGGAATATATTTTCTTTGTTATAAACGTCATGATTGGATTCAAAAATGATTTGATGTGATTGCACTATTTAACCAGCATTTAGGATGCATGTGATTAGTCTTGAAAATATAGCGAAAATTTCAGTACTTACAATAGTGGACTATGAAAAGATTTGGTGCATATACCAAGCTCAAAAAGGTAGCTAGTATCATTAACATGAGAAAACTTCCATTCCCAGTATCCAGTAGCTTCACCACCTTACAAACTTCACTATAGTTTGTGGCCAAATGATGAAAAGTCTCTTCCAGTGTCTTAGAAGAACGCTTTGTCTTGTAAGCTGCTTCTAAGCCTGCAAAAGTAGATTACAGTTCTAGGTAAATTCTCATTTAGACCTTGTCCAGAAGAGTGAATTGTGTGTTCGCGCGTTGAAATTCGCGGCGAATTCGCTCTTCTGGACAAGGTCTTAAATCTTGCACCCATCCATAGTGTGGTCAGAATAGGTTATTGTAAATTATAGTGATCTCTCCTATTTTTATATCTTGTGCTATATGACCAAAATGCACGTACGTTACGAATGGAGTTCAGACTAATTTACAAGCGAGAACAATCGCAAAATACTATAGAAACAAAACCAGAACACCTTTACTTTAAACACTTTGATTTTTAATTAAAATCAGCACTTCCAATGACTTAGGAATACTTCTTAAGTCATTGAGCAAAATGTATCGGTAGATTGAGTACAAAAGGGAGTCTCTCAACACTTGAGCACTAAACAGCAAGAACTCTGAAGAAATTCCAATACAAATATTGCGAACACTTGTTAATACGTCATGGACGTCATTCATAACCTTACCTTGTAAATTAGTTCTCGAAATATAATCTAACAATTCATTAAACGAACGCAAAGTCGAAGCAACTTCAAGAGCACATAAGGTGAATTTTATATTTACTAAAAGCAGTACTGTATATTGGTACGAATGGAGTGTATAAAACAGGGGTCCTGTGGAAGAAATATCATAATTATTTTACACTTCTGATTGATGAGTAGATATGTCATTAATCTCCAATTACTTAATAATAATAATTACATTGAAAAATACTTTTCAGATACTGGCTAAGACTTTATAAGATTTCTTATGAATGACGCCATATGATGGCTATGAAAGAAAAATATTAACTACACACTATCTTTTCATTGTAACGATGAAAAGATAGTGTGTAGTTAATATTTCAATCTTTTCTATACGAACGGTGTAGCTTCGATCGAGAAATAAAATAAGTGATCATGACTTTCATCTCTTTCAAAGAGAAAATTGTGTAGAAGACTACAAAATCTTTATAGAACGCAAGAATTATATAAGAAGCATAGTAAGAAAATGTGCTTCAAAATTACTTTTCGTACGTTATACTTTGAAGATTTAAAATTGGTTTTATGTTTCTTACCCCAACTATCTCGCGATTGACTAACCGTGCGTGGATTAACAACAACGATACACATGAAATATATAGTTAATATAACAATTGTTGCAGACTTCTTACGTTCTGTTGACCATTTCTTTTGAAATCCAATCGAATTGTTTATCTAGAAAATAAACAAGGAAAAAATATTATTTTTACAATTACATCGCTTCGTACCACAATGTTTTGTAGCTTATTCAAAAAGATAACTATCTAACCAACCTACCTTTTGAATACTACTCAGAGCTTCAATAGTGGCTCGAAGTCTAGTTGGTGCCCCATACACAGCGTTTATTGATCCAATCATTATTATATTCCAGATAAAGTGCCACATACAGTCGTCTTGAGATTTCACATTCATCGACACTATAAATATCATACTCGCAGCTGGACAAAAATAATTCTTGAAATAAATTTTCTTTGCCTTTAATCTTGAAGTTACCTATTTCGATGTTAGGGTAGTACCTTAGGGATTACTATAAAGTAATGTATTCAAAACTGATTCTTTTGTAGCCTTATGAAGCAATCTTCAGTACCTACCCTATCTGTCCCAAATCATTGCTCCCGATTTACCTTATTACATCCCCTTCTTGGCCCATTCCCCATAAGAATTTTCATATACAGTCCATTTCGAAAAACCCCAAAACCCCGCCTCTAAGGCAGCTGCATAAAATTTGGTCCTTTGAGCCGGATATAGTAGTATGAGCGATGCATTGCCTCAAAATAGTGACAGGTTGCCAGCCTGTCGCTTACATAAAAGGGCATCAAACCCAAAGTATCTAAACCTTCAGTGAGATAACAAACAAAACCCGACAAACAGGAGTTGTTACTCTCTAAAAATCTCAACAGTCTCAATGTTAAAGGTTTTTACTATGAAGAAGAGGCAATTTGCTGCGGTCTGTACTGTTTCGTAGTCGCTGTTCCGTAGCGTTCGTATTAAAAAAGAGGGTTCCCCTTTGGTTGATCAACAGATATTAAACAAATTTACAGGTAACAAGCAACGAAATTCAAAGTTATCATTTCGCAAATCAACCTTCCATTTATTTACGTTTCACAAACATTACATCTCATAAAGTAATTTCGTCATAATATATATTGTCAATTGCAAAAGAACATTAGTAATTTTTTCCTTACACAAATACGTTAAATGACAAAGATCTTTTGACCAATTTTTCTTTATTAATATGGTTACTTAGTCTAAAGACATTAAGCATTTTACAGTATGGCACCGTATCATTTTTTAAATTTTCATAATAAGAACATAATAATTATGTAACACAAAGAAATTGTTCTTAGGTTAGTAAGGAATGTAGCGACGAGCGGGTTAGGTTGACATGAACGATGTCAACCTAACCCGCACGAACCGAGCGAGCTAAACGAGCGTGCCGCGGCAGTGGCCGGCGAGTGCCGGGTTAGCAATTCTCATGCCTTCGAAACAGTGTCGAGTCGAGTAAAATAGATTTAAAAACCTTTAGAACATTTTATAAGAGGTATGTTGTTGTAACCATTTTAAAACCGGATGATATGTATAGAGCCGAACGCATCGTAACGTGATTGTGTTCTTAAATGGCAACATTTCACACGACAATCTCGAAGTAAATCGATAAGTGGTGAGAATGGGACATTCGAAAAACAATCTCGATTAACAAGATTTTATGGTTGATAAATGATTCGAAGAGTAAACTTGAATTCGAGATTATTTCGAAAGAAACAAGATATGCGGCTTTAGGGCATTTAACTGTATTTAATTTGAAAAATAGCAAATTGAAATTTTAGTAAACAAAAAGTTTGTAATTGAAATTTAGTCAAATAAATTATTTGTGAAATACCTGCTATTTTTGGATTTTGTATCTTGTTGACAAGTCAGTACTATGTCTTTTTAAATTTTAAATATTAATGCATTTTGGAAATTCCTGCTTGTCATAATATGCATGTTTGCGTTTTGATGTCCTTATAAAGCATTTAGTTTGCGTAATGAAATATTAACAAATGTTGCTTATGAAATAGTAATTTGCTAATGAATTGTGTGTGAGACATTATAGAACAAAATTTAACTGGAAAAAAATATTCTTAAGAAAGTTTTTACTTTAAATTAAATGCACTAAAATGATAAAAATAAACTTTAAATAGCAATAAAAGCTTGTCGCGAAATTTTCTTGTTATTAAGATAGTCGATAGATCGAAGTAAATCTCGCGACAAACTTTTATTGCTATTTAAAGATTATTTTTATCATTTTAGTGCATTTAATTTAAAATAAAGTAGCTTTTTAGTAATATTTTTTTCTAGTTAATTTATTTTTTACTTTTCAGTCAATATTCGTATTTTTCTCAGTAAACCCTTTCATTTGATACAGTGTAGAAAGGCATTAAAAATATAATTTCCGCCATCTTAGGTAGGTCCGCCATATTGCAATGGATTTAGAATGACGTCACACTGCTTATTGTGTATTGTCATCCAAACTAAACGTGTATACAAAATTTAAGCTCACTCCTTGAAGATATCTGCTTCAAAATCGAGTTACAAGATTCTACCCGAACAAACATATCTACATTGCAAGTTAAATAAAAGCTATTTAAAAGAGGCGCTACCTTTTCAACTTATATTTACCTTTTTAACCTATTTGTAGGTACTTCACATGCAATAATAGGAATTAAAATTTTGTCTTCGTGAATATTATTGTGTAAAAAACTAATGCATTATTGGATTTTTTTTATACCAGACATTGTATTCTTATAGCATTGTTAACCGGAGGATCTTAAATGTATGCTTACCACTTAAATTGAAAGGAATATCTGTAAGTACCTATCTAACAATAACTTAAAATGGTGGTGGGTATCAAAATTTAAATTGCTTAGTTCAATAGTATGATTAATTAAATTATACAGAAAAGCTTTTCACAAGATAAATAATCCAAATGCGTGGGAGTAATAACTACCCAAAATTTACGCATGTTAAAATGTAACTTAAATTATATTGATAATTATTTATTGATGTTTTGAAATCATTACGAAATTGTAAGCTGTGGAGTTTCTTTCGCCATTTCTTCTCCATCTCAGCATAATAATAATTATTCGTCCCGAAATGGTGGTAGGGCTTTTGACGATTTAAAAGTACTTAGCAAAGTCCATTTAAATAAAGAGCTTTTCATTTTCATTTAATTTTTTTTTCATTTTCAAGCTGATAAGTGTGCCTTAAAATGGCATTTTAAATCATGTCATTAAACGTCTTCAACTTACCAATAATTGTTATAAAAATGCACTGCACTATGTACAGTTTTCGCGAAACACTAACAATGTCCCCATCTTGCGTACGCTTAATTTTTATCGGTGCCACTCCGAATATCTGACATAACCAAAACGTCGTGCTTAAAGCGCCCGACACCAAACACTCAGCTTCCTTTGTTTTCGTTTTCATCATTGGTTTAGTATTTTTTTACAACAAAGAAGTTTTAGGGAGTTCCCAATGGAGTATTTGTAGGTACTTCTATCCAAATTCTCCGAAGACAAGAAGAGAAGTCTGTCAGTAAAAATAAATGTGAAATATTTTTCATCGATAAAATCTCAATATTTGTTAGTTTGAGTGGATGGTGTCTGATGCCCTCGCGTTCTAGTAAGTGCTAGAGAAAATTCTGTTCCAATCATAAATTTGTTATTAACGTAATTTTGAATTATTAATGTCAGTTACACATCATTAGCTGATTCAGTAAGTTATTATAATACGAAATCGACCAAAATTGTTGATAGTTACTCGTTATCTAAAATATTATCGTCAAGTCGTTAGATTTGATTTATTACCTTTTTTCTCTATAGAACAATAAAAGCAACGAAATCGTTCTGGATGATTCTAATTCTTTCTAATTATTAATTAATTTTGAGTGTTGTGTGGGTCAAAAAGTAGATAAAGGCCAGGAGACGCATTTTTGAATCATTAGAATACCAAATCGTTTATGAAATCACAAGATTTGTATGCGAATCTCTACAACGCTATTTTTGAATGATCATGCTCGTGAATTTTGGGTTCCCCTTCGGTTGGTCAACAGTTATTAAACAAATTTACAGATGACAAGCAACGAAATTCAAAGTGATCATTTCGCAAACCAACGTTCGATTTATTTATGTTTCACAAACTTTACATCTCACCAAGTAATTGTTTCATATATTGTCATTTTGCAAAAGAACTTTAGTCAATTTTTCCTAACACAAATACGTTAAACGACAAAGATCTATTGACCAATTTTTCTTTAATAATATGGTTACTTGGTCTAAAGACATTAGGCAATTTATGGTATGGCACCGTATCATTTCTTAACTTTTCACACTAAAAACATAACGATTGACCAATTTTTCTTTAATAAAATAGTAACTTAGTCTAAAGACGATAGGCAATTTATGGTATGGCACCGTATCATTTCTTTTACTTAGGAACTTTTCATACTAAAAACATAAGAATTATAAAAACACAAAGCAATTGTTCAATAATAGTTTATGGGTGCCATTCGGTTCGCCTAAAAATTTTGCGATTGCTTGTTGTATTTGCTTGCTACATGGATGCTTGCATTGCATGATGTATGCATGCTTGCATTGCATGATGTATGCATGCTTGCATGCATTGCATAGTGCATGCATGCTTGCATTGCATGCTGTATGAATAATTGGATTGCATGCTGTATGCCTGCCTGCGAGATGCTTGCCGGGGGGTGCAGGGGGGCTGGCCCCCCTGCTCGGGGGGGTCGGGGGGCCTGAGGCCCCCCGCTATAAAGAAAAACCATAAGTACGAAAATAAACCTAGGTTAGGTTAGGTTAGACTTGTGACCACGCATAGCGGAGCGAGCGAAGCGAGCGGAGCATTGTATTGCTTGCTGCATGCTTGCTTGCATGCTGCATGCTTGCTTGGGGGGCTGGCCCCCCTGCTCGGGGGGGTCGGGGGGCCTGAGGCCCCCCGCTATAAAGAAAAACCATAAGTACGAAAATAAACCTAGGTTAGGTTAGGTTAGACTTGTGACCACGCATAGCGGAGCGAGCGAAGCGAGCGGAGCATTGTATTGCTTGCTGCATGCTTGCTTGCATGCTGCATGCTTGCTTGCATGCTGCATGCTTGCTTGCATGCTGCATGCTTGCTTGCATGCTGCATGCTTGCTTGCATGCTTGCTTGTATGCTGCGTGCTTGCTTGCATGCTTGCTTGTATGCTGCGTGCTTGCTTGCATATCGTTTTCTGGGTTAGGTTGACATGAAAACAGTGCACAAGCCGAGCAAGCGAAGCGAGCGTTCCGCGGCAGCGGCCGGCGAGTGCCTGAAGCGATTTGAGGGCGATTTCACTGTATTTGAGAAATAGCAAATTGAAATTTTAGTAAACAACAAGATTTTTTATTTTAAAATAAATATATTTTTTTTATTTTAGTAAACATAACGTTTGTAATTGAAATTTAGTCAAACAAACTATTTGTAAAATAACATTTTTGGTTTTTGTAACTTGTTAATTTGAAAATTATCAAATTGAAATTTTAGTAAACAAAAAGTTTGGAATTGAAATTTAGTCAAACAAATCATTTGTAAAATAACATTTTTGGTTTTTAACTTGTTGATATGTCAGTTTGTCTTTTAAAAATTTAATTAACAATGCATTTTTGAAATGACTGCTTATCATATGGATGTTTGCGTTTTGATGTCATTGTTAAAGCATTAGTTTGCGTAATGAAACATTGACAAATGTTGCTTGCGAAATGGTAATTTGCCAATGAATTGTGTGCGAAACATTAGAGAACCTGAATTTTGTAATGAGTGCTCCGACATGGGTCTGACCCACTCGGTTCCCGATGTACTTCCTCTTCTTATTTAAATAAATGGCGTTCGCGATATATAACGCATTTCGCAAATGTTAAGTAAAAATGTAACAGACAATGGTACGGTAGATTGAGGTTAAAAATGGAGTCTTTCAATCTAAACACGTGTTTTCACAACAAGAACTCGGGAGAAACTCCCTCCGATATTCTACCAGTAGAAAATCAGTCAGCGAACTTATTTATTTATTTATTTCACAATACATTTATTATTACAGGAAATATATCTACGATAAAGCGTTGAATTAATAAAGTACAAAATTTACCGTGAAGGTACATTACGTAACATTACACAACATTTGACCCTTTCTAGGGTCTTCGTTCTTTATTTTCTTACATAAAATATTTCATAAAAATTGGTCGAATATTTTCGGAGAAGTGTGACCACAAACACAGTAACTCGAGATTTTTATATTATTAGATTCCACTTCTAATCAAATCATGCCAAAAGGATGTAATTTTTATACATAAGTATAATATACCTACCTATATAAGTAACCTTATTATTTATCAAGTACCTAAGTTATGTATAAAATTCCTTCAATAATCACTGTTAACACAGTGATTATAGAAGAAATATTATACACACATACATTACGGAATAGATAAATACTATTCCGTGATTAACCAAATATTAGTTATAACCACCATTATTTCACATTAATGTGTTGATAATCATCACTCTAATCACTTTTTAATAGTGGGTTCTTGAAAATTAAGTGTTCATACGTTACAGGTTCTTTGAAAACAATGGGTAAGTGACATGTAATATTTTCAAACATACTAGAAAATAAACTTGTTTTTTAATCTTAACAAAAGCTTTTATATTGAATACGAAGGAAACAGTACATGACCTAGTGCATTTCTATGGCTAACTTTTTTTATTTATTAGTAGGTAGGTACATTGAAATTAGCAATAAATTTAATCTAGCCATATGTTGTAAGGATATGATAAAAATAAAGAATTGAATTCAATGAAATCCCGGACGCTGTTAAAATACCAACACGATCCATATACTTAGTAAGTTTTTTCAACATTAATGTGAATATTCGAATGTAATTCACTTATTATTGCTAGGATAAGGCCATTTTTTATGGCCAAGCGAAGTGTATTCTTCTTAACAGATATTTGATAGCACATATCTGCTTTGAAGAATCCACTTCGCTTATCTATATATATATAAAAATGTTATGTTGGTTTGTGTAAGCTTCAAAAACTCAAAAAGTTCTGCACCGATTGAGTTGAAATTTTAACATGATATAAAATCCGCATCAAGGATTGTTTTTATCTATTTTTTGCATCAGTCACATATCTGCGACCGCGAGAAAACAGTTTTTTTAACGAACAGCTGTGTACCAGTGACCGCGCCATCTGCCAGAAGCGAGGAAAACACTCGCTGACAGTGAGTGAAAAAATAACAACCGTAACTAGGCAACCGCCATCAACGTCAATCAAAAAACTATAGACAATGTGGTGGCCAGTCGCCAACATGTAAAATCCGCATCAAGGATTGTTTTTATTTTTGGGGGGTACAGGGTACAGCTAGAGTGTATGTTGCGTGTTTCCGAGTCGGCAAACTAGATAGTCTTTATATCTACGCAGACAGTGGAAAAACAAAAAATATTGTATATCCCAAGTATTGCAAAATTAAACTTAAATGAAATGTATTCTTTGTTTTGTTTCTCATTTCTCAACCATTCAATCACTATGTGCCACTGCGAAGCGTGGCAGGGTACAGCTAGTTAATTATATAAATAAATAATTTTGAATTGCCTACACTTTACATTACTATGATCGGTGAAAGTTGTAGGTATGACATGGGATTAAATTTCAACATTATCAAAGGTCAAAAAGGATAGATCCCAGAAACTACCTACCCAATTAAGATTTTTATTGTATTTTCAACAGCTACTTCAAAAGACGATTTGGCTTCAATAAAATATTTAAATTTGGATTCCGATACTGAACAAGCCTCATGTCCAGCGCAAAACGAACTTTATGCAGTTTTTAGATTGACTCAAATCTTCGGATTAATGCCTGTGACATTTGAGAAACTGGAAGGAGGAAGGCGCATGCGATTAGCTCCTGTTATATGGCAGTGTCTCAGCTTTTTTGTAATGACAATATGCAGTAAGTATTTTGCTTCCATTTTTCCATCAAAGTCTGGACAAGCTTACCGAGTCTGCCTATGCACAAAGAAATACTGAGATGACAAATTGACAAATCACGCGCCTTTTCGTTCATCTTACAATCTTTCTATGTTATAACCTATTATTCTACTTTTTGAGTGTAATTTTTGTTCGCAGAATACATTTTGCCAAAGAAACTCTATTTTTTAGTCATTATCTATTCTTAATGTAAAGCCATATTATTTTTAACATCTTATAGTAAAGCACTATGACTTAAAAGTTGTATAAAAATTTATCGAGCATGGGAACATCTCTTTCTCGTTGTACCGATAAATACAACTAAGCTTTTCGAATTTCTAGATAACGTCCAGAAGATCTATAAAATTAAGATCGCGATAAAGTTGTCAGTGCCACTTCTATGTTCGAGTGAATAGCTATGAATCGTGGCTGAATCTGTATTCAAAATCTGTTTATCAATTATTTGTCTAATTTCTATTGTCTCCCACCACAAGATTTGCTGAGTAAACAGAGTGGCAAACCGAGGCCATTGACCTAACATCCCTTCCAAAGCTTCAATACTTATCTACTAACTTAACTCTAGCTTATATATTTTTTATAACTCATCTAGGAAACCAAAGATTTTTGGTGACTTCTGTTTGCAAAAAGTAGAATAATTATGTTCATCTGTTAGTCAAACTGACATCATCATTATTTGCATCTCTATTTGCTACAGCCGGGTGGGAAAAGCGTCGGTGGCGTAGTGCGGAAGAGCGTCGTCTCCCACCCGGGAGGCACTGGTTCGATCCCCGCCACGTACCAATGTGTTTTCAAATTTTGAATTCATATGTACGTTTAATCGACGCTTTTACGGTGAAGGAAAACATCGTGAGGAAACCTGCACACACCTATGAAGAAATTCTCAGGTTGTGTGTGAAGTCGACCAACCCGCACATGGCCAGCGTGGTTGACTAAGGCCTAATCGCCCCTAATATGGGGTAGGCTCGAGCCACTCGGTGGGGACATTATATGAGCTGTTGATGATGATGATGATGATGGGTGAGAAGAATATCAAAATAGTTGACCACATGAGACACTGTGGTATCATTATCATTATGGCTCAAAGCTGAATAGTTGGTAGGAATAGTGATCCAGTTACCACCAATAGGTATAGTACCTACTTGTTTGGACTTCTGTTTGATTATACATATTACAATGTCAAATTCAGTGCGTGTAATTTCAATTCCAGATTCGATTTTGATAATTTCTTTGGTAACGACAACCACCGAATCAATGAAACATCAACTTAATTATGCAAGCTTATATTTTCAAATGATAATTGTTACAATAATAGTAACAACGAGTGCCTCAGTGTACGGAGCTCCAATGAGAATAAGGAGCTTTATTAAGTTTGTGAATCAGATTCATATGGTATTTATATTTTCTCTTTCTAACTCTGTAAATTGGTAATTTGTGTTCACCTCTCCAGCACCAAAAGACCTGTTTTGCTTCGTAAAATCTCGAAGCCAAAACGATTTTTGCTGCGAACCTAAACAAGGCAATTTCAATCAAAGTTCAATCTAAGTAATTGTAGTAATCTTACTTTTAATTTTTAATAAATATCTTGTTTTTTTATAACCTATAACAATTTATTATTATGTTTCACATGAGAGCAATTTCTTTTTGTCTCGTTTAAATCAATAATTTGCTCATAGTCTAGGTATTTATGAATCACGAGCAGACTACTTTGCTGGTTCGCTTAAGCAAAAATCGGACTAAAAAGTGAAAAATAACTTTTTAGTGTAGAAACTAAATGATGAACGAAATGTATAATTATTATTTAGAGAAAAGCGTGGGGTGTTTATATATTTTTAGATTAAATCAAACACTGTCAGCCTTTCCTGCAATCGGTTAATTGAAGCAAAATATAGATTCATAACTTGGGCCATTATTGTGCAGTCTTTGATTGCAGTAGTAATGTCTATATATGAACACGTGAACGAAGGGTTTAAAGGTAAGTAATTAGTGGCTGTTGAACTGCTCTAGTTCAAAGTTCTAATTTACTTAATTTATTTTCATGATCACATTAACAGTTTAGCTCATAGTATCAATAAGCTAATATGACGTATCAGCTATTAACAGTAATGAAAATGAACATTAGGTACAGCTCATTTATTAATTATTTCGTCATCTTCTTCATTATTACTATATCCATCAGCTCTTCTCCTATGAAAAAAAAATCACTTATGTTGAATTTTTTAATACGATAGGCATTCGGTTTGATACATTTGAAGCAAAATTTAGATTCGTATCTAATTACAAGGTCGATTTTTTAATAATAAGTAATCAATCAATACACATCTCGGATTTTACCAACCTAATGCTTACAATTTAAGTTCAAAAAGATTGAAATCTATAATCACAAAAAGATGTGGGGAGACTTTTAATACTGTAGTAAATAACTATTTAAAATGTGTGTAGGTAGGTTTTACGTTTGGTCTAATTTAGAATAGAATATCCATGGAATAATTTTTACGTTTACAAGCGGGTTAATATTTTTAAAACTAGAAAAAATACACTGAAAAAATCTGCCCCAGGCGGGAATCGAACCCAGCATTATCCGCAATCCTGCACTGCCTTCGCTGTCGAAATTTGCCAGTGCTAGGTGTTTATGTTTTTATGGTACAGTCGACCAAATTGAATCATGACCCACCTTAAGATCATTTTCCTACAGTCACTCAATACAAAGTAGGTTGAAATTCGCTTGAACATACATTTCTTAAGTAACGAACCTTTTATCAATTTATTAGACACTGACAGTGTCTAAAAAATATGGCCTTTTAAAATTTTTTCAACTACTACTTGACACCTGACACATAACGTAATTTTATTTTTAAAAATATAATAGTTATTCGTTTTTCTCAGTAGTGAAAAGAGTTTAGATTACGAACGGCATCTTATTTGAAATTCCAATTGAGACTTTAGTGCAGTGATAACAAAGAGTAAAATTGCACAGATCTCTGACCCGTAATGACACATTTTTATTCATATTTAAAACGTACTAAGTGCAACACGCAATGTAGCGAAGAAAAACTAACTAAATTTATGATTGTAAAGGAATGATCGGCCAAGTGGGTCATGATTCAGTTGGTTCGACTGTACATATTGTTTCATCAAATCTTCAAAATTTGCACTTCTAAGATCCGAACAAAATATTTTTGCAAACATTTGTCGTCCAGTTAAGTGGAAACCTTATTATGCAATAATTTTTGCGTTTACAAACGCGTAAATATTTTTAATACTAGAAAATATACACTGAAAAAAGAAATCAAACTGCCCCAATATCCTAGAAAAAATACCATTCGAGAATGCTGGGTTCGATTCCCGCCTGTGGCAGGTCGATTTTTTCAGTGAATTTTTCTAGTTATAGAATATCCAGTGCATTATTATTTTGTCTATTATACTACGCGAGTACTTCCATATTTTTCAGCTGTAATATTCATATGGATTTTCGCTTACCAATTTGCGCAAGCAATAGTATTTCTTACGATGCTGCAGTTTTTCACGTGTGCTAAAGAGATGTACAAAGCACTGCGTTCAATAAACGAAGCTCTAGAAGAACTTCTGCATTCTACTCCAAAGAAAAAAAAAGTGAAATCAGGAGACGTTATTGGTACGTTAATACGCCATCTGGCCTTCTCATGATTTATTAATGGCTGTAATTATAACTTTTAAAAATAAAATATTTATAGCAAAAAAATAGGAAAACCGACTTCAATGCGTACAAATTTAAACTAAAAATTGGTTGTCTGTAAAGTCGGTTTACTGACGATAGTTGAACGTGACAACGTCTTAAGAAAATACTGATGGAATGGTAGCATTTTTCAAAAGAAAAATTTAATTTCATTTGTCTAATAGATTTCGCATTATAGTATGAATAAACTTGTAATAAAATCTCTTTGGCTATACTATTTGTATCTGGCTGGTTTTGGTATCATTGAAAGTTTAAATTTTAAAGAACATAATTCCAAATTCAAATTAGAGAATTAGATTCAGAGCGAGGTAACGCCGCATGACGTCATGTTTTTTCGTGCATGCAGCCGGCTCTATCGAATTATAAGACGTTGTCACGTCAAAAGTAAGAAATAAATAATATTTTTATGAAGTAGTTGAAAAGAGCGTCATAGAAAACCAAGGAAAGTATTGATACACATTTATAATTCTTTATTTATTATGCATTCATTATTATGTATGGTTAATGGATTAATGAAGTTCGTATCTATTAGGTAAGTTTATTTTGCTTAGGCTGGCACCGACCGCATTATTGACGGAGTAATCGCGGAACATACATACAAAAAAAAAACATACAGTCGAATAGAGAACCTCCTCCTTTTTTTGCTTGAAGTCGGTTAAAAATATCTAAGACTGTACTTGTCTTTGTAGTCAATTTTAATAGTTAACCCAGAAGCTAAGTTGATGTTTTTTCCCATTGAAACCAATCATTATTGCCTTAAGAGGACCAGGAAGGATAAAAAAAAAAAAATTTAGTTGCTGCACCTTTATTTACTGGCTGAGCAAAATAATTTAAGGCTTTAACTTTGTAGGTGCTTCTAAACTCCAAGAACCGAAAGCTACAGCTGATACCATACATAACTTGGCGTTGCTTTACGGAACTGCTTGTGAAGAAGTGAAAAGACTCAATGAATCCAATGGGTTCCCTGTATTGTCTGCTTTCATTAGCTGCGACATGCATTATATCACTTTGGCTTATTCAGCAATAGACGAACTAAGTGAGTAGAGAACTTGTTTGATAATAGGTAGGTAACCTATTATCAAACAAGTTGTATTTTATATTATAGAGCTTTCTTAGTAATACGTCAGCTTCATACATTATATTCTTTTCGTTTAGCGTTTGTGGTAACATGACGCGTTGTTGTCTGTTCATATAGCATACATTTTACTTAACCGTCATAATTATCTTATCGGCTTCCGATACTACTATCGGATCGGGTAATGTGGAAATGCTCTTAGCTCTTCGTCTTCCTTTTAATTTGATTCGTTTCAACATGTCACCATTCACCACAGTGGTCTTGGTATCGTTTTATGACCGTCGTCTGCCTTTTACGAGACCAATGGAAATCGCAATGAGAAAGGGTAGTCCTAATTCGTTACCGAGACCTACATCGTTCCTATCTCTTTTACTACATAAACACAGAGCACAACCATAACTGAACTGAACAATTTATTTTTCAGCAAGTGTGAACTGTTCTTGGGTTAGCGCTGCCATTCAAACCTATCGGTGTATTATCAAAATGTTCTGGGTTTTGGTTCTCATTGAACCTTGCCACTTTACATCAGTCGAGGTAATGGTCTTTGTAACATAATTTCTACTGGCTCACCCATTGAGAGCGTCTTACTTAGGTACTGGCCAGCGCTGGGCCGCGTCGACGTGCAGTTTACGATTTGCTGAAGGAAATTGAAACATCCATAAAGTAATTAAGTTCCTTGTTAGAATGCAATTTACGCAGGTTTGAAGCCGACTAGCTGCACTCGACTTCAAAGCAAGTGCTCGGATTCTCGCGAAGGTAGATAGATCCGATCCAATCTACTATCCAGCTACAGTCGGCTTGCGCGGTTGACATCGCCAGCTAGCAAGTTGATTTGTCAAATGCGTCAGATCCATGCACTAGAATTCCAGCGGATTCTAGCCATCAGGCAGTTTCAGTCGGTGCTCCTCGCGTGCACGAGCATTCGTGAAAATCGTATATATAGGTAGAGACTTGCATACCTAAATATAGACATCGTATGGTTTACCTGATCAGCTCTGTACCTGGATTGCCGGCTTCCTGCATGAGCGTTAAATCGTGTATCCTCTGACGAATGCAGTTTGCAGTTTATATTAGTGAATGCCGGTGTTCCCCAGGGTTCCGTTCTGTCCCCTACATTGTTTCTTCTGCATATTAATATGATTCCTCTTGGGAACATCCAGTGCTATGCTGACGATAGTACACTGCATGCAGGCTATTTCGGACACGGAACAGCTGGAAGAGCGGAAACGGAGAGTCGTGCGATACATGGTCCAGTCCCGGTTGAGACCTTATCCCTTGTTTATATCAAATTTGATTTGATCGATTGCAATCTACCGTTTGTACAACGGCAAGTACTCTGAGGAGCTTTTTTCTTTAATCCGATCATCTCCCTTCCTAAGGACTACGCGTGCTGGCTTACGATGCCATCGACAAACTGTGGCTACCATTCCAACGCGAACTAAGACATTTCTCATCACTCATTTTAATGTCGCACAATCAAGAAATGGAATTCACTCCCAGCATACGTGTTACCTCCTTCTATCAATCCCGGGTCATTCAAAAGAGGCGTTAAGAAGCACCTTGCAGGTCGATAAGGTGAGGATGGCTAGCGCGGCAGTGTAACTCTCGCACCAGCTATCTTCGCATTTGGACTCCACTTCTGCTTAACATCAGGTGGAATGAAGTCATTACCTTCTTATAAAGAAGTGTAGAATCCCTTCGCTGGAAACTCTACACATGACAAACAATTTAAATAGACGGTTTAGTCTTCTTTAAAAAATCTTAATATCCAGCGACATTTGATTGAACTGGCGATAGGTTTGCAATGTATAAGATAGAAAGAAAGAAAGAAAGAAATACATTTATTGGCCAGCACAAAGACAACACATACAATAAAGAAAAGAAAACACTATACAATAAATTAAATATAACAATGATAACAAAAAAAGAACAGTACAAAATAAACAAAAAAATTACAAAATGGAAAGAAAAGAAAAAATAAAAATCCTTGTGCATGGCCAAAAGGTACTGCCTCAGCATGTGCTTCTGTGACATACTTATCGTCACAGAAACGCTGTTATTATGGCAGACCTTTTCCCTGTGAGATATTGTTACTAACTTGAACTAATATTCTATGGACTGTACCTAAATTATGTCTGAATGTTCAATAAATCGCTCTGTTGCAGATGGAGCGAACTGGGGAACTGCTTAACAATTTGAGCTTGAAATATAACGACAAGGCTATCTCATTAGAACTTCACTATTTTATTCGATATTTACTACTAAATAAGGTAGAGTTTTCTCCGATGGACATGTTCACACTTAAACGGCCACTCCTTGCTTCGGTAAGTACATTTATGAAATGGTGTGTAAATGTTTTTTTTTTTCAAAGACTTGATTAAGTTTTCTCCAGAGCATCTCTATTTCTGGGCTTCGTTTCTATATAGTGAAAATATTACTACATTTTTTCAACAAGGAAGAACTCTTTGGTAAATACTATATTAGGTATAACCTAATATGCCGTTCGTATTTCAGTTTCGCAATGTACAATAGCGTCACCCCATGTCCTCCAATGGGTGTCGCAGAAGGCGACTAATGGATCAGCAAAGGGGTATTGATCACCTTATACTCCTTCCACTAATCCGCATTGGGCAAGCGTGGTGATCTACTGTCTAAACCTCCTTCGATGACGAGGAGAGGCCTTGTGTCCCAGCAGTGGATCGAATGATAAAGGCTGTTATGAAGATAACCTAATATATTGACGTCTTCTCTTTTTTCAGATAGCAGCCAGAGTTACGACTTATTTAGTTTTAATATTCCAGTTTCGCAATTTAGAATTCTCCATATAATTAGTTACTGTTGCTTAGTTTGCAGAGTCAGTGTTAACATAGCTATACGAAACTAAAATGGGCAATGTGAAGGAATAGGAGCATACTAACAAGAACGAGATAGATAGACGAGACCATTTCACGTACACGCAGGCAGCCTAGATCAGCCTGTCATGCCCGGTTCGCCATGACAGAGTTGCCCTTTTCAAAAAAATTTTTTACATCTAATGTTTTGTAATTTTCACCTGTCTGTCACTATTAGAAAAACTAGGTACCTAATTGAGGTTGGTGTGTTTGTAAAAATAAACATGTGTGGAGATTACTATTATTTTTTTATTTTCCGACACTTCGTTCAAAGTAAGTTCTCGTCCTTTTTTGGTTATAGTTAACTTAGATTATTATAAGCTAATAGTGGCGCCTTCATCTCAGCTGGCGATAAGTAATGCTAAAGTAGAACGAATATTTTTGCATTGTAGTAAGTAAGAGTAAGATTCCTTTTATATTCTAAATTATAGACGTGCCGCGCTGATGACTTCAATGAAACACGTTTTTTTTATATAAAGTTTATTAGTCGTGTCAAAACTTACACAACAGTTATCAAATAAATATAGCAATGAAAAAAATTTTGGTACCGGCGCGTCTGTCAGTCCTCGTCAGACATAATACACCAGGCAGCGGGTCACGTATCGAATACTCAATTACTGATAAAAACTAGCTTTGGAAGTCCCATAACGACCACTTTCAAACATACGACCGTCAGTCGCGCCGGTACCGCGCTATACTTTCTTTCTATACATATAAAAATAGATCACTTAAGGTCAAGTCTAACCTACAAGGAGAACGTTATCCTAGAATTTTACATAATATAAATGCAGTTTACAGTTATGATATGAACCTATAGTCAGAGCACCATTATAATTTATAACAAGTTACGCTCACACACTATGTACAACACGCGCACTCACGCTATGTACAACATTCACACAGGTACTAGCTATGTACAGTCAATGTTCGGTTCGCGGCGCCCTCGGTCCTCGTGCGCTTCACAGGCGCGTGGCGGCGGGCTAGAGGCCGGGCGAGCGTGCGGGCGGACGCGGGGGCGGGAGCGGGGGCGGCGGCGGGGCCGCGTGCCGCCGTCACACCTCCGTGTGCCGCGCGCGCGGCCGCTCCTCCTCCGCCTCCGCTTCCGCTTCTGACTCCTCGATCTCGCACAAGTTCGTGGACAGGTCGCTGCAGGACCCCGCGTCACCGCCGCCGAGCAGCGAATCGCGCTCTTCTGCGAAACGAATGCGGCGAAATAATTACATAATAATTGGATGTAGAATCTGTCGTGCCATATAATTTCTCCTATAATGATACCTACGTCGGATGCATTGGCATCATTATACCTATTTAATGCAAATCACAGAATAAGAAAGAGGAGAACGGACATTGGCTCGGATTAAAGGTGCATCTACGCTAGACAGACGAAATACGAATTAGTGTAGTGTGGGCTGAATTGTATTTGCTTTTTGTTCGACTGCTCCGGCTACTGTCAAACGTATCGTGTCGTGTGTTTTTGACGAACACAAAAGGATTCGCACTGCGGCAAAACTACATTCAAGGGCAGTAATCGGTTGGGGGTAAGGAGCAACTTGATGTCGCGAATGACAGTGAGCGGAGCGACTCCGCTCGTGTTCGGCTCATCTAGCGTAGACAAATTTAGGTTCCAAAGTAGATGACATGATTCGCACTGCGGAAAGCTACGTTCGCGGGCACTGATCGTTGGGGGCTCGTTGTACCACACTTGATGTAGCGAATAACGACAAGCAGAGCTCCGTTTGTATTCGGTCCATCTAGCGTAGACGGTCATAAACATGACATGTACACGTTGTAGTTAAGTATCAAAGCTCCGGCACCCCTATGTTTGACTAATCAAACAGGTTTGGCGTAGAGCTTCCTAATTCGTTGCGTAGAGCCTTAGTCAAAGTAAGAACCAATAGCGTATTTCTACGAATTTTCAGCTAATCCTAGAAGTGACTACTTTGATCAGTCAAATGCCGGAACTGGGGGGAAAAAACATCGGGATTTGACCAGTTTGGCTGGTCAAATATTTGTGGGTAAATTGACTATTTGCAAACTGTACTTTGACTAAGGCTCTATGCCAGACCTGATGTTTGACTAGCCAAACCAAGAACCTCCAGAGCTTCGACGTTTGACTATAACAATATATACGTTTTAAAAGTCATACCGAGCATGGTGATAAGACTGGCGGCGTCGGGCTCCCGTAGAGTCCGCGCGCGCAATGGCTCCGAGTCGGACGCGCGCGTGTCACAGTCATCGGGGTGCGGCAGGTACTCGTCGGGATGCAGCAGGTACGACGAAGCTGAACAACAATTTGATTAGACCAGAATAATATCTACGGGTGAACTAAATTGGAAATGAATTTAACCAACACTCTGGTCTAGTGCTCCTCAACCTGAATTAGGTCCAAAGATCCCTAGTTTTATTCTCAAGGGAGTACAAATTTTGCTCGGTTTTTGACGTTTGGCTAACTACTAACATCTTATCAAATTCTGTCGCTATAATAATAATATCAACAGCATTGTCTCCCGACAATTAATGATAAGATATCCAGTCCCTCAGTAGTTGGGGATTCCAGGTTAAGCCCTTTTCCATCTTCGGATTTATCGTCAATTATCATTAGGTAAGGTGCAAGCCAAGCTTCTCGACCAATAAAGAAAATATGATTATGCTTAGTTATTTTGAATACCCGGTCTACAGAGATGCTTCAGTGTGGAATATCTGTCCTGGTTGTTGGTTGGTTGTTTGTTGGATTACTGAATGATTGATATTGGATTAGGTGTCCTTTTTGTATAGGCGACAGACTGGCAACCTGTCACTATTGGAGGCACTGTATGGCCTTTACTGCCAAATGTGGGTTTATGCTATGTGTAACAAAATGTTACCTAAAGCTCTGCTAACACCTTTTGGGATTACGAGCGTGATTATATCTATGTGTGTATTTTGAAAACACGTCAAACTGGTGTTAACGATTACTGCCGAAAGACAGTAGTTGGAACTTTGACACTAGGATAACATAGATAAAGGCAAAGTCGTTTACTTCCCTGCTAGGCCAAGAGCTGCCCAGTAAAAAAAGATTTAGATTAAAACCGAAAATCGAACAAAACTGACCATCCACGAAACGCGTGTCGTCCAACGAGCGAGTACTACAATCCCGGGCAGCGGGCGGCGATGGCGGCGGCGGCGATGACGAGTCCGGCCGCTCTGAGCCTGGTACTTCACTGATGCCTGGTAACGCACCGCCACCGCACCAGTCCGAACAGTCCCAGTGGTAGCCGCCCACCAGGTCACCCCCCGCGCCGGGACCCGCGTTGGGCGGCGGGACCGTCGGTATTGTCCGCCGTAGTGCGCCCGGAGATCGCGTCCGCGCCCGAGGCTTGCAACTTTTTAAGTCTGAAAATCGAAAACAATCGAATCTTTAGGGCGCGAAGCACACCGATCAGGCGTCGGGCGCGGATATCATTCTGTTTCATTCAAACACACGGCAATAAGGTCCCTAATTGAACAAATTGAACGCCGAAATGGCGTGCTATAGCACGTCCGATGAGAGCCGTTGAATTTGTTCAATTAATGACCTTATTGCCGTGCGTTTAGTACGGTATTTGAATGATGCCCGACGCCCGATTGGTGAGCTTCGCGCCTAACAGTTATGTGATACTTTCTCCGAGTTTTACAAAATGAAAGGGTGTGGGCGGTGACGTCATGTCTAATAGACAACTGATAGTAACGGCATGTGGTTTGTTTTGGAAGATTTATTACGAATACAATTCTAAATGTCTTTGTACACCGTTACTTTTTTCTCACTCCAGATAAATTAGGGAATGCTTCCTACATTACATACAAACATTTCACGCTATAGGACCAACATCGAAATTACCAAAAATCAGCTGTTACATACATAGTTGTTTGTATGGAATATGTGAAAATGAAAAATCTCTTTATTTAAATGGACTTTGCTAAGTACTTTTAGTACATGTAGTAGAGTCCCTTAAATTATCCGTGATGATTGAAAAGTAAGGGTATATAATTATAAAAATGTCGTGTCACGATGTTCGTTCACGCTAATTTCTGATACTACTGCACCAATTTTAATGAAAGTATGTAAATCTGCTGCCAACTGCAAACTATAGAATATTTTAGCACTTTGTCCTCAAATATATGCGTACGCACCGTTGTAAATCTTGTTGTCGACGAAGGTGTGGAGATGCATCTGCTCCGACCACGGCTTCCGGTCGTGCGCCGGGTCGATGTTGAGATTGCGTCGGTAGTCAGGCGGGATCCCTTCAAGCTCGTCACCCGCGGAGCCGTAGCTGCGAAGCGTGTCGACGTTGTTGAGAGGAGGCGGGTCCGCGCAGGACGCGGGGCGTTCGCGACGACCAGCAACAGCTTCCAGATTGGATAGCTTGGAGGCACGTGGTGGGGGCGGTTTCGCTACCTCGCGCGGTCGCCTACGCCGCAGTAACAAAGGCAGCACTAGCGCCACTAGCAGCAGCAGAAGCACTGCGCCAGCTAGCAGCGCCAGTGGCCAGCGCGCGTCTAGCGCCCACCGCCATAGCTCAGCTAACGCGCGGCCCTCACCCACACCGCCCGCTACCACGGCGTCCGAGTACAGCGGGTTGCCGCAATTCATACCTGCATACAGAACAATAGCATACGTTATTGAAAAGTAGTCTGCTGTAACAAATATCTACGATGCCACGGTAGTATGTCTAAAACTAATATTTCGGACTATGGCAGATTACTATCCGGCTCCATGAGTCCATATTTCTATCCAGAAATGAGACTGAAAGGAAAATTGGAATCAAAGGAGATTTGAGTTGCAGAAAATGGGCAACTCAAATCTTTATAGATAATCTATAAACTATTTTTAAGTCATATTTCTACAAACATACCTATGACTGGAGTACCTGATTATGGATTGGAGTACCTTGATATGATGTGTACGACGATGAGTAACGACATTGTTGGTGCCTGAGCTTTGGGGATGAATGTTAGAATGATAGAAAGTTTATGGTAACACAAAACGATTGTATTTCACTTTCTACAAAATGTTCTTAATTGGTAATGTTATCCTAGAATGTCAATGTTCATGAGCGCACTACGACGGCGAGATATGCACTAAAGTCTAATAAATAACAATTTAGCAATACCACGGCCGATGGCCTAATTACCGCACCGTCTATCACACGTGACGGTAAATATTGGTATTGCGAAACATAAGTGTTCGTACTGAACAGACATTACCCATCAATTTTGAGCATCAAGATTCTACCATCAAGCCAAGACAGTAATGAATATTCTGGGAATTGCTCATCCTATGCAAATATTATGAACTTTTCTGGGGAAATAGGTTGAAGAGAGAGAGTGAGAGAAAAGGGGAGACGTAAAATATGTGGATGGGTAAAGTCTATGAAGGGATTCGTATCCCACGATAAATAAGATAAAATAAGGTTTCGGGCAGTCTGACTGCAGCCGTCTGTACAAAAGAACTGTAATGAACTGAGAGGACGATAAGTGGCGTACGCACCGGTCTTGTCGGGTGGGCAGAGGCAGCGGAAGGATCCGGGCTCGTTGAGGCAGGTGGCGCCATTGAGGCAGGGCTCGCCCGCACACTCGTCCACATCGTACTGGCAGCGTGGACCGTAGTACCCGCGGCAGCGGCATGTCGGGCCCCAGTCACCTTCCTCGCACGCACCGCCGTGCGCGCACACGCCCGCGCCGCACCAGCGACCACGCTCGCATCGAGCGCCCGTAAGTCCTGCCGCGCACGCACACCGGAAGCCGCCGTCGGCCGCCGAGCAGAAGCCACCGTGAAGGCACGGCTGCGATGCACATGGGTCCGTATCAAGCTCGCAACGGGTCCCCGCGTAGCGTGCGTGACACGTGCACCTAAATAAGTCTCCGTCTTCGCGACACGAGCCGCCGTGTAGGCACGGGTATGACGCGCACGCCACGGGCTCGGCTAATGCCGCGCACGCTGGAGCAACGCGTGCTCGCACTCGTCTCACTAGCACGGCGCGCCCATCCTCAGACGCGCCACCCTCCTCTAGCGGTAGCACTGCGCCGCCCAACCGCATGTCCGCTAAGCAGCCCTCGAATCCGTATGTCACCTGCAACATCACACACTTGCAGACATCGCATTTGCCTAATCAATCGATTAAAATGTAGAGAGAGAGATTGATATTCTGAGTTTTACAAGATAGAATCTTGTAAAACTCAGAATATCAATCTTACTCCACGTAGATCTTTAGCAAACTAAAGAAGCGATGGATATTCGATGTAGAAAGTTGAACATTAAAATAAGGGACTGTGATATGATTGAAGCGGCGTCATAGCCTGTACCTGCTCGGGTGCAAGCGCATGTGCGTGTCGCTGCAGGTCGGCGCCCAGCAACAGTCGGTCGGCGCGCACGTCCAGCACGGCGGCCGGCGGCGGCGCGTGCGCGTGCGCGCTGCGGCGGTCCAGCGTGAGGCGCACGTTGGCGCCGCGGCGTTCGAGGCGAGCCTCGTGCCACGCGCCGTCCGCCACGGGCGCAGCCGAGCGCGCCACCGCCGGGCCTGAGCCTAGCTCCATCCGGAACTGCAGAAAGCCGTCGACCACCTCCAACACAGCGTAGTCGACACGACCCGCCGCAGCCAGCAACGTGCCGCGCGGCCGTCGCGTGCGAAACCGCAGCGACAACGTTAGCTCATCGTCGGGCCAGCGCGCACCTTCCACGGCGCCACGCTCCACGCGGTACACTAAGTATCCATCTCCGCCAAGCTGTAGCACTCTCGCCGCTTCCGTCTCGGCGACGCCTTCGCGCTCGCAGCGCTCGCCCGTATAACCTGCAGCGCAGGTGCACTCGCCGCGCAGCCGGTGCGGCGGGGCCACCAGCGCGAACACGTCGGCGGCCACGACGCGCGCGCCCGGCGCCAGACGGACGCGCTCGGTGCAGGCGCCGTGCACGCAGCCCCCGCAAGCGGCGCGCAGCAGCTCCTCCACCACGAGCCGCGCGCGCTCTTCCAGGCGCTCCACGTGCGCGTGCAGGCGCCGCCGCAGCGCCTCGGCCGCTACGAATCCGCCACTGACCGCGCGCACCGCGAACGCCACGTCCAGGTCGGCGGCAACCTGTCGGCGCACGCGGCCCTCGCTTACTCCTTCTGCGTCACCGCCATCGCCGGCCGGCTGCACACTCACGATGACGACGGCGACTGGCTCGCAGTCGACCGCTTCAGCGACGGCGCGCACGAAGCCCTTGCGGTGGCTGAGGACGAAGTCGCGGTCGGTCACCTCCCGGAAGCGCACGACGACCGCCTGCGCGAGCATCTCGTCCGACACGAGCACGACGGCGACGCGCACTATCGCGAAGCTGACGAACTTGCCGTCGTCGACGGTCACGTTGAGGCGGTAGTCGCCGACGTCGAGCCGCGGTGCAGCGCGCAGCGTCCCGTCGTCGCGGCCGATTTCGAACAGGTCCGTCGGCGGGTACGGCGCGCCGTCGGCGGGCGCCAGCGCGTAAGTTAGGGTGTCGTCCGCATCACGGTCGGATGCGATTACGCGACCGATCACTCCGCCGGGAAACTCATCCAGGTAGGAGTTGACAACGACCTCGAGTGGCGTCACCGCTGGCGGGTACTGCGACTCCTCGACGACGCGCACGTGGACAGTCGCGTCCGAGAAAAGCGGCGGCGTTCCATTGTCAAACACGCGCACCTGCAGCTCGTAGCGATCCTTGATGCGATGATTGAAGCGTGTCGCCGTGCGCAGGTAGCCGTCTTGCTCGAGGCGGAAGGCGCCCATCTCGTTGCCCGCGAGGAAGTCGAACGTGTACGGTGCGGCGTTCGGCGAGGCATCAGCGTCGGTTACGTCGAACTTGAGGATCGTATGTCCGAGCGGGCGATCTTCTCGCACGAGCGCCGAGTACTGCGAGCGTGCGAACAGTGGCGGGTTGTCGTTTGCATCAAGTACTTCCACGTTGACAAGCGCGGCGGCCTCGCGCGCTGGCGTGCCACGGTCGCGTGCGCGCACTTCCAAAACGTAGGCGGGCTCCGTTTCGCGATCCAGGGGCGCCGCCAGTGAAATGTAGCCAGTATCCGCGTCGATCGAGAACCGGCCGTCGCGGTCGCCTCGCGCGATCGTATAAGTGAGGCGGCCGTTGTCGCCATCGTCTGCGTCATCGGCGAGCACTTGCAGCACGCGTGCACCTACGGTGGCGTCTTCACGCACGCGAGCTCCGTACGCCGCCTGAGAGAAGACTGGGTCGTTGTCGTTGCCATCGACAACGTCTACGGTGATGGCGGCGCGATCGCTGAGCGGAGGCGTGCCGCCGTCGGTGGCCTGCGCGGTGAGTGAGTACTGACGCCGGCGTTCATAGTCAAGCGGGCGCGCAAGACGCAGTACGCCCGAATCTCGCTCAAGGCTGAAGTCATCGCGGCCGTCGCCAGCAACGAGTTCGTAATGCACGTCGGCGTTGACTCCGGTATCTCGCGAAGTGGCGCGCAGGCGAAGCAGCTCGGCACCAGGCGCTGCTAGTTCACTGACGGCGGCTCGGTAGGCGCGTAGCTCAAATTCTGGTGGGTTATCGTTGACGTCAGCGACGGCGAGGCGTACGGTGGCAGTTGCAGAGCGTGGCGGGCGGCCACCATCCGCCGCGGCTACCACGAGGCGGTGCTCGGCCTGTGTTTCCCGGTCGAGCGGCGCTCGCAGTGTGATAATGCCACTGTCGGCCGCCAGCTCGAAGGCCTCGCTCGCCTCCACGAACGAGTACCGCACAAGGCGGTTCTCACCGAGGTCTGCGTCAGTCGCGTGTACCTGTGGACAATGGGTCATGAGACTTTGCACAGATAACAGTGTCGTTGCATATTTATTTATTAGAGGCAAAAAATATACATTATATTATCGGATCCTAGAAGGAATATACAAACGCCGTTTGAGTTACCTTAGCGACGAGCGTGCCAACATCGGCATCCTCTGGCAGCGTGACACGGTAGGTGTCAGCGGAGAAGCGTGGCGCGTTGTCGTTGACGTCATCAAGTGCCAAAAGCACTTCAGAAGCGCAGCCCCAAGCGGGCGCGGGCCGGCCGCGAGCCTGAGCGTGCGCCTGTAGCGCGTACGTCGCGCGCGTCTCTCGGTCCAGCTCCGCCGCCACTGTGATCTCACCCGTCTCCTACGAGCCGTAAACGACATTTATTTACTACATGAATTTGATAAAACTTTCATTTGATAACCACCAATAAAAGTATTGGAGACGTCAGGTAGCAATACTTAGACAAGATGTGTTGGTGTCAAAACACGTGATGTTTATAGAGACTTTAGAAATGAATACTTGGATGAAAAATTGATAGTAACGGCCGGTTACTGGGACTGGGCCCTCACGTCACAATGCAGCCAACTGGCAAGTACTATTTTAGAAAATCTTCATTATACAGACGACGGCACCACAAGCTACCACCAACTGGAAAATTTCCTTAACGAGCCTTGAGTTCTAAAACCTAAGAATAAGATTGAACATTTATTAAAGAAATTCGTCAGTTTTGGGTACGTCCCAACTAGCACATAAGCAGCCTAAACAGTCTTTGTACGACTTAAATACTGTATAGTAATCGTACCACAGCTTTACTATTATACTGAAGCTGTACTGTACGGTTTACCGCACATTAAGCATTTCGAAATATTGTATTAATTTAATAATCTTCTATGTTTGCACTTTTGTACACGCGCTTGTAATCGACACAAATAAATCAGTTCAATTACGGTTCGCACTCGACTCGGTTGTATCATTTTCCCTGATCCCCAAATTTCTAAGCATTATTATCAGATATCATTCTTATCATCTCTAACGTATGTAGGGAATCACCCTACATATTTATGGTCCTTCGAGCCTTCGAGCAATCCTTATCAGAACCTATCATACAGTTTCTCTTCTTTTTTTTCTCACTTCTTAGTGTCGTGTTTTAAGACTATCATAGTAGCATAACTTATTACCGAATCGCGATAGTCGAGTGCATAGTGAACTCATCCGTAAAAGCAGTGAAATTCAACAGTAAAAGTTTAATCAGTGACATTACGTAATCAGTGGAGTTATCAGGGACATTATATCAGTGACATTATATCAGTAACATTATATCAGTGACATTATATCAGAGACATTTTATCAGGAACATTATATCAGTTACGTTATCAGAAACATTATCAGGAACATTATATCAGTGACTTATCAGGAATAACTTTATATCAGTGACTTTATATACGTGAATCTATCAGTAATTATTATATCAGTGACATTATAAAAGTAGCTTTATCAGGGAGATTTTTATCAGTGACAGACACAGTAGAAGTATCTGGAATATCATAACGAAAAGATTACATCAGTGGTATCAAAGCAGTGAATTGTCCAATTTACCAAAACATTGGATATCTATCTGGGGACAGCGGCACGACAGTGGATTGCAACTCCAGTCACATAGGTACTACCTATACCGTGTGGCACAGCAGGCAGGTCGAGTGAGGACCACGTCACGCGAGCAGCACGTATCAGTAAGCTTGTTCCTTTTATATTTTACATTATAAGATGGAAGCATACATAAGCCGGCAAGCGGAAATTTTCGATGCAATTAAGCAGGTCAAAGTCAACTTTAGCAAAGATTCGGAGAGCAGAAAGACGTCAGAATATATAACAAAACGCATAGACACACTTCAAAACCTATGGACAGAGTTCGATCATAACAACACTTTGCTTTTAGAGCACTATGATGAGCAATTAGTTAAGGAACAATATTTTCAAGATAATATCTACGAAAAAACACGCCTAATGTATATGGACACTCATAAAGCTTTACTAAGTTTTAAACAATCTACATCCCAACAAACAACAGTCAAAATATCGGAAAATAATACATTGAGAGAAATTTTATCGAAACAGAGTACCAACTTCAGAGCATTTAAGCGACTCCTAAATGGAATCAATCTCGATCTTCTAACTGAAAAATGGGAAATCGAAGATGAGTTACGCAATCTGCAATCAAAATGGAATGCTATTGACATCCTTCATTTAGACATTGACAACATTACCCAAGGTCACAATGCAGAATATGACGCCGAATTTACGGAGCACGAAATTATGTTCAAGGATGTTAAGCGCAAACTAAATCAAAAATTATCATCAAGCAGCCATATTTATCAGTCGACTCCACAGCTAGAGATTCCCATATTCACAGGAAGCTACATCCATTGGCCTACATTTTTTGATTTATTCTCCGCCGCTATCCACAATAACAACTCATTGTCAAAGTCACAAAAAATGCAGCATTTAAAGGGAAAGGTCAAAGGAGAGGCAGAGAGACTTATCCAGCATCTGCACGTATCGGAAGAAAATTATGATACGGCATGGGAAATACTAGTACATCGATACAATAACCCTCAACTTATTTTCACTAAACAGATCGAAATTCTATTAAATCAGCCTGTCATTCAAAGACAAACATCATCAGAGATAAAGCGTTTACATGACGTCACAGCAGAGTGTATCCATTCAATCCACAACCTTGGAGTGGACACCAACTCGTGGGATCCTCTAATTGTACATTTGTTATCCAAAAAATTGGACGCAGAGACCTTTAGTGAGTATAAGGAGTCCCGTGAGGCGCCAAGAGAGCTTCCGACACTATCAGAATTTATGAATTTCATCGAGGGAAAGTTCATAGCCTTAGAACCTGTTTTCAAAAAGGAGAGAGAGTATGTAAAAGTTGTTCATCAGCCACCTTTTAGAAGATTTTATCAAAATCAGTCATCAAATCAGGAGCATACTTTTAAGCAGAAATTCTTTCATCCTAATCAGCAGAGACAAATATCATATCAGAGAAGATTTGGAAATAATTATCAGACTAATGTATCATACACGCGTCATTGTCCATTTTGCAATCAGAGTCATGATTTATTTCAATGTGACGAATTCGATTCAATGACCGCGGATGCTAAGCTAAACATCATTACGAAATTAAATATATGCAAAAATTGCTTATATTGCCACTACAATAATAAGTGTATGTCGCAAAAACGATGCAAATATTGCAATTGCGAACATAATTCCAAACTACATGATGTGTTTACGCAATCACCTATTAATGTAGCATCGGGCTCTAGATTCAAGAGGTCATCGACACCGGCAACGATTAACAAATTAAGAAACACGTCACAAAAATATTTCAATACAAATCATGTAGCCCAAGATAATGAAGAAATTTTGCTTACTACGGCACTTATACAGATAAAATGTAATGACGGTTCATACGTCACAATGCGAGCATTACTGGATCAAGGATCACAGATCTCCTTGATCACAGAAAGGGCGATGCAGTTACTGCAAATACCTAGACAAAAATATCATGCCTCCATCTCGGGTATAGGGCATGAATCGAAGCAGAGTAAAGGCCTTGTATTATTAGATTGCACATCAATTTATAACGACTATAACTTTGCTACAAAGGCTTTGGTAGTATCATCTTTAATTAATAATTTACCTAATGTATCTTTTGTCAAGAAACCCTGGCAGCATCTTCGGGATTTGAAGCTGGCAGACCCTGAATACAACAATTCAAAAAGTATAGACCTACTGTTGGATGCCAGTGTGTATTCAGAAATAATAATGAATGGCCTCATCAAAGGACCATCTCACGCACCAATTGCACAACAGACGAGATTAGGTTGGATTTTATCAGGCAACATTCGTACTTTTTACTGCAATGCAATTTTAAATGATCTATCGGAATTATCTAGATATTGGGAGGTCGAAGACATTAGTAACGAGGTATCAGAATTATCAAGCGACGATCAATATTGTGAAGATCTTTATAAATCAACGACAATTCGCTTAGCAAATGGAAAATACCAAGTAAACTTGCCAATGAAAGAAGGTTTTGAAAATCAGTTAGGCAGGTCAAAATCAAAAGCTTTTGCCCAGTTTATACAGTTAGAACAGAAAATGTCTCATAAAACCACCTTCGCAGAAAGCTACAGGTCTTTTATGAAAGAGTACGAAGAATTAGGGCACATGCGTCCCGCGTCTCCCACCAAAACCATAACGTGTTACCTTCCCCATCATGGCGTTGAAAAGCCGGACTCTACCACTACAAAGCTCCGTGTTGTATTCAACGCATCTGCAAAAACAAGCTCTGGAAAAAGCCTCAATGACCTTATGCTCTCTGGCCCGAACCTTCAACAAGATCTGCTGACGTTGTTAATGAAGTGGAGACAGTATAATTATGTATTAACAGCAGATATTGAAAAGGCATTTCGTAATCTATACATTGGCGATTCACATCAAAATTTACAACGTATTCTATGGAGAAAATCACCTGAGTCAGATGTACAGGACTATTGTCTGACTACTGTAACCTACGGGACAAAGGCCGCGCCATATTTAACGATGCGAAGCCTTAGACAATTAGCTATAGACGACGGAGAGAGATATCCACTGGCCTCGGAAGAATTACAAAAATCATTTTATATGGATGATTTATTAAGCGGCCATAACTGTAAAAAGACCGCAAAATTATTAGTACGACAACTTATTGACATTTTACAAGGGGCAGGTATGAACCTTAGAAAGTGGTCCAGTAATACGCCTGAAATATTAGCAGATTTATCAGATGAGCAATTAAATTCCACTTTCGAGTTTAAATCCAAGCAATCAAGAAAGACGCTCGGCTTACAGTGGAATCCCGCAAACGATACATTTACTTATCAAAATAAACTTAGTCATCAATTAAACACAAAGCAGACTAAGCGTCAAATTCTCTCTGAAGTGTCGCAAATTTTCGATCCCTTGGGATGGTTATCACCAATTACTATTAGGGCTAAGTTATTTTTTCAAAAATTATGGGATCAAACTATATCGTGGGATGATGAGTTATCAGATACTTATCAAAAAGAGTGGTATAATATTAGGTGCGATTTAAACATCATTGATAAATTTGAAATTCCAAGACAAGCTGGAAATACAGAAAAATCTATTATATTACATGGCTTTGCAGATGCCTCGGAAAAAGCATACGCATGCACTGTTTACATGGTATCAAATTGTAAGGATGAGTACACATCGCGTATATTCTCTGCAAAGACAAAAGTAGCACCTTTAAACAAAAAACTTTCGTTACCACGACTCGAACTGTGTGCAGCAGTTCTATTATCACAATTAATTAAGAAAATAAAATGAGATTTTAATAACAAAAGACATCTGTATATATGCTTGGACGGATTCGATGGTCGTCCTCGGATGGATTAAAGGAGACATATCAAAATGGAAACAGTTCGTAGCTAATAGAGTTCAAATAATAACAGATATTATACCAGCATCAAATTGGCATCATGTATCAACAAAGGATAACCCAGCTGACTGTGCGTCACGTGGAATATCAACTACTCAATTACTTGAACACAATTTGTGGTGGTCAGGCCCAAGATGGTTGTTAAATTTTAATATCGATAACATACCAAAACTTAATTATCAGAATCCTGAAATAGAAATAAGAAACGCGCATGTGAACGTTGCCTTACAATCAAGTGATTCACAAATAATGGTAAATAATTTATTAAATAAATATAGTTCATTCACTTTGGTCGCGCGAGTCTTGTCATGGGTGTTACGTTTCATCGCTCGTGCGCGTAACAATAGTAATGTGACTCCTATGAGAACATTAACTTTATCAGAAGTAAATGATTCATACATATTTATAATTAAAACTGTACAAGAACAAGAGTTTGAAAAGGAATTTAAGGACATCGCAAAAAAAGGACGTGTTGGAAATAATAGTCGAATTTTAAATCTGAACCCATTCATTGACAACTATGGGGTTTTAAGGGTCGGCGGTAGATTAAGAAATTCAAATATCAGTATCAGTGCTAAGCATCCAGCAATTTTATCAAGTAAAGGCCGTCTTACCCAGCTTATCATTAATAAAGCACACCTTACAACATTGCACGGTGGTCCTAAGCTAACTCTATCGTATATCAGACAGCAATTTTGGATACTTAGTGGCTTGAGAACAGTCAAATATCAGATACGACAGTGTGTGACATGCAGACGATTTAGTAATGAGAAAAGATATCAGATGATGGCGGACCTTCCGGAACCAAGAGTTACACCATCTCGTCCATTCACTCATACAGGAGTTGACTTCACGGGTCACGTCGAATTGAAAATCAACAAAGGCCGTGGTGTTAAAACACAGAAAGGATATATAGCAGTTTTTGTATGTTTGTCGACGAAGGCTATCCACTTGGAGCTGGTATCGGATCTCAGTACTCAAGGATTCCTTGCAGCTTTCCGAAGATTTATCAGTCGCAGAGGAACACCTAGGCACGTATATAGCGACAACGGAACAAATTTTGTTGGAGCTAATAAGGTCTTAAAATTAGAATACCAAGCAATACTAAGCAGCATAAATTCACAGTTCCTCGATAAGGTGCACGACATGGATATCCAATGGCACTTTAATGCCCCTACATGGCCAAATGCTGGAGGACTGTGGGAGGCAGCAGTAAAGAGCACAAAGCATCATCTGTTACGTGTAATTGGACATCAAAAACTTACCTATGAGGAGTTCAGTACGCTTTTACATCAAATTGAAGCATGCCTGAACTCGAGGCCCCTTTGCATCATTACTGAGAGCGTTGATGAAGATATAATCACACCAGGTCATTTTTTGATTGGCGGTCCACTATTATCACGTCCGCAATCAGAAACTGAAAATATAAGCATATCACAACGTTGGAGCATTGTTCAGAATTTAAATAAGCAGTTTTGGAAAGCATGGTCGCGAGAGTATCTTCAGCAATTACAAACTAGATCAAAATGGATGACGCCGACTGGGAACCTGCTAGAAAATGATATTGTAGTAATTAAGGAGGACAACTTACCACCTGGAAGGTGGGCGTTAGGCAAGGTGGAAGAATTACATCCCGGAAAGGATGGCATGGTACGGGTAGTATCCCTGAAAACTAAAAATAATATCATTAAGCGACCTATAAATAAATTAATATTACTACCGGTACAGGAAACTAAATCAGAAAAAGAAGATAAACCAACATTTCAGCCTTCTAATGACAGGAATATTCGTCGGAATCATATCCATAAACCTAAACCAAACATTTTACGTAAAGTATTGTTTACATTAACATTATTCATGTGCATATTTCCTACTTACCAGGAACCGTTAACATCAAGTTCATACAACATATCTATACTGCCAGAAAATCAAACCCTGTACTTTGATAAAATATCTAATTTACAATATATCAGAGATGACTGGAAGTTAATTGTGTATTATAATATGACGTCGTATTGGAAAGCTATATTAGATATCAAAACATATGTCAGTCATATTCAAGATTCCTGCATAAATACGACTAGCAAATCACAATATAAAGCTCTATCTTTACAATTACAACAACAGCTGAACGACATTGATCATTATAACAGTCTTTTACTCCGGAATCACAACTCAAAAAGGAAACGAAGAGGTTTGATTAATGGAATCGGCTATGCAACTAATTATCTATTTGGTGTTTTAGATGACAGGTTCGCCCAGCAATATGAACGAGATATTGAGAAAATAACTAGCAATGAAAATCATTTACTAGCGTTACTGAAAAATCAGACGACTGTCATTGAAGCTGAATATAACATCATACAGCGGAATGAAAATGCTATGAAACAACAATTCCAAATTATAAGCAAACATTTAAACAATTTATATCTGGAACTCAACCAGGTGAAAGCAGCAAGTGATAACAATATGTACGTTTTGTCATCGTCCTTAACGGCAAATATTATAATAGGAAACCTGCAACGCATTCAAAACGCTATCTTAAACACAGTCACCGACATATATCACGGGAGAATAGATACGCATTTTTTGTCTCCGGCGCAACTGAAACAACAACTTAACATCATAGCGGGACAATTGAACAGTGATCTCACGTTACCACTAAAGGAAAACATTATAGACATTTATAAAGTATTAAGAGTATCTGCCAAAGTAACAAATAATTATTTGATAATAGAGGTGAAAATACCCATAGTTAGCAACGAAAATTTCGAACTAGACAGATTAATAAGCATCCCACAGAAGCGCAATCTAGATATTATTTACCAAACCGTTCCAGCAGTTCCATACATTGCATATAACCTGAGAAAAGATATTGCCCTATTTCTCACTGATAATGACCTTCAAACATGTTTTAAATTGCGATCATTGTTATTATGTCATTTGACACAACCATTTTATGATATGAAATTAGAACAATCACTGTGCGACTTTAAAATAAATAATTTCGCCACAAATAACGATTTATCATTATGTAAGTCATTTACAACAGAATGTAAACAAACATGGATCAAATTGCATGCCGACAACACATGGGTATTCTCGTGCTGTGAAGAATGCAAAGTTCGCATTTTGTGCTCATCGGGTATGTCAATGAAAAAGTTGAATGACCGAGGTATTATAAAGATAGGTCAAGGATGTACGCTTAAGAGTGACGAATTTACTATATTTGCTCATAATCAGTTTTTGAATCAGATCACCGTCAATGAACCTGTCCTCGTACCAGAAGTGTCTATGCTAAATACTATTATGAAAGTTACGCATATCAATTTTACTGAATCAGAGAACAACGAAGCGTATTACCACCAAATCAAAGATCAAATCAAAGAATTAAAGGAACAAGCGGAAAATAAGTTCACCGTAAATGAAAATCATCACTACGCTATTTACGGCATATATGTAGTCGTTATCATTATCACATGTGGCATTGGGTATGTGATTATAATACGCATCATAAAGAACCGAAGACGTATGGTACGCGAGGGAAGCAGCATACAGCAGCGGCGGCCAGGCCTAACGGCGCCTGAGCCAGTCGCGCGTGGCGACAGTAATAGTGAGGTGACAGTGTCTAGTGTACCGCCAGTTAGTGTTCGGCGTAGTAAATCTATCGCTAGTGAACCGCGTGTGCTCCCCAAACTTACGAGATTTAATCTGTCAAGTGAAAGCCCCTGAATCCGTTTGTCCGTAACAAACAATGAGTGAAATTAAGTGAATAGTGTGTTGCGCTGAACTTTAACTTCATTAGAATTAGTACATAATAGAATGATAAATCATTTGTATCATACTCATATCAAAATAGTATTAGTAATATTGTATAATTATTATCAGATAATCATTTCATTAAATTTCTTCTCCTTGGTCTGGCAATATGTACGGTTTACCGCACATTAAGCATTTCGAAATATTGTATTAATTTAATAATCTTCTATGTTTGCACTTTTGTACACGCGCTTGTAATCGACACAAATAAATCAGTTCAATTACGGTTCGCACTCGACTCGGTTGTATCATTTTCCCTGATCCCCAAATTTCTAAGCATTATTATCAGATATCATTCTTATCATCTCTAACGTATGTAGGGAATCACCCTACATGTACAGTAGTGAGTTTAAACATGATTTAACAGACATGTGGTATAGTAGCCGTATGATGGTAATCATAATACCCAAGAACATACAACAACGTATTATACAGTTATTGTATCGGCATTAGATATAGAGCCGAGTTAAGAATTCCTTTTATAACACTATAAGATCTAAATAGAGAGTGGTTGCTGGCCAAAGAGTTTAAATGAAGTTATAAACTGACTTTATGTGGCTTTAAGCTGTTGAATTGGATTTGATTGATCTTTGTAGAGCTATATTTACAGAAGAGAAATATTATCTTCTTGTAGCGCGCAAGCCGGTATATTTGAGAATTTTACAACATCCATATGGCAAATAGTTGTATAAGACAAGGCAAAAACGCCTTATAGATCTAAAACAGTACAAATAACTTTTCTATCGTCATTATAACAAATAAAGCGCGTCAAGAGTGGTTGTAGGTACTTGTAAAGTACTATCAATTTTAATATTGTTCTGTGAAAGAATGAAACGGGTTCCGTAGTTCCAAATTTGCAAACAGCGTAGGTATCTTGTACCAATTATATAGCTGACACTATTATTATTTTAAATTAGTGGGTGTAGTCCTTACTCCCTTTTAACTAGGGTGTAAAGGTTAAAAAAAAACTTATGGTTTGGCGGTACAATATTTATGTTAGAATTTTTATACAAAATTATTGTGAAGACAATAACTAACGACTTATTATAAATCTACTAAACGCAAATATCACAATCTCGTTTGACCAGGTTGAGCATCACAGGCATTGCAAGAGTCGACAGCAGCTGTAGTTGAGTTTTCACACTCTTCTGGTACTACCTGTAAATTGATAAAAGATTCTTGCATTAAATTACAATCAAAATGTACTGGTACATTATAGGTACATTATCTTTATCGCTAAAACATAACCGCACTGAACCATGCCATATTGCCATAGAACTTGGAAAATCTTTATTTGTGGATTTATTTGTGGTTCTTGGAAATATATTTATATTAGTTGTACCTGCCCGCGGAACCGCTCACGTAAAATATTAAATAGGCCATAACTGGCCAGAAAATACATGTAACAATTGAACAGAGAGATGTTGACTTTTATAAATTAATTTCAAACTCATACTCAAATTTCTTTATTCACTAAGATACAATTTGTACACTTATGAAAGTCAAGTTTGACGCCATCGGTTCACGAGTCTACCAGGAGGCCTTGTTCTGAGAAGGTTCTTCTCAGCCGGCAAGAAGTTTATCCTCCCAACAAGTTTATCCTCCCTATACAGTTTTCATAGTATTGATTTGGAAAGAGTCATAATACACATTGTTCACAATACATAATAATATGGGAGAAGGAAAGGAAGAGGTTTTTAAGTCATCACGCGGTCCCTAAATCGATCTCTGCTATAATGGAATATATTAGCTCAATTAAATGGCTTTGTGCTCTGTAAAGAAGCGTAAAAGACAGGTGTACGTTTAAAAGCATACAAAAGCGCTTCACTACTACTATTGTAAAGGAGAAAATCCTATTACATCGAATACTAGAGCATTTTTGCGATACAAACCGGTTGAATAGTCATAGTAGATGTTGAAAGCTGTTGTAATTGGGCGCCATTACAGTATTTGATTAAATCATAATTTTGTTGGTTATTACCAACATTTATTAACTGTAAATGTGTACAAAATCATAATTCAAGCTATTATTTCTCACCTATAACCCCAATGAAAGACGAATACAATACCAAGAAACCAAAAATACAATCTATGCTAAATGCAGATTTAACACTTTCTAATATTAAATTTACTTTTAATATTAAAAACTGCATAAATAAGAGGCGCGTGAAAATTTTAACTAAAACATATATATACATTCACGATAAACTGGTACTTCCACTGATAATTCCAAACATAAATGAAAAAAATAGATGCTAACTTACCTGTACTTAAAATATTTAAATCTTCATGTTTCGCTTCATCTGTCATTACTTCACTGTCACAAATATATTCTTAAAAAATATATTTTGTTCACTTCCATCTGATTATCGCTATTATAAAATTAATAAAGAGTCGTAAAATCTAATTCCGCGATAAAGACACGTCAAAATACGGCAAGAACGCTATAGTCGCGCTAAAATAACTTATTATAGATACTATGGCGTATATTCCCGCTTTCATGACATGTTAGTAACGCCGCATTAACACACATTTTCGATCATTTTAGAGCAACTGTACAACAAATAGCCGTATAATTTGTGCCTCTTTTGAGGGTAAAGCAGCGCTGTAGCAGTCTTTACAATTTCCGTAGAGCTTGCTTATAGAGCCAATACCGTATTTGAAAACTTCTATCTGGCCACTGAAGCGCTCGTTATAGAGCTTGTGTGCTAGTTGGGGTTGATCTGCTGGCGTCTATACTTTGTTTAACTTTAAACAATAACATCATCCACATGCACTTAGATCAAGACAATGGGCGGAATATCATTCTCAATTTACTTGACATGTTCAAAAGTGAAATAATCAAAAGTGAGTCCAAAACCCTGACCTTATCGATATCGAAGTGGTCCGCACCGTCACCAGTAAGGAAGTACCGTAGCGCAGGCGTGGATGGCTTGTCGTCGTCAGCGGTCAGTAGCATGGCCACACGGGTGCCACGCGCCGCGTCTTCCGGCAGCCGCGCAGAGTACCGGTGCCGCACACAGTACGGTGGGTTGTCTGTGGTCAGAGGGCGGAACTATGGTGCTCATCGATTGTATCACAATATTCGGTGAATATCATGATATTTGACTATAGTGTTTTGTTTGTGAAAAAGACTTTCTCAATGCAAGCGCTCTGATTACAGGAGGTAAATCTGCCGGACCTTTATAAAACAACCAACCAATTCGAACTTGACATTCAAAAGTATTGAAAGTTAAATATTTTATCTCACGAACGCAAGTGTAGTAATAATTAAAATTAAAAACAAGTTATTTAAGTTATTAATTTTAATAAATCTCCTCGCATTGATTAACTAACTATTAAAGCTGCAATAATTAACACAGTTAAAGGTCCTAATAATAGTATGTTCAGGTCCAATTTAGTCAATGTTCTTTTTAATTCGAATAGTATAGTTTCAGTATAATAAACAATAAAATAAAATACGGCGTGGTAGAATTAAAATTGAAGAAGATATTAAAGATGCATATGACCTATATGTGAACTGAGACGGAACAATAACAATTCGACGATCAGGGGCAGAGCGATGTAATTCAAAATAACCTATTATAAAAATATAAAATTATGAAAAACGTAAAATTATATTATAAAACCATATAAACTCTCGCGTTGCTAGGCAACTTTCTGACATTTCTTTTTTCTTTATAGACCACAAATACAAGCTTGTTTGGCCTCATTCGACATCATTTTACGTTTTTATAATGTTTTATTCGGAATTACATCGCTCTGCCCCTGGTCTTCGAGTTGATATTTTTCTCCGCCTCTGTTCACACTATATGCATCTTTAATATCTTATTATATTTATGATATATACCATTTGGTTCGCTTGGAGAAAGCAAGGCATTTCAGACTCACCGTCGACGTCGAGAACGGAGACGTGCACGCGCGTGTAGGCAGTGAACTTGCCGTCGGTAGCGGCCACACGTAGCGTGTAGGCAGCCGTATGCTCGCGGTCTAGCGCGCGTGCCACGTACAACTCGCCGCCGGGCCGCACGCCGAAGCGCGCGCGTGTGTCACCTTCTGCCACGAAGTATGATAGCGCGCCCGAAGCGCCGCCTGCGCCTTCCGCGTCGTCGTCGCGTACACCCAGCCGCGCTACCACCGTACCCGCCGCCGCGTCCTCGCTCACCTGTTGTACGCGCTTCATTTAATATATTGGAGCATTGAATGGATCATTTACTAAATATTAAAATTATTATCCGAGCAATAGAATGTGAGAAAACGGGATTTATACCACGTACATCATCTGTTCTGTCATTGTTCTAATACTTCGGCGCAGTTGCATGTGTCAAGTCACGAACTGATAGTGTAATGTTAGTAGCCACGTAAGTTTAAACAGGAATTTTAATAAAAGTTTACAATGCAGGCATCTCTGCTGGCTTGCCGCTTGAACGGCCGCTCCTTAAATTAAATGTCTCCTAAATGTTATTTTGCACAGCAGCAGTAATCAACTCAGTTAAATGTAGATGGTTATAGTTTAAAAATAAATACTAGGCATAAATAATGTTTCTAGTCGGCTTGCAGCGGCCGAAACCGAAAGGACTTCAAAGATCACTTATATCGCAACAGCAGAAAGGAACACGAACCTCAGCATGATAATCGTCCTGCAGGAACACAGGTGGGCAGTCGTTGTAATCGAGTAAGCGTACAACGAGCGTGCCGCGTGCTGATCTCCGGGCGGCAGGTGGGGCGCCGTCAGTAGCTAGCAACGCCACGCGGTGTTCAGCACGTGCCTCGCGGTCTAGCGGAGCTAAGGTCGTGACCCATCCGCTTAATGCATCCACCGCGAACAGGGGCTCCTCGCCCTCCGCGCCGGGTGCCAGCTCGAAGCGAACCTCGCCGTTAGCACCCGCATCCAAGTCCTCCGCCATCACTGCGGTACACACCGAAAGATATTATACTAACAAAGTATTTTTTCCATCACACACTATTCGGTTCAGTAGCAAAAATGACAATTCGTCACATAAAGATAGCACAGTCCAAGAAGTTTGCGATCCGGAGCCTAAATTAGGATAAACCCTGTATTTCAGGCCTCCAGCTCCAATTATTAATAAATAACATTAATAAATTGTGACAACTATTTGTGGTCCCGAAAGATTGACTTCCGTGCATCGCGGGTAGTCGCAGCCGCCTGTTGTTACCCTCGGAAGCGGTGCCATACATTCTTATAGTGTGAGAAGAGATTTATTATTACTGACATTTATAGATTGGCAAAGAATCGACTAGGGCTAGATCAAAAAAATGCACCAATGTGTGAGTTATGCGCATGAGTGAAAAATAGTACTGCAGACAGTTGCTGTCTTCTCTGCGTGACAGACAGGCCGAACTAGGACGTCCCGCGTGTGCGTGAAATGGTCTCATCTGTCTATCTATCTCGTTCTAATATACGTGTTAGTGTGCTCCTTCTCTTTCACATTGCTCATCTACAGTTTCCTATATCTATGAGTGCGAGAACCTATGTCGCATCGGGCGCGCACGGCTGCAATTGGCCGCTATGCACGGAAGTTAACCTTAAGACCTTAACAAATAAAAATAGGGAGTGGTCTCCCCTTGACTTTCTCGTATACCGAAAATGACTCAAAAGTTGATAGAAACCTTATATTTTGATGTCATACATGCATGTTAAATTTTGGTCACCCATCCGAGTACCGACCGCGCACTTGGTTGCTTAACTTTCATGATCGACGCCTCAAAAGTTTATAGAAACCTTATATTTTGATGTCATATATGCATGTTAAATTTGTTTGCAATAAGTTAAAGCATACTCGAGTTATCGTGCTAAGGCACAGACAGACACACACATAGACATAATTCCAAAAACGGATTTTTTGGACTCAGGGGGTCCAAAACGTGTAAATCCGTCAAAATCTCGAGGTCGAATTTTTTGACGATTACAAGACTTCCTCTATACTACGTATACAAGAAAGTAAAAATACTTAATAAGAATGTCACTCACGTTGCACGACGCTGGTGTGGGGCGGCGCGTTCTCCGCGAGATGCACGACGTACGGCTGCGAGTGGAACACGGGCGCGTGCTCGTTGACATCCAGCACGTGCAGCGTCGTCTGCAGCATGCGCGCCGGCGCCGGGCTGCCCGCGCCCTCCGCGATTATGCCTGTGCAATCAACATTTGTTACTTGTTTGACTTGATGGGGCTCTCTTGGCCTTTAAGTGATGAGGAGGGTGCAAGCTCTACTTGGAAACCTCGGCCACAGACACGGGCCACATGACTCGCGTTATCACTGCTAGTATGAAGATACAATACTCACTCTGATATTTTTTCTCTAACGCGCTAAAAAAAGTATAACTGGTTTTTGGCGGGCAATCATGGCGTCTAGATGTCGATCTTTATTTCGATAATTCAAAATTGCTTCGGAGTGGATTTTGTGCAGTGACAGTGGTGTCGTTTTGTTGCATAAGCATCCGTGTTGACGAACAGTTATGAGGAATCATTGAAATAAAGGTTTTGTGTATGTGGCGTTGAGAATTGTATAGTGGTTGGAAATCCCCCTATACAATTCTCATCAGTCACCATCATGAGGTCTGTACCATGCATTTCTCGCCAAGCACTCCCTAGATGCATTAAAAAGTGTGGCACCCACATTTTAATGCAAAAATCAAGAAAGAAGATGAAACTAAAGACTTGGCTGTATGGGCTAGATCCCTTTGCCGTCCCGTAACAGGGAAACTTCAACCAAAAAAGAAGTATAACTTCAAAAAGGAACTTTACTGATCTACTTTGTCAGTCCACCGCGTGACATCAAGGTTTACTCGCCAATGACCTTGTGTACCTTAGTAGTTATTATTTTATTCTAGCTTAATGTGCTTAAATATTAATTTAAATTCTAGCTTAAAATTGTAGCCGGCCACTGCCAGTTTGGAAGCTTCAAGGCCATCAACTTTGCACTGACCTATGATATGCTCTGCCTTGGTCTCGCGGTCGAGCTGGCCAGCCAGCACGAGTCGACCGTCAGCGTCGACAGCGAACAAGTCACGCGGCCACAGTCCCGGCGCGAGTCTGAAGCGTGGAAGCGGTCCGTCGGCGGCTCGTAGCTCGGCCAATAGAGTGCCGCGCGCCGCGTCCTCACGCACATAGACGTCAGGCGGGGGGGCACGAGCGGGGGGCGCCTCCCCGCCCGCGCAGACCCACACAGACACTGGTGCAGACGCCGCACGTCCCCCGCCGTCCACTGCCCGCACCCATACCTGCAGCGCACGTGACGCTGCGATAAAGAGACGCACGTTATCACGTATACTTTGACATATTACATTATATCGTTATACGCCGTCGTAGTACGGTGGTTAGAAACGCTGCCTAGACACATTGGGCGGCCCCGGCACAGCAGCGATACGATATCGGTGAACGAATAATTCTATTAAATGCCGGCGCCAGCATGTCTGGCCAATGAGACATACAATATCATGCGTCCACCGATGCCGGTATCGGTGGTGACGGGACAGGGACGTGCTGGTTAGGGACAAAGGTTTGGCTGTAGAGCAAAACGAACACTTAGCAAAATGTCTACTGGAGACAAAAGGTCTATTTCTCAGAATGCCTTTTTCGCATAAAGAAAAAAAAATAACGTTCAGTTCTCAAAATGTACCTTTATCAAAACGTCTGTTTCGCAAAATGACGCTTTTATCTCTATTCACTTGAGGAGGAACAGTAAAAGTTAAAATTAAATATGTGATCAACTTGATTTTTTGTCATGGTCGTTTTCATGGTCATTTCAGTTTATTTGCAAGTTGGAATTATCAAAGAAAAACTATGTAACTAATACTTAGGCCCTGTCCGCACAGCGATATTTCACCGCACGTGTTTTTCTCGCAAAATTCTGTGACACATAGGATCTTATAGGACTATCCGCACATGCAGTAAAAAATCGCGCGAAAAAAATCTGTGGTTTGATGCAAATTGAACGCGATATGGTGCGGGATTATTTCCGCGCGAATGTTTTATCGCTGTGCCGACAGGGCCTTACTTCAACTGAGATAGTTCGTAAAGAGTTAAATTAATTTCTTTACACGAAATAAATACAAAGGTACTTAGCGTACATACAGAAATTGGTTTAAATTAGATACCAACCGAATGCCGTGGCGTTCTTGGCGAAGGCGAGCGCACCCGTATGCGGGTCGATGGTGAACAGACCGGCGGCTTCGTCTTCAGGGTCAGGCTCGTGAAGCTCGTACGTAAGGCGAGCGTTATCTCCTGTGTCGGCATCAAGCGCCGTCACTGTAAGGAAGGGCGCGCCGGGAGCTCGCGCGTGATGAGGCGCAGCGCGGTAGTCAGCGTGCGGGAACACTGGCGCGTGATCGTTGATGTCACTGACGCGCACGCGAACTGTGGTATAGCGCAGTAGACCTCCTCCATCGGTCGCGGCAACTGGCACGTCCCACTCGGCGCGAGTCTCGCGATCAAGCGCCACGCGTGCCGTCAGCGCGCCACTGGCCGCGTCAACAGAAAACGTCTCGCGTAGCTTGCTGGACGGGATCGAGTACGTGATCGTGCCGTATTCGCCCGGGTCATCGTCGTACGCCTTCACCTGCCGCGTCAATTACATCTTAGTATTTATTTTTCATTTAAAAAAAGGACATTTGATGAACGCCCAAGGTGTGGTCAACCCAACTCCTAATTTGTATGGTACCCTGCTAGTGTTGAGTTAGGGAACCGGATTATGGGATTATGGACACAATTTGAATAATAACAAAAAATAAAGCAAGTCCATAAAATAATGGGCATTTTAAACTGAGTGCTTCCTATATTTAAAATTCTATTCAATTCCAAATAATATAATCAAAATGATACTGCCCCAAGAGCGTACTTTTATAGATTCGGTTCCCAGCGGTCACAAGCACAATCGGACAAGCGGACACTTACCGTGGTAAGCAGAAGGGGCGGCGGCTGTTCCTCCCTGGCACGCGCCTCATGCACCAGATGTGGGAAGCGTGGCGGGGCACGGTTAGCGGGTGCCAACGCCAGTTTAACGCGCGCGAAGGCAGCGTGTGCGCCATCAGCCGCTGATACGTTAAGAGAGCGCGCTGCACCCGCCGCGACCCAGGCGCGTGTATTGGCCAGCGTCAGCACGCCGGAACGCGCGTCCACAGCGAAAGCACGCGCTAACGGCCCGCCCGCGAGCGCAAACGATAGCTCGTCATCTGCGTCGGCGTCCCATGCTGCCACGCGTGCCAACGCCACGCCACGAGCCGCCTCCGCTGACACCAGCGCCGTGACCACACTGCGTTCCATGACCGGCGGGTTGTCATTCGCGTCCAGCACTGACGAATAAGATTATTTATTTTATTACAATCACTTTTAAGTGCCTGCTCCCGGACATAGTAGTCAATCGTACACAACACACTGTACGAGTTGTGTACGATTGACTTATTTATACTCGGGTAAGAACTTTGATCTTAGCATCTACTCGATACCTTACCAGCCATTAATTCATACAATTTGCGTTCGATTTCTATGAATGATATATTATTATGTTTTAAATTCAAATCTCTTTTACGCCCGCTAAAAAGTTCTTATCGGAAAAGAGCTATTTTGTTCCCACTTATAGAAGAAAAAAGCGATACATTTCGAATAGAAAGCATGAAAAATATATATTAGCATATTGCAAGCAAGAAATAGTCACCGGTAATGAAGAGATGCGCGGTTGTGAGCAGTGGCGGGCGGCCTCCGTCGGTGGCCGTCAAGAGTAGGTGGTATGCTGCGCGCCGCTCTCGGTCCAACGCGGCCGCTACGCGGATCGCGCCCGCTTCGTCCACGCTGAATTCCGTCGGCGTTTGCTCTGCACCGTACCCGCCTAGCGAGTACGTTACCTTTCCGTTGACGCCTGCGGGCACGCATAGACGTTAAGTAAGGCAAGGGTACGATGCAAAAGTTGTGTACTGTGTCTTCACCTTATGACTCTTCTGTATAATTTGCCCCATAGCTCTTTCGGACCGGCAACCAGACTACAGCAAATCTTACTCATCTGATCTTGGACTATAGTGATTTTGGAAAATTATGCCAGAACCGAAATTTTCCGAAGCCATATTGGAAAATTCATAATTATATAAACAATTGTACTACAGTGGGCCCTTGGACTCTTACGTACAATTGTGCGGGAGGCAGTAGCTAACGCACAATCATACGAGGCTAATCCCGTTCACTAATGTTATAAAACAAACAAAATGTTTGAAACTTTGACACGCACAATTGTATTGGAGCGTTCCGAATGTGGTCAGTATCCGGGAAGAAACGTGAAAAAAACGCACGCACCTGTATCGTTGTCAGTTGCGCGGACAGTGAGCACCAGGTGTCCGGGCGGTGCTGCCTCGGAAACGTTGGCGCGGTACACATCCAGCTCCAGCTCGGGTGCGCAGTCGTTGACGTCCAGAACGCGCACGGTGACGCCCACGTCAGCATGCGCGCCCGTCACGCCGTCCGTAGCGCGCACCACCAGCTCGTGGACCGTAGCCGTCTCGTAGTCCAGCTCCACACGCGCTGCCACCGCGCCTGTGCACACGAGCGTCTCAACGGATGCCAGGCTCCGGCGACTACACGAATGAAGTTGCGAAGCGAGTGTCATGATATTGAGTGATTCGTGCCGGAACGTCGGGCGGGAGAACGCAAAACACATGCGATGCTCGGTCGCTCGGTGATCCATGCACAGAAGCGCAAAACAATGAAAGCGGGACGAGGTGAAACGAACGTCCAGAGCGCCGAATACTCACATGGGTTATTGCCTCCGGGTGCTGCGGGACAAAACCGTTATTTTAGTATAGCGATTTACGACACGCGCGCGCGTCCGGGCGAGTCTCGAACGTTTCGGTGGACACTATAATCTACTATTGGCTCTTCACTATAGTGGTAATCGTCTCAACCGAGTCGCAGAACAAAAGTCTAGTTCCAGGAACGCAAGACTTACCTGTGTCAAACTGGATTTCGAAAAGGTCGTTAGCGTCGGCGCCGCCCACCAGCGTGTAGATGAGCTGCCGGTTGAGCGGTGAGCGAGCTTGCAGCGGCGGGGCCAACGGGCGTGCGGGCGGCGCGTCCTCGCGTACAGTCAGCTCGTAGTGCGGCTGCGGCCAGGCCGGCGCCGCGCCGCCTGCCCACACTCGCACCAGAACCTCTGCCTCCGCGCCGCACGCGGGAACACCGCCGTCGAACGCCGCGATCACCAATGAGTACGACTGGCTGTGCGCGTCCAACGTCTGCTTCAGCGAGATCTGACCCGTGCGCCGGTCCACGCGGAACAGCTCACCGTGACCGCGCTTCATTTCGTACCGAACCTGCAAACGAACAGACTAGTATGCTACGGCCGCATACATCGCAATGTCGCGAATATTCGTAGCCAAGTGTTCGGTAATACTTCGACACTTCGTGCGAAGTGGCACGGACATCGCACCGTTGTCAGTAAACCTGGCGCACATTAAAGCGTTTTTTATCGCGAAGAACTTCGCTTGGCCACACTTCATAGATTTCAGTCGGCCCACAGTCATTGTGTACAGCGGGCGTGTTGGTTTAAATTAGTTTTGGACTATGTATTGAACGACAAGATTTTAGAACTTATTAGCAATTAGGAGTGTGAGTCGATATTATTTAGCCTTGTTCTTTTATTATACAATAATTTCTGACACAATAAAAAATAATTATTGGCTACCATAAAATATAGACTGACCGCGGTGTCCATTTTGTTTTTTGCGGTACATCGCGATCACATCATGTGTGGCTCTGCACATTCGCCGTTGGCCGAAGAAGAAGTTTATCGCACGAGTTTTATTGCGATGTGAGCAGCCGTAGCATTAGTGAGCTGCGGGATGGAGAACGACGGGGTCGTGTTCCGTAGCTTACCTCTCCGTTGTCGTTGGCGTCGCTGTCATGTGCGCGAACAGTCAGGACGGGTTGTCCGGGCTCAGCGCCGGCGCGTACGGCAGCGCGGTAAGGGCGGCCTACGAATACTGGACAGTTGTCGTTGACATCGCTGACGGCCACGTGAAGACGAGCACGCGCCGCTCGTGAGCCCGCTCGAGCCTCCAGAGCCAGCTCGTAGCTCGCAAGCTGCTCGCGGTCTAATGCCAGCCCCGTGCTGCGAACGGCGCCTGATGTCAGCCCCACCTGTGTGTGTATATAATTTCTTAGATTTGATTCCATTGCGAAAGGGGATCCTCATCAACTTTGCGCTCTCACCTCAAAGCCCTCGGTCGGATTCAGGATATGGAATTCGACGTGCTCGTTGAGCGCGGCACCAAGTACGTTCAGCACCACGATAAGGGTCGGCTTCGTCGAGTTCTCGACGACGGAGCCATAGTAGTCAGTCTTCTGGAAGGCGAGGCCCGAGTTATCGATGGCTCGCACACGCACGTCAACGCGTGCGGTAGCCGAGTAGAGACCGTCGGAGGCGCGCACCCGTAAGCGGTGAGAGGGTGCAAGAGCATCTGGGCGCGCTACAGTGAGCGCTCCGTCAGGCGCCAGTGCAAAGGCGCCGCTGTCGTCGCCTTCAATGATATCGTATTTAAGCACGGCGCTATCTTTGTCCCGCGCCGCTATACGAGCCACAAGCACTCCTTTCGCCGTCGGCGTCAACACGGTCGCTTCATACGCGGTGCTCTCGAACTCCGGCGGGCAATCGTTCACATCCTCCACCTCCACCGTCACCTGCGCCGTGCTGTCCGATGGAATGCGCGGTGACCCGGCGTCTAACACCTGCCAGGAGTTGCGCGCAGCATTTTAGTATTTTGTAAACAGTTATGATAGTACTTTACGGTAGGCGAAAGTCAGTATAATAAAGCTTTAATAACAGCAGTGTGACAGAGTTTTTTATTTCACTTTAATGATATCCCATAGTTATGACAATAAAACGTCTTAAAGCATTTCACGGCAAGCATATTGAACATGATTATAGAAACTAATTCCAGTTCGTTTTTGGTTATCAATCACACCGAGCGTGCTCATATCATTTTAGTCATAAGAGTACTTTCTCAATATAGTTATCAATTTATTATCTCAATACTTCTATTACTAGCCCTCTCTCTCTATCATCATATCTTGATAGAGATGCTGATAGCCCTTTTTTGATAGCTGATTGATATCAGCTATCAAAAAAGGGGTCAGGCATTTAAAAGGTAATTTTATCAGGTTAATTCCGTTTTTACTCGTATTAAAAAAGGGAGAAACTGACCCTGACGGTGAATACGTGCACGGTAGCGGTCTCGTAGTCAAGCGGCGCAGCCAGGAGCAGCGCGCCCGTAGTGCGGTCGACACGGAACAGACGCGCGGCGGTGGGCTCTAGCACGTCGTAAGTCCGCTGACGATGCGCCGGTGAGTCGCCATCGTCGGCTGCTAATACCAGCGGTGCTTCCCCCGCCAGGACGGCCGCGCCCGCCACCGCTGCCTCCGACACTCGCCCGCGGTACTGCGACTGCCGCAGGCGCGGCGCGAACTCGTTGCGGTCCAGTACGTGCACTACCACCTGCGCTGTAGCAGTACCACCACCCTGCCACGCGAAACATTAGGTTTAGGTTAGGTTAGGTTTTCACAGGTTCTGATTAGGAGTTCTATTCTATTCGTAATGAATGACTTCGCGACCGTTAATAGGATTACGCATTTACCCAAAATGTCAAATGGAAATATATTTAACCTTTAAGTACTGACGTGGGTGTCTTACAGACGGTGAGTTAACAAATATGAGTCTTATTTTGAAGCCTTTGAAGATACCCCCGCGGCCTTCTCTGTAGCTTCGGGATCAAACACGTCGATTAATTAGTCGAGCACTCACTAGCGGTCCGACAACACGTGCGGCTGTGGAGCTGTGCAGTGTCTTGGGTGTTCAAAAAAAGTATGCATGGATTGCCTAGATAACAAGTTATTTATTTCAAAATATTTATGTGATTTCAAAAGCAATCCCTATAATAGGTACTATAATTTAGATTGATGTACAAAATATTGGAAATTTGCCAAAAAAAAATCAAAATAATTTTATTGTAGCTCAGATTTTTCTAGGTGAGCAAAATATAGGGTAGGTATATAATATGTACCAAATATTGATCTCATATGAAAATGTTGTTGTTTTTGAACTTTCTTAGTAAAATAGTAATAAACGAATCATAATACAAGTAAATAATGTGCAAATCAGTAAATAGAAATAATCCATTTCGATTATTAATTACGACGTCTGAGATACGTCACGTCACCGTTTATGATATGACTAAACCACGTCAGTACTTAAAGGTTAAAGTAGTATATTAAATTGTCGCATCGACACACATATCAATGATTACATACAGAACAGTTTTCCATTACAATGCACAATGGGCGGCCTTATCGCTAAGAGCGATCTCTTCCAGGCAACCTTTGGATGGACAGGATTAAAAAATAAACAAAGGGAAGATGGCGATGCAACAATTATTTATATAGCTCTTACTAAATTTAATATACATATAACGACATACACTAAATATCTACATACAATACATATATAAACAATAATTAATAAATAAATATATATAATATATATAAAAAATAATATACAATATAGATACTTACATAATACATATACTTGGTACACTTCTTATGAATGGGAAATCACAAGTTACAGTGTCAGATAGTGCTCCTTTACCAGTTTCCCGAAAACATGGAGTGACTGTGCCTGTCTGATTACCAATGGCAAAGCATTCCACAATAGCACAGCGCTAGCAGAAAACGAATTCCTATAAAATTTCGTGAAATGCATTAGTAGATTGAGTTTAAAATGGAATCTCTCAACACGTGTTTTATGCATCAAGAACTCGGGAGAAACTCTAATTAAGAGTTATCTGGCAGTTAAATTGACAGTTTTGTATGTATTACCTGTCAAATAAACGGTAGTGGGAACTTACTTGAAACCTGTGAAACAGGCCCTTAAACTACAAGTTATCTCCAACTCAAGAGATGCCAAACCACAATTATTGTGCAGAGATACTAGACTGCTTATTTTCCACAAAACAGAGCGCTTTGCATATGACTCTGACCCTCCCTGAAGTATTTGCTAGGTGACTCAGCACCTCTAATTACTTGGAATGACAATCTCACTCATCCTACCTCGGGTCCGAGAATGGTAATTGACGGTTGCCTCGATTGAATCTCAAGGCAATTGTAAATTAGCAATCTCGGGCTCCTGAACGTTTTCAACTTCATTGTTATATTAGTTGTTTTATTATTGTATGTAAATATCCAGAATTTACTTTATATGAATATATGAGAGCTCTGAATCAAGTATCAGAAGTGACTCGTCTCTGAGCGTTAACAAGCACCGTGTGCTAGTGAAGGGGACCAGGGTTGGCAGCGCGCAACTGTGACGTCAGTGTTGGAAGCGTCTATAGGCTACGGTAACTGCTCACCACCAGGCTTGTCTGCCAACCAAATAATAAAAAAATGGCGATTCCCAAACTTGCACGTACCATGTTGGAAGCCACAACAGTGAGATTGTAGAGGCTGTCCCGCTCGTAGTCCAGCGGCGCGGCGGTGGCCAGCAGGCCGGCGGCGGGATTGAGCGAGAACAGACCGCGGCCGCCGTGTAGCTCGTATGTAACAGAAGTGGGGCTGCGAGCGTCTAACGCTGCCAGTACTGTGCCCGCTGGTTCGTTCTCGTACACTTCACATACCACGTCTTGCGCTGTGAACCTGAAGAGAACGCAGCATTAGTCTGTATTAACGAGGAGACAGAATGATAAACCATTTGTTGGGGAGACCATAGCAAGTGGCAGTGTACTCTTCCGTAATTTATGTACGGTTGAGGCCAGGGTAGGTCAACGATCTATCCTGCTCGATGATAGTAGTCATCGGAAATCAAAGATGACTGATGCTTATTAGTGCTTTGAAAATGTTGCCCATTAACAAAAAAATAATTTATAAAAATGTTGCTTGAATTTAGGTTTTGAAAATTAAGTATTATTAATAATACATTTTAAAAATGGTAAATTAGGAGCGTTTTAAAGTATAGGTATAGTCTTTGTTATGTTCTCTTTATGATTTCGGGCCAAACCCACCACCTTCCCATGGCATAACGCAACCTTAGGTTAATACAGGCCGAATCAAGGGACAGTGCGCTACTAATGATTTCAGGCCATTCGTGACAGGAGCAACTAAGGACTAATCATCAACGTAAACCTGCAAAAAAACTGCATCTCAAGTTTACTTTTATTGTTATTAATATGCGCATCATAATTACCTGGGAGGGGAATCGTCAGGGTCGACGACGAGCACGTGCAGCGGGAGCGTTGCGGCGGGTGCAGCATGGGCGGGTGTAGCAGGTGCAGCGCGTACTGTCAGCGTGTACTCAGCGGGCGCGGGAGGCGGGGGGAGAGCACGCGCCAATAACACATCGCCACGCGCTGAATCTACGGTGAACAATCCCGCGCCACCGCCCGCTAGCTCGTAGGCTAGCGGCGGCGCAGCGGCATCTCGATCGGCCGCACGCAACGCTGCCACTAGCGTACCAGGCGCGGCTCCACGCGGCAAGCGCGCTTCGGCCAATCGCCGGCCCCAATGCGGCGCGTGCTCGTCAGCGTCGTGCACACGCACGGTCACGCGTGCGTACGCACGAGCGGCGCGCGGAGCTTGGTCACGCACCCACACCGTCAGCTCGTGGAATTCGGCGCGCTCCCTGTGGTGTTAGATAAGTCAGTATTATTTATTACGGGTCTAATACCGTAACGGGTGAATGCAATTTATCATAAACCTCCATGTAGGTCCGTCGATGGCGTCGCCGTTCTCGTAACGATCACGAAAGGTAAGGCTCATTAAGCTTCAGTTTTTCTTATTATTCTAATTTTTACTGCTGCTAAGTGACAGTGACTTTACACAGGACAAAACAAACAATGCTAAAGTAATCTTGACCTCCATCCAACCCATTGGATAGACCGCTGACACGCTAGCGTTTTTTACGTGTACGATCGTTGTGTACGCGCGCACACATGCGCCACTTTTCGATTTAAACGACCTAAAGCTGGGCCCTTGCCCAATTATAATAATAATAATAATAATAATCATTTATTTCGGGCAAAACCCATAAAGTGTTAGTAACAATGATAATCTTAAAATAGTGTTAGTAAAACAATTATGAAATATAAAACTACATATCTTCGTACACTCTTTTCTAGTGCGTGACATGGACCTGGATCCATCTGTGCACTAGAGGCATGTCCCAACGGTCAGTGAAAACCTTGAGAGCACCGTTGGTGCTGCAGCGCATTCGAGACAGCGCCGCGGCACACCGTTTTCTGATTATTGCCCCGAAGGCGTCAACGCGAGCTTCCGTAAACATGTTGGAGGCGCTGCATCGCCACGGCAGCCCCAACAGCACCCTCAAGGCATTATTATACTGGACACGCAGGTCGCTGTATGCACGCTGTGTGTAGTTAACCCACAGGCTGCAAGTGTAGAACGACTGGCAGTAAGCTTTAAACAAAGTTAACTTAACTGCTTTCGTACACCGCGCAAACCTGCGAGCCAACATGTTGCAACGAACAGCCAACGACCTGCGCTCCCTCTCAATATCTAAATTGTCCTTTAAATCCTCCGTAACCCAGTGGCCCAAGTACTTAAAACTTTGTACCCGCTTCAAAGCCTTTCCACATAGTGAAATTTCAGGTAAATCCGAATAAGTTACTATGCCAGACTTAAATAATAACCACTCACTTTTACTGGTGTTGTACTTGAGCCCATGAGCCTTGGCATAACGCTCACAAATTGATAGGAGCTGCCTTATTCCACTGATGGAAGGGCTCAACAGCACCATATCATCTGCATAACTTATGTTGTTTAAACTAATGTCATCTACATAACATCCAACGTTGGTGCTGCTGAGCTCACCCACCAGCTGGTTCATGTAAAGGTTAAACAAGCGAGGAGAACTTAAGCCTCCCTGTCTTACTCCACATTGTAAACCGTACGCATCAGAGTTAGCACCTCCCCACTTAACAATATTCATTTGCTTAGTGTACCAGAATTTAAACAATTTTACAACCTCGCCTGGTACATCTGTCTCACGATATAGTTTCTGCCATAATTTCTCATAATTTACAAGGTCAAAAGCCCTAGAAAGATCCAATTATCTGATGATTACGGCTATTGCGAAATCTCTACGAACGAACGTCAAGCTGAGTAAGACCAGGATGTATAGTTGTACTGACCTGTCTAACGGCGCGGCCAGCTCAAGCACGCCGGCGGCGCTAAGGTGGAATAGCGGCAGTGATGCGGGCGCCTTAGCCGCCAGTATCCCTAGTAGCAGACGACCCGCGCCCACCGCTCGTAAGGCCAGCAGAGCTTCGCCCGCACGCGCCGCCTCCGAAACCTCGACGGCGAAGGAATCCCGCGGGAATGACACGCCTTGCTCGTTGGCGTCGTTGATCACGCTCACGTTAACCTGCAGGACACGTTACGTTCTAAAACCTATACACATGGCGTTTTACAAACGAGCAGACGACGCGCACATCTACTCAGCAGATGTTTTGCGTTTGTATCGATATAAATGCGGAATTATATTCAGAGCTCCTAGGATCGTCTTCAGCAAGTAGAAATATCTGATCGGTTTGGTTTGTGCTAGGATTTCTTTTGAGTCCAGATATTGATATATTATATACAGAATTAATTGAAGCTCAAGATTGGACTAGTTTTCATAATTATATTTGGCTTATCGTCTTTATGTTACATCTTACCATCTACCTATCTTGTTAGATCTTACCTACTCTATTACAAACTTAACTTTTTACCTAGCTGGTAAAAACTAGTCCAGCAAATTTCGAGCTTCAATTATCCTAAGTTACTATCTGGGTATCTGATTAGTTCCACGGTAATAAATTCATCACATGAAAGTCTGAGTGTGACTCACGATAGCGTAGACGGTGTGAAGTCCGTCGGAGGCAGACACGTTAAGTGCGTAGGCAGGCGCTTGCTCCCAGCGCAGTCTCCGTGCCAGCCGCAGACTGCCGTCCTCACGTCCCACATGGAACTGCTGTGTTGGGTCGCCACCTGTATACACAAAATATTGACTCTACTATCTACGGGCTCCGGCTCTACTTGATTCGCAATAAGAGTGGCACGGACACACTGGGTGGAGTGAAGAATCTCCAACTTGCTTTTATGGCTCATTTAGAGATAAGTATAAATGATCGGAATTTCAATTACTTTACGGTTAAACTCTAATATTCGTGCCAATGTTTGCAGAATCACTCTCTCTGATTCATCTTCGGTTGGAGACTATTTGATTACTCTGGTCTAAGTACAGCCAACAGCACACCGGATTATACCACAATCGATTTTGAAATTTGAGTTTGTGGTATATCAATTAAAGAAATTTTGCATTTTCTGTCGTCCTTACTTACATCAAAATATAAAAAGTACTTTATGTTTAAATAACAAAAATGAACGATGATATTTGTAAAGTTCAAACAAAGGCAGAAAGTTCTGTGCGATGCTCACCTACGATGTCGTAGTAGATAGTATCTCCGTCAGGATCGGTGGCCTGCAGCACGGCTAGAAGGAACCCTGGTGGGTCTAGTTCAGCGGCCTGCAGCGGGGATGGAGCCACCAGTCGCGGGGCGCTGCCGCCGCCAGACTTTACGCCACGCACTACCACACGGGCCACTGAACAGCGCGAGCGAGACCCGCCGTCACATGCACGCACCTGCAAACAGTTCACACATTCTGTTATCATGGAAGACAATTGACTTTGCATCTAGCTCGAACAAAGACTATATAACACTCCGTGAGCTAGAAGTATTTTGTTAGCTACAAGTATAGCGCATCGTTGATTGATGAAAAATATTTTGATAGTTATCAAAAATTTGGAATTTCTCTATCTATACAATTAGTTTGGTGCGGCGTTTGGGTAACCGAATGGGTAAACGTGTTGTGTATGTGAGGTGTAAATGGACATAACATTCGGCAGTATCATACCGTGAGGTCGTAGGCATGCGGCGGGCGCAGTGCCAGGCGCGGGTGCGCACGCAGGCGGCCCGAGTGTCGCTGCACACGCAGCAGGCCGCGGGCGGCTCCGCGAGCGCGCGCGCTGTACACCACAGTGCCGTTCTCGCCTGCATCAGGGTCCACCGCCAGCACCTACAAATCCACTAACTTCTGAACTTCTTGAACAATAAAATGTAACCACATTTGACAGCTCGTGACTCTTAGCGCCCTATCTCAGTAGGACACCATGATTGCGCAACCAATCGACACGAACAAAATGGTTCGTTTGTTTCACAACTAAGAGACACCAGGTGAGGTATCATCTATATATGTATATCTCTATCCGTGGTATCCTGTCTAGCTATCAAAAATGGGAACGTACCACAGCAGATCGGTTTTCCAAAAACTGACTTTTTTTTCTAATTAATTTTCAACCTTAAACGCGTCTAGTATAAAGCACAAAACCGATTGGGAAAATTTTAAACAGTATGTGGTAACCTGATGTGTTGTTGACGGTACACTGTAGCAGGTATATTATAGTGCAGAAATTATGGAACTTCACTAGTCTAGTGACAAGGTCTATATCGTTTACCGATTTTTGTAAGGCAATGATTTCGACGACCACTTCCTTGTTACGGGAAGCACAAGCCCAACAAACGGTAATGTTGGTCGGTTAGGTCAGGCGCAGCCCGCATCAAGCGGTTTCCCGTAATGTTACGGGATGATCAAATCATATTGTCAATAATTATTATACGAAATATGGGTTCCTTATTTCAAAAAACTTTCGCTGAGAAAAACGACCGTGATTTATGTTCGTACGTGCTCGAATTACTTCTTATTTTTTAATTAAATGGCGTTCGGGATATGTAACGCATTTCGCCAATGTCAAGTGAAAATTTACTATAAAGTAACAGACAATTGTACGGTAGATTCAGTTTAAAAAAGTAGTCTCTGAACACGTGTTTTTACAGCAATTTATAGTAAACGACCCGGTTAACAAAATAATAACATTGTCAGTCACAAGTTCTGTCCAATAGAAGCAAACCAAATAAAACAAGGAACCAAAATAGCATGCGAGTAATTTAAACACGTCAGACAATATTTCTTCCAACCATGTTTTTATAAACGTGCGAGTCTCACCGTGGCGACGTAGGCTCCAGAGTTGTCGTCATCGTCGCTGACGTCCCAAGCGACGCGCGCGCCTGAGCCATCATCTTCGTCATCCGCGTCTCCCTCCCCCTCTCCTTCTCCCTCCCACTCCGTGCTGCTCTCCTCGGCACCGTCATCCTGTCACACGCGGCACACTCTACACTACCACTCGACACACGAAGCTGAACTCTCAGACCACACAGATTTAATAAAGTTAACAAGGTTATGCTTCCGATCCATTTTGATAATTCAACCAATTAATGGACTCTACATGCGTGCACAGACATGAGAGTAGTCTGTTGAGGACAGCATTAGTCGATGTGTGCGGAATTTCTGTCGACAATTTGCCAAACGCACTCGATGTGTCGGGAGCTATGAAAAAGGAGATACACACTCTGCACTCGGGATTCCCGCAAACTATTTGCGGTCTGATCTATGTGCATTGTGTCTCGATAATTTGGGAAACTTTACCTACACGGACTTTTAGTCCATCGCTGTCTGTTTATGTGACTGCGTCAAGATATACAGGATGGCTGGGAAGATACTGGCCTGATGTTTAGTGGTTACCGTCGTCTAAAGACACTTGCAACATTAAGGAAGTGCGTTGCCACACTGGCTACCTTTCCCTTCAACTCAAAACACAGCGAAGTGCTCCATGGCAGAAATAAGAAAGGCCGTGGTACCCACCCAGATGATCCTACATATGGGTCTACCACCTATTAAATTAGCCTGTATATGTATTTTGATAGACAAATAAATATTAGAAGGACTGTCCCTGATCTGCGCAGGCATAAAATCATTCGCTCGCATTAATAACTCGCAAAAATCAGATTAAAATAAAAAGAAATCAAATGGCCGTCATCGCCACAAGCAACACTGAGGCGTTCGGGTAAGGTACCTGAGGCATGTCAGTTGCGTGCGGCGCGGGCACGCGGAAGTCGTAGTAGCGCTGCGTGAAGGCAGGCGCGTGGTCGTTGAGGTCGAGCACGCGCACGAGCACGCGCACGGGCGTGGCTAGTTCCCCGTCCGAGCAGCGCACCTCCAGCGCGTGCGCAGCCGCTGCCTCGCGGTCTAGCGTGCGCCCCGTCGTCACGATCTCGCCTGTGACATGCACACGGTTTAGCTAGGTTCGCTTATACGAGTATGGACAAAGTAATGGCATGGATGCATGGATATTTTCGATTGTGGTATGGACAAAGTAATTAAGCCCAAGTTTAAAAAGCGTTTTAATTTCAATCGCTGTAATTATGTCAATGTGAAATCTGAACTCAATAATGTTAATTGGGATGACCTGCTTTCGTCCGATGATGTTAATAAAAGCCTTGAAGTATTTTACGATAAAATTAATGAAATTATTTCGAAGAATACCCCACTTGCAAGAAATACGACAAACAAATACCCCGTTTGGTACAGCCGGACTTTGATACGCTGTATACGGGAAAAAAATAAATACCATAAGCGTTACAAAAGATTTGCTAACCCTAGAGATTACGACACATTCTCTTTACTACGACGTAGGTGTAAATCTCTGACTTCAGCCTGTCACAAAATATTTCTGAACTCAGTCGAGGAGTCCTTAGACGATGATCCCAAAATGTTCTGGCGATACATAAATGACAGGTTCGTCTATTCCCCACATGATGACTTTCAACAATAAAACTTATTATGATGGTCAGGGTGTCTGCGAACTCTTCTCAGAATACTTTGGATCAGTTTATGACTCACCTTCCAACTCTCAATCTTGTGAGCTAACTAACATGCCTGACAACGTTCCTGACTTGACACTGCATGAGTTAAACATAAGTCGTACAGACATATGCCACAAAATTAAGCAACTTGACGTACGGAAAGGTGCTGGGCCTGACGAGATCCCTCCTAAATTTATAAAGAACTGTTCTGAAGAACTATCCTTCCCGCTGGCTATACTTTTTAATAAATCTTTAGCGACAGGTATTTTCCCCTTGCGTTGGAAAATCGCTCACATTATCCCTGTATTCAAATCTGGGGACAAAACATGTTGCACTAACTACCGACCAATCAGTATTTTATCTTATAGCTAAGCTGTTTGAATCTTTGACATATTATAATCCTCAAGGGTCGCATCTTGGTCCGCTCTTCTTTGTAATGTTTAAAAACGATCTGATCTGTCGTCTATCCTGTCCCTCTCTTCTGTATGCTGATAATCTCAAGGTTTTTGTTGATGTTGGGGATGAAGGGCGGCGCTTGTTACTTCAACGTGATCTAGATACTATCTCTAACCGGTGCTCATCCAATAAGATGTGTCTTAATGTAGATAAGTGCAATGTTATTTCTTTCACGAGAAAGAAGAATAAATTAAATAATGATTATTTTGTACTGAATCAGAAACTTAAGAGAAAGGAAATAATAAAGGACTTGGGAGTGCTTTTTGACGAGCAACTAACATTCCGCCCCCATTACTCTCACATCACAAAGAGAGCTAATAAACTATTAGGATTTATAATCAGATCCACAAAGGAATTTAAAAAACATAACAGCGTTTTGTGTCTTTTCTTTAGTTTGGTGAGGAGTGTCCTTGAATATTGTTGTCCAATTTGGTCCCCATACTATGACGTTCATACAAATTCCATAGAAAGAGTGCAGAGACGCTGCTTAAAATACGTCTCCCGTAAATATAACCTTGGTAGGTCACTCAACAGCTACAAGGACAGGGTCTTTTAGAATTTGGTATGATTCAACTGCATATGCGTCGTAAGAGATATGATCTCCTCTGTCTACACAAAATTATCCATTCAACCATTGATTCATCAAGCTTGATTTCCGCAATCGATATAAATACCAGGCATAAATCGCGTTACTCAAATACTTTCAACTGTATACAAAAATAATACGTCCTTTTACAACCCTATTGTGAGAATGTGTCGCACTTACAATGAAATGCAACGTGTTTATAAGCAAATAGACATATTTAATAACAGTTTTTCTAAGTTCAAAAGAACAATATCGGATATACTCAAACCCTAAGCATCCTCAACTATATTTTTTTTAACAAAATTTTTTTTAACTATATTTTTTTTACTCTATTTTTGCACTTGTTTTTTTTTTATTTTTAGTTTAGATATATACATATAGGTTACCAGTAGTTAAGTTAAATTAATGTGCATGTTGTGTACACTCAATCTGGATTATTGTCTTGTATAATTTTTTAGTCCATATTTCTGAGCTTATGTAATGACCATAATCTGTCAGTGTACCTATCTCAAATAAATAAAATACGAGTAGTGAACGCATATAAAACTTATTTCTGATGCTTTGAAATGGTCACACGAAAAAGTCCGCCAAAGTAGACGGGGCTTCAAAAGTACGCCAAAACTCGGTTTAGTTTGGTTGTTTGGCTAAAACTGCATCATTGGATTTTTGAAAAATCAATAATCCTAGCCAGGAATCGAACGCAATGATTTGAAAAAAAAGCACATTCTGTATTATTACACCATTCGATAGTGTTGTTAATAAGGATCGATATTTAGGAAATAATGATATACGGGAAACTAATGGAAAATGGTAAATTTTAATAAAATATTCCTTGTTCCACCTTGGTTGAAGCGATGATCAACGCGATGGTCATTATTTCATTCAGTTTTTGTTTTCATCAAAATCGGGCTCGCGACTCCTTTGAGCATTTTTCGATATTCCTTTTAGTTTAGGCCCACTTGAAAAATTCACCTCGTATATGTATACAAAAATATACCTTTTTAGTTGAACGCGGTACTTACCCGTATGTTCGTCGATAGAGAAAAGGCCGTCAGGGTTGCCGGCGACGATGGAGTACGAGACGTTCGTAGGTGATGGCGAAAGGTCGGCGTCGACGGCCGTGACGCGCGCGACGAACGTACGCGGCGAGGCCAACTCCGGCACAGCGGCTGCATACGACGCCTGTTCCGGCCACGGTGCCATGTCGTTCACGTCCTCAACCTCGATGTAAACCTGCGCGATAGCTGCGTTAGAGCTGGTGACTTTTATTACCATTACCTACTTAAGGCTGACAGCGATTTGAAATGTTTGAATCCATCCATATAGTGTAGTGTATGACGCGCCTTTCCTTACTAGGCTAAGCTTTAATTTGAATTAGATGTCAGTCCAACAACAACACTCATCGTTTCAATTACACACTTCCGTGTGCCAGTGCCCAATCCCACATTGCAATGCGACGTGCTAGACGATTTTAGGTAACAGGAGTAGGTAAGGTATGTACACTTTATTAAAGAAAAACTTCGTGTGCGGATATTTTAAATAATTTATAAAAAAAACATTAATAATTATTGAAGATAAAACTTAGAATTTAGGCACTTGTTAAGAAAAAATTAAGTATTTGTTCTAGCTTTATTGAAATTTCGACTCACATGGGGATGAAATACGATATGAAAGTTCGCATGAAGTCCAAACAACTCTGTCTATGTTTAGTATATTGGTTGGAAACATGTTTAGGATTAATAAAAAAAACTAAGTACCCAAAAAAATTTAAAATGTTGCCGAATGTGACCATTCCACGCGGACGATGTTGCAGGCAAAAGTTAGTAGATACCTAATAAAATTACTTTGATTTACTCTTTAACTATCCAACTAGTAACTAGGGAGGTAAAGTTGTGTGTGTATTTTCAAAATAAATATGCCTGTTGGATATCCGACCTGCACGCAGGTGTGTCGCGGCACGAGCGCGTGGTCCTGCGCGCACGCCGTGAGCCAGTAATGCGTCGTCGTCTCGCGGTCCAGCGGTGACAGCGTGCGGATCATGCCTGCGTACAACATGAATATAATAATAATAGTAATAAGCAAAATGATGTTTTTCTTAAATCTACGTATATTCATTTCATATTGTTATTGGAACCCCACTCTGGGTATGGGCAGGATATCCAGCTTGATACACGGATAAAAGATGGGCAGCAGAATTAAAATGGGAAGGACCAATGGACAAAAGAAGGAGAGGCCGTCCCAGTATCAGATGGATTGATGAAATAAGAGCAAAGTCAGTAAAATAATGGAAAAGCAAAGCTAAGAATAGGGAAGCATGGATTAAGCTGGAGGAAGCCTTGAGTATGTCACAGTTAAAACCTGTTTTTAGTTAAAACGCGCTTTCTCTAGTTAAAAATAGTTTTTATTGTAACAGATATAAATCATCTTTATTTAGTATATTGATGCAAAATCGCAGAAATAAATGATTATTTTACGAAAACTAATGACATCCTATGCACAATGTGTACTAAATAGAGAAATCATCGAGCTACAAATATAAAAACTGAGACAAAGTGAATGTCAGATATGATGCGATGGCTACTCTATTTGGCGACCTTCAGACGCCAAAGGTAGCCGTGGCAAAAACTCCATTGATGTTACCATGGCGTCCCGAGCTCTTAGAGTGGAAATCTTTGAATAACGTAAAATAACGAAAATCTTTCGACACCGTTTTTTAAAAATGTTTAGAGAGGTACCCTGGTCGTCGATGGAGAAGTGAGCCAGGCCGTCGCCGGCCAGAAGGTAGTAGGCCAGCCGCGCGTCACGGCCGGGCGGGTCTAGGTCCCGCGCAGTGGCGGCCAGTGCGGGCGCGCCCGGCGGCTCGTCCTCGCGCACGGCGCCCGCCAGCGCCAGCCGGTCCGCGAACTGCGGCGCGTGCGCGTTCTCGTCCACGTCCAACACCTCCACGACGAGCGACGCCTCCGCCCACAGCGCGGGCCGCCCGCCGTCCGTCGCGCGCACCGTCACGCCGTACACCTGTTAGTTGTAATTGTGCTTAAAAGCTACAAATTAATAACAAACTTTTTATTGCACCGTGTTATAGAATGACACCGCAATGGCTTTGTGATTGGTTCGTTTCTTATCCGAGAGTCGAGAGATCTCATAGTAATATTTGTGAATACGGGTGTGAGTCTCTCTGTACTCTGAGCGTCGTACGTAGGTATATTTGTGCGTGTAAAGAAAAGTGATAAACGATTCTCAAGACATGATTGCTTTCTGAGTGTCATTCTCTAATACGAGCCTTAATGCTTTAAAAAGAAGAAAATAAACTTTAATCTCCTATTCACAAAACGTGGACGTAAGATAGTCGTGGCTTAAAACTGATGTCTCTATCTAACTCTGTTTTTCATTCAGCAATTATAAGTGACAGCAACAATTTTAAGCCATGGCAAACTTTAGTCCATGTTTTATAATAAAAGATAACTAATCAGACATCATCAAAATTTCATCATAATCGCTTGGGGATAACTGCTTAAAAATTAAATTTCAAGATTTGACCCAAACATTATATACATAAATAAACACATTACAAGTTAAACAAAAGCTTTTAAAAGAGAGAAAAATATGAACAATAAAGTTACCTGTCTCTCTTCGTAGTCCAGGCGCTTGGCGGTCCGGAGCGTGCCCGAGGTGCCATCGACGGCGAAAACTACATCGTCGGCGGGCTGGTCGGGCAGCGAGTAGGTGAGCGTGCCGCCGTCGCCGAGGTCAGGGTCGAAGGCTTCCAGCACGGCTACCACAGTGCCGACGGGCACGTCTTCTCGAACGCGCGCTCCGTAGGCAGCGAGGCCGAATCGTGGCGCGTTGTCGTTGACGTCATCCACGGCCACACGCACTCGAGCTTCGGCACTGCGACCGCCACCATCCGTGGCACGCACGGCTAGCTCGTAAAGCGCACGCCTTTCCCGGTCCAGCGCTGCACAAACGCGCACGATGCCAGTGTCACGCTCCACGCAAAACTCGGGCACAGAGTCGTCTGCGCCAGTCAGGCTGTAGGTGACTCGCCCGAACTCGCCGGCGTCGCGGTCGGTGGCATTCGCGTGGAATATAGCTGTACCATTCAGCGCGTTTTCAGTCACGCGGAAACTCGCGAGTGTCTTCTCGAAGCGCGGCGCATTGTCATTCACGTCGAGCACGGTCACTGGAAGCAGGCGGGACGCCGACCGCTGCGGCGAGCCGAGGTCATATACGGTCACGTTCAGATAGTATTCGCTTTCGCGCTCGCGGTCCAGGTAACCGATCACTTGCAGCTCCCCCGTGTCCGGGTCGATCCTGAACGCGGAGTCAGTGTCGCCGCCAGAGATGCCGTATACTAGCAGCCCGTTGTAGCCGAGGTCGCGGTCCCGCGCGCGCAGTTTCACGAGTGACGTGCCGAGCGCGACGGACTCATTGACCTTCACTTCAACCGGGAAGTCGACGAAGTCAGGTGCGTGTAGATTTTCGCCGTAGCGGGAAGGCGCCAGTGGGAAGTCATCGGCGACGTCAAGCGGGGCGTTGCTACGCTCGGCTGCAGCTAGTAGGTCGGTGAGGCGTCGAGCGGCGCCGGCAGCGCGGCAGTCCAGTGCAGCGGGCGCACCGCCAGCCACCACGTGCAGCGTCAGAGCCGCCGCGTCCGCGAAGTGTGCGCCGTCAGTTGCCGTCACGTTGAGCACCAAGCTGTCAGCGCGCACCTCACCCAGATCACAACTCAGGCTCAGTACACCAGTGCTCGAGTCCAGCGCGAAGCAGTTATCCTCGTTGCCACTCACGATCCTGTACGAGACGACATCGCCGTCGTCGAAGTCGATCGCAGAGAGAGTCACGATCTCGTATCCGGCAGGCAGCCGCCGTGGCAGGTAGCCGACGCAGTCGACGCGCTCGAACTGGGGCCGGTTGTCGTTGACGTCCTTCACTCGCACTGTCAGGCGCATCTCGGCTTGCCGCCGGTAAGGAAGACCCCAGTCACTAGCTCGTATTCGCAGGACGTACTCTCTCCGCATACTCTCGTAGTCAAGAACGCGAGTCGTCCGCACGGCGCCGGAGAAGTGGTCGACTTCAAAGGGTACCGGTTGCAAGTTGGCGATGCTGTATGATATGTACGCGTTCTCACCGGAGTCCGCATCGCGCGCGACCACTCTTGCGACAACAGCCCCGGCTGCGCCGTTCTCAGGAATCTCTACCACCATCTCCTCCTGCTCGAATACGGGGTTGTTGTCGTTAGAATCTAGGACGGTTATTTTAACTTTCGCCGAGGACTGTTTTCTCGTGCCCGCGTCGCCCTGGTCTATGGCGGACACAGTTAGCGTGTAAAGTGACTTCTCCTCGGCGTCTAACACCATTGCGGTGTACAGAACTCCCGTGTCCGGATTTACCATGAACTCGCCGCCCTCGTTGCCTCCGACGATCTCTATGTAGACCCGAGCGTTGGCTCCCTCGTCGAGGTCGGTGACCTTTAATCGTATGACGGGTGTGTTCGGTGGCGCCGTCTCTGGTAGGCTCGCCTCGTACACCTCGCGGCTGAACACGGGCGCGTTGTCGTTGACGTCGACCAGCGTCACCGGCAGCGTGAGGTAGGAAGCCCGCGGCGGCCGGCCCGCATCGGAAGCTCGCAGTGTCAAGTTGTAGCCGCGGGGCGCTGTTTCGCGGTCCAGAAGCGCGTGCACAAGCAGCTCGTACTCTCCAAGTCGGCCCGTCTCCCGCACGCGAAAATGTCCGTCCGGGTCGCCATCCACGATGTCGAGGCTGGCGATGCGGCCGTGCTCACCTTCGTCACGGTCGGTCACTTCGATGACGGCGTATATCTCACCCGTAGTGTTCTCAGGCAGCACGGGAATAGTGCGCGCCCGGAGCTCGGGTGCATGCAAGTTAACACGTTGCACGCGCACGCGCAGCTCAGCGCGTGCGGCGGGCGCTTCGTCACCGCGAGCCAGCAGCGAGGCACGGTCTCGCGCGAGCACCGTGAGTGTGTGCAATGCACCATCCGCGGCGGCCAGCGGGCGCGTGATGCTTACAACCCCGGACGTCGGGTGTACGGCGAATCGGTCTGTAGGCTCGGCAAGGCTGTAGTAGATCTCGCCGTTGATACCAAGATCGGCGTCCTCAGCAGTGACGCGCGCGATACTCGAGTGCGGCGGCGCGTCCTCCGGCACGAGCGCCTCGTATTCGGTCGGGTAGAACAGTGGGCTGAGATCATTCTCGTCTTCGATGGTGATCGCAAGTACGGTATCCGCGTCGAGCGTGCGTCCAGGCAACAGAAGTGTGCCGCGTACGTCGAGCCGGTAGTGATCGCGGCGCTCGCGATTGAGCACGTCGGCGTGGTTGGTACGAGTGCGTACGGTGAGGAAGCAGAGATCGCCGACGATGCGTTCTTCCGCGCGGAAGAACTTGTCCTTGTCGCCGTGACGGATGCGGTATCGGCAGCGAGCGCCGGGCGGCAGGCGTAGGGCGGGCGGCGCGGCGCCGGGCGGCGGCAGCGCCAAGGTCCGCGGCGCGCTGTTCTCCGGGATGCTCAGGTTGTAGAGCGCGTGGTCGAAGGCGGGCGGGCCGGGCCCGGCGCGCGCGCCCCACGCCACGGCCGCCAGCACGAGCCATGCGCGCGCCGCCTGCATGCTGTTCGCGCCTTACTGCACACAGAGAGGTACACGCCTTCGTTATTTGATAACTAGTTTTAAAATTGTAGCATTACTAATTACTTGTACTTTGAAATATTTTTTTATACCCATATTTCATAATTATAAACACTTTTATTTAAAATAACTAAATTATAGGAAGAAAAAGTCAAGTCGATAATGTCATGTTTAATTGACATTAAAAGGGAAATTAAATTGTAAACGTAAAAATAAAATTATTCCATAAGGGAAATTAACTTAACTACCAACCCAATTATACAAAGAATTATTTTCGGCTTTAGACAAAAGATTTCATTGAAATGCTCAATTTATTAAGTAATTAGGTACACGACAAACAAACACGCATCCCATTCTAAGCAGTCATCGAAACCTTCAGTACACTTTGAACCCTCACAACATCAAAGTGTCACTTGCACTATCTCAATCTTAAACTTCATCCATTACCTTGTGGAGTCTGAAAGCCTTGCTCACCGATGGAACGTCGTTGTTTCCATCGGTGAGCAAGTATTGTTATTTAAGGCCTATTCAGACTACCGCGATATTCTCTATCGCTGGGGGTAGCGAGCATCGCTGCGGTATGCGGTATTCTCACTGTTCAAAGCTAAGCGAATTTCGCTACCTCGATGAGTAGAGAAACATTTCGCTTGGACAAGCGAAATTTGAGTAATGACTAGACAGCAGTCACTGTCGTACCGTCCGTGAGTGAGCATCAGGTATAGTGTGTGACCAGTGAAATAAAATATTAATGTCATAATGCATAGCAATTAACGATTGGATACTGGCAAAACCACCAGTCTGCAGTACCCCTAGTATGAGTTTGTTAGTTTTCGAGCTCGATCAAACGTATCGTCTCTTTGCATTCATTGCCCACTAGCGCCTCTAGCGTAAACTATCAGAAACAGTGTGCAATGTATGAAAGGAGACGATACGTTTGATTGAGTTTGAAAACTATTAAAACTCCGCAGATGAAGCGAAGCGATAACGTCTCCAGGCGATAATGGTGCGGTTTCTGCTTTTACGCTAGCTGCGAAATTTCATACAAATTCACGGCCGAATATCGCTTGATATTTTTCGCTACTTACGGTGGTAGCGATTTTTACGTATATCTAAATGGGCTTTTAATATTTCCCTACGACGGGTGCTTCAATCTCTTTTTATAAATATTTAAGTCTAAGTTTACAATGGATGTGCCAGAACCACGGAGTTGGTTATATAGTCTTTGGCCAGAACTCACCTCATGTATGCGTGTCCGCGGGCAGTCGCCTCGCGGCGCTCGTGTCGCTACCGGCGCAAGCTCATGGCACCTCCTGCGAACAATAAAAAAATTAAAGTAACTAAATAGAATAAATTACTTATTAAAAAAAACTATTTTGTATAGGCACACTCGTCTAACGTTGGGTCTTAACGATTCCCTAAAATATGATTAAACGAAGCGATGGCTTTAGGTATTCTTGCGTAATGGCAGTGGACAGATCAACAGGGCCAACCATTGTCACAATTCTTATTTAATTTTTAATTTATTTTTGAAAATATGCATTTGTCAAGCATTTGTCGAGAAGCGTCGGTGGCGTAGAAGCGTCGGTGGCGTAGTGCGTAAGAGCGTCGTCTCCCACCCGGGAGGCACTGGTTCGATCCCCGCCACGTACCGATGTATTTTGAAATTTTGAGTTCATATGTACGTTTAATCGACGCTTTTACGGTGAAGGAAAACATCGTGAGGAAACCAGCACACACTTATGAAGAAATTCTTAGGTTGTGTGTGAAGTCGACCAACCCGCACTTGGCCAGCGTGGTTGACTAAGGCCTAATCGCCCCTAATGTGGGGTAGGCTCCGAGCCCCTCGGTGGGAACATTATAATTGAGCTGTTGATGTCTGTGATATGTGAAGCATTTGTAGTAATTTTGCCAATGATCTTTTGTTTATATAAATATTGAAATTTGGCATATTTTTATTTTTAACCGACTTCAAACAAAAAAAGGAGGAGGTTCTCTATTCGACTGTATGTTTTTTTTTTTTTTTTTTTTTTTTTTTGTATGTATGTTCCGCGATTACTCCGTCAATAATGAATCGATTTTGATGATTCTTTTTTCGTTAGGAAGGTCATACTCCAAAGGTGGTCCCGTATAAATTATACCGAAATTGGTTCAGTACTTTTTTGTTGAAATGATAATTTCATTGGGAATGAAACAATGATATCGTCCACGAACACAAAAATGATGACAATTTTTTTTTTGAACTTGCTAATACCTAATATGCAATATTGAAATTTTGGTTAGTAGGTCCAATAGTCAACACATAAACTATGACAAATTAATTTATGAACTTAAGTAAAATAACTAGTTTCTCTTCAAGTTTCATAGTTCATTAACTTACCATTAAAACTATACCATTCATTCTGAATGAATGGTAGGCATTTCTAATGAGCTATAGGTCTGAGACGTGATATAATTTGTTAACCGACTTAAAAAAAAGAGGAAGTTCTCTATCCGACTGTTTTTTTGTGTTTGTTACCTGATACTCCGTCAATTATGAGTATTACGACTCGATTTTAGTGATTCTTTTTTATTTAGGTATGTCAAGATCAGAGATGGCCCGTATAAATTGTATCGATATAAATTCGACCCTTTATGAACAAATCATTAATAACCAAAAAAAATTTTGTTTACGTTTCCGTTAAGTTTTAATGAGCGTCTATCCATTTATACAGTAGGCCTAGCCATTTTCAATAAAATATACTTAACTAGCGACCCGCCCCGGCTTCGCACGGGTGCAATGCTTATGTGAATATGCATGTATTATACATATAAACCTTCCTTAAGAATCACTCTATCTATTAAAAAAAACGCATCAAAATCTGTTGCGTAGTTTTAAAGATCTAAGCATACATAGGGACAGACAGACGGCGGATAGCGACTTTGTTTTATACTATGTAGTGATTTCCACTAAAAATAATAAAATAAAATATTTTTAGCAAAAAAATAGGAAAACCGACTTCAATGCGTACAAATTTAAACTAAAAAGTAAGAAATAAATAATATTTTTATGAAGTAGTTGAAAAGAGCGTCATAGAAAACCAAGGAAAGTATTGATTGATACACATTTATAATTCTTTATTTATAATTCATACTCCGATATATTTGGAGTCGGTGCCAGCCTAAGCAAAATAAACTTACCTAATAGATACGAACTTGATTAATCCATTAACTATACATAATAATGAATGCGTAATAAAGATGAGAAATAATCCGCCGCTCCGTGAAGTTCGAAAATTGCAAACACTATCCTCCTTGGCTAGCTGGCACCGGCTCCAAATATATCGGAGTATGAATTATAAATAAAGAATTATAAATGTGTATCAATCAATACTTTCCTTGGTTTTCTATGACGCTCTTTTCAACTACTTCATAAAAATATTATTTATTTCTTACTTTTTAGTTTAAATTTGTACGCATTGAAGTCGGTTTTCCTATTTTTTTGCTAAAAATATTTTATATTTTGTCTTATCGATTATCCTAACGTTCATTAAATGGAAATAAATAAAATTGAACTGTGGATAGATACAACCTAAAATTGAATATTGTATAATTGAATTGAAATAACTTATACATCAATTCGACATAATTTTCCACTTTCGTTTATCGTATGGCACATACGGCATTTCGTAATTCTAAGGCTTAGGATACACCTACATAAAGGCGGCTGTTAGTTAAATATTAACATAGATATTGATTAAGATAGTACAGGAACTGAGGAGGTTACGATTAGGTCGCTGAGATAAGCGACAATATAGACACAATAGTAACCACCCTAGTTCGGCGGTCCGGACAGTTTTCGTACCAAGATTTGAAATAATTTTATTTGTTCGATACGTTCTATTGCTCAATGTGGCCATAGGATGCAAAGCGACTACACCTAATTTATCGGTACCTAAAAACGATAGCCTGACATTGCCGTTCTGCCATAAAGCTAACACCCGCCCCGCACAGAACCATCATTTGGTGTCGATCGTGCAAGGCGAAATGTGCAAGGTTTTTGCGCATTTTGCTAAAAAAGTCTAGATTTTGATCGAACCTCTTTAGAATTCAATGTTTTTATTACGCGTCTATATTATTTATCTATTTGGCTTTGTTTGTGTAATATGTTCCGACGTAGATTAAATAATATGAGCTAAGTTAATTTTTGAATCAAAATAGTGGAAAAGGGCAAAGCGTTCAGGGCAAATTGGCCAAGAGATCGCTACGGCAAATGTTTTGAATTTTAGTTTTTTAGAAGATATTAATTTTGATTATTGGAAGTTTGAAAATTTTGTTGCAACCTAGAAAAGTTTTTTATGTTACTTTATGTAGAGTAGAAGAACTTTTGGTAGGTACTTAGGTAGATAAAAAATAACATTGTGGCGTATGACATTAATTTTAAGACTGAAATTATTGTTTCATTTGAATCTTTATTGTTAACTATTTATTTTATCATGAATAAACAAATAGGTATGTCTACTTGTAAAATTGTTGCATGACTAAGGGCAAACCTTACCACCATGGCCACTTTTTGTTTCTACTATGCTTTAAGTGCCCACTCGGGCAAAGCGATTTATTGGCAAGTTTTCGTAATTTACAAATTATAAGAAGTCATTTAAAATATTGGAAAATGCGTTTACATTTTATTAAATTCAGTAAAAAATGCAGCCTCACATCGCAACACGTGTTATTATAACGAGAACCCGAATATTTTTTATCAATTTAATTTTTATATATCTTTTTTGTTATCAGTTTTTTTATTCCAGTAATATATGTACCTACACGGTTCTGAGATTATTATTACTATGCGGTATCCGCCTGTAATTATTTGTATATTTTAATTTTAATTGGCTCATTGTATTTGTAATGAATGATAAAAATGTTGGAGGATCAATAAACAAAAAAAAAATAGTTATTTTTAAGTCTTCTATGTAGGTGACCGGCTAGCAACCTGCCACCATTTTAAGGTATTGAATGACCCGTCCTGCTGCTGCTTTATATGTTATACCAAAAGCTCTGGTCAACTTTTGTGATACAGTGTATGGACATGTATTTATTTTATCTTAGGAAGACAAATAGCTCATAAACTAAAAAGACATGTGAATAACAACTGGGGACAATTAGAGGTCCCCACTGGTAAAACTAGGATAACTTGTGTCACATTTTACACTTAATGTATGAAGACATGAATCTTAAGATTATGATAAACTGATTATGATCTGATAGCCAGTGAATTTCGTCTGTCTTTAGTCTTGTTGCTGGGACACAAGGTCTCTCCTTGTCATCGAAGGAGGCTTAGGCAGTAGTCCACCACGCTTGCCCAATACGGATTGGTGGACGGAGTATAAGGTGATCAATACCTCTTTGCTGATCCATTAGTCGCCTTCTACGACACTCATTGGAGGATATGGGGTCATGCTATTCTACTCAGCCGGCATCACAGTCATGGCTACTGAATTATGGTTTGACTCTGCAAAATTCGCTGTGCGGCGCTTCGCAAATGTACGCCGGCCCTAAGTGTAAGTAATAATAACAATGGCTAAGTATTTCATCACGCGCATTTTTTACTACTTTCATAAGTCTTGTACCCAGATTATTTAGCTTTATAAGTAGGTAATATACAAAACTTAATATTGTTTTCATGAGCTTACTTCATTCGCAAAAAGCTGACAGCGACTTTCAAAGCTAAGGTTACTGGGAGTGTTACGGACGGCGCACTTTATTATTTATACTGGGGCTCTCGCCCGGCCGGCTCCATGTGACGTGTCATGCAAAAAATTGCTATGTTTACATTTCATTACGAATGTTCGAGCCACAAGCTGAACATTGGATTCTGCGGCTGCGTGGTCAGCAGCGAGGCAACAAACAACTTCTTTTCTTATTTCATTTTATCTTTGTCTTGAGCGACTGGTTTACTAGTCTCCTGAGATCTCAGCCTATATATTTTCATTTTGTTACACCGGTGCCTATTCAGAAGGTCGATGATCTCATGATCTTTCGGTAGTATTCTAATATAACTACTTAAAAAATATTTTATGTACCTAATGGTGAATATGATGGGCGGAACGTAATTTTTGTTTCATGCAATATTTTTATTTATAATAAGTAGAATAGAATAAGCATTACATACCAAACTTAACCAAATTGTATCAAAAACAGTTTTAGCACAGTAGGTATATCAAGAACAGTAATAAGTCTTCATACAAACTGGCCGCTATCCATTAGAATGTGTGCGTGCGTAGGTACTCAGCGCCGTGTACGCACGCACTGTGACGCACACATGACATAAAAATATGGGGACATAAGGTGGTCTCGCCGTCTCGGTGTGATCGCGCGTTTTTATGTCATTGCACATTCGCTCGCCGCTCGTTCCCGCCCGGCACATTTACGATAGCCCTAGCGTCAACGCAGAGTAGGCTAATAACTCGCCGATAGCCCGCAGATGAACTACTGTTCTTGATATACTGTGGTATTAGCCCGCCATGATACTGGTTTTGTGCGGAAGCCTTTTTACTTTTTTTGTGAGTAAGCTCGTTTTTTTTTGTAAAAGTAGCTTACCTACCAATGAATATCAATTTAAGGAAAATATTAATGAAATGGAGTCCAGATGCAAAGATATCTAGTGTCAGATAATACAGTAGCGGCACTAGCCACCATAAGTAGAGCCGTCATTTCTATCCCCTCAAATCCATTAGCATGAAGCATTTTTAGTGCTTCAATTGTGCTTACAATACCTACCAAATGTATTCTAGATTTATTTAAATTCTAAACAAAAGAGTCGCGCGGTTTGTATGCGCGGGTGGCCCAAAGTTCATTTGAAATATCCTCGGTGCTTCGCATCGCACGTTAAGCCGTTTATCATAGCCGTTATCAGACGACAGCCGTAAAAATGCTTAAAGTTAGAACACAGTATAAATTATTATTTATTCTGGGCGGTTTGTATAACTTTGACTACAGGAATTTAGAGTACTTATACGATAGGTATATCAAGTATTAAAATTAAATTTGAACAAGCAAAAAGTTTAAAAAATTGTCACCCGTCTACGGAAAATTAGCTTATTTACTTTATACATTTTACAGTAAATCACAAAAATCTAAATTCATCAAAATCTAATTTGAACAGTACCAAAAGGCGACCCTCACAGAAAAAATCAAAATGAAGAATTAAATAAAGACGAATAAAATAAATCACAATATTCCTTCGAAATATATTGTGTTATTGCACTGCAAATATCGATACATGTTTAGATTTATGTTATTGCAACACTAGTAATAGTGCGATTGACAGTTTGACGTTCGTGAAAAAACACGAACCTAGGTATTTTGGAGACGGAGGGCGCATATTACCAGTGAAATGGGTATGTGATACATGTTTTTAGCATGATAAAATCATTCCCAAATATCATAAGCATCGTATAAGAATTAGGGGTATAAACGTTTTTTCAATTTGTTTTATTTTGTATGAAGACCGTGCTCGATATGTCCTCTGTTCGATAATCGTACGTTACTCCTTGTCACCCCCGTAACCGATATTCTTTGATCATAACTAAGAGCTTTCTCAATCAATTTACATTTCAAACAAAACAAAATATAAACCAAACTCAGATCATCCGTTTGGGAGGCAGACATACAAATACATACGTCAAACTTACAACACCCCTCTTTTTTGCGTCGGGGTATAAAAATAGAATCAGTGTATACAAGTAGGAGACGCCCAAGTAAATAAATATTCTCTGGCGTTAAATTGAATTACTGTTTTAACGACTTATTCTTTGGCAAACTAAATAGATGGGAGTTTTCTTTTCCTCTAACCTCAGACCAAATTTTTTTTTTAAGACGCCGCGCTGGCGCTGTCAGTGCACTGAGATCGGTTTTAACTATTTCTTTTGTAGTGCATGAGCCAGTTTTTTAGTCAGCCGAATGCAAGGCGTAGTTTCTTATAACATGTGTGTTGTACGTATGTACAAGGGCTGTGGGCGCGGCGCATTTTGTTTTACCGGCCTAAGTATTTTCTATGCTTTTTTATTTCGTCGTAGCCTATAATACAAATAAAATAATTTTACACATCGAACCAGGAATGAAACTTCACTCATCATAATAAAATTTACACAAAACGAGACGAAAAAAGACAAAAAACCCATTAGAAAACGCATGGACTAAATGTAGTGCCGCCGCAGCGTAATAGATGGCGCTAGTAGTGTCATAACAAGAAAGCTGCCGCGCCGCATTTTGTTGCCTCGGAAATGGTTGTTATTGTATACGTGACACAAACCACACAAACTATTAAAGAATTTTTGGATACTGCTTGAATTTAGTGACGACGTGTCCTGTCACGGTCGCCAATTGTTGGTGGTTCGTCGTTGCGAAAGAGTGCCCTTGCACAATTAATACAAAGACAACTTAAAAGATATATAGAAATTTATTAGAAAGGAAGTTTACAAAATTAAAGTTATTATGCCATCGAAAAGATATTAATTGACAACGTCACTTATTTAAATTTAAAAAACACAATGATTATAAAACCTAAAAGAAGGTTCGCAACAACTTTATTTAACTGTTCTTCTATGGTATGAAAGCTTTTCTGGCGTATTACTGAAACAAACACTGCATAGCTCTGTGCCAGTTGTATTGTGACGACTCCCTGGGATCGTGCTAGGGCGTAACTCTCAATCCTTACTATATAATATTATAAATGCGAAAGTAACTCTGTCTGTCTGTCTGTCTGTCTGTCTATCTGTCTGTCTGTCTGTCTGTTAAGCTTTCACGTCTAAACCACTGAAAGGATTTTGATGAAAATTGGTACAACTATAGATTAGATCTCGGGGAAGGACATAGGCTACTTTTTATCGCGAAAAAAAGGTTGTATGGGTTGAAATACAGGATGAAAGTTTGTATGGAAGTTCGTCATTTTTGAAGATAGAACCATGAAACTTTGAATTTAGGCACTTAATAAGACAGAAAGAAATATTTGTTCTAAGATTTTTGAAATTTTGACCTGTATGGGGGTGAAATAGTGGATGAAAGTTTGTATGGGACTTCGTCATTGTTAAAGATAAAACCATGATACTTTGAAATTAGGGACTTAATAAGAAAGAAAGAAATATTTGTTCTAAGATTTTTGAAATTTTGACCTGTATGGGGGTGAAATAGTGGATGAAAGTTTGTATGGGACTTCGTCATTGTTAAAGATAAAACCATGATACTTTGAAATTAGGGACTTAATAAGAAAGAAAGAAATATTTCTTCTAGCGTTTTTGAAATATTGACCCACGTGGGGATGAAATAGGGGATGAAAGGTCGTAAGAACCCCCAGTACAAAAATACATCCAAGATGGCGGACGCGACTTTTATACATCCAAGATGGCGGACGCGACTTTTTAACATATTGTCAATATGGGTATCGTTTTCATGGTTTTTGGGGGTCCGCATTACGAATAAAACATCTATATCGAGATCCAAGATGGCGGACGTGACATTTTGAGAAAATGTCAATACGGGTATCATTTTCGTGGTTATCGGGGGTCCCGATTCCGAATACAGCATCTATTTTGAGATCCAAGATAGCGGACGTGACTTTTTAACATAATGTCAATATGGGTATCATTTTCGTGGTTTTCGGGGGTTCCGATTCCGAATACGACATCTATTTCGAGATCCAAGATGGCGGTTGGGACTTCTTAATATAAAATCGATATGGGTATCATTTTCTTGGTTTTTGGAGGTCCCGATTACTAATACACCATCCATTTTGAGATCCAAGATGGCGGACGCGACTTTTTAACATAATGTCAATATGGGTATCATTTTCGTGGTTTTTGGGGGTCCGGATTACGAATAAAACATCTTTTTCTAGATCCAAGATGGCGGACGCGACTTTTTGACAAAATGTCAATATGGATATCGTTTTTGTGGTTTTTGGGGGTCCTTATTCCGAATACACTATCCATTTTGAGATCCAAGATGGCGGACGTGACTTTTAACATAACGTCGATATGGGTATCATTTTCTTGGTTCTTGGAGGTCCCGATTACTAATACACCATCCATTTTGAGATCCAAGATGGCGGACGCGACTTTTTAATATAATGTCAATATGGGTATCGTTTTCGTGGTTTTTGGGGGTCCGGATTACGAATAAAACATCTTTTTCTAGATCCAAGATGGCGGACGCGACTTTTTGACAAAATGTCAATATGGATATCGTTTTCGTGGTTTTGGGGGTCCTTATTCCGAATACACTATCCATTTTGAGATCCAAGATGGCGGACGTGACTTTTTAACATAACGTCGATATGGGTATCATTTTCGTGGGTTTCTGGGGTCCCGATTCCGAATACGACATCTATTTCGAGATCCAAGATGGCGGTTGGGACTTCTTAATATAAAATCGATATGGGTATCATTTTCGTGGTTTTCGGAGGTCCCGATTACTAATACACGATCCATTTTCAGATCCAAGATGGCGGACGCGACTTTTTACAAAATATCAATATGGGTATCGTTTTCGTGGTTTTTGGGGGGTTCTGACTCCGAATAAAACATCGACTTTGAGATCCAAGATGGCGTGACTTGACTATTTAACTTAATAGGAATATGGGTATAATTTTCGAGGTTTTCGGGGGTCCTGATTCCAAATACATCATCTATGTCGAGATCCAAGATGGCATATGCGACTTCTTAACATAAAATCGAAATGGGTATCATTTTCATAGTTTTCGGGAGTCGATTCCAAATACATCATCAATTTCTAGATCCAAGATTGCGGACGCTACTTTTTAACTTATTATTAAAAAGGATATTATTTTCGTGGTTTACAGGGTACGGATTATCCATTTTGAGATCCAAGATGGCGGACGCGACTTTTTAACTTAATGACTTTCACGCCCATACCTGAACCGATTTTGATGTTTGGTACAAAAATAGACTAAACGTCGAAATGGAATAAAAGCTTTTGTAAAAGAGGGAATGAAGGGCTTGAAATATGAGATGAAATTTTTTATGAGATTCCTCATTACCAAAGATAAAACCATGAAATTTTTAATAGCACGGGATAAGAAATAAGCAAATATTTGTTCTAGCGTTTTTGAAATATTGACCCATGTAGGGATGAAAGGTTGCATGTAAGTTAGCAAAGGATGGGAAAACATAAAATGATAGATTGTAAAAATGCCATATTCAGTATAGTACACGGCAGTTTTTATGTGTATTTTTTGCAAAATAAGTACGTACACAAAAAAATAAAATGCTGCCTAAAGTAACTATTCGCAAGAAAGCAAGTGATACGAGTAGGGTATTATTGGGCATTCTGGCACACTTTTTTAGCACTCCATTGATCTCACTATCGTTCGATCAATTTCGTAAAAAAGTGTGCCAGGATGCCCAATAACAGTAGTGAAAATCACGAAGTGGTCTTAAGTTTTGCAGTTTTGCATCACATTGTTCTGTGTAGGTGATTTACTAAAAGGCTGATTTAAAATGCGAAGTGAATTAGACACTCCAATGAAATATTAAATTGAAAGTTATAAATCATCGATCAATGTCGTAAAAAAGTGTGCCAGGATGTCCAATAATAGTAGTGAAAATCATGAAGAAGTTTTAATTTTTGCGAAGTGGCTTGTCGTATTTTATAACATTAGGTATCAACTATAAATCATAATTGTTATATCGAAGGACAACAATATTGTGTGTTTCGATCATCATTAAGTTAGCATACTTGATTTCAGTCTACTGAACACGTTTTCATGGTCTTCAACCTCCGGCTATTAGGCATTTAACTAGGTATAGCAGTGCAATAATGATCACAGAACTTAACAACTTGGGGCTCCCTGGCTTCCAGGACTTTATCCCCGGCTAAGTACCTATCTGTGTCAATATACACTCTAACCTCGATAAATGTGAATCCTCAACCCAAAGGAAAATACTTGTGTGGTTTGACCGAAAGCGGTGTACATTTACATGTTTGATTGCAATTTACTAAACACATTTTCAAGATTTTCTATCCTAAGCTATGGAGGCATTTAACTCGGTATAGCAGTGCAATAATGATCACAGAACTTAACATCTTGAGGCTCCCTGGCTTTCAGGACTTTATCCCCGGCTAAGTACCTTTCTGTGTCAATATACACTCTAACCTCGATAAATGTGAATCCTCAACCCAAAGGAAAATACTTGTGTGGTTTGACCGAAAGCGGTGTACATTAACATGTTTGATTGCAATTTACTAAACACATTTTCAAGATTTTCTATCCTAAGCTATGGAGGCATTTAACTCGGTATAGCAGTGCAATAATGATCACAGAACTTAACATCTTGAGGCTCCCTGGCTTTCAGGACTTTATCCCCGGCTAAGTACCTTTCTGTGTCAATATACACTCTAACCTCGTCAAACTTAAGCCCCCAATGCAGAGGAAAACACTTGTGTGGTTCGATCGCAAACTTCATAAGTCAGCATACCTGATTTCAGTCTACTAAACACGTTTTCAAGGTCTTCAACCTCGGGCTATTGAGGCATTTAACTAGGTATAGCAGTGCAATAATGATCACAGAACTTAACAACTTGGGGCTCCCTGGCTTCCAGGACTTTATCCCCGGCTAAGTATCTATCTGTGTCAATATACACTCTAACCTCGATAAATGTGAATCCTCAACCCAAAGGAAAACACTTGTGTAGTTTGACCGAAAGCGGTATACATTAACATGATTGATTGCAATTTACTAAACACATTTTCAAGATTTTCTATCTCAGGCTATGGAGACATTTAACTCGGTATAGCAGTGCAATAATGATCACAGAACTTAACATCTCGGGGCTCCCTGGCTATCAGGACTTTATCCCGGCTAAGTATCTGTGTCAATATACACTCTAACCTCGTCAAACTTAAGCCCCCAGTGCAGAGGAAAACACTTGTGTGGTTCGATCGCAAACTTCATAAGTTAGCATACCTGATTTCAGTCTACTAAACACGTTTTCAAGGTCTTCAACCTCGGGCTATTGAGGCATTTAACTAGGTATAGCAGTGCAATAATGATCACAGAACTTAACAACTTGGGGCTCCCTGGCTTCCAGGACTTTATCCCCGGCTAAGTATTTATCTGTGTCAATATACACTCTAACCTCGATAAATGTGAATCCTCAACCCAAAGGAAAACACTTGTGTAGTTTGACCGAAAGCGGTATACATTAACATGATTGATTGCAATTTACTAAACACATTTTCAAGATTTTCTATCTCAGGCTATGGAGGCATTTAACTCGGTATAGCAGTGCAATAATGATCACAGAACTTAACATCTTGGGGCTCCCTGGCTATCAGGACTTTATCCCCGGCTAAGTATCTGTGTCAATATACACTCTAACCTCGTCAAACTTAAGCCCCCAATGCAGAGGAAAACACTTGTGTGGTTCGATCGCAAACTTCATAAGTTAGCATACCTGATTTCGGTCTACTAAACACGTTTTCAAGGTCTTCAACCTCGGGCTATTGAGGCATTTAACTAGGTATAGCAGTGCAATAATGATCACAGAACTTAACAACTTGGGGCTCCCTAGCTTCCAGGACTTTATCCCCGGCCAAGTATCTGTGTCAATATACACTCTAACCTTGTCAAACGTGAATCCTCAACCCAAAGGAAAACACTTGTGTGGTTTGACCGAAAGCGGTATACATTAGCATGTTTGATTGCAATTTACTAAACACATTTTCAAGGTTTTCTATCTCAGGCTATGGAGGCATTTAACTAGGTATAGCAGCGCAATAATGATCACAGAACTTAACAACTTGGGGCTTCCTGGCTTCCAGGACTTTATCCCCGGCTAAATAACTGTGTCAAAATACACTCTAACGTCGTCAAACGTGAACCCTCGAGCCAGAGGAAAACACTTGTGTTTTTCGATCACTGTCAAGACATGCTCTGAATTACTGATAAATAATCACGGCTTTTATATATTATTTAGCCAATCAGTTTTCAAAGCATTCCCATGAAAATTCACTTATCAGCAATAACAAATATGAAATGAATTATATTAAATTTAATAAAATTGATCAGGTCTCCGATTACGAGTTCAGTTTAAATAATAAGGCTTCGTACTCACGTTATAATAACTATGATTTAATATGTGAATAAAGATATTGTTATTTAATAGGCTTCCAAGATAAATTGTTATGAAAATAAACTCATAGTTTATGTATAGGTAATCATCCTGATTGTTATGTTATACATACATTGTTAATACCGTAATCTTGGTAATACAGCAAACCTATTTATTGTTTGTAACTTTCAAATACTCTGATCAACAAAGAGTATTGATCACCATATACTCCATCCACCAATCCGCATTGGGCAAGCAGCGTGGCGGACTATGATCTAAAAAACCTCCTTTGTTGACAAGAAGAGACCATGTGTCCCAAGGCTGTTGTGATTATTATGAATCGCTGATAAACGTTTATAAACGAGAAAGTTTGTATGTTTGTTACTCGTTCACGCAAAAACTACTGAATGTATTATAACCTCATAGCTCATACATCAGAATAACATAAAAGCTATAATTATACTAATCCTACGCATACGAAGTCACGGGCTAAAACTAGTATTAAATAATTTTCATTCTTATGAAATAGTCTTTATGTTGCATGTGATGCTTAGAGTCAGCAATTAGACACACGTTCACACGCTCACAGGCATTAGATTAGCACATTCGGTGTCATTTTTAATAATTAATTTAACAAAACAAAATTGATGACATATTGTAATATTATAAGTGCTAATTGGCATCTTTTGTCAGCAAATATAACGGATGCACATAATATAAATGCATACTTCTATTATGGTGAATAAAAATACTCGTTCCATGTCTATTTACATGAACACAAAATTACTTACAGTAGTGTTTTTAATAATACTAATCGGTTTTATATAGAATGGATAATTATAAATAATAAGAAAGGTTGGTCACTCCTGTTCAATTATTGCTAGTTTTGCAGTTTACTTGTAATAAAAAGCGGTAAAATGGTAGTCACCTCACCAGTGCTCCAAGGTGCTTTCTAAGTCACTACTCACCGATAATAGTGCTAACGTAGTACCTACCCACTACTACCTGAAGAACCAGCGAGATTCAAATCTACATCGGAAAAACAAATCGACCCAAACAATGTTCGTAAGTTTTTATCGTCTTTCCACTTTGTTTAAATTTAACTTGCTTCGCTGAATGTTTGTTATAATATGTTGTGTTTGCCAGGAAATTATTTTCCACACATAAAATCTTATCTTAATACAGTATTGGTATTCTTCACATTTCAGGTCTGAAGCCAAGTATACCAAGCGCGCTGCTAAGAACCAGTCAAGCCTTTTCTTTGACACTGACGAAGAAGTCGTAAGGTGACTTTAATTTTCTATTACTTATTAGTTCGCTATTTTACGTCTACGAAATGTAGATGTTAAACTACAATAATTATAAATTATGTTTTCAATTCCTCTAGCTCCAAGAAGAAAAGTAAGACGAAGTCGGTGCCTTCCAAGCAACAGGTGGCATCCTCCTCTTCGACCGAAGCTTCCGAGTGGTTGTTCGACACAGAGTCGGACGAAGAGGTTCCAGTCCGCAACCCAAGTAAAGTCGAGAGCGTCTTGACGCGTCGAGTACCTGGCGGCGTGACTCGTCGCACGGCGCAGCTCAACGGTGGGTTGGTGGCGGAGTTACGACTCTACAGCACGGAAGAGGTACGCGACCTTGCTGGTTTGGAGAAGTGCGACAAGGCAATCGTTTGGTTACGATTGCAGGGTGACTCGGAGTCTGAGGAATTCCTTGCATTGAAGCAATTCGTTAAAATTGCTAAAACAAAATTTACTGAGGAGGGAACATTTTATAATCACAAAAAGAAAATGTAAGTAATTGATTATATTAAGCTGGGTACCTAACTAGTTAATGTTCCTTCCACAGTAAATTATATTTTGGTCAATTAATATTCGTTTTACTTTTTTTCATATACTTAACTTCTTAGTTTACCATTAGTTTATATACGGTGTATTTACCTACATTAGTCACTTCATCGGCTAACACAGTGAAAACAAATTCATTATGTCGAAGACTATATTCTGTTCAGTGTGTAACATATCCATTAAAAATAGGGCTTTCTCTGCTCACTTAAAAAGTATTTTACACAAAGACAATAGTTCGGTTGTTGAAAGTGAAGGCATTGAAAAAGTTCATAGCGCTTTCCGCAGTCGTATAGCGTCATATCGAATTCGATGCGATGGTGTTGCTCGCAATAGCGAGGTACCTGAACAACCGGTTCGTGTGTACACACCCGTTGAATTTTTGTCTCATTTGCGCGGACGAGTAAGTCTGTTACTATCATCACGAATTCAAAGTCATACTAATCTGAAAGTGAATTTCGAGTTGTTTTGTCAATTTTTTTTGCATAAAAATGAGTCAGTTGCCGTTAAATCTTTTGCCACCGAAAACATTATTTTGCACCAAAATTATGACTTTCTTGATTTATTTTCAAATATAACTAGTTTGTTGTGTAAAAAAGTCGAAGAATTTGAAGAAAGAGATAGCGGTTGGGCTTATTTGAAAAGTCTATACCTGGAAGTAAACATAAATAAATACAACCCTATGAGAGCCTCAAGTTATATAGATTTACCTAAGACAATAAAACACAAAAAAGCATGCGTCAATATTCAAAATTTTGACGATTATTGTTTTTTATGGTGTGTCGTGGCTTCACTTTTTCCTGTAAAAAATAATGCGCAGCGAACTTCAGCCTATCCACATTTTGAAAGTGTACTCAATGTTAGAGATATTTCGTTTCCGGTGGGGTTTTCAGATATTAAAATTTTTGAAAAAAATAATCCTCGTATTAGTGTTAACATTTATGGTCTCAAAAATAACAGTCAAGTTGTCGGACCACTATACAAAAGTGAATTTCGAAAAAAACACCACGTTAACATGCTTTTTCTTGAGAATGGAAAACGTACTCATTACTGTCTAATCAAAGATTTATCTAAATTACTTCGCAAACAATTGACTAAACACCATTCTAAAATATATTTGTGCGAAGATTGTATGCTATTTTTTGATGACAATGATAAATTAGAATCTCATCTTTGTAGTGGTGTAGCAACAATTTTACCAAAAAAGGGAAATCTACTACAATTTGAACATTTCGAACGAATGCAAAATATACCTTTTGTTATTTACGCAGATTTCGAATCATTGTTAATACCATCTGAGTCAAACTATGGAGACTGCACATCGTCGTTGCAAAAACATGTGCCTGCTGCATTTGGATACTACATTGTATGTTCCTATGATAGCTCACGCAACAAGTACGTTTCTTATCGCGGTCCCTCCTGTGTAGAAAAGTTCTTAGAACATTTATTAGCGGATGTAGTTATTATTTATAATATTTTACAGTCGCCACTACCAAAGTCTTTAACAGATCAAGACAAAGTTCATTTTACTAACTCATCAAAATGTTTTCTTTGCGATCAAATATTATTTGACGATAAAGTCAGAGATCACTGTCATCTTACAGGACGTTACCGCGGTGCAGCTCATTCATATTGCAATATCAAGTTCCGTTTGCCAAAATTTATTCCTATATTCTTTCATAATTTGGCAGGTTATGATAGTCATCTTTTTATACGACAATTAGGTGAGTTACCAGGTAGAATACAAGTGATAGCAAAGACTAAAGAAAATTATATATCGTTTACTAAACTTTTTCAAATTAATGACAAGGATATCGTACCTGTTCGTTTTGTTGATTCTTTTAAATTTTTGGGGACAAGCTTAGAGAAACTGGTTGCTAGCTTGAATGATAGTGATTTCAAACACCTCCATCGATTTTTCCCATCTCAGAAGCATTTTGACTTGTTACGACGTAAAGGTGTATATCCTTACGATTATATGACTAGTTGGAGTTCGTTTGAAGACCAAGAACTACCACCACACGACTGTTTTTTCAACAAATTATTTAATAGTAATATATCCGAAACAGATTATGAACATGCAAAAAGAGTTTGGAAATCTTTTAAATTATTAAATCTAGGAGAATACACTGATTTATATCTAAAGTCGGACGTACTCTTATTAGCGGATGTCTTCGAAAGTTTTCGAGAAACATGTAAGACAAATTATAAATTAGATCCAGCCTTTTATGTAACAGCCCCTAGCCTAAGTTTCGATGCTATGCTTTTAAAAACAAACGTGAAATTAGAATTAATAAGTAATTTGGAAATATTAAGAATGATTCAAAAAGGTATACGTGGTGGTATATGTTTATGTTCTACAAGATATTCAAAGGCCAATAATAAGTATTTACAAACTTATAATCCAATAGAGAAAGACAATTTCTTAGTTTACATTGATTGTAATAACCTGTATGGTTATGCGATGTGTGCCTCTTTGCCCCATTCAAATTTTAAATTATTGAATAAACAAGAAATTGATAGAATTGACTTTCGAAATGTACCAACTGACGGGGACATTGGATATATACTAGAAGTTGACTTGGAATATCCTGAGTATTTGCATGATGATCATAACGATTTTCCATTCTGTGCTCAAAAATTTACTCCGCCAGGTTCAAAAACTTCAAAATTAATTCCAAATTTATACGAAAAATATTTTTATGTTATCCATTTTGTTCATCTAAAAACATGTTTGAAACATGGGTTATTGTTAAAAAAAATACATAGAGTAATTCAATTCAATCAGAGTCCTTATTTAAAGCAATACATTGACATGAACACAGAGTTACGAAAACAAGCGAGTTCTACCTTTGAACAAGATTTTTTCAAATTACTAAACAATAGTATATTTGGAAAAACCTTGGAGGACACTGAGAAGAGAGTCACTGTAAAATTGGTCAATAAGTGGAGTGATGAGGAAAACAAAACGAAGAAAAGTTTATCAGCTGAGCAACTGATAGCTCGACCAAACTTTCATAGTGCTACTATTTTTACAGAAAATTTTGTAGCAGTTCAAATGAAACCGGAATCAATTATTTTGGACAAACCTATATACATAGGCTTTTCTGTTTTGGAAACATCGAAAAGCCATATGTTTGATTTTCATTACTCGGTAATGAAACCTTTTTATGCTGAAAAGATAAAGCTTTGCTATACAGATACAGACAGTTTTCTTTATTCTATAGAAAGCAAAGATTTTTACAAAGATTTAAAATCACATTTTCTTCAGTATTTTGATACTAGTAATTATCCTGAAAATAACTCTTACGGTATTCCAGATCAGAACAAAAAAGTACCAGGTTTGTTTAAAGATGAACTAGGTGGAAATTTAATTTCAGAGTTTGTAGGTTTAAGGTCGAAATTATATTGTATTAAAACACTGCAAGATGAATTAAAGAAAGCAAAAGGCATACAGAAACAAGTAATAAAAAAAGTTTACTTTAAAGATTACTCTAACATATTAAAAACAAATGCTTTTCTACGAAAGAAGAATATAATTTTTAAGTCCCTTAAACACGATATATTTACACAGGAACAGAACAAAATTGCCCTGTCAGGTAATGACGACAAACGTATCATACTAAAAAATAAAATTTCAACTTTATCATGGGGTCACAGGGATACTTTATCTTAGTATTCATCCATTTATATTTTCTTAGAAGTTATGAATGTTGTTTTCACTGTAAACCTCACAATTTTCACTTGTAAGTTATGAATGTTTTTATTACTGAAAACCCAGTAAGTTGACATTTATCTACGTTTTTCGGATTTCTGGATTAAAATAGACATAGAGTTATAAGTAAATAATGTAATGTGTTAGAAATAAGACCACCTATTGTACTATAGTTTTTGTAGTGTTTGTGTTTCCATATTTCTCAATTTAGGTAATGTTTTGTATTGTAATGTTTTCTACGCAAATGTCAATTTGTAATTTGTATTTAAGATAAGTTTAATAAGATTAGAATGTAATAACGGTACCCAGAATTATTTTAATATTACATAAATATAAACGTTTATACATTAACAACTGCATTTTTATTTTAAATACATCTTCCTAACTGTTCTATAGTTATCATTGAACCTAATAAAATTGTAAACTCACTCATCAAATTGTAATTGTATAAACAGAAATGTGATGCCTAGAACTGTGAGTAATGCAAAAATAGCAAGTCGCGACATGTTATTGATGAGTCCGAAGTCCTAGTAATTTAACTCGTCTTTCTGCTATGTCAGACAAAAAGAAATGTGATGCCTAGAACTGTGAGTAATGCAAAAATAGCAAGTCGCGACATGTTATTGATGAGTCCGAAGTCCTAGTAATTTAACTCGTCTTTCTGCTATGTCAGACAAAAAGAAATGTGATGCCTAGAACTGTGAGTAATGCAAAAATAGCAAGTCGCGACATGTTATTGATGAGTCCGAAGTCCTAGTAATTTAACTCGTCTTTCTGCTATGTCAGACAAAAAGAAATGTGATGCCTAGAACTGTGAGTAATGCAAAAATAGCAAGTCGCGACATGTTATTGATGAGTCCGAAGTCCTAGTAATTTAACTCGTCTTTCTGCTATGTCAGACAAAATTACAGATGTAGGTCAATACAAACGCAAACACATACACACACCTACAGCAAAATATGACTGGTATATATATAATCGCTTATTTGCATCAACAATTAATTCTTGTGAAAACACGAAACTAAGTGAACGTCAGTTATCATGGTGAGTAATAAATATGTCTACCTACCACAGTGAAGATGGGGGGTTTGTAAGTAATAAGTAATGTATCTCACGATAATTCTAATTAATTTCAGAACACTTCTTCGCAAATCACCTATATTCCCGATGACAATTCTGTTGCGAATGAACAGCGAGCGATGTGGCAAGACGCTCAAGATCCTCTGGAAGGGTTCACGGAGGAGTTCGTGAGGAGGCCTTCGAGTGAAGACAGACCTGATTCGCCTTTGCAACGCAAAGTTTTAAAGGCGATGAAGAGGATCACTCGGAGGAGGAAACAAAAAAGAAGCTCCTTCCTGAGAGATTGCCACTCGTTTATAGTAAAGAGTGCGCCTACGCGAGGACGGCGCTTAATCAAAATTGAAATAATAGATATGGAGAGATCTAATGAAATGTTAGAGGACTCAATGGTGTCTGCACAATACGTGGTCACTGAGAATATGGACCCTATACTAGACCAAACGGAGGGTTTGATTAATAAGATCTCCAAATCATTGTGTGGTTATAGCTATAATTTCTAAGGCTATAATCATAATCTATAATTTCATAAATTAAATTTCTCGCGTAGGAATTGTGTGTAACTTCTCTAGTTACATATAATCCTTCGGAGATACATTGTAAATAAAAGAGCGTACTGATGTAAATAGTTTGTCTTAAATGTTTAATATTCTTTATTCTCATTTGATAATTGTAAATATCTGTGTCCTATTCTTATTTCATTATACTACACTTTGAGGCAAACTGTTGTTTGATTTTATCCCACATTATGAGGTATCGTTAGAAATAAAAGACTTACTTAATATACTTTATTTATTTAAAAATCTGTAATTGACATATTATTTTCAATGCACCACTTTTTAATACATATAACATTTCTGAGAGCACAGACATTATTATGGTTTAAACAATTAAAACTAGAAGCACATTTACAATAATTTTCATACAACGTTGCAAAATTAGGACTGCCTTTAGCTTCGATGTCTATCAAGATACAGTTATCACACAAGTCTTTTATCCATTTCTGCTTTTCTACCCCCTTCATTACTATAGTTTTATTTTGTAAAATCGGAATAATTAATCTTTTGAATTCCCTGTAGTCAATATTTCCTTCGCTCCAATAAATATTTCTATTTCTTTCAATCCACCTAACTCTTCTTTTTTCTTCTGGTGTTAACTTTGAATACGGATATGGGGGCTTTATCAAAAAGACTTGAGTAAATTCCTTCGTAGATAACGCTAGCTCCTTTATTATGAAATTACCACGGTAGTCTTTAAAACCTTGAACGTCAACAAAAATAGTTGAACTCATGATATTTTGCGAACAATATTACTCAAAGGTTTGTATTCTACGATACAATCGTTCAATATTAAACAGTATGCTGACGTCTGATCTGGTATTTCTTTATGACTCTCCAGCTCCAGGCGAATATTAATTACGGGTCCAGTTTTTATGTTATCGTTTTGTCTCGAACAATCTATTACGAATAATGGCGCAATGTCTTTATATTCTTGAGCACTTAACAAACAACTAGATCTACGACCATAGTAAGACTGTTGAAAATTTACGAACTGCTCGTATATTAAAGCAAAAGAATGCTTTGCGAAATCTGTATTATAGCTTTCGTACGGATAATAGGTAGAATTTAAATAAACTTTAACGTCACGCAAGTTGCAATGGTCAAATCTGGACATATCCTTAGACACGTCATTTTTTCTGTTAGTTTGTAGTCCAAGAATCACATATCGAGGCTTCTCAATTTGTGTTGAAGTTTTTATAGACCAAGTATGTTTCGTAGTCTTCGGAAGTAATGGGTATTCATAGATATCCCAATTTCTGAACGCTAATTGTATAGGTCTATCTTTTTCAAGAAGTTTAAGTAACTTAACCTTTTCTCTGTCTGATACTTTAATATGAGGCATGCGCCAAATTATTTTATGTATTTCAATACTTCGCACAGTTTCACCGGTGTTAAGTTTTAAAGCGTTAAGGTCTGTATTACTTCGCAATAAAACAAGCTCATGTTTGCAATTTACTATTACTTTTTTATAGTCTTCAGCAAATCCAAGTATGTGACTAAGTGGAATTGATGCAGAAAAATGACCGCCAATATCATTTTTAACGCCTTGTATATCCCATCCCCATGCTTGAGATATCTTCGATTCGATGTCATTCATAGATAATAAAGATTTCATAGTAGTAGTAATGCCCGCATTCTTTACTTTATCTATTTCAACACCGTTCAATTCATAGCGTATATCTTGGAACAGATACATAAGTGAGTTATTGGTAAAATGAAATGACGGCGCTCTATCCTTGTTATCATTTTTGAAAACATTGACGATCCCTTCCAAATACAAAGTGCTTGCACTTGGAAGTATGTATAAGTCTTGTTGGTTTATTGGAATTCTTATTTCATCGTTTCTGTTGAAGCTTGTTATGTAAGGCTTGTATGAATGAGTTTCAATACATTCTATCGAGTTGTCATAAACAGGGGTATTCGTAATATTTAAGATATTCATTTCAACAGCCCAATCAATTTCAAAAATTGTTTATTCTCTTCAGATAATTTCTGTCTTTTACCACAAGCAAGTGTTCTCTTTCGGATCGCACGATAACCACTAATCTTTTGAATGTGTGGAATACTGTTTTTATTGTAATCGATCATATTTTCTTATATGCAAATACAATTGTACTTCTTCACCACGAAGATCGATAAGGTTATTGAGGCTATCCAAAATCCTTATGTTAATACTATTAATAGAGTGTCTATTGACTGGAAAGTATATTGTGTTCTTTGGTATTTCTATTATTCTATAACCTGGTGGCACATTTGGAACAAATTCATGTATTATGTGACTTGATTTTCCGTTGATATATGAACCGCTAACAATATCACATTCGATGCGTACCACTGTTGTTGATAAAATGTTTACAGGAAAGGGAGACTCATGTAATTTATTACTTTTCAGAAGAACTTTACCATAGCCCAATAAATCTCCAAGAGAATTTTGCATTTCAAAATGAATATCCTTTGTGCAGTATATTGTGGTTTTAAGAGTGTTGTTATTACAAAATAATTTGAACATACAACCTTTTATATTAGCCTTAATAAAGTCATATATATCGTGAAGCTCGTAAGTTCCTTCAGGAATTTCTACAACCTCACCATTACCATAATAAAATTTGTTGTTATTTTTTGTAATATTTGGTATAGAATTGAAGGTGGAGAAATGTAATAAAGAACACTCATAATCACCATCCAGTTCCAAAGTTGGTAAATAATTTGTGGTTAATATTGAACTTTTACCAGTTATGGATAAAGTAAAAGACATCGTGGAAATGACGAAATGAAACAAGGGATGAATGTTTATATACTATATTTATTCCAAAAATTCCTTAAAAAAAATATACACAAATGACCACAATTAACACTGTTAAAATTCTGATACCGAGCATAATTATAATAAATATTATTCGAACCTAAATACTCCACTATTTCTTTAGGAGGCTTCAAATCACCGAAACTATCAAAATATTCACAGTAGTTATTAAGTTTTACATAGGCTACCCAATGACTACCATTGTTCATATAACTATCTAAGTTAACAATACCACACTCGATCGGTTTTGCTTTATGAGGCATCATATCTCTCATATAGACTCCTCGGAAATATGGTATATCATGAGAATGGTTAATGATATCAATATTTGTTAGAGCACGTCGGGGTAGCCTACGGACTAGTTTTTTTTAATGTTTATAAATAGACCGCTGCCTTTTTTATACGGTTTGATGTAAAGACCTTTTCCTATAGCAATTGCTTCCATTGTTTTGTTGTGACGCTCCAGCTCATTCAAGTTCTTTTGAGCTGATTTATACTCATTTACTGTTTTAGCTACGCCAGCTGCACCTCCAGCTAAAGCACCAAGAGCAGACAAACCCGCGAAAATAGGTATCAAAGGTAATATCCCACCAGTTTTGGGAATCGGTATGACACGTGGAAGTCGGAAATTTCCACATTTTGGAATAACTTTTTTAGCAGCTTTATAAGCATAATTGATTAACGATGTATGACTTTTTGGTTTCATTTTGTTTATTTTTGAATTTATTTTCGAAACCATTGATTTAAACTTTTTAACTCCAGAGCCTGTTTTTACTTTAGCTTTCATAACTTTGCTAACCAACCACGAAGCTAATTTTTCTCCTTTTCCCACATCTTTTGAATGCAAGCGTTTTTTAGCCATGTCCAACAGTTGCAGGTCTGCTTTGTGTCGGTTAGGTAAATCCGTATAATTTGTATATGCAATGTCGTGGTGCTTACAAGCTTCGTCCAACTGATTAATTCCTTTATCGCCTCTTGCCAATCTTTTTTTTAATTTTGTTCCTGGTCCACAATAGTTGTATCCCGGTAAGTGAAGTTCTACAGGTAAGTTATTAATCAAATTGTTTATAAGTCCTCCTCCTAGCATTTCTTTTTATATAATGATAATGATATGTATAAAGCTGCACTTATATTATTGTACAACTGAATTGCTATTAATCCAACTATTTTCGGTATCTGAAAGACCCAACCACTTGACAAGGAGTTTGCGTCCCATTTTTTTTATTACCCTTTCAATTAAATAAACATTAGGATATTTCGTTTTCTGCAATTCCTCTTGATAAAAAGAGCCTAATATTTGTTGCTTTCTCTGATCTTGAATGTGAAATGTAACTGGAGTAGTTTTATTAACCTTTTTAATTATAAATATCTCTGTAGACCAGTTGGGGGTATACCCTTTATCAAAACTACTTTTATATTTACTTATGCGTACACAGTCACCTATTTTAAAATTAATCTTTTGCTTTTTATTTGGTCTGGTTTGACTGTTTTTGATATTATTCCTAACAATTATTTCGTTTTCAGAATTCACATCCGCTGGTTTAAATTTAGTAATCCGGTGTACATTATTATTGTAGGTATTCAAAACGTCGATCAAAGTTTTCCCTATCCATTTATAACTACCTTTATAGCTAAAAAGCATATGAATTTTATTCTTTAATGTTCGAATTAGTCTTTCAACAATTGAAGCCTTTTTAGTTGAATATGATGAATAGTGATTTATTTTCAGTGACTGCACAAGTGATTTAAAGGAATCGTTGTAAAATTCTGTTCCCATGTCAGTTTGTAAGTTACGAGGGCAACGACCACTTTGCGTCAAAATAGCCGAAAACGCGTCAACGACAGCTCTTTTTGTCTTTGTTTTTAAAGGAATTGCCCAAGCGTATTTAGTGAAACAATCAATGACGACTAAAATATAAGCAAAACCTTTATTATACTTCTTTATGGTCTGGAAATCAATTAAATCAGCTTGCCATAAATCATCTATTCCTTTTAAAATAACAGATCTTCTGTCGAAATTTTTACGTGCTGATCTATGGATTTCGTTTACTACTTGCTGCTTGATCATTATTTCGCTTAGCAATTAACTTTTCGACGTAGTCTTTTGTACAAAATGTTTTCTCTAACTGCTTTAAGCTTGATGCGATTTCCTCTTTTATTGTTACCATAAAAATGGAAATTTCTTTTTTTGTACATAAACCAAAAACTTTTTCATCTACATACTTTTTGTTTACCGCATCATCAGGTACCAATGGTTCTTTGATTCCAGTTAATCGCGATGACTTAGCATCATAATGACCACTTTCTGATTTTACTAAAGAGTTATCTGTTAAATCTAATATTTCCGAGAAACGTAATCTTTTATGAACAGAATGTCCGAATTTATCAATATTCATTTTCGTCCAGAGAAGTAGTCCGAGCAAATGGTGGAGTGATAATAGAAAAATAAAATTATAATATCTAATTTATAATACCACTTTCACGTAATTCCTCAATTATGGATATAATTTCATTATCTAGCCCAGTATTTCCAGCATGTTTAGAGGCAATTAGTAATTTCAGTCTCTCCACAAGCTCGTTAGGATCATCCCAGTAAATATAATCAGTATCTTTTCTATAATTTTTCTTCACACGTAGTCCTTCACCCTCACTAACATAGTTAACATTACTTACACTCGATGAAACAGAAGATGTTGAAGGTTTACGTAACTTAAATAGTGGTCTTATAATATTTAAATATTTTCTGCCTTTATTAGATTTGATTGGCTTCTTTGGATCATAATCTCGACGGTGAGCGTTAGTTTCTATCAGTATTGCTTTATACACTTGTCCATCGCTTTCCGTTATCAGCTCTAAATTGGGTACTTTCTTAAATAAAAGCTCACACAAACCAGGAGTTTTTCTGTACTCATGACCTGCTATTGATATTTTTTTATCATTCATTTCTACACGAGATGTACCCATCATTAATTTACCTCGTTCTCTTCTAACACCAAATGGAACATCCCTAAATATTTCAGAAGACATTGACCAAGAAGTTCCATCTAAACTAGGTATTGAGTCTATTGTTCTGAACGAAAGATTACTTGTGTTGTTAGGATCAGACTCGTCAATAGCATTTCCATCTAAGTTTTGATCCATTTCATCAGAATCTTGAGAACTGCAAATGCTATTTTTATTCTTAAAGGTTTTCTCAAAGTCCTCGGAGTCTAGAGAAAGATTCTCATCTTTCATGAGAAAGGAATCTCTCACTGAATCATTCATAGAATGCTTTGATGTCTGTAAATGTTTTTTATGTTGTATAATTTGATTGAGTGAAGTCGTAACGGGTTTAAAAACTGTATCTAACATTTTTTCATTTTCACTTTCCATTAAACGCATTTCTTTGACTTTCTTTTTGACAGCTTCTGAAGCTTCAACCACTTGATTTTTTATTTTCTGTTCCATTTAATAAACTGTAGAAGTTCACGTGTTATGTCTAATAGTTTTTTAGGCGAAATGAATCTGAACTGGTATGAATCTCATTTTATTTATTAATCAAATTTAACAAAAGTATCAAAATTCATCCTGTATCCACCTTTATTTTTCGGACAATCCTTATTAATTACTAAATAATTATACGGAATCTTCCAAATTTTCGAAGACAATTCTTTAAACTCTGGCCACGACATATCAGTACTAACATGTTCATCGTATACATGACGTAAGTTGATATCGTCTTGTTTGAATAATATTATTAGGTTGGCGTTATCTCTTACCAACTGTTTAGGAACTTTAGTGTAAGTTTGATTTAAGTAAAAACAGTCAATAAATTTATGCCTACCCATTGCAAAATAATCTCGCATGTTGGATTGATTTTCACATGCTACATCATCGAAAATTATTACTGAATGTGGTTTAGCCTCGTGTGGACTCACGATCAAGTCATTATCTCGATATTTTGCGAATGATACCTCTGGCACTAAATTCAAAACCTTTTCTAGGTATACATATTTGGATTGATATAGCGTCTTAGAGTATAAATACACATTTTTAAACCGCAGTCCATTTTCATGTAGTAGAAGGCCAATAAGTAAGTTTGTTTTCCCACAGTTTGACGGCCCACAAACAAGACATCTAATCATATTAGGTAGCAATTTTCCATGTCGATGAACAGATACTACCTCATCTGGGCAAATTTTTTGAAATTGCAAAGATAGTGGTTGTTTAATAAATTTCATCGTAGGTAGTATCCATACAGATCGATGTAGGTAGAGAGAATGAATGTATTTATAAATATCTGGTTTTATATTCATACCACGGCAGTTATAGAGAGGATAATTATCCAACAGCCAATAATCATGAAGGGGGGTTTAGCAGCTAAATCAAAAAACGCTTTCAATTTAATATTGGAGTGTCTAATTCACTTCGCATTTTAAATCAGCCTTTTAGTAAATCACCTACACAGAACAATGTGATGCAAAACTGCAAAACTTAAGACCACTTCGTGATTTTCACTACTGTTATTGGGCATCCTGGCACACTTTTTTACGAAATTGATCGAACGATAGTGAGATCAATGGAGTGCTAAAAAAGTGTGCCAGAATGCCCAATAATACCCTACTGATACGCAATAAAGATATTTGATTTGATTTAACTATTCCACGCGGACGAAGTCGCGGGCAAAAGCTAGTTCTCAATAAAAGTTACATAATTATGACTTAAACAAATTCTTTCACATTTAGTAATATTCCAAGAGATGCAAACTCTGGTCAAACTAAGCTATCGCATCACCCTGAGAATCGCGTTCCTATTTATACAAACATACATACAATCGCGCTCCTATTTATGCGTAGTTCAAAATAACAAATTGTTCATTATTATAAAAAACAAAAGAAGGCAGTGATGAAAGAGGATGGAGTCCGCCACAATAACTACAAAAATTGTAATGGAAAATTAAACAGAAATAATATTATTTTAAAATCCCAGCTGTTAAGCTCGTGAACGGGCTTCCTGAATAACTAAGGTATTTACAGAATAACAAGGTAGTTCAACAATCTAAAGAAAACACTCCCTCCATATTTGGCGCTTTTAATAAAGACATGTGAATAACAACTGGGGACAATTAGAGGTCCCCACTGGTAAAACTAGGATAACTTTTTACATTTTTTTTACATACTTTTTTACATACTTTGTTACATTTTACACTTAATGTATTATGAAGACATGAATCTTTAGATTTTGATAAACTGATTATGATCTGATAGCCAGTGAATTTCGTCTGTCTTTAGTCTTGTTGCTGGGACACAAGGCCTCTCCTTGTCATCGAAGGAGGCTTAGGCAGTAGTCCACCACGCTTGCCCAATGCGGATTGGTGGACGGAGTATAAGATGATCAATACCCATTTGCTAATCCATTAGTCGTTTTCTACGACACCCATTGGAGGATATAGAGTCATGCTATTCTACTCAGCCGGCATCACAGTCATGGCTACTGGATAATGGTTTGACTCTGCAAAATTCGCTGTGCGGCGCTTCGCAAATGTACACCGGCCCTAAGTGTAAGTAATAATAACAATGGCTAAGTATTTCATCGCGCATTTTTTACTACTTTCGTTAGTCCTGTACCCAGATTATTTAGCTTTATAAGTAGGTAATATACAAAACTTAATATTGTTTTCATGAGCTTACTTCATTCGCAAAAAGCTGACAGCGACTTTCAAAGCTAAGGTTACTGGGCGTGTTATGGACGGCGCACTTTATTATTTATACTGGGGCTCTCGCCCGGCCGGCTCCATGTGACGTCTCATGCAAAAAATTGCTATGTTCACATTTCATTACGAATGTTCGAGCCACAAGCTGAACATTGGAGTCTGCGGCTGCGTGGTCAGCAGCGAGGCAACAAACAACTTCTTTTCTTATTTCATTTTATCTTTGTCTTGAGCGACTGGTTTACTAGTCTCCTGAGATCTCAGCCTTTATATTTTCATTTTGTTACACCGGTACCTATTCAGAAGGTCGATGATCTCATGATCTTTCGGTAGTATTCTAATATAACTACTTAAAAAATATTTATGTACCTAATGGTAAATATGATGGGCGGAACGTAATTTTTGTTTCATGCAATATTTTTATTTATAATAAGTAGAATAGAATAAGCATTACATACCAAACTTAACCAAATTGTATCAAAAACAGTTTTAGCACAGTAGGTATATCAAGAACAGTAATAAGTCTTCATACAAACTGGCCGCTATCCATTAGAATGTGTGCGTGCGTAAGTACTCAGCGCCGTGTACTCACGCACTGTGACGCACACATGACATAAAAATATGGGGACATAAGGTGGTCTCGCCGTCTCGGTGTGATCGCGCGTTTTTATGTCATTGCACATTCGCTCGCCGCTCGTTCCCGCCCGGCACATTTACGATAGCCCTAGCGTCAACGCAGAGTAGGCTAATAACTCGCCGATAGCCCGCAGATGAACTACTGTTCTTGATATACTGTGGTATTAGCCCGCCATGATACTGGTTTTGTGCGGAAGCCTTTTCACTTTTTTTGTGAGTAAGCTCGTTTTTTTTGTAAAAGTAGCTTACCTACCAATGAATATCAATTTAAGGAAAATATTAATGAAATGGAGTCCAGATGCAAAGATATCTAGTGTCAGATATACAGTAGCGGCACTAGCCACCATAAGTAGAGCCGTCATTTCTATCCCCTCAAATCCATTAGCATGAAGCATTTTTAGTGCTTCAATTGTGCTTACAATACCTACCAAATGTATTCTAGATTTATTTAAATTCTAAACAAAAGAGTCGCGCGGTTTGTATGCGCGGGTGGCCCAAAGTTCATTTGAAATATCCTCGGTGCTTCGCATCGCACGTTAAGCCGTTTATCATAGCCGTTATCAGACGACAGCCGTAAAAATGCTTAAAGTTAGAACACAGTATAAATTATTATTTATTCTGGGCGGTTTGTATAACTTTGACTACAGGAATTTAGGGTACTTATACGATAGGTATATCAAGTATTAAACTTAAATTTGAACAAGCAAAAAGTTTAAAAAATTAACACCCGTCTACGGAAAATTAGCTTATTTACTTTATACATTTTACAGTAAATCACAAAAATCTAAATTCATCAAAATCTAATTTGAACAGTACCAAAAGGCGACCCTCACAGAAAAAAATCAAATTGAAGATTTAAATAAAGACGAATAAAATAAAGCTATTTCGAAGGAATATTGTGTTATTGCACTGCAAATATCGATACATGTTTAGATTTATGTTATTGCAACACTAGTAGATAATAGTGCGATTGACAGTTTGACGTTCTTGAAAAAACACGAACCTGCTTTGCAGACGTAGGGCGCATATTACCAGTAAAATGGGTATGTGATACGTGTTTTTAGCATGATAGAATCATTCTCAAATATTATAAGCATCGTATAAGAATTAGGGGTATAAACGTTTTTTCAATTTGTTTTATTTTGTAGGAAGACCGTGCTCGCCGTTATGTCCTCTGTTCGATAATCGTATGTTACTTCCTTGTCACCCCCGTAACCGATATTCTTTGATCATAGCTAAGAGCTTTCTCAATCAATTTACATTTCAAACAAAACAAAATATAAACCAAACTCAGATCATCCGTTTGGGAGGAGGCAGACATACAAATACATACGTCAAACTTACAACACCCCTCTTTTTTGCGTCGGGGTATAAAAATAGAATCAGTGTATACAAGTAGGAGACGCCCAAGTAAATAAATATTCTCTGGCGTTAAATTGAATTACTGTTTTAACGACTTATTCTTTGGCAAACTAAATAGATCGGACACTGAGATCGGTTTTAACTATTTCTATTGTAGTGCATGAGCCAGTTTTTTCGTGAACCTGTAAGACGTAGTTTTGTTACATGTGTGTACGTACCTATGTACCTACCTACAAGGGCTACGGGCGCGGCACATTTTATTTTACCGCCCTAAGTTTTTTCTTCGCTTTTTTATTTCGTCTTAGTCTCAAAAATAAAATAGTTTTAAACATCGAACCAGGAATGAACTCATCGTAATAAAATTTACACAAAACGAGTCGAAAAAAGACAAAAAACCCATTAGAAAACGCATGGACTAAATATAGTGCCGCCGCAGCGTAATAGATGGCGCTAGTAGTGTCATAACAAGAAAGCTGCCGCGCCGCATTTTGTTGCCTCGGAAATGGTTGTTATTGTATACGTGACACAAACCACACAAACTATTAAAGAATTTTTGGATACTGCTTGAATTTAGTGATCTTTATTTAACTGTTCTTCTGGCGTATTACCGAAAAAAACACTGCATAGCCCTATGCCAGTTGTATTGTGACGACCCCCTGGGATCGTGCTAGGGCGTAACTCTCAATTCTCAATAAAAGTTACATAATTATCATCATCATCATCAACAGCTCATATAATGTCCCCACCGAGGGGCTCGAGCCTACCCCACATTAGGAGCGATTAGGCCTTAGTCAACCACGCTGGCCAAGTGCGGGTTGGTCGACTTCACACACAACCTAAGAATTTCTTCATAGGTGTGTGCAGGTTTCCCCACGATGTTTTCCTTCACCGTAAAAGCGTCGATTAAAAGTACATATGAATTCAAAATTTGAAAACACATTGGTACGTGGCAGGGATCGAACCAGTGCCTCCCGGGTGGGAGACGACGCTCTTACGCACTACGCCACCGACGCTACTTACTTTACGACATAATTATGACTTGAACAAATTCTTTCACATTTAGTAATATTCCAAGAGATGCAAACTCTGGTCAAACTAAGCTATCGCATCACCCTGAAAATCGCGTTCCTATTTATACAAACATACATACAATTACGCTCCTATTTATGCGTAGTTCAAAATAACAAATTGTTCATTATTATAAAAAACCAAAGTAGGCAGTGATGAAAGAGGATGGAGTCCGCCACAATAACTACCAAAATTGTAATGGAAAATTAAACAGAAATAATATTATTTTAAAATCCCAGCTATTAAACTCGTGGGCGGGCTTCCTGAATAACTAAGGTATTTACAGAATAACAAGGTAGTTCAACAATCTAAAGAAAACACTCCCTCCATATTTGGCGCTTTTAATATTTTTCGGAGAATACTATTATTTAATAGCTTCTATGAACGTCTTATTTTTGTGTGGTGTTAAAGAAAATGTCCTAAACTTTTAACATTTGTTAAAAGATCGCAACTAAAAGAAATACAAAATTTATTACGAGTTTGGGATGGAATTCATTGATAGATTAAGTTAAACGATAATTCGAATTAAACTTCAATTAAATTGATAACGTTGAAAGTTATTACAATTATGTGTTAGGCAACAATATAATTTTAATGAAAAGTATTCAATAGTAGTTGTAGGTTTTTTTATATTCAACAACTAAAAATCGAGTGGTCAGAAAAAAAAATAACTATGGTTCATAATTCTATAGGTACTCATAGTGATGGATGAAATTCATATAGGGGACGGGGGGGCAAGACGGGGCCATCCTCCTTTACAAGTAACTACACGTACTAGAAGTGTGTTGTTTGTGCTAATAAGTGGCCATTTGACATCGCTCTTTAGTGCCAAAGTGACCGGGGACTAGATGGCGCGTGTTCGTTTTTTACGACAAAAAATTAATTTCATTATTGTTTCATCTAATTTTTAGTAACATGAAAACACCATGTAATAAAGTAATTGTTTAGATTATTATTATTGTTTTTTTGTTGTGCTTTTCTAACGATATTACTTATTGATATGCTGTAAGCTAATGCACTCTAACTATCGATTATTGTTTTTTGTTGATCATTTAAAATATTAATTTACATGGGGGCATAACGGGGACATGACTACGGGGCACGATGGGGTACCCCTTTATGCCAATCAATGCATTCAAAAAATGTGGTAAGTAGGTATATGACCAATTAATAAAAACAACTTTGCCGATTCAGATTTCCTACCTGCGTCTACAACGGAAATCAAACATCAAGCGGCTCCTTCCCTTGAAGAGAACCCACCGGAACCATTTTTGCCTGTAACTACCTGCAAGTACGCACCCTTTACAGAAAAATCCTTTCTCAGAGCCTCAACCTCGACGATCTACAGAACAAAGACAGCCAAATCCAATTTCCAATTAAAAATTAGGTCGTAATTTAACTACTGCTTTACAATAATATGAGCAGTACTCCCCCGAATTGATACCCCATTCTGCCCCTACCCTGGGGCATGATGGGGTTTTCATAAAGGTTTCGTAAAATTAAAATTAAAATGTTGTTTAATTAGTTACTTCACCAAATTTAGTGCCAAATGATAATTTATTATATAGCCAAAGCGTTCTGATTAGATTTAACTAATTAATATATTCTGTTCATTATTTTATTGATTATTTTCCTTAATGTCCCCGTTAAGCCCCCCCTTCCCCTAATTAACAAAAAGACAAAGATCAAAATAAAATTATTGTGGGATATCCTGTTGCGTTACTTATGTACCTACAGAATAATATTTGAGATCGTACTAAAATTCTGTCAATTCTTCCTAAATTAGACTTAGTGCATAGTAGGGTGTCCCGTCAATGTATGAGAAAATACTTTTCATAAGCTACGCTAACGCAAGAGGCATCAAAATTTGCGTGATTTCACACACTTTATGCAAAAAGTAATAAAAAATAAATTATGTGTCATCTTTAGGGTTCTACCACACTTTGAAGTTTTGTAAATTTTACGTTTTTACAGACCTAAACCATTGTGCCTAAAATAATACAAAATCAAGTGTAAGATGTGTTTTATTGTTGAAATTAATGACACCGAGCACAGGAAATCAAAACATATAAAATATAGCCTTTAATCAATTACAAATTAATTAAATTTTAAACTTACTTTGTATTAAAAATTCGATATTTGTGCTCATGATTGCCACCTATTTCTCTCTAAAAGAAGCTTTACTTCTGTTACGAGTTTATCATCAGTTTAACCTTATGGTCCCCGCCCGGTCGATACCTCGGATATCTCGGTAGATATCCACAGATTAATCTGTAGATGATTAATAATATCCAGAATAATTCATTTTAATTGTCTCGCGGTAGATATCTACCGAGCGGGTTGATTAAAAGGTTAAGATCTACTTTCCCTAAATTATATGTAACAAGGAGAGTCACCAACTTCCAATGTCTTATCTTTGATATGGTTTGAAGGTCCTTATTGGAATTGTATTGATGAACTATAAACTGACAATCGTGCCACAATAATTTTAGTATTATTTCTAACAGAAAAGTTATTTTGGTGGTGTTGATTAATATAAGTTGTTTGTTTATATATCCTGGGTTAACACTACTTTTCACTTTATTACTTAATCGTCAGATTCCAGCTCTCGAGTGTAAAACATAATAGCAATAAGGTTTTACTTGTGCGCAAAAAAATAATTTCGTTCGTAAACAGAATTGACAGTGTTGTGTTGTTGTGGATTCTATTGTCTCGGATTAAGACTATATAATTAGTCGAAAAATATATCTGACTCCGTCAGAATCTTCTTACAAGTCGTATTTTCCTTAAGGAAAGAACCAACTTTTCGGCAAGTTATTCAAATTACCAGTCACCGTACACCGTGAATCTGTTTTCGTAACCAGCTAACTCTTTTCTTATATTTCTGGAATATTCTCTACTATAGTTGCATTGCACTTCGGGCCGCCATATTAGTTCAATAATAAATAACGAAAGGTTAACTCATTGGAATGAAGCATATCAATCCACCAATAGATTGTAACAGTCTTTCCAAATACCCTTTAACTCATTGGAATGAAGGAAACCAATCCATCAATAGATTGTAACAGTATTTCCAAATACCCTTTACTAAATCCTTTATCTTTATCTATTATATTATGCTAATTAAAGAAACTGGTGTTAGTTGCAGTTCCATCAGATCTGTAGAGTACGTAATTTTATTTCCAACCCAACCCTAAGTCCTCTAAGAAAATTGTAAGAATATCCTTTACAGTGCCATTCCTTGACGTTTCTATATCGCAAGTAAATTTATCCAGCTTATATTGCAATTGATATTATTATCTTCTAAAATTAATGATAAATCACCACACCCTAAATAAATATTAGAAGGGAATTTTAAATAATAAATAATTCGTCCAACAACGTAAAAGCCTTTTATAACAGTACCTTCTTGAAGCATCTGGCCGGGCTTTTTTGTGAATCATGTTTTTATCAACAATCAGAGTTTAATATTTGGTAGAAACTATCAGCCCTTGCCAACTATTTAGGCTCTACTTGGGTTTCTTGTCTAAAACCAAACAAAACAGCAGTGGCAGATCATAATGATACTCCGCAAATAAGTATCGCAGATCTTAGCAAGTGACAGCGTTGACAATGTATTCCAGATGGCGGTTGAAGTCGATAGTGTTTCTGTAGAGAGCGTGTTTTTCAGGAATTCATTTATAATCAAAATCAGATACGTTTTGAGGAAATATTCACGCACCGAAACTTCATAACAATTTGATGAGACAGAATCCATTTTAGAGCAGAACATGACTCTTTTGATATAATTATTGACTTTTCCAGGTTAAAACTTGATGTTATTTTCAGGTTGAATAAACTCAAAGTCGATGGTGTTTCTGCATGCTAATCAAAATATCGCTTAAGTAAAACCAGAATACACCAAAAAATCACATTTTTTAAAATATTTAAGCTCAGTAGGCGAAATGAGGAATAGCGATAAAAATGACAAATTTTCAAAACTTTGAAGCCTGGTAGAGCCCTAAAGATATAGTTTTATTTTAATTTTTATATTATTTTGGTAATCTACAGCCAATTACGCAAATTTTGATAGGTCTTGCGTTATGAAAAGCCAAAAAAATTTTTCTCGGGACACCCTAGTGCATAGGTTTATCGTGCTCACAAACCAATGCATTTATTTTGGTCCCATCATCGGTTGTGGTAGGAGCGTCTATTTATGTAATGTTTGTTGTTGTTTTTCTTTTATTTCACAATGATCTTGTACTTGATAGACTAATTAATTGTAACTGTTGTAACTCACAGGTTGCGTGATAGTAGAAATGCTGTTATCGTTGACTGTTTCCTGCCCAAAGCTGTTAGAAGATATTACACTACAATTACCTACCCTAATAGTTTATAAGGGTTGTTTTTCTTTTATATTATGTGGCTTTTACATATTCTTATATTCTATTGTGACGTATCTAGTAATTTGTCTCGTATTGCCCATGGGCTTTAGTTGTTACGGTCTTCAGTAATGTATTTTTCTTGTTTTTATATTGCTCGTAAGTAGCTTCTTCCTTTTTAAAACTATAACGTTTTATTCTGAGCTCACAAGCTTTATTTACAGGTTTTCCTGTGTTCTCCCCTTTTTAACAATTAAGTATTATATTAATCTCTTTTATAGACTAGCCTTTATAGTAGTCAATGTAAGTACTTACCTAAAAGGTTGGAATTGCAAGTTCGAATATTAAGGAGGCTTTTAAATAATTTACGCGGCGTGGGATGATGACAGATTTTCCATAGGCATTAAGTTACTGGTAACCAAAATCAGCTATAGAAATATTATTGAGTTCTAGCGTAAAGCAGTCCACTATTTAAATGTTGAGCTACCAACGTTTTTATGATATAAACTTTGAACAAAGCAAATACCTACGAAAGTAAATCTAGCGGCGCATAGAAGAATTCAAGCCGATTGATCACGCTAGTAAATCAGAAACTTTATCACAATTAGAGATTACAAAAATTGAAAGTGAATAGCTTTTTATTACTAATGGTTTATTTAGTTCTAAAGTCGGACCAATAAAAAAGTGAATACTGCACCATTTTTGCACATTTACAAAATACTGAATATTTGGCTAAATACTTGTTTACTAAACTTAAAACTTTCCGTTTGAACTGCCGTTTGAACCATTGACGTAGGAATTTCATTGGTTTGAACAGTAAATTTGACAGTTGTCCATAGTAGGTACTATGAAAATCAAAATGAAAATGAAAAAATGAAATATCAAACAGTGCACATCACGTGTAACAAGTCATTGATAAAGAAAATAAAGCATGTGAACAGCACTTGCCAAAGGCCAGTCGAGTTGAACACAGGGATGCGCCGGGAGCAGAGGTCGGCCCGGCGGCGCTCGCTACGACCCTCATTTGTTAAGATCCAAAGAAAGTGAGGAGATTTATATAAATGATTTCTCGGGCCATTCCGGGGTCTAACCTTTTTGGTGACATGTTGATTGAAAAGAGGCAGATTCCTGTAATAAATGCTGCCGTTAAAGGTAAGTAACCTTTGTTTGCACAGATACCGTAGGTTGATGCTTATTTTATTTGGCGATTTCTTAAGATAAGTCTGCGTGATGTTTAACAATTGGCTTTTGAGTGAGCTAGTTACTTGAATTATACATAATAATATAGTTATTAAGCTTTTTGCGAGTAAGTATTGACTTAGCAACAAGGGTCTCAAGTTCGAATCTACGGTCAAATTTTTGAGCCGACTCAACCATTACATATATGCAATACATACTGTAGCACATAATTATTACATTTTCCTTAGGTTATTTTAGTGAGTTTAGTCATAATATTTTAAGATTCTTATATTTAAATTCATAAAAGTCGAAATTATTTCAAGAAAGAAGTTTGGATGATACTAATGACGTCACAATTTTAGAAAAAACGGAAAAAGAATAAACATTCAAGATTGTTGTAAATCTAATCTGGCTCTCCAAAACTATAAACGTGATTAATCATAGTTAGAAACATTATGAAACTGAAACAACGATATTCACAGGTGAGTCTGTATTTGAAGCGGGGTCACGCAGTGCGGACGCGTGACTCTACTCCGATTGTTTAACTTCAAAGCAGCCCCGTGGCCGATAACCTGTGAGTAACATCTCCGAGTGACAGCGCCTGAGATCTGCAGAGGCCGCGGCCTTTGTCCCGCACAGATAAAGGCCTCCATTAGCTCGCTTCAGTGGCCTTTTTAATTGTGCGTGAAACGAGCCTAACCCTTCCCCCGCAGTCATTTGAACCTCAACTTTCCCAATGATTTTGGGGTGGAGCTGTAATATTTTCGTATTATTTTAAGTTAAATTATCATTCGTCGCAAGGCTTATATTAGGTACAGGTCTTGGATCTAGATTAAATTCTAGCTGGACAAAAACATAATGAAATGTTACTAATAAAAGTTGACGTGATATTCATAAACATAATCTGCTAAAATTTTAATTACATCATGTCTTAGGTTCCCTTTTATTTTCAAAATATCCTAACAAAACCTTCGTGTAAATGGCTCTTACATCAATTAAGAAATTATTTTCGATTAGATTTTTAAAAATATTTCATTCAATTATTTCTAAGTAGGTACATTTATTGTAGTGCGAATTTATAAAGAAAAGTCATGTGTCTATATTTGAACAAACTTTGAAGATAGATGTGTGGGATTCGGACACAGAAAAGGTGGGGAGGGGCTCCATCAGATCCCTAATAGGTAGCAATCGTTACGTCGTAAAACACGCCCAACTTTCAAAGGGTCCGTTTAATATAATATATTACACAAATTAATAATCAGGGAACAATAGGGAATAAAAGTTCAAAATATCCTTTAATGTAAACCGGCATGCATATTCATGTCGCTATACTTAATGAATAATTAAATATGGCCCTCTAGCAGTCAAACGTTCATAATTCTCAAATTGCTTATAGCTTCGTTTCTTCAGCAATTGTATACCTACTGTAGAATATTAAATAGGATTGTATTCTGGTACACGTGACCTCGAACGCCGGAGCTTTTCCGAGCTTTCCGTTGAAATATAACCCTTATTGCCTTTCGCTAAGAGTGGCAAATATCCTTGTTGTCTTGAGCGCAGGCCTGTATTCAACGAGCCGCCTGAATTTCAAGTAAACATAAAATGGTGGAAGAGCACACAAGTGAACCAAGTACCAAATATCAGAATTTTACTATTACCGGAGCGGGCCCGGTCTCGATTACGTAAGACACTGCAGCCATATCGGCGGTAGACGTTGTTATTTGATACTTATAAGCTTTGAAAGAAGCTTTTTGTGTAGCGATATTGTGAGAATGATTGGGGATAGTATAAACATGGATGTATAATACTCTAACATCATAAGTTAATGTTAAAGAACAGCCAGCAAATGTAAGAACATTTGTTGGCTGTTTTCAATAATCGGCATTTTCTCTTCTATTCTTACTTTTGCTTTACATACATCAATAATTATTCACGTTGATAACACCTTCTTTAACCTCTCAATAATTTGGTGAGCAGTAGATAATTTAAATAGGTTCGTTATAACAGCCGTCATTGTTAAAAGACAATCACGTTTTGGTATTTACAATGTTACTTGTAATCTATTGAAGAGCAAGAAATTCAATAATAAATAACTTATAATTGGTAGTTTAAGGAGGGTGCGTGGGGAATCAAAGTTCCTAAGAACTTGAAGGTTTGCGTGCAGACCACATCTATGTACAAATGGACAGTGTAATGGGTAAGTGATGCCCACACACTGCGTCGTTGTTTGGGAGCACGTTAATTCGATTGTCTCACGATTAGAGCTGAGCACATTATGTATTGTTACGGTCAGTTCGATGTCAAGGCTTGCCCTAAGCTAACACGATTATCTAATTGTTAGCCACTGAAACAAAATTAGCAAACTTGTGTCTATAATTTAGGAGGCGAAAAGTGATCATAATCCATTAGGTAGCGCAAACTTAGACCAAACTGGGGCATTTTAAAGTTATGTTACTTACGTGTTTGACGAAAAACACAAACTTGTAAGCGAAATTTATTGCAGGTAAGTTTAGACGATGCGGGCACTTGGTCAACACTAGACGATTTCTTGTTAGACCTTCTCCCGGGTTTTCCCTTTCTTTGTATTTGACTTTACCAAACGAGGTTGCGAATCAAAAAAAATGTCTTGCACCCACACCATTAAGAATTGTCTAAGAAATGGCTGAAAGTATACAATTACAGAGAGTGCAATAGGAGATTTGACGCCGTCGTGTCAGTAACTCTGACTTCACATCTAGCGGTCCGAATTCGAATCGCAGTAGGGTCAAATATTTGTGTGATGAACACAAACATTAAAAGTTCAAGAGTCAATGGTTGTTTACATATTTATTTACAAAAATACGTTCTTAATGTATATTCCTACGATATGTAGTATACTAGTAGAATTCGAAAACTTGCACCAAAGATTTGCAATAAATTAAATAAGACACGGTATTAAAATAATGGGGAAACCGTCCAATAATCATAGGGCCTGTTACCGTTGGTTATGAAATGCGAAAGCTTAAATCTTAAATACTTATAAATGTCGCAGTTAACAAATAATACCCTTAAAGGTCAGAAAGAGAAAGTCTTCTGCAAGAAGTATAATTTCCAAAATATTATTTTGATTGAAGGAATTACTCCGACACTTCGACTATTGAATATCGTGTTTTTATTACAACATGGGTGGCAAAGAAGCGAACAACGGCGTACCTAACAGTAAAATACAGGGCGATTTCCATCTTGTTCTATAGAGTATAACGTCATCATATTCTTTAAATTAAATATTGAGACAAAAGAGACTAACTCTGGCAGTACTAAATATAATGAACTATTAGACTCAAATTTTGAGGTTTTATATTATAAATTATCCTCCCCACTTGTAATGAATAAAAATTCTAAAAATAATTTTATCAACCTTATCCACCAAAATATTCAAGGGATGTCAGGCAAAAATTTAGAATTGGAGCTATTTATGAATTGTAATAATATTGATATATTGTGTGTTACAGAACACTGGCTAAAAAGCCATCAGCTCATGTTTAATTTTAGTAATCACCATGTTGTCAGCTCGTACAGCAGAAAAAACATATTACATGGTGGTTCATTAATAATTACTAAAAAGAATATTATATGTAAGGAAAGAAATGACCTCGTAAGTATGTCTGTTGAGCGAGTTACTGAAATAGCTTGTATAGAGTTTGAACAATTCATTGTTATTAGTGTATACAAACCACCATGTGCCCCTTTTGAACAATTTTTAAAAATTATGGAAGATGTCCTATTTAAAATCAGTAAATGTTGTAAAATAATTGTTATCTGTGGAGACTTTAATATTAACATATTAGAGACAAACTCAATCACTTGTAATTTTTTAAATTTATTTAAGTCCTATGATTTGGACTACGTTTTTCATGAACCCACAAGAATTACTGAAACAAGTGCAACTTGCATTGACAATATTTTTACTAACCGAAAACCTAGCCAAAAGTCAATTATTAATATGTTGCACTCTGATCATTGTGGTCAATTAGCATCGTTTCCTAGAAAAAAAGGTAAAGTGCAAAGAACGAAAATAAGTTTTATTCCTATAAATGCAAGCCGAATTGAAAAATTTAAATCGAAATTAATTGTGAAGCTACCATGTTTGCCTTATAATGATTGTCCGGATAAGCTATACAGTTCTTTATTTAATTTAATAAATGATGAATTTACCAACACTTTTGTGCCAAAAGTAAAGACGATCTGTGATCATCTAACCTTTAGTGAATGGGCAACGCCTGGTATCTACAATAGCAGGAATAAGTTGTACAATTTGTATGGTCAAAAATCATTTAATTTTGATCCAGTATTTGTTAATTATGTAAGAGACTACTCCAAAGTTTTCAAAAGAGCCTGTTCCACTGCCAAGTCAGTTTACTTAAAAAACAAAATTAAGAATTCTACAAATAAGATTAAAGAAACCTGGAATATTATTAACAGTGAAACTGGTAGGAGTCAAACACGCTTCCGTAATATTAACTTAAAGATTAATAATGTAAATGTTAAAGCTGATTTGGAAGTAGCGATGGAATTTGAAAGGTTTTTCTCAGATGTTCCCATACAGACTACTAAATCACTTCAGTCGTCTTCCACCTCAGCTGAACAGCTGCTTAAACAAAATGTATCATCATGTGATAGTAACTTTGAATTTACAGCTGTTAATTATAAAGATATTATAAATACGTTTAAAACTCTAGACCTGAAAAAATCTATGGATCTTTGGGGACTGTCAGTCAGGACAATCTCATCCATTATAACTATAATAGCTCCTTATTTAGTAGTCGTATTTAACAATTGTATTGACTCTGGTGTATTTCCTGACTTGATGAAACATAGTAAAATTATACCGTTATTTAAATCTGGCGAAACCTCAGATCCCACCAATTTTCGGCCTGTTTCTATTCTACCGACTTTAAGTAAGATCTTTGAAAGACTAATGCTCAATCAACTATTAAAGCATTTCAATAAATACAACATATTTCATCAAAAGCAATTCGGGTTCACTCGGGGTCGATCCACCATTGATGCGGGAGTTGAGTTGTTAAAGGAGGTATTTGCTGCTTGGGAAGAATCACGCGACGCCCTTGGGGTTTTCTGTGATTTATCTAAAGCTTTCGACTGTGTTAATCATGATACTCTGGTCAGGAAATTACACCATTACGGCGTTAGGAACAAGGCTCTCAACCTTATGACTTCATACCTGAGCAATAGAATACAGAAAGTTGATATAAATGGTAAAAGATCTCCAGGTTCTCTAGTCACAATAGGTGTTCCGCAGGGCTCAATTCTTGGTCCATTTCTCTTTCTAGTGTACATAAATGACTTGCCTTACTACATAAGGGACAATCATGACATTGTGTTGTTTGCGGATGACACTTCTTTGATTTTCAAAATAAATAGAAAATTAGATAATTATGACGAAGTGAACAATGCACTTGCGAAAGTAGTTTATTGGTTTGATATTAATAACTTGTTGCTGAATGAAAAAAAAACCAAATTAGTTAAGTTTACTACACCGAATGTGAGATGTGTAGAAACTAATGTACAAATAAATGGAGTAGAATTGAAACCTGTAGAAACAACAACTTTCTTAGGAGTAATGTTAGACTCTAAATTGCAATGGGGTCCACATATTGTAAAACTTTCGGGTAAACTAAGTTCTGCGGCATATGCAGTTAAAACTATTAGGCGGCTAACTGATATAGATACTGCTAGAATGGTTTATTTCAGTTATTTTCACAGCATAATGTCTTATGGAATTCTTCTCTGGGGGAGTGCTGCAGATATTAATACCATCTTTGTTCTGCAAAAACGGGCTGTTAGAGCAATCTATCAACTAGGTCCGCGTGACTCCCTCAGAGAAAGGTTCAAGGAGATAAATATTCTAACTGTGTCATCACAATATATACTGGAAAATTTACTATATGTAAAGAAAAATATTATGAATTTTTCCGAGAAATGTCATACGCACAATGTAAATACTAGGAAGAAACACGATTTGGTTGTATATAAAACTCGTCTCCACAGAATAAGCAATTCCTTTATGGGCCAATGTATACGTTTTTACAATAAGCTTCCGAAGAATATTAGAGACTTGCCTATTAATAAATTTAAAAAAACTGTTAAATCTAAATTATATAAAAAAGCTTATTACAAGTTAAATGATTATTTAAATGATCCAAATGCGTGGGAGTAAAATCTGCCCAAATTTACGCATTTAAAATTGTAATTTATTCATATTGATATATCTATGGACATGTAATGATGTTTTGAAAACATTACGAAATTGTAAGCTGCGGAGTTTCTTTCGCCATTTCTTCTCCGTCTCAGCATAATAATAATTATTTAAGTAAAATAATTATTTCGTCGAAATGGTGGTAGGGCTTTTGACGATTTAAAAGTACTTAGCAAAGTCCATTTAAATAAAGAGCTTTTTCATTTCATTTCATTTCATTTCATTTCATTTCATTTCATTTCATTTCATTTCATATCGAGAATAAAACAAAATTTTTTATACAACGTATTAATCGCACTCGCCTTTAGCTAGGGCGTCAAATATATATTTGCAATATGAGACAATCTTTGTTTCATTAGAACTTAATAGATTTCTATACATTTCTTAAATAGGGAGGTCTCCCTAGTTATCAATACTATGAAAACTGTAAAGGAGTATAAAACTTGTTGAGTTTCTTGCCGGTTCTTCTCAGAACAAGACCTCCTGGTAGATCCTTGAACCGTTGGCGTCAAACTTGATTTTCATAAGTAAATTTTACCCAAATAAATAAAGAAATTTGAGTTATAGAAATCTATCCTTATTTTGTATGATAAAAGATTTGTGTCATGCAGACGGCCGGCTGCAAAATCCAAAGCCAAAACCTTTAGCAGTTGGTCGATAATAACGGTATGCTGCACCCGAAATAAATTAGTAGAGCAAGACGAAGAAGAGCTACAGAAGTAAGTCGGTACCTACCTACTTTTATTTCTATTTTTTTTTTTATGGAACAAGGAAATTAAGACTTCTGTTACGAATTGGACTAGAAAATAATAATCTAAAGTGTCTCTTACTGTAGAACGGTACGTTGCTTAAATAATTCATATTGTATGTTTATTAATATATATTATTATATATAACCATCTGCCCGAAACGATGAGAAAGAGAAACAGGCTTATTTAAAAATGATTAAATGATTTGAAAGATTATTTTCAACTAAAAACCAAACTAATATGATATAATTAATTATTTATTTGTGAAGATTTTTAACATATTTTTGTAATTTAATTATTATATAAATGTTATTTTAGTATCGAGATGTGTGAAATGTAATAAGTTTTTAATAATAATACTGTTTAGTGCACCTTGATTACCCTGTCAACGCGTTTAATACTTGTTCAGTCCTGTCCATCAAAAGGTTGTCTGGAAGAGATCGCTCTTAGCGATAAGACCGCCAATTGTACAATTGTGTTTTGTTGTTAATTGTATTTGTATCTTTTGGTGTCAATAAAGAGTATATCTATCTAAAATTTTGCATGTTGGAAAAGGCTAATTGCGTGGTCGATTTTTTTTATTTAATATCTCTGTAACCACAATTACTGCAAATAAACTTGATTTCGACGATGTTTTATAAACTTCATAAGTATTGAAGATTTGGGGTCTTATGATTTCAATTAGCCTTGTGATGTCGGTAAAGTAGAATAGCAGCACTCCATAACCTGTCGTGTACAGACATGACCACCGGGTCAATGAGTGTCGTAGGAAGGGTGGATCAGCAAAGGGGTATTGATCACCTTATACTCGTAGCGTGGTACCGCCTAACCTCCTTCGATAAAAAGGAGAGGCCTTGTGTCCCAGCATTGGGTCGAATTATAAAGGCTGTCATAATGATGATGATTTCAATTTATACTGAGCGCTCTTACACTGACACTCACAAAGTAATTCTGTCCTGACCATTTCTAAAAAAAATATTTTACAGCATTTTGCTATGGAGTTTTTCCGTTTGTCACGGAATACTTTTGTTAGTGGTACTTATCGAGCATTTCGGGGTCGTTGAGGCTCCGCATTTGACCTGGAGCCTCCGCGGCCGCGGACGATGTGATAATGTTTTTATAACTTTTAATGAAGCCCCGGCCTCCCTTTGATGTTGTTCGCCGCTCACTCGCGTCAAAACTCAAGTAAAAAGTCGTTACATTACATTCTAATGTAATTAACAAGTCTTACTGATCAAATTTAAAAGGCAATTTTGTTGTAATTTATCTTTTTTCATATTTATTTTTTTCATTCGCATGTATCTCTATTGTAGAGTTGATTCATCTCATTGTTTCGCTTGCAGGTACTTGTAATTCTAAGGGCTCCTTTTCAGTGGAAGCGGGAGAACGATCCTCTAGCCGCTCCCATCCGGCGTAGACGGACGGGTAGGAGAAGGCAGGCGGCTATGACCGCCGCTCTTGTCCAACTCTAAGGTGTGGCCTGCACACGGGTTGGCCCCCGTTTGCCCTAGTGCAGTGCATAAGTCCCCGTCTGGTGATTGCCTAGTACTCCAGTGGCGCGTCGCCTAGCTCACTATTGGGCTGGTCCAGCCCGGAGACGGTTTTGGTAAAATGGCGTACTTAAAGTACGCCGACCTCTAAACGCCTGCAGAAGACTTGGGAGAGTACCGGTGGTTTTCAGTGGGTTGGAACGGCGTTTTTCCGCGCCGAGTGAGTCCCACACACGCCGTAAGCCTAGCCAGCATGCGGTATTCTGAATAAAACCTTAAACACGAATTCCCCATATAAGTTTCATCTGCTTTTTTACCCCCTTTGGGGTTGAACTTTGAAAACTCCGTATCGCTTGTCTAAATTATAAAAACCTCTTTTCAAAATTTTTGCTAAATAGTCCAATTTCAGTCCAAGGGTATGGGCTGGGCGTTAATCAGTTAGTCAGTGAGTCAGGACTTTTCTTTGTGTATTGTAAACGATCGCGGCGTTTGAGCTAAACGGGTTACCGAGCCAGCCTTCTCTCATTGTTACTGTCCAGGTCCAGAGAGTGGCGCGTACGTCTCCCTTCCGTGTTTGGATTATTTGCTGGAGATTGATGTATAAAATAAACAATAGATAGGACATAAAACCAATGACAACTTTTATCTCTGAAGGCTAGACTTACGACGAATTCTAAAATACCTTTCTTAATTTTTAACCGAAAGGACATATAATATTACTTTAAAAATGACGAATTTACATACAAACTTTCATCCCCTATTTTGTCCATTCTTGGACAAAGCATTTTTCTTTATCATTTAGAAACTTTGTTTCGGAAAGGTATAATAGGTACATATTAATTAATCGTCGATAATAAAGTAAGTCAGCAATTAAAATATCTATTAAAATAAGGATGAAGTAATTTGTAACAGTGAAGTATTGATCCATTTCCATTGAAATATTTTAGGTACCTTGGGCATTCAATGTAAATTAACTCTGTCCATAGAATTAATCCGATCCAATTAATTAGTTTCAGTTTCCGTTTTTAACAATTTCATTGCACGTACATACAAAGCTGGGTGTTCAATAGTTACATTATTTATTTACAGAAAGGTACACATAACAGCAGATCAGATGCAAAACGGTCTTTCTCTAATTGATTCTCAACCTTAACATAATTGATATTATAAAGTACAAATTGGAAAATTCACAGTTTGTAGCAACCTGACACAGCGCACAGAGACAATTTACAGTCAAAAACACATCAGGCTACACAAAACTGACATGACAATGTCTATACAATAAGAATTATGTTGATTATATTTAATTTAAGAGCATTTTCCAAAGAAAATGAAGATATTGAATGTGGATGGATTCATTAGAGGGACAGGAATACCGAAAAAGAAAATATGGAGACTGTAAAAGATGATAAAATATGTAAAAGATGATAATATGGCAAAAAATCGGGAGCGGTCTCCCCTTGACTTTCTCGTATACCGGAAACGACTCAAAAATTGATAGAAACCTTAAATTTTGATGTCATAAATGCATGTTAAATTTGGTTGCAATAATGCACTGAAAAAAATCGCCTTGAAAACTTGCCTCAGGCGGGACTCGAACCCGCATCTTCCGCAATCCGGGCGGCTGCGTTGACCAATTACGCCACCGAGACCCGCCTGCCGCGGGTTCGAGTTCCGCCTAAGGCAAGTCGATTTTTTTTCAGTGCATTTTTCGAGTATTAATATTTACGCGTTAGTAAACGCAAAACTAAAATTATTCTATATTGGTCGCAATAAGTTAAAGCATACTGGAGTTATCGTGCTAACGTACAGACACACACACTGAGACAATTCCAAAAACGGATTTTTGGACTCAGAAGGTCCCAAATGTGTAAATCCGTCAAAATCTCGAGGTCGAAGTTTTTGACGATTACAAGACTTTCTCTATACGAGAAAGTAAAAAGGATAATAATGTTGAGATGATGACTGATTAAAAAGAGTGAAACAAATTAAATGGGGAGAAGGCTAGAGAAATGATGATGATTTAAAGTTACAAATAGGTAACTTTATACTATGGTATTACGCCATTTTTGATATTAGTAAGTAGCGTCTCAATGCCAAAGGAATAACTTTTCAAAGGACAACTTCGTGGAGGCGGTGCATACCTAATAAGTTTTTGCGAGAATGGGTTTTGATGGCAAGTCACGATCTCGCCGTGACATTGGCAAGGTCACGCTCACGTTTAAACTTGGAACTCGTCGGTAGTAATTACGTGCCAACGAATTGTAACAGCCGACTTAAAAACACTGGACCACTCTTCCAAAGTCGGAAGAGTTTGAAAAGTTGCCTAAGCTATGTATTTGGAATATAATTACTTATAAGTTTAAAGTGTATTTGACTGTGAGTCTGCTTGAAGCATCGTAGCTTCCCAAACGCATAACTCGATTTTGATTCATTTATTTCAACGTTTGAAAGGTAACTAGATCGAGAAAGTTATTAGCGATGATTCAAGGATAACCTGTTTGAACCCATTTGATAATAATCAGTTATTTTATTAGGTGATGAAATTTAACTTTCACACGTGTGATACCTGTATGTCAAAATATGACATGCATGGGTATTGTCGATTACAGTATCACTTCGAACCTGGAATATATAACTACAACTTATCCAGAAATTACAGAAGAGATATCGTGTTTGGTTGGACTCATAATCTAAGTCAGTGCTTGGTCCTGAATATTGTCATCTTGATTTTTTTAATTTATTTATTGAGATCACCAACAAGTTTACATTGACATAGTTATTGAAAAAGACATAGAATATCACAGGATACGAAATGCAAACTTAATTATAGGTGACAACTACATGCACTATACAACGGCAATGTACTTTAATCTAATTGTAAACTAAAATATTACAAATAAAATAATTTTAAGTTTTTCCAAAAAATATGATGTTATATAAAAAATAAATTGAAAAAGAACTCATGTATGTCTAGCCTAGGTTAGACATATTGACCGTAATGTTCTCAACGTGTCATGGTAAATATCAATGTTAGTAGTGGACTTATACAGCGGATTAAGCTGATTGAACATTATATTTAATGGAGAAAATGAGCCTAAATTTGTTTTTGCCCTTTTTGACATAAATAAATAAATAAATAAATAAATATTGATAGGAACATTAATATTAACTTTTGAGAGTAAGTTTTAGACATTTTCTTGTCAGGGGTTATCTACATAAAAAAAAATATTTTATTTATTTCATTCTTTTTAAATTACTCACCGACCCTAATTCCGATTAATATTAATTCGCTGCTTTTTGCGTCATGCGACCTATAAAGATCTATTGTGACTAGCCTCCAAATAAGACCTATATTGAGCTACGAATATCTTATTATCTAAAAATAATAAGATCACATAAGTACTATGAGATTAAGAGTCATACATCGGTGGGAATTTTATATAAAGGTTTTTGGTTGACAAAATTCGTTAATTAGAGGTTTTCATACTTTTTGTTGATAGTTGAAAAATTGTTATAAAGAGGTTGTGCGCCAAAAATGTTCGTAATGTAAATGGATATTTTACATTGACTCTTATGGACAATCCCAGGGGATTACCTACGAAGAATTTGTTAAATCGAGCAATTCGTTATATTGAGGTAGGTACGTTATATTAAGGTTGCACGTTGTTGTATACATAGGTGTACACTACACATATATTTTAGTAATAATAACTTTAAGTTCACTAATAATTTCACCAAGGAGTGATGTTATAAATGAATAAATGAAAAGTAAACGTTTTTCCTATGTTTGCACGAGCTTTTACATACTTTAAAATAAACGAGGTTAGTACTTTTATAAGTGCTGCTGTCGGCCGCGTAGGCACCACAACGCGTGGGTAGTCCGCTTTGTCTTCTGACCTGAGGCCATTACGAAACGTTGCTTAGGTATAAAACAAAATGTAACCAAATTTAAATACGAATGTAGGTACCTACGTTCGTTAAATTTAACAAGCACTTAAAAGAATTAAATTTTTAAAAAGCTTTATTAGGTATTGAAAGGATGCTCAGAGAAACACTATTAGTTGTTGATCCATTAATATTGATTGCACAAACACACAAAGCGTTAAGTTACAAAAAGTGAGAGCCACTCAGCTATCAGATGTGGAGAGTCAGTAGAGAGCGGACATTCCGAAACATCGCCCAATGAATTGTCTGGTTAGAGTACGCTCGGAAATGTGTGCCTTATAGTATAGTACGTATTAAAAAACTTAAGCAACTAAGAATCTCTCAGTAATGTATCCTCAACACGCTCTCCATTATGAGGTTTCTATCTATCTATAAAATAAACCATTCATAGAGACCAATCCGATGCCCAATACCAAGCCAAGCCCAAATACTCACCTGTATTTTTCCGAGGACTTGGGTATAATTCAGATTCCATGTGATGCTGCTGCATCAGTTATATAATTAAAGTTACATCCTACCAAATTTTGGATCGATCAGACCTGTTGAAGTTACTCAGATTCCTTCATCAACCATTAGGAGAGCGGATGATCAGTAAACAATTAAACGGCTTGACAGATTTTTTTTGAATCATAGGGTAAGAACATCCCTTTAACAAATTAAAGGTAGATACATAAAAAAAACTTCTTCGTAGTACCCACCGGTAGGTTTTTACATTTTGTATCACCTTCCATAATGTTTTCATCATGATTGTTGATAGCTAGCAAACATACAAAATTGCATTATTTTAGAGACAAATGGAAGATTTTTATTAAGAACTAGCTGACTTCATACCGTCGATTCTTTAATATTTTTTTTTAAATACTTATTCTGCTATTTTAGTCCCGTGTCCAGAATAGCAGAAAAAAAGAAAGTTAATAAGTCAATTACATTATGTAATTAAATATTATTTTATTTTAATTTTAATTTTTTTTAAAGGTTTATCTCCTTAAGAATCATCTTCGTACTTCAAGTAATCGGTTCGGCTGCTCTCGAGATTTGCGCTTAGCAACACATTCAACGATTCATTTTTATATTATACATTATAAATATGAAATATTATGGTGGCATAATATACCAGACAGATAAAATAAACGGCTGTTTACCACTTTATTTTTATGATGTTAATCCATATTATGGTTGCAAATTGAATAAAATTAGACGAAAATTTTTCCTTGAATTTTTTCCGAGACCGCCTCCAGCGGGCGCGGCCTCCACTAATCTAATACACATTGATCGAAAGAAAAGTTGTGACGTTGCTTTTGACTTCCTTTTCAGTGGTGAATTGGAGAAGGGATTGAGCTTTCGCTGAGGTCTAACCTTGTAGCTCACATTTAATTGACCAGACGGGTTCTGAGTCAACCGCCACTATTTCCAACCTAGTATCTGCAAAATTTATTTTCTTACACCTTAAAGAAGACCGCACTCAAATAACTCTACCTTCATAGCGTAGTGTTTAGTCGGTGCATAGTCGGTGAGTAAGATTATCAGAGCTCTACTGGGTAGAGGATATATCAGGGTTACAATCTCGTTACAATCGTCTGTTTCCAACCGCCTAACATTAAACAATCTTCGACGTAACGAATAAAGAGATAACTGCATTGTTTTGTAACATGGATGTTCCATCCCCAAAGTAACGTCCGTTCTGTAATGATCTCTCATAAAAAAGGCGGTGTACAGTGCTCCTACAAGTTACTCTTAAAAATTGGCATGTCTCGAAAGTCACACAAGTGTTTGTTCATTTATCAATAGACTATTTTATTCAAAACCTCACAGGAGTACTCCTAATGAGAAATGAGGAATCACCGTTTTTCGTTTTTTTTTCTTCAAAATACTAGCTCTAAAGGGTGGGACAAAGTCTGAAAATTAACAGGTCTTTTTTCGTCATTATCGAAGGTAAAACCACGAACCTTTGAATTAAGGCACTTGATAAGAAATTAATTATGGAGTATTTATTCCAGCTTTTTGCAATTTTGACTGACATGGGAATGAAAGAGAATAATAGATGAAATTCCTCTTTCTATGTTTATTTAACGTTATACGTTTTTAGAAATATGTGTATGATTAGTAAAAAAGTGCTAACAATTTTAATGCTACTTCAAGTAACTATTCCATGGGACGAAGTCGCGAGCAAAAAATAGTGTAGTTATTATTCTTTTTTTATACTCGCATTATAATTATTTGAAATAAATATCTATTCACTGATGAGCCTATATGCCAATCTAAATATTAGTAATAATTTTCGTTTAATCCACTATTTATTTATTTTTGTTTATTTTTGCATTATATCCAACGAAAGGATGCATTGATTGGTAGAGAACGTTGTTAACAATTTTAAGTCATAGATGCTCCTAATAGTTATGAAATTATTAAAGAGTATTTATTTTGCAGTGAACCGAGTACCTCATTTAAAACTACACAACTTTCAAGAGCAATAGATCAAATTCAAAAAAATCTTCTTTTTTTAAATAAATTCTCCAAGGATATTTCTTCGTGATAAAAACGAATAATAACCAGGAAACAGCGTTATGATGGACAGTTAATGTGCGTCTCTCCCAGAGGAGAGTGGCTTCGTCAGACAACACGATGTAATTTCATAGTCTCTTATCTGATGTACACATAAAATGGGTGACAACAGCGGTCATACCCGAGGCCTTGCCTAATATGCCGCTGCTAATGAAGTTCCCAGCGTTTTAAGGTCCACAAATCCAAACTTTGGGAACCTTTGTACCTATTAATTAACTCTTATAAAATTAGTACAGGTAACGCGTGGAATTCGTTGCCTCTGATGTGTTTGCTGAAGATTATAACTTTATTTATTAAAACTTATTCACTCTTGCTTGAGGCACCCAACTTTAAGCAAGAGTGAATAAGCTACTTCTTCGTAAGCATGTAAAATCGTAGTCCGCATCTTCACTTGATCAGGGAGTGTGGACAATTGCTTCAAATTACTTAAAATAAAACGCTGGTGGGACAGTGCTTAGGTAAGACTAATGCAATAGTCATGAAGGTTTAATAAAATTGTCAAAGCGGTATTGTATAGCAGGATTCCCGGCAGGCATTCTTGTGTAGCAACGCGCGTTATCGTGGCGTTATCGGAACAGCGCGGTCGATGACTTGCCAAGACGTTGGTTCTCCGCACGCGAGACCTCTCAGTGTACTCACAAAATAAAGACAGTATAGTAGGAAGGCTTAATCACTCGAGCACATTATCTTACAACATTTCTCAATGCAGTCAACTATAGGGCTTGAGCAGACGAGAGACTTCTGTCCATGGAACACTAAACTAAAATATCCAAACAGTCAGAAAAATGTGATGAAAAGAGTGAAACACACACAGTACAGCCTACACATCAAGCGGTCCGGGTTCGAGTCCTGGTAGCGGAAAATATTTGTGTAATGAACACGAGTATTTGTTGACGAATCATGGTTGTTTATATTTATTTAAGTTTATTTATAAAAATATCTAAAAATATTATGCACTTATATATTATATTTATTATATATTATTATATATATTATTATATATACTTATATATATATTAAAAAAAATGTCCTTTAGCTAGTATCCATAACACAAGTTCTTAATAATACTTACTTTGGGCTAGATAATTGGTGTGAGCGTGGAAATATATTATTATTATAGCCCGTTTTCATTCATGCTTCCAAAACATTCAGGAATATCTTGCCACGGTTCTTTAACAATTGTCAGAGGCTAAACTGACCTGCAGATATTCAAGAGTTTGCCTCCTGCGCCGTCTTTATATTGTGGTACGTAGAGAAGTCACCGTTTACTATGACCGCATCGTAGACAGTACACTTCTCTCTCTACGAAGCGCATGGACCGCATTGGGCCGATAAAGTCTAAAACACAGTACCGTTGTGCCTCCGACTAATTTTAACACAAGACAAGCCCCCGCTGATAGTAAGCGAAACGGTGACCTATATTCGCTTACAATCTTAGAGGTCACTCACATGACCAAGCAGTGAAGATTAGAAAGACGCGTTGCATAAAGCAACAGATTTTGTATTGAGGACGTAAGGGGATAAAATAACGATAAGATGTGTTAAGTTAATGAATATATTTTTTGTAAATAAAATAAACATTTGTGACAAAGTTTTGTGATTTTTTTCCTACCGCGCCCTTTTCCTACCCCGTGGACCATGGTGCTCTGGCAACCTTACTCACCAACAGAAACACAACGCCACAAAAGTGTAGTTTTTTTATTGTAGTCTTTTGTAAAGTGGAGGTACTTCCCCAGTTCAGGAGCTTGTATAGGGTTGCCACCTTTTTTCACAAGAAAAAAGTATATTTAGGTATGAGAAGGAAAATAAACAGTATTTTAGAAAAATTAACAGTATTTAATTATTTTAACGTTTTAAAGACAGATTTTAGTGCCTTTCGCAGAACTTATCGATTTAGTGTTATTTTTAAAAGCCTCATAGGCCACGTCACAATCCATGCTGAAAACAGTATTTTGTATAGGTAATTTATTTTTGTTGAATAGTAAAAAGTATAATGTAGTGAAATATAATAATGTTTTTACCAGTATAGTTGGGATTGGGAACCCTAGCTGAACCCAACCTCGGCTCTTGAAGTTCGATTCTAAGTTCAAACATTTCAGTATTTTTTTGTGATAAATACCACATAAAATAAAAAATAATTCTTATTTACACTCGGTCCATTTTAGTGACATGAAAATAAAATTTCGCTTTTAGCATCAACCGCAAATTAGAAATAGTAGCCAGCTCGGTCATTGTAAAGATTAGTACTTTATTGTTAGCGGCGCAGTGCAGCTGAAAGTTTAATGAGACCGCCGCCGACAAGCTCGCTTGTGCTGGAATGTGTGTCTTCACATTTTGAGAACTAACTATACCAGTCTAAGGTTGTATCTCATGTTTTTGTTGTAAATGAAGAATTAGAAGAAGTAAAAGAAGCTCGGCTATCACTTGAGAAATTAAGTCTTAAAATAATTAAAACACAAAGTTCTTAATTTTCATTAATCATCATCATCACAACCTTTATAATTCGACACACTGCTGGGACACAAGGCCTCTCCTTTTCAACGAAAGAGGTAGAGGCAGTAGTCCATCACGCTTGCCCTTGCGGATTGGTGGACGGAGTATGAGATGATCAATACACTTTGCTGATCCATAGTAGCCTTCTACGACACCTATTGGAGGATATGGGGTGATGCAATTCTACTCTGCCGGCATCATGCGGGCAGATATTTCATTAATTCCCCTACATAAATATTCAAACGCATTCATGGGTTGACTGGAAGAGATCTCTTTTAGAGATAAGTTCGCCTTTGCTAACAATTGTATTTTTAAATTTTGTAACATGTTTTTACAAATGCAATAAAGAGTATATATAATATCGTTATGTTTTATCTTATTTTTTTTCTTTTTCCTACCCTGTAGGAATGTCGAACCCTGTAGGTATGTCTTGATATCGACAATATTACGATAGGTTTTTGGCATCAGATTTTTACGGCTGGCCGCCTTTCTGACACGAACCCTCCTTGGGAATGACTGCTATCTTTTGACAGCATCCAGGACCACCAGCTTAACGTACCTTCCGAGGCAAGGAGGAAAATAGAGTTGAAAATTCTTAATATGGGCATGTAATTTAATTTAATTATATTACTGAACTGACACTACACTGAAAAAAATGTAGTCCAACTAAGATACGATTTCTCTTAGTTGGCATCAAAATGTGTGTAATAATTATTAATATGTTTGCTATAAACAAGGTACCATAATTGCCAGAACAAATACATTTTATTCATTTCGACAATTATGGACTTCCTTAATGTAATCAAAGATCTTTGTTACATTGAGCATCGTTTCATGTTTTTGTTTAATTTTACTACCTCCACTTTTTAAAACTAAATAATTAGATGTGTTCAGGTAACAAGAAAACTTGTTAGCATTACACAATTTATATTATTGATTTTAACAAAGATCATGGTTGATTAAAATATGTGCCTATTTACATTAAAAAAGAGAAGTGTTCAAATTAAATATTCAGGTATCTTCGTGGTAACAAGCAACTTGTTAGGAGCACATACTTTATATTATTGATTTTAACAAAGATCATGGTTAATTAAAATATGGGCCTATTTGCATTAATTATGAGAAGTGATCAAATTAAATATTTAGGTATCTTCGTGGTAACAAGCAACTTGTTAGGTTCACATACTTTACATTATTGATTTTAACAAAGATCATGGTTGATTAAAATATGTGCCTATTTACATTAAACTAGAGAAGTGTTCAAATTAAATATTCAGTTATCTTCGTGGTAACAAGCAACTTGTTAGGAGCACATACTTTATATTATTGATTTTAACAAAGATCATGGTAGATTAAAATATGTGCTTATTTGCATTAAATAAGAAAAGTGATCAAATTAAATATTTAGGTATCTTCGTGGTAACAAGCAACTTGTTAGGATCACATACTTTATATTATTGATTTTAACAAAGATCATGGTTGATTAAAATATGTGCCTATTTACATTAAACTAGAGAAGTGTTCAAATTAAATATTCAGTTATCTTCGTGGTAACAAGCAACTTGTTAGGAGCACATACTTTATATTATTGATTTTAACAAAGATCATGGTAGATTAAAATATGTGCTTATTTGCATTAAATAAGAAAAGTGATCAAATTAAATATTTAGGTATCTTCGTGGTAACAAGCTACTTGTTAGCATCACATACTTTATATTATTGATTTTAAAAAAGATCATGGTTCATTTAAATGTGTGCTTATTTAAGTTAAAAAGAGTTGATCAAATAAAATAATTAGGTACGCTCCTGGTAACAAAGCAACTTGTTAGCGTCACATAATTTATATTATTAGTTTCAATAAAGATCTCGGTTGATTAAAGTATGTGATTATTTGAGTTAAACAAGAGAAGTGATCTAATTGAATAACACTTTGCAGTGTCCACCAATCGAACAAACTTCCCCCACGCACCATTCGCGCTCCGCTTACTACCTTAGTTTTCCATAAGTCTAGGCGACGTAATAGTCAGCGGTACATTTTTTTTCACTGCAATCACTCAGTACCTCTACTCTCTATAATAGTCATTCGTCATTAATAATCTCTCTAATCAGTGGATCTCATCGCGTAATAAGTGGTATATTGTAACGTAATAAAGCTTAAAAAGCTAGGTACCTAATAGACTAGTGAAGTGTTGGCGTCGCTTTTGAATTTTAATTAAACTTAAAACAGTTTTAGGTTTGAGTTGTGGACGAGGAACTAATTTAACATGAAAACATGAGGTCAAACAATATTTGGTTACTAATAACTCGTCCTTGTAATTATAATAATAAACTTAAAAGTTTCCCGAGTTTACGTAAAATTTTAATGATTAATTGATCAAGACCAGGAAATCAATATAAAAGTGCCAGCGCTGACCCCTGAGATGTTGGAGGAATTGAAAGAATGAATTTCATAATAATGATATACCTATATCGGTAAGTTTTTGTGTATGTAAATATACTTACCTATTTAATGAGTAACAATATTTAAATATTGAAAGACTAAAAATACGACACCTATCGAATTAGTAACAATATTTAAATATTGAAACCCTAAAATATGAGCGAAGTTTGCCTACGCAGATTCAAATAAAATATTAGCCTACATTAAAGTGATGCACTGACCTTATTTTTTTTTTACAGGACCTGAATTTAACAAACTTTGAAATTCAACAAGACCCAAGCATTGTAGTTGTTTCCTTAGAGGAGAGGTCGCACTTCAAATGCTTCAATCAGAACAGGAAGGAAGGTACCATAGTGGCGTATTTAAAAAAGCATGTTAAGAAAAAGTAATGTTTGGAAGACCAGGATTTATTACGCACTTTATCCGATTACGAATCTGATCTTCATCGAGGTAATCCATCAGTAACAGGTATAAAAGAAAAATGTGTTTGATTTGGTGTTCAAGATTTCGACTTATTCAATCAAATAGGTGTCGACTGTATGCATGACATTCTAGAAGGTGTTGCTAAATACGTGATGCAATTTGTACTTATTCAGTATTTAAGACATTTTAAGCTCTTTTCATTGACTGAACTCAATAACCTTCGAGTACGGTCCTGACTATAGGAATCAGCCATGTACCTTAGCTATGGATCATATACTTCACGGCAATGTGCGTATGACAGCTTCAGAACTTTTTGCGGTATTTCGGTAGGAACTGCAGAATTATTACAAACTGCAGTATTAGAACTGAGCACATCATATTTGTTACTTACCAATGATTTATTACAACCAAAATTCTATAATTTATTACACTAGCATACCTACCTACTGTTCTAAAAAATTGGTCTTATCGTTTCTTTATGGTCAATGCGATTTGAAGCCAAACATCGTTTTTTAAATTAGTTTCTAATGCTTCATTTAACAGAAGGAACATTACATTAACTTTAGCTATGAAACATCAGCTACAATTAAACGAAGTTTTTAAAAAGGTGAATTGCCTGATACTCTTAGAACAGTTCCTATTTCTTGTGCAACTCTTAATAAATCTGAAGAGCTATTCATAAGATTTTAACTATTCATTACTTAATAAATCTGAAGAACTATGCATACATTGTGTCAAAATAAGTCACTTAAAAATGTTACTTGGGCCACCGTATCTACTACACGGAATTTAAAAGGTACTATTTTAGTTTATACCACCAGCTCTGAGGATTCACTGTCTACTTTTTTATAGTGCAAAATGTTTTGTTGTATGATTTAAATAGTTTGATACTAATTGGACAATTATTGCAAACAACGGACGATCATTTTTTGCTTATGAAGTTAAAGAACTAAAAGTAAAGGAAAATGTTGTAATTTTTCATAAATGTTTGCGGTTTCCTTACCATGTAATAAAAATATTCTTAGCAGTGGAAAAAAATGGGTTACTTTAAGATGTGCATTATAACTAAATGAAGATCATAAATAATTATAATCATTAATAATGTTGATATACTTCATCGTTTATTTGTTAAAATTAAATAAGAATGTTAATGATAATATTCATAAATAATCTTTATTTATTCTAGCAAACGAAAGAATTCTTAAAGTGCACCACATCTTAAAGTAACATATTTTTTTATAGTGGTACATTAATAATAAACTAATACTTACCACAATGTTAATAATTTATTATGGATGTTAACACTTCAATGCAGCTTATTACTTACTACGTTATTAAGGTGAAATGTACAAGGGATTTAAGCATTTTTGTAACATCATATACTGTGAACCTATAATTGAGCAAATAAATATATTCTATGTTATATACACGAGTTTTATTTCTTCTGCGCTAAATAAAGAATATTTGTTAAGGATTTTTATATAATTTCGTGTACCAATGTTTTAAGGCACGCCGGTTTAGTATTTTAGAAGGTATCATTACATTTTTACGTAATCATTCCAAGTAGTAGGTATATGGCAAGTGTTAAAAATTGCCCCTGGCAGCAGTTTTGATATCAACTTCTAACATAAGCTATAGATAAATGTAGTGATACCTTCTAAAAATACGAGACTATTGCCTTATACACAAAATTGGTGCATAGGATTTAATAAAAAAAAACCTAAAAATATCTAATTAATTTGATTATCCTCGTATTCGAAATAGTCACGAATTTCCTATTAACTATCCGTGCTCTTCAATTCACTTTATTGTCTTTTGCACATTAACAAAGTGACTTGTCTTTTATAAAGATTGTCTATCATCACCTGATTTTTGTTTCCACTAAGATCTTAACTATCTTCGTATTCGGTGAAAGAGGCGCCCTCAGTGATTTTTACTAAATAAAAAATCATTAATAATATCAGAGATTAATCTTATCTTATCAATTATTTGATGCTAATTTTATCTTATCAGATGATTTTTTGTAAAAATCACTGAAGGCGCCATATTCGCCGAATACGAAGATAGTTAAGATCTTAGTGGAAACAAAAATCAGGAGATGATTGACAATCTTTATAATAACCAAGTCACTTTGTTACTATGAAAAAGAAAATAAAGTGAATTGAAGAACACTGGTAGTTAACAGGATAACGTTTTTTTGTCTATTTCGAATATGAGGATAGTCAAATTAATTAGTTATTTGATGCAAGATCTTAGTTGTGACAACAAATTACTTTCATTGTTTTGATAATGCTTCTTGTTTATTTCAATTATAAGGTTAGGTGAATTAATCAGTAACTTTTAGTTATTTGATGCAAGACCTTAGTTGTGGCAACAATTTACTTTCATAGATCTGATAATATGTCTTGTTTATTTCAAATAACAGGTTAGTTGAATCAATCAGTAACTTTTAATTATTTGATGCAAGATCTTAGTTGTGACAACAAATGACTTTCATTGATCTGATAATTCTTTAAGTTTATTTCAAATAAAAGGTTAGTTGAATTAATCAGTTACTTTTAGTTATTTGATGCACGATCTTAGTTGTGACAACCATTCACTTTCGTAATTATGATAATGTGTCTTGTTTATTTCAAATAAGAGTTTAGTTGAATTAATCAGTTTTTTTATGTTACTTGACGCAAGATCTTAGTTGCAATAACAAATGACATTGATTAATCTGACAAAGTTTGACAAACGTATCGATCAAGATCTTAGTTGAACAAACGGTAAATTTAGATAATGTGATACTTTTTGTTTATTACACTAAGCAAGATCTTAGTTGAAGTAAATATCTATCGGTGAATAAACCAATACATTACTTAGTTGACGAAACTATAATAATTCAACAAAGTTGTCTTAGTTGCAACAGTCAAGATCTATGTAGGCTCATATACAGTCAAGATGGTAATCATATCAAACAAGATGTTTATTAAAGCAATCAAAAATTTTTTTCAGTGTAGTTATTAAGTGAATTTTTACTAACAAAATATGTATGTAAAGAAATATGATCCGAAATAAATGATTATTATTGTTATACAAATGATAATTCATTGATATTATAACATACATACGATTACGCTTATAATCCCGAAAGAGCAGTACTTGAGGTAACATCAAGTCTGAATTAAATTGTGTCTCAAAGTAGTCACAGGTTCCACCTTGTCGCCGACATAAAACGTAAGATCCGACTTAAATAACGAAACATTTAGTGAATCAAAAACAAAAGACGGACAGATGAAAACGTCGCAGCAATTTTGGAAAAACAAAGTGCTACAAAGTAAAACATTATTTTTCTCTTAAATAATTAAATTTTCCGAGTCATTATTAATTAAGAAACGTAATAAGCCTTGGAAACTTTCTCTCTTCGACAAGAAGACTTATAGGCACTCCTTTCATAATTAAAAATAACTACATTAACAACTGAACTAATTAATTCAACATTTACTTAGCAGGTTTGACTATTGTAAATTCAATTTAAATAATAATGTATAATACGAGTACTTACAATCGCTGTTAGTATTGTATGCCATTACGATAAGTCCCATAATTCCCTTAAGCATAATTGTAGGATTACGGAGTCGTCAACCATCTTGCGAAATTATACTTTAATTTGTAAGACTTAGCGTGCGGAGGGCGGGGCGCTGTAATTGAGTTCTTAATACGTTGCCCGACGTTGTGTTATCATTTAACTTTCAATTTAGGGACGCAGCGCGCCTTGTTCTTACGAGACTGGAGAACGAAAATAAATATCCTTTGGTTAATTATTCAATTTGATCCCGGCCGCGTTTAAGACGGGTCACTTGCCGTGCGTACATAAAGTGGAGTAGGTAGTTATTCTGCTAAAACCGGTCTTCGTCACTGCTTGACAGCTGCGATATGTTCAGCCGTTCTGTATTGTAGCAGTGTTACGTCTAAAACATCACATGAGAAACACCCCACTGTTGGGGATAGAACTCAAGGATCTTCAACACGTTCGGTCCTTCGCTCCCGCATCCAGCGGCTTCCGCGACCTAAGGTCTCCAACACGGTCAGTCCTACGATCTTCAACACAATTGGTCCTTGCGCTACCCGCACTAGCGGCTTCCTGCGACTTTTACCAGTTTGTCGGTTCACCTTGTGCGAGGGTTACTCCTAAGCAATAGCAATTGTTGGTCAGTTGAATCCGTTTACTGTTAGGCTACCTTTTGATTGTCTACTGCAGTGCTGTTATTGTTTCTTATTCTTATATAATCCAACTAGTTATCTTATTATGGAACCATGTGTTCCTTTACCAGAAGCATACTCATAGTGAAATTTATCAGTGCAGTTGTATACAGTGCTTAGTACCAATGCAAAGATGTATTGACGATCTCAGAACTCGTGCGTGCGTGAAAAGTTAATAAAATAAAGACACTTTTTGGGGTACAGAGTATTTTGATAAAAAAAAGTATAGTAAAGCAAAGTAAGAGTGGGATTTCAGTGGATACACAACCTCTTGAGTGTATAATCACTATATTGTATGTACAGAGTTATATCTCACGAAAAGCTGGTAAAAGCTCTCAAAATGATAACGTGTTGCATCCGTCGGTCAAGCACTCGCTCGCCCACACGCACTGATTTAAAAATACCTTCAGATGGTTTAAGATTGACTTTACGACGACCACTTTTATTACTGGCATCCTTAAGCTTAGATTATTGTTTTGCTGAATCTCCACAGCAATTATTTTTCTTTTAATTACAGTTAGTAGCCCTGCAGCAGGAGTCAGAAAATCGACTAAATATAGTTCAAAATCACCTTAGTATATTATTGAATTTTGTTTCTACGATTTGAAAAGCAGTGTAAACATGAATCTGTGTTGAAAACTATGTTTGAACGACAAGAAAAAATGTCGGTCTCAATTTAAAAGAGTTAATTTGTATAAAGAACTTATTGAGCAAAAACCCTTATGGTGATGGATGCTATAATAGAAGATACCTAATTTTTTATGTTATATAGGTACAGGGTTATTGGTAAAATACCAAAACCTTCAAACCAGTTGAAGATCTCATCAAGAAAAACAACTTTCACTGCGAAAGCAACACAGAAATCCTGAAAAAAAAACATACAAGTGGAACACCTACGAAACAAAATGTATGAAACAGCTGTTGTCGCGATATCCAATCGGTCGCCACAAATACATTTGCAGTGTTTTACTTCAATCCAAAGCATAGTATTAGAATAAATACTAGAGGAGAAGCCGAGACAAACACTAAAAGAAGATAAACAATAATATTTATGTTAAATAACGTAATATCAACAGTGTCTTTGTCTATTCCCAATAACTTGGATTCCTAAGTATTATCGGCCTGAATAAATAAGGGTTTAGTCAATATTAAACTTTGGTGTTTCCATAAGTTAGTGTTTGATATAAAAGTTTTGTTTAGCCAACAGCTGGCGAGGAACGAAACTTCTCTGTTCACGGTTCACTTTATTTGACAATGCAGGATGTAAGGTGGGAGCACTTTACTCTTACGTATCACTACCGATGTAAGGACTGTTTGTGACGTCACATATCCTCCAGATATTAGTTTGCTACAATCGTATACAACTGACATAGTTCACGACAGAAGCAATTAGCGTATTGCGAGTGATAATCCCAATACCTCCCATTAAACTTGATTTACTAATATATTGTCACCGAACATTGCGTCCCGTCAACTAGATTTAGCTTGCAAGAAAGCTTCTTGATTTGATGTATAGGGATAGATGGGTCCTGGAGGAGATTATAGGCTTTTTGTGGCGAATATAAAAAGTAGAGCTCTACCTCAATGCGAGCGAAGCCGCGGGTTTTACCCGTCTCTCTAGTACTTTTGTCTGTTATTTTTAGGGTATAGACATTGTAGACATCTAAAACATTTATTTATTTATTTATTTAAAAAACTTTATTGCACAAAGACAGTACAAAGGGTGGACTTAATGCTATACAGCATTCTCTACCAGTCAACCAGAAAGGTGCGTGAGATACAGTGTAGAAGGCAGGATCTACGAGACTGAAAATATTTACAATAAATATATGGGTATAAAGAATTACATACAATGTATATACTATAATTATACTTATATAACAATATATATACATACATATTAATATATACATAATATAATAATAATAATATATAAAAATAACATAATAATATACATAATATAATATTTCACAAGATATACTAAATGTTATACTTAAGATTCATTCTTAACAGAGAAAAGAAACAATGTTTACGTACTTTTTAGATAGTGATCATGTACTAACTTCTTAAATGAGACTTTATTAGGAGCGCTTTGTATACAGGGCGGTAGGGCATTCCAAAGCCGAATAGCAGTGAGAGTAAAAGACTTTGAGACAAACCTAGTATGATGAACGGGTGTTTGGAGTCTAAGGGTGTTGTTAGAGCGAAGTTTACGTTCATGAGATGACCCCAGATATCGAAATCTAGATTTCAGATAATTGGGGGTTCGTGGATCGAATAATAAGTTGAACAGAAAGCAAACAACTCTTTGGTTTCTTCGCTCACGAATAGGAAGCCATTTGAGTTGAGTGCGATAGCTAGAAATATGGTCGTATTTACGTAAGCCATAAATAAAACGGATGCAGGAGTTAAGTAGACGATCCAATTTATCAAGAAGTTGCTGGTTGGCATCAGACAAACACACATCTGCATAATCAATAATCGGGAGAACAATGGACTGTACCAGCATAATTTTAGTCCTAGATGGCAGAAAGTGTTTTAAGTTAAAGAGAACCCTAAGAGTGTTGTTTACTTTCCGGCTTGTCTCCTTAACATGCTCATCCCAATTCAGTGTTTTGTCAACAAGAATACCCAAATTTTTCACATGCGATTGAAATGGTATTGCAATACCGTTATAGTATAGCGCTGAGATGGAATCAAGTTTCAGTAAAGCTTGCTGTTGCGAACTACCCAAGATTATCGCTTGGCATTTATCGGGATTTACTTCGATTCCGAAACTCGTTGACCATGCAAATATTTTCTCTAGGTCCTCATTGACTGACGATATAGCCTCATTTAAATTAACACAGCTGCTTTGTGCATATATCTGCAGGTCATCAGCATATAAATGGTAAGAGCATTGAAGATTGGTTGTAAGGGAATTAATAAACATAGAGAAGAGAAGTGGTGAGAGTATTCCGCCTTGAGGAACACCAGCAGATAAGTTGGACCAGTTTGAGACTGTTTTATCAACACGAACAGCTTGCTGGCGTCCGCGAAGATACGAAGAAAACCAATTCTGCACTGAGGATGAAACGTTTGAGGAGGAAAGGACGGCAAGGAGAATATCATGGTCAACCGCGTTAAATGCGTTAGAGAAATCAATTAAAACTAGAACGGTAACCAATGACTTATCCATGCCATCACGGATGTCTTCTAAGACCTTGGTAAGCGCCGAAGTCGTACTATGTCCGGGTCTAAAACCAGATTGTAGTGGACTGAGTAACTTGTGGGCAAAAACGTAGGAGGAGAGCTGCTTATGTACGACAGCCTCCAAGACCTTAGAAAGAAAAGGAAGGATGGATATAGGTCGGAAATGTGTAAGGGAGGTGGGATTAGGTATTTTAGGAATCGGGATGGTAAGTGCTTTGCTCCATAGGGATGGGAAAACACCAGAGTTAAGAGAACGGTTGATGATGCAGACAAGAATAGGTATGATACACTCTAAGATTAAGACCACCATAGACCTGCCTACATTATCACACCCAACAGCTTTTGATTTGATGGACTGGATAATTTTACGTAGCTCATCCTCAGTAACAGTGGTGAACATGAATTGATTTTGAGTACAAGAGATGGGCCAAGAATTAATTATGGAAAGGGTTTTAGACTTCTCAGATGGAAGTAACGGTTTGACAGAAGTGAAATGGTTATTCATTGCATCGAGTGAGAAAGGAAGATTACTACTTGGAGTTGATTTACCGATGCCTAATGAACGAAGAAATCTCCATGTACCAGTCGGTGTGGAATCTAAAATGTTCTGATGGATATAACGGCGTTTAGCAGCTCTTACCATCTGGTTGCAGCGATTCCTTGAGGTCTTAAATGATTGCCAGTTGAGATCAGTACGGCATTTCTTGAAGACACGAAATGCTTTGTCACGTTTTCTCATTGCCATACGCACATTGTCGTTGGAAGAGTTCTAACATTACTGATTTATGAAGTAAATCTCAAAGTGTTGTTTTGTTGATCTGTACGCCGCCATATCGTTTCAGTCGTTTACAATTATCATTTTAATTTGTTGTTGGAATAAACCTCGGTGTTTATTTATTTATTCAGCACGTTTCTTTACAAGTCAACCTATCATCGAAGATTTGACCAATTTCATACATCTATTAACAATATCGTTCATATTTTAAATATCAACAATTTCATTTCTGCTTTCGTCACTTGTTTTAAAAGCTGACAGCCTCGGCCGGCAGATGCAAATATTGCTTTTCTCGTATTGATTACAGAAGTGTATTGTTTTCGCTATTTATTATTCCAATAAATTAAGTACAATGATAATATCTTTTTGTAATTTATAATGCAATGCAATGGGAGGTTATCAATTTTACGTACTTACATGTGAGGTATAGAATAACATTAATTGTTATTAATAAACCCATTATAATAAGGTATCTACGGAACACTGGTATACGGAACACACATCGTGTAGTTTGAGCATTATTGTGATATTTTGCCCATTCGGGCAAATACGACAAATGCCGCACCAACTCCGCTGTCTCCTCCTGCTGTCAGTAAATATTTTATATGTCTCGGAATTATGCTACTGAGTTCTGTCTCTACAGTTACTTCATTTAATGTGACGGTTTTTCTTAAGGCAGGATGTAGTCGTACTTGTGGTTTGCAAATTGTTCTATTGTTAAGTTACCAGGAAGGAATCTGGTAGTGCCTTTATTTTGTTGTCTCAGTTTCTGCAATAGTTTTTATTTTATCTGTTAAAGGGGCAAGCTGGGCTGGATGGAGATTGCTGCTACTGTATTAAGAGTCTTGATTCCTCTTGGGATTTTTATGGCAAACATTCTTTCTAAAGATAACAGTTTTTTAATGTATTTAAATCATAAAGCAGTTGACCATATACCGGCAGGATAAGATGCAATAGGTTCCATTACTTGATGGTATATGGTCTTAATGTTTTCGGAGTAGACTCCCCAGGTTGCCCTGACATACACCTGGAGTTTGTTATAGATAGCTTTAAACATAATCATTCTTCTTTATCAGCATGTTATTTAGCTTTTTTATGTTATTTGATTGGCAGACAAGCATACAGCCTGCCTGGTGGTATGATGGCATCGTAGCCTATCTAGAAGCTTGCAACTATGATGTGACAGTCGCGCACTACCAACCCTAGTCCTCGAGTTTTAACTTCAACCCCATACCTTCATTTCATAGAATCCCATTATGCATGCCGCGAAATCTATACCTAATTAAAGTAGCAGTTAGCTATGTTTTTTTACGTATCACTATCAACGTACAGTGTAATATCTATTGTGTCAGTTTTGTTGATTGTCCTAAATAAATAAATTATAGTGCGATTATTGATAGTAAATTCGTATTTCACTTTATTTATTTTCATTGTGTTGATTTTGTTCTCTTTTCACTTTGTTGGTTTTTTTCTCTTGTGTTTCTAAAGCTAAATATAAATATGTGTAAATGGAAGACTTAATATTTTTTATTTGTTTTCTCTTTTTCACTTACATAAACTATCTCGCTCACACAAAACCTCTTAGGTTTATAAACTATCTCTCACATTCTTTCACACAATCATATTTTTCTCTCTTTCACGCATACGTTCCATTATGCCAAATCTTATTAATTGTATTTTAACCTTACATAATAAAGTCTGTGGATATCTATATTCTCGTGGGTGATGATTGAGAATAGGTAATCAATTAATAAAATAGAAATAAATTTTAACCGATTATTCAAATTTATTTATTATATTCTTAACTTCTCGCCTTCATTCCTATAACATTTCTTCATAATCAGTACTTATACATTTCTATTCTATTACGTTCTAGTTAAGTCTATTAGTGCAGCAAGTATTGATAGATACTTAATTCGTTTAGCAATATTTTCGCTTTCTTGGTTCTGTTCTCTTGTGTATTATTTGCTTGAAGCGTAATTAATATTACCAAAGTCAACAACGAAACCGCCTTCCTTACCTGCCCTACAGTTAGAGACGGGGGGAGCCGAGGCGGGGAGCGGGGGATCGTACCTGTCTGTAGGCAAGGTCTGCACCTCGGGATCTTTGTCCGGTTGTTACTGCGAAACAGGCTCGACCAGGTATATTTATAAACGCGGAACTAATAAAACATCTGGTATAAACGGCAATGGGTTTTTACTCAATTTGTCTAAATCGACGTCATGTTTGAATAGGCTGGCATCGTGACCTTATTTAGAGGCACATAGCCCATACAGCCAGATGTGGCTTTATGTGTAACTAACTGTTACCTAAGCTAAGGGAATAAGGAATATGAGCGTGATTGTATGTATGTATAAACGATATCAAAATATCAAAAAGCAGAAGGAGAAGATGCAAGGATAGCTAGTTTGAGAGATATGCGCCGCACTACACTAGCCATCCTAGCCTTGCCGACTTGCAAATTCTTCTACGCCTCTTTTGAATAACCCAGGATTGTAAGGAGGGAACACGTATGTTGGCAGTGAATTCCATTTCTTGATTAGCTCGCCTTGGAATGGTGGCCACAGTTTCTCGATGACTGCACATACCTAAGCCAGTACGCGCAATCGCGCAGTCCTACGAAGGAATGAAGTTGGGATTTGCCGTGTATCTCCTTAGAACACTCGCCGTGGTATTGATGATAGAACGGTATTATTTGTAACAGACTACAAAAAGGGGCTTATAGGGTTACTAAGATTGCACTATTTTGTAGCTACTTAATGCAAACATTACCATTATGGCAGTGCTCATTTTTAAGGAATCACAATTTACGAGCCTCCTCCAAGTAGTAAAGAAACATTTTTTTTTCTTGATAATTAATACGTTTTGTATTTTACCCAGTGTTTTCCAACGACTACAGTATAAAAGGTTTCTCCTTACTGTCACAACATATAGCAAATAATACATTAAATAAAACTTTATTTGGCTTTGAGACTCGACAGTTCTCTCCGCAGAACATGTCACTGCGCCCACAAGATGTCTGCAGCAAAAGGGCAATTTAGTTCAAACGCGATATAAGAAAATGAAAAGGAGAGTAAGAAATATAGAATTGAGAAATAAATTCATATAATCCAATAAAGTGAAATAAAATTAAAAACATGAGTGATCAAATGCTAGAATGACGATTTTAATACACTAATTGCTTACACTACTCATTTTACTAAATTGAATACTTTTGTTTTTAGAAATTGCTATATATATATGTTGCCGAGTTGCCGAAAACCCAAACACTCATACTTAGATTGCGTGCCACGACTCTCTTTAACTAAGGGTACAAAATACACAAAATATGTACTAATTCCGTAGAAAAAGGATATAAATTGGGGAGAAAAATAGTATTGAGCCGAAAACTCTTAGCATTCCATGGCTTCGGCTAGTAGCAGTTCCCGAGACTTGTGACCCAAGACCTCGGATTCTCTCTCTACCCAACCATATTTGATAAGACTCCGCGAGATCCACTAAGTACCTTCTAGGTAGAAGGTACGCCATATTTTTTTTAATAAATTTATTGTGGACTAATGGGAGTAAGCCCCACATGTCACAGCGTTCCAGTGCAGAACTTTAAAAAAATGCAATCAATATTATGTAGGTATATCTAGTACATACTTATAGCTTGGCGGTGCTATCGTAGACCTGCCTTACCATTAAACCTACTGTTATAAATTATAATACTTTAGCTCCCTGTACATAAAACATTGGAAACATTTACGTTATCTAAATAATTAATCTAAGAGAAGTAAGAGACCAGTGTTATTAACTTTTGAATGTTACCGCAGAGATGTATACTTATATATTTATCTGCGCCGGCCGCCATGAACTGAAATACCACACTTTCCTTGATATTAAACTTTATTTCTACAACATGTTGTTTATGGATGTGACGTATAATTATGCACAGGGAACAAGTTGCCGAGAGGAAAGTAGGTATAATGTCAGCCTGCTGCGAGCAATTTTTATTGAAAGTTTTGAGTTCGTATTCGCTTGAGGTGGATGAGTTGTGAGAGGTTGCCGCCGACACAAGTTGGTGGTCACACAGTTAATTATTACAATAATATTTATTTAACTATCTGTTTAATCAGTTTAGAACAGTAAATACAGTAAAACATTAAACAAATCAGAAAATCAATATAAAACACTTGAAGGCAGCTTCTAAATGCTTACATAAACTAAAAACTCATGATAGCAAATTGCAAATTTTAAGGGTAAATACATTTTATGCTACGAAGTTCAAAATGAACTGTGAATATACTTAAAGTATTTTGAGTGATCGCTGACAGAGTTATTGACTTGTAATTTTGCAAATTACTTTAAAAAGAGTCAGCAGATTTGCCGAGCCGATTAAAATTTCTACTTATTCTACTGATTGGAGCAAAAACTTTTAGGTTTGTTACAGAACAGCAGGTGCTTTTAATAACTTTAAAGAATGAAGTGGAATATTGAAAGTAATTTAAACTAAATCTATTGAGTAATTGTGGCAAGTTTTGACTGTGGGCGAGTGAATGGCTTAGGAACAAAAGGCAAAAGGGCAAATAAAACTACTTACTTAATATATTTTAAAATCAACTAGGTAGTCATATTTAAAAGAGGCCTTCACAATTTGCTACCATTGTGGACACCTAGATTCTAAATGACAGGTAACCCTCAACGAGGAGGTTCTACAGTCATTGTTCCTTCAGCCCCTCGTCACTTCCCACAAGTGGTGAAGAAGGATCTGAGGGTCAACTAAAACTCTCACTAAAGTCAGGTCGTTCAGGTATAATTTTAACACGCAGCTGAGTTTTATGGTCTATATTTAACCCCTGGCTGTATAGTCTGAAGTGACTCTATGTCACCCTGAGGCATCATAGCTCTGAAATTATTGTTCTGATTTTAATTTGGTTTTAGCTACAATTCAAGAATATCCTTTAAGCGATTTGAAGATCATCAGATCTTTATAATTGATGCAGGGATCCAAGTAGCTTGCGCAAGTTAGATTAGACCGGTTCTAAATTTGGTATTCTGTTACTTTAATGATATTGCTAATGCTACAGTACCACCTGGAATCCGCAGCATACCCAACACCTTACGAAATTACATAAGAGGTTTAGTGTTTGGGCTCATTATATTGTTTTACATAGATAGATAGATAGTGATCAAAAATCTCGTAATGGAGCAGGAGATGATGAATTTATAAGAAATTCTGAGTTACTAAGGATTTTTTTTACTTTAAATTTAATGCTTGAAAACATAGGTATGTATTCATTTTGACCAAATTTACACTGACGTGAAGACGGGTAACCCGTCACTATTTAAACGCACTGCATGACCCAAACTGCCGGATGAGGGTTTGTAGGCCTCTGGTCAACTCCTCTAGAGACTACGAGCGAGATCGTATTTAAGTTATGTGTGTATTTTGACTGAGATATATTTTAAACAGTTTTAACCAGAACAAATAGCATCTGGGAGTATAAACACCATGCAAAATAGCTTCGCTCCTGGGAGAAGGCATCACGGTGAAAGTTAGGTGTTACTTAGTGAGCCACAGCCGCTCCATGGTGGTATTAAAGAAGTAATGACCACCATCACCAAGCTTTGCAATTGAGATAGGGACGATTAAGTAAATTTTGTGATTCATTTAAGATTTATGACTCAAAACGCCACGTAGACTGCAGGGGTCCTACCTTCAGCGTTAAGATTGCTATTCTCCCTTCTGATATTCGCAGGATAAGCAAATCGCGATTTATATTAAGGCAGCTCTTGCTGCGGTTGGAATACAATTATCAGCATGACTTATCATTTTTTTTATACCGTAACTGTGGCTTAGCACACTAACCTAATACTATTTTATTATAACTTTACTAAAGTTATAAATAATGAAATATTATTGTGAGACATACATAAATAACGCGTTTCTTATTAGGTACTCTTAGGCTCGTATTACAGAATGACACTTGTCTTGAGAATCGCTAATATTGTCACTTTCTATCAAGCACAAATAGATAGAGATGTACCGTACGATGCTCAATACGGCGTTGATTCTTGATACTAATACGAACATTAGAAATTTATTACAAGATTACGGGAGGAGAGATCACAATATATGTATAAAAGTAGATTAAAAGAAGAGATGCGACGTTGTTGACAGTGTTCACAGCACGTTATCGCCTGATGGTAATTAGTTTCTGTAGCCAAACCTAACCCTTCATCTTTTCTGTAGAGGCTCAACCTTAAACCTTGCTCAACGACAGGAACACAACAGAACGAAAATGTAGAGTTATTTAACTGCGGGCTTCTGTGAGCTGGAGGATCTGCCTCAGTTCAGGTGCTCTAAGTTCGAGAAAAACCTACACACAGGTCAAAAAAGCGGCGTCATTTTCTTCTTTTACTTAACACAGTCAACATGACACACCATGTTACGACAAGCCGTCAAATTTTCTCAATAGATGTTTGGTTGAAAATTCATTGGAGATATTGGACAATTTTGGGTATCTGCTGTCGTCCGTACAAATTGTTTAATTACGTCTGCTCTAGCTGCTAGTATTAATATTCCTTAGTTTCAACACGAAAATTCGAATTAAGTAATTTAATTAAACGGAAAAGAAATCAATTTGACAAATTAATCTCTTATAGAGAGAAAGGGACAGAAGCGTTTGTTGATCCATATGTCCATCGAAAACTTCATGCTTGCGCTGCAGTTATGATATCCTATAATATTTAACATCTTGTGTACTTAATTATTGATTGCAGTAGTAGGAGTAGTAGGCGCTATTTATAATGTTATACAGAAAGCAACGCATCTCCAAGTCGCCTTCATTGGAAGCATATAAATAGTCGTGTTAGTCCATTAGTCACCTCATATCAACGACACCTCCAACAAATATCGGCTGCGTGTTATCTTGTATCCTGTTCTTTGAATTATAAAGAAATCGGGACAATGTTATTTGTTTATAGATCAACTGGTCGATATCCAGTATTCACGGCCTATTCATGTAGGTGTCAGTCTTTGAAATACGCTTGGAATGGTTCGTGTTCAACAATTATGTTCTATTTGGGATATTATCAGTTTTAAGTTAAAGGAACGATTATTATCGGACGAATTGTGTAAGTTTAGATGTCCACGATGTTTGACCGTAAATTACGCGACAATGTTTCAACGCCTCCAGCTCTTATGTAGATTAACTATGTTACCACTATTATGTAAAGTTTTCAGTAGAAAAATAGATTTACAGTGTTAATCTTATTATTATAATATTATTATCATATTTCTGATGCTGACTGTTTTTAGAGACTGATCTGTAAAATGACATCCCTGGGTAAAGCGTCATCGTATAGACATCCTCGGGAGTTTGTCTTACAGGTTTGAGAAATAAAGGTTCTAAAACATTGTAAATACCTAGTATCAGTTATTTATTAGCCAAAGCGCTCTATCTTCTTGCTGTACCTACGAGTGATTTTTTTGATAGGATTATTTCTGTGGATAGGACATATTTATAGTAAGTACCTACCTAATGACACTACAGAGGAAAATGTAGTTAAAAAAATTTCGTCATTTAAGAACCAACCACGCACCAAATTGCTTAACTTTTGCACTACTGCCGCGGTGCCTATAAAATAATAATAAAATTTCGCCAAGGACACACCAACCATCTAGGCTAAATTTAAAAATCATAGAAAAGTGGTTTCGACCCGCAATGGATAGAGAGACACCTGAAGAACACACGTCAGAAACATTGCATTAAAAGCTAATTTTAAAATAAATTTAAGTAGGTACTGCGTATTTAGCTGATATTACGTCTATTTTTATATCACGGTCTGAGCAATGTGTCAGCAGTGTGTGCATTCCTCGCATATCTCATGTCACCTCGTTTAAGATTGTTATTTTGTTACCTAATAAGATGTTTTTGCTTTAACCCTGTAAGCTAAGATTACTAAACAAAAGGCAGTTAGGCCGAAGAATATTTTTAGGCGAACATTTAGCGCTACCAAAATGTGTTCCAAAGAAATATTTTGGTCAAATAATGAATACAACAAACAGCTTGGGCGTATGTCTCGCCGGTGTTGCAAGCGTCTATAGCAGGCGCGAGACACGGCAATCAAAGTTTGATCACACATTTGAAACATGTCTTTTTGACTGCAAATGTGTGTTCAAACTTTGCACAAATACTCAAATGCCCTTGCCACACTTCGTGACTTTGAAGGTATTTGAACACATGTCTGGCGTTGGCTTATAAGTAGCTTGCTTCAAACTTATTTTGCGTACCGCCCATTAAGAGAATTTGTTTTTTGTAGAGTCCCCAGCATAATTTTACTTATTTAGGTACCATGTGTGGCGAAACGGGTATTACCACGATTATATACTGTCTCAATGCCTCTTAATTTTCTCTAGGTCTTCTACTGCCCCCCTGAAAGTCCAACCCCTACAAGGGGGCGTTATCGCTCACTTTGAGAACCTAAGCTCTACAGGCTACTTACCACCAGGCAGGCCTTTAATATATCAAAAAGGTGTACGTTTTTTTCTGACAGCTTTTCATTATCGTGATTTTTGTCAAACTTTTGCATCTTTTAAGTAAGTACCTACTCACTTAAAATAATAGTAAAAAATATATTAAATAATGAAATTTGGTTAGATAAATAACTTGCATTCAATATATTGCTCTAGATGAATAGATTAGTTATCTAAATAAGTAATGATCAAGTAAAGTGTGTCGCGGGCGGCGCGCGCGCCGGCGATGACGTCACGCACTGACTCACGGCTCTTTGTCCGCGGACGCGCGCCGCTGCGTGAGCTATCGCTTTCGTTCTATCGCTCGTACACTCATAGTTCTCACGTCGAGCCAGGTGTCGAATTCTACACTCATTGTTTAAGATTTTAACCCACTTACGGTGGAAACAATAAAAGGACGCCCATTAGCGTGATCTTACGAACATTGTCTTTAATAGAAACCTTTGATAAGGAACAGACAAACATTAGAGGAAAGTCGGTCGTTGGAACTGTACAGACAGAATTATTGATTAGTAGTTTCTTTGACCTAAAATAGCTTCAAATGATTAATGATAACATTAAAACCTTCTTCTATGAAGAACAATAACGCAATGGTGACCGTGGCTGCCACGAAGGTCACAGCCAGTGAATCCTAGGATTTACAAGCGATCGCTTATGCCCGCCATTAAGGTTCAAGTATAAAGTTTAGCGCTTGAAGCGGGGCGTCCGGTAAACTTGATGGTGTGGCTATCAGTGTGCGTGACAAGTCTACTTGAAGCAAAAATAGAATAACGACTCTGCCGACTTGATCAAGCTTGCAGCGTCATGTAAACTTGAACGTATATGAGCGGTAAGTATGCACCAGTCCATTACCTGTTTTTGCACCACTCTGAACAATCTTTCCTTTCTGTTTACTTAATTGCGTCATAATCGTCGACCGTCACTAGTGACGATGTGGTTTCAACTGTGCGGCATCATGCAAACCTGACGGCGCACTTGAACGTATGTGGTCTATATGAATGCACTGCAAACTGGACGCTGCTTCAAGCGAGGCAAACTTGACGGTAAACGTATCGTGGATGGCGGGAATTAGAGCAACAACGCACTAGGCGCCCATGACCACCTCGTCGCTAAGTGCATCTTCTACCACACCCAGGACACTAGATTAACTACTTACCTATTACACAGACACAACACAAATGTCGTTTTTGTAAACCCGTTCTATACAAGTAGTATTTACCACAGTCTATTTATTATGTTCTTTGGTACTACTAAGCCATCGCTTGCTTGCAAATCCTAGAATTTACTGGTCTACGCAACCTGACTGCTAGTGCATAAGAAGCCTAAGTTACCACTCCAATAATAACATAGAATAAAGCTTACAGCGGCTAACGATAGCATTTGCAGCAACGATAAACATTTTACGACGCATTGATGACTCTACTTAGACTACGATTACTTTTATTACGCCATATTCTTATAATTAAAAGGTTTATGGTTATTCACGTTAATTAATAAAATAAAGTACGTTTAATATTACAGTCATGTTGTGTTAGACTAGAAATTACTTATCCACTTTTTTCTTCCTAAATATAATACATACTATTACTCACTTCGATTTATAATGTTTTTCCACTGAATTAGAATGTCTCACGCCGAATAATCAAAATTACGTAACTATGAATATTTATCGTATCTAATCATTTATCACCTCACTCTGTTTTATAATATTATTTTATCTTATACAGCTCTGATTCTTCGTCTCTTCTTATGGCCAGTGATGATTATGATGAAGCCGAAGATGGTAGCAAACTTCACTTCAACCCTCAACCAGTGAGACACCTGTTATCTTATCATTGATTGTCGGAAGACAATAACGCTGATAAAAATATTAATATGGTGATAGTATGTAGTCATACATACTTGAAACAAGTCCTATCACCAATCAAACCGATCTAATTCCAGTAAACCATTAGACCACCATTAGCGGTAAAGGCTATAGTAAGTATATAAAATTGTAGTAACTAAAACTTCTCTCCACTCCAAATTGATGAGAAAGAAGTATAAGGTCTTCCCGATGGTAAACAAGCCGACATCGTAGCGTAGAGTAGATATTTCAATTTATTTTCTCCTTGGGACTCTGCATCACTGATCCACTTAATTTAATGAATAAAGTTTAAAAAAAATTGACATTTTTTATTTCTTCTCGTTGTCGTCATTCTTGATTTCGCTAATACTGATAATTGTATCCACGTAAGGCCGGCTTAGTTACCTATGTTTTGCATGGCATCTTATTTATTTTCATAATAAGCTGCAAAGATATCTAGTGCGAAAGATAATGTTTACATCACACTAGCCATCCTCGCTTTGCCAGCGTGGTCAAAGGCAAATACAAAATTTCTTTTTTCATTTATACATTGCGAAATTCAATTTGGATGTCACCGGTCAAGAGTCTTTCAAGAGGCCTTGTTCTGAGAAGAACCGGCAAGAAACTGCAGGTTTTATACTCCCTTTACAGTGTTCATAGTATTGATTTGGAAATATAATAATTCACACGTGTTGATATCACTTTTGAGTGACTTAGAGTTGTAATAACGTGGAAAACCTTCTTATGTGGAAAAAGGTGCGCTCGCAGAGAATCCCGTTTCTTGATTGTAGGTAGGTACATAGAAATCTATTTCCAAATATTTTTGATCGCATTGGAATGGTAGCCGCTGTTTTCACTGCGTGGTCCTAATAAGCAAGACGATTAGGGAAAAAGGCTCCTCAAAACACTCGCCGTGGTATAGATAGACTGTAGTAGAAAGTGCTTACTAATGCAACATCTCGACGTAATTGTATATCTTGTGAAAGCTCAAGTTCAAGTACATTTTTGCTTTCCTAAAGTTAGTTGGTTATTTTTATTTCATTAATGTTAATTATCTTATAATAATTAAATATTAATAAACAAGACTCAGTCCAGATTAAAGGTCCAAGTATACGGTAATATCCAACATCAACCAAATACGGGCAGGACATTGATGTTTCCCTAATGGCCGCATGCGCTGTACGTATATGTGAATTATGAGCCAGCGAGGCGCGGTGATGTCAGAGCTGCCGCTGGCGCCGGTCATCGGCCTCACCTTCGCAGCCGTCAAAGTTGTAATAAAGATCTTTAGCTAGATTCAACAGCTGACACTGATGCGCTCACTTCACACTATAACGCTTTAATTGGCTACATTACTGAAGACAATTTAAGAGAAGTAGGCCATAGCTGTATTGCAGACCAATGAGCTGAAGAATCTAATCACGGCCATTGCACTGTTGATGCTAATTCCAAAGTCCCGCAATATTGTCGGATTTTTGCTAAACTAGTTCACAAGGACTTGAATCTGGAAGCTAAGGATGTGAAGCTCCTCGTAATCTTGTTTTTACCAAAATGTATTTTCAAAATCAACAAAGCTGATTTGGGAACCTATTTTGGACTTATCAAGTAGTGGCCATCATGGCTAGGATGACACGTATGAATATAATGATTTTGAATGACTGGAGAAACAACTAGCAGCTTGATTATTCATAGAATAAATAATAGTATTCTAGCATAAGACTGAGTTGTAATAATTACAGGTTGCAAATAATATGTAGTTAAAGAAGAAATTTAGAGAAGAAGAATATTGCGAGAACTGAACAATCTTTTCGGTGTCAATCTTCTAATATAAATTACATGATTTGAAGTATGATTAACAGCAACAATACATTATAATATCATCATAATGCTTTATATTAGCAGTATTCTTAAGATTTATTTATAATACACAGCATGTGCATATTATAAACCGGTATAAATATTCCCTATGGAATGCACCGACCTTATGGTTGGCCTATGGTTACAGACGGCACGACGGGCGCGGAGTCGCGGGGTGGGAAGGGAACCGCCAGCTGCTCACGCACTCACGCGCATCATGTATATGTATTTGTTTACCAACACACGTGAAAATGATCGGCAGCGGCACGACGTGTTTGGTGGCTCATTGCATTCTTACCGTTTTAGGATATCTTGTTAAGTTGTGACTGAACTGCTTTCGCTTAGATGTAACTCACATCCAAATACGGCTTCAAATACTCAGCCTTATTTTGAAATTGAAGATGAAAAACGAGCCGAAAATAAAGGTGATTACATAATAAAGAGTTTCTGTCTCAAAGAAGATGGATTACATTGGTCCTGGTTTGAAAATTCAAATGAGTTTGAAAGATGAAATTTGGATTAGGTGGTGTTAGGAAAAAATTCCAAAGGGATCATCCCGTAATCATTTACAAAACAAAAGAAAACAATAAACCCATTGTTCCATTAGAATTACGAAGAACGGATCATGCTAGCGGGTAAGCGCATTATTCAATTACGCTATTTGAAATTTAGGAGTGAAAGAGTTATTGATTATTTACGAACAGAACCTATCTATTACAGAAGAAACTTGATTTCACATAAATTCGCTGAACTGGAGATTTATTCCGTTTAACTTTTATTGGCAAGCGTTAAAATTAATAATTCAGTTTATGATATAATGGATAACATAATAGAAGAGCGTGCTGGATCCGGAGACAGGTCGGGATGTGCTTGTGATTATTTCGTAACTAGAGGTAGTTGACCGACGCCGGCCGTTTGTTTATTATTACCGCATCGCAGCCGGAGGGTGGTGCAGCACCGCGTGGACCAGCACGAAGCGACGTCCACACTAAACATAGCTTTGATGCCGACCGACGAGGCGGAAACAATGACGGAGCGGGAGTGATCAATGTAAATGATATTAAACGGGGTATTGTTTATTATGGAAATAGGAATCAATACTCCTAAATTTACTCTGCTGATCGATCAAGCTTAGGGACAATGATATATTATATTAAAATATTATTGCCAAGGACTTATATTATTGCAGAAGAAAAATAGATTAAGTACTGTTTACTTTGAAAGAAATTAACAATAGCAACCAATACAACGTCCAAGCTTTCATTGGATATGAGTGAAAATGCTAAATATAATAGTATAATCTGCAAAAAATTCGTGTTTAAAAACTCACTATATGTGGTGTAAAAATTTCAGCTTTTAACCTCTTAGTTGGAGGTTAGCTAATTATAAATAAAATTTTGAGAAAGAACAGAGAATGTTTTATGATAAACTTTAGCAAGAGAAAATTGTCTTCTCTTGATCTTTTATTAAGGAAGTGATACGTAGTTTATTCACTCAACTCTGTACAAAGAATGTGGCAACACCTAATACATTTTGTGTGAACAGGATACTTTACTGAATGGTCGCCGCACGTAGCTATTCAATTCGAAGACAGTGAATTAATTACAATGAGTGTGTGATTCGGATTTGGGTTATCTAAGTCTGTATTCGAATAGATTATCTTTGAGAGGCGAATGTCTTAGACAATATTAGTTTTGCCGTCAAGTTTATTCGGCACTACTACATCAGAACTGTCAAACGCATCGCAGATTGTATCTTTTGGCAATCCAAGTAAGTTGTTATTAAGAATTGCTTAAATTATTTTAAAATATAATGAACCTTAACAAAACTTGTTGTTGTCGTAACAAAAATCTTGATGTAACACATGGATTGGAGCATATTGAAGTACAATACTAAGTGTTCGCGTATTGTTTGTACCACAGTGACCCAATTTGTATCAGCTCCGAAGGCTGTCCTCGATTATTCGCGTGGTTTGATTGCCTGTATTTGGCGTGCCGTCTGCGGGTTAATGGTAGTATTATACCGTACACCGGGTTTTTGGCATGATTACACTACTTTTATTATTATGTTACAGCGACTATTTTATGAGCCAAATCTTGAATTTCGGAATCAGTAAGGGAAATTGTGATATTTTTTATATCAACGCATAAAATGCTTAACATTGATCAAATTTTTAAGCGAGTTTGATAAAAAGGGGAAGTCAATAAACTTTTTGAAGGGTTGAAATTACATACGAACGGATATTACTTAATGATTAGATCCATGCGTCTTTAATGCCCCGCTGTGATTCCATCATATGGATCAAGTTGTCTTTTTTTAAAGTTTAAATATACACTTTTCATATTCAAAGAGATGAGCATAGTTGAATGTTAATTTTTATTGCAACATAACAATTTTAGATATTTTACCACGACACAGCACATCTGTGCCAGACAGATTGGAGACTGGGTCTGTTCGTCTTTTTTCGTGCTTTACAGGTATAATCTCATTCAGGTAATTTACAAATCGATCGAGTAGAGTTTCAACTATATAATTATGAGATGGCGTCCTATAAGTCCTATAAGCGTATTATAAAGTTCAGGAATATGTAGACGACAAAAATGTGTGGACACATCCAAATGTGCTCGATTCTCCATTTTAATCTAGTGAGATATCAATGTGTAAAATTTCAATTCTCTAATTGACAATATTGTAAGGAAAGATGTCTTAAATCACATTTTTTATATATATTTATTTATTGTAAGTTTAATTATGATATATTATTATGATTAATTATTAAAGACTTGACAATGTGAATTATGACTCTTTCCAAATCAATACTATGAAAACTGTAAAGGGAGGATAAAACTTGTTGAGTTTCTTGCCGGTTCTTCTCAGAACAAGGCCTCCTGGTAGACTCTTGAACCGATGGCATCAAAATTGACTTTCATAAGTGTACAAATTGTACCTAAATGAATAAAGAAACTTTGACTTTGACTTTATAAAGATGTCTGGGTATATGAGGTATATACCGTTTTAAACTGGAGATGGCAAAGTCCAATTGAGCCAATCCTTTGTCAGTTTCCCTAATCCTATTTATCTTCTTCTTTCCTTAAAATATCAAAAATAATAAACTTGAAGTATATTTTTGTTCCCCTTAATGTTCCATAGGGATTCAATTATAATTTCAAATTTTCGCGATTATCTAGACATTAATATGTACGTAGAATTAGCTTTCAATAAGTAAATTTAAATTTTCACGTGAGTCTATTGCGTTGAAGAACTTCCAAATAAATCAATAGTAACTTTCCGTTGCCGCCACACAATAGGAAGACCTTTACAAACCTCAACCCTATCAGTTATGCGGCTTCTTGCGATAATCCATGTCAACTGACCAACTCCTTGTAGAACTTCATGTGTTAATTATTTTCAGATGCGACTGGTGTTCACGAAATCAAGTGGCAACTTGCCGGTACTTGTCGTGTTGTTTTTTTTATATTTTGGTTGTTATTCCGGGAACGATTGGACTTGGTCGAGGACTCGAGGTTATCGTTTCTCAGAACTAAGGAATTCTTGATTATTCATAATAAGCTTGCTATTTTAGAGAATGTTTTCAAACCAAATGTTTTAGTAAATTTATATTTAAAGCTTTAGAAAGAAAAAGATTTTATAGAAATTGATAAAGAAAAATAAAAATAGATAAGAAGCAGTAAAGGATGAGGACTGATAATTCTTACTACGGATTTTAAAAGTGGATTATCTTTCATAAAACAGGTGTAATTTGGGAGTAAAAAGAAAAGCCATTGCCACTGAAGTGCACAAAAACAACGGTTTGTAATTGTATGACGGTAATTTGGCTGACGTAAGCCCAGCACGAACTCTATTAAGTTAAACTAGTAGGTACCTACGCTAGTGGGGCCAGGAGCGCCATAAACAACAGATGGTGTAATATTGAGAGGATTAGTCTATTGTGGCATCGGGAACTTTAGCGGGAACACAGGAGCGTCTTTGTGCCGTGAGGGGTTGTCGCTGCACCTACCCTTCCACTGTATTGAGTGCCGTTCCAAGAAGGACTATTGTGATTTATTGTTATGCACCATTTCATAGCAAAAGCCCTTCAATATTATTTGGGTTTAGTAAACGAATCCTCCGTTCGTAATCAATTTCAAAATCAGCACACAGTTTTTAAAATCAAAATTTGTTTTTGGACATTATTAAGTGATAATTAGGTAAGCAAATAAATTTATTCATGAAGTAGTCAATGATATTATAATAATATCATTGGAAGTAGTCATGAGAATTTTTCAAGTATTATTTGTAACATCCTGTTAAAATGTCTGGTACAGAAGAACTATATCCAAGGTACTTAAATAGGAAACACAGCATTTTGGCCTGTGTGTTGTTTGCAACACTGAGGAATGCGACGCCAAGGAGGAGGAGCCTCAACACTGAGAAATACGACGCAAGGAGGAGGAGTTGTTTGGAATATTTTAATTGCGAGTCAATAGTCGTTCAGTGGCACGTGGAATTTTGTTGCTTCCCTACTTACAAGTTGTACTAACTTGTAAGTAATTAGCTTGTCACTGTTGCCATCTAAACGGGCGTCAAAACGACGACATGCAACGACGGTCAAAAGAAAGCTAACACAGTCTTATAACATTTGAGAGAAAAATAAATCAATATAAGTACCTTGCTTTTGTTGATATATTCTTCTATTTCGTAGTAACCCGAAGGACATTACGAAGGATGAAAGAGATATATTTACATGTACAATTTTACAAGAATTTAAATTAGGTACGTACTTGACATAAAAAGTTATTGCTTCTTGGAACTTCTTTTCTTAATTATTGTTTTGGTTTCGTTCGTTCGTTCTCTGTAAGGGGTCTTTCATTGTAATGTAGGAGTCTAGTAATATAGTCGGTTTTGAGTTTTATTATGTGTTCGTAACCCGTTTTCAACTGTTCCATAACGTGATTTATTTCTTTGCTTTGCGATTAGGTACTTGTCACTGGCGCTATTTTCATATAGTTTATTACTAAGATCTTTTTGAGTAATATCACAATGTTTCTTATTATTCTTTTCTATTTTTTAATATTAAGTTCGATCTAAGGATAGGCATTATAACTAGAAAAACAAATGCGTTTTTTTGTTCTGGCAGTTAACGTATTTAATTATGTGCCAGACCGCGCATTGGTGCGGCTTCCCGGGATCACGCGTGAGTGCCCTCGTCGTAGCCGCACCTTCGTCAATGAACGGGTAATCAGCATTGTGCCCTAATTACCGGTAACTTCTCAGGCATCGCGTTGTCCTACTGAACTATTCACGTGTGGCGTGCAGCTGTGTGGGCCCTCGTGAGTGACTCGCGGGCCAATTGTTCAAGGCCAGCTCGCCAGGCTCTATTGATCCTAGCCTCCATATGTAATGCCACTATTTATTTACCTGTGCCACTGGCATTGTTCATTTCATTAGCTACAGTCAAATAAGAGTGTTGTTTCACAAGGATTACTTCAAAAAGATTTGAAACATTATTGTCTTTTCGTAAATTTTCTACTTTTTCTTATCAAGATCTTCAGTCAGTTCTGTGTTGAATTTTTGATAGGTATTTTTAAATGGTGTGATGATTTTAAAAAGTTTAGGTTTTCTTTGATACATTCTTCCCAACTCTTCTTACTTTTTCTGGAACAAGTGCTGAGTTTTCTTGTAACTAATTTTTTAGTATTGTAATAGGCATTCATCATCATTATGCATTATTAGGAAGTTAATACTTGCAGTTAGAGATACCATTTGGTCCTTAGTATAAGAAATCGATATAATAAATTGGGGTTGATTTTATTTTTAGGGGTTGTTTACAGGGTCGATGTTTATCTATAAAATGATAAAACTGCTGTTCAAACTTAAAGTTTATTAGGCATCTCTTGCATGCACGCCTGCTCACCTGATTAAAAAAAATCCTTGCAAGTATTATGTGTGGTATAAAGGATCACGCAGCCAGGCGAACAGTTACCGCTCGCTCGGGATTCGTTTAGAAAGCACAAGTCTGCGGGGCACAAGCACAGAACCGGCCTCGCTCACGAGGTGAACCGGCTTTTACAACAATGCACTTAATATTTACTTGCACACAAACTAGCACTGTATCACTTGCAATCACAGTGTCGGATCCACGATTCTATTCAAGTTTCACTTATAAAATTTGTGATGGTCACACGCGTCCCGATATGTAGTGCGAGCGTAAGTTGCGGAATGCGCAGTGAACCTACAAACGTGCGCCCCTGTGCGTGGTCGCCGGCTGACTGAGCGAGCGCGGCCGAGGGGCGCCTCCGCCCGGGGAGCCCTCTCCGCCGCTTGCCCTATAAACTTGCTTTCTGCTTGCTCTCATATCGTGAGTAGGCTGGCTTCGTGCAGTTTTGTGAAAGGCAAATTATTTGCATTTACATTTATGCAACTTCGCTACCTGTTTATGTGACACATAATATATGAAGATGTCTACGATCATGTTAAAAGTCTAAAGCTAAAGCTTACATGAGAACTTTTGCAAAATTCATGACTCATCCCTTTGGTTTGTTTCGATACGTTATGAACATTTTGGGTGACAACCTTAAAAGTTTGGAAGAAGGTGTATCAGCGACCACACATCTTGCCATTTAAGCTTCAAAGACTTGATGTCATATCGAGCTTTTAGTGCAGGTATGCGGGGGCACACGTAAGCATACGTGGAACGTTTGGTCAAACTGAAAGTTTTTGCGTAGGACGAGCGAGCACCTATGTAATGTAAATGGTGTCAACTGCGTGTCAGAAAGGTTAAACTAGTTAATTTTATACAACCTGCCGATATTCAGCGGTATTTATAACCGTAACTGGAATTAAAGATGGAAAGGACGTAGAGAGTGTCAGGAACCGTTAGTGGAGAGATGGTGAAATAGGATCTGTTGCCATCAGCGTAATTTCACTTATAATCAGGGCTGGACCGCGTCGCTCTTAATTGAGATCATGCCTGTGCGATAGCTCGCCGCCGCACGCTAACTAATATTTGCACATTCCGATCTTAGATAGGGTAGGTAGGTTAGGTACCTACGAGCTCGCAGAATTCAAGTTTTTCAATGTAGATGCTCGTTTGTTTGTTTAATTTAGTTTTATTTTTATTTTTTTCTGTTCACATAATGTAACGCCAATTGAATTGCCTCAAGATAATTTTAACTATACAGCTAACCTATTTAGATTTTTGATTTTTGGAGTTACTATGTTAGTTCCTAATTAGGTACAGTTTAACGGTAGAAAGTAATTCCAGAAATATTCAAAGATCCAATCATCCAAGAGTGTAAAAAATCATACTTACATGTTTACATTTGTTTTTGAATTTACTTACATCTACCTAAATATCACGCAACAAATAGACAATACGCATTCCAATTTTTAGGAGTTATCAGAATCTTCGCAAGCAAACTCAGTTGAAAGATTACGTAAATAATGAAAATGAAAATGAAAAAATGAAAAATGTTTATTTTCTTTAAAACTTACAATACTATAATGATGCACATTGTTGGAGCCGCCTAGTAAGCATAATAATTACACTTGTGGCAGGCAGTTCCGCTCTTTCTGTCGCTTACATATCCAGTATTGTACAACTTATTGATACATTTACTATTGGTAAACTTAAGAAAAACAGAACGTTCTTACATAAACAGTACGTTATATAAATTCAAAGTAATACTTAAAAATGTGGTTAATAATGTCATTAAACTTAAAGCTTAGCAAACTTTTACACAGACGGAGTTTTTCCAGTAAAGTTTTCACGAAATATTGAGTTGAGTGTGCCCTTTATTAATTAAGTTGGGTCGCTAATAAACATTATAGTTTCGATGGCTATTGGCACCCTGCGTTGTTTGTAATTCTCTAAACGAGAGGCTGTTCATCACGGGAATGTTAGCGGGGGTCACGCTGGGCCATTAACGGCCTAGAGCTAACACACGCAATGGAAACGAAATTGAAATTCTTGGCGGCACCATGAGACAATAGCGCGAGTGGAGCGAACGACCGACCGCCTCAATTAGACAGATGGCGGCCGGAGCCGGGAGCGGAGAACTCACCATACCATTGCCCCTGGTGACTTGACTACGCACACCGCACCCATTATTGTAATACATGGTACTTCCCGTCTCCCGCAGTCATTACAGCATTGAAAAGAGACGAAAGCTATATTTATGTAATCTTGGCCAATTCCTTTTCGTTACAACTACCCTAGCTCATTACAAACTTAAATAACATGGCTCTTTGCTTCATTTACAAAATGTACGGACAGTTTTTTTTTTATATTTTTATCAGGCATTTTAGCAATGAGTTCTGTTTTCATATTGGGTCGAATTTATATGCCAACAGAAGTCGTCCATATAGGTACGATTTGTAAGCTTATGATAGTAATAGTACATTTTTAACTAGGGCGGTAAAACAAATAATGTCTCAGATCGCAGATATTTGACTAATACGCAATCTGAGGCTTTCTTTTTTACCGCCCGAGGCAATTACAAAATTTTATGTCATCTCTTGACAAGGAAATACGATTTTCCGTACGCGTATCAGGCGGAAAATGCTATTTTCTAAAATACTAAATCGACCAGAAATAACCCAGTGATGGTTATTTCTGATAAGAACCGACAAGACTCTTGGCGAGTTTGTTCCTCTAGACACTTTATTAAATGATGGCCCGTAAACCCTTGGTTAGAATTAGTAAGAGTTGATAGTTATCTGAAAAGAGATGTACAATGGTGGTTGGAAGAAAATGGAGGTTATACGACGATATTTTCATTAAAAGAAAATGCGATAGTACCATCTTCCCTTTCATATAGTACATAAGAATAGATATGTCACTACAATAACCTACAATTCTCATATTTATTTTATTTTTTATTTTATTTTAATGGAAAACTTACTGCTATTACATTATATATGTATAATTTATGACTAACTATTAGCTACTGACAAGTTTTCACAGATAAAAAAAATCTTTTATCTTAACTCATCTTATCTTTTCTAATTTATGTCCAGTATTCATTATTGAACAGAATAAGAGGTGAGTCTTTCTCATTGAGTCCAATGCGATTTAAAATAATCTAGATATAACAGTGATTACAACGCAGATGTTATGCCCATTTAAGGCGTGCGACGTGTCCTGTCACACCGGGTGCAAATATCAAGCCATTTGACGCTTGATGAAACAAAGTCGTCGCACAAACGTTATGACAAGTGCTTAGCAATGGAATGTTTAAATGCGTCTTCTTAAACAAACAGGAGTTGTTGCAAACTGTACAGCTAAGCCGTTTCTGGCACGATTCATCCTAATTAGCTTGTGGGAAACTTTGGAGTCATCATATTTTACTGTTGGGTATTTTTATTCAAGGACATCGTTATTATTATTCGTGTCTTCAAATTTTCTGAGTTAGGCTAATTCTTATTAAAACACGTGGCAACTGTTATATTAGTAAATAAATTAATGATTCTTAATCTAAACGATATCTCGTGCTGCCTACTTTTTATGTATCCTAACTAAAGGGTAACTGATGATGCGGGCGCATCACCACCCGCATTGGAAACAAACTTCTAGTTAGTATTTGTACCTTCTCTATGTTCAATAGTATCAATATTTTAAATATATCAAGATATTTGTTATGATTCGTCTGTAATCATATCTGTTTTTTGTAAATACCAAGCGCGGTAAGGAAGTCGAGCAAACATAGGTGGGTTGTTTGTGGGTGCAGCAATCAAACGGTCATTTGCCGGCGAATGACCTGATACAGAATTGGAGTGAAATGTAAATAGGACTACTTAAATGTTTTGTAAGTGAGCGTGAGGCGCCGGGCGAAGATACTATTATCAATTAGATAGTCGCCGAACTTGCCGACGTTCATGATAAGATATCGCCGATACATCGAAATGGCGATGTGTTAATATTTATCCTTTATAATAATCTGCCTGACACGTAAATGGGTCGCTAATTTAGTTGAGGAAATTTTGAAATGTTATTAAAATATTAATTTTAAATCTTTAAGGTTAAGGAATTGTAATGACCGTTAATGGTATTACATGTTTGATTAAAACTATTTCTTAATTTATGACAATGTTGTTCTTTTTTGTAAGTAATAATTTATTTCGTAACATATATTTGTCCTAACAATAAAAAAATAAGTTTCGAATCCATTTTCCCTCTCATAAAAAATCCAATTATAGAAATTTTATACTGATTTACAAACAAGGACATCGAAGCTGTAATTTAATAGCTGCGATTGTAATATTGTTTTCTATTTCCAAATTCAAATTAGGTGAGGCAGATGTTTGTATACCTTTAATGTTTTCTTTTTTTATTCTTATATCACTTGATATGTTCACGAAAGAGGTTCTATTCGGTACCTCAGATTTATTCGGTCTGAGTTCAGTACCCTATTTGTCAAATTTATTTAGGTAATCTAAAATAAACGCTCGATAAAACACGTTACATCCAATTGAATTAAGTAAAGATTTGTTTTGATAACGTTATTTTCATGAACTATAAAATCTAAATTAGTTTTTGTTGAAATATCATCTTTATAATCTTAGTTGTTAGTATTTGATGTAGGTACGTACCTATTTGTCAGTGTGATTTTCAGTCTGTCACTTACTGTACTTATATCTTTATTATATTTTGCTACCAAGTACTATTAATTTGGTATTTAAATGTCAAATAATATAATTAAGCAATTTTAATTGGTCCAATACACCTCTAAGAATACCTTAGCTAATTTTAACCTTTAATAATAAAATAATAATACTAAAAGCAATAAAGTCATGAGAGAAACTAACCACAAGTAAGGTGGCAATAATTCTTGTTTTATTAAAACACTACGTCACAATTTTTATTATTATTGGAGTTAGCCAACGCAGAGTAAATAAACTTAAATCGTATGGTTTTCAGAAGGAAATGAACGTGTCACGAGTCAGGCACAAACCTAATAATAAAACTAGAGCAATAAAGATTTTCTATTCGAAGCCAGAGATGGAAAGGTTTGCATATTTTCGTTCTACGATGAAATTTTCAATATGAAAAATTCAAATGTTCATCTGAAATGTAGAGGTGAGCCGTCTGCTGCAGATGGAGCCCCGCACTGAGTATACTCGTACGATTCGCACAATTCTGACACTATGTTACTTAATTATCTTAAGAGGATAGTAGAAAGAAAGAATTAAGAAAGGAAAATTGTTTATTCAGTGTCACAATGTCTAGGTAAGATATACATTATACAAGTGCGTACAATACTGAAGACACCGAAAAGGCATTTACTCAGCATAAAATGTCAAGCATGCAGGATACACACTCGACGCTGGTCTTCCGCAAATATCCTAGTGGGTTTTCCATCCCCTATTTCTTATCCGATCATTATGATATCTTAGAATGTTTCTGATAAAAAGAAAAAATATAGGTCTACCTACATTTTCCTTTTTTCAAAATCCGACATACATTTTTAAAGTTTTGAAAAAAAAAATGAAAAATGGAAAAGGTACAGACATATTTTTTTTATTATGTGTAACCTAAGGCTCCGCTGAACTCCTTTTTAACCGACTTCCCAAGAGGAGGAGGTTCTGTATTCGTCTGTATGTATTTTTTTTTTATGTATGTACACCGATATCTCCGTCATTTGTGGGCCGATTTTCAAAATTCTTTTTTTAGTCGATAGTGTTTACTCCTGAGGTGGTCCCATTGTCACCAAGTCAGGATCTGATGATGGGAAGCCAGGGAAATCGAGGGCAACCCTCAAATTTTATAGGCATGTACAACGTTTTTCATATATTTTCTAAAGTTATACTAGCATTTGCGTCCGGTAGTCACCATCTCATGTTGATGAGCTGATGATGGAAGGTAAATGTATGTTCACCGATATCTCTGTCATTTGTGGAGCGATTTACGAAATTCTTTTTTTATTTGATAGTGTATACTTGTGAGGGGGTCCCATTGTCACCAAGTCAGGATCTGATGATGAGAAGCTAGGGAAATCGAGGGCAACCCTCGGGAAACAACGGAAAGGGAGGGTTATTCATATTTCTTATAAAGCTATTTTAGTATGATTGCGTCTGGTAGTTATCTCATGTTGATGAGCTGATGATGGATGGTGAAACTCCTTAATTTTTAGGAGTTGATTGGTGTTTTTTTAAATATCAAAGCTACCTAAAGACCGATAGTTGTGTTCTTTCAGGTAATTTAGATGAGCTGATGATGAAACGAAAAACTCCTTAATAGTTAGGAGTTGGATGATAATTCTTTAAATGTTAAAGGTACCCAAAGAGCGATAGTTGTATTCTTTCAAGTTATTTAGGAGAGCTGATGATGGAACGACAATCTCCTTAACGGTTAGGAGTTGGATGATAATTCTTTAAATATTATAGGCACGTAAAGACCGATAGTTGTATTTTTTTCAAGTTATTCAGGTGAGCCGATGATGGAAGGAATAACTCCTTAACTGTAAGGAGTTGGTTGATGATTATTTAAGTATAAAAGGTAGATAAAGAACGATAGTTGTATTCTTTCAGGTTATTCAGGTGAGCTGATGATGGAATGAAAAACTCCTTAATGTTTAGGAGTTGGACGATATTTTTTTAAATAATAAAGGTACCTAAAGAGCGATAGTTGTATTCTTTCAGGTTATTCAGGTGAGCTGATTATTGTAAAACTCCTTAACGATTAAGAGTTGTTGGACCATGCAGTGCCTCCAAATAGTGACAGGTTGCCAGCCTGTCGCCTACATAAAAGGGTACAAACCCCAAAAAGTATTCCGCCGAATGGCAACGCACTCCTAATGGTAAGTGATTTAGGTACTCTTAATATTGCAAGTGTCTATAGGCGACCACTTAACACCGGGTGGGCCGCAAGTTTGTTCGCCATCTCGTAATAATAAACAACAACAATTGTTCACACTAAAAATAGAAAAATAAACAACTTTTAAAAAAAAAGTCCAACCGACTTCAAAAAGTATAAAATAACATATTATTAAAATGTGTGCTAGGTACCTGCTGTACTGTTTGAAGTCGGTGCCAAGCCAACTAGGTATTCTATAGGTCCGCCTGCCACATCACACTCATAGATCACACCATCCCGCTATTGCGACCGACCGAACGCACCAGCTTGGATGATGAGGGGCTCGTGGTGCTGAACGATTGGCATGGCTTGGCACCGAGTTCAAACAGTACAGCAGGTACCTAGCACACATTTTAATAATATGTTATTTTATACTTTTTGAAGTCGGTTGGACTTTTTTTTTAAAAGTTGTTTATGGAGTTATAAGCATCATCGTATGTATGTATCTAATTATTTAAAGTAGTCTTGAGATTTATTTTTACGGATATAACTCATGAGTAGATACCTTTTTGGGTTTCACGTTTTCTTTTAAATCCTTCACTTCGTAAATAACACTTTTCAGCGTTCGTGGTCACGAAAAGATTTCTTAGATGCTTCTTCCCGTGACCACGAACCCTGATAGGTATTATAAAATGTTGGACTATGGTCTTATTTAATCTCATCTCTAATGTGCTATGAATTTTTGAAATGGGACACACATCTTTCTAGAATATATGTTCGTTATGCTACCTTTTTCCTACAGAGGATTGTTCTGGCAGTATGGGCTACGCCATGCCTCAAAAAATTACAGGTTGCCAGCTGGTTATTATTTAACCATGTAATTAAGTCAGCAAATGACCTGCTTCTTATATTTTTAATTAGAAATAGAGTCAAAGTTCAAGAAAAACCACGGGTTATGTCATGTGAACTATTGGCACTTTCATTATAAACCAATTCCAATACAAATTACTAAAAGACTTTTAAGTCACATAAAATAAACTATGAATCCTGTTATCAAGTAAGGGAATTATTTCTATCGAATAATGGCTATACAGGTAAGTGTATAAACATTATTCGATAGAAATAATTCCCTTACTTGTTAACAGGATTCATTATAAAATATAATACTCATTATAAATACTACAAAAACATTATACTCAGGTACTAACTTACGTTTATAATTTATAGATCTTGTTTTATTTGTTAGATAATTATTGGAACTAAGTACTTTAAGCATACAGAATCTAGTAACAGAAATTAATTTCAAGGAATCGTAGGCGTTATTTCTTCAAAGGGTTTGGAAGCCTATTCTTCATATTTTTAGGCATTATTACTTTATCGTTGATACATTATTAATTTACTGATAATCCGATATTATCTTATCCTACAACGTAGGGGAGACCGGGTATGGTTGTCTCACGGGTTGGTTGTCTCAGTGGCCATAACAGAAAAACGAACGAGTGAATGAGCACATTGAATTGCGTCGTAGGAGCGGGATAGCGACACCCCCCTCCCTGCCTCACGCCAGTCCGCTCCGCCGTGTTGTGACGGTGACACGCGCGTTCATTGTTTTCGCACATCAAAAGTAAATTTTTGTGTTTCCGGATCTAGTCGCGTAAGTATACTTTAACTTTCTATAATAATGAATATGTAATGTGTTTATGGTGTGAAATATGTGGTTTGTTAGACTGATATATAGTTTTTTCAATACCTTTTGAAGGGTATTTGCTTTGGAGGTTATTTTTCTAAAACGTGTACCGGGGCAGGTTGTCACAGGAACTTTTGGGCTGGTTGTCACATGTGACAACCAGCCCCGGTATGTGTTTTTGTATGATGCCGTCCAACAAAACAACTCTGCATTTGATCATCCTACAACGCCTGAAGCTGAAGATCATAACTTTGGGACTAATGAACCTGCTATGATCCTGCCTGTTATTGACAATCCTGCTGCATTGCCGCAAAATAAAATTCCAATGGAACCAATGGTAATTCCTGGTAACCCTGATATTAGTGCTCGTGAAGTGACACCTGAAAATTTGATTGTCCGCTCACTGCCAGAAGCATTGCCGCAGAATCAAACTCCAATGGAGAAATTGGCAATTCCTGGACCAATTATTTCTTCTAGATCGTCTCTAATTGTATCTCCGCAAGTCTTGAAACCCCTACCAAAAGCACCTCTGCGTAAGTCACAGCGAGCAGACAAAAGAAAAGGAAAATCAGCAATCCTGACTGATACACCGGAAAAGACTTACTTAGAAGAGAAAAAGAAGGAACAAGATGCAAAGAAAAAGAAAGTATCTAAATGTGTGTTGAGTGAGAAGAAAGGAAAGAAAAAGGTAATTAAAGGAAATAAAAAGAAGAAATTTGCTGACGATGAAGAAGACGAGAAAGAAGTAGAAGATTATTGCTTAGTCTGTTTGTCGCCCTACTCTGCTAGCAAGTCTAGAGAAGTTTGGATCCAGTGCCAAGATTGCAAACTTTGGGCTCACGAAGCATGCACACCTGGATTACCCAATTGCGTATGCCAAAATTGTGATTCCGAATATTCTGACTGATAATGTGATGTCATAAAGTTAATAATTTTTAAATTTAATTAATAGAAAGTATAAGCTAAGAGAATATTGACTGATTAAGAAAACATAGCGTCCAAAGAGATAAGTCAGAAGAGAGATTTTATTAATGATTATAATAATATTATGGACTATATTATAGTCCTTTTTTGTACCTACTATTTGCTTGAAGCAAGTTTTTGTTATTGTTTCGTACATACAATGTACAAGATTTTTGTTTTCTAATAAATATGATTACATAATTATGATAAATATTTATTTTCCCTCACTTTAATTATGAGACTACTTACCCCACATACTGTGACAACCATCCCTGACCCGGGGTTAGAAGTCACATGTCTCTTTTTCACGAAAAAACATTATGAATTCACGAAACGTAAAATTAAAGAAAAATGCTTTCATTCTTTTAAAACTAGAATAATTACACTATCCATTAATATATAAATGTTAAGTCTAAACAAGATAGTAAGGGAGATAATTTCAAAATAAAAAAAATGTGACTTCCAACCCCGGTCTCCCCTACTCTACAGTGTAGATTCAATTTATAGGAAAGGTTTACAAAATTTAAATAAATTAAAAACACTCAGTTGGAATGTTCAAAGAAAATAATATAGGTATTTAACAAATTGACTATCATGAAACAGTTAAATTGCTAATCAATGTAGGTATTCCTGAACTTACAGATTTCATAAATTGCGACTGTTACTAACAATAATTGTTTGTAGCAGCCGCAATTTATTTCATGCAATAATAATTAGTTGTTCTTATAATTATTATAAGAACAACTAATTGCATGAAATAATTTTACCTATTATTAGATACTTAGGCACGTATTATACAATGAGTCTCAAGAATCGACGCCAACTTGGGCGTCGTAGGTACGTCTCCATTACTTTGTGCTTGATAGAAAGTGACAAACGATTCTTAAGATATGATTGATTTCTGAGTATCATTCTGTAATACGGGCCGTAATCTCTATATTAGCTCATGAATAATCTACTTCACTGAACTGAATACAAGAAACCTTTTCATTAATAAATTTTATTTCTCATCGTTTGAAATGTAAAAAGGAATCGAAAATAACGTACTGAATTATGTTTCATATTTTAAAATACTCTAATAAGAATATATAAATAAATAAAATGCTTCAAGTTTTGATATAGAAAAGGCGAAAAACTGTTTGGAGGAGTGTTCGTGAAGAGGCCCTACGCAAACAGCTATTGACACCTCAGAGCTCGCAGACGAAATATTTTTAAGGTCAGTGTTATTAGCTAGGAAGGGCCCGGAGTCGACTGATGTCGGCGGCCGCTCAGCAAAAACTTCGACACGTTTTATTTGAGCGCCATTTCTCAAGGCCTCCCCGCTGCCCCCGCCGGCACTAAAAGAAAATCGCAAGAAATCCAGTGTGATTCAGAGTCGTTCTCACAGTTTGTGACGAATGTTTCCTTTTGATTTTCTGGAATTGTTTGTGTTAGAATTTTGTCTATACTAACCAAGCAGAAGCTAAAGTGATTGTAAATAAACATAATTGTGTACTTATTCCATGATAGCAATAGAAATCTATCTGTCTCTGGCAATACTTGTTATTTTTGTACATGTCCTCTGAAACTTTTGAGAGCTTACAAATTACAGTACACTCAAACCTGAATCGATTTCCTCTGACATTCGGTTTAATCCATTCATGAGAGAAATACGCTCGGCTCCGCACGAAGGTAAAATTTAAAAAAGGACGCCGTAACGATGGCCTGTATTGTTAAATTTTTCCTGTAAAAATGTAAATTAGGACAACGTTTCCATTTAGTTTCGGAGACGGGAATATCCGTTCCTGATTTATCACGTGACGTTAGTGGTTTCGTGCGCCGTAAAATCCAGGAGCACACTTACCTGGAATGAGGCGGGTCATTATGTTTCATTTTAGAGATACTTTTGTTCGCGGGCCTTCAGTGGGTCGTACCGATGCCGGCCGAGAGTCCCAAAACAGTTCGCCCGCTGCTGGCTTATTGTGTCGTTTTGCCTTTCAATAGCGACCACTCTCAAATTACCAAAGGCAAGCTCTCGATCATTGATCTTCCTTATGATGTTGATGTAGCTATTTAATAGGCTCTTCGATATTTGAAATTTGCATGCCTCAAACCTCTTAGGTATGATCCTCAATAAGCACACAAGTTCACACAACATTATATAATTTGCTTGCGTTACAATTGAGTCATATATTTATTTGTCTTATTCTTACCTTATTGCGTTTAAACATTTCTAAGAGATGCTAAGTTGTTGCGAAGGGAACAGTAATTACCAAGTACTATAAAGTAGTTCTTTGGAAAACGGTGCTATGGTTAATGAAATTGCTTATCGCGAGACTGGTTATTTGACGTCTCGTAAATAGTAAATCTTAAAATAGTAATTTGAAATTAGTCAGTTGGTGATAGTTCAACGTAAATAGAAGCATCATTAAAGTTCAGTGGTTAATTTAGAAAATAACATGTCGTACACGAGTTAACACGTCGTCATGTCAACGGTGAACAAATACAAGTTGTCAGAAGAGTTGTGCTTGTTATAGCTAATGTAAGCGCTGCCTCCGAGGGATACTCCAAACTAACAGACAGAAACTAATTTTAAACGTTGACGTCGCTCCTTTTAGATTGGTTTAAGAGGAACCAAAGTTATGGATACCAACGAATGACATTCCTCAAATATCTGGTCTGCATTGTGACACTATTAAAAATATCCCATTAATAAAGTGGATGTTTCGTCATATAACATTTCTATTGCACCATCGCTGCAGCACTAAAAGCTGTTATGAAGCAAAATAAGTCGTAAAAGTTAATGAAAATGGTGTCAGATATGTATCAAGGATTATGTGACTCTATATTTTTGACTTCAGAGACATAATACTTCACAAACATACAAAAAATGGAAAACACAACATTTTTTTTTTCGTATAAGCTAGGCGATTTTATTACTGATGAACAATCTCTTCCAGGTAATTCTGAATAAAAGATAATTAAATAAGATAGAAAGAAGAACTTGAAGAAGACTTTGAGAAGACTTTGAGTAAATACAGATGGGTGCAAGAATAGAGTTTACTTAAAAACTAATGACGTATATGAACATAAATTAAAAAAGAAATATTAAGTTTGGAAAGAAGCTCGTAACAGGCTATCTAGAATAGTGCGTTAAATATAATAGCTGAATGTTAGGAACAAAAAAATCACTGAACTATAAAAAAAATCACGCCTACCTGATCAGTATTCACTGGTAGAGACGGTTGTTGTAAGCAATAACCAGCGAACGCTTTAATGTAAAGAAGCGCGAGATTATTTTGCTTCGAATTATTATAGTTATCATATATCATGACGTGCGCTTATTACCTTCATAATGCAGATTAATTGATATTGCCTGATAGGTTACAATGAGGCATTTCATACCCAGCTCTTAATTTAATGGGGCATTTCATGAGCCTTGATTACAAAAAAACACTGGCCTTTAGTTTAAATAAGTCTAATCACCGAACCAACATTAGCAGTCATCGCGACGAATACCCATCGGGTGTTTTGAAGGGATTTATCGCAGAAGGGTCACCAAATTAATTTGTCCAGCAGATAAGCGTCCACCCTTCCAAATTTATTAAGGCAGATACAGACTGAGAGGCATACGCAGCATCGCCCGACTAACCGCACGGCATCGAATGCCTCGCAATTGTTTGTACAACGAGGCGTAGAGCAGAGCAGACACATTCTGCATTGCACGTGCACGTACGCAGCACTCGGTACTTTCATGCATTACAAAATCTGCTCTGCCCTGCGCTGCGCGGACCTGCGTCACCTGTGTCCCAGCATACGCTTAGCCTTATTCATGGCGCAGCATGTGGTAGCGCGTGCGAAGATATTATTTTATTGGACACACGCACACACACACACGCACGCATGCACACACACACACACGCGCACACACATAAGTGATATGTGACGAGGCATTATGCTTGGAGTAATCGGTAACCGGTCTGTATATTTGTCAGTATTTACGTAGGTACTCTCAAGCCGAGACATTCGTTGTAGATCGTGCATTGCAGTCTGTATCCTTCTTTACATATCACATCCGATGACTGAGACGTTGAGCTGACGAGCGCTTCACAAATGCACACCAAACAAAATAACAGCTGCTTTTTACGACTCTGGACGAGAAAACTGGTGATATTATAAGTTTTTAATGCCCCATTAAGTGCATCGCTAAGGGAACGACCGCCTGTGGCCGCCCAAGGCCCATTGTGTTTTCGTCATTAAGGTTTATTTGTTTCACAATAATATATAAATTGTATTCTTAATCTTTATTATTGGGCGCTTGGCTACAAAATGCACGATTTTATTACGCTTTAGTGGAAACAGATCCAACTGTGAAACCAAGTTATTTAAGACAATTCAGTCCAATGTTTTTTCACCGGAAAACGCCTATAAGTATTTTTGAAATAGTATCATTGGAATGTTAATATTATAATGATAGCGCGTCCTATACTTTCAAGCGACAAAACGCCGACAATGTTGTGATTATTAAATATAATTACTTGTTTAATGAGTGCATGTGGCGCGGCGCCGGCGGCGAGAACCTGTATATTTAGGGAATGCAGTCTCAATCGAAAATAGATGAAGGAGTGTCGCGTCTGCCCGCGGCTGACTCACAACACACTGGACAGGAAACCAGCACACTGAAAAAGAACAAATATCGCAGACGTTGACAGTGCACTTCAGGTGCCATTTTATTATGTAGCCTGTTGCACGATGCGAGCTCATCTTGTGCTTACTTATCTTTTATCGTCACGTTCCATGAGAGTCTGCATTTTTCAAACATTTTTAAAATTGTAGCTTCATATTTCACAACATCTTTTTACTAGCTTGCGAAAACCGCTTCCACTAGCCTATCTATAAGTTTCACAAGATTAAAAACTTATAACTTACCAGGAACGTTTATGAACCTTTGATAATAAGTTGGGGGAACCTGCATAGTATTTAACTACAGAACTTAACTTTGTGAGGATTGCGAGTTAATAAACTTCAAAGTTGGTAAGAATAGACAAGTGCGCGGAACAAATGATTTATTTATATTGAAGTATCGAAGCATTATAAGACCTGAACATCATTTAGTTACAAACTATTACGTTAGTTTCATCTTATCAAATCTTATATATGTATAAAGAACAGTTGCATCTTCACTAGTTTACAGAATCAGAAATCATTGTTTAATTTTTTTAGTTTAATTTTTCTCACTCAGACTTAGATTTAAGGGTCCTTCAAAAGAAGCGTGAAGAAGCACCTCGCAGGTCGTCAAGGCAAGAGTGTCTAGTACGGCGCGTATTATTATATCACGTATCAGCTACTTTACCTTTGCATTACAAACTAGACTACTAAAATGTTCGTCTCGAGAAGTGACGCTCAAACAACACATGCTCTGTTATAACTCTATTAAAAAAAGAAAAAATATTTTCTCAATTTTTAGCTCACTTACAAGAAACCGATAAACGTTGAATAGATTCTAGGCCTATTCTCTATTCAATATCATAAGAAAATTCATAAAACTAAAAGTCACTCAAAATAAATCTGTACGTACAATTTTCGATTTTGCCGGAGTCTTTAGAATTTTCGGACTCAATCAACTGTATTGGGGTGTTTCTAAGATCATTTCCAAACCTGATGGCAATATTTTTTATTCAGCCGTACCTTATATTATTTCACGGGGTGGTTCCATTCAAACGGTTGATATTAAACGTCAATAGTGAATCCGATATCCGCGAGCTGTGCGTGTTGAATACGATGCTCTTTGACGAAGCACAGGCCATGTGATGGACACCGCTGTATTTGCAATATCCTACCGTAGTGTATCACACGAATAGCTATAATGGGGATATGAAACTTTCAATAAGCACTTGGGATAGACGGCTTAATTGCCGGCTTTATACGGCTGTAAAGTTTAAGCGTGGTTCCAACTAAAACGTTAACACGATGCACAACTTTATTCTTTCTCTTTCGTACTTTAATATGAGTTTTATTGTTATGTGTCGGTGTTAGAGACATTGTTAGTTAGCTGGCACTTTATGCTGATAAGCTATAAACTTCAGCAGAGTCGAGATGAGTTGGTTCCAGTGTAGTAAAATGTTTATTTTGTTTTACAGTATTTTTTTATTACAAAATCAAAAACCTTTTTAAGATGTTTAGATATTCCGCAAATACCTCAAAATCTATTCAAAGAAATGTAGTTAAATTTGCTCATGATATAACATGTTAATCATGTAAGTATATGAATGCCGTCTTTAGCGGGGTGTTTCTAATAATAGCAAGGGCCTGCACCCTTAACCCTCCAAGTAAAATTACGCGTGTAGTGATTCCACCGTACGTTGGTGCTATGTTAAAAATAGCCCCAGTATTAGGGAATGGGCGGAGGAAGTTTGATGTTATGGTGTCGTTAGAGCGCGCTGTGACGAGCCGTGTTGGGCAATATCCGCGGCGTATTTATGAATATGAGCTTATGAATATTATAATGTCTAAACCGTAATAGCCATGACAACTAAGCGAGCTGTTTCCTATTTAAGAGTAATATTCAAGGGTTATTTAGTCCACTTAAGTTCTTTTAAAAAGCGAGCTTTCGCTTATTCTATTTTGTAATCCAAGAACACACGTATATTAATAGTATTCTAAATTGACTATTCCTATGTTAAAAGAAATTTCCAGTTTTTTTTTTAAAATACACAGTATTCTGTACAATATAAATTGAGGTAATGCAGCCAGTGGTATTGGTACACTTCCTGTTTCAGAGGACCTAGGCGACTACTGTCTATAAGTTTTTTGTATCTAAAGCAGCTAACGCACGGTAACGAAATTTTTAACGGTCAAGATTCCAAGTGTTTTAGTTGTTTCAGATCTTCCAATCTTGATGTTGCGTAGAAACCTTTTGCTAGATGTCAGATTTCCAGTGTTGAGCATTTCACTACAGTCATTGTGAATGGATACATACTTCTCCCAGTTCTCAGAGGTAGGCCGACGTTTATGCAATTGTTATTTTTACAGTCTAATTAGTTTTCGTCCGCCACCGTACGAACATCTGAGATTATACTTTTAGCGAGAATTCATATTACAACGATACCACATCGCGGCGACAAAAAATTATCAAACGGTAGTGCCGTGAAGCTCCTTGGGTGCCGTGTGAATAGCGTCGCTACAATGGCGCTTGCGGACAACGCGATTGCGTTTGACGGCAAAATGCGGCCCGTACCGCTTAGGAAGTTTTTACCTTCCTAAGCTTTTAGTTGGTTAATCTCAAGTGTCAAACACGTTGACGGAAAATGTTTAATTTTATCATTACGATTTGGAGCACATCCATCTTAAAGACCACTTTTGTTAAAATTTAATTTAAAAATCTTAGCACTAAGTGAGCATGCCTGTTCTCTCAAACTACTTTCATATAAATTTCTAATTGAACTCAACGAATTGCACTCGAGTAGGACAAACCCAAATCCATGAAAACAGTTCCACGAAAATCCGATGTGAGACAAAATTAAAGTTCCATGAAATTCTGCAATTGTGGTATCTGGCTTTTACCAACAACATTTTGTAATACTTGATTTAGAGACGACGTGGCATTTATTAATAAAATTTACTTCTTTGTTTGCAATCATGTTTAAATCATTAAATACTGTGACTTGACATGAAGAAATAATGAGTGAAACTAGATTAACGAAAATTATACCTATATAAATAGAAATCAGAGTGGAGATGCGGTGTAGAGAAGGCTTCATCTGAAGGGAAGACCTAAGTTTATCAATCACATCGAAAACCTCTTAAACTAAAGCCTGTCAAAGTTATCTATGTACGCATGTACGAGTAATGTGATGGATGAGGGTAGAAGTGAAAGAAATTAACGATCGTAACCGGTGGAAATTAAATATTTCTACTTACCCCTGTAGGACAAAAGCGTGCGTGACTTTAGGAATGTAACTTTTCTGCTTAAGCATTTTTTCAATTTCTATTACTGTTAAAACGTGTCTTTATTGTACTGAAAAAGTAAAAATGTATGTACCTGGCTACGTGTAGCCTTGACCTCTATAACCCCTGCTATATCCTAATAGGCCTCTTCAGAATAATTATTCCATCAATCAACAATTCTCAATAGGGAGCCGCCTATTAGAACCGATCCGATTTGTAACCTATTAATTAACACAAGCCAGAACTATGCCGTAGAACAATATAAATATGTAACGCTCATCACAAAGGAAGCGGTGCGATTGATTCACAAACGGGGCGCTAACACGTCAATGACAGAAGCAGAAGACGAAATAACGTGTGATAATGAGCACAAAAACTATAATGGTGCAAAAAGTAACGTAACTTTGACTAATAGGCTTGTTGATGAATTATTTTATGGAGACGTTTCAATCACGCAAACAAAGAACAAATCATACTAACTAACCAACTTAATATTGTAAATACTTAAAAAACACCAGAAGCAAAAATATTAATTTAAAGGACCTGTTCATTAGTGTCATGGCCGAAAACAGTTTTTGAAAGACGAAGGATATATGTAATTAGGAATGAAGTGATTAGAGTTGATATTACTTATAATCTTAAAGGTTACTTTTTGGTTATATATCTTAAAAGTTTTGATTATATATGTAGGATATAGTGCAATACTATTTAAACTTTTCTTGGTATTATTCAGGGATTTAAAAGTAGCTTTCGTCGATTCGATTGCTTCATAACTTCTGGAAGTTGGTCAATAGCCGCGTAGGTGTCATTACTAGCGTTGCGAAAGATTCGACACTTGCAATCAAATAATTTCACTTGTCTACCTCTGTCGCAGTACTTTGGAGTATTTACCTACCTTCCTATAAACAGGATTACGAAACTGTGCAAGCTTTATCAGCGGGTCATCATTACCGGGGCACGCGAGCAGCCAGCACGCAGTCCGCGCGATTCGCTTTATGTCGACATTGTAGTTGTACACACGTGGGCCCGCGACACAATATCCACTTGTCACGCCACGCCTTACTGCTCGGTAATAAGGATCAACTTCGTCGTGCAATCACTGCCCGGCGTGCATACACGCACTCTAGAAAAATATTTCACAAGATTGACTCCAGTTATTTCTGTGGGCGGTTTGTCTCTGACGTCAGCAATACATTCGGTATTATAGAACAAAAAGCACATTGTTAGAAAATAATGCCCAAGTATATTGCTTCTTGTACCTACTCGAGAGTGATTCACAACTGTTTGAAAAACAGCAGATGCATCTATTAGTGGTCGTTAATAAACAACGTTACTGAATAATTCTACACCGGACGAGCAAGATTAATTGTCTATAGCCAATTGAACAATGTTAAGGAACAAAAGCAATTGAAATGTCTGAGAAGATGTATAAAAATAAAAGCATTTAAGATAATTGCCAGGTACACCTTACAAATGGGTTTCCAACTTGAAATCGTCACTACATTGAAATTGATGTACTCCACCTACGTTAGACTCTCCCTTTTTGAAATAACTTCGTCACGCATTGGATCGGTCAAGCTTATGTCATTCGAGATTTTTATGCATCGATGTAGCGAACTATCGACCTCATGATTGGTCGATTTTATGGTTCTTCGAGAAAAGTATTTAAAATTCGAGCAAAAGGCATTTCAAGTACGGTTACCATTTCCAACATACTCAGGTACATTGTGTGCATTACATACTTATGTATAGACATGTAAATGATGGCGCTTGCAAAACAACAGCTCATTATGATGTCGTACAAGTACTAAAATAAAGTGTGGACGCAAGGATGACTGCGCAGATGTTCTCTGCTCATCTGATTTGTCTGGATTTAGCGAGACGTGATTGCCGCCGGCTGCTGACTGGAAACATGCACATGTTCTTCGTTATTATCGAGTTACCGTTCCTCAGTGTCAAGGCGTGCGCTTTAAACGGGACGTAAATATCTTCACAGTATGTTCAAGTTTGTGAACGTCAAATTACTTATTGGTATGCGGGCTGTTGTCTTTAGTTAGGCGCGACAATTTCTAAATAGCACGTGTCATAATCGTTGCTCGCTCGCTCGTTTCAGATGATACAATAACACATATTGAGTGGCAGTACGCGTCGCTACTACGCATGGCTCATTCATTGTGCATTGGGATGCCGCTGCGTGACTCGTAACTCCGAGTACAAAGGTTCAAGTTCCCGTAGGTGAGAAGCTGATAACATCTCCGTGACGTGTGTATGGGTGGAGGGCCACCTACTACCCGGTTCAAAGTTTCACCGTTACGGTACTTTCACTAGTATTGCAGCCCAGTGGCGGCAATCGCTAAAGGTCCATCGTAAGATACATTAACCAGACTATTTTCTAAACGTTCATTATAAAGATTATTCCAAATGAATGGAAATTAATGAAGAAACAACGAAACTCCGCCCCTTAACTGTAACCAATAAATTTTCTCTGAAGATATTTGCCGGAGAACGTTTTCTCTTTAATTATTACCTATCGAGTTTTGCTTCTGATTTCTGTGTGTCGACGTCGGCGCGCCCCTTCTCATATCAATTAGTTACCACATAAGTTTCTCTTCGTTTATCTAGGAAAAACTTATCGTTTATTCATGTTAACAAGTTGCGGACTCCTGATTGCTCCCAGTTAGGTGATTTGTGGGAAAAGTAAATATGGAAGTTAAAACTCTGGCATTTGTGTCAGACGTGGGCGCCATGTCTACTAATTGAACAAAATGTTATTTAGGCGTTGTTACGGAATAGCCGAATACTTTTTCTGTTCTTCAAGTAACAGCTCAACGTGGGTGTTGCGCAAATGTTATACGAAAGCGAAATGCTCCTTGAACGTTGAAGGTCAAGATCAGTTGCAGAGTTAACAAGTGTAGCAGCCGCGACGAGTAATTGAGGCGCGCCGCCGCGCCGCCTCGCTCGATGGGGAGCAAAAATAGCTGTGCACCACCACACGCGACCCTGGCCCGCACTTGGTACCGGTTATGTAATGATTTTAACATACATCATCCCAAAAGGGTAAACCAGAACTTTTGGCTACACATAAAGCCAAACCAAGCAATATGGGTTAAGTAGTGCCTCAAAAGAGTAACATATAGCAAGTACCTAAGTATCATTAAGAACTTGTGTTATGAATACTATTTTTAATAAGTGTATAACAGACATTTTTAATAAGTGTACATAATTACTAATTATAGATATGTTTTTATAAATAAAGTTAAATTAATATAGGTATGTATATAAACTGCCATCAGTCGTCAACAAATATTCGTGTTCATCATACAAATATTTGCCGCTGCCAGGATTCGAACCAGGACCGCTTGATCTGTAGGCAGCTCCCGTCCACCACGAAGGCGTCAAAGAAGGACTTCATGGTCGGATACCATGCTCCTAATTAAGAATAAAGGATTAAAGTCAAATGATCGTGGACAATATTGTGTACGCTTGTCATAGTCCAAGTCTTAGGCCCGTATTACAGAATGACAATCAGAAATCAATCAAGTATTGAGAATAGTTTGTCACTTTCTATCAAGCATAAAGTGATAGAGACGTACGACGCTCAAGTCGGCGTTGATTCTTGAGACTCATTTTATAATACATACATGTCTTAGGTTTTTATTTGTAAATCTATCAGAATGCCTTATTTTGTATTTTATTAACAGTCATTGTTGTCAACATCATCCTTTATATTGCTATAGTTACCTACACAAAGTTGGAAAACTATTAAGGTAGCTTATCTTTTTTATAAAACTCTCGTACCTATGTGGGATATGTTTTTGACTAGCAGTTCTTCTAATATAACTACTATATAACTACCAGTTGTAAAAAAAACGTAATACCTATTGGATGATGTAAATTTGATACTACAAGGACATAACAATTAACTGCCGGAAAAAATACACCCATTCATATAATTATTCATACATCCATTCACACTTCCGTCCATTAAGGAATTTGTCCTTGTAGGAATCAGGCGTAATAGTAACAAAATAATTATTAAGTTTTGTTACTTGAGCTGCGTTTAAGTATTGTCTTTGATCTTAAAGAACATGTTCTCGTGAGATAGCTGTCAGTGCTACAAACTTTTCCGTCTAAAGGCTTGCTGCACACACGAAGTCGCAGAAATGTTGATCGGAAGTTAATATTATTGGTTATTATTGGTGGTCAGAGTCACAGCGACGTAAAATTCACAACCAATCATGATCAGTCGCCTGCCCTGCTCGCAATTTTACTTGTGGTCGGTGAAATATGTCGTCTTCTTCCACTCTCCTCTATGCCCATACTTTAGCAATCAAATCAAATTAATATGCCATAAATAGGGTAAATATAATGGTGTTTATAATGGTATTATGTAGCTTATCTTATTTAGCTATAGATCTGCACCTACAGCATGCAAATTTATAATAGTACTCGTATTTTTAAAAAAGTCAATCAATAATGTAATCTGTTACGTCTGTCCTTCTGGCACTGGTGCTACTTTCAAACTTCGTCTAATGTACTCATTCCACACTTTTTAATTTTTTATGACACCCCACATTTACGGTAGCATTCTCATGTCAGCCAAGTGAAGTCGATTTTCATCTATCCGCTTTAATGACCAACTTTCTGATCCACACAGGACGACAAGTCTTATAGACATAGTCCTCTTTTAACATTCAAAATCAATATTAATTTATATTGCTGTTGATGGACCATTCGCTGCGGAACTGCCGACTAGGTACCTACTAAGAGCAAGAATATAAACAAGCAACATTGATATAGCAAGGAATGCGGGCTCTCTCGAATCGCAATTGACACCAAGGCGCTCAATTGGATCAGACACTCGGTCGCATACCTGTTGAAGTTCCTCAATTTGCAAACATATATTGCACTAGTAAACTGCGAGATATAATTTGCAAATAAAGAAGAGTAATCGGAGTTTATTTTATAAAAAATCTATTATTTATTAAATGAATTCCTTTAATTTTATCGACGACCCTACACTACAACTACACTGCTCATAATGATATTTCTTGTCAATATTATAAAAATAATTCAGAAAATAGAAATATTTTTACTGTAAAAAAATAATTTTAAATAAATACATGTAATTTTATATTATACATGAATATGTTACTAAAATTTACCCAAATCCAAATAACCAAATGTTACCTATAAGGATCTGTCTGATCAACCAATTTTGAGATTATGAGCGCGATTGCATGTATATGTTACCGGCCAAATCCGATTTTAGGATAAAGTTAGTTTTTCCTAGGCCAAACCAGTTCATTAACCTACCCATCACTCAGACATGTAGGTGCATAAAACACAAGACTCTCCCAAAAAACGGTGCACTCCGCCTGGTCATAAAAAAAAATAACCCTAACTAACCCATCACTCAGCCATGGTAGGTGCTAAAACGCATAAAGGACCTATTGGTTTGGCCTAGGAAAAACTAGTTTATCCTAAAATCGGGTTTGGCCGGTAACATATAATATTAGGGGTTTTATATCCCTGCGGCAGTTTTAGCAACCGAATTACCATCTGCATAATAGTGGGCCTATACCATAGCCGTACCATAGCAGACGATGGACACGTTGTCTATTCCACAACAGTACCTTTATTACTGAGCCCTTTGTCCGCTTATACAAATTATATGACCTTATTATCTTAGATCATGATTACACGTATAGATCGAATCTACCACGAATCTACTATCACTCTCATAATTCCGAACGAGTTGGAGTTGGAGACAGGTTTTAGGTAACATCTGGTTACACATAAGCCACATCTTGCCGTAGGGGCAAAGATCATGAGCTGACAAAAATCAGTCGTCTGCTGCTATGGGTCTAAAATATTATAGGTAATAAATGCAGGTACCTACCACCTAATAATAACAAGCATGTAAACATAGCACGCAGTGCTGTCACGTGCGTTGGCGCCGACGTGACGTCACAGCACGATCTCGGCGCACGCATACATTTGTTTACAATCAACCGTGGCTGCACATGGCGCACCATTCAGTACAAACACGCCAAATCATTGTTATTCATGTTCCAACTAATTAAACCTCACCAAGTTAGTATTGCTCGTAAAAAAGATTGATAGCGCCGCTTCAGGCTTACACAATAACAAGAAACTAGGGAATAATAACGGCAGGAAAAGTTGATTGAGCAACTAATTTTTAATAGAATTACTAGCGTATTTTTAAACACGTAACTTAGAATAGCGAGGGGTGATCGCTTGATAAGCGCGCTGAATTAGAGCATAGTTAGTTTATTTATAGTTGTACTCTTATCAATATCGCTGTGTACAGTCGAGGTGTTCGTGCTATCGATAATCTAGTTGTGACAGGAAATGTTTTTGATATAATTAAGTTCTCTTTTATATAAGTAACTGGTAGCCTATATATAATATAAACAGACTTGATATTACCCGCTTATGAAGTTTTCTACTTGGCGTCGCACGGGCATTTATGTTAAGCCACAAGGAAGGCTTTTAAAGATGTAGTTTTGGATTTTATGCGCACAAATAAGTAGGTAGGCACCCCACAAGATGGACCTATAATCTGGTCGTCCTATAAAAGGTCGCGGGAAACCCCTGGATGCGGGGAATGCCAGTACAAATCGAGCTGTGAACCCAGGAGATCCTTGGGGAGGCCTTTCTCCTACAGTGGGCGTCTCTTGGCTGATATGATGATGATGAATGAAATAAGTTTGCACTTAGTTCTAGCTTGCGCTCCATTCGCAGAACCGTATCATCTACCAAAATGGTTCAATTTTGTACTGCTCAGAAAGATAAAGATTCTATTCTATTCTATTCTTGGACTAGAAGTTTGGCAGGAACTCTACCTACTGTAAATACTAATACCTATAATGTTCTTTTGTCGTTATTACCTTCTGTTTATACTATATCTATCTATTCACTTGCCACTTTCAAATTCAAAATTACTTCACGGTAAATTAAAAAAAACTTTCTGATTTACCACGAAGTTTGAATTTGAAATGGAGTTATAATTAAATTCTCACAAAATATAGGATTAGTAATATTATGAAACTTAATGTTTCAATTAATATAACTGTATATTTATCGGTACAATTAATTTGTTACTTATGACTGCTAAGGAATACTGGTAGAAATCACAGATAAGATAATGTTAGAGCTGGCACCGGAAAATTCATCTACGCCAAGCCTTGAATGGAAGCCATAAATTGTGACGATTCCATCAGCAGCGATGCAGCAACGATAGCGTGTGGTCGCGGCCTACATCGATAAGTTAACAATTATTTAATTGATATGTTCACCGCACCTCTACCGCCTCTGCTTCTAGGAAAGGCGAACTAACACGTAGCGTCATGGAGTCGTCGTCATGTTCTGAATGTTTTGTTAAATTTAAATGACTCACTATTTTCAATTGCAGCTGTTTGTAGGTGTCGTGTGTCATTACTAAGTCTTCTGCACTATTACGCTTGATTTCTTGGGATTTTTTTTATGTGCAGTCAAAATACAAAGCTGTCACAATCTAGCAGCCGAACCAATATTGGCTAGTTTCCACGACAATAATGGGTACCTAATACCACAGCACAAATAAAAGAGGTTAGAAGTCGTATCAAGCGATGTTAATACCAGAGCCAGTGTCGCTACACGTGACATAATATTTTTTTCAATTTAACAGTATGTATGTACTTACCGGTGAAAAGAGATGTCTCCATCATTAAGAGTATGAGTCTTACTTTGCTTCCTGCCAGTTAAAATAGCACAAGACGGTGTTTTAAATTTATTTTTCAAATATTTTTCCTCTTTGAAAAGTATCGAATATGAGTGTTTACTCATAACCAGCATCGCGCACACCCCGCCTACTTACGACTTCTAACCTCTTTTATTTGTTCTGTGCCTAATAAATACGTAAATTCGTCCCATCCACGCGAAGTAATTTGCTTCGCTTTCATTTTGCAATCTGTTAAGAAATGGAACTTCTTTGCCGAAGTCTGTTGTCCCGGATCAGTATAATCTGGGCGAGCATCTTCTAGGCGAGCATGCACCATCCTCGCTTTCCATCAGGCGTGGTTGTGGTCAAATATCCAGATGATTTTACATAAAAAAAATATAAAATCACGCTCATTATCCTACATGGGATTGAGCAGAGCCTGGACATTTGGTTGCATATATAGTTGCATCATACAGATAACTATTATGACAGTGACAAATTGCCAGGCTGTATCATTGTCACATAATTGAGGCATCAAACTCAAAAAGTAGCAAACCTTCACCGAACCGGCAAAGAAAAGCCAAGGTCCAGGACTGATGATCATCATAACAGCCTTTATAATAGGACCCACTCTTGGGACACAAGGAATCTCCTTGTCATCGAAGAAGGCTTAGACAGTAGTCCACCACGCTTGCCCAATGCAAGTTGGTGGACGGAGTATAAGGTGATCAATACCTCTTTGCTGATCCTTAGTCGCCTTCTACGACCCCTATATGGGAGGATATGGGGCGATGCTATTCTACTCTGCGGGTATCACATGGCAAAACTGACTGATGTTACCCTCTAAATTATCTCAGCAGTTCGGGTTTATAATACCTAGTGTAGTATTATATTATATGTGATAATACCTACGCATTCCATTACCATATAGTATTTATCACTATTGAGTAAACTTGTCTCGCAAATGCGCGAAATCGAAAAATAATATTCATACTCACACACAATATATAATATTAGATTAAATAAGATATACACATTTTTTAATATTTTAGATTGTACAGATCAGAAGTAAATACTTTATTACCATGTCATTACGGCAGTGCCAGTTGCCACCATTATGTATGAATAATTATTAGTTTTATTACTAAAGTTAGACCGTACTCACTGTTAATTGCTTATGTGTATTCAGTCTGCCTCGTTACCTACTACTGTCTTACTTATGTCTACGTTCTAATAATTCAAATTGCTGTTACAACAACGGTCCTACGACATTGTGTCGCAGAAGCTCTTGATGAGGCAGGAAGTTCTTTGCCTTGCGTAGGATTTTTTAACCGACTTCAAAAAAGCAGGAGGTTCTCAATTCGTATTCAATTGAAAATTTCTGTTTTTAATTTGAAAGAGTATACTTTCCAAATAATCCCATGCAAATTTTACATAAATCGATTCAGCAGTTATTTTAGAATCGTGAAAATACTCAGTCTCAATCTGAGGTCCTTGAATTTTTCCAACTTTTCCAACTTAATACGTCGACATCTTCGAAAATCGCTGACCAATTTCAATGATTCTTTTTTGTCTTAAAGCTCAAAGTCTCTAGACAGTTTCCTAAAAAATATACAGTGTTATAAACTGTAAAAATTCACTTCCACTACTAAAAAGCAAAAATTAAAGTATTTTTTGAATAAAACAAAATCGCCTTCATAACTAAAATCGGAGAAGTAAAAATTGTTTGCTCAAGAAAATTTAAAGACCAACTATGTTTTTTTAGGTCGTAGGTAAAAATTTCCGAGCACAGTTGGGTCAGAAGAAGAAGGTAAAATAAACAATCGTTAAACGTAAGAAATGAAAAATAATCATTTCCATTGTTATGTGCTAGCCAAAAAAAGTTTTCTTTTTTCTTTCATTCCTCAATCTTTAGGGTTCTGGGTGTATGCTTCCTTCTATGGCTCTATCTGCTAACAGGCTAAATTTTTCCTCGCCCTTTGCATTCATGTTAAGTATATGTAGACTGATTTGTTTAATTTCACTGGTACTATCGGTAGCTATTGTCTAAATTAGGCGCGAGATTGGTGTCAGCAGATTAGGCGTGCGCGGCAGCAGGAAGCAGCAATTGCGGCCCCGCCACCCGCCATGTTCACCGCCTATTTACGTCTAGCCGGTAATGAGCTGTGGGCTACAACTCCATGAGAACTAGTCCCACGGCTGTATTGAAATACTCATTTAATTCAATACTTGAGCATTTTGACACAAAGACCGATCTCGAATAGCAGACCAATTTTGACAGAAAGACCGATCTTGAATATCTGAACAATTTTGACAGAAATACCGATTTCGAATCTCTGACTTAAACATTTTGACAGAAAGACCAATATCGAATATCTGGCCATAATTAAGATGGATAAAGAGGGAGAGGAAAAGATGGATAGACTATCTGAATAATATGGCAAAGAAGGGTGTTAATGTTGAGGTGACGACTAATCGAGGAGAGTGGAAGAAGAAAACATATTATGCCGACCCCAAATAAAAATGGGAGCAGGGCAGGCGAATGATGAATTATGCTCTTTTTTTAGGTTTAAAAAAAATTTTTTTCTCATAAGAACTTACATAAAATACTTACATGATAGTTCACTTAAAATGAGATTAATTTGCTATATTTTTAAAATACATATTGGCGCAGCGCAGTTACTACCTTGACACAATAAATAATTTACGTACAATTGACATATAAAAAACTAAATAACAATTTTGGTTGGTTTTTTATCTCCGTCTAACCGTCTGCCAGGGTGACTACTTCTAACCTGGACAATATAATACTTAGCACCATTGAGATATAATGTGCTAAATACTTGGCACTTTAAAAACCTTACTCACTCACACAAATACATAATCATAATACTACAATTTGTGTTATCGGACTGCGTTTTCCATAACGTAGCAGTACCTTCCCGTGGCGCGGACCCAAATTTCGTGCAAATGATATTTACCGCTCTCTCTTTCATGTTTTAAATTTGCTCACGCAGTTTTGTATTTAATCGGTCAAAGAAATTAACTCAAAATATCACTTATTAGCCTTCGCTTTAGTGTCAGACGGTTCATTCAAAATATCACTTATTAGCCTTCGCTTTAGTGTCAGACGGTTCATGACATCTATTAACCCATGAGTAATTTATATTAGTCGCAGCGGAGCAGGCTCCGTCAATAGCACTAATTACGAAATTCTCGAATTAATTACCAAGTGTCGGGTTACAATAACGTTGAATGCTAATAAAGTTTCTATATGAGTGTGCAGACACCGTAATTTAAACACTCGTGATTTATACGATAACAATAACAATAAAACCGGAGACGATACAGAACATAGAAATGGAACACTCTCATTGATTGCAGCAAATCATGAATCAAAAGTGGAACAGAGTGTTTCGACTTCTCTCGAATACGGAAGAATAGCTAAAGTGATAGATGTTCGTATGTTTGAGATTAGCTAAAGCTGTGAACATTGCTCGGCGGAGGGCGCGCCATCAATAACGGGTGGCGGGTGTTAATTGCCGGCGCGGGATGGATGCCCGTAAATGGGTTTTTAATCTGTCGCCTTTTGCTCCTGACGACGCCGGACCAACCCTGCCGACTTATACCAGAGCTTCGCTTACTCAAGACGAGTCCCATGGGAATGCCAACACCGACACCACTTCAACCTTTCCGTACAATATATTTCTAATCTTATGAACACAAGTTTAAATGTATAAAAAGTGAACACTGGGTAATAAATCTGAAAGTGGTACTGTACTTTTTGTCGCGTGCTTAAACTAATTATAAAGTGTATCGGGAATCGCTCATTAAAAGTTTTGTGAAGTTACAGGAAAGTTGGTCTAAAATGCTGAGTTTTCAAAAATACAGTAATTCGTTTATAATTTAGAAAATTAATGGGCAATTTTATCGATGCGGCATAATTTTGTGTAGGTACTCGTAGAATACAAAAATAACAAGAAAACTTTTTCTCAATATCTCGCTTTAATGAGTTCTTTATAATATCATAACAAAATAATGTTTATTTCTAGAAACAAAATCTCAACAACCGATTATAGGTAAATAGGTTATACTTTTTTACCAAGGAAATATTTTGTTATAAGACTGTACTTTGGACAAATCTCGTGGACCTGGTGGGAAATGCATTAAGAAACATTTAAAATATATTTTTATTTCTTATGGACCCGGTGGGAAAAGAAAAACAATAGAATCGTGGACCTCTGGGAATAAGCCTTATTATTCCCCGATGTTCTTTGCTACGTACAGACAAATAGATATCGCCTGTTGATGATCAACATCACCTAGCAAATAAAAAATAGCCGCTGAAGTCTCATGACGACGCCATAAAAACTGCACAATTTGTGGAGAAACTCCTTATGTAAGTGGGCGATACCGAGGGGCGTGTGATTAACACTTTCCCTCGTTCACCGAGTACTTGGTACTGATTACCCCTCTGAAGTAATTTATATCGTAGGTATGTCATTATCAGGGCTTCTTATCGCCGCATGTAGGTAGAGATTAATTGAAATCATAACTTGTATTTTTAACAGACGAGCTGTAAATAAGTCATCTTATTTCTTTTTTATTGATTTCACCTTTTTATTATTTTTTATGTGTTTCATAACTACAAGTGGGTATAGTAATTACGTATGACACGAATGTAAGTGTGCCATGACTGTCTGTGAAGATTTTTTTTGTGGGTTTATAATGCAATCGATCTTGAACTATGAGCAGATTTGTGGTGAGAGTTTGGCGTGTAGAGTTTAAGTCCTCCTTAGGACTCCACTCTTAAAGTAACTACAGTCAACTACAACTGACTATCTAGTTCCATGATTTTACGTTTTTTTAGTTGTTCTATGCTCTGAGACACTGTAAATTGCACTGCTAAATGCTTAGGTTGGTTTTTTCTCCTTTAACCCCCTCCGCTGCTTTCCCTTTCCCTGTCCCCACGGAGAGGAGAAAAAGCCAGAGAAGCGAAAATAGTAAAAAGAACCTTCCGGATCCCGGAAAAAGGAGGGGGTGACTCTTACATGGATACCCTAAGGGCGGCCCTAGGGTTATGTCAGACTCTTACTGACTAAACCGTTATTGCCTAGTGCCAAAGTGACTATAAGTCCATCGGAAGCAGCCGATAGAGATTAGTTGCATTGCTTGCCGTTGCGATCGCTTCATTGCCAATTTTGTCAAAGATATTTATTTCAATCCCTGTCAATGGCAATGAGAACAGTCCTTTTTTTTCTGGAGATAAAATTAAAACTACGTACTTTACTGTTATAGGTACAATGCGTATACATACAACATTTTGTGATTTCAGTACTTTAGTTGTAGTATACAAACATAGAAACACAAAATCGCATTATATTCGTTACGAAGTTAGCGAGGCTGATTCATCATTTAAAAACATTGCTACCAACAATTTAACAATTCTACCAAATTATCTATTGGTCCTCTACTACGAATAATAGGCGAGGTTAGTCCGTTTAAATTTGCATAATGATCGTTTGAATAATTTTGGAATTTACGAACGTCCATAATAAAACCAAATGACAGCTTGTAATAGCACTTAGCAATACATTTTGGTTCGAAAAGTTTTTACCACATTTTATTCGTGTTTTTTCTTACTTCACAATATATAATTGACAAAAATTTACTGATCATAAGTCATAAATAGAATACTGTACCTATCTGAATTGATTATCTATCAATTACAAAACAATAATCGTGATATATTGACAACGTGGGGTTTGAATACTGACTGATTGGAATAGTAATATTCATTAATATTTGCGCAAAGTAATAGTTTGTTTGTATTGCGCAAAGTAATACTTACTAGCAATTTACATTGTTAGTTATCGGTAGCGAATGAAGTTATCATTTCGTACTACTATGAACGTCCAAAAAGTATAACTTGAGAAAGAAAAGGCTGCAGATAATTTCATTATTATTTGTGATAATAAAGCCTTGAATATCAATACAACAAACAATACAGAACAATATTACCTGCTGTTTGTAAAAATGGTACTTACATATATAGTTACCTATTCTGATCATGACGATGAGACTTGATTGGTTCCTGTTATGAATAAGTATCGTTATCCAACATATGTTATGAATTATCAATGCCTCCAACGAACCGTCTTTTAGATAACAAGTTTGTATCACGTATTGTGGAACCTGTGGAACCTTGCAGGGAATTGCTTAGTTCCCTATGCAAATGTGTTTATCTACAAATAGGATTCAATAAAGGCGGGCCGGGTGCTCAGTGAAGACATAATTGTCGTATTGGACGATAAGATATTTAGGACGCCTCGGTGATCGTCTGCAGGCCCAACGTTAACGCTCCCGATGTAATCTGGACGGGACTTGGAATTGATCTATTTGTTTACATTGAAACAACATTTTAACTAATTTACATCAAAACGATTACATTTTATAAAACCAACGAAATGTTATGCCAGGAAAGGGATTTGGGATATTAATTTTAGCTCATCTTACCTAATAATTAACTTGCAACTCAACATTAATAAACTAAAATGTGCACCACTGTTAAACTGTGTTTGCATCTATCTCAATCTAAATCAATTGAGTACATATCCGTATCTGTAAAGTATATCTATTTGAAATTATAAATTGTAGGTACGAACATTAAATTACCGTTAGCAAGCATCGTTGATTGAACAATGTCAATTTATATATGGTTCTAGTTATGTTGAAAACTATGATTTTAAATGTAAAATAACTTGTATTAAGGCATTGTACCTGCATTGTCTAAAATATTTATGGAGCGTAGGGTGGCCAATATTGGATATTCTCCTATATTGCATCAGCTTTCAATTTCCTATTACATGGAAATTATATTCTTCATTGTCTTTATCATAAAGCGAGTAAACTAACACGCCATTTTATCGAATAATTTTTGCATTACAAACGCGTAAATATTTTTAAAACTACAAAAAATACACTGACTGCGCTGCTTACGCGGTCGAAATTTGTCAGTGCTTGTTGCTTATGTTTTATGGTAAACATTGTTGCATCAAACCTTTGAATTTTCCACGTGGTGGTAAGCAGAAGTCGAGTCTAAATACGAAGATAGCTGGTGCGAGAGATAAACTGCCGCGCTAGTCACCTTCGCCTCGCTGACCTGCAAGGAGCTTCTTCACGCCTCTTTTGAATGGCCCAGGAATGTAGGAAGGAGGGAACGAGTTTGCTGGCAGTGAATTCCATTTCTTGATTGTGCGACAAAGAAGAGTGACGAGTAGCCACAGTTTGTCGGTGACAACGTAGGAAAAAGGCTCCTCAGAGCACTCGCCGTGGTACAGACGGTAGAATGCGCTCAATGACGCAACATTGCGAAGAGAGACTCGTGATGTTTAGTCACCTCTTCGCGATGATGCGGGCTCTAAGATCTGGGAACTTCTAAGATCCGAACGAAATATTTGACGCCCAGCAGTTAAGATGAAACTACCTTATATTATATTATGGAATAATTTTTGAGTTCACAAACGCGTAAATATTTTAAAAACACGAAAATGCCCGATACCCGCCTGGGGTAGGTCGATTTTTTTCAGTGTATTTGTTCTACTCCGCCATTTTGTCAATATTTAGTTCATTTTTTTCGTTTATTCGTTTAGTGCCTTTATGCAAGGAATTATACACAAACATATCAAATCTACTCTAATTTTGTACTGACATTATGAACTATAAATTTATAATGGAGCTTATATCTAGGTATGATTTTAAATATTTTATAGCCGTGTGATGCCGGGATAGTAAGATCAGGCAGATGAATAATATTGAAATTTCTCTATTCAAATGGTTCGGTCTGTCGCTATGAAATGCCGACAGAGTAGAATAGTATCACCACATAGTTATCCTCTAATGGGTGTCGTAGAAGGCAAAATGGATCATCAAAGCAAATTTACCTTATACTCCGTCCACCAATCCGCATTGGGCAAGCGTGGTTGACTACAACTGCCAACCTCCTTCGATGACAATGACAGGTTTTCTGTCCCAGCAGTGGATCGAATAAAAAGGGTGTTATGATAATGATGATATATGTAAAATCCTAAATAATCATATTGTTCAATAAACTACTTCGGCGATAATTGAAGGTTTGTTCAATTTATACTTTGAAGGCAGATAATATATTTACACACAATTGATTTAAATGGACGCAGATGCAAACACAGTCCATTTATCAAGGTCCACTTTACATCTTTTACTTTATTGATTTTTGAAGCAATTATTACCAATTTTGTAGTATTAGTTATTCGAAAATGATAGTTCACAAATTATAAGCTAACAAAAGTAATTGTATGTCTTTTTTCTTCATGTAAGATAATTTTATTAATATTGTGTCTAGTGGATTCTTGTGTATTTAACTATACTTTAACCACTTTTGAACAGTAGTTTTTGAATAATCAAGATTTTGTAACACTGTTTATAATGTTGTAGATTTAACAGCACTTACCCGATAAAAAAGAGAATGACGATGGCGCCGAAATATTCAGTCAGCATATACTAGACGTTTATAAAAATAAGAATAATAATGATTTTTGTACTTTCACACAATGCTTATATTGAAGTATCACCAAATTGTAAGCTGCAAAGTGTGAGAGATTGTTGCGCTGCTTCTTTTCCACCAGCATAATAATTATGATTAAAATAGAAATTTATTACTTCGTTCTAAGAAGTAGTAGTCTTTTTTTAAATTTGTTAAATTTGACCTCAAGTCAAATTTAACAAATTCAACTCAATCGTTGTGGTTGAGGATAACTGCTTTAAGTTTTCAGTTGAAAGATTTGACCTAAACATACTCGAACATTAAAAACAACGCCAGTTAAATAAAGTTTTGTGAAAAGAACTTTCGGTTCTTGATTTGATGACACTTCAAAAGAACAATGTATTTTCATAAAGGTACTGCAGTTACATGTATATCAAAATGACGTACCCTCTTATTAATTATTTGAACTTGTCTAATAATCTCTATAGATAGTCAACTAGAAAAGGTAAACATAATTGAATCTCAATGAATCGAGATCACTGAAATAATTACTGACGGTAATATACATAAATACAAATAGTATGATACATACAACAGTATGAATCGGGCTGGAAGATAAACACTATTTAGTCTATTCATACACAATAATTGTAAATACTCTCCACGTGGCTGAACAACGGAGTTGAGCTTTAAGTTTTTAGAGGCACTCTCATGTATACTCTTCACTTTCTATTCTAACTGCAGAAATAAAACTGCTAAGGCTTTACTCAACATCTTTTGGATGAATGTAGAAACTCTCTACAGAAATTTTTTTGGTACTCAAAATAGCAACAGGTTGCTAACATGTCTTCTAATTGTGATGATGTTAAAGCCTCATAGTGATATGAATTACCTTAACCAGATGTGTCACGATTCTATATATAGGTGACCTCCCCACGGACAATGACCGGCTTCACACTTATTAGCTGAATATTCACATCGTGCAACACCTGTTCTGCAGCGTGCAGCTGGAGCGGGGTTGCGGCGAGCGGGGAGGGTGGCAGGACGCGACAGATTGGCGGCGGCTCTGATTTCCCTCGGGACCCCTGTTTAGCGGCCATTACATCATTGTTGCTGCGATCAACTTCATCTACGTACGTGTTATGACCGGTGGTTATGATAACGAAACGCAGAATTTTAATTAACGGTAGCCTGAAACCTGTCCTTGATTATCCAGAATTACGGAATCCTTTATTATAACCTATACAATTAAACATAATACATGTAATCATACCCGGTCTGTCGAGATGATTTTTTTGTGTTAGATTGTTTAATAATAATTTTAATCATATTTTACTGCACAAAATTTAAGTAGAATACATATACGACGCTTACATATACTATTGAAGTTTATTTTTACATTAGTTTTGACCCAGCGTTGGGTCCTATTATAAAGGTTATTATGATAAAGTTAATTATTCCATTTAACTAAATAAAATTGGTAAACATTAAAAGTGATGCAGTTTTGTATCCCCTTCCAGTCAACCCGAAATGTGAAAAAATCAGCATTGATAATTATTTACTTTAGTAATACGTTAATGTGAAAAGGAAGATAAATATCTTTGAGTTGGTGCCTAACGACTTCTAGAAACTGAAGTAGGTAAGTGTAGATGAGGTTGAGGATACGAAACTACTGATTAAGCAGTATAGCCGAACGTTACACGTGCGCCCTGATTAAAGCATGTGTAGTGAATTGCAAAACACACACTTCAAAAGAAAGAATAAAAAAAAGAAAAAAATGCGGCTTTGTAACCTAAGCATTAGTTCGAAATTTTTGAGTTTTAATGCTGTGAATGAAGTTAATGTCACCCACCCTTCTTGGAAATTATATATATTTATTCCATTAGCGCTATCAAGGTTGCATGTCAATCGTTACTGACAGCATGATTATATTTCGATTGCATTACTGTTGAGCAGTTTCGTCCTTTGTCTTTGAAGGTAATATTTTTTATATACACAAATAGATGACAAACAAGCTGAAGGACCACCTGGTGGTAAGTGGATACGGTCACCTATAAACACCTGCAATAAGAAGGAAAAAATCACTTAGGTATTTGCAGGAGTGTTGTCATCCTGAGGCCTAAGATGAAATGCCTTCCATGCCCGGTAATGACACTGGCTACCTTTCCCTTCAATCTGAAAAACAGCCAACTGTTTCATGGCTGAAATATGAAAGACGATGGTACCTACGCAGACGACCTTACTACCTACAGCGGTAACTACCACTATCACTCTACCTGATACTTTGGGAATTGGATACACTTAACAAATAGTAGGTACCGCACAATTCTCCTTTTTTGATCGTACGTTCTTCGTAACGATCACTAAAGCTAAGCTACTAAGTGCCCGGTCAGTGCTCAGATGGGTGACCGAAATTTTTTCAACTCGTTTATCCTCCGTGCTTCTGAAAGCACGTTAAGCTGGTGCTGTGGAAAGATAGTAGTCGTTCCCAAGGAGGGTTGGTGACAGACACACGGCCATAAAAATCTAATGCCAAATCCTAAGGCAGTATTGTCGATATCGAGACATACTACACCGACCACAAATAAATCGGGAGCAGGTTAGGACAAGGAAGACATTCTCCTTTTTTGAAGTCAGTTAAAAACTATTAGTTCACGATCGAAGGACAAGATTAGGCAGATCAATGTATAAAAGATACGTAAATATTGAAATTTCTCTATTCAAATGGTTCAGTCTGTCGCTATGTTATGCCGGCACAGTAGAATAGCATCACCCCATATCCTCCAATGTGTTGGAAATATAAATTTAATAAAGAAACTAAAATGCGTGTGTACAAACATATATTCGGTAACCAAGTAACAAGCTGTCATGAACTGACTTAGAACTATGTAATTTTAAATACAGATTTAGATTACAACTAGCCAGTATACAACATACGCCCCCTTAATCTAAATAATTTATAAAATTAACAATGAGAGCGTAAACAGCTTCCAAAAATAAACCTAAAATCTATCCTATACAAAAACTAAAAACACAAAAACTTAAATTATGCCCATACTTTCAAGGCATCTTTTATGTTTGATTCGCCCTAACGGTTTGGTCAATATATCGGCAGGTAATTTATCTGTCGATAGATACTTTAACAATACAGTTCCATCATTGACCTTCTCCCGAATAAAATGAAACCTTACATCGATGTGTTTAGTTCGATTGTGATGGATAGGGTTGGAAGCTAACGCAAGTGCACTTTGACTGTCGGAAAACAAAACAACTTTGTGGAGTTCACCTGTAAGCTCTGCATAAAGACGTCTGAGAAAACAGGCCTCCTTGACAGCGCTGGAAAGGGCCATGTATTCAGCCTCAGCAGACGAAAGCGAAACAGTTGGCTGCTTACGCGCTTCCCACGTAACAGGACCTCCAGCAATACTAAAATAGTATCCTGTATACGAGCGTCTATCTTCGGTACAGTTTGCCCAGTCTGCATCGGAATAGCCGCAAAGCCCCGTAACATTTGTCTTTCTGTAAGTGATACCCAAATCTTTAGTTGCAACTAAGTACTTCAAGCACTGTTTAGCACATATCCAATGACTTTCGTCATATTTGGTGTTAAACTGACTTAAGTAACTTACCGTGAACGCAATATCTGGCCTAGTGCTTACAGCAAGAAACATCAAGCATCCTATCAGCTCTCTGTAAGGACAATCATAAGAACTTTCTCCCTTAGGTTTTTCCAACCTCTTACAGAGCGGCACAGACACACTTTTGGCATCACTCAAGTTAAATCGTTTCGCGATTTTCTCAATATAAGTCTTCTGATAAATTTTAAGACTATTATTTTCGTATTTCAAGTTCATTCCCAAACAAAATTCTATTTCTCCCAAGTCTTTTGTTGAAAAACATTTTTGTATGTCACTTTTGAAGTTGTCAAAAGTCATAGACCTCTTAAAAATGCAAACGAGGTCATCAACGTAGACAGCTAAGAAAAGAGTTTCATCGTCACTAATTTTCTTTGAGAAAATACAAGCCTCAGAAGGTGACTGTATGAAACCAATAGATGACAATGTTTGCTTCAATTTAGTGTTCCAAGACCTCGGTGCCTGCTTAAGACCGTAAAGAGAATGTTTTAATAAGCAAACTTTGTCTTTCTGTGTTTCATCAATGAAACCTTCTGGCTGTACCATGTAGACTTCTTCGTCCAAGTCTCCATTTAGAAAAGCCGTATCCACATCCATATGACGGATTTTATAACCTTCTTGGACAGCGAATGCTAACAGAGTCCTTAAGGAAGAGTTACGTACAACTGGTGCATAAGTTTCAAAGTAATCTACGCCATATATCTGCGTAAATCCTTTTGCAACTAAACGAGCCTTATATTTTAAAATATTTCCAACAGCGTCTCGTTTGACTTTGTACACCCACTTGCATTGCACACATGGCTTGTTTTTAGGTTTATCAACCAAAATCCATGTACCTTTGTTTATCAACGCATTGTACTCGTCCCACATAGCAGAGATCCAATGAAGTTTATCTTCACTCCTTATCGCATCAGTATAACATTTTGGCTCGTCGTCTAAATTAGAGACCAAAGTATTATACGAAAAGAAATCAGGAGGCTTACGATCTCTTTTCGGGTAACGACTCACAGTGTTATCACTATTCTCATGAGATGGTTCTGTTGAAGAAACAACATCTTCATGACTGCATTCACTGGTACCTTCTGTTAAAGAATTTTCACTGGTATCAGTTACTACAGCACCTGACGACTGCAATAAAATATTATTAATTGAAAGAGAAGTACAAGGTTCTGATATGACAGGTTCTGACAATGTATTTCTACCTGGTTTTTCAGCTTTCAAATCAGTAAAAATATTTTCAAAAAATACAACGTCTCTCTCTTCGATCAATTTTCTCGGGTACTGTGCATGCCTAAAAAAATAGCTCCTTGGGTCGTCAGAGTAGCCGACAAAAATATATTCTTCAGCTTTCGCGTCCAATTTAGAACGATGACATGTTGGAACGTGCACAAGAGCCCTACATCCGAATACTTTTAAATGAGAAATATTCGGTTTCTCGTTATACCATTTTTGGTATGGAGTTTCACACACCAAAGTACGGTGTGGAGACCTATTTTTAATATACACAGCAGTTTCCACAGCGTCCTGCCAGTATGCTTTAGGGAGATTACTCTGAGTTAACATAGTTCGAGCCTTTTCGACAATACACCTTATACTTCGCTCGCTAACACCATTTTGTTGCGGGCTATAAGGAACCGTTGTCTCATGTTTAACGCCGAAATTGTTCAGGTAATTGGACAGTTGTTTATTAACAAACTCAGTCCCATTATCTGTACGCAAGCATTTCATTTTCAAGTTTAATTGTCGTTCGACAAGAGAATGAAAAGCTTTAAAAATTTCAAAAACATCGGACTTCAAAGAAAAACAATAAACAAACATCATACGTGTAAAATCGTCAATAAATAAAATGAAGTAACTATTTCCCTTAAAAGATGTAGTAGAAAACGGACCACAAACATCGGCGTGTATCAATTCTAGAGGACAACACGCACGTTTGTGTTTAACTTTCAAGAAAGGTTTCCTGGCTTGCTTACCTTCTATACATGGGATACAGGGATCTTTATCGACAGCAGAATATGTAATACCATTTGCTTGGCCTCTTTTAAGTTTGTCCATCCCGATACGACATAGATGACCCAGACGCCTATGCCACAGTTGATATTCTGACAAATCAAAGTGCACCTTACGTTCTGTATTGTCAATCACATCTAAAGCTGCAAACTTAAGTGGTATACTTGGATTTAAATTTACGCTATATAAACCACCACTATAAGTACCCTGTAAAATAGAATTGCCAGTTAAAGTCACATCAATATTATTATAAAAATTACAACCATGTTTATCAAAAATTACAGTCAACCCCTTATCAACTGCCTTTTTAACGGAAATTAAATTACAATGTAAATTAGGTACAAAAACAACGTCTTTTATTTTACATATATCTGGAATACCACTAATAGCAATATCACCTGTTCCAACAGCTGGTAATTTGTCTCCATTCGCAATGGTGACAGACCGTCTGTTATTGACCAAGGGCTTATAGTTATCAAAATATTCCAAACAAGGACTCATATGACTTGTTGCTCCAGAATCAATGTACCATTTTTGACACTTATTTACATTATCATCAGCCACACATGCAGTAATCAGTGTCGAGTCTTGAGCGCACAAGGAACCTTTAGTCTCCGAAGAAACACTCGCTTTCTTCTTGCCTTTCTTATATGGGCATTGAGGACTTTTATGTCCTGGCTCGTGACACTTGTAGCATATTATGGGCTTATTTTTATTATTTATTTTTCTTGAACTCAATGCTAATGTGTCATTTTGAGTAACATTTTCTTTAGCCATTTCGTTCAGCAATTTACTTTTCACCAAATCACTTGTTACCTTTACATTGGAGTTTTCCAGTGCCATTATGAGAGGCTCATATTTTACTGACAATCCTCCCAACAAAATAGCAGCTACGGAGTCGTCATCAATGACTTTTCCAATGTCGGCCAAATCTTGTACCGTACACATTACAGCATTTATGTAAGATTCAATTGTGGTAAAATCGTTTAAGGCATACCTATAAAGGCGTCGTTCTAATGACAAGCGGCGACCCATACCTTTGTCTTCATAAGCATTTGCTAATGCATCCCATGCTTCCTTTGCTGATTTAGCAGACCTGACGTGAGTTATGGCCGAACCATCCAACGTGAGGGAGATCTTAGACAAGGCCTTCTGATCCTTTCTAATCCTCACATCCTCAGCGGTCAGATCACCGGGAGCATAGCCAGCAACAGACTGCCACAACTCCTCGTGGATAAGCAGAGCTCGTATTTTGAATTTCCAGATGCTATATCCATCACGATTTGTTAATAATTTAATGCCACTAAATTGATCACTCATTATTCACTCACTTTTACTAGAGTCTCGTGCTGATAACGAATGTTGGAAATATAAATTTAATAAAGAAACTAAAATGCGTGTGTACAAACATATATTCGGTAACCAAGTAACAAGCTGTCATGAACTGACTTAGAACTATGTAATTTTAAATACAGATTTAGATTACAACTAGCCAGTATACAACACAATGGGTATCGTAGAAGGCGACTAATGGATCAGCGAAGGGGTATAAATGAATGAATGAAAATGAATGAATGAAAATGAAAATGAATGAAAAAGCTCTTTATTTAAATGGACTTTGCTAAGTACTTTTAAATCGTCAAAACCCTACCACCATTTCGGGACGAATAATTATTAATATGCTGAGATGGAGAAGAAATGGCGAAAGAAACTCCACAGCTTACAATTTCGTAATGATTTCAAAACATCAATACAAGTCAATAAATAATTATCAATATAATTTAAGTTACATTTTAACATGCGTAAAGTTTGGGTAGTTATTACTCCCACGCATTTGGATTATTTATCTTGTGAAAAGCTTTTCTATATACATAATTTAATTAATCATATTATTGAACTAAGCAATTTAAATTTTGATACCCACCACCATTTTATGTTATTGTTAGTTAGGTACTTACAGATATTCCTTTCAATATAAGTGGTAAGCATACATTTAAGATCCTCCGGTTAACAATACAATGTGTGTTATACATAAAAAAACAATTACCTATTACATATTATTATTGCATGTGTCATACAATTGTCCATCTAAAGATAACAACTAATTATAAGACCTACGTTTACATCAATCAAGAAAACATGAGATGACCAGGCCCCGCTGGCGGCACCTGTTCACAGGCATGACGCAAGAATCAGCCATCGCTTCGCTCAACCATATTTTAGGGAACGTAACGACCCGACGCAAGACGACACCGCCACAGGACCTTTTTAGTGAGAATGACATACACATGCTTCTTGATTATTAACTAAAACAAATTTAAACTAAAGTTATGCTTCCGAGTCAACTATAAGACACACCATAGATTATATACATAATTAATAAACATATTTAAAATGCATGGACCTCGAGCAAATTCACCCCCATGCGTTAGAATCATTTATGTAATCAGACACCTTATAGTATGCTTTAGTATACAGTTTATTTTTAATAGCAGTTTTGAATTTATTAATAGGTAGGCTTCGAATATTATTTGGGAGTTTGTTATAGAAGCGTATACATTGTCCCATAAAAGAATTGCTTATTCTGTGGAGACGAGTAGCATGTACCACAAGATTATGTTTGTTCCTCGTATTAACATTATGAATGTCACACTTTTCAGAAAAATTTGTTATGTTTTTTCGTACGTACATTAAATTTTCAAATATATATTGTGATGCCACTGTTAGAATATTTATTTCTTTGAACTTTTCCCTAAGTGAAACCCGAGGACCTAATTGGTAAATAGCTCGTACTGCTCGTTTTTGCAAAACAAATATGGTGTTAATATCCGCAGCATTACCCCAGAGAAGAATTCCATAAGACATTATACTATGGAAATAACTAAAGTACACAATTCTGGCTGTGTCTACATAGGTAAGTCGTCTGATAGTTTTAACTGCATATGCAGCTGAACTTAACTTACCAGATATTCTCTCAATGTGTGGACCCCATTGCAATTTAGCATCCAACACTATGCCCAAGAAAATAGTAGATTCAACAGGTTCCAATCCAATCCCATTTATTTGTACCATTGTTTCAACCCGTTTGACATTGGGTGTGCAAAACTTAATTAGTTTGGTTTTATTTTCATTCAATAGTAAATTGTTAATGTTAAACCAATCTACTACTTTAGATAGTGCATTGTTTACTTCGTCATAATTAGTCATTTGTCTATTTATTTTAAAAATCAGAGATGTATCATCTGCAAACAACACTATGTCATGACTGTCCTTTATACAGTAAGGTAGATCATTAATATATATTAAAAATAGAAAAGGACCAAGGATTGAACCCTGCGGAACCCCTATTGTGACCGCAGCTCCAGAAGATCTTTGACCATGTATATCGACCCTTTGTATTCTATTAGTCAAGTAAGAAGTCAAAAGGTTGACAGCTTTATTCCTAACGCCATAGTGATGTAATTTCCTGACAAGAGTATCATGATTTACACAGTCGAAAGCCTTGGATAAATCACAAAATACTCCTAAAGCATCTCGTGAATCCTCCCAGGCTGAATATATATTTTTTAGTAATTCAACTCCTGCATCTGTGGTTGAACGACCCTTCGTAAAACCGAATTGGTTTTTATGTAATAAACTATATTTTTGAAAGTGAACGAGGAGTTGATTAAGCATTACCTTTTCAAATATTTTACTTAGCGTTGGTAATATAGATATCGGTCGAAAATTCGTGGGGTCAGAAGTATCTCCAGACTTAAATAAAGGTATTACTTTGCTATGTTTCATCAAGTCAGGAAACACACCCGAAGCTATACAGCTATTAAACACGATGGCCAAGTAAGGGGCAATTACGTGTATTATAGATGAAATAGTTTTTACAGAAAGTCCCCAGAGGTCCATAGTTTTTTTAACATCAATAGTTTTAAATGTATTTACGATATCTCTGGAGTTAACCGTTGAGAATTCAAAACTAACATCGCATTCAGAAACACTTTCCTTAAGAATCATTTCAGCTGATATCGAAGATGAATCAAGCGTTTTAGTTGTCATGAAAGGAATATCTGTAAAAAATCTTTCAAATTCGGATGCAATTTTTAACTCATCTTTGATATCTACATTATATACTATAATACTGTCCACCTTCTACTCCGTCTACCAACCGCATTAGGCGCGTGGTGGACTACTGCCTAAACGTACTTCGATAAGAAGAAAAGACCTTGTGTCCCAGCAGTGGGTCGAATTATAAGAGCTGTAATGATGATGAATAGTTCTGTCAGTACCCAGATACATATGGATTTTTATGGCCTCATTTCAGTGAATTTTTATGGCCTCATTCCAGTGCTCAAAATAATGACTAAAAATGAGAAAAGTAAAAGCATTATATAAATCCCTAATCGCACCAACGACTAACTGCACACAACAATCCAACGCCGCAGTCAGCTTAGCAAACTAATCTGGCCAGGCCTTTGTGCTGCGGCTCGGACGTCGCATACTTCGTATAATCCCTTTTTTGCACCAACGACTACAGCGCCGTCATGTGAGTGTTAGTAATTAGTTTACTTACCATCACACTCGACCGCGTGAGTGGGTCGAATGTTGACGACACGATCCAGTGACGACGCTAGCCGAGCGGTGACGACAGATCTCGATGCGGTGACAAATTGCAGCCGCACAATTTGTAGACAGCTTCAACGATATTTCAGCTGTACCTACGCACTGAACTCGTACAGGCTACATTACGTACATTTGACACAGTGAGATATCAAGTCTAGAAGTTAATTACAATTAAATATTAGTATGTAATATAACCTTCTTTTTTTCTTTTCGACGGACTGTTTCTGGATCTAGGCTGTTACGCTTGTTTTGCATTAGAGGGTGGATAGGGAAACGGGAATATTCCAACCAGTTCAACTCGTCCAGGAACTTTTCTTTCGCCTTTATGCTGCTGAAGACATCATGTCCCAAGTAGCGAGCATTGTATGTTCTGCATAGCGAACTATCTGTTGCACTTACCTACCGTCAAAAGGTGCAAATTGCTGAGGCCGATTAGGGCACATGTTATGTGCGTAAACGAGGGTTACTTAACTGTGGGAGCGTTTTTGACAGTCGTGGGTTAATTGTCCATAGTGCTTCTCCTGCTTGTCGGCATTCTTCCAAGAAAATCTATTATTGAATGACATATTTGAATTTCAACGTTTTTATTTTGGAAACCTGAATGAATATATAATCTAAATTCTAATTATGTTTGAAAAATTTACTAAATGAAATAGAAATGATCAAGTGCTTAGGCGGGAGGCAAGTCCGAATCGGGTGTTTGTGAAAATATTATCTCATGTGTAATATATTCGATAATGTTAGATACACGCAAGCTAGTGACGTAATTAGAGATTTATTTTCTCTATTTATTTATTTTATCTTAAAAAAGGTTATAAAATAAAAAATGTTAATAACAACTGAGGCCAATTAGAGGCCCCACTAGTAAAAGAATGAGATGAATGAAGGACTTGATTAAATTCGTTTTAATTTCGCAGTCTCTTGTAGCTCAGTTGGAGAAGCATTCGCCTAGGTAGTGAAAGGTCTCGGGATCGATTCTCACTGAGATATGATAGGACTTTTCTTGTTTGTTGTTTCTATTTCATTTGGTGCAATTTGCAATCATTTACATTCGTATCATGCGAAATAAAATTATAAAAAAATCAAACAAATTCAATTATGTCTCCACACAGAAGTCCAACGTCAACAGGACTTATTTTATCGACGCGCGTATCCTCGATAGGTTTTCGCTATTTGTGATGCATACGAAACAACAACCGCTGTGAGGACGCGTGCTCGTAAACATGTCTCGGAACAAATTAAACATTATCTCAACTGGGTTAGAGCAGCGATTGTGGGTAATTGGTTATGCATAAATTTATGGCTGGTGAACTAATAATGGGATGGAGACGTCACAACGCGGAAATGTCTCGCGGGTGACAAGCTACGACGAACAACCCCTAGCTAGATGAAATATTTAATTGGTGGGTGGGGGATAAACCATGGTAAATATTTATACCTAAGTGATATATGCGGATGGATGCGGGCAGCGCAGGACCGATGGCCACTATCCAACAGTAGGCGTTTCTTGGCTGAAATGATGATCATAAAAATCAAGTAGTCTGTTGCCAAATATCCGCTGGTGAGACCAAGTTAAATTCCTCACAGCACTCTCTATTACCGCCTGGAGAAAGGTCAAATATAGAAGTGCATAGAAGAGTTTAGAAACCAGCGTGATTAATTCATTTCAAGACGGACAAGTCCTTCAGCAATGAAAGAAGAAAGAAGATGCCGAATCATCAAGCCCAAAAAGCAACTATAAACTTTCAGTGAACCAACAACCAAGACAGTTCTCTCTGAAACATCTTAGCAGTCCGGGTTAAGTATCATAATTAAAATCTCATATGTTTATAATATGATCTTGACTGTCTGGACTGATCTTCCAACTGAGTTAAGCGTATGACTTTTTTGACTGGAGAACTTGAGGATTTTTTTCTAGTCTATTGTTTCTTCTTAATGGCTTCTTCTTTCTCCTACCCTGCTCCCAATTTATTTGGAGTCGGTACAGTATGTCTTGTATTGACAATATTGCTAAAGGTTTTGGCATTAGTTTTTTACGGCCGCCTGACACCTAACTTTAGGAATGACTATAATATCTTTGGACAGCAACCGGAAAAAGCAGCTTAACGTGCTTTCTGAAGCACTAAAGATAATCGAGTTGGAAAATTCCATGTGTCGACCGCGCATTTGATAGCTTAGCTTAGTGATCGTTGAGAAGAATAAGCACGCATAATTGTAGCATTATCGACCACCTTAATAAAAACTAGCTGTGTCCGCGACTTTGTTCGCGTGTTATGATGTGATATAGCCCATAGCCTTCCTCGATAAATGGACTATACAGCACAAAAACAATTTTTCAATTTGAATCAGTAGTTCCTGAGATTAGCTCGTTCAAATAAACAAACAAACTCTTCAGCTTTATAATATTAGTATAGATCTATCTTCAAATATGTGTCAAAGAAAGAAATGGATGCTGAGATGACGGCTGCTGTTGGAGTAATATAGAAAAGATAATTATTGCGCCAACTCCAAATATTCAAAGAAATCAACACAAAATTAGGGACAGACAATTAAGTATAGGGCAGGCAAATAATGATTGCATTTCAATCAAAGTTATTAACTACATAACAATTGCTTCTTCTAAACATACTTTCTCTTATCTAAATAAAAGGCAAAGCTCTAACTGACTGATCAACGGACAACCCCCAACCCACACCTTTGGACCTAGCTGATATTATGCATAAAAATTCCTGTTCTGATGTAGGCAAGGAATATGGCTGTGTTTTTCCACATTTAACCCTTATGGGGGTAAAATAGGGGACGAAAGTTTGTACGGAGAAACTGTATAGTTAGACTATTTTATTCAAAAATCACAGGGGTACTCCAATTAATAAATAAGTAAACACGTGTATCATGTTTTTTCAAAATTCAGCCTTTAAAAGGGGGTAAATAATGTGACAAAGTCTAAAAAAAGGAATGGATATTTTTCGTCATTTTCGGAGATAAAACCACGAAATTTTGAATTCAGACTCTTGATGAAATAAATTAAAAAAAAATATGAGTATTATTAGGTACTTAAAAATTAAAATACTGCCCAAAGTTAATTTCCACGCGGACGAAGTTGTGGGCAAAAGCTAGTTTAAAATAAAATTGTAGCCGAAAAGACGATTGATATGTTAGTATACAAATGTTCAAATATCGCATAGGTATCTTAATTGTAAACTTATTACACGAACAACGATGTTTCATACCAAATTGGATATTTTATTGACCATCTAGAAATAAATGAATTATTATGCACACCGACATTGAATTAATTCCAACGTAATTATGCTTTAAACAAAATAAATCGCGTTCATTGAAATTTTACAGCGTAATTTAAAGCAGATAAGTCCTTATAAAGATGAGCTGATGCTCAAAACACGATTCTAAGCCATACCTACCGTAGTAATATGTACGGAAATAATTAAATTTTAAAATTGAAGCAGCATAATGTATATAAAAACGATATATTATCATCGTGAGGATGAATCGTAAATCCGTAATGAAGCCGGTTATGACGCGATGAGCGTTGCTAAGGGTTGCCACCAATCGCCTATCCCCGAAGTTGTTTTTTTTCACATTATTATTTCAACTTTAAGCCGTGAGATGCTGGCAGAGAAAATAGCATCACCCCATATTCTCCAATCGGTGTCGTAGAAGGCGACTAATTGATCACCTTTTACTCCGTCAACCAATCTGCATTAGGCAAACGTGGTGGAGTGCGTAAACCTCCTTCGATGACAAGGAGAGGCCAAGTGTCGCAGTAGTGGGTCGTATTATAAAGGATGATAATGATTTAAACTTTACTCATTGACAGGAAAGAAATACTACAGAAGAGAGGTAGGGATTTCTTCATTGTGGTCATCACCACTCCCTGAGAGAGGGTGGTTCGACCTTCGGGCGTTGTTCCACTGCACAGGCAGCTTCTCGGCTAGCGACTGCTTGCTGGTGAGCTTAAGTCTTCTCGCGGCCGGCGGCATTCCTTCACGTCCCTGACTTCAGAGGCGCAGCCAGCTCGGTCAGCACAGTGATGGGTGCCAGCGAGCTGGGTGCGATTTTTACTTGCACCAGGGTAGCGAGGTTGTAGGGGGAAAGTTGACAGCGAGGCTTGGGACCCGATGACAGTGTGGAGTCGCACTCTGTCTCTTCTCTCATATCCGAGATGGTAGTGGGATACATGTGTCCTCCCACGCACCCCACTACGATCTATCTACTCTACCATCACAGGGGGACTCACGCCGATGTGGACTCGATCCGCTGGTCCCCATAGCTAACTTGATCCTAGAGAGCGCTGCAGCGGATTTGCCAGTAGAATTTGGAGCGCCCAAACTGTACTTTACAGAAGACCGGAGTGAAATAACATTAAGTAGGTACCTATATTCTCGAAGCTTCTCGAAGCTCTAGATAAAAGTTAACAGTCGGATAAATTATTAACCTAACAAAAGCAAATGTCACTTGCAATCAAATACAAAACACGAACCTGCTAGATAAAAGAGTATCAAATAAAATAAAACGAAAAATCAAGCAAACAAATCCCGTGCCAACATTTGATCATCAGTGGATCTTTGTCTTGTTTTCATTTTGTTTTTTGTTTCTTTATTTGGTATTTACTTTTTTCAAACATTACAAATTATGGCAAAAGAATATAAAAACATATTTATTATTTTATTCTGAACCAAGTTAGTGTAATACCTAGTGATAATTTTTGACGACCAAGCAGAACGCAATGTTAAAAAAACTGTCACTACTTAGAAGCAAATATTTGACAATAAAATATTTAATGTACGTGCTGAATAAATATAAAAGCATATTTAGGGTCCTTAAAATAGGTAGCAAAATATAATAATTTTATTGGTGACGAACAAAAAAAGTTTTCAACAAAATACGTGAGTGACATTCAATAAAGAATTTGAATTGAATTCAATTGAATAAAACATAATTATTAGGTAGTTAACTTTTATTAATTAAGTTTATATATACCTAATTTAAAACATCTGAATAGATTAATAAAACAAAACTTTAAATAGGTACTTACATTTTAATAATAATAATAATAAAATTTCTTTATTTTTCTCCACAATCTTAAATCTTAGAACTATACAATTATAAAATGGGTTTATACCAAGGTTCAGACAAGATTGTGAGAGACTGGCGTCTGAGCTAGGCTAAGAGCCTGTGTTACAGAGCACCAGCACTCTCCTCACTGGATGGGGCAATTGGGGTACAAATAATACCGTTATGCTAGTAACAAAAACAAGAAGAAAAAACAAAAACATTAAAGAAATACCAACAACGTGTAAGTGTGTTTGTAAGCGTGAGTGTGAGACGAAGGGTTATGTGTGTGAGTTACCTATAGGGAAGAAGGAGTGATTCGGTCTCCACATAGTTCTTGGTTAGTAGATAATTGGAGACTTTGGATTTGCAGGAAAATTTGGTAAGGTGGTAAATGTTGGGCTCGCGATGAAGTCTATTATAAAGGAAAGGGCCCAAGAAACAGAAAAACCGCTGCGAGGAGAAGGTTTTGAATGAGGTTGAGCGAGCAACAAGGTGATTTCGCCGAGATGACAGCAGTGACGGATCATATTTGCAGCTGCTATGTTGTTTTAAAACAGTTAATAAAATGAAGAGTTGGCGCACGGAAAGGACCTCACAATATTGGTATAAATCAAAAGTTGGTGATAGTAGGGGCTTAAATGTGCAGACTTTGAGGACTGCTCTCTGGGCTCTTTCCAGCTTAATTAGCAAAGATTTACATGCTCCACCCCAGGCAGTAAGACAGTAAACTATTAGTGACTGGCAAATTGATGTGTAGACAGATCGGACCAGACAAGGATCTGCAACTTGGCGTAGGTTTTTAAAAACAAACATTAGTTTACGAAGTCTACCAGAAGTGAGATTGATGTGGGGCTCGAATGACAGTCGGTTGTCTATAATTATACCTAAATATTTTGTGGAATCGGTGGAGGTAAGAGGTAGACAGTTACATGAGGAGGAAGCAAACTCGGGATGAGAGTGGGCCGTTAAGCGAAGGTTGTCTATTTCATTAGGTGGAATGCTCCTAAGAGAGAAGGTAATATACTGAGTTTTTTTGGAATTTTTGTGAGTAGATTTGTACGGAGCCATAGGGAAACTAAGTCTAAACCGGATTGGGCAAGTTGGAATGTATCATTCCAGGAGCGGGCAGAGAAAACGAGAGCGGTATCATCTGCGTAGGAGATAATTTTACAGCTTGGAATTTTGAGAGAGCAAAGGTCATTGATATAGACCAAGAAGAGCGTGGGGCCAAGAATGCTTCCTTGCGGGACACCGTAAATCATGGATAGCTCGGAGCTCTCCTGCCCGTTGATTGTGACTGCCTGGTTGCGGTTTGAAAGATAGCTCCGGAAGAGGGAGAGTTGAGTACCTCTGATACCAATAGCCTCCAGTTTGGTCAAAAGGATAGGGATCGAAACTGAATCGAACGCCTTGGCTAAGTCGAGGAAAACAGAGAGGCATTTGTTGCCTTTGTCCAAGTTGCTGATTACGTGATCCGTGAGAGAATGAACCGCATCTGCTGTGGATCTGCCAGATCTAAAACCGTATTGCTGTGGGGACAATATGTTCATTCTCTCGAGGAAATCGATCAGCTGGTTGTTGATGATTCTTTCCAAGATCTTAGACAGGGCCGGCAAGACCGAGATGGGACGGTAATTATTGGGGTGGCTTCGATCCCCGCTTTTGTGAATGGGGTGGACTAGAGCTTTCTTGAAAGCGTCAGGAAAGCAGCCTGAAGAAAGACTAAGATTGCAGATATGGCAGATGGAAGGAACAAATAGGTCCTTGCCGCGTTTAAGGACAGTTGTGGGAATATTATCCCACCCTACCGCACAATTTTCTTTGAGCGATGAGATGAGGTAGTCAACTTCGGAGTGAGTGATATTAAGGAGGACCAGAGACTTATTGGAAGAAGGGATTGAAAATTTATGCGGGGAGGGAGTGGAGACAAGAAGTATATCCTCAGCAAGAGATGCACCAACACCGGCAAAAAAGACGTTTGCATTATTAAGAGATTGGGAGGGGGTGGGCATAGAAGTAAGTAGGTCTTTTACAATCTGAGCGCTGCTTGTTCATTTTGGTTATATCTCTAATTGCGTTCCATAGTTTTTTATTGTTGTTACCAGCCTTATTTATCCGCTCTCTATCATATGCTATTTTAATCTTCCTAAGAAGAGAGTTACAGAAATTGCGGTAGCGACAGTAAGTTTTCCTTAGTACCTCATTTTGGGGATCATTTTTGAGTTTCTTGTGCATGCCATCTCTGTTACGGATACATCTTAATAACCCAGGGGTCATCCAGGGTTTGAGAATCCTTCGACGGCTAGGCAAGAGCTGGGACTTGGTGTGTTGTTTTATTGCTGCCTGAAGTTTACTGATAAACAAGTTGGTAGCCAGATTTGGGTCCGTGAGCTGAAGAATGTCGGAGAAGTTGACTTTTTTTAATGTCTGCAAGAGGTTGGGAACGTCAATCTTTTTTGTAACCTTGGAGGATGCTTGTACTATATTATTCATGTGAATAGAGAGTAGGACAGCATCGTGGTCTGTAACAGAGGATTGAATTACAAGGCATTGGGCTAAAAAGGGAGATTTTAGAATGACATGGTCAAGGCAAGCTAGTTTGCGAGTGGGAAGAGTATGGGCAGGTAAAAGGCCATTGTAAGCAAGCATGTTCAAATACTCTTCAGTATTATGATCGGGATTAGAGTCAGAGATATTAATATTGACATCCCCTGCAATAATAATATTTTTAAATTTATTTAAAGAAGATAAAATCGAATTAAGCGAATTTATAAAGTTACCAGTATTTCGGAAGGCGCATGGCCGGTATATAGCTAATATGGCAGTTTCTTGTTGAATTTCTATGAGAACCGCGCTGGCGTCAATAATGTCCGAATCGGAAATAGAAACGCTGGTAATTAAATTGTTGTAATAAACGACAACGCCATCATTTTGGTTGGCTGGGTTAGATGAGGAGTAGGATAAGAAACCAGGTAGGGTAGGGATAGCTGGCTCGCTAAGTAGCCAACATTCTGTCAAAATTATAACATCTAGGTCGGTATTTATGTTATGTAACAGAGTAGAAAAGCTTTGTATGTTTGCTGATATACTGCGGATATTTTGGGTTAGTATTTTGAATGATTTGGTGGCTAGGTTATTGGCACCGAGATTAAGTCGATGTCTGCTGTGAATTTTAATAGTTAGGGTAAAAAGTACTGAATTACAAATGGGGCTACGATGGGAGTAGCATCCATGTGCAGGGTATGGGGTAGACGGGTGGGGGGGAGCGGACTGCGAACTTACATAATTCTTATAAGACTAGTTTAGTCTATCATTGTCTTCTACGCCATAGGTAAATCCCTAAAAAAGAAAAGTCTATTGGTAAATAGATTATTTGACATTAATGGCATAATAATATGGGTAGAAAAAAGCCGAAAATTGCTTATATTTCCCTCGCCATATATTAAGAACAGCTTATGGTTACTCCTGTGGTATTCTTATGTACGAGGCGTCCGAAGCTCTTACAAAGACTACTCAGACGAACGACGCAAACCAATTTACTGTCACAAATAAACCTATGTACACAATTTAATAAATATATATTAGTGCTATGTAGATGATGTTACTTGAAATGAAATAGGAGTGGACCAAAGAATTTCTAATGGACTGGCACCTTCAAACTAGCAAGGTCATCTTCGGGGCGTTCTAAGCTGTCTTAATTATTCAGTGCTTCTTTATATTCTTTCAATCAGTCATTCATTTGCCTCCCTGCACCCTATTTTATTTAGGGTCGGCGTAATATATTTTCCTTTACCGTACATTGTCGCCATCTCAGCATTAACTTTATTATTTGCCATATATCTTCTTACACAATCTATATTATCTTTATTTACCTGTCTATATCTATGTTCATCACCTTCATTGTTAAATGATTATCATCTCCTTTCATTATGCATACCATGCTATGATCTTCTGTATATTCTTTGTAACTTAACACGTCAACTGTTCCTGTTTCACATATGATACAATTATATACCCAATCCCACGTTCATGCATCACATCTGACGCAAGTGGTTATACGAAATCAATGTCTTTTATTTTCATGAACGTCTCAGTTACATTAAAAAATATCACAAGGACGTCTAAGTTAGATATCTAGATATTGAGGTAAATAAATATCAAATGATCCCACAAGCTTTTATTATAAAAAAATAAGCACTAGGACGTCATTAGGACTTAATTCGATTTGGCCTGGACAGTCAACGTGTTTAAACATAATCCAAAGATCGATCAACGTCTACAAAACTGGCGAACACTCGCAGTCGCAGGACGTCCCTCGTATGCAGGAGCATTAATGCGGTGGAGTTGGCAGCGTTGGCGTTTTCCCTGTACATTTAACTCTATAGATGGCGGCACGGCTGCCAAGCGCCTCGTCCGCCGCGAGCCTAATATCCTACGCAGTTTTTAAGTATCCCTCTTGAGCATGCAAATCGGCCTATTGGCAATCGGTTTAGTAGTTTTAAAGTACTGCGGACTTTTACGTAAGTTACGGCGATCGTTGTCTCCGAAGACACAGTATCTCTTGAATTAAATATTTGGTAAGAAGTTTGGGTATCGAGTTATTTATCGAATCGAGAATGTATTTTGAGGGTAAGTGTCTCAGAAGTTGCTGGTAGGACTCGTCGACGTCAGCCTCGCTAGCTTCAACCGTCTGATTAGCGTCTGTCATTATTACAATAACGATAACAACATTGTTATGCTTTGAGAGTTAGTAAAATAAGATGCTAGTACGTCAGTGGTTAGGGGTACTGGGTAACCCCACTTCTACCTTTGGCCTAAACATCTCTTACTGTCCGAAGAGATGAAAGCCAAGCATTTGCCCGTCATCATCACACCTGAAACTTATTCGCAGATAGAGCACATAAGCTATATTTTTCTATTTATATCACACTTAGATCATAATACCACACAATCAATGCGTTCATGTGGCTTAGTCTAAAGTCCAGACTAACTTGTCGAAACTACATAGTCACTAATGCGAATGGATCCTACACACTTCCTGAAAATATTTTAATATCGCTTCACGGAAAGCATTGAGAGACACAATTCAGCCATAAAAGTGAGCTCATCAAATTCACAACAATGATATTATGAAATTAATTGCAACTCCGCGTGTACGTGAATCATGTCGTCTATTTGGTGCTGGCTCTAATTGTAATGTTTAGATTGTGTTAGCCAATCAGCACGCGGCGCTTTAACGATATACAAATACGAGACAAACTGTTGTGCTATGTTTACACTGAACTAGTCCGGAAGTCGAAAATTTGTACAGTGTCAATAACGGGACTTGAAGACTGTATGAGCAGTGTGATGCAACGCAATGTTTGTAAATTAGTTAGGTTTTGTGAAAAACTACAATGGTCTTAGCTTTGTGAAACCAAACCAAGAAGCCATGTGATGCCGGTCAGAGTATTAGCATCACGCCATATCGCCCAATGGGTGTCGTAGAAGGTGACTAATGAATCAGCAAAGTCCAACAAACCGCATTGGACAAGCGTGGTAGACTACCACCTTAACCTCCTTCGACAAGGAGAGGCCTTGTGTCCCAGCAGAGGGTCGAATTATAACGGCCTCTTACAATTTAGCTTTAACCTTCATAATATAATTATGTGAACAATAGTCTAACTAAAAGATTAATAATTAAAATGAATTTAAACTGGCATCTCGCTACAAATGCTTTACCCCAGCGGTAATTCTGGAAAATATCCGTCTGGTAGTGAATTCTGAAATGATGACTTTGAACAATAAATATTTTCCATGAAATAATAGCCCAATTACATTATCTAGAGATGAAAATGCTTGTCACAATGTTTCAAAGTCTCAGTTTTACTCATTGTTTTCAAGTTACATGAAATGCTATGAATTTTTGTAAAAATAAAGAAAAATATTAAATCTACTTCAAAACTGAAAAGGGAGAAATAAAAGTTTAGTGTTTAAAAATATGTAAAAGTCAATAAGCCGACATTTTTTTATTTGAGGTCGGTACCCGAATAAATTTAAAAGAAACAATTACCTGAGTAACTAGGTACTGTATACTTATAGTAGGTGTCAAAACAAAAAGAAATTTGGAATACCATGAAGCTGGGCACCAACCTCAAAATAATAATTGGCATATTATCTTTATGATCGTTTAAAACATAAAACTTTAAAGCGTTTAAATATTTTTAATACTAGAAAAAAATACACTGAAAAAAAATCGACCTGCCTCAGGCGGGAATCGAACCCAGCATCTTCCGCAATCCGGGTGGCTGGATTAACCACTACGCCACCGAAGATGCTGGATTCGATTCCCGCATGAAGCAGGTAATTTTTTTTTCAATGTTTTTTTTCTAGTATTAAAAATATTTACGCGTTTGTAAACGCAAAAATTATTCCATAATGTAAGGTCCATCTTAACGGGCGTCAAATATTTGCAAAAATATTTCTTTCGGATCTTAGAAGTGCAAATTTCAAAGATTTGATGAAACAATGTTTACCATAAAAACATAAACACCAATCACTGACAAATTTCGACAGCGAAAAGCAGTGCCTCAGTGGCGTTGTGGTTAACGCAGCCGCTCGGATTGTGGAAGATGCTTGGTTCGATTTCCGCCTGCGGCAGGTCGATTTTTTTCAGTGTATTTTTTCTAGTATAAAACTGTTATTCCTCCCTTTTAACTATTGAAGTCGCCTTAATTTATAAAATTATTTTTCTAATTGCCAGTGGCAAAAATTAGAACTACAATTTACCCATAGATGTTAACATTTGACAATTTACCACTACCGACACCACAAACGGGCCAGATAAGTCAGTGGCATCAACTCGTTTCGTAGTGACTGATACACACTGAGGATACACATTTCACTCTCTATCTAAAACACTACTGAACCGTTTTTGATGAAGCTTGCACAGATCCCTAAGCTGGACTAAACATAGTCTAACAAATAAAGTATATTTGCAATCTGATTTATAGTTTTTGAGATATGTGGACATACATACAAACATACAGACGTCCATACACTTATGAAATTTGGCACATGGGTTAAGAATCTGGTATGGATGTAACATATACAAAAACTGTGCAATTCTGACGGGGTCGAATTTGATAACCTCCTTTTTACTTTCTCGTATACGTAGTATAGAGGAAGTCTTGTTTATTTTAAAGTCAAGTAAAAATACTTTCAGACAAGATTCAAGTTGGCTGGCAAGAAACTTCGAACCTCCATTCATCTTTGCCTACTTCCATCTGTAAAATTATGTTGCGTGGGAGTAATAACTACCCAAAATTTACGCATGTAAAACTGTAACTTAAATTATATTGATAGTTATTTATTGACTTGTATTGATGTTTTGAAATCATTACGAAATTGTAAGCTGTGGAGTTTCTTTCGCCATTTCTTCTCCATCTCAGCATAACAATAATTACTTTGTCCAGAAATGTTGGTAGGGCTTTTGACGATTTAAAAGTACTTAGCAAAGTCCATTTAAATATAGAGCTTTTTCATTTTCATTTATTTTATATACGTGTGGCAATACGCTAAAGCTTTCCGATTTTATGGCTTCACGTGGCCACTATACATATAGCTCTGGCAACTGTACCCACCACAGATATATCAATCTAAGGAGATCGGTCGAAACGCCGAGTTCATAGGAAGACAGAGTGTCGCTATCAGCGGCCGTACTACATAACATGGGTCTAGATGAGCATGCCGTAGGTAATATACACTTTCATTGCGCGCGTCTTAAGGACTGCGAAGCGATGAAAGTTAAGCACAGCTGCAAAGGAAATCGGTCGAATCGCTGAGCTACGTATTCACTTGACTTTATCGGAAGGCGAAGTGGCGGAAATGTATGCCCACAGGGCATACACTTGTCACAAGTTAAACGCCGCGCCGGCTTGGCCTATCTTCTTGTATTATTAAATCTGTGGTACCCACCATCAGAAACACAACACTTCAAAACTGTGTCATATGGGTCCACTAGTCATATTATCTTCGCCAAGGTGAGGATGGCTAGCGCAGCGGTTTATCTCAATAGCTATCTTCGAATTTGGATTCCGGTAGAATGGAGTCACTTTTCAAATTACAAAATTATTTCAATTTCGATGATAGCATAAATTGAAAAAAAAAAAAGATAATAATATTTTAAAGATCCATATATAAGATTTTAAAGATCCAATTGTTTCTTTTTTCCCTCTTTCTTGAGAAATTTTATGAGAAATTATCGTGCTTCTGTTTCTGCATTAAAATAAGAGCTAAATTTACACTTCTGTCGATCGTCTACAAAAGATTAAAATCATCTTCAAGTTTAAGCGGCCATTGCCGTTATCTGAAGACAAATTTGTCAAGACGCATCGTCATTAGCTCAGTAACCAGTTGGCGTCAGTGAAGTGTGGCGGAGTTGTTATTATGGTTTACTGAATTATTATATTGTTCGCCAACGAAAGTTTCGCGTTTAAGTTTATAGCTAGATTTACGGATTTTAAACTGTTGTAAAGATTCCACTCCGCTTTGTCAAAAAAAAACAACCTAAACTAACCATAATAGCGATCTCCATTATACAGATAAATATTGATAGAACCAACTATTTACTGAAGGAGGTAGATGGCGCCGCGTTCGTGTGTTCTTCGTAAGGATCACAAAAGCTAAGCTACCAAATGGGCGGTTGGTACTCGGGTGGGTGACCCATTTTTTTCAACTAGATTTTCCTCCGTGCTTCTAAAGGCACATCAAGCTAGAGATCCCAGCTGCTGTCGAAAGATAGCGGTCGTAAACAAGTCACGTCAGAGTCCAGAAATGAGGACTTGCCAAAATCTGACACCAGGCTATTCCCAAGGAGGGTTGGTGTATCAGACAGGCGGTTTTCGTAAAATGTAATAACAAAACCTATAGCAGTATGTCGATAGCAAAGCAAAATGCACCGACCCGAAATAAACTGGGAACAAGGTAGGAGAAAAATTTGACAATTATGGATTTTCGGCGAAATATCCATCATTCGGTTAGCCATTCGGCGCTGGTGTGGCGGAGCGCGTCACACACACGCCTGCTCGTCCGATATGGGCTGAGTGTTAAGACAATTATTGCGTGCTTAATCACTGCAATGAAAGTGTGCGTGAAAGCCGTTTTTTAAAAAATGCTTTTATTTTGTGGCCAAGGAGTGGTGCATGGCCTTGACATCAACACCTGAACGTTCTGGTTCGTAATTAATACTCCGATTACACTCACAAATGTGATTCGCGTTTACCATTACAAATTACTGTTATTTATTGAACACTAATTCAATTGACAATTACAATCATTACAAAGAGCAAAGCGTGTTTTTAGTTTTTAAAATTATTATTTTTTTAATTACATAAGTAACTAATTCCGCCCAAAACTGAACATTGCTGTGTTCCGTCAGTTAAAAATAAAATAGCCAGACCATCAGATATAGCAATCTAAGGAGATCGGTCGAATCGTCGAGTTCTTAAGAAGACCGAGTGTCGCGATCAGCGAACGTACTACATAACATGGTTCTAGTTGAGCATGCCGTAATATACACTATTCATTGCACGCGTCATAAGGACTGCTAAGCAATGAAAGTTAAGCACAGCCGCAAATGAGATCGGTCAAATCGCTGAGTTCATAGGAAGTCCGAGAGACACGATCAGCGGCCATACTACATAAAATGGTTCTAGTTGAGCAATCCGTAATATACACTATTGATTGCGCGCGTATTAAGAACTGCGACGCAATGAAAGTTAAGCACGGCCGCAATGTAATACAATTTTTAAGATATATTTAAAGCGATTATGTTTTTATGAATATAAGTCGGACTATTTGTTGAGATATTGTTTTCTAAATATAAATCTAAGTTTTTCGGTTCTTACGTGTGAAAAGTTATTCCATTACTTGATGAATAACTGATTCACTGCAATGATTGCATGTTACTGATGATTGGCATTTTGAAAGAAAAACGGATATTTCTTTCTGACATACGTACGTATTCACTCGACTTTATCGGAAGGCGAACTGGCGGCAATGTATGCCCATCTGGCATACACTTGTCACAAGTTAAACGCCGGCTTGGCCTATCTCCTTGTATTATTAAATCTGTGAGCCAGACCATCAGTGGTTGAGGGTTCCCGGTGTAGCTCGCTACCACCCTCGGCCTTATCATCACTTACCATCAGATGAGACGGAGGCCAAGAGCTTCCTCGAAAAGAATATTAAGTTAATAACATCTGGAACAAGAAGCTGCTTGGCTTTCATCTTGCTTCGTGACAATTTATAAGGCTGTGAAGGTGGAAGAGTACTTCAACCGGAATCGTTTGTTTTATATACCATGCTATGATGATGTACTCGTATACAATAACCCCCTTATTCCTAAACACAAGTGAATTTATTAGAGATTTATTAATTGTTTGTCACTGTCACTCTGTCACGAGATGAATGAGACATAACACTTTTTAACAAGGTAATAACTAAAATAGGTTTATTGAGTGTTTATGAATAAGGCTGTAAGAAAATATATACAGGATGCTGAGAAGACATCGCCGTACTTCTCAAATAATCATACCTACTGTGTTGGATATTTAGACAGCCTATACGAGGAAAAGCACCTTATGTCTTCTGATCTCGGCCTGAAGTCGTCTCGGGTTTTGATTTATTTTGAGGATTTTAAAAAATATATATAGATAGGATCTATCTATTCGTTGTTCGTGTCTATCATGTGACAAGAATTTCGAAAAGCTTTATAAATCAAGTATGTACGGTACGATATACATACCTGATTTATGAAGCTTTTTCAAAGGCTTTCTTGATGGTTTGCAAAAAAAATATTACAACAAATGGTGTGGTAGTTATTTGCACTTTAAATTTTAATTTTAATTGAACTTGAAAAATATTGAAATAAATAATAAATCGGATCAAAAATACATTTATACTTAAGTATGATTTTTTACGTTATTCATAGGTAATATTGTTACTGCATCTGGCTCCACTCGTTTCATCTCGGCACCCGCTGCGATAAGAGTAGATAAAGCAAAAAAAATTAAAAAATAAAGAAAATTTGCGAACACACTGACTTTAAATTCAAAGATCATAGCAAGTGGAAGTGATCTCTGCCCACCCTTGACTAAAGGAAGGCGTGCCTTTATTACGTACGTACGAGTATGTACCAGGTTTGTGCTCAGTTAAGCGCTAAATTTTTCATAAACTAATTGTTCAAAAGAAGTTTACGTCGCGTCGTTGTGTTCGCAAATAATTTTCAATGATTCTAGTGGTTTGTAAAATGTTCGCGGCCAGTCCGCCCGGGGCCTGCTCCACATTGTCCGTGTATTAATTTTGGGTACCAACAAAATCGCTCGCCGGCGGGCGACGCGGCCTCAAAGCGAAATAATCAATATAAATATTATATCAGTCAACATTGCCCGACCACGCTTAAACGGGGTAAGTTTCGCTTACGGGGTGAACTTTAATATTACAGAGTTCATTAAGTTTGTAAATTTTATACTTCAAACATAGAGAAAAAATACATAGAGAAAAAATGCTAAAAACTATTTTACGTTTAAGCATGAAAATAGAATAAAAACTTTTCCTTTAAGTTTGTCCCAAATATAAACAGAAACTAATGCACCCTCATAATTAATAGGCAGCTTAGTAACAACTATTAGTACAGCTTAACTGCGAGACAATAACAAATTAGTTGGGGTAGCAAATATTGTTCACGCCCCGAGTCAGTCAACGGCTTAATACTGTGCCTCGATACACGTATTAGTAACAATTATGGGTTATTATCTACTGAGAGTGCTATGATTACATATAGCACCTCCCGCGGGAGATGCTCGATAGCTAGAAAACTTCTAGGGATATTCGCATAGAGACCCACACCAAGTTTCCGCTTTCTTAAAAATACCGGTGACGCTATGAAGGCCTTCTGTCTTCTTACAAAAAATACACAACCTTATTATCTTAGTAATAAAGATCATGTCACGGAATAGGACGAAAAGTTCGTCGTCAGCTATAGACCCTAGTGAAAACAAAGTCAGGTCAGCATGGTGAGGACAGCTAATCATCATCATCATTTCAGCCAAGAGACGCCCACTGTTGGACATAGGCCTCCCCCAAGGATCTCCAAACCGGTCGGTCCTGCGCTGCCCGCATCCAGCGGCTTCCCGCGACCCTTACTAGATCGTAAGTCCACCTTGTGGGCTGACTATCTAGTAAAGTCTAGTCCACACCTAGGGACAGCTAATGTAGCGCACATATTGTCTCCTCCATATGCCATTATCAGCAGTTGGCATGGAGTTTTTACGTTTCACTTTTCAGATATTGCATATACGCAATATGATAGGAGCTTTAGTTAATTTAGCAACACTATCTAAAGGTCTTATAATTTTGCAGGGATCACATCTAGAGACTTCAGCGTATCCTATAGGTGTCTGACAACCTTATATAAAAGAAATACGCTCAAGCATCTTTGTGACCGGCGGTTGGCCGAGCGCACAATCAATACCATCTCTCGGCCTCTGATTGACCATGATTACCAAATCGCGTGATTTACAATACTAGCTGTCTCCAGATGGCTTTGTCTTTGTGACGGCCACTTAGCTCGCCAATTAAACTGTCGCACAAACATGTTTCGATTACAAAGCTGGTTCCAAATTTTCTGTTGTAAAATTTACAATTCTCTTTTTGTTTTCTCAATGAACTTTTTGATGGAGAAATTTTATTGTTTTAATGTTATTATTTGCTTTGCTGCCGTTTAACTCCCCGACCCTCACTTTAGGAAGTTAACGGGCCCTGAGTTCATTTCCCGCCGGATTAGCCGAGTTAAATACAAAATAATAGGCTCCCATCCCGACGGTTTGTGCTCCGATATCTTATAACAGTTTATCCCAATAGTAAAAGGGTGATTTGCTGTTTCATTGTGACGTCTCTAATATTCGCGGTACTCGCAGGCGGTAACACAATATTCCCGACTTAGAAAACGTAATTAAATCACGCAACGCACACCCGGAAGCCATATGATGTTACCAGTATTACAACGGAATCCTTGAATCTGAGTATTTCACGTTTGGAAATAAGTCAGCTATTGCAATGCCAGTTGTCACTTTGGATGCTATGGGGATATTTAAGCCTTGGGAGTTTGCGGTTCTATTGACTGTCGGGTACCTCAAATGCTTAAGTGTTTTAAAATCAATTCTTATCTCTATATAAATCAGTTGCAATAGACACTTAAATAGCACGCATTTTCATTTGCTATTTGTGATCGGTTAATTCAGTTATTGTTCAAACGAGCGCAATTGGTCAGACATTCTTTCAATTGAGTACTGTACTGTGCTATAAGTAGTGTGATTTTAGAATTTATTATAACTATTGCTTTAATTTGACGGACACTTTGTTTTCGCTGTTTTGTAAATTTGTATTTAAAGTCCCACTATTAACGATGTCCTATGCTAAATCTAAATGTAAACGATTTGAGAACAAACATTAGACGTACTAGTCGACGCCTAAAAATTATTTTATTTTATTTACAAATTGTACATAAACAAATACGCTAAACATTTTGGAATAGTCATTATTATGTTGATCATCCATAATTAAAATACCTATTATAATAATAACTTTGTGTTCATCCAAGAAATACGCCATTGTAGGTCCGGCGATGCTACAAAATACTTATTTTCAATGAAATCAGTCATTACTATGCAAATCATTAAAATACCCATCAGAATAATAATTGCAGCCATTTCGTTCCCTCTTTGTTCTGTTCGCTTGCTCTGTTAAACTAGTTCCTTCGAGTTTATCGAAATTCCACCTTGCTGATGGAAGTGAGGTGCGCGAATGAAGTGGCCTACGATGCGGCTTAATTGCTTTGTTAACGTCTTCATGAATTTAAATGAATTCTCAAACATTGGCACCGCCCGCGCCCTGCCTATACATATTTAATACGGACCAGCTCCCGTTCGCGTCCACGCCCTTGCAAATGTTCGCTGCATTGTCTCCAGTTTGTTCTAGTGAACGGATCCGATTAATGTTTATTTGGCTTTTGTAAGTCGGTGGCGGTAACACCAGGTATTACGACCTTAATCTTATAAGAAAATAAATCTTCGAAGGTAAAACTCGCAAGAAAGGAAAAGAATTCGAGGCCTCCCGAATTGTGGCGATCCTTCTAATTCCGTGCGTCGGAGATTCAAAATCCGGCCCACATTTACGAAAGCGATAGTAAATATTTTATAAATGTCACTGAGTTCATATGTCCTCGTAATAAAATCAAATATTTACGCAAAATTAAATACTTTAGGATAAATCGCGGACGCAGGACACTGTCGCTCACAACACGCGTGCGATCTATCGTCACGTCACCTCGGCGTCAAGGGGGCCATTACTCTTGGAATTAATGCACATCGCCCCGACGAGTATTTTTGATTACATTTCACTTCGGAACAACCCTCCGAGAACGCGATTACGATTCTTTCAAATATTAAACGGAAAGCCTGAATATAAAGTCGTGACGGTAAGGACGGCCGTTAAAAGAATTCTGTCGGGGAGGGAAGAAATTCGGAGGGCAGAGGCTCCGGGCCGCCTCATCTACGCAATAAACGTTAATCATTAATGCGCTCACGCTCGCATCTGGCATGCATCGCGATCTAATTCTGTATGAGTCCTTTATTGAGAATGGCTTGTGTATTAACGACTCACAGCCGATATTGCTTAGGTATGTAATCTCACCAAAGGACAGAACCCAATTTATAAATGATGAAATTCCTTTTACTCTGACTCAAAGGAAAGAAATTGTGCGTTAATTGTAGCGTGAACAAGAATGATAGTTTGCCGTCGTGGCATATCGATCGCGGTGACGTGGAGCATAAAACAAGCGAACAAAGCGTGAAAGTGGAAAGTTTTCTGATGCTGTCTGATGTTCATTACCAGACAATACTGCCGACGCGCTGCCGGCAGTGGCACCGGCGTCGTCCGTGCCGTTAATTACCGCAAACGTGGCACTACATCTCCCTTCCCCTTTTATTCTAGACTAGGGACTGAATACTTAGCGCTAAATTTATAAGATTTTTAAGCGTTCTTGTTTACCTATATTTCCAGAGTTAGTTACCGTTATACCGTTTGGATGTTTATTACGCAATAACGCCTCGATGGCTGAACCCCTTGGGGCTGTATCGAGGCAAAGATAGTATATTTCTTTAGCAAGGTTATTCAAGATACATGGGAGATGTACAGCGTTGGAGTGTTATATCTCTTTACAGTTCATGGATATGTTAAAATAGTCGATAAATAGCTATCTAATGGCTTGATGGTAAGCTGAAATAATTCTTGTAAGGCTGTTGTAAAAGTCATGGCAATATCTGTGAGACATTTTCGTTTAGTTTTAGCAAGACGGAAGTGTGATTCCACTAAAATATTTGCTATTAATTGCTATATATCTTTTGTTTTTTTTTGTTTAATTAACTTTTTACTGCGAAATTTTCGAGCTCATACCTATTACTGAGTGGGCTTCAATGAAAGAGGTAGCCTATACTTTTATCTAAGCATTGTTGCTAGAATATTTTCTGGAATGGTACGTGATAGTAAATGACAAAATTTATGTTTCATCGCAAAAATGTTTATTCCTACCAAGATTCGACCTCCATTTGATATAGTAGGCCTACCTACTGACTACTCCAACACGACAGTAAATTTTATATCATTAATAAAATTTGTATCATTTACGTGGACTTTGGGATCATCAATGGGTTTCTGACTCCAATATCAGTAAAACGAGTGTTATAGAGCGCTATATCTCACGTCTCTTATTGAGATGTATCGCATGCTGCTACAAATAACTTCGACGCACGACACCAGCGCCGATCCGTAAAGCTTTTGAACGGAAAGGATCGGGTTCAATCGCCTCATTTGTTGAAGCTTTGAAGGGAAAAAGGACAGCGAATGTCGGGTAATAGTCCTGTTCAGCTACTTTTGCGACGCAAACGTAGCTCGTTGATTGGTTTTGGTTACAGAACAAATATTGATTGCCGAACTGGAACTGATATTAGCACGCTCCTAATTTGCGGAGCAAAAGCGGCGATGCTTTGGCCAGCATTGCTACTATTTAAAATAAGCAAAAGTATTGAATCATCTTCTCATCTTTCGTTTTGTACTAGCTATTTAGGTAAGAAGTTGATTGTAATGATAGTAATAATTTCAAAAGTTTGTAAGATTCCACTTCAAAATAAATTAATACTTTGATATCATATTGATCCTTACCTACGTCGTAATAAAGTAAAGGTCAACTGACTATCGTCGTAAGTTTTAATATTTTTTCCTCAGACAAATTCACACTCACACCCATACGTATATTCTAAATCAAATATTAGCATTGCATTTTTATGGTCTAAGTCTCTCTCTCTCTCTCTCTCTGTATGTGTATGAGTAATATTAGTTCATAAAATACATACAAAAAATTAACCATCATTATAGTTGAGAGACGCCCACTGTTCGACTTGACAACCAAGTTGTGGAGCCAAAAACATCTCCAGATCCTAAATTACCTATAGAAAAAGTTCTAAATAGGTAATATTAAAACGGATTTGAAATTACAATATATAACAGATCTATTAAAATAATACAATGAACCTCCTCTAAACCTCTTTAGCTATAAAAGGTAACTTAACCTTGCTTCGATTGAAAATGGTTTCACATATCGTCATAAAAATAATATTAAAATATTCTCTTTATGCAAAAACGTGAGTCAATTTGTAGCATCAGTTACACTTTCATCACGATACGAAAATTCCGTTTTTAAATCACCTCTCGATTTCACGTTGTTTAAACTGGTTTGCTTTTTACTTTAAGATATGATGACAAACGATGCGTATTTTTCCTGAAATAAGACTGCAGTTTCTGCGAACGGGATACGATGACAAATGCGGGAGTTTTATGGGTCAGTGTGTCGCAGCGGCCGGTTACTTCCCACATCGGTATTATCGCGACTGCCGACAAAGTTTACTAGGCGAGAAGAGCTTTATTTCTATCTGAAAACTTTACGGTTCGGCTTTCTTAGAAAATACTCAACTTGTTCAGTTCCTAACTTGACTTAGCTAGCACTTTTACTGGATTGTGTCGAACGCTTGTCTTTTGGGAGTGCGTGGACTACATATTTATTCGCATCTTATTCTGACTTGTGACATCACATTACCACAAGCGGTCTTCGCCTTAAAGCTCGGACAACCCCACCAACCCAACTCCAACCCTTTGGATTACAGTTTCTATGATTTTATTTTTACGGCAAGAATAAATCTGGAGTAGTCCTTTTTGATGCCGTAATTTTGCGAGAGTATACCCCTAAAACGAATCGGAAAAGAGAACGAAATATTTAATAGCAAGGCGTGGGAGCGTCTGCGGTGCCTCGCGAGTGTTATGAAAATCCCGGTGAGCCAGTCAGGTGGGGAGGACCGAGGCATCAATCCCCTGCGATTTTATTAGCACACGCGGCCTCGTCGGATTTTCTAACGTGAACTGCGGGTTTGAAATTGGCATGGTATTCAATAATGTTTTCTTCCTAAACGAGATAAAAAACTTTCGTCTACGTTTAAAGAGATACGGCTAAAATACTATTTCGTAAAAATTTTATGAATCTACCTACAAATTTTATTAAAACTGCATCTGATTAGTCAAAATAAAAGAATGAGACTTAATCCAGGTATGCTTCAGCCTGGTATGAAAGAGCTTGAGCTTTGAGAAATATCTACTACGCAACAAGTTTTGAAATATGCTTTACTTGGATTAGAACATAGCACGGTGTAAATACTCTGAGGAAAATGCAATGAAAAGTAAAGTACAAGAACCGCAAAACATCCACCTGATACGTGTAGAGCTAGTTACGGGCGTTACGTGGTTCGGTCCAAACTTCGTGCCCGACACGAACACCTCCCCTGGAAGTGTATTATAAACTCCTAAAACTTCATTATTGAATCAAGCTTCAGCTAAGCGAAATTAACCTGCTCTTTCTAAAGAATTCTTAACGAGATCTTGCTTCATCGTAATAAGCTCGTGTAAGTAAACAATTTAAAATACATTCCTCATATATTTTCATAAGATTAATGTGAACAAAGGCAACAGCGGTACGTGTTACGGGGAGGATTTAATATTTTACGAGTTGTGTTGCGTTTTGTTTTTCTTATAGTCATCATAGTGGATGGTACTTTTGGCGCTGGTGTCGCTATTTCAAATCTGTCTTTGGAATCTGTCCGACATATGAACTCACACACGAAAGTAAGGGCTGTTGAGACATGATTTAGTATCGTAATAGTAATAATAATTCTTGTGCTAATATGATTACAATTAGATCGGTTTACGTAAATACAATAATATTTTAAAGTCATGTGACATAATGCTAAGTCAGTGAAGGTAAGTCTTTAGTTGGTTGAATCCTCAAATATAGGTACTCATACTCATATATAGAAAATCTCGTAATCTCTTTTGTCATAATGCAAACATAAAGAATTTACAAAAAAAGCAATGTTATCTATCTGCACTAAATATCAAGTGTATTTTTTTAATACATAAACTTATATCCTTTATTAAATAAGTAAATAGGTTGTAATATTACAACAATTACTTAAGAACATGAATAGGGAAATAAGAATAAGAAGTATATTGAGAACAACATACATACTGATGCCATAAATATGTCATGTTTGTATTCTTCATCTTGGAGATCGGTAACAGAATCTAGAGATCCGTGTTGGGAACCTATGTGTCGGGTAAGGTCGGTAACAGAATCCAGGGGTCCGTGTTGGGAACCTATGTGTCAAATATTTATTCGTTAACTAGTCTCCAAAACACAATATCTAAGTCATACTCAATTTTAGCAAGATTTTTAACACGTTTACTATTACGCGTTATTTCGGCGACAGGCTGGCAACCTATCACTATTCTGGGGTGCTTTTTTTCAATTTATTGGGAATTGGTTCTGGGGTGTTGTACGGCCCATATTGCTAGATTTGAGTCTAAGTTATCTAAAGCTCTGCTTAATCACTTTTGGGAATGTGATCGTGATTATATGTGTGTATGTGTGTGTGTGATTATGTGTATGTGTGTGTGTGATTATGTGTATGTGTGTATTAACGCGTGTGCAATTTTCTTCTTTAATAAAAGCAGACCTCTAGCTTAATACTATTAGAGTCCTTTATTTATGTTCTAGAAACTATTTCAATCGCAATCTATCTAGTTAAAAGTATTAAGAGGTTATCCGGTAAGCGTCTATTACCACGTGGTTGTGGTAAAAGCGCATTACTGTCGACTCCGATCTGTGATCCGGATTACAGAAACGATTTATCTGAATGAATCGGGTCACCGAGTCTGAGTGTACATTTGTATGCGCTGTGAAATAAGTAGTCATTCGTTCGTGCGGCAGGTCTTATGAAATTTATTTCTATGCCTGCAACATTAAGTATGTGATGATTGCTGGAAAAGTGATTTCAAATAGTTCCTGTGATCACGAACACTGCAAAGTGTTACGAAACTTCATAACAAAATGTGAAACCAGAAATAAACGCAAATTAAATCTTTTATTTTTGTCAAGAAAGCTCTTAGCTCTCATCTCACATGATAAAGATAACCGTTCTTGCAATGAAAAGAATATGTCATGATAAGACCAACTTTTGAAATGACCTTTACTCAGAACCCTTAACCACTGGTCCCTCAGTGACAAAAAGTGTCAAAAATCTGCACAATATTATAAAGGTCATAGCACACTATCAACTCGGAAACGGATTAGCTTCGCCTCAACTCCAGCCGTTTGTGTTCTTTGTATGAAACTCCATACTGCAACGCAAACTAAGTAGAAACGTAACGACATCATCTCGCCACGGAACAAGTTCACGAACGGTGGTGCGGTGAGTGTCAACTTGCAGTAGCCGCGCTTACGTCTCTCCGTACGCCAGAGTAGTAACATAAGTAAAAGGAAACAAGTAAGTTGACTTCATAGAAACCACAGTATACCAAGAATTGATATACTAGTACAATTATTGGTACTTGGTATACTGTGTAGAAACCACAGATTTAATAATACAAGGAAATAGGCCAAGCCGGCATTTAAATTGCGACAAGTGTATGCCCTGTGGTCATACATTTCCGCCACTTCGCCTTCCGATAAAGTCAAGTGAATACGTAACTCAGCGATTTGATCGATCTCCTTTGCGGCTGTGCTTAACTTTCATCGCTTCGCAGTCCTTAAGACGCGCGCAATGAATAGTGTATATTACGGCATGCTCCACTAGAATATGTTATGTAGTACGGCCGCTGATTGCGACACTCTGTCTTCCTATGAACTCAGCGATTCGACCGATCTCCTTAGATTGATATATCTGTGGTAGAAACGCACCAAGCGCGGTTTGTAAGTGTGCGTAGCAACGCGTCGCCGGGGTGTGGCCACACGCACACAGTGACAATTTAATAGAACTACCGAATACCCTTGTAAAGGCTGCGACGTGAAACTGCTCGCGACCGTCCAGTAGAGGCTTCTTGAAATCGAAGACATTTTTTTTATATGTCAAATTCAACATTTTACATGATTTTGTGATTTCTGAAAATAAATATAGTTAGTGCGTAGCAAATCAGGTGTGGGACTTGGAATATTTTTTAGTGTATTGAACTTCAGCTAAGTATAATTACAATAAAATTAATAAAAAACGCTAATATTTCGAAAACTACTAGCTGTATACTACTGTTGCCGAACTGCTTTCATTCGCAAGGGTTAGTGGTATTGCATGAGAATTTGTAGGTTTGAAACTGGTTGAAAGGTTGCGCCGTGCTTAAGGCGAGCAGCAGCTGAGTTGTTGCTGATTCAATTTAATAATATAATAAAATAATGAGGTTATATGGTTATGATCCCTTTCGGAGTTGATAAGTGTGCCACGACCTTAATACTCCTAAACTATTATTACGATGACATAGTTTGATAAGATGTGAGCTAGCCAGACTTAGAAGAAGTCCAAACACCCAAACCGAGTACAAATTTGTGCTCACTTGGGATCGAACCACCGAATCCAAAAGTTAATAACAAAGTTTCTACTTTGCCATGTACTGAGAAATTTAATTTAAATCTTCGCCCGAAGTTCTGAAAAAAGGATGAACCCTAAAAGCATTTCGAGTACCCCGTGAAATGTTTACTGGCGAGCAAGTTGTCGGGCGTGTGTGAAATAACTGCTAATCCCCAGAAAGTTGGTGGAAGGGGTTCGGCAACTTAATCTAAAGTTGGCAAACAAGATTTGTCGCCGGTGTCAATAACGACAGCCGGCCCTCATCGTTCGACGGCTGCGACGTGAACAGGATTGCTTGAATATAAACAACCTTCTATGACTCAATTTCTTCATACTAGTTAGCTACTCAAATTTTTTTCAGGCTCTATATTTATTTATTTCACAATACATTTATCATTACAAGATTTATTTACCAGGCGACCAACGTAGTTATCAGGGATGAACAAACGTATACTAGCCAGCAATTGGGCGTTATAAGTTTTCTCAATCATTTCTCGTCTTAAAATTTTGTATAGCTGTTCTAGCTAGCTATCCTCAGACCAAATAAAAACTACGAAACTACGCCTTGCCTAATACATAAAAACACAGACCGTGCGCCAGTGTTACCACTACATATCTATAAAACCCACCTTTTTTAACAGCAGTGTGAGCACGGAACTAAAGATAAACAAAAGTTAGTAAAGATGAACAAAAATAAATTAAGGAAAAGGGCGTTTTTCTATCGAAATAATGTCCATCAAATTCAGTAAGTAATGAAGGAACACATACTGGAAAAAGAAATATATAATATTTATGTGTTCTGCCGGGTGTAGGCATAACGGAATGTATTCTGAGAGACCATTGGAAATTACGCAAAAGGTCAACTTTAGATATGATACTAGAAAAATGCAATGTTTTAGATATGATTTTGTTGAATAAGGAATTTTCTTCTGCGATCGCGTAGATTGTGGATTGAACGACCTATTGAAGTTTTTCTAAAGAACTGAATGGGAACGGAATGGGTTTCTTGCAAGGGCGTGATAGGTAAATACTTCCTACTGTCAACGAAGAACTTATGTGAATATTTTATCAGATACAAACACACCTAATGAGTGCTGACCTTCCCGAAAATCAATGAGTATTTTTAAGAGGAGCTCCATTGATGATCATTAATACTCCTAGACAGGTTCATTAGGCATACCTACTCCAATTGCTAGCCAAAAAAACGTACAAAAATTTTGTGTTTGGAGTTATGTTTACAACTCTTTTATTCTTTAATTTTTTTAAATTATTTATTTAGATCAATGATTGATATTATATCCTTTATATATATATTTCATTTCATTAAAACCATTATGTCGATATATATTTATCTTCCTCACTTGCTCGACACTATTCTTCTCAGTTCTTCGTTCCAAGTACATGTTGTTGTCATTCGCCCATTAACATTTGAATTGTAGATGCCATTCCAAAATCAAAATAGGGATGGGCAATCAATTCCGTTGTTTATAATCCCAGCGTCCGATATTTCATGTCTTATTCATAAGATCGCGACGGTTAAAAGGTTTACGTTGTTTCTTAAAGGCACAATTCCTTGATCCTCACTTTGTTTGCCAATTGTTTTGTTAACGACATTCAAAATTTAGATTAATTACTAGCACCGCGGCTTCGGCTGCCAGTTCTCATGCTAAAGTTTGCGGATCCCTTCTAATTTTGATATTCGCAAACTAAAATTGATTGCTTTGCCATTCAGAAGCGTTTAGCGTGTTTATCGGACTTGATATTGGGTGGTGGACCTTGGGGTTATTGGTTGGTGAATGGTGATGGATTGGTGGCTAAATTGTTCATTATTCAAAATTGATTGAGTTATGTAGACTGTAGAAAAAAGATTAGGCGGGGCAGCTCGGAGACGTTTTAAAGAAGTGGGGTATGTCATCCCCGAAACGTGCACGAAGGCAAGCGAATCCTAAACGTCTTGCCTATTTCTGATGGAAAATCCATTTACGCACCTATCGCATCGTTAGATAGACGATACGACGTGTGTGGGTTCCTGCCAGTGACGCCAGCCTTTCCCACTTAAGCCACCGGTACCCCCTCTAAAGCCATATATATTTGAAGGACGTTTCTGTGACGGAGCGGCTTTCACCTCTTTACAGAAACACCTCTAGGCTGTCTTATCTTTGCGTGGTCCGTAACTAAGATTCTCGACCGACAAAAAGAAACAGGCCATAGAAAAAGAAGTTCTTAAACATTTCAGAGGAAGCTCTGGTTACTGGCGGTGAGTGGTCACGCGAACTAGTGCAACAAGCTTGCACACTTCCTGCAGTTGAACCACGGTCGCGTGACGGTCTTAGGACAGCCACTTTAACGAGTTCGTACTCCAAACTGTTCTACATCGTCCCATAATCTGCAACAATTTAAATTTCGTATTCGACTCCTTGAAGAAAGATTAATTCGTGTAATTAGCGAAGTTCGTCGAAGTCATGCCGCAGTTTGGGCGCAGCTGTCGCCGTGTCGCATTTGCATTTAACCCAAATTATATAAACAGATCTTTGTGCACTACTGACTTCTGAACAGACTCTGCATAATCTCGGACTGGTTTCTGTGACGCGTCATTGACTTCATTATTGTTCATGTGACCTCCAATTGATTGCAGATTGCTCCATGAAGTTGACGATCATGATCAAGTTGGTTGATATTTTTAATGAAAAGTTGGTTGATATTTTTATTCTCCACCATTGGCACTCTAAATACAAACGGCGAATCAGCTATGCCTCACCCCTGCGATTCATGATTATTACAACTACAAGTTTGTTTCATTTTGTAAAAGCTTAGTAAACTAAACTCGATATTAGAAAAAAATGTTATTAGATGTAGATGAATTCATTAGCATGCGACACGTTTTGAATTACTGAAGAAAATTTTCAAATTACTTATGTCATACTTATACCACAGTCTATAGTTATACTATTGAATTCGTCGTGTGCGAAGAATTTTGTACCACATTTTTTAGTAAATGTTCAAGATAAATAATCATCTCATCGCCTCATTTCTCATTATCTAGTGACTTATTGTCAAATAACATGAAAGTTAAGAGATTTCCAGTTCAGACAAAATTAAGGTTACTAATGGCACCGTGGCATTTAAAGTACACTAATAACTTATCCGCAAACGAAGAATGGTGACCGATCATTAATCTGACGAGCCATCGGAACGAGCACGATCCATCACAGCGCGCCAATGTAGTTGCGCCTGAGATTATCTCCGGCCAATCACTTGTACTTAGTTTCGAAGTTGGAAACAAATAAAACTTTAAAACCGCTCGCGCCTCTGGGTTTGCTAAAAATGTTCAGTTTGTTTCTGAAACTTGAGCGATATTGAATCGCCCGTGATCCTCTGCCCCGAGTTATGATTAACGAGTTTCTCATTTTTGTTTGTTTATACGATAAGATCAACCTTCCGTGTCGGTCGCGTGCTCACTTCCTTATAGCCGCCCGTCTAACTGCCATTCCGAGGTGGATAATTACATTTATACCATATTAGGGTAGCCATTCACAATTATTATAAAACAAGATTGTTTATGAACAGGAAATGGCGGTCATGTTGCGTCTTACATAAATGTGTATAAAATAAAATTATTGTAAATAACTATGATAATGTAGTACAACGTCTACTAAAAATTAAGCCAAGTACAAAAACAGGATAAATATGTAATAGAAATATACTACAATACTCAGAGACAGGCGTTAAGTAGATCAAACCCTTAGGAAATATTTGGTTACTCATAAGGCCACATTCGGCAGTTTTGGCAATGCAGTTAGTCAAAATATACACAGGTTGCCGTCTAGATAAATAAAGCAAAAAAACCCAAAGTAACTAAATCTTGAGTGAACCGTGCTCCGTATGGTACGTCGAAGCACCCTTCACCGAATAGGACAGTTTTCTGATAACACTGTACTCCGATGGTTAGTTGATCTAAAAAATACTTGGCCGATGGAACGGTTCGCCGAAAATATTATTCATCGACGGTTGGAAGTCCGAATGAATCCTTCGCCGATAGAACGGTTCGACGTAAACACACTTCAACGACGATTGGTTAAACGAACATAATGATCATTCGCATAGGTTAGCGTGGAGCGAAGCGACGAGCGGGTTAGGTGTACATAAACACAGGACTAAAGGGCGTTTCTCACATTAATATACATCACATAATTACTTGCTCACTTTAACCGTTAAAAGATTTTTTCGTAAAAGCAACCGTCGATAAAGAGTTCTTTCGGTGAAACGCCCATCGGCAAATAATTATTTCGTAAAACCAATTATCGTTTAAGAGTGATTTTGGCGAAACGTTCTATCGGCAAACGATTTTTTCGTAAAGGCAACCGTCGGCTAAGAGTGATTTCGATGAAACTTTCTATCGAGTGAACCAACCAACTAATCCGACTACAAGGACCTCTGATACATTATAATACATCTCAGCTAAGAACATAATAATTATAATACATAATTTAAAGGAATTTTTTAGCATTGTATTCTGCAGCAACAGGGCGTTATTCTACATAAATAAATATCCCGCATACATACGTAAAATCACTGTGGTAATCCCAAAATATGTTGAGCAGAGATTTAGATAACATTTAGTCACACTTATAGCCACATTTGGCAGTATGGGTCATGCAGCGCCTCCAATACTGACAAGTTGCCAACATGTCCCCTACACAAATGACACACCTAACCCAAAAAGTAGCAATCCCTCAGTAATACAACAAACAAATACTTACCACCAGGACAGATATTCCACTCTAAATCATCTTTGCAATCCGGGTATCCCGCAGAAGAATAATAAAGGTAATCCCGATAACCGTCTAGATAACCCATCAAGAACATTTTTCATTGCTTACCTCTTTCTCGTGCTGTCAATACCTACATCTCATCTTATCACAGCGTTAGCAGGGTTATTCCATATTCGACTGCCGATTTTTCTACCAGCGAAATAATTTTCCACATTCTACCGGTTGCTATACCATATCCAACCAGCAAATTTGTTCCTTCCAGTTTCAACTGTTTAGTTTATTCTTTTTTCAACCAGTGATGAAAATAGGTTCTAAATACTATAGGAATTTAGTGAAGGATAAAGCACATGACTAACCTGCTGAACCATAAAATAGTAACGGCTTACTTGACGCGGGTCGTCCGAATGATCATCGACATATCCCTGCTCTACTCCCAATTTTGGCTCCAGCCAAATCTTGTTTAGTAGGTGTAGCGGCTACGTCACAGGGCTACATAGACATATAGTATCGAGTAACTGAGAAATGATAGATCAGCGAAAAGTACAAATGTAAACACGGAGACGAGACACGACATAGAAACGTCATAAACGTTCCCGAGGTACATCAGTATATAATTATATACAAGTTCCATTAATTGTACAGTATACAGTGCCACATCTAACATAGGTGTCGGATGTGGTCGGTTAATACTCTTATGTTCATGTTCCAAGTTTTACAAGCCAGGGAAGCTCTTGGCCTTCATCTCACCTGATGGTGGTGACGATAAGGCCGAAGATGGAATCAAGCTTCATTAAGAAACTTCAGCTACTGAGGACTGGGTACCTTGTCATTAATTGTCGGAACACAATAATGCTGTTAACATTATTACTGTAGGGACAGATTTTGACCACCAACCAAAACGAGTACAAATACTCCTCTGTATCTTAATACCGGTGGTCGAACCACTAGACCAGGGAGGCTGCTGAAGCTACCACCAGGACGGATGTTCCACCTATGATATTACGGCCGTTATATTTGCGTTTTTGACAACTACTTCAAGGAGGTGGTTTTGCCACACGTGGGGCTTTTCTTATTGCTTCATCATTACAGCGTTTATAATTCAACCCACTGCTGGGACATGAGGCCTCTCCTTGTCATCGAAGGAGGTTTAGGCAGTAGTCCACCACGCTTGCCCAATGCGGATTAATGGACGGAGTACAAGGTGATCAATACCTCTTTGCTGATCAATTAGTCACCTTCTACAACACACATTGGAGGATATGGGGTGATGGGGAACCCATCACTTTATCGCAATTAACTTCATCGATTTTCATTCCCCATAAAACTATTCGCAGATCTTTTTATACAATACTTAACAACTCCTAGAATCAGGTTACATCGCAATTTCATTTCCTCGAATAGTTGTTATCTACAAGCTCATTTCATCGTAAATTCTTTTCCTATTTTATTTATTTTATCGAAATAATGTTAAATCGATGTTTTGTTACCCATACTTTTGTTTCCACGTAAGTTTCAGTTTGCAGAATAGTTGAAACATCAAGTTTTACTACACTAAAAATAGTGTACATCGAAAATACTTTTTTTTATGTAATTACTCGTAATCATTATTATTTCCCTGTAAAGAAAACCTATGGATTAAGTTAGGTTAGATTTAGAACAACAGGCAGTCAGCAGCGGTGTAACCGAAGCTAACGGAGATTGCTTGTTGTATTCTGTCATGCTACATGCATGCTTGCATTGCATGCTGTATGCATGTTTGCATTGCATGATGTATGCATGCTTGCATTGCATGTTGTATGCATGCCTGCAAGATGCTTGCCGGGGGGTGCAGGGGGGCTGGCCCCCCTGCTCGGGGGGGTCGGGGGGCCTGAGGCCCCCCGCTATAAAGAAAAACCATTAATACGAAAATAAACCTAGGTTAGGTTAGGTTAGACTTGTGACCAAGCATAGCGGAGCGAGCGAAGCGAGCGGAGCATTATATTGCTTGCTGCATGTTTGCTTGCATGTTGCATGCTTGTTTGTATGCTTGCTTGCATGCTGCATGCTTGCTTGCATGCTGCATTCTTGCTTGCATGCTGCATGCTTGCTTGCATGCTGCATGCTTGCTTGCATGCTGTATGCTTGCTTGCATGGTGTGTACCTACTTGCAAATTAAGAATTAGTTTTTAAATTAAGAACTAACCTCAACAGTTTTTATCGTCAAACGTCAACAGGCAAATGTATCGTTCGATGAAACGTTACTTCGATGGAATGTTGTTAAACGAAACATTACAATGTGTAACGTTAAATATTGAAACATGTTTTTATAAATAGTGTTATCGATAACTTGATAGTTTATATGAAATGTTAGTTCGATAGACCGTTATTCTGGTAAGCAACACAACTTTGAAACATTTTTTTTATGAAAGTTTATTCGATAATATGAAACGGTGATTATTAGCTAGTCGATCAATCAAGAAAAATAGATATTGAAAATCGTGGAATAGTTTTCGGTGAAATGAAATTCGATGACAAAAAAATCTGTATTTTGATAGGTACCCGGGGTGATGATATTCTACTCTGCCGGCATCACACGGCTATTCTTGTTGCTTTACAAAAAAAATACTACAGTATAATCGTATAATCATATAGTCAATCTATATTATTTTAGAGCAAGTCTGTTTAATTCATAAAGTTAAATAGGCGAGAGCGCATAGTGTTATTGCAACAATTTCCTGCCATCACGCGCTAGTCAGCCCCCGCTTTTGAGCTGTTTATATTCAAACCTGCAAAAGTTATGCTAATTCTTTGAAGATGGAAGATGCAAACTTCGTGTTTCTGAAGGGTTTACTTGAACATTTTAAGAAATCATAAATTGTCTTAAAATATTATTAGGTTTAAAAGTACCTACATTGCCTGTTTTAAAGTTTGTAACAGTGTCGATGGTGACAAATATTTGACCATGAATTATTTCATAACCACATTAGTATTCATCATTTTCATCGTCAACATCATCTCCAACCAGTGCACCAAGATTTCCTTCGTGATTGCTTGCTGTCTGCAAATCGAGATATATCTTGATGATATAGAAAAAACGACAAGATGCTGCTAGAAGTTAGAATTTACTCAAATAGAGTTTCTGTGTGAATGTACAACATTAAAGTTCCGCTTCAATTGTCATGTAAGCAACATAGTCGTCAGCCCGTACCGCCCGCCCATCTATAATGCGGACGGTCGGGGCATCCGCCCATGGGACTAATTTGTCTTTGCCGGGATCACCGCAGCGCTGGGCGGCCGCTGCCCGTACTTTAATACACCTCAATTAACCTGTAATAACGTAATAAGCAGCCTCGTAAAGGTTGTAATGAAAAGCGTACAAGCTCCTGTTGAAACTTTAAGGTTAAGGGATGCTTACGGGAAACAGAAACCTTCGATTAGCGTAGAAATCGAAGTACTGGACTGGCTCCGATGTATACAAAGCTTCATTTGAGCAGGTCACGGCGATTGTAAAACGCCGCTTCCTGCAAAAAATATAGAAAGGATGCTGTACCTGTGTACGTAAGTCTGGATAGCAGGATGCTACAATAGGAACTGCTCTAGGGAGAAAGCCCAGCCAGGCAGAACCTTTGAAATAGGAGTGAGAACCAACACAGATGGTCAAAATCTGTTTAAGTTCGTAGTCGAATGAGGCGTAACTGTTTCTTAGCAGCTATTAAGTAGCGTTCATACTAAAGAAAGAAGTGTTCCTTTTTCGTACTGATAAGTGTGTTTCAATTGTTGTAACAGCTGTTCTGTGGTAATAGCTTATCCATTATAACATAATATTTACTACATAGTGATTACTCAAACACACACACAGGAGCTTGATTTGATTTCTCATACATCTAGTTTATACAACACCCGAACAAAATTTTCAACAAAACTTTAACAAGCAAAACTGACTAAGCCATGTGCAAAGCACGGTAGGAGTGGCTTAATTGTCGTTTGCTCTACATCGTTCCAATAAAAAAGTTTTATTGCAGTGCAAGCTTAAAAGGTCTTGGATGATTGTGATCTCTTTTAATATAGGTGGTGCCGCGGGCTAAGCCAATGATCCGCTACGGCCAGAGCACTGAACTCTATATCCCACTCTACCTATTAGCTGGACATGTTCTGTACAATATCAGAGTAATAGCTTGTTACAGTATAATGTGTTTTAATAGTGAGGGATCGGTGTATTTGGATCCGTAATATGTTTATAATAAATCTCACAATTGTGATAGATTTTTTTCGATATTGACGGATAAGATTCTGATCTTTTTCACACCTGGTTGTTAGTAATTATGATGCCAAAGATGAAAGCGAGCTTAACCACGACCAATCAAACATGGAGGCCTTAGTAGTTAAGAGGATATCATAAATTGTTAAATAACATGTTGTAGATATTTACATGTGATGCAAATAAACGAATTTAATTTTCAATTTGGAATTTAGGGATAAATAGCAAGCTCCTTAGTCGGTTAGGATTCTGGGTGTAACTTGACACCAGACGATGAGAGACAATCATTTTTCTGTACATAATTTAAGCCAGCGACCTACTCCAGCTTCGCTCGGGTGCAATAAAGTTACGTTAACGAATTATACATCGAAACCTTCCTCTTGAATCACTCTGTGTTTTCATCAATTAAAACTGCATTTAAATCCATTGCGTAGTTTAAGATCTAAGCGTTCAGATATACGGAGCGACTTTGTCTTATATTATGTAGAGAAGAAAATGCTGCATCTTAGCTAACCGGTAATTGAAGCTCTTATAGATATTTTGTTTACTATATTTCTAGTACGAAACTACTAACCACGTTTTATTTTTGAAGGAGGTAAATCGTTCCATTTCGTGACCGGAAAGAGGTAGCTACTACGAGGTCCGGTCTTCTTGTACCGTAGAAACATTAAATTCGTGGTTGCTTGAGATTTCCCCTTTCTATTCTGTGTAAATTCTATTGTAGTTATCAATATAACATTGACGATTTAGATGATTTTCATACACCATACATGAATGCCAGTCGCGGCTACTTTTGGACGCTCCATGCAGCTACTAAATGCTCTGCACCATACATGTCAATGCCGGTCGTGTCTACTTTTGGATGATCTTCACAGCAGCTGATCGCTACTCTTCGCCCACATTCCGATGCCAGTCGCAGCAACTTCAGCTTTAGCGTCTGCGGAACGTGGCTTAGTCGTTCACTAGATATTGTTAAAAAATGCGATTCAACAGCAATAGTTGCAACCATTATCTATGATCATTATGATGATATACACACGACGGCACGTAGGCTACTACAAACTGTCAATTTTCTTTATTAGAACTCTACGAGGGTCGAAAGAGGTCGAAAAATTATTAAATAATTTACATACTAAAAAGAAAGCCTAATCTGCTCTAAATGCTCTGTCCTCTGTACTAAAGTGTAAATCTACTTCTGAGATATGAATGAACATTGTCAAAATTCAGCTCTTCGCAAGGTGACACTGCATAGTAAACTGTATCCTCAAGAAGTTTCCGGGGCTAACTTTTCATTTTATTTTAAAAACACGCTGCTCACGTCCGTGATACTTCTCCGGCGGTGGCTCCAAAGTTGTGAGTTGCAGATGCGACCCGCCAAGGACGCAATAAATACTGCCACAGTTGTCATCCATATTTACAAGTTTAATTTCTTTCGCTTTGAAAACTTTGCGACGAGATCTTAATTTTCTTTCGAGCATGAAATTAATTAGAAATTCATGAATAAGAGTCATACCTATAACAATTTGTTATTAAACTAGTGACGTTTGCCGAGTTTTCGTGGCAGTTATTTTCGTACATGTTATGAGCATTGTTATTTTACTATAGTAAACTTCAGTAGTAGATTAACAATTTAGTACCTTGTCATGATACTTAATCTGGTGGCAAAATGACTACACAAATGCTGCTGTTGTTATGATATGGTGATGTTAACGACGAAGGAGTTTTAGTAGTGCTTTGTGGTTTTTGAGCTCAATGTGTCATGCAATGACTGTCAATATATTGCCATGGTGAAAATTTATGGCTAAATATTTCAGTAGTAAAATTATTTTATTTTCCTCGCACAATAATAAACCAGCCTTCCAGTGCCAACAGGTGCTAAACTGTTAAAGAACTGATGCTAACCAAACCACCATAGAACAGATAAAAGAGGTTTGAAGTCGTATCAAGCGATGTTAATACCAGAGCCAGTGTGGCCACACGCGGCATATTTTTTTGAAGTGAAACTTCTATCGGCGTTGGAAAAAAATTTACCGTCACATTTTTCGGTTACGCGTCACATTTTTCCGTTACGCGCCATCTTTTTCTAGTTTCACTTCTTACGTGTGTACACTAGTAAACGCACACATTTTTATTTTTTTCAATTTAACAGTCTATTTGCACTTACCGGTCAATAGAAATGTCTCCTTTAGTAAGATTATGAGTCTTACTTTGCTTCCTGCCAGTTAAAATAGCACAAGACGGTGTTTAAGATTTATTTTTAAATATTTTTCCTGTTCGAAAAGGATCGAATATGAGTGTTTACTCATAACCAGTTACGACTTCTAGTGCAAACGACAGTCAATGATAAGATATAGAGGCGTGTGACGGTGCAGGGGTTTGCTTCCATATGAAATGATGGCCAAGCGCTCTCCCGTCAATTAAAAAAGATACTCTTTAGTTATTTAACATAATCTCTTTCAATTTCACAAGCAAACCCCGTCATGTGGAAAATATTATCTGTATATTTTCTTAATTGACATAATAATACATAATGAGATAGAATGGAAGCACCAACTTATGGCTTAATTCTATCGAAACTTCTGTCAGAAAAACTGAAAAGAAATAATACGAATAATGGCAGAGGTAATTAAATTCACAGTAAGTATAACGCGTATTCAATTATGGAATAACAATTAATTAAAAGGCACCTGATTACAATGGTTATGAGATAAATTTGAACAACATTAATTGCGAAACGCAGAGCAAGCAATAAAATTAATCCCAGTCATAAATAATTATAGGCGTCAATAATTTAATCTATTAGGTGATACGACTGTTTGCATGGATAACTTTACCAAACAAATCTGAATACATACGTACATACAATGACACTCATAATCCCATTGGTTGAAAAGCGGTTTAGGTAATAGTTATACATAAAGCCACGTTTGGCAGTATTTTTTTTTGTATACTACGAGATGGCTATCAATCTTGCGGCCCACCTGGTGCTAAGTAGTTACCGTCGCCTATAGACACTTGCAATATCTAGGGTAACACTGCAAGTGCGTTGCCATTCTGAGGACTGAGATGATATGCCTTTCATGCCCAGTAATTACACTGGCTACCTTCCCTTCAATCCTAAACACTGCGAACTGCTTCACGGTAGAAATAAGAAAGGCGGTGAGACTTACCCAGACGACCCTACAAATAAGTCTACCACCTAGCAAATGCCTTAAAATAGAGATAGGCTGCCTTTTAAATAGGTGACAGGCTACCTATTTAAAAGGGGCATCAATTCCATAAAATAACAAACCTCCAATGACCCAACAAACAAAAGCCATCAACCGGTTTGAATCAACTCAGCCAGTCCTGGTATAAATAAAATCTGAAAAGGTGTATTTTTTCCATGTGATGCCGGCAGAGTAGAATAGCATCATCCGATATCCTCCAATTGGTATCGTGGAAGGCTATCCGCATTGGGCAAGCGTAGTGGACTACTGCCTAAACCTCCTCCGATGACAAGGAGAGGCCTTGCGTCCTAGCAACGGGTCGAATTATAAAGGCTGTTATGATATCATGATGATGAGGTGTATTCAATTTCTAAAGTTGTCGATTTCAATCGCCTCCTTTGGTCTAGTGGTTCGTCCACCGGAGTTAGACCCAGAAATTCCGGATTCGATTCCCTAGGAAGTAGTGGCAGTCTTTGTTTCAAGCCCGCCTGGCAAGTTCCCACCGTCTTATAAAAGGCTGTATTTTCCGACAGTTAGTCATTAGATAGTTAGTGCCTCAGTGGTTGAAGTTGTGGTGAAGTTCGCTTTCACCTACGGCCGTATCACATCTTGACATTTCCAATTATTATCGATACAATTTTTTTGTAATTCGTTACTAAAAAATTGCACAAGGATGAACATTGAAAGCACCTTAAATATAAACAGATTCTACATTATATTACTGAATAGCCTCTTTTATCTCACTATTACAGCTTGTACCTACTGTTTATAAACATACTCTCCCATTTACATATTTTACAATTTTCACTAGTTTGAAAAGATTTTTACTCCATAAAACCGGAACTCCTCCAAATGGTCTACCACGCCTAATAACAGTCGAAAGATCCATTGATGACTTAGGCGTGAAGCTAAAAATCTTGTCAATACTTCCGAGAAAACTCAGGACTTGAAGTATAAACCAAACCTCTTGTAGGACAACATATCACTTAGGTACCCACCATCAAATGAGATTTAATGGCCAAGAGCTTTCGTATAGGTAAATAATAAAATAAAGTACGATTATTCAAATGAAAAATTTACTTTACTGTATGTAGATGCTTGCAGCAACCTGAACATCAAGCTGTCCGTCTAAAAATGTCCATCGCGTACAAATAGGAATTTTTGTCGACTCATTTCACTGACACACTTCGAACACATTAAATTTTCTTCCAGCGCACGTATCCCTTTCTTACTGGGACACGGGAAGTGTGAAGAGGTATTTTATAGCTGAGAACATGCTACGGTTACAGTCAGCAGAAAACTACTATTCCTAGTGCTTAAAATATTAGTTCTAAAAGCCTATTAGTTCTTAAAATTCATTGTTTTAAACATAATTCTCAAATAATTAATAATAAATATGATCTGATTTTTTTTAATGAAAGTAATATTATTAAAATAACCACAATCATTCTTACATTTTTTACGGAACCCTCAGTCCGCCAAATTGACAACTTTCATTCTGTAAAGTCTCTGTTAATAATTCAGGTAGGAGAAGTTAGGTATTTCAGGTAAAACACATAAGTAATTAATGGCGGAAGAACCTTCATAACGCCTTAGTTTACTACATACGTATATATTTGACCTCAGAACGACGTGATGGCTTTGGGTCTTAGTAACCATTATCTACCGTCAGCGTTTACGGCAGTGTATTTTAAATGTATTGTTATTAATTTTCTTCAAGTATCGAATCGGATCAATAGACTATTAATTCATTCTGTAATCGAATTTACTGTTGATTCTCATTTTTTTTTATTTGTTGACTAACATTGTTTCCTTAGAGCAAATAGGAGCAACTTATTGACTACAATTTACTAATTCAGTTCACTGACATCCGAACTTCAGTTCGAAGGATGGTGTTGGAGCTCGGGAATCAGATCCGAGCCTTGCCGTGGCAGAGGTGGCTTAAATTGACTTTGACGAGATTTATCGGGGCTCAGGCGTAGCGGTGCCGTGTCACGCGCACTTCCGTTGAAATCCTACATAGCATTCTGTGACAACGACCCAAAATGATGCAGATAAAATAATATTAGAGTCGTTTAATGCGTAATTAATAAAATTAAAATCATAAAGTTCTTTATTTAAAGGGACTTTACTAAGTAGGTGCCTACTTTGAAATTGCCAAAAACCCTACTACTTCTTGCGACGATATAAAAATTATTCTATTCGTATTACTTTTAACTACATGCCAGTGGAGAAGAAATGTCGCAACAAAGTCAAAATAAAATTATTAGAAAACGAACTTGAGTTGAGATATAGTTTTAGGTAGTCTCTGAATACTTTTATATGAATCATTGATATTTCCACGATATTTCAATCGAAACACGTTAGGTCTTGTTTAGATCCCATAAAGAATTACAAGTTTTTAGTAAACTTAATAACTTATATTATAGGTACTTACTTTGTGAGAATGTAGAGTCTCGTTATATTTTTGTCAGGTCCCCAAATTTCATTATAGGTGTATACGCACCTAACATTGAATAATCGTATTACATAATATCAATCTGTACTTAAAGTGTCGTGTACTTATTATTGTATATTGCACCAAACACTACGCAGTACGCAGCCATGCTTCTGAGATGCTTTTGTATCATTATTGTAAAATGTAATTTTAATCTATACGGAAATCGAATGAAACAGATATCGAAGAGACTGCACCACCTATTGAAGAGTATTTTTAATAAGAAAACTTTAACAATTGTATTTTGTTTTGTTTTTTTCTCTTTCCTAAGAAATTCTAGAGTTATTGCCCGGAGTCGTGTGCGCAATGTGTTAATCTTCCCGTTCTCCGTTTTATCTTCTTGAAGTCATATTTTTTATAGAAGTTGAAATACTTCTCTCCAGCAAAATAAAATACTTAGTACGGACGCTTTGTACATAATCTTATTCTTCAAGAACTAAAATGTTTATCAAAATCTCTTTACGGTCTTTTAACGGACATCGCTTGACAAAGATTTTTTATGTTCAAAGCGTAAGTTTCCGTTTAATTGTAGATCTGAATTTAAATACAAGGTAATAAAGTTTTGGAACAAACAGAAGATGTCTACAAAGTTGAATAAAAACTGGGCAGCCGTGTCGACACGGTGCCCGGTTAGTTATAGCCCGTTTTATGGCCTGCGTTGTTACTATTGTGATGTAACCGACCCATTGTGGCACTTACCCTGAAATCTTGTCATAAACATACACATCATCTCGTTTTTGATGAAATTAGGAACAAAAATTTGAATATAATTCCGTTTCCTTAGAGCAAGTAGGAGCAATTTAATGACAAATATCATACTTTCTTTATTATCTTAACGTTCCCTTAGTCACTAAACTGCTGAGATGATTTAAGAGTTTAATATTTTGAGCGGGTTTGTTGATTTTGTTTATTGGTTCTCTGTAGGTTTGATATCCCTTTTATGTAGGCTATGAACTTGTCACTATTTTGAGGCACTACATGGCGAAATTGTCAGCATTATGTGTAACCAAATTTTATCTAAGGCTTTGCTTTTGGGACTATGTATATGTATCTTAAAGATGATATTTCTTTTCAGCGTAATGTCTAACATGAGTCCATAATCTTTCTCGACTCCTAGAGAGGGATTTCCAGTTTTCAACCCCACAAGAACACTGCTACTTTATGATTGTCGTGAGGAAGATTGCTTATTCAAGGATTTGTCGAGGAATGTCTCCTACGCTGGCTGTCATTATGACAGGGTTTTTTTTGGGACTGGGAACTTCTGACGATAGTTGGGATAAATCTGTCGGATACTGGTACATGTTGGCTTATTTTCAATATTTGTATTTTTTTTTTAAATCTTGTATTACGTACGTCCTAATATAATTGCTATTTTCAAAAGTCCTATAGTGTCAATGTAGCTGGACTGCAAACTCAGCAAACCTGACGAGTATTAAACCTTATTGACATTTATTCAGTTTTGAATTAGGTTTAATTTTAAATATTCTTTTTATTAGTATACTTACATAATTTTTTAATTAAAATTCAGAACAAAGCCTTGCTTGAAATTGCTTTTTTTCGGAAACTATTGAACCAATTTTATAAAAAATTTGTAAATGTGTATTGCTTGGTCCCACTAAAGATTGTTATTTTTATCTTTATCTTTCAATGTTTTTGCAAATTAACCACAACAACGAGTGGTGGGTCAGCTAGTTAATTATAATAATATCATTACTATAAAAAGAAGTATAAAAATAAAGAAAAAGTAAAAAAATATTAAACATGCATAAAATATAACTAATAAAAAGTTCAGTGGCAAATTGAGCGCTGCCTATTTTGAAACCAAAGCAATTTTCGCTTTGCCAGCAGTAAGAGAATATTATGATAATGTTATCGAGTATCAATAACAACACCTGCTTCCCCGATTCGACCATCAGAACAAGAGCTATGGTTCCTGCATACGTAAACACGAGCACGAGCCAATAAAACAAACCCGATCACGCGAAGTGATATCAAGTTGAAAGCTAGAAGTCCCAGGATTGCATCAACTGAGAATAATATTAGATAGTTAGATAAATAAATTATGTTTTTCATACTTACATCACAGTAATACACAGTAATACATAAATGCTACTCATTTTTAAGAAAATTACCATCATATTTAAATTTTATTGTTACATATAAAATAAAAAGTTTGAGAAAAAAAATACATGCGGCACAAGGATACAAAAAGAGTAGCTCCTGAGACAGATTTACAGCTTTCACTCGTAAATTCAACAAAATATTTATCTATTATAAACAGTGGCTTATAAACAAAAATATTTCACTAATGTACTTAGTAAGTGCTCCTTACTATACTTACAAGACAGAATACAAAATAATGGTTAAAAATACACGCTGGGCGAATAAAGTCAGGTCAAGTATGTTTAGGTACATTACTGTCTCGGTGATTCACAGCCGGGGTGTGGCATTTGCCTAGTTATCAAATTAACTAAGAGACAAACATCATAACCTCAGACAGATATCGTCTAATCTAAAACCGAACGCCTTTGCATTGACTTTTTCTTATGGCTGCAATACATGTTGGCCGAGACTCGCCGAGTGAACGCCAATACCAACGTGTAGACAGTATATTTGCATTGTCTTGCCATCGCTCGGTGTCGCTCGCCTAGTTAGCCGAGTGAAAGCAAGCGCCAACGTGTATAGAAGTCATTTGGTGTAGCTTGCCACAACTTGCGGTCGCTCGCGTCCACTTGCCGCACTTCGGAGCGCTGTCGGTTTTTCTGCACAAATCAAAGGCGCTCGCGCGCACTCGTCAATAGCGTCCACATGTTTGGCAAACGCGTCATTACGCGGTTGGCGTTGGTAGGCGTTGGTCGTCTGTACGCGTACAAAATGTCACTCTCAACAAACGACGATGTTTTCAAATTTTTGGAATTTTACCAGAATTAAGAGGCTATCTGGAACCCTAAAGACAAGACTATTAAAATATTTAAAATCGCTAACCATATCTACGTAGGAGACGTTTTATACTATAGAAAAGATAGTAACTTTTATTTGAAAGATTCAAGGATTTTGTTTTTAACTGAACTACTGGTAAAATGTGAATCTGGTATTTAGGGAAACTGTTATTTTGAGAATCTGGTATTCTGCGACTAACTAAACCCTCATTAAATAATTAGCAGCAGCTGCAATAACTTCTACGCCGTCATCCATCTTGTTTCAATTCACAATACATACTGACGGAGCCCAACGTGTGGGCATCTTTTCAATATTCGTCTATATTGGCCATTTGCATTGGTTTTTGAGAAACTTGCCGAACGTGTAGGCAGTAGCACTTGCCTTGTATTAGTTTGCCTACGCTCGCGTTGGCCTAAGCTCGACCAACATGTATTGCAGGCTTTACATGCACAATCATTGTACAGATGCAACACACCAAATTTGCTATAGTCATTGGTCATGCAGTTGATTCAGTCGCCGGCTAGACACGAACGTGGTAGCACGCTTCGTTCACTCATAAAAGTGCCGTCATACCGGGATCAAGTTTAAAGTTCAGTTTTAGATTAGACGATCTCTACCTAACTATTGCACTGTACGCCAAACTTTTGAAATATTTGATATTTTTCCATAAGTGAGTTTTGATTTAGCATTCTTTATTGGATGACGTACCATTTATCTGATAACGAATGCTGCTGTTAACTGCCGCCATCCCCTGAATGTGATATGCCAAATGCTTTCTTGATAACCTAACAAAACCTGAACCATAATAATTTTAAAGAGATCTTAGAATTAAGTTGCTTCAGTAGGTCTGAAGGCAATTTCCAGGAACGAGTCTACAGCGGGAGAGCGGTCCGACAACCTTTGTGCTCGCCTCCTACAAGTATTTCCACCTGTATTGCAATTCCTTGTCGTAGTTTTGTATCCGCTTTTAGATTGCGATAGTTGGATCTGGACGGTGACGGGATTTCTTTGTGCAACGTTCGCGGACTCGACATTGTGGCGTGAGTACGGTCCACTGTGGACTCAATCGACGTTATAACTGTTTCTTTTCTTTTGCTACTCTGTAACATCGGAAGTATTATTAGTAAATCTTGTTCGTATTGTTCATGTCGATTAATAAAATTTAAAAGACTGCCTTTTATTTCTATGTGATATAAGTATCGCTGTGGATATACTCGTTGTAAATAATAATACAGTAAATTATAAAACATTCCTTATTGATAATTTTCTTTTTTTGGCACCAATATTTGACCTGATTTTGAAATATATTAAAATATACTAGCTGACCCGGCAAACATGTATTATTTTTCTCAGTTGTCAGGGGGTGAAATAATATTTTTTACTTACCTCGGGCATTAAGCCTCAGATCGCATTTTAATCGTCAAATACCTGTGATCTGAGAAAACAAAGAATATTGTATTACCGCCTTACTATCTATGATTATTTTTAAGCACTACACGGCCCATTTTGCTCGATGTGAATTTATGTGTATCCAAATGTTACTTGCTCATTAAGTGTGATGTAGGTATGTATTGCATACCTATGTGTATCAAGCATTACACTTCCTTCACACTCATATTGTTAAAAGAGTGAAATGTTTTACACCCGTATTCACGAACAACACTCGTTTAAGAAAAAACATCGCTATGCGAAATAAGGCATTTATCAGTGCGTGCCTTTCAATTCTTAAATACAACTCTTGGATAAGTAAACGCACTGCGTTGATTAGAGCTCTGTGATTGGTTCATTTCTGTTGCGTAGTTCACTTTGTTGAGGTCATAGTGCTGATCGTTAGGTACTCAAGTATTGTATATGTTTTTGGGACCTTGTGCGTTCACGCGCACTGTAAGATCTCATAGTATTGTTCGTGAATATGGGTGATGAAGAAACATTGAATATACAGGGTGTAAAAGACATGAACAGTCAAACGAGAACCATGTATTCTGCTCACCATCATAACATTTTTATTTTTTTTTCCTTTAGACCTGGGAAATTGATACTTACGATTTTATTGAAGGTCAAAGTCATATTCTTTATTATTTTTTTATGAAAACATATTCTATACGTTATTTCTTAATTGTTGTCCAGAGAAACATTATAAATTTGTTTTTTAGTATTTAATAACAAAAAATTGCTTCAAAACGTTAGCGTTCAATGTAGCTCACTCGATGCGCACGGACATTTCGATTTCGACACTAACGAACGGGGCCGCCGTCTGGCAAAATTATCGCGGTTTTGCGAGTTGCGTGCGAGTTGAGCCCTTTACATTGCGCGGTACAATTTGCATTTTTTTTTAACACCAAAAAATAAAAATCATTTCCCAGCATTAATTTTTTTGAAATATGTCTTATTTTGATGTATGGAATACATGGTTCTCGTTTGACTGTTCTGTTCATGTCTTTTACACCCAGTATAATATGCCCAAAGCTTAATTTTCTGACTCACGTCATTTAGACAAGAAATCATCGGGAATAAAGTTTCGTGAGTGGTTCAATTCATCACATGTCCCATTCAATATAAACTGCTGGGAACTATTCAATATCAACTGTTGTGGTTACAGAAGTATTCGCCGCATCATTAGCGAAAAGGTAAGATGTTTGTCAATTCTTTCGAACCTGTAATATAAGGTCGTACCTTTGAAATTGTTGATATTTTCTTACGCACTATTTTATTAAGTTTATTTTTATATATACAAGTGTTTTTTAAGCTCTTAGGTTTCTCACCTAGTGGTAAGTAATGATAAAATCGAAGGTGGCAGCGAGCTTCATCAGAACTCTCAACCACCGATGGACTGGCTGCCATACGATTAATTGTCTGAACATAATAATGCGCTTAACTATTTTAAGACGATATTCTGTAATTTTTAGTCAACGGGAATATTATAGGTATGTACGAGTAAGTTTAATATACCAATTTCTACTATTGAAAACACCCATATTGAAATTGTGTATTTTTATTAGCTCAATTCACAGCATTAATTTTGAATTGCGATTCGCAGACCGACTTTTCTATTACTGATTTACAATGAAGTTCAGAAGAATAAGAAATGAAAAATAATCTACAAAAAGTAATTTATTTTCATGAAATTTTAAGTCTTGAAGTTAAGTAAATAGATTGAACTGTAATATCAGCAGAAACAGTTAATAACCTTAAATATTTATTGTTCAAAGTCCTAGAAAAAAAGTGACAGGATACATGGCAATATCAGTTCTTTGAACTGCCAACCGGTTAAAATAATTATGTATATCGTTGTATGGAAAATACGTTATCTACAAAACGGCAAATTCATACAGCTAATCAATATATTCGCGTCCAGTGAAATCTTTCTAAGCAATACAGGTATTTCTGTATCGTGAGTTTGTTCAACGTCAATTGAATCTCATCAATACTCATTGTTAAAATACGCTGACGTCGATCTACTGCAGACGTTCAATCGCAACTGTCGCTACTTTATAGCTGATACAAAAGTAAGTACTTCAATGATATAAATCACTGTAGTGCAGACTGCACGCCAACTCTTCTAGAATGGTTAATAACATGAAAACTTGGACTCTTTCCATGATAATCAAACAGCAGTAAATCTATCCGCCATAGACACGCTACAAACCGCTTAAAAATATTCATCGGATCTTGGACTTCAAGTTATCCAATTGCAATTTTTATTCGCCGATTTTCTGCACGGAAATGTAAAAGAAGGAGGATATAATTCCGATTTCGCTTAATATATTCCGACGAGACGACAACGCACTTATTGCGTCACGTTTACGCCATGAATCCCATTGGTGAGGTCTGTAACGAGGGATGTTTCACGCGGAGAGGCTGGCCGACATTTATCGCGTGACTTAAATTATTTTCATGAGCGAGTACATTTCGCGCGGATTACGAGTGAACACATTTTGTTTTATGGGACGTGTGTGGCGAATTATTGACCACTGTCCGGCTAGTTAAGTAGCCGCAACCTTTGGACTGAGTGGTTGAACTTCACTACTAAATAAAAGGGTTAGTTTCGAATGTTAAGATGGGGTTGGTAGTATACAGTCACGGATGTCTACGTTCGCACGGACGTCTATGTCGTCACGCGGTCGGAGTCAACATACGGATTGAGTACACCAGTGGTTTTTAGTGGGTATGCATGGTTTAACCGGAAACTCCTACAAAACCCTGCTAGTGGACCCTTTTCACAGTCAGGGTATCTATAAAAGCTTTTCCACTGAACAACAGTTTAGTATGCTGTTAACCCTATTCTCACCCGGTTTAGGGTTGACAGTGCGGGAGTGACACATCAATGTTAACACTATTGTTATTATAGGACTTTGGTAAGAGGTAGCTATCCAGGCGTACTAAAACAAGGACTACCACTAGCCCAATTCTGTTTGTGCTCTGGAGATAAAACTGTGGATCCCAAGATTTGGTTTCAGTAGGCAAACTATCTACTAGACGGAGTTGGTAAAAAATAAGATTATAATAAATTTGATTTTAATTCACCTGATATTAAGTAGTAGTAGAGTCCAAATACAAAGATACCTAGCGTGAGAGATAAAACGTACTGGCCACCTTTACTTGCCGACCTGCAAAGGTGTGCTTCTTCACGCCTCTTTTTAACCGAATTCGTCAATGTTAATGTTAGCCAAAAATCACAAAGGCTTACTATCATAAGTATTGAAACTTAAAACAATGCAACGAACTAGCGTAATTTTCAAAGCTACATTACGAAGACAATACATCATCAATAATAATCCACGTGAGACAGCTTTGTATCTTTGAGTATTTATTGTTAGTCATGGACTGTAATTAGTGGGAAAACATATTATTACTCGCGTATGGACGGGAATTGACCTCGCTCACCATTCGAACCTCTTAACTATGGTTTTATACAACTTTTATAAGGAGACGTTATTGAAAAATTCAAATATTACCAAAATCGTTTTAAAATAAAAGAATTATTTATTTTTAGGACAACCTACAAGTCGTACACTATTACAGCTTATCAATCTCTAAGGCCGCGGACTGGAAGTCAACGACGAGCGGGGCGATGGCAATTGCGGCGCTAGAGCGGCGCGGCCACAAATAATTATATCAATCTAAGGAGATCGGTTGAATCGCTGAGTTCATAGAAAGACCGAGTGTCGCGATCACCGGCCGTACTACATGACATGGTTTTAGTTGAGCATGCCGTAATGTACACTATTCATTGCGCGCGTCATAAGGACTGCGAAGCAATAAAAGTTAAGCACAGCCGCAAAGGAGATCGGTAAAATCGACGCGGTGCGGACGGCGAACTAGCGGCAATGTATATACATTGCCGGGGCATACATTGTATGGGCATACATTGCCGTTTTGACACTTTGTCACAAGTCAAACGCCGGCTTGGCCTATCTCCTTGTATTATTAAATCAGTGGACGCGGCGGTCGCCGAACCGGCCTCGAAGCCAGCGGGAAGACCATGCGGCGCTAGACCGGTACTGTGTTGTTATGAGTAATTAGTGTAGTTGTCCTATCAATAATTAGTCCCAAGACGTCATCACCGGGATAAAAATTGGTCGATAAAAAACAGTAAATAAAATACACAACAATACGTCAATATAGACGCGCGGGCACCGCTTGACTAGAGCGCATCGCTTCTACGCCACTACCCGCGCCGCTGCCTTCGAGGCCAGTACCATTTAAATTTATGAATCGCGCCGCTTGCGCCGTCGCCCCGCTTATCGACGACTTGGAGTCCATGGGCTAAGTGCAGATTATAATGAATAGGTTGCACGGCATACCACTACTTATGTGGACTCGATGTTACAAAACTTTAAGTAGTTATAGAATATACAAAATATTTTGCAATTTTTTTTTTGGGTTTTAAGAATAATTTTAAAAAGAACACAATCAGAGCTTCAAGAACTCGAGCGAGAGACAATTAATAAATTCTCGCCTAAACTTGCCGTCTTGTCAGCAAAAATTCTTCGTCTTCATTAAAATAAGTCCTTTCAAAATGTATGCTGTGTTCCACTTTTCCATATAAGTAAATAAAAAGTTATTACAGAGAGTGGTAGCGTGTCGTTTACAGCGATCGGCTTGTTTGTCGCAAACACAGGAAGCAGGTGCGCGTCGATGCAGTTTATCTCGTGTGTCCGGGTGTCCGGCCCGGTCGTCCGGCTGTCCGGACGTCGCCGATAAAAACTATATAGCACCTCGATTAGTGGCAGGCACGCGACCTAGACACCTGTGTGCCATGGTTGTAGCGTCGCTAGAATATAGCTTTTTGTGATTGGTTTTAGCTTGGTAATCCCTTGGTAATCATGATGAGTGCTCAGAGGGGACTCGACCCCGCGATCTTTCAAATCAGGATGAATGTTCTTCTAACTGAGCTCTTCTTACTCAGTTTATAGATCGCAAAGAATTTATTCTATCGTTTCTGGTTGCGTCACAAGTTGACGTATGTCTAACAATGCCGAAGATTTACATCTTTACGTCTGTTATGATGATGATGGTTGTTGGCGACTGGCTGAAGATTGCCGGCCTCTTTTGTATTGTCTTTGTATTTTGATGTTCCTTTACATGTCATATTAATGTCCTTTTTACTTTTTGACACTATGCATTGTAAGAGCCTTTGTATCCACCTCTTAGTAAAACTGTTGAATCCTGAAATCGTATTTCCATCATCACACGCCAGAACCACATACTAAATACAATGGTGATGATGATGACCATTCTTTGCTATACCATCTTTCACACAATCTATGCATCTTTTTTTTGGCATTCCTTCTATATCCACCCGCATTTATTCTTATCACTTTCTTTTGTTACATGCTCATCATCTCTTCTCTATTCTAAATCTCTTTAAAAGCTTTGTATAATAATATGAATAATTCTTTGATTGATTTTGCATTGACATTACAATAACTACAATTGTGACTTATTACTTATTATTTTATCTGACTAGCCACAAATAATATTAAGGAGTAAGGACGTTATATTAATAATACCTAACATTGACATCTTATTTCATTAATTGACATATTGTATAATTTAAATGGCATATTCAATTTGTTTTTTTATTGAGTTTGAACTTTATAATATTTTGACAAGTTTTAAGATTTTAATTTAGTACATTGAATTTAATAAAATTTATTAAAATATTTAATATAAGCATGGTTATTGTAAAACCATATTTGTATGCTGAATATTCTTAGCGAAACATATCTGCGACCTATAAAATGCTATATAACATCCGCCTTGTATGTACCATGTTTCTTACAAATAAAAAAAATTCATTTCATTTCATTTCTCATCATATGCCGATAAGCATTTCTGCAAACAATGTTCTTTTATTCATTTCTAATATTACTTAGTTTAGTGGTGACCTTTTGTGAATATTGGTAGGTACTTACTTATTAGATTCTGTTACAAAAGCAACATTTACACGCAAAGTTCGATTCTAGTTTCAGCGAAAACAACTGGAAGGTGACAACTAAATTGATATTTAAACTCTTTCGTAGAAAACAATTAACGGGCTGAGAAATTACTCGCAAAGTGTCTTCTTAGAAAGCTCCTCACTCTAATTGAAAAGTTGATGAAGAACAAAAACTCATTTTAAATATTTGTAGTTTCGCAAAGACACTACGAAGCAAAAGCCGCTCAAACTAATTAGAAGATTAAGGTTGAACAATTCAGGGTTTCTTAAAATTAATACCTTACGTAGGTAATGCTTAAATATAAATTAATTTATATTTGTGAAGATTGTGGTAAATATATAAGCACTATTGTAAAACCAACTCAAACTCAAGTCCCTCAAGAGACAAGATTACCTAATTTAGGGACTAGATACTGGTAACGCTGTTGATTGAATAGTGTATTTTTAGGTAATAAATTAGATTATTATTTATTTTATTTATTATTAATATAGTGTCTTTTTAAACTTCATAAAGAAGCTTTTGACCTGTATCTTATCTGAGGGTAAGTGATGAAAAGGCCGAAGTTATAAGCGGCACATTTTGAACTATTAACAATAAACTAAATTTCGATACAACCTTTTTTTATTATCCCTTGTAATTTTTGAGTGTTTAAAATAAAATGAACAACTTTACTAGTACCGGAATTCTACCTGCGAATTCATCTTCTTCCGAAGGGGCTGCACACATTTAACGAATACCAGCGCAGCGAAGTTTCAATGTCAAACCATTATTAATATTGCTAATGTTGTAATAGGTGCTAATGAAAATTGCATATTCCAGCACCAGCACACACGCTCACGCATTCTTAATTCTACATTTTTCAATCATGTCAAATATTATTTCACCATAACTAATGTTAATAATGATTTGACACTGTAATAGTACATTTCTTAACTAGGGCGGTAAAACAAAGAATGTCTCAGATTGCAGGTATTTGACGCCCGAGCTCTGGCCTGAGCTGAAAGCGAGGGCGATTGGTATGTGATCTGAGGATAAGTAGAACATTATATGTCATCCCCTGACCAGGAAGTGCGATTTTCTGTAAATGTACCGTGCGACAAAAGACACTTTTTGGCCAGAGAGCCCTAAACAAGTAACCAATCGATTGCGTCGAAAAAGATACTATGTGTGACACAGACATAATTCTGAGGAAAATCCATGACGACCGTCATGTCGAAATAATGTTAGAGCAGAGGGCCTAGCCAAGTGGCCAATTGATTGCGTCGAACGTTAAACGTAAGGAATATATTGTATGAAACTGACGTATTACCACAGATAATATAATACTATACTAGGTATTACTGAGAAAATTCCGCGAACGGTACAACGTTTATACATTTGACAGGATTCAAATGTATAAACGTTGTACCGTTTGCCACTTGTCTAGGCCCTCAGGTGTGGCATAAAATACTTTGAGTTGAACTTTGTAAAATGTGGACCGGCCCGTAGAATAAATTATTATTAAGAATATATAACGTTTTTTAAGAAACTGAAACATAGATCGTAGATGTAAAGATACAGTGATTCTGCCTTTGAAGGTAGCCGTTGATTGAGGAGTGGCGATAGCGGCAGGACTGTGACTGAGGCTACCTGGCGACGAATATTTCAACTAGATATTTATGTCTGTAGTCGGTGTGTTGACGACAAGTCTTAAGCAATTACTCTTTGATTTATAAACTCGATGCTTATTTAATCATTAGCTTACTAAGTAACTTAGACTTGTGAAACAGGTGTAGGTTTAAGGCCAAACAAATAATCTGACTCCGCGCTGTACGTAGCGCTGAATTGTGTTATAGGTACTATGACACTATTATATAACCACAGTATACAGAAGTTCTTACAGACGTCAGACGTGTCCGTCTAGACAGGGCAATCGCGGGGACGCGGTGGCGCCCCCGAACTGCCATACACTCGTTCGGGAGATACTGGTCAAGGGTGTCGCGTAACGTATAGACGCACGATATTTAATTATTTTAGTGTTGTTACTATAATGGCACAAACAACATGTGCTGTAAGACACTGCATACAGTATAAATAAAAAATACCAGCATCTTACTATTTTAAGTATATTGGAATCGAAGATTTAAAATTAAATATAAGTATTGTTAGCAGAAATGAAGAATGAATCGTTGCGAATCATGACGTCACCACAACGCCGCCATAAAAGCAATCGCTAGTTCGCTCTCAGCCCATTTGCTTGTCGGACGTTGTAGAGTGAGGTCGGTTGAAGTGGTAATCAATGTGATTTGCAGTTAGTCATTTGTTTCATCCTTATTATTCGGTTATTGTGTAAAGAGTTGTTTTCTGTGCAATCGCTTGTTACTTGTTGTGAAAATCTAATTGAAAGTAAAATTGTTTTAAGTTACGATGATAATTCTTTATTTTTATTTTATTCCATTCCTGATTCCTAAAATCAGAAGTGGGATAATACTTCCTACGCCTACATTAGAGGTTTTTTAAGTTTAAAAGAGAAAATAACAAGCAGTTGCAGGGATTCGATTTATTATGCCGCTACCGTCACAAAATCGGAAAATACGCTACCGCGCCATGAGATTAAGCGTGGTATGTACAAGCAAATCACATCGACACCATCATAGATCTCGTTCTTGTAGTCGTGGGTCGCGCTCACGGTTGTCTAGGAGTGAAAATCTTTCACGGTTCCGAAGGAGTGATTGAGTGACTAAAAATTATACGGTAGATTTGAGTTGGAAGTGGAGTCTCTCAACGCGTGTTTTTGCAGCGAGAACTTTGGAGAAACTCCAACACTTTTCTTGTCGGCGTAATCTCATTGCGTATGTCACAATTACAGTGGAGTTCAGTAACATTGCTTTCAATATTGATTTTATGTTGTACCCGCAACTTGTATGAATGAATACCCCGATTATTATCATAACTGACGTTCTCAATAGAGATGGTGTAATGCGATGTATTGAAAACATTATCTGGGGCGGGATTCTCAATAAATCTTCGAAAGTGTACCTTCCTAACTACCGAGGTAACCTGGGCCGAGTTAGGCCGAGTTAAGTGCGCCAGTTTCTGGGCCTGGCCGGTTGTTTCCGCCGTTGCATCGTGTGAAACGTGTTGGTGTTTATTTAATGGGGTCACCCGGGGCGCGGATGGCCGATGCTGCTCATATGGGTTGGAGACTCTGGTGGTCGTCATAGCGTTGCGAAGTTTTGGGCATTATTTGATTGGGGTGGCTTTCAAAATCGTAACCGATTGCAAAGCTCTGAAGGCCACCGAGCGCAAGAAGGATCTTCTGCTACGAGTTGTATGCTGTAGGATTTACCTACAAGTTTTTAATTTTACTATGGAAATAAAAAAGGGAATGGTGTCCCGAGAGTTGAGCAGAATTTTTCGAAAATAAGTTTGTGGTTTACCTAACGCTCTTATGTTACAGTTCTTACTTGCGAACGTCTATGTGTGCGTGTGTATGTTTGCAAGTCACGTGGCGCCCTGGCGTGGATCAAAGGAGCGTTTACCCAGGCGCACGCGAAAGGTGCCGTGCAGAGATGTCGGCGGACTACTAGGTGGCATACCTATGTAGTGGGATGGACGAGCGGCACTGGGTTGCATGTCTTATGACATGCGTGGTCTCGCTCTTGCGAACCGGCAGACATATCATTCGATGCGTGGTCTCGCTTCGGCGAACCGGCAGACGTATCATTCGATGCGTGGTCTCGCTCCTGCGAACCAGCAGACATATCATTCGATGCGTGGTCTCGCTTTGCGATCCGGCAGACGTATTATTCGATGCGTGGTCTCGCTCTTGCGAACCGGCAGACGTATCATTCGATGCGTGGTCTCGCTTTTGCGAACCGGCAGACGTATCATTCGATGCGTGGTCTCGCTTCTTCGAACCGGCAGACATATCTTACGATATGTGTTGGGCTTCGGCCTTGCGGACATATCTATCGATATGTGTTGGGCTTCGGCCTTGCAGACATATCTTACGATATGTGTTGGGCTTCGGCCTTGCAGACATATCATTCGATGTGTGTTGGGCTCCGGCCTAGCAGTTCCTTCTTAATTACCGATGTAGGGCCGAGCCAGGCCGAGCGTCTGACAGATGGAGGCGCCGAGCGGTTGCGCCAGTTCCTGAGCTGCGTGGCCGGGTCCGTCGCAGTCTGCGTGCTGCCTACCCGGCAGTCGCGTACCATCCACGTGCGTGCCTCTGCCTGCGCGCCTTGCTTGCGCGCCTTGCTTGCGCGCCCTACCTGCGCGCCCTGCCTGCGTGCCCTGCTTGCGCGCCCTACCTGCGCGCCCTGCTGCGCGCCCTGATTGCGCGCACTACCTTACAGACATATCTTTCGATATATGTTGGGTTTCGAATTTGTATCCATATCCATTGATATGTGTTGGACTTTGGTCCTGCAATCTCGTATGGCTTAGCCTTGTACGTAGAATTGTGAGAATAAGCGATGTGTGTGGTCGATGAAGCTTGTAATACGATGATTGTTAGTGAAGTAGAAGAAGTTAAGAAATAGCATCGTGTGTATCATTGAAAGAGGGCCTTGATTGTGTGAGGAATGAAAGAATAGGCAACTTTACAAAAAAGTTTTGTTTTTGTGTTCATGTTGTTTCTCATCGACAGATTCCGAAGCTGAAGACAATGATGACACCGGTGCTGAGCCCTGGTCTGCTCAGGTTGACCCTGTTGAGGTCTTCCATGAAGATATCTTGTGGAATGCGGCCGAGGACGGCGCATGATCAGGATAGGCCGTGTTAGCAGAAATGAAGAATGAATCGTTGCGAATCATGACGTCACCACAACGCCGCCATAAAAGCAATCGCTAGTTCGCTCTCAGCCCATTTGCTTGTCGGACGTTGTAGAGTGAGGTCGGTTGAAGTGGTAATCAATGTGATTTGCAGTTAGTCATTTGTTTCATCCTTATTATTCGGTTATTGTGTAAAGAGTTGTTTTCTGTGCAATCGCTTGTTACTTGTTGTGAAAATCTAATTGAAAGTAAAATTGTTTTAAGTTACGATGATAATTCTTTATTTTTATTTTATTCCATTCCTGATTCCTAAAAGTATTTTATTTGTGGTTTTCGGGGGTTCCGATTACGCATTCAATATCTATTTAGAGATACAGTCAGGGATATAGTCAGACTGATGGCTTACATATTCAAGGAGCGACAAGAGTGAACGAGACTGGGGAGATACAAAAGATCCCATTGGGTCGAAGTGCACCGTAGGGAAACTCACGGCCCCTACATAAGATAAGATAAGATAAGAAGATAAGATTATAGATACAAGATGCCGGACGTGACTTTTTAATATAATATATTAATGTGTATCATTTTCGAGGTCCCGATTACGAATACAACATCTATTTAGAGATCCAAGATGGCGGACACGATTTTTTAGCTTAACATCATTGCCTATCAATAAATGGGAACACTCGCGTCTCAGTAGGAAGGTCATATTTATTATTAACTAGCGGTTGCCCGTGGTTTCCATCGGATTTATGTCTGTTGTCGCGACAAAAAGTATTCTATGTTATTGAGGGTCCCAAACTATCTTCACACCAAATTTTAGTAAAATTGTTTCAAACAAACAAACTTACTTTCGTATTCATAATATTACATACATACACACGTTCACGCTCGTAATCCCATGAGAGGTGAAGCAGAGCTTTAAGTAACATCATGTTATTATCAACATTCATAATATTTTTTAGTTATGATTAATTAAAAAAAACAAAATAAAAGATGCTTTTAAAGTAATTAAAATTGATATTCTTGACTTCTCTCATTTCAGAATCGCGAGGAATATAACAGGTACATTTTGTCTCCTCATTTTCTAAATTTGCTTTGTTTAAATCTACTCTGAATGTACAAACGATGTTAGACTATATTAGTTACGTATATTTGATCATTCTGTTTAATTTTCGCTTTGACATAATTATTCATGTGTTTCCACAATCACACGTGGGCCCTGTAATTAGTGATCTATTTATGTTATGTAGGTATCTATTAATATACGTGTATGTGTCAATTCCTTTGTAGGAATATTATGTTATTACTTTACTACAGTTGATACAGGCTTGGTGGAGTTTCAGTAACATTGCCAGCACACCTTGTCAGCGGTATGGGTTTGTATCCTAGAAGGGTTTATATTTTTATAATGAACACGGTCATTTCTTCAAGAGTCGTGGTTGTTTTTATACAATACATTAGTATCTCCGTCATGCATACAACAATTTCTTAAAAAATTAGGCTAGATAATTGGTGCAAGTTTGTAACACCGGACCTTAGAATATATTTATATTTCCACGTAATAATATTTATTATATTACTGGTACGAAACAGAAAAGTCTTGAAAAATTTGCATTAGTTAAATAATCATTAACATTCTACTTAAGTAAGCCTTTTCGATCAAATCAATAAGGTAGCATGTATTATAAATAACAAATTTATTTATTTAAGAATTACGAAAACATGACATATATATACAAATATACGTTCACGCTCGTAATCTTTTGAGGAGTTGAGCAGAGATTTAAATAACATTTTGTTACAGATAAAGCTACGTCTGGCAGTGGACCATGCAGTGTTGTCATGCCGCCTGAATTTAATGGAACCCCAAAACCCAAAAAGTAACAAGTCCTTCAGTAAGCAATCTAAGGCAAAAGCCAACAACCAGGACAGATGTCACACTTAAAATCATCTCAACAGTCCGGGGTTTATTTATACATTAATAAGCTCATACAAGGTGAGATAGTCTTATTGGATCTTGATTAAGGAATATGAGGATTGTTATGAGAGTATTTGAAACGAAAGAAATACATAAGCATCGTAGCCAACGGATATTAAAGAGATGGGGCATGAGGGAGTTATTCGACTAGTATGAGGTTTACCTTACAGTCTAGAGGACTCGCTAACGTCTTCGCCTTCTTAGTAAAATCTGATTTTATCCGCAATTCCACGACCATGAATTACTTGCAAAAAGTGTGGGCAATTTGTGTAGAACAATCTTGGATTACTACTTGATTATTGGGACTGAAGAGTTAACCTATTGACACTCTTATAGGGTTGGATCTAAAAAGTCTAATAGTATAGATATAATGTAGCTGAGGTAAAGTGAAATATTCAATATTACCAAATGTTATTAGGAAGAAGCTACGATGTAAACATTCAGGGTAAGGAAATTTTATCCCAAAATCCGAGGCCCCGTTGTTAGCGAACTCCCTTGGTAACTCAATTTTAAAAGGTCCAACTTCTGTACATGTATTTATGTAGCGTGTAAAATAAATATTACATTTATTTTCATATTCACAAAAATTGTTTCATCCAATTTATTTATCGTCTGCTACAGGCGTTAACCGTTCTACTTTTCGCTTTCTCCACCTAAAGGCGCAGAAATGATAACGATCGTGCAGAAACAAAACTTTTAACATTCCATAGATTCATCGTGCGGGCACCGAGTCCATTGTGTTTCAGAGAGGGGAGTCAGGAGCACCTATGTATCTTAAAAATTTAATTTTTTTATTATCGATTTAAAAAAAAATAAGATATTAGGTGTGCTTGCACCTAGTTGTATTCTTCGCGCCTATAAGTGGCCTATGCCCAATTTCTTAGCATAATCAATTTATGTGTCCAAATTTTATTCAGATCCGTTAGGCAGTTGTGGCGTGATTGAGTAGCATACATCCATCTATTCAAAGTTTCGAATTTTATAATCTAAAAATAAGGAGAAAAAGTTTGTAAGTTTGTTTCAGGATAAACTTTGGATACTTTTATCCTGGTATACCACCGTAAACGGGATACACGCGGGGGATACACGCGGGGGTTTAGGTCACTAATATTTATACTAAGTAAGAATAGTCTTACGTCTACTAGTCTACTATATAGACTGTTCAGTATATAATAACGTGGATAGGTAGACCATCGTTGGGACGAGAACAAAGCTAAACAACGCCATCGTTACAGTGACTAGCCGGCTAATAGTATTTACATAACGCTCAAACAGCTTATGCAAATTGTTGTAGGGAATTCAGTAAGTCAAATACATTTGGAATTATAATTATTGGGGATGATAGCTGTAAGCGTTCTCCGTTGTGCAGAATCGACTAGAGGCCTTAACAATAGCCTATTCTGCATTAGTTTAATTAAATTGTGTCTGATTTTACATGTAGGATCTTTGCCATTAAAGCACGAAGAGAAAATACATAATGGAGGATAGGTATATGATACTTATCAATACGCCAGAATATCTGGATTAGGCGGTGCACAAGCGGAGGTAGTAGGTTTTATTTTAATTGCTAGTCAACTATCCAGCCAGAATTCATTGCCTGCTGATGTGTTCCCTGAAAAAGGCCAGAGCAATTAGCAAGGTGATACATGATTATCTAGTATCATGAGTAGAACTAGGTGATCTTGTCGTCACTGTATTTTTCAATGCATGGAAGTCGTTTTTTAGAGATATTTTAGAGTGATAACGTTTCCTTGATATCGGAGAAAGTTTTATATTAAAAGGTTATCAAGGTCTAGGTTATTACATTCTTTAAGACACTGGACAAAATGTTCAATGTGCCTAAATTTTTACTTATCCACTCAAGGATAGGTACACAGGCGTGTATTTATGTTACGGATCTTCAGATCATTTTTATTTGCTATTGGCATTGTTATATAATAATAATAATCTTTATTGTTCTAATTGTGGTACATAAAGATCTTAATTAATAATATTATTTTTACCGTAGTTTCTCACAATTAGCCTATTAGGCATACAATGTTGGAACTTAAGTCTAGTTAAATATTATAGTTAAAAAATTCTTTCAGGTCATAAAAGTTATTTTCATTTAACCATCTATATAATTTGTGTTTAAATGTATTAATCGTATTAAGGTCTTTAATATATTCTGGAATATTATTATATATTTTAATGCACATAGTCAGACAGCTTTTCCCATATTTGTCTGATCTAGGTATGTCAGCAATTATAAGTCTGTGCGGATCCCGTTTCAGACGTTTATTAACGTCAGATGCTTTTTTAAAAATATGCTTGTGCTTTCTTACAAAATTACAAATTTCTAAAATATAAAGTGATGGTAACGGCAGCAAACCCAGACTTTTAAAAAATGGCCTACAGGATACGTCATGAGCAATGCCACATATTGCCCTAATGCATTTTTTTTGTGCAATAAATATTCTATTTTTTTCTACACTATTACCCCATATCATTATACCGTATCGGATAATCGATTCTATATATGCACGATAGGTCATTACAGCTGTATTTAAATTAGTCACCTTCTTAGTTTGTTTTAAAGCATAGACGAATTTATTGATTCTGCTACATAGGTTGTCTATATGATTTTTCCAATTTAAATCTTGATCAATAATTAATCCAAGAAACTTTGTTTGTGTCACTTCCTTTATTTTGTCTATGTCAAGTTTAACACTATACTTGTCTTGCTTTGTTTTATTAAATTGAATATAATTACATTTGTCAAGATTAATTTTCATATTATGAGTACTTAGCCATTCAGTAATTTTGTCAATATTATTGTTAATGTCTATTTCATGGTCATGTTTGGAATTATATTTTTTATCAGAAGTCACAATTATCGAGATGTCGTCAGCAAATAAGATTAATTTATGATTTGTGATTTGGGTTATGTCATTGACGTATAAAACAAATAAAATTGGTCCCAATATGCTTCCTTGCGGAACTCCACATATGTTGTCTTTATACTCTGATGAGAAAGAGATTATCTCATTTCCTGAGATTTTTTTAATAACAACAGATTGTCGTCGATTTGTTAGATATGATTTTATCCATTGTAGAGAAAGCCCTCTAATACCGATTAATTCGAGCTTATGCAATAAAATTCTATGCGACACACAGTCGAAAGCTTTTGATAAGTCAAAGAATAAACCTGTGGTATAGTAATTATCATTAATATTTGTCAACACTGAGCGTATTAAATTAAATATTGCTAGTGTTGTCGACTTTTGCTTTTGAAAGCCGAATTGATTAATATTAATTATATTAAATTTTTTGCAATACTCTAGCAACATCTTGTACATGCATTTTTCAAAAATTTTTGACAGGATTGATATTAATGTAATAGGGCGGTAATTTCCTACATTATCTTTCTCCCCTTTTTTATAGAGAGGCTTAACGATTGATAGCTTTAACTTTTCAGGGAAAGTTCCGGAAGCAAATGACAAGTTAATCAAGTGTGTTAATATAGAACTTAATTCGGTCAGACAGTTTTTAATTATTTTGGTACTTATACCATCGTATCCTTCCGAATTCGTACTGTTCAAAGTCATAACTTCTTTCATTACTTCTTTCTCTGTTATTGGTCTAAGAAACATAGAATTAGAAACACTATTAATATTATGAGTGTGATTAGTATAAGTCAAAGTATTTGTCGATTCAATAAAATGATTATTAAAACATGTCGCTATGTCAATAGGGTTGGTCAACGTTTTATTATTAAAGTTTAATTGCTCAATACCATCATCAGAGCTTTTATTACAAATTTCATTTTTTATAATCGACCAGGTTGCTCTACATTTATTTTTACTATTTTTTATAATTTTAATATTAGCATTTTTTTTAGACCGTTGGATACATTTTTTTAAGACATTGGAATAATTAGTGTATGTATTTTTATTGGCTATTGTTTTATTTTTATAATATTTAAAACGTAAATACCTCTTAGTTTTACAACTTTTTTTGAGTCCTTTACTAATCCATTTTTGTTGGTTTACATGTTCATTATTTACTTTTGATCTTATTATAGGAAAGCACATATTGTAGAATAGCAGTAATTGTTCATGAAAATAATTAAATGCCTTATTTAAGTCAGGTTCGGTATATACTTCAAACCAGGACAGATTCTTTAGACATTTTGGGGGGTAAAGCTGAGCGCGTCCGTGGGCTTTAGCTCTAGATACCCACACGTGCCCCCTGGGTAGCGCCAAATGTTCAGCACTCTACCGGTGGTAGGTTTCAACCGTGGCTGGTAACCACCCTCTAGGCTAAACCTAGCCGCCAAGCGACTTTCGTCGTGTTCCGGCTTGAAGCCTGGTGTTGCCGTTCTGGGAGGGGAGTCCGAGCAGTTGCGCTGTATAGTTGGCCGGTTTCGGTGCTGCGTGATTGCTGCGCTGGGTGACTGATCGCGGAGGGTAGCGGGATCCTAAGCACGGTTTTTCCGCTGGCCGACCGCAGGTAGTAGGGGGCCCAATTAGTAGGTTAGCCACCTATGAAAGGCTGCCCCGCCAACTCGCGAAAAATCCCAGGGTGCGCCATCGTGCCGGTTGGCGACCGGATGCGAGGGCCCGATGGACACCTTTGGGGGGGTTAGGGCGTCCCCGCGCGCTCCAGCTCAGTCACCCGTCAGTGTGGCGTCACAGCTGCATCGCTTGGCAGCAGCTTACCAGCGTCTCGCTCATCTGTCCCCTTCCTGCTTGTTCACTCTGTTCCCATAGCCTAATGAAAACAAAGAAAAAGAAACTGGTGAAACAGCGGATGCACTCCCTCGCACTAAAAGTGCACCTCGCTAACATCCGAGGTTTGCACTCAAATATCGATAGTGTCCATTACCATCTTGAGACTGATAAACCACATCTGCTGTTCCTCACGGAGACGCAAATCCGATGTCCGGCTGACGCAGCTTATTTATCTTACCCAGGCTACACCCTGGAGCACAATTTTAAATCACGCGCTGGTACCTGCGTGTATGCTCGTGATGACATCTGCTACCGGCGTCTCCGTAACCTTGAGGATTCCAGTTTCTCTGCAGTCTGGGTTCTGGTGGACACAGGTATGGAGCAAATACTCTATGCCAGTGTTTACCGGTCGCACACCGATAACATGGAGACAACCAGGTTTTTTCAGTACCTCAGCGCCTCCGCTGAAACAGCTCAACAAAGGTACCCGAGTGCGCAGTTAGTCGTTCTGGGGGACTTTAACGCACACCACCATGAGTGGTTGTTCCCGTTCCAGAACACCGACCATGCCGGGAGATTGGCGCATACATTTGCTATGTCGCTAGGTCTCTCCCAGCTGGTAAAGGGCGCTACCCGGATACCCGACATTGATGGCCACACACCTAATTGCCTGGACCTTCTGTTGACAACGGACCCGGACCGATACCAGGTGACAATTTCGTCACCACTGGGGAGTTCCGACCACTGTCTGGTAAAGTCCGTGTCTGTTTACTCTCCATCCGACCCTGATCCTATCGGAGCTAGGCGTGTTTGGCGATACAGTTCAGCAGACTGGGATGAAATGCGGCACTTCTTTGCATCTTATCCTTGGCTTCGCACGTGCTTTTCCTCGGATGACCCGACCTGCTGCGCGGATGCTATCACTGACGTGGTGCGTCAGGCTATGGAATACTTTATTCCGTACTCTGACGTATCGCACCAGTTTAGCGCCCGCCCTTGGTTTAATGCGGAATGTGCCAGAGCCGAGGTGCTCAAGCATTCTGCTTACCGATCCTGGGCGGATGCTCGAGCCCGCAAGGCACAGAATATTCGGACTCTGAAGAAGGCCTATAACAGTGCAGCCAAGTCCTGCAAAGGTGTTCTTCGTAAGGCCCGCTTTGACCACATTGGCCGTATTGGAGCTAGATTGGCCTCTTTTCCATCTGGGAGCAAAGCCTTCTGGTCCCTAGCCAAGTCAGTTGAGGCCAATTTTTGTCGGTCGTCGCTGCCGCCTTTAATAAAACCTGACGGATCACTAGCTCACACCGCTAAAGATAAAGCAAATTTGTTAGCTTCTAACTTCGCGAACAACTCACAACTGGATTCTGCTGGCGTATATCCACCTAAGCTCCCTCTGTGTTCTTCTGCAATGTCGGAAGTTCACATCCACTAGAAAGACGTGCTCAAAACTCTTTGCGCTCTAGATGTGAATAAAGCTAGTGGACCCGATGGCATTCCAGCTATTGTCCTGCGGAATTGTGCACCTGAGTTGTCTCCTATTCTGACTCGCCTTTACCGCTTGTCCCTTAAGACCGGCAAAGTTCCAAAAGCCTGGAAGATTGCCAATGTTCAACCTGTACCTAAAAAAGGTAGCCGTGCCGACCCTGCCAACTATCGACCCATAGCAATCACGTCCATACTATGTAAGATTATGGAACGTGTATTGAACAACCGTCTCCTGGCTTACCTCGAAGATAACGACCTCCTCAGTGACCGTCAATTTGGTTTCCGCCGTGGGCGATCTACTGGGGATCTTCTTGTGTATGCTACTCACTTATGGAGCGAAGCCATAGAGAAACACGGTGAAGCTCTCGCCGTCTCTCTCGATATCTCTAAGGCTTTTGACAGGGTTTGGCATGCAAGTCTCATTGGCAAGCTTCCTTCATATGGAATCGCTACCGGGCTTTGCAACTGGATTGCGGATTTTCTGGGAGGTAGATCAATTCGAGTAGTCATTAACGGCTCCTCGTCAGATCTGCTTGGCATAAATGCCGGAGTCCCCCAGGGTTCTGTTCTCTCCGCGACTCTATTCCTGCTGCATATCAATGATCTGCTCACAGCTCCCGGTATCTTTGGGTACGCAGACGACAGCACAGTCTCGGAGAGGTACTTGTCTGATGCGAAGTCTGGTGCAGATGTCCGATCACTGTAGGAGGCAATGATGAAGGGAGTGAATTCAACCCTGGAAGCGTGAAGCTAACTTGGTTGGATTCAATCCCTCCAAAACACAGGCTTGTCTTTTCTCGGCGAAACGGAGTCCACTCCATCTGACTCCGACTTTCCGAAATGTTTCCGTGCCGATTAACGACCATCTCGAGCTTTTGGGTATAGATATCTCCGCCAACCTAAATTTCGGTCGCTACATCGAGTCCATTGCTAAAACCGCTGCCAAAAAACTTGGCATACTTTTTAAGGTCAGACGATATTTCACATCTGAGCAGCTTCTAAGCCTATATCGAGCGCAAGTTCGCTCCTGCTTAGAGTACTGTTGTCACCTTTGGGACGGATCTGCTCGATATCAGTTAGATGCATTAGACTCGGTGGAGCACCGTGCAAAGAGACTCATCAGTAATGACGCACTCGTTGGAGAAAATCTCCAGAGCCTTGACCATCGAAGGCGTGTGGCTAGCCTCTCTGTCTTTTACCGGTTACATTTTGGAGAGTGTGCGGAAGTTTTACATAATTTGATCCCCCCTGCCCCTTTCCACCACCGGACGACCAGGCGCGGCGAGGCCTTTCACCCTTATGTTGTCGACATTCCTCCAATTCGCACGAAGCGATTTGCTTCAGCTTTCATTATGCGAACTGCTAAGGAGTGGAACTCCTTGCCGAGGTCTGTTTTCCCGGATCAGTATAATCTGGACATCTTTAAGGCTAGAGTGAACAAGCATCTTCTAGGCGAGCGTGTACCACCATAGGCCTCATCATCGCTTTCCATCAGGCGAGATTGTGGTCAAACGCCCAGCCTATTTAACATAAAAAAAAAAAAAAAAAAAAAACATACCTTGAATTTATTAATATTATCAGGACAATAATCTTTCGTATAGGTGTAATATGATTTTGGCACCGTATATTTATTATTAACAGGAAAGCTCAAAAGTTGCGCCGTGTCATGATCAGAGAGATAGAGCGGCAATACTAAAGAGTTGGCTTCCTTTATGTTGCTTATGATATGATCAATGCAAGCTTTTCTCCGAGTAGGAACATCTATATGAATTTTTAGGTTATAATTAAGACACAAATCTTGAAGGTAACGAGAGATTTTTCCAGGTTCCAATGTATTAATATTAAGGTCACCTGCTATAACAATTTTTGAGAACGTCTTATTTTTGTTGATTTCCTCGAGAACCTTATTTAGTGTGTCTAAGAAGTACATAGGGTCACTTGATGGGATTCTATAAAGGCATAATATAAGTAACTTGCGAGACGGTACTTCAATTCCACATATTTCAAAAATTTTTTGTATTGCGTGTTTTTCCACATTAATTAATTTTTTGTAAATAATATCACGTTTAACTAAGATACAAGTTCCACCTCTTTGCTTTTCTCTACAATAGGCGGCTGCCAGTTTATAGTTATGAATTTTTAAATATTTTTCATATCCTGCCTGCAAGAAAGTTTCAGAAAGGCATATTACGTCCGGAAATATATTTATTATTTGCAATTCTTTTAGAGTTATTTCCAACAATTCCTGTTTTGCCAAAATACTTGCTATATTTTGGTGAAATACTGTAAATGTATGTAATTTGTTAACTTTTCTAGTCTTATTTACGAAAAAAATTGTTTCTGTCTATTACGGGAAAGTAATGGGTTAGTTTCCTTTTGGTAGTTGGTGGCTCTTGGGGTGGAGATTTATTATTCATACAGGGTGTTATTTTTAGTGGGCGTCGGTTAAAGTAATATGGTATGGTACCTTTACAATATTTCTTAATATTACAGTTTTCTTGTTTAAATGATTTACTGCGCATTATCATCACTTTTTTTAATTCTTTGATGTTTAGGTATTTGTTTTCATAATCAATACAGTCAATTTCGTGATTAATTGATTTACATATATTAAATAAACGGGGTGACTCAAAATCAACAAAACGACAATTTTTAAATCTATCACAAATATTACAGAGCTTATTATTTATGTCAAATAAATTTATATACTTATTATTAAATATTTTCATTACAATTATATAATTATTACTAAATAAATTCAATAAATTACGCAATTGCGACGATAATATGTCAATATCATAATCATTTTCTCCTATACACAGTATAAGTTTGTCATTTAATGTCAAATTAATATTTTCGCAATTTCTTAACACATCCGTGGTTAGCGCGTCCGGTTTTATTTCCGAGGTGATGTCATAATGTTCATAAGATGTGTTGTTTCTCGATCTAATCAAAGCAGAAGATAATCCGGCGCATTGCTGGGTCCCGAAGATAAATATTCTATTATTTCGTTCTTCTGTCTTTGTGTCGACAGCGACTACGGGAATAGAGTTGGAAGGAGAGATATAATTTTCTCTTTTATGTTGTCTGATTTCTTGTTCTAAAATATTTATTTGATTTTTCAGGCTTAAAATCTCGTTTTCGGCTTCCCTTAATTGTTTCTGTAAGTCGGATATTTTTCCCCGGAGTGCAACAAAAGTGATTTTTTCGAGTTGAGATGGTGACCTGCATACAGGCGAGGAGAAGCACTGATTGTCTATTGAATGTATTGAATATCTATTCTTTTTTGCGCTATTAATCATAAGATTTTCACGTACTGGTGACTGGCATAATGATTTTAATGTATTATTTTCTTTTGTTAGTTTTGAAATTTGGCGGCGTAATGCATTATTTTCTATTATAGTACTTTCAAATTCATTTTGTGAGCTAGCAAGGTCCAAATGAAGCTGATTTATAATTTCATTTTTTTCCTTAATGTCTTGCAATAGGATGGTTTCAGAATTTTATTTTGTTTTATGCGTCGTCGAAACCCACCGCGATTTAGGCCTCATCAAAGTTGGAATAGGCACTTCGTAAGCAAACATCAGAACAATCGACACACCAGTAACTGCAAATACTTTTTCTTCGAGATCTATCAAAACTTTATATTTGGGAGTTGTTCATTTCTTCTATTGTTACAAGAAGTGGCGAATATTGTGGTTTCTTGGCTGGTCTCATTATGCATTGTTCTCGTGACATGTGACGTAATCAGGGAGGCAATGATGTGTGAGGGGTCGGGGGCCTTTGACATGTAAATGGGAGCTCACTACTCACCACGAGGCCGCGCGATAGGCCCAAGGGTGACACACGTTACGACCTAAGTACACACTCGGCGTTCTGTGAAGAGTTGCTCAATTGAATCAAACGGCTCAGAGAGTCTTGCTGATAGCAACACACTTTACATGCTGAAAGGTGTTTATGAACACGCTTGGAAAAGAAACATTGCTCGTTTAAAATAAATAGAGTTCCGCAGAACGTACAATTAGTCACCTCACTGCATCAACTAAGACGTATTTATCTGGTACACTCTAGAACTCTTTTGGTAGAACACGCTTGCTCGATAATGCCCGTATTGTATTACTACCTTTGTAAACCTTGTATCTAAGCAAATAAATAATCTGAATCTAAACTACGTAAAACCTTGATAAACAATTAGACTGTCAGATATAAAAACGGCATTCTGTCAGAACCAGTATATTTGGGAGATGATCAAAACGATGTTATTAAAGGCATGAAATTGAGATTAAATTGGCGGGAAACGATGCTAAATGTCCCATTATTCAAAATGGAGCACGTGGCACTAAGGTTCCGGCCCGCTATTTGCTCAATATCTCTAGTGCGCTAGAATGAGTTAAATCTTTTCCTCTGCTTAATTTTAGCAATAAATCAAACTTTGGAAGGTAAGTATGATAGTCTGAAATGATAGTAATCGAACCGTTATGCATTGGGCTACAAGCGGAAAAGAATAATTAGAGAGGGTAGAATTTTTAAATCATATAATATTCTAGTTAGAGGTGGAATGGTATGAGCATGTAATGAGAAGAGATGAAAAGCACGTAGCAATAAAAGTGATGAGAATGATTGTAGATGGATATAAAGGGAAAGAAAGACCGAAGAAAAGACAAATAGACTATGTGAAAGATTATATATATTATTATTATATAATAGCAAAGAATGTTGTTCATATTGAGATGATGGCTGATTGAGTAGGTTGGAAGAAGAAAACATAAGCTGTATATAACAGTATTGTTAATATAGAGTTGATTTATTCAGGAAATGTCTTTGGTGAGATAACAACTTTCTGGAACTGACACGTACAGTCAGCTTCATAATGATATGAGTTGCCAAGGTGGTCAAAAACATGTTAGGAGCAAAGTTTCAATAATATCTTTTCATTTAAAGTTATCAAAATATTGTACACTAACAACCAGTCTTATATATCTTCATACCATAAATCTCCAATTACATATATACGATTAAAATGATCTTTTATATGTACGCATCGTAACTGTTCATTGGTATCTAAGCGCTCAGAGTACTCATAAATATCTTCACTTACATAGATTATTCCATTTTCAATAGATTGAAAGTTAGACATTAAGGGCCTTCACAGATTTTTCTTTAAATTGGTATTTTTGCGATTTGTTATGTTTTAATTTAGTTAAAATTTTCAGACGGAATATTTGCCATGGGAACTTGCCCACGGTAACAAAGAATTTTTATGACAACTTCTGTCAGCGATTTTGTGAGCAATTTTGTTAGCAAGTTAATTTCCGTTCGTTCCTTTTTAGAGCGACAATCGCTTCGCCCGGGATACAGACCGACTTTAATGATGAGCAACTTTTTGTAGCAACTAGGCGTTTAAGTATGGAACTTTGATTATTTTATATTCTATAACAAAATAGCTCAGCGATTGTCGCTAGTGGACTAGTAGACGAACTCCCTAAACGATTTTGAATTGATGTGATCAGAGATTGATAACCAAAGGTAACAAAATATAACGCAACAGAAATAAAAAGATCATCAATATATTTTAATTGAAACTCTCAGCAGTGTCATAGCAGATGATTGCATTATTATGAGCAATATATCCTAAAAGACTAGGAAAAATGTATGTAGTATTTAATTTCATTGATGATTTAATATACAGAATTATAAAATAAACTAAGCCTATAGTAAAAGTTCTCGAACAATTGTAAATTTAACCTTTCATTTGTAAAAGAAGATACTCAAAAGTTATAATCGGTTAAAGGTGGTCCCTTAATCGTGACTGGCAAGTATCCATATCTTATAATTTTGGTAAAATTTACAACTTCTATAAATAACTACTCTTAGTAAAACATTAATAAAAATAATTATATTAAATATCACACCTTCCTGTTCACTGAATTAATCGGTCTCTAGATCGAACGGCATAAGTTCATATTAAGTGGGAACCACAATAATATTTGAAATGCCTAGATTATAAGATATGGATACCTGTCAGTCACGCTTGAGGGACCACCTTCAACCGATTATAAATTTTGAGTGTCTTCTTTTACAAATGAAAGGTTGAATTTACAATTGTTTGAGAACTTTTACTATAGGCTGAAGCATTCAAAAGTTTAAAATTCCAATGTGGACCCTCAACGGGAACGCAAACGGCCAACCCGCACTTGGCCAGCGTGGTTGACTAAGGTCTAATCGCCCCTAATGTAAGGTAGGCTCGAGACCCTCGGTGGATACTTATTATGAGCTGTTGATGATGATTTATTCATGACCCATGACATACTAAATTCGCTTAAATATGCAGCCTTTTATCCAAAAACATATCTAAGTTGCAATAGAAAATTGCATTTAAATCTATATATTTTCTTTTTATTGATTGATATTTTAATCAGCATTCGATTTCAGCATTTTAGGAATTAATTTATATTAATAAATATAATGATATGTAGAATTCGGTAAAATTAATACCTTAGATTTAGAGCCCCTGCATTTGTCATATGACATATGCATATGACAGCTCAGGTTAGTTTACCTTGGTTTACAGGAAGGGAGTATATGGACCGTAGTACCCCGGATTAGCGTTTACTTTTCTTTACTACCAAGATATTTTTGATAACTTTGAGTGCTTAGATACCATTGAATAGTTATTCGCGAATATATTATTGGTCATCTTAACATATTACATAATATTGGAATTGTGTTGTTAAGATAATATTGAGTACTCTGGATGGTTACAACAATAAGATACTCTAACAGCGCATATAATATTGAATTTTTGTCTGTTAGATAATTTTGATCAGTCTTGACACTCAGATATTTATGAAGCTGACTGTACCTACTGGTCAAGTCTTAACACGATAGCAACAATTACGTGCAACAACTACTAAAATATAAAAAGGCAACAGCAAAAGTCGATGATGGAAATCAAAACTAAGTTTAATAAACGAAAGCTATGGTTAATAGAAAATTGCACGATGTTCTACCCAAATGACTACTTACAGTCACAAGTAGGTATTAATATACCTACTTTTAGGAATTTTACTTTACCCCGTAATATGAATAAGTGGTGCTCCGTAAAATAAATAAGTAGTGCTATTTGCCAAGATGAATCCGCCAAGAGGACCCACCACGTAGATCATGTAATGATTTTAAGACTAATCCTACTTACCGTTAGATGGGTGTGCGCGGTTTTCCGATATTTGAACAGTTTATTCACATAAAGAAATACTGATGTTACTCATGAAATAAAAACTTAAAGTCAAATAAAGGTGGGGATTTTTGAAATAAGCAGATTGAGCAGCTCGGACGACGCCATAGCAGCCACAAGCTGTTAAAACGCCGGAGGAACGCGCACGTCCGACTAAAGCACCCGCGACATCGCTTGCGTCGCGTTGCAGCGCAGCGCGTTGCTGTCTTTGCGTGGCCTGCAGTCAACGTGCATAGACTCGCGTTCGGTGTGTCATCTCCCATAGTGTTTCATACATTACAACGTCATACGTCGTGTCGCTGCACTGCGCTGTGCTGCAGGCAGTATGGCCCACGCTTAAAGGCAAATTTACACAGTTCAAGTTAAGATATCTTTTTTTTATGTTACGAGATGGCAAACAAGCTTGCAGCCCACCTGATTTTAAGTGGTCACCGCTGCCTATAGACACTTGCAATATTAAGTTTAAATCACTTAACACCGCAAGTGCGTTCGCCATCCTGGGGACTAAGATGATATGCCCCCCATGCCCAGTAATTACACTGGCTACCTTTCCGTTCAATCCGAAATACAGCGAACTGCTTCACGGCAGAAATAAGAAAGGCGGTGGTACCTACCCAGATGATCCTACATATGGGTCTAACACCTAGTAATCACGAGAATCAGTAACAAAGCGTCACTGCGGAGAACTGACCACATGTTTATATGCAGTCAGTAAACAGGAATATTGCAGTGAACTCTAACTGTTTCTCAATTTACACTAAGTCAGTACCGAGTCATCACTGGTGTACGAGCAGGTCGCAGCGTTTGTAAGGCACTGCTTCCCACAAGTACATGGAGGGGATTCTGAGCCAGGGTGTGAAGCTGGCCAGCAAGGACATGTTGGTAGGAGCTGCCTCAGGGAGAGATCCTGGCAGGCAGCATGGCGGTGATAGGAACTGCCCCAGGGAGTAGCCCTGGCAGGCGGGGAGGTAGTGAGACCCAACACGGACGGTGGAGATCTGTTTATTGTGGTAGTATTCCCCGAATTTGGCGTAACTTTGTGTACATCTGGCTTCGTGAAAGGCTTCGCCAAATATAACGCGATCTTAGCGTACGTCAAAGCGGCCTAGCGTCGCGTCAGAGGTTTGTATATTGCTAGCGCCGACGATGCTTTGTTTGACAGTGTAATATGGTCACAGTATAACACAATTAAGCGCTATAGTGCGGCGTCAGGCTAGCACTCAGCTGACACCACACCTTGGACGGGAAGGGACGTCAACGTCTGCATGTCGTTGAGCGATGTTATCCTGAAACGTCAGAGACGTGACACCGCGATTTTCTGCTCGGTAGGAGGTCACGGTACATATACAACGCTCAGCGTAACGCTGACGTTCAGTTGACGTTCGAGTGGCATCATTTACGCGCGCTAAGTGTGTTTGGCGAAGCCTTAAGTGGAATCACGGCCTAACAATCAAACCAGCAAACGATGACAACTTCCAGGAACATCATCTGCAATAACTTATACAGGCCTCCCAGACTTGACGTGACACGACCAGCCACGGGCGAAAAGCCACTTGCCCAGTACAGTTTCGAAGAATATACAAAAGGTAATAAGCTACCATTTACTTGTATTAAGGAGTACTTGGGAGCCGATGCAGGTGGCAACTTGCGCTGTTTGCGTGTGTAATAGCTGCGCCTGCGGCTGTTCTGACAATAGGCCGACTGCCGATGACGCTAAGTGCTGCTACGAGAGATTTAGTTGTACAATTTTAAGATGGTTCAAAATTATAATTAATATTAACGATAATTTTTCACATACATGCAGACATGGCACACACAGCGGTTGTAGACCCCCACAAGGTGGATCGACGATCTGGTAAAGATTACGCGAAACTGCTGGATGTGGGCAGCGCATGACTGATCAGGTTAGAGATCCTTGGGGAAGGTTGTCCAACATTGGGAGGCGTCTCTCGGCTGAAATGATGATAGAAAACATCAACTAATGTCTCATTTGTTATCATAGTGGAGTAAAAGAAATATAAAAAAATAAATATGTTTCTTTAACTGGTTACATTTTGTCCTTATCTTCTTTTCAAAGAATATTTAGATACCACCAAAACTTTCATTATATCAATAGCTGATTATACAGTCACTGAGAATAATACAAAAAAATACAGCTTACCTGTGAATTCTAATTCAAAGTAATAAGCTCTCGGTCTTGTGTTTACACAATTGGACTTGAATACACTTACACAAACAATAGACAATAAGTCATACTATTCTGGCAAGTTTTCTGTTGTAAAACTTCAGTGTGAGCTTATAAAATAAGATCTACATTTTACATTGTTCAATAGGTATTTATTTCATTTCGTGGAAATAGAATTTCGAAAAACTATTTTTCTTAAATGAGACTATAATAATTATATTTGTTCTTCTAACCGTAGGTGCTGCTGTCGGCCAATGGATGATAAGTATTATATGGATGATAAGTAATAAGATGGAATAGAATTTTAGCCGGAATCCTTAACCACTCAGGAACTGGTTATCTTATCAGCGATAACTATCGAAACACAGTAATGCTTTTCTTGTCAATCTGGATTTAAAATTGTAGCTTAATAAAAAACTTCTTCTTTTTCTGAAAAATCAAACTCAATATTTCTTTCCTAAATTAATTATGATAGTTTGAGTACAAAGTCCAAATACCCTTATGAAATGAAAGTTTTACCTGTCCGTTTATAAGTCTACTATGGCCTTGTTCTGAGAAAGACGTGCTTAAAACTCAGATAGCAATTATTACTCGTTTATTCTGAACTATCAATATTACGGCGAATGACTTGATGTTAAGTGGAGAATATAATTAAAATGAGATGAGTGTACTTTGTGAGGTCGATAAACGGGCAAGCGATGAACCGAAAAGGAAGCCAAAAAAATTGCGTGAAACAGCTATTATATTTGTCCAAAAACGGATTTATTTCTTATATAAAAAAACATCATTTCGCTAGCAGCAGTGCTCGGTGCTATACAGTCATGTACAGGTCAATCTCCATTGATTTTGCTGGAAGCCGTCGAACTGTTTCAATAGAAGGGTCCTTTGTGACAGGCGGTAGCTCGCGTGTGGATCAATCAGCTGCCGATGGCCTACAAACACCTCCCCTACACGCCAACGTATATAAAGCTCACTTGCGGTTTGTGCCCTGAGCTTAGTGAAAAAATTATCGCACTCGCATCAGAATCTTTAGCTAATATCAGATTTTTCTTTCCATTACTGTCATTAATTTATGTGACAACTGCTTGTGGAATACTGTGTGTGCAATATAAAAAAAATGCGGTTGTTATACGCGTGATTTCTTAGCAATTATTAAAAATAACAGCGGTCGCTTAGCATCTAAACCCTGGAAGGGGATTAGATTATAACTGTGAATTGAATATTCAAGCCTGCCATTAGGGATTTTTTCAAGAACAAAAATTCAATAAAATATTGGAGGATATTGATAAATAGACCTACAGTTCTATTTTGGCACTCAATATTAAACGTAATCAATATTAATATTCATGCTAAAATGACAATACACTTAACGACATCAGTTTTCCATCAGAATATTCTTAGAGGTCTTTTATTTATTTTCCCTTTGTTACTGAAATATATTCTCAATAAAATTGACCTTAAGTCAAGGGTGGATAGCAATTGTATTTCTATTGACAGTTAAGTTATTTATAAATCTGACGTGAAATCGCAGAATTTTCTCGAAGTGTTTCTAATGGTAGAATAATGGTTAATGATAACTGATATCGCTGTGTAATATAAACTTGAGTAATAGCTTTCAAGAGATCAAAGTCGCGTTTTATATTTTTATTAATGTTAGACAAATTCAAAGAGTCCTTTATTTACATGGACTTTGCTAAGTACTTCTACACTGTTAAAATCTCAATCACAGTTTCAGGTTGTGTCTTTTTATTTAAATAACCACTTTTATATTTTAACGGAGAAGAAGCCAAGCTTACAAATTGGTAATGATTACAGGCTATTACACGAAGACATCATTACAGGCATATTTGTACAAGACTAAAGTGTAACTGGTAACTAAAACTATGCTTCTAAACGGGCAGGATCCAACGAAATTTCGCTGAATCTGATAATTTGAAAATTTGAAACTGCAAGTTTAATTAATGAATGAATGAAAAAGCTCTTTATTTAAATGGACTTTGCTAAGTACTTTTAAATCGTCAAAAGCCCTACCACCATTTCGACGAAATAATTATTTTTCTTAAATAATTATTAGTATGCTGAGACGGAGAAGAAATGGCGAAAGAAACTCCGCAGCTTACAATTTCGTAATGATTTCAAAACATCATTACATGTCCATAGATATATCAATATGAATGAATAAATTACAATTTTAAATGCGTAAATTTGGGCAGATTTTACTCCCACGCATTTGGATCATTTAAATAATCATTTAACTTGTAATAAGCTTTTTTATATAATTTAGATTTTACAGTTTTTTTAAATTTATTAATAGGCAAGTCTCTAATATTCTTCGGAAGCTTATTGTAAAAACGTATACATTGGCCCATAAAGGAATTGCTTATTCTGTGGAGACGAGTTTTATATACAACCAAATCGTGTTTCTTCCTAGTATTTACATTGTGCGTATGACATTTTTCGGAAAAATTCATAATATTTTTCTTTACATATAGTAAGTTTTCCAGTATATATTGTGATGACACAGTCAGAATATTTATCTCCTTGAACTTTTCTCTGAGGGAGTCACGCGGACCCAGTTGATAAATTGCTCTAACAGCCCGTTTTTGCAGCACAAAGATGGTATTAATATCTGCAGCACTCCCCCAGAGAAGAATTCCATATGACATTATGCTGTGAAAATAACTAAAATAAACTATTCTAGCGGTATCTACATCGGTAAGCCACCTAATAGTTTTAACTGCGTATGCCGCAGAACTTAGTTTACCCGAAAGTTTTACAATATGTGGACCCCATTGTAGTTTGGAGTCTAACATTACTCCTAAGAAAGTTGTTGTTTCCACAGGTTTCAATTCAACTCCATTTATTTGTACATTAGTTTCTACACGTCTCACATTCGGCGTAGTAAACTTAACTACTTTGGTTTTTTTTTCATTAAGCAACAAGTTATTAACATTAAACCAATAAACTACTTTTGCAAGTGCATTGTTAACTTCGTCATAATTATCTAATTTTCTATTTATTTTGAAAATCAAAGATGTGTCATCCGCAAACAATACAATATCATGATTGTCCCTTATGTAGTAAGGCAAGTCATTTATGTACACTAGAAAAAGAAATGGACCAAGAATTGAGCCCTGCGGAACACCTATTGTGACTAGAGAACCTGGAGATCTTTTACCATTTATGTCAACTTTCTGTATTCTATTGCTCAGGTATGAAGTCATAAGGTTGAGAGCCTTGTTCCTAATGCCGTAATGGTGTAATTTCCTGACCAGAGTATCATGATTAACACAGTCGAAAGCTTTAGATAAATCACAGAAAACACCAAGAGCGTCACGTGATACTTCCCAAGCAGCAAATACCTCCTTTAACAACTCAACTCCCGCATCAATGGTGGAGCGACCCCGAGTGAACCCGAATTGTTTCTGATGAAAAATATTATATTTATTGAAATGCTTTAATAGTTGATTGAGCATTAATCTCTCAAAGATCTTACTTAAAGTTGGCAGAATAGAAACAGGCCGAAAATTAGTGGGATCTGAGGTTTCGCCAGATTTAAATAACGGTATTATTTTACTGTGTTTCATCAGGTCAGGAAACACACCAGAACCAATACAACTGTTAAATACGACAACTAAATAAGGAGCTATTATAGTTATAATGGATGAGATTGTTTTGACTGATAGTCCCCAAAGATCCATAGATTTCTTCAGGTCAATAGACTTAAAGGTATTTATAATATCTTTATAATTAACAGCTGTAAATTCGAAGTTACTGTCACAGGATGGTACATTTTGTTTAAGAAGCTGTTCAGCTGAGGTGGAAGACGACTGAAGTGATTTAGTAGCCAGTATGGGAACATCTGAGAAAAACTTTTCAAATTCCATAGCTACTTCCAAATCAGCTTTAACATTTACATTATTAATCTTTAAGTTAATATTGCGGCAGCGTGTTTGACTCCTGCCAGTTTCACTGTTAATAATATTCCAAGTTTCTTTAATTTTATTAGTAGAATTGTTAATTTTATTTTTTAAGTAAACTGACTTGGCAGTGGAACAGGCTCTTTTGAAAACTTTAGAGTAGTTTTTTACATAGTTAACAAATACTGGATCAAAATTATATGATTTTTTACTATACAAATCGTACAACTTATTCCTGCTATTGTAGATACCAGGCGTTGCCCATTCACTAAAAGTTAGACGATCACAGATCGTCTTTGTTTTTGGCACAAAAGTGTTGGTAAATTCAACATTTATTAGATTAAATAAAGAACTGTATAGCTTATCTGGACAATCATCATAAGGCAACCATGGCAGCTTCACACTTAAATTCGATTTAAACTTTTCAATTCGGCTTGCATTTATAGGAATAAAGCTTATTTTCGTTCTTCGCACTTCAACTTTATTCCTAGGAAACGAAGCTAATTGACCACAATGATCAGAGTGCAACATATTAATAATTGACTTTTGGCTAGGTGTTCGGTTGGTAAAAATATTGTCGATGCAAGTTGCACTTGTTTCAGTAATTCTTGTGGGTTCATAAAAAACGTAGTCCAAATCATACGACTTAAATAAATTTAAAAAATTACAAGTTATTGAATTTGTATCTAGTATGTTAATATTAAAGTCTCCACAGATAACAATTGTTTTAGGACATTTACTGATTTTAAATAGGACATCCTCCATAATTTTTAAAAATTGTTCAAAAGGGGCACATGGAGGTTTGTATACACTAATAACAATGAATTGTTCAAACTCTATACAAGCTATTTCAGTAACTCGCTCAACAGACATACTTACTAGGTCATTTCTTTCCTTACATATAATATTCCTTTTAGTAATTATTAATGAACCACCATGTAATATGTTTTTTCTGCTGAACGAGCTGACAACATGGTGATTACTAAAATTGAACATGAGCTGATGGCTTTTTAGCCAGTGTTCTGTAACACACAGTATATCAATATTATTACAATTCATGAATAGCTCCAATTCTAAATCTTTGCCTGACATCCCTTGAATATTTTGGTGGACTAGGTTAACAAAATTATTTTTACAATTTTTATTCATTGCAAATGAGGAGGATAATATATCTAAAACCTTATAATTAGAATCTAATTTTTCATTATAGTTACTAGTGCCAGAGTTAGTCTCTTTTGTCTCGAAATTTAATTTAAAGAATTTGAGGCAAATTCCAAATTGTCATTGCCCAGCGTCCAATTTGACTGCCCAATAGAGGCAGAAGTTATAGCCAATGAATTGGCTTGTTTAAAAATAAAATAACATAGCGATTTTGCTATTTGTTTTTTGTAAATACTACAAAGAAAATATTTATCTTTAGTCAAAAAAATTTTTTTAATGAATCCATTAAAATCAATAATGTCAAATTTTTTATTATAATTTGTCATTAAATGCAATTTCCTATTACACTTAAATCTATAGTCATTTTCTGCATGACTCAATGACTCACTGTAAGGAAAAGTAAATAAAATTATTTTCTCTACATTTAATTTAGACAGGCATTTAAAATATTTTTCCATGACATAGGAATTAGCATTGCCTCGTCTACCAATGAAAATAATTATGGTACTATTAGGGCTGTAAGTACCACAGATCACCTTCTGCAATATTTGGGTATAATTAGCACCTGGAATACAATAATTAGTTACAGGCCGTGCCATATAGTGACACATTGTTTGACCCATATTTTTGCCTAACTCATCACTAAACATAATAACATTGTTTTGTTCTTTATTTATGTTCACTTGAGTCCCACCTTCATCAAGATTATTGTGGGAACAAGTTTGGTTATCTACGAGTGAAATAATTTCTTGTTGTTGATCACATAATATACTTGAAATGCACCCTTCATTTTTTTGTATATCTGTAACGAGACATGAACATTTTCGTTTTTTATTTAAAGATTCAAAACGCTCTGCATTGTAATTACACATATCTACCATGTCATTTGAAGCAAGTATTTGATAATTTAATTGTTTTTGGGAAATAGTCTGTATGTTTTTTAACATACTTTTTAAAGACTCTTCCAAACTGTCAATTTTAGTCTCTAATTGTTTACTATATATTGTGTAATCAGTAGTTGTTGCAACTGCATTACTCTTAATAATATTTAATTTTTCTATCAATTTCAAATTTTGCAATTTTTGTTTCTTAAAAGAATTATATTGTTTTATGGTTCTTTTTGTCTTATTTATAAACTTATTAACACGTAAGAATTGGCTCATGTTTACCAGCTAGATTTTGGGCCATGACTGTTGTTGTAGATATGATATACATGAAACGCTCATACACACAGTCATATAAAATACCATCCTTTTCTAATGATGTTTTTGGATAATTATGATGAATTAGGGCCTATTCGCACGGCGTTTTTCAAACGATGCGCCTTATATACGTGCACTGCAGTGGTCGTCTCAATTGCGTTTTTATTCTCGTTTAAAAAACTTCGAGTGAGCTCGGGTTGACAGGAAGCGGCCAGGGAGTTGCTTGACGACGTCAAGACGTTGGGTTACTGCCTTATGGCACTGAAATGGCAAGAGTAATCTGGTCGGCACCTCCAATGCAAAATAGGGAATTAGTCGTCGAGTTGCGGAAACTGCCAATACAAATAAGAAGAAGAACACCGTGCAAGTAGGCTCTTAACCTAACATCCGAAAGCCTCCTCGTGGCGGACCCTGGTAACGTGGTGCGGAAACTTTCTCCGGCGGATGTGTGGCTATGATGTCAAGTGTGTCCACTTGGCATTCGAAGTCACACGCCATCGTCGAGTTGTTTTTGTTTTCTTACCACGGCTAGTTCCGGACGGCCCTTTTCAGGGCCACGACACCGCGCCCGAAGTCCCCCGGGTGCGGTCCGATGGCTGCTCCCGGTGTCCTCGTCAGGAGAACGCGCCAGTTCGAGCAGCCGTCGGTGAGGAGGCAGCCTATAAGGCCGGCGTCGGCCAGCGGCCCACAGAGGCTGGCGTCAGTCGCTAGCCCCTGTGGGCTGGTGGCCTCCAATTGGTGCACAAGGAGGGCCTAGACAGGCAGCGTTGGGATGGTTTTGGTGTAGTTGCGCTCACGTGCGTAGATCCCGAGCCGTCCCGCAATAGCGCACTGAAGGTCAGGCCGGGGAGGATGTTTAGTGGGTATGGATGGAACGCCTTTACCTCGAGTCCCACATATCCCCTGCGGTTGGCACCACCCCGCAGGGATGGTGGGTAACTGCATTTGACCTCCCCGACACAAAAAAAACAGGGCCTTAACCTTAAAAATGCTTCTGTGGTTTAACGGTTCACAGTCATGCCGGCGTCAAATCAAATCTAATGTTCCTTTAGCATGTTTTGAAATTACTAAATGAACTGATTGACGGTATTTGTACAAATAACTCATCGGCTGTTGAAGATGCAACGTCTTCGTAACGTCAGCTTGTGACGCAATATAGTTGGAAGAGCAGTCACCTGCATTGCGAAAGTCCCGTGTCAGCACTTATCATGAAAGTTTTTTTCTTGTTTTTCGTTGTCTATTTCATCATCATCATCATCATAAGAGCCTTTATAATTCTACCCACTGCTGGGACACAAAGCCTCTCCTTGTTATCGAAGGAGCAGGATTGCAGGTTAAATAAAAGCTACATTATTACACTTACGAAATTATATTTAAATGTTTTTAAAAATTATATAAAATTTAAATTTATTCTTTTAATACTGCTGAAATACTATTGGTCGATGTTTATGAACGCTTATATCTTGTTGGGTTGTTTTATTTATTTACATTCTTTCAAGAGTCTACTCTCTAATAACGGTTAAGCTTTATTAGACCAAGCGTTTAATTTGGTATAGAAAAAATGTTGCTTCCTTATTATATAAATCTTGAGATTAATCTGAAGTAATAAATACTTCTGTAGATCGTTTGTTGTGTTCCGTAAGAGCTCCGTCAATTCGTACGCGCGTGCACGTTGTTTATTAGGGCTAGCGCAGACGAAAGCTTCTAAAATAGAATATTTTTCATTTATTACTTATTAAAATTAAATAAACTTTTTACAATTAATGATAATTTGAACCATGGCAAAAGTGCGTAACATTAGATGCTGCTATTACTAATGAATTAATAAAAAGTTTCTCTCTCTGTTTTTCTCCCCCTTCCTTTTAAGGACCACGCATGCTGGTCTACGTTATCACCGACAAACTGTGACTATCATTCCAACGCGAACTAAGAAATTTTGCAACGTTTCTTGTCCCACAATCAAGAAATGGAATTCACTGCCAGCACACGTGTTCCCTCCTTCCTACAATACTGGGTCATTTTAGAGAGGCGTGAAGAAGCGCCTTGCAGGTTGGCAAGGCGAGGGTGGCTAGCGTATTTGGACTCCATTTCTGCTTACCATCTGGTGGAATGGAGTCATTTTGATTGATATTTTCATAAAAAAAAAATAGTTTACTTAATAATTAATAGATGGTTCCACGACATCGAAGGGCAGTATAGAACATAGGTATATATTGTCCCTTTTTTCAATCCCCAAAAAGGGTTTAGCAGGGCTTTAGGTAATACTTAGTTACACACAAAGCTATATTTGGCAGTTCAGGCCCAAAACCATACTGACAGATTACCAGCCTGTCGCCTAAAGATAGTATAGATTTTATGAAACAAACCGCTAATTACTAATACAAACAATAGACACTCGTCGTCAGGAAATATGCTGTTGACGTAAAATCGCACACTGACTATTATCGGGAACAATCTGTACATGACGATTTTATTGAACGTGTTCGTTAGGCCTACAGTCTCCGCATCTCTTGCTAAAAGTGTACGTAGCATCATTGTAAACAATGACAGATTAATTGGATGCGAGCACTCAGCCAATGCGATGGCTGCTGTAAAGTCAAATAGCTTGCTTACTAATAAAATTTATTACATCTGTTACTTTATTCAATATCTCGTGAATTGTCTGCGGGTGCGTCTAGAACTATTTTAGTGAGAAATTCTTCAATATGCCTACGAACGAAGCAGTATGCGGGCGGTGTTGATATTTTAAATACATTATGACGAAGAGATACCGCGGGTTCCGGTAATGCTATGTCAGCATACAATATTTATTAGTTTGTCCATTTCATAATTTATGACTTCTTCTTCGTCTTCTTCGAGTGGTTAACCTGGTACGGGTTAGCCTGGTGTCTGAGTTTTTGGCCTCTGACCTGACTTATTTTTACAACTGCTATCTTTCGACAGCCACCGGGACCACCAGCTTAACGTGCTTTCCAAATTACGGAAGAAAATCGAGTTGGAAATAAATACGGTCACCCATCCGAGTACCGACCGCGCACTTGGTAACTTAGCTTTGGTGATCGTTATGCAGAAATCACGACCGTGGTGCCATTGACCTCCACATTACTAATTTATTTAGTTTATGACAAAATCACATGAACAATAATTAAAATCTTTACTGACTCCGTGGTCTTGTATTTCAGTCACCGGAATTAGACCCAGAGCTTTGGATTTTGAAGAAAGTATAAATAAGTGCCAGTTTTAGTGGGTGGTAGTTTGTTTTAAGAACGCCTGGCTCGCTATCGCCATCTAATCGAAATCAGTCACCTTAACAAAATATTAAAAACATACCTACTTTGTTTTGACAGTCTGTGATGAGATAGTCAGTTTGGTGATTGAGGGTTTGAGGACTTTCAGTTGAAGCTCTGTTCCACCTTTGGCTTCATCATCACTTACTATCAAATGAGATGAAACCTAAAAGCTTCCCTATCTGAGAATAAATTCATCATCATCATCATATCAGCCAAGAGACGTCCGTCCACTGTTGGACATAAAAATAGGAAGAAGGAATAGAAGAATAAATTAATATTTATATTTAGGTTACAATTCAATATAGCTAATTCATTTTAATGACCACGAAAACAGCCCTAAGACCCGAAACAGAATTGTATCTATGCGTCTATGATCACTAGATACGAAAGGCGCGAGCATTTCTGTTCAGTCATAAACTCTACGCGATCGTGTTAGCTGACTTACAAATTAAATATTACACGCAGAAACCTTTAATTAAGCAAAATTTATCGTTTACCGTAACATTGAATTTTATAACGACCATGAAGCCCATAACATCCTCGAGCTTAAAATTATTACCTTCACAGTATCCAGTTAGGGACTATTCACACAGCGCTTTTTAAGTGAGCAGACGACGCGAGTTTTTGATACACGCGTACTATGCGTGTCGTCTGCACGTTTGTTAATAAGACGCTCGTTGTGTATGATCATTATTTGGATTATGAGACCTAAGTTTTAGGCATTCGGCTGTTCAGGTAAATTACGTTTTAGATGTTGTCCATCTTAGAGTATTTGAGTTTTACGCATTTTGCTAATAAGGCAAATTGGTTTTTAAAAATTGATTTTAGGCATTTTCCTACTTAGGCATTTTGCGTTTTAGACGTCGCGCTCATAACCACATAATTTTTAAGAGAAGTTGGATATAAAACTACAATTTGTATTGCATTGTCATTATCGGTGAGAAGGTTGCCAGAACTGTTCGGGGCAGAAGAACGGATTTGGATTAAAAGCGCGATTATGATACGTTAGTGTTCTATCAGAATACACTGATTGCTTATAGTATGCTTACACAAAAATACCAATAACTTCACAAAAAAATCGTTACCTCGGCAGAAAACCAACACTTGCACTTTCACGCCATCGTCCGTGCTTCTTATACAAACAACAATTGTTTTTATATGCAACAATGGAAACACATTAATTCTGTGCGACATTCACGTCACGGCACACCTGAGCCGATGTTCGAGCCTTTAGAGGCAACCTCAAGTCTGCCGCTTCCTTTCAATCCCAACCCTTTATTTTGATGACGATGGATAATCCATGGTTCGATCTTAGGATCGGAATCTCACTATTGTCAAGAATCTCTAGGCTTAGGCCTAGAGACTCTTGACAATAGTGAGACTCCCTCACAGGATATAGGTACCTTTCGACTAGACACCATCCACGGGGAGTTCGCCCTACATTATAAAGGTCCCACCCTTGTCTTATGAATTCTTCTGCGACTTTCGGCCAACGGTAATAGTCATTAAAATCTAATCGAAGTATCGCTACAAACTAGCGTTCACGATACAACCGCAAACGCAAATTTCTTCAATTTATCGATACAAATGCGAGACGCTACTTGTTTAAGAAACGTCATGTGAACAGGCCCTTAGAATCACTTCCAGCGGACAGGTAGACCCACTTTCGTGTTTATTATGACAGTGTGGATGTTATTCATATATTTATTGAGGACCTACTTTGGTGAAAGTTTTAGTTTTAGCGCCAACCGTGTTCGCTTCCTGGTATAACTGACGTCCGATTGGGAAATAGGTGATTAGTATTTTTAGCGTTATAATTACACGGATTTACGAGTTTATTTTGGAATAGAATTGAATAGTGTGAGTTGTATTTGTTATTCCCAAACATAATTATGTTAACGAATTGGTGACGCATAATTTATAGAGGTATAATCTGTATTATTGAAAACCTAATAAAATTGGTTGGCTATGGGAGAAGAAAACAGAATAATGCGGTAGGAACAAGAGTCTCGAGGGGGGTTACAATGACATAGTAACAAGTTTTGAAAAGGGATGGTCTGATGGTATGTCAGAAGTCAGCGGAGACATGAGGCCAAATCGAAATCATTTCAAAGAAGGGCATTTTCAAAAGTACTCGAAATCTCCGAACATGTTTAAAGACTGTGATGAGATAAGATGGAGCGAAAGGACTGCTTAAGGATCGTAGATAGTGTAATTTTAATAATCTATACAGAAACCCTATATTAATTACGGGAGTAATACAATAGCCCTTTTTAAAATAGCTTTAGTAGATAGACGCTATCTCAATTAAAACGCAGCCTGTTTGTTGCTGAGAAGGCTTTATCATTAGCACATCAGAGCGTTACTGCGGCCATTAACGTCGGGCTCAACAAAGTTTAGCGAGCCTCGGGAGAGAACAAGGCTGACGACGTAATCTCTGCAGCTTATATCCAGACGAAGACGTTTAAAACAATCCGTATTCAGGAAAAGCATCAAGAATTATATCGACCGCACCGTTAATTTAGTCCCGCAAACGATTCCTTATGAAACTCCTGTTCCAACTTCTAAATACACTTTTGATTTATTTATCCAACTTCCCTTGGCTTATGATTCCGTATTTAGAAAGTCGTAAACAGAATTTACATTACATTACTGTTTATCCTTACGGTGCATTCCACACGTGGGGCGAGCAGTGTTTGTGTTACAGGGCTTTTTCTTGTGATCACATGCGCTGGGGTCAGCGAACTCTAGTTCGCAAGAATGTTTGGTAATGGCTGGCTAGCGTCCGAAGTGCCGAGTAATGCCCTTTATAGTTTACAAACATAACAGCGCTGATGGCTGAATTGTTATGGCAATAGTAGTAGCCGGCGAATGCCCTAAGCATCCAGGTATGGTTTGCTACAAAAGAATTTTCAAATCTTACTAGTACTAGAAATGTCAAAGTGCAGATGTTTGAATATTTGAGTGTGTCTCCGGGTCTCCGGAAATTACTCGACAAAAAGGCTCAACGGATTAGGATAAAATTTTGTGCACATATACAGGGTGTAAAAGACATGAACAGTCAAACGAGAACCATGTATTCTGCTCACTATCATAACATTTTCTTTCCTTCAGACTATACCTGGGAAATTGATAGTTACGATTTTATTAAAGGTCAAAGTCATATTTTTTTTATGAAAACGTATTCTATGCTTTATTTCTTAATTATTTTCTTTATTTAAAATTTTATTTAAAATTTAAAATTATCGCGGTTTTGCGAGTTGCGTGCGAGTTGAGCCCTTTACATTGCGCGGTACAAATTGCATTTTTTTTAACACCAAAAAATAAACATCATTTCCCAGCAATATTTTTTCTGAAATATGTCTTGTTTTGATGTATAGAATACATGGTTTTCGTTTGACTGTTCATGTCTTTTACACCCAGTAGATATTTTAACTACATAATGTGATAAAAAATCCATGTGAACAAAGTCACGTACAAAAACAGTTTGTACCTAAGTAGTCACATCCTCAACTGTAACAGTGTAGTTAAAAAAGAAACTAATTGAAAATAAATATTCCCTACGAATCACGGTATTACTCGATGGGACAACTTTTTATAAGTAATGCCAATAGATCACACACGCCTGCCCCTATGTCAACGGCACGGCACCGTCGTCATCCTGTCGTGCCGTCGACATGTGGTCAGGCACTAAGAGTGTTCGTTGGGAACAAAGACTATATAACCATTCTCATTCTATTATGCTGTAAGTAAAGTTAAATTTTCCTAAACTCAACCCTACTCCTTGGAACTCAGGAAACTTATTCACCAACCCACAATAAAACACTACGAAGGGATATTGTTATTTGATGACTGTCTTCTGTAGCTTCAGGACGAGAGGTCCAATTTGGAGTCACTGTCCTCTCACTTGCTTCCGCTCATAAATTATATTAAATTATAATCACATGATCGATCTGGTAAAGGTCGATGGAAGCCGCTGGATGCGGGCCGCGCAGGGCCGACTGGTTTGGAGATCCTTAGGGGAGGCCTATGTCCAACAGGAGGCGTCTCTTGGCTGAAATGATGATGATCAAGATTACAAAATGTGAATGTTATTCCTAGGTAGGTATTATTAGAAATGTACCTACTTCGCATTTAAAGCAAAGGTTTTATGCGAACTAAGTGCTCACGGAATTGCAGTTCTCCTACTTGTAATTCAGGTTTTCTTAACGTAGCCGATTCCAGATTTATTCTACCTACTGCGAGTTTTACGGTAGGTGTTTTGTATTTTTAACTCCTAGATTCATATAGGCGTCACGAGATTGGCGTGGCAATCTTTGTCCCGGTGTGTCTACGGCATCGTAGCTGCAGAAACGGATGGACTGACTTGGATTTTAAGTATCTTTTATTTTTTTAAATTTATTTTGATCGGTAGTGTTCTTAGCTGTGATTCAAGAATATCTGTTAAGCCATTTTAAAGTCGTAACCTCTTTTATAGTTCATAAGGGGATCTGAGTGAATTCTACAGGTCTGATCTAATGTAATCTAATGTGGTGTGGTTTAATGTAATGGTGCCCTCGGTAATTAAGAGGTTAACAATTAGGTACGCTGTAACTTTAATGATATTGTTGATACTGATACTGCAACAACTCTTGAAATATATAAGTACTTACACTTATTTTCTAACGAAATTGTTGACTTTTCAAGTACGTATAAGAAAAGAATAAACTAAATAATTTTTTGATATAAATTCATTTAATAATCTAGATATCAGAGAATTACTTTAAGAGAGAGAATTATATATGACATGTGTTTCATTTGCGCTGCTTATTTAAACACACTTACTAATACGCTTATTTACTCGCACATACTTGTATTGTCAGTCGCACTATTCATTATTCGTACACTAGCTTATTTACCAACATGCGTTAATCACAAACGTTCGCTTTGTGATACAGAACCCACATTGCTTGGTCGATTTTCTTGGCTGCTTTACTTTGCAACGCGAATTATACGATACCTACCTTTAAATTCTTCGAAACAGTTTTATTAAGTTCTGCGAAGTTTAACAAAAAAGAAATAACACAGTTACAGACAAGAACTTCCCGTTCTTGGCGGCTAAAAAGTTGTTTTTTTGGCTCGAGGAGTTCTACGTTCTAATAAAATTCAGATTTGATTTTAAAATGTAAGCCATGCACCGACAGTCTACTGGCATAGAATTTATCGTTAAACTTTTTGGTAAAGGATTAAATGTAGGCGTTTGGTTATTCTTGCTAGAAGGATAACGATAGAAATAGATGAATTAAAAACGCTTAATAGTTTAATTTATAATAAAAGTAGAGCGGATGAGACTCTAATATGCGAGCTCTTGTGATTGTAGAATTCAGCACATTAAAAAGTAAACAGTTCACAAGATCAAAGTTTAAAAAATCTCAACATAGAAGTGTAAAGTGCCAGCGAGGTGCCAGAAAAAAAATCTTATTTTTTGTTTCCGAGATATTTGCTGACATCCTGAAGTTTTGAGATTTTGAATTAGTTGTTCTTGAATGGTATGATTATTATGACTGTTGATCTTAAGTTATAAAACCCTAACTTATCACCATGTGGCGGGTAGTATACTTACTTGTTTCTCACCTTTGTTGTATAAAAAAGTTTAAATTTTATTAAAATATCATAGTTTCGATAGGTCAAAACACGGTAACACAAACCACGTCACGGAATACTAAAAATCACTCCGTGTAATGCCCTAATTCCGTAAAAAAATCATAACTTCTATCGTTTATGTCACTCTCGTATGAGTGAAGATTATCACTGTGTATTCCCCTAGGTGACATTAGCGGCAAGCACCCTGCCTACGTGACCAGTGTCCCGGGCATTAATCTGTTCGTGATCACAGTATAATCTACGGCTTCCCAGATTATCATCGGAAGCCATATAATACTCCGTTTTTACAGTGCAAAGGGTTAATACAAAGTTTTACGAGCTGACACTTTAGGGGAACCCCCGTGTTGCGGTCATGTGTTGCTGTGTGAATGGGGTTTGGTTACACGAGGATGTGCGAGCATGTATACTTTAACTTTGCTGCGGTAGCCGCCAAATTGTTTAAATATTTTGTAGTGCGCCTCTTAGGGTCGAGACGAATCTATGTCCTTTTGCACATAGATTGAAAATATTGACTACACCATTAGCTAGGTATTATTAAGGTACGAGTTAGTAGCCGACTAAATGTAGCAGCAGCAGGCGAAGTGTCGGTGTGACACTACTGGTTTCTCTATGTTTTTACATGCAGACGACGTGTCGCTAGGTTCTGAAGGTATTTCATATAAATAAATAGAAACCAGTAGTGTCGCGGCGACACCTCACCTGATGATGCTGATGTACGGACCTGAAGTTATGTAGGTATATATTTTTGCCATCAATGCCATCAGTCGTTAAAGGTGATAGGCTGACAGGCGATTGAGGATTAGGTAGCGTAGCTATCACCTTTAACGACTGATCACGTTTCGTATTAGTTGATCGTAAGTCGCTCGTCAATGCAAAATAATACATGCATCCAAACTAATCGTACTTTAAGAATATCGATAAACCGTCTATAAGCATAGATCAACATTTATTCGCCCTTTTTGTCGTTAGCAAAAATCTGTGGCCATTATTGCTATCGCTCCACCAATGAGCCCGAATCTTCAAACACAATCAAACCTGTTATTGGCACCGCTGCCAAAAGGCAATAACCATGTCATGTAATATTGCGTGTATGAACTTGCATTTCATGTCAAATGTTTGTGCTGCTCCATTTTTTAATCGTTCTTTGTTACGTCTATTAGCTTTGCCGTTTAAAAACGTAAATACGAAAGACCAAATTCAATATTCTATTTTTAGCTCCACAGCAAGACCAACGCGAATCCTTTTTAAGTTTCCTGAATGTTTCAGCGATGTTCCAAAGACACAGGTATGCGGATATTAGAGTAATCTTGTTTTATAGTGCCAGTGTTGACATTACGGTGAAATTAAAAATAAAATATTGCTTGTAGAAGCAAACTTCCTGCGAGGAGACTTCAAAGGTGACAAGATACATACCAGACCGTTTCTTAGTTAGAGACTATAAAATAAAATGGATGATTTAAGCTACATAGCTTCGATGCAAGCGTATCCTAATATAACGGGACTTGTAAATATAGCCAGCAACTGCGATTACTAAACAAAAGACGATAGACCACACGGAGTACGGCAGACAAGCAAATACAAAATAAAAAGGCATGCAAACAGTTTTATTTATTAATTGGCCAAAATATTCCCAATTCGGAACACATTGACAAGGTTACACTGCAAAAAATCGGGAGTAGTCTCCCCTTGACTTTCTCGTATACTGGAAACGAATCAAAAGTTGATAGAAACCTTATATTTTGATGCTATACATGCATGTTAAATTTGGTTGCATTATGTTAAAGCATACTCGAGTTATCGTGCTAACACACAGACACACACACAGAAATAATTCCGAAAAAAAACATTTTTGGACTCGGGGAGGCCAAAAAGTGTAAATCCGTGAAAATCTCGAGGTCGAATTTTTTACGATTACAAGATTAGACTTCCTCTATGCTACGTATACGAGAAAGTAAAGAGGTAACACATCTCGTATCGGGGTCAAAAATATTGCTTGTAGAATTGAATGAAATGAAATTTTCATTCAATATTTTATTCGCTAACTCATCCCCACGTATGTCGAAATTTCAAAAATGCTACCATAAATACTTAATTGTTTCTCATCATGTGCCTAAATTCAAAGGCGAAAAAATACCCCTAAATAAAGTGCCATGACTTTCAAGATATTTTCCAATTTTAAAAAATTGTAGTAGATTGGACCAATTAATTACGTAGTCCTATTCAAACTTTGCCCCCTTTTTCACCCTCGTAGGGGTTATATTTCGGAAAATCAAATCAAATATCAAATAAGTTTATTTGCAGTTATAAAGTTCTTAATTTCAAACAACGTGCATGTGTTCAGCCTGCATGCAGACGTGCAAAACTTTAGAAATTATATGTAATTGTCAAATAATTATAAATTAATTAATTAATATAAATTAATAGATAGTGCGAAGATATCTACATTCCAAACTAAGTTCGCGAATCAGTAACTTATGGCATACACCAATTTAACAACAAAATAACAGATAACAGAATTAATTAATTGTCAGAGATATCATAAAAATTACATTTACAAATCTCAAGCAATTACCTACTAATTATAATCAAATTATAAAAGATCATTGTTGCCAATTTAAATTTACGCTATACTTAACATAACGCTATAAATCACTTGTCCAGTTTTATTTTTAAATATGTTCCCTTTCAGTTTCTTTAAAAGTTTATATCCTCTTGGAGCAAGTTGTAAAGCACTATGCTCATGTTGTATGCATTACATCTATATATAGGTATAGCCTTGCAACAGGGAGGCTGATACACTAAATTTGCATACTGCTGTTTTATATGCCTTGTTGTGACCTCACCGCATGACCTATAATAATTTGGACAAGATTTAATGAAATTGCTAGCTTCCCTTATGTAGATACAGGCAAGCGGAAGTAAACCAAACTTTTTGAAAATCGGTTGCACCCAGGGTTGACAGGTCTTCTCCAAAAAAATGCCGAACCGTGAGCAAAAATAGCTCATTACTTGTCTTACTTGTCGTATTGCTGATTCTTTCACTCGCGCACAAAAAACCGACGAAATAGGGAGCGCTGGGCAGCATGACGAGCTAGTAAGGTTTCCATACTACGTCTCTGCCTCCTTTCTCGTCTCTTCTCTCGTCTTCTTCGCTCGTGGAGTGTGCAACATCGATGCCGACAACGTAAAATTTGACAGTCGATTCGTTTATTAGTGCGAAAAATTAATCAGAAAAAAATACCGAACCTCCCATACTTCGGTATTTTTGTCATACCGAACAACGAACATGGTGCTAAAATACCGAACGGTTCGGTAAACTACCGAACGGTTCGGTAAAATACCGAACACCTGGCAACCCTGGTTGCAACTGTCTAAATACCAAGCATTGGTAAGGGCGCAAATACATCTTTTTTGTATCCTTTCTTATCGGATGCCTACGTCACACAAAGAACACACCCTCCAAGTTTCAGGTCTCTACAATCAGCGGTTTTGGCTGTGCATTTATCCGTTAGTCAGTCATTCAGGATAAAGCATTTATGTATAGATGAATGTACGATATGAAGATTAATTACTGGTTTTCCTTATCCTGATACCACAGCCAACAGTTGGTGCGAACATAACGATGTTAGTGGAAAGCGTAATATTTGTAATAAGAACCCATTTATCTTCACCTGTGGCTGATTACACAATAATGAGTTGTGATACATTAATAATTACCAAATTACCAAATCTATTATCATTTATATCTACTATAGAAATATCTCTAGGAGTGTTTGTATTAGATATTGCTCGAATATCTGGTTCAGAGCCATAATTTTTGAAGTAAAATATTTTATTGTTCCTGCTACTATCACAAATCCAAACTTTAATCTACTAACATCATATCTACCGCGTGCCAGATACCAAATTCACCAAGCTAAGGACATAAAATCTGAAGTATTAAAATCTCCAACGAAAGGATATTGAATCTCCTTCGTCAATTTCACACATCACGTAAAGTCGTGTCGTTTGAGCTCTCAGTTGGGCGGTGGAAAGCCAAGATTTAGTGCCACTGCCGTGTTTACGTTTGTTCGTTAGTTCATATGCCACCGCACCGGAAAAGCTATTTATGGTTAGGGCTGTCACTTTCATAATTAAAATGACTGTGCATACATACATACGATCAAGCTCATTGTCCCAAGAGGGGTTGAACAGAGACTTATGTAACATTTAGTTATATATAAGGTCACATATGGCAGTATGAGCCATGTAGTGCCTCTAAATAGTGACAGGTTACCAGCCTGTCACCTACACAAACCGAGGCATCAAACCCCAAAGGAACGAAACTGATTTTACACTCTAAATCATCTCAGTAGTCCGGTTAAAATTATTGTAGATAGACATAATATTATTTATGCTTCCCTGAGCTTCTAGCTCTTTGTTTATATCTCATCGAAGTGATGATAAGGCTGAAGATGGAAAAGATTTTCACCTTGAACCCTCAACCAATAAGGAACTGGCTATCTCATCATTAACTGTGCGAATACATTATGTTGTTAACACTATTGTCATGGCTGCAGAATTTGACATTGTAATAGCTAGCCAGGCGGACTGTCCAATAAAGGGAATACCTCTCACTTGCTCTTTTGTTATTATTTTAGTTAAACTCTGTACTTTTATACTTAAACTATCTGTTCGCATTAGTGATTTAAAGACTTGCTTACTTAGACTGACTTTTCATTAAATTAATCAGACCGATCGTAAAAGGAAGCATGCTGCGTTTTTGTGGTTCTTTCTGTTATCGCTGAGCTATTTTATAAATTTAATTAAAATACGACATCCTTGTTTTTATCCATTTTAAATTAGATAACAATAATAAGCTATTATGCCTTATTAAATTTATTAGTTATATTATAAAAAATCCAAAGGCTACTGATTCACGGCCGGCTCGAAGTACCATTTCTAAAAATAGTTATTTTTAGCCGCATCTATGGTGTAATGAATTGCCGAATGGTCTCAGACCCTGGGCTCTGATTCGTTTGTTCCTACCATTAAACAAAGTTTGGCAAAGGATTGCTTTAATTCCGACTAACTAACTAAGACTTAGCTGACACCACGGTCCATGTTACCATGCCATAATTTTCTAATGGTTATCTATATCCAGGCATTTAGAAATATTTGGGATTTTTTCTGAAGTGTTCTACCCGGTCCTAAAAAGCAAAATTAAATTTATAATTAATTTTTCTCAGTAAATGTATAAATATGATGTTTTCGTAAGTAATGGTCACAGCCCTACCACACCGTGTTTATTTGAGGAGCGGCGCTCTGTAAACTATCTGGACTCGATAAGTACTTCAGGTGCGAATCCAGATTGGGATTGTTTGCACGAACATCTATTTTTGTCAGTAGTAACTCGTTTATGTAGATACCTATTTTGGCCTCATTTGATTTCTACTTGTTTATTCATATCACCCAGAGACGCAGTAGCGTACGTGATGTTTTTCCGATTTTTAAACTTAATGCGAAAGTTTCAGCATTCATCTTACCTGATGGTGAGTGATGATAAGCTTGTTAGTGGAAGCGACCTTAACCCATATCTCTTAACCACTGAGCGTCTGGTTATCAATGAGCATGGCGAAAGATTTTAATAAGATGGTGGTAAGTGAAAATGACAAACACATTACATAGAGCAAATAAATAAACCGTAGAAGCCTGTCTTGAAATAGCAATAAATATGTGTAACAATATCGCTTAAAAATATAATTATATAAATACATTACTTAAGGAGAAAATAAAAGCAGTTTTGATTTTGATTGATTTGATCAAAGTAGAAATGGTATAAAAATGACAACACTCTGTAATAATCAATGGCATTGGAATGTAAGAAAATAAAGGGTATTACTAGCCTAGAGAAAGAGAATTAGGGAACTCCAATACAAGGTTAAAAAACAGTCAGATACACAGCTCGTCAGTCTGTAAGGTTTTCCCAATAGAGTGAACTCTATGTCTATCGAATAAAGTTGAAAATTTAAAAGATAAGAAAGACGGGATCGACCTGCATCCATCTGCATGTCCTAGTACTAGGCTCAATTAGAGCTACATAGCTACACTCCATCATTGAGCTCCTCAAAAACCTCGAGTAAAGAAAAATTACTCATGAATTATTCCAGAGCCTCCTTAAAACCGTGTCACAAAACACTGAACGACTCGCTAATGACATTTTTTATACGCGCTGATATTTTTTCCATATTTCATCAAGGACGAGCTTTTGTTGCGTTATGAAGGAAAAGATAAGCAGGAATATGAATTGTAGGGAAAATAAGGGTTTTGTAGTCAGCTCGCAGTCATTATAATGTACGGAAAGTGTCTTTACAATGAAGATTTTGTGCTTAAAAATGTGACGGTATAATTATTAGCAAGCGTAGTGAGAGAGTGTCGAGCTTTAAACGTTGTTGGTAATATTAGGAATTCACAAGTCAACATAATTGAACCTGCACAAAGTGCCGTGATAAACTGGTATAATGGGAACAGATGAGACGTGGGATTTAGGTTCAGCTAACAATGCATTACAAAAGCATAAATTTTGAAATCCGTGGTATTTTAAAAAGTTTTTTTTTGTTTTCTACAAGAGCATCTTGTACCAAGATCATCATTTCGTTTTGTAATGATGAGAAGGTTTCATTGTCTCCCGACGTCTCTTTCTAACTTAGGCACCTTCCTCACACATATTTAGGGGAGAGCTTTTACTTGGCAGTACATCGCAGAAGGCAGCGCCTCGTGGATCTTTAGCCATCCACTACACCCTGCACAACGAGCACCCACAGCATCGCCTTCCTTACGTATAACGTGACCACGCACTTATTAGTAGTAACTTAACTCATCACGATTGTAGACGTAATGACAAACGGACGACAGCCAACGACCTCAGATCTTTATTTACATTATCTGAGGTAGGAATAGATGGAATTGTATCATTTATGTTGTCTATCAGTTTTGTAGCTTTAAACTATCAGTTTTATCTAACCCACTGACATCGTAAAAATATTCTCATGGCCCCAGTAAAAAGTTTACCAATAACTAGAGGCGGGCCGGCATTTCTGTTCCGGCGGCACGGCAGCGTTCGGACATTCCTTAGCATGCCAGTCACGTGGCCACCGGAAGACGGTCGAAATTGCCGGTCGAACGGCCCCGCGCCCTGCAATAATTTTCTATCGAAATAACGCGGAACGCGGACATTTTATTTCGGTAGAAAATTGATAGTATCTTGTGAGATGCCAATAGTGATTTTACTTACGTTTTATGATACAAGACTGGCGGTTAGCCTTTGCACCATCTTAAGGTTAGTGAGGTGAAATGTTTAAAGATGGTCCCAAATTAACATTTATTATATTTTAGATAGAAAAATAAATCGACTGAACTCAGGACTAGGGTTGGCAGGCCGCGTTTGTCACTTCAGTGTACAAGTGCCACAGAAATAATACTTTATTATTATTTCTGTGACAAGCGCCTATAGGCTACGGTGACTGCTTAATGCAGTATGCTTGTCTGTCAACCAAATAATATAAAAAAATACAAACTTTCTTGGCTCATGATATGAAAATACTGTAGAATTTATTTTATATTGTGTGTAGCTATATTCAATAAGTTGTCGTATGTCATTAAGAGCCTTTCCCAAACAATTTGCAAGAACATAAAAAACCTGGCTACTACGTAAGTGTTTTTATAGCTTATGAGTTTTCAGAACGTAAATTGCAGTTGTTGTTAGTTTTCATACACATAAATTTGGAAGTTATTCACCTAGTAACATGTAAATAATTAATACTGACCGGGAAACCCACAGTCGGTAGGCTCGCCACAAGGTGGACTGACGATCTGATAAAGATCGCGGTAAGCCGCTGGATGAAGGAAGCGCATGACTAATCTGTTTGGAGAGAGATACTTAAGGGACGCCTATGTCCAACAGTGGGCTTCAGCTGAAATGGTGATAATGTAATTACTTCTAAAGAGGTAGAACTGTGGGAGTACCTAAATGTAAGGAAGGTCTGGCAGCGAAACACTGGTTAAAATACATTAGAACTTATTATAAAAATAATCGACATTTGGTAACAACGATTCATAGATCTGTAATATAACGTTACACGTTTGAAATATTTGCAAAATGTATTCAATTCAGAAGAACTGAAATATAACGGGTGTAAAAGACATGAGCAGTCAAACGAAAACCATGTATTCTACTCACCATCATAACATTTTTTTTCCTTCAGACTATACCTGGGAAATTGATAGTTACGATTTTATTGAAGGTCAAAGTCGTAATTTTTTTTTTCATTTTTTTATGAAAACATAATCTAAACATTATTTCTTAATTTTTGTCCAAAGAAACATTATCATTTTTTTTAGTATTTCATAAAAAAAAATGGCTTCAAAACGTTAGCGTTCAACGTAGATCACTCGATCCGCGCGGACACTAACGAACGGGGCCATTGAACTCCGTGCGCGTCATCCTGAGTGACGCGTCAACGACTGTAGGTGCAAAAAATTACCACTCAAAATAATGATCAGCTGATGAGTTAATGATTAAATTCCGCGCAGTGACGGTCTATAAGAATACCTTTGTCACTGTCCCTTCTCTTTCCCCTGGGTGTCGTAGGAGGCGACTAAGGGATTTATTAGCGACCATCCGCTCAACTGGTGGTAGGGCCTGACGCCCGCCTGGTTAGTTACCACCGTACGCGTGGTGATAAACCCGTGAAGTGCTCATTGAGCGCGTTTCGGGATCAGCCAGCGTACAACCAGAGCTTGAGTTGGCGTTACCGCGACAAAGTTCGGTCCAGGGGCGACATTGGTCGAGCCGATGCCGGGAGGAATGCGTCGATCCGCCGGCCAGGGAGACCCGTAGAAACGGTTATCCCGCTGGCCGCCCGTGGCACAGTGCAGGGGCCCAAGCGTGCCTAACCAGCTCGCGAGGCTGCCCTATCATGCCACGCATAATCTCGGGGTGGACCGTCGTGCCGGTTGGTGACCGGGATGTGGGGTCCCGGCGGCCACTCCCGGGGGGGTACGGGGGCCCTTCCGTCCGGCGGATCGATGAATATCCTTTTTAGGCAGTTCCACGGTGAAACCAGCCTCCCCACTTTGTCCGGAACTGTCGCGGTAACGCCCACTCGATTCACGTCTCTTTTTCCTTTTCCCATGGCAGCCAACAAAAAACAATCAGGTTTTACAGCGGTGCACAACCCCACTCCCTCTACACCGTTTGAGGTTGAGTTCTGCAACATACGCGGACTCCACAGTAACCTCAATGCTGTCCACCAACACCTTGAGTCAGCACGACCTGCATTGTTGTTTCTGACGGAGACGCAAATATTGCCGCCCGCTGACACAAGCTACTTGAATTATCCCGGCTACATGCTTGAAGAGTCCTTCAAAGCGAAAGCCGGAGTATGCTTGTATGTTCGGGCGGATGTTTGCTGTCGCCGTTTGAGCTGCCTGGAAGACCCATCCTTCTCCATGCTAGGGGTACACGTCGACTCTGGCCCCTCGGCTAGAGTCTACGTGTGTCTTTACAGATCCCACACCGGAGACGCTGAGACAACTCGACTTTTTGAACATCTGAGTCGGGCGGCAGATGACGCGCAGGAGCAGTATCCCAATGCAGAACTGGTGTTTTTGGGGGACTTCAATGCTCACCACAGTTTGTGGTTAAGTTCCTCCAAAACTGACCATGCAGGGATCTCTGCTCATGCATTCGCTCTCACGCACGACTTGTCACAACTGGTTGATCAGCCCACCAGGATCCCAGACATTGCAAGTCAAGCGCCTTCTTTACTGGACCTTCTGCTCACGACCCATCCTGAGGGATATCAGGTAGAGGTCCGAGCCCCTCTAGGCTCATCTGACCACTGCCTGATATCCTCCAAAGTGCCGCAGGCCAAGCTTCCGCAACTGGCGGTTGCTAAACGCCGGCTCTGGCATTATGGGTCTGCAGATTGGGATGGTATGCGCGACTACTTTGCGTCCATCCCTTGGAAGCAACGCTGCTTCAGTGATAACGATACATCAGCTTGCGCCGCTGCCATTACTGAGGAGATTGTATTGGGTATGGAATATTACATTCCACATTCCGATCTCATCAGTAGGGGCAGACGTAACCTCTGGTTCAACCGCGATTGTGCTGTTGCTGTTTCACAGAAACAGGCGGCGTATCGCGCTTGGATCAGGGGTCGGGCTCTTAAAGCTCCTGATATCGAGTCACTGAAAGCAGCCTACAACAATGCTTCCAAGTCCTGTAAGAAGGCTTACATAAGAGCGGATGCCCAGCGCGTCGCACGCATTGGCCACGAATTGGTAACGCATCCTACGGGCTCCCGTAGTTACTGGCGTCTGGCCAAAGCCGTGCAAAGCAACTTCTGCCAGCCCTCGCTGCCACCCCTGAGATGTCCGGATGGGTCTTTAGCTCATAAGCCGCAGGAGAAAGCCGATCTTCTGGCAAGACTCTTTGCGGCTAATTCCCAAGTCGATGATTGCAATGCACAGCCACCGTCACTACCTCATTGTGGCACCACGATGCCTGACATTAAAATCAGGCAGCGTGATGTTCGTGCGGAACTGCAATCACTCGATGTCCGGAAAGCTAGTGGACCCGATGGCATCCCGGGCGTTGTACTTAAGAAATGTGCAGCGGAGTTGTCTCCCGTACTCACGCGCCTATACCAGCTCTCTTACTCTTCTGGACATGTGCCGGAAGCTTGGAGAGAGGCTAATGTGCAGCCTGTTCCCAAAAAAGGGGACCGCTCAGACCCGGCCAACTATCGGCCAATAGCAGTCACCTCGGTACTTTGCAAAGTTATGGAAAGGATCCTCAACAACCACCTGGTCCGTTACCTAGAGGGTCACTCTCTGATCAACGATCGACAGTACGGCTTTAGGCCGAAACGATCGACGGGTGACCTTCTAGCGTACATGACGCATGTCTGGGGTGAAGCCATGGACAAACGTGGCGAGTCATTGGCTGTCAGCCTTGATATCGCCAAAGCTTTTGATAGGGTCTGGCACAAAAGTCTTCTCTCCAAGCTTCCGACGTATGGTCTGCCTGCTCAGCTCTGTACCTGGGTGGCCGGCTTCCTGCATGAGCGAAGAATTCGTGTCCTCTCCGACGGATGCAGTTCGCGGTTCATGTCAGTGAATGCCGGTGTTCCCCAGGGTTCCGTTTTATCCCCTACACTGTTTCTTCTGCATATCAATGATATGATTCCTCTTGGGAACATCCATTGCTATGCAGACGACAGTACAGTGCATGCGGGCTACTTCGGACACGCAAGGGCTGGACGAGCAGAAACCGTGGAGAGTCGTGAGAATCTTGTCATTGAACTCAACCGAGAGCTCGACCTTGTTTCTCAATGGGGTACAGCAAATCTGGTTGAGTTCAATGCCAAGAAAACTCAGGTGTGCGCGTTTACGGCTAAAACGTCGCCATTCCTTTCCCTTCCCTCTCTCCAGAGCACAACACTTACGCTACAGAGCAGTATCACCTTGCTCGGTATGGAGGTTCGCAGCGACTTGAATCCGAAGGACTACATCGAAAGCGTGATAAAAACAGCTTCACGGAAACTCGGAGTCCTGAACAAGGTGCGGCGTTTCTTCACGCCAATTCAACTTTGCTTGCTATACAAGACGCAAGTACGGTCCTGCGTGGAGTATTGCTCGCACCTGTGGGATGGCTCTGCCAAGTACTTACTCGATGCTTTGGATAGGTTGCAGCGTCGCGCGGCCCGCATCATCGGCGACGAAGAGGTGACTAAACACCTTGAGCCTCTCCAATTGCGTCGCAATGTTGCGTCATTGAGCGCTTTCTACCGTCTGTACCACGGCGAGTGCTCTGAGGAACTTTTTTCCCTAATCCCACCATCTCCCTTCCTTTTGAGGACTACGCGTGCTGGTCTACGTTGTCACCGACAAACTGTGGCTACCATTCCAACGCGAACTAAGAAATTTGGCAACTCGTTTCTTTGTCGCACAATCAAGAAATGGAATTCACTGCCAGCACACGTGTTCCCTCCTTCCTATAATCCTGGGTCATTCAAAAGAGGCGTGAAGAAGCACCTTGCAGGTCAGCAAGGCGTGGGTGGCTAGCGCGGCAGTTTATCTCTCGCGCTAGCTATCTTCGCATTTGGACTCTACTTCTGCTTACCATCAGGTGGAATAGAGTCATTTGCTTGATCTTTTTATAAAAAAAAAAAAAAAAAAAAAAAAAAAAAAAAATTACTTAATCAACGTGTTAAAACTTAATTGATTTAAGTATTGGACCCGCAGTCAGCTGACTAATAAATTATTAGATCTAGGTACCACCTGGTTGAACAAAGTAATAAACGATCAACCATCCAATAACCTGCCGTCAAACTCAGACCGCCAAGTAGTAAGCATCTACATTACCTGCTTATTAAGTTTCTTATCACTGATAAAGAATTACGTACTTTGTTGATTTACCATACAAGTAACAGATAGGTATTGAATAACTACCTACATAAAGCGGTGATTTCAATTTCATACACATTAAAAAAGTTACTTCTCGTTCTTTTACATTTTTAAAATCACAGTGCCTGTAAAAAAATGAGTTTTCTTTTACGTTCATTTTGATATAAACTTATGCCTTTATGGATAGCGAGAAAACATATCCAGATAGGATAGAACCCGCAATTCCAAATTTATTCCTTAATAATGTAAGAATTTACGCTTTGACTTTAGTTCCTACGTAGATGTGTAGGTATGTTAGTAAGGACTGACAATTTCTTCAAGTTCCAGAGACGATAACATTTTGAAGAAAGCTTTAAATGAATTAAGGCATGATTACTTATTACACTTGTTATAAAATTTAACAAGGAAGAAAGGTACAGAAAATAAAATACCTACATTCAATCAAGCATTGCTTCGTAACCTAGCAACGCGCGGGAAACTCGTGTCGCGGCAGACGCTTTGGCCGGCGGCCGGCGGGGTGCGTCAAAAGAATTCCAGGAATTACCTACGTACCGCGCTTGCATACAATGTTGCCAACTTAGTGTTTGCTCTAAACCTAGTAAAAAATATTTTTTTTGTTCATTGTGTTGTTTGCGATAATTGAATTCAATTCAATGTTCACTGTTTAACGTCATAAACGAGCACCAAAGCAGTAATTTTTGCAGTAACTTTTTAACTTTCGCGTTGCATGAATAAACGGTAATGTTAAAACGGGAATTAACACGATTTGTTGATCAATAATTATTAAATCAGTAATTACTGGTGAGATATGGCCAGTGTATTACACACACCATCACTGGTAAATTGGCACTCTTATAGCGATTGATTTATTTGGTTAAATGTTTTTTTTTTTACATAAGTTGAGTTATTTATTGTGTCTGCGCAGATATCTGAAACGATTACGACAATTCTTTTTTGTTATAAAGGTCGTAATAGCAGATTGGTTTCTTTTACATTAAATGGTCAATTTTCTTTTACAATTTAATACGGGACGTGGCAAGCGGACGCGTTCCCTTCTGCCAAAGTACATACATGAATAAACGTTCATGTCAGTTTATAAAAAATAGTTCGCCGCGACGACCGACCGCCATTTTGAATTCGTATCTGTCGCTAAGCGGACCTCTTAAAAATTATTGGTTGCGGAGTGTCTTCTTGTAAACGACCACCAGAAACATTAAAGTTATCCTAAAACGGAGTTGCATAACATACGAAAGTAATTTTCTATTCAAATCAACTACTGTTTCACATAACAATACAATTTTTCATCTACAAATTCAGAAACAACGATATAACAACGTTAGGCGATATGGTAGTACCGCGGGTTAGCCGATCCCGCGAGTGTGCGCTGCAAATAATTTTTGCAATAGTGTGCACGAGTGAATAAATGTGTGCTATGCGTGTTTGCCTCACCCCCCGCAAAAAACGGCAGAATGTTTTCTGTACTAAATCTGCGCTATGCCACGTCCCGTGTTAAATGGTCTAAGGTCACCGTCATGATGATGGGATTAGTAGATTTTTAACGACAATTAGCTCATACATTGTGGTTAAAGTATTGGAAAGTGTTTCAAGATTGTCTACCACAAGTGTGTTTATTTTAGTTCCTTTTTTGGTTGGTACTATGTATTTTATTTTCAGATAAATTGCCTACTACCTAATCAAAACTTTTTTAAATTTCTAAAAATGTATTGTAGTACTAAAAATAAGTATGTTTGGTTGCGGAATTTTTATCTCAGCAGCTGGCAACACTCCGCGTGATTTATTTCTCTACTTCGCTAGTCGCTAGCGCAGCGCCACGGTAGTAGCGCGCTTATGATCGAATGCTTTCGAACTCGCGTAAATGAGGTTGCGTAATCAAACCGGTTTTATGGCATGACATCGTGCTGTCCTAGTAATAAGCGGTTCTAAGTCATCAGTGCAGTTTGTGTTGTGATCGTGGTGATTTAGTGAGTGTTAGAAACAAGATCCCGGGCATGTTTATAGGGCCCGCGAATATGTGAACATGGTTTACTGTTATACTTGGTCCCGTTTTCTTGCCGCAAAGAATGGATGGGCGATCTTACCTGGATCTGTTAAACGGGTACATTTCAGACGCTCTGGACAACATGCCACTAGGTTCGTTAAGGACAGAGTTTTTGACCGCCCTTGCGAAACGGCTGTTGAGATGCGTCAAAAAATCATTGACGTATTCGACGAACATAAGCAGCAGTCGCTACGAGTGGAAATCCTGGAGCGAGTTCACGAAGAAACGCTGTAGGTATCGTGCGTGCATGTGTCTACACGTCGAAGGTCGCCAGTTTGAACCGCACCTCACCCTTTCGAAACGAAAGGCCTATCGTGGATGAAAATTAATGAACAGTAGGTAAGTACCTAGATTAATTGTGTTTTGAAACAAAAATGTTTACTGACATTTATGTTAACCTACATTGTGAACTTCGTGGCCGTCTGGCAAAATTATCGCGGTTTTGCGATGCGTGCGCGTTGAGCGCTTTACATTGCGCGGTACAATTTGCAATTTTTTTTAACACCAAAAAATTAAAATCATTTCCCAGCAATTATTTTTTGAAATGTTACTTATTTTGATGTATAGAATACATGGTTCTCGTTTGACTGTTCATGTCTTTTACACCCGGTATTAGTTCTGCTTATCATGAAACCCTCAGCCCGTCATCATGCGCAATCGATTTGCAAATATAGTAAACTTCCATTTAATAAATTTACCTCACATATAAAATCAAGCCAAATAAAAAATACTATCGATATTTCTATCTTGTATGTGCAGGAATCTATATAAAAAAATACAAAAAAGCTTTCTTCCGTCTCAAGACACATCGACTATAAATATTGCGGCGGATACTTCCGACCAAAGTTTTACTTTTTGCGAATATTCGCTCTACGGCGTTCGAGAGTTCGGAAGGATTTGGGACTTACTAAAGTAGCCACGTGTCTTCTGCGGTAAAGTTTGGAACAGATGGTTGGACTAACTTACATTTTATATGGCCTCCTTTTTGGAAATTCAAATCGGATTCCAAGGTATCGAAAGTACCTATATTAAGATGAAAATTATATTAATACTTTAAATTTGAAATGATCTGATATTGATGACAGAATGATTTATCTTATCGGTTCAATCTGAATGTTCCGTAGGAGTAACAGTCTATGTTTCTTTATATGTAAATATAAATAAGTGTAATTTAAATATGTTGATATAATGTATAGATAGATCTATTGACGTGTAATTATGTATTTAAATCATTACCAAATTGTACGGCTAGGAGTTTTTTTTTTTGAATACTATTGCAGATTGTCTCTGATGACATTTTCTGCGTCACCGGGTTTTAAAACAGGCTAGGAGTTACTCTCGCCGTCTTTTCTCCGCTATTAGCTATTATAAAATAAATTATAATTAGTAATAAGGTGATCAATACCCCTTTGCTGATCCATTAGTCACGTTCTACGACACCCATTGAAGGATATGGAGTGATGCTATTCTACTCTGACGGCATCACACAGCGATTTTTATTTGATACTAAAGAAAAATTTGATTTATATTAACCATTGTAAATAAAACAACTTTTACGGATTGAACTCGCGTGTAATTAGATTTTACATGTTGTTAATATTGCCCGACGTTTCGTAACACTTTGCAGCATTCGTGGTCACGGGATGACTAAAGATGTAGGTTGTCATATTTTATGAAATACTTAAATCTGCCGTCACTTTAATTATTAATATGGAATGTTCCGTTTTACGCAAACGGAGCTCACGGTGTCATTGTTGTGTGGTGACATAACAACATGTAAAATCTAATTACAAGCGACTTAAATCTGTAAAAGGTGTTTTATTTACAATGGTAAGTATAAATAAAATTTTTCTCGCGCAAATCTAAGAGAACATTATACTAACCAGACGATAGATGAGTTTGTGGTTTATGACGATATTAAACTTGAGGATAAAAACTGCTAATATCTGATTGTCTAGAATTCGCAACATACTACTGTAATTTACTATCTTGCTAGATTTTTTACTGATATAAGAACTGAGTCTCAACAGCAAAAACATATGTTTATGCATCTGAAAACTATTGTTTCTTTACATCTAATATATAAGAAACACAATGAAAAGCTTAAGAATCATCGATTCAAAAGTCATGTAAGCAGAAATTATTGATGATTTTGCGTCAGATTTCTTTGATTTTATTTCAATACACATCAAATGTGTAAAAAGTGCAGTTGGTTTTATACTGAAATTGCTTACGCAAGCGGAGCTCTAATGAACGTGGTCGTGATACATGCTGCCGACAGGAGTCAGTCAATCAGTGATCATTGAAACAGAAAAGCTTCAACATTTCAATACGCACGAGCTAGAAATATTTGTAAGCACTAAAATGAAATGGACGCTCGTGTTATTGAGAACAGCAATGGAATCAATGGAGTGAGCAGAGAGCGTTGGCCGAATGAGTTTTAGCTAAAAATATGGTAGCTTCAAATCCCAGGTGCCACTCCATCCCAGCTAATTGACTGTGAGGTTTACATGTAAGTGACTGACTTTTTGATATGAAACGTTAAGCCTATATGAAAGCTGTATCCGAGAAGAAATCTTATTTCGCGGAGATGATTTAGCCATTTAGACCGATATAACTTTATTACTTACATCAAACCGTCTTGTATCTGTATCTTGGTTCGGATCTGCTTCTATATAATCGGCTCATAGCTATTATCCTTGATTATAGTAATAAAATGATGGAAGCTGTACAATGTTTATTGTTATTTGCAATAATGGAACATATTGTACGCAAGTTTAACTACTGATGAATTTTGACCACCTATAATTCTTGCTAAGCTATCATCTACGAGAACAGTTAAATTTACCATTTGCTGGCTGTTTTTGTATCATCTTTTGATTTTGAATTATAGTGATTATTTAAAATTTGTCTATCTAAAGAATCTACCTAATTGTTGGACTTTCAACAATTATCCTATCATATTTTTGAAAAGTGCTATTAAAGTAAACCTGATAATTATGAAAGTATGACTAAGTTACAGTACATTAGTTAAAGCAGTCAACATTCGAAAGAACTCAGTCACATACACACGCATCGCTACAGGCACTAAATAATAAACTTAAATGGAAAAAACATATAAAAAACTGGAAGATTTACAAATAGCTTTAATTGTGACAAGATGGGTATCTAAGTAGTTCGTAAATGAAACAACTAAACATGAGGCATCCCGTATATTGAGTGATTAAATAATAAAGCTTATAATAATATTGATTTCATAATGCATTATAACAGGTATAAATAATTAGTATATAATTGTAGTACATACACATAGGTTGGCACAAAACAGGAACTATATCTCGCTAACCAGTTGATGAATTTGTTGAAAATATTTTTAATTTATTGTCACACGTATTTAAGCTGAATTTCATTGCAGCAACATCCTAGAGCCGCCTCCTGGAAATCCTCTTGAGAGGTTTACCTTATGGGCTTGAGGACCTACCAAGATTACCGGATTTTCAGAAGGCCTCTTGACTTGACATTCTTAAAAACTCAGCAAAGGCCAGCAGTAATAGACAGTCAAGGAAACTCAAGCTGAAATGTGCCTAACAAGCTGTAAGACAAACTATGGCCACCAATCCAACGCAAACTGAGAGGCAAATAATTTCTAGGTCGCAGAATCAAGAAGAGATTTCTTTTACATTACAGCATTTGTGGTCTATTCTATTCTTAATTAATGGCATTCGCAAATCTTAAAGATTATGCATTTTGTCAATGTCAAGTGAAAATTTAATTACAGTTACAAAATATTGTACGGTAGGTTTTGGTTAAAAATGGAGTCTCTCAACACGTGTTTTTACAACAAGAACTCGAGAGAGACTCAGCATAATTATGTGTTCCTTCACTCCTTCTTTTACTATCCTAGGTCTTAGAGGCATCCGCGCCGCACTAAGCATTCTCATATTGCTAAGTGCGTACATTTCTCGCACGAGCCTTTCATTTGGTCTTCACTTCTATTTACTCAAGTGGGAGAGGGGCATTTAAAAGACTTTTATTGAAAAAATAAACTCATCAGCAGGATCTTTCCAAATATTCACAACTCCAAGTTGGACACTTAACATGCTAGTTTCCCAAACAATCATCTGGGTCTGGGGCAGCGTAGCGAAGCTTCTACGCTGAATGAAATGGATATAAACCTAGAACCGAGCGAGATTCAACGATCACACTAAAATAAATCGATTTATTGCTGGAAAGTAAATTCGCACCTTGGCCGCACAAACAGTAGCCACGAGTTTTATATCAAATTCTGACTAATACTATTTCGTCTAGAGTCTACTTCGAACATACATTTATTCGACACATTATTTCGACGAAATACGTATGATGTGGTAGCAGTGTTCTGTCGAAGTAGTGAACTGTCGAATGCGTATGTGTAGAGATACACCTGAAAAAATTTTGTGATAGACTATTACCTAGCATACATTTTGTCCATACACAGACGAACAAGGACGGACAGCGTCGTACAAAATGTAGGCTACAATATCATTTTTCAGTGACACCGATGGAGACGTTATGTGTCGATACTGATGTGTGCGGATAGACCTTTCGGCGGTTGAATTATCCGTTGGCATGATATACCCAATGCGCCGAAGAGTTGGAATTACTCGGCGTCGAAATTTTCTTTTAGTTGTTTAACGAGCTTAATGTGTTTCTATAATTATTTATAATATAATTAGTGTTCTTGTGGAAATAGTCGCTCGACGGTAATTCGGTCTTACGTCGGACGCGGCGTGATTTCGGCTGATGTACATACATACATACATTCTTTGTACTGATCACGAAAGTTAAGCAACTAAGTGCGCAGTATGGGTGGGTGACCGAAAATTTTTCAAAATGTATTTTTCTCCGTCGTTAAGCTGGTGGTCCCGGGTGCTGTCGAAAGGTACCCATCAGGTATCGGGGTGCAGCAGTTCAGCCGATGTGTTGCATAAAAATACTGCAGACGCCTTCAGCCGGAATTCGGCAATGAACTTTCGGCAGGTGTGGGCCTACACTATTCCGACGCAATAGAGACCTGTCGAAGGTCTTTTGTCAAAGTATTGTCTCTCCCTTCATTTAAGAGCAGTGCTCCTGTCAGTGCAGCTTATGAGCATGAGCATTCCTCCACTCCTCCCCTATCCTTTGCCATCTCTTTGACCTCCCTGTACGACTCGACACCAAACTTCTTCTTAATTTTTTGGTGTAGCTGAATCTTGGCCTTGCTCTCCCTCTCCTTCTCTCCATGATATTTTTAATAAACCATAAACTCTTCGTGGCAAACAAGATGGCCAAACATTCTTCCCCTTCTATTTTCTATTATATCTAGCAACTTTCTCTTCTCGTTTACCATTTCCAGTACTCTTTCGTTAGTTACCTTCTGTGTCCAACTAATCCTCTCCATTCTTCGCCAACACATCTCTAATGCTTCCAAGATTTTTCCTTTGTGTCATTGTCCATGTCTCACAACCATACAGAGCAATACTCCAACAATAAGTCTTTATGGTCCTCCAATCCGCATTAGGCAAGCGTGTTGGACTATTGCCCAGACCTCCTTCGATGACAAGGAGAGGCCTTGTGTCCCAGCAGTGGGTCGAATTATAAAGGCTGTTATGATGAAGTCTTTACGAATCTATTCCTTGTTCCAAAGTATTGTGCTGTAAATTATCGAAGTAGAATCTGGTAAAACTAGATTTTGTCGAAATTGAGTATAAACTTCCACGTGACCTCGACCAATTTTATTTCAGTTCTTGTTCAACAACACGCCAAAGTCCTTAGCTAAAAAGTTTCTGTTTTACGTCCGACATAAAAGCATAACGATGTATTCCGAAAGTTTAGTAAACTGTTAATTGGACGAGGCTCTGCGAGGAATGCCGCAACCAAATGTGTTTTGTATCATGGTGCATGGTTTAGTCACAGATTGGGGAGGATACAGAAAGCCAGTTATTGCAACTGTAACAGCAATAACATAACTACCGACAGTCTCCGTGGTAACGGTAGAATTTCGGCATGTTTTGTATTGTTGTTATTTTGTATAAGTTTAATTACTTACCATTTTGAGTTTTTTTTTAAAGTTGGCAAATCTTTAAACTTTTCTTTTAATATAAAACGTATTTCATTCCACGTGGAATCGGTCGGCGGTCTTCATATGTCTAAATTTATAGTCTATCAAATGTTCAACATTCACTTTTATAGTATCCTCATTGTCTCATAAAAAAATTAAAGTGTGGACACTGCACGCACCTTCGCTGTTTACATAGATAAGTAGATTTCTTCTAAGACGCCATTTTTTATAAGGCACAAGAAAAAATAACAATATTAACAACTTAATTTTGGTGAAAAAACTCCGACAAGTGTCTACTCTCTTCAAAGTGTGTATTTACAGTGGTGAATAACATTATCTTGTGGATTTTTAATCAGTTGATTATTATCAGTTGCAAAACATTACCGTCATTTACTCATATCGTGGAGTATTACACTGCTACGCGTAAGCGCCGTCGATGACACGGCGCTTAAGACCTTATTCTCGCGAACTCACTTTAGCGAACCCATTTTGTGTACACAATACAGACTATATCGCCGTATCATAATACTATTCTCCCAGACTGTATCTAACTAAATTATTGATTTCACTATGAATTGCGCTGGCTGTGAAACCCGTCTACAAGAAAACGAGTATTTAAAATGTAATTCTTGCGCATCATTGTACTGTTCAGCTTGTCTAAGTATTAATAAAGGCAAGGTTACCGATATTGACCCTAAACAACTAGCCAAACTAAAATGTCCTTCCTGTAGTAATGTGACCAAGCGCCATAACGACGACAGCTCGCCTGCGCGTCCAGGACATTCCGGTGGTATGCAGAAACCAAATACCAGTATCAACCATAACAAAAACAACAAGAATAATGGTACCCCGGTGCAGTCTTCACAGGGAGGTTTCGATGCAAGTCAGCATGCTATTTTGGAGGAGATAAGAAGTTTGAGGTGCGATATGAACAAACAGTTCGAAGCTCAACAGGCTAATCTTGAAAAATCGAACAGTATTTTGTCTAGTTTACAGAAGGAAGTGCTGGATCTTGGTGCCAGATTTTCGTCAATGCGGGCTGATCTAGATGGAGCTATTGACTCGATACAGTTTCTATCGGACCATCACGATAGTCAAATAAAAATTAACAGCGAAACTATGACATTGGTCTCTAAGCTAGTGAATGAAAATACAGTGCTGCAATCTCAGGTCTCTAACTTAAGTTCTAAATTATTGATAATTGAACAGCAGTCAAGAGAGTGCAACATCGAGATACAGTGTGTTCCCGAATTCAAAAATGAAAATCTGCTTACTACTTTGCAACAACTTCTCAAAGTCATATCCTGTGAACTACCTAGCTCTGACATCGTGTCCTTTCACCGTGTTGCCAAGATCAATGTCGAATCGGAACGCCCTAGGAATATTATCGTCAAACTCTCGAGTACTCGTGTGCGTGATCAGGTGTTGGCTGCAATTAGAGTTTTTAACAGGAAAAATAAGAGTAGCATGCTAAACACGTCTCATCTTGGAATTGCTTCTGAAAAACAGTCGATTTATGTGACAGAACATCTGTCACCCACAAACAAGCAACTTCATGCCGCTGCAAGAGTGTTTGTCAAGGAAAAGCAGTATGAGTTTGTATGGATTCGGAACGGGCGAATTTTTATTCGCAAAGACAATAACCACGCTCCGGTACTAGTGAAAAATATTGAATTTCTAAAAACATTGTAATTAGTGAAAACTGTTATTTTTGTGCCAAAATAAAGGTACTTGCACGTTTTTTAGGTTTATTTCATCCAAATTCAGTCTAAAAATTTTTTACCAAAATGTTAGGGGCTTGAGAACCAAAACTGAAAACTTGTATTTGTCTTCTTTGTGTACCGAATATGATGTCATAGTGCTTACGGAGTCGTGGCTTAATGAGACCGTGCATGATCGGGAACTTTTTGATGACCGTTATGATATTTTTAGGCGAGATCGATCCTCTTCATCTTCGCATACGTTAAAGAAAGACGGAGGGGGTATTTTAATAGCTATTCTTAAAAAATACAAAGCAGTACGTAAAACTAAATGGGAGTCATCTTGTGAAGAATTATGGATTACTTTAAAACATGACAGGGTTTCTGAAGTTCACATTTGTTCTTTATATATACCCCCACCTTTGAATCCTGAATATTTGAATATTTTATTTAACAATATTACTCAAGTTATTCAAAACTATATACCACAATCATCCTCTACAATTGTTATGGGTGATTTTAATATGGGCGATATTGTTTGGACGGCAAATAGCGATTTGAATGGTAAGTTCTTGGTCCCATCACCTTCAGGTCACACGAATGAGAATATTTTAATTGACTTTATGTCGTTTGTTGATCTTTACCAATGCAACTCAAATAAAAACAAAAAAATGAGAATACTGGATCTGGTTTGTTGCAACAAACCAGAGCATTTGACAGTTTGTGAGGCTGATGACCGCTTGGTGGATAAGACTGATGAACACCACCCACCTTTAGTAATAAACTTTTTAATCTCTAGTAAAATATTTATGAAACCTAAACGCATAAGAAGGTTAAACTTTACAACTTGTAACTACGAAGATATCAATAAGGATTTGGCTTTATTAGACTGGTCTATGATTTGGGGTGCAACACCTGATATTGATGAAATGGTGACAAAATTTTACGACAGCATAATGCCACTTATACATAAACATACTACGTATAGGATCCAACGTGATACGAAATACCCAATATGGTTTAGTATGCCTCTTATTAAGACTTTAAAAGAAAAAGCTAAGTACCACTCGAGATTTAAAAAATATAATAATCCTATGGACAAACTCACATTTGACATATTAAGGGAACGATGTGCAATCTTAATTAGGGAAAACTATAACAAGTTTAAGGATCAGGTAAAAGTTAACTTACGTAATAGACAAAAGTATTTTTGGAATTTTATTAATAGTAGAAAAAATGGTCGTACTAATATTCCTAACGATATGGTCTTTCAAAACGAGTCTGTAAGTGGAGGTCAAAAAGTTTGTGACCTGTTCTCCAAATATTTTCAATCAGTCTATAATAAGTACAACAATATGAGTTCATTGTGCTGTCGTGATATTTTTCAGCGTAACGTAAACACACCTTCGATTAGCGCTTTCTCCATAACGGAAGATGAAATTCTAGAATATCTCTCTTCAGTGGACTGCCATAAGGGGGCTGGACCTGATTTGTTACCACCTCTTTTTTTTAAGAACTGTGCAAAAAGCTTATACAAACCGCTATGTCGTATATATAATGCATCACTACAAACAGGAGTATTTCCGGAGGTATGGAAAGTTGCTCATCTGACCCCAATTCACAAGTCAGGAGATCTCAGCGATATCAGTAACTACAGGCCCATCTCTATTCTTTCATTACCTGGTAAAATTTTTGAATCGATTGTCCAAAAACGAATTTACAGCCATGTAAAAAGACTGATACACGTCGATCAGCATGGATTTCTGCCAGGAAAGTCGACAGCTTCGAATCTAATAAGTTACGTAAGTGACATTTATGAAACATTAGACAAACAAGGAGAAGTTCACGCTGTCTATACTGATTTCAGTAAGGCTTTCGACCTTGTTGACCATGAGATCTTACTTCTTAAGCTGGAGGGCTTCGGTATTCATGGCACACTACTCAGGTGGTGTGAATCATATCTCAGAAATCGATCACAACTTGTTTCCTTGTATGGATATAATTCAGTTGCACACCTGGTCCCGTCCGGGGTACCACAAGGCTCCCACTTAGGACCTTTATTTTTTGTGATATTTATCAATGACTTATCTACTTGCATTATGTCTCAGTTTAAAATGTATGCTGATGATCTAAAAATTTATCGAAAAATAAATAATATTGAAGATGTTTATGCACTACAATCAGATATTAATAGGATTCAAGATTGGTGTAAGTTCAATGGCATGGTGCTCAATTCAAATAAATGTTTTGTTATTCCCTTTACAAAAAAGTTACATCCAATATCTGCAACTTATTTTATCAACGAAGTTCCTTTAAGTGTGGTTTCTACTGTAAGGGATTTGGGAGTTTTAATTGATAGCAAATTAAGTTTCAATCAGCATATAGATAGCATTATAAAAAAGGCATCTAAGCTCAGTGGTTTCATCACACGACAAATGAAAATTTTAAGAGATCCAAACGTCACAGTGCTTATTTTCAATAGTTTGGTCCGCAGTATTTTGGAGTATTGTAGCACAGTGTGGAACCCCGACTACCAGGTTCACTCAAATAGACTGGAGCGAGTACAAAAGCGATTCTTGTACCACCTTAGCTACGCTGATAACATGTGTCACCATCTGCAATCGTATGATGCGCGTCTCGCTAATTATGGCTTAACATCGTTACATACCCGCCGAAAAGCTTCTGATATACTTTACCTCTTTAAAGTAGTTAACGGTCAGGTTGATTCCTCAAACATCTTAGAACGTTTGCTATTTACGTTACCACGCAGTTCCAGCCGTGTTGAAAACCGAAAAACATTCTCTATTCCATCTTGCAGGACACGACTCGGTCAGCACTCTCCCCTAAACCGCATGTGTAAGTTTTATAATTCAATGCGTATTGATTTTGACATATTTAACGGTTCTCTCGTCTCCGCCAAGCGTCTTATTCTAAAGGCTCTTTTGAAATGTTCAAATAAAAAAATAGAATAGGAAAAATTTTGTAATGTCTGCTCTAATCTTAGGTAGTAATAAATAGTATATATTCATTTAAGTATGCTGTGCTTACATCCAGAAGGGATAATCACTGTAAGATGTGTTTTGTTTTTTAAGTATAAGCTAGTTGATTTGATTGTACCCAGTTTTGTAAGCCAAATAAATAAAAAAAAAAAAAAATAAAAAATAAAAAATAAAAAAAAAAAAAAATCTTGTAATATTCTCGGTCTCATATAACTACTAGTGCAACCGAGATTCTTGTAAGAAATTTCTTATAAGACACAAGACACAAAAACAAAAAAATATTCTTATAAGTTGTCTTCATAGAAACGCACCAACCGCGGTTTGTCTGTGTGTGCCAGTACCGACGCGTTGCCGCACGCACACAATGACACAAAAAAACAGTGGTATGCTAGCCGTAAACTTAAAATTGGTATTCAATAATAATTTATGGCAAACTACAAGATATCGAATTAGAATCACCCTGTCCATGTCTTTCTAAAGTTATATTTACAAAAGCTATTTTTGAGAATATTTACTTCAACTTCAAATATTTAACAAGTAGTTTGGAACTTTTAAAGTAGATTCTTCTAAGTCAAATTTATCTTTTTACATATGCGTGTGTACAAAACAGACATTTTGCAACCATATTTAGATAGGATAAGGTGATCATAGCAAAATTGTACTTGGTTTTCAGTCTTTCCACAGAAAAAAAATATAAAACAATGAATTATGGATCCCTGATGCCCTGATGCTCTGCTTAACTGTCAATTCAAGGACTCTAGTTATATATAGTCTAGGTAAGCTCAACATGACATCATCTAAATGAAATAAAAACCTAAGCTCTGTATGGTTGCGTGAATATGACAGGGTTAGTTTTTTAAAGTGACAAAAAGATTGAAAGGGAAATATTATTCCACACTAATTACAACACCTTGAAAAATTAACTGTATTTTCATTTTTTATTTCACCAAATGACACCCAGCGGGACCAATCAACCAAAGAGCTCAATTAAAACTCCATTCGAGAAATTTTACTATTCGCAATATTTTTCCACACGTCAAACAAATAAAGAAGGCTTCGTCAGAATTTTATTTCAATAAATAAAAATGTGCGAGAGTGGATCATATGCACTGAAAGCGGTATTATTTTGATGCACGATCATCCGCATTCACGATAAATCGTTAGAATTCATTAAAATAAGGGTTAGATTTTACGTTTAAAAATGTGTGACATTTTTCTGCGAAATTTAAGGAAGAAAAAATATTATTATTCACATCAGAATCACAACTTTAAAAACATAACAAATAATTGTCTATGGTCTAGGTTCATAATAGGACAAAACTACCACCTCAGACTACCACGGTTTTAGATTATTTACCTGACCACGGTAATGTTATGTATGACATTACTGTGAAACTACTTTTGATTGGTCACAACCAATTTGAACTAAAATGTTTATAATTTAAACCTAGTTAAATAGGAAACGAAAAAACAAGAAAAAAAGTCTTGTTATGAACATTTTAAATCATGGCAAACAAAATTGACTTTTAATTAATTGTGTATCATCGATATTTTCACGGTTATTTTTTATGACCAATAAGAACCTAGGTACCGGCGCCGGGTTACGAAAGGTCACGGATTCGAATTCCGTCTCACATCAGGACATTTATTTTTAGTTTTATTGTTTCTTTGTTACAAACATTAAGTAATATTATTTTATGATTGAAATTATCAATTTCAAAATAATTTTACTTAATGTTGCTAAGTTGCTAAGGAATATTTTATAAACTAGAAATATTTTTAATCCATATGGTTCTCCCAATTAGATCTAAAATGTAATAGAAAAACATGGCTAATTTACATTTGTTTTCGAGTTTTTCGGTTATATTGTACCCGACAAAACTAAAGTCCATTGTCATGTTATAGTACCCACATGAGTAGATACATAGTACCATCGTTATTTTCCCATGTCCAACTTTACTGGCTACATTAAAAAAAGGATAAAAATTATCATTGACGTTTGGTTCGGTTTCCCGCTTTTGACTCGTTCTATTGCTGACCGTTCAGGCTGACCGTGTATGATTTTGATAACATGCTATTTTCAAATTTCTGGGGTCTCGCTCTGGACACCCGCTCATAGCTTGGGCCTTATAATAATACTAGTACCTTCTTATTAAATACCTACCTAAAATTATCTCAAGGCACTAATAAAATTCGTGTCTTTTATTACCACATTGTATTATTACCTTTTGCTACTACTTTACCACCTTTGACAATAATAATATATTTATAGTGACGTAGTTGGAGCTTTATTTCTGGAATCTGGACTCACACTCATGGTGTTTTGGACCCTATTGAGGACACCACGTTACACAAATATACAAGTTACTTTAGATACATTTTCACTTGACAAGGCCTAAATGAGTAATAATTAATTCGCGAAGCCATTAATTAAAAATAGAAGAGAATTGTTTAGAATAGCATGGTGGAACCAAGAATATTAAATAAACATTTTCATTTCTATTAGGTGTAAGAAACGTTTGAATTTCCCTAACATTTGCTTAAAAGAGTTCAGTGATAAGTACACAAACTAGTAAGCAGACAGCGGGAACTGCCAGTTAACAGTTGGGGTCCACTCCGCGTAAGTGAGAGGTTGAAACTTTGGAGGGAGGGGCCGCGCAATATTTATGGACCACTTTATAAATGTATTGCTTTAGATAGTACATTCAACGGATACACTTGTACTGAACAAAAGCACAATAAAACTTTCTAACACTAGCTAAATTTGTTAGTTTTTAATTGTAGGTAACTTTTGCGCTTTCGGAAATTTAGTTTGATTAATAACTTTGGTTATCAAGATAATCAACAGACAGTTTTGAAAACCTTTTCTTACGGACAGACGCGAGGAACTTTATTCCGATGTCAATTTCATTGAAAGTGACAGACTTTTGTCGTGATTTGTGGGAGTATTGAGTGAACTCTGTGAAGTCGAGATCGAAAAACAGTTTTGTCGATTTCAACATATCGATGACGAAATATCAGATATTTTATACATCAATGATTGATCTGTTTCGGATTTTTGTCATTTAAACCATGTCCAGTTGGGTAACTGTGGCCAAAACAAAGCACGTGCGATGCGATCGTGCGGCGGTAGGGGCCAGCAAAGTTCTAGAAAATTCGATTCGATGCAATGATTCGACCAAATGATTTTCTAGCGCTTCGCATATTGTTAATTTCGCACTGGCGTTCGATATTGCGGTTTATACTCATTAAAATCATTTCCATAGTAAAATTATTTCTATTCGATGTTTCAAAGATATATTGACGGAATGGACGATAGACTTTTTGGTAATCCTAAAACCGATCGTCCCTTCCAGTGTATCAAAATAATATCGATAGACATGGATATGCAATTCTGTAGAAAACCTATTCTACGTTTTTTGCTGACAAATAAAAATAAAATAAAATAAAATTACATAGATTTGAAATTATATTATTATCAAATAAATATTAAAATAGGTTTGTAATTGTGTATTGAAAAAGTATTAGTTGTATATCTCTGTCGCGCTCTCCCTTATCTTTGCGGTGCCCCCACGGGGTGTCATGTGTGAAATGTACTGGAATATCATGTAACACCTTTTGTAAACCATATGACATGCTAATAAATAAATAAATATTCATTTCTACAGAATTCAAAATCCCCTTTTATGGCCTATGACAGTTTTTACTATTACTACTGATATTCGTTACGTTTGATGATAAATTGAAAGTTTATTTTTATTTTATGAGTTAATGACAAGTACGAGCTGCTGTCACTGACGGTTCTGTACAAAGTTGTAGTAAATTTAAGTTTCGGTGTAGCGACAAATTACAGTTTCCTAGAATTTTCTCTTTACTTTTGCTATAATCATGTTATTATGCTTTTTGTCAAATTTTAGCATTTTATGTCAACGGGAGGCAGGCATTCTATCAGTTTCTATTTTCATGCAACGTCACAAACGGCCGTTACTTTTCATTTCGTTGACTTACTTTTGATCACAGACTTTAGAATATTTTATATTAATTTCAACTTGATACCTTCACGCGTTCATGGCGTGAAGGGAAAATAAGGACAGATCAACAGACGGACGGACCACAGAGTAATCTGTTTTCCTTATGAAGTAAAGAACCAGAAAAACATAACTTTTCTATAAACGCTACAACATTTGCCCTTACCGAGAATCGACTTTACTAGACTTTTAATTCTTTGCGCGTATGACCATTCCACTAAGACTGTAATAGTTACAGCACACAAAGTGCAAAACATAACCACGTGTGTAATGGCTGACTTCGCCCTCAGATTCCCCTGGAGCAGTCATTATCGCCGCGTCATCCTAAATTTATTGCGCGGGGTGTCGCTGGCCCTCCAAAAATGGCGTAGGGTTCTCCGCCGTCCACGATCGGACACTATGAATACTGTGACCAGAGACGGAATAAGGTATTCTAAACAAGTTACAACTAACAAGGATTGAGAAAGAGATAGATAAAAGTCCATTAATAAACCTCGCTGAAAAGGCTAGATTTACTAGGTGGTAGACCCATATAGGGTCGCCTGGTAAGGTACCACCGCCTTTCTTATTTCTGCCGTGAAGCAGTTCGCTGTGCTGTGTTTCGGATTGAAGGGAAAGTTAGCTAGTGTAATTACAGGGCATCGAAGGCATATCATCTCAGTCCCCAGGAATCACTTAACACTTACAGTGTTAAGTGGTTTACCCTTAATATTGCAAGAGTTATAGGCGACGGTAACCACGTAACACGAGGTGGGCCGCAAGCTTGTTTGCCATCTGGTAATAAAAAAAAACCTTTGGGTTCTTCTATCCTGGTATTCAAACCACTCAAGGGGGTTCTAGTTGGCGAGTATCTCCTGTAGGGTTTGTCTATACACCGATTAGAGTCTCTAGACAAACCCTGAGGGTGTCTCTAAAGACTTGGATCTAGGAATAACGAAAAGGAAACGAAATAGAATAACGAAAGTTAAGGTACCAAGGTACGGGAATTTTAGATGAATGTAAAATCTAAAACTAGTGTACTATATACTACTTACTGGTAGATAATATACTTATAGACTCTACTGTGACTAAGTTTTAAGCGATTTTGTATATATAATGATTTATGACAAGGTACCAAAGTGTTAATCTACTTCTGATGCTGGCCGTACCAAACAACCTGTATATTAAGAGTACTTAACATAAACTGAATCAAATAACTTAAAATTAACATCAAGTTCAGTTCGAAGAATAAAATAATTGTTGACATTTGCTTAGACAAGTATACTCGCTGAAACGTTTTAGTAGGCTGTATAAATACAATTTATTTTTCAATTGAGCTAAACGAACAATCAGCCGTAGAACATTTATTAAATTACCTAATTGACACAATTTTCTCTACTGCGAGAAATATTTCCGAGACACTTAATTAGAAAGATCTTTTTACTTCCCTAATATCTTCCTCTTATTACAAACAAAAACAAATTTTACAACGAGAATACAGAGAGAATTCTTAATAAAGTCTTTTAAAAATCTAATTTAGTCAAATACGGTTTGGTCCTTCCTAGAATTTTTTAGACTTTATATAAGACTAATGGAGGCTTAAAATCTACAGGTTCTCATCACATTTTGTTTCTTTTTATTCCGAAGCACTACACTTTATGTTATAACGTTTTATAATTATTTTTTCCTAAGCACATACGTTAGTCCGCCCCTGGCAGCGATCGATAGGTGTCCTGTCACGAGATTAAATCTAACGCATAGTGAACTTTACCATAAAAATCCTACATACAATACACAATGTTATGTGAAAAGTTTTGATTTATTAACTTATTTACAAACAGGGGTGTTTTATCGATTACTTATCTAGTATCTATAATTGATTAGGTTAATATGCGGATCGTCGTTTAGTTGCCTTAATTCACAACTTTTTAACAAAATCCAAAACGCGTCCGTTTTTATGCACATTGATTGATTTATACATTTAACTTGACAGCTCTCAGATGGGAAAATATATATACGCTAGTATTTTTCGGTTTTGGTTTTTATGATCGTCGTTATGTTCGTGAGTAGCGCATGGTTCCAACTCCCAGAGGCCCTTTTTTGTGATGAGGAGGTCAAATACATTTACGCATTGTCCCTGCGGGGTGGTGCCAACCGCAGGGGATATGTGGGACTCGAGGTAAAGGCGTTCCCTGCATACCCACTAAACATCCTCCCCGATCTGACCTTCAGTGCGCTATTACGGGACTGCTTGGGATCTGCGCACGTGAGCGCAACTACACCGAGACCGTCCCAACGCTGCCCGTCTAGGCACTCCTTGCACTAATTGGTGGCTAGCACCCACTCCTCCACCGACGGCTGAACGACCTGGCGCGTCCTTCTGACGAGGACACCGGGAGCAGCCATCGGACCGCACCCGGGGGACTTCGGGCGCGGTCGTGGCCCTGAAAAGGGCCGTCCTGAACTAGCTGTGGTGGGAAAACTAAAACAACTCGACGATGGCATGTGACTTCGAATGCCAAGGGGACACACTTGACATCAAAAGCCACACACCCGCCGAGAAAGTTTCCCCACCACGTTGCCAGGGTCCGTCCGGAGGCTTTCGGACGTGGACTCTAACTCCCGGAGGGCCTAGACAAGTGGTAAATGTAGTAGGACAGTAATGAGGATGAATTTGTGAGAGAGAAGTAGAGTTTTACTAAAAGTGTTACTTGTCACTGGCGTAGTTTTCCTGCTCACCCATTAAACGAAAATTTATCTTATTTACTATCGCCTTAACTGAGACGCGTTCGAATATTCGGCTGTAAGTCTAAAAGTTATGAAGCAACAAGTTCGATGGCTCTGAAGTTTGTTTGCGACATTTATGATACTATCTTAATAGTTATGTGATTAATAGCCAATTGATATCACGCCACAGAAGCTGCTGGTGGATTTCAACAAGTTATTTACGAATGGATTTCTTACAAGACGTTGGATTCATACGGTACAGTACAGTATGGTAAGTACGAGTAGTTTCTCTAGATTTTCCATTGATGTCATAAGTGGAAGTAGTTCAAAGAAGGAGAATTTTAGTGTCAAGTTAGTGAAAATAGGAATGGTTTCAGACTCCAAATACTACATTGTTTACTCTTTATTTTTTAAGGAGCTTCGTCTAAACTAATATGTATGTGTGCATACATATTCATCTCCATTATTATATCAGCCAAGAGACGATCACTGTTGGACATATGCCTTAAGCAAGGATCGCTAGCTCGATGGGCCCTGCACTGCCCGCATCCAACGGCACACAGTATTAACTATAATCGTGCCATTTAAGAGTAGATTACTTAGAAGACTCGAGTAGACTGCAGCCCCCACAGACAAAGTAAGGCGTGACTTATAACTTATCAAGCAAAAAACGTGAGAATAAATTGCAATACAAAAGTATACCTTGAGATAACGAAGAACACAGTAAAACGAATGAAACTACGCTTGTCCCAAGTTAGAGGGTAGATAAATGATGATTATAAAACAAAAGTACCTACTTCTTTAAATACTTCTCATTTTTATTTGTTTTTGTTTTCTGTGTACAGTTTTGCACAGAGTACAGCCCGAGGTTTGGGTGTCAAAGTTATTTTATTACTGACATTATTTTTATCTTCATTGTTCTTTGTACTGTCAATAAAAGTGTTCTATTTATCAGCGATTGATTTTAGGTGGCCAATGATATTTTTTCCAAACTAAACTGGCAAATGACCAAGTAGGCTCGTAAAACTGATATCTTTCTTATTTACGTCCGGCGCATGCCGCAGAATTCAGTTTGACCGAAATTGTATTCGTAAAATTTATTGTTTATAGCACAGTTTTATTCCGTTTCTTTGTATGCGGAAAGTTGCGTGGTGGTGTATTGGCTCTGTTGTGATTACTTAAGTGTCTTTGGATTGTCAATTGATTAAGACTACAAATGTTATCGGTTAGTGCATCTTCCGCAATTAAATATTTCAAATGAAGCACTTGTAAGCATACCTTATGAGACAGGATTCGAAAAATCATAATCCGGTGACTACGAGGATAAGGAATCGTAGATTGTCTTTTTAATAATTTACTAGACAATATCAAATTAGAAATGGAGTTTCGACACCAAATTGACAAAATGGGTGCAAACAAGGTGCTACTACAGTGTAAAAGAGTATTTGGATAGATATAAAAAACTAGATTGACAAATAATTTACACACCTGCGTGCAGGTTGAATATGTCATGTACTTGTTTACACTAAATTAAGATCTTGTAAACTGTATTCTGGCAAATCAATTTTATTGAAGGGTACAATATTGAGTCGATTCAGCAGTGTTAGGGACTTAGGAGTAACCTTTGATTCGAAACTGCTCTTTGACAGTCATATCGATAGCATTGTATCAAGGGCTTCAAAAGCGTTAGGATTTGTGATAAGATTATCATCAGAATTTGTAGATGTTAAGACACTTAAGGTTTTTTAAGGTTTTGTACTGTGCTTTTGTGCGCAGCCACCTTGAATATGCCTCATAACTATGGAATCCCCAATATCAAGTTTATATTACACGCATTGAAAATATTCAAAAACGTTTTCTTCGGCATGTTCAATTTAAGTGTAAAAAATATGATATTAGTTATGAGCACAGATGTATACGGGACCATATACTACCTCTAGATTTACGCAGAAGAATTGCTGACGTTTCTTATCTATTCAAATTATTTAATAGTTCAGTTGATTGTTCTGAGCTTTTGAGCAAGATTAATATTAAAGTACCATTTAGCTCGAGTAGAACTCGTGATTTTTTACATGTTCCATTGGCGTCTACGATGTATCGTAAGAATTCATACCTAGCTAGGGCATGCAAATCATTCAATTTAATTTCTAGAGAGCTTGATGTTGACCTATGCTGTACCAGTGTTGCACGGTTTAAAAGCGCGATGTCTCACTTATATTTTAAATAGGTTTACGTATTTTTGAATATTGTAAAGTTTGTGTCATGTTGAAATCATTTTTCTAACGCATGTTTCATTTTGAATTGTACACTGTTATTTTATTTTATGTACGCATTTATACAGTAATTGGTTTTCATAGCTGAATTTGTTTATTAATATCTCGTAGTTATATGTGGAAACTTGTAATTGGCCTTTTTTAGTTTATAAGTTGGTTTATTTCTATAACTAGCTGTAAGATTCCCAAATATTATAAAATAAAATAAAATAAAATAATAAAAATTATTATTTGATTATTAAGATGAAATTCACCTGCTTGTACAGCTCTATGTGGAACAATTGGAAGAACACACACCGTCACAACTTACACTCCATCTGACGACAGTCATTTTCGTCGTAATAAGTCTCAATTAATAACATTTTATTTGGTACAAGCTATAAGATAAGCCACGAGAAACTTACTCCAATTTTCAGTTTAATCAACACTTACCAATAGGTGTGAGAAGGTCAATGGTGCTGCGGCTATGCATTCCTCGTAACGATCGCAGAAGTTAAACTAATAAGTGCGCGGTTGGTAGGTACTCGGATGGGTGACCAAAAATTTTAAGCTCGGTCTTCTCGCGTGCTTCGGAAGGCATGTTACATATTCTTAAAACAGACGATATTAAAATAATCCAAGCTGAGAATGTCTGATAAGGTTTAGGTAGTACCCAGCGAAAGGAGTATAATTATGTTAGGCCTCAATAGTACTTACTCGGAGGCTAGTCACAATAGATCTTTATAGGTCGCAGTGACGCAAAAAGCCACGAATTTACGAAATAATAAGGCACGTTCAGATGTTGGTCTTGGCTGCTGTGAAGAGAAGTAGGATGAGTAGTGGGGGCTGGGCAGAGTCTTAGGTAACATTTAGTTACGCATAAAGCTACGTCTTGTAATATAAATAGTGTACCTATGTTGTACCCAGTAGTGAAAACTAATTAGGCTAGTGTTATTTATTTTTGTAATTCAAATTTGACGCCGCCGTGGTGGAGTGGTCAGTAACGCTGTCTACACATCGGGCGGTCCGGGTTCGAGTCCTGGTAGTGGCAAATGTTAGTGTGATGAACACGAGCATTTATTCATGAGTCATGGTTGTTTATATATTTATTTAAGTTTATTTATAAAAATATCTAGATTATTAAGTATATTTGTCCGTTATCTAGTATCCATAACACAAGTTCTTAAAGATACTTAATTTGAGCTAGATAATTGGTGTGAGCGTAGAAATATATTATTATTATTAAATGTATAATATTAACCTGTTTGTTTTCCTAATAATGATAATAAAAAAATAAAAATAAAAATATGGGACATGTAGTGCCTCAATTGCGACAGGATGCATCATTCTCAAAAAGTAACATAACTTCAGTGAACCAACCTGAAAAACCAACAAGCAGGACAGATGTCCTACTCTTAATTAAAGGTCGTAGCACACTTATCTACTCGGAACCGTATCGCCTATTTTTACTATGAAACAGAGGCGGAGAACCGCTATTCCGTGGCGTTTATAGTAAAAAAGGCGTTCCCTTTCCGAGCTGATAAATGTGCTATGACCTTAAATCATCTCAGCAGTCCGGGTATGTTCTGTCGAAGTTAATTTATATTAGGAAATCTATACCAGGACACACACGAAAAGAAGATTATATAAGATAAATGGCAATTATGACCTGCCCCGTCGAGCTAGTTGAATGGCATTACCTGCTAAATAAATATGTATTTACAACATAGTTGTGGTTCCTAATAATAATTTAACCGCTGAAGCACAGCTGAAGTACGTTGCTTTATACATACACTGAATCAATTTCGCTACATTAAGCGGTGGCGTCACCAATAATAATGACGCCGGTGACAAGTGCTCGTAATAGAGCCATTCCATCAATCACTGGCGACGTCTCAATTTACCTAACTTGGTACAATTAGTCGCGCCACCCACCTCACTTCCAATGTAAATACACTTTTTGGAGAGAAACTTTTACGGTGGTGCTGGTAATGTGTATAGAATAGAATAGAATAGAATAGAATAATCTTTATTGTACACCTTAACATAGAAACTACAGTTAAACAATAACAATATTATAATGTACAAAGGGCGGTCTTATCGCTATATGAGCGATCTCTTCCAGACAACCTTAGGATGGACAGGAAAGATTAAAATTAACGAAGGAAGCTGTTGGTGTATCTTCAAATACTTGTATCACTAATATTACAATATAATACCTTATGACTCTTAAATAAATGAATATAGAAAAATAAAAGAAGCAGAATAAATACCTCTAACACCTAAGATAATTACTAAATACACACATATTTACATACATACAAAAAATATATATTTATATATACATACAATACAATATATACGTAAACATAAAAGAATATATATACATATATTATATAAACATTATGGCAAAAATGTCACATTGCAAGATAGTGCTTTTTCACTTTGTCGATGAAGACATCACGTGATTGTGATTTTCTTATAGGAAAAGGCAATGCATTCCACAACAGTGCTGCTTGGACTGTGAACGATTTAGCGTAAAATTTGGTAGAATGCATTGGGATAGCTAAACGTAAGTTCTCCGACGATCTTAATGTTCGAGGATGGGTATCGTTGACGAACGTAAAACGTTCCTTAAGGTAAAAAGGAGTCGCTGGGTTGAAAAGGATGCTGTAGAGTAGGGAGAGGATATGAACATTCCGGCGAAGGCGAATCGGCAACCACTTGAGTTTACGGCGGAAATCTGAAACGTGATCATATTTGCGGAGTCCAAATATAAATCTTATACAAAAGTTTTGAAGCCGCTCAAGTTTAGCAAGTTGCTCTTCAGTGACATCAAGGTAAGAGGAATCAGCATAGTCAAGGATAGGCAAGAGGAGGGATTGGGCTAACGTAACTTTGGTCGCAGTAGGTAGAAAATTGCGGAGTCGTTTCAAGGACCCAGCAGACGCGAACATCTTACGACTAATTTCCTGCAGCTGTGTAACCCAAGATAAATTCTTATCAATGTGCAGACCCAAATTTTTGACATGGTCTTGGAAAGTTAGCGACACACCACCAAATGTAACTCTGTGTACCTCTGAAAAATCGATTTTGCTGCGCATTTTGCTACTACCCACGACAATAATTTGGGTCTTACTTGGATTGACAGTTAGACCATACGATTTTCCCCATTGAAAAATTCTCTCCAAGTCAGTGTTTATTATATTTATGGCGCTGTTAATTTGATCTATAGGAGCTTGAGTATAAATTTGTAGATCATCTGCGTAAAGGTGGTAGGTAGAAGTCAGCTGGCAAGTGATAGATTTAATGTATATTGAGAAAAGTAATGGAGATAAAACGCCGCCCTGAGGTACCCCAGCGGAAATGATGCCCCACGATGAATGCAAGTCATCAATACATATCCGCTGTCGGCGTCCAGTCAGGTAACTACGAAACCAATCAATCGCCGTAGGAGATATGTTAAGAGAGCGGAGGATGCCGAGTAAGATTTCGAAGTCAACAGTATTAAACGCATTACTGAAATCAAGTAATGTTAATACAGTGACATTACCGTTTTCCATACCGTATCTTATGTCGTCTGTAATTTTGACTAACGCAGTAGTGGTGCTATGTCCTCGACGAAATCCAGACTGGAAAGGATTAAGGAGATGCTGGCGTAGAAGGAATAAATTGATTTGGTTGTAAACCAGTCGCTCGAGTACCTTGGCAAGGAAAGGAAGAATGGAAATAGGTCGGTACTCGGAAAAATACTTTGGATGGGATTTTTTAGGTAAAGGAATAATTTGGGCGTCTTTCCAGGTTGTTGGAAATACTCCACTAGAGATAGAAAAATTTAGGACGTGGGAAACGACAGGGAGAATTTCATCCAGGACAGGAACGACCATCTTGCGACTAATGGAGTCACAGCCCACTGCGTTAGAGGTGATCGACAGTATGCTTTTCTTAACATCACAGTCGGAGAATTGATTAAAATAAAACGAGGAGTGATCGGGGACGGGAAGAGATGAAAGATAATCTAGTGTTTTGTTTTTGATAGTACCATCATAATTAGGAACAGTAATAAAATGATTATTTAAAGAATTGATATCTAAAGTACTAGAAGGTGGAGTAGAGCGTTGTCTCCCAATCCCCATTGATTTTAGAAACTTCCAGACTTTGGCTGGATCTTCGTTTTCGATAGACCGATGAAAAAAGCGGCGTTGAGCATTCCTACACACCTTGTTGCAGTGATTGCGGATGATAGTATATTTTTCCCAGTTCGATGGTGTGGGACGACGGTTATATTTAGTTTTAGAAACGGCTTTCTTGAGTAGTAGATTTTTAATTTCGTCGTCCATCCACGGTGAAGGGAGATGTTTAATTTTAACCGCCCGTATAGGTGCATGTTTGTCGTAAAGTTGTGTGATATTCAAATTCAAGATAGATAGTTTCGCATCTATACAATCTGAGGCAAGAACTGAAGACCAGTCGATATTCTGTGCGTCTATGCGAAGTTCCTCAACGTTCATGCTACCAAAATTACGCTGTAAAAGGATTCTGGGCTTGATTTTAGGAGGGCGGATTTTATAGGAGAGGAAAATAAGGTCGTGGTACGAGAAAGCATCAGCCGGAAACTGACCGTGCTTGGCGACATTGTTGGCTGAAGAAACAAAGATAAGGTCTAACAAAGAAGGAGTACAGTTAGGAAAGTGATGGGTAGCATTCAGAGTGGGGATATGCAAGTTGTTTGATTGTAAGAGAGAATAGAGCGAGGAAGAACGAGAATCGTTTTTGAGAAGACAAGTATTGAAATCACCCATAATAATACAGTGGTTGTACAAAGGAACTAGATTTTCTAATATAGAATCAAAAGAAGAAAAGAAGTTAATGTGAGAGGAAGGAGAGTAGTATACACCGAGAAGAACTTTAGTGTGATTCAAAATTAGTTCTAGAAAGATGTGTTCGCCGGCGTTGGGTGGAGGTGGTTGTGGTGACATGTCAATGACAGAGAAAGGAATATGCGCTCTAATATAAACAGCAACACCGCCACCGCCGCCACGCACACGATCATTCCTAACCAATTTGAATCCAGGTAAAGAATATGACGTAGAAGGGAGACAGGGCTTCAGCCAAGACTCTGAAACAAGTATAGCGTGGATGTTCTTACAATCAAAGCTTGCCATTAGATCAGAGTAATGAGCCGGAATGCTTTGGGCGTTGATGTGGATAACGTTAAAATTTGCACGAACATCGGAGAAAACAGTGTCAAGGCTATCAGCAAGCGATGGTAGGCTTCTAAAACTGTCGTCTGAGATATCACACTCATCATCACTACTAAAAGAAAAAAAATCATCAATATCACTATCTAAAACCATAATGTGACTAAAATAAAATAGTGGCTAAATAATAAACTTATTAATAAATAGAATATATAAAATGAAAATATAATAAATAAGTACAATACAAAAATATTAAATATATATTTAAAAAAGAAAAACTTTATGTATAGGGCAACGATACTGTCCACCCGCCAGTTTGAAATATAAAAATTAAAGCTAAATGGAACACTCCCAACATAAAACAAGTTACAGAGACAAAAATTATCACTTTCTGAAGAACATGGCTGTATGTGATAGATCTCTTTGCCTTTCGTTACAAGGGGGAATTTAAAAAACATAATTAAACAGAAAGTCATAGTGACAGTTGACATTGACAATTAGTGAAATGGAAAACAAATTACGATAAAACATACCAGAGATTACTAGAAAGATTACATTATATACAATAGACAAACAATATTAACCGATATGATATTTACTTGTGGGTAACTTTACGTTAGTGAGTTTTCTGTTAAATATTGAAATTTGGGGTAAATTTGAAATAAACTTATAAACGATTGAAAACCAAAAAACGAGTACGACAATTACTTTGTAAGACAACACGGAGAAAACAATGCTATTTTTTGATGGTAGCTGCACGCTTGGTCTTCGATGGCACCTTCGAAGAAACAATCGGTTGACGGACCTCGGGATCAATGGCATCAAGATCGCTAATTGCTGAGACCTTATGCCTTTTACTATTGGCACCAACAAGAAACACACAGCCACCCCTTGTCCAGCAATTGGACACCCCAAACCGCTCCCGTGCCGCCATGAACACCTCATGACGCATGCGTGTCAGGAACTCGGACACAGTTATTCCGGTGCCTTTTAGGCATTTTTTGGCAAACCAAACCTTGTCCCGGAGATTAGAGTTAGTGAACTTCACCAGGATCGGCCGAGGCTTCTGGGAGTCGAGAACTCGCCCCATCCTATGGCACCGCTTAATGTCAGCTGTTGTAACACCAACCTTCAAATCATTAGTGATGGTACTGGCGATCACCGCACCCAAATCCTCATCCTTCTTCTCTGGGACCCCATGAACGAGCAGTATTTTACGTCGTCCCTGCATTTCCAATCTATCCACACTGCATGCAAGGAGTTGGAGTTGCCTTTGAAGAGTACTCAGGGATTCCAGCATGAACTTCTTGAATATAGCAAAGTCAGCAGCGAGTCCGGGTGTTGTGCTTGAGGAAGATGATGATGTTTTGTGGAGCTCCGTTTCAAATTGTGTCATGCGGCTATTAAATGTTGACGTCATGTCAATGAACGACTGCTTGAGATCTTCCATTTTAACAGTGATAAGTGAAGTGTTCGGAGAGAGGAAATATTACTAGGCGAGTAAGAACCTTATGTCACCATATGATAGTGATCATAGAACTAGTAAAATTATACTTATAATAATTATAAATAAATTTTAAAGCAAGAGCAAAAGTTTTTTGAACTGTCACCTACAACGACCTTTTTTTTTTTTTTTTTTTTTTTTTTTTTTTATATGTTTTTTGTTAGAGAAAGTAAAAAGTTCGTCTGATGGTTGGAACTCTAATAAAGGTTTACAACTCATTTTAATTAATTAGAAACTGTTAAGTATAAAATTCATAGGACATGCTTTTTATTTGTATGTGGATACTCGTGTCGTTTCAAAACAAACTAACTCAATAAGAGTTAGTAATCGATCGTGATGGAAAATTAACTTAAGCACGTAGAAGAAAACTTTTAAGTTGATTTTCCACCAGAGTGGCGAGAATAGAATTGAAATTTGTATGGCAAATTTTCAATCCTCTCCTCGCGCATCTTTGGTGGAAGCAGTGTGGATTGACGAGAATATGCGAGGCGTGAATTGTAATATTTTTTTTTGTGTAAAAATGAACCGTATTGCTTCCGGTATAGAGTATAAATTAACTTAGAGTATAAATTAACTCTGCAAGAGAAATACGTTTCTCGCGTATAGCAATACTAAGACAGGCCCACACAGACCGCTTGGTTCAACCTAATGAAACAGAACGCAGAATTTGACCGCTTGAACGCTTGCCCGTGTGACCGCCTCCTGTCTGATAGGACCCTTATCATTCCGTGGATTCCATTGCGCGTTGCATTAAGGGGAAGTCATTAGCGGTGCGTGGGACTTTTGAACCAGGTATAGGTATTTATAAGGAGGCTTCCTTATAATGCAACGGCATCGGCACTCACCTTCACTACACTGGCTTCTCTCTTTGCCCTTTTTGATACGATTCCGCGAGAGTCACATTAGATATGCGTTAGTACAGATCCTATGGAAGTGATAGACAAACCGAGGTCCTTTTTATAATTTATTTTATTTATTAGGTTTACCAACAGCTATTACATCAGTACTTACTAGCTAGTACTTCACAAAATATGGTCTTAAACTTAATGCACAGCTAATTAAAGGTAAACACCTCATGCGATATAAGGTATAAGTTAGGTAAATTAAAATATTAAAGAATTAAAGAAATTATGCTACTGTAATACAACTTAAAACTACACCTTAATGTTTATGAATGGTATGCTACATTCTACATTCTTTTAATAATGTATATAGGAATTTACCTGGTATACCCCTCGTATCTACCTCTACCGCATTACATTAGTGTGTTTTATATGAAAAGTAGGTCATCGTCGACATATATTAAGTAGCCAAAAAAAATGTTGTCCTCCGAGGAAGCGTTTTAATATCGTCATGGTAATGAAATGTTAATTAACATACAATAAGAGCTCGAAATTGTCTCGTGTTTATTACATTCAATTTTCACCTTATTTGAAATGCTTGAAAACGCGGAGATGCTTTAAAGCGGAAATTCAGATTCAGATTTTATTTCCAAAGAAAAATTTAAGTACTAACTATTTATACTCTTCATTTTGTAAAAAATCGCGATTGATACTAATTTTACGAAATTGTAAAAAAATTAACTTAGTGCAAGCGGTTGTAAAGTAGCAATCGACAAGAGTGATTGCAACAATATTTATATTTGAAGATATTTATAACCAAACGAAATTCTCAACAAAATAAAATACTAACCATGTATTTTAAGTTTTGTAATGTCTTTTATTTTGTTGGAAGTATGATTATTAATATCTACTGACATCCAATATGCACGTCTCTATAACATAATTCTATATTATCTTTTTCACTAGAATATCAGAAATAAGAATCCCAAGAGGGTTGAACAGCTTTTGATATTTTAAACGCTATAATAAGGACTCCAAAACAAAAACTCCATTATTTAATAGTTGCCTCACTAAATATTAATAAAGTATTGATGGCGTTTTGTTTTTATGAATACCGTGACATTGAACTGTCTGAGTACTGCCCACATGACCATAAATTAGACTAGTTATAAACGCTACTTTACTGTAGAATAATACATTATTTTGCATTGTCTTAAACTATCCACTAGATCATTTATTTTATTTCGAAAATAATGAGCTTAAGCCCACAGAGAGAACTTTCCTTTCTTGTGTACATGTTTCCGTACTACTTTTAATAGCTAATAAACTTTTTATTACTTTGAGTTTTCCATCGATGTGCTCGATGGAAAACTCAAACTAATCTCGATGGAGAGTTTTCAATCAAAGTATTAAAATCCAAACAAACGGTTTTCATAGAATAATAAACTTACTGGTTTCGAACAAATAAAATTATAATATCATAATATCTTGAAGTACAGTTTCGATAGTAAAAAAATTTTTAACGGATTAACTATTATGATGATTTAATTTTATGAAGGCGAACAAACATACTCATAATAAAGAGTTTTAAATATTTGTAACTACCTATGATTCTAGATAACTTTGAAAGTAATTTCGATTGATCTTAAATGTCATCCTTGTCGAAAGTGTGATAGAATATTAGTAATATTAATAAAGATTGTCTGCTAGGGACCTAATAACAGCACACAGTGATTGCGTCAAGTACCCTGTGTGCGTTTTTGTCATTTCACAGTTGCTAGTTGCGCCAATATGAAACTGATTCTGTCCTAGTGAGCAGCAACTGAAAACTGAGATCGATCGTCGCAACTCACAACTAAAGTTACTATATTGGCAAAGTTTCTTTTATAATTGTTAACAGCTAATTGTGAGTTGCGTATGCCTGTGTATACAGAGATCAAAGTCGCTCTGTCTGAATAGCGCCTTAGCAACAAGGCTGGTGTTATGAACACCAACTCATACTCCAATAATAATTTTAATTTCTGTTATTCTTATATTCTATAGTAAAGCTTGATTCCAATTTAAGCTGGGGCGAATTTATCTACGAATTACTTCATGAATAAAATTTGTGTTTCAATGCCAGATAAATTTCCCTGACACGAATATTAGGGACGTTCTCGTCCCAATTTTAGGAAAATATAAGGTGTTCCTTGCGATATTGACTATGTTATCCTGAAAATAGGGCGATATTGTTTTAATAATGCTGGGCAGAAAAAGTTAATTAAGCCCTTATATTCATATGGCCCGGTCTATATCTGGTATATTAAGACCGTGAATTTACTTTATAGAATTTTTATCAGAGAAACGATTAATATGGAAATAATTGTTCTGGAAGTCGAGAATATGAGTGTTTTTTGACTGTTCATTAATTATAACTTAACTAATTTGAAATTGTATTATCTTACCACCGGTTTAAATATTTAATCTACAGATAGAGATTGGTTACCAAAGCTCTACATCCAAAAAACCGTTTTTATTTTATTTATTTAAGAATATTTTCCGACAGTAAAATTTCGGTAAACTTATTTTTAATATAGAATATTGAAACAGGTCGTTAATGTGCAACCTTCATCTACGAACATGGTTCTAGGTTAATAAACATTGCTACCGTAGAATATGGGTACATTCACATACTATTTATTCACAAACACAAACAAAATTAACTTAATACTACTACTATCATAGTGGTGCAATTGGGAGTCTTATCTCTAAGAGCGAGCCCTTTCAGGCAACCTTTGGATAGATAGGATTGTAGAAATTGAGTATTGTGTAGAATAGATTGACGGTTAAAAATAACTCTAAGGCCTGTATTACAGAACGACACTCGGAAATAAATCATGTCTTGAGAATAGTTTTACACTTTCTATCAAGAACAAAGTGATAGAGACGTAGGACGCTCAAGACGGCGTTGATTCTTGAGACTCATTCTATAATAATATGAAAGTATAAAACCCTAATCTTTATGTCTATATCATAAGGCTGAAAATCAGTTAACAAATTTAAACAGTTTTGGAGTCTGATGGTAAGTAAAATGTGTACAAAGTTGTTCAAAGCTTGGGTTACAATAATCTTCAGTCTCTGGACAAGATATGTAGTTCTGAATTTATAGCCATAAGTTGGGAGGGGACGACCCACATTATGATTTATCGCCTGCTTATAAGGTTTTGATTTCTTTACTCTTGACATAACATAAGGGACACTTGGCCGCGGTAATAAATCATCGTCGGGAGTCATTTTCGTTATGTTCCAGTCAATTCTTATCCAAGTCAAACTTCATATCCTATTGCCTGGTCATAACAATGTTATAGTCCCGTAAGGATTGAGCTGTTGATTGTAATATGCAGTCACATTCTGGCAACCAAATATTGTTTCGAGAAACCTTGGGCCTCTATTACGTCGAGTTGTTGCGTCATTAAACGCATTCTATTGTCTATACCACGGAGCATGTTCGCAAGAGCTGTTTCCTTAACCCCACCTTTTCTCTCCTTTCTCATGAGCACAGCGTTCTGACTTACGTTGTCATCGATAGTCTGTAGCTCCAACGCCACTAACATACTTATTCTTCCCTAATATTTAGCAACTTATTTCTGACACACAATTCAAAAATGGAATTCCTTACCATCACAAATTTTCTTCTTGTAATTCTTGGTCCCATAAAAGAGGCGTGAACCTTACAGGTCGGCAAGGCGGCCGCAGGGTGTATAATCTATTTCGAATTTCGCATTTGGATTCCACTTCCGCTTAACATCAGGTTAGATATTTGTTAAACACATTTGTTAGGTACAAATTGTTGAATACCTTGTTTTTATCATCGTACTGACTGGAGCTTTGATTGCATATTTTTCTAATCAAGGATATGGGCCATCTCTCGCTGCTTCCGAAATTTATGATTCCGTACTACCAAATAAGGCAATATAATGTCTCATACAACACACTATCTTAGTCTTCTGTAAGATAAAAAATTACCTACGTTGTCCTACAACGGAGGTCAATAATGTTGAATTTATTTTCAAAATCACGTCGTTTCTTTCCGCCTTAAATTGTACCTCGAGGAGTAGTGAGTAATTTGATGCTCAACTTTATTGTGTACAAGAATCCCTGCGGTGCTCAGTCATAAAGCCATTTAAGGAGCTCCTCGTGCTGAGAGATGACGTGTACTCTCGACTTATTGTTGTGGGACTATACATATTTTTTAGTGTTTGATTTCGAATATAATATTATTATATAAAAGGCAAAAATGTCAAAATTAAAATTTAACCAAAATTTAAGGAACTGGTGTAATTAGTGGATCATATGAAATAAGGGAGAGGAGGAGCTGTGAGTAAAATAATGTTATAATACATTACTTCCCAGAAATCGATCCTTATTAACAACACTGGTGTAATAATACAGCCTGTGCTTTTTTTCAAAACCATTGGTTTCGATTCCTGGCTAGGATTGTTGATTTTTAAAAATCCAATGATGCAGTTTTTGTTTTCATCAAAATCGGACTCGCGACTCCTTTGAGAATGTTTCGATATTCCTTATAATTTAGGATTTGGCCCTGAAGGCCCACTTGAAAAATTGATTCTGTATAATAGTGAAATGTAAGAGTTTACTTAAATTCTGCCTTTCATACATCAGTGTTATAATTATCAGGTTAATGCACCACAGCACTGTCAAGATAGGGTTGGGCAATACCCGTGCTTTTATAACGTAAATTGTATCTTATTTTATACAAGTGAATGAGTGGCTGGCCCATGCCCTGGCAGTGCGATGCGCGCTCGGAAATAGTCGTGACATTGCACAGATACGAATATTAAATTCGCGATTCGCGCGGCATATAGCCACTGCACGTGATGGCTATGCGTTCTGATAAACTCATAGCCAACGAGTTTTTGGCATTTGTTCAACATGCCATAGACACGATGGACGAGGTCAGCATCATGCAGATCTGCAAGTCAAGTTTTCCTGAAGACGAGATTTGCAGTGGTAAGAAGCTGCTCTTCGATACGCTCGGCAAGACCGCGCACGTGCCGTCCCGCAGGAGGGATGGGGGAGAGAGGAGTGTCCAGGACGTCATCACCTTACTAAAGGAGACCGATCCAGACGACGTGCCAGCTTTCGTGGCGCAACAGCTGCACAAGCTGCCTCCCGTCACATTCGACCACGTCAACGTCACCAGACTGCTGAATGACATCACGTTCCTGAAAACCAGCCTGGCCGAAGTTCAGTGTAGGTTGGAAGTATCGGAATCTACTATAAGTGAGCTGCGTACCGAATTATCTTTATTAAATAATAATAGTAATTCGGTATGTAGGTCACCTGAAACCGAGGCTTCCAACGTCAACACTCGACGTCGTGTAGCGCAAAATGCATCTCCATATGGTATACTAGGTGGTAGACCCATATCTGTGAGCACAGGCGCTAGTCGTCGTTTTAAAAATCCGTTACCGTCTTGAATAAAGGCAAAATTTAATTCGTTATTAATTATCAAAGATACACTCACCTGGATTATCTCTCCGTCCGTCCAGCAAATTTTGCCTTTATTCAAGACACCTTCACTTTCTTCTTCCTTTATGTAATTGGTTAGGAATTTTGTACCGGGAGATTATAATACAAATATTCTACTCTGCCGGTATCACATGGCTACTAGCTGGCAAATAAAGAATAGAGAGGCCGAATTCTTTTGATGCTTTGCGGTATTGAAGTGGAGATTGGCATTACTTTTCTAAATACGTGTATGAATACACCTATGTCACAAAGTATGTAATGCTGAGATGATTTTCAGTGAAACATCTATCCTGGTAGTTGGCTTTTGCGTTAGATTGTTTACCCATACTGCCAGATGTAGCTTTATGTGTAACAAAATGTTACCTAAGGCTCTGCTCAACCCCTCAAGCGATTACGGGCGTCATCGTAGGTATGTATGTCACAAAGATGTGAACAAGGTAGAGAAGTTCCAAACTCTTTTTATCGATAAGAGTGCTTGAAAGAATCGATAATTGTGATCAGATTTTTGTGAATATGTCAATAGGTATGTGTTCAAAAATCAATTCAAAGACGCATGAGGTCCAACCCTTAATAAAGTTGATATCATATAACACCCGCACGATACGCCACAGTCGCACAGTTAATTGCAAGCTATGATTAATTACTTTTACGTCATAGTAATTAAAATGCCATCAATGTTTAATTTGGTTACTTACATGATACGGCGATTCGGTTAATATAATATGATATCGGTATTTGGGGAATTCAATGACGTTTTTCGCAATTTAAGTAACAACGAGGCAAAATAAATATCAAATACTAATAGACAGTCATGAGATGGTTTATGATGATGCCAAAACCTATAGACAGCATCGTGGTAATATTGCGCCGACTCCAAATGAAATGAGACCAGGGGTAGGAAGAAGAAAAAGAAAAAGACTTTCAGGAAACCTAAAATGAATAGGTACACATTTTTACTTATGTTACCACAGTTGACGCCATGCATGATGCACTCAGACCGCGAACCCATGTCTATCGGCTTTACTCCGAGGAGGCCCGAGCATCAGCGGAACGGCCCGAAGACAGCGGCCGTACGACGCATTATCACTGACCTCGCCCCTGTATGCAACGCGCCGCCACAGCACACGCACGCGTCCGTCCCCCAGTCATCCTCCAAAGCATTGATTGTATCGAGCACCCCACGGATTTCTAGTCAAGACAATTGTACAAGTTTTAACGCATTATACATTATTATTCAAGTTGCTGCGTTTTCCTGGTTCAGCGCATCATCTCCTACAACCACCTTTATTATTAAATTCTTGCGTTTGTCACTGAACTCACCCTTAACGGTTGGTCTGATTTTGTTGAAATATTTTATACGAATCAAAGAGGATCCGAGAATAGTATGGCTATTATATCTATTGTATTTTTAACAGTGTCTAGAATTGTATAAATTACACTACGAACGGTCTTTGTTCGGAATTCGATAGCATATACAATGCTATCAAATTCTGAACACAAATAGATATTTTAAACTACTTCAACGAACCAAAAATATAATGACATTTGACAGTCTCATTTCATATTCAATTCGTAAAGATATGAAAATGAATTCCAAGACAAACTTAATTTTTCGAAAAATGTTGGGAGAACTACATTTCCTTTTAATATTTACTGAGGTAAATTAAATTATATATGCGCATTCATTCACTAATATGCCTAAAGACACATAAAAGCTTCTATAGTTTGCGGTGTCTAACTGTATAAAAGACATATTTCGGCAAAATGTTTGAAATTCATAAATAATAACATTTTGTTTGTAATCCATACTCGCAAGAATATTAGTGGAACATTTAAATCCCATTTGACACAAAATTATCGAATGGTGAATACCAAAACAAGTAAGCATTAACATTACATTTTACTGAGAAACCTTTCTCCGTTGTCATGACAACAAGCATCGGTGCCGAAGCGATACAACATTTGCTTCTAATAAAAGTTTTAATCTTTTTTGTAAAATTGTCGACGTAATTATAGTATCTACCTACAAGAATAAACTTTATAAATAGAACCTGAATTTCAGGACAATTATAATATCTACGACTGAATGAACTCTTGTTGTTAGGACTCTGAATAATTTCGTGTTTTACAAATAGGTTAGGTAAATGATTTCGCCGAACCAGTCAAGGAATACTTGGAAATAATAATTGTATAAATGTTAAGCTTCATTAGTTTTAGACATTGTTAGGATGTTTTAGTTTTTTCTTTATGCTCTGTAGTTTCCATATTAGCATACGACCTGCCTGACGGTAAGCAATCAGCTTATTACGATTGCAACACTGAGGTTTAATGCACGCGCTTTCAAACTTAACCCGCACCGACAGATACTCTATACTACGAAAATGTAGAGTTATTGGACTATGTTCGGACTTCTTTTGGAGCATCAATCCACAGTCTCTTTAAAAAGCTGCCATAATCGTTATCTCTCTAGAAAAAAAAGTTTATTGTGTTCATTATTATTTTACCTTATGCCACAGATTAATATAAAATTACAAATAGATTATTTAGAAGATTAAGGATCTGTTTTGCAGGTTTCAAGTAATTTCGCATTAGCGTTTTAATTTAACTAGAACCTTTGACATGAGCCCTTAGGTTATTTCGGATCCCATTTTGTCCTGAAGGTGAGTCATACACTAACTAATATTTTATATAAGTAATTATAATCATAGCTCCGTTACATTGTACCTGACTCTTTTTTATTATGGAAAAATTAACTTGTCAGTCATATCATTGTCAAATCGCTGGATTTTCTATTAAACAAATTCTTCCTATTTGCCTAATCATAAAGTAATATTTGTGCTTGGAATAAATTAGGGTATGGTTACCCTTTAACCATACAGGCTGGTAAGCGTTGTTTCAGTTTTGTTGGTAATACTAGGTCATACTTTTCTCTCATACGAAACGATTTTATAGACTGCAAAAGGTAGGATGCAGCATTCGCGCCAGGATTTATTCCCTCTATCTGCAGCGCAGTCGATGCGATAGAGATGTGTCACTTAGTGTTGGATGTGACAATTTGCAGGGGCTAGTGTTTGTCGCAATGAAGTAGTAGTGCACGCGGACCACGGCGCAGGTTTGTAAGATTAACGATAATTATGTTCTACACCATATCAATACAAACATAGAACATTCATTATTGGAAATTTGCTCGGAAATTGCTCTAACAGTTTCGATAACGATTCCCACTTATATAAAATTTGGCTTTCTCCTAGATTTAAAAATAATTCCAAGTGATAGGGAAAGTTAATTTTGATATTATTTTATTAAAGATTGCTTACTTGTGATCTTTTAGACAAGGTGTGGTATACGATCATATCTTAAATTATAGATTTCAAAATAAAAAAAAACATCATTATTTATTCTTTCTTCTAAAGCAATAAGTTATGCATGATATGTCAGCAATTAGAATGTATCACACATATTGAACATCCAAAGAAAAACAGCTTATTATACTACATCAAATGAAGAATGTTTAATTTTAGGATAAAAAGTAATTTTCTGTACAGTTACAATCAGCGGCATATAAGTCGAACGATCTTAAATAATCAATTTCTTCTTACAAGTAACACTGTTTTTGAGATTAGATACATAATATTGGAAATTATGTTGCAAACGCTTTTGTTAAGATACTGAGGCAAAAAAGCTGGTACAGGTGGGCAAAGAAGAGGTGAAGAGGCCGCGTGGACAATCACTTACCCACTCGTAGGATCAAGTAAAATCCCTCACAGGATTATTATCTATTACTACCGCCCTGAGAAAGGCCGAAAACAGAAGTGCATGGAGGAGCTTAGTAACCAGTGTGATGAAGGCATTTTAAGACGGGCACAATCTTCACCAATGAAGAATATGACAAAAATGGAAAGGAACTATTAAGTACTTTCTAACACGCTATTTACTCGCAATATACCCGGAGAGCGATTCGACTACTAAGTCTAAAATGGTATATCTAATTATTCCTTAAAAGACATCAAATATAACTGAATTTTTTTGTGTCTCTTATATTTACATTCGAGTGAATTTATGTTGATAAATAATGTAATTGGTTAAATGTAAACACGCTACGTAAAATAAATCTCTTATTTTTTCAGAGAAACTCAATTACACCATATTTCGTTATTCCTAATTATTCATGAGAATAACATCATTCATATTGATGTCTGCAATAATTTAAGTTTTTTTTTTCTTTGACAGGGAGTTCTTGGCCTTCATCTAATCTGATGATAAGTGTAGTTACCTAAGGAGACACCTGAGGAGAACACCTTAGACACGGTAATGCTTTAGGGGCATGTCCATAGGCGAGATTATTTCTACCGCATATCGACCCAAGGCTCTCTATGAAATTACTACAGCTAACGAATTCAGTCCATTGTGCAGAGCCTGCATGGCGAAAGAAGAAACAGCCACTCACATTCTGCTAGAGTGCAGAGGAGTGGCATAATACTGGGTCCACTCGCTCGGGTCAACCTTAAGGCGCTACGCGACTTCTTGGTAGAGCTGGGATGGCTGTAGTGATCCGGCCCACACTCTCCTACGCAAAATAGGCGCATCAATCGTCTAGTGTCGGAAACTACCCATACGAAGAAGAAGAGTGACCTGAGGAGAAAACTGATAATGCTAGAGGTGAAAGTGAACTTCCCTCGAAACCCTTAACCACTGAACGACGATTTATATTAACATTAATTGTCAACACTAAGATTGATAACTCTATTATTAAGGCGACAGATTTCGATAAGGTAGACTTCTACCTTACTACAAAACAAACCGAGCACAAATTTGTGAGCACTCCTCGAGGGAACAAACCTTAAGTCATGCCACAATTCTCCATCCTGGGTTTCCTGGATCCAGCCACTGCCAGCAGTCCTTCTAAACTCATCAGACCAACAGAACGCAAGATATCCTACAATACAACCTAAACACGGTCTCCACTCCAGGACTCGACTAAGTTGTCGGATTTCTGGCAGATATGACCAGTCCATTGCCACTTTAGAGTACTTAATTCTTTGGTCAATATCGGTAATTTTCATTCTGTGACAACTGTGCTCGTTGCGAGCCCTGTCTTTTAGCGAGATCCCGAGAATAGCCCTCTCCATAGCGCCCTTTGTAACTTTAAACCTGTGGACTGTAGCCCTCTGGTAAGTGGACCCATTTCTATAATAAGGTCTAGCATATAACTCCATTCCACCCGATGGTAAGCAGAAGTGGATTCCAAATGCAAAGATAGCTAGTGCGGGAGATAAAGAGCTACACTAGCCACTGATTGCCTTACCGACCTGGAAGCTGCGTCTTCATCTTCATGCTTGTTTACAAAAATAACATTTATCCCATCACTCATCGGAACATCACTACTACAGCGCGCCGGTTTTCATAGCGAGCACAAGCGCAGCACTAAAATTTAAAAAGTTAACTTTTAAAACTTACCTTAAGATCCGTAGAGATATTGCAGATATCGTATATCTAACCAACATTTTAAAGAGTAATATTGATTCAAGTGAGCTTTTGGAGCGGGTTATGCTTTTCGTCCCTCGCAGATTAACTTATTTAATTCATTGAGCGATGACACTGAAATAGATCTATTTTGCAGCGGTGTTTCATCACTGAAGCGTGCACTGGCAAATGAATTTCTTATTAGTTATTAGCTTATTCTTACTCCTTGTGCTGTAGTCGGTTTATACAGGTTGCTGTCGCATGTATACTCGAATATTGTTGAGCCACATTATAATTTATCTGTGAAAACTTGTCAGTAGCTAATAGTTAGTTATAAATTATACACATATAATGTAATAGCAGTAAGTTTTCCATTAAAATAAAATAAAATAAAAATAAAAACTATGTATTTTTTTACACTTTTTATTACAACTTTTTCATCTCACCTACGAACAACAAGCAATTTTATTTTATTACCTGAATATTCCCTAACATGATCCGGCAAAAATAACTTTTATTCCATCACTTATCGGAACGTCACTACTACAGCGCGCCGGTTTTCATAGCGAGCACAAGCGCAGCACTAAAATTTAAAAAGTTAACTTTTAAAACTATATATTTTTCCCGCTTTTTAACTTTACAACTTTTTCATCTTACCTACGAACAATACGAATAACAAGTAGTTTTATTTTATTGCCTGAATATTCCCTAACAATGCTGCTTTTTAATAACTCAGGATTGTTAGGAGGAAACACGTGTGCTGGCAATTAATTCCATTTCTTAATTATGCAACATAATAGCAAATGAGTTGCCGAATTTCTTTCTTCATTCGCGTAGGAATGGCAGCCACAGTTTATCGGTGGTAAAGTAAGCCAGCACGTTTACGCTAAATAAGACTTAGATGCTTAACCAGTGTGTCCTACCAGTAATGACCTACTAGTCTTCGGCGTGAAAACAATTAAATCGGGTTAGACTGACAAATAATTAAATTGCAAACCTAAACTGTTCAATGAAGCGTTCCACTAGTGTAAACGGGCTTGGATACAGGGTCCATATCGGTTACAGGACGATAAAGTGTGGCGGCCGGCAGCTCACCGCGCGCAGTGATGAGCTCGCCAAATTTCGTTAGCAGCAAATTGTGGATCGTGTACCGAGCTAGTGAAACGTATTGCTTGTGAGCGCTTTGTGACAACGTGTAAAGGCTGCTTAGAGATATTCATATTTGTAGAGCTATTCCATTCTCGTATGATGAATTAAACAGTGTGTAAGTTGGCAGTTTGGTGACAAAACGAGTGATACATTTCTTTCCAGTCAAAAAAATTTAGAATTTGACAAGAATTAGGTTGCGAAGGAATTTTTGCTAGGTCGCGATGGAATTAAAAAAAGTCGAATGGATATTGTATGTATTACACACACATAGAGAGACAAATAAACACGACAGGTGGGTTAGAAGCCCTGACGTAGCGCTATTCCAGATGCATGCTGGGCACTACTACCCGATTCCTCCACGTAACGGTACACCTGAGCCCAGATTAGAGCCATTAGAGACTAGACGATCATGAGACTGTTGGCTTTCCAGGAACATGTTGACTAGAATTGCCCTCTGGAAGTTTGCTAGAGGGCCCAGCAAGTTCCCCGACTTCTTTAAAAAAGCAATATTCATTAAAAATATCGATTACAATCCGGGATTGCGAGAAGAGCCGAAGACGGAGCTCAGTGGCGTATATCGGCCATGTCCACAATGGACGAGTGTGGGCTTAAACTCGATTTTCCATGTGCTGAGAGACCACTTAGTAGTAGAGATTTAGTAGTGGACTTACAACACAAAATATATTAAAAACTACAGCCCATAAAATGTAATCCCTCAATTCGCACAGACCACCGACCGGCCAGATTTCGGAAAGTATCTGAAAAATTAAGGGTAAGGAAACACAGAACACAAAGCACCGAAGCTAAAAAATGTACAACGACTAAAGTGTGGTTCCTCACTCCACAAAAGAAAGATCATAATTTAGTGAATATACCAAATCCTCCTTAAGTTCCACGTTAAGCTGATGATCCCGGCTGCTGTAGAAAGATAGCATTCGTTGCCAAGGAAGGAGTTGCTGTAAAAATCTAATGTCCAACCTTAAGGCAGTATTGTTGATATCAAGATATACTGCACTGAACTCTAATAAGTTAGGAGCAGGCTAGGATAAGAGAAGAAGAAGATCAAGTGGTAAGCCCAATGTATTAAACATTCTGCAGAACTGTGCTCTGTTTATTAATATCACTCGAACGAATCATCGCGAACTCTACATTTACCACGTACCAAATTTTCCTGCAAATCTAAAGTCTCCAATTATTTACTAGCCAAGAACTACGTGGAGACCGTATCACTTCTTCTCTTTAGGTAACTCACAGACATAACCCTTCTTCTCACACTCACACAGACATACAAACACACTTACACGTTCATAAGTTATTTTCTTTTTGTTGGTATTTCTTTAAATGTTTTTGTTTTTTCTCTTATTCTTATCACGAAATTAACGATTGTATTTGTACCCCAATTGTCCCTTTGTAGATCTGTGGAACGCTGCTGATCCTGCAATTCGAGTGGCAAAATTCTGGGCGGCAAAATGGACATTGGAATAAGAAGCTATCGAAACGAAAGAAGAAGCCCTATGCAGTGAGGAGAGTGCTGGTGCACTGTAACACAGGCTCTTAACCTAGCTCAGACAACAGTCTCTCACAATCTTATTTGATCCTTGGTGTAAACCCATTTCACTATTGTGTTTAAAGATTTAAGATTGTGGAGAAAATAAAGAGATTTATTATTATTAACTTAATGAGCGTGACCGCAAAATACTAAACCTGGAAGTAAACGAAACTCATACAAATCTTTATTTAGCCGCTAATTACAAAATATGGGGCCATAATTACGCCATAATTTTGTCTCGTAATAAATTTGAAAAGTCATCAAGCGTTAACGTTAATGTTGTTTGTAAGCATTAGAGCGCTGTTTTGTTTGGAGAAGATATTTTTTATACAACAATAATGGAAAACAAACAAGCTTCATGGTCCCCAAGGCAATATTATCCTTCTTACTTGCACGCTGTCAAACTTCTAAGCTGACTCAGGGAAAATTTTGCCCGGAAGCACGGATAATAAACACTTTTGATTACCCATCCAAGTACTAACCACGCACTTCGTGGCTGAACTTTTGCGATCATTATAAAGAAAGAAAAGCAGGTTATTTCTAGCCTTAATTTAATCATCATCATGAAGCATTTACAACTTTGTCTGCCTTACTTCAACCATCTTGATATCTGCGTAAAGTTTAGAATGAAATATTTTTAATTATCCTATTATTTACAACGTTTTAAAATAAATAGTTTCAGGGATAATAAAACTTTAATGGCCTTTAAATTTATTGAAGAATAAAAAGTGTCCGTCTGTGCATTTATTGCAGTGGAAATTTAATTTAAATAGTTGTAGGGCGATAAACTGGGGTATGCGAGAGACGTGTGGCAATGCTCAGTAGATAGCTTCAGGGGGGTTCCGTACTTGAAATCTAATGCCCTTTACTCGGATATTATATCCTACTAACATTATAAAGGTGAAAGTTTGTATAGATGAATGGATGTAGGATGTGTGGCATAAGAAATCCTGAACCTACCGACCAATCAAATATTTAGTTAACTAATGCACCAAATTAGACTCTAGGGAGAGTCTACGAGATAGCTTCTTGAGGCATTTGATACGTTGAGCATATGTCATCAGAGATTCTGATGCATTGCTTTTGTGAAATATCGGGCTCAAGATTGGTCGATTTTGTGGTTCTCCGATGAAAGGTTTTCGTGTTTTTAGTATTCGAGCAAAGGATATTCGAAACGAAGAACAGATACCTCTTCAGAACCGACCCCAGTTAATAAAGAATTTAGATACTTTTCATTTCTAACATAGGAAAAGACTTAAATATTTATGTAAGTAATAAAAAGGTTAAAATATAACATTAATTGGGACCAGAACAGTTGGGAAAAAGAAATAAAATAAAATACGGTTTTTATTTACAAGTTTATGCGGAACTCGCGGTGCATGCTCCAACTTGTGTATGGACGGCGGACGGTTATTTTATAATCACACAAGAAATAATATTTTTTAACTTTTCTATGCATGTTTCTTTTGGTAATTAAAACTTTCAGCACTTCCAGGGATAAGGAAAAAAGTTACCAACGCGTAACAACCATTTATAAGCGTCTATGGATTTTTTCCGGCTACTTCCACAGTTAAATTGGAGTATTTTTCAGACTTTAGTGTTTTTTTTTCATTAAAATTATTAATTTAATCTTAAATACAACTAGCGACCCCTCGCGGCTTAAACGCGGGTTTATCTGTACCTGTTTGTATACTAGGATAAAAATTATCCTTCTCCACCGTGGAAGTCCAATCTAAATCGGTAGTTCTAGAGATAACTTCATCATTTCTAATCCTTTATAAATCGACTCTCTTCTGGGACACAAGGCCACTCCTTGTCATCAAAGGAGCTTTAGGCAGTAGTCCACCACGCTTGCCCAATGTGGATTGGTGGACGGAGTATAAGGTGATCAATACACCTTTTCTGATCCATTAGTCGCCTACGACACCCATTGGAGGATATTGGGTGATGCTATTCTACTCTGCAGGCATCACACGGCTAAGATAGAGATTAGTTCCAAAAAACAAACTTATTTATTGTTAGTATAGATTTATTACGTGTTTTAATTATATTTCAGAATTAAGGAATAAAATTAAATATTATTTGAATTACATTTAGTTTCTTAACTTCATAAAGAATCGTCATCATCATTTCAGCCGAGAGACGCCAACTGTTGGACATAGGCCTCCCCCAAGGATCTCCAAACCGGTCGGTCCTGCGCTGCCCGCATCCAGCAGCTTCCCGCGACCATTACTAGATCGTCAGTCCACCTTGTGGGGGGCCTACCAACGCTACTTTTTCGTACGTGGTCGCCATAAAGAGTCCATGGACTAGAATGTGTTTGTCGCCTTTTATTCTACAAAAAAGACTGGTCAGAAATTAGCTGAGAATATCCCATTATTCGTTGTTCGCGGGCCAACGGCTCGGGTCGCTCGCAAAACCTCTTGTTTTTACTGCCAGCTACGTTCGCTACAACAGCACAAAACAAACGTGTTAGTTTTCTCATTAAATAAGCTTCACAGCTGAAACTCGGGCTTTAGTTACGTTCAGCATCTATCTCTTTTTCCATTGTTTTAGTTGCAGATTTATTAATAATGGCCCTTCCTGGAATTTTACCCTTTCATTGTTGGGAATTATTCATTCATTGTGTGAATTATTAGAGAAGGAAGGCTTAGCGGTAATTAGGATTTTTAATGTTATAACAAGGTAGAATGTAAAATTAAAGACAGTTAATGTAAAAATTGTCGGTAATTTATAAATTAATAAGATTTAGAGTGGTTTTGATTAGTTGGATTTGTGTAGTTTGTGGTTGAATGTTTTTTTTTATTCTATCAAATATTTAGCTATTATGTTATAAAATAATTGAGAGAAATCGAAATCCCCCAAAATCCCATTGGTACGTGGCGTGGATCGAACCAGTGCCTCCCGGGCGGGAGACGACGCTCTTACGCACTACGCCACCAACGCTTTTTAATCTACCGTACAATTTATATACTTTCACCATATGAGTAAATTTACTCATGTACTTTCACTTCACATTGGGAAAATGCTTAACCGTTAAATGTCACGAATGCAATTAATTAATAATAGATTAGTAACACAATTTTAGACATAAGGGTGATGTAACGATTTAATTTGTGGTGTAGGACTTGTTTTAAGTCCGGTACTTGTTTTAAGCTGCTAGCTACCACTATCAAAAGCTGTCAGCATTATAATCATACCTATATCAGCAAATAAATACATAAGAGAGGCTCAGTGAGTTACATACGGCATTGAGGATAGTACGGCGCGCACGTCTCCATACAAACTGAGAAATTATTTTCCTACCCCTATTGTCATGCGATCTTTATGATGTATTAGATTGTTCTTAATAAAAAGTAAAAATCTATGTCTTCATGTTTTCCTTTTTGCAAAATTCGACATACTTAAATTTAAAGTTATTTTGGAAAAAAAAATTAAAAATAGAACAACGTACAGACATAGTTTTTAGTAGGTATATTAAAAATATTCTAAAATGTGATAAAGATCGGAAATAAATTAGCACTTTCTACCTTTTACTGCCATCCTACTGGTACCTACACTTTCTCCCTTGGTGTTAATTTTTAAAGCGGACCATAAATATATTTGAGCGCTCCTGTTTTATGGAAAACTTTGCAATCATTTATAGTTCCATTTTTCACTGAAAAATCTTTTATATTATCCTTACCTAACTCCTAGAACGAAGAGAACTCCATTTAATAAAATTCTTTGTGGTAAAGAACTCCGGAAAAATTGCCAGTATACACGGCACCACATCACACGCGAGCTATTAACGTCTCGGAGAGCAAACGTACGGGCAGGTACTTTGTCCTCCGAATGTTGCTACTAAAATTGAAAAAGTTGGTTTGTTTACAATGCTGGTTAACCGCCGCCGAACCAACTTTTTCAATTATATTCCCAATTCGCGTTCGTGGGCCACGTTTGATATTTCACGGGGCCGCTGACCGAGAATGGCGGGTGCTATGATACAGTTCGGGTACAAGAATTAAGGTTAGTCAAAAGCGGATGCAAAATAATTATTTCATTTAGAGTGATATTAAAACGAATCCATTAATCTATTCAACATTGAACGAGGAGAGGAGATCAATATCGCCGCGTTCATGCGTTTTTATAAAGATCTGGATTATCCTTAATGCTTTGAAGGCGCTTCGGCTGCGGTCAAAATATGGAAAACAAGTCAGGTGCCAGATAAATGGTGACATGTAATTTTGACACCAGGCAACAACCAATAAGAAGAAGAAACGATGAAGTTTTGACAACATATTTACAACCACATTAACGGCACGAGGAACGGCTCTTGGACCAATTAGGATAGAACGGACGGGCAAGTATAAATGCAATCCTTTCCATTTCAAAATAACTTTGAATGTGTATCGAATTACGAAAGAAAAAAACGCACATACATCGCCTTTTAGATTGTAGCCTCGCCATACTATACTCTTGTCTATTATCTTACATCTTTCTTGAAAGGCCGATGAGCTAGCAAGGGCTGGGGCTCAAGGTCTACAGTTTGGCCCAGAACCTTTCTGTGGTATCTCAAAGAACCAGGCCATGCAATACTTAAAAACCCACCTCCTTCAAGAGGCAATAGTGGACTGGCAAAGAACGCCCGGGTTAAAACACTCAAAAGCATTAATCGAACCATACTCCCGTAAGCGCACTGACGAGCTACTGAAGCTTAGCTTCAGTAGCTCGTCCTGAGCGTGTTGATTAGAGCTCTGACTGGCCACTGCAAGCTGAATAGACATCTGCAAGTGTCAGTATCTTGAAGTATCATATTGTACTTCAAGATACTGACACTTGCAGATTCTGTGAACAAGAGCGTGAAACATCAATGCACCTCCTGTGCACTTGTGAATGTATCATTCACAAAAGAAGCCGACATTTGGGAAGACACATTCTCGACCCAGACGATATCAAAACAATCCAAGCTAGGAATATCTTATGATTTTAGATAGTGCCCAGCTAAATGAGTACATGTAAGGCCTCAATAGGACTTACTTGCATGCTAGTCACAATAGATCTTTACAGGTCGCAGTGACGCAAAAACTCCCCAAATTGTCTAAATAATAATAATAAGTACTATTTTACTAAGTATTATTTTACTATACTCTTACATTAAGAATTTTTAACTCAAGATTTCATAATATCACATAATTTGTAAAGTAACATTAGAGTATTATTTTGAGTCTTATGTAGTACCTACCTACGATTCTCTGTACCAATAACTTTATGCCACAAGCTTCTCTGTGCCTGATATGTTTGATGCATTCGTCTGGTCTGCGACTGGCGGCGACAGCTGATGACGGGTGCCGTCATGATAGATGCTACTTGGTAATAGTTACGTATATGCCAACGGCGTATTTATTATACCTTATCTATTGGAATTGATTTGTTTGTGCTCGCAAATAGATTGCGAGGTTTGGCAAAAACAATAGCATAAAACAGCAAAGTTAGATAAATCAGCGACTTTTTATGTGATCTCCTAGGGAGGAATTATTATCTACGTATTATGCTCTTGTGATGAAATTAAAGAAGTCGATAACTCCTATACTTTTTGTGTGTAAGTATGTATTCAAGACCTAAATGTAATCCAAAATTCATAGTGTTTCTTCGCACAAAAGTTACTAGAACTCTTTTAAGACATCATAAACAATTTTAAGACGAAAGTGTTTCTCATTACAATCTATAAACGCTCCGGTAGACAATTTTGTAGAAGACGGCAGTGAAAACCTCTTCTGTAGATATTACATCCTCGAGTCCTTCACAGAGTAGAAATTAGGGTGATTACTCTTGCCGTCTCTTTGTTTCCAACATTGCTGTATTCAAAACCTTCCTTTTTTATTTATTTAATTTATTAGGTCTGGTAACATTGTTATATAGCAGCATGTACTAATATACTTATCAACTTTTCCCAAAAGTATCATGCCTCTCACGTTACTTACAGAAGCAAAGGAGATGAAACTTTTTTAATGCTCAAAGTCATATAATATTCTATTCTATCATACAAATAGAAATCTCAGTTTAACTTAAGAAATCCAAGTCAAGTATATACAAGTATAGGATCAGGGTTAAACCCATGTGACATAAATTAATACTCATCACGTTAAAAGCGTTCCAAATCATCCGATCCAATATCGGTATCAGAAGCCGATACGATATCGTGGGCAAGTAAAACGTATGAAATATGGTCCTATTTTTTTACATTGGTCGATCCGATATCGGACGGACATATTTCATACATATTACTTGCTTCGATATCGTATCGACTTCTAATACTCATATCGGATCGAATAATGTGGAAACCCTCTTAGCCAGAACATCTCCGAAGTTCGTAACTGAGGTACAGCCAGCTAATGTGTTTAAGACAGACATTAAAACGAGACTTGGATTGAGTGTTCGCATTAATTTGCAAATTCCAAAGTTGTTAATTGGGTTTGAAGTTGATATATGATACGACTGTCATGTCGTTAACTTATTATGGAGTGCAACCAGTTTTCTATATGTTTCGTTGTGTGTTAAAGAAGAAGTAGAATATAGTTGTTTAGTGTAACATCTATCCTCATCACCATTTCAGCCGAGAGATGCCCACTGTTGGACATAGACCTCCCCCAAAGATCTCCAATTAGATCAGTCCTACGCTGCCCGCATCCAGCGGCTTCCCTCAACCTTTAATAGATCGTCGGTCCACCTTGCGGGGGATCTACCAACGCTGCGTCTCCCGGTACGCGGTCGTCACTCAAGGACCTCTCGCCTCAACGGCCGTCAGTCCTACTCGCAAATTGTCCTGCCCACTGCCACTTAAGGTTCGCAACATCTGTCTTGCTTGTCGAGTTTTGTTGTTGAGTCACTGAATGTTTATTTGGGTTAGGCGGTAGGCGACAGGCTCGCAACAACTATTTCGAGGCACTACTTGACGCTACTGCCATCTGGCAGTAGCGTCAAGTAGTGAGTGGATGGGTTTTTAATTGTAAGCAAATGCTGACCTTTGCCATGGCACTTGCAGTGTTAAGTGATTTACCCTTAACATTGCAAGCGTGGTGGACTACCGCCTACACCTCCTTCAATAGCAAGAAGAGGCCTCGTGTCCCAGCAGTAGGTCGGTCTATTATAAAAATATACACATATATTGCAGAACAACGTTTACCAGGTCAGCTGGTTACTGTAAGGTTGGCAGACAAGCAAGTGGCTAATCTGACGGTAAGCGGTCAACGTAACCCATATTTTGAGCGTCTAATCCGGTATCCCTTATTCTCTTAAGCGATTTGGTCACAAATGTAACATAAAAAAATGCATTAAAACCTGAAGGTACAGACTACAGAGGCATTAATATTTTTCCGTTCATTTACGCGCGGCCCACACACTCGCGTTCAAGTTCATTATTCCCCGGATCGTAATTATATTCACTCCATGTTCCCGGTTAGCTGGGAATTTGGCCAAATAATCCCCTCTAATCTATTCCAAGCAAGAGCATACCAAATGAAAATGAAGTGTGTTTAACATAGATAGCTGCGATGTTTCATGAAATTAACCGCTAATTGCAAGCAGATTACTGATAAAGAAAGGCAAGCAAATGGAAATACAATCTGGTCCGAATCACTGGATCGAGTTTCTCAACCCTCAGGTTATCTCGACAGAACGCCACCATATACCAACATTGGCAAGGGAAGCGATTGAAATTAAGAAAAACAAAAACATCAATCGTGGGGATGGGTTTAAACTGTCCAGCGTTTGGAATCCAGTATATAAGTTTATGTGGAAAAACCGGGATAAATAAATGTTGTGCCGTGATACGTCCAGATACTACAAGTCTTGTGTGTAGACAGCAGTTTCGAGTGAATAGTGAGACTAAAAACAGTGGTACGGGTGCCGAGCGTAGTAAAACGCTTAGAAAGAGGGTAGACGGATTTGTCTGCCAATTAGGACTTCAGTTCATCCGTGATCATGGCGCATGTAACTACACAGAAATATCCGATTATCCGAAAATAAGAGGTACGTGGTTTAAATCCCGTTATCTTTCATTTAAACCAAATGGAAATTTCGGAAAGTGAAAGGCTCTTTTTAAATTTGCAAATAAGTATTGGAGGTATATTAGAAAAAACCGGCCACCTGATTTACCCGCCCCTTCAGAATCAAAGCCTGAATGACTTCGATTCGTAGTTTCTCCCGAGTTCTTTTGTATCATTTTTGTAATGTAGACACGTGTTGTGTTGAGAGACTCCATTTATAACTCCATCACCATACAATTTATTGTTGATTGGATATATTTTCAATTGACATGGTCAAAACCACATGAAGCAATGAAGAGTTTGAGTTTGAGTTTAAAATGAGTATGCCATTAATTAAGAATATAATAGATTTCGATTCGAAAGTATGCTTAAATTGAATATAAAATAAAAAAAATTAAATTGGTTTCAAAATGGAAAAGGGGGAAATAAAAGTTTTATGTTACAAAATTTGACAAATATTTTTTGAGGTCGGTGCTTTTTATACAAGGATACGTCTTTAATAGAGATAATTAACAATGTTCTATCGTGTTCAAAGGTACTTCGTGATAGAAACCGTAACATTTGCGGAAGCACTCCTACTGATAGCAATTTCTTAGTATCTAAAGATAGACGAGTCAACGACAAAACAATTGTGACGGTGAGCGGAACACAGACAACTGAAGTGGGTGTTCGAAGCTTTGTTAAATCGTCAGGGGCTGGGTATGTAGTACATACAGTTACGAGGAAGTACTTTAAACTGTGAAATCTTACGCGCTAGAAATAAGGTTTAGTTTTCAATGTTGGACTCCTCCCCTCTTGACTGTACGAAGTGTTCTGCAGCCTTTCAGATCGACTCAATAGAGATGGCTTGCTTGTAAATGTTGACTTTAACACTATGCATTGTAGGAGCTTTAGTGAATCTAAAAGGAGATACAACGAAGTCAATTTGAATTTTATAGTTCCAATAGGTTTAAGGATATTTGTGTTGAACGTAAATGATTTCTTTTTCAGTCTTGTCCATCCTGGGGTGTATCTCCGATTCACAGAAGACTGCAGTCAGATAACACAAGCGGTGATATGCTGCTCTCCATGTATTTGATGTAAAAATTAGCTTTTTTAATTCTATAGGCATTAATAGTCCTGTACTAATAAATTAAACTAATAAATTGATAATAACTTTTTAGCTTCATATCCAAAATAATAGAAACAAGTAGCAAGATTCATGACTATTGGTTAAAAGCTTCGATTCATATTAGTGCAGTTTTTAATCACGGTGTATGTGACTGTGATTATCAGATTGGCACATTACCTTCAAAAGGTAGATTATTTTCTTAAATTTGTCGGTAGCAATTATCTAACTAATAGTAGCAACTAGATGCAATTAAGTAGCAACTTTTAAGAATTTTCTTTATGTAAAACATGTACAATGAGCAGAGCTCCACGGGGTAGGAGATAGGGTTAGAGTTGGCTGCACGTGAGCTACCTTAGAATTGCAAGAGTTGGAGGCTACAGGTGACCGCTTATGATCAGGTCGTATTCTTGGCATCCCTCGTAGTATAAACATTACATTGACAATTATTGCAGTGGGTGAAGTAAGTGGTGACATTGTTGCGTGGAAAGCCTTTATGGACTGCGATGAAAGGTGGATTAAAATAATAAATAAAAAAGCTCAAAAATATTCCATTTCAAATAAGATAAGATAAAGCTACATTTTCATAACTTTGTAAGCATATCCCAGCTGTTATTCTACAGAAAGAAAAGGAATAGTTGTCAATAATAATTCTATTCATGACTATTATTTGTTTACGAAAATCAACATTATTTGTATATTGTATACAATATACAAGATGGTCACTTTCAAACATTCGACTTGGAAATGCATTCCCTTATTGCGACGGAATGTGTTAGTTGGTAGGTGTTGTTAGACCTTTATATATACTCTAAAAATACTCCTAAGTCCTATCTCTATGTTATTCTTTACTAGTATCCTCGCGAACAAAAGATACAACCACGACCGACTAGCAGCATACTTATTTATTTGAGTATAAACAACATTACATGTATATAAACAATAACCTAAATATTTCGTATAGAATCCCTTGCTTGACATATTTATATAAACAAATCTTCAGAATCACCGTGAATCGGCGTATAGCCGACTTATTTTTGGCAAATAAAAGTCACATGTGGTGCTATTACATCCGACATCGTTTCCTTATATCCGCAAGCTTCGTAGACAGGTCACGGGCAAGTGCCGTGTCACCGTCAACATTTCGGCTGTTTGCCCGCAAGAGCTCGGAATCGCCGCGTCATCCCAATAACGAGTGCTGTGTCACGAAAACGTCGAGATTCTTACTTTGTGACAAGTGATTCTTGAAATATGGACAGTTCATCCCTTGTTACTTTTGTACGGAGCTTGTGTGTTTAGCTGGGTGCGACACGTGTGTTCTCTTCCAATATTGTCAGTATCAAAAGTGAGAGCGATGTGATAGTGTAATAATTTTATTAATTGCATTGAAGTTACCTTCTGATACGATGGTTAGGACAATAATTAATATAGGTAGTAATTTTTAGAACACTGTCACATGTTTTGCTTTCATAAAGTTTTTATAGATAAGGTATGTAAAAATGCCAAAATCAACATACAATCATCCTAATAATCCCAAAAGAGGTTTAGCAGAGCCTACAGTTACACATAAGCCACATCTAGTAGTATGGACTATACAGTGCCCAAAATAGAGACAGTTTGCTATCCTGCCACCTATATACAAAGGGCATCCAAGCCAAAACAAGTAAGAAATCTCCGGTTCACTGGAACTTACGATTACCAACGCCCAGGACAGATGTTTACGCTTAATGTTAAATCCGGGTAGATGTAAAAAAACATGTAAAGTGAATTAACGCTAATTGCATCTCGGAGGTAAAACGTGGCTAATATATTTAGTTTATAGTTAAAATTAAATCACTCTCTTAATTATGTTCGGATTTTATTTCAGTCATTAACGATTACAGACATATGAGTGCCGGCAGATTAGAATAGCATCACCCCCATATCCTCCAATGGGTGTCTTAGAAGGCGAATAATGAATCAGTAAAAGAGTATTGATCACCTTATACTCCGTCCACCTCATTTCCATCCTATTTCGCAAGCGTGGTGGACTACTGCCTAAATCTCCTACGATGACAAGGAGAAACCTTGTGTCCCAGCAGTGGGTGGAATTATAAAGGCTGTTATGATGATGATGATTAACGATACTAACCTAATAATATAAGTATAGGAAATAATTAAAAAAATAATTTTTGCTAATATTTATTAACAGTTTTGCAAAACCAATTCTTGAAACTATTGAGGTTAATAAATTAAAAAGGCCACGGCTGGAATCCCTCGAATGTTTCATAATTAAAGGGGCGGTCTCGCTCTCTATTATATAATATATTTGTCAATTAAATTCAAATGGCTCCTTAACTATCAATCGTTTTAGTATACAGCCATTAGTTTGGCATTAAAATATTGCAGAGCAGCAGAGAAAACAGAGTCATGCAGCAATTTTCCTCCTAAACAAATTTATTATTTATAACGTGTTCATCGTTGACTTGTTAGTAAAAAGTCTGTTGGTTTAATCGATATTCAGATTGAAAGGGAACACCAATATGTATCATAGAGGCGTAGGCTATGCCACAAACCCGAATTTGTGTATCCTAATGTGATCAACTTGTTAGTGAGCAAACAAAACTAAGTTCAACTGTTATAATAGCAATCCATTAATGTTTTAGCAAGAGTTTGGAACTTTGTGAGGCTCCCAAAATATTATGGTTGGATGGCTTTAGGTTAAGGCTTGGATTATCGCATAAAACAATTTGCGTCTTCTCTAACATTCGGAGTAGAAGTTGTGTATGATGTGTACTATTAAACCGAGCTTTATAGTTGATTACGACAACCCAGTTTTGTCAATAATACTATTACTTGGCTAAATCTTTTAGACATAACAAATATAAAATGAAATGAAATGAACTTTATAAATACTGACAATCCGCCCCCGACATCTTTCGCGTGGGATTGGGAAATAAAATAAATAGCCTTGTTACTCAGCAACGTAGCATTCTAACAAACAGTGTAATAATTTTTAAAATCGGTCCAGTTGCTCAAGACACGTCTTGACACGCATATGTTTGATATGAGTCCTTGGATCACGATCCAAGGAAGTGCGAGTCGGACTCGTGCACGAAGGGTTCCGTACCATTAGCAATAGATTTTATTAAAACGGATCCGAAAAGTGAGACTAAAATTATACAGATGATGTTTTTGTTGTTGCAACAAACACTAAAACAGAATAAAACAAAAAGTGGGGATGCCATATAACTCAATATTCTGTGAGTATTTTAAGTCAAGCGTCTACCTGTAGCCGTTATGAATATCGAGCAAAAATCAGCAAAAAAAAAATAACGTTTGTTCAATGTGCCCCCCTTAAATATTTGTTTTATTTTAATTAAACTATTTTTTAAAAGTAAATATTATAATAACTAAATATTCTGTCAATATGTCAAGCGTTTTATTAGTATTAGTTGTTATAGCGGCAGCAGAAATACATCATCTGTGAAAATTTCAACCGTCACGCTTCATGAAATACAGCCTGGTGACAAACGGACGAACAGACGGACTGAGGAGTCTCGGTAATAGCGTCCCGTTTTACCCTTTGGGTCGGAACGGAACCCTAAAAATCATGGCGGCCTGTCGAGACAAAAGGTACATTTACGGCCAGTTGCACCAAATTTCACTTTTTACAATTTTGCAAAAAGTAACGTAAAAGTCAACTTGATTCATATGAACGGGTTGTTCTATTTTTAAAAATATGTTATTTTTTTACGAAATTGTAAAAAGTAAAACTTGGTGCAACCGGTCGTTAGCGTTGGTATCACAGACACGCTGTGAACAGCTTGTGCAAGCATACTTGCCTATAGTTTTATCGCATTTCATAATTTTATTGATTTATACATAAGAAGAGAGCATTTCGTACGATGCATTAAACTATAATATTATTATAGCTACACGCTCTTAAAAGTGCCAAAACAAAGTCTAAAACCTACACGCAATTACCTCAAAGTTTACCATGCCATGCAAAAGCTGTCTGGAAGTAATCGCTCATACAACATCATAAGATCACCTAACCGAAAATCTGATTTAACTGGTTTTATTTTTCTTTAAACCTTTACTGGCAAAGAATATTTTATCTGTCTACGTATCCTAGCTATTGAAGAAGCGAACTCGCCATTTTTATGTAATCTACTGGGTCTTCCTGTCGTTACTCAAACAGAAATCTCGCAGTGACCTACTTCTTTTCAATGTGTAAATTATTACAATCATTCTTTCTGCGGCAAGCGGTCGCGTCGTATCGCGTCGCATCGTGACAAACGACCAACGTAGGTGTTTGTTTGTCCGGAACAACGTTTATCGACCTATCGCCTGATATGGCCCATTTATAACTACAAAATGACAATAGGCATTGTAACTAAACACTTTTATTGGAAATAATGAATATCGAGCCAATTTTCGAATTCATTTTGTCGTGAGGGTTTGATGGATCAAAATATAATCAAATGCTAGGGATCCATTCAAATAATAAACACCTTATAATATGTTTAACAATGTTGACCTCATTTTTAATGATTAGAAATTTTAGTATAAATAAATTAGATATAATGCGTAATATAACACGAATCAAATATTTGTAGAAGACGTACAAGTATTGTTGCTGTCAACGAACGTTGAAATTGTTTTTTTACATGAAAGTTTCAAAGTAAAATCAAGCGACAATGTGCCATGTCGACCGAGCTCCTATGTGGCCTAATTGAACTTAATGAGATCCGCAAAGACGCTTACTGCGAATGTTCCTGATATTAAAATCCTCCAGAAACTCTCTTGAATTGTTTCGTATCTGAGACATTTGTTTTCATAACATCTTTATTAATACTTCAAAGACCGAAAAGAATATGCCTCTTAAAGAGCACTGAGGATTAATCTTAATCTAAGTTGAACATTTCAATTCGGCTTTAGCTGTGCTGGCTGGGTTTTGTTGAGCGACTGAAAATGATAAAACCAGTCTTGATTTGCCCGGATGGTAAGTTGATTGGATAGATTTCGTGTAAATAACCCAGCATTTTGTCATTATTAAAATACAATGTGCAGGTAATCATTTCCATGACATGATAAATAAAGGAAATAGTAAGCAGGTTTGAAGGTGACAAATGTAGCTAAATTGGAAGGAAGTTGTAATTAAATTCTTATAAACTGGCCGTGGAATACAGTAGCTTCATATAGTTGTGGCAAAGAAATCGATTAATCAGGCAGGTGAGACAGAGAACGATTAGCCACGTACTGCTAGCTAAGGTTTTCAATAATGCCTTATGCTATAGGAATAGGAGTTGTTTTGCAACTGCAATGTTAAATGTGGACACATTAGTAATTGTGTTTCACCGAGCTCTAATTAAACTTTCCGACCTAATAACGAACGGAATAGGAAACAGCGGCTTTGGCAACAACCATAACACTAGTTTCATGTCGTGTTTCTAATGTAACCAAGTAAGTGTCCAATTAACCATCTGCAAAGGCGTTAGCAATGTTACCATTCATTCTTCAAGAACCTAAAGTGACTGCTCCGTTGGAATAGTGTATATTTCGTAAATGGTCATTGCCCAGTTTTGAACTTTTTTTCATGACAACTTTTACTTAACTATTTTTATGCTTCAGTATACTTGTATCAACCTGATATGTTATGTATCCTTTACGGGTAAGGTTGTATATCACACCCTAACCCCATTTCATCAGGTTAGAGATGCTATCTGTTATTTTCTTTTGATGTCAAATTAGTTTGAAATAATTACAGAATGTTGAAGTGTAGGTTCTTGACTGAGAGTTTTAAGTATTAGTAGTTTCGTTGCAAGCCACATCAAATGTACATTGATCCTGTTATTATCATCAGCAGCCGGTCTGACAATACATCGTAACATGTTTATGTATCACTTCCGTAAAGTTAAAAGGAGCTTTGGTTCATAATTTGGAACTCGGTATCAAGCAACGTCTTTCTATTCTCGTGTAAACACGTATGCTAAAGTTCTTCGGTCACGTCTAGTGACGGGAAAATGAATCGGTTGAACGATTTTTGTACAGGGAAGAGTGGCGGTACTAGGCCGAGAGGCAGATCACCCATGCGATGGACCGACCAGAAAAAGTCTGTCGGAGGTCTCGTTGCATGAATGCACAAGGAGGCTACAAATCTGACATTTTGGAAAAAAGTGAGGTGAGTGACAACAGCCCATAAGCACTCCCTCATGATGACCACGACCACTCAAACGAAGAAGAGGTTTGTAATATGACTATGCAGCAGCGTAAGTACAACGATGCTCTGTTGGTACGAATACCTACATGGATTAGCAGCCTGTTACTCCAAATAGGTAACTAGTATGTTGCTTATAAAAAGATACAGGAACCTTGACGGACGTCTTTGAATTTATCCAAAGCAAATTTGAGAGAAATACAATTTTATTGATGATCGAACTTGAAAAATTTGCGAAAGCAGATTTGTCTTATGAATCAAAACCAGGAACTTTTAATCGTATATGCCATTGACTTCACTCCTTTGTTATTATTAGGCGTCAGTTCGCCAATGCCACATGTCACGGATAATGGCTAACGTGGCCCGGATGTCACTCACCCTTTTATTATTTATAGAGGTCATGTGAACATTTATCATTATACTCGTAAATATTTTCTGCTACCCTTTTACCTCACTGCGGCGAAACCCTGAATGCTGTATTTATAAAATCAACCCCAAATCATCTGTATGTCATGTCTGTCATATCTCCTCAAATTAAGGCTACGAACGGAGCCGCAGCTGCGAAATATAACTAACCGCGTGTTCCCGAAAGTAAAATGTAATTTACCCTCACAAAATTAATTTACAAAATTCCACCATAAACTTTCATCGGTAATTGTTTGCTAATGAAATTTCAACAAACTGGTTTGTTGAGTTGTGAAATGGTCACGTAGCCAAGTGGCGAGTTAGTGGGGTTTTACAGGAATTTAAGTTACGTGGCCAAACTTGCCAAATATACTTTTTTTTAATTAGATGATACTCGCTCTATAAGTGTCGCTACGCTAGTTGACTTGGTGATTTAAAATCTCATATCTAACTGTGCAGTATATTTCTGAGGATACGCATCAATTTAGCTTATTAATAAGCAAAATAGTTCTACAGCTTTAACGGACAAAACATCTATATCTTACAAAGTTTTATATTTAAATTTTTTGATGAATAAGACAACATGTAAATAAAAATGGAGTCCTGACACAAAAAAAAATATGTTATTGTGCATTAAAGACATTACAGTTTTCACTTTTACGGATATAACTCGCGTGTATTTGGGTTTCACATTTTGTAATTATTTCAATCGCAATAATCACTTCATGAAACAGAAATACAAACTTTATTTCATAATATGTGCAATGCTCGCGCAAAACTAAGAGAATATAAATTCGTTTCTAGGTTACAATAGCTAAAAATATATTAAATTGGACCATAAAAATGAAATTGTAATAGGGACTAAGGAACACTATTAATAAAATATATAAAAAAAAAACTAAGAAAAGACAGACAAAGGCTCCGAAAATATATTGGAGGTGAGAGAGAGTGAAAAATATTATGATGAACACCACAGATGTTTCCTTGTTAATTTTATTCACCGATCTTCCTCTATTTCTTTTGTTCTTTTTTATATAGACAGATAGATCAAAAACCTACATTTTTGATATACAAGAGTGAGAGATAAAACAATAAAAATAATAACTGCACATTCGGAACTTGTTACCGTCTGGAACATAAATTCCCTTTTGAATTCTACTTGAACCTTCTTGCAGTAAATGTAGTAAACGTATTTGGAAAGATTGCAGTCGTCTGTGTAAGATCGTTCTTGGAAACGATCTCTTCCACAAACCTTAGCCTAATACATACATACAAAAGAAGGAAATAATAAAAAAATAATCTTTTAGAATTATAATTAAGGTGCTGTTAACACATAAATATTCATCCTATTAACCCTTACAGCTAATGCACTTGTGCTAGAAGTGGATTCACATTAGTAGTCTAGGGGAGGGCGGCCGAGACCAATCTCCGTTCACACAGCAGCCGAGTTCAGCTGCCTGCGCTTTCAGCAACTGACACTTCAATATTTAAAATGTAAACAATTAAAAAGTAGACAGTTATTTGCTTTCGTGTCCTAACTGAAATTGAGTTAACAAAAACGATACCTATTTTATCACTTATCTTTCAAGAACTGTAAATGAAACAAAGAAATATGAAGACAAATAAATGGCTGTGACGTTTTGAATGATATTCAAATATTTATAAGGAATTTAATATTAACTTCTCTAAAATAGGTTTCAAGAGAGAAGCCGTATTAATTCGATCATCTAAAATAATCACGTCAATTTAGCAGCGACGAACATTAGGGAGGTAAATATGCTTCGTCGCTTCGTGATTGATGAGAGCGGCGTTAAACAGCTGACATTTCGGCTGAGTTCACCTTTTAAAACCATTGTTTGTGAAAAATTTCCGTTACATAATTAAACTAGCTGAGATTTACTTTCATCTAACCCATTGAAGTTAATTTTGAAAATGGTGTCTTTAAATAATTATAAAGATAATTAATAGGTATTATAAGAATAAGGTTTCCAGCGTGTGACTTAAAATTATGGACTGGACCAAACGACAAAAGGAATGCGGTAACACAAGTAGGATAGGGCAAAGTTGTTACTTTCCCTAAAATATGGTTAAGAGAAGTGCTGGATGTTGATTGAAGTATAATTCAATCTGTGAATCGGTAACCAGCCAACTTGGACTGGTTATTCCATGTTTCTCAAAATTTAATTTGAAGTAATTAAAAAACTATGTCGTACACTATATTACATCTACAATCTACATTCTTACATCATAATCTTATGTTCACATCCATATAAAAATTTACGAGCCGATCACCCAGTTGCTAAACTAAAACAGACAAACTCCTGATGTGACAACGTAATTCCGTTCTATTGCCGACCAGCAACTTTATTATATAACATAAGATATGTTTTATCGCCGAAGCGAAAAAGGAATAATAAGCAGGAACAAGCGAAGGGAGCGAATTATCTTGTTGTACACAATGTCCCCGTCAGGCGTCTCGGTAATATATTTTTGCCCTTATTTCTCCTCTGTTACTCATTTGGGAACTTCATTACCTTCTGATGTGTTTATGATAGTTAATCTGATTGGAACAATGTCAGTTTGTCTAAGGTTACCTAGTTTGTCTATCGGGGCATCTATGTTAGTAGAAAGCGCTGAAACAGTTTTCGACGTGTCTTGATAAATGTTGACTTATCCAGGATGAGTGGGAAGGATATCGCGCTATGATGCGCTTTTAACTATTTACAATTTGAGCACGATTGTTATTTATAACTCTATTTATCCTTCGACTCTTTGATCTAAGATTACTTTTACGACTTCAAAATTTCCCGGTAGAAGTAGCTGTTTTTATACTATCCAGACCTACCGAGGTGTTGTAGTTATATTAATTTAAATCAACTCGTCAATTTTCAATTTAGAACATCTTCATTTAAGTTTATTGACGAGTATGTTCTTTTTGCACCCAAAAACACTTTTTGAAATAACTTATTCAACACACACTTGTGATCACATCACACAGATGTGGAGGATCGATGCCCTACTTTTACACCTGTTTATCATCTCCAATAAATTGCAAAAAAGAATGTTTTACATGACTTAAAAAAAAGACGCGAAATATCCCATTCTGTGAATATTTTTCAACTGAACACGCTAATGCTATTTTTATTAGATCTATAGAGATAAAGAAAAAAATGCAACCGGGAAGGCGTTAAATATTCAATTGGAAGCAGCCCGGAATTTTCTCCGCGCGATCTTCTGAAAACATTCAAAAAGATTCCTTCTAAGAAAAAAACGCAAGCCGTTATTCCATTTGAATAAATAGGCTTCTGAGAGCCGGTAATTAAACTAAATGGCGCTAAGTTAATGCTTGAGCACCTGCAATTAATAAAGATTCCGAACTGCGACACCAGCTCGTTATTTTGAGAGGTAATTATCGCGATTACCGACATCGGCCCATGTTTGGTTTTTAACCACCGACCGGGGATGCAGTATCGCGTTGGACAGGTTTGAAATAAATAGCCACTACCATTTTTGATATCGTCAACAAGATAATTATTGCAAATTATACGATATTGTCCTTTACAGCCTACGTGTTAATGCTACGTAAATTATTCGATGTTCAATTAAATTAAGCTGGCAAGAAAAGTGGTGGAATGTACACAACCAAACTGGATAAGACAGTAGCTGGTTTTTATTGTATTGGTATGTTGGATATCATCATTATCACTTAAATGAAACAAGAATTCTTTAATAAAATTTCTAAGTTCAGTCGCCAATTCTTCTTTCAATCGCTCATATTTAATAAATTAAATTCTTTACTATTCAATAAAGACATTTGAAAGCCCTCCAGCATAATTTTCCTCTTTAAATATTATACAGTTGTAAGTAAATAAAACAGTATCCAATGTAAATTAATCATTTAGGGTTAGGGTGTATTTAGCAAAACAATTTAAAATAATTATTAAATGCTGACAGGTTTGCTACGTGATTTATAAAACAATTCCTATTACAAATACATAAAGTCCAAAATTGTTTAGAAAATCCAAAATCACTCGTCAATAGCAGACCAAGATAACAATCACATTGATTTTAAAGTAGTGACAGTTAATGCGCTTTAGATTGAATAATAAATTTAAAAGCCAAACAGAATAAAAGCGAAGTCGTATTAAACAAACAAGGAGCACATACAGTGACTTCTAATTTAACGCTCATTGGTTTCACGAAACTTTATTTAGAAGATAATGCGGACACGCATGAGATGAGTATGAAGTTATGAGAGTTTTCTCTGTTTGTCGTTAGGGAGGGATCATTATTGCTCTTACTTCGGATCCTAACACCAACTTTGACTATAAACAAGGTCGATGTACTTTTATTGGATAACGTAGATGGAGCCGGAACAGTTTTGCTCTTTTACGTTTTTGGCGGAATTTGTCTTCGCAAATGAACGATTTTTATTTCGTTATTTGGTACAAGAGAGCGCTTGCTTCTGTCTCGAGCTACTAAGAACAAATAATGAACTAACATGACTCCTGATTTATATCTGTTTCTCCATATTTCATAGATAGGGTTCGTTATCTATGTGTTGCTTCCCAAATATATGAATACAACAACTCATAGGACGTAGAAGTGAAAGAATGAAATAGACTTTGCTATATACTTTTAAATCGTCAAAAGCACGGTAAACAAGATTGACAGTTTTATATTATAGTCGTAAAGCCCTTTCTTTCTTTCATTATAAAAACACCCCGTAACACAGAAATTGTTAGCGGGTTAACATGACCAAATTCATCAAACTTTTTCATATGATTTAACGTGTACTTTTTACTAGGAGAAGAAATTGTCGACTGTTATCAATTTAGGATACAAAAGAGAAAGAACATAAAAATAGGCTTCATTCTTTACTTACAAAAACCAATACCCATCCCACACTTATTTGTCAAAACTGAAACGAAGGAGAAAAAATTCTCTCCGACCTCGAATTTGTTTATTTCATTAAGGGAAGCGAAAAAGTTAGGTCACGTATCTCCGGATAAAAAATTAAGGCTTAACTTTTTAAATGGTCTCTTAAAATTCACATATCGTCAGCATAAAGGTCTTTTAAAAAGGTTCTTCTGGATTGAAAATCAGATTAGCAAGTATCGGGCCATTTCAATCGGTCGCCAGTTCAGGCTGGCCGGCACTGGCTCGGAGCCAGCTTCCGTAGCTGAATTATTCATATCGTGCGCCTCTTTACATCTTCAATTAACTTGGTGCACGCCGCGAGCCACGTGCTAGGATATGAGCCGAGCAATAGTGCCATCTACGGTATGTACACTGCACTTTATTCGGCAACTTTTAAAACGATTTTAGGGTTCTCTAGTTAGAGTATATGAAGTGATAGGCAGAATTTTAGCCCGTTTTGTGTAAACTAATTTATCTTCAATCAAATAATCTGTCATTTATTTTAATAACTATGCATGCTGTGGTTGCCTATTGTAAGAACAGTTAGCTTAAATCATTGTAATCTTATAAATAATTAAAAATAGTATTACAAAATTACCATGAATTATTATTAGTGTCAGTCAGTCCTTTCTTTGCTATATCTTTCAGGCGATCAATATTTTCTTCTCTCTTTATCGCCCATTTCCTTAGTTTACCACAACCTTATTCATCATAATTATCTCATGTCTATACCAAATTTGAAATAAGCAAGAAAGTGGCACTGAACCAGATGAACCCTATAATAAGTTCTACGACATTTTAAAAGACCTTTCCTAAAATTCCGTAGAACTTTATATACGGTTGCTTTTATTGAATTAATAAAGAGATTAATTGTATTAATGTCGGCTATTAACATCCTGAACGTGGTCCAGTAACTATCCTCCAAAGTTTTCCATCAGGAATATTAATTACATCATTTATTTCGTAAACATCGTTGATAAAGTCTTCATAATCCTTTTCGTAATAATCTCGGTGAAACGGTGTTTTAATATCGTTATTATAATATTTGTAGATTCCATTATATTGTTCATTAAGTCAACTGTTGTCTAACAAAGATGCCTACTAAATCACGCCGAGGCCGTCTCGGGTTAATGACTTGCCCCACAATAGGACTTCGCCACCGCCAACGAGGTAATGAAATCAGAACAACTTAAATTAGTTTACTTTGAGAAAAAACCTTAAGCAAGTTTTATATCAGAACTTTGTAAAGTATGGGCGACAATGTTATTTTGAAAACAAAAAATGTTGCAGAGTTATAGCGGGGTGTGGAGCTCAATTTGGGAGTCCCTTAAATTTTGCGAACTTGCTCTCTCGTTGGTATTAGGTATATTTTTGGTGTACTACTGTGTCATGGAATTTTACGTTTGTACCATTGACATCAGAATACGGCTAAACTGTCAAATTGCTTAAATAAAATTTAACTTTATTTTACGAACATAGGGTTCAAAGTCTATTGAAGAAATTAGTTGAGGTAGGGCACACTGGACTAGTACATCCACCTTACAGAAGATTACAGTCAAGTAACACTACGTCTTTGTGGTGTTGAGTTTCTGTTAGTGAGTAGTGCTAGAGCTCCACTGGTGCAGGGGACCCCTCCTCTGTATAGGGTTGAGTGTCATGTTGGTGTTGCAAGCGTCTATAACCTACGATGACCGCTTACCACCAGGGAGGCCATATGCTTGTCTGCCAACCAAATTGTATAAAAAAATTTGTGTTTGCCTAGGGTCTAGAGAAGTGGCAAAGGATACATCGTTTCTATCGAACGAAATAACAATTTTTGACTACTACTCATCACTAATACATTTCATACGTTATATTATTTTCATTAAACGTTCTGCGCAACCGATTGGCCACTTGACTAGGCCCTCGGTCTGCCGTCATCTGTAGGTACAATACTGATTTAAAATAGAATATGTAAGAATTTATGATAAACTTGAAAAAGTAGTATTTGTTGTAAACATCATAATTATCTGCCAGATGTTGTTTTAGTTGTAACCAAATTTTTACATTATTTCATTTTTGGGATAATGAGCGTGATTGTTTGTGTCAGATAGCGGCTTGGGCGTCATTCCAGTGAAATATCGTGTAGGTAATCATTAATGTAGGTATGTATTTATACTTTTATATTGGTAGTTTAAACTTTCTAAGTTTTTAACACTTATATTCTTTAGTCAACTAACTGAAAGTTGCGAATGGGATCTTTTAGATATAAGTACGCTTCGCAACCTATGTACTATTTTGAAAATTAACGGTGATTCTGGTACAGATTGTTTAAAAGCAAAATTCCTAAGAAGCATTTTCGCTTATCGTACTAGAGTTGAGCGGATCTGAACATTGACCACAGTAAACACGTCAACGATTTCCTTATCGACCATAAATAAATTCGCCGTCAGTTGCTAGTCAACACACATATTAAGTGCATGTAGAAGTCCCAGCGGCAAACGAAACGTTAAATCCTACTAATCAAAGTACAAGGAGGCCGGCGGGCACGTGTATCAAACGGTGCAGTTACGATAAGTCCGCCTTTGATCACACCGCTCTTATCGGCCGTCAACCGTTACTGGTCTACACCTGACGCCAGCATGGAATTAACAACCACAACTGGCCTGTACACGTCGAGATAAACAATAAAGATAACCGCCTCGGTTTAGTCGCTGTCTTGGCAAATCAGAAAGCTTTCTGGATCAGACGCTGGTACGTTTGTATCCATTACGACGCTTATGTTATTTGAATAAGGCTACGATACAGCTTGGTAATAATCAAATGTTTAAAATCTTTATTCATCCAGTCATTTTGATAATAATGCCTATGCATGGCTTAATTGTGGAGTTATTCTGTGTGGAAACAGCACTTATTTTATCCTTAAAAAAACTAGTGAAAGTTTTACAGAAACATAAAATCCTTTCCCTCCCGTGTGTTTACATGTTAGAGATATGTAAATTTATTAGAAAATAAACTGAGTTTTACACAAAACGTGAGGACGTACAAATAAAATATTCAATATATAAAAGCAAATTAGTAGTTCCTTCTATACGCCTTAATTTATGTTCATCTAGGACTTAAAATGCATTTTATCAATAATATATTATTGAAGACTAATAGATTTTTTGAATTAATATTCATAAAAGCTTTTTTAAGTTTATTATAAATTTATAAAGATTTAAAATAAACTCCCTGAAAATTTAAGAAGTGAAAAAAGGCTTATAAGAATATCAATTTAAAAATGCTATTACAGTCTTCAAAAATATATTAATGATAAAATGCAATAAATATTTAAAGATAATAATATCGTAATATTCCAAAATATATAAACGGTAAAATACAATAAATATTTATACATCATCAAAATAAATTAAGAATATTAGATATAATAATAATGATATGATCGCTTACTCATTGTATTATTAGTGAAAAAAAAGTTTTTATTTTATGCAAATATTACGCCTTCCTCTCCACTTTCAAGTTGCGATACCCGACAGGGTCCATAAATTGTACTTTTCATATGTTAACACCTTTTAAAGACTTTATGTTTGGAATAAATTATTGAGTATTGATGAACTAGTAGGATATGCTCTAGTTCTACTGACCTAATAGCACTCGTAGTGGCAATGAAGCTATTTGTGTGTCATTAATGATGGATAAATATTTCCTGTAAATAATTTTCTATGGGCCTTGCAACATATTTCAAACAACAGTTTTGATTGATTGAGAAATTAATTACCTTAATCGTACCTTTATTACCTCCATCAGGTGAACCGTCTGTTCGTTTGTGGTTTGTCCCCTTTTCCATAAAATAAATTAACACTGATCTTAAAACAGTGACATTTTTATAGGTTTTGTCACTATATATAAGTTAATTTACTCTTATTTACTAACGCATCACATATGTAAGAATAAACCTATAAATGTTTACGAGTCAAGTTTTTATTTTCTCGTATACGTAGTATAGAGGAAGTCTTGTAATCGTCAAAAAATTCGACCTCGAGATTTTGACGGATTTTCATGTTTTGTACCTCCCTGAGTACAAAAATTCTGTTTTTGGAATTATGTCTGTATGTCTGTACGTTAGCACGATAACTCGAGTATGCTTTAACTTATTGCAACCAAATTTAACATGAATGTATGACATCAAAATATAAGGTTCCTATCACCTTTTGAGTCGTTTCCGATATACGAGAAAGTCTAGGGGAGACCACTCCTTATTTTTTTCTATCCAAATTTTCTTTTACAGCAAAACAATTGTAATTGGATGCTTGTTATTTTTAACTACTCGTTGTTGAATAGTTGTACATATGTTTGGTTTTAAAAAGAATAACATAATTGTCTACAGTGAAATTATTTACCCTCCGGATTAGAATATCAAAGCTAGCTAAAGAGCGAAACCCCTCCCATAGAAACGGCACAAATTTAAATTAACTCGTTAAACATTTCAAAAGTCAGTACAGCTTCAACTTTGCTAAATGCTCTTAAACCATTCTTTGTATAGTTTCAGAAGTAGCAAGTTTCAATTGAACACTTTCGAGTTAATTTTGGAAACCTAATCTGGCAGTTCCTTTTGATAAATGAAAGGTAGCTTTTAAAAGAAACACTTAGACACCTGAATGGGCTATTGAGGCTCGTAAATAGAGTGTCGGGTGTTCATTAGAGCTGGCCGTTTGGTAGAACACTGATGTGAGTGGCTGCAGTGAAACAGTACATCAAGATGTTTGCTAAAGCTGGTTCTAAACATAACCAGAAACGGATTTTTAAGAAGTTATCTTAGTTAGTCGCTTGCGTCTAGTTTCTAAGGCGTTCGAGGCAGAAGTCACGTATAAGTTGTGTGAAGTGGGACATATGTTGATAAAAGGGCAATTGGTAAGAAAATCTAATTATTTATTCTGAATTTATAGTTATAATAGTACTAATACTAATACAATTGTTAACAAGACTTCTGCTTTATATAGAAGTATAGTCAACAAGTCCAAAATTCCTAAAAACGTTAAAAAAAGTCATTCCAGAAATTATCATCATATCAGCGAAGAGACGTCCACTGTTGGACATATTCCCCCAAGGATCTCCAACCCAGAAATAATGAGACTTTTAAAATTACATCCTACTTATACGTGCGAGTAAGTATTTCTACAATTTATCACTCACGCATAAATCAAAACTTTCCTGAAGTTTAGTTTTTACTTAGAATTACAACTTTTACTGTTGTTTTTTAGGGCGTTGTATATCTTTTTCGACTTTAACACATAAACATGAAGTTCAAAATCTGCCGGCAACTATTGTACTATCCCGATTAACACTTCATTATTTAGAACATTTCGATTTTCTAACAACCAGCAATTTTCGATGAAGCACGTATTTAAAGCCGTTTTCTGTGAGCCAGCAGATAAACCCGGCACTTGTACCGATGTCCCCTAATTGTATCGGAAGTTTCAGAGCAAGAAGCGGATAATGATCCAAGTTCCGCTACTCACCAACTATGTAATTGGATTAATGGGGTCCCGAACTAGCCCTTCGGAAGGGAGTATTCTAATCTTTTCTGCAAATAGTTTGGTCTATTGTTTTCCCTTTAACTGTCTGTTTATAAGATTATTGACATTTTGATTCTTTTTCGCTCTTCCTTAACAGACAGCAAGGACAGCGAAATAAACTGGTCTGAGTTTTAACTGCGCACAAGACATGTGGAAATATAATATTTTACTCCTTTTCACAATCCAAAAACGGAAATCTCTGAGCGTGTTCTCTTCTTACAACCCGTAGTCCATGAAAAGAGACGTGAAAAGCACCTTGTAAGTCGGTAGCATTATCTATTTTTGCGTTTAAACTCCATTTCCGTGAATCATCAGGAACGACCTAATAATGGTTCATTAAATACTCCATGCTCCATTGGAACTTTAAAAACTGTCTCAACAAGGCGAGTTTGAATTAATGACCGCACTAATATTCAAGATAAGAATGACTGTCATCCTCACAATACGGTGCAGGTTTACGGTTTCGCAGTCGTGTTTCCATAACAAAAAGCCAGTACTCATCATGAATTGAATGGAGCATCTTTCTGATTCATTTGAAATTAAATGCGCGAGCGATGCCACAGTTATCGACAAGCAGCAAGAACCGTTATTGTCAGAGCAAGAAAAACAATCAATAATAAGGAAGCCAAAGACACTTCTGAGAAATGTGTTCAATTTTAATTAGCAATTTAAAATGTTACTATTCTACCTACGATGCCAATCGAATATTAGTTTCAGTGAAAAATAAATTAAGTATATTTAGATTGACTGTACCAGTTTGCAGAACAGTAAGAGGAAAGAGGCTTTGAAACATTCATCTTTTTTTAATAAATTTACTAATCTTCTCACTGTTCCAATTTATTTCGGGTCAGTGAATTAATGTGACTACTTTAGATTTTAGTATCTTATCTTATCTTATGATGGGGCCGACCCAGCGGGATCTTTTGTGTCTCCTTATACTCTTGTTGCTCTTTGAATATGTAGGCCATCAATCTAACTATATCTGTGGACTTGAAGAACCTGTAGTGCTCTGGCCTTGGATAGGCCACTCCCAGGATACAAATTCTAGTCCTGGCTATGGAATCGCAGTCACACAGCAGGTGTTCCATGGATTCCCAGTCGTGTCCACATGCTCTGCAATTCGATGCTGTTGAAATTTGCTTGTTATTGATCATGTGGTTTGTGGCATAGTGCCATGTAAGCCCACCCAAGATTAGGCGAGCCTGTTGTCTGCTGCCCCCTTAAGTGAATCTACTCCATCCTTTAGGACAGTCTCCTAAGAAGGATATGGAATGTTTCATACCAGGCGACCGTTGCTATTCCATACGATGTCTTTTAAGCATATATTCTTTGATGGCTCTGCTGATGTAGATTTTGTCATAGTTTTATGGCCGGTTTGGTGGTTTTTGTTTATGTCAAGTGATTGGCAGACAAGCATACAGCCTGCTTGCTGGTAAGCAGCCACCGTGGCCTATAGACGCTGGCAACACTGGCGTGACACTCTACCAACCCTAGTCACCTTCCCTACCCGGTGGAGCTCTGGCGACCTTTCTTACCAGCAGAAACAAAACACCACAAACTGTAGTGTTATTAACCTGTGGTCTATTGAAAGAAAAAATAATTTATTAATATAAAAATGTTATTTTAAATATTTTTAGTAATGGCAATACTGTTATATTCTTTCTCTCTCTCTCTCTCTGTCCGTACCTCACGAAATACACACGCTAAAAAGTGATTCTCCTTTTTCATTGCTTCCAACCATTATCGTCCCCTAATTACAGTCCACTACCATACAGGTCTTTTGTAAGGTGAAGGTACTACCCTGTTCCAGAGTCCACTGTGCCCTTTTTTATCCCTGGGAAAAAGTGCCTTACGCCCCCTTCCGGGGCCGGGGGATATGTGAGGTTCCCCAGGAAAAACGATTCCCAGGTATACTCACTAAAACAACCCAGTGGCACTCCCGCGTCGCCTTACGTGGTGGGAGGACTGGGAAACTGACAGAACCTTTCCAATCCCCCACCAGCAATTGCCCGCCTACGCGGCTGACCCATTTTGTTTACTACTACTCTACGTCTCCGGCTTTCATTGTAAGATCATTATTATGACTTCACCATTCATTCAAGTTCTCGCATTTGCTACTTCTCGTACTAACGTTCTTAATACTATTTTTTACTTTCATCCATCACCTTTCTTGCTATAAATATTAGCTGCTACCATTATGTTTCTATGCTGATTATTTATTTAATTATTTGTTGGGGTGAACGAAGTTTAATTGCGACAGTATTTTTATTATTATGTTTCTCAATGTCTTATATTTCGTACTGTATTATGATTAAGATAGCCTGTTGTTTACAATTACAGTGTGTTATTGATTTATTGTTCATATTTTTTTGAAACAGAGTTTTATAAACCAAAAGAGCTCTTTTAGTGCTGCATTGGTGAAAACAATATCCTTTTATCTTAAATAATATGATTACATCAAAACACGTAGTGCTTCTATGTTTACTAATAGAAAGTAACATTAAAACAAGGCCTTTAATTTGTTAGGGGTGTTATGGGGAGCCTCGTTCAATCATGTTTAATTACCTGCTGAAACTTAATAGTCTCGCGTTAGTTCAACCGCGTGCTCAATTAGGAGGAACCGTGCTTCAAGATAAAAATTAGTTTCATCAATTATAGGCGCTCCTTAATAGTCATCTATTTAATCTGGTTAAGGTTGAAATTACTTAACTTTCAAATGGCATAAGCGAAAGTGAGACGTCTAATTTATTAATTTAAGAATTTATAATTTATGTCAATGTCAATTTTTTTTAATCGACAGATGCACTCTGCAGCGAAGTGATTCGTGAGGGCAATGTGAAATGGAGATTCAAAATGTTTGAGAGATTGCTCTGATGTGGTCTTCACTTGATGGTAGTGGTGTTATAGTGACTTCAAGGTTACTAAATAAATTGTGAAGTAGGTCACGCTCGACGAGATTTCCCGTCGAGCCTTGTCCAGCTGCCGGGTTTGACCGCCATTCAAACAAACATTAATATTAATTTTCGCGTTGCTATAACGACGCCCACGGAATATTTCCCGGGTATTTCTGCTTTATTTACAGAGGGTCCGAGCGAGTCGACTATTAGATTTAAATTTTCGATTATTTTTATTCAACAGACGTTCCGTCGTTTCGCAGCAGGTGCTGTGGAATGGGCCTTCAAATTCAATGAACGGCGAATATTCTAAACAAAATTTAAAAAATAAAGTCTGCGGATTAAGTTTATAGCCGTGTTGTAGGTACTTTTATGTCTATTTGCTCGCAACTTCAATTAGTTCTTTTTAAGTTTTATATTTTAGCGTTCGTCTTCGTAGTCGAGTTTGAAGTAAATTGTGTACCCGTTTTTAACTGAAATAGAAATTTTGTAGTTTTCTTGCTTTGTTGAGCAAATTATACATAGTCCGCATACAATTACTATGTCCTTATACCATCTTTAGGACTAGGGAATAGCTGAAAAACAGCGTTACAAAGTCTGATAGTCTTGGTAACAGAAGCTGAGCTAAATCCTTTTGCCCTTAAATAAATAAAATTGATTAGTTGTAGGTATACAAATATTATGTTCTTTCTAATCTTATGTTAAGTTAAGGATTAAATTATATTGTAAGATAAAGTATAGCTAGGTATACTTATTTGATATAGTTTTAAAAGAAATGTAATAGTTTTTAAGGAGCAATAAACATTTTTCATTCATTTCATTATTATTAGTACAGAGTAAATATGGTAGTGGTTCTATATCTTAATCTGAATTATTAATCCAATTATGAATAACATCATGAAGTAAGTACTAAGTTTTAAGGTACAGTACCTGAAATTAATCGGTGTTTCCATAAGGTTTTTCCAGTTTGTTCGGAACTCTATCTTTGACACTATTTCTATGCGCTACCTACTCATCTGGTGGTGCGGATAAGTACGCAGTGTTGTGTAGATAGGAGTATGTACTTACTATTTCGATGATCGTTGAGTCGGGGGTCTTAGGCTAGTACCTAATAAATAATGAATCTCAAGAATCAACGCCGTACTGAGCATCGTACGTCTCTATCACTTTCTGCTTGATAGAAAGTGACAAACTATTCTCAAGACATGATTGATCTAAGTGTTATTCTGTTACGGGCCGTAGTCAAGTGACAATCCTTTGATCCTTTCATAATGTTAAGGTATCGAAATTCGACATCATAGGCCATGTTGATTGGTTATCTACAGCGTCTTAGCTTGCACTACCAACTTACTTAGAGCTACGATTGGCCACTTAATTTAATATCGAACTTAGTTATCATTTTTCATTTTGTCTACGGGACCTTTTGTTTTGTCGTTCAGTGAACATGTCGAATTTTGTGTCTGGAAAAGCACATTATAACAAGCTCCATTATAAAAACATGTGAGACATGGATTAATAATTTAAAAGTGGTCATTTCAATCTAAAAGACACCGAGCGCTCTGATAGACCACTAAAATGATGAACGAAGACGAGCAAAAGATAAGCGAGTTTTCTAGTATCATCATCATTCCTTAAAATATAGCCGATTAAAGTCAATTTATATAAAAAAAATGTAATATTAAAAGAGGTAAAAAGCGCATACTCCGTTAGTCGTTTTGGTGATACACCAATTTGTGATGTTACCTATCTAATATCTTCAATAACATGAAAATGCAGCCGCTACAGTCAGTTTCATAACAAAACCAGATATCGGAGGTATCCGATACACCAAGTTGGATAATATAACTTTGTGATCTGCACCAAGCTGGAGGTTGTTTTTCGACGCTAGTGTTAACTGACGCGCTAACAAGATACGACGGTCATTCCACTAATATTTAACACTTCGATACTTCGAGCTACTCGTACACTAGTTATATTAAGTTTCTAACAGCCATTGTTACTCTATTTCGTTAGTTGCTCAAGAACTATTCTAGTCGTGAGCAACCATCATATTATAACAGCCTTTATAATTCGACCCACTGGTGGAACATAAGGCCTCTCCTTGGCATTGAAGGCGGTTTTTGGAGTCCACAACGGTCGCTCTATGCGGATTGGTGGATGGAGTATAAGGTGATCAATACCCCTTTGCTGATCCATTAGCCGACTTCTACGACACCCAATGGAGGATATGGGGTGATCCTATTCTACTCTGCCGGCATCACATGGTTTTATCACGTGAGCAATATTTGAATTTAAATCATGGCCGATCAAAGTAGTACAGACTTTGATCGGCCATGATTTAAATTTGTTGTTTACTTTGTTATTGGTTCAGTGAAGTTTTGATTACTTTTTAGGTTTCATGACTTCTATAGGAGACATACTGGCAATAATTTTTGCATTTACAAACGCCTAATCATTTCTAAAACTAGAAAAAATACGCTGAAAAAAAACCGAGCTGCCCCAGTCGGGAATCGAACCCAGCATCTTCCGCAATCCAGGGCGGCTGATGATGCTGAGTTCGATTCCCGCCTAGGGCAGGTCGGTTTTTTTTTCAGTGTATTTTTTCTAGTTTTAGACATACTGGCAACTCACCAACACAACATTGTATCTGCGCCTGTTTTTGAGGCACAGCATGACCCATACTGCTAAATTTTGTTGAGTAGGTACCTACATAACCTCAATGATATTGTGTATCATGGAAACTGTATTAATAATTATTAAGTCAATTTATATTTTGACCGACAAAGTTGGTTGATAATTAGAAAACTGAAATAATTAAATTATAAATTAAATAAATAATTTAGAAAATAAATAGATGTTGAAAGTAGTTCATTTGGGATTGGTTTCTGAATCGTTCCAAGAAATAAAATATTTTTTACAAAAAAAAAATACTCAAAAAGAATTAAAATAGCATTGAGTTCTCAGAGTAATCATGACTTTTTTTTAAAGTACCTACTATATTTGTGTCGATGTAAAATAAAGTTCATTTCTATTTTACAGCAATACGGAGTCCCTGATTCAAGTAAAACTAGCTCTGACCTTCGACCCTGACCCACTGTGGTGGCACAATGGGCACATGTCCAACACAAAGCTCAAACATTTTCAACCCTCACTTGTGCCTCGAAAATATTGAAGCAGCCTTTTGCATTAATTGACCGCGCACTGAGCGTATTATTCTTTACTGCTAGCGAGAGTGTGCTTAATTTTTGGCCTTTATTTTTAAGTATATTTTGAACTCGATTATAGTTTGGGAATGCTCGTAGCTGTAAAGAGTATAACCTGCCATTTCCATTAAACCCTATCAATACGAGATTAATACTATAAAGAAGAGATGGAACAGACAATTTTAGGAGGAACCTACTTCAGGTGGACGATATTGCACATTTGTATTAACCTAAGTGAGTCTTCTTGAAATTTCGTGATATACATATTATATCTTACTAGCTTCCGCTCGCGACTTCGTCCGCGTGGACATTTTACCCCCTTAGGGGTGGAATTTACAAAAATCCTTTCTTAGCGGATGCCTACGTCATAACATCTACCTGCATGCCAAATTTCAGCCCGATCCGTCCAGTGGCTTGGGCTGTGCGTTGATAGGTGACCTTTGAGTTATAATATATTAAATATTTAATTAGAAAACAATATCATTAAAATTTAAAGTCATTGCTTGATTACATTTTAAAGGAACTGTTTCACTATTTGCAATAAACTAAGGAGTATAATTAACAACGAAACAAGTATACCAAATTATTTCCAGTCATGCATTTCATAAAAGCCTCAGGCGTCGTCCTAACTGGCATTGATCGTATACGATGCCACGATGCGTGTGTGAGATCTTGGGCACTAATTTGTACATTTAAGCCCAAGATAATAATTATTCTAATAATATCTGTTAACTTATACAATGATAATAATAATTTGTTATGAATTAGAAATAGATTTCTATGATAAAAAGTAGTTGTCGTGGTGACCGACATAATTGTTTCGGTTATAGGATGTTGAGAATCTATTTATGTTGGAATAGTTTGGTAAAATTAATAATAATATAATTTTTATTTAATAATTTATTAATCATTAATTTACAAATAGTTTTATATAATAAAACTTAATTATTACGACGCTTTGGTACAAGCGTTACCGGTAGTCAGAAGCGAGGCGGGGTAGCTCAGATAAAACGAGCCGCTTCCGCGTGGTAGCAGCATTCTCGTTCGAGCCGTCACAGTGAACACTACTCTGCCTCCTGTCAGTGTTATCTGATTCTGAGTACCTATTTGCTGGATAAAATATAAGTATTCTTTACTTTTGGGTAAGAAATAAGACATAATTCTCTCTACCTGTTTCTTTCAACGTATTTCTGTAACTATAATCTAACACGTGTTTATCACGCGATGAAAGTCAAGTTACTGTGCTCGCGCGATGACTTGCGACCTCAATTAGGACACTCTAAAGAAATATTTTATTTTGTATCGATCTTTTACCAATTACGACGCGACGTCTCAGAGATCTGCCATAAGTCGTCCACTGCTGAACATAGGCCTCCCCCAAAGAACGCCACAACGACCGATCCTGTGCTCATGGATCAATGTACCACGCCCACTGCCACTTAAGTTTTGCAATTCTTTCAAGGATCTCCTCATTCCTGATTCGATCTTGCAAAGAAAAACCGAGCATAGTCCTCTCCTCTCTATTGCTCTTTGGGTGACCTTGAGCTTTCTTATAAGGCCCATTGAAAGTGAACACGTCCCAGTGCCATAAGTCATCACTGGCAACACACACTGGTCTGTCAGTCTGGCTCTACATATTTACATTATATGCTCTATTCAGCAGACTTAGTTCCTGCCTAGATCTTAGCACTCCATTAAATAGACCTTAAACTATTCATAAATTACCAACCCTTCCTTGTTGCTTCGCTATCTTGTAATTTACAACCGCAGATAGCGCGGATTAGCCACCCAACTGCCCAGTAACCAAAAACAGAATTGTAGCGGGGAGTTATATTAGCACTCATTAGTCGCCCCTCTTGATTGATGTAACTCTGTACTGATTAGAACAACTGTTCGGGAGGAATATATACTAATAACGGATGATAAATACGCTTCCACAACTCATAATTATGTTTCAGTAGTTGTAAACTCGCGGTTATTAACTGGATCTGTGCTTTACCGGGATAAATGCCATATTGAACGTTCAATGGAAAGTAGTTTCATCCGTCACTTGCAACTCTTACCATCTGATAAGATGAACGCCAAGAACTTGCCTGTCAAAGATATAAAAAATAAACTTAAGGCACGACAGTATTGGCACATCTATGTTCTCTATGTATCTTTCACGAGCATGGAAACAATCTCTTCTTATCGCTTACAACGGTTACGTCTCATTGGTACTGCGTTATGACATCATAGTATGGGGCAATTCGGTAGATGCAATAAGAGTTTTTATAAAAATGTTTACGGTCAATCTGTGGTGCAATAATAGATTGTACACATATTAACGAGTAAATAATAGTAACGATTAAATTATATTTTGTGATATTTTTACAATTTTAATGTTAATCGTTTTTTTATGATATATTTCGGTAAGATATCTGTTTAATTAACTCATTTTTGAGAAATAATTACTTGAATTATTTATAAGACTGAAATTATTAATGAAATGTAAATAATAATAATGGTTTATATATCTTTAATATTGTTAATTGCTAATTTTACTAATGACATGTTTTTTTTGCTTATTATTATGTAAAGAATATTTGCACGTTGACATGATCGACAGAACATGCTGGAAACTCTTTTTATAACACCATTTGAAAGCATATTTTTGCAAAAAAAATATGTTATTATGTATGATGTAATTTGGAATTTTGTATCTCATAGGAGCACCACACTTCGCATGCAGTTCAGCGTGGCGCGGCTCGGTTCGCAAAGAGCGCCACGCCCGCGTACAATGTGCGTTGCTCTGCAGAGATGCTGCAGGCATACAAAATTTGATATGCTGTGCTCCTTATATTAGTTACCAACTGTCACACTGACAGCCTCCCTCATATACTATTCTACGTCCCATCTGTCAACACAAAGGTTGTCTGGAAGAGATCGCTGGTGTAGCGATAAGACTGTTCATTGTACATGTACATCTATCTACTCGTATGTAACAGTATGTATGTACCTAACTGCCTATTTATAAAGTATTAGAGCTTATTGTTAATTAATTAAATTAATTGAGAACTCTGAGCTTCTTGAAATTGATAATGAGAACATTTTTAATTCGGCAACTAAATGGAAAACAGTTTCGAAACAGCTTAAAAAAGAAATTAAATCGAAATAGTTATTCAAAAATTTGAATAGCTTTTTCAATTAATTAAGAGTTCGTTATTTTTTACGTGATCAAAGTTCTTTTATTGCGTGATTATTTTCTAATTCTTTAGAATCGAATTGGAGAACTGTAAATATTTTGTTTTGTTTGCCAATTATTTGGCTTTTGATTTCATAATCTTTTCTTTTGTTAGATGTTAATGTAAACTTTGGTGCCTAATTTATTAACGTTATATATTGGTGACATATAGGCAAAAGGCTGCCTGTCACTATTTTGGGATACGGTATGGCCCATACGGCTGATGTGGCTTTGTGTTCAACTGAATATTACCTGGTGGTCTACTCTATCTCTTTTGGGGTTGTGAGCGTGATTATATTATGTACTTTAATAAGAAAAAGTTTAGTGATTTGCGTGCTTTGATTTTGATTTTTTTTTGTATGTTACGAGATGGCAAACAAGCTTGCGGCCCACCTGATGTTAAGTGGTCACCGCCGCCTATAGACACTTGCAATATTAAGTGTAAATCACTTAACACCACAAGTGCGTTTGCCATCCTGGGGACTAAGATGGTATGCCCTCCATGCCCAGTAATTACACTGGCTACCTTTCCCTTCAATCCGAAACACAGCGAACTGCTTCGCGGCAGAAATAAGAAAGGCGGTGGTACCTACCCAGACGACCCCACATATGGGTCTACCACCTAGTAAAAATACAATATAAGTTTTTATTTATTCAATATATTTTTTCATATTGGCCGTAGTAAAAAAATGTCAAATATACTGCAGCCAATCAGTGACGAGTCCCCTCCGCGTGAATTTTACGCGATTCTGTTTTCGAACTGGGGACCTAGACAAGTGGCAAACGATACAACATGTCTATCCAACGAAATGATAATAGTCCCCCATCCACTAGTATCAGTTCGTGAGTATGGTGACAAAGGGATTGTTTTTCCTCTCAGACTGGCGAGGAATGATAGTCGCAGGAAAACATGTAGAGATGACATTTAGTTAGTGGCCTCAACGGTTTTATTTATCCCTACGATGTTTCTCCACAGTTCATCTTTGAGGATAAGCCATACGAAATAAGCTTCAGTGGATGGGAAGCTAATTTGTGACTACGGTCGCCATGTCGCCATAGAGCTTTCTCACTAAAATGTCAGTTTCATACATTATTATTATTTTCGTTAGACATTCAATGCAATCGACTGGTCACTTGGCAGGGCTCTCTGCTCAAGCACGGAAGACGACGATAGCTTACCTATTATTAATTATTATAAAAAAAGAGAACACTATCAATAATTTAAATAGAGAGGCTATAACTGAAGTAGCTTTTGACATTCCTTCAATAAACCTATAGAAAACCTTGATAGGAAGGTACAGTATTTTTATATTATGTCCTTTTTAAGTTTTTTTTACGGATGAATATTATAGAATTTTGTCTAAATAACTTTCAAAAAGTAATATTGGAAATGTATTCTTTTAGATTTGCGCACAAGATTAAAGTTGACACAGAGGAGATGTATAAAACGGCAGTTCCGGGGGCCTTATGTTACGAGTTGCTACTTTTCAAAAGGAATAAAAGCGTAATAATTAAGTGGTTATCGAGATATTTGAGGACGGCGTAACTGTGTTTGTCGTATCATTGTTAATATATTAGAAGTGAATATAATAAATAGTTCTTTGGTAGTGACAGTACCAAATATTTGGAAATATAACAATGGAAATATAATATTGGATCTAATTGTCTTTGAAGTGGTTGCGAACCTTGGAGCCAACGCCACAGTCAGTAGCCTCGTTACAAACACATAACCCTTTATATGTCATTCGGTAACAGATCAAAGGAAACCAAATTGAATTGTGATTAAAACGTTCACCTTAGAACTGTGCTCATGTTTCGCGACGTTTTATTGATGTTGTTGTTTACCAAATTAGTAGAGGTGATCGCTGATTCAAAAAAGGAGGAGTTTCTCAATTTGACTGTATTATTTATGTTTGTTACCTCATTACTCTTTATTGGGTGTACCGATTTTGAAGATTCTTTCGATCTTTGGAAGCGAGAGAGTAGTTTTTGAGTTATCTCTAATAATGCCTATTTATTTGACGTCAATGATATCGTAATAGTGCTTTTACTTTTTTGTCTAAAAGCTCTCGAGATTTATTTTATTTTTAAATAAAAAAAACCGCCAATTAAAACTTAAAACGGAGAAATTTAATGTTTTTGAGGTAGGTGCCAACTTCAATATTTGGAATAAACGCAGAAGGCGACTAATGGATCAGCAAAAGGGCTCATCACCTTATACTCCGTCCACCAATCAGCATTGGGCAAGCGTGGTAGACTACTGCCTAAACCTCATTCGATGGCAAGGAGAGGCCTTGTGTCCTAGTTGTGGGTCCAATTATAATGGCTGTTATGATGACGATGAAACCGCCTCCGTGGTCTAGTGGCTCGTCCACCGGAATAAGATCCAGAGGTACTCGGTTTGTGGCAGGCAGTATGCCTAGCTAGCTACCACCACCTTATCAAAATCTGTCTCCATAATAATAATGTTAACAGCATTATTGTGTTCCGACCATAGAAATGATAATAAAGAGGAGAGAAGTATCTTAATCACGTGACCTTGGTGCCACACTTGTGTTTCGTCGTCTTAAGCCGTCGGAGCCGCTCGAACCGTCGGAGTGATAAAAATGCCTTGAAATAGTATTTTGCAGCATTGATAATTGCGGAAACTCATCCAGAGTGTGTAATTGCACTAATGAGGGGATCACTTTTTACTGGAATGTATTATTTTAATGGAATAATGCTGTTTTTATAAAAATACACCTCGAGAAAATCTTTCGTTGTATAATATTGGTTTATACGTCATTAACATAAAACTTCATGTCGATTGCTACTCATGCCCTTAAAAACGCAGAGCGTTTTAAAGTATACGCAGCTATTATATTGTATATCCCTTCTCTCTCGTACAAAAGCTTATGGTACGGACACGATACGGACGGACATGATAAGTTGCCTTATACTTGCACATCACAGCCATAATGCTGACGCGACCAATGATTAGCGACGTTGTGTAAGTATAAGTGTGACTTACGTGCTTTGCGTGCGTGCATTAATAGTAAGTAGAGGGGATAAAGCAGCGATACGGTTTCCGGAGTATATGCGAACCAAAGCATTTCTATTCTCTTTATTATTATTTCTGTGGTTCCGTCAGTTAATGATAAGATAGCCAGTCTCTCTGTGGTTGAGAGTTTAAGAAGCTCGTTGAAGCTCGATGAGTCTCGACCCGTCTTCGGCCTTGACTATCACACCATAAGGTGAGATGAAGACCAAGAGCTTCCCAGTTAAGAATAAAAAAGCTATAGCAAAATATCGATAGCAGGACATATCGTACCGCCCCTAAATAAATTAGCAGCAAGGTAGGAAGAAGAGTGAATTACGGTTTAGATTTACGGGACTACGAAAAATTTACCAATTTCGATGCCAAGGAAGCTGAATTCGTATTGACTTCTAAGTATTAAGGAGCATTATCACCTCGTCTCTGTCCAAAATTGATGTTATATAGTGACAAGTGTCACGGACTCGAGACTGCTAAGCCACTTGACACCGTTCATGATTAGAGCTGTTTTGAACATCTCCTACATATGGAATTGATTGAGAGCTTACATGAGTGAACCCAGTCGGACTTAATTTGCATTACACAATTAAATATCTAGTTCCACAAACCTTCTATCAACCTGTGAGTAGTTAATATTAATTACCTCCAATGGTAACTATTCTCATAACATACTGTTGGACACTGGAAAGCATGTGATTTCAAGAATTTAAGTGTCAGTGAAAAATGTTGTTAGGTAAAAATCTCTCATTGTAATACACAGAGATACTTACCAAAATTTTGAAGGTAGATTTTGTAAAATGAAATGTTTCCCGAAGTTCCGAAACGAACATCATGGGAGCAGACAACGCATACTTTTTATCTGGGGCAACTGTTACACAACATGACAAAGAACGACAACTAATCAATGTCAAGCAAAGGTTAAACATTCCGAAATGAGTATTCCCTCGTTATAATTTCCTTGTTCTCACTCCAACTCGTTACTGAAACAACAAAAAAATATAAACTTTCCCAAAACAAAAACAGCAACAAATGGAAATGAATTTACTCGGTAAATGTACGGACGTCTCATGACGGCAGCTAACTACGTCGAATCAAAATTCGGACCAAACAAATTGGATAGGTTTTCTCTGTACATGCTGGGGCATAAATAACGGAGTGGGGGGCTAGGGTTGTGTGCTGTACAGGTTCTGATGAACCGATTTTTCAAAGCAATCACATGGAACTATTTTATTTATGGACCAGAGTTCTACACTAATTTTAAATGTGCGTCGTGCTGCATGATTTGTTGTTCAGGTTTGAATTAGGAGAAGAAAGAATAACTGAAATGACCAAAGAAGTCATATGGATGAAATGGACATTAAATACTGAAACAGATTACATTAAAGACTCATGATTGTGGCATTTGGTTTAAATTTTGATATTTTTTTTTATGCAATAAAATTCCATCTGTTTACGAATATATAAATCAAAAGTGAGCGGACGTGCGAGACGGGGAAGGCCCAGACAAATGTTTACCAATTAGGCCAGGACAATCTAAATAATGAATAAACTATCCGCGCAAAACATATAAACACGTTGTCACATCTCAAGTTTACTATTCGACAATCCTCGTCGTGTTGCTAAAAGTGATCACTCGGACCAATTTTTATTTATTCCTACGATTACTATAATAATAATAATAATACGTAACTAGATACCATCCTCTGCTGCATGACGATTCATTGTATAATGGATGGTTTCAATATTCAATTTACAGTTACAGACCGTCTTGCCATTGTTTGGTTGCTAAGCGAGCGCTGTTATTTTTGATAATTTAACAATAATTGCTAGGCAACCAAACTTACTTTTACAAGCGGGTAGAATATTAAAATCAGACATAAAAGACAAGAAACTCGAGTAATGGAATGTGCATCGTCAAACAATTTGCCCGTTGCTGTGACTAACTCAAGAGTAATAGATCGCATGAACTGTCAAAGTGCATTCAGTTTTCAAACTGAGAGTTAATTAAAGAGTGCAAATGAAGCAATAGCTGGCAGTTGTCTCGCTCTTGCACTGAGATATTCCATCGTTGCTCGCTGCAGTCTCTAAATGTAATTTGAAGTGGATTTAAAGTTAAACTTCATTCAGATAGATTCATATTTATTCCTTTTAAATGACAAAGCTCTTAGTTACTATTGTGATCCCCTTTATTTATTTAGAAAGACAGGGTTACTTTTCGAAATAAAGCTTTCGTCATGATCTACAAAGAGAAATTTATAGTCTATATGACTTAATGACCACTAACATGAGTACAATTAATACTCACAATATATTCAATTACATTCAATAATTTGTTGTTTATTGTACACATTACTGCTTACTGTATTCTCCACAGAACAGATAAAAGAGTTTAGAAGTCGTATCGAGCGATGTTAATACCAGAGCCAGTGTCGCCACACGCGACATAATATTTTTTCAATTTACAAGTATATTTGTACTTACCGGTGAAAAGAAATGTCTCCATTAGTAAGAGTATGAGTGTTACTTTGCTTCCTGCCAGTTAAAATAGCACAAGACGGTGTTGTGTAAATATTTTTTTTAAATATTTTTCCTCTTCGAAAAGTATCGAATATGAGTGTTTACTCATAACCAGCAGCGCGCGCACCCCACCTACTTACGACTTCTAACCTCTTTTATTTGTTCTGTGGTATTTTCCATAGATTCAGTAATTATAAATCTATGATATTTTAATAATTAGTTTGCAATTGCTATTTATCAGGTTTCTTGCCATGCGTAATATTCTATCTATCTCAGCATTTCTTCAGGACAGGAATTTTTCTATTTATTGAATACAATTTTCAAAATATTTTTTTTTGTATATTCAAATAATAAACTTTTAGCATATTTGTAATTTCACTAAACCTGATTAAACATTTTGGGAATTTCCGATAGTGTCGTTTTCAATGAAATACGAATCACGGGCCTCAATTAATTATAAACAATGTAGGTATGAGCATTATATACATTCGAATAAACATTCAACAAATACATTCGAATAAATGTATGGTTTCGTAGCCGGCACGCAGCAGCAGCAGACGACATGGTCGTCGCAACACTTCTGGTTTCTATGTATTTCTATGAAACTCCATCCGTAGCTCGCGACATGAAGCTGGCGACGCGTCGCCGAGCGGTGTTTGGAAGCTAATATCATTATAACTTGTGTTATGGATAGTAGATAACGGACATTTTTTATATAAATAATAATATTTTAGATATTTATATAGAAAAATATATAAACAACCATGACTCGTCAACAAATATTCGTGTTCGTCACACAAACATTTGCCGCTACTAGACTCGAAACCGGACCGCTTGATGTGTAGGCAGCTATACTGACCACTCCACTATATGGTTGTTTATATATTTATTTAGGTTTGTTTATAAAAATATTTAAAATTATTATGTATGTTAAAAATGTCCGTTATCTAGTATCCATAACAGAAGTTCTTAACGATACTTACTTTGGGCTAGATAATTGGTGTGAGCGTGGAAATGTATTATATTATTCACAGAACATAGATATCTATGTTCTGTGATATTATTAATATATTATATTGATCTTTTCCCGGTACTTTATTGACAGAGTAGTATAAAACAAACGTTGTCTAGTAAACTTCATTTATTGTTGCCCGGGACAGGTGCTCAATGCAAATTCTATGAAATCAGATATATAAAGAATTGAGACTGTAGGGTGCTCTCAAGTTTTTATCCCCGAACGGATTATACCTCTATCATTTTTAAAGTTTCCTGAAATGAAAGACAAATAGCAGTTGCTGAACTAAAAATAAAGTTGGTGATATTCGCCCGCTCTCGTTGAGTTAGGTGTTATTTTAAATTTTCCTTTTACGCGGTTTCTTTGTTTTTAATACTATCGTATTTAGTTTGTTTTAGAGATATTTTAAATGTGAGAATAAGCGTTAGTAAAAATATTTTTAAGGCTTTCGAATTAAAGAAAATTTCACGGTGTCGACAAAACAATTGATAATACTATATGAAACTAAACGTACTAAAGCAATTCAAAGTAGGCAAGAGATATCGTAGTTTTGAGCACTTGAATTAAAAGTACCAATATAGTGAATTTGGAGTGTACCAGGGAAGTGTCTATACTAAACGAGTTTTGTATAGTTTAAGGTATTAATGTTCGTCTTAAATTCCAGTCGGTTTTAATAAAACCGTTTCACGAAGACCTCACTTTACTTGGTCAGAAAAAACAACACATCAATTGTTTAAATTGTTAGTATTTTCAATAAGTTAATTATGTAAGTAATTGAGTGGAAAAGAAACGTTGCAACGAACTCCAAGCTTTCGATTTGTAAATGACTAAAGAGATCATTTTCGCATGTCGCATTTAGTAGTCTAGGTATGTGCGTCTAATATAGGACCCGAACAATTGTTTCTATGTTACTTTATTAAGTTTGCTCCTGTAGCGCAGTGACGTCACCGATACACAAAAATGCGTCTTATAGGGTGTTGGCCCCAGGGAGAGATCACAACCCACGCGGAGTTCTGGTTCCAATAAGACTACTGAGTAACTAAGTTAATTTGAGTGACGTGTTTCGTAAACGTAACAGAGATAAATTAAGCTCAAAAGTATTATTGATATTTTATTTATACTGTATTTTACTCTTTGAAATTTATAAAAACTTTCTTTCAGCCAGTGGAAACATATTTTTGTATTAGAAGCTTTAGAAAATTTTTGAAACTGACGCACTTCAATTAAAAATTGAGGTATCTTTTTATGATTGCGTAGAAATAATACGAATGAGAAAAATGAAGTCGATAGCACCAAGGTTAACGATCACAAAAAAATACAAAATTGAAAAATTTACTCAACCCCTGTATTGAATTTAAGTCTAAGAACCATCTCGATCACGTCACAAACGAAAAAAACGCATCAAAATTAGTTTCTTCTCTTACGAGCTACGGTGCCACAGACAGACACACAGACATACAAATGCACCAGACACGTCCAACTTAAAACACCTCTTTTTGTGTAGGGGGTTAAAAAAGTGCGCCTGCCCATAGTATGAGTTTTGATAGTTTTTGAACTCGATCAAACGTATCGTCTGTTTTCATACATTGTCCACTGTTTCTGATAGTTAACGCTAGAGGTTGTAACCTTCTTTGTAGGTAGTTAATAAAACTAAGTATTTAGATCATTACAAGTGTAATAAAAGAAAACATGAAAAATTACAAAGAAAACTAGTAAGTGGGCGTGAGTCCTAATAATCACTACCGATTACGTAAAAGTCCAGTACGATTAAATAAACTCCTAGTGGTAAATGTACGATCGAGTTCGAAGAGACGATCGAGTTCGAAGACTAACAAACTCATACTAGGGGTACGGTACTAGAATGGGTGATAGAAAATTTTCCAACTCGATTTTCCTCCAAGCTAGAATAGAATAGAATACTTTATTGCATGTCATGTGGTAACAATTAAGGTCTTACATAAATAATTTAGTTAAATCACATGAGCCCTATAAGAACATAACAATATGAACATTAAAACTAATTAAATAGATAACAGTTAAAATTCCCACCTAATTACTCACAAATATAATTCAAATTAATACATGTAATATTTCATAGCCGACTAATTAATTTCATTCACGAATTATCTAATGAAGAAAAAAAAAAGTGTAAAAACAGTTTTAAGCAAATACAATAATTTTAATTGATCCCAACATATGTCAAAATTTATTAAATTAAATAAATAAATTAAGTATTATTAAATTAAATTAAATAAGTTACTTAAATTGTTTATTAAAAAAATATTTCACAATTTATTAAAAAACTCCTGCAAAGTATAAAAACAATTTTGAATTAAATATAATTTTAGATTTTTTTTTAATTTATCATCATTGTTTTCTTTTCTGATGTTTTCGGGGATCTTATTGGGAGCTTGATTGAATTTGGCAGGGAGTTATATTACTAAGGTAAGGGTATTGGATAATTAATACCACGGGATGATAAAAATCCCGCAAGAAAAACTATTTCCACAAGGAAGAACCGCGGGCAAACACCTATTCTAAGTAATATAGGTATACAAACAATCAATAGGTTCAAAAATTATACATTTTCTTATTTCGTACCATTAAAAAAGTTTTTGTACTGCTCAGGTACCATGTAATTAGTATGACACGGTATACTAATGCAGTAATTACATTTCCTAAGTAACCTTATTAAAGTAACATCCTAAAGAATACTCTGTCTTTTGCAAATGTGAATAATCTTTGCATACGACAGTTTTTTAGGACGAAAAATATTTAAACTTGTGTACGATAAAGCATGTGCGCTTCCTGAAACAGGTGCGGCATACGCCTTTGTAGACGGGACCGTATAATATAATATTTTTCTCATTGCTTATCTCGCGATGTACAAAAATGTGTGGGTAAAATTAATTTACTATTTTTAGGCTAGCTCTTAGTTACTTTAAGCTCGTAATAAAAAGAAATACTCAAGATGAAGTCTATTCTGGATTTGTTTTTTTTTTATCACACAGTACTTGTAAAATACTAACGTACGTTTACTATAATTTATATTTAATTAGCTGTCCCGGCCACGCGTTGCTGTGGTAACTTTATACTACTGACCTACAACATTGTATCTGCAGTAAAAAGATCAAACTGCACACGTATACAAATTTGATTAAAATCGGTTAAGTAGCTTAGGAGTCCATCGCGGACAAACAACGTGACACGAAATTTATATATATTAACATAAAGATTATAACATCTAATAATCTTATTTTTCTCCTTTGAATAAATACAATTTCAAGTTTACATTGAAAAAATAATTGAAAAACATTATTTATGCCAATTTATTATTACGCCTCTAATAAAAAACATTTTAAAACTAAGTTACTTACTTTTATTTTAATTGACAAATATTAAAATAAGTTATTAGTCAATGACATTACAAAGTGTATTCTCATTTGAAATTCAAAATGTCCTAAGGGGTCGTGTCCACGAACGACAGAATCGCAACGAACTATATGAAAAAACGCCGCGCTAATATCGTCGTGTGGAGACTACTCACATACACTTAGTATAGAATTAAATCGCTCAAAATTCTCTCGCTCGTGGCGATGGGCCCTACGATTACATGAATCTTATTAAATCGATTTCCTGAACGGTCAGCAAATAATAAGTCGAGATCGTCGTGTCGACTCACTGAGAATATCCCAAAGTTAAACAATAGCAAAGAAATGGTCACTCGATACGTTACTACACGGTAAAATTTTAGTGATTCTCGAACCGAAGCTATGTGAACAGGTAGGTAAATTTTAACAAACAACTTTTGCTTTGGGACCATCATTTAAATCGCGAAGAAACATCAGCTGTTTCATAAATTTTTGGTTGTATGGGTATTGCGCTTTTGTACGGAATAGCAGATTTTATTTGCGATTTTGATGTTTAGATTTCTTTTCTAAAATTACTCCGCTGTTTATCGTTACATAATACGATTAAAAAATCTTATTCTAGAAAAATATAAATAATTCTGGAAAATTCGAGGCATGTCCAACAATGCGTGGTATGATGTGTTGCTATTAGGCGATTGATATCCGGCTTGAAGGACCAGTATAAGGACAATACACATTTGATTAATAGGCGTAATTTATTTCAGATAAAGCTTTATGTAACAACATGTAAGTAGATACTCCACTGCAACTCTACGATTTATGAAAGCGAATAGTACTATTATACATTTTCTTAATGGGTAAAGTTCTGATTTACATAAGGTATAAGTTTGTTTTGTCCATTTCTTATTGACATATCTGTCAATTCTTTCTTTGATCCTTCTGGTAAACGCAAAGTTCGATTCGGAATCTAGATTTCACTTTTATATACGTACCCATTGAACCTAAATAAATAAAGAATCTTTGGACACAATACTATCTAAAAAAACAGCGCATGGATGACCAGTCGCCGACACCCGAGCGATATATTTTCTTTCTTATATTTGAAGTAGATAGCACTAGAGCCTACATTTTTGTCCCAAAACCCTCGACTATAATTTCAGGGAGGCGTCCCTTGTCGGGTGCCTCTTGAGGGATGGCCATTGTGTGATCAACTACAACCCGCTCTATTTATTATAGAAAATCTTCAAGTATCTCTAATAGACGAGAAGTATAATAACATTTAAGCCATTACTCCTAAGATGAGTGGGGTCATCGGTAATGGTGCTTCGTGAATAGGTCTATTAGGCATTATTATCCTTGTTGGATTGTGTGCGGGAAAATGTAAGGAAGATACAGATATCGATAGGATTTAATAGTAGCAAATATTATTACATTTATTGATAATAATTTCCTGCTAAGTTCAGTGGTTAACAAGCAAAAGTTGTAAGACACTGTGACCAGCCTAAGCAAAATAATCTTACCTAATAGATATGAACTTAATTAATCCATTAATAATATATATGGAATGCATAATATAGATGAGAAATAGCCCGCCTCTTCGTGCAGTTCGAAAGTTTGTTGCAAAGACTACACTATCGTCCTTGGCTGGCACCGACTCGGAGTATGAATTATAAATAATTAATAATCATATATGTATATCAATACTTTCGTTGGTTTTCTATAATGCTCTTTTCAACTCCTTAATAAAAATATTACTTATTTTTACTTTTTAGTTTAAATTTGTACGTCTTGAAGTCGGTTTACGTATTTTTTTGCTAAAAATATTTTTTTGCATGACAAGTTCCTGTTACTATCATGTTAAGATACGTTGTAGTGAGCAGACAACTTCAATCTTTGAAAAGAAATATCATTTCACGCACTGAAAGAAACCATTTAAGTACAGATTTTTGAACTTTGATATACCTACGTATATAATAAAAATTAGAATAGTGTATTTTTCTTGAGGTCATCTAACTGCAACTTTTATAGCTAACGGTATTTATTGCACTATCAGCTTTCATGTAAGGAATCCCCAATTAACCTTGCATGTAGTTATTACCCTGGCCCCGTCAGCAGTAAGTCTCAATGAGTCTAGACACTCGTGCCGTCGCGGCTGATTACCCGTGTCTGACATTGCTACTGCTATTAATCGTAACGTTTAATTTGGTCTTGTTGTTAGGCTAAAATTAATATGGATGCCCTTACATAAAGTCACGCCTTTTTCCCATAGGCAGAGTTCACTTCATTTCACTTGCTACGCCCCACCCCTGAACTACCAGCTTCCCTGATGGCAGTATAAGTCTGTAACCTGATCGCAGGCGCTTACAGACCTTGGTCAACACCATCTCACCCGGCGGGCTGACCGCGCTGGGGGATTAGGTACACCCACAGAAATAATAATAAAGAGGATATAATTGCTTTGGTTCGCATTAACTACCGGAACCAGTGTCGCCGCTTTATTCCCTCTACTTACTATTAATGCACGCACTCAAAAGAACTCTACGCAATCACGCCCGCAATTTACAATTATGAACCTTACGTTTAAGAGACAGCGTTGAGTAACACTCACCATAAGTCACACGCACACTTACACAACGTCGCTCTTCATTGGTCGCGTCGGCATTATGGCTGTTATCATGTCCGTCCGTATCGTGTCTGTACCACGAACTTTTGTGCCAGAGAGAAGGGATACCGAAAATTACAATACATTTTAAATACGCAGAGATCTACCTGCTACGATCCTTACATATTTCATTCGCTGCATCTACACTCAACACAAGCATCGTACATGCTCGGCTATTACTGATATGGACTGATATTTATGAAAACAATATTTTTTACGCTTACACCGATTATCCAGGGTAAATTAAGTATCTATAAACTTGTGTTATCTAAACTACTTTACTAGGTTGTAGACCATATCGGTCAGGTCAGGTAAGGTTCGTTATTATGGTCCGCGTAACATAGACTACATTTTAACAGACATACAAATATGAGGAGCCTTTTTTACCATGTAGACCCCAATTTTAATCGATTTTATTCCTTTGTTTTTTCCCGTAATCGGGTCACAGTGTTTACACTTTTATCTTGTTTCACTTCTATTCCATTAAAATTTCAATATTACAATGACCAACATAAACTCTGACAGCCCCAAACGTCCACTCGACCGCGGAAAACGATAAAAACAATCTAAATTTCTATCTTAAAAGGACAAAGCCAAAATAGAATAACAAAGTCGTGAAAGTCTCTATAATTTATATCGCATTTGCCCCAACAGGAGTTTAACTCGTACCCTTTTTTTCAGTATTTCACTTTTTTAATTGGCCCGTTTTTACAAATAGGGGACACGAAATTGTATCGGTCGTAAAAATCATAATTCTATCACAAGTTGGTAACGGGCATTTTAAATCTGTTAGGTCTTTTCTCGGAAGACGCAATAAAAAATAAGAAAAAAAAATTTTCTTTACACTTGACAGTGATGACTAATGCAAAATTCAATTAGCAAGTTCATTATAAAAGTACTTTCCTAAGTACTTTTAAATCGTCAAAAACTTCGAGACGAAAATCATTATTTTATTTAAATAACAATTAGTAATTGCTGGCGTAGAAGAAACTCCACAATTTACAGTTTGGTAATGATTTAAATAAGACATCACAACAGATCAATATAAATATTATATTTCAATACGTGTAAATTACAGTTTTACATGCGTGAGTTTTGGGCAGATTTTACTCCCATTCATTATGATCATTTATACAATAATCATTTATCTTGAAATAAGCTTTCTTTTATTAAAATTGTGCTTTTATTAATTTTAAGATATTCTATTATATTTATGAGTAGGTACTAAAAATAAATTCAGTGTGATAATGATTAACAGCTTTAGTGAATAGGCAAATTTCTAATGTTATTCAGAAGCGTGTTGTAAAAAGCAACAATTGAGCTACAAAATAACTGTTTATTTTGTAAGGATAAGTTGTAAGTACAACACGCCTAATAATTCTCAGAAATAAAACACTTAAATTCTATTTCACCAAAGTTCAAGTTACAAGGTCCATAAACTAAAAACAACTACAGCGTCATAAAGCAAAAACTGGCCTTAATTACAAGAGTCTGTGCCATCAAGGTCGCGGCCTACGAGGGCCGAAGGGCGAGAAAAACGGCCGCCCTCGCCCTCGCGGCTAATGAACGCGCGATAATAAGGGCTGCGGCTAATGTGACGGCTTAAGGCCGGTGCACATACTGAAGCGCGGCGCTAAATTTCACTGGGAACATATGTCCTGGTTATTGGCTTTTTGTTGGTTTACTGAAGGTTGTGCAGGATTTCAATTACATACGTTACTAATCAATTACCAAGAAAGAGATGAAAACCAGAGTTCGTAAAAATATCATCTACCAAATACACTCTTAGACCTCCATCTCTTAGCGTTTGCCTAGCGTAGACGCCGCGACAACAAACGTTTTCTTTGCAGTAAGAGTCCCTCCACACTAGAGTTTGTCCAGCGTTGTCCTACGATTAACGTCAACGTAGAACTGAGTCAACGCGACGTACTTGTCGCGTTGTCGCAGCGTTTCTCCTGCAGTAATTGAACGCTGTACTAGCGCGGCGCAAACGTCACACTATTGAAAATGACGCCGAGTTCAGTTTATTGCATAGAAAATGCCGAAACAATGCGGTACTGACGTCACATTGACGCGGCGTCTACGCTGCGCTAATGTTCAACGAACGCCGACGTTAGACAAACGCTAGCTATACTCTTACTAGTATTCAATTTTAATTGGCGCAGACAAAACAAAATCTTAAGTATTTGGATCCAGATTACATTAAAAAAACCGACCAAGTGCGAGTCGGACTCGCACACCGAGGGTTCCTCGGTATAAACTGCTGTATCTTTTGATCGCGTTAACTTAGAAGTTTGATTTTTTCACTGCTCAAAGGGACAATAGACCTAGGTATTTGGTATAAATTTCAATTTGATACCTTTATTCGTTCGTGAGAAATAAGGTAGTAAGTTTCATTTTATTAAAATATTTTTATTATATTATATAACTAAAAAAATGTGATTTTCGCAATTTTTCCTATATTTGCATTATATGACAATGCTTCATGCCAAATTTCAAGATTCTGAGTTTACGGGAAGTATCCTGTAAGTTTTGATTCCTTTGCGAGTGTCGGAAATTTGTTGAAAATATCGATATAATCGGCTGTATCTTTTGATTGGCTTAGCTTAGAAGTTTGATATTTTCACAGCTTAAAGGGACAATAGACTTGAGTATTTCATGTGAATTTCAGCTTGATACGTCTACGCGTTCTTGAGATAAAGGGTATTGACAGACAGACAGACAGACGGACAACAAAGTGATCCTATAAGGGTTCCGTTTTTTCCTTTTGAGGTACGGAACCCTAAAAAGAAAGATAAGTGTGCTAACAATAACAAATTTTCTCGATAAAATGCAAAATCTATCTCACGTTTATACATGTAATAAAGTTGAAAATCGATCAGAAAAATTTAAAGTACAAAGAACTACAATCAAAGTGTTATTCTCGCAAATTATCCGCATTGAAGCCATAAAACCATGAATATGGAGAAGACATTACGCAATAACCGATGCTAACACTGTCGATGCCGGCGAGAAATCATTTTCATTTGATGCATCCAATTTAGTCGAACAGTGTTCAAAGCTGCCCATTAATATTGCAGCTGAACTACTCCGGTACTGTTAGTTAATATAATTTCTGCTAATAAGAAACTGAGCTATACAGCTGTGTCGTTGGTCAGACAGTAAATGGGGAAGTTGGTATTGGAGTGGAGACCGTGGGCTGGGAGTAGAAGTGCACTGACATCAGCCGCCCAGATGTACTGATGATGCAAAAGCGGAAGCATTGCATGCGGTAGGCACAAGACTGAGTTATGTCGTGTACAAATGAGGAGAACTGACGACACAGGCTTCCAGTTACGTACGATTAGACGCACGCGTCCTGGGGGCGCTTGATGTCAGCGGGACGTAATGGGAGCTGGGCGCACCACGTATAAACGCTGCCCGCGACCGTTACCCTACCTCTTAGGACCTCCAACATTATAATATTAGTTATAATGAACTAAGTGGTTTTATTGTTATCCTGAACTCTGTAAGAAGACGCAGTAAAAGAACCAGAAGAAATATAGTCAATTGTTTATATTAACGTCCCCATAGGATACTTACAAGGCTCTACTGGGCTATGCCTAATAGTGAGTGAAATGAGGTTGAGAAAGAGAGAGATAGAGATAAGAAACTATTTAGTGATGGTTGATCTCGAAGGTTAGAGGTTTCTTTGGGTCCTTGCTACCTTAAAAATGCAGTGCCGTTTTCAATACTACAAAACCTGTTTTTTCTCAATAACCAAGAGACGTAGGGCACAGCGGACCAGCAGCTCGAATTTGGAGCAGCCTGAACTAGGGTAGTTCCTTTACCTTAGAGAAGCCTACAGTCAAATAACACTATTTTTTGTGGTGTTGTGTTTCTGTTGATGAGTTAGGTCGCTAGAGATCCACGCCAGTTACCACGAGTGTCATGTCACTCAAGCGTCTGTAGGTTACGGTGGCTGCTTACCACCAGGCAGGCTATATGCTTTTCTGCCAACCATTAAAAAGTGTTTTTTCTCAATAAACACAATGGATTAGCAGCTATAATTTGGAGCGCCCAAACGGGGGCAGTACCACCAACTTACAGAAGACCGTGCTCAAAATTTTTGCAACATTGTATTTCTCTCGAAGATTGCCGATGCTTCACTGGGTTGTGAATAAACACGCGGCGTACACATTGTTACAGCCGTCTATAGGCTATGCTAGGGTAACTGATTACAATCAGGCGTGTTGGACAACCATCTAGCATTAAAAAAACAAATAATCTCCGGGACCTGTTGGCCGTTTTCGGAGGAAGAGTGACCAATTAAAACTTTTTATTGAAATAGAATTTCACAATTTGTACTTTAACAAAGGAAACAATTTCTTCAATTCATTAAAGAATATCGAACATTACTTCTCAATTAAGTTTAATTGGTAGATGTTACTTCGGGTGTGGTTTTCGTACTAAGGCACCAAGTACTTGGCTAGAATTAAATGTAAGGGCTGTGTAATTAAAAGCTTTCAATACATTAAAATATTTCAATTAACACAGTAAATTAACTAGGAATTAACTAAGAAAAATGTTGGCAATTGTGAAGAGCTATTAAGTAATCAAAGACTTACTTCTAAGCAGAGGCACTTAAGTTGAAATTTGAAAGCTGTTTTTTTAGAAAGCCGAATAGAATTTGTGTCCTTGATACATTAGGAAATTTTGTTCAAAGTTTATAAATAATATTATTGTTTTTTTTCACAAGTGAATTTAAAACGACCATAGTCCTTAAGTTTCTATAGGTTCAAATTGTTTGGCACAACTTCTATGTTCTTGTTAGCGTCTGTCAGCATTTTCCTTCTCATTGTCTTTCATCAAAATCGGTTTGCCAGTTTAGGAGCGAAACTGTAGCAGACAAACAAACAGAATTACTTTCGCATTTATATAATTCCCAATGTTGTTGGCGAAAGCGTTGTGCCGTCGGTTTTATCACGGGGTGATAAGGTCGATGGCACTGTAAATTTTTTATAATTTATAGTTCTAGAAGCGTCGGTGGCGTAGTGCGTAAGAGCATCGTCTTCCACCCGGGAGACACTGGTTCGATCCCCGCCACGTACCAATGTGTTTTCAAATTTTGAATTCATATGTACGTTTAATCGACGCTTTTACGGTGAAGGAAAACATCATGAGGAAATCTGCACACACCTATGAAGAAATTCTTAGGTTATGTGTGAAGTCGATCAACCCGCACTTGGCCAGCGCGTGGTTGACTAAGGCCTAATCGCCCCTAATGTGGAGTAGGCTCGAGCCCCTCGGTGGGGACATTATATGAGCTGTTGATGATGAATATTTTTTAACCTACATTAATGTACAATAGCTTTTGCCCCCCAGTTAGAATAGTTACTTTGGGCTGCATTTTTTGGACTTTGTTTGTAATTCCATATGACTGTTTCCCTATTTCATCCCCACATGGGTCAAAATTTCAAAAAACGCTATAAAAATATTATATACTATAAAAAATTATTGTTTTTTTCTTCTTCCTTGAAGAAGTAAAGACAGGTATGGACTAGATTTTTTGTCGTTCCTGAAAAGGGACAATTTATAAAAACATAAAAATAAATCAAAAAACACAAGCAAAATATACTGAAAAAAAGACCTGCCCCAGGTGGGAATCGAACCAGCTTTTTCCGCAATCCTATTTCTAGTATCCTATCCTTTTTCTAGTTTGAAAAATATTTAAGCGTTTGTTAACGCAAAAATTATTCCATAATATAAGGTAATTTCATCTTAACTGAACCTTAAATATTTGCAAAACTATTTCGTTCGGATCATAGAAGTGTAAATTTCTAGGATTTGATGAAACAATGTTTACCATAAAAACATAAGCAACAAGCACTGACAAATTTTGACAGCGAAAACAGTGCCCGGATTGCGGAGAGCGCTGGGTTCGATTCCCGCCTGGGACAGATAGATTTTTTTCAGTGTATTTTTTCTATATATTGAAAAATATTTACGCGTTTGTAAACTCAAAAATTATTCATTAAGACACGTTAAGCTGTGCCCTACTAAAGAATGCGTCTAGAAGAATTCGACAGGAGAAGTTAAAAACATATTATGCAATGTAACAAACTTTTTTCTGGAATTCACAAATCACGTAGAAAACAGAAAGGAATGACTCCAAAAGTGTTTGGAACGGCAAGCTCGGTGAGATCCGTTTGACAACGTTACAAATGAACTCGCTGCCTGCAAAGCGAGACATTTACATAAAAATACTATTGTGTAGTATATGGTGCTAGATTTCTTTTTAGTTTACAGAATCAATATTTCAGCTGAAGTGTAAGAAAAACATAAAAAAAACTTTTATCAATAAAATAAAAAAATTTAAGCTGTTCCTCTATTACTAAATCCCTTTTTTCACTTGCGGCTGAAAACAAGCAAAGAGTTTACGACACCGTTACTCAAATATGTGCCATGTAACGCCGGCACAGCTATGCCATGTCGGAGAGTAGAAGAACACCACCCCAGATCCTCGAATGGGTGTCGTAGAAGGCGACTAACAAAGGGGTTTTGATCACCTTATACTCCGTCCACCAATCCGCATTGGGCAAGCGTGGTGGACTACTGTGAATACTAAACCTCCTTCGATGACATCGATGACAAGGAGAGGTCTTGTGTCCCAGCAGTGGGTCAAATTATAAAGGCTGTTATGATGATGATGAACACGAATACGAAAAAACGGGAGAGGTGGTGGTGTGGTCTCCCCTTGACTTTTTCGTATACCGGAAACGACTCAAAAGTTGATAGAAACCTTATATTTTGATGTCATACATGCATGTTAAATTTGGTTGTAATAAGTTAAATTATACTCGAGTTATCGTGCTAACGCACAAACACACAGACATAATGCCAATAACGGTATTTTTGGACTCGGGGAGGTCCAAACCGTGTAAATCTATCGAAATCTACGTAGACGGGTAAGTAAAAAGTGTGAGTTACATTACTTACTTAATTTTTTAGTTCTTTTACAAAACGATGTTGCCATTCCCCCGTTTATGTAATTAACACAACTTTGATTCATATAGCTTTCTATTCTTCTCCTCAATCTTACAAAACGTAAAAACAAGAATTTTATCAAAATACATCATCAAACAGTTTTTTTACACCTAAAGCACTTCTTGTTTACATGACAGATATAAAAAGCAAATCCCGTTGAGTTCGATCAAGGTAAGCTTCTATGTTTAACTACTTATTGAGGTATACCCATTGTATACGTTTATTTGTGCGGATCAATTCGACCTGTTACGGTATAGGGGAAGCAAACACGCTAATGTTGTTTCGGCGCCCGCATACAGACCCCTACTGCAGTAATTACAGCTCTGGATAAGGTTATGCGGTATCGAGGAAGTAATAAGTTACTCCGTCAATAGAGCCGTATTGAATTAAAGCCACAGCTAAGTAGGTTAGCACTCTTCAGGTGGAAGTGTTTATTTATTTAATAAAATTAGAATATAGTGAAATTATAAATCTATTTTCCTCCATTCTTGGTAAGGCTTGTTAAGCCAGATCATTAATATTGTTTCGATCGGATGTGAAAAATAAGGTACCTATGTCCTTTTTTTCACATTCGTTCCGGAGGCTCGGCAAGGCACCTTATAGAATTCTGATGCCATGCTGATTTTACCCAGCTTATGGACAAACAAGTTGTTGCGGGCAACATTTAGATTCGCAATTTTTGGTAAAAAAATATTGTAGTTATGGCAACTTTGAACTCTCCTTCCGCCTAATCTTGAGTGTGTGTAACATCTAATTCTTGTGAATTTCTAATTTGTTTTAATAAATCCCATAAATCAGTACAAGTGAAACTTTATTAAGAAAATACAGTCCACTTCATCGAGGATCCCAACACAAGTTAATGAGCCCACATTACAGTGGCGTTAACAGTTTTTTTTCTGTTCCGACAGTTAATGCTAAGATTCAGTCCCTTGTCGGTTGATGGTTCCTGATTATGCTCGCTTTCGTCTTCAATCTAATCATCTTTTCTTCTCAAGTGAAATGAATGCCAACCTGCCCTTGGAGGGTTGGCTACAATGTTCTATAAGCTGGCGACATCCCCTACATAATTTGTCATAATAATCAAAGAAGGGTTAGTTTTGAGCTGACAGCTGGTCAAGAAGACTCGAAGAAGAAAACATAATGCCGGTCCCAAATAAAATAAGGAGGAAGGTATACCAATGATTAATCAAATATATCAATCATAATAAACGTACGAGGCAACGTCTAGTATACAACGTTATAAATAAAATAAGGATATAAAAACGTTGTTCATTGGTCGTCCGCTGTTCGCATGAAATAATGGCGGCCCGTTCCTCTCCCCGGGGACTGCGTTATTCCCGGAAAAGTGCTCATTGTGATCCACAGAACAAACTTCTATTTGTGCCTTTATTCTAATCCCATTAAGCCGTTTTTGTGCTCCAGAAGAAAGACACAATGCCAAAAGATAAACAATTGCTATTAAAACGGGGAGTTAATGATTTTGTAATATTAAACGTTAATTGTAAAGTAACAATAACGAAGTGAACAATTGTTCACTTCATCTTTTTGCCAATCATGACACTAAGTCCGGTAAAAGCTTCGCTCAATTAACTAAGGCTAGCTGAAGGCTAGGCATACTTTTTGAGCTTTGTTCAATCGAGCAAATTGATCTTGATCCATGGTAGAAGCTTATATGGTTAGTTTTAATAACTTATCTATCATTTGACGCCGTCTTGGTGGAGTGGTCAATATAGCTGCCTACACATCAAGCGGTCCGGGTTCGAGTCCTGGTAGCGGCAAATGTTTGTGTGAGTCATGGTTGTTTATATATTTATTTATGTTTATTTATAAAAATATCTCAAATATATTACGTATATAAAAAAATTGTCCGTTATCAAGTATCCATAACACAAGTTCTTAATGATACTTAATTAAGGCTAGGTAATTGGTGTGAGCGTGGAAATATATTATTATTTATTATATTATCTACATTTTTGCGTCTTTTTTTTTAAGAAACGAGTACCGCAAAATTTTGACTGCGTTGCTATTGGTCACGTAATCAACATAAAGTCCGTTTCACACAAACGCCACAAAAGACTGGTTTGTATGATAAATGTGCCATGAACAAATATTGTTAGAGCAGTTTATTATTCACATGTCAGCAGAATGTTCATCAGAAGGAAGTGACGACGATACTTTTTAAGATTACAAGAAATATGTAATAATTATTTGATTTATAAGTTCCACAGCATAAAATATTAATAAATTATCCAATTTTGTTTTAAAGAAACGCGTTGACCATACCCCTTTTTATTGTTGTGGGGTAGGTAAAATGTATTTACGCATCGTCCCTGCGGGGTGGTGCCAACCGCAGGGGATATGTGGGACTCGAGGCAAAGGCGTTCCCTCCATACCCACTAAACATCCTCCCCGGCCTGGCCTCCAGTGCGTTATTGCGGGACGGCTTGGGATCTGCGCACGTGAGCGCAACTACACCGAGACCGTCCCAGCGCTGCCCGTCTAGACACTCCTTGCGCACCAATTGGTGGCCAGCAGCCCACAGGGGCTACCGACTAACGCCAGCCCCGTGGGCCGTTAGCCGACGCCGGCCTTATAGGTCACCTCCTCACCGACGGCTGCTCGACCTGGCGCGTCCTCCTGACGAGGACACCGAGAGCAGCCATCGGACCGCACCCAGGGTCATCTGGCGCGGTCGTGGCCCTGAAAAGGGCCGCCCGGAACTAGCCGTGGTGGGAAAACAAAAACAACTCGACGATGGCATGTGACTTCGAATGTCAAGCGGACACACTTGGCATCAAAAGCCACACACCCGCATATTATATGAGCTGTTGATGATGATGATGAACTGCAGTAATACCTCCATCTTACAGAAAACTCAAATAACACTACATTTTATGGTGTCTTATTTCTGTTGGTAGGTAAGTGGTCGACGGGGTGGAGAAGAGGACTAGGGTTGGCAGCGCGCGAGTTTCACGTTAACGTTGCAAGCGTCTCGAGACAACGTTGACTGGTTGCCACCAGGGAGACCGTATGGATTAGAAAATGTCATTTGTATCACACCTGACCAGAATGTGTCATTTTCCGGAAAATCCCACTTCCTGGTCAGGGGGTGACATAAAACTTTGGGGTGCGTATTTTCTTATATAACTTCAATTCCTATCATTGAGGTCCGAAAATATTTCTCATACCATTTAAAACTTCATAAAACATAATCATTGAAATTCATAATATCATTAATCATAAATTTTTGGGCAAGTCTAGTGTTTTATGCACCTACATGGCTGGGTGATGGGTAGGTTTGGGTTATTTTTTATGACCAGGCGGAGTGCACTGTTTTTGTAAGCAACAAGGTAGTAACAGTATTAATAAAAAAAACTATGAGCACTAACTGTTATGAGCAACGTTGGTAGTAATAAAAATGAATAAAAAAGTATGAAAACTAAAATTATGAAGAGTGATTATTATGAACACAAATCGGTAGTAAGACAAAGAATAGGATTTAGAATATTATGTGAGCCAATATGGACCCAAAATTGGTACTTGCCTCGGGCGGTAAAAAGAAAACCTCAGATCGCATAGTATCGTCAAATAGTGAGTCATTGTTTCTTATACCGTCCCAGTCAAAAAATTTAACATTCTTTTACTGTGATTAAGCAACATGGGTCAGTAATCAAATTGTTCGATAGTACATTTGTATTTTGTATTCTCTGTTTATCATTTTGCTGAACAAAGAAGTGCAACAGCATTATATTCGACACGTACTATCTGCACCAATCGATGGCCAGCCACCCTCAACGTAACTCGGTCACGGGCACCTCTTGACTCAGAATAGCTTGCTCAAAACAAACCAGCACTTTTAGCAAAGGCAAACTGTACAGAAAGTTACTCTGGAAATAGAAAGTAGGTCGCGACCTTCACGATAATGTATTGTATATGTCGTGGCCCGAACATATAATTGGCCAGATCATGAAATGCTTGGGCATATCGTCTACTTACCGATCACACAGATACGTAGATTAGACTCTCCCACAAACAGTCCACTCCGCTGGGTCATAAAAAATAACCTTGAACCTACTGATCACTCCTAACCACTACCACTTTTAGATAATGGGCTACTCGACCAGTGGTCCAGTTTTTTATAGTCCAGTAGCTTTTAATGATATGCCGCACATTTCATGATCTGGCCGATTACACAATCGGGCAACGACATCAATGCATGCAATTGCAGACAATCATAATCAACTTCTAGAAAAGTCTATCATCTTGCTTGCTTCTGAAATAGCATGGAAGGACCTTGATGGCCTTTTTTTTGATGTTTTTTTAGATTGACTTTTAAAAGGAAATTGATTTTTTCTTCGATTATACAGTTTAGTTATTTCTGTCGACATTCTCGTGTTATATAATGAAGTAAAACTACCCATTTTCTTTTCAGCACCTTATTTTTATTATTTAAAATCGGACTGCAAATTCCATTCTGGTGTACTTTTCAATAGTTTTTACTTGCCGTCTTCTATCTATTGTTAATTAATGGCGTCGCGATACATTTACGTTACGCACTTTGCTAATGTCAAGTGAAAATGTAATTAAGTAACTTAAAATTTTGCTGTAGATTTGATTTAAAATAACACGAGTTTTCACTACAAGAACTCGGGAACTTGTCGTCTTTCGGCTAGTTTCAATAAGTTTACTGAAGTGTTTTGCCTACTAGTAATTAACGTACCAAAAATAACAGCAGTTACTAGGACAAAAAAACTCTGGTCTGTCTGTAGATTGAACATTGAAACCGTCCCATTAAGAAACTTAGTACGTGGTTGATACCCGAGGTGACAAAAGTTTCACAATTCCTCCGTACTTTGGAGGGCATTTAGTTTTCCCTGTTTCACAGAACTGTGTAACAATGTCAGCAGTAAAAATCGGGAGTGGTCTCCTCTTGACTTTATCGTATACTGGAAACGACTCAAATGTAGATAGAAACCTTATATTTTGATATCATACATGCATGTTAAATTTTGGTCACCCATCCGAGTACCGACCGCGCACTTGACTGCTTAACTTTCGTGATCGACGGCTTAAAATTTGATAGAAACCTTGTATTTTGATGTCATAGATGCATGTTAAATTTAATTGCAATAAGTTAAAGCATACTCGAGTTATCGTGCTAACGCACAGACACACAGACAAACGCACACACACACACACACACACACACACACACACGCACACACACACACACACATACACACACATACACACAGAGACATAATTCCAAAAAAAATTTTTTTGGACTCAGGGAGGTCCAAAACGTGTAAATCCGTCAAAATCTCGAGGTGGAATTTTTTACGATTACAAGACTTCCTCTATACTACGTATACGAGAAAGTAAAAATGTAATCAGAGTCTACCACAGACGACTAATGGAAGGTTTCAATAACGTAACTAACGTCAGTTTACTAAAAAGTCTGTGTAATTAAATTCAAAGAAATTCATTCTGAAGCTGCGGCTTTAATACTAGAACAATTGATTTATAAAATCAACGAGCAAACTCTTCAATTGTATTGTAATTTCCTAGATTGAGAAACCACAATGGAATTGCATTCGTAGCGCTGAAAGCTCACGCTCGAGCTACTCTGAGGGGACAGCAAACGATCTGTGTTTAATTAAAAACTAAACAACTTTGAACCTTGTCCAATAATCGCCTCAAACTGGATTGAACAAATTCGGAAAGGATTATATTTTAATAACAATTTATTTTCAAAAGTATATTATATATATGAAAAAATAGGCCATTTTATCAACCTCTGACGCAAAAAGAGGGATGTTATAAGTCTTACGTGTGAAGTTTTATTGATGTATGAAGCACCATATATCAAACTTATTTCTGATTTTGGTTTTTTGTTTGAAAGGTATTTTGATCGAGAGAATTAATTTGAAGAATCATCAGGTCTTTGATAATTGTTGAAAGGTGTGGGTAACCTCCACAGTTTTGGGTAACGTTTTGCTGTATCCATTTTTATGTGTCATCATCATCATCATCAACAGCTCATATAATGTCCCCACCGAGGGGCTCGAGCCTACCCCACATTAGGGGCGATTAGGCCTTAGTCAACCACACTAGCCAAGTGCGGGTTGGTCGACTTCAGACACATCCTAAGAATTTCTTCATAGGTGTGTGCAGGTTTCCTCAAGATGTTTTCCTTGACCGTAAAAGCGTCGATTAAACGTACATATGAATCCAAAATTTGAAAACACATTTGTACGTGGCGGGGATCGAACCAGTGCCTCCGGGGTGGGAGACGACGCTCTTACGCACTACACCACCGACGCTTCCTTATCCTTTTTATGTGTGTACGAAAGAATTATATTATTTTTATTGCAACAATCGAAGAAGAGTGTAGTTAAAGATGTCTCTTTGAAGTGAACTTAATGAAGGAATATGTAGGTATATTTTTATGTCACGGGTCTAAAGAGACCGCATGCTTAGCTCCTTTTGCAGCAATATAAGGCTCATCCGGATAACTTGTTACTTGCGGCGTGAGGTAAGCGTTCACGCTGGTACACGCTACGAGATTATTATATTTTCCGCTAAGTTAACTTGTCCCCACATCGAGACATCTAAAACGTTTCTGAAATTAATGATATTTTACGCGACTGTGAATTCCTAAGCTTTCAACTCGAAGTAAATAAGCTAAGTTATGAAAAAAATGAAACGGTAACAACTTGTAGATTAAGTAGAATTTGACGATTCAAATAACATAGCTACAGTTAATACTGTAAATGTTTATCGCAAAATATGTGGCAAAATTTAGCACCCAGCAGTAAGCAAATTTTTTGACAAAAAATTTCCTGAAACACTTCATAAACTATTCAATTTAGAAGCCCGTGCTAGTTAGTTCAGTTCACGGTCGGATAATTTTTTACCTCAGAAAATGTATAACTATATTTTTCGTAAAAGGTTCCATTCGATGAATTGAAAATAATCGAAGTCACGTAACAGAAACAAGGTATTCATTGAAAGCCGATTGTGAAGTTTGACATGTCACGCCACTTCAGACTCGCGACACGGAACACCACTTTTATTCGCCGGCAAAACACCAAAATCTTGCCACAATGCGCGATAATATCATAAAGTTCGGCAATGTATGGAGTGCGAGCTCGCTGAGGGATTATGCCTGTTCCTGCGTTAGTGTTAGGTGTGAAAATTGAGGAAAGCTCTAGAGCGGTGCCGACACCGACACGCGAATAGCATGTGACAAGGTTAAACGGATTTTACGCTGAAATGAGTCTCAATGATAGGCCTGCGACAGTTTTACGACATAAATTGGTCTGAAGGCGTGAACGGCTGACGGCAGGATGATGGTCGTTGGATCAATGTTAAGATTTATAGTGGTCTAGGGAGAAGCATGCTCAATTACTCTACACGCAACTACGCTTCCAAAGTTTACATGACAAAGGGCCCCGTATTTTAAGAAATGAAAGAAACGGTCATTTCACAATATTTTCAAGTCTGTATTTATTTCTCTTTTTTATATCACCATGACTACCGTCACCATAATTATGGTTTCGGATACAAGTGATGGCCAATATTTTACACCGTAGGTCGTCTACAGCTTAAGAGTCTTATGATGGTAACTAAACACAAGTGAGTGTACGTTCAAAGTTAAATTTTTCTTGAATATGTGCTTGCTAACATCCATCGAATTTTCTGGAATCTTTGCTCAGCTAAAAATAGCGTATACTTGTTGAGGTTAAGAATCAATATTTGTAGGGGTGTAGATAAAATATTTTCACTCTGCTTTTGTTATTTTTGATCCATGGCAGATTAATCAGTGTGCTTTGCTATCATTATTTTCTTGAAACGACTTAAATCTCCACGCACGCTAAATCCATGGAATTGTAAGAGTTTTCCTCTCAATTACTTTTTCATCAAGAAATCTGGTCCACGATTAATAAATGCTTTTTTACTCCTGATTTTTGACAATTGAAGTGTAGATCTAATGCCTGAACGACGGTATCGAATAAACCTGAGATTTCCCAAAAGGCTCAATATTGATAGGTATCTTGAAAAAAGGTGCAAATAGGTTTTACTGCTTTAACAAAGCGTGAGCAATATTTCAAGTACCTACACTACAATCACGAACAACAATATGTATATGTCGCAGGGGTATGATTAAACAGAGATTTGATCAAATCCTTAAGTAACTGATCGATTGCTTTGAGCTTAGTATTGTTCACCGAAATTGTTATAAAGACTCCATTTTGCTTGGCTATGGAAAATAACCCTAGCATTTTTTTTAAAGTCCGAGCAAATGTCTCCATTCCACCTAATAATATGCTGAAGTGGAGTCCATATTCGAAGATAGCTAGTGCGAGAGATCAACCACGATCTAGCTACTCTCGCCCTGCTGACCTGCAAGTTGCTTCTTCACGCCTCTTTTGAATGGCCCAGGATTGCAATAAGGAGGGAAGAAGTAAGGAGGAACACGTATGCTGGCAGTGAATTCAATTTCTTGATATGTGATCTTTATTGGAATATTCACAGCAATATTGATAGTATCAATTTTGGATTTTGATATCCTTCGTGGTTTGATAAATTCTCTGATCTTTACACATTCCTGGACATACAGACATTTTCATAATCAGCATCTTTATTTCCTACTCAATAACAACCATGAACTACCAAATATGGACACCTATTTATAATCGTGACTAGGTTCTCATCCAAAAATCTCAGAATAAGATTTAGGTTATGATTGAAATTGATACCAAATCAAATAGAAAACGAAACACATGGAAAAAAATCCTGTCATAAAAACAATATTTCAAAAAAATCAAAAATGTCTAATTTACATATCGACATAATCGGGTGTTAAAGATGTAAATCTGCAACATTGTTAGGCATACGTCAGCTTGGTGACGTAATCAAAAAAAGAAAGACATGGCTAAATTCGTCCTGTGTAGCTCAGTTGTAAGAGCAGTCGCCCGGATAGCGAAAGGTCGCGGGTTCAAGTCCCGTCTCAGCACTTATCCATGACAGGATTTTTTTTTCATGTTTTTTATTTGATTTGGTATCAGTTTCAATCTTAACTAAATTTGCCAAACAAAAATAAAAACAATGCTTCAAAGATTTAGGTTACTTTTGCTGTGAAGTTAGAAATCAGTTACACAATTATATCAAACGGAAGGTCACAACACAGCGATAACAAGCCGAATGAATTACAAAGGCTTTTGATCCAGAGGGACCTCAAACAAGTCACGTGCGGAGTGCTTTGAGGAAACCCCGTACTTATGACAACGGAGGCTGATCGATTCCGCAAGTTAAGAAGAGGGCGCCACTTTCTGCCTGTAAGTAGCATTTGTGGTATCGAATATAAATGCCGGAGTTTTCTAAGTTCGTGAAAGTTCCCGTTAGCTTGTTTAATATTAAATCCCTTAGTTAAATGGAAGTCAAGACTTTGCGGTTAGAAATCGAGAACAGTCTGAATGAATGGAACATTTTTGATTTTCCCTTAACTATAAATTTTAAAGAATCAACTTTTACAGTGTATTTAACTGTAACGTTTGTGTTCACTAAAACCTGTCTATCTAAGGTTGCCTGAAAGAGAACTCTAAGTGCATTTGTTGTGACATCCTATCAAAGTCTGTGGCTGTAATAATAGTTTGCTGTGTTCCGATAGTTAGTGATAAGAGGACTCATAAGTATTTGTTGGTTCCTTTAACCTCCTTTAACCTTATCAGTAGGCGAGACGAGCAAGAGCTCAGTCAGTATAAAAAAGCCTCAAACAAGAAAATATCAGTCAACATAGCTTCTTTAAAAAATCGGGAGTGGTCTCCCCTTGACTTTCTCGTATACCGGAAACGACTCAAAGGTTGATAGAAACTTTATATTTTGATGTCATACATGCATGTTAAATTTTGGTCACCCATCCGAGTACCGACCGCGCACTTGGTTGCTTAACTTTCGTGATCGACGGCTCAAAAGTTGATAGAAACCTTATATTTTGATGTCATACACGCATGTTAAATTTGGTTGCAATAAGTTAAAGCTTGCTCGAGTTATCGTGCTAACGCACAGACACACACACATGCATAATTCCAAAAAAAATATTTTTGGACTCAAACCAACGTGGAGGACCAAAACGTGTAAATCCGTCAAAATCTCGAGGTCGGATTTTTTGACGAGTACAAGACTTCCTCTATACTACGTACGAGAAAGTAAAAATGGTTCTACTTCAGGGATATTGTTCAACGAAACTGAAATTGAATAAGTTTAAAATAGTGTAACGCGAAGCAGTAAATTCTACTAGTATATCCTAATACTTTCGATATTAAGTGAGGCACTACCTACACAAATATAGATCGTTTGGAAGCGGTACCTTGTAACAAACTTATGTTATTAATAAACTGTAGGTGTACAGGATCTGTTTAATTCTCCTCAAAACCCATTACACCCTATGAGACTTTGGAGCTAAGTGTACTCCGGTTATTTGTGAGATAAATGGGTGTTTCAGTTGCGGTCTATTTGAGAGGCTCTGGCCCACAGAACTTTACAACGGCAGTTATAAGCTGCCTCGGGCCTAATTGTTTATTAGCTGATTAATAGTAGCTACTTTGGGGTCCTTTGAGCTAATGTGTCGAAGCCAGGGTGGCTGTAACTTAGAACTGTGCCGTGGTTGAACGAAAAGATGGATTGCTTATTTAAAGGAGTTAAAGTGGATTACGGGACGTTAAAAGCTAGTATTTTATCATTCTTTCGTCAGCTGTGCGCTGTAATAGGTCGGATGTAATGAACAATAATTGTTTTATTATGTCATATGGAGACAAACAACTCACCTTGTGCGTGTCCAACATTGTCCATGATCAACTACAACAGTTTCAATTGCAGTTACCTTTTCTGTCTATAGGAATGCAATAAGCTTTTCCTAAAAACTGTTGGTACAAGCTGATTCCACAATTTGGTTACGAGGGGCAGAAAGTTGCACGAGGAACGCTCAGTGGTGGACTTTCAGAGCCGTATATGATTTGTTAATATGAATTTTAGTATTCAGGTGGCAGGCTGGCAGACTTCTATCTTTTGAGGCTTTTATGGCCCCCACTAAAACTCATGAAAGACTGATTCTGGAGAATAATTATTAATTAAACCAAATATACTTAGTATTATCCTGAGCCTAAGTTTTATATACTAGAGAACTAAAGTCAAACCATGAATGAAAATAAAGACAAAGTCAAAAGTTCTTTATTTAAATAGACTCAATTACTAAGTACTTTTAAATCGTCATGACAGGGAATATGTATGAGAGAAATAAAAAAATAAAAATTGAAGGTAGGTTCATACCTATCTATATTATCACTATTACTGGTATCATACCAGTAATAGTGATAATTCTAAGTGGTTGTCAACCGGGTATTTTTAAATTGTCGCAGTTAAACATGAAGTCAAATATTTCTTAAGTAATTTTAACAGATTTCTATCGTAAAACAACACACAAAGTTTGTTGCATAATTCATGAAACAAAAATAAAAGAATAAAGTGAAAACCCCAAGATAATGTCCGAAAATACCGACGAATTAGCGCTTGCAGTTCGGCCAACAAAGCCTGTTTCCAAGCGTTAATGCCTGCCCATGTATCCCCCCGCCTCCATCTCGTTTCCCCATTTAACAAATCGCGGGCCCGGCCTCTCAATCACGGCCAGTTCCAATCTATTGAATAATAAAAAGAAAATCCTATTAGGCAAATTACAACTGTACCCGAAGTGGCCAAACTTGCTCCGACAAAGGTTCCGTAAGGTTTTCCTTGACAGCCCATTTTGCTTATCAACGTCGAAGATATTAAGGTGTCACTTTGTTTACTTAAGCCGGATTCTCTTCATGTCCTCAATTCGTATTACAGTTAATCCTGTTTCAATGAAAGTCTTTCTCTAGGACGAACATTGTTAGGACCTTTATGAAGTGAGCGATTGAAATTGAATTATCTTAAGAATCTGTTTTACTGATTATGCTATCGGAAATATATTTCTGACGACAAAGTGGTCATTAAAATTGCTTAGATGACAAGGAGTCATGATCAAATGAAATTAGAATCTGTTATAATCCTGTTCAGCGCCAATTTTAGGTACGTGATAAACACTGAACCCATTACTCTCGAATCAAGATTCTTTATCAAATACCTATCCATATCACAAATTCTCAGGGATACATAATTTCAATCAGGTGGAATGGATTCATTTGCTAGACTTTTCATTAAGCGTTAATGCGTGTAGCATTTCACTCGTTAAAATTCTTTTAATTGTTAGTCCACTATGCATGCCGTGGCAATCTTTAATTAAGACAGCATTAAGAATGTAAATTGTGATGTAATTTTTATATACTAGTTGTGATGTGTGTCTCGTTTGTGGTCTTGTTGATTGTGCTATATAAATAAAACATAAAGAAAATGTGTAATCCACATACTCATATTAAACAAAATCAGGAATCCCGCACAAGGATATAGAGGAACTGATCAGTGGTAAATAGATGTCACTAATTCAACCATCTGTTAAATTATCCGTAACCCAATTATGATATAAGAGCGTTGCCTCAGATTTGGATAAACAGAACATTATTTTGTTCATAGTACTTAGTCTCATTAAAATATAATCAGCCCATGATTTCTCAGCAATTTCTTAATATGCGAGGATGTCTCACGTAGCTCCACGTTATAGAATTATAACGAGATACTTTTTCCCTCGTCAAGTTGTCAGCTACATTCCGACATAAAATATCACTTTTTACTACCAAGAACGGGATTTCATGCTAATTGTGCTATGGTTGTGAATAAGGAACTTGCGACTGCAAAAAACTTGCTGCATTCTGACCTAAAAAGTGTACCAGATCATTATGTTTTGCTTATAATAATCACGACTACTAATTGATGAATAAAAATGAGAATATTAATATTACAGCATTTATTTTCATTTTTGATCCATGGCAGGTTTGAAAAATTTTGCAACTTACAATTGTTATTCCAACGACTCCAAGCTGATTCGTTCTAATCAAGAGGTTTTTTTTAGGGTTCCGTAACTCAAAAGGAAAAAAACGGAACCCTTATAGGATCACTTTGTTGTCCGTCTGTCTGTCTGTCTGTCAAGACCCTTTATCTCAAGAACGCGTGGACGTATCAAGCTGAAATTCACATGAAATACTCAAGTCTATTGTCCCTTAAAGCTGTGAAAATATCAAACTTCTAAGCCAAGCCAATCAAAAGATACAGCCGATTATGTCGACATTTTCAACAAATTTCCGACACTCGCAAAGGAATCAAAACCTACAGGATACTTCCCGTAAACTCAGAATCTTGAAATTTGGCATGAAGCATTGTCATATAATGCAAATATAGGAAAAATTGCGAAAATCACATTTTTTTAGTTATATAATATAATAAAAATATTTTAATAAAATGAAACTTACTACCTTATTTCTCACGAACGAATAAAGGTATCAAATTGAAATTTATACCAAATACCTAGGTCTATTGTCCCTTTGAGCAGTGAAAAAATCAAACTTCTAAGTTAACGCGATCAAAAGACACAGCAGTTTATATCGAGGAACCCTCGGTGTGCGAGTCCGACTCGCACTTGGCCGGTTTTTTTATATTGATCATGCCTGCCTACATTATCAAGTTGTCTAGCAAACAAGAATAAATGATGCAAATATGTTAATGTACGCTATGTTTAGTCTGTTTTTAAAAATCTTCATTTCTAAAACGAGTCCTTAGTATGCCGCCATAACAACATGATCTAAATTAATGATCTGATTTTAGAGTCTAACGTGGGCGCATGTTGAATTCTAGTAATTTCCTGGCAACTTGTTCTTAGCTGTCCTTGTATTGTTCTCCCCGTTTCATCAATATTAAATGTCTATTGCTTGCGCTCCTGCACAAAACTACAACTTTCCGATATTCTCCTTTCGTTCAAGGTTGCCTGAATGAGATTACTGGTTTGCAACTAAGCCGCCTGCTTGGTACTGTTTTTTAGTCTAATTGTGTTATGTATTTTACTGTTTTGCATTAAATAAAAGTATTTAATCAGTGTGGAACATCCAGCACCTCAAGTCAAAACTTCCGAGTTTGTGCGTTTTTGCCTTAACAGACATTATACATTAAAATAGGGATGATGACTGAAAAATTATATTTAGTCCGTAAGATGGAACATGAAAAAATATTGGACACGTTTTGTTAATCATGTAAACAAAATAATAACGACGATATAGTGCGTTGAAATGTTGTGTGCCAACACGCTTTTGTACACTTTTTAAGCAAGCGTGACGTCATAAGGCCCCTCTCCTGAATTTAGATGCTCTTTTTTAAATATTTACACATTTGATTTAGTTAAAGTGTCTAGCGTTTTTGGTAATATGTCTTACGGACTATATTTTCATTATTACCTATATTTTCACCTAATCATCATCTCTATTTAAAAGTTTTCCATTTCTATGCTTCTATTGACAGACACAATTGATTAGTGGCATTAGAGCTTCAATAGCCACCCATATATTACAAGCGACGACGTCTAGTAATACACTAGCATCTCTAAATTCAATTTCTATATCAATTTATTGAGTGTCGTCCCCGTCGTGGCGAGTGAATGCACCGTGATCAGGCTTTTGCCGTAATAAACCTTATTGACCTAAAGTTAAGAGCGAGATTAGTAATTGATAAGATGGTGCAGCTAGCTCTTGCTGTGGCGGTTGAAGTATGGCTCCCGTGGGACGTCGGGAAGTGGGACACTCAATATCTTTCATACGTTCGTGGCACAGACTTGGAAAAAGATATAGCGATAAGGTAACTTTGAGAATAGCAGCCAAGTTGTATTTATATTTAATCATCATTGATATTTATCACTAGCGAAAAAGAAATTAAATAAAAGCAAATTGTATCATTATTCACTTTGAATAGGTACGACTTTTAATTATACTAATGAAAAGAGGTCTTTTAATTTTGATATTTTTTCAACTAATCCGGTATAAGATAGGTCCCAGGGTTCAATCCTCAGAGAGATTCAAATTGTACTTGGAATATTTGTCCAAGGAACTCGTTAGCTTCGCTTTTGGCTCATTTATGAAAACATTTATCTCCTAAAAACCTTTTATAAATAGTATGACTTTTAAAGTTTTTAAATGAAATTAGAAAAAAATTTAATGAATTAATAAGCAAATGTATAATTTATCATCATCATCGTAACAGTAACAGCCTTTATAATTCAATCCACTGCTGGGACATAAGGCCTTGTCATCGAAGGAGATTTAGGTAATAGTCCACCACGCTTGCCCAATGCGGATTGGTGGACGGATTATAAGGTGATCAATACCCCTTTGCTGATCCATTAGTTGCCTTCTACGACAATCATTGGAGGATATGGAGTGATGCTATTCTACTCTGCCGGCATCACACGGCTAGTGTAAATAACAGTACAGTGACATTTGTTATAAGACAAATTTATTAACATTGATAAACATTTTGCTTTGAAAAAATGCATTTTTTTTTCTCAATTAAGATATATAATCGTAGTTCAGTGACCTTTATCTAAAACAGAATCAAAATTCCATCGTTTCCTGGAAAGCTAGTGTACAAAATAAGTTTATAGGGTAGGGTAAGCGAAGTCACGACGATAAGGATTGATACAGAAACAGACTTGGGTGTGTGTTGTCTCCGGAGGCTTCAGTTACAAACTTGCTCCCTTCTGTCAATATTTTATAGAGAGCTTATAGCAAATTTCACACTGACTCGTCGAGAAAATTATTTTTCCGAGAGACACATAAAACACACCCCGTACAGGGAACACAGCGAGAATACAAGAGTGATGTATTTTCTGTTTAAATTTGAATTCTGATGACGGCATCCTTTGAGGATAAACAACTTTTGCTGTGTCGTGTTCCTATGACATTTGAAATTTGCTTATTGAGAAGAAAGCTCAGCTTCTTTGTCAATTAAGTCATAGACTCTTTAGAGATTCTGTAAAGTATACAAAAATTATGGGTTAAAATCATAAAGTTTTTACTTAAATCAAACCCTCCACCGTTTCGGGGCGAAGTAATTATTTCACTTAAATAATTATTACGTTGACTTGGAGAAAAAACGGCAAAGAAAGTCCACAGCTCACAATTTTGTAATGAATTCAAAATTTTATTATAGGTATCGTTAAAGATTACCGATACATCCGTAACTTACAAAAGAAATATAGCTCGCGATCAAAATATTCACTAAGTTTTGTTGTAAATGATATTAATTCTCATGATTTGAAAATAATGTTGGATGTACCAATTTTTCTCTATAAGTTTGAAATGACTTTAGCAGAAACGTACGCCAGCTTATGAAGTTTAACAAACGATTGCTTATGGCGAATATCGTTGTATAAGCGAAGAAGAAAATGATTCAGCACTCATAAGAATCCTGCAAGAATATGAGTTGTAAGGATAAAAAAACAATAAATTACAAAACCCATTTGACTTTTATTCGACATGAAGGTCCATTTTCTCCGCGTCTAAGAGTCCCCTGTCTGCCACTGAAAGCCTGTCCATTACTTACCGGACACTTGTTATCTATTACAATTTATTTTTTCCCATTTTCGTTACTCACTCCTTTCCCAAATTAACCTACTTCTCTCAATTTTATACAATTTCACAGACGAAACTCTTAACCCATCAAAATCACTTTTAATTAATTATGTTTTATCTATAGGAGGAGTTCAATGGTGCCGTGGTCGTGCGTTCTTCGTTAAGATCACGAAAGTTAAGCTACCAAGTGCGTGGTTGGTACTCAGATGAGCGACCGAAAATTTTTGAACTCGATTGTTCTCCGTGGTTCGGAAGGCACGTTAAGCTGGTGGTCCCGTGTGCTGTCGAAAGATAGCAGCCGTTCCCAAGGAGGGTTGGTGTCAGGCACACGGCCGTCAAAATCTAATGCCAAATCCTTAAGCAGTATTGTCAATACCAAGACATACTGCACCAACCCCAAATAAATAAGGAGCAGGGTAGGAGAAAAAAGTGTATCGTCTGTAGGTTCGTGATTATCTTTAATGAGCCAGCGTTTTTTTACGGTAAGTGGTTGGCAGATAAGCATACGGTCTGTCTGGTGGTAAACAGCCACCTTAGTCTATAGACACTTGCAAACACTACTGTGATACTCGCACGCTGCCAACCTTAGTCCTCTTCCCTACCCCGTGTAGCTCTGGTGACCTTACCTACCAACAGAAACACAACACCAGAAAAAAATAGTGTTATTTGACGGTGGTCTTCTGTAAGGTTCAGGCTGCTCCAAATTCGAGTGGCTAGTCCTTGTAGTTGCTAGTCACTGTAGCCTTTCTTTTTTTCCGATGGAAAATGACCGTACCGCAATGTGGTAAGATAGTGCGGCGTGTATTGGGCTCTCCTGGGATTCCCGAAAATACCCAATACAAACCATCGGTCACAGCACTTAGTGGGGACGTTTTGGTCACGGCGCACAGTGTACGCCTCGTCTCCGAAAGGTCTCCGGGCTGCCCGACCTAATAGCAGGCCAGGCTGCGCTTGAAAGGGATTACTCTAAGGCACTAGGACACAGCCCGGGGACGTTTTGGTGAATGGTGTACGTAATGTACGCCGAGCCCAAAACGCCCCCGGAAGGGTTTAGGAGGGTACCAGTCATTTTTAGTGAGAAGGACCGACGCTGTTCCGTGTCGGGGAGTTCTACACACGTTGTGCGTCTAGCCAGCGTGCGGTATGGTCCGTAAATGGACTTCCCATGGTCATAAAAAAGGGCACTAGGCCAACCCCAGACGGGAGGACCTCCGATGTGCACAAAGTGCACATGGAGAACCACTCCATGTGCAGGCTTAGTCCGCTGTACCCTACCCCGACTCTAGGGCCCGTATTACAGAATGACACTCAGAGATCAATCATGAGAATCATTGAGAATCGTTTGTCACTTTCTGTCAAGCACAAAGTGAAAGAGACATATGATGCTCAAGTCGGCGTTGATTCTCGAGACTCTTTCTATGATACGTACCTAGGACTCGCGTATAGGACTTTCTAGAAAGTATAGTCGAATAATTGAAAGAAGGAAATAATTTTACGTGGTTTTCTTGCTATCTATGCTGAATTTAATATTAATATGAGCTTCTCAATACAAAAGCAAAGCAGGTTTGAGTTATTTATTATACAACAGCATCGACGCAACTTGCACTTTACCCCTTGAAAATGTGGTTTATTTTCATTTCATGTTACTGTTACACCCTTCAGCCAGACATGTTTTCATTCGATTTCGCTCGTGGCTACAATTTGTCTGTTTAGCCTCCACATATTGACTGGATTCTAGGAATGAACACGAAAAGTTGAATTTTAAAGCTTTGTGTACGTGAGTTCACCAACCAATATTTTCGGGGGAGTTTTGAACTATCGTGCTTTTTGTGAAGCTCGCGAAAGCTTTGGTTAAATTGGTTGTCTATGCAATTAGTATTTTTTCCGTTTTAATTTTTTATGTATTGAACAAATGTTTAAAGAACTGTTTAAAAAATTGACATAGTATTTTTTTAGAGTTGTTATCTGCGATCAGCTTAAGACTATGAGCAGATTTTTTGAAGGCTAATATAATTTCATTCGAGTGTGTCCTCTAGTCAGGACATCTACTCCATCCTTTTTCTATTATCCTATTTTCCAAATTATAGGCTGTCTTTCCCGCGAGCCGCGAGTTGTAAGTTTGGCAACAAGTTCATTCGAGTGTCCCTCCAGTCTGCTCTTGTATTTATTTGTCACACTCTGGATCTCTTCCCTTATAGTATTAATTTCAAGATGTTGAAAGAGATTGATGAGAAATTTATTGCTCCGACTGCATTTTACTATGTTGAACAAAAGTTTTAAAAACTACCATCAATATGTTTTAAGTTTGATCTTGTTTCCATCTTTTCAGCTGACTAATTTTATTGTCTTTTTATGCAGGAGGGTTTTTTTTTATTTAATTATTTTTATCTTTTTAGTTTTTTATATTAAATGGTCATGATATACCTTTTTAAAATCCGCAACGGAACAGCGGCTACGAAACGGCCGGACCGTAACGTTTCGCCTCTTTTTCATAATAAAAGGAGACGATCCAAGCTGATAAGTGTGCTATTACCTTAAACTCACATCTGCCGGTACGGATCATGCAGCGCCTCAAAATCGTGACAGGTTGAGAAATAAAATGGGCACCAAACCCTTCACTGTTTCAACCCAACCCATAACTAGGACAGAACACTGACATCTCATCTTCGGGTCAATATGAAATACGTTAAAAATATCAAGTGAAACCAATGTTTCTGGTATGGTTTACTAGAACAGTCCGCTAAGTGTCTGTGCTCCGTCTTTCTGTCTAATCGACGTCTCGAGCAGTGATAAGTGATCGTTACTGATTTATTGTGTGTCTGGAGCATTGGCGAAATTTTCGCTCACCAATCGCTACAAATGTATTCGAATTTCGTTCTGGTTCACGCCTACGTCATTGGTATCCTCACCCGCATATTTATAAGGGTACCTACTCTAAATCTTTTCTTTATTCAGTAGCTAAAAGTAAAGTGAATAATTGCAATAATTTTGTTTATATTATTTCGTTGTACAAGCGCACTTTAGTTACTTTAGGAACATTTATTCGTTTTGTAGTGGTGTTTGGAGTGACGTTACCAATTGTTTCACTTTATTTAAGAATACGGTACGAGTATATTTAAAAAAATATTCAAACAAAATGCCCCAGTTCTCCAGTGGCTCACTCAGGATCCAAATTCCCTGAATTAACTCACAGGATCCCCAGGGAATAAATCTGTCTGAATTTGCTTGGCAATAGGACTTGTTTTAAGTCAGCATGCCTCTGACCTGGCATTAGGAGATAGTATACGAAGTTACTTTGATAGTCTGACCAAAGTAACAACGTGATCTATAAAAATGATTACAAGAAAAATCTCAGTTTAAATTTCAAGTTGATATAAAAAGAATATAATTGAATATTATCCTCTCAACGCCAACATGAACACCAAACTGAATCTTATTACATTACAATAAAGTGTCAAGCAGCCATTACCAGCAATACGTCCGACGAAATAAAAATTTGCCAACAGAGCGGGCGCTAATTTTATTTCGTTCCACGATTTATTATTTTAATCATTTCGGTTAAATCACGCATTGGAGTCAGGTCTGTATTATTGCTGTCCTTAATTTATATTAAGCGATAATTGGAACCAGATAATTATTCATTTACACCGCTTTAGCGGTACCATTGATTTTTATTTTGTAAAAAAAGTTCAATGGAGTCATTTGACTCCATCCTTCAGTAAGCAGAAGAACTCTCATCTTGCGAAGATACTCGAGCCGGTCGAATATTCTAAATACGCATTGCCGATAGTAACTGTACTGAAACGCAATGGCTCAGTTAGATTATGCATTGATTATTCAGTCTGTTACTTGTAGAAAAGTATCCACTAGTACCAGAGAGAGAGAGAGTACATGTACCGCTGGACCTACAAGGTGCTTCTTCACTAACCACCTTTCTAAACCTCCTTGGAAGGACTAGATTGTACACTGTGCCAGGGAATTCTATTTCTTGAATGTGCGACAGAGAAATAAGTTGCCTTGGTTAGAGGTTTTCTTTCAGAAGTTTGATAAAAACAATATGGCCCACCATGTTGCTACACAGCATGATGTAGTCCATCGTGTTAATCTACAAAAATATGAGGTATACTTTGTTGAATTACACCCAGATGTGGCACACCTGGCCCGCCCTCCAGTGCGCTATTGCGGGATGGCTCGGAATCTGCGCACGTGAGGGCAACTACACCGAGACCGTCCCAACGCTGCCCATCTAGGCACTCCTTGCACCAATTGGTGGCCAGCAGCCCACAGGGGCTACCGACTAACGCCAGCCTCTGTGGGCCGCTGGCCGACGCCGGCCTTATAGGCCGTCTTCTCACCGACGGCTGCTCGTCCTCCTGACGAAGACACCGGGAGCAGTCATCGGACCGCACCCAGGGGACTTCGGGCGCAGACCAAAATGTGGCCTGCCGTGTTGATCCACACCAGGAAATGGCCGACTGTGATGCTCCACACCATATGGTGCTCGCTATATATAAATTGATCCACATCAAAATGTTAATCTACGCCAAGATGTGGCACACCATGTTGATCTACACAAAAATGTGGATACCCAGCTACGTCTATACCAAGATGTAGCACACCATGTTCATCCATACAAAAATGTGGAGGTTGATCTATACCAAAATGTGGTCACTATGTTTATCACACCATGATGACTGTGGTACATAATCGGCCGATGGAAGAACTCTAGCGGTTAAAAAATATCAAAACATTATAAAGAAGCGTGTCTCTACATACATCCAATTCCGGTAATATTCCCTCGCTGGTCACATTCAGGGCTCAATAAACCAGGCTCATTATGCAGATGGCCGCCATCTTGTCGCCCAATCACTAGGGTTGGGCGCTCTTAAGGAACGTGTAAATTATACGTTCAAGAGAACAGTTTTTGTGTAAATGTAAATAGGACTCGCCAGTTTGGGCTCTTTTCGTTTAATAAAATTTATTTCCGACGTAATTACAAACTTGGGTCAAGTCTTTGTATAAGGCTGACCTTTGTACTATTGAAGAGCTGATGATGTATCTTATTGATTTTTTTTCATTTTTTATGCTACTAAAACAAGTTAGTGGCCCACCTGGTGTAAAGTCGCCTATAATAAACACTTGCAGTAATAGGTGTACGTAAATCACTTAACACTGCAAGTGTGTTGCTTTTTGTTTGTACTTTTAGTATTAGTAAGAATAGCAAATATCTGCTGTGAAGTGCCTGCCGTTACCTTTATAATGTTTGCGTCAGTGTAGCGATTGCGGTATATCAATCTTTGCGGTAGATCACGAGAGCCGTTTACAGGCGGATGCCGCGTCCTGCTGACAATTTTATTGCCTGACTGAAGACCTCATTATCAAGCTATGCGGACAGCTTTCAGAATAGGGAATGCAGTGTAAATCAGAGACAACGCATTTTAATATTTAATAACTAGTTTTGGCTGACATTGTCCCTAAGCCGAATTTTGGCGGTTTTTTATGTTAAGTGGTTGGCAGACAAGCATTCGGCCTGCTTGGTAAGCAGTCACCGTAGCCTATAGACGCTTGCACCACTGACGTGACACTCGCACGCTACCAATCCTAGTCCCCTTCCCTACCCCTTGGAGCTCTGGCGACCTTACTCACCAACAGAAACACAACACCACAACAATGTAGTGTTATTTGACGGTGGTCTTCTGTAAGGTGGAAGTACTACCCCCACTTCGGCCTGTTAGTATACTGTGCCTTACTTCTACTAAATTTTGCTTTATTTGGTGTCAAGACTTGCTTTATCAACCTAATAGATGGTAAATAAGGATTATACGAAAACTAGGAAAACTTGTGTTTTATCTACATTGCACAAAGAATAGAAAAGAATAGAATAAAACTTTATTGCAAATCTACAGAACATAAAAAATCACATACAAAAACAAAAAAAAAATGTTAACATCAAAATGTACTATGGGCGGCCTTATCGGCAAGATCAATCTCTTTCAGGCAACCTTAAGATGGTCAAGATTTGATAGAATAACAATAGAGGGAAGATAGCGATTCGGCAACTCATAATCATAACTAACAAAATATACTGAAAAACGATAAAGATACTTACACTACTAACGTATACCTACATTAATACATACATATTCCTACATAAATACATATAAATAATATATATACTTGATATTCTATTGAACAAACGAAAAACGAAGATGTGACAGTTTCCTGAAAACACTCATGGATTGTCACATCCACATTGTTAAGCCAATTAATTCATATCATCACATTCGAGATACTAATTTATTAGCAGAGGTAGGATACACCAGATTTCCCATGGTCCCGTCTGGCAGCGACACATCCATGGCCGAGGCATTCTCCTCAACCAACGACGGGGAGGAGGTGGTGGTTGTTGATGTTTTCGCGCCAATGTTCATGTGAGGGACATCGTTGGGATTTAGCGGGTAGGCCCTGCCTTCCGTAGGGAGAGTCCCACATAGTGTTCACAGCACCCCAAGCGTAACGTGTGCGTAGCGCATTCCCCTACGTATAAAAGGATTCACTGGATTAGCCAATGGAATGCCATTAACACTTTAGTGCCTTGTCATATTAACCATTGATTTTAATGGTCATAACTACACCTTCTGCGAAACTGCCGTCGCCGCTATGACATGGTACTAAAGTTTTGGTCTACTTCTGATGTGACTTTGCCTACACCATACAGACGACTGCGGTCACATAAATACATTTATGCAGAGTTTCAATCGGCAAGTAATGTTGCTAGAGCTCCGTGGAAATAAAGTTAGCAAAGCGGGAGTTACACAATTATATCTGCTTACCAAATATCGGCCCTCACAAGCATAGGGACTACTTATGCTTGCCATCACTTAGCATAAAATAAAATCTTACAAGTTATAATATGGTGTAAGCAGATAGCAATGCATCTACGGATATCAACGGCCTACGAAGCTACGGGAGAGCAAAGTAAATTTGCCGTAGCTTCGTAGACCGTAGCATCGTAGCATGAGTACGTAGCTAATAGGTTTATTACTAATGTAAATTTTCTTTTATGACGTTTTACAGTACATAATGTACACTTTTGAAACATATTCTAATTTACTAGAAGAAAGCTGCCTAATTTGCTAAATATATTATATTTTTTTTTTATATATTTTCACGCTCACACCAATTATCTAGCCCGAAGTAAGTATCATTAAGAACTTGTGTTACGGATACTAGATAACGGACATTTTTTTTTTTTTTTTAATATAAATATAATTTTAGATATTTTTATAAATAAACTTAAATAAATATATAAACAACCATGACTCGCAAACAAACATTCGTGTTCGTCACACAAACATTTGCCGCTACCAGGATTCGAACCCGGACCGCTTGATGTGAAGCCAGCTATACTGACCACTCCACCACGACGACGCCTAAATTTAATTAAAATATGCATATTTTAATACGCGTAGTTATAATTTATCACTCGTAATAGTCCACAGCATAGATATACGAAACGGTAGATCGGCAATGTGAAAGAGAAAGAGGATAACATGTATATTAGAACGAGATAGATAGATGAGACCATTTCACGTAAATGCAGGCGCCCTAGGTAGGCCTGTCAGTCACGCAGAAAAGACTGCTGCTGTTTCACCTGCAGTACTATTTTATGCGTATTACTCACACATTGTTGCATATTTGGTCTCACCCTAGTCGATTCATTTCAAATCTTTAAACGTTAGTAATTATAGGTTCTCAGTGTTTAGTGGTTCGTACACCATAATTAGATCCAGAGGTACTGCGTTCGAATCCCAGGGAAGTGCAGTATTACTAGGTGGTAGTACAATATTTAGGGTCGTCTGGGTAGGTTCCACCGCCTTTCTTATTTCTGCTGTGAACCAGTTCGCTGTGTTTCGGATTGATGGGAAAGGTAGCCAGTGTGGGCATGGAGGGCATATCATCTTAGTCCCCAGGATGGCAAACGCACTTGCGGTGTTAAGTGATTTACACTTATTATTGCAAGTGTCTATAGGCGGCGGTGACCACTTAACATCAGGTGGGCCGCAAGCTTGTTTGCCATCTCGTAACATAAAAAAGTATACTTTATTTGGTTAGTGGTAGGACTTCTTTTAAGTCTAAGCCTCGCAAGCTACCACTGTCGCTTACGACACCAAACTTTAAAATACGTGTCTAGACATAATAATCAAAATTGAATATTAAATAATAAAACCTTCGAAGTTAAATCAAATTGTTTACCTAGTCTAACTATTGAGACTGATATTTCGTCCGACGTAGTTGATTCGAGAGTCAATTAATTTGAATCTAAAAACAAAGTATTATCCACAGATTTATAGGGCACAGTCGGTTAGCCGAGAGCACCCGAACGAATACATAAGTTCGTAGTCCAACTCTACATTTTTATGGAATATATTTTGTGTTTACCAACGCGTAAATATTTTTAATACTAGAAAAAATACACTGAAAAAGAAATCGACCTGCCTCAGGCGGGAAACGAACCCAGCATCTTCCGCAATCCTGGCGGCTGCGTTAACCACTACGCCACCGAGGCACTGCTTTCGGTGTCGAAATTTTTCAGTGCTTCGCTTATGTTTTTAAAGGTAAACATTGTTTCATCAAATCTTTGAAATTTGCACTTTTAAGATCCGAACGAAATATTATCACTAATAGCGGCAATGCCTGCTTCAAATATTACACGCATTCCGAACATTTTCCTTGTATGAGAAAAAAAATATTAAAACTAAATTGTTGTACTCGAATTCAATCGATGCCTAGGTTATTTTATGCCATCGGCGGTATAAAAGTGATCAACAATATTGGACGTTCTATAGGCTATACTTGGGCTTTTAGTGAGCTTTTTCTCGCCTTCGCCCTTTATTAAGACCACAGTACAGGCAGGCTCACGTTAATTTTTATGTCACACAATAAAAAAATGAAATTCTCTACCGTGTTTTCTCCGTTTTAACAACCTTGGTTATTTAAAAAGAGGCGTTAAGGCACTTGGATTCCACTTCTGGTTACCATGAGGTAGGATAAAGAAATTGCTACTCCTATGTTAGAATGAGATGGCATGACCGACGTAGCTATAATAAGAAGCGTTCAAACTCAAATTTGTTAGGTAGGTTTTTTTTGTTTGTTTTGTTTAAACAACAAATTGCTGATGTTGTTTTCATTTTTGAGAGTTGTTTTTTAATTAAAACATTAAAATTAAGTGACTGTAAAAATTATATAACATAAAACCATTTCAAAATGTAATTAAAAATTATAAATTCATAGAAACATTTATCACGGGCTTGTGTCCCCAAAGGCCGAGTTAATTAAAACAAAATATCTGAATAAGTATTTTCGTGTTCCACGTTCTACACGAAGACTGGCAACAGGCCATCTTTCTAAACTATTTACCAGCATTACTTTGCATAATGGGTTGCGATTAAAATATTAGATCCTTACCTATGAACTTGTTGTTTTGTGTAAAAGTAAAAAAAAAACTATATGCCATTTTTAATCATTGTTTTTCATATTTAACTTCCTACCGATTTTTTTTTCTGGCGTAAGAAAAGCTACTAAAGGCATATGAAAATAAATTCAAAGTGCGAATTTCGTACTTGTAATATTGATGTCGAAATACGTGTTGGCAATAAACATAACTTTACTTCCACAGGGTCAATCACTCAATCAAGCGAAATCTGACAGCTATGCGATTTGTGGGATCAGCCATATATCAAACTTAAGGGCTTGAGATAAAGCGTGATGGATTTGATGCTGTGACATGGGGGCTGGCAGCTTACTTGTAGGATTAAAATACCTACGTGCGGGCCTAGACAAAGTAACTAATTAAAAACGATAAGGAAGTTTGTTAAGATCAAAATATATGGGTTTGACTCGTGGCCAATCTTCATCTCTAAGTACCTAATTTGGTAGCGAAAGCTAAGACGCTGTAGATAACAAAGCAATGTCGCCGATGATGGCGAATTTTGTTTCGTTATGCCACTTTTTTATATATATACGAGATGGCAAAGAAGCTTGCAGCCCACCTTGCATACTATAGATACTTGCAATATTAAGGGTAAATCAATTAACACTGCAAGTGCGTTGCCATCCTGGGGAAAAAGATGAGACTGCCTTCCATGCCCAGTAATTACACTGGCTACCTTTCCCTTCAATCCGAAACACAGCGTAACTGCTTCACGGTAGAAATAAGAAAGTGGTGGTACCTAGCTTTCTACATAGATGACCCTAAATAAGGGTCTACCACCTAGTAAACCCTTGTCTAAGCCCGCTGGATACCTACTGTGTGTTTTAAAAATTATAAAAGTGGCAAATAAGTAGATTTACAGTGGGCCAGAAGCAGATGAAGAAGGATGAAGCAACACCTTCTGTCCTGGCTCTGAACGGTTCTTGAAAGCCACAGTAGAGAATCCTAACCCTCTCATTACAGAGTCACCGCAGGTGGGCTTAACAATAAGATGATGAATTTATTCAAGTTATTCATTTCTGATTTCTTGACAAGCTGACGTATGTCTAACAATGTCGAAGATAAAATTTCTTCTTTCTTCTCTTGCTTTCACATGAGCGTTTTTCCAGCGTAGGCAATTGAACGCTGCGCTGTCGCAGGTGCGCAACGCATTCGTTGCATGCGTTGGCGCATTTTAATCAAATAATGTATGTAGACGCCAGTTGCGTTCACAGTGCGCCTGCAAGCCACGCGGATGTATGAGGCGGGCGCAAGGATGGGTGTTTCTAAAGCTAGCTTCCCACGGTCCGTGAAATCGCGGACGGACGCGGACCAGCTTGCACGACACGTCGTGGGAAGGGTCTCGTCCGTGGTAGCACAGGACGTCTGTGGCAGTGCGCCGATAACCGTCGCGTGGCGTTAACTTCAAAGGTGCGGTATGAAAGCCTACGCTTTCATAGGCATGTCCGAAACAGTGCGGTGCGCTGTATCCGCCGCGAGTCGGCACGTCCGCAGAATCACGCACCGTTGGAAGAGCCTTGGTGTGCGGTGCGTGGCTGTCCATAGTCGTCGGCTGTGCGTGTAGATCCACAGAATCACACACCGTGGGAAGCCAGCTTAATGGGTCGGTCCGCCCGTATCGTTCACAGTGATGTAGCGTCTGTTAGGTGACTGTGCGTATGGTTCTAAACTACTTTGATTCACCCGCCGAAGAGTGGCCATGGATATTAATATGGAAGAATTTATATCAGCAAAGTTTGAGAAGCACCAATCACCCGCGCAATGAGATTCGTAGCTCGTTCGGCACTGTGAACACGCAGACGCAAAGCCCTAAGCGCCCGAGCCCACACCTGCTTGTGCAGTCTGATTGAGCACTACTGCGGTGTGATGTACAATACTATGACGTCGACGCCGCGCTAGTGCAGCGTTCTATTCAGAGTAACTAAGGAAACTAAATTATTTACCCCAGATAATATTTATGATTACGTCCAAGAAATTCCAAGCAAAAAATAATAATTTCAGCATTCAGAATCGCCTAAATAATAATTTCTGTTTTTCGAACAGGCTGACATCCTATTGTTCGCGGATACCGCACACACAAGGCTGAATAAAAGGCCCGCACAATTAGAAAGCCTTCGGAGGCTCACCTGCGATTGTAATTCAGCGCGGCGCTCGCCATTGTTTTTGTCAGTCTGTTTTGTATCAAAAACAGGATAATGACGGGCTGGCTCAACGATTTTTCCGTATCACCTGAATTTTAGAAGCTGCGAGCAAATTACAAATGAGGGAGGGTAGCGATGTAAATGTTAGGAAGCGTGCGTTTCAAAAGACGGGCACAGATTTTTTTGGACACTTCAAAGGACGCTTCAAGAAGAAACTTGAATTATTTTGCATGTTGTTTGAGTTTAGTTTAGATGAAATGTGGTTTTCGTTAGTTCTCATCATTTTAAGATACGTAGCTTACAGTCGGTATACATTTACCTAATAATACATAATATTATATAGTATACCTATTGATGATAAGTGCAGGGTGATTGGTAATTAGTGGTGGACCCGTTAAGGGGAGATAGAAGAGGACAATACTAGTCGATTTCACTATGGGTTGTACTATCAGAAAGCGAACCGTTTCTGAGATAATTACTTTAGAATTTTATCAAAAAATCCGAAAAACGCATACGAACGCAATAAATCGCAGGAGCGGACCGAGGGGGTTTTGCCAGCCCCTCGTTTCTTATAAAGTTTTAAAATAATTAAAATCTCAGAAACGGTTCGCTTTCGAACATCCATTAGTGAAATCGACTAGTATTGTCCTCTTCTATCTCCCCTTAATGGGTCCGCGACTAATTACCACTCACCTGTAGAATCGATATAGCGTAACGGGGAATAGCTGGGCAAAAATATATCGATCAAATCGAATCGTACGAAGCGTCGGTAGCCGAACGCGTAGGCAGGTGGACTAAGTTTCTGTGTGACTGGAGATCTAACCCCGGCCGCTGTTAGACTAATGATGTTAACCCACTCCTAGCACAAGCACATTAGCTTAGTTGAAGGAGTTAACGGATTAATATTAATGTCACATTAACTGCAGTCACATCTGGAATGCTAGCTGTGGCTAGGGTAGTTTTGCAGCTATTATAAGAAGGCGGATTGCGTTCCTAATTAACAGAGTGCTAAGAAGCTCCAACAGTCTCCTCCAGATGGTAGCGGCAAAGTAGGACGTTATCACGCAACAATAGACACGCGTTCATCTTTTGAAGGACAAAAAGTCATCCTAGGAGGATGATTTGAAAATGACCTTACGACCCCTTTGGATGAGAGTGGCGTATGACAGAAAGCAGTGGAAAGAGTTGGAGGAGGCCACACCGAATTAAGAGATTTTTTGTTATATAAGTGTATAGTTCTTACTTTTATGTTTAATTTTTGTATCTTTTGTTACTTTTAAATAGACACTAATGTAATTTTTAGGTCATCCTATAATTATATAATGTTTTATGGAATATAATTTTAATGAAATGTTGATATCTACTAATATAGTTGTAAGTTGATTGCTTACTAACATTTTTATAGACACTGTCTGAAATAAATCATTTTTATTTTATTTTATTTATTTATTTTTTAGTGAGGTTGCAGGAGCTCCATGGGAGAGGGGATGGGATTAAGGTTTGCAGGACGGGATGACATCTCAGTGTTTGTTTTGTATATGTTTTTTCACGACACGGCACACCTGAGTTGAGACCAGAGTCCTTAGAGGCACCCTCAGGTCTGTCGCTCCCTTCTCACTCGAACTTTACAGAACCCTTAGATGAAATTGAGACTGCTTCGAAGGAGATACCTAATGAGTCATTAGGTATCTCCCTCGAATGACCCTTCCAGCCATCTCGCCTTACATGCTAGAGGATACACCTAAGTCACTAATCACGTAAATGCCATCTGAGTCTAACAGTAATAGTCAAAAATACATCTCAGTGCTACAATCGGCTAGGGTAAGAAATCATGTTAAACCTAAATAACTGCTAAGAAATCCCACTTTATCCAAGTAACCCTAAAATTCAGACAGCTTTTAAGAGCCATAAATTGTGTATTGATCCCGAGATTTCCGAAGACCCTCCAATTTAGGTTCAAGCCCAGCTCAAACGGCCCAACACCGAGCAAACAATAAAATGCCCGTCACCCATGAAAGAAAACTGGATGCCTTGACAAGGGTCCTCGCACTATCCCGGGCAAGTAAAGTCACTTACATCGCATCCCTAATTTGTACCCGATCGGTGTCATGAATACTGCAAAAACTTTAGCTGGCACAAATTGAAACGTCAAGTTCCGGCGTTTTGTGCGACACCGCGTCTCTAGGTGGAAAAACAAATTACTATTGTGCAAATAACACGGCGGAATAAATCGCTAGTGTTGTGATAGGTAATATGTAAAGCGGAGTTAGTGGAAGTGGTGGAGTGGAACAATAAACATTTTATACACAAAGTCACGCATTTCTCCCAAAAGTGGCAGGCAGAGATCACTTGCTTCCCTTGCCACGATCTTAACATGTTTTGTTCGCTTAATTTACTCTCATAATCGTTGCCAAAATAACCGAACTTGTAGCTCTGCGTTTTCGAGTAGTTTTGACATGGCTCTTCTTTAACCCTCCCTGTACAAGGAGGGGTGTGACATACCCCAGTCCGATGAAAAACGCAATAATTTTAAAACTGTTAAAGCGCTGATCTTGCAATTCTCAGTATCTGGAGTTACAATGTTGCTGCTCCGATCAGTATCGGTAAGTTAGTCCGGGGGTCACCACCAAGAGAGCAGTAGGCCCCTAAAGCACGAGGGCATCACACACCCCACCTCGAACGACGTGTTCATAGAAATTTCTGATTTATATTTGAAGGTTTTTATATTAATTTATGTGTGTCAAGCATTTAAATGGGATGAAACTCATTATTATTAATACTTTATGTGATTAATGTCTCAAATGAAAAAAATGTTTAATAATGTACGCATCTGCAACACATTGATGGTTCTTTGTTGTTTTATTAATAAAATGTTTAAATATAAACATTTATTTCAAAATTTTCATCATCATCATCAACAGCAACAACTATTCTATTCTTAATTAATGGCATCGCGACGCAATATACGTACGCATTTTGCCAACGTTTAGTGAAAATGTAACTAACAAAAATTGTACGGTTGATTTGGGCTAAAAATGGAGTCTCTCAACACTTGTTTTTACACTAGAAAAATGCACTGAAAAAAATCGACTTGCCTCAGGCGGGACTCGAACCCGCACCTTCCACAATCCGGGTGGACGCGTTGACCAATTTCGCCACCGAGGCACTGCTTTTCGCTGTCGAAATTTGTCAGTGCTTGGTGCTTATGTTTTTATGGTAAACATCGTTTCATCAAATCTTTGAAATTTGCACTTCCAAGACCCGAACGAAATATTTTTGCAAATATTTGACGCCCAGCTAAGATGAAACTACCTCACATTATGGAATAATTTTACGAATAATTTTATTCCACGTGTTTTTACAACAAGAACTCGGGAGAAACTCCTACTAAATACTTAATTTCCTCTAAAAAAAATAATCTGCCATATTTGACACTTTTATATTTTTGGGTATGTCAAACCCCACCTAGTACGGGACGTGACTTTTAGTCACCTGGTACAGGGAAGGTTAAGTTATATAATTTTTTTTTAATAAAAACATAAATTTTTCACCCTTCCAAAAATCTCCATGAACAAAAATCACTCGTCTGCGCAGGCCTTTAGTCCGCATTAAGATCTTGGCGGATATTTTTGCGATGGATCGGTTATTTTAGTTTTAAACGGACAAAAGATCTGCTTTGCGCAGCCGCAAAGGTAACCAATATATTTTTGATGCCAAGCTGCAAAGTTTAGTAGTCATCAAAGTACCGAATCATCGGGGACTATTAAACTGTGTTTCCCACCAAATGCGGTCGGCCTGTTATTAAATTAAAACAGGTTAAACTCCTGCTGTTATTTTAATTAGATTTCCAGTTTAGTGAAGGCTATCCGTAAGTTGTACAATTAAATTTCAGTTTGCGTTTTAGTTTTAAACTTTTGCGATTTCAATTTGAATATTTATATAGCTCACTGTTAAAAATTATATCTCTGTAAAAAATATAAATAAATTAAAGTTATTCATTTTAACCTACAGCTTACAAAAATATTATGTTTATAAATAAATTAAGGAAGCATTACTCTCGAAGTACTCTTTTTGCCCTAAAAATTATCGGACTTATGATTATGAGATGTTTTTGTAAGTAACGAATTGCAAATTTCATATCCGACTCATGGATTAAAAAAATAATATTCACTTTGATGATGAGCTCTGCCCAGTCCAGACCCCGCGCGCTTGCGCGAATCAGTTTAGACACTTTTAGGCATGTGCGCAAACGGTTTACGTGCAAGTAATAATATCCGCAACGAATATGACCTGTGAATGAAAATATACATGACCATAATAAGATCTGTTGCCTTGTACGGATCAGAAATTTGGGCGGTAAAGCGGACCCCATTCACCATGTTCCCAGTTTTCACTCAATTCTCAATGTCACTGTCACACTTTCCATCTCTCGTAAACACAGATCCCAAATAAATATACAAACTCTTTCACTTGTTCAATCTTTTCACCTCCAATCAAAATGTTACACGTCATGCTTTTATCTCTTTCAAACACCCTAACAGTTTTGATTACATTCACTTATACTCCTTTTACAAACAGAGCTTTATACATAACAGCTACCATCTCCTTCAACTCATTAGCCGATGACGCAGGTATCACTTGAACATTAGCGTATAGTAGACATTCGTCGATACGGGTGAGATTAAAGGTAAGTATTTTAATAACTACCCATAATTTACGCATGTAAAACTGTAACTTAAATTATATTGATAATTATTTATTGACTTGTGTTTTAAATCATTACGAAATTGTAAGCTGTGCAGTTTCTTTCGCCATTTCTTCTCCATCTCAGCATAATAATAATTATTCGTCCCAAAATGGTGGTAGGGCATTTGACGATTTAAAAGTACTTAGCAAAGTCCATTTAAATAAATAGCTTTTTCATTTTCATTTTACACTATCAAGTATGGAAAAAGCTTCTCGAATGTGTAGCAACCGGAGTGGGGCAGTGCCTCCACCGTAATAAAGTAAAAAAACTCCTTCGTACAGTTGGGGGACGAGCTAAACAAACGAGGACTTCAACAAAATTATAACACATCGTATTCTTAGAATATTTTGTTTCCACAGTACTAATGTTGGCACATGGCGTGTGGTTCGCACGTTTAGCCAGCGTACTTTTCTTTGTCATATATGTTGACGTACAAAAAGTTCCCCGAGGAATATTCGCGACGGCCTTTGTGACTTTAGCGTGTGAAACTGCGGACACGGTATAAAGTTGAGTTGATTTCTATACAGTCTTGCAGCGGCTTGTCGTAGCGTATTCAAATTAAGAAATTCAAATAGATAATAATCTATACTGATATTATAAAAAGGATACATTTGTATGTTTGTAAGTAATTAACTCAAAAACTACTGAACTGATTTCAAAAATTCTTTCACTATATAAATGCTATATTGTTCTTGAGTGATAAAAGCTATATTTGATTTAAAAAAAATCTCCAGGGAGACGAAGTAACGGGCGGAGCGCTAGTTATTCATATAGGTACAAAATAGGAGATCTATATATAAATACGTACATACATTAGAGTAAGTCAATTATACCAATATTACTTATCCAAATATTAATGTTGAAGACATTATGATTATACATTATACATTCATAATAACATGAAAGAAATAAATCTCAAATAACAATTTAAATTTAAAATCACATTATTCATTCAACTTAGTTTAATATAAAATTTACAAAGAAAAAAGTGAGAAAACAAAAATTAATATATATTAAAATATAAAATTACTTTCAATAACATTTTAGGCGCAATGTTGTCGAATGTTATAAGAAAATAAAATTAATAATCAAATATCGTTCTCTTTTAACCTTATGGCATATAGTTAAAGATCAGCAGTACAACTAACTGTTTCCCGCGACTTCTTTCATGTGTAAATTTTAATGATTCAAATCTATAACGAGAAACGTATTTTTTTGGGATAAGGGCTGAGATGGTTCACTTTAACATCTGTCCCGGTTGCCGTTTAGTTTGTTGGTTCATTAAAGGTTTGATACTTCTTTAGATTTAATGTTACATTTATGAAGATTTGCGTATGTGCTATTCTAGACTATAATCTATCTTTGTGACAAATTTCATCCATATTCATCTAGCCGTTCTGGCGTGATTTACAAACAAAGATCATTCTAATGTGTGATTCTGATTATAGTAGGTAATAAGTTTTACTCACAGGTTTATTTTTGACAGTGTATTATCATTTATTTATTGATATTACTTTGATATAAGTACTATGTTGACTTTTAGGTATTTTTATGTTAATTTATAGGTTTTTCGTAGATAGACACCGTATAAGCCGGCAGCTACACCATGCTTGCTATTTGACGAAACTTAAGCCAGTGCTCCACTGCGCCGCACGGAGAGGCTACGCACGTGTGTCAAGCTTCGCTTCGTATGAAAATGGTAGTGGTAACAACCACTGCAACCTATGGACAAGTTACGCATGAAATACCGTCCTTGGTACACGTGTCTACTGATCGGATACGCTACACACGCTGTACACACACAGGCTATGTAGCTGCGTGGCTCCATCGGGTCACGAATGTTAAAACAGACCGACGGCTTTATGGAGTGCACAACGCTATTTGTGCGTAAGTGTACAGCGTGGGCTGCATTGGACTGCGTGGGTCAGTCTATGCGTGTGTTCGTTCTGTTGATGGTATCATTAACAGCTCATATAATGTCCCCTCCGAGGGGCTCGAGCCTACCAACATTAGGGGCGATTAGGCCTTAGTCAACCACGCTGGCCAAGTGCGGGTTGGTCGACTTCACACACAACCTAAGAATTTCTTCATAGGAGTGTGCAGGTTTCCTCACGATGTTTTCCTTCACCGTTGATGGTAAACCTGTTGATGGTGAAAAGTCGGAATAAAGCGAATTTTATTTTAGTTTTCTTTATTAATTAATTACATGGTTTAATGTCCATTATTTTTCCCTAACATTTTAAAACAAATCTAAAATCAAGACCTCTTGTAGATTGAGGTTAAAAGCTTAATAAAATTATTTTAATTTAATATAGTGGAATGTTTTTGGTTTTTGTAGATAATTTTAGACCATCTATAGTTTCAATTGCCGTTTTTTGTCATTTATTTCTAAACATTGAAAATATAATACATCGTTGAGACTAAAGGAAACGAAATGTGGAAAAATGCCGAGTAAAGTTATGGCATTAATACAGTCATAAAGAAAAACTATCTCTAGCACAAGTCGCACTTTTTCCAAATTTACGACTATGCTTTTGGTCCATTACCTATTTTTCATACTAGGAGAGACTGCGAGAAATATAGACGGAAATTCAGTCGGCAATCGTACCGTCAGCTTTTGTACCCAGCATTAAAAATGAATAAACAGTTTAACGGAGAGTACCTTAAGGCGAGTCTAGATATGTATCATTTGCCCGATCTGATCAGCGTATCCGTATCGCCGACGCGTATCATGATCGCATAATGTGGACGGGTGATGATACGCGTAGTATGATACACATTCTCGATACGCCGTTATGATATGGCCCGTCTCACGCCGTGTCGGTTTTTGTTCGATCATCAAAGGTGATACAGATACGGGCGTCCGTCAGTCTGGACGCGTTCATCACTCACTCGCATTTCACGCTTGTTACTCGTCATTTTTTATTCAGTCCTCGCAACGTGAAGTAAAAACAACAAATTGGAACAATGAAAATGTTATTAAATTTATCGAGGCCCATAAAGAAAAGCACGTATTATTGAATCCCAGCCATAACAGTAATCTGAAGCAGAAGGCCTGAGAAGAAGCTCTTCCTCCGAGTCTGTTTCTGAATAATTTCGTTTGCCACCACCGCCTGTTTTGCTCTGTTTTGGTTTGAACCTTTTTTACTTTCTCATACATAGCACAGAGGAAGTCTTGTAATCGTTAAAAAATTCGACCTCGAGATTTTGACGGTTTCACGTTTTAGACCTCCCTGAGTCCAAAAATACCGTTTTTGGAATTAAGTTTGTGTGTGTGTCTGTGCGTTAGCACGATAACTCGAGTATGCTTTAACTTATTGCAACCAAATTTAACATCCGTGTATGACATCAAATTATAAGGTTTCTATCAACTTTTGAGTCGTCGATCACGAAAGTGCGCGGTCGGTACTCGGATGGGTGACCAAAATTTAACATGCATGTATGACATTAAAATATAAGGTTTCTATCGACTTTTGAGTCGTTTTTGGTATACGAGAAAGCCAAGGGGAAACTACTCCCGATTTTTAATGAATATTATGAATGAAAATAAAACAGGCACACGAAATTGCTAATTTCTACACTTCAACCAACGGCATTATGTGAGCGAGAGCTGACACAGAACTGGGCAATGTGATACGCGATCATGATTATTGTGGAGATACGGAGCAAATCTAGGCATTCACAACTTGATACGCGACTTTATACGTGATACGCTGATACGGATACGCCGCGGTGATCGGATCGGGCAAATGACACATATCTGGACCCGCCTTTAGTAATATGAGACCGGCTTCTATTTTTTCCGTCCATCTGTCACCAGGCTGTATCTCATGAACCGTGATAGTTAGACAGTTGAAATTTTCACAGATGATGTGTTTTTCTTGCCGCTATAACAACAAATACCAATAAATATAATAAAATAAATATTTGAGAGGGCTCCCACACAATAAACCTGATTTTTTTTGCTTGTTTTGCTCGATATTGATAACGGTAACAGGTAGACCCTTGAAATATTCACAGAATATTTGGTTATATATTAAATTTCAAAATAAATAATTAAATTGTAATAAAATAGATATTTAGCGGGGCTCCTGTACAACAGACATAATTTTATGCCGTTTTTTAAAATGGATGGATAAGACCATCACCACGGTATAAGCATAACTGTTAATTGAGGAAAACCTGTAATTAGCCTTACTTTTGGAATTGTGCACAATATAATGCAATCTCAGTAAAACGCTGTTGGTTTTCTAAGAAAATAAATACATAAATCAAATGTTACTTTGTTGTTCTCCATGATCACCTTTTAGCGAATGTTTAAACAATTACCTACAGTCTAACATTGTGTCAAAGTTTTATACAAGTCACCTTTTCTGGCCTATGACATTGCTTGTTTATGACTCACCTTTCGACAGCAGCCAGGACGTGCCTTCTGAAGCACGGAAGAAAAAAAAACGGTCACCCATCCCAGTACCGGCTACGCTTTTAGTTGCTTAGCTTTTATAATCACTACGATTCATACTATCAATTTTCCATTGTTCTCATTATAAAAAATATTGGTAAAAGAAAAACTGGTATAAAGATGACCAAACTTAGTCTTAATTCGGACTTAAATGGCGGGACCAATAAATAAAAAAATACTTACTGGACGTTTTTACAGAGCACTTCAAGTTCGACCGGCTTACCGGCTGCGTCCCTTTTTAGTGGATTCGGTAATATTTTATTAATATTACTATAATGTATCCCTGATCGCTATCACAACGTCGACGGTCCTACTTATAAGTACTCACATTCTGGAATCACGTTTTATCATGCAGAATCAATCATTGTAGGGGACACGGGGAGCCATATCGGTGCCGTTATCATTTTATGGGTGTATTTTCGTCCCTTATCCCCATAATATGGTATTTAATGGCCTGCTTTTTGTTTATATAGAAAATTTTAAATGCTACAAGAGAAATAATTTAGATAAAGAGGGTCCCCGGTATACACAATAAAATTTTGTCCACTTATTTAAAGCGATAACACACGGTGCATTTTAAACGCGCCGACGACTCGCGTTTAAGGAACGCGCTTTTTCGGCGCCGTAGCTTCTGATTGTTGCGTTTACATTGATGATAGAAACGCGCGTCGTCGGCGCGTTTAACACTCGGATATAGGCGCAGCATAACGATACAGGATTACACGCGCGGGGCACGCTTTTGCCCCAAAATAATTCATGATTTATGTACTAGGCATGCCTTTTAAGTTCTGTCGTTTCCATATTTCCCGGCAATTTTGAATTTGGAACTGTACTATATTCAAATGTGTTTAAATTTAGAATCTCAAAGCAGTTGAAAGTATTAGGATTATTGCTATTGTTTAGTCACAGCGTCGATTGGAATCTGTCAGGTTACGTACGAAAATGAATCTTTCTTTTCTATAACTTTGGAAGACGCCTGACACGGCTTCAGTATTTTGAAGAGCTTACATCTGTGTTCAGTGATGAAGCCCCATGTCTGCGGACTGTCGAACGCTGGTACTTAGAATTCCAGCGTAGACATACTAGTGTTAGTGACAAATCTCGCGGAGGACGCCCAAAATCCGCCTTCACTAAAGATAACATCATTGCTGTGAGACAACGAATTCTCGAAGATCGTTATGTGACGTATCGAGAGATAGAGGTTCTATTAGACATCTCAGGGACAACCATTCAGAAGATCTTGCATGAAGCGCTTGGTGTGAGTAAGCTAGTTTGCCGTTGGATACCGCATCTGCTTTCCGACGATCACAAGGCGGCCCGCGTCAGATGGTGTAAGAAAACTCTGCAACGGTTCAACCGAGGAGAGTCAAATCACGTCTACGACATCATCAGTGGTGACGAATCTTGGATCTATGCCTGTCTATCCTGATTCCAAACAACAATCTAAAATCGGGGTCGTCCAAGACAAGCCACAGCCGACTAAAGTTGTTCGTTGTCGAAGCACTTTCAAGGAAGATGGTTGCCACATTCGTTGGAAAAACCGGCCATGTTGCGACTATTGCACTTTCAGATCGTAGAACGGTTAACGCAGAATGGTATACCACAGTTTGTTTACCACAAGTCATCGCCGAACTTCGAAAATCTAACTCAAAGCGACGCATCATCCTGCACCACGACAACGCCAGCTCACAAAGCGCTTGTCAAACGATTGAGTATTTGAAGCAGGAAAAAGTAGAAATTCTTGACCATGCTCCATACAGTCCTGACCTAAGCCCTAACGATTTCTTTACATTTCCTAAAATTAAGAAAAGTCTTCGTGGTCAAAGGTAAGGAGCTTTCGACGCTTTCAAGTTAGTCATTTTGAACACCCCCACTTTAGAGTGGAATAAAGGTTATAATAACTGGTTTGATCGAATGGAAAAGTGTATTAAGCTACGTGGTGAATACTATGAAAAACAATAAAAAGTACTATAAGGTTCTAGTTGTGTTTTTTTCTTCAAACGACAAAACTTAAAAGGCATGCCACGTATTATTGGAGTAGATAAGTAAAATCAAAATAATTTATATCTACGTAATGTCTATGTATTGGCACTTATGACGAGAATTTTACTAGTTTATGAACTTATTTTTCTATCAAACTTTTGTTATATTTTTGACATTCTATGAATAATCCCGTTTTCTTTTTCTTGTGAATTAATACATGAACTTAGAGCCGAATTCTAGTACTTATTCTAGATCAATGAGCCCTCTGGGATGTACCTAATCATAACTTACTCAGGAACTTGGAAAAGTACCTATGTTTAGGTGAACTCGGTCGAACCTTTTTAAAGTAAAATAATCTTTGAAAAAGACTTTTTGAGTCGATTGAGTTACAACAATGAGTTTGTTGCAAATCGGCTTTTTTGTATTCCTTTTCACTTGTGATAGATCCTTAACCGACTTCAAAAAGGAGGAGGTTCTCAATTCGACTGTACTTTTTATGTTTGTTACTTCATTATTCTCTACTGGGTGAACAGATTTTGAAGATTCTCTCGCTTTCAATTGGAAGCTGGTGCTTGTCATGTGGTCCCATTTAAATTTTATCGACATCTGACGAGTAGTTTTTGAGTTATCCCTAATAATGCCTATTTAATTGACATCGATGACATCGTATTCTTATCACTTGTGCGTCTAAAGATCTCGAGATAGTTTTTTGAAATTTTCTATACTTAAAACTCTAAAAAGCAAAAATAAGTTATTTTAAATAAAAAACCGCCTTCAAAACTAAAAGTGGAGAAATTTGGTTTATAAAAATCTAAATGTTTTTTGAGGTCGGTGCCATCCTCAATATTTGGAATATCTTTTTCACTCGTGTTTGGGACCGACTTTTCATCCCCCCTTTTGCCCCTCTGCTACAAGCCTGTTTTTACTGAGAGTCTAACGCATTTACATCTTCCCTGCAGTATAATACAAATGCAGGGGTATGTGAGGTGAAAACGTTCCCTGGCAGGATGCCTGGAGAGGATGTTTAATGGGTAGTGCCCATTAAACATCCTCTCCAGGCATCCTGCCAAGTCACATTACGACAGCGACCCGGGATCCCATAGCTTTCGCTTTCACCGGAAAGCAATCTGTGCCTGCCTTTTCGGGCCCAACCGGTGCATTGTTCAAATATCCATCCGATATGCAACATAAATACCAGACAGTGGACAGTTGGTCTTGAATGCCAGCCCCGATCGAGCTCAAGGCTCTGCTGGCCCTACAAAAGACCTGCACTAGGTGGTAGGCCCAATGTAGAGTCGTCTTGGTAGCTTCCAAACCTTTCTTATTTCTGCCGTGAAGCAATTCGCTGCGTTTCAAATTGAAGGCAAAGGTAGACAGCGTAGTTACTGGACATGGAAGGCATATCATCTTAGTTCCCAGGGTGGTGATAACGCACTTGCAGTGTTAAGTGCTTACCTTTAATATTTGCAAGTGTCTTTAGACGACGGTAACCACTTAACACCAGGTGTTTAAGGTAAAAGCTCAATAGGTCCCAGATGTTACGTACCTGTCGAAGCTAGCACTTGGTGCCTACACCAAGCGCTATAGCTTCGACAGAGCGGCGCTGCCTCCTGTAAAAAGACAACGTCTCTCATCATAATGGTAATTACAAAATATTTTTGTGTAGTTTTTAGTTTTCTACCAAATTATACTTTGAGTCTGAGTAAAATGTCAGATATTGGACTTACGACTTAGGTGTTTAAAATTATTAGTTCTATTTAGATAATGCATGTATTTTTGTTGGCTAGCGAAAATATAAAGCCCAATCTGGGTGATCTCATTTAAATTTCCATAGAAATAATAAAAAAAAACTATTACCGATTTAGTTATTTAAGGAGTAATAATGCGTAGGAGAAAATACAGCATTCTAAAGTACTTTATCTACCCCTAAGAAAATAAAATAAAAATATTATAAAAAAATCGACGACTATTTCCAAACCAATTTAGTGAAACCAAACCCTTCTTAAGACAAGAAATGGCTTTATCGAGTACTTGGCCCGACAAAAAATACAAGTCCTTTTTTCGTTTGTACGCACAAAAGTTTCTGAGCGTTTCCGAGCGCAGCCAATGTCCTCGATAGCTTATAAAAGATTAACACGTAGCTTCTCGGTTACATAAGTGGAACAAGGAAGAAACACATTGCCACTTAGTCTGTCGCAGCTTTTGTGGGAACATTTTTGGAATGGGGTTTATAAATAATCAATTTAATGGGACGGCTCGAAGGTACACAATTCAAAAGTACTTTATTAAAAAGAAAGCTTCTGTATTAAACAGATATATACAATAATAACAAAACAATTTTCTGTAAATAATGGCCATTCTAAGAAATAAGATTTAAGATCGTGTTCATATCAGAAATGAGATCCGCAGTGGCAGTGGGCAGGGTACCTTGAGAGGAGGACTGTCAGCCGTTGGGGCGGAAAGGTTCTCGAGTGGCGGCCGCGTACCGTGAGACGCAGAGTTTATAGGCCCTCCACAAGTTGAACCGACGATACGATCTGGTTAAGGTTGCGGAAAGCACTGGACTGGTCGGGTTGGAGATCCTTGGGAGATGCCTATTCAATCGGAGGCATGGGAAAATATTCCCGCTCCTCTTACTAATCGGAGTTCTGATCGGAGGAGCGGGAATAACCCTTATGCCCAACAGTTAAGGTTGTGGGAAGCACTAGACTGGTCGGGTTAGAGATCCTTGGGAGATGCCTATTCAATCGGAGGAATGGGAAAAAATGTTTCCGCTCCTACTACTAATCGGAGTTCCTATCGGAAGAGCGGGAATAACCCTTATGCCCAACAGTTAAGGTTGCGGGAAGCACTGGACTGGTCGGGTTGGAGATCCTTGGGAGATGCCTATTCAATCGGAAGCATGGGAAAAAATATTCCCGCTCCTACTAATCGGAGTTCTGATCGGAGGAGCGGGAATAACCCCTATGTCCAACAGTCATCAACATATTAATATTACAACTTCAAGCGTCTTCTTAGGAAGCGTAAAATTGCAAAAAAAAGGAAGAGACTAATCGCGCATCCGCAGAGTTCAGTACTCGGTTTATAGCTGGAACAATATCTGCAAACATCAATAGCCATTAATATGTTTATATTCAGCGGCATTAATCAAATCTTTATCCTCCTGTTTTGTTCCGGCGTGAATAATCGTCGTTGTCAGCCCTTATTTGCCGATCTCATCGAGCGCCACCTTGTTTGCCGGGTCAGGTTTCCACCGATTAATTAAATATGGGCTGTGCAAAAGACCCCGTACATTGTTCCCTTATTTTGTTTTCGCAATATTGATTAGCGAGAAGTTTCTGCTCCGCATCGTGAGCAGGCTTACAGGGCACTATAGCACAAACTATATTCTCAATAAAGTGATAAATTTAGGTATCATCATTGAGCTGCAGAAGGCAGAGGCAGTCATCTACGATCCTTACATATTTCTTCGGAGTACTTTTGACATGGCCCCTTTTGAAGATGTTTTAAGATACATACATACGATCACCCTCGTAATCCCGGGGTTGAACAGAGTTTTAGTAACATCTCGTTGTACATAAAGCCACATCTGGCAGTAGGTATGGGCGATGCAGTGCCTCCAAATAGTGACAGGTTGCCAGCCTCTCACCTACATAAAAGAAGCACTTAACACAAAAAGTAACACACACACATCCCTCAGTAAACAATCTTACGCAAAAGCCAACAGCCAGGACAGATGTTACACTCAAAATCATCTCCGTAGTCCTGGTCTTCTTTTGGTCAGTCGTTAATACTAAGTATAAACTAGCCAGTCTCTCATAGTTGAAGGCTCCCGGGTAAAGCTTGCTCTCACGCGGGTTTATCGTACTTAGCATCAGGCGAGACCCAAGCACCCTCGTCAAATTACAAATAAAGCCAAATTCAGTCAAATATAATTTTATATTTGTCCAAAAATGTCAGGACTCATTCCGCTAACTCCCACGACTTCTCAATTACGGTATGTTTCTTGTTCATTTATTTGGGATAATAAACAGTTACACATTAGATGTTACTGCTTCATGCAAAGAATTTTTTAAATGTGTGACCAATACCACTATCCCCAAATTACTTCACATTATATGAGTGCCTAAATAGCAACTAAATTTATGAAAAATAAATTTAGTGTGCAAACAGCACACTATTAATTTCGAAATTATTGTGCGAACTGTAACCGAGAGAGCTTATGTTCTAACCACAGCCCCGAAATTCCTGAGAATGTATCTATTAAGTACATCAAAATCTTTTCACTCTTCAATCACTTTTTAAAACAAATTGATACAATCTACCTATATGTTACTACACAAACACTTCGATATTTCAACATAAGTTTCCTACACTACTAATACTTAAATATTAACTTTAATGTTATCAACCATATACTCGTATATAGGTATACACATACACACATACAAACTTGTTAAATTTAAAACTCAATAACGTAATTAGTGAAGTTAAATTTCAATGCAATTTATCGAAGTTGCGAATTGTATTCTGTTCTTAATTAATGTCGTCGCGATATATTTACATTACGCATTTCGCCAATATCAAGTGAAAAAGCAATTAAGTAACTAAAAATTGTACAGTAGATTTGAGTTAAAAATGAAGTCTCTCAACACGTGATTTTACAACAAGAACTCGAGAGAAACTCTTGCGAATTGTAAATATCGATAGTTGGCCGCGAGTCCGGCAGCACTAATTGACGGGAAGTCTGGCTTAGTATTTGTTTAGCGTTCATTTGTCAATGTCCGATCACAGTATACCAAGAACAGTAGTTGAACTACGGACTGTTGGCGAGTTATTAGCCTACTCTTGCATTGACCCTAGGGTTCGTAAATGTGCCGGGCGGGAACTAGCGGCGAGCGAATGTGCAATGACATAAAAACGCGCGATCACACCGAGACGGCGTGGCCCGCACTGCAGCCACCTTATGCCCCCATATTTTCATGTCAATGTGCGCGTCACAGTGCGTGCGTACTCGGCGCCGTGTACGCACGCACACATTCTAATGGATAGTGGCCAGTTTGCATGAAGACGTATTACTGTTCTTGGTATACTGTGGTCCGATAGACTGTTATTAAAAGCTCCCTGGTGTACTTGGGTATGGTTTCTATTAATATTTTCTGAATATCATAACATTGTGGATGGGCCAAATGTTACTTCCACCAACCAAAGTTTAAAGACCCTTTGTTTCAACAAAGTGTGATTAATAGTATAATAGTGTCAATCGCATTTTGTGCTCCGTTACTTTAATGTCAGATAATTAGTCCTTCAGTGATTGTGGGTACCTGGTAAAGCCGCTTCCAATCCATCTTCTTCTTTTTGAACCTGATGGCTGTTATTTTGTGCAGTATTGTGTAATAGTTCAGTGTACAAGTAAAAATTTGGGTTTCACTCTAGTTCTTGTTGTAATAACACGTGTTATGAGAGTCTATTTTTAACTCAATCTACCGTACAATTTATTGTAACTTTATATACATTGTCACTTGACTTTGGGCAAAATGCGTAATCTCTATGTGTCGCGACGTCATTATTTAAGAATACAATATAATAAAAACCTAATCTTAATATATATATATATATATATATATATATATATATATATATATATATATTTATATATATATATAAATATATTACGTGTCTTGTTGTCGTTGTTTGTCCGCGATGGACTCCTAAACTACTTAACCGATTTTAATCAAATTTGTACACCGTGTGCAGTTTGATCCAACTTTAAAGATAAGATAGTTTTTATCTTGATAAGCAGTCATATTTTTTTAAATGCAGATACAATGTTATAGGTCAGTAGTATGAAATTACCACAGCAACGCGTGGCCGGGACAGCTAGTAAAATATAATATTTAAATACCATTTTTGTGTAAAATTTCATATACAGAGCTTCAGAAAAGTATCTCAAGACACATAGTGGCTAAATATCTCTATTAACCGCACCGTTCCATGAGCGTCGCAGTCACTATGGCCTCCTCCGACGGAAAAGGCTTCTATGATAATATATCGATGCGACACTTATTGCCGCCACAGATTATTTTTCAAGATGGCCGCCTAGCTTTATTGGCTGCAACCACCATCACATCGGCTTTGGATGAGTTACGAGAATGTTCCTCGCATGTCACCGAGGATTGTACATTATTGCTAGTATTTTAGTAACGAAATGACTTCGTTTACGATGACTGAAGTTGGCCAAAGATCGGAAATCAAAATAATTGAGGCTATACTTATTTGATCATATTAAAGCGAGTTTTTTATTTATTAGGAACACAAATAGGGCATTGTACAATTTATTAACATCCACCTTAGTTCTCATCATCACAATGAATGACATTTCTTTGTTAGAAAAATATTAAGATTTTCAATTTTGAGTCTTTTGGGTTTCAACATAAGATTGGGTTTCAACCAATGGATTGACAAAACTACTTTTGGCTTATAAAGAGCTAAAACCAAGTCATGTAACTGCTAGCAAATTGAGAGTGATATGTAACCAATGTGTAATTCCATATTTGCCCTTTATGAGTCGTTACCCAATATTGACGAAAATAGGTCAAGTGGAGACAAAACGAGAAAGCACTTTCCTTTGCGTCTTTCAATGCCGCGATTAGGAGCGAGGACTAAAAGATTGGCCGTTCATATTATGTAATGTATGATTTATTTGTAAAAGCTTTACTGGTAGATTGGCATATGTTTTACTCTCGAAGTTTCTGTTTTAAGACAGGTTTTCATCTTGGAAAAGGACAAACGAGAAAACCTGATTGTAGATGATCATCGTCGCCCATGGACATCTGCAACACCAGAATCGCAAATTCGTTGCTGGCCTTTAGGCCTAGACTCCATCAAAACTGATATGAGAGAGGAGCTGTGTTTTAAACAACCAATAGAAATTTGTTATTCATACATCTCGTCTCCGCGTAGCTTCAGTGGATACCACCGAACGAAGATGAATCATATTTGTATGGCGCGATCGAGCTAGCGGAGATATGAGCTGTGCCTCGCAAGCTAGCGGTAGCCAACTGAACGCAGCGGAGACGAGAAGAGATGTGAGCGACTTTCGTGTCAGATCGAACTAAACTGCAATCTTGACAAACACCGCACACATCTCCTCTACAGTCAGTACGCATCTCCGCTCAGCTTTGGTGGATACAGCTTTGTTGAAAAACATCTCTTCTTGTCTCCAGTTCGAACATCTCCGCAAATCTTCGCTCTGGTGGAGTCCGAGCCGCAATGCACTCTTTTTCTGAAATTTTCAAGGTTCAAAAAGCGAAGGAGTTTTTTTACTGTCCGGAACGCTCGTGCATTTTAACTTGATGATATTTTGAAGGCTGTAAGTGGAAGAAAGTTTCACACTTGATGGATGGATCTTGTTACTATCAGTCTATACCCAACCACACTGCACTGACCGCAAATGTAGAGTTTTGAATTAAAGTGGCTTGTTCTCTGACCGCTGCCTTTCTTGTGCCTTTAAAAGACATACTATAAACTTATTAGGTATCTTTTTAAACGTGTGAGAATTTGTATTGCAATTTTTATAAATTTGTTGTTGTTCTGCGCTAGCCAATAAATAGCTTTCTTTCGTTAATATTAACGTCCCGCGTGCAATAAAGAAAACATGTATATAACAAAATTCCATTATAATGGCGTTTCACGAGTGACATCACTGCTGGACCGTAATGTACCGGATACAGAAGCGTAAGATGAGATTGTTTGAGTACAAGGCCGCGACCACAAGTGTAGCGTCAAAGCGCCGCTCCCGCGCCCGCCTCCGCTCGACAGCGGCAAAGAGCTCGCTACTGCAAATATTTACGTGACAAACGCCGTGGGCTACTGTATGGTGCAACATACAAGCGGTAGCGGGAACTTTGTATGAATTCGATTGTTACGATTGGGCGTTAACTGATTATGGGATACTGATTACTGATTGGGATGCGTTACTGATTGGGATACTTTCATTTAAATCGAGCAGAGAAATAAATACATGACTATAAGATTTCGCAACAAGGCTATTAATTATAGTTTTATATCAGTATACGAAAGTTAAGTGCTTATAAAAATTGATAATTTTTATTACAATCTGAATTATCTAGGCATCTTGCTTGTACTACTCAAGATACGCTCTTTTGTTTTGATATATTTTTTTCAATGTAGACGTTCTATTCTACTCTATTCTTAATAAATGGAATTCGCGACACTTAAAGACAACGCATTTTGCCAATGTCAAGTGAAAAACTTATTAAATAGTTACAAAAAATCTACGGTAGATTTTAGTTTAAATAAGGGATTCTCACTTTTTTAAACTAAAGGGGTTTTTACAACAACAACTCGGGAGAAACTCAATGTAGATATTTAAACGATCTTTTTATCCATAGAAACATCAATAGTCATACTACAACGTCAGTTAAACTAACTTCGGGTGTATGCACAATTGCACATTAAAACGTACTTCGAAGGTCTGTTTAGGAATTAAGACGAGTACACAAATTCTACATAATTATCTGTTATTAAACTACAATACGTACATTGCTTTCGTTTTTTGCTATAATATTCTAAACATATTAAGTAAAAGGTAAGAATATCAGTCACAAGCACAATACCACGCTACAGCCTGTAACATGACGCTATAAAATACTCGTCCGAAACTAGAGTGAGGTCGGAACACGAGGCAAGTCCTCACAGGAGTCATTTGATGCTTTTTGTGAGGGTCCACCGCGTCCACAGGCCGCTTGATTGGACGGCCTTTGTGGGCAGGAGTTAAAGAACGAGCTTCAAAGGTAAAGAAGTTCGGCCAAGAGTGAGGCGGACACGCGTTATAATTTTGATTACAAATTTACTCGTTGCCCAAGGAAAAATAGGAGGCCGTTTTATAAGTTCTGATTAAAAGATATCTGGCAGTTAAATTGACAGTTCTGTATGTACCTACTAAGTATCTGTCAAAAATGCTATAATGGGAGCTTACTTGGAACATAATTTCAGATAGGTCCTAAGTGATTTACATTTCTTTAAAGCTTAAGAGGCTACAATATTTTAGAGAAATAGACCAGAAAAATTTCCATCTTTGTTGACTAAGCTTTTTTGTAAAAGCTTAGCTTAAATATTCAAAATTCGGTATACTGTAACTTAATATTGCTGATGTTTCAACATCACCTGAAACCTCTCAACAAGTTTTTAAAGAAATTTAAGGAGTAATCGGGAAGTTATTAAAATTTTAAATTTAACTCTTGTAGTACTCGTTGCTATTTCCACAATGATTTATAACGCATTCCATAAAATAAAGTTGGCGTGCTAGTATAAAAAAACACGACATAAGAAAATTAAGGAAAGGGGAAGGTTAACAAACGAAACCATCCAGCAAAGCTGTTTCCCCCGACCAGAAGTTTATGTTGGGCATCCAGCCGTGATATTTATTTTCGAGAACTTCTGCTCCGAGGATACACGGCTCCATGACCACCGACTGTCTGAACTTCGTATTTGGTGTAGTTCAGCACTAAATTCTGAAGTTTCTTTGTTTCGAATTACTTATGTAATTTACTTTTATTATGGATGTTAAGGAGTTTGATCACAGTTAACAAAGTGTTATTGAGACTTCGGCCTGGGGTACAGAAAGGTCAAGATGTATACTAGAATATAGTATAATAGAAATAGTTGTTAATTAAACACAAGCTTCTCTGAAATCTTTTACCTAATGAGAAACATCTCAAAACTTCATCATTTTCATACCCTGCTCCCATTTTATGTGGGGTCGGTGCAGTATACCTTGATATCGACAATACTGCTAAAGGATTTGGCATTAGGCTTTTACGGCCGTGTGCCTGAAACCAACCCTCCTTGGGAACGACTGCTATCTTTCCACAGCACCCGGCACCAGCTTAACGTGCCTTCGGAAGCACGGAGGAAAATCGATTTGAAAAATTTACAAATGGTACCAATAGCGCACTTGGTACTTTACTTTATAGTGTACACAAATAAACAATTTTGAATTTAAATTTTGGACCAACCTTGGTCCCAATTTTTTTTTATACTACGATATGGCAAACAAGCTTGCGGCCCTTGCGACACATGTAGTATAAGGGTAGATCACTCAACACTTCAAGTGCTTTTTTTTAAATTCTTTTGCAGATTGTCTCTGATGACATTGTCTGTGTCACCGGGTTTTTAAGAAGGAGAAGATCTTGGGAGGTCCTCAAGCCTGTAGGTCAAACGTTCCTAGGGGATTACTGGGCGACCGAGCATCTCCCCCGTGGGGAGTCTCTCGGCCGCTTAGCGTCCCTAGGGCGTCCGTATCGGAAGGGTACTGCAAGTGCATTGCATATCAGTCTCAATAGTTAGACTTGGTGAACAATTTGATTTAACTTTGAAGGTTTTATTATTAAACATTTCAATTTTGATTATTATGTCTAGACACGTATTAAAAGTTTAGTGTCGTAAGCGACAGTGGTAGCTTGCGACGCTTAGACTTCAAAGAAGTTCTACCACTAACCAAATAAAGTATACTTTTTTATGTTACGAGATGCCAAACAAGCTTGCGGCCCACCTGATGTTAAGTGGTCACCGCCGCCAATAGACACTTGCAATAATGAGTGTAAATCACTTAACACCGCAAGTGCGTTTGCCATCCTGGGGACTAAGATGATATGCCTTTCATACCCAGTAATTACAATGGCTACCTTTCCCTTCGATCCGAAACACAGCGAACTGGCTTCACGGCAGAAATAAGAAAGGCGGTGGTACCTACCCAGACGACCCTACATAATTATGGGTCTACCACTTAGTAATTTGGGTTCAGTGCAGCATGTTACCACATTGCTTTTGGTTTTGCCATAGTTTTATGTCCGTCTGCCGGCCTGATGCCAAACCTCTTTGGGTTGTGGGTTTACTGAAACCAAGTGATCCAAGTGGTGCGATGGCCTGTACGGGGTTCGGAATCTCCCTCAGTCGACTGTTACGACACCCACGGAATGAGATAGGGTAGTCCTCTCCGTGACCGGAACCTACACATGTTCTGTTTGAGTTACATAATTAGAGTCTTAGTCATAACAGCCTTTATAATTTGACCCTGCTGCGACACAAGACCTCTCCTTATCATCGAAGGAGGTTTAGGCAGTAGTCCGCCATGCTTGCCCAATGCGGATTGGTGGACAGTGTTTAAGGTGACCAATACCCCTTTGCTGATCCATTAGTCGCCTTTTACGACACCCATTGGAGGATATGGGGTGATGCTATTCTACTCTGCCAGCATCACATGGCTATTGGATTCTTACTATAATAAAAATATAATAAGTATATTTTGTACTTGAAAAATAATTCCTTGACCTTGATATCAACTGATGCTATTAGAGCGAAGATGGGAGCAATCTTCACTCTCAAAATCCTCACCGTTATTTCGATATGCCATTAACATTCTAGAACGTACTACGAAACACCAATAGTTTTATTCAGTACTCTATTGCAACGCAAATTCCCTGTTATTTTGGTTATTTGCACGGGTCGAGTGCCTTTAGATAGATCTACCCGCAGAGGCGCCAACGACCGCCCAGGGACCGCCGCGATGGATGGTGACGTCAAGGACTTACAATTATATGAAGTTTTATTATCTTGAGAAAACGTACCGCAAACATAACTCATACCATACTGAAGCAGCTCCGCCCTATAGAGCCGGAGGTCGATGTCCAGATTAGGCTCTGTATAAGGAACTAGATATTATGTATTTTAGTCTTAATATTTACGTATTCAATTCAACCTCGATTGAAAGGGGTTTGAAGTCGCCAGTTTTAACCTTATCTCATAAATATAAAGCTCAAGCTGAGTTTATAGGTTATTGACATCTTATAGTATCATGTGCCTAAAAATAACTTAACGCGTACTCTCATTTTCTCCATTTTTCTGTACGCTTCTGAGACCTGAAGTCTGACAGCAAGAGTTGTGACGAGAATAGACTCGTTTGAAATGTGGGGCTGGCGTAAAATGTTTGGTGTCAAGTGGACAGAACGCCGTACTAACAAGTCAATTTTGGGCCAATTGAAAGTTCGGACTCGGCTCTCCAAAATTTGCATCCGGCGCGTCCTTCAACTCTTGAGACACGTGGCCAGACGAAATGGGAGTTTGGAAAAACTGATAATGCTAGGTTACGTGTAGGGAAGGAGAAGTAGGGGTAGAGTACCTTTTAGGTGGATAGACCTTGTTACGGCACAATCCAAAATGGACGTCCTTACCTGCCTGAGGAGAGCACAGGATAGAACCACCTGGAGGCAGATTGTTTATTTTTCGAATGAAGACGATTACTTATGAAACAGTCGACACTACACCGATTTCCCTAATATGTGTGAACACGGGTGACGGATGCCACGTCCTTCACAACAACTCAACAATTTTGCCTCTTGCTTATACCAGTGTTAATGGACACGAGAACTGATTTCTTCAATTGATTTTCAACCTTATCCATAGAAAAAAGCATGTGCTATCGGATCGAATTATTGTATGTTCAAACGTATCTGAGACTGGTTTAAATCTGAAACATTCTCAGATCCGCTTAAAACATATAAAAAAAAACATCAAAGTCGGTCCAACCGTTAAGGAGGAGTTTGGTGACAAAAATCCGAACAGAAGTATTCTATATATAAAGGAGGGGATAGTCTGATGTGAAACTGTCTGGTAAATAAAGTTTTTCTTTCTGAACACATTTATAATTTCTAAACATACATATTATTATTATTAGGCTTACAATTCCAAAAGTGGTCGAGCAGAGTTTCAGGTAACATTTGGTTACATACACAGCTACATCTGGCAAAATGGGCCATACCGTTACCCAAAATAGTGATCGGTTGCCAGCCTGTCGCCTATACAAAAGGGGCACCAAACCCAAAAATTAACAATCCTTCAGTAAACAAACCAACTAAAGCCAACGACCAGGGCAAATGTTACACTCAAAATTATCTCAGCAGTCCGGGTATTAATAATACAATAAATCAGTAATTCAATTTTTAAATCAGCGAAAATATACAGGGTGTAAAAGACATGAACAGTCAAACGAGAAACATGTATTCTGCTCACCATCATAATTTTTTTTTCCTTTAAACTATACCTGGGAAATTGATAGTTACGATTTTATTGAAGGTCAAAGTCATAATTTTTTTTTTCATTTTTTTATGAAAACGTGTTCTATACGTTATTTCTTAATTATTGTCTTAAGAAACATTATCATATTTTTTAGTATTTCATAACAAAAAATGGCTTCAAATCGTTAGCGTTCAATGTAGCTCACTCGATGCTAACGAACGGGGCCGCCGTCTGTCAAAATTATCGCGGTTTTTGCGAGTTGCGTGCGAGTTGAGCCTTTTACATTGCGCGGAACAATTTGCAATTTTTTTTAACACCAAAAAATAAAAATCATTTCCCAGCAATATTCTTTTTGAAATATGTCTTATTTTGATGGAAAGAATACATGGTTCTCGTTTGACTGTTCATGTCTTTTACACCCAGTATAGAAAATCTTTTCAGTTTGCTTCTGATTTGTCTAATTTCAAAATAAAATCTGATAAATAATAATAATATAATAATCATTTATTTCCAAAAATAATTGATTATTATATTTTTTTTTTCTTAAATAGTACTTATTAGTATATTTCAAAGATTTTGTCAACTAGAAAACTTTTTTTTCTATATAGGAAAATACTCATAAAGAATTTATTATTACACTCTTATTAAAAAGTGTATCGCAAGTTAAATCTTCAGTGCGGATAAAATTACGCTTCCACTGAGACAAATTCGCTATTATTTGGTGCGGTGAAGAAGAACAATTTTGCAGGACCGGATTTAATTTTAACGTAAAAAATATCAAGAAACATGGAAATAAATTTATTACAAAATATTAATTCTGAAGAGTAGGGTAAGTTTTTCACAAATAGACTTTCAAAATAACGATGATACAACAACTTTTTCTCGACAATCAGGTGTGTCAACAACAGGGCCGATATTAATACTAAATGTTGTTACCTATTTTTATTATACTTTTCCATATTGTATTTATTTATTTATATTTGGGATAACAATAACCTTATCTAATACATGTGCTTAAATCTAGTTTCAACAGCTTACGTCAATAATAGTTATCCACATGATAATTATAAGCATTTGCAATGTGTTTTTTAGTTAAGTAGTGAACAGGCTGGCAATCTGTCAATGTTTAGGACAATGAACACGTTAGTGCTATATCCTTAAATGCTTGAAATTTATAACAACAAACATACCTAATATTATTATTATCTTCTCTTCATCTTACCCTTAAAAAAGCTTAACAATAAACACATAAAGCACACAAAGAGTGCCCTTCTAAAAGCAAATGAAGACAACAAACTCATTTACAAGTATTCTGTTTGCGAAAAACCATCAGTTTTTATGTCAGAGATACTGGAGCGTGTCGAAAGCCGATTCCGAGTCGCTATATAGAGGCGTCGGAAAATATACGGCCATATGTCTCCAGAGAGGTAAGTTCGCCACCTTTGCTCCATAAATCAGCGCCACGTAATAAACGTCACGATAAATGTATATTTGTCGCGCGTCAAACGACGGAAATCACGAGAAAAATACCGCATCAACTACTAAACTACGGAATTGAATTCTAACATCGAACACAGATGGGGCAGATTTGAATGGAGCTCCCTCGAATGTAGAGTCAGTCTGAGATTAATATCGGTTTGGAGGTGCGCGGATTGAAGATTTAGTCGTCTTATTACATCCACCTCTGAATGTAAAAACGCTTTGATTGCAAAAGACTTAAATAGTGCACGAAAAAGTATTATTCATATAGAATCCGTAGTTGGTTTTAGTATTTTGATATCATCTCAAATATTGATTTAATCTCAGTTGATATGAGAAATGATAGATAGATTACTTTTATCTATACAGAAATATGTTCTTTTAGTTTTTCGTTATTACAATATAATCTTTAATTTATTTAAGGGCGGATTTTTCAGACGGAATTTTGAAGCGACGTGAACAGACTGCAAAGAAATTGTATATTAATGTAAGATTAATTCTTGATTGGACAGATGTTTTAATTTACATTTATAGTTTTGTAAGGCGAGGAGAATCTTATGGCGCAGTTTTACTAAAATGCAGTTCGGAGCTATCTTTCAAATGAAATAAAAGCATTATTATAATGGCAAAAATTGTTTTTCCAATAGAAAATATACTATTATAAATTGCTAAAGAGCCTAAAAAAGTAAAAAATTGGGTTAAGATATTAATAAAGGTAGGTACTTACCAAAAAAATAAATAAATTGGTAAGTTTAATGAGGATTTTACAATGTTTTTGAAATTATACTTATTTAATATACTTACTATATTATATAACGCTTACTTATAACGGTTGATATAATAACGATATTATAAAATTGTCAGATGCTATCAGATATTTTTTATAATTATTAGAAAAATACTCCTAGCTAGTGGACCTATCGCTCTGCTAGCAATTTCTATGTGTGCATGGAGTCACATAGACCTATTTATCTAACAACAATACAGAAAAAAATGGTACTTCGATGACTGCACGTTCTTAAGTAACGAAACTTCAACATTAGATTACGTTTTTCTGGTTTTACAGAGAAATAATAAACTGTTTACTTGTTGAGTTACATTTTTGGTTTATAACATGTGTTGTAAAAAATAGAAAGACGTAGATTTTGCTTTAAAAAAAAATGCCAAAACTCCACCCAACAAAGATAGCTTGTACGCCATGCTGACCTTGCCGACCTTTAAAGTGCTTTTTCACGCCTCTTCTGAGTGAAGCAGCATTCTAAGACGGAAGAAACACATATGCTGTCCAAAGCTGTTAAAATTTTTTTTTTCGTCAGAAAATTCTTTACGCATACTTTGGGGCCGGTGCGGCCACCCCAACGTTATGTGGGACTCACTCTGTCAGGACATACCCTCTAAAAACTGTCGTGTTCCTCTAGATCGTGGCTTTAACGCACACAGGGTACTTGGCGCAATCACTGTGTGTGCCAAAGACATAATTCGCCTTACCTGCTGATTTGATTTGGAGTCGTCGAGATGTTTTCTTCTTCCAACCCCCTTGAGTCGTCATCTCAATATTAACAGCCTTCTTTACCATATCATCATTGATACAGTCCATCCTTACTTAGTAACGAGATCGTGTTTCATTAACTATATATCTGACAATAACCAATACAAAGTCATTGTTCGTGGCCTAGTTCGGGCACTGCTACATCACGGACAATGACTTGTGAAGTGTTGGGCATATAGAGGTGCTATATTTAGGTCAATGCTATCCCATAGAGCATAACAGGAGCGTTTGTAACTTGATACTATGGTACGATTAAGACATTGTCAAACTGCTTGCTGCTCGTGTATTGATATGCGTCAAAAGTAGAACTATGGAAACGATATACAGAGATAATAATTGGCAATTTAATAATAATTTAATTATTTAATGACAACGCTCTGGAAGTTATAGGTTCCAAAAGAAAATATTAAAAAAATGTTACTTACTCTTTTTCAATTTCACGACAAAACTTTACTTTTTGTAGAGTTTTATAATTTTCAGAGAACTAAGCACGAAAGAAACTTGGTAAATAGTGAGAATATCAAAAATGTCTTTTTTTTTAATGTTTATACTCTTACCGCGTATTAATTCAGTAAAAATATTTACTACCAGAAATTTAACCGTATTACTAGAAAAATGCACTGAAAAAAATCGACTTGCCTCAGGCGGGACTCGAACCCGCACCTTCCACAATCCGGGTGGACGCGTTTGTGGAAGGTGCGGGTTCGAGTCCCGCCTGAGGCAAGTCGATTTTTTTCAGTGCATTTTTCTAGTATTATATTTACGCGTTTGTAAACGCAAAAATAAAATTATTCCTTAACCGTATTATTTAAATGCACATCAAAAAACTTATCATCCATCAATTTATGTTCATCAAATATAGGTACTGTTTGCTCATAAATTTACTGATGCGTAAAATGAAAAGGTACCTAGATTAGGGTTATTTTTTCACGACCAAGCAGATTGCACTGTTTTTGGGAGAGTTCAATGTCTTATGTAGATACTTACCTACACGGCTGAGTAATGGGTAGGTTAGGGTTATTTATTTTGCTGTGAAATCAGTATTTTTGATATACAAAAGGAAGATTTTTTGATTCGCAGTTAAATACTACCCCTATTGGTATTGCAAAGTGTCACTTTTTAATTAAATCATTGTCAGACAAGCAAAGAGCCTGCTTAAAAAGTAATACATTGTATTACAGGACCTTTTATATTTTTAGCCCCCGACGCAAAAAGAGGGGTGTTATAAGTTTGACCTGTCTGTGTATCTGTATGTCTGTGTGTCTGTCTGTGGCCTCGTAGCTCCTAAACGAATGGACCAATTTTGATGGGTTTTTTGTTTGAAAGCTGACATGATCGAAATTGTTCTTAGCTATAACATAAATTTTTAAATTTTGTATATTTTAATTTTTCATGACACTGCTTGCATACATAAATTGTTTCTTTATAGCTACGGAATAAGCAAAGTAATCAATAAAACCTAGACACAAAAAGTAGGTCTCGTATAAAAAATATTCGTCCTAAGCTTACTGCCAACATTTTTCCCGTCATGATAACATCTAACAAGGAATATTATTTTTTTATCCTCAATACGTCTGCGGCAGACATCGCGTATGACTCGCCGTCTTCCCTCTCGCGTTGACGCTCGCGGCCCGATCACGTAATTGTGTGTCACGGACAGAATGCTGGGCGTATGTAAGCTAGATAAGCTCAGGGAGATTGCTTGGAAGCCACTCAGAGGAATAGCACAAGACGAGTTTGGGAATAAAACTGGGATTGATATTTTTTTAAAGTGCAATTCTATATAATAATTTTATACCTGCGTCGTACCACAGTATAGCAAGTACAGTAATACGTCTTCATACAAACTGGCCGCTACCCATTAAAATATGTGCGTGCGTACTCGGCGCCGTATACACACGCCGTCACACACTGTGACGCACACATTGACATAAAATATGGGGGCATAAGGTGGCTGTGGCAACGCAGAGTAGGCTAATAACACGCCGACAGCCTGCAGATAACCTACTGATCTTGGTATACCGTGGTCGTACCTAGCAATTATATTATTAAAACTCAAGTACACCACCATTGTCGAGGTAGGGCACAGCGGAATTTGGAGCTCCTGAACTGGGGTAGTACCTCCACCTTACACAAGACCACTGTCAAATAACACTACATTTTTGTGGTGTTGTGTTTCTGTTGGTGAGTAAGGTCGCCAGAGCTCCACGGAGTAGGGAAGGGGGACTAGGGTTGGCAGCGAGTTTCAACGTCAGTGTTGCAAGCGTCTATAGGCTACTGTGGCTGCTTACCACCAGGCAAGCCGTATGCATGTCAGCCAATCACTTAACATGAAATAGGTCATTTTGCATAGCATGACGCTTCGAGTGTCAACCGAGAAAGCAATATACAATACGATATGTCCTTTTCCTCTACTTAAATCCCAGCGCCTTATCTAGGCAAATGGCTTGTCAATTGTAGGTATAGTTTTTTTTATACATGACGGGGTTTTCGCTCTTAAACTAAACAAGTATATATTTTATATCTGTGTAGTGCGTGAGCCGGCTTTCTTAGTATAAGACTAGGTGTATTTTCGTTACGTGCGTGTGCGTGTCGTACACGTACACGGGCGACGGGCGAAGCGTAGTTTTACTGTACCGGGCTCAGTTGTCTTCTTCTCAATGCTCCGTCTGTACTATTTTATTTGGTCTGAGCTCTTAAAATAAGTAGATGTTTGTTCCTTAGGATAGTGACGTTTAATAGTCCTGTAGCAGCTACGTCACAGCGCTACATAGACAGTATCGAGTAACCGAGAAATATCTGATCAACGAAAAGTACAAATGTAAACACGGAGCCAAAATACGTAATGCAAGCCTAAATCGCGCTTACGAAGTTTCCGAGATACATCAGTATATATACAACTTCCAACGATGTACAGTCGGGCCGCGGTCCCCGAGCGAACACCTAGCTCGGCGGAAGATCTTCCATTTTCGCTGAAGATGTGGCGAACCCAGCCACATCCTACATTGGTGACCCCGACGTGATCAGCCTACATCCTACTGACCAGCCCCATCCTACAGCCCTCTATTTTTTGCTTACCTTTCAAAGCTATTGTGTTTCCATCATGAGTGCCCATCACACATTTAAATAAAGACAACTCCACAGTGGACCATAGACATGTTACCTCGGAAGGAACACTTCTACAAAAGTTATGATAATAATTTAGTCATTATTCCGCTGCATAATATTATTTCATTACGAAAATATTTTTTAAAACATTTCTGAAATGTCACAATTCTCAAGACGTACCAATTTCTAAGAATTTAATACAGAACAAACCTCCAATAACAAATTCCTTGACATTAAAGCTAAATAATATTTCTTAGACCCGAAGTCCTCCAAATGAAAATTATTAGCGTTGCCGTAGAATACCTTCGTCTTCGTGAAATACAAAAATTGTATTTCAATTTCATATTATGCCTTCTTCATTGGTATGTTTTATTATTAAAATAAATCTAGGTCAGCAAGCCAGGATGATAAAAATATTCAGAATGTACTAGGAATTTCGCATTCCTCATTTCTGAATACTTACACTCTTAAGACCTGTCGTGAAATTCTATAAAACTCAAACTCAAAAATCAGCAACTAATTTTGTACAATAGGTAGATTAGTGCTCGAAGTATCGTATTAAGTATTAAAGATACTTGTGCCCGGAGATTCGGCTCTTCCTTAACTTAGGTTATAATTAGATACAAGACTAGTCACATCTTACAGTAGGTACAATTCAAAAACTCGAATAGAATAGAAATATATTTATTGTTACAAAACAGGCGACGTGCTTACATACTGGGTGTAAAAGACATGAACAGTCAAACGAGAACCATGTATTCTATATATCAAAATAAGACATATTTCAAAAATAATATTGCTGGGAAATTATTTTTATTTTTGGGTCTTAAAAAAAATGTAAATTGTACCGCGAAATGTAAAAAGCTCAACTCGCACGCAACTCGCAAAACCGCGATGATTTTGCCTTTCGTTAGTGTTCGTGCGCATCGAGTGAGCTACATTGAACGCTAACGTTTTGAAGCCATTTTTAGGGTTCCGTACCTCAAAAGGAAAAAAACGGAACCCTTATAGGATCACTTTGTTGTCCGTCTGTCTGTCTGTCTGTCAAGACCCTTTATCTCAAGAACGCGTGGACGTATCAAGCTGAAAATCACATGAAATACTCAGGTCTATTGTCCCTTTAAGCTGTGAAAATATCAAACTTCTAAGCCAAGCCAATCAAAAGATACAGCCGATTATGTCGATATTTTCAACAAATTTCCGACACTTGCAAAGGAATCAAAACCTACAGGATACTTCCCGTAAACTCAGAATCTTGAAATTTGGCATGAAGCATTGTGATATAATGCAAATATAGGAAAAATTGCGAAAATCACATTTTTTTAGTTAAATAATATAATAAAAATATTTTAATAAAATGAAACTTACTACCTTATTTCTCACGAACGAATAAAGGTATCAAATTGAAATTTATACCATATACCTAAGTCGATTGTCCCTTTAAGCAGTGAAAAAATCAAACTTCTAAGTTAACGCGATCAAAAGATACAGCAGTTTATACCGAGGAACCCTCGGTGTGCGAGTCCGACTCGCACTTGGCCGGTTTTTTTGTTATGAAATACTTAAAAAAATTATAATGTTTCTTTGGACAATTATTTAGAAATAACGTATAGAATACGTTTTCATAAAAAAATTAAAAAAAAAATTGTGACTTTGACCTTCAATAAAATCGTAACTATCAATTTCCCAGGAATTCCCTAGTCTGAAGGAAAAAATTTTTTATGGTGGTGAGCAGAATACATGGTTCTCGTTTGACCGTTCATGTCTTTTACACCCTGTATACAAAAAAAGGATACAATCTAGAAATTAAACTAAAAATAATTGAAAAATGAAAATAAAAAAGTGTTTGGGCCATAAATTTAAAAGTGATCGCACATCGCTGGTCATAACAATGAGGTCCACGCTCAGCATGTTGCTATGCTGCGGCCAGGCGCAGCAAAGCAACATTCTGAGCGTGACCTAATTAAATTAGATAAAATTAGATAAATTAACTTAGATGGTATACACTAATGACACCACCAGCCCCACTTTGTTGTTACAAAAACCATGACTCTACTAGTAATACAAATGTTCGAAATGATGCTCACAGCACAGTTTAGAGTTTTAACCATTACTTTGCATTGACAATAATTATTATAATTATATTATTAGGGGTTTAAGAATGAAATTGCCGTTTTGTATGGAGAATTTAACGAAAATTCATTTTTCCATACAAATATATTTGCGATTTTTTAAGGAACCACAAATCTAAAGTTAATGTATATTTGTGGAAATATTTAGACAACAATACATAGAGAAAAAAATGCGAATTGATATCTGTAAAAAAATATTAATATTTTTTTAATGGAGACGGGCACCTCTTAGGACGAGCTGTTTTTGATGATGTATTTCTAGTGAAAAAAATAAAAGTAAGAATAAAATTTTATACATAAATATAAGTCCTTGTAATAAAGTTTAAAATAAAAAAAAGGTAATAGCTATTGTATTATAGGAATTATACACTATGAATAATGAGGAAAAAATCGGCAATTTCATTCTTTAACCCCTATTATATTAAGATTTCTTAGAGTTATTTATGCAGTTATTAGGTAAATTGAAAAGAGATACAATTGTAATATCGAGACTCTGAACAGTTTCTATTCCCATATATTCTTGAACATAAGGAATGAGAATATTTAAAACGTATTTTTTGGCCAGTTCAACTTTATACTCGTGACCACTTTTACAAGAAACTAATGTTTTTCAATGCGAAGGAAACTTTTCTGAGCGCGAACACAATGAGTGTAATACCCGTCGTCCGAAGCGCCTCGGGCCAACTTCACAAAGGTTCCACCTCCTTACATCTAAGTCTTCATTTCAGTGCCACTATCCTAAATTTCAACTTTAGTCGTGTTGCCTCACGGTCGATTTAAGCTTGAGCAGCTGCTGTTTTGAGCTAGTCGGCTGTGTACATTGTAGCTGATGACTGGAGGATGACCTCAATAACCGGTGGATTTGTACCCTAGCTGGGGCCGTGTCGACAGTTCCGGTCATTTGTACTGTTTCTCTCGAGTGAAATATCGCCGCCACCGGAAAGGAAATGTATCGATTTGATTGCCTCGTTCAATTGGCTGGCTTAAATTAACAGATTGAGTTTCAGTGGCTTTCACAGTTCCCTTAACAAGTGACATAATTCGAATGTCTCGTAGTAAGGTATTAGTTTCTCCTTGCAACTATACCAACACAGTTTTAAAATATCTCATTAATAGATTACGAAGCTTTTCTGTGTCTCCTGTTTAAAAAATAATTTAAGCTCTTACGAATACTTAAATTCCAGCCACTTTTAGGTAAAAGTTACAAATGTAGCATGCAAAGCCAGATTTGCTCTAATTGGTCTCATGGGTCATTTATCACTGTAAGACTTAACAATAGATTTTCAATTTTATGATCAACATCACTTCAGAATGTTTCTGAAGATGATCTAAGCTTAAATTTTATCGCTAAGCGTTGTAAAAGTAATTTGCACTTAAAATATAGTAAGTAGATTTTCTTCTTTATCTTACTCTCTTTTAAGCGAGTCTTTATTACAAAGGACTACTGCTTAAAATATTTTTACGAGATGCACCACAATACTTTATTCTAAATTATGCTCATACGTCCCCTAGAATGCAAACAGCACTAGACACTGAAAAGTTTCCGGACCAACTATGTTTAGCTAACTTCGTCAGAACTTCAAACATACAGAAGCATCAGGATTATTCCCCAAAGGTCAGTGTACTATGCTTTTGCACTCCTTGCTTGAACACTTGCCAAGTAACAATATCTTCAGCGCCCTGTATTTTACCAGTACTTCTATTCCTTGGAATTTCTGAGACACAAAAGCATGTCTTTGTTCTAAACCACAATAACTCAAACTAAAACAAGAATATGTATTTAATACTAGAAAAAAGCAAATTTCAAAGATTTGATGGAACAATGTTTACTATAAAAACATAAGCACCAAGCACTGACAAATTTCGACAGCGAAAGCAGTGTCTCGGTGGCTTAATGGTCAACGCAGCCGCCCGGATTGCGGAAGATGCGTGTTCGATTCCCGCCTGAGGCAAATCGATTTTTTTTCACTGCATTTTTCTAGTATTAAAAATATTTACGCGTTTTTAAACGCAAAAATAAAATTATTCCATAATGTAAGGTAGTTTCATCTTAACTGGGCGTCAAATATTTGCAAAAATATTTTGTTCGGGACTTAGAAGTGCAAATTTCAAAGATTTGATGAAACAATGTTTACCATAAAAACACCAAGCACTGACAAATTTCGACAGCGAAAACGGTAACTCGGTGGCGTAATGGTCAACGCAGCCGCCCGGATTGCGGAAGACGCGGGTTCGATTCCGTCCTGAGGCAAGTCGATTTTTTTAGTGCATTTTTCTAGTATTAAAAATATTGACGCGTTTGTAAACGCAAAAATAAAATTATTCCATATGTATTTAAGTCTAATTTCGTATTGATGGGAGAAATTAAAATCACCCATAAAATTCGTTATCTGTGCAATTGATCACACATCAAATATGTAAACTTATTTATGATATTATGGTCCTTCATAATTATAGTCTCATAACATTTATACTTTACACCGACATCTGTAACAGTAACCTACATTTCACAAATAAAGCTGTATTCTATCCCCTTCCGTCCCATTTTGTAGCTAATCTTCGTAGCCAGTTTCCAACCATAAAATGAAAATCCCGTTTCACCGCTGGGTACAAAATGGGAATATTCTTTTTCAAATTACAATATCCTACTACTTATACCATAAAACTTTATTAAGAATGAATAATATTACAGAGTGGTAAAATTATTTCTCATTTCGTATCTAGCGACGAAAAGGGATTTTTAAGGTCAACTTGTGACATGACAATATTAGCGTGATAATGTAGGTGTTCGCATACGATTTTAAAACATATCTTAGTTAATTTCCTTAGAATACATTGATAGCAATTTATCAAATCGTCATCCTATACAAAGAGGTTCATTTAAAAGTCCAAAGCAAACCCAATTACTTTATTCCGATACTAACGCTCCACCCGCGACTTTGTCCGCGTGGAGTCTTTTTAAACAACTATACATAGCCTTCCCCGATAAATGCACCATCCAACAAAAAATATATTTTTTCAATTTGAATCAATAGTTTCTTTCAATTATACAAATTAGCGCTCTCAACCAACCAAAAAACAAACTCTTCAGCTTTATAATATGAGTATAGATGGATAATAATATCGTAATTTCATTCTAGTATTCTATGTCATAATTATATCTTGAATCCATCAGCATGTGTTGGACTGCATCCAACTGTAAGCCCCAAACACTGCTATCTGTTCTGAGAAAACTTAAATCTCTCTCCAACTTTGAATGTGGGTAATTCTCCTTAAATAAAATGTTTAGCTGAGGTGACTTTTATTTCTTAATATTTCCATATAGCTACTAAATTAATATTACAGTGCAACATTCAGGTTACATTTTTGTAAAGTTACTTATTTAACCCTAAATGGCCCTTAGTGTTTCAAAAATCTATAACCTTAAATAGCAGTTAAGATGAGAGCTGGTGGATGAGTGATGGTATTTTCTAGTGAAATGAAAGAGCAAATTTATAACAGGAACCAAATTGGTTTTAATTTGAATTTGTACACAACGCAACAGCTTAAGGCAAGAAAAAATATGGATAATATTACAGAAATAATAAAAACAACACAATTTCAAAGTAATAGAAAATACGAAGTTAGGAAAAGTACTAATTTTCGTATAAAAAATTAAACAAAAAAAGAGCTCGGCAACAAGTAGCTTCCTTAAGTAAAACTGAGTAAAACATTCGATAGTAAAAACCAAATTTGAAAAAAAAGTCCTTTATACGTTAGTAACGTGTATGCTTCATCATATCATCATCATAATAGCCTTTATAATTCGACCCACTGCTGGGACACGAGGCCTCTCCTTGTCATCGAAGGAGGTTTAGGCAGTAGTCCACCACGCTTGCCCAATGCGGGTTGGTGGACGGAGTATAAGGTGATCAATACCCATTAGTCACCTTGTGCGACACCCATTGGAGGATATGGTGTGATGCTATTCTACTCTGCCCGCATCACACGGCACTGTATGCTTACGACTTAAAATTAGCATAAGTACTCGTACGTAGAGCTGAAAAAAATCTCAAAATACTTCGAACTCATTTCTCTGGAATAAATATGAAAATTTATTAAATAAATTTTGCAGTCCTTGGGTAGTTAGGCCTGAAATACCATATACAAATAAAAATTCCACATTCCGTGAAGTTTATCAATCGATTAAGATTTCATTGAATGGCAATAACAAAGGCACAAAACTACCTTATTACTTCCGTTACACGACGCTTCAATAACAATCGAGTAGACGGTGATGACGTGTCAAAAAAGAGAAAAATCGCTCATCCGTTTGGTTTCAGCCAACAAATCGTTACTTAATTTCTTATTCTAACGCCAGTTGGTCGGTATTTTATAGGTTTCCCTTCGGTGAGTGTGCAAGAAATTTACGCCTTATTCCACTAGTCGTTAATTCCATCTATCATCGTTGGGATACCAAGGATATTACATTTTCTTACTTTAGTTGGTATATTCGAAATGCCGCTCATAAAATTACTAATCTCCAAAACGGCAAAAGGCAAAAAAGGTAATGTAAATAAGTAACCGTCCCCTATTAGCGAGTCTCTGTAATCCAGAAGTAATTTGTATTTAATTAAATGTGTAAGCTACGATTGGACCGGAATAAAGCAAAGGTTAAAATCTGTTGCTAAATAAAGATCAAACGGCACTTATATTCTCGTATTTTTACTGTTATAGAAATATAAAAAATGCGTAAAAATTATGCAGACATGCTAATTTTACATTTTTTTTGTATATAAAAAGGTCAAGCAAATGACTCTATTCCACCTGATGGTAAGCAGAAGTAGAGTCCAAATGCGAAGATAGCTGGCGTGAGAGATAAACTGCCGCGCTAGCCACCCACGCCTTGCTGACCTGCAAGGTGCTTCTTCACGTCTCTTTTGAATGACCCAGGATTTTAGAAAGGAGGGAACACGTGTGCTGGCAGTGAATTCCATTTCTCGATTGTGCGACAAAGAAACGAGTTGCCAAATTTCTTAGTTCGCGTTGGAATGGTAGCCACAGTTTGTCGGTGACAACGTAGACCAGCACGCATAGTCCTTAAAAGAAAGGGAGATGGTGGGATTAGGGAAAGAAAATCCTCAGAGCATTCGCCGTGGTACAGACGGTAGAAAGCGCTCAATGACGCAACATTAATTAATTATAAACAAACAATTTTGTAAAAGAGACACATTGATAGAAAGTAATTCCCAGATCCATAGAAAGCAAAGCGGATTATTGTCATGCAGGTGACCGGCCATTATGATGACATTATGAGGCGTCCGATATAAATTAGAATGAAGAGGAAGAAGATAACATGTGTGGCATAGCAAAAAAATCACAAAAAGGTTTGCGGAGTGCTTCGAGCAGACAGGAGTAGAGAGAGAGAGTAGAATCTCGATTATCAGGATCATCTTATCTTCTCAATATTATGTATATTCATAGTATAAATAATACATCCTCACCCTACTTAACAAAATCCTTCGCTCCCGTTTTAACCTGATTCCGTACAGTTCCCGTCCCAAGCGTGCTTGTGTTACCAAAACCTTACTTCGACCTGCTTCCAAATCTAAGTTTTTTTGCGAGATCATTCACCGTGACTACTATTCAGTTCTAAAATAAACTTCCAGTGGAGATAACAGAGAGTTCATCGGTCAATTCTTTCAAACATAATTTGAAAGAGCACTACCTCTCTAAACTGTCATAAGTATAGTATATTTTTATATATGTAGTTAATGTATTGTATGTATGTATATTTTAATAAGAATTTTTAAACAATGATAACAATAATAATATTTTTCCATATGCTTTTGTGTAATCATTTACTTGTTCAATATATCCCGCTTGAGAATTTACTCACTAATGATAGGGTCGGCTGGAAGAGATATTCTTTAGAGTTTGTAATACTATTTATGGTTATTCTGACGCAATAGTAAAGAATTCATGTGAATACGAAAGAAAAAATCAACAATTAAAAATTAAATTGTCAATGTTTAGTAGGTCTTCTTTTTTCCAAATAGGGAAATAAAGCCTTTAACTTTAGTCGCCCAACCTTACTTTTGCCTTTGCTGAAACCGTATGGTTCACTTGCATAGTTACACGACTGAGGAAGCAAAAGTATTTGCTTCTGTCTTTGTGGAAGATTCGCGCTTTGACAACGATGGAAAAAGTCTTCCAAAACTGCCTCTCTGTAACATTTCTGTGTGCAATGTGGTTAATCACTAAAAGGCCAACAAAAGCCTATAAGCTCTTGACGTGGACAAGACGGTATATGCACTGGATTCCTAAATTAATTAATTATTTCATTGAACATTATTTAATAATATATTTGACAGCTTGGTTACATTTGACCTCCTAATTATATTTAATATTGTTTTTTTCTTGATCTTGACATTTAATTGGACTGTTGTTATTATCATTTAGACTGTAATATTATAACATTTTAATATAAAATTTTATGTATGCCTGTTTGTTATTCCACACAATGTACTATGTTGGCCTTGAGAAGTTTCTACGTAGTGGGAGTTTGCAATTCTACAGGCTGTGCCCTCAAAGTTGTGCTGACCTATCAAGTACCTATAAGACCGGTTTTATATTTCTTGCTGTTAACTTTCTAGACTTATCTTTGTTAATTGCTAGCTAACAACATTTACTTATAAGAGCATTAGTGTCGTTCTATTTGCTGCTTCCATCTTTGCTGGATTACAGTGCATTTATCGTACGCGATTGTCGCATGGTGTCAGTTTTTGGGGCGTATCACGTATCCGTTGATTTAATCTTTGCCCTGTCTGGCTCAGCGCCAAACGACATGAGCCTCAGTTGCTATCTGCTTTCACGCTGCTGAATTAAGTTTTCTCCTGATATTTTTTTTCTTTTTCCTGGGACTGTTGACCTTTCATTTCTTTGCGACTTTGCCTGTATTTTAAGGTATTCTTAATTCTTCATTACGGAGTTTTGTCAGGTTTCTTCTTATCGGACACTTTTTAGGAACATTACTTTTATTTTCATCATAAATTTTAAAGAATTTACTAAGAGGTTATTGTGACTTCAAATTGAAAATATTTTTGTATTATTTTATGTCAATACTTCGACAAGGTTAATATTCATAGAAAAATTTTAACTTCCATATTTATAATATGTGGAACATTGTACTGTACTGTATTTTCATTATTCTCTGTCATACATTTACGTCTAAAAATATATCTTAATTCACTCTTTCAAAAAGCAGTACATCATAAAAAAGGTCAAGTAAATGACTCTATTCCACCTGACGGTGTTACAACTTTAACCAATGGGATAGCATGGCTTCCGAATTAAGGAAGAGGTCAAAATAAAACATTATTTGGTAACAAACAGATCCTGTTGCAGTAATAAATTTTACCTTCTTTATCTATATGGCACAACACTTCCTCATCAAGGCATCTAGGCTGTATAGATAATTGTCTTTCTCCGTGTTGTATTTCTCAGAAATAAATGGTGCGTTAATCTCTCAGTTGCAGTTATATTTTATTTATTTTAATTGATTCAACACATCTACTTGGACCAACTTTGCTGTTAGATTTCGTGGATCGTAATTTTAAACCAAATATTATTCCTAAAAGCATATATAAAAATGAGATTTTCTTTATCTCATCCCTATTTTGAAAATATTTACCGATAAGCTTATTTCGCAGCGTAAAACTACTTCAGTGATGACAGTACTCTCTACTCTATATTTATGAAGCTTCATAAAAAATGAACTAATCCAGCAGCTTACGGCTTATATGATTTGTGTCATAGATTCAATTCTATCTTTATGTTTTCTCCTAACTAAAAATATTAAATCAGAGACAACTTTCACAGTTTTCTTATGGCTTAATAAAAAAGATTATATACTGTGACTATCACGCGAAGGAAATGAAGTATATTTTTACAAATTTAGCCAAGTAATGAATGGAAAAATGGAAGATGAGGTAACGCACAGTTGCTTGGATATTCACTACGAGGAAGTATTTTCACCCTGTAGCTTAGTAAGACTACTTTTAAAAAGTATTATGTATTTGTCGATGAGTAAGATATCTCTCATGTCATGACAGCCTGGTATAGAGGTGGTATACAGTGCCAGGGTCGAGAGTGCGAGGTGTGGTAAACCATCTTTTTGTCACGTGGGAGCATATTATGTGACGTAATCATTTTGTCACGTGTACAAATATTAGGCATAATATTTATCCACGCTGATATAGTAACTGTAATTTGCACAACAGCAAAATTTTAAAAAAATACTTCGTTCAAAATATTAAATGATATTTTCGCTCGATATCATCGGAGTTATTATTGACATCTAATTATTATTTCAGCCGCGGGTTCTAGTCCCATCTGAGCGCTTGATCATGACTTTTACTTTCTTCTTCTTTTTACTTTCTCGTATACGTAGTAAGAGGAAGTCTTGTAATCGTCAAAAAATTCGACCTCGAGATTTTGACGGATTTACACGTTTTGGACCTCACTGAGTCCAAAACTACCGTTTTTAGAATTATGTCTGTGTGTATGTCTCTGTGTCTCTGTGTGTCGGTGCGTTAGCACGATAACTCGAGTATGTTTTGACTTATTGCAACCAAATTGAACATGCATTTATGACATCAAAATATGAGGTTTCTATCAACTTTTAGGACCTCCACCACGAAAGTTAAGCAACGAAGTGCGTGCTCGGTACTCGGATGGGTGACCAAAATTTTACATGCATGTATGACATCAGAATGTGAGGTTTCTATCAACTTTTGAGTTGTTTCCGGTATACGAGAAAGTCAAGGGGAGACCACTCCCGATTTTTTGTTTTGTATTTAATTTGGTATAACTTTCAAACATATATCTTTCAGTTCAATTAAAGGTAGTCCCTATTTTTATAGATGGTAGTTTGATTATTATCTTACGTGATGTTTCTATCGACTCTTTGATTTACGCCCTAACAACATTCATCATAAGGTTTATTTTTAGGACTCGTTAGTTCTTCCTAATTTTTCTAAAGCTACATAGCTTAGATCGACTCTCAAACGCCGCAATGTTTATTACCAAATAACCAGACACCTCGCAGTAAAACCAACACAACCGGCTCCTCTTAGTCAGCTCAAGCTTAAGTGAGCCAATAAATGGCAGTATTATAGGCGAGGTGGAAGGGAAATTGCCAGGAGTATAACACTGCAGATCCAAGCTAGGCTGGCCAGCGGCCAAGTCGACGCATAACTACTGCCAAGCGTTATCTGAACACATATTTACGTATGAAATCGTTCTGTTATCAAAACTATTATGTGCTCGAATAGCTGTGAACGTATAAACAGTTTACGATACACATTATAATTTTGATTTCGGGGTAGCTGCATAGTTTTACTGCATAACGCGAATATTCATACATAAGCATTTTGACTTTACTTGAAGTTGACGCAGTTTGAGATTACAATGCAAGCTTCTAGGAATTCATCACAAAGTACTCACCAGACTCAAATATAAGATTTTTGATCCAACTTGGTCAGATTCACCAGTCCACTAGTGCCACCAATACATTTAACTTTTAACTCCTAATCAGATCAATTTAAAATTCGGAATTGGCCACGATCTTCTTAAATGCGAACTAAATTTATTAAATGACATGCCACAACTTTGTTCCGTTTTTAGGGTTCCGTACCTCAAAAGGAAAAAACGGAACCCTTATAGGATCACTTTGTTGTCCGTCTGTCTGTCTGTCTGTCAAGACCCTTTATCTCAAGAACGCGTGGACGTATCAAGCTGAAATTCACATGAAATACTCAGGTCTATTGTCCCTTTAAGCTGTGAAAATATCAAACTTCTAAGCCAAGCCAATCAAAAGATACAGCCGATTATGTCGATATTTTCAACAAATTTCCGACACTCGCAAAGGAATCAAAACCTACAGGATACTTCCCGTAAACTCAGAATCTTGAAATTTAGCATGAAGCATTGTCATATAATGCAAATATAGGAAAAATTGCGAAAGTCACATTTTTTTAGTTATATAATATAATAAAAATATTTTAATAAAATGAAACTTACTACCTTATTTCTCACGAACGAATAAAGGTATCAAATTGAAATTTATACCAAATATCTAGGTCTATTGTCCCTTTAAGCAGTGAAAAAATCAAACTTCTAAGTTAACGCGATCAAAAGATACAGCAGTTTATACCGAGGAACCCTCGGTGTGCGAGTCCGACTCGCACTTGGCCGGTTTTTTTTGTGTAGTTTTAAAATGGGGTTTTGCGATAAGTAGTAACTTTTGACATAAACCTATTTTATAACTTAATGGAAGAACATACACGAGTGTACAGTAATTCAATAAATATTAGATATGTACTATGTAATCGTGGCCGTTTTCCATTTTTCAAAATTAATCTGGTTTAGAAGTTATAAATTTAAATAAAATGGTGGTGCTAGTTGGCTTGAGTTAGCTCCGTATGTATCCTTAACAAAACAAAAAGCATTTCATTATTCATAAGTACCTACATTCTTCTGCCTCCTCAGTTCATAATTTTATTTGAAATCAGCGTAATGTTCTTTTGTTTCATACTTGTCAATCCGCCATCGTTTTTATATAAAAAGGTCAATCAAACGACTCAATTCCACATGATGGTAAGCAGAAGTGGAGTCCAAATGCGAAGATAGCTAAAGCGAGAGGTAAACCGCTGCGCTAGTCACCCCCTTACCGACATGCAGGGTGCTTCTTCACGCCGCTTTTGAATGAGCCAGGATTGTAGGAAGGAGGGAACACGTGTTCTGGTAGTGAATTCCATTTCTTACTTGTGCGACAAGGAAACGAGTTGCCAAATTTCTTAGTTTGCGTTGGAATGGTAGCCACAGTTTGTTGGCGACACCTTAAACCAGCACAGTAACGTAAAGGGAAGGAGATGATTGGATTTAGGGAAAAAAGCTCCTCAGAGCACACGCCGTGGTATAGACGGTAGACGCTCGGACGCTCAATGACGCAACATCGCGGCGGAATTGAAGAGGACCAAGATGGTTAGTAACTTCTTCGTCGCCGATGATGCGGGTTATGCGATGCTACAACCTATCCAAAGCATGGAGTAAGTACTCGGGGAGCTATCCCACAGGGGTGAGAGTAATATTGATCCTCTATAAATATCTTGTACCAAGAAAATCTCGGTATCTTACCACCAGTCCACTTAGAAATAAAGTGAATTATTCGCTGCATCAAAAGGCTATAGCGTCGTCCGTCGGTTTTCTGATAATTCTCAGGATCAAACTGCGGTTGCGGCTGACGTGACTCTCAACACGTTCTGCATAAACAATTTTAATGTTGCGAATTTCAAAGTCAGAAAGGATGAAATGAGAATCCTTGTATTTAACACACAACTGAACTGAGAACAGCATAATGTGGAGTAAATCTAGAAATAGGTTGGTGTTGTTATACCAGTACCGGTATAGTCCCCGGTTACAAATAGGACAGACATCATAATGCAGTGTATCGCACCAAGCCAAGGGTATCTCGCACGGTGGCGATTAAACCATTCATAACGGCCGTTCCCAAAGAGGGTAATGAGGCAGGTGGCGGCTATAAAACTACGTCAAAACCTATTGCAGTATGGAGACATTCAACCGACCTCAAATAAATTGAAGAGGGCGGAACATAGTTACGGTGTATGACCAGACCAGCACTATAGAACTGTTCCGGGTCATAATATCTCAAGCCCAATTATTCACCGTAATGCTCGCCAACCGCCGTAAGGAGATGGCACCAGGATGGCACTTAAAGAAAAAGAAGAGGCACAATATCTAACAATGTACTTGGGACTACAACAAAAACTTTGTCTTCATACAAGAAACACCACGTACAAATATTATTAAATTTTGTGGATCTTCTGCAGGGCGATGACTTGACATTGTTAACCCTGTTTTGATTTTAGGGTTAAACTTTATTTATATTTAATGTGGGTATTTTTTCCAATGTTTTTAGATCCACTCTGAGTAGTTTTGTGGTCCCATTCTATTTTCCATATTTACTTTATACACTCATTCATGGATGTAATTCGTAAATGCATGAGCTAATTTTGATAGAAAAGATTTTGCTCAGTCAAAAGGAGTCTTGAGATTTCTTTCACAATAAACCCCGAGAACTTTGAGATTTACAATGAAACGTTTGTAAGGTGATTTATTACTGTCCCATAAATAAAAAAGAAATGGACTACAAAGAAAATGGTAAGACCCTTAAATCTGTTTCTTTTTAGAATAATCCAATTGAAATAATCCAGTTAGAGAATACAATAGGGCGTAATAAAGATAATCAAGTTAATTGTATCTAAATTGAGATTAGTACACAAGGCTTTAATGAATCGCTGAATAAGTAGGCTAGGGAAGGGCAATAAATTTCGCAATCTACGCTCATTGATGAGGGCACAGAAGAGATACGATAATTATTGTATCCCCTAAATTTGGGTATAAACGTTGACCTTCGTCAACGCAACATTTATCGCTTCACATTGTCCTAAAGAAATGGACATTGCCATTTTCATATTGGAAACTCTTTAAAATGTCTTCATATTGTAATAAGTCAGACAGGAAAGGTGGACTGAAGATCTGATGAAGGTTGCTGGAAAGTCCAAAATGCTTTGGGGCGACCTTTGTTTAGCAGTGGCCATTGTTTGACTGTTATTAACATGAGAAGGAAAGATAACATGATCAAAATATTTTGTTTGATTCATTTCTGTAATAATACCCTCAACATTGTCAGTGCCGTCTTCGATATCGACGGTCACTATATCGTAAACGTTCTATCAACAGGTCATTCTATCGACAATACACCATACCGGTAGCAAGTTGTATCGACAGTTGGAGTAGAATTATAGATGGTTTTCTGGGGTTTCTCCAGCTGCTACCGCCACGACGTTAACGTCATCCCCTAATTCGTGGAGGTCTGGAAACCTCACTGACAGGAACAGAGCACCTACGAATAGGTATTGTAATTGCAACTGTAGTTACTGTGCTCTTCAGATGAAAAATCAATATTCATGCTCTAAGTAACAACACTATAAACCACAGTATAATATTGAACTCTGTCAGCGTAAGCCCAAAACAATTTCCTCGGCTTTATTTTCTTTTACCAACAGTAGCGGTATACATAAAGGAACTTGTAAATTTTCTTCCCGCCACAGCGGACGGCCAACCGAGATAAATTGAAATAGATTGAGTCGCAAACTTATTATTTTAGCAAAAATGAAGTGATATCAAGAGCGACTTTGAGGCCGTTCAAGTTTGCGAGAAAAACAAAAGCGGAGATTTTGCGCTAATGCGACTATTATCACGTACAACACTTAAGGGAATGAAAGGTCTTACTTCCAAATCGAGTTCTCTGAAAATTGAGCTCTATTTGAAGCTTGTTTGGTTAAAATTGCTTTGGGCATGATTCATTTTTTATAGTTTTTTCAATAGTAGTTTGGGTCTGATTCTCACGTAGCGTACTCCGGCCATAGTTTCGGAGTTTCTTCTGTTTTTTCTAATATACAAGGGAAATTGCTATAGCCATGCGTGTATACACCCAATTAGAAACAAAAAAAGAAATTGATTACGACCATAGATGATTTATATTTGATTGCAGCTTCACTGATGTGATTAATTGCTCTAGTATTGTTTTGTTAGTTGTTATAATATAAGGGGCATGTTATTTCCTTTTACCGAATATAAGATTTTTCGACCGTTCAAATAACTCTTGGAGACTTATTAAATAACCTTCTGCCATACGAGTCTATTCATACATTGTTTTTACATTGGGTTTTTATCTTACATTACTTACTTACATTTATATCTACACGATCGCATTTCTCATATAGATTTAACATGAGACTTATTCTTTACTTTTATTAATAAACGAAATTGTTTTTCAGCTCCATAAAAAGTTTTATTTTACCTGTTTGTCCTACTTGCCGGATTTCATATAATACTCAGCTATTATCCTCTTGTATGTTCTACTCTTTCTATCACGCTATACATGAATCAGCTTATAGATCATAATCGTTTTGATTGGTTTCACAAAAAAGAACCCAAATAATTATCCAATTCATTCTGTTATAAAATGACGGCGGAAAGCTTTTTTGTATTGTACCTATAATACAGTATTTATTCCACTACAACTTGTTACCGATTGGGTTTTTTTTTTAAATTACGAAACTTTTTATCATCTGATTTTTTTTTTAATTTTAAGGTTTCAACTGAATAATTTCCTATTTTAAACGACACTCTTCAAAACGCTTATATCAAATAATAAAAATATTTATAGAAAAAATATCTCAGAATAAGTAATTTTGCTTTTCTATGTTGATAATAATAAAAATTTTGCAAAACATCAACTGAAATGTGGCAAGTAATTCTCGATATAAACCTTCCCTTAATATTCTTTATCTTTTTATGAAAGCCCAAAAGTAAAACTTAGCTGTCGAATTTCAGGTACTTATTTAAACATTGCGACTTTAAGAAACGTTTAGTATTCAAGCGTTGCATGATAATACTGCAAAAACAGACTGGGAGTGTGAAGATTTATGTCAAGAAGGTCGTGTTGAAACTAAGTATTAAAGACAAATTCAAATTACTGCTGTCCTTTTGGTAAGTTCTAAATTAGTTTTAAGGTCGATTTCCTGTAATAGCAAATATTGACGCGACTGTTGAGAAAGCGTTGAATTTTTTCTACACTGAATGCCATAGAGGCTCTTGTTGATAATGAGATTCTCTCATGGGAGAGACGTGTGGACAAAAACTCTACTTGGGGAAATTCGCCCAAAAGCTCAAGGACCAAGGCATTGTTTACTTAAAAGCTCTGATGGCTAAAATCTGTTGACTAATACATTTTCCACGCGGAATAATTATTATTCAGCGTCAATGGTGACCCCGAGTTCCGTATGTTCAGTTCAAGCCAAGTTCAAGTTCAATTAGTGATAACTATTAAACAAAAGAATGGACGAAGTCGTCAAGATCTAATATACCGTTGCTGGCCAACAGCTACGTAAATATATTATACATTAAATTCTTTTAGAATTCCACACAGTGCTTTCGCGGAGTCGAAAGCTTCTAGCCAAGTTTAAGTCTATGGAGACAGTAATCACATTTCCATCAAAGAATTATAAACCAGCTTACACTTTGTCTTTGAGCAAACCATCATAAAGTATTGTTTGAACGCACCAATCCTATTCCCTCCAAAACCCTCAATTATTTACAACAACAGAAAAAGGCAACAAAACAAGGCTGGCATGATAAACAACAATTCGCTAACTGTGTTAGAGCTACCTTTGGCCGTTTTCACTAAATTGAACTCGTGTTTTTTGCTTTTAAAACGACGTATAAGTAAATAACAGGAGCTGAATGGACCAAAGCCTTTTCGTGCCTACAAATTAAACGTAACCCTTCCTAACTTTATTTTTGGATCTTTAAATTGATGTTTTGGAAATGTTTGAGTGGTGAAATGTATTAAACATTCTTAATGCCTGGGACTTTATCCTCTTCTTTGTGGTCTGTATTTAAAGAATTTATATCAGTCAGATAATTCTGGGCTGTTCTGATTTATATTGAATAGTTTTAAATTAAGCAAATGGACTAATTTTGTACAAAATTGAAAGTATATTCAAGTTATTATTAAATAAGAACTTTTTATTTAATTACGAATAGGCTGACGCATACTAAACTAACATTAAAATCAATATATGCCTCAAATTGCACATAAAAAATTTAAAATTTTGTCTTAGGGTAAAGATTTGCACCTTAAAATTGTCTGTGTGCTCTGTTATTTAAATCAAACCAAGAACACATAAACAGTAGAGAAATAGAATACTGACTCATGTTAGAAATTGTCCTAAATAAACTGACAAAGCAGAACCTGACAATGATAGCAAATATACACATTTGCACTATAGTGCATACTAGTGGTCGCACACGACTTTGCTCTCGTCAATATCGTTTATTATAATTATAGCCTTCCTCGCTAAATGGAATATCCAAAACAAAAATGTTTTTTCAATTTGAATCAGTAGTTCCGGAGGTTCAACCAAACGCGTTCGCCATACAAACTCTTTAGCTACATAATATTAGTATAGATATTCTCATAATAACTGTGTAGTGAGACGTGTTTTCTCGGGGTCATGAATTTCCTTAGTCGCAGTTTATAAAATGTTACCTATTTACCAGTCTATCAGCATTCAATACTAAATGTTGGTTCTATTAATATTCATCTCGTGTAACGTTTTCATTATTGAATTTGTACTTATTTACCTTGATAATTATTTAACATGATAAAAAATTCCCAACCTGTAAAGCAGTGTAGCGTAAAATTAAATCCTCCTACGCAAAACGTAAGGATCATTGCGTGATATAAAAGGCCTTTCAGCACCATTTCCGACAGATGCCGTGCTCGTGAAGGTTAAACGATTTACAGTGGATGCGGGACAGTGTGGAAATAATTAACAAAGAGCTTAATAAGGCTCAGAATAACGGCCATTTTAAATTTGTGCTCGTTTATGATCAGACCCTTGGGATGGGTTAGACTGGACCTCACCTTACCTACTATCAGGATAGGGTTAATGGCCTCTAGCGTGCCTGGATGACTGTTGTATCAATATCACGCTATTTGACGCCGTCGTGGTGTAGTGGTCAGTATAGCTGCCTACACATCAAGCGGTCCGGGTTCGAGTCCTGGTAGCGGCAAATATTTGTGTCATGAACACGAATATTGGTTGACGAGTCATGGTTGTTTATATATTTATTTAAGTTTATTTATAAAAATATCGAATATATTATGTATATAAAAAAAAAATGTTCGTTATCTAGTATCCATAACACAAGTTCTTAATGATACTTACTTTGGGCTAGATAATTGGTGTGACCGTGGAAATTTATTATTATTATTATTATCACCACGAGAAAGCAAAAAATACCTCACTGGTAAGGTGGTAGTGTCCCTTTTCTTTGGGAATACTGGTTTTTCTTTTGGTACTTTAAAGTATTTCACTAACTCTGTATGTAGATGCGAGTCAATGTATTTAATACTGTCAATGTCAAATCAAGGTCACGTACATTCTTTTTTGTACATAACGTATCCACGTTATTCTATGTCACTAGTATATACACTCATGGAACAGCCGTATCATTCAGGTAGATTTATTTAAAAGAAAATGCGAGAATAATTTCGGATGCTCGCGTCAGGTGCTGTTTATGCCCGAGATTAGTCAGGCACGTTTGTCTCGACCTTTCTTCCACCCTAAGCTGAATATTCAGTCCTACATTAGTTGAACTATAATGCCTTTATATGAACTATAAACCTTATATTATGATTGCGATCTATTAGTTGATAAATAATAACGTACGTCAAACGTTCAAATACAATCCTATACTAAAAATTTACTGCTCGTATGTTACAACCGTATTACTTGTCGGTATTAATGTTTGCACAAATATTTGGTAAGGCATAAATATTAATAGAATTGACTTAATAAAATTTAAATCAACTCACATAACTCTTCATTTTTTATTACAAGTGTACCTACATGCAACCTGTCCGCGTGATCACCGCAAACTTTTAAAACAAAGGTATACCACTCGCTCGTTGCTAACTTTGAGCCTATCCAGTCAAGCCTTGGAAACCATCCGACAACATGGAAATATACTTTAGGTTCACAGGTGACCTTCTGATGGTGAAGGTTTTTCCCCAGAACAAGCGCTCCTAATTCGAGCAACTAATATTTCGTGCCCTAACTCACTCAAAATTTACCTATTGTAGTTAAAATCATCCCAAATTTTGGGCCAAATAGATATCTCATGCGACTTTTCTAGAGAGATCGATCCCTGGTCATTCCTCAAAGGCAGGAGTTCTGAGCTATATCCCTCGCGACCTTGACCTAGCAGGGGCTCGCTGCATGTAGAGCGTTCTAGTTCACGGCCACCATGTTAATACTTTTCCTCCCTTAATACCGTAATTCTGCGGACCACATACGGCATTTGTCGTTTTGTCTTCCTAATCCTTCAAGCTTTCTGAAGCTGGCTTGATTTTCTCTCAATGTATTTTATATCATAACTCTGTTGAATTATTTGAATACAAAAATAGAAATATATGTACTGAGGCAAAAATGTTTTCAAGAGTGTCCTTTATGGTAATAATTATGGAAGTTATTAAAAAGGCGTTAAATGAAAACAGCTGGGTATGGGCTCTACGGTATCTGTCGCTCAGGAATATGTATAGTACTACATTTCAACGAAAACACAAACAAACAAAGATATAACTTAATCCTGTCCATCCTAAGGTTGCCGATTTATCTTCAACTATCTTTTGCTCGCGACTTCGTCCCCGTGGGATTCAAATTCGAAAAATTCAATTGTATACGTCATTCTTAGTTTTTAACGGAAAAGCCATATACCAATTTGTATGGATTTCACTATAAAAATGACGGACTTCCCATACAAACTTTCATTCCCTATTTCATCCCCTTGGGGGTTGAATTTCGAAAAATTCTAAAATAGTCCTTTCTTAGTTTTTAATCGAAAGGCTATTTACCAACTTGTATGGATTTTACTTTAAATATGACGGATTTCAATACAAACTGTCATCCCCTATTTTACCCCCTTAGGGGTTGAATTTCGAAAAACCCGACCTTATCCCTTGCCAACTGCATAAAAAGGGAACATGTATTACCATGAAATAAACTAGAGGTACAAATCCGATGAGCTCACTCATCAAAACCCTATTGCAGTTTTTATCCGTTATGTTCTAAGATACGGTTTATTGGGTCACATGTTGCCAAATATCGAGTTTCAATATATTATAAGAATTCCATTTCCTGTTACGGCAAAGGTGTTTCCCGTGTAGCACTCCCTCGCACCCTCCATTCTATAGGCAGTTGATTTGTGTCCGGAGTGATGCTGAGCGTTAATGAACATTGAAAGAGCAGTGATTAAATATGGTTTATTTGGCAGCGGGATGCTGCTCAATTATTCGTCCCGGGCCGGACAATCCGCTAGCATTCAGGTTAAACTTCATTGTTTGTACTCAGATTTTGATTAATGTGTTAACTGCTTTTGTTCTGAATGTTATTCGTGGGTGTATTGATATTATATCTTAATGTTTGTTTATCATACTTCTTTGTTTTCAAACAAAGTCTTTTCGTTTGTTAAAAGCAACGTTAATTCCTTAGGATGCTAAACTAAAACTTTGTGTAGCCATCCGTCTTGAGGTAAATCGCTTCAAGATATCGTTGCCAGATTTGAGGGTTTCATTGATATTATCAAACAATTTATATTATTTTACTATTCACAGTGTCAGTCTATCCGGTCGCCTTCTAGAAGATATTGTTTTAACATTCATGACATCTATTGTACCTACATTCATATTATATCGTGTCATTAATTTTGAGTTCTAAATATCTCATTCAAAATATAATATTTTAAGAACTCATAGCTCGTACGTTCCAGGCATTTTCATTTTCAGATGTTTTCATTTCTATCGTACGATGGACCTGGCGCAAAAAGTCATTTGATTCATCAGTTTTGTTTCTTTCTGTTGCACGTTACAAACAAGATAGTGGTTTTATATTGAAATTCAAGATCGCCAATATCATAAACGAGAACAAGTCGTCTATGGATCTTATTACAAGGGTTTAAGATAGACAACTAGTCCTCGTGATAGTCATTAGTTGGCTTGAAAGCACCGGCGTCCGTCCATGCATCATACTGACATATGACGTAATAAGAACAGAAATTCAATGACAAAGCCTTGGAGTAAAGCTGTGTGATTTGTCTCCGTGCTATAGGAAGAGTACATCGTTTGTCTTTTGGAATTTATTTTATCGTTAGAGAGATACATCAGTTGAGTTCATATGTTGAGGGCAATCCTAATGCTCTATCACTTTTGTTGTTTATTTGCTAAAGAAAGAAGTAAAATAAATAATTTATTATTGCCTAGCCCACAACAACAGAAAATAATTATAAGTAGGTACCTGTATAATACAATTTTTACATACTGAATATCCTGTGTGAAGTGAAAATACATACACGGTCAAAAGTCATACCAGCCGCAGCATGGGCTTTTGTGCATTATGTGTTATTTTCCCCTTCTAACCCTGGGTTCGTCACTACCGATCAAAAAAATGCTACAGAGGTGACAAAAACACTTATTTTTTCTTCTTCTACGTAATCGTGTGACTTGCCACTTCAAGTACCTTTCTGCATAGCAACCGTTTATGTTCGTATTTGCCAAGTGACCGGGCTAATCATCATTATAGTATTAAGAGGAAGTAAGGAGCAGGGTTACAAATTACAAGAGTGTTCTATATATTTTTTTTTTGCTGTACAGACGCTCGGGCTTGAATTTTCAAATTTATTTCTTCAATCTTCAAGTCTAAAAATAAATTTAATTTGTGAGTGTTGCCAGTGATGACCTACGGAAGCGAAACGTGGCCGGTTACGGCCTCATAAGAAGGCTCAAGGTCACTCAAAGAGCAATGGAGAGGGCTTGGAGGGATATGCTCGGAGTTTCTCTGCGTGATCATATCAGACATGATGAGATCCGCAAGAGAACCAAGGTCACCGACATAGTCCAACGAAATGCGAACATTAAGTGGCAGTTGGCGGGGCATATTGCTAGGAGAACTGACGGCCGTTGGGGCGGAAAGGTTCTTGAATGGCGGCCGCGTACCGGGAGAGGCAGCCTTAGTAGGTCTCCCACAAGGTGGACCGCCGATCTGATAAAGGTCGCAGGAAGCCGCTGGTTGCGGGCAGCGCAGGACCGTTCGGATAGAAGATCCTTGGGGGAGGCTTTATATCCAACAGTGCACGTCTCTCGGCTGATATGATGATGATGATGATTTCTTCAATGATTTTTATCAACATTATTTCATCGATAAGGTCAAACGTGGAAGCAGCAATCCGTAATGCTCAGCCACTCAACTAGCTTATTACTCAACAGCAATAACATGTATTGACAGTTAGTAACTGCCAATACATAATATTGCTGTTAACATTATTGCTATGACAACAGGCTTCCCAAGTAGCACAAGTAGCAGTTTAACATATCACTTTTGGTGTAAATTGGAACATTTAGCTTTAATAAACACTTATTAAGGTTTAACCGTGATCTTTAACCTGTGAATTACTCTTTAATCGTTATAATAGCATTATATAAGTAATAATGGATACTCTTGTTACGGTATTTGAGTAGAAAATGCTATCAAAAATGCTTTTTTGCAGCATTTAGCATTTTTATATTGCATTGGCTGCTTAAGAGAATTTTAATGGTATAAAAATATGATAATTGCTGTATGCAGGTGTCGTGTTACACCCTAAAAATGCTGGTTTTAACAGTTCCTTAGTGAACTATCGTACAGCCTAAAGTATCAGTTTGGTGTAAATTTACAATGATTTAATTCCAAAAGTGGCATATCGGTTCACCTAAGTTCTGTTACGCAGCATTTATGGAGCGCCATTTTATTATTACTTTTCAGCATTAAATATATTGTTTTTCTATGATTTGTTTATAATCAATGCGCTTTATTTATGCTAACTATATACCTACTGCCAATAATAATAATAATAATAATAAAGCATAATTTATGCCATTAAAAATTAAAAAGAAAAAAAATATATGTTTTACGGATATTTTTGTTACATATTTCTAATCAAAAATGTAATATATACGAGGCGCTTATAAAATTTGCTAGAAATTGATATATAGATTCACAGAAAACTCGCGTCCCCAATTGATTTCACGATATTAACGTGATAAACACTAACCAAAATATATATAGGTAGTATAATTCCACTATACTTTGACACCATTAACAGTTCACAGACACCGCAGAATATTTAAAGACGAATGTCACAATAGTACACTAAAAATTTAAAACGGTGTCATCGAAAACTTAAAGATGCTTAAGATGACCGTGGAGAGCGTATTTTTAGTGCCTTCGCTGCTTAAGAGGTAACATGTGTCCTATTATACATCTGAAACACAGCTTAGTGAACCATAATAACTCCAAAATAATGCTACTATAATGCCGTTATAACGAAATGTGAACTAAATGTGAACTACAGGCTGTATAATTTGTGCCCATTTAAGAGTTATAAAGGCTGAGAATGCGCTGGAAACACCTTTATAACACCATCATAAACAGCTTTTAGTATCTAGGTATACCATAAGGCAGCCGCTGTACAGCCTTAGTGTGCTACTTGGGTTTGTAAAGAAGGTGGTATTTTATCAGGAGAACTTAAAAAAGTACTCCAGCTACCTTACCAGCTACCAAACCAAGTAGACAACACTAACATGGGGATCGCGGAGATGGTTACGTCAAGATATTTTATAAAGTTATTTCAAATCAGTCGGTATAAATCTTTAAAAAACAGATCATCAGTATATAAGCAGAGGAAATTTATCACGTGTTCCAATTTAAGTTAGGGATCGGGAAAATTATTACATTCGCAACTAAAACAATTACTTAAGAAACTTTGTTAGAAGACTCAATAAGGCTTACAGTATATTTAAGCTGGGGATAAGCAAATCCCTCACTAATCTGTAAAATATCTCGGTGCGAGGAGCTTAGGACCAAACCTCGAGGCTCAACAACTATGCTTGTTGTGAAGTTTAGGTGGGAAATTATGATGTACATTAACATTTATTAGCTAACGAGTTCGCGGTTATGGCTTGGCAAACTGTTGAGCAAGATTTTAATAAAATTTAGGAAGGAGTTGCTTGTGCTCTGTGCTAAATAAAGGCCTTAGCGATTTTGCGGCACTATGGCGCAGAAGCATATACTGCAGCGACGTCTTGGCCTCGCAAATAACTTTAATTAGATTGTGCTGCATAATGTTGTTCAGTGTTGGTTAATAAATGTATTTATTTCTATTAACCTTTAAGTACTGACGTGGGTGTCTCACAGACGGCGAGTTAACAAAATATGAGTCTTATTTCGAAGCCTTTGAAGATACCCCCGCGGCTTTCTCTGTTGCTTCGGGTTCAAACACGTCGATTAATTTAGTCGAGCACTCATGACGCCGTCGTGGTGGAGTGGTCAGTACAGCTGGCTACACATCAAGCGGTCCGGGTTCGAATCCTGGTAGCGGCAAATGTTTGTGTGACGAACACGAATGTTTGTTTGCGAGTCATGGTTGTTTATATATTTATTTACGTTTATTTATAAAAATATCTAAAATTATTATGTTTATTTAAAAAAAAATGTCCGTTATCTAGTATCCGTAACACAAGTTCTTAATGATACTTACTTCGGGCTAGATAATAGGTGTGAGCGTGGAAATATATTATATTACTCGTTAGCAGTGCGACAACACGTGCGGCTGTGGAGCTGTGTAGTGTCTTTGGTGTACAAAAACAGTATACATGGATTATCTAGACAACAAGTAATTTATTCCGAAATATCTACGTGATTTTAAAAGCAATCTCTACAGCAATACTTTAATTTAGATTGATGTTCAAAATATTATAAATCAGGTCAGATTTTTATACTTAATAAATATTGATTTCATATGTTGTTGATTTTGAACTTTCTTAGTAAAAAAGGTAATAAACGAATCATAATACAAGTAAAGAATGTGCAAATCAGCAAATAGAAACAATCCATTTCTATTATTAACTACGCCGTCTGAGATACGTCACGTCACCGTTTATGATAATTATGACTAAACCACGCAGTATTAGGTTTAAGGCCGACATTCATCTGCAAATATGTACTCACTTATGTCCTGAAAATGACTTCATCGCGTGTGAGAGAGCTTGCGTGAGAGTCTGCTACGCGATATCTAAGTTCTTCAGAATTTTACCTTTTAAAAATAAAAAAATCTATGCATTGCATCCGGTTTCTTAAGAAGATTCGAATCCAAACTAAATCGTACCTTTAATAATGTGTCTAGTTTATGTAGAAATTGTTAAGTATGATAAAATTATACAATCTGAATACTTCCGACTGACTTCTCAGATCGAGTTATTTAAAACATCTAAATAATCCCATTATTAAATTCTTAAAGATTTAATTATTTTAATTGTGTAATAGCAATTTGTACGAAACAGCGTCCATCTATTTAATTAACACAGCTTTTTCATCCATAAATTACTTGAGGATATTTCGTGTTATTTCGGGGACGACGATAACAAAAACAATTGAAGTTTCCAACTTTGGAATAACAGTCGTCTATACCTTGTCCTCGTCTTGGAACGAACTCTTTAGACTAAACAGATACAACCGTGTAATTCTTCTCCTTGTTGACAAGGTAACTTAGATATTTAACTTCTGAGATGTTATAATATTTATGAAAATCTCTTCTGTGTTTCTCCAATTTTGGAAGGTTCTGTATTTAAATGAATCTAAGCGTGTACATACCTATAAATCTGCTTTTTTTACAGTTGTCCTGGTTACAACTGGTTCTGAGTCATACCACACTTTATCAACGTAATTATGCGTGTTAGTAGAACAATATGACAATTAAATATTGACTTCAAGGAGGAAAGAGTTCACTCGTACCCAATTCCATTATCAAATAAAAATAAATTAGTTATTTTTAAAGTTAAAGAAATATTATGAAAAGCATGAGAGCCAGTGGCTGGTACTGCATGCAACAACAGTACGCTGACTGAAAGCTAGCTGCACGTTCGGTATGCGGTCGACGAGTACTGCAGTCCTAATACAATTGGACCAACTGCATCTGGACTGCATTTGAAATTTAAAGTATTTAGGATACGAAGATATTTGTACATGTTTTTGAATATGTACTATCATGTGATTACACGAAGCTGTTTTTTTCCCTCCGTGCTTGTAAAGTAAAGAAAAAGAAATTCTGAAATGTGGGTTTAATTAATATTGTGATGAAGTTCTGTTGAAAAAGAAAGAATAATATAATGCTAACACATAATATTAATGAAATGAAATGAAAAAGGTCTTTATTTAAATGGAATTTGCTAAGTACTTTTAAATCGTCAAAACCCTACCACCATTTCGGGACGAAATAATTATTATTATGCTGAGATGGAGAAGAAATGGCGAAAGAAACTCCACAACTTACAATTTGGTAATGATTTCAAAACATCATTACAGGTCAATAGAGAATAAAAATATAATTAAAATTACAATTTTACATGCGTAAATTTTGGACAGTTGCTACTCCCACACATTTGGTTCATTTATAATAATAATTTATGTTGTAAAAGCTTTTTTATATAATTCAATTAATCACATTAATGAACTAATTAATTTAACTCTTGATACCCACCACCATTTTGTGTTAATGTTAGATAGATTTCTCTCAATTTAGGTGCTAAGCATACATTTATGATCCTCTGGTTAGTAAATATATCTATAAGAATACAATACGTCGAACCGAGTTGGTCACGTACTGTGCGTTTCAGAAGAAATTTTCTTCCGCGTACGCTTCGGTTGTGGAATGAACTCCCTGTCGAGGTTTTCCCTAAGGACTACAACATGCGTGTCTTCAAGAAAGGTGTGAAAAAGTTTTTGCTAGGTCGGCAACGCACGTGTGATACCCCTGGTATTGCAGGTGTCCATAGGCTGCGGTGACCGCTTACCATCAGGCGGATCGTATGCTTGTTTGCCACCAAAGTGGTATAAAAAAAAAAAAAAAAAAAAAAATAGTGAAACGGCGGCCGCGGATCAATCTCTCTTCACTCATAAACCAGTCCACGTACTCAGTACACAAATTAAATACCATGTAACTTTTCCAAGCTTAAACAGATGAACGGATTTAAATGAAAATTGGTGGACATGGTTTGATACCATAAGTACTTACCCCGAAAATTATAGTTTATCAAGGTGACAAGAAGGATGGAAGTTTGTATGGAAATCAATAATTCCTAAGTAAGGCGGGTGCGATAAACGACATCCACGCAAGCGGACCAGCGAGCCGCCGCTAGTAGTTTATTTTTATATCAAAATTTTCCAACCTCCAAGAAGGATCTCCACGTTGACAGATCTAATTTGTATTGTCACTCAGTGACCCAAATATCAGGAGTATTTTTAATAACATAATCCGTTTATCCGGCGCGCCGGTATTAATCATGTCTCCATTTTTATCCAAGTTTTAATCCGCCGTCAGTTACGCGTCGGCGTTGTAATTTGATGTCGTATAAGTTGGATTTAATTAACTGTCAGGCCGCTAACTAAGACATTGGATATGCGCTGTGTGATTATTTTTTGTTGTTTTTAAAGTCAATCAGCCTTTTTCATAAACACTCAATAAACCTATTTTAGTTATTATCTTGTTAAACAGTGTTTTGTCTCATTCATATCGTGCCAGAGTGACAGAGACAAATGATTTGTAAATCTCTAATAAATTCAGTTGTTTTTATGAATAAGGGGTATATATATAAAATTCAAAGTCCTGACTGAGATGTCAACGTAAAGCCCAAGCTGATCCTAGAGACTTGATTTTTTGCACAAAGATACCTTTTAAAGTGAAGGCATCCACTAAGAAAGGATCTTTGGAAATTTTACCCCTAAGGGGGTAAAATGTCCATGCGGACGAAGTCGCGGACGGAAGCTAGTCCCTATAAAGGGAAAGGGGAAGATCTAGCCCCAGACATACCGTCAGTACTTTTCTTCTTTCTTGAATATACTGTTAAAATATTGGTGTACAGTTTAATGCACATAGGGAGTAATTGGTGAGAAATGTATGGCAGCAGACTCCTGATGGAGGGTGGTGAAAATCACTTAACTGGGATTTCATAAACTCGGAGGGAAATTCTCGGTCTCCCTTCTGAAGATAAACTGCACATTCAGCACATCCATGACTTCATTTACCTCCTGTCTATGAAAACCATTATTTTGTCAATAACTACCCTCAATCAAATAACCCCCTTGTTGCTTGAGTAATAAGAAAGAAAGTGCCGCGGTGGGATTTAAGAGGATAGTCAGCGCGCACGTCTCCATACAAACGGAGAAAACGTTTTATCATCCCTATTTCCATTCCGATCTTTGTGATCTACTAGAATGTTTTAATAAAAAAAAATATTAATACATTCAGTCAAACATGTATCCGGATTTGTTTATGTTTTTTTGTTGTTGTTAGATTGGCACAATTGTTTTCCAGTTTGGCGCGAAGTTTGACTTGCATCTATTAAGGCTTTGTCAAACATGACGCGTAATTAGCGCGCGCACAACGCTAATGACGCCGCGCTATTACGCTGAGGTATTTATTTATTAGGTAAAGCTACAGTTTACAAATTATGATTAACCAGTTGTGATGTAGACTATTTAAAATGATTAAATTTGCATTCCGATTACAGTTATACACAGCAATTGATTACACTGCTAACAATTCATATTTTTAAAATGAGAAAAAAATACATGTTATACAATAAAACAAAAATAAATGTTAAGTATACAGAACAACCAAATAAAAAGATGTTCTCTGTAGAGTATGTTGTACATCTGTTTAACGCTATGTTACGATGGTAATATAGCGTCAAACAGAGCGCATGCGCTGGCGGTACGCTACGCTCTGTCGCGGCGCGGCGCTAGAATGCTTTGACGTCGGACGTTCGTATATTTTTACAAATTTTATTTTAGCGTCCAATTGAATGTGTGTTAAAATACTGCATAAGTCGAAAATTTTATAGAATTAGAAAATATCCATGCTTGTACAATACGAAGGATAATTCCTATAAAATATAACAATTGAGACAAAATTGTGGGAAGAAATCGGAAATGTCGTGCACCCATACTCTGTTACTCTGTGACCGAGATAAAGCATAGTTATAAAATTACTAATTCTTCCGCATCTGATTCACTGGACATCTCAATAGCGAACAAACTTTTCACAATCTGATATCGATATGCACTATGCTTTGGCGAATGGTACGTTGCATAAAGAGTGTTTGTCAATGTGTGTGACATGAAAAGAGCGCGACGTTAAAACGCGACGCTATAACGCTATTACGCGTTAAATAAAATCTATCTCGCACATAATTAATGATTTTATATGCATCTTTTAGGTCCCATGTGGTGTCTTTCGACTAATTTCCCTACTTTATATTTTCTACAATTATTATTTTGTATTCGTTGCAAAATTTACCCTATAACTTTATCTTCTTCCTGTAATTGTTCCGAGCTGATAAGGGGCTACAACCTTAAAAGTTCTCAGCAGTCCGGGTAAGAGCTATTAATAAACGCAAATGTAACCAACTAGATAAAAAAAGAATTTGCGGACAGACTATCTGATAAATTAAAACCCATTTAAAGCTCCATCTCTTTGAACTTGTTAACGCGTGTACTTTTGTATCGCAAGCACAAAAGTCTCTATTGCTGACATCATAAGATCCTCATTCGATCGCCGCTGTATCCGGCGACGTCTTGTGAATTAAAAGCAAATAGAATCCCAAGATTGTTTGTTTTCTGCGAGCAATCATGATGGCTCCCAAGGGGAATTTCTAATGTGCACTTGCTAATCTCATTATGTCTGTTTGCTAAAGGTTTCATTGGAGCATACATAGTTTCTTAAAATGTAGACAAATAAGTAGCTACTACGTCGCTTCTACTTTGAGTCTACTTCAAGTATCATCTAGGTCGAAGATTGAAATTTGAAAACTAATTACATGGCAGATATCACAATATTTCTATTTATCTGTTTCTGATTTGTAGCACTTGTGTATTAATGCAATAGACCGACAATCCACTGGGATCCAACCCATAGGTCCAAGACATTCGCCTCTCTAGGGAGTACAAATTAGTGCTCAATGAGTTCGTTGGTGGGGCTTGCTTTAAACTGACAATAACATGAAAAGAGTAGTTGTTATCCAACATAGTGAGTGGTTTTTAACCACTATTTTCTACAAACTCTTTTTCTCAAGATAAAACTCTTTACCAAGGAATCTTACGATATAAATTAGTTACACTTCTCAACTCTGCTAAATTCATACCTCAATAGTTTATCAATATGGATTCAAACAAAAGGCATTTTTCCTGTGGTATTTGTAACATAAAGTACATATTTCCGTGGAGCATGACGACCGCATGCGAGCTAATATTGACGTAGGACACAAGGAAAACATTATTCTTCCATTATTTGTATTTGCCTTTAAACTATGTATCAACTGCCAATCGTTTTGGAGTTATTGGAAATAGCTTTAGTGACACGTAAAAAAACAATTAAAAATGCCGTTAGCGTCACTTTTCATTGAATAGAAGGCCTAGGCGTCAATTCCGAGCCATGCCAAGTTTACACCTCATAAACATCGAAGTAGTAAATTCGGCAAATGAGTCAGTTTATACTAATCTTGAAAAACCCGTTATAATAATTAACTCATATTAAACCTTGGATTGGACACTGCATAATATATTTTTCTATGCATAGAAATACCACAAAACTGAGAAGAACTCATTTCTATAAATATATCCAGAGAAAAATTCACGGAAACGAAAAATAGGAAGTTATACATTTCAAAGCATTCAAGTTGCGGTACCAATATCAAATATCTTAGTCTAAAATTTAACCCACCAAATACAAGAATAAAAGTAAATCTGTAAAACAGTACCGCGTTTTTTAAAGTTCAATTGAAGCAAAATAAAATCCAGAAAATTGGCTGTTCTGATCATTGTCATGAGTGGTTCGAAACGGCGATCTTTCCTTTAGCTGATTAGTTGAATAAAGATTAGAATACCTCCCATGTACGAAAGCGCCATTATGTTCCTGTCCTGCTCCCAATTTTATTTTGGATCGACCTGCTGTCATCTCTCATTCATCATTGACACAATCTATCCATCTTTTCTTCGTCTTCCTCCCCCTCTATACCTCCCTCTACACATTTAATTAGTTAATTAATTATTTAGAGTTGGTATCTAATAAATAATTTATCAAATTATCATTAAACCTAAAATTTTACTACTAACATCTAGTTTTAAGTATTTGAACTAACAAGAATGGATCTCTGTAATCTTTGAACAATAAATAATAATAATAATATATCCATCTACATTAATTTTCATCACTCTATTTGAAACATGCTCATCTTATTCAATCTAGCACGTTTGTATCATCCTCCCCGTTCTATTTGGTGTCATCTGCCTCGGTACAGGGACGGGCTCAACGGGGAGCATGACACCAAGGCTCTTATTATAAAATGAGTCTCAAGAATCAACGCCGCTCTGGGCGTCGTACGTCTCTATCACTTTGTGCTTGATAGAAAGTGATAAATGATTCTCAAGACCAGATTGATTTCTGACATGTCATTCTGTAATACGTGCCTTAAACATCTTCTCACATTGCATGCGCATACCACGTCAATCTGCTACCCCTCAATCTATCTGCCACTTGCGCTAATTTCAAATTACCTCAAATGTACTAAAAGAAGTTCTCTCTATGTTCTGCTTGAAAGGGTAATACTGTCATAGTATAACACTTAGTCCTATATAAAAAAAATGTATAACACAATTTGTATTGACATTTGCTGTTTTTGTTCTGTTCGACGAATCCTTAATGTCATTCCTCTTAACCCCACGACATTCAAGTCGACCCCAAGCCAAACTTGAGTTACTGACTCCGCCTTTCCTACGGCAGTGGAGCCGCATCTGCCGCAGGCGTACACTGCGGCCGTTTGATCTCGCATTTGCGCGATATTGTTGCCAACGCAACTTTTAGCAAGCGCTTCAGACTGCTATTGGATTACGGGATACACATACATCGTTTTGGAAAAGAAAATTGTGTTTTGCGGAACACGTAAAATGGTAGGCTATTTCTGGCTATGGTTTTCTTTGCTGTTATTACAATTGTGGGCATTTACATACATACGATCACTCTCGTTGTCCCAAGAGTGTTTGAACAGACAACATTTCGTGACACATAGAGAGCCACATCTGACAGTATAGGCCATATATTGCCTCCAAATAGTGACAGGCTGCCAGCCTGCAGGTGAACTTTTGTGGTCCAATAGTTCACCTGCCGGAATTATGTCTAGAGGTGCTGTGTTTGATCCTCAGACAGTACAAATTTTCACTCAGTTAAATTGATCGTAGGATATATTGTTTGCTTCGGTAAGAAGTTATTGTAACCCATAAATGAGCTGCGTACCGAATTATCTTTATTAAAAAATAATAGTACTTCGGTATGTAGGTCACCTGAAACCGAGGCTTCCAACGTCAACACTCGACGTCGTGGAGCGCAAAATGCATCTGTCGGCAGTTTTGTGTCGCCGGTGTCAGCGACCGCTACGTGTGATGCATTATGCCCCGCCGTCACCGCCCGCTGCCCCGCGCGTGACGCGACACAGCTGACGCCGCAGGGGCGCGATATAACAGCGAGCCAACCGCGTGCTTATGCTGCTGCCGCCGCCGGGGTCCTACCACCACCATCTCAGCGGCCGTTAAAGGCTAGTAGCCGTTGTAAGCCTGCTAGCAAAAAAGAGCCTCCGCTTTTTCATCGGGAGGAGAATAAGTGCGATGAGGAGGGCTTTACCAAGGTGCAGAGGAGAAAGAAGAAGTCCGTCATCCGCAACCACTGCGGAACCGCACCGACTGGGGACAATCAACTGCGTCCTGAAGTTCGAACGACGCAGCTGTACTTGTCCCGTTTGCACTGGTCTACGAAAGTGGAGGAAGTCGTAGACTATCTCAGAAAGAAGACCACCTGGACGCTGAGAGTCGAGCGACTGGAGTCTCGCCACAAAGTAAACTTTTCTTCTTTTGTGGTGAGAGTTCCAACACATCATCTGCCGACTTTCATGAAGGAGGAATTCTGGCCGGAAGGAGTCGTTTTTCGACGTTTTCGAGGACGACTCCCTAACGAGCTGCGCTACACGTCGCCGACCCTACGTGTGCCTTAGTTTTTAAGTTATATTATTTTATATATGTTAGTTTTTAAGGTATTTATCTATGGGCCCTTTGTTTATTTTAACATCTATGTAAGCATTGTGTTGCCTGAAATAAATGAATTATTATTATTATTATTATAAATGCTTACACAAAGAAGACGTATCAAACACTTTGCTAGCTCAAAAGTAATTCTGTGAAATCATAAAGAAAACCTCTGTAAACCTCGCACAGCGACAAAAACACTACATTATGACAACGTATATCATTTGATTATAGGTGAGGATGGCACTGCGTTCATGCAATTTCATTGATATAAGGATGGTGTGACCAAAAACGTTTCAAGTCGATTTTCCTCCTTGCTTCGGTAGGCACGTTAAGTTAATGGTCCCGCCTACTATCGAAAGATAACAGTCCCAAAAACAAGTCAGAGGCCTAAAAAGGTGACTTGTAAATTATCTAAAGCCTTGTTAACCACAACATAAGAATCATAAGACAGATTTTTCTAAATTCTTCATGGACGATTTCTGTTTAAGGTAGCTCTCCAAGCTTTGAAGTAAGTCCTCTCTGCATAAACAGAGCCATCGGAAATAATGTGAGATGATAAATTGTAGCTGAGAGTAATTAATTACAGACACTATCCTAGTTAATAAATAAAAGTGCTTTATTTGTATTATGATAACATGCCATAACTGATCGTACACGTCAAGTTATAGGCAGATCTCTATCGTTTCATCGCAATCGATCAATCATGACACCATTAGCGCCCCTTATTTCATCAATATTGGCCTCAAAGAGACGAACGAGGTGTTTTAAATGCCCAAATTACAAACCCTTGCTCTAGGTATTTGACTCTTAATGTAGTTCACGTAGAGTACAAATTTGAAATGAAGGTTTATTATGCGTGGCTTTGAGGGGTGTTGGCAGTCTATAGAAAACATCGTCATTTACTCATAGATGTCGTTAAAGACAATAATGGGATTAGGTGCTAAGTAATTTTTCTTTTGCTTCAATAAGAAACATTCTTTTAATTTTTATCTCACGAGCGCCGGCGCTGGTGAGCCTATAAGCATGCAGGTGCACATTGTCAGACAGCGACTTTTTGCTGTATTTGCTGCACAGTGACTAACAGGAAGAAAGTAGTTCACATCACCAAAATATTTAGAAAATAAAAAAAAAATATCTATTAATTGGCAAATCTTAATCGGTGAGTAGTGAAAATTACTCTCAAGGTAGTCTTGAAAAAGGTAAAGTCCATGCAATGCAATTTTAAGTTTTTTGAAACATTATAGACCAAGAACTCGCAGCGTTTCTCGTAAACTAAAAGCTATAGAAACTGTCCGATATTAAAAACTAAAGGACAGTTCGGACCAAGTTTAGTTCGAAACTCAATACGCGGCTCTTCGTACTCTGCTTACTTGGAGACTGCAATAAGAGGTATATTAAAATTCTGACGTCATCTCATAAAGTACGAGTTATTAACCTAACTCGAGGGACATGAAAAAGGCTTTTAGATGTTGTTTTGAGGAGACGCCTCAGACAAACACTCAAGTACATGAAAATGAAAGTGGACGTTATGAAATAGGTAAAACAAAAATATCTAGTAAAATTATATTTTTTATGCTCGACATTTCTCCAATTCTGGACTATATTTTAAAAGCATGTACAGTACAGCTGAGACACTCTTATACACATATATTACTATGACGTCTCTCGAGTCTTGGATAAGTAAACGTTGCGTTGAATAGGGCTTTGTGATTGGTTCATTTCTGTTGCGTAGTTCTTATCGTTGAATTTACTGACGACACGTCTAAGCATAGCATTCGTAGGGGATCCGCGGGGCAAGAAGCGCGCCTGAGCTGCTATACACTCTCTTGGGACATGAGGGTTAGAAGTGACACATTTTTGTAATGGCGAATTTATTTATTTTATTGTTGGTAAAATATTGGCTATGAGAAATTGCAAGTCATCATCTCGTATAAATAAAAAATAATAACTTTGCATCTGTAGAGTTTATAAGAAGCTGACAGTTAATTCTCGGTTATTGAACTTGTCTATCACTAACTCACTAACTCACCATTGTATTTTTGCTAATAATTAAATTATTTGCATTCTTAGGTTTCTTTTTACATTATATAGGTACCTGGTATCTTTCATAAACGTGGAAGTGAATTAGCAAACGTGGAAGAGAATGAATGAAAAATGTGACAACCCTGCGTCAGTGACGAATGTCGAGCGGCATTTTGCGCATCTTCAAAGGCGTTGTTCTATTGTAAGTTTTTACGATGTTATAACAGTATTAACAATATTATTGCGTTCCGACAGTAAATGATGAGATAGCCAGTTCCTCCGTGATGATTCACAATTAGGGTAAAAGGTAAAGATCGCTTCCATCTTTGACCTTATCATAACCTAACATCAGGTGGATTAAAAAATTAAATAAAATTGCTATGTAATAACCGTGAAAGTTTTGCACAGATTGAAGTTTCTATAAATAATCTAATCTGACCTTACTCAAAGAGAGGAACCTAAAAACACCTGGAGCTTTTCCGTAACGCTTTCAGAAAAAGATGTTTAAAGCAGCTCCGTTCTCGGCCAAATACTTTATTTTAAGCTAAGGTCATCCTGACTAAGTACTTGTTAGGCTTGTTATTTGTTGGACAAACGAAGCCTTCTAGGTAACAATAGTGATTAAATAACGGAAAAGTAAGGGTTTGAAGAATTATTTTGTATATCGCTCATCTTATGCAAGGCCATGTCAATGATCGACCCGAACGAACATAACTGTATCAGCTTATATATATTCGCAGTTTCAATAAAATTTCAAGATGGCGGTTTTACTCAATGATATTTGACAGTTCAAAGAGATAAATGGCTATATTATATCGAGTTTCGGTAGTCATGCTAGGCGGGCAGGTAAGACTTGAGAAGGAATTTTCAAGATCTAGACTGTGGTAAACATCAATTTACGGTTAGGGGTTGATTGACATCAATCAATCAATGGGCGAGTGACACCGGCAGACTAGAACAGTATCACCCCATATCCTCCAATTGCTGTCGTAGAAGACGACTAATGGATCAGCAAAGGGGTAATGTTCACCTTATACCTCGTCTACCAATCCACATTGGGCAAGCGTGGTGGACTTCTTTCTATACCTCCTCCTTTGAAAAGGACAGACGTTGTGTCCCAGCAGTGGGTCGAAGTATAAAGGCTGTGATGATGATGAATCAATCCTGTCTTCGTCTACTGCTGGACGTAGGCATGGAAGACAAAGGCATCGGTAGACAAGCGCGCAGGCAGTCGGGCTCGGTTCCTGTGTGAACGGAGATTGATCCCCGGCTACCGTTAGACTACCAACGTGAACCCACTACTAGAACAAGTGCATTAACTTAGTTTGAGGGGTTAACAGGATTAATATTAATGTTTTAGCAGCACATAAAAAAATATTTTATCAAACATGCTCGCAAATATAGGCATTATTGTAGTAAAAAGAAGACACGAAGTTTGTAATTCTTGACTCGTGCATTACTTTACCGGCCTATGCCAGGAAAGTATGTATGAAAATTCAATCCTAGCACCTGCTCAAAGCTTTTATAATTCATCTATATAATTTATACTTTAGTGTATCTTGTCATACAGCCAATGCTACCGTTATAAAATTTATGGTTGGTTTTTGTTGGGTTTGGTTGGTTTTGGTTGGTTTCGGTTGGTTTTGAGTGGTTATGGTTGGTTTTGGGTGGTTTTTGGTGGTTTCGGGTGGTTATAAATGGTTTCGAGTGGTTTTGATTGGAGTTTGTTGGTTGTGGTTGGTTTCGGCCTTGAAAACTCTACTCATCCGGCAATCCCTAACTTCCCGGCCTCTGCAGTAATATACTATTTTTTTAAAAAAATCTCGATTCTGTTATTCCTGCATCCAGCTACTGCCATACTTATGTATATTATCAGTCGCAGTAGTTAACTTTGCATTTGGACTCCGTTCTACTTGCCATCAGGTGGTGTCACAGGGGACATTTGCGAGCGAGACTTTTTGTATAAAAAAGTGTCTGACTGTCTACTGATTATTCTATTGAGCAGGTTGATTCTCCTCATTTCAGCCTGCCTGCAAAAAATTGCAGCATGACAGATGTAAGAATGCGTAGTATTTATATTGGCCATTTCCATAATTATTAGGTACCAGTAAGCTAGCTATTCAGTGGAGCAAAGAAGCGGGCTATTATTTATCGTTTGGATCCCCACAACACCGTTACGACGGTGTGCGAAGGGCATGTGGGCGTATTTTTTGGGAATATATGACTTTTATTTAACGAAAATTATCACAGATAGCAAAAACTTTGCTTACGTATTTGCTATTGAACTTACTTATGCTGTAAGTCAGTAATACATCAGGTGTTTGTATGGACCTTATATCTTTATGATAAGAATTTATTTTTAAGAAGAATTGATTCACGTTATAATAAAAATGTAGATAGAGTAAGATCCCAGAGCTGGAAAATCTAGGATTCAGAAAATAAGTTAGGTCTGGCAACTCCGGGATGTTGGACTATTAAAGTGAATTCGTGTTAAATTTTTATAATATTTTTTGTAAGTTTGATATTAAGTCTTAAACCAAGTATGTACAATGCTTTTTATACTGCAACTTATGTGAGACATTGCCGTATTGTAGATCGAAATATTCATCGAAAGTTGGTCTGAAAGAAATCGCTACTAGCGATCGGCATTCCATACAGATTTTTTAGAATTTTCTTTTTTTATTTAATACTCTACCTGTAATTGAAAATCTGCTGACATTTCTGAATATCATATGTACCTATGTAATTTCAATAAGATTATCATTACAGCACGTTCATTTAAAATCAAATTCAGGTTGAAAAGCATGCAAGAGAAGACAAAAAGTTAAATCATCCTATATAATTCACGTAAAACTGCTCCAGCGATCATGTATTCAAAGGTATTTACCTAGCAATAGACGGCTGACTCGCGCTCCTTCATGAATGTTACAGATAATTTAATTTCACCCCGCGATGAATAATGCACAGTAATGCCAGACGAGATTGTTACACACGTGTAGTGTTTACATCGACAGTATAATAGGTTCGTTTAGCACTCGAATGTCAATACACACTCCAGTATAATAGGATGCTTTGTCTCGTAAGTGAAATGAAATTTGATGGTAATGACGTACGCGACGTGGCCTTATTATATTTACTGGCACTCGAATTCGAACGTAGACTTGTTCAAACAGGTAGTCCTCTTTGCGAATTCAATTCCTTTATTATCCGTTATTACGTACGAGTATAACATGACAGGATGTATTTTGATATACACATTCTGTTTTTTCCTTCACGCATGTTTATATCGTCGTGCAGATAATAGACTTCAATATTTCAATTTTAAGTGAGTAAAGTCAGTTGCAAAAAATTGCAAATAAAATAGTTCTGATTATTCAGTTACTGTAGAGGACAGTTTTATTCCCATTGTTCCGATTTCTAAATTCATAGAAAAGAGCATTTCAATTCGCAAGATAGAAAATAAATGAAAGAATTCCTTCGGATTCAAGAAATCTAAGCGGGTATTTTCTTCAGATGTTCCTTCTTATACTATGTCCGGAACGGTTTGTAGCTTCCATACCAATATGGATAACTACACGTTTCGCAAGACTTTGATACGTGTTTAGGGAATACGGTTTTGTTTACCTTGTAAGTACCGCCAATCTATACTAGATGATGAAAGGTTGAATCGGCAAACAGAAGCTCTGATTTAGATTCAGATTTTTATATTTATCACCTCATCACCAGTTGACTGTATGGGTGTCGATTACAAAAGTAAAGTATGTAAATGCGCGAATAGATTACAGCTGTGTGACCAAAATATCTCGACTTTTCAAGTTGATATACTCTTTAACAACGTTATAGCGAAGAAAATCTGTAATGGTAAAAACTTTAAGAGGTTTGATAGAAGGAAAAAAATATTGGAAACCCAGAATCGAGAATTGTGGCATGCCATGATGGATTCTAGAGGATGGGACGTATAATATTGGACGGTCAACCTGTTGACTGAATGAGACATTAACAACCGTAGTACAAGCATGAAGCTATCAATAGGCATTTCTGTTCATCGACAAACGCATCTGTCCTTTTCGTTCTTTAAAAACTACTGCCAAGTTTTGTTTAGCAATAGTCTGTTGATTTTACAAAGTTACGCTTATTTGTAAAATCTCAATCCCAAATCCTAAGTAAAATCTGAATCTAATGAGAATAATTAACATTCCTATCTGACGATGATTCCTACACAAACATGACTAATGCAAAGATAGATCAAGTTTTAAGCCTAATGAGTCGCTTACAGCCTTCAATTAATAAGCATGTCGACTTGTTTATAATCCTGTTCATGGCATGACAAATTACTCCAACTCTGCCGTTCTGAAAGTTAAAGTTGTGCTAATTGCAACTCATAATTATTGTAGCTGTATTCGGGAGAGCTCTAGAGCAATCGCTTCAGAACAATTCCGCTGACTCGCGCTATTGAAGCGAACGATTTTACTACATCGTTATCGACAGGGTAGAGAATTTCAGTAGTATTGGATACTACCTTATTTAAATAAAAAGTATACTAATCGGATATGAACAAAATCAAAGATCTTGTCATACTTAGGTTTTGGAATCCAATTTACATAATTTAAAATGATCACATGGGCAAAGGGATCATTTTAAGAACAAAACGCAATACACAAATGACACCTCTTTCTTAATAATTAATAACCAACTTCATTAAATGAAACTTCAGAAGAAAAATTAATTGACGAAGTTTTGAAGTAGGTATACTGGTATAGTCTAATAAGTACTTTTTACTTCCTTCGTACGATACTTGGGAAAGTTAAGTTAGTTAATACGTTGTACCCTGGTATCGTGTCCATTCCGTATTAGAACAGATTTTTCAGAAAAGGTCTTTAACTTCCAATCAAATTCTTTCTGGTGCATAGTTAACCACTGCTAACTTTACGTCAGATTGAACTTGATTGGGCTTTTTTATGATAAGGTTGAGCAAATGCACTATCCACCCTCCCCTTACCTAACTGTAAGGTGCTCTTTTCACGTCTATTTTGAATGACCCAGGATTGTAAAATTATGGTAACGCGTGGACTTGTAGCGGATTCTATATCTTGTTTGGGTGACTGAGAAATAATTATCTTTGATCTTAATTCGCGTTGAAATGCTAGCCCGTAGTTTACACTGCGATTTAAACGTAAGCCAGCGTAATCCTGAACAGAAAGAGAGAAGAAGGCTGATGGTGATCTTTGCAGAGACAGGTCTGTTATAATCGAACAATTTCTCCATTACGCACTGTCTTCAATACTCTGTGGCATAGTTAATTATTCACAGCGCTTGTATTGGATATGTTTTATTCAGACTCGTGCTCACGGTGACTTGTGCGTTCAGACTAATCGGTGTTGCGGTGCCGAAATATTACTCATACGTTTGCATATCAAATAAGGAAGTTAATTATCGGCATACATCCATTACCTTAAGGGTTACGTTTCCCAATCTTTGAAGGTTCCGAAAACCTTCATGTTGAAAAAAAATTTAAAGCCTTTTCCTTTGCTTAATTACAATATAATGTATGTGAAGGAATCGTAACTGGAACTACATTTACATTAGTATGATTGTAAATTAGTATTTGTAAAACGACAACACTGTTTGTATTGTAAAGCAATAGGCGATCAGTCAATTAGTCTACGATTTGCAAAAACCTAACACGAAGTAAATGTTAACTGTCAAAATGAACTTATTAAATGATTTCAACCCTGGAGTTTCTCCCGAGTTCATGTTGTAAAAGCACGTGTTGAGAGACTCCTCTTTTGACCCAAATCAACCGTATATTTTTTTGTTATTTTAGTTACATTTTCAATTGACATTGGCAAAATGCGAACGTTTAATGCGACGCGACGTCATTAATTAAGAATAGAATAATAATATAATATAATAATACTTCCACGGTCACACCAATTATCTAGCCCACAGTATGTATCAATAAGAACTTGTGTTATGGATACTAGATAACGGACATTTATTTAATATACATAATAATTATATATATTTTCATAAATAAACTTAAATAAATATATAAACAACCATGACTCGCAAACTAATATTCGTGTTCGTCACACAAATATTTGCCGCTACCAGTATTCGAACCCGGACTGCTAGATGTGTAGGCAGCTATACTGACCACTCCACCACGACGGCGTCAGAATAGATTTCAATTCTAATAATGTAGTGGTCAAACAAATTGAATTTCAAATTCCCCATGATTATTACCTTTACTTCAAGGAATTTTTTAAAATTATCCTAACAACATAGCTTGTTATTTGTCAATATGTATTAAACATTTGAAACATTGGAGCTTTTGTGCAAAAAAAATGTATTAATTACATAAACGCTTTTCATTTTGTATTCGCTTGCCAGCCACTTTCCGTTTGTCCATGCGGTCGATTTGCCTTTTGCTTAGTAATCACAGTTTATGGCCGGCGACTCATAACACAAGTTTAAGTACGTATCTGTGAGACTGTTTGTGGCAGAAACACTGAAAGACTGACTATGTTATCAATAAAAATAGAAAAACAATTAATATGTGTTTGATTTCCGGTATTAATATTAGCTGTAAACTAATAAAATCAGTATTTGTACTCAATATTTGTTATTTCTTGGGAATAAACGAGATAATCCCAACACAATTATTGTATTCCTTTCTGTGGGTGTCTCAACACTATAGTAAGCAATAAAAGAGTTACATTTTTTTTATTATTTTTTAATAATTAAAGATAAGAACAATGTTTAGCCATGTAACGCTAGCAGAGTTGAACAGCATCACGCGACTAATGGATCTGCAAAGGAGTATTGATCACCTTTTATTCCGTCCACCAATCCGCATTGGGCAAGCGTAGTGGACTGCCTAAGCCTTCTTCGTTAACAAGGACAGGCCCAGCAGTGGGTCAAATTATAAAGGCTGTTATGGTGACTAAGTTAGGATGGTGGAGGTGAACTTAAAACGAGTGCTACCAACCAAACTGAGCTCGGATGTGTTTCCCTCTTGATCACGAACCTATGGACATAACCAGTTGTAAACCACAAGATTCTTATCTTGACACAAAAAAAAGACCTAGCAATGCCCTATCAAGCAAAAAACACTATTGTTAACGCCATCTACTGTAGGATTGGTGAACCAACGCCCCAACCTTTCCTGCTTCCAACATACATTTTGGCCGCGTGCGACACGAGCGCCGCGGATTAGTATTGCGCGCGACATGCCACGCTTCGGATCGCGAATAACCGACTCCTTTGAGAACTCATGTGATTCCATCTGTCCATTGTGCCCGTAAAGCGTCTCAAGGTATTCACTCAAAGTATGTGAATTGGCACGTACGTGCTTCAAGTGACATTGTGTTCCATTTGACTTATCCATAATCAGGAGACATTGACGCCGTCGTGGTGGAGTGGTCAGTATAGCTGGCTACACATCAAGCGGTCCGGGTTCGAATCCTGGTAGCGGCAAATGTTTGTGTGACGAACACGAATGTTTGTTTGCGAGTCATGGTTGTTTATATATTTATTTAAGTTTATTTATAAAAATATTTAAAATTATTATGTATATTAAAAAAAAAAAATGTCCGTTATCTAGTATCCGTAACACAAGTTCTTAATGATACTTACTTCGGGCTAGATAATTGGTGTGAGCGTGAAAATATATTATTATATTATTATTAGAAGAAAGGCCGGCCGGCGTAGAAAGAGTTCGAGTCGCGTCACCTTGAGGAGTTCCACAACAACGTGTTCAAGGTAGGTGCGCTCACTTTTCCCTTTTCTATATCGCCAATAAGGCGTTGGGAAGCCTTAACCAAATTTTTCTACTTAGCATTCGCCCGGTCACGGGACTTACACAACGTCTAGCGTCCCCTTCAGGACTGGCACGTCAGCCTGACCATTTCTGGTCCTTAGCCAGTCCAACTATAAATATTTTTTTTGCATCACGAAGCGTTTAAGGTACTCGAGAAAAGCCGTGGGGCAGATATACGAGTATACTGATTTATAAAGATATCAGAAGTAATATTAATGGATCCCATCCGCAACGAATATATTTCATGTTTCGGTCTATCGTGTTCATGTTGCGAACATAAAATAAACAAACCTAAGGGTAAAAAAAACAGAAAGTTATTTGAAGTATTAGCATAAGGTAAGACATATATCTAGAGATCAAATAATCTCTCTGGATTTTCCTTTGGCATGTAGGTACTGGTATACAGTAATTGTTTATCCAAGTTTTTTTTCTATATTTTCCTAATGGGCACGGGAATGGTTTTAAGGATTACGGTCTCAGGTGAATCTCTCGCTGAGATGTAAGTTAATGCTATCGGAACCTTTTCAAATTCTGTTCGAAGAAATCCTACGAACATTTCGTTGAGAAATGTTTTGCAAGAATTAACGTTGTAGCTTGCTTGCAAACCGATTCTAAGAAAAACGTAAGTCCCTTTTTTATATTACAGAATTTAAACATTACATACACAGGATTGGTTACTTGGGGTCTTTGAATTGAAGATTAAATAACAAGGGACATTAAAGCTTTAGCAAAAGTCTTTTGAAAAAAAAACGTTTTTTATCGCTTCATCTCACCAGATAGAAAGTAATGATAAGGACGTGTAAGACGGCTTGACACGGATCCCTCAACCACTAAGGAATTAGCTTTCTTTAATAGTCTAGTCACTACAACTCAATTGTTATAGTGACAGACTTTGATAAGATTGTGGTAGCTCGCCAGGCAGACTTAAAACTTTACCTTGCCATTTTATCCTTACCACACTATGGTAGGTGAGTACCTGGGGCCCGCGTCCGGAAGCTTCCTCGTGGCGGACCCTGGTAACGTGGTGGGGAAACTTTCTCGGCGGGTGTGTGGCTTTTGATGTCAAGTCCCCTTGGCATTCAAAGTCACATGCCATCTTCGAGTGGTTTTTGTTTTCTCACCACGGCTAGTTACGGACAGCCCTTTTCAGTGCCACGACCGCGCCTGAAGTCCCCCGGATGCGGTCCGATGGCTGCTCCCGGTGCCTCGTCAGGAGGACGCGCCAGGTCGAGCAGCCGTCGGTGAAGAGGCGGCATATAAGGCTGGCGTCGGCCAGCGGCCCACGGGGGTTGGCGTTAGTCGGTAGCTCCTGTGGGCTGCTGGCCACCAATTGTTGCACAAGGAGTGCCTAGACGGACAGCGATGGGACGGTCTCCATGTAGTTGCGCTCACGTGAGCAGATCCCGAGCCGTCCCACAATAGCGCATTAGAGGTCAGGCCGGGAGGATGTTTAGTGGGTATAGAGGGAACGCCTTTACCTTGAGTCCCACATATCCTCTGCGGTTGGCACGACCCCGCAGGGACGATGCGTAAATGCATTTGACCTCCCCGTCAAAAAAATGGTAGGTGAGTACCTATCATAGTGTGATATGAAGGCCAAGAACTTTTTAATAAAATATAAATAAATATAGATAGACTATCACACTTTTGCGTTTAAAATACTACTAGCTTTTGCCCGGACTGCTCAGATGATTTTGAGTGAAACATCTGTCCTGGTCATTAGCTTTAGTTGGTGTGTTTACTGAAGAATCGTTAATTTTTGGGTTTGGTGCCCCTTTTGTGTAGGCGACAGGCTGGCAACATAGTACTTTCCTTTGGGTATATATATTTTTTTTGTTATATATGTTTCTCTATTCACACAATGTTTCCAAGTATACGTATAGTTATCACAAACAGATTTTTTTTTGAACATCTATATGAACTCTAAATTTCATCTTCAACTTTTTCATCAATTTCTATTTCATCCCCATGTGGGTAGACATTTCAAAAACGCTAAATTAAAAAAAAACAAAAAAACTCAAATTCAAAGTTTAGTGGTTTTAGCTTTGACAATGACGAAATTTCATGATGTTGAATTTTAGAGTCACCCCATTAACCCCTTTCAGGGGTTGAATTGTGAAAAAAGCCTGAACCACTTGTTTAGTCATTTATCGATAGGAGTACTTCTGTGAAGTTTCGAATAAAATAGTTTAATCTTGTTTCCCCATACAAATTGTGGACCTCCGTTAGACGACTCGTGGACCGACCTTAGGGGGTGAATGAATTTTAAAAATCCTTTCTTAGTGCACCCCTAGACCTCGTTAGGAACCTACGTGCCGAATTTGGAATCTATAGATCCAGCAAAATGGAACCAACGCCACGTTGGATATTAAAATTGTTGTTTTCGTAATTAGTGACCGATAAACCATGTTGATTTTCAGACTTTGTTACACAATTTCCTTCTTTTAGAAGTTGAATAATAAAAAAAACTGAAACAATTGCTTACCTACTCAATTATCTATAGGAGTGCTCCTGTGAAGTTTGGAATAAAGTAGTCTAACTAATCTTGTTTTTCCATGCAAACTTTCATCCCCTACTTTACCCCCTTAGGGGTTGAACTTCAAAAAACCGGCCTTATCCTTTGCCTACATGATAAACGAACCTCTGAGCAAAATTTCAGCTTTCTAGGTCCAATGGTCAGTCTGCCAGTGAGTCAGGACTTTTCTTTTTATTTAGTTAAGATTAAGGATCCATTCAAGAGCCTTGTTAAAAATGCATAATATTTGATACTCATTCTTACATCATAGACTTGAGCGATGATTTACAATCTCGAAACAATGGGGTTTCCTACAAATGTTATAATTAGGAGCATGTCCCGGACTAAGTAAGACGGAGTGTTCTAACTTGCCAACTCGTCCGCGTGACGCTGAACTTTGCCAACAAACTTCGTCGCATAATGTAAATTTAGGCAGACATTGGATTTCCTTGACTTGAAAGATTTTTTTGGATAGAACTACGGATTTCTATGACACAAAATTAATGACCGGAGCAATAATGAAGTTTCTGAATGAGCTTGCTGATTAATGCGATGATTCTTTCTGGAATTAGTGCTTATCATAAGAAAATTTCTACCATTGATTTGATCAATTGGGCTAACTGATTGCAATCATTTTAAATAAAGAATAATCGGAGATTTTGTAAATAAATAGAGGGTCAGATTGCTTTGCGGTTAGCAAAGAAATTAAAAATTATAAGATAATGTTTAAAAATCCCTACTTCCTTACTAATATTACAAACGCGAAAGTAACTCTATCTGCCAGTCTGTTAAGCTTTCATGTCTAAACCACTGAACCAATTTTGATGAAATTTGGTACAAATATAGACTAGAGATCGAAAGGACATAGGCTACTTTTAATCGCAAAAAAGGTTTAAAGGGGTTGAAATGGGGGATGAAAGTTTGTATGAAAGTTCGTCATTGTTAAAGATAAAACTATGAATCGTTGGAACTAGGCACTTGATAAGAAATAAACAAACATTATAAATATTGAACCATGTGGGGATGAAATAGGGGATGAACGGTCGTAAAGAAGTCCAAGTAAAGTCACGCTTTCACGCCTAACACCCGAACCGATTATGTTGAAATTTGGTACGAAAATAGAGTAGAACTTGAGATAGGACTTAAGCTGCATTTTGTTGTGAAAAGAGCATGAAGGGATGAAAGTTAGTATGGGATTCCTCACTATCGAAGATAAAACCATGAACTTTGTATTTAAGCACTTAATAAGAAGAAAATAAATCTAGCGTTTTTGAAAATTTGTCCCTTATGGGGATGGAAAAGGGAGGAAAGGTCGTAAAGAAGTCCAAACAAATACACGCTTTCACGCCTAACACCTGAATTGATTTTGATAAAATTTGGTATAAAATAGACAAGACCTTGAGATAAAATGTAAGCTACTAGTATCATATAAACGTACAAAAACTACTCCGCAACAACAACAAATGTATTTGAGAAAACTTTAGATCTCATTTTATTTATTAGTTTAATATCGTATGGTAATTTATTGTCACTTTGATGAGAGTTTTTAGACAATTTTGGTAGGTATCTTTTTGATTTAGTAACTTCCACAGCTTTTATTAAAAAACTTGGCTGTAACTTAAAATTATATTGCTATTGTTGCGGCATGTAGAAGGACGTCGATGGCGACGCTGTCGTGCGTACTTCGTAACGATCACGAAAGCTAAGCTACGAATGCGCGCGGACGGTAATCAGATGGGTGACCGAAAATTTTTCATCTCGATTTCTTCCGTGCTTCGGAAGGCACGTTAACCTGGTGGTCCAGGTGCTGTCGAAAGATAACCCAAGGAGTGTTGGTGACAAGCAGGCACACGGCCGTAAAAGTCTAATGCTAAATCCTTAAGTAGTACTGTGGATATCAATGCATACTGCACCGACTCCAAATAGATTGGTAGCAGGGTCAGAAAAAAAGCTGATGTTGCGGCATCATCTGAAATCTGCAGTATACTCAAATATGCGTAAAATTTCATCTTCAAACTCAAATTCAAACTTAAATTTATTTCAATTTGTACACTTATGAAAGTCGAGTTTGATGCCATCGGTTCAAGAGTCTGCCTGGAGGCCTTGTTATGTGAAGAACAAGCGTAAGGCTTGAATAGTGTTAAGCAATTAGCGTAGCTTATAGACGCTCGCAAGACTGAAGTGACATTCGCGCGCTGCCACGCCTAGTCCCCTTGCCTACCCTGTGTAGCACTGGCAACCTTACTCACCAATAAAGCACAACCACAAAAAAACAGTATTATTTGACTGTGATCTTCTGCTAGGTATACTACTCCATTTCGGACTTACCACAAACTTCAATGACAAGTCCGCGCCCTACCTCGATTGGTTTATAAATAGTGATCAGTTTCTCGAGCAGAAACTTAAAATATTCTTGGAAATGATCAGTGTTCGGGGGTTGTATTAATAGGTATTAAATTTAATACTTGTTAGAACTGGTTAGTTTAATTATTTAATTCTACTCTTTTTTATATTAAAATATAATTAAAAGCTTTATTTCCTATTAGATAGTAAAGATTCTGCCCTGGACAAAAACACTTCGTCCTTATACTTTTAGGCAGAGCAGCGATTCAAATACCTACCCAAATGAAATACTGAGCCAGAAAGAAATAATAGCACCATACAAACGCGGTGCTTCTACAAACGATTGCGGAATTGATAAAAGTTTTTGTGTGCTTTTATAAAAAGTCGCGATATCAAGGCTCTCGACTTGAGTGGGTGATAAATGTTATGAAGATCTTGTTTCTTTTATCAAAGGACAGAATATTATTCGGTTTGAACAATGGTTATGTTCAGATAAGCGACCTTTGAAAGAAACGTTCTCACCCTTTGACGATTTCGTGTGGGTTGATAGCGATTCAAGCGAAACAAATGTGGCGTGAGTATAAAAAGTATTATTGCGGTTTCATAAGAAAGATAGCACTGGATTAGTCGCTCGTCGGAACAGATATAAAAATGCCATATTTTCGAAGTACTTTCAGAACAAAGTTGGAGATAAGTTTTGACTTCCAATATTTTAGAATGAGCCCCATAAGAATGCTCAAAATCATCATCACAGCCTTTATAATTTGACCTACAGCTCCAAGCCACAAGGCTTTTCCAACGAATCCACCACGCTTGTCCAATGCGGACTGGTAGACGGAGTTTAATCAATACCCCTTTGCTGATCGATTAGTCGCCTTTTGCGGCACCCATTGGAGGATATGGGGTGACGCTATTCTACTCTGCCGGCATCACGCGGCCAAGGGTCAAAGTCACTCAAACGGTGATGGAGAGGATTATGATTGAAGTTTCTTTGCGTGAAAAATAGCAAGATCCGCTGAAACACTAAGGTCACCGACATAACACAAGGAATTGAGGAACCGGGAGTTCGTAGGCGGTGACCGGGCGTTAGTAGGCTCCCCAAAAGATTGACCGACGATTTGGTAAAAATCACGAGAAGCTGCTGGATGCGCAAAGCGTAGGACGGATTGGGTTGAAGAGCTTATCTCTTAAGCTGTTTCTATATAATTTGGTACGTTTTTAAATATTTCAAAGATATGCGCCCATCAGCATTAGTCTATTAAAATTACAGTTAGCAAGGGGCAGATTGAGCAGGCCCCGGTAACCGCTTCCTATCAAGTGAACGACAGTAAACTTCTATGTCATATATTCGTAATGAATATTCTTATTTACAATCATGGGCAGTTTCCCAGCTATGCACTATTTTACTGATGTTAATGTTTCTATTTGCATAACTGATTGGACACCAAATGCGTATTTACAGTGTACACGTATTTTGTTTTCTGTTTCATTTATCTCAGTTATTCAATCTGGACTGGATCTGGAGAATGGCTGGACTTAAATTTGTTAACGTTAAATGTTAAAAAAACCAAATACATAACTTTTAGCATAAGACAAAATACTCAACCTAATCAGGATTTTACTTTGAAAGCACACTCAATTGACTGCCATTGTAATAATGATTGTCTATGCTCCATATTAGAATCGGCTAACAGTGTTAAATATTTAGGTTTGGAAATTGACAAAAATTTGTCCTGGAAACAACATATAATTAAACTTAAATCTAGAATCCGCAAGCTAATACCTATTTATAAAAAAATTAGAAGTATGAAAGATGATAAAACAAACAAATTATTATATTTCACATTATGTCAATCAATAATTAGCTATGGTATATCTGCTTGGGGTGGTGCTAGAAAGAGTACGCTTATAATAATAGAAAGGGCACAGAGACTTATTTTAAAGGTAGTAAACTTTAAGCATTATAGGTATCCTACAATAAAACTGTACGAGGAATTTGGGGTACTAAGTGTTCGTCAACTATATATAAAAACTATTGTACTTAGACAACACTCTTGTAAACGTACTAATAAATCGGCCAGACGAACACATGCGGTATATGAGCTTCCTGCGTGCAGATCCACCTTTGCGCAATGTTTCTCATATTTTCTTGCTCCTTTATTGTATAATCGGATAAACAAAATTAAACCGCTGCAAAACCTAACGAGATTTAATTGTAAAAGTACACTGGACGAGTTTCTGGGTGGTTTGGACTATGAGCGGACTGAAAACTTCTTACAAGTGTGTAAATAACTGTTTGTGTATTGAATATTTGTGTTTGTTTTGTGAATGTGTATGTATGTATATTATGTATGTATATTGCGTAATGTGTATATGCACATACAGCCAAATTTTGTATCAAATAAGTACATGTATGAAATGTAGTCTATTGTATAATATATATAAGTACAAACATAACATAGTATATTGTTGTGAACATCTTTGTTGCAAATATGGGATACACGTCATATTAAACATAAAATAATCCGTGTAATTCCTGTGTTCGTAATATCGATGGCTTAATAATAGTATATTTAATTGTAGATTCTGCTTGTTATAATTGTAAATTTTATATATTTCTATCTTGGATGTATATCGGATGAACATGCTTATAAAATTTTAGTTTTTTATTGTGGTCAAATTGCTTGTGAAAGATCTATAACACTTTTTTTTACATATAAATGTACTGCACTATTGTTATTACCGTATAAAATAGGAAATCAAATTGTTTTGTATATTACTTACTCTTACATAAAATTTACATTGTTAATAATGCGTGGTATCGGTTTACTTTGCGTATACTTCACGCGTTGAGATGTGATTGACGTGACTACTTTGTTGCCTTTTGTTTAATACAATGTAGTGCGCACCTCTTTGTTTAATACAAAGGAATAACCGAGCTTAAATATATTTTTATTTTCGGTATTTCATTTAATTCTCTGTTGCAAAAAGACCTTTGTACTAAACTATTTAAAGTGTGTATTCGGAAGTGAGAATCTTACCTTGCCGTAACACAGTTTTAAACTAGCACGGAAGGTAATGATTATTTTTTCTGTATACCAACATAACACAAATAATAAATTTTAAACTACCTACTCTTTTAACATTTGTGTATAAAATAAAATAATTTGTTTTGTAAGTTATAATGTAAACCTACTTAGTCTTAATGTAAATTATGTAACTGGTATACTCTGTACATGATTATTATGAATAAACTATTCTATTCTATTCTATTCTATTCTATTCAATCGCGTTGTTTGACTGCAGTATACAAATTATGTCACCGGGGTGAAAATTTATTTATTTACGAAATATATTTTGCTACTGTTGGTTAATTTTAGCTTCCATGTTGTGCGCAAGTTATTCCAATCATTATTTAACTTTCATATTCCCAGTGTGATTTATTATCTGTGTATAATGTGATTTGGAATCTACAATAATTTCTTCTTCCATTGTTCTTGAAATATCCATCCTTTCCTTCAGTCTTTCTCTTCCTCCATATCCACCATATTCATTCTGCGGCAGCCATAAACATTATTTACTAAGCAAAATTCGGCCAGTCATTTTATGACTAGATATTAACCCTTCTTGAGCATAAGTTTGTTAGTGGATATCCTACACCACACAGAGTGACCTATGAAGACAGATTACGTCATCAGGTCAAAATGTACTCTTAGCCTGCTTCCAATTCAGTTGGGGTTGGTGCAGTATGCTTTGCTTTTGACAGTACTACTGGTCTTGGCATTAGATTTTCACGTCCAACCAACCAACCCTTATTGGGAAGGACTGCTATCTTTTGAGAGCAGCCGGAACCACCAGTTCAACGTGCCTTCCGAAGCACGCGGAAAAATCAGGTTGAATCTTTAAATAATATAAAATCTATTCCAATATACAAAATAAATTATAAACATAAGGAAAATTATAAAACTAACTTTTTAAATATCATGGCCAATGTCGTTTTTCTTTCTATCGCCGGATTCGAAACAGGATGAAATGAAATGTAACTTATTTCGTTTCATCGTGATCGAACAGGCTTTTTTGTGGGTAACAGATAAAATGTTCATTATTTTAATCATTTCGTAGCTCTCGCGATTTCCTTCGTTAATTTTTCCTCGCCTCTGGCGGTTTCGTGAAAGAAACGATTTTACACTGTGCGATTACTATGCTTCCTTTTTAGAATTATAAGTACAATATATTCATTTATCTATTTTAATATATTATTCCTACCAATCCAAAGTTTGGCATTTTATTACATGTATCGTCCGCGGACTTGAGTGATGCATTAATATGAAAATTCATATATTTAAAATAATAATTTCTTCTATGTTTTTTATTTCTTATCATGTAAAAATAACATATTCTAGTTTATATTAATTTATCATTTGAAAACAAATTAAGTTTGTCGCAAATGCTGGATTGAGAGTCTACATTAAAGAAAGAAAATCCTTAGATGTAACTTGAATAAACAACAATGCAGCTACTTACGTGTATATATCTAACTAGCTTTTGCTCGCGACTTTATTCCTGTGAAATAATTACTTTTAGCAGCAATTTAGGAATTTTCCAAAATATACCAATTGCTATGGATTTTACTACAAAAAATACGTATTTCCTATACAAACTGTCATCCCCTATTTTATCCCCTTAGGGGTTGAATTTCAAAAAATCATAAAAGACGTCATTGTGAATTTTAAACGGAAAAGCCATATACTTGCCACTTTTTATGGATTTTACCATAAAAATGACGAATTACCCATACAAACTTTCATCCCTTTAGGGATTGAATTTCGAGAAATTCTAAAATACATCTTTTCTAATTTTGAACCGAAAGGCCATGTATAATTTTTTAAGGATTTTACTTTAAAAATTACTGATTTCCTATCCCCCCTTAGGGGTTTTATTTCGGAAAATTCGGCCTTATCCCTTGCCTACGTCATAAAAGGAATCTATGTGCAAAATTTCAGCTATCTAGGTCCAAGGGTATGGGCTGGGCGTTGATCAGTCAGACAGTGAGTCAAGACTTTGCCTTTTATGTAACTATAGATTACACTGTTGGAGAATGTAAGTTAAGTTGGAGAATGTAAATACTTATATATGGCTAATATGACTAAAGAAAACACCACACCTTCAAATCAACTCAGTAACTGTACGTAATATGAGTCGTTATTTGGTATGTGTGTAAATAAACGACATATTAATACTGTTTGAATCTCATACTACATTTTATGTAGGTATAATATTTACGGTTTCTTTTTAATGAATAAAACGGGTCTTGGAAATAATAATTTTTATTTGGTTTTAATTACGGGAGAAATAAAATAAAAATACACAGTCTACTGGAGGTTTCTCATGATCCGGGTCGAAGGACCAATTTTCTTGATTAAACCCAAATTAAAATGCCTATTACCAGAAACCTCTCAATTCAATTACGCTATTTCTATAAAAAATAAGGCAACAGATAATATTTAAAAAAATCAAGTGCGACTTAAATGAGCAACTTATTTGCTAAATTCATTTCTTAACACTAACGGTGTAGGTATGTAAATCTTGTAAGCTTTCGTTCATTACCCTTTCGCGCCGCATATTAAGCCTAGGCGGATATTTACCCAGTCTCTTCGATACGAATTTATTACGGTTCACATATAAAGACCTTAGCTCAGGTTCTAGCGCGTTTTCCACGAAACGTACCTATTTAATTCCTTTGTGAATATTTATGTATTCGCAACGAATATTTTCTTTCTATGTTAATGCAAACTCCACTTAAGTTTTGCAAATAATTACATGTTATTTCTGTATTTAGCTGTAATTTTTCTACCTGATTCTCCTATTTCGTAAACATTATTGGTTTCCTTTTGCTCATCTTCCCTAAATTATCGTCCATTTTCCAGTGTGAAAGATGGAGGACTTATGGTATCCGTAGAAATTACGACTATATTGATTTGCCTTTAATGAATTTACTTTTGGATACAAGCAACAAGCTATATAGTTTTGGTAAAATTAAAAATTTCAAAAGTTTTTGTTGGTGTAAATAAATATTAATACATAAGGTATAAATTTATATATTAAGAAATAACGGGTACATACTAGGATGGTCTAGTTTTTGTAGGTACCCATAATTGTGAATGACATACTCGTACATCAACTTAGGAGCGCGGCTGTCGCACTGCAGTCACGTGTTATTTATATGGAATTTACCTTTGATTTGAATTTACTAGCTGCAGTAGCTGTCGCCAAACGTTTCCTATAAAATAAGATCTGCTTCAACCACGCAAGGCGATTACTGTAGATACTGTTGTGTATATGTTGATAACCTGATGATAACTAAACTACTCGGACGACTCAATGTTGTGACCTTTTTCGCGGGGCGTTACCTACCAGACGCCAAAAATGTCACAAATTTGTGACATATTTTTACGCGTTCGTTAGAGACGTTATTACGATATAGATAATGCTTAAATTGGTTTATGTTATTTTTTTTCTGAAAGATCGGTAAATTTATCGTTTTTTAGATCCCTTTGCTTTCCCTAATTGTTAAATTTTAAAAAAAAAAGAGAGTTGGAAAGCAGCGTAAATATTCGTTGAATTATCTGTGACAACGCCATTGATATAGCGGAGTGCAGTGCCGTGTTTTCAGTTTTATTTCGTTGTTTTGTTGATAAAAGGTAAGTAAAGTGTTACATTAACTCTTAGTTATTGTATTTTTAGTGGAAATAAGCATTAGGACTTGTTTTTCAATTAGTATTTTTCATTTATATAGAGTTTAAAAATTATGTGTGGCGTAAAGCGCGCGAACAGTTTTTTCTTTTCGCTATAATACAATTACGATTCAATAAAAACATGACAAGCGACATAATTTAGAAAGGTAATCTATCAAAGAATCTTATTTAGCCTATAGCTCTCGATTTCATTCTAAACTTTTATGTAAATAGATGTTCAAAGTGTTCTAGGACGTACTGCGCAGATGTACTGCGCATGTATCGTTTTTTCTTGATTATTATTGTTTTTTCGTGATACTATTATTGCTAGACGCAGCAATAAACACCATTGAAATAGCATACCATTAGATAGATAATTTAACAAGGAAACTGTTCTTGCCTATAGTTATTGAATTTAGATGAGTTACATCAGTCAAACACCATAAAACCGTCAAGGTCACAAATTTTAAAAATGATGTGCCGCGTAAAGCGCGGGAATAGTTTTTTCTTTTCGCTATAATACAATTACGATTCAATAAAAACATGACAACCGCACATAATTAGAAAGGTAATCTATCAAGGAATCTTTTATAGCTTAGAGCTTTCGATTTCATTCAATATTTTTTACGTAAATAGATTTTCAAAATGTTCTAGGACGTACTGCACATGTATCGTTTGTCCTTGATAATTATTGTTTTTTCATGATACTATTATTGCTAGACGCAGCAATAAACAAATTGAATTAGCATACCATTAGATAGATAATTTATCAAAGAAACTGTTTTTGCTTATAGTTGTCGAATTTAGATGAGTTATATCAGTCAAACACCATAAAACCCTCAAGGCTCCAAATGTCACGCACACATACACACTTCTTGTAGTTTACGCTAACGTAATGACTATACTGCACGTGTAGTGATAAAGTATGCTCCTTTTTTTTAGTTCGCTCTTTTAGTTCACGTTATTACTAGTTGGTAATGATTTCATAGTAAAAAATAAATAACTTTACTATATCCTAAATTCGCTTATGAGTATTTATTTACGTAAATTAAGAATAAATTACCTTGTTTTTCGTGCCGTTGCTGTGTACCTAAAAAAATCGTTTAGAGTGGCTTTTCAATGTGTACGTCAATTATTATTTTATTTATATTTTATATTTTATTTTATTTATATATGTATAGGTTTTTTTATTTATAATTATTATTAGTCACACAAGTCAGTTACAGTCATAACATTATATATGTTATGACTGATTAGAATTATATGTGTTATAGAAGTAACTAGTTATAGAATATATATATATATATATATATATATATATATATGCGACTGATTAGAATCATATATGTTATAGAAGTAACTGGGCTAAGCCCGTGTGACTAATAATAATAATAATAAATAAAAAAACCTTAAATATAATAATAATAAATAAAAAATTCATAGTAAGAGCGATGTATTATTAGAAGTCGCCCGCGGCTCCGCCCGCGTGGGATGTCTGTCTTTTCTCCAGATGTAATCTATGTCATGCCAAGTTTCATCTAAATTGGTTCAGTAGCTCAGGAATGAAAACGGAAGTTACTTTCGCATTTATAATATTCACTAGTTTTTATTATTATTATTTATTATTAACCATTCTGTTTGCAAAACAATGGAGAGGAATAGATAGAGTGCTTCAAGAGGAAGGTTAATATAATACATACATATTATAGTAGAGAATAGCAGGCAAATTCCGTGCAAAGCCGGGGCGGATCGCTACTTTTTAATAATAACGAATACACTAGACGTATTTTCTTGCTATTTTCTATAGATGGCCCACAACAAGCCGCTGGTAAGTGCTATGCAGGTGGACATCTCCCCCGGTGGATCCATCCGGCGGCGTGGGTTGGACGACGTCCTTTTAGAAACCACGCCTAGGGGCAGTAACCTGCGAGTGAGTATTTTATGTATAAACAAAATTGATATATGTATAAATGCAGTTGGAGTTCAGTGTGTCTAGGAAGTGTCTTCACCAACTTGAAGATTACTGAACGGAGTTTTTTTTATCATGGTGCTTTTCTGTATTATTAATATTATAAAGAGTTTGTTTGGTTGAACGCTGTAATCTCAGGAACTACTGATTCAAATTGAAAAAATCTTCTTGTGTTGGATTTTCCATTTATCGAAAAAGGCTATAGGCTATTATTTTCCAACATCCACGCGAATGAAGTCGCGGCCACAGCTAGTTGTGACATTCTTCTTTACTATTCTTTCAAGGTGTGGAAACCTGCCACTACGCCAAAGTTGGCAGCGTCGTCGTCTTCGTCGACCCCCCGAGCTACTTCCCGAGCTACTCCCCGATCTCGTCGTGGCTTGTTCTCGTCCCGTCCCGTGAAAGATGAGGACATAGCCGCGGCCTTACTAAATTCGGGGAGCGAGGATGAGTCTGATATTACCGATGATGAAAAGGATGACGACGACGACGTCGACGACGACGACAACGACGACTTCGTCGACCGCAGGAAGTTCAAGGGGTATTCCCGTCGCATGAGGAACCACCTTATCGCCGAGGAGGAGGGTACTGGGGAGGTTGTAGTGGAGGAGGTAGGGGAGGCTGTTGTGGAGGAGGTAGAGATGGTTGAATTGGAGGAGGTAGGGGAGGCTGTAGTGGAGGAGGTAGGGGAGAGAGCAGTGGAGAGACCAGGGGAGGGGGCAGTCGAAGTGGGTGAGGCAGTTGACCCAGGTCTCGAGCAGCGTGTAGTGGACCAGATTCCAGGGCTTGAGGAGTTCTCCTGGTCGGAAGATTTTGGAACATTTTCCGGCCAGGAAGAAACTTATCGGCGTATTCCTGGTCCACTACACGCTGCTCGAGACCCGCTGGAGGCTTTTCTGAAAATTTGGGACGATAGCATAATGACATCAATAGTCGAAGAGACTAATCGATATGCATGGCAAACTATTGCTCCTATGACAGAGTCGGAGGGTGGACTCCCTGAGTCCTTAAGCTCATGGGTTGATACCACCTCCGACGAACTTTACAGATATTTTGCCATACTTATCATTATGTCAATATGCTATCGTTCTGATATAAGCGAGTATTGGAGCACTGGTTTCATCGAAATGCCTCGCCTGCGAAGGGTGATGTCGAGGAACCGGTTTTTTTTACTGAGCCGGTTCCTCCATTTCGTCGACAACGACACAATGCCCATCAATGCATCATCTTACACTAAGAAATTATTTAAAATTATGCCTATAATCGAGCACTGTAACAATAAATTCTCCACACTTTACACACCCAATAAGCACCTTAGCCTGGACGAGTCTCTGCTTCTGTGGAAGGGTCGCCTTAGCTGGGTGCAGTGCATCCGCAGCAAGGCAGCGCGCTTCGGGATTAAATCATATGACCTCTGCGAAGCAGAGACCGGGTACCTCCTAAGGTCTTTATTGTACGCGGGCAAAGACTCTTCAATGCACCCAAGTCCCATCAGCGGCTTCAATACCTGCACCGCAAAAGTGGTGCTGGAATTAATGGATGGGTACTTGGACGTAGGACACACCCTCGTCATGGACAATTGGTACAACCAATTGTCACTGACGAGGTTTTTGAAGAGAAGGGGCACCGACGTAGTCGGTACGATGAACAAGCGTAGGGTTCACGTACCCCGTGAAATAAAACATGCAAATTTGATGAGAGGGGACCAGATAGCTCGACATTGCGGTGACATAAGTTTGATCGCCTGGAAAGACGTCAAACTGGTCACCGCAATTTCGACCTATCACAAAGACAAAACAGTGCCTGGTCGTCGCGGTGGCCAATCTGTTCCAAAGCCAGAAGTGGTGGCTGCGTACAACAGATTCATGGGTGGGGTGGACAGTAAGGACCAGCAACTCTCCATGTTCCTTATGGAACGCAAGAAAGGCAAAAAGTGGTACATGAAAGTGTTCAAGAGGTTCATGAACGCCAGCATTTTAAATGCATTTATTATGTATAGGCGAAATCCGCTAATAAAAATACGCAGGCACAGAGAATTTCGCTACCAATTAGCCCTAGGGCTTATGGAACGATTCTCTGTGCCTGCTATTGTGCAAACCCTTCCTCGTAGGGATCCGAACGAGGACAAGAATGACAGGCGCCTCAAGAGTGGACTTCCTGAACACCGAATAGGGTATACGGAAAAGATACCGGGGAAAACAACTCACCGACCAAAGCGGTGCGTACGATGCACAGCAGCGGGTAAGCGCACAAATGTTACTTTTATGTGCGTTTTTTGCGAAGTGCCCCTGTGCATCGGCACCTGCTTTGAAGAGTACCACACGCTTGAAAATCTTAAATAGACTTGCACGTGTAAGTCTATTTAAGATTTTCAAGCGTGGGCATTGGTTATGGTTGCTTCCCCGGTATTTTTTTGGTATAGTCGTATCATTACGCCATAGTCCGCGCAATATAATAGGCCCGTTTTGACACATAGATACGTCGGTAGAATGTAACTGGGACGCAAGCAAAAAATAAAAATATATTATTGCATTTTTCAGTAATACAAATACAACCATAATTTAGCAAAATAAATAATATGTCATAATAAAAATAAAAACAATTTTTTCTCGCATAATACTTAAAGTTAGACGTAATTTTCTAATGTTCCGAAACTTCATAAAAACAGTTACATTCTTAATCTTTTTTTTCTTTAGTGATAGTGCAGTGACTTAAATCGATCGTTAATTTCACGAATATATTCGATGCAGTATACGAATATACTGTATCGAAATGGAAAAACAAGATTTCACTGGTTTCTAAATTAAATTAGAGCTAAACTATAAATTGAAATCTACAAAAATAGCGAATTGCATGTTTTTAATGCAAGTGTATATGATGAAAACAGGGAATTGATCATATCCCAAGTGATTTGTTCAAACCACTGAGGATATTAAAATAACATTATTTTATCATTTTAATAAATGAATGTCTACACGTTAGTAAGTAAGTAATTGCGAGTATTTTTCTTCAAATTTATGCCAAGTTGAAGTTCCATACAAAATAACTCAAGTCCTGGTTTCACACTAAATCCGTTAAATTTCAGGTGAAAATATTTTAAGTTAAAACTTCATGCAAAATCTTTCTCCATACTAAATCACTTGAATTTCTTTTTTTTTTGTTAATTTTCTGATATCTCTTTTTGATAGTTATTATTTTGGCACCAATTTGAGAAGAAAAAGTTAAAGCGTATTTATGATGACCACCCCCTTTTGCGTGATCCAGGTACCCTAAAGTGAACAAAAAAAAGTGTGTGCAATTCACAAATGACACTTCAGAAAAGTAGCAAAAGTGACTTCAGTAGCAATAGATGTTTATGTTAATGTCAAAATATTGAACTACAAACCGTCAAAATTTATCTTTTTCGTTTCATCTAATTTTCAAGTCCTAATCCACATCGTTGCTAAAGAAGTTTCACTCCAAAATATTTAGAAGCGTATTCGTAAATGATTTGTTTTATTCACACATCATTTCCTTATTGCTATTTTTACCCGAGTTTTATTGTGTTCTTATTATTATTTATATTCTCAAATTAACAACATTGAATAATTACGATTACAAAGCTCATATAATTGTGATTCGATTTCTCATGTTAATCGTGTAAGTAAATAATCAATTCTTTTGGCCACATCACCACACGATATTTTGACATGTGTCAAAACGGGCCTATTATATTGCGCGGACTATAGTTTTTCCTGTTCTACTTTTACGACCTAATAACTTGCTAGTTTGCTCAGTTTTTGATTTTCTAAGAACAAATTTTTACAGCATAAATTATTATTATAAATGAACCAAATGCGTAGGTGTAATAACTGCCCAAAATTTACGCATGTAAAACTGTAATTTTAATTATATTATTATTATCTATTGACCTGTAATGACGTTGTGAAATCTTTACCAAATTGTAAGCTGTGGAGTTTCTTTCGCCATTTCTTCTCCATCTCAGCATAATAATAATTAATTCGTTCCGAAATGGTGGTAGGGTTTTGACGATTTAAAAGTACTTAGCAAAGTCCATTTAAATAAAGAGCTTTTCATTTCATTTCATTTCAAGCACATGTATAAGTCTACGCTGAATAAGTTTGAACATTTTTGAACCATTACGCCTGGTCTACTTTACGACCTAATAATTTGCTAGTTTGCTCAGTTTTCAATTTTCTAAGAACCAAGCACTTGTTTAAGTCTACGCTGAATAAGTTATGAACATTTTGAACATTTTTAAACCATTACGCCTGGTCCTTGCCGTTCTACTTTTATGACCTAATAACTTGCTAGTTTGCTCAGTTTTTGATTTTCTAAGAACAAGCACTTGTATAAGTCTACGCTGAATAAGTTATGAACATTTTGAACATTTTTAAACCATTACGCCTGGTCCTTGCCGTTCTACTTTTATGACCTAATAACTTGCTAGTTTGCTCAGTTTTTGATTTTCTAAGAACAAACACTTGTATAAGTCTACGCTGAATAAGTTATGAACATTTTGAACATTTTTAAACCATTACGCCTGGTCCTTGCCGTTCTACTTTTACGACCTAATAACTTGCTAGTTTGCTCAGTTTTTGATTTTCTAAGAACAAGCACTTGTATAAGTCTACGCTGAATAAGTTATGAACATTTTGAACATTTTTGAACCATTACGCCTGGTCCTTGCTGTTCCACTTTTACGACCTAATAACTTGCTAGTTTGCTCAGTTTTTGATTTTCTAAGAACAAGCACTTGTATAAGTCTACGCTGAATAAGTTATGAACATTTTGAACATTTTTGAACCATTACGCCTGGTCCTTGCTGTTCTACTTTTACGACCTAATAACTTGCTAGTTTGCTCAGTTTTTGATTTTCTAAGAACAAGCACTTGTATAAGTCTACGCTGAATAAGTTATGAACATTTTGAACATTTTTGAACCATTACGCCTGGTCCTTGCTGTTCTACTTTTACGACCTAATAACTTGCTAGTTTGCTCAGTTTTTGATTTTCTAAGAACAAGCACTTGTATAAGTCTACGCTGAATAAGTTATGAACATTTTGAACCGTTACGTTGCTCAAAGCTTTATGAACTTTTACACAAACTGCTCCCTTCCGACACGGACGCCCAGTAATCCCCTAGGAACGTTCGATCTACAGGCTTGAGGACCCCCCAAGGTCTTCGTCTTCTTAAAAACCCGGTGACGCAGAAAATGTCATCAGAGGCAATCTGCAATAAAATTCAATAAAAAAACACAAACTGCTCAGGTGCCCCTCTCTCTACGATTTAATTTTTGAACCATTACGCCTGGTCCTTGCTGTTCTACTTTTACGACCTAATAACTTGCTAGTTTGCTCAGTTTTTGATTTTCTAAGAACAAGCACTTGTATAAGTCTACGCTGAATAAGTTATGAACATTTTGAACATTTTTAAACCATTACGCCTGGTCCTTGCCGTTCTACTTTTATGACCTAATAACTTGCTAGTTTGCTCAGTTTTTGATTTTCTAAGAACAAACACTTGTATAAGTCTACGCTGAATAAGTTATGAACATTTTGAACATTTTTAAACCATTACGCCTGGTCCTTGCCGTTCTACTTTTACGACCTAATAACTTGCTAGTTTGCTCAGTTTTTGATTTTCTAAGAACAAGCACTTGTATAAGTCTACGCTGAATAAGTTATGAACATTTTGAACATTTTTGAACCATTACGCCTGGTCCTTGCTGTTCCACTTTTACGACCTAATAACTTGCTAGTTTGCTCAGTTTTTGATTTTCTAAGAACAAGCACTTGTATAAGTCTACGCTGAATAAGTTATGAACATTTTGAACATTTTTGAACCATTACGCCTGGTCCTTGCTGTTCTACTTTTACGACCTAATAACTTGCTAGTTTGCTCAGTTTTTGATTTTCTAAGAACAAGCACTTGTATAAGTCTACGCTGAATAAGTTATGAACATTTTGAACCGTTACGTTGCTCAAAGCTTTATGAACTTTTACACAAACTGCTCCCTTCCGACACGGACGCCCAGTAATCCCCTAGGAACGTTCGATCTACAGGCTTGAGGACCCCCCAAGGTCTTCGTCTTCTTAAAAACCCGGTGACGCAGAAAATGTCATCAGAGGCAATCTGCAATAGAATTCAATAAAAAAACACAAACTGCTCAGGTGCCCCTCTCTCTACGATTTAATTTTTGAACCATTACGCCTGGTCCTTGCTGTTCTACTTTTACGACCTAATAACTTGCTAGTTTGCTCAGTTTTTGATTTTCTAAGAACAAGCACTTGTATAAGTCTACGCTGAATAAGTTATGAACATTTTGAACCGTTACGTTGCTCAAAGCTTTATGAACTTTTACACAAACTGCTCCCTTCCGACACGGACGCCCAGTAATCCCCTAGGAACGTTCGACCTACAGGCTTGAGGACCCCCCAAGGTCTTCGCCTTCTTAAAAACCCGGTGACGCAGAAAATGTCATCAGAGGCAATCTGCAATAGGATTAAAAAAAAACAAACTGCTCAGGTGTCTCTCTCCACTCACTCTCCAGTTTAGATCGTTTTTAGCAATAAGGCCGCCTATTATACATTTTATTGTTAACATTTTTTTTTGTATGTGATCTTTAATTTTGTTTAGATGTGCAATAAAGTTTTATTCTATTCTAATTTTTCAATCATTACGGTCATTGCTGTTCCACTTTTACGAACCACTTTCCATCCTCCTACACTTACACTACATTTACACTTACACGCATTTACACTACACATACACTCAAATGGGAAGGATGGAAAGTGCGCACATCAAGGATCTTATTAGATATCGGCTTGATGTTATCCTCTTTGTGAATCCAGAACTGAACGTCACTGGACATGTTGACCCGATGCCGATGAATAGAGATGAAAATTTTATGATCATAATTCATGTTGAGAATCATAATTCATGTTGAGATGTTCAGATACTGACCTCTTTTTTTTTGGATTTTGTGTATTTTATATGTATTTTGTGTACCTATGTGTTAAATAATTACGTTGCCTTTCATGTGTCACCTGTAACTTTTGACTATAACATGTTTGTAATTGTGTACACATTATAATTGTATCTACTGAGAATAAATATTTGTTTTACTACCTACATTTTTTATTTCCTGAGTAAAATTCCAGGGTCGGCAGACTAAAGCACACAAGGCACTATGTAAATTTGACATTCCTTAGTCATTCACTTCACAATCTTAATAAATAGTAAGTAGCTTTACGACATGTCGCAGTAGGATTTTATGTAAGTAAGAAGGAATCAGTTTCTGTAGTCAAAGAAATAAAAACACACATTAGATTCATTATTTATTTATAATCTAAGTACACAAATATCAATAGGTAAACATTATTTATTCATTTACAATCTAAGTACATACACAAAAATCATTCACATTATTTTATTAACGTAACGAAAAAAAAGACATGTAAGTAAGGGGGAATCAGTTTCTGTAGTCAAAGAAATAAAAATACAATTTTACATTCATTATTTATTTATAATCTAAGTACACAAATATCAATAGGTAAACATAATACTAACATTATTTATTTATTTACAATCTGAGTACATACCTACACAAAAATCATTTACATTATTTTATTAACGTAACGAAAATAAAGACATGTAAGTAAGGGGGAATCAGTTTCTGTAGTCAAAGAAATAAAAATACAATTTTACATTCATTATTTATTTATAATCTAAGTACACAAATATAAATAGGTAAACATAATACTAACATTATTTATTTATTTACAATCTAAGTACATACACCAAAATCATTTACATTATTTTATTAACGTAACGAAAATAAAGACATGTAAGTAAGGGGGAATCAGTTTCTGTAGTCAAAGAAATAAAAATACACTTTACATTCATTATTTATTTATAATCGAAGTACACAAATATCAATAGGTAAACATAATACAAACATTATTTATTTACAATCTAAGTACACAAAAACTATTCACATTATTTGATTCACGTAACGAAAATAAAAACATGCTGTATACTGCTCTACTTGACCACGCACACTAGCACACTGACACACGTCAAGGTCGCGGCCCGGGCGGTCGGTAAGCCACCGGCCGCCGGGCGGTGATTATTATTTAGCCACTTGAAACATTTTTTTCTCATTGTTTTTGTTACGTGAGTCTATTTGTATTATATATCATTACAAAGGGAACTTTGTAGACCTAAGTATGTGTATTTTTAGATGAAGTTTATTTCATATAAGGCATTCAATATCAACTATAAACAAAACTCGGCATTTTCATTGATTTTTTGAGAGTATTCTATATTTTTTTCTATTGTAAATATCCTGTATATTATAGAAACAAAAAACAACTTGCATAATGTTTTCGAATAATTTATCTATACAAGAAAGTACATATATGCTAGCTACGTGTAATAATATCTTCACAATATTTTTTTCAATATTAGGATAAGCGCGCGCACTAATGCGACAGAAGACAATATTACCCAACTTCAAACGCATGATTGTAGATTTTTCATTATGGACACATACTTTTATGTGACCTTTATTGTAAAGCTAATATATCACAGAATATGAATATATAAGTTATACAATTGATAATAGTTATAAACATTGATCATAAGCGTTTTATTTCAAACAACAATATCACTCTCTTATTACGAACCGTCTTCCGCTGCTCTAACGACGATAAGAAATAACATAAACATCATAAAGCTGATAATGAACCTTTGTTATTGTGCCTGTTTTATTAGCTTCTCAGAAATGTACACTTCAACTTTGTAAGTTGAAACATATGGGCTCAATAACAAAAACAATTGAAACGCGCCGAGCGTAGCGATAAAAAGCGTGTGATGTCCGCAGAGCGCCGGGAGTTGGCCATTAACGACGTCGTCAGGGCCGTCTGGCCGTAGCAAGGTTAAGAGATCGGACTTTACTGAGTTGAGATTGAAATTCTGAGCAGTTCTGAGCTATCAACCTTGTTGATAGACACGTCAAAAGGGCCGCAGCCCGGTAGTCGCCTCCAACCTCCCCTTATAGCGACCCCTTTTCCACGCAACATTACTGAGCTAGTATTCTGAGTATTAAAACTGAGAACCACCTGAGAACACATAATTATCACCATACTGTGTGCCTGAGATATAACACTGAGATAACGGTAGGTAGGTATGTATTTATCGACTAAATGCACCATAGGTATTGAATATACCTATGGTGCGTTTAGTCGATAAATACATGCAAAAACATAGAATTAAAGAACATTCGTAAAACACTAAATTGTACAAACTCACGGTTCCTTGAAAATTTAAATACACCGACCGTGTCTGTTAATCGGCTGCGTATACGTCAAGAACGCAAAACGTCCGCTCGCCCTGTTGATGTTGTAACTGAACCCCCCTTCCAACGAAATATTTTAATATATGAATACTCATATAAAATATACAAGACAGAATATAAGTAATTTGTTTCAGAAATTGAGAATTTCCTAAGGCCAATATCGTCTAGTACCCATGTTGTGAAGTAGTAACCAAAATTCTTTTAGAATATAGAGAATGAAATATGGACAGCATAAGAGAACTTATAACGTCGAAATTTAATAACGTTCTTTAGTAATTGCATAAAAAAATAAATAAGGAAGTTGAAGCTCCACCCTCGCTTCAATCGGTGAGTGACAAGGCCAATGTCAATCCACTCCCCCCTTCCAAAACCACAGGAAGTTCCTCATTAAGAAAACCTAAATTATAAATATAGAAACGCTTGCCAACACTTTGCCATGGATTGTGAATGTGGTGTGATTTTAAACCAAAATGTAAGGTTGCAATTGATTAAGATTGAGTTCACCAAACTTCTGACATCCTAAGTTTGAATGAAAATTATTCCAACCAAGAATATTTAAATTCTGAAAAGGAACTGAGTTGTGAATTCAGTCAGCGCTATTCGCAATGTATTGTTTGTGTTGCAATACATCCCTTCCTTAATCTAAATAGTTCCGTTTTTTTGTTTGAATTAGATCCATTCTGATCGTGTCGCGATCACCGTAATGTATCGTTCAGAGAACTCGCACAAAATAATCACTCGCTTAATTTTGGAGCATGTGGAGTGTATTTAGTCATAGTCTCAGCTGCGTGTAGAGTATTGGTTTTATTTTGGTCCGCAAAGTCGTTCATTTAAACTGACTTATTTAACCTATGCCCAAACTAAAACCAGGTGTATATCCATAACGAAATGTCTCCAAACTGTCCCATACTTACAATGTTATTAAAGAAAATATAAAATTACATAGTTTAATTTCGATAGTTATAATTTCTTGAAATATGAGTTTATTTGAATGTTGCTCTTCATAAGAATATTAAAGAATTTATAACTAAATATCGTGAAGCACAGTCGTAAAACAAATTCTCGAATGATCTGAAATTCATAGTAGATAAATTGGGTTATAATAGTTTGAGTATAGTTTTTAGAATAATCTGGAATTCACAGTAGGTAAATTGAGTTATAAAGGTTGAAGTATAGTTTTTAGAATAATCTGGAATTCACAGTAGGTAAATTGAGATATAAAGGTTTAAGTATAGATTTCAAATTATAGTTTAGATTATTTCAATATTATAATAGTGTAGATTCAATAAAAGTTTTGGTAAAGAAATTCAAGTTAATAAGTTCTAGTTTATTTTGTTACAGGGTTAATGTAATCACAATTAATATCTAATTATATTTTATGCCGTTTAGATTTACCCTAACCATATTGTCCTTTTACGCGTAACGAATACTATCTTCCTACACCCTAAACCAAATAAAATATTGATATTAAGTTCGGTATGAAATAAACTCAAAACGTGAACCAACTGAACCGAATAACCTTTTGTTGGTTTATCACGACGGTACACATACGCCCATAAAACTACAAAATATCACATATTACGAAATTTAACGAATAATCCGGACTAACAAGACGAAAAAGAAACACATAATACATAAAAGAAAAAGACACGTCGAAACAAACAAAGCAAAGAAAAGCAATCAAAGTAAAAAGAAAAATAAAACAAATAGTCATTTTAAATTGAGTAATTATATAATTACTATGTCATAAAACAAAACTCAAAATCACTCAATTTTGAAATGACCTGACTTGCTTGGTTCCGAATATATATTTTTATTGATGTATATTTTCAAATGACAAACAAAATTGTCAATATAATTATGAAATAATAGAACTGCAATGTTTCAGACCAAGCTAGTCTAAATAAAAGGCACAAACCTACGTAGTCTTCTCGATCTTGGGTCTCCAGCTATGTCTGAAAGAAATTAGCTAGATAAATACACCCCCCCAATTTAACTACCTAATAACCCATAAGCATGGAGACCCCAGATCTATCTGGATCATCGGGAACATTTCCTTGAATCTGTAAGAAGCATAATTATTTCCTATCACCTTTCCTAGCGTATACGAATAATTTTACTTATAACTAAGTCTAATCGCGAAATGGTATGAAGTGGTATTAAGGGTTACCGGATCACAAGTGATTGGTGCTTCTAATTAGTAAATTTTTCTTAACCTAAGTTAATATTTAAAATTACACGTAGAGCTGAAAGAAAATGAAATTAGTTTTTTTTTGTACTTAAAACTACACCAAATCTCACCGGCACGCCACCCCAACCACAATTGATTTATCTTTTTTTGTCCATACCATTTTTAATTCACACAAATAAATAAAGGACTACTTAGCCGCTACTTGACGGTATATACATATATATTTTAAAATAGACTATCCCTCAATTCCCCTTGAGTTTTGCCTTTCGCTAAACTAAAGTAGCCTTCATTAAATGTGTTTTAATAGTTTCGAGCAAAATTTTAAAATCGAAATAAACCAAAATGGCAAGTCGCGAACTGTACTTTTCAAAGAAAAGTTTAATAAAATGAAATAAATACTAAAATAGGCTTCCAACACAAAAAACAGCCTTAACATTTAAGAAGTGCCATCTTTCTTGCAGAGATAGTATTATTTTATAAATTTATAATCCTGTCTCTGTTAGCCCATAGTTACATTTTTGTAACTTGCAATGTTTTTTTTTTTTACAGTTTTATTATTATTACTATTTAATATATATATTTTTTTAAATTAAACTACGCTTCAAAGTACAGCACCTAATTTTTGAGTGTTCCCAATTTTAACTAACTTATTTCCAATATAATACTCATTTTTGTCTTAATACTAATGTGTTACCTATGTGTTTTGCAAAGGTGACTAAGAGGTTAAAACCTCAGCTATTTGGATAGATTCTCCTAACACTTAAAACTAAAATCTTGAGATTACTCTACAATTTCATCTCGGAACTATTGAATAAATCCAAATGCTACAAAATTTACAGTGTCATGTATGTGTTATATACCCCAATATATATATAATATAACTTAATATCTAATTAACTATAACTAATGGGTTCTTTCCTTGGTGTAATGATTTACGTTATCCTCTTTTTGAGTAATAAATCATTAATTTATACCTAGCCTTAATCTCTATAAAATATACGAAGTTCAATCCACTACTCTTACACAATTTAAGTAAAAATAATTACAATAAACTAATTTATGTCAAATGACTTGCTAATGAAAACCTAACAAAACAAAATAATATTAATTTCCACGAGATTTGAACCGTGGTGGCTTTGAAATAAAAGAATAGGCAAAGTAATTTCGCGGACTGAACAAATATACCGCCACCCTTAAATCTAAGCCCAATGATAAATGAGTATTATATTTGGAATAACACAGAACATAAAACACAATAAACAACAAATACAAGAAAAGAAAGAAAAATTGAAATAAAATGTCAATAATTGATCCATTTCAAATTTAGTTGAATTTCGTAATCAAATTGAAAATAGATCAGTCACTAACAAGCAAATATTAAAAAAAACAAAGAAAAAAAATAAAAATATTTAATTGAAAAAGAATTAATAAAAGAATATTTAAATTTGAAGAAAACTATTTTTAAAAAAAGTTACTGATGTGCAAATAAAACCTTTAAAATAATCCTCTAAAATTTGTGATAAATTATTTAAACGAGATATATTATTTAACTGAAAAGAATTTATAAAAGTATATTTTAATTCAATGAAAACTATAATTTTAAAAAAAACCGTGTTTGTATCAAATTAAAGTAATTCTCTAAATTTTCTAATGAACTATTTAAATAAATTAAATTTAAGTTAATCATTAATTGCAAGAAATTTTACTCAACATTAAAATATACTAAAGAAACCAAGATATTTAATTCTCCGCAAAATAAAAACACATTTAATAATTTATGCAAGAAACAAACAGAAAAGTGAAAAGTAAAAAATGACTTACCGATGCCGGCCGCTACCTTGACACCGACCACTACACTCAAAATTTCTTCCAAGACTGCCCCAGCGCACGCGGCTCTCGCTTTCACATCGTCCTAACCCCCCTCACCCCTTGCCTCATTTATGAGCGTATGCATACATCATGATCTACAATTATAAACCTTAATGCTTGTTAACACGAGAGAAATTTGCTAATGACATTCCTACTTACCTCAAACAAACACACAAAAAAATTACCACGCGGGTTTTTTCCAAAAAAATATTAACTATTGCACATTCGTTCCTTACGTTCAACAATTTAAGGTTCATTTCTATTTAATCTGGCCTGAGACTGAATTCCATGGGAACAGAGCAATAAACTGCGATCTATTCTATTGTCCATTTTTTTTTTTGGAATCTTCCAGATATTATTCTGTAGCCTACTACACTATCGAAATGAATTTAAAATATTATTTTCCTTATACTTGTTAATTTACTTAATATTATGATTTTTATATGCATACAGTATTGTCTAATTGATTAATTTGATTATACCTACTATTAATATGATTATAACTACTCATAGAGGCTTGTCCGTTACAATCACCCCCAAAATTTTTGTTTGGTGAAAGCGAATGATTTCAGCCAAATAAAATTTTTCCTTATATACATCGTTACAAGTAAAATATAACAGTTAAATAAAATAATGGTCTTACTGATTCAAGAATATATATGTTAAGAGAGAAAATATATCATCGTTCACTTATACATGCCATGGACAAATTTGAATAAACTATATAGAATACAAAGTATTCCTAAACTCACAGTGAACCTAATTACTAATTACTACATTTTATACGAATTAACGTTATTTGTTTTTTTCCTAAACAGCTGCCCACCTCCAAGGAGACATGACAAATATAATACTGAATATGATGATTCGATTATTTCGATTGAAACGTTGAGCAAAAATAACAATATGTCAAACACGCGAGTTAAATCTGTAAAAGTCGTTTTATTGACAATGACAATTCAACTTTATTTAATTATAAAATATGTATTTAGTAAGTTAAAAGAACATATTTCAGAATTTTAGAACTTCCTATCACTCATTTTTTTTCTACTAATTTAATCATAAACCTCACCCCCGATTCTCTTAGCCGCCCAATTAAATTCATTCTCCCAAATTCTCTCCATTTCACGGACAACAAATTGTAGGCCATTCAAGTCTACTGTGTTAATATATTATTATATTCTGTCTTTACTATTTTTTTTTATTATATTCATCCTGGTCACTACGGCACCAAATTGTAACTGAACCCCCCTTCCAACGAAATATTTTAATATATGAATACTCATATAAAATATACAAGACAGAATATAAGTAATTTGTTTCAGAAATTGAGAATTTCCTAAGGCCAATATCGTCTAGTACCCATGTTGTGAAGTAGTAACCAAAATTCTTTTAGAATATAGAGAATGAAATATGGACAGCATAAGAGAACTTATAACGTCGAAATTTAATAACGTTCTTTAGTAATTGCATAAAAAAATAAATAAGGAAGTTGAAGCTCCACCCTCGCTTCAATCGGTGAGTGACAAGGCCAATGTCAATCCACTCCCCCCTTCCAAAACCACAGGAAGTTCCTCATTAAGAAAACCTAAATTATAAATATAGAAACGCTTGCCAACACTTTGCCATGGATTGTGAATGTGGTGTGATTTTAAACCAAAATGTAAGGTTGCAATTGATTAAGATTGAGTTCACCAAACTTCTGACATCCTAAGTTTGAATGAAAATTATTCCAACCAAGAATATTTAAATTCTGAAAAGGAACTGAGTTGTGAATTCAGTCAGCGCTATTCGCAATGTATTGTTTGTGTTGCAATACATCCCTTCCTTAATCTAAATAGTTCCGTTTTTTTGTTTGAATTAGATCCATTCTGATCGTGTCGCGATCACCGTAATGTATCGTTCAGAGAACTCGCACAAAATAATCACTCGCTTAATTTTGGAGCATGTGGAGTGTATTTAGTCATAGTCTCAGCTGCGTGTAGAGTATTGGTTTTATTTTGGTCCGCAAAGTCGTTCATTTAAACTGACTTATTTAACCTATGCCCAAACTAAAACCAGGTGTATATCCATAACGAAATGTCTCCAAACTGTCCCATACTTACAATGTTATTAAAGAAAATATAAAATTACATAGTTTAATTTCGATAGTTATAATTTCTTGAAATATGAGTTTATTTGAATGTTGCTCTTCATAAGAATATTAAAGAATTTATAACTAAATATCGTGAAGCACAGTCGTAAAACAAATTCTCGAATGATCTGAAATTCATAGTAGATAAATTGGGTTATAATAGTTTGAGTATAGTTTTTAGAATAATCTGGAATTCACAGTAGGTAAATTGAGTTATAAAGGTTGAAGTATAGTTTTTAGAATAATCTGGAATTCACAGTAGGTAAATTGAGATATAAAGGTTTAAGTATAGATTTCAAATTATAGTTTAGATTATTTCAATATTATAATAGTGTAGATTCAATAAAAGTTTTGGTAAAGAAATTCAAGTTAATAAGTTCTAGTTTATTTTGTTACAGGGTTAATGTAATCACAATTAATATCTAATTATATTTTATGCCGTTTAGATTTACCCTAACCATATTGTCCTTTTACGCGTAACGAATACTATCTTCCTACACCCTAAACCAAATAAAATATTGATATTAAGTTCGGTATGAAATAAACTCAAAACGTGAACCAACTGAACCGAATAACCTTTTGTTGGTTTATCACGACGGTACACATACGCCCATAAAACTACAAAACATCACATATTACGAAATTTAACGAATAATCCGGACTAACAAGACGAAAAAGAAACACATAATACATAAAAGAAAAAGACACGTCGAAACAAACAAAGCAAAGAAAAGCAATCAAAGTAAAAAGAAAAATAAAACAAATAGTCATTTTAAATTGAGTAATTATATAATTACTATGTCATAAAACAAAACTCAAAATCACTCAATTTTGAAATGACCTGACTTGCTTGGTTCCGAATATATATTTTTATTGATGTATATTTTCAAATGACAAACAAAATTGTCAATATAATTATGAAATAATAGAACTGCAATGTTTCAGACCAAGCTAGTCTAAATAAAAGGCACAAACCTACGTAGTCTTCTCGATCTTGGGTCTCCAGCTATGTCTGAAAGAAATTAGCTAGATAAATACACCCCCCCAATTTAACTACCTAATAACCCATAAGCATGGAGACCCCAGATCTATCTGGATCATCGGGAACATTTCCTTGAATCTGTAAGAAGCATAATTATTTCCTATCACCTTTCCTAGCGTATACGAATAATTTTACTTATAACTAAGTCTAATCGCGAAATGGTATAAAGTGGTATTAAGGGTTACCGGATCACAAGTGATTGGTGCTTCTAATTAGTAAATTTTTCTTAACCTAAGTTAATATTTAAAATTACACGTAGAGCTGAAAGAAAATGAAATTAGTTTTTTTTTGTACTTAAAACTACACCAAATCTCACCGGCACGCCACCCCAACCACAATTGATTTATCTTTTTTTGTCCATACCATTTTTAATTCACACAAATAAATAAAGGACTACTTAGCCGCTACTTGACGGTATATACATATATATTTTAAAATAGACTATCCCTCAATTCCCCTTGAGTTTTGCCTTTCGCTAAACTAAAGTAGCCTTCATTAAATGTGTTTTAATAGTTTCGAGCAAAATTTTAAAATCGAAATAAACCAAAATGGCAAGTCGCGAACTGTACTTTTCAAAGAAAAGTTTAATAAAATGAAATAAATACTAAAATAGGCTTCCAACACAAAAAACAGCCTTAACATTTAAGAAGTGCCATCTTTCTTGCAGAGATAGTATTATTTTATAAATTTATAATCCTGTCTCTGTTAGCCCATAGTTACATTTTTGTAACTTGCAATGTTTTTTTTTTTTTACAGTTTTATTATTATTACTATTTAATATATATATTTTTTTAAATTAAACTACGCTTCAAAGTACAGCACCTAATTTTTGAGTGTTCCCAATTTTAACTAACTTATTTCCAATATAATACTCATTTTTGTCTTAATACTAATGTGTTACCTATGTGTTTTGCAAAGGTGACTAAGAGGTTAAAACCTCAGCTATTTGGATAGATTCTCCTAACACTTAAAACTAAAATCTTGAGATTACTCTACAATTTCATCTCGGAACTATTGAATAAATCCAAATGCTACAAAATTTACAGTGTCATGTATGTGTTATATACCCCAATATATATATAATATAACTTAATATCTAATTAACTATAACTAATGGGTTCTTTCCTTGGTGTAATGATTTACGTTATCCTCTTTTTGAGTAATAAATCATTAATTTATACCTAGCCTTAATCTCTATAAAATATACGAAGTTCAATCCACTACTCTTACACAATTTAAGTAAAAATAATTACAATAAACTAATTTATGTCAAATGACTTGCTAATGAAAACCTAACAAAACAAAATAATATTAATTTCCACGAGATTTGAACCGTGGTGGCTTTGAAATAAAAGAATAGGCAAAGTAATTTCGCGGACTGAACAAATATACCGCCACCCTTAAATCTAAGCCCAATGATAAATGAGTATTATATTTGGAATAACACAGAACATAAAACACAATAAACAACAAATACAAGAAAAGAAAGAAAAATTGAAATAAAATGTCAATAATTGATCCATTTCAAATTTAGTTGAATTTCGTAATCAAATTGAAAATAGATCAGTCACTAACAAGCAAATATTAAAAAAAACAAAGAAAAAAAATAAAAATATTTAATTGAAAAAGAATTAATAAAAGAATATTTAAATTTGAAGAAAACTATTTTTAAAAAAAGTTACTGATGTGCAAATAAAACCTTTAAAATAATCCTCTAAAATTTGTGATAAATTATTTAAACGAGATATATTATTTAACTGAAAAGAATTTATAAAAGTATATTTTAATTCAATGAAAACTATAATTTTAAAAAAAACCGTGTTTGTATCAAATTAAAGTAATTCTCTAAATTTTCTAATGAACTATTTAAATAAATTAAATTTAAGTTAATCATTAATTGCAAGAAATTTTACTCAACATTAAAATATACTAAAGAAACCAAGATATTTAATTCTCCGCAAAATAAAAACACATTTAATAATTTATGCAAGAAACAAACAGAAAAGTGAAAAGTAAAAAATGACTTACCGATGCCGGCCGCTACCTTGACACCGACCACTACACTCAAAATTTCTTCCAAGACTGCCCCAGCGCACGCGGCTCTCGCTTTCACATCGTCCTAACCCCCCTCACCCCTTGCCTCATTTATGAGCGTATGCATACATCATGATCTACAATTATAAACCTTAATGCTTGTTAACACGAGAGAAATTTGCTAATGACATTCCTACTTACCTCAAACAAACACACAAAAAAATTACCACGCGGGTTTTTTCCAAAAAAATATTAACTATTGCACATTCGTTCCTTACGTTCAACAATTTAAGGTTCATTTCTATTTAATCTGGCCTGAGACTGAATTCCATGGGAACAGAGCAATAAACTGCGATCTATTCTATTGTCCATTTTTTTTTTTGGAATCTTCCAGATATTATTCTGTAGCCTACTACACTATCGAAATGAATTTAAAATATTATTTTCCTTATACTTGTTAATTTACTTAATATTATGATTTTTATATGCATACAGTATTGTCTAATTGATTAATTTGATTATACCTACTATTAATATGATTATAACTACTCATAGAGGCTTGTCCGTTACAATGTCTACCGCCAATCGAAAATAATAACTCTACAGATTATGAAACTTCGCGGCATTCGCGACAGTAGTTCCAAAGTTCGACATTAGTCGAAATCTCATCATCGTCATCATATCAAACGAGTGACGTCCACTGTTGAACCCAAAATACCAAAAAAGTTACAAACCTTCAACTTTGTGTGTAACAAAGGACAGATGTTACTGTCTTTTTACTAAAAAAAAGAGGCAATGCGCTATGGTGCGTAGTCGTTTCGTTGTCACCTTTCCAAAACAACCTTTTCTGATAAATTGTACAAGTATTTTTTTAGTATAGAAACAAACTGATGAACGAAAAGTATAATTATTATTATAATTAGAGAAAAGCGTGGGGTGCTCAATAAAAACCAGTTCTTGAAAATAAATCGGTACAATTAAATTGAGCACCCCACGCTTTTCTCTAAATAATAATTATACTTTTCGTTCATCAGTTTGTTTCTATGTATACTTACTAAAAAAATATTTTTCACTTTTTAGTACGATTTAGTCGACAAATAAAAGCGTGTTTTTTATGTTTTTTTAAACTATTATTTATTTTCTACTTTTTAGTGCGATTTATTACCGCCGATAAAAGTACATAAATTTTTAAATAAAATTCGCCAACTAGAACAAGCCATAACAATGACAACGCCATCTAGTAACTAAGATTACAAACGTTTAATTTGGAGTCGGTTATTAAGCATACAAGCAAGCAAGCAATACAGGTGAAGCTTTTAAAAGCGTGTTAAAAAGGCGTTCCCTTTCAGATGTGATAAGTGTGCTATAACCTTTATCGTATCAGCAGTCCGGGCGCATTGATCATACTCGTAATATTCGTGTATATTGAAATGTAAACCAACTTTAATTGACGTTCAATCTACCCGTAATCAAAATGTTATATGGATTCGCTCCAGTATAAATACGAAGCTCGACTCGCACCCGCCAATATCCTTTCGGAGGGCGATTTCCTCACAATTTCCGACGCCTCCAGCAACGTGGGGAGGCTTATAAACACATATCGAGGTGACACTATACGGTCTAGCTAACCCGCAAATGATCTGTTTAAAATAACAGTTAATATAACTGAGTTTGAAGAGAATGAAAGATTACCCATTGATTCTATTCCGAAGGCAAAGCATAACATACCGCTTTGGTCCCAAGATATTTATTAATAGTTTTAATATTAATCGGTTAGATATCGACTTTGTCCACAGTATCCTTAGTAATCCTAAGTCTAATGCCACCTTGTGCGTAGTTTAGTTGAATACTGTTAATATTAAATAAGTTATGTGTATTGTACGTGATATACTGATATCACGTAAAGGGTTTGTGTTGATGGGTATGTCATGTCTCAAAGAACTCATCTATCGCCCACTGAAGCGACTTTGAGAGGTAGCACATTTATCAATTCGAAAATGGAACGTGAATTTGTCGCCAGTTTTTTTCTATTACAAAGAGACGATACGCTTACGTTTTCTAACCATAACGTAAGAAAAAGGCGACCTTTAGGTGGAGGCTGACTTGTACTGGTCAAAGGTCATCTGGGGACTAAGATGTCTTCCATGCCCAGTAATTACACTGGCTACCTTTCCCTTCAATCCGTAACAGCGAACTGCTTTACGGCAAAGAAATTTCACGCCTTAAATAAAAATATAGCCACGTGATGCCGGCAGAGTAGAAAGGCACCCCGTATCCTCCAATGGGTGTCAAAGAAGGCGACTAATAGATCAGCAAAGGGGTATTGATCACCTTACAGTCCGTCCACCAATCCGCAATGGGCAAGCATGGTGGACTACTGCTTAAACCTTCTTCGATGACAAGGAGAGGCCTTGTGTCCTTGCAGTGGGTCGAATTGATGATGACGCTATAAATAAACCGCGTACGCGTTTTTTGGATTCTATTAAAAATTAAGTAACTAGGCATTTTAGTCGATGTAGAGAACAGCGGACTAGCCACTTGAATTTGGAGAACTCAAACTGGCTAGTATCACCGCCCACAGTCGATTCTTACTACCTATTTGTGGTGTTGTGTTTATGTTGGTGAGTAAGTTTGCCAGAGCTCCACGGGGTAGGAAAGGGGTCTAGGCACGTGAGTGTCGAAGCAGTGTTGCAAACCTCTATATATTTTACTAGGTGTTAGACCCATTCCACGTCCGGAAGCCTCCTCGTGGCGGACCCTGGTAACGTGTTGGGGAAACTTTCTCGGCGAGTGTGTGGCTTTTGATGCCAAGTGTATCCGCGTGGCTTTCGAAGTCACATGGCATCGTCGAGTTGTTTTTGTTTTCCCACCACGGCTAGTTCCGGACGGCCCTTTTCAGTGCCACGACCGCGCCCGACGACCCTGGGTGCGGTCCGATGGCTGCTCCCGGTGTCCGCGTTAGGAGGACGCGGTGGAGGAGTGGCTGCTGGCCACCAATTGGTGCACGGAGTGCCTAGACGGCAGCGTCGGGATGGTCGCCCGAGCCGTCCCGTAATAGCGCACTGAGTTTGGGCGGGCCTGGGCCGGGGAGGATGCTTTTGACCCCCACACCGTCAACAAAGACAAAGGGTTGGCAGCGCGTGAGTATCGCGTCGAGATGTGTACCTATTTGAAGCAAGACTACCCACTGTTCAACTGATTACGACATAGCCACATGAGACAAATGGATATTCATCTTACAGGACATTTCAATTTCGGACAAGGATTTAAATCTGACGAAATTACTAGTATAAAATCGTAAAGGTAACAAAACTAGTCGCAGACAGAGATCCCCAATAACCAGCTGGCAATAAATTTTATGTTTACGCCATTTTGTGTTATTGGCATTTTATCGAGCTCAAATACCGTGCGTCATAAAACTTGTCATATTTTATCTGCGTGAGTGGACTGCGTTTTCAACTTTTTTATTTGGTAACATAGCGATTGGTATTGCCTTTGGAATTTAAATAATTTTAAAAGTCAAAAGTTGAAGTAATAATTATATAGAGCTGACTTTCTACTTCACTAGTTATTTTTTCACTCCACACAATGTGGAACAGTCTTCTGACCACTATCAAAGAAAGTCTGGCATTATGATGTAACTACCGGAAAGGTAAAATCTGCCATGGGCAGCCCGTTGCATAAATCATCATCATCATCATAAACAGCTCATATAATGTCCCCATCGAGGGGCTCGAGCCTACCCTACATTAGAGTCGATTAGGCCTTACTCAACCACGCTGGCCAAGTGCAGGTTGGTCGACTTCACACACAACCAATTTTATCGAATTAAAGTTATTTAATGGTGTACTTTTATATAATAAATGACTAAATACAAGTGTATATGTGAATAATAAGCCGTGGAAATATTAGTGGCGCAGTGACAAGCCTATATCGACCAAAATTACAAATACATAACTCGATCGACGTTAAGTCGATAGCTGTCAAACCGTAGAAAGTCGAAAATAAGTTTTAAGGCTGCAAGTTATTTACTGGGGGAGTATTATTTTCATAATAACTATCACTAATATTATCTATTACTTACTATCTATTTCTCCAAGTTCCTTTGAATAAGTAATAATTTAAGTAAATTTTATTTCAAAGCTACCTACCTACATCCTACATTGGAAAGATTGTATAAGTTGATTATATTTAAAATGATAAATGTCTTGATTTTACTAATTGTTGTAACAAGTAATTAATACGGTGCTTCAAGGAACATAAAAGATATATTAGGAATAGATAATATTTGTCTTGTCTTGTAAAGATAATTTTTCAATTTACTATCAAATTCACATCCAGAACACTCCACAGAACTCACAGCTACTGTTAGTGAGTAACGTCAATTCACATACATTTGGGTTCATGTAATCTCTCTTTACTTGACAAATAGTGGAAGTAAAGTTGACGGTGACTGTTGTAACCTGCAGACACACACTTACTGACACTTCACATTTAAAGTATTAAGTGTTGACAACAAGTAGATTACCTACTGCAAATTTAATTTTGTTTCTTCTTTTATTTTATTCTGACACAACTTTTTATACTTTTCAGAGTATTCTTGGTTACTGTATTCCAAACATCCACAATGATGACCCGTAAGGCCACTGCTAAGGACACAGAGATGAAACTAAAACAAGTAGTGGTGGATCTTCGGGCATCTCGGGAACTGTGTGATCGTTTGATACAGGAACGGGAAGACAGTGAATCTGAAATTCTTAGCATATTGGAAAAAAACAAACAATTAAAATGTGAACTGTCGGAGCTGCATATTAAGTATGAGGACATTGTTGAGCAATGCAACCATATGCAGGACATCATAAAATCCTTTACAGAGTGCAGTAATACACATGAACAGGCGCTTAGTAAAATAAATGAGTTGGAGGTTAGCTTATGCCTCGCAAATAAAAATGTAAAACATTTGGAAATGCAAAATAAAGAATTGTCTACAGAGAAATATTCTCAAAGCTTGTTCGATGAGTTAACTATTTGTAGTCCCGGCTTCATCGAGGAACAGTCATATGTAGAAAATAGCCCCAAAATTAATTCAGAAAGATATTTTAGTAGTGTTAAGAAACTAAAAAAATATATACGTGTTAATAAGTTTATAAATAAGACAAAAAGAACCATAAAACAATATAATTCTTTTAAGAAACAAAAATTGCAAAATTTGAAATTGATAGAAAAATTAAATATTATTAAGAGTAATGCAGTTGCAACAACTACTGATTACACAATATATAGTAAACAATTAGAGACAAAAATTGACAGTTTGGAAGAGTCTTTAAAAAGTATGTTAAAAAACATACAGACTATTTCCCAAAAACAATTAAATTATCAAATACTTGCTTCAAATGACATGGTAGATATGTGTAATTACAATGCAGAGCGTTTTGAATCTTTAAATAAAAAACGAAAATGTTCATGTCTCGTTACAGATATACAAAAAAATGAAGGGTGCATTTCAAGTATATTATATGATCAACAACACGAAATTGTTTCACTCGTAGATAACCAAACTTGTTCCCACAATAATCTTGATGAAGGTGGGACTCAAGTGAACATAAATAAAGAACAAAACAATGTTATTATGTTTAGTGATGAGTTAGGCAAAAATATGGGTCAAACAATGTGTCATTATATGGCACGGCCTGTAACTAATTATTGTATTCCAGGTGCTAATTATACCCAAATATTGCAGAAGGTGATCTGTGGTACTTACAGCCCTAATAGTACCATAATTATTTTCATTGGTAGACGAGGCAATGCTAATTCCTATGTCATGGAAAAATATTTTAAATGCCTGTCTAAATTAAATGTAGAGAAAATAATTTTATTTACTTTTCCTTACAGTGAGTCATTGAGTCATGCAGAAAATGACTATAGATTTAAGTGTAATAGGAAATTGCATTTAATGACAAATTATAATAAAAAATTTGACATTATTGATTTTAATGGATTCATTAAAAATTTTTTTTTGACAAAAGATAAATATTTTCTTTGTAGTATTTACAAAAAACAAATAGCAAAATCGCTATGTTATTTTATTTTTAAACAAGCCAATTCATTGGCTATAACTTCTGCCTCTATTGGGCAGTCAAATTGGACGCTGGGCAATGACAATTTGGAATTTGCCTCAAATTCTTTAAATTAAATTTCGAGACAAAAGAGACTAACTCTGGCACTAGTAACTATAATGAAAAATTAGATTCTAATTATAAGGTTTTAGATATATTATCCTCCCCATTTGCAATGAATAAAAATTGTAAAAATAATTTTGTTAACCTAGTTCACCAAAATATTCAAGGGATGTCAGGCAAAGATTTAGAATTGGAGCTATTCATGAATTGTAATAATATTGATATACTGTGTGTTACAGAACACTGGCTAAAAAGCCATCAGCTGATGTTCAATTTTAGTAATCACCATGTTGTCAGCTCGTTCAGCAGAAAAAACATATTACATGGTGGTTCATTAATAATTACTAAAAGGAATATTAAATGTAAGGAAAGAAATGACCTAGTAAGTATGTCTGTTGAGCGAGTTACTGAAATAGCTTGTATAGAGTTTGAACAATTCATTGTTATTAGTGTATACAAACCTCCATGTGCCCCTTTTGAACAATTTTTAAAAATTATGGAGGATGTCCTATTTAAAATCAGTAAATGTCCTAAAACAATTGTTATCTGTGGAGACTTTAATATTAACATACTAGATACAAATTCAATAACTTGTAATTTTTTAAATTTATTTAAGTCGTATGATTTGGACTACGTTTTTTATGAACCCACAAGAATTACTGAAACAAGTGCAACTTGCATTGACAATATTTTTACCAACCGAACACCTAGCCAAAAGTCAATTATTAATATGTTGCACTCTGATCATTGTGGTCAATTAGCATCGTTTCCTAGGAAAAAAGTTGAAGTGCGAAGAACGAAAATAAGCTTTATTCCTATAAATGCAAGCCGAATTGAAAAGTTTAAATCGAATTTAAGTGTGAAGCTGCCATGGTTGCCTTATGATGATTGTCCAGATAAGCTATACAGTTCTTTATTTAATCTAATAAATGTTGAATTTACCAACACTTTTGTGCCAAAAACAAAGACGATCTGTGATCGTCTAACTTTTAGTGAATGGGCAACGCATGGTATCTACAATAGCAGGAATAAGTTGTACGATTTGTATAGTAAAAAATCATATAATTTTGATCCAGTATTTGTTAACTATGTAAAAAACTACTCTAAAGTTTTCAAAAGAGCCTGTTCCACTGCCAAGTCAGTTTACTTAAAAAATAAAATTAACAATTCTACTAATAAAATTAAAGAAACTTGGAATATTATTAACAGTGAAACTGGCAGGAGTCAAACACGCTGCCGCAATATTAACTTAAAGATTAATAATGTAAATGTTAAAGCTGATTTGGAAGTAGCTATGGAATTTGAAAAGTTTTTCTCAGATGTTCCCATACTGGCTACTAAATCACTTCAGTCGTCTTCCACCTCAGCTGAACAGCTTCTTAAACAAAATGTACCATCCTGTGATAGTAACTTCGAATTTACAGCTGTTAATTATAAAGATATTATAAATACCTTTAAGTCTATTGACCTGAAGAAATCTATGGATCTTTGGGGACTATCAGTCAAAACAATCTCATCCATTATAACTATAATAGCTCCTTATTTAGTTGTCGTATTTAACAGTTGTATTGGTTCTGGTGTGTTTCCTGACCTGATGAAACACAGTAAAATAATACCGTTATTTAAATCTGGCGAAACCTCAGATCCCACTAATTTTCGGCCTGTTTCTATTCTGCCAACTTTAAGTAAGATCTTTGAGAGATTAATGCTCAATCAACTATTAAAGCATTTCAATAAATATAATATATTTCATCAGAAACAATTCGGGTTCACTCGGGGTCGCTCCACCATTGATGCGGGAGTTGAGTTGTTAAAGGAGGTATTTGCTGCTTGGGAAGTATCACGTGACGCTCTTGGTGTTTTCTGTGATTTATCTAAAGCTTTCGACTGTGTTAATCATGAAACTCTGGTCAGGAAATTACACCATTACGGCATTAGGAACAAGGCTCTCAACCTTATGACTTCATACCTGAGCAATAGAATACAGAAAGTTGATATAAATGGTAAAAGATCTCCAGGTTCTCTAGTCACAATAGGTGTTCCGCAGGGCTCAATTCTTGGTCCATTTCTTTTTCTAGTGTACATAAATGACTTGCCTTACTACATAAGGGACAATCATGATATTGTATTGTTTGCGGATGACACATCTTTGATTTTCAAAATAAATAGAAAATTAGATAATTATGACGAAGTTAACAATGCACTTGCAAAAGTAGTTTATTGGTTTAATGTTAATAACTTGTTGCTTAATGAAAAAAAAACCAAACTAGTTAAGTTTACTACGCCGAATGTGAGACGTGTAGAAACTAATGTACAAATAAATGGAGTTGAACTGAAACCTGTGGAAACAACAACTTTCTTAGGAGTAATGTTAGACTCCAAACTACAATGGGGTCCACATATTGTAAAACTTTCGGGTAAACTAAGTTCTGCGGCATACGCAGTTAAAACTATTAGGCGGCTTACCGATGTAGATACCGCTAGAATAGTTTATTTTAGTTATTTTCACAGCATAATGTCATATGGAATTCTTCTCTGGGGGAGTGCTGCAGATATTAATACCATCTTTGTGCTGCAAAAACGGGCTGTTAGAGCAATTTATCAACTGGGTCCGCGTGACTCCCTCAGAGAAAAGTTCAAGGAGATAAATATTCTGACTGTGTCATCACAATATATACTGGAAAACTTACTATATGTAAAGAAAAATATTATGAATTTTTCCGAGAAATGTCATACGCACAATGTAAATACTAGGAAGAAACACGATTTGGTTGTATATAAAACTCGTCTCCACAGAATAAGCAATTCCTTTATGGGCCAATGTATACGTTTTTACAATAAGCTTCCGAAGAATATTAGAGACTTGCCTATTAATAAATTTAAAAAAACTGTAAAATCTAAATTATATAAAAAAGCTTATTACAAGTTAAATGATTATTTAAATGATCCAAATGCGTGGGAGTAAAATCTGCCCAAATTTACGCATTTAAAATTGTAATTTATTCATTCATTTTGATATATCTATGGACATGTAATGATGTTTTGAAATCATTACGAAATTGTAAGCTGCGGAGTTTCTTTCGCCATTTCTTCTCCGTCTCAGCATACTAATAATTATTTAAGAAAAATAATTATTTCGTCGAAATGGTGGTAGGGCTTTTGACGATTTAAAAGTACTTAGCAAAGTCCATTTAAATAAAGAGCTTTTTCATTTCAACCTAAGAATTTCTTCATAGGTGTGTGCAGGTTTCCTCACGATGTTTTCCTTCACCGTAAAAGCGTTGATTAAACGTACATATGAATTCAAAATTTTAAAACACATTGGTACGTGGCGGGGATCGAACCAGTGCCTCCCGGGTGAGAGATTACGCTCTTACGCACTACGCCACCGACGCTTTTTTGCACGAATGCATAAGAAGTATTACACATCGGACACTTTGGCGAAGTATAGTGAGGCGAGTCACAATGGGTCTTTTTTATGTTAAGAGGTTGACAGACAAGCATATGGCTTGCATGATGGTATGCAGCAACCGTAGCCTATAGACACTTGTACCACTGACGTGACACTCACGCGCTGTCAGTCCCAGACCCCTTCCGTCTAGGTCACTACGTCGACGGTTCACTATATCGATGGTACGTTGTATCGACAGCTGGAGTGGATCTTTTGAATGGCTTTCTGGCGCTTCGCCAGCCGCTGCCGTGGCACTTTGCTTCTCACAGCTCGCGCATTATTTTGGTCACAGTCCTAACCTGTTATTATCGAATACAACCTATCCAGTCTTAATAATCGTATTACCTATTGATATGGAGTACTCTTCATACAGAGTACCATCGATTTGGTGAACCATAGATGTATTACCCGTCGACGCAACATTTTCGATACAGCGACTGTCGATGTCGTGTGAACGGCACCGAGATTCAATAGCCTATACCTCATGATGACCGCTCTCTCAGCGGGTATATTATGGAACAATAGTTATGATAGAAAAGGCGCACATATTTTGAAATCACTAACGCCTAATAAACAAAATTAAAATATTAACGATCCGTGATTGAACTCAAACAAAGCTCTCGAAGCCCTAGGGAATATTTTTCTGTGTAACATAATAATTGTCGCTCACACAACGCCAAAACAATTTGCCAGGCCAGCGGGCCGGCTACACGAATCAAAGCGAACACCGTTTAAACTTGTTTAACGTTATCACAAACGGACACGTTTAACTAAACTGACTGACCACTCGACGAAAAGAATAAAATATAAAATTGAGGTCTGAGGTCCCAGTGCCAAAATGTATTGCTCTATACATAAAATGTGTGCTAAATCTAATACATATAAAAACCTCGTGACGCGGTTATTGTGGTCGCACTCCTCCGAAAAAGCTCGACAGATTTTTTTGTGGATGTTTGGTAAGTATAAGAATAGGTAGTAAAGTATATGTCATATCCAATCGATAGATGCCGTCGTGATGGAGTGGTCAGTATAGCTGCCTACACATCAAGCGGTCCTGGTTCGAGTCCTGGTAGCGGCAAATATTTGTGTGACGAACACGAATATTTGTTTGCGGTTCATGATTGTTTATAAATTTATTAAAGATAACTTTTAAAAATATCTAAGATTACCATGTATATTTAAAAATGTCGGTTATCTAGACTAGATATCAGATCATCGTATACTAGAGTCCACTTAATCATCAAAAAATAAAATTATTATACACCATAACGTATTGGCGCGACAAATCATAAATGTCGGATAAGAAATAGAGGTAAGATAACGTTTTTTCCGTTTTTAATGACACGTGCTCACCGTACTATCTTCTTAAAAATAACTGTTAAATTATTTAATTTTTGGCAATTATGTCAAATTTTATCTATAGTGTCGTGCATGCTCGCACTTTTAACCAGGCAAAATCTGCCCTGACCAGCCCATTACATGAATGCATAAGAAATATAGTGACAGAGCTGTAACAGCTTCTATCACCACATAAGATGACAACGACCGCTGTCAAGTGTGAGATACGAATATCTAAGGCCCGAAAATTCGCGGTATTTGATATCGTAACTGAGAACATTGATTGTTGTTTATAATTTTATTTAAAAATTTATTATTCGTCATGATTCATCAGTCAATCACCGATGAATCACGACGAGTCAACAATCACTGTAGCTCAGAGGAAAGAGCATTAACCCAAATCGCGAAAGGTCGCGTTTTCGAGTTCGTCTCAGACCTCTCAGTTATCATGACAAGATTTTGTCTTGCCTTTTCTTTTCTATTTAATTTGGTATAAATTTCAAATATCGTAACTGAAATTTACTTAATAAGTAAAATTAACAGGAATTACCTATGTATACTTTCGTTGATACGGAAAACGGAGTACATCATAAACTTCCTCGCAGATGAGTATCAAACAACATCTTTGTACAAATTAGACTTAAGTTATGTTAATATATTCATGACTTTATATTGTCTTTCATCTCAGCTCGTGTGAAGATACGAATACAATTTAATGGTGTTTTGGTAACATTAAATAACAATTTAGCTGAACAATTAAAATGTAACGTTTTTCAAAATTATTAAACAATAATCTAGGCGTTTGATGGAAAGCGATGATGAGACCTAACATGCTCGCCTAGAAGCTGCTTCACTTTGGTTAAGGCCAAAGTGATGTCCAGATTTACAGATTGTGCAAAGAGTTCCACTCCTTAGCTGTTTGCATAATGAAAGCGGAAGCAAATCTCTTTGTGCCGCCAATGGGAGGTATATCAACAACACTAGGGTGGACTCGCCGCTGTCATTATATTGCCAGGGAAGATCTTGGCCTTCATCATATCTGATAAAAGAGAGATTCACCTGGAATCCTCAACAACTCAGGGATAGTGTCAATTAATTATGCCTGTAATGTCTATTTATTGCGCTCTTGTCGTACCTACAGCAAGGGTTTCTGTGATAATGACCTATTTCAGTTATCGATAGGAGCTTAAGAGGGCAGTTAGAGATAAATTGATATAATTTGTCTCTAACTGCCCTCTTATGTTCTTCGAACTTATGTGACCTTAAGACCTAATTTTAAGGTCTAAATTTCTTCTTCTAATCTTTTTGTTTACCTATTGTTTTTATTTTTGTATTTGTAACTACTGTTAAAGTTTATATGATGACATAATAAGTGGAAACTTGATTGATGCATGTAAAATTTATATGTGTTAGCTATTGTATTTTTGTATACTGTTTGTTTCCTTAATAAATAATTATAAAGGGTAGAGCACAGTGGTATTGTAAACGACTGAGGTCTTCTGAAAGCGCGAAGCACAACAATCTGGCGTCGGCAGGGACGCGGCGCGGACATCATTCAAATACCGTACTAAACACACGTCAATAAAATCATTAATTGAACAAATTCAACGGCTCTCATCGGACGCGCTATAACACGCCATTTCGGCGTAGAATTAGTTCAATTAGGGACCTTATTGCGGTATGTTGATACGGTATTTAAATACAAATTATGTCCACGCCCGACGCCCTATCGGTGTGCTTCGCGCCTAAGGAGCTATTTTCCAGAAGGCCAGGCGGTCTCGATTTATTAATCAGTTTTAATGCTAAATTAGATATAGCTCTAAATAACCCAGCTAATCGGATATTCAAATACATACATACATGATTGGCAGCTTATCATTTGGTCTGTCTCCTGGTAAGCAGTAATAGGCCTAAAGAAGCTTGCAATACTAACGTCACTCGCGTCACCAAAACTAGTTCCCTTTCCTACCCCGTGGAGCTCTGACAACCTTACTCACCAACAGAAACGCAAAGCCACAATCACATAAGTTACACATAAGCCATATCTGGCAGTATGAGCCATAAGGTACTCCAAAATAGTAGCAGGTTGCCATCCTGTCGCCTACCAAATCCAAATGCAACTAAACCATCGGTGAAATAACAATCAAAAGTCAACGACCAGGACAGAGATTGCACTTTAAATGACTCGGCAGTCCGGGAATATTATTCAAACACAATATTTGCTAATAATATTTTATAAATCTTTCTATTTCATTTGAAATGTAACTAAGATAGCATCATCATTAACTCGTGTTGCTCCGAACATTTTACTGATTTAATTTTGCCGTGTAGTAGGTATGAATCATAAATAACCAATACATCTCCACATCAGGCCCTTGCGGTTACACCCTGAATAAAAGTGAAGCTCATTTGAATAGGACATATTTCGGATTCGAAACGTGTGTTGTTTCAAAAGAATATTGAAGTTTTTTTGCACTGCGAAAGCACAACAACCAACCTTGAATAACACGGAAAAGATTTTTCTTTAACTTATTTTATTGTTTACCGAAGTTTGATGGAAATAAAGTCTAGTTATTTATTGGGTTTTCTTTGTTTATTGAAGGTTTAATTTAATGATTAAGCTCATCTGATGGCAGTGATAAAAAAGCTGAAAGTGGAGGGAGGATCAGTCGGAATCCTCAAGCACCGAGGATCTGGCTATTTTATCAGCAACTGTCCTCAGTCGATGTTTTATAGTTAGACTTAAGATCTTTTTGTCTCCCATTACTCCAGATGACTGTATTATTACGTACGCTATATGTTATGAAGACAATACGGAAAGCACCTTCTGGAAATAAGTTATTCATGTACATTTTCCTTATTTATAAGCTTTTAACTTGCACTGTTCGTATGCATGTCAATTTGTAAGTTAAGTTTTCCGTCAAAATTTGCAAACCATTTTTCGACCGTTTCTTGGTATTCGATTGAGCTGCAATTTTGCATACACATTTAATATGGCGGACGGCCCAAGATGGCGGACTAGCTATTTTTTGTGCACTCGCATGAAATGGGTATCAAATGAAAGTGTTTGCTGAGAAGAATAAAAAAATAAATTGGCTTTACTCTAAATCCAAAATGGCGGACCTCCCAAGATGGCAGACTACTTATTCTTTAGCACTACCGTAATATGGGTATCAAATGAAAGGGTTTGCTGAGTAAAATACAAATAAACTGATGAAAAAATAAAAATTAGTTTCTATAAGTAAAACATATTTTTAAAAACAAGATTTTATTTAAATATGCTCTAAAAATTAAATAAAAAATTTAATGTTATAAAAGTTTATTTGCCACTTGTCTAGGCCCTGTGTTCCTTACATCCAGTACCTTGCCTTCATATTCCACCCTCTCTCTTGAATGTAAGCATATCAGATAATGTTACATCAAATCACCGACTAATACCTATTATTTATCTCCCCTGGAAACACCATAAAATTCTATTACCATTCTCCAAAGTAACTGCAAAGTAAAATGCCACGTAATCCAATTTGTAACTTGCCCATGACGGTTAACTTTGTAGGTAACGTTGTGAAGAACAAGAAAATGGGCTGCTTACATCAAAAGAGTTTTTGGAGGACGATTTAAATCTGACATAAAAATTAACTCTGGATAATACGACTTTGTAACGGATAATATTAATTTTATTCACAGCATTGTCTTCAAATTTGCTATACTTAACGATCACTAAGTTTTAAGCACTTAATCATGTATACAAATACCTACATGTTTATACACTTAGTGTGCAAATAAAGAATTAATTGATTAAATTTTGTAAAAGCGGTTACTACTCATCTCAGTAATCGCTTTATTTATACGAATTTTTGTTAAAAGACAAATAAGGAGAAGAATTAAGGTACTTAAACTCAAACTCAAAATTTCTTTCTTCAATTATGTACAATATATACACTTCTAAAAAGTATGATATACTTTATTGTTCTGAGAAAATCGAGCTAGAAAGTCAGCAAGTTAATTAATCTATTTACACTTTTCATTACAGAAAAGTGACAAGTTTTCCTTGATTAAGTAAGAAGTAATATAAGAATAAATGTCAATTATACATATTAAAGAATGATTACATAATTATTATTGTCTTAGCGAACACTTGCATCCGAACATTAGGCGTGTTTCTACTCGTATAATGATAGTGTCCACACATTCTTGGAACAACTGTATTTTGCTGAAATTTGTGGTATACCTACTTTATTGAAGTTTGTATACCTGGACTGCCGAGATGAGTATCGTATGTAACATCGGTCCTAGTTTATTATGTACTGTTTGTATATATTGTAATAAGTCTATTAAATGTAATAATAAATTAGACGATAGCTCAGAGACCAAATTTCTCACTAAAATCTTTACCTTAATGTTAGCTACTACTTAATACTTACAATAAATATAATAATGCCGTGATTTCATAAAATCTCGGCGGTTATTACCGGCTCGAGACCCTTACAAGAAGCCTTTAACCTTCAGCCTCTTAAGAGATTTTCCATAGCTGTTACGGCCTAGAATGACTTACATTTTTTCCCGCATGACGAAATCCTGTTAGAGTGGAAACAGCCTTTCCAATTTATTAATGGTCGCTAGCTAACTCTCGAAAATTCTTTTCATCCTGCTTGGTTCGTAGGTCGAAAATTTCAAATATACCAATTTGTAGGTACTCGTATTTGCTAATAAACGAGTCATTAAAAGTAATTCCATGCATATAAGAGTACTTATCACTGGGGTAAGAGTGCCCGTACTTGTGTATATGAAAAAGTCTGTTGAAAAATTCAGCTTATCTGTAGTCTTTAGACTAACATTGATTTTATATTATAAAATCAAATATACAATTTTAATGGCATTAAAATGTAAATTTTAAACTACAGTTTTTTCCCAGTAATTGGCAATCATTTCACTAAAGCCCAACCATGGCCCAAATCCCATACTAAAAGTAGTAAATAGTAGTACCTATAAGAGAGTCAACTAGATGTCATATTACCCCTTCCCTCGGAATTCAACCTATTTTTTCATTTTATAGTACTTTTTATTGTTTGGGTACGGTTCTAATGAAGGCTACTTTCATTCACTAACACACACAATAGTTATGAATCAGATACCCAATTATTTATTAACCGCCTTGAATGTATTCGTGGTTAAGGTTTTTGGGTGGTGAAGCCAAGTGAATACAATGCCTTTCGAAATGAGGACAATCAAACCGAAAGTTGTAAAGTTAGTTGGTAATTGGAAAAACTTAATGCGATGACGGGATAAAGCTATCTGCGTTGTGTTCGCGGGGTCGCGCGCACGTCCCTCAACATCCAACCAGATTCCATTTGATTTCAATTTAGATACAGCCGTGTTATTCGCTGCGAGTTGCGCGAGGGAAATATTTATTCGTGCTTCCTCGAGTATTTTTTGTCTTGTTTTTTGCATTCGGGAATGTATTCAAATTAAGAGCGATGGTTTAATTCTTGGCTAGCGTGAGTCTTAAAACTAAATTGCGTGGAATACGAGTTAGGTACTTTTGTTTAAAGTTCGTTTGATGTGAGTCCAAAGTAACTTAAAATCACAAATGTTCTTCTTCTTCTTATTTTAAGCGAATGGCGATCGCGACACATAAAGATTACGCATTGCGCCAATATCAAGTAAAAATTTTATTAAAGTAACCGACAACAATTGTACGGTAGATTGAGGTTAAAATGGAGTCTCTCAACACGTGTTTTTGCAACAAGAACTCGGGAGAAACTGACAAATGTTCTTCTTGACTGTATTTCTTAATATGTCATCAGATGTTAGACATGTAATTTCTTTGACGTAAGTAAATAATCTCAAAAGGAGTTGAATAAAGTTTTGGGAAGACCTTGCAAATCGAACCCGGAACCTTTCGATCTAATTACAGTGGGCGAACCAAGGATCACGGAGGCTGTTAAAAACTAAACATGTATTGAACCAAAAAAACAAAAGCTGACCAACAAGACGGTTGTTACACTTGCTTACTATAGACATAAGATTTTGACAGATATCCTATACAAAATATGTCAAAACTCTACCGTCATCAAGGGCAACTGTCGGTAGTTATGTTATTGAAACCCGTCATTAATCATCTCAGCACTTTCTCAGCAGTACGGGTAGTAATACCCTATAGGGTTAATTATTACTGTGGTACGGATTTTAATTTAAAAATATTCGAAACAAAAAAAGTAAGATTTTGCATAATATTGCAAACTTTATATTAAACTATAAGTATTGTTGTTATTTTCAAGTGCAATAAAGAGTATTATATAATATTGAGAATGTTTATTTTACCCAATATCTCAGGAATACAAATATCAAATAATAGTGATAATTTAATGATAATGCAATTGTGAAATTACATTATAAAGACACAAAACTTCGTATGCCACAATATTTATCTACAATATAAACATTCAAAACGAGAATTCAATTTGTTAACGTACATGACTGGGATTGTCCTCAACATCCAATCTTGAAAATCTTTTCAGGAAGTGTTCAATTCTGAAGTCGTAATACTGGAAAGTGTGTAGTCAAGTGGCTTCGCTCTTGATTTTCCAATCATATACCCGAGTAAAAGTCAATATAGCAAGTGTGGAACATTGGTTCTGTATTCAATAGTTAGGATTTGAAACGGTGAAATGACGAAAACGACGAATGTCAAAACGAATACGTACATCAGACTATCAACACTATATACAAAATACACAAGATATTCAATTGAGTTATTTTATTAAGTGCCTATAATAAAGTAAAATGTTATGCATTATACCTACATATTACAACAGTAGCTAGTTTGAAAGTAGTTCTGGTGACAGAAAACCTTATACGAAGGAGTGAAAGGCGTGTGACTGGAATACAGAAGAATAGAAGAGAAAGGTACTTTACACTGGACCCCAAATAGATCTACGTATGTTGGTAGCACAAGCTAAGACTCTGTACACAACAGTGGCGTACTGACAAAATGTCAAATTAATATAAATAATTTTGATGATCCCAAACTTTCTTCGCTACGAGTTGCGGTTACCATAAAACTATCACCATTTAAAAAAAATCAGACCAACCATGCTTGTATACCACTTGTCAAATAAAACATCGAAGAAGGGTAAAAGTTTTGGTTTCCGAAGTAAACTTTATTAGATGTATGGAGAAGGCCGCATATGGCTTCTAGCAAAATTATTAAGAGGATATCTTTTAACTCACGAAAAAAACTCGTTTTACTACAGAAATAAAGGGCGTCTGGTAAACGTATTGGCTGTTTATTTTACGACAGCCATAAAATAAAGCAATAAATAAATATTTTGATGGATAGACGCGCGCTTGTAACTTGGTATGTCACAGTTGTTTTGCACAGTGTATGTGCTAACAGTACTGGTTCGCTAATGAATCGTGGAATTATTATTTAAATAAAAAATAATTTTATATTAGTAGGGATAAACGGTTGGAAAATAAGAATCACCTGCATGGTTGACAGTTCATCCACCGATCTCTGACCCGGAAGACCTGGAATCGATCCCCGAAGGTATAATAATTTGATCTCGTTTGGTTGTTAATTTGGATTAACAACCAAACCTACATTAATGTCAGATCTGGTCATGAGTAACGATATTCAACTTGCTAAGCTTGCATCACAAGCGCGCCACCTAGCGTAACAACTTCGTCTTGGTCAGTGAGCGTCGACCATCTTAGACAGAGTCATGTTGTTAACTGCGCGCTCGACGGAGTCGTCGCCACATGAACATGACACCACGGAACTTCCTCGCGTTGATTTAGTGTTTATATTAGTACTAATTATTGTTTGTTGTGTTTTGCCTCCTCATATGAACCCCAAACCTACTCACAGAATGCCATAAGGTACAGACAAAAATCCTGATCCCCGGCACACAAAGATAACTGTGTCTCGGCCAAAGGCATTTAAATGATTGTGCACTTTTTAGTATATTAGGTCATAATTTGTGTTATATTTTTTGCCAGGACCTACGAGGCTAAATAATATTACTTAGTTATTATTAAGCAGCGAAGATGTTACACTGTCATATCTTACGCGTGACTATGTGCACTTCTAATCGAATAGACGTTCAGGCTTGATTGATTGTGTTTCGATGGACCACTTATATTTACGAGCCGTGTATATAATGGCGTTTTCGTCTTAATGGCGTACTTCATGATAATTATGTATGTGTGTTGTTATATGACCGATAACATACAATGTTGGGAGTAATTTATGGCTTTGCGCTAAGTGCATGTTGTACTTAAGTTATAGTTACATGATTGTAGACCACTAAAGAGTCGGCTATGTAAGCTGACTCTTACATATTAATAACGCACATATTCCCAAAAAACTTGAGCAGAGCTTTTCAGTATTAGGTAAATCAAAAATTTTACAATAGTATCTTATAATAATAATAATAATTCAATTCAGAAGGCAGTATTTTTAGACACGGTCCGTATAGTGAGAAGGTTTCCTTAGCCACCGGTAGCCGGGGCCCTGATCTTGCTACCGTTGGGGAATGCATTTTTGTATTTTTAAATTTTTTAGTGTTAAACAAAATAAAAATATTTAGAAATATAATTTAGTATGTATTTTAAATGAAATAAAGAAGATAATAACTTTACAGCTATATGATCCCGGCAGATTAGAAACGCATCACTCCATATCGTCTAATGGGTGTCGTAGAAGGCGACTAATAGATCAGCAAAGGGGTATTGATCACCTTATACTCCATCCACCAATCCGTATTGAGCAAGCGTGATGGACTACGGCCTAAACCTAAATATTTGTAATTCCTCTGTATTCATCTTTTCAAGCAAGTCCTCCTGTCTCATATAATAGATCCTTCTACCATAAACAACAACTCAATAATAAAGGTGACATTTATTTTGGTATTAATAAAAAAAAACTTACTAAGTAGACCAACAAAGAAAAGCCAAAATTCGGAGTTTATTGCGTTACACTAAAGCCTCTCAGTAGTTGAGCGGTAAATAACACCAACAGAAATACAAACACGTTCGCACTAATTAAAATTACCGATTCAGTTGGTTCAGAGTTCCCGTTAACACAATTGCTTAGTCAAACATTTGAATGTAACTGCAGTCTAAATGGGATAGACAAACAAGAGAATACAGGATCCACTAGGAGCAGAATTACCTTCGTCAGGGCCGAAACTAATATATTCCTCGAAAGTCTTCGTAGTTGGGTGTTTGTTCGCTGCGCACAACCTGCAGATGTTTGAGTTGCCAACTCCGATGCGCATGTACTGATTACTTTACTGATTTTCATATTGGATGTCGATGTGTAGAAAAGCTTTGTTTCAGGAGTTTTTTTTTGAAAATTAAACACAATTTTAATTCGCTTGATAGTAAGCGGTAATAGTACAGCAATAGTCTTTATTATAGACAACTAGTGGTCGCTCGTGTGTGTTTCTCTAGTCAATATCGGTTATCGCGCCACATAGTTCTCAATACCTAATTTCATCAAAATCGGTTCCGTAGTTTAGGCGTGAAAACGTAACAGACAGACAGAGTTACTTTCGCATGAGAAGCGTCGGTGGCGTAGTGCGTAAGAGCATTGTCTTCCACCCGGGAGGCACCGGTCAGAACCCCGCCACGTACCAATGTGTTTTCAAATTTTGAATTCTTAAGTACGTTTAATCGACGCTTTTACGGTGAAGGAAAAAATCGTGAGGAAACCTGCACACAACCTATGAAGAAATTCTTAGATTGTATGTGAAGTCGACCAACCCGCACTTGCCAGTGGGGTTGACTAAGGCCTAATCGCGTCTAATGTAGGTTAAGATCGAGCCCCTCGGTGGGGATATTATATGAGCTGTTGATGATGATGATAACTTTATTGTTCTTATTATATCAACCAATACAAAAATTAACCGAGAGTAAAGCAATAATTTGTACAAAGGGTGATCTTATCACTAAAAAGCTCTTCCAGGCAACCTTAGGATGGGTAGGATTTAAAAATAAAGAGCTCTAGGGAAGATGGCGACGTATATCTTATTTAGATATTAAAAATAACATAATTAGATATTAAAATATTCTGAAACTTTGGAAGTAGGTACATCATGTTATCGGTCATTAGATGTGATATAGTAATTGGATGGGCGGTCACCAATAAGACCACCCAATCTCATCCCTTGAGTGAGAGCCGACTCAGGGAGATTTGAACCCCGTCCAGACTATTGCACCAAGTAGTTACACGCATGGTAGCGAGTATAGCACTTGTAACACTCACGTTTTCCCAAGAGGAATTCTCAGGCTCAGCTGGACATAAAACTATTCCAACACCTATGGCAAACGGTGAATTATTGCACCCACGTAGAGGAAATGGAACCTAAATGAAAAATGGAACGGTAGGAAGAAGAAACCCATGATTTTTGTATTCATAATACATTAGCAATGAATCCAAGGGACAGGGACAAACCCACCACCTTCCCATGGCCTGACGCAACCTTACGGTTATACAGGCCGAATCACGGGAGAGTGCGCTGCTAGTTGCCGGAGGCTCTGGTTTCACAGCGCACTTTAATCTCTCCTACAAGTTATTCTTTGTCTGTCTTCCTTGTCCCTATGGTCCTTCTCCCCTTTCTGGGGCGGACATCACTCGTACGCCTTCGGTGCCTTCCAGGTCGTCCGAGCCTACCCGAAGTGGTACCGCTTGCTCCCACTGCCCAGTCTTCTGCCTCTTCTGCGGCGTCTTCGCTCTTCACCTCTCTCTTTCTAGCCCACTCCTAATCTTGTGCCATCGCCGCGCGAAGTCCCGTAGCTGTCTGAAGTTCGCCTTCGCCCCCACGAGGTCCGGAATCCAAGGGACAGAGCAAAAGCTCCATGAACGGGTGGAGAAATAAAGACTGAAGGAAGAGATTGTAGCAACGTCTCAGACTCACAATGATGGATTGAGCGGTTTTATACATAGAATAGAATAGAATAGAAATAAACTTTATTGCACATCGACATAAAAATAGTACATTAGTACATATACATACAGTACATAGTACATACCCCAATCATTACATCAGTTAGGGCGATCATACTACATTACCCACGGACACTCAAGCGTATTAGTAGAGCTGACTATAACCAATAAATACTTAAATTTTACAATGGGTATATCTAATGATATTATATTGAAAAAGAAGCAGATATGTCATAATAGAATCGAAAACATCCTAATTAGGACGTCTTGCTATCAGTCAGTATCGAGCGCAGTCGCGAGCCGGCCGCGTCCTGGTACTTGTGTCCTTGCCAACATTTATTCGTGTGTTTCGGAAGTCACTCTTCTCTTTAATTGTTATTCTTTGCATAAGAAACATTTGACAGTTTTAAACTGCGCGGCACATATTTCAACGCAAATTACTTTGAACGTAACATAATCTTAGGCTATGTCGATTTGTATACGATAGAAGTAGGCGCGAGGGGTGTTCCAGCTAAATCCTATACATTATTATAACATCGCTTTGTCTAGAACTTCCATAAGTTCTGTACTGGAACTAAAGCGGTATTCTCAGAATCGTATTAAATATGGATAGTCAGAAAGAGAAGTCAGGGAGTGAAGGGGAGTGTCGGTGTAACATTAGGAGGCCTTTTTAACTACATCTGGGTTTCACGTGTCTGGCTCCCCTCTCTGCAATGCGACAGACCCTTATCACAGCTAAGATATTACATATTTGCTGTCTTTTTTTCACATCAGTGAGGCTGCCTGTCCATTAGAGCGGAGTGAGGTAGTAGAGAAGTGAGTGAAATAAAAATCTACCAATAGAATTGCATAAAATTTCTAGAGTGGAGATTTTCGCTACCTCACTCCGCTTCAATGGACAGGTAGCCTAATAGTTTGGAAGACAACGCCATGGGTCAGGATACCGTACTAATCTAAAACAATTAAGAGTCTAGTGCATTTCACACGTATTACAGGCTTGCACAGTAAGTGATAAAGGGCCGTTAAACCTAACACGTTTAGTGGCGTCCCCATAGGTCCATTCGTGGGTACGACCCCGTGTAATTTCGTTGGACTCTCGCCGTGCATACTAAAGAGGCCGGTTTGGGCAGTAGGTGCTAACAAATACAGATTTGCTCTAGAAATTTGTGTTTGAAATTTGCTTTGTTTTGATTGGATAATCGGTACTGTGAAACAGAAAATATGTTTTGATAATATAGTGAACCTTTATTGAAATAAAAAATGCACCACATTCAATGTTTGCCCATCGCCCATTATACAATAATTATGAAGCTCAAAAACTAGACACAAATATAAAAAAGGTGTGATATCTTTTAATACAATAAAAACGTCTGCAACACGAGCGTGTTGATGTTAGAAAAATGAAATTTTTTATTTACTTAATGCTTACTTTAGAATTTTAGATGATGATATCATTTATACTGTTTCGTTGTTTCGGGGCTATTTACGTCACTGTGACCTATAAAGATCTATTGTGAGCCTCCAAGTAAGTCCTATTAAGACCTTACATGTACTCCTTTAGCTGGGTACTGTCTAAAATTATAAGATATTCCCAGCTTGGATTGTTTGATATCGTCTGGGTCAAGAAAGTGTCTCCCCAAATGTCGTTTTTTTTTTGTGAATGAGAGGTTCTCAAAATCACGGGTGGTGCATTGGTGTTTTACGCTGTTACTGTTCGCAGAATCTGGAAGCATCAGTATCTTTTAGTCTCATGTTATAGAGATGTCTGTTCAGCTTGCAGTGGCCAGTTAGAGCCCTAAAAATTACGCTCAGATTGCCCCTGTTGACTTTCAGTAGCTCGTCTGTGCGCTTACGGGAGCATGGTTCGATTAGTGCTTTTGAGTATGTTAACCAAAAACGCGTTTTCGCCTCTTGATGATGACGACAAAGATGATGGTAGCACTTGTTGAAATACGCTTAGCTAGCACGATATGTCACTATAACAATTTTAGCTTTGCAGATGGCCAGCCTCTAAGGCACGTATTATAGAATGAGTCTCAAGAATCAACGCCGACTTGAGCGTGGTACGTCTCTATCACTTTGTGCTTGATAGAAAGTGACAAACGATTCTTAACACATGATTGATTTCTGAGTGTCATTCTGTAGTACGGGCCTTAGTGTGTGAGGATTGCAGGATAAGTTCACTTCCACCAGTAAAGATTAAAGGTAATAATTAGCAGAGTTGTGATCTTTAAAAATATTCCTTTCAAAAATTATAAGTCGTTAAATATTTACTGCTTCTATTAAGTCTTTTTAAGTGTAGAGAGTAGTACAGTAGGTACTAAAGTTAAGAGGGCATTTAAAATAGTTCTTTAATACTGAATGGTTGAGAACGAACTGCGCGTTTTTACTGCGAACATTACAGTTGACTTTATGTTTTATGCTTGTTCATTTTTTGAATAGGTGTACCTCTTTTAATATAAAATTCTTTCAATGTAAGCTTTCAAAGGAGTTCCTAAGGTTTGCTTTAATACTGGAGTAGGAAAAAACATACTTTAACATCAAATATTCTCATCTTTCATGCTACCTTACAAGAGATTAATCTTAAAAGCTTAATACGTATGTTATCGATGTAGGGGTTTGATATAATAAAATTAGATTTTATAATAGGTACCTATTCTGATTAAATCACTTATATGCCTTCGCGTATGTAAGGGAATCCTTACATCATCGGGTCACAAAGCGTAGGTCTAGAATAGAACAGACTAAGACTCGATTGCAAATCTACACACAGAAAGATTACGTACAAAAATGTTAACAATTGTACAATGAAGGGCCGCTAAGAGCAATTTCTTCCAAGCAACCTTACTGAATTAAAGTTTAATTACCACTCTAAAGGTCATAGCATACTTATCAGCTCAGAACCGTATCGCCTCTTTCTACTATGAAAAAAGGCGATGCGCTACGTGTCCGTAGCTGTTCCGTAGCGTTCATAGAAAAAGAGGCGTTCCCTTTCCAAGCTTATTAGTAATAGTATTAGTAATAGTAAGTGAGGCTTTGCACGCTTTTATGGACATTCCAGAAGGCACGACACAGAAAGGCATTTTCTGTTTGTGGAAGACGGTGTGCTGTCCTCAACGTCGATATGTAAAAGTGAAACTTGAGTACGAAAACACAATGAGGTAGAAATTATAAATATAGACGCTGTCTTGGTGGAGTGGTCAGTACAGCTGCCTACACATCAAGCGGTCCGGGTTCGAGTCCTGGTAGCGGCAAATGTTTGTGTAACGGACACGAATATTTGTTGACGAGCCATGGTTGTTTATATATTTATTTAAGTTTATTTATAAAAATATCTAAAAAATATTACGTATATAAAAATTGTGCGTTATCTAGTATCCATGACACAAGTCCTTAAAAATAACTTAATTTGGGCAAGAAAAATTGGTGTAAGCGTAGAAATTATAAGGAAGGATAAATATGAGGCTTCAAAACAATGAAAAATATTTTTAAAAATGTTATGGGTTAAAGTAAAGAGAACTCAGAATATTGCACATCACATAATGCCTGATTTCTCGATGATAAGATGAAAACTATAAGGTAATTTTGTACACATGAAACACATTAGCTGTAGAAGCATAACGAGTTAATATGTTTAAAATTCATAATAACTATATTGACAACAATTTTAAAAGTTTTCCATCCTTCCTAAGAAATGGACTGGAGCTATTTTAATTTCACGTCAAAAGCTATATTTGCCTAAATAGGCGACAAAATAATTATTATTAATCTTGCAAAATAATAACTTGTAGCCAGGTAGTAATGAATGACAGACTCATTAACACTCTTAACTAACGAAGTGCTAACGAGGCGACGGCCTTCCCGATACTACCAAATAAATTTCTGTGATCACAAAATAATCTCTCACATTTTCGGTCATCTATAATATTAGCAATTTCATTAGTGCTTTTCTTTCTTTATATATTATAAAGTTTAACGACTCTGGTGTTAACTGAGTAGGTAGGTATCTCATTGTAAATGAACTATTTTAAGTCTAAGCCCGGTTCATGGTAAAGTTACCTAGCAATAAGGTCACTTTGTACGATTAATTCTTATCTATAAAATCAAATCAAATCAAATATACTTTATTGCACAGACAAAAAAGAAAAAATTACAGAACATATAATACACATAGGACAGTCTATGTAACAGTAACTATGTCTGTTCTTTTGATTTGTTCGGGTGACGGGTGACAGCAGACCAAACTACCCAAAATTTTCAAATTTCTCTAATGATTTTCAACCTTAAACGCATAATAATAATAATAAAGTGCAAAATTGATCTGGCAAATTTTACAGTTTGTGGTAACCTGATTTGTTGTTGACTGTACATTATAGATATATTAAATTAATATATCTTTTTAACTTTTTATGGGAAATAAATTTCTTTAAACCGAATGGTTAACCGGATTTTATTAAAGCAGTCTGGGATTAAAACAACGCATATTTAACATTTCCTATTCCTGGCGTTAAGTAATTTTATTACTAATAAACCGCGAAATTACATTTTAATAGTGAAATTCAGATTACGACGTCGTATAGTCACGGTTTTAGGATGACAGCTTTGGAGGAATTTTGGAATGTCTTAGTTGTTCGCGGATGTTATTGACTCCTCCATATAAAAATAAAACAATTAAATCTGAGTTTCTCGCCTTCGTAAATATAACTATAAAAGTAAGCAATAAAAAATCCTGAGTGTTTTAATATAGTATAATTTTTTTATTTTGACGATGAAAAGGTACTCAACTGATTTCAAATTTGGGAGATCTTTTTTGTCTAACCTATATCAAAATTATAAAGAGTAAATATTTGTATGTGAGTTTGCAATGAATAGTAATGAAGATAAAAAAGTTCTTTAATTCTTTACTAAGTACATTTGGCAGATGATGATTCAGGCATAGAGCAGATTCAGTTCAATAAATCTTTGTAATACCTACGGTACTTGATATTCAAATAGAACCCATGATACATACAAAGAAGGCAGCCTTATTCAAACAAGAAGGCTTTTATGTGTCGAGGGAATTTAAAATGAATTGTGTCTTCCGTTCTCTATAACGCACCCCATTTAGATGTCATTTGCAAGTAATGTCATTATTTTCATTCGAAAGAAATTATTTTTGTCTGTTACAATACAGCACTAATTTCAGGAGCAAAAGAAATTGTGCGTGACAACATTTTTTAATATTTACGATTGTTTTGTTCATCATCATCATCACAGCCTTCATAATTCGACCCACTGTTGGGACACAAGGCTCTCCTTTTCAATGAAGGAGGTATAGGCAGTAGTCCACCACGCTTGCCCAATGCGGATTGCTGGACGGAGTATAAGGTGATCAATACCCCTTTGCTGATCCATTAGTCGCCTTCTACGATATGGAGTGATGCTATGTTTATTTAGTTTGTTAGTTGTAGAATAACATTTAATTTGTGTCAGTAATTAATCAATACAAACATATTTTATTCCCAAGTAATGCAAATTATTTTATTTTTGTTGTATATTATGTGACTTTGAATACAAATGGAAATGAACTCGTACACATAAAAATATTGTTTGATTAAATAATGTATAGAGTATACTAAGGTGTCACCCCCACGAGCTATCAATTGCGATGATGTTAGGGAGTTTCTCCCGAGTTCTTGTTGTAAAAACACGTGTTGAGAGACTCCATTCTTAACCCAAATCAACCGTACAATTATTTTTGTTCCTTTAATTACATTTTCACTTGACATTGGCACAATGCGACGCGACGCCAATTAAGAATAGAATAGAATAGACGATGTTAGAGACCTGTTCAAGTGTTCAGGTATAGTATTTCTTATTATGTGGGTAAATTTCAAATCCACGACTCAACGGTGACGAGTGCTGCTGTTATCCCCGCATTACCTCACTCGGTGGCGCGAGCGCACACATAAGTGCTTGACTATACTTCGGGATATCGGTTTTCGGTGGATTATCATCAGTTGTTATAAATGAACTGCTTAATTGTCTCGTATATCAAATATTTAATAGTGGAACAGCTGTGTTAGTGAGATTGGTGCACAATAAGGACTTTGAGCGGGGGACCACTTGGACACGTAACGCTTCTAGCACGAGCTCACACTGGCGATGTCAAGGTGAGTGGTTTACTTCATAGTGGGGAATCCTGTGCCTGAATTTTACCAATAGAAGCAATAGGATCCAACTTGTTCTATCGAAGGTGTTCTCGCGAACAAGACCCATATAACGATAAATTAGAGACAGAGCCACTAATATCTACCTTAAGGAGAGGATAAGTGGTATGCAATTTTTGCTCATCACGCTTTAACAATAAGACCGAATTTAAGAATTTGGAAGTAACATTTTCGGCCCAGCCCCAGACACTTAAAGCAGCGCAATTCGCGTAAGGAATGTACCCGCAGATGCACCGCCATCCAACGCACCTGGAGATAACGCCTAAGACCTTGTCCAAAAGAGTGAATTCGTTGCAAATCTGTACGTGCGAACACATAACGGGTGAACTTGAACTCGCGCGAAGCTTGTGGACGCTCCAGTACCTCGCTAACGTGCGTTGTGTGTTCGCACGTAGAGATTCGTAGCGATATCGCTCTTCTGAACAAGGTCTAAGGCTTCACCCGCAACTTTGTCTGCGCATATATTTTTAATAAAATAAAACCTGATGTTAAAAAAAAATTCGTTATTGAGCTATTCATTAAAAATAAAGATTATAGCTCTGTGGTCTTACTTTCACTTACCATGCAAATTTATCTTATAAAATACCTCTTTTAAATTTCTTTCAGGTCAATATAGCGGTGTAAACCGCACCATCCATCACGTCACCCCTCGTCTAGACCAAGTCTTGAGTCCTCATTACCCTCTTGAGTGTTTATCAGTCCCTTCTCTGAATAGAGGTGATAAATAGCTGAGATATGGAAAGGAATTTTATTTTGAAGCAACTATCCTAAAATTCTTGAATTGTTTTTACACAAAGAGTTTGATAAAAAATGTATTAAAAAGATCAGAACTATATTTGATGTTTCGATTACTTTGACCGAGTCTAGATGAAATTTACCGATATTCCCGGTTTTTTTACGTCAACAACGAATTGTGCTTTTTTGAAGCCGTTAACACCTAAAAAAACTATTTGATATCCTTATTAGGAAATGTGCCGTTTCTATGAATTTTTCTATCAACGAATTTGTTTAAACAAAAGGACAAATCTTAAAAACCAGAAACCTATACGCAAAAAAATTGTCTATCAAAGAAAGACTAAAATCACATCGATTATAATCTAATACATCTAAACGTACTTCTAACATAAAACTTCGTTACACACTCCATATTGGATTATAAGCAGAATGTCTGCTTATAATCCGATAAGCATACTGGACATATGCCTATCCCATGGATCTCCAATCCGATAGGTCCTGCGCTGCCTGCATCCATCCGGATATTATAATACAAATGAATATTTGCTTATGTTTATAGAAGGCATCTGGGACACGCATACCGATACATCATCACAACAGCCCGTAAATAATTTTAGCCTTGAAAGTTTGTGGAACTCACGAGACTTCGGGAAATCACAAATCCCAAGGGAAATATGGATATCATCCAGACATTACCCTTTCTCTCATGTATGTATTCATTATCATTATTAATCGTTTAATCATAAAACGTTCATACGCGTTAATTACTATGTAACTAATCCATGACGTTACGTTTATTTAGAATTCTTATTAAATATACCCCATACTTACTACGCATTTATCCCGCGCACGATGCTTACGAAAATCAAAACAAAACGTTTGAGCAATTAATAATTTACATAACTTTTTCGTACTTTTTTATTAATTTTATATTTGTATGCGCGCATTGGTAGAATTGGCGACGTAACCTTCATTATACACAAGACAGATGCCAAATGTGCGGTTGAAGAAAATATCAGAAAATTGACCCATGGTAGAATATATCAATCAAACTGATTTTTATTGACTTGACAAAGATAGCAAATATTTCGTTTACAACTATACACAAATTTATGAATACGTATAAACTAAATAAAATAAAATTAATGAACGAAAAGTAAAAAATGCATACACGGAAAATCATATATTAGCTACCCAAGGGAATTAAGGATAATAAAAATCTGATTATGATACAATCCCTTTAATGCTCGTTAGGGATAAAGCGAGCAACGTGCCTGCTTCCAAATACACTTATTAAACATTTTGAATTTTGGACGATTTGTGTTCGACAATAACGCGTTCGATTAGGGTGTAGCTCCCTTAAATTGGTTTTGAGTTAACGAGAACGCTGTTTTGGTAACGTTTCATTCTCGCGTTTTCATTCAGGCGTAGCGATATTTTGATACCTAAATTAAGTTTTTATTTAACTTTCATTTAACGGGTTGTTTTCACATCATAACATGGTTAATGGTTAAATAACAAAAATATATTAAACTTAGTAGTAGTTTTACACTTATAACTGTCAGTAGTCTATATGCATACCGTGGCAGCCTTTAAGTGAGACTGTATTTAGTTTTAAGACAACATTGTAACAGTGTTTCATAGATTGTTTTAGTATAAGTCCAGATATAAGAATTATTTTTAATTAAGCGAAGCAAATTCTAAAACATCTCGTCCGGATCTCTGAGATGTTTGAGTGTAACATTATGTCCTGGTATGTCTATACTTGTTCGTTCATTGAAGTTTTAGTTACGAGTACTTTTGAGTTTGATTATCTTTATTTGTAGGAGACAGGTAGAACCTGTCTCTATTTTAAGGCCATTGCATGATCCTTTTTGCTAAATGTCACTTTATGTGTATCTAACCTAATGCGTATGCTTTGTTCAAAATTTTTGGAATTAAAAGCGTAATGCAATAGTGAGAAATATGTACTGTATCTTTTTCATGAATTATTTTTCATTAATTTTGCAGTTTCAATCGACTAAACTTCTTTTTAGACTTTCCGCGAACTATACCTAAATCGTTTTATCGAGAAAGTTCTAAACCGGTACCGCAATCGACAGTTGATCAAGGATGCATTTGAATACCACTTGCTTGAGCACTGAAATAGTTACATGTTAGACAGTACAGTTGATTTCATCCAGTTTCTAAAAGTGGTAGAGCCATTTGAAAATAGTCTTTTTTCTGCCGGAAAAATGCATTTCTTGCGATTTCTAGAGAAAGGCGCTGACACACATGTCAACTTCTGGAACATTTCACTTTCTAAAAGACTTAATAAAAACAGAAGTGGATATCGAACTCAGAATTTCGATAATGCATAAATCCGCATCATAGACGACATAGGAGTGACCAAAAACCTTGTCCCTTTACAATTATATCGAGCTGTTGTGTCATTATGCGTATTCTATCCAAACTCCTTCAGTCACCTGGAATCATGGAATCTTAGCCCGTATAGCTGAATTTCTGGCATACTTGTCACGATTATGAAATTATATGTCAGTACACTGTTCATTTCTTGGTACAACTTTACTTTAATTTTATTCCCCTACTTCTAATTTTTATTTAGTTTGGTCGTTAATTTAAATCATTGAACTGATGCGTAAAGATTCTATAAACTTCCTCAAGGTAGGTATTTCAAATTTTATTTATATGAAACTTCTCATCTTACGTGGTAGACAAATTAAGTGTCGCTCACATTTTGTTTTACACATCAGTAGCGTCGTAAGTGGCTCGGTTGTAAATCGTGGCTGTCGAGACATCCATCTGGTGTGTTGGCTATCTGCCAGCCGATACTTCCTGCTGGCGAGAGATATTGCCGCGAGATGGCTCTAGATAACGAAGACTCCTAATAAAAATGTATAAATAATTTATTTACTAACTCTAAGATAAGTTCTAACATCGCCTATGTCTAAAATGAAAGAAATCCTAAGCTCAATAATCCTTTTAACGACTCTGTGATCTAAATGTTCGCCCACTGGAATTAGACCCACAGGTCCTGGTTTCAATCAACAGTGGAGTACTTTGTGCTGGGTTATGATGAACGACAATTACTAAACTGTCATCACAATCAGGATCACACCAGCTCACTTAACTTTGATTCCAGATTACACAAGCGAAAATCTTTCAGCTACTTAAGGTATAAAATATGAATAGATTAAGAAAATTGGAACTGATTTTGGGTTGGTTGAGATCTGCAATCTAAGACAGGAAAAATCTTAAAGAAAAGGTTCCAAATTGAATTGAAAAAGCATTTTCCTCGTTCAAAACTAATCTTGGCAACTATTTACTCCAGCCTTCATATAGCGGGCTCTTGTATGCATGCTCTAATGTAAACGGGGTAGATAATGTGGGTAGTCCTCTGGGACAAAGCGTCCATGGTCCGGCAAATGTCGGCTAATTCAATATCGACTGCCGACGCAGCTCCTGTGGGAACATACTCTAGGCACACAAAATAGTTGTAAATGGTACATTTAGAACTTTTTCTATTGACTCAGCCAATTAGTAAATTAAGAAATTGCAAAAGTCTTTCAAAAATGGTAAAGAAAGTCTTCATCTCTCATTAAAATGGCCTTATGAACGTTTAGAAAACTGGCATTGTATCATTGCATTGACTAATGTCTACTAAGGTATTAATCATAATAATGTTACCCGTCACCCATAATGTAATACTCGTAATAATAATATATTAATATTACGAGTTTCCTTTACATATTCGAAGTCAATAACAATAATACTGAGAGGTCAAAATGCAACGGTTGAATATAGTCACTTCCTGAATACAAAATATCCTACTTATAACCACGAAAGTTTGTATGGATGTATATTTGTACTCTTTCACGCAGAAACTACTAAATGGATTTCAACAAAACTTTGCAATAATATGGCTCAATTAGAATAACATATAGGCTATAATTTCTATTAATCCTGCGCAGACGAATTCCACGCTTTAATTTAAAGATATACTTAAGGAATATTGTATAACCAATCCTTTAGGCTATTATAAACAGTGAACCATCCCAATGTTGCATTTGCACGGTAATTCAAAGGTTGTCCCCATGAGACGCGTTTGTTAACCACCGATCATTCCCCAGCCTCGCCCTCAAAGGAATCCTGGATCAGTTGTCAATAGACGGAGGCATTACGTCTCCATTCGTCAATTGAGTAAATGGATCTAGACTTTGACGTTGAGTGATTGCATGAATACAAAAGTGTGGAGTTTATTTCTGTTTTCAACTTAGGGTGACGCACTGTCATATTTTTGTGGACAGTAGAACTGTAATATTATCTGCAGGGATATTAAAGAATATTTATTTCCAGTTAGCATGCAAGTTTACCGATTAAAAATCCGACATACTGGCACGTTAAGCAATACATTAGTCAAAACAATCTGGTCAACTTAGCAAGGTAATATTAAATACGAAAAATAGTTACTAAAAACTTAATAATACATGTCAGAACAAACTGGTCAAATATAGATATCTTTTTTACGAATACTACTGAGAGGTTTGAATGTAACCTCACTGTCGGTTTACATTTCTTGGTTCACATATTTGTTACTTTTTGGGTTTAATGTCCCTGTTATCGTAATAACGACATTAAAAACCCCACGAAACATAACAATAAGTTTCGTTAGTTTTGATTCTTGAAACGCAAAATATACATTAAGTCTTCCAAACTAGACTGTTGACTTATAAAATGATTACATATCGCTCCAAACTGTTTCAATTTCAAGGTCTTAAAAAGACGTGTTACTCGCTCGTTCTCACCCTCAATAATTCAATTAATATTATGTAACTAAGATATTTACCTCATTCGGAATTCTCGAATTCCAATAGCTGAGTAATATTATCTAACCGATGTCGAAGGGTCAGTACATGAATAAAGTTTATATCCGCATATTAGCATATCAGAATCCGTCGGATTTTTGATACATGGATACGTATAATATTGCTCATATCTTAGAAAATAGGTTTTGTATGGGACGAATACAACGTACGTAGGAAACTTTTGAAATTCGAAAGTTCATTTTTGATTACAAAGCGAGATGAGATGAAAACTTTTAGCATTCCATGTATTCACCTTACGGATGCTGGATCCATCGCGTTTCAAAGAGAGGAGCCAGGAGTGTTGCTTGGAACTTTTGTCAAGGTCAGGTTTAAGGACCTTTTCAAGACACATTACATACACGTCCTGTAACTTTAAGAAGTTCTAGACAAGCCAAGATCTTTTAACCTTTTGGTCCCTGTTCTGTGGATATCTACCGCGAGACGATTAAAAACAATTGTGTCTGGATTTTATTAACGATTAACGGGTTGAGGAATTTTGATATAATTTCACAATGTTTACAAAATTGTACTAATTAGTTTGAGAGTATCTGTGATGGAAGCAACTCACTTGAAGAAACCTTTTTTATGTTATTCGTGTGAAACGGATTATATGTCTTAGTCAAAATTTTCGTTACCCTTTTCATAAAAAAAAACAAACTATAGTCTTCTGTGCCCCATCTCAACTACACTAGCACTAAAACCGATAGTACCTACGCTGAATTTGTTCAACCACTCTCAGTCTTCTAATAGCTATAGAGCCTTAGGCTTTAACTTTCTGAGGTCATGCAGTAATGCAAACTTGGTAGATCTAAGGATTTAATTTTCACCATTTCAGCAGCGACCTCCTCAAATCCTATTTTTGCACAAATACTGATTAATCCTATTACGTGCTTGAATCGTGATTTTCCTCTTAAAGCGTCCAAAGAATTAAGCAGCTTTAGGTAACATTTGATTGAATTGAAAGAATCTTCAGCGGCGCTGTAACAATTCATTAGCGGCCTCGTTGTTCCAATCGAATCTTTTCGATTTTAACACAGAGTTTGGAATATTGATCAGTTCCTTTTCATAATTGGATTTGGACGATTTTACGGATTCCTGGATATTTTTATCATCACTCTGGCCTTATTATTACACCAACAAAAAGTAATTCTTCAATCGAAAAAACTAAAACCACTCTCAGTTTTAAAGGTAGTCGCACACTTATCAGCTCAGAACCGTATCGCCTATTTTTATTACGAAAAAGAGGCGAGTCGAAATAAAAATTCTGTTTATAAATATATAAATGTTTTTTTTGAGATCGGTCTCAAATACAAGTGTCAATTTTTATTCCAAATATTGAGGTTGGCACCGACCTCAAAAAAACGTTTAGATTTTTATAAACAGAATTTTTATTTCTCCGTTTTTAGTCTTGAAGGCGTTTTTTTATTATCGAATAATTTATTTTTTGCTTTTTAGTGTTTTAAGTATATACATTTTCAGGAAACTATCTTAAGATCTTTTAGACACACAAGTGATAAGATTACCATGTCATCGATGTCATAGGCATTATTAGAGATATCTCAATATTAAAATTGAATTTACATACAGTTGAATTGACAACCTCCTCCTTTTTGAAGTCAGTGAAAAAGAGGCGTACCCTTTCCGTTAAAATTGATTTGCGTGGCAAAGGAGCCTCCATAACGCGAGGCTTGGCTCGCGATGGAGCCCTGCAATGTTGATATACGCCGTTATAGGTACAAATGTATCTCTATTTAGTATTTACTTACTACACCTTCCAGTTTTCGGATATCATTATATAATGATATACCTTGTTTACTCAACATCCTGATCAAATATATATAATTCCTACTAATATTATAAACGCAAAAGTTTGTACAGATTTGTATATGTAGGGATAGATGTCTGGATGTGTGTTTCTCTTTCCCCCAAAAACTACTGAATAAAATTTTACAATAATATATCTCATTCATCATAATAACATATAGGCTATAATTTATACTGACACTGAGCAGACAAAGTCGCGGGCAGAAGCTAGTTTACCTATACTATTGTTAAGTTATATCATAATGTTCATGTTATAGGCACTAAACTACGGCTGTTTCAAATAACTGTGCTCCTTCTTTTGTAATTCGTCATCAATATAAAAGAAGTTATCTTCCCAATTGTTATCTCAATTAAATTATTCAATCCATCAATCAATTACCTCATCTTGAAAGCTATTCAAATCTCAGAATGCGCAATTTTCCTCAAATCTTATGCCGGCTATTGTTATTGGTTGACCAGCATTACTCAATTTAACAACCAATCAAGTTAATTGGATGCTTTGATAGAAAATTTGCTGAATAAATCCAAATTGACTCGAGTTGATTGGGAAGAGTCTAACAACGAGTACGTGCTGTATCCTGGCTGTGAACGACTGGTCTTATGATTGTATGTCATTAGCCACGATAGGGTATCCACTTTAAGGTGTAGTAGATCATGTAAATCTTTGAGTAATAGTTAGTACTCATGGGTTGATTATAATTCTATTCTATTCTTAATTAATGGCGTCGCGACGTATTAAACGTACGCATTTTGCCAATGTCAAGTGAAAATGTAACTAACTGAAAATGCCAAACAAACGTACAGATACATAAAACATACTTACCATGAATGTTTCTTATGATATTATTAGGTAGTAGCAAATTGTTAACATACATACCTAATATGATTTGTGTCTGCCGTTAAAAATACAAATAATTAACGCCTCACAGTTATTCTTCTACTTCTTATTCTTCTTTTCCTTCTCCTACCTTGCTGTCGATTTATTTAGGGTTGCTGCAGGTATGTCTTACTGTCCACATACTGTTATAAGTTTTGGCTTTTAATATTTACGGCCGGTCACCTTTCAGACATAAATCCTCTTTGGGAACTACTGTTATTCATCGACATTTGCCGGGACCACCAGTTTAGCATGATTTCTGAAGCACGGAGGAATATGGAGTTGAAAAATTTTCGGTCACCCATCCGAGTACCGACCGGACGCTTGGTAGCTTAGCTTTCGTGATTATTACGAAAATCTAGTAATGATTTCAAACAACACCAAGCTTTCGTGGCTTAAGAAACCGCTGAGCTTAATATTACTATATATGAAAGCTCTCCAGAATTTTTATACAAAAACAGTGGGTTTACGATCGCACCCCGAGGTGGTGATAAAACGTTAATTGCATCTTTTGTAGCGGCTTACTGCGGTGCTCTCGTAAAAATTTGTGGGCCTTTTGTAGTGTATGAGTAGGGAGTTATAATAGAAAACATTTAAGCTATTTTGATGCGGCCATGAGCTCTAATACCGGCGTTACATAGACATTTACTTCGCATTACAATGATTAAGAGCCCAATGATAATATTTTTTCCTGAGCTGGTATTAAATTCTGAATTAGAAAACTATTGAAAAAAGTAATTTGATTTAAGAGAGGTACGACTCTAGAAATTCGAAACGAGACGTATTTTACAAAAACCGCAGAAAAATAAGCCTTGCCTTTTTTGCGCTGACTAATGCTGGTTGCCTCGGTTATTCTTTTCAGCATCATAGGGTTTTAGAGATGGTGAGGTAGGTCTAGTCTATAATGCATCGGCAAGCATCAACCGCGAGGGTGTCTCTACACCGATAAGAGTCTTTAGGATCATCATCATCATCATCATCATACCAGCCAAGACGCCCACTGTTGGACATAGGCGTCCGCCAAGGATCTCCAATCAGATTGGTCCTGCGCTGCCCGCATCCAATGGTATAGGATGTTCGAGTCATAATGAGCGGAAGGCCTAGAGGTGGTTGAGGATCATATCTCGGCCCATGTGAACCGTGTCATAGAAGTCTTGCTACTTTCTCTTACGTAGTGTAGTGGAAGTCTTGTAATCGTCAAAAAATCGATCTCGAGATTTTGATGGATTTACACGTTTTGGACCTCCCTGAGTCCAAAAATATTTTTTTTTGGAATTATGTCTGTGTGTGTGCCTGTGCGTCAGCACGATAACTCCAGCATGCTTTAACTTATTGCAACCAAATTTAACATACGTGTATGACATCAAAATATAAGGTTTCTATAAAATTTTGAGCCGTCGATCACGAAAGTTAAGCAAGTGCGCGGTCGGTACTCGGATGGGTGACCAAAATTTAACATGCATGTATGACATCAAAATATAAAGTTTCTATCAACCTTTGAGTCGTTTCCGGTATACGAGAAAGTCAAGGGGAGACCACTCCCGATTTTGTAATTTTGTCTATGTACATGTCTAGGCTTTCTAAAGCTCATACTCTATACATATATGCTAAGTTCGTTTACTACCTTGTTTCCCACTTTTCTATGAATAAAACGAAAAGCTTGTCTATTTACGTATTTATTTTTAAATAAACACAAAAGTCTATTGCATGGTTTCCCAAAATGAGCGGCATTATCCTAGGGGAGTTGTGACACGATCCACATAGAATGGTTGTCGGTATGAATCGAGCGAAAATAAATCTAGAAAAAGAGATGAGTGTCGTGATTTCCAAACTTGAGCCTCATCTTGAAACGCTATGCTCAGAAAAGCAAATTTAAATAAATAAACACCTCTTTTTAAATTTATTGTTCTGTTTTGTTTTTGTAGCTTTTTTTTATGTTACGAGATGCAAACAAGCTTGCGGCCCACCTAATGTTAAGTGGTCACCGCCGCCTATAGACACTTGCAATATTAAGTGTAAATCACTTAACACCGCAAGTACGTTTGCCATCCTGGGGACTAAGATGATATGCCCTCCATGCCCAGTAATTACACTGGCTACCTTTCCCTTCAATCCGAAACACAGCGAACTGCTTCACGGCAGAACTAAGAAAGGCGGTGGTACCTACCCAGACGACCCTACATATGGGTCTACCACCTAATTTTTTTACTTTCTAGCACCTAGTAGCTTTTACTTTCTAATTAAGTTGGGAAGAATTATAACAAGGTAGTCGCAAAAATTGGCGAATTCTAAGAAATTCTAAGGGCGTCGCAATAAAAATAAGTTTGGTAACCCCTGGTCTATTGTTAACCTTTAATATAAACAGATAAAGTTGTGGACAGGGTCAAAGAGAACAAGAGATTGAAACAGCTGATTAACGTGAAGGCTTAAGCCCTACTGTCAAAAGAGTGGTCGATAAGATGTAGGGATTTGAGAGGACTCGATACGGCCGTGTGAAGTGGAAACGGCCGAATAAACCTCATTTCAAGGAACAAGATCGATGAAATAAAGGAATAGGTTTTTATTCGTTGTTAGCAGTTTTTCCTCAAGCCCACAGAGTATATAGTTCTCTGTGTGAAGATAACGGTTATTCGAGGATAATAAAATGCTATTACAATGGCTTATGACAAAATCAACTTTAACTGTATATTACTGACACTTAAAAATCACTTGCCTAATGTAACATGCTGTTGAAAGGATAAATTAATAACCTCATCCTCAGTGATATTATTGTTTAGTTGTATGTAAATTAACATTCGTAAGCAGTTTTTTTTACTGTATAGCAAAAATGTCTGACGGTCGTTACATCAACAGCTTCCCCCGTTCCATTGCTCTACGTCTAGCCTGACCGTCGTCCAAAAGTTATTTGGTGATGAAATGATCGCTTGTATAGCAATAAGACCGCTCATTGCACATTTTCTTTTTTTTGGGATTCTCTTAAACAAAGTCAAACTTTTCTGTTATCTTTTTTTTGGAATTTCATATTTTTAGATGGATGAAGAAATACTAGAAAAATGCACTGAAAAAAATCGACTTGCCTCAGGCGGGAAGTCGATTTTTTTCAGTGCATTTTTCTAGTATTATATTTACGCGTTTGTAAACGCAAAAATAAAATTATTCCATAATGGATGAAGAAACTTTTGACCTTCATCTAAATTAAAGTAATGTGATGATACTGTCAAAGTTGTAAACAGGCTTCAGTGAAATCTTACTTATTTCAAAGCAGAGTGAAATCTTATTTATTTTAAAGCAAAGAACCTGCCTGTCGGTATTTTATAGATTGTACTTTGGCGAGTGTGCTCTTGAGCCACATGAGCTTATTCCACCATCTCTGTTCTATTAGTTCATTAATGTGATTAGTTGAATTGTATAGAAAAGCTTTTACAACATAAATTATTATTATAAATGAACCAAATGCGTGGGAGTAATAACTGCCCAAAATTTACGCATGTAAAACTGTAATTTTAATTATATTATTATTATCTATTGACCTGTAATGATGTTTTGAAATCATTACCAAATTGTAAGCTGTGGAGTTTCTTTCGCCATTTCTTCTCCATCTCAGCATAATAATATTATCGTCCCGAAATGGTGGTAGGGTTTTGACGATTTAAAAGTACTTAGCAAAGTCCATTTAAATAAAGAGCTTTTCATTTCATTTCATTTTCATTTCATTTCATTTCATTTCATTTCTGTTTTACCATCGGGGCAAATTCCCTGCCGGCCTCCATATTCCCGAATAGTTATAACCCTGCTCTATTTAAGGTTAGAGTGAATAGGCATATTCTGGGTAAACTCACTCCATCTTCGGCTTCCTCTTAGCTCTCCTGCACAGTGTTGCCTAGAGTGAACTCATTCTGAGTAAAAAAAAAATGTCGAATACAACAACACTGCTGTCAGCACTATGAAGGTGTACACTTATAGAAAGCTGGTTGCCAGCTGCAACCCACCAGCGTTTGTCGGCACCTTTAACCGCTACAGTGAACACTGAACAAGCTGATATAGGCAGGGGCTATTGGTTTATAGTAACCTACAAAACTGCGGTAATCGGCTCAGGTCGGCACTTTCCAACATTACATCCTTTGCATACAAAATTTATAGACGCGTTCTCCACAAAAGTATATAACGGGTGTAAAAATACATATGACACAGCCGAGCACTACGTATTCCGCTCATCAAGGACCATTTTCTTCTAGAATTTCTTCTGGAACTTACCTGGGAAATTAATAGTTATTGAAGGTGTAACGGACAAGCCTCTATTATTAGTTGTAGATATAAGCAAATTAATCAATTAGACAATACTGTATGCATATAAAATCATAATATTAAGTAAATAACAAGTATAAGGAAAATAATATTTTAAATTCATTTCGATAGTGTAGTAGGCTACAGAATAATATCTGGAAGATTCCACAAAAAAAAAGACAATAGTTTTACGATAGCGTTCCCATGGAATTCAGTCTCAGGCCAGATTAAATAGAAATGAACCTTAAATTGTTGAACGTAAGGAACGAATATTCAATAGTTAATAATTTTTTGGGAAAAACCCCGCGTGGTAATTTTTTTTGTGTGTTTGTTTGAGGTAAGTAGGAATGTGATTAGCAAATTTCTCTCGTTTTAACAGGCATTAAGGTTTATAATTGTAGATTATGATGTATGCATACGCCCATAATTAAGGTAAAGGGGTGAGGGGGGTTGGGACGATGTGAAAACGACGCCGTGTGCGCAGGGGCAGTCTTGGAAGAAATTTTGAGTGTAGTGGTCGGTGTCAAGGTAGCGGCCAGCATCGGTAAGTCATTTTTACTTTTCACTTTTCTGTTTGTTTCTTGCATAAATTATTAAATGTGTTTTATTTTGCGGAGAATTAAATATCTTGGTTTCTTTAGTATATTTTAATGTTGAGTAAAATTTCTTGCAATTAATGATTAACTTAAATTTAATTTATTTAAATAGTTCATTAGAAAATTTAGAGAATTACTTTAATTTGATATAAACACGGTTCTTTAAAATTATAGTTTTCATTGAATTAAATAATACTTTTATAAATTCTTTTTAGTTAAATAATATATCTTGTTTAAATAATTTATCACAAATTTTAGTGGATTATTTTAAAGGTTTTATTTGCACATCAGTAACTTTTTTAAAAAATAGTTTTCTTCAAATTTAAATATTCTTTTATTAATTCTTTTTCAATTAAATATTTTTATATTTTTTTTTTATTTTTTTTTGTTTGTTTTTTTTTAATATTTGCTTGTTAGTGACTGATCTATTTTCAATTTGGTTACGAAATTCAACTAAATTTGAAATGGATCAATTATTGACATTTTATTTCAATTTTTCTTTCTTTTCTTGTATTTGTTGTTTATTGTGTTTTATGTTCTGTGTTATTCCAAATATAATACTCATTTATCATTGGGCTTAGATTTAAGGGTGGCGGTATATTTGTTCAGTCCACGAAATTACTTTGCTTATTCTTTTATTTCAAAGCCACCACGGTTCAAATCTCGTGGAAATTTATACCATTTTGTTATGTTAGGGATTTATTAGCAAGTCATTTGACATAAATTAGTTTTTTGTAATTTTTTTCACTTAAATTGTGTAAGAGTAGTGGATTGAAATTCGTATATTTTATAGATATTAAGGCTAGGTATAAATTAATGATTTATTACTCAAAAAGAGGATAACGTAAATCATTACACCAAGGAAAGAACCCATTAGTTATAGTTAATTAGATATTAAGTTATATTATATATATATTGGGGTATATAACACATACATGACACTGTAAATTTTGTAGCATTTGGATTTATTCAATAGTTCCGAGATGAAATTGTAGAGTAATCTCAAGATTTTAGTTTTAAGTGTTAGGAGAATCTATCCAAATAGCTGAGGTTTTAACCTCTTAGTCACCTTTGCAAAACACATAGGCAACACATTAGTATTAAGATAAAAATGAGTATTATATTGGAAATAAGTTAGTTAAAATTGGGAACACTCAAAAATTAGGTGCTGTACTTTGAAGCGTAGTTTAATTTAAAAAAATATATATATTAAATAGTAATAATAATAAAACTGAAAAAAAAAAACATTGCAAGTTACAAAAATGTAACTATGGGCTAACAGAGACAGGATTATAAATTTATAAAATAATACTATCTCTGCAAGAAAGATGGCACTTCTTAAATGTTAAGGCTGTTTTTTGTGTTGGAAGCCTATTTTAGTATTTATTTCATTTTATTAAACTTTTCTTTGAAAAGTACAGTTCGCGACTTGCCATTTTGGTTTATTTCGAATTTAAAACTTTGCTCGAAACTATTAAAACACATTTAATGAAGGCTACTTTAGTTTAGCGAAAGGCAAAACTCAAGGGGAATTGAGGGATAGTCTATTCTAAAATATATATGTATATACCGTCAAGTAGCGGCTAAGTAGTCCTTTATTTATTTGTGTGAATTAAAAATGGTATGGACAAAAAAAGATAAATCAATTGTGGTTGGGGTAGCGTGCCTGGTGAGATTGGTGTAATTTTAAGTACTAAAAAAAAAACTAATTTTATTTTCTTTCAGCTCTACGTGTAATTTTAAGTATTAACTTAGGTTAAGAAAAATTTACTAATTAGAAGCACCAATCACTTGTGATCCGGTAACCCTTAATACCACTTCATACCATTTCGCGATTAGACTTAGTTATAAGTAAATTTAATCGTAAACGTTAGGAAAGGTGGCGGGAAATAATTATGCTTCTTACAGATTCAAGGAAATGTTCCCGAAGATCCAGATAGATCTGGGGTCTCCATGCTTATGGGTTATTAGGTAGTTAATTTGGGGGGGTGTATTTATCTAGCTATTTTCTTTCAGACATAGCTGGAGACCCAAGATCGAGAAGACTACGTAGGTTTGTGCCTTTTATTTAGACTAGCTTGGTCTGAAACATTGCAGTTCTTTTATTTCATAATTGTATTGACAATTTTGATTGTCATTTGAAAATATACATTAATATAAAATATATAATCGGAACCAAGCAAGTCAGGTCATTTCAAAATTGAGTGATTTTGAGTTTTGTTTTATGACATAGTAAATATATAGTTACTCAATTTAAAATGACTATTTGTCTTTATTTTTCTTTTTACTTTAATTGCTTTTCTTTGCTTTGTTTGTTTCGACGTGTCTTTTTCTTTTATGTATTATGTGTTTCTTTTTCGTCTTGTTAGTCCGGATTATTCGATAAATTTCGTAATATGTGATGTTTTGTAGTTTTATGGGCGTATGTGTACCGTCGTGATAAACTAACAAAAGGTTATTCGGTTCAGTTGGTTCACGTTTTGAGTTTATTTCATACCGAACTTTAATATTAATATTTGATTTGGTTTAGGGTGTAGGTAGATAGTATTCGTTACGCGTAAAAGGACAATATGGTTAGGATAAATCTAAACGACATTAAATATAATAAGATATTAATTGTGAATACATTAACCCTGTAATAAAACAAAGTAGAACTTATTAACTTGAATTTTACACCAAAACTTTTATTGAATCTTTACTATTATAATATTGAAATAATCTAAACTATAATTTTAACTCTATACTTGAACCTTTATATCTCAATTTACCTACTGTGAATTCCAGATTATTCTAAAAACTATACTTCAACCTTTATAACTCAATTTACCTACTGTCAATTCCAGATTATTCTAAAAACTATACTTAAACTATTATTACCCAATTTATCTACTATGAATTTCAGATCATTCGAGAATTTGTTTTACGACTGTGCTTCACGATATTTAGTTATAAATTCTTTAATATTCTTATGAAGAGCAACATTCAAATAAACTCATATTTCAAGAAATTATAACTAACGAAATTAAACTATGTAATTTTATATTTTTTTTTAATAACATTGTAAGTATGGGGACAGTTTGGAGACATTTCGTTATGGATATACACCTGGTTTTAGTTTGGGCATAGGTTAAATAAGTCAGTTTAAATGAACGACTTTGCGTACCAAAATAAAACCAATACTCTACACGCAGCTGAGACTATGACTAAATACACTCCACATGCTCCAAAATTAAGCGAGTGATTGTTTTGTGCGAGTTCTCTGAACGATACATTACGGTGATCGCGACACGATCAGAATGGATCTAATTCAAACAAAAAAACGGAACTATTTAGATTAAGGAAGGGATGTATTGCAACACAAACAATACATTGCGAATAGCGCTGACTGAATTCACAACTCAGTTCCTTTTCAGAATTTAAATATTCTTGGTTGGAATAATTTTCATTCAAACTTAGGATGTCAGAAGTTTGGTGAACTCAATCTTAATCAATTGCAACCTTACATTTTGGTTTAAAATCACACCACATTCACAATCCATGGCAAAGTGTTGGCAAGCGTTTCTATATTTATAATTTAGGTTTTCTTAATGAGGAACTTCCTGTGGTTTTGGAAGGGGGGAGTGGATTGACATTGGCCTTGTCACTCACCGATTGAAGCGAGGGCGGAGCTTCAACTTCCTTGTTTATTTTTTTATGCAATTACTAAAGAACGTTATTAAATTTCGACGTTATAAGTTCTCTTATGCTGTCCATATTTCATTCTCTATATTCTAAAAGAATTTTGGTTACTACTTCACAACATGGGTACTAGACGATATTGGCCTTAGGAAATTCTTAATTCCTGAAACAAATTACTTATATTCTGTCTTGTATAATTTATATGAGAATTCATATATTCATATAGTAAAATATATTGTTTGAAAGGGGGGTTCAGTTACAAAGGTCAAAGTTTTAAAGATTTTTATGAAAACAATTTGACAGCATTATTTCTTAATTTATGTACAAATAAACATTATCAAAACTTTAAGTTTTTCATACCAAAATAGCTTAAAAATGTCAGCGTTCAATGTCGTGCACATCTCCAAGTTGCTAAGCGCCGTGCGACTACATTGCGTGATATGTTAGGAGATTTTTTAACACCAAAAAGTAAAAATCGTTTCACAGCAATAAGTTTTTAAAATATTTCTTGTTTTGATGTATAGAATGCGTAGACTTATCGGCTTTTTCATAGGTCTTTTTACACCCTGTATAGAACATTACGCTGACGTAACAAAAGGGACAGCCTATTTGGTATGCCTTAAAATCGTATTAATTTACAGAATTAAGTTCTATATAAAAATCGGGAGTGGTCTCCCCTTGACTTTCTCGTATACCGGAAACGACTCAAAGGTTGATAGAAACCTTATATTTTGATGTCATACATGCATGTTAATTTTTGGCCATCCATCCGAGTACCGACCGCGCACTTGGTTGCTTAACTTTCGTGAGCGACGGGTCAAAAGTTGATAGAAACCTTATATTTTGATGTCATATATGCATGTTAAATTTGGTTTTAATAAGATAAAGCATACTCGAGTTATAGTGCTTACGCACAGACATGGTTCCAAAAAAAATATTTTTGGACTCAGGGAGCTCCAAAATGTATAAATCAGTCAAAATCTCGTGGTATATTAACGATTACGTTTTACGATTATAAGACTTCCTCTATACTACGTATACGAGAAAGTAAAAATTAAATCCTAAAATTCAAATTAATATAATCATAAAGCTATTAATTTCCTTATTGCTTTGCAGTTAAAAGTTAAATTACAGTGGCCCGTTTTATTTGAACCTCTACGATACAGGCTATTACGAATTGTCGAGAGCTCTCTGTGAGTCGAATTTGAATGGTCGTATACGAGTTTAGTGGCACTTCAGCCGCTTGTATTACTGGCTGTAAAAACCATTCAACTTATATTTTATTTTTGTATCATCTTGTTAAAACTTAAAATTAACGAAAATGTTTTGATGGCATATTTATGCATTTTTTTACATCGTCAATGCAGTATTGATCATTTGTTTTGTATTGACTATAATAACGTGTGTTATTATAATTGAAATTCTCAAGCCTCAGAGGAAAAAGTTCAATACATAACACTGATAGAAGACATTATTTTTGGAATCTTCAAATTAACCTGTATGTTATTTGCTAACGTGTGTATTTTTCAAACCAAGTCTATCAAATGAGCCTATTCCACCCGACGAAGCGATTTGCTAAATCTATCAAATTTAAATCAAATGAAGGCCAAGATCCAATCCGTCAGAGATAGAACTGAAACTCCTCAGAACACTCGCCGTGATGTAAACGATTGCATGCGGTTAACGACGCTATATCTCGACGTAATAATATACTTTCTGATCCTACGCTGTTATTTCAGATTCGGCAATTGCATTAGGTAATAGCCAGTTTTTTATGTTATTTGGTTGTCAGACAAGCATACAAACTTGCTGGTGGTAAACAGCCACCATGGTTTATAGACACTTGCAACCATAGATATAGGAAACTCTAACTCGATAATGTGAAAGAGTAAGAGCATACTAACGCGTATATAAGAGCAAGATAGATAGACGAGACCATTTCACGTATACGCAGACTGCCCAAGTTGGCCTGTCAGTCACGTAGAAAAGACAGCAACTCAGATTGCAGTACTAATTTTCACGCATACTGCGCGTAATGCGCACGTTGGTTAATTTGTTTGGTCTCACCCTAGTTAATTCATTGCCAATCTATAAACGTCAGTAATTATATTTAAATCAATGCTTGCAACTACTGACGTGACTCGCACACTCTCAACTCCTTCCTGCTGTGGAGCTTTGGTGACTTTACTCACTAACAGAAAAAGAACATCACAAAAATATTGTAGTATTTGACTGTGATCGGTAAAGTGGGATCCCAGTTCGGCGCTCCAAATTTGAGTGTCCTACCTTAACTAAAGAATTCTGCAGTGCAATTTTGGTAAATTCATAAAGAAAAAAAAACCGCCTTTAAAACTAAAAACGAAGAAATAAAAATTCTGTTTATAAAAATCTAAATGTTTTTTGAGGTCGGTCCCAAATACAAGTAACAACGTTTAATCCAAATATTGAGGTTGGCACCGACCTCAAAAAAACATTTAGATTTTTATAAACAGAATTTTTATTTCTTCGTTTTTAGTTTTGAAGGCGGTTTTTTTTTATTTAAAAATAATTGAATTTTTTGCTTTTTAGTGTTTTAAGTATGTAAATTTTCAGGAAACGATCTCGAGATCTTTTAGACACACAAGTGATAAGATTACGATATCATCGATGTCAATTAAATAGGCATTATTAGGGATAACTTTAAAACTACTCGTCAGATGTCGATTAAATTTGAATGGGACCAAATGACAAGCACCTGCTTCCAAAGGTCGAAAGAATCTTCAAAATCGGTACCGGGTGTACCGATTTTGAAGGTACATCGGTACACCCGGTAAAGAGTTATGAGGTAATTAAAAATTAAAAAAAAAACATACTGTCGAATTGATAACCTCCTCCTTTTTGAAGTCGGTTGAAAAACGATCACTAACTCAACTTTAATTTACGTAACACAACAATGGATAACTTCTCCTCAGAATCGAGACTGGAGCACAAAACGGCCAATTAACGAACGCCAATTGGAGCCCATGGAAATTATCATTCCGGTGCATTTACCGAATTGAATAAAACAAGCTCTGCTATTAGCGAAGGCATTTAGCATTGTACCAGAGATGGAAGGAGTTAATAGGTTTAATGGTAGTCTAGCTGAAGCTAGCAAAGGTAATATTTTGTAGGTAAATTACAGCTGCAAGTTATTTAAAGACCCGGACTGCTGTGATTATTTTAACGTGTAGTTTAAAATCTGTCCTTGTTTGTTGGCTTTGGTATCCGTACTAGAATTAGAATGACCGTTTCTTGAATATTGAATACTCGCACCTTTCCTCGAAAAACTATAATATCGTATCCAAATCTCGAATGACATATTAAGTTCGACGGATCGCATGTGTAAAGGAGGTATTCCAAAGACTCCCTCTTTGGGGACTGTAATGTGGAGAATACAATTTTCGATTATTTCTAATTCGATTATAAATAATAGGTGGTAGACCCATATGTAGGGTCGTCTAGGTAGGTACCACCGCCTTTCTTATTTCTGCCGTGAAGCAGTTCGCTGTGTTTCGGATTGAAGGGAAAGGTAGCTAGTGTAATAACTGGGCATGGAGGGCATATCATCTTAGTCCCCAGGATGGCAAACGCATTTGCGGTGTTAAGTGATTTACACTTAATACTGCAAGTATTAAGTGTAAATCACTTAACACCGCAAATGCGTTTGCCATGCGTTTGCCTTATAGGCGGCGGTGACCACTTAACATCAGGTGGGCCGCAAGCTTGTTTGCTATCTCGTAACATAAAAAATAATAAATCGAAAATTGTACCAGAGGCAGTTAAAATGACATGATTCTAGTCACTATTTTCTAAGATTTAAGCTTATTTAATATAAAATAAGAAATACAAAATACTAGTGTGTTTCTAATACAAAAACAATTTCTAAACTCGAAAGCTAATTCTTTAAAAGTTCCTGTCTTAACAAAATAATAAGCGAGTCAGAATGTTTGTTCGTGAAACAGGGCTGTACAACGTATTAGGTCCCCGGCTACTTTGACTACTGTCTCGACTTCGTTAGTCTTTATGTGAACTGTTAGTGACGATAGAGCGCTTGTAGTAATAACATTGACGGGGACAAAATTATATTTCATGTTACCAAAAAAACATCGAAACCATAGAAGAAGCAAAACCTTATAGGTGTTGATAGGCTGGTGCATTTAGTCTGCAAAGTTTGACTCATCGTTGCAGGCCACTCTGCCTGTGGGTATTTTAAAGATTGTACTTTGGCGAGTGTGCTCTTAAGATACATTAGCTTATTCCACCATCTCTTTTCTACCGTAGGCGGTCTAGACGGACTGCAGGTTACCCCTATCTCGTACAAACTCTGACTGTGCGTACCAAGCAGTTTTCAACATCATTTATTATGCACAACCAAAGAGTTTAATTCCCTGCCGGTGTCTTTATTCCCGCGTATTTAAAACTCTGCTCTTTTTATATTTTTAAGTAATAGGCAACTTCTATGTAAACTCGCTCCATCTTCGAATTTCTCTTAGCTCTCCAGTACAGTTTTACCAAGAGTGTATCCATTTTGAATTAAAAAAAATTGCAGACATTACGAATACAGAATTACCGCATAAAAATATTGTTGTTGTAAAACAATACCCCTATATACTGACAGCTTGTTAGTGTTCTCTATTGTATTAAAATTCTGAGATACCTAGAATTCATTCATTTGATTGTTGCCTGACAATGCATAAGTTATGAGGTGCCGCTTCATAAGCCACCTCCAAATCCATGGTAAGTAATAAACATGTTCATACAGTTGGCAAATGTAAATCTAGCAAGGTGACAGCGGAACTGTGTTGGCTTAATTAAATGGCTGCTCCAGCAATAAACCGACGGTGGCCCGATTCACGTTAGTAAGTGGATCAGAGGCTCGAGCTTGGCGAAGAGGGAGAGGTTTTAACGACCATGGAGGACATTTTAAAGATGTATAAATACGAATATGTATCATCGTAAAATTGTTGTAATCGTAAGATTATAATACATTGCATATTATTATTTATTATTTCAGACAGCAATATATTGAACACAAGGCCTTAGAGTTTTAAGAAGATTAATATCTTACTTCTTGCTTGGTCCAGATCGGTTCGCTAAAATGTATCATCCCGCACAACATCATAACAGCCTTTATAATTTGACCCACTGCTGGCACATAAGGCCTCTCTTTGTCATCGAAGGAGGTTTAGGCAGTAGTCCGCCACGCTTGCCCAATGCGGATTTGTGGACGGAGTATAAGGTGATCAATACCCTCTTGCTGATCCATTAGTCGCCTTCTACGACACTCATTGGAGGATATGGGGTGATACTATTCTACTCTGCCGGCATCACATGGCTACATCCCGCACATGAAGTCTTGCAACTCTAATTTCAGATGAGGTAAAGTAAAGCCATTTATAGACCAATTTCTAGAATACTCTATATTTATTATTATCTAAAACTTTGCTTATAAATCAGTTTTTTTGTAGCGGCAAGAACGGAACAATTGGTAACACAGCGGGGAACTTTGATTTAAGACTGTATAAGAATGAAGTATGATGAAGAATTTAACAAGACACTTACATCAATGTAGAGGTAAACAGCAGTATATTCCTTATATCAGGATTTCTTTGTTCTAGAGTTAGTATTCACTGGGTGTTGCTCTGATGTTATAGGAAACAGAAATGGAATAACAACTATATTACTTCTATTATACTCCTCTAATGCTAAGCAGTGCGAGAGTAGAGAGAAATTAGCCATCCTCGTCTTACCTGCAAGGTAGTTCTTCGCGCCTTTTTCGGTTAGTACCTCCACCCTTAAAGAAAACCATAGTAAAATATGTCTACGTTTTCTTAGTGTTTTTAGTTTCTGTCGGTGAGTAAGGTTGCCAGAACTTTAAGAGGCAGGGAGTAAGGACTGGCATTGCGGGAGTGACGTAGCAGTGTAACAATCGACAAAGGCTGTGGTAATTGCTTACCAACCACCTAGACTCCAATTGAAAGTCTCTGCAGTGTTCAAGTCTAGTGCTCGCTTCCGACTCTAACCTTACGGACATTCTAGGTGACATTAAGGCTCTCTTGCGGGAGATATCTCTAGACTAGAAGCCATTTGCGTGAAGTACCTACGCTCTACAAGCTAGAGAACCAAGGTCATTCTTAAAAAACTCCAATTATGCTATAAGGGAAGATATAGGAAGTAGATAACTTTCAATCAATCGGCCTATCAAAAAAAAATGCGGTCTATAAAAAAAAACCTTTACCAATAAAATTAAAGGGCTTAAAATATCACCACAATATCCAATACTCACAGATCAATCAGAAAACTTTTAAAAACGGTTCTCAACGAGGAGCCACGTTGGTCTATGGGGAATGGCGGTAATTTTTGCTGAATGGCCCGCTAATGAGTCCGGCAGCCCTCACAGGACTCATTGTGCCGATTGATTCCTCAGAGTAATTAGAGCATTATCAGGAATCGCTGTGGCGTGTTCACCTATTATCGAGAGGTTTTGTTCGGGATTGGTTATTCAAATGGACGTTGGAAGCAATTTGAGGACTATGAATGTTGAAGCTGAAGTGAACGGAGATTGTTACGTAGATTTTAAAGTGAATTAGCAGATGGTAGTGGAGAGTCGACAACTAACATAAGAAGATACTCATATATACACCGTTTTTAATTACCCTTTATAGCTTAGAGGATGCTGCCGACATTACATATAAAGAAGAAAACAGTCATTTTGGTTGAGTAGGAATTGCTCTTTTCTATGGAACAGATAATTTTGTTTTATGGCGATTTCGATGTTGGACCCATAGCAGAAATTGTTTGTATGTAATATCGGAAGCTAGTACGGTCCTGCGTGGAGTACTGCTCGCACCTGTGGGATGGCTCCGCCAAGTACTTACTCGATGCTTTGGATAGGTTGCAGCGTCGCGCGGCCCGCATCATCGGCGACGAAGAGGTGACTAAACACCTTGAGCCTCTCCCATTGCGTCGCAATGTAGCATCATGAGCGCTTTCTACCGTCTGTAACACGGCGAGTGCTCTGAGGAACTTTTTTCCCTAATCCCAGCATCTCCCTTCCTTTTAAGGACTCCGCGTGCTGGTCTACGTTGTCACCGACAAACTGTGGCTGCCATTCCAACGCGAACTAAGAATTTTGGCAACTCGTTTCTTTGTCGCACAATCAAGAAATGGAATTCACTGCCAGCACACGTGTTCCCTCCTTCTTATAATCCTGGGTCATTCAAAAGAGGCGTGAAGAAGCACCTTGCAGGTCAGCAAGGCATGGGTGGCCAGCGCGGCAGTTTATCTCTCGCGCCAGCTATCTTCGCATTTGGACTCTACTTCTGCTTACCATCAGGTGGAATAGAGTCATTTGCTTGATCTTTTTATAAAAAAAGCGTCCCTTAAATTATGAGGGGTGATAAAAAATAAGTGTTTGTATCGTATCTTTATGTTTACAATTACCATTATGATTAAATATTATGATAAAATCCTACTAATATTATAAACGCGAAAGTTTGTATGAATGTCTGGATACAATGTATGTGTGTTTGTTATTCTTTGACGCAAAAACTACTGAATGGAATTTTATAAAACTTTACAATAATATAGCTCATACATCAATATAACATATCGGATATAATTTATACTGATACTGCGCAGAGGAAGTCGCGGGCTGAAGGTAGTATAACATATTTATACCACTAAGGAAGGCACGTTAAGCTGATAGCCCCGGCTACTGACAAGACAGTCAGCCCCAAGGGGTCAAGAAGGGGGATGAAAATGACCGAAAAAAGAAATTAAGTAATTCAGCGTTTTTCTCAATTTGGCTTCCTATCTATATTATTTTTACTAAAATCAAGTTAACCCTTATGTGAGTGACAAACAAAACAACGCATTTGGAGTGACAAGGTACCCGGGTACCTACATAGAAAATAATACAGATATATATTTAAGGAATTATTTTTAAGTATATCGTCTTTAAATAATATTAGCTTTCATATTGAGACACTTGACTGAAAAGAGTGTTTTATTTTAAGCATTGAAAAATTACTATAAATAAATGTTTTTCATGAATATTTTGTATTAATGAAATAGTTAGTTCAGTGCCGACACTTACAAATAATGTCCAAACTTCTCAATATTTTTGAGTGTAAAATCTGTCCTGGTTGTTGACTTTTGTTTGTTGGTTTACTGAAAGTTTAGTTGCTTTTTGATTTGATACCCCTGTTTGTGTAGGTGACAGGCTGGCAAAACTGTTACTATTTTGGGGGGTAATGTATGGCCCATACTGCCAGATGTGGCTTTATGTATAGCCAAATGTTACCCAAAGCTCTGCTCAACTCATTATAGGATTATAAGCGTGATTATATGATGTATGTAAAAAATAAAAAAGTTTGTGTTAGATGTCTCAGGCAAATTTGTGATGAACAGTCAATATTTCAATTTATATGCACAATATTCACAAAATGAAATTGAAGTCTATGTTTACATCTGGTGTCAATTCAATATTATAATAAATAATTTTATTTTGTTTACTTGACAATCCCACATATGAAAAGCATTGTAATATCTGATTATAATTTTCTAAGTGATACAAAGGCCATAGACTAGCAACCTGTCACTTTTGGAGCTACTGTGTGGCCCATACTGCCAGATGTGACTTTATGTGTAACTAAATATTACCTAAAGATCTACTCCATCCTCTTAGGGATTATGAGCGCCATTATATGTATATAATGTATGTAAATTACAAAAAAGGCGACAGGCTGGTGATCAGTATTTTTGGGGAACTACATGACCCATACTGCCAGATGTGGATTTATATGTAACCAAATATTACATGAGGCTCTGCTTGAACCCTGTTACGCTTATGAGCGTTATTGTATGTATGTCTGTATGTATTAATACATAGAGGTACCCAGGTACCTTGTCACCCAAGTACGTGGGTAAAAATAGTTTGTCAAATATTAATAAATTTATTAAGTTTAAGAAATGTATATAAATGAAAACAGTTATTTTAGCAATAGTTAGGAGCTCTCAGAAAGTCAGAGCCGCATAGCATTTCTATCAAATATACTATTCATGATTGAAATTGCAAAAGGTACCCGGGTACCTCGTCACTCACATAAGGGTTAAAGAAAATTAACATTACAATTACTAGTCAAAAGTAACACGAAATGAAGGATGATAATTTTATTTTCGTATGAAAGTTTAACGCGATACCAGTGTAAGCGAGAATTCGATATTCTTCTATAAAAACCAATTTATTGGCTCCAGACGATGGAAGTCAAGCCACATCAAAAGAATCTATCCCACGGATACTAGAATAAAACCTCACAACGCTCATACATTATGCATTACATTTTCCCTTCATTCATGTCTACTAATTTTACGTCTCTTCATAACGAGAATGCGAGAAATACGGCAGGATGATGAAAAACATTCTTACCGCCATTGTGTCTAGGATAATTGTTTGTCCGGCAGCTCTCCACGCCAAGATGAAATACCTCACTACCTTATCTCGACGCACCGTCATTCTATTTTCATCTTTAACTTCTTACTGCTAAGGCTCTTAATTCAATGCTGCTAACCACAGCTAGCTCTTCAGACGGTGCGTAAAGGTAGACCCGTGTAATGACGGCAAAATATTCCCATTTCTCTTTTCTGTTTTATTATTTCAACGACGCATTCAGGAATATGACACGTTTTCAGTGGTACATAAAGGCTAATTTTCCGGACGGGAGCAGTTTGATTTGACAAAGTACTTTCAGCTTAGAGGCTTTGGTTCAAAGCATATATTAAGTCGAGACAATAATTTGTATACCTATATTAAGACGAGTGATGAAGATCGCTGGGTTTGAAGGTACAGGAATTCGCTATTTTGATGTCGTCGTGGTAGAGTGGTCAGTAACGGTGCATACACAATAAAATATTTATTAAAGTTTATCTATAAAATATTTGATTATTATATTTTGTCCGGTAACTAATATCCATAACACTAGTTCATAATGATACTTAATTTGGGTTAGATAATTGGTGTGAGCGTGGAGAATTATATTTTATATCTTATTGAATTGAGACATTGTAATAAGTACTCGTAGTCATGAATGAAGGAAATTGATAATTTCATTTTCGTATGAAAGTTTCAACGAGATACTAGTGGATTGGCATTTCAGTCTGTAGAAAGAACTGCTAAAGAATTAGGTGGGTTTGTACCATATTTTGTTGTATTTCCTTCATTAAATTTCCATTGGTGCCTTTCTGTTCATTCGATAATATTGCGTATTCATTACACACTACGACATATGATTGACAATTTGGTGGTAGCTAGCCATACGGTCTAAAAACAAGTACGCCTACCATTCAAACGGAGTATTTTGTCCTGGATATCGAAACCTCTAAATCTAATTCCCTTGGGCGAGTTTCTAAACAACAACATTATCTTTTATTATATTAATTCCCGTGTAACGATGTTTGTCCGGGATGAACTACGAAACTAACAATGCGATTTTAACTGTTTTTAATGTTTTGTTCGAGCTCGAGAGATAGGATAGTTTTTATCTTTATAAGTAGTCCTTATTGTTTTAATGCAAATTCTATGTTATGCCGGTATATATAAATTACGTGCCACGTTGTTTGTCCGCGATGGACTCCTAAACTACTGAACCGATTTTAATCAAATTTGTACACCGTGTGCAGTTTGATCCAACTTGAAAGATAGGATAGTTTTTATCTTTAAAAGTAGTCATATTTTTAACTGCAGATACAATGTTATAGGTCAGTAGTTTGAAATTACCACAGCGACGCGTGGCCGGAACAGCTAGTTTTACTATAAAACAGAAACAGACACGAAGCTCTGATAAACTGACTTCATCATAGTATTACAATTATTGAATGGTTTGAAAACAAATTAACTAGTTTTTAGTATTACGAACAGTTGTCTATATTGCTAATCTCAGGAACTACTGATTCAAATTAAAAAAATCTTTTTGCGTTGGATAGTCCATTTATCGAGAAAGACTATAAGCTATATAACATCGTAACAGGCAAACAAAGTCGCGAGCACAGCTAGTATGCTTATAAAACTAGACAACTTTCACAACAAATTAGAATGAGAACGTTTTAAAAATTCTACATTTAAGCGTGTTAAAAAAAACTTTTAAATAGGTCTAAAACTAGGGGGGATTTGTTCATATAAGTTTTTTATCTTGTAGATAATTTAATTATCTAAATATTCAATTTATATAAGAAAGGCAGCATCTTGTTAAGAAAAAAAAAACAGTTTAATAGTTTCAGTAACGCAACCAATGTTGCAGGCCAGGTCAACCCGTGCACACAACGTTTGCGATCTCCCAGTTTAATAAATAAATGTATATTTTATGACTAATAACAATAAAGTAAATTTTAATGTTACTAATCTTTATGGCATAGATATGTATTTTGGTCCGAAATAAAGATATGATTATCTCCTTTATTTAATTTAAAATATATACAAAATTATAATACTAAATAATAACTTTTTACAATGTATAACATTAAAAAATACAAAATTCAAAACTACAAAAATGCAGTTCCCCATTGGCAGCAAGATCAGGGTCCCGGCTACCGGTGGTTAAGGATCCAGAGAGGAACCTTCTCACTATACGGGCCGAGTCTAGAAGTACTGCCTTCTGCATATATTATGATAATCCAATTGCTACGTTCTCCACGTCCACCACCATAGTACGTTTTGATTATTTCGAATGTAAACTTATACCTACATATAAAAAATATTCAACCATAATTCATCAAACATAAAATTTATATTTAAACAAAATTTATCATTCGCGTCGTAATTAAAACCCAGAAATTCTGATGTCAGAGGTAGATAAATTATGCACTGCAGTCAGGTGCGGCATGCAGAGAAGGATAAAGAAATAATTTGTCCAAATTTTATTTCACGCTATTTAGGTTAATTTTTCACAAAAGACCTCATCAAGTTTGAAGCAATAAAAAGTTTTGAAATGAAATTGAATGAAAAAGTTCTTAATTAAATGGATTTTGCTAAGTACTTTTAAATCGTTAAAAGCTCTATCACCATTACGCGAAGAAGAAATTATTTCACTTGAATTATTATATTTACGCTGAGATGGACATTAAAAGGGGCAAAGAAACTCCATAGCTTATAATTTAGTAATGACTTCAAAATCATTACAGGTCAGTAGATAATAACAATATTTATAATTAAAATAACAGTTTTACATGCGTAAATTTTGTGCAGTTATTACTCCCACGCATTTCGATCATTTATCTTATAAAAAGCTTTTCTATATAATTCAATTAATCACATTATTGAACTAAGTCATCATTTTGTGTTAAAGTCAGATATATTCCCTTCAATATAGATGCTAAGCATACATTTATCGCCATACCGTTATAGACGATTGCTCCTTAAAACAGTTGATTGAATGTCATACTATGTCTTTTTAATAAAGGATCTCTAAAAAATACTGTCTTCCGCAGTGAATTCGTTTTATTCGCCATTTAAGCTTTGTTTATAGCCCGGGACGCGTAATATAAATTAATTATCTGCGACGGTGCGGCCTGAAACGTTTTTTATGGAATCTCGGAATATTTCGGGTAACCACAGTGTAGTAGGGTCAGTAGGAATAAAGAGAAAATAAAATGCATGTAAAGTTGTATCAACAAAAATAATCTTTATTAAATAGAGGACGCAAGTAATAATAATAATAATAATAATTTATTCAAAAAAGAAAGTACATTGACACATAATACATTGTAAAAGTCGCCTTAAAGTAGAACAATATTGCTTTGTGATAAGTGATCCCTAACTCCCAAACTAGGATGTCCTGTATTTTAGGAGTTAGTGATTCCTCCAGCAGTAAGAATTTTAAAACAATCCAAAAAAGTCACGTTAAAATACTATGGTATGTACCTACATATAAAAGATAACCTACTTGTTAAATAATGTTGTGTGTGTGTGTGTGTGTGTGTGTGTGTGTGTGTGTGTGTGTGTGTGTGAGTGGTGTGTGTGTGTGTGTGTGTGTGTGTGTGTGTGTGTGTGTGTATGTGTGTGACTTAAAGCTGTATATTTCACTTTAATATGTTTTCAGTGTCATGGTAAAGTAGAAGTCAACAATACAGAATGTAACATCACTTCCATATCCCGCGGAGCACTGGAAATCTTAATCACCAATAGAAACCACATAAAATAATACAAAGAAGATAACAAGAAAAATGTGTCTTTCGAAAGAGGACTTTAGGAACCGTCCGTTTCTCGACGTGCGATGGTACAAACTGAAAAGCATAAATATGCACGTCAGATCCCTCTTTAAGCCTCTATTTTCAAACGTACCTATGGGTAAAATAGATTTTTTTATGTTTGATAGGTAGAGCGTTTCGCCATAATCTCACCTGATGTGAAGCCAAGATCAGGCATAAGATGGTACACGCTCGTCTAGAAGATGCTTGAATTTATTTTATTTATTAAATAAAATAATGTACGTATATAAAATTTAACTTCAGGTTACTTTGTGCTGTGAAATCTTACATAATTCCAATAAGTCAAAATCTATGCCCATTATTATTGGTGTGAGCGTAGAAATATATTATAAACTTATTAATATCCTTTATTTCATTTAAAATTATATGTCTAAATATTAAATTTTACAATGTTTAATAAATACAATATTTAAAAATACAAAAATGCAGTTCCCCATCGATAGCAAGATCAGGGTCCCGACTACCGGTGGTTAACGATCCAGAGATTATTGTTATTATTATTATTTTGCCATTATAGTATTGGATTATTTTATTTAAAAAACCGTATATCTATGCGTCCACTGTGCCACTGCGTCTGTTGGCTACGGCCAGCGCCATTGCATTTAAAACAGCAAATGAAATCGCATTTATTTCTAGAATGTGCATACGTATAATATTTTAGAGTTGTATTGTTAAAGTCAAATGAAAAGCAGTGAATTTTCCTTGTGTGTTCTCTATTACTATGATGAACGGGCGAGCTAAGTCCATTAATGATTTGCTGTTGTAATTATAAGTCAATTCATAATTGCCAGACTATGGTGGCAGGATATGTAACGAGAAGTCATGAGAAATACACCGTATAGGTACGTCAACGACGGTAAATTAGAAGTGTTAAGTTATAGTAACGGTTAATCGAAAAGTATCGAAGAAGAAAACATAATAATTATCATGCTGACCTCAAAACAAAGTAAGGAACAGGATAGGAAAGTAATGAAAAGTAATGGCTTGGTCAAACTAAGTTTGCTAAGTTTCCTTGCTTGCGCTAATGTTTCTAATATAACTGAGTTGGTCTACAACAGTACTTAGGCTATTACGAACTGATACAAAGACATTTGGAGATCGGACGTTGTGTCAATTCCGAGAATGGAGACATTATTGCTGAATTATTAGCAATCGCAGAGCTCCTGCTCGGCCAATGCTAACAACGATTGGAAGCAATGAATACAATTCTAATGATGCTACTTTTAATAATCGTTATCAGTATTACATTAGCTTCGCTAGTAAATTACATATTTGATTCAGATACTAAATATGAGGAATTCCACACTGCACGCGAGAAAACCATAATCATTGCGATCGAGTTGTGGATTGAATGCTACGTTCTATACACATTGAATGCCTATAGTAGGAAGCAATTTCATCTAATCAATATTATCGATGTAACACGCGATTCCAATAATGCTTTTGAATGCAGATAATAACTTAACCATGATACAGACATTAAACCATGCGTTTGGGATATCACGTCTGACCCAAAATCGTTAAAACACGATGCTGCAAAGATACAAACAACCAATGAATGACCTACTTCATGAATAGGGTTTAAATATTTTAAAATTCAATTTTGTTCTGAGCAGTATGTATTTAAATATTTTATGGAACGTTTAAAAATGTTAAATCCGGAACACGGCTAACATAGAGAAATTAGTCACGCAGTCTAGAAACTTCTGCATTGCGCTAAAGGTGTGTATTTGTCTGCTAAAAATATTTTCATTAAAATTATAATATGGTTTATTATATTATACCACAATAAGAACACGACGTTCGGTGGCGTAGTAAGAGCGTCGTCTCCTACCCGGGAGGCACTGGTTCGATCCCCACCACGTACCAATGTGTTGTCAAATTTTGAATTCATATGTACGTTTAATCGACGCTTTTACGCTAAAGGAAAACATCGTGAGGAAACCTGCACACACCTATGAAGAAATTCTTAGGTTGTGTGTGAAGTCGACCAACCCGCACTTGGCCAGCGTGGTTGACTAAGGCCTAATCGCCCCTAATGTGGGGTAGGCTCGAGCCCGAGGTGGGGACATTATATGAGCTGTGGATGTTGATGATGAAGAACACGAAGACAGTTTATAACATACCTATATACATACATCACATATAATAAACAATGCTAAAACCTATACGAATGCTGTCACTCATAGGCCAACCCCCAAAAAATTTAGATTATCCTCGCAAAATCTTTAAAATAAAAATAATCGCCCCACATCCTACACCTTTATGTTGTAACTCAGCACATAAACTAGCGCTAAAATTTAAATTAATTACTATGATTTATTAGCGTCCCAGTGAGAGGGAAAATAAAAGCCCACACGTTTTGCTCTATCGTTCTAGGTTCTAGAGAATTTCTCACAATGAAAGTAATTTTGGAAGGGTTCGTCTTTCATCGGCTGCGTAATCGTTCAGGGGCTTTGTGCCTTTATATTGGTACTTCGACGGGCTAAACTAACGAGAGTGGTACCTTACCACTCATTCCTTGGGTCAACAATTTTATCGTGTCCTTCAGGCTTTATTTCCAATCCATTGTGGCTATTGTGTACTATGTTGAGTAATACTTTGAATAAGAATTGAACGCCTTTGACATTCAAGAGCTACTTTCTGTATTTTACTTGAACCTATTGAAGGGTTAAATCGTTGCGGAGTTCAGAATTGAAACAATTGTTCCAGTTACAAGATTTTCAAAATTAATTAGTATTTCAAAAGGACCTTTAATGGTTTATAACGTGAACGTGGTAAACATTCAGAAGCTGGTTCAATGCAAAAATCATAACTTAAAAATTTGAAGACCCCAGACATTACACAGTACTTGATTTGTAATCGTTACACGCAGTGCCTAGTAAACATAAAAAACAATAAATTGTAACTGACATCGATATTACATTAATTAGCATTATTATTAACTTTTGAGTACACGACTACATTGTTATGAATTAATTTTATTGATATAACACGATAAATATCTAAAATTTCAAAATATTTAATTATTATTTTATACTCGTACGTACCGATTAGGGCATACATGGCTACCTTTACTTAATATGAATTGAGATGTTCACAATAGTCTGTAATTTTTTAAATAGTTTTTGAACTCTATCGTGGAATAAGGTTGGAAATTTATTTAACAATTAATATGACAGTTTTGGAAAGCCTGATCTACGGCCGACTGTCTATAAATGTACGAGTAATCTAGGTTGGGTGTTTCACCCAAGTTTTTGTTGCACTCCCATTTTAACTCATATATTTCATTATCATGATCCAGCTTAAAAAAAAAAAAAAAAAAACATATTTCATTATCGAAAAGCTATTAAGTAAGAACAGAATAGAATAACAAGCAAACTACTATTTTCAGTAGATATTTTATAAACTTTTTTACAATAACAATTATATAAACATATTTTTTTAATCATTAAATTTTTTTTTTCACTGGGTATAGTTGATTGATCACAGTTGATGTCGTAGGGAGAAACACGATCTGGTTGTATATTAAACTTGTCTCTACAGGAGAACAATTTATTTGTGGCCTAATGAATACTTTTATACACTAAACTTTAGAAGAATATTAGAGATTTGCCTATTAATAAATAAAAAAATCCGTAAAACTTAAGTAGGTACGTAAACAAGCTTATTAGTATATAAATTACTCCCACGCATCTGTGCTATTTATATGATCCAAGTGCGTGGAAGTAAAAATGTGCCCGAAATTGACGCATTTAAATTTTGTAATTTATTCATTATTGATAAATCTATTCACATGTAATGATGTTTTAAAATCATAACGAAATAAACTATATTTTAAATAAATGCTTATTGCAATATTAATTACTTCCACTCAGAATATTTATAATATGATCCAAGTGCTTGGAAGTAAAATCTGCCCGAAATTGACGCATTTAAATTTTGTAATTTATTCATAATATATTGATATATCTATTGACATGTAATAATGTTTTGAAATCATTACAAAATTGTAGGCTGTGGAAATTCTAACACGATTTTCTTCTCCATCTCAGCAAAATAATACTTATTTAAGTTAAACAATTATTTCAGCCCGTAATGGTGGTAGTAGGCTTTTGGCAGTCTAAAAGTCCCTTTAATTTTTTTATACTTCGAGATGGCAAATAAGCTTGCAGCCTACCTGGTCTTAAGTGGTCACCGTCGCCTATAAACACCTCCAATATTAAGGGTAAATTACTTAACACTGCAAGTGCGTTGCCATTCTGGGGACTAAGATGATGAAGACTATGCCTTCTATGCCCAGTAAATACACTGGCTACCTTTCCCTTCAATCCGAAATACAGCTAACTGCTTCACAGCAGAAATAAGAAAGGCAATGGTACCTACCCAGACAACCCTACATATGTGGGTCTACCACCTAGTAAAAAGCATTTTCATTTCATTCATTTTCGATTAATTCATTGCAGGCTTGAATACACAGCAATATTCGAAGACACAAAGGTACACAAAAACATTTCTTCAGGTGTGAACAATGCGTGGCGTCTCGAAGTTTCCTCATCATTGCAATGTAGAACCGAACAGATTGCCATAGGGCTGGCACGAAAACTTTTTGGAGTATCTCAAACACGTATAAGATAACTTCAATGCAAGTATAAACTTTCGTATTCCGATTTCGGAAGTGAGTTTTTGCAGCAGTTATAATTAAAAACGTTGTTTAGTAATAAAAACATGGATTAAGAGTTATTTTACCTCGTTCATTTCTCTATCACGTGAAGTTCATGTGCACGTATATGACTTAAGAAACATGTTACAGTAACAACAGAGAAAACAAGTCCCCCAGGAGCTATACAGCTTCGTTCTCCCTATAAAGTTGTATGGACAGGACAAGTTACTTTTAAAGTTTTATACATGCAACCTTGATATAGGGGTTCCAACGGTTTTGGACTCCATTTAATTGTTACGCTACGCTAGTAAAGAAGGAAATAAGAGGTATTAAAAGCGAATATTTACTAAAAAGTATACTTTGCGACAAACCAAGTCACCGTCACGTGATACAGTGGTTCGTCCACACGACTTATATCCAGAGGTCAACAAGCAACAAGGTATATGATATTAAACGTGTCCCAAAATTTAGTTGAATAAAGTTGAACCTGCTCAAAGCTACTCGAGAAAACAAGAAAAATAAAAAAAGAATAATTATAATCCTTCTGAAATTGACACCTTTTATGATATTTTTAACTACCATTACAACAATTTTTCAAATATTCTGTTTTTCTTTTCGTATCTGCAACCTAAGTAGAGCTGATATTCAATTCAAGTATTAAAAGTTCCAGAACAGCCTGTAGTTTATTAAACAAAAATTATTCAAAATTATTTTTTTCCTTAAAATTTTTAAGGATTTTTACTTTTTGTTCACTTATTGTTTAATTTTGGGACACGTTGCTTATGATTACTGATTACGCTTACGCTATCACAATATTACATGACTTCGGCTACTTAACATGAGACATGAAAAATATGTTATAAATCGTTCTTTTCTCTAAGACGAAGTGGTAACCCTATCTTCCTTTCTTAACTTAGCTTGTAAGCTGTAAGTCGCTCGGCTTCATTTAGTTTATTACGTTCCCGCCGCACACATGGACATGTGAGAACACGCGATGTTTAAGCGATATTACTGCAGATAACTAGGGAAGCATTCTTAATGACCATGTTCTTCAGTTACTATTAAAGGCTGTTTTTACTATCACGTGTACGTAGAATAGAGAAAGTCTTCTTATCGTCAAAAATTCGACCTCGAGATTTTGACGGATGGGCCTCGCTGAGTCCAAAAATAACCGTTTTTGGAATAATGTTTATGTGTTTGTGCACGATAACTCGAGTATGCTTTAACTTATTGCAACTAAATTTAACATGCATGTATGACATCAAAATATATTATTAGGTTTCTATCAACTTTTGAGTCGTTTTCGGTATACGAGAAAGTCAAGGGGAGACCACTCCCGATTTTTTTTATGTTTGGAAAGAGAAGATCTCGGTGCAAGTAAGTGATGATAAGGCCTATCGAATTCCTTGGAATGAGTTCTAGGCCATAAAACTACTGAGATATTTCAGAGTGCTGATGGTTGGCTTTTGTTTTTTCACTGCAGGTTTGGTTATTATTTGATTTGATAACGATTATGTAGGCGACAGACTGTCAATCTATCAATATTTTGAGGCACCATGACCCCATACCCATGATGACCCATACTACCAGATTTGACTTTAAGTGTAACTAAATGTTCTGTAAAAAATTAGCCGATCGGGCGTCGGGTGCGGACATCCTTCTGTTTCATTCAAAGACCGTACCAAATACACGGCAATAAGGTCCCTAATTGAACAAATTCAACGCCGGCGTGCTATAGCGCGTCCGATGAGGGCCGTTAAATTTGTTCAATTAATTACTTTATTCATGTGTACTTAGTGCGGTATTTGAATGATGTCCGCGCCGCGTCCTTGTCCGACGCCAGATTGGTGTGCTTCGCGCCTAAGTCCGGACTTATCTTAACACCGTTTCAAGTCAACCCAAATCATTTTAAATGCCATCACTCTTTTTCTTCCTACCCTGATCACAATTCATTTGGGGACGGTGGAGTTTGATTTGCTAACGACATACTACTATCTATAGGTTACCCTCCTTGAGAACGACGGCTATCTTTCGACAGCCGGGACCATAGCTAAACGTGCCTTAACAGAGGAAAATCAAGTTGAAAAATGTACGGTCACCATCGACCTCCTCAAAATGCTATCATTCCACAACATAAATACCAAGTTTCTACCAACTGAATTAATTAGAGTACATTCCCATAAATTACTTCCTCCACACTAATTTCGGTCCAAATAAATTTCGCACTTGTTTGTTTAGCTAAATGTGAACCCCCAGCAGTAGGAGCGTGTAAACTTCCAGAACTTTCTTGCTAGTTGTTCTTAGGTGTAGGTGCTCTTATTCATGGTTCCTATTCGGATGTGGCCGCCGTTGATCCACACATCTCGTTCCAAAAGTTCTCCTTAGTCATTATTTCTGCAGGTGGAAAACCTAGTTGCTATTACAGACAGAGTTGGAATAGATAAAGTATTGTTTTGCTAACGGAACTTTGGTTAGATATATAAAAGGTGATATTTAACAGAAAACTTGTATTTTATTTAATTATATTTTTAACTAGCTGTGCCCGCGACTTCGTCCGCGTAGAATTTACCAAAAGAAAAAAAATGTAGTCTAAGTTACTCCTTATTACACCAGCTACAGTCCAAAAGTCCCGTCAAAATCGGTCCAGCCGTTTCAGAGATTAGCCGGAACAAACAGACAGACAGACAAAAATTGTAAAAAATGTTATTTTGGTGTATGTACCTTATATATATTCATATGCATGTAGTAAAAAACGGTTATTTCAATATTACAAACAGACACTCCAATTTTATTTATATGCATAGATAGGCTTGGTTTGTTTAGGAAAGAGCTGCAAAAAGTTCTATGATGTTTAACTTAATGTTCATGTACCAATGTTTGTCTTTTTCTTTTTATTTTGATTAGGACGGCTGATTACCGTGCCAGAATGTATTGTTTGTCGGATTTTTTCCTTGTATACTTTTTGTATACTCCGTTCCTAATTTCTTAAAAATTAATACCCTAACTATAATACTAACATGCTATCAATACTATTTTAAGACAGTATATGAAAAAAAAAACATTTTATCATACTGTACAATACATCTGTCAACCACTACGCTACCAGGACATAGCTTTCGGCGTCGAAATTTGTCAGTGCTTAATACTTATGTGTTTAGAAGGGCAAACTTCGGAGATTCGATGAAACAATGTTACTGTTACAAAAACAAATAACAAGCACTGACAAATTTCGACGGCAAAAGAAGTGTCCCGGTAGCGTAGTGGTTGACGCAGCCGGCCGATTCTGGGTTGAATTCCCGCCCTGGACAGTCGATGTTGTCAGTGTATTTTTCTAATTTAAAAACAAAGGCGCAAATTTTTGACGAAAAAATGATTCCGAAATACTTGTTGGTATTTTTTTTGCCATCTTAACCTTGTCGAGATGTTTATTAAAAAAAAACAAGCAAAACGTGTGAAACACTGTAACTCGAATACGGAATAATAATGGGGAACGCGGTCACAACCTAAGATTTCAACAGAAATTGCCAGAAATTGCCAATGAAACATCAATTTGACATGACAGTCGGTAATTCCATTTTTGGCCATTTCAATCGAGGTAAGAAGGAAAAGTTCTCTAATTCCTCCTCTTGTTAAAGTTTGGTTATAATGTAGCCTATGTTGTCCGAATCATAATAACGAATTGACACCTCATTTATTTAAAATCAGATGAGTAAGTAGTTTAGGCGCTACGGTGGAACATACGTAAATACAAACATACATACATTCATAGACTGCTAAAATCGTTATCCTTCCTTTTGGCTTTGCCGTAGTTGCGTAAAAAAGTTTTCAAAATCAGTCAAATATCTAAATTCCAAATTTGTTAAAGCTTATGTCCAACAGTTGACATCTCTCGGCTGACGTGATGATATTATGTGATAGTTCATGCTAACTGTTAGCCTTCAATTAAGATTTCAATATTACCCACATTTTAGTTTATACGAGTGATCGCTCAACATACCGTTGCATTCTATAGTCTACGAATTGACGGCGACTCGACCGGCTGCGTACTCGCTGATCCCGGTTTTTTTCTCGCTTTCTGGAATCTTCACGACCTGGAAGGTTTCCACCGCTATTCTAAGGGTTTATATGTTTTTGAATCCACCGCTCTAGATGTGAACTTATAGTGCATACTTTAGCGCTTCATAATATATACTGTTTGTGAAGTATACATATACCAACCGCTGTCTTGGCTGATGCTCAGTCAAGGCTGGTCCTTCAAATCGCTCCATCTTTGAGGGCTGTTGAAGACGAGGAAGAGGTCTGCTCTGCCGTACATTACCCGGGTAATACTGGGTCGGTGTGGCTGCTAAAGGTGAGTTGCTGTTTTACTCTCGTTGATTGTAGATAGATGTCCTATAGGAATCACTGCATTTTGCAGTGATTCCTATAGGACATCTATCTCCTTTTCAACAGATGCTAATAACGAAATACTCCGACCTATGATGATACCTAAATATGCGTTGAGTAGAATATACAAACCTTAATGCTAGGCTTAGCGCTCACAATATTGGAAGTTTCAAATACGAAATTTGAGAAACTAGTAGAGAAATAAAACAGAAAAATTTTAAGCCCCCATGAAACTATTATCAAAGTCAATTGAAGATATTTTTACACAAAAGCCCGTATTGAAACACACAATTGTGAGCTGGAACACCGTTCCGGTCCGGGCTACGTGACGGCAATCATTATTGGACGCTTTATTTCAGCTCTAAATGTCTTAAACTTTCCTGTGGATTGTCTGACTTTATCTGACATTCCGGCTAGCGACATGCGCGTATATCGGCGGACTGTGGACTGTTTATTGGTGTTTTTTATGGAAAAAATCTATTTAATTATTCGTAGATAACCTTGATTGGAGGAAGTCGACACCGCTGTCGTGGGCTTTTCAAAGCTAAGCTAAATTGGAAACGTGGTTCAATGTTCAATGGCATTGTTTCAATTGATTGAACCATGTAATATCTCGATTTGCCTTCGAGCTTCAGAAGCACGTCAAACTGGAGTTTTTTTTTAATGTTACGAGATGGCAAACAAGCTTGCGGCCCACCTGATGTTAAGTGGTCACCGCCGCCTATAGACACTTGCAATATTAAGTGTAAATCACTTAACACCGCAAGTACGTTTGCCATCCTGGGGACTAAGATGATATGCCCTCCATGCTCTGTAATTACACTGGCTACCTTTCTCTACAATCCGAAACACAGCAAACTGCTTCACGGCAGAAATAAGAAAGACGGTGGTGGACCCAGACGACCCTACATATGGGTCTACCACCTAGTAAAAAAGTTCCTGGCTGCTGTCAAAAGACACTCACAAGGCCAAAAATGGCGACTTAAGGTTGTAGCAGCTCGGAATCATATTTCATCAACTCAGCTTTATGTATATTTTGCCAGCTTTCGGAATCGAAATATTGGCAATCACAACCTTGTTTTCGAGTGAGGTCATTTAATTTTTCTTGTTATTCAAGCAAACGGTTTCATTTGCAACGGACATCACGAAGATGCATAAGGAATACCTAGTTTATCATCTTGACCAGTATACCAGTCACTTAGATGAACATTGTACTGTCGTCCAAAATAAACGTGTGTGCAATATTTCAGCACAACCGGTGGAGGGTAACTGCTTTAAAATTCAATTGGATTTTTCGACCCGAACAAATACAAACATTGCAAGTAAAACACTAATAAAATCTTGCAAAAACACAACGCTCTGCTCTGAAACTCAGATGTTTTGAAGTTACATTCTTATTGTTTTTATTTATTTTACGTTCGAATAAATATTGTACTAAATCACAAAAGTATTAGAAAGAAAGTTATATCCGGCTCTGAACCGCCGGTCCGGTACGTGACGATACCGGCTACGTTTTATTGTTATTGTACAACTTTTCTTTATGTTTTCTAACATCTAAGCGGCAATAAACTTAATAGTCACTACACGGCAAGCGATTTTCAACCTAGAACACAGTTCTGTAAGGATGGTTGTTAGGACATGACAGTGGTCCGAAAATTTTACCCTGAACAAGTCTGGCGCTAAAGTGGCCACTTTGGCGCAATAAGCGGAAGAAAATCGGATGCGCATGAACAGTTTTGCTATTATGAGACTATCTCTGGTAACAAGATAATCTATACTAATATTATAAAGCTGAAGAAATTGTTTGTTTGGTTAAACGCGCTACTCTCAGGAACTACTGATTCAAATTGAAACACTATTTTTGTGTTGAATGCTCCATTTATCGAGGAAGGCCTAGGCTAGGAAGGATCTAGGCTAAATGTATAAATAAAGCCGTATACCCCCCGGTATACACGCCCAAGTAGCACATTAAGGCTGTACAGGGGCTGCCTTATGGTATACCTAGATACTAAAAGCTGTTTATGATGGTGTTATAAAGGTGTTTACAGCGCATTCTCAGCCTTTATAACTCTTAAATGGGCACAAATTATACAGCCTGTAGTTCACATTTAGTTCACATTTCGTTATAATGGCATTATAGTAGCATTATATTGGAGTTATTATGGTTCACTAAGCTGTGTTTCAGATGTTTAATAGGACACATGTTACCTCTTAAGCAGCGAAGGCACTAAAAATAATCTCTCCACGGTCATCTTAAGCATCTTTAAGTTTTCGATAACGCCGTTTTCAATTTTTGGTGTACTATTTTGACATTCGACTTTAAATATTCTGCGGTGTCGGTGAACTGTTAATGGTGTCAAAGTATAGTGGAAATATACTACCTATATATATTTTGGTTAGTGTTTATCCCGTTAATATCGTGAAATCAATTGGGGACGCGAGTTTTCTGTGAATCTATATATCAATTTCTAGCAAATTTTTTAAGCGCCTCGTGTATATTATTACATTTTTGATTAGAAATATGTAACAAAAATGTCCGTAAAACATATATTTTTTTTCTGTTTAATTTTTAATGGCATAAATTATGCTTTATTATTATTATTATTGGCTGTAGGTATATAGTTAGCATAAATAAAGCGCATTGATTATAAACAAATCATAGAAAACAATATATTTAATGGTGATAAGTAATAATAAAATGGCGCTCCATAAATGCTGCGTAACAGAACTTAGATGAACCGAAATGCCACTTTTGGAATTAAATCATTGTAAATTTACACCAAACTGATACTTTAGGCTGTACGATAGTTCACTAAGGAACTGTTAAAACCAGCATTTTTAGGGTCTAACACGACACCTGCATACAGCAATTATCATATTTTTATACCATTAAAATTCTCTTAAGCAGCCAATGCAATATAAAAATGCTAAATGCTGCAAAAAAGCATTTTTGACAGCATTTTTTACTCAAATACCGTAATAAGAGTATCCATTATTACTTATATAATGCTATTGTAACGATTAAAGTGTAATTCACAGGTTAAAGATCACGGTTGAACCTTAATAAGTGGTTATTAAAGCTAAATGTTCCAATTTACACCAAAAGTGATATGTTAAACTGCTACTTGTGCTACTTGGGCGGGTATATCCAGTTCTCCGGCTGTATTTTATATTTTTTATGCATTATTGGTTAGTCCTAATCAAACATTGGACATTTACTTTTGTCTTTTTTTGTTTTTGTTTTTCACTAAATTGTATAACAATTTGAGTAACATATTATATACGAGTATTTTATATTATATTTTATTTTATATAATTACTATGTACGGTACATAATAAACTTGCGTGTATACACACAAAAGGATGTTAGTCTAGCATAAAACTAATGCACGCAAAAGATTATTGTATATTTTATATTGATTAATGTCTGTTGTGTTACCTAATAAATAAATAAATTGCAGCATACTGTGGACTGTTTTTATTTATTTATTGAATTGTTAAGAAAACAAAATTTAAGGCAAACTAAGTAAAGTAGTTAAAACACCAGCTTCAGCTCTTTAGATTATTTTTTTGTAGACAGATATTTTTCTCATACATCGTTAAGAAGGGACAGCAATATCTATAGGACCAGCAGCCGGTGCCAACATTTTACGCACACATATTATTAGAGGGTTATATTATAGTACTTAAATATGCTAGCAGTGGAACAGTAAAATAAACGTGGTGAGAACCTATGTTCTTGGTCCCCCTACAGCGGCGGGGGCCCGTAGGTATTTTCTGGTTCTAATTGGATAAGCGTTCTTTGTTGTATCAAGGGAAACATAAGGATTGTTAGAAGTTATGAAAATGTAATACGGGGGTTAAATTACTCGAGGTACGGTGTTTGCTTCTGCCATTAAAAGCTTTTCAACTTTACGAAATTGTTATTATGCTGCTTCAGCAGTTTCGTGGCTAAGATGATGGTTTTGGGCTGCTAACAAAGACTTTTTTAAGTAAACGAAGCTTAGAGTAACGAGAATAGATAAAGTAGTATTTAATCGCCATCGGTCCATCCTTGATGATGTGAAGGAGGCATGGGGGACATCAGCACGAATTTATATCGAAACCATCGACAATTAAACACGTTTCAAAAACGTGCGCACGCTTCTCGTTTCAAAAATGCCGTGTGTATAGGATATTTAATATCTTTTTTATTGATATAAAAAATTGTCATACTAGGAAATTAAAGGCTCAACCTCACACATAGGATAATTTATATCTTTTTTGTCTCATTATAATGAAAAAGGGTTTTAAATGAGTAACTTAACAAAACAACTGTAAATTGAGAAAAAGTTAACAAAAAATCGTTGATGGTACAACCACTACTGCTTATGTGAAGAGTAATATATTAAGAAAATAATGCTTAGCTGAGTTTTTTTTTACAAAACAAACAGACAATTGTCATCAGTAAAATTCAGCAGGAATAATTTTTTATGTCGATATGATTATCAACAATATTTGGCATAAAGTATCACAGTTCTAGCTAACTCATTCAATGTTCTTTACATAGACACCCGAAGTAAGCCCAGGTACCAGTCGATTCCATTAACCAAATGTTCCAAATTACGCTTACGCGTGTTGTGACAGGTGACCCAGTATAATATTTACATTGCGGCGTAGGCGACAACGGATTTGCATAGAACAAACATGTGACAACCCGCACCGCTAAGCTAAGCACAATGTATACACTGTAGTCCGATATTCCCAAATGTACTTGACTGATCTTGTGTCGTGATTATTCAAGGAGCTAACATCTGTTAGTTGAAAGATTCGACTTCACTGCTACGTGTAAGTCTATACAATCTGCCTCTGGTGCCTCCTACCAGGATGACAGCGCTCCTGCAGCACTATGCCGCAAAAGCACATGCTGAGGCATTTTTTGTTATATTTTGTAGTTTTTCTCCCTATAAATGTTCTGTGTATACCAATAAATGTTTTCTTTTTTATTTTTTTTATTTCTTGGTTCTAGTGGTTCGGTCTCTAGTCCGAAACCCCCATCCCTGACTCTCATGTTCGTAGTTCAGGGATATCTGCTGGGTACATGTCGCACAATCTAAAAATAGAACTCTCTGCCGGTTGACATGTACCTTTCTTCTTATCTTCAAACCTAGGCTATTCAAAAGAGGTTTGTATAATGCCACAAAAAAGCCGTGTCAGTAATGACAAGGACGGGTTTGTTTGGTTTTATTTCTAGAATTAATTCTTTGTCGAGGCTTCATTCTAGTATCAATATTATCTAATAGCTATGCAAAATTACATTGAGGCGCTCCGAATAATCTACACATCGTGGCATCAAAACACTTAGGCTTAGAGCGAGGCATTTTGTAGTCATTACTTTATTCTTTCAACTACGTTGATCCCCATTTATTTAGGGTTGATACAGTATGCCTTGATATCGATAATACTGTTGTAGGTTTTGGTATTAGATTTTTACGGCCGTGTTCTATCTTTTGACAGTACCCGGGATTAAAACTAGACGCGCCTTTCGAAGCACGGAGATAATTCAGTTGGAACATTTTTATCTCCCATTCAAGTACCCACCACGCACTTAACGCTAAGCTTTTGTGACCGTTACGAAGAACGCAACACGACCGCTGTGCGATCTACCTCATATTTCAAAGTTGTTACTACCAACGAATGTTTTGAAGTTTTATTCAGGTCAAAAATGTATTCATAGTTTCAGTCTAAGCGAGAGATCGATCTAGAGCGGTTTTGTAACTGCCATCGATAGCAGAATTTTAAACGTTTAGACGCGTGTGAAAACTTTGGTATTCAGTTTGTATTGCAATTGTTCAATTTGTTCTGGGAATCGAAACAATATCGAGAAGAATGGTCGGATGACGTGGCTGTGCAATTGATGAATCTTAGTGCACTCGTCACGTTTCGAACTAAGTACTTTTCATTACTGAAGAATGCTTCAGTTTTCAATATCATCATATCATCAACAGCTCATATAATGTCCCCACCGAGGGGCTCGAGTCTGCCCCACATTAGGGGCAATTAGGCCTTAGTCAACCACGCTGGCCAAGTGCGCGTTGGTCGACTTCACACACAACCTAAGAATTTCTTCATAGGTGTGTGCAGGTTTCCTCACGATGTTTCCTTCACCGTAAAAGCGTCGATTAAACATATGAATTCAAAATTTGAAAACACATTGGTACGTGGTGGAGATCGAACCAGTGCCTCCCAGGTGCGAGGCGACGTTCTTACGCACTACGCCACCGACGCTTTTTTTTAGTTTTCAAACGATTAATAATATAAATTAGATGTGCGTTATCATATTAATTCACAGATTTTTGCAAAATAAATGCTTTCATGAATTTAGAAATACCGTTTTTGACTATCATTTTATTTTTATGATTAATAGACTGTACCTTTTAATGTTTTCAAGTGAACCAATAGAAAAACGGTTGTGTCACTCCAAAATAGATTCTCTTTATTATAATAGAGGCAGCAGGCGAGAACCGAGAAGCCTTTATAAATCGACTCCAGCCCTTCGTCTCCTCAATCGGTTTATGCAGATGAGCCCTCGGGGACGATTGCCGATATCGTGTGTTCATACGACGCCGTTCGCCGCATATTTCCTGCTGTTTTGCAAAATTGGAGTCAATATTTTTGATGGCCCAAATTTCGGGGCAACTCTTTATTCGTGTTTTTGTTTGAGATGAAGGTCTTGACCTCTGTCAAACTTGCGATGTATCTTAATACATCAGCACGGTTACGTTAAAGTTTGCGTTGGAATTTATCGATAAAATCAGTGGTGCATATTGCTTCACAATACACAGATCTTCTTCTTGTCAAGTATCCTTAGGGTACAGTGTTTTATGATTCACCATTTCCGACAGGTTTTAAAATTATTATGTAAAAGTACTTACAATATATTATTTTTTTTGGATTTTAGATGAAAAGATCATCCTTTACGTCATCAAGTTGGTGGTTGCACCAACTTGATGTCCGTAAAGGATGATATACGTGCCAATGGTCCCACTACAAAGAGTACCAAAATTCGTGCGAAGTGGAGGGAAAGAAAGGAGGAAAGTGCAACTGGATAGCAATGAATTAGTTTAGGCGTCGAACAAAATATATTAGCAAAAAATGATTACTCAACATAGAACCAGTTTTTTAATTTTGTACTAACATTGTTTCCCCGAAAAACAATTACTGAGAGAGTTTATTTTTTGAAGCTTCATAGCAAAAACAAGTGAGTATAGGTTGTTTTATTATGTAATTAATTAAGCAGTCCTAGCCACAAGTTTTAATGAGAATATTTGAACAACCGTTTCATGGATGGATGATTCGATTGTAAATTCAGATATACATCAATAAAGAGCGAATTCAGTACGATTACGAATCCACAAATATTTGAACAAAGGGGACTGAAACCTAAAAAACTTAGTGGCTTTATAAAGGGAATCTAAAACATGTCTACCCTCAATGCCTTTATCGGTTTCTTAAGGCCATAGGAAAATGCGGAGAGCTCTCAACGCGTTTCAAGGGCCGATTTACGGTCTTCCTTTTGAGGGCCTTTATAACGATCCCCAATCCTCGTTCACATTTTGCCCTGATAAATCGTCAATTACTGCTATATAATAATCGCACTCGACTCATGAAGGGTTATTCAGTCTTTTAGAAGGGCCAATTAGTCAAAAAGCCCTCAAAAAATAAAACGAGAGTAAAACTATTTACTGACAAACAACCACTTTCCAAATTGGTATGCTTTCAATCAAAATTCAATCGGCTTCATATTCCGGAGTATTAATCTTGAAAATAAATATTGACGTTCGTAGTAAATTACTCTCGTCCGAGTGATATAGCGAGGAGGACTGTCGCTGGGGTGTCATTCGGGTAAAGATCGCGTAGAAGCCGCTGTATGAGGGCAGCGCAGGACAGGTCAGGCCAATCATTGGGAAAGGCCTATATGTCCTACAGTGAGCGTCTATTGTCTGACATGATGAGTGATAATAGCAAAGGTGTGCTTTCTCGCTTGATATCGAAGCTATAATGACCCGTTAAGGCAAGCTCGACATCTCACGGTTACCCAATCACAAAGCTAGTGCGTGAAGCACTGCGAACCAGGGATTGATTTTGTAGCATCCCAGCGAAGGGGTATTTTTATAAAAAAGGTCAAGATTCCATTCCACCTGTTTGTAAGCAGAAGTGGAAACCAAATGCGAAGATAGCTGGTGCTAGAGATAAACCGACCTGCAAGGTGCTTCTTCACGCCTCTTATTACGGCCTGTCCCCAGCTTATCATCACTAACCATCAGATTAAACGAAAGCTTTTAGCTTTCCGTCGGGGATAAAAAAATATTAAGTATGCTTACTTCTATTATGATATTGAATATTCTATTAAATATCTATTATAAGATTCCTAAAAATATCAATATGTCACAACTGTAATGATTTTGTTTCTATTTAGGAATTGAGGTCGCCTTTTGGTAAAACTTCAATATAATTCACACCACTTTCAAAGTTTGAAAGTCAAAGTCGCAAAACTTGTACGTACGTTCTCGAGAGAAATTACATTTAGAAAAAAATATTATAATGGGGTTTCTAGATCAAATTTTCCAAGAACACGAAATTTGAACGGCAAATCCGTCTATAGAATATGCTTTGCTTCAGATTTAATAATTTACTTATAAATAATCTCAACTTAAAATTCGATCAAATTTTAATGCAACTAATTTCTGCTTTAAATTTCGGAGAAAGAATATTCTCCTTAAAGTAACCACAAAACTTATTATTTATCGCAAAAATAGGGTGTATACATACACACTATTTTTGCGATATGACTTGGTTATCTGTGTATGAATATACCAAAGAAATGATCCATTTTTTTTTGTTTCAAAGGTAAATTGATTGGAAGTGTTCCAAACTACGATTCAATAATAGCCGATTTGAGATAATTTAGCTCTTTTATAGTTGCTGAAGAGATCTGAGTAAATTCCACTGTTCTGATCGATTCGAAGTTTGGAATGCATGTTGCTGATTCCACAGCATCATTTGAGCTGTGTAGTATACCCAAATTCTCAAGAACTTTCTGCCGTTTGATTGGCCGGGATCTATCAAAGAATAACACACGTAGGAGTGCTCACTAGGTGTCACATTGATTATGTGTATGATAATGTCAAGTTATTAATTTTTATCATAATTTTTGTACTTAGAGGAATTAATTTATCAATGAGAATTAATATAGTTTTTACTTATTTTTTCTTCCCATCCTCGTCTTCTGGGTTATAGCAGAATATCAATAATATAAGATAAGATTAAATTTATTTCTTTATAAACTTAGTCTCAATAACATAGCAAAATCTAAGTAAATTACAAAAATATAGTGATGCAATGTTTTCCTTGAGAAGCAAAATCAGTCGCTAGTCTATCACACTTTTCTATTTCTACAACACACGTGTAGAAATAAATTGTAAAATTATTAAATGTGTGATTGATTATTAACACTCTATGTTTTATTTTTGTGTGTGTGTAATTATCGTGATTGTGTTCATTGGATTGCTCTCAATGAGTGGTATATATGTTACGGTAAATGTATTTAATTGGTAATTATTAATAATCACCGATAATTGTTAATAATTACCAAAATCGAAGGAAAAAGTAATTAATTATTTACTTTTACCGGTTATTATTTATAATCATCAAAGTTTATTGATTCATCCTTTATTTCCCGTACCCGTGTATTTCACTACCTACCTACGAAGAAAGATAGTGAGCAATGCGATTTGGGAGAGCTACTTCCTGCGATCTTCTCATCACTTATCATTAAGCGTTATATGACAAAAGTATGTCGATATAAAAAAAAAACTCTACTTGTTATGTTTATCTGTATTCTCTTACAATTTTATATTACTAGTTATTCATGGTAAAAAGCAGGTGACTTTATCAATTTAGGAAAGCTTCCTCACAGCTGCGGCCCACGATGATTGAATGATCGGGCCCTAAACAAGTTTTTTAGAGTCCCGTAGACGAATTGAAAACTGTAACTTATTGTTTGGTAGGCACAGTCGAAATGGTGATAAAAATATTCGATGAAATACCCGATGATATGACAAGTGAGAAACAATAAAGCTTTAAAAATTTAATTGCATATAATGTTTTTAGCCAAAAAAATGCGTAAACCGACTTCAAGACGTACAAATTTAAACTAAAAAGTAAGAAATAAATAATATTTTTATTAAGTAGTTGAAAAGAGCGTCATAGAATATCAAAGAAATTATTGTACACATTTATAATTCTTTATTTATAATTCATAATCCGATATATTTTCCGATGTATTTGTTATGTTATAATGTAAAAGGTATGGAATAAATAAATTTCATTTTAAAATATTTTGATTTTCATTAGAAGTTTAAATATGATGCTGTAAAGGTCACCTGCGGCCAACAGAAATTTGATTCCCAATGGAGTCTTATTTTGGAATGATGTTAAAAAACGAAACAAAAGCATCGTACTTATTAGAAGTGTAACATGTAAAGACGGGTCCAGATATGTAACATTTGCCCGATCCGATCAGCGTATCCGTATCGCCGACGCGTATCGATGATACGCGATCTTGATACGGCCCGTCCCATGTCAAGTCGGTTTCATACGATTGTCATACGGAGCAAATCAAGGCGTCCACAACTTGATACGGGGCTTGATACGTGATACGCTCATCGGATCGGGCAAATGATCATATCTGAACCCGCCTTAACGTATCTGAATCTGAAAGTGAAAAGTGAGTGCGTTGCTACGAACACACTGTCCGCTCATGCGCGGAGTGCAGTTAGCTCGCAGTGACACGCCTCCGGTCAGGTGGTGATTTTTGCGAAAGCACAAAGGCGATCGCAGCAAGCTCATGGACGGTGACGTGGTAGTGAGTACACGAAGTGAGTATACGACCATTATCATAAAAGTTCTCAATTTAGTCTACGTGAAATCAGGGGCTAGTTATATTGATACATCATTAGATGTATTACGTGCTACACTTCTAATTGAGTACCCGGCTGAATTTTCGACTCATTAGAACACTGAGGTGGTTAAAATACCGGTACCCTTATTTATAAAAACGCTTTTTTTATTTGAGGTTTCTGAAATACTAGTGCTCACCCGCGGCTTCGTTATTATCGCACCAAAAAGTATTCTATGTCCTTTCTAGGGCCTTTAACTATCTCCATACGAAATTTCATATTAATTGGTTTAGTGGTTTAGGCGTGAAAGCGTAACAAACTCACTTTCACATTTTTACGAGTAAAATATTAGCTAGGATGTAATTGTAGTGAAATAACTAATAAAATACCTACGAAACCTTTTGTCTATTTCAGGCTCATTTTTGGCAATTTCATTGAAATTTCTTTATCATGGAAATAGTACCTTATTGGAAACATCCTGATCACGCCATAAAACTTTGCGAGCGAACTTTGAATAATTTTCGGATGTTTTTGGGATGGAATCTTATTTTTATATGGAATATCAATTTGTAAACACATTTTGTTGATTTTTACGAATAAAAATATGATTTAATAACTTCATGGAGAGAAATTTCATGAGGAAGTCGATGGCACGCGGTCGTGCGTTCTTCGTAAGATCACGAAAGCTAGGCTACCAAGTGAAGGGTTCGTACTTGGATGGGTGACAGAAAATTATTCAACTTGATTTTCCCCCGTGCTTCGGAAGGCACGTTATGGCGACAGACTTAGGTGAGGTGGTGGTAGCTTACGAGGTAGACTTAAAATCATCCCTACCATCAACCAAACGTGCAAAGGAAAATTACAAAATTGGGCTTTGTTAGTACTGTATGTACTGTATACATATAGGACGAAATAAAAAAATCCCCATTTATCAATCATTAAAAATCTAACATTATAATTCTTTTCCGTGAGATACCTGAGTATTATCAAGTTGAACAGCTTTAAAATTTTGATGGAAGATTTTGATAGAAACAAAAAATCTTGCAAGTTAAATGAAAGCTTGTGTAATATTATAATCTAATTGTTTTGTTTCAAATTTATATAAAATTTTCTTTCCTACTTCTTTAATCATAATGTTCTCTTAGATTTGTGCGAGCACTATACAATGAAACAACTTTTATAGATAGTTAGATTTACACTTTGTTATTATTGCCCGAAGTTTCGTAACAATTTGCAGCGTTCGTGGTTACGGGAAGACTTGTAGGTTGTCTTTTTGATGAGAACTTATTTCTTTTAAAATGGCAAATAAACAAGTAACATTTTTCATAAAAGGGATTACAGGGATATTATTCTATATCTAGGATTGTCTATAATAATGGTTTGATGCGTAAAAAAATTCAAATGAGGCCATAATGTATTCATTGATCGAACTCTATTAAACGCGAACAGCTCATATGAAACAATTTGCTTACCAATCACGTCCCTGAATGATACAATTTAGACCTCTTGAAGGCTAGTAATAGGCGTCGTCTAGTCAAGTATGTGGCCTGCAGGTGGCCTCAATATAATCTGTATTGGAGCCGAAAACCGTATATAACATTATTATAATGAAGGTTAGCTCCTTTTATATCTTTATCGATCTTTTAAATAAAGCAATTTGGGGAAAGATAATTTGGTTACCCTTTTCAGGTTTGTCCAAACGGTGATAAAATATTATAACAGGCATTAAAGTCTGCAAGGCTCTTATTTTAATTATAAAGCCTTCCTAGATTACCACTCCATTTAATTCCAAAAAAGAATGTACTAAACATTATTTTAGGTTAGTATGACATCGATTTGACATAACATGACATAAAAATCATAATAAATTTAATGTTATTTAATGTAATTTGAATATATTTATTTTAATTCGTTCAATTTATTTAATTTTATAATTTTAATTTTCTATTCAATTTATTTAATTTTATAATTTTAATTTTGTTTAATGTATTAATTATTCAATTGTAATTATAATATTGTACTATGGGTGTAATTTACCTGAAATAAAGTTTTATTATTATTATTATTATTAATTGTCTTCATAACAATTTTATTACCTCAAAGTAGAACGTGGTTAAATATCTCTCCTTTACGATATTCTGATTTCTGTAGCTCAGAAAGACTTTGTGCGTTAGCGAGAAAATATATTAAATGAACAATTTTGCGTATACGATCTGAGAAAGTGCTATTTCTGAGACGGGAGTCGAAACCGCGATTCCTCAATTCGTGTGGAATAGTTACTGGTTTGTACTGTTCTACCATTATGGAATAATTTTATTTTGGCGTTTAGAAACGCGTAAAAAATTGTAATACTAGAAAAAAATTCACTGAAAGAAATCAACTTGCCTCAGACTCTTTAGTCTAGTTTTCTACCATTGCTTTTTTAGTCACATGTGATAAATGGTAGAAAAGTTCTCTCATAAAAAGAAGGATGTTCCTAATATTATACTTTAGTGAATGTTAAGAAAGACAGAATTTTTATTATCATTGCTCTTAAATTTTGTGTATGATTAACTCAGACTAGAATAATGCGGGAGTACCCTGGCGGCAATTTGACCTTCTACTTGCTTTTACTACCTTCTGTTCTCTTTTTGTATGTTACGAGATGGCAAACAAGCTTGCGGCCCACCTGATGTTAAGTGGTCACCGCCGCCTATAGACACTTGCAATATTAAGTGTAAATCACTTAACACCGCAAGTGCGTTTCCCATCCTGGGGACTAAGATGATATGCCCTCCATGCCCAGTTATTACACTGGCTGCCTTTCCCTTCAATCCAAAACACAGCGAACTTCTTCACGGCAGAAACAAGAAAGGTGGTGGTACCTACCCAGACGACCCTACATATGGGTCTACCACCTAGTATCTCTATCGTGATTTCGACGCACGCAGGATTTCGCCATCAGTGTATGCGCTGACAAGATTACTTTGCAGCCATCTGCAGATTCACTGCACCATTATGTGCCTTAGAGTGGAATGCCTAAAGGCAATGATGACGAAGGGACGCAACTAATACGATCTTCATTGTAGTAAACTTAATAAAGATACTTATCTCGTTTACCTGTTCTATGTTTTCAATCTTCGTTTATACGGGCTTAACAAGCTAACTGCCTAGATGTTTCGGTACACCAGAAGCGGCCGCAACAAAATACTTACCGAACAACGTGAACGGGAACTTTCTCAGTGGCTTCGGGAAAATTCCTTGTGTAGACTACAATGGAAACTCTCGGTGAAGTCGTGCAACTGTTTTGCAAAAAAACTTTGTGTCAAAGTTGAAACAAAAATTTGAACTCAAAGAAATAAAATATTTTCGAGAGTTATGGAATTTCTTTAAAGCCTAGAAAAATTTGCAAAAAGATATAATAAACTGATGAAAAACATCTAAGGTTCAACACAAATGCTGTTGATGTTACTTTCCAGAAATAAAGTGACTACATATAGAATGAAGAGATTACAGATGTCCGTTACACTAAGGCCACGGGTATGTAGACTTTCTTTTATAGAAAGGTCTAGTAAATGACTCTATTCCAAGTAAGCGAAGTGGATTCCTGCAAGAGGAAGGAGAGAAAAGGACGAGAAATGCAAAAATAGCTAGTGCTAATGATGTCCACCGCACTAGCCTCCTTCAGCATGGCCGGCCTGAAAGTGCTTCTTCGCGCCTCTTCTGAATGACTGTGCGATCTTGATTGAGCGACTTAGAAGTTGCAAAATTTCTTAGTTCGCATTTCAATGGTAGCTACAGTTTGTCGGTGTCACAGTAAGCCAGCACGCGTAGTCTTTAAAAGGAATGGAGATGGTGGGATTAGGGAAAAAAGCTCCTTAGATCACTCGCCGTGGTACAGACAGTAGGACGCACTCAATGACGCAACATAGCGACGCAATTGGAGAAGCTTAAGATGGTTTGACACTTCTTTGTCGCCAATGATGCGGGTCGCACGATGTTGTAACCTATCCAAAACATCCAGTAAGTACTTAGTGGAGCCCTTCCACAGGTGCGTGCAATATTCTACGCTGGACCGTACTTTCGTCTTGTATAGCAAGCACAGTTGATATGGCCCGTGAAAAAACGCGGTACCTTGTCCAGGAGTCCGAGTTTACGTGAAGCTGTTTCTATCGCGCTTTTGAAGAAATCGCTTCATATAAATCCATCCTTTTAGTAATTTTTCTCTTTGTCTTTGGCAAATTTAGTAAACTAGCAAATATTTTTTTATATGACGAGGTGGGAAACAAGCTTGCGGCCCACCTGGCGTCAAGTGGTTACCGTCACATAAAGACCCTTGGGTGTAAATCACTTCACACTGCAAGTGCGTTGCCATCCTGGGGACTAAGATGATGTGCCTTCCATACCCAGTAATTAAACCGGCTATTTTTCCCTTCAATCCAAAACGCATCGAACTGCTTCACGGCAGAAATAAGAAAGGCGGTGGTACCTACCCAGACGATCCTTTATATAGGTCTACGACCTAGTGTATACAATATTAAAATTAATTACGAATTCTAGTAAGTGTTTAACTTAACCATTACATAACCCGCTTGTTCACTAACATGCACAATAATACTGCTTTTAATAAGTTGGATGCTATACGAACATGTCAATGGGATTCCATCGCGTGCGCGCATATGATTCGCCGCGAAATGGCTCGTGAGGAATTTTTCATCAGACCGATTAACAGTAGTATATTAGCATGCCTTCTACGATCTTTCATGATCAGCTAAAGCTTTGTGCTTTGGACTTAATGTAGTAGTAATAAGAGTTACTTCAGGTCAAAGTATTTTTGTTTTGTTTGCGTCTATTGTAAGTACTAGATGAGGTTAAGAGATGAAATTAGGTATTATTGTCTTACGCATGAGATTTAACTTAATAATCGTTTCTTTTCAGTTTGCTTCAAATAATTACACAGTACCGTCTTTAAAAATCGTTGTTAACGCTTATTAATTGCTTAATTCAGTCCAACCTCATACGCTTATAATTCAACCCTCATTATCAATTAGAATTATAAAAGTTAAAGGCCTAGGACGTAGAAACAATTAAGTATTAAGTATGACAAGGCAGCTAAATAGGCACAACTAATAAATAAAGATTTGATTTTAAACATAAAAAGAAGATACCTTCGGCTTATTAATAAAAAATAGACATCGAGCAACGGGGGCCTTTCGATACGTAAATAATATATTGAACATAAATAGTTGCCTTCGTACTTTTAAGAGGCACCGGTGGACCTTGTTATTAAACTTGCACGGTTCTTTATTTTCTTGATAGCTGAAGAATCTTAGTGAAGAAATTGCGAAGGAAACAATCGATAGCAAATTGTTGACCTATAAAAATTTCAGTCATTCGGTATGACTGCCTGAGTACTTCTATTCTTTGAACATTAACTAGTCATTATAACATCAGAATGAACGGTCAACCTTTAATGTTTTAGTATTAAGCATATTTCTCATTATGATTAGTAAACATATATTATTATGTAACTAAGCAATTTTCAAAATTAAACTAATGGCTAGTTTAAGTTTCTAAGTAACTGTTGACTAGGCATTCCCATGTACAGACAACAGCATATTTGGTCACCACAAACTGCAAAATTTTCTCCATTGATTATGCATTTTATATCAAAATCAACTTCATGGAAATTTTATGACAATTTTGAATAGCCTGATGTGGTGTTGACTGTACACCAATACTGCTTATTCTAACTTTCATTACATACATAAGAGTACACTCGTAATCCCATGAGGGATTGAGCAGAGCCTTAGGTAACATTTTGCTACACATTAAGCCACATCTGGCAGTATGGGTCACGCAATGCTTCCAAAAAAAGTGACAGGTTCCTGGCATGTTGCCTACATAAAAGGAGCACTAAACCCAAAAAGTTTGCTAATAAAGCGTTGAATACTGAAAATAAGTTCTGTATTTATTTCTCATGTTCTCATACCGACGTTCGCAAAAGAAAAATCTCCAACGAAGGGTAATTTTTACTGAGAACTTGAACTAATTGAGCTCACGTCCAATATTCTGGACTATATTTTTCCTCGATTAAACTTCTGATTACTTTGCTGCTCCGACCAGGTTCATTAATGCAGCGCAAACACTGACTCTGTTATGCTTTATCAATTAGTATTCGTTTCATGTGAACGCTAACTTTAGTACAGCATTTCATGTCCTTTCTCTATTTGGTTAATTAATTTTCCATACCTATAACAGAGACTCTGATCAATAATATTATCTTTATTATTCTATTTAAAAACAAGTGGATTTTTCATTCGTATTGCAAAATATGGCTCTTCGTTTTAAAGAATATTTATTGTCTCAAGAAATTTACATTTCCCTTATTGAACAATATTAACTTATACAATCTATTAACAAAACAGTGAGCATGCAACTCAAAGATAACACACAATGTAATTATAAACCACAAAATGTAATTATATGATATGAAAACTCAATAACTCAAATTTACAAATACGATTACATAATTATCTATAGCCATTAGTAAGTTTTGTAATTATTAATGTTCTACTAGATATAGTTTAAATTTATTTTTGAAGCTATTAATACATTCACTCTCCTTAATATTTTTAGGTAGGCTCTTCATAAATAATGTGTCAAACTTTGGAGATTTTTAAATTTGAATGCGTTTCATTTGCATATTTAAAAGTTTCGGAAGCCCATTTCAGAACACTTGATGAACGTGTATTGTAAATACTACTTTCTTTGATATGGTAACAACTTCTTTTCCTTTTTAACCGACTCCAAAAATGGAGGAGGTTCTCAATTTCATTTACTGGGTGTACCGATTTTGAAGATCCCTTCAATCTTTGGAAGCTGGTGCTTGTTATGTGATCCCATTTAAATTTGATCGACATCTGACGCGTAGTATTTAAGTTATCCCTAATAATGCCTATTTGATTGAAGTCGATGATATCTTAATATTTCTATTCCTTGTTGGTCTAAAAGGTATTTTTTCTTGAAAATCTTTATACTCAAAACACTAAATAGCAAAATATATATTATTTTTAATAAAAAAACCGCCTTCAAAACAAAATTTTTAGTTTTGAAGGCTTTTTTATTTATTTGCGTCTCTTTAATTTTTCTCGTTTTAGTACTAATAATAAAAGTTTTTTTCTTAGGTATTCCAAAAACGGTTAGTAGTTTTTAATTTCGCTTCATTTTTAATGCGTTACATTTTAATATTAAAAAATAATTTGTCAAAAGTGCTTTTGGCTTGGAAAGAGGATTGGAACAGCTTAACAAAATTCTAGTAAATCCCCGCTTTGTTAAAAATTATGCATGTTACGTTATGAATATTAAATTGAGCTTAGCAAACTCTAGTTTATTAACGCGCTTAATATAGATACAGTAAATGAAAATGGTAGTTTGAATGAATTAGTCTTGGTTGCAAAGCAAATTCCATTCAAAATGAATTTGCGCATCAAAATTAATATCATAATCATTTTGATGGGTGATTGCTTGAGTCCTTTATTATGCAGATTGGTGGATTACATTGTGTGCGTCTTAACGACTTGGGAGATACTTTCTGTGATCAAGTCAAGCGTGGCGGACCCTGGTAACGTGTTGGGGGAACTTTCTCTACGGGTGTGTGGCTTTTGATGTTAAGTGTATCCGCTTGACATTCGAAGTCACATGCCATTGTCGAGTTGTTTTTGTTTGCCCACCACGGCTAGTTCCGGACGGCCCTTTTCAGGGCCACGACCGCGCCCGAAGTACCCTGGGTGCGGTCCGATGGCTGCTCCCGGTGTCCTCGTCATAAGGACGCGCCAGATCGAGCAGCCGTCGGTGAAGAGGCGGCCTATAAGGCCGGCGTCGGCCAGCGGCCCACAGGGGCTGGGGTTAGTCGGTAGCCCCTGTGGGCTGCTGGCCACCAATTGGTGCACAAGGAGTGCCTAGAAAGGGCAGCGTTGTGATGGTCTCGGTGTAGTTGCGCTCACCCGCAATAGCGCACTGGAGGTTAGGCCGGGGAGGATGTTTAGAGGGTATGGAGGGAAAGCCTTTACCTCGAGTCCCACATATCCCCTGCGGTTGGCACCACCCCGCAGGTACGATGCGTAAATGCATTTGACCTCCTCGTCAACAAAAAAGGCTTTCCCTCATATGACGACCTTTTCTCGATTACAGGACCTCTCTAGCCACCTGCAGCAGCATCAGTCCAACTAGTCACAGCGTATCCTACACTACGCCACGCAAACGCAGTTTCAGCTTCTTATTGCATAATTGGGTGAAGATTGTATCCAATCGAATCAATTTGCATGATACATCTAAACGACGTACAAAATTTAATGGTTCATCAAGATTTTTGACTATACCTACCATTCGAGGATCATTGACCTTACTGTTTATATTAATTTACGAAAAAGCTCATATAGAAAAGTATGTGCGTTAATTTTTATATCACATAAACATCAACTGTTGTGTTTTTACAGCCACCTGGGAATGGCTCGCGCGAAAATAAAATAATTACATTGTGATCGCTCAGGGCTGAGGGGAACGGAGATAATTAATGTGGGCGGCTTATAAATTGATATAAATCGTCGTAGCGGCCCCTTCCTGGTATCTAATGTCCTGTATGATTTTCAAAGAGCAATAAAATTATCAGAATATTTGTTAAGATAATTTCGACGATTCTCATCGTGATTGTTCAACAACCTTACAAAGACCAGAGACAGAATTGTGTGGGAGTGGAAGAATATGTGTGACTATGATACACCAATACGAATCAAACAGTTGTAAATAATAAAAGTATGCTACGTATTAACGAGCACAACTCGACTCCACCGTTTCAGTATCAAGATAAAATACTCGTACATACAGCTTAGGTCTGGGTGATGCATTTTAAAATCATGTACTACAGTACAGGACAATGCATCCTGGAGCTCATTATTGTGACTAAAATGTACGATGTAGTCGAAGAGTGCGGTCGATGACGTCATAAAAATGTATACCTACCTACTACTACACTCGCAACAATTTTCACAACATATTTATTTATTTAAAACACAACTACAGAATACAATTTTATACAATTTCATTGGATAGTATGTTACAGATCACATTAAAATTGAGTTCCGATAAATTTTGCACACAACATTTACATAAAATGCAGAATAATTAATAAAGATAACTAAAAAATCTCAAAAGAAATGCAAAAACAATAATTTTACCATAAATTTTAGAATAATTTTATTTTATTTTATATATGTATCTATTGCAGCATATAAAAAACAAATTTCTCGTCCGCAACGACACTAATTCGCTACACAATATTTGCGACAAACCACTGGCAACAGATACAACTTCACTCTTAAAACTTCTTCGTAAAACTGAACTGAACAAAATACAGAAATAAAACTGGAAAAAACAGCAACAGAATAAAGAAGCTTAGTGTCTCTTGTGTAATTGAACTGCATATAACTGGCAATAAATTTGTACAAACACTGTAGTTGCGGTGGACTAGTTTGCATTTTAAAAAGATTTCTGGTTGCTATGCCGATTAATGATATTGTGTAATTAGAGTTTATTTTTCTGAAGTTTCCATTAGCGGTTGTGTAGAAATAACAAGGACTGCAGTGTGTAATGCGTAATTGTTTCACGAAGCTGTAATATTATTTTCAATTAGCATAAATTTTCTTCTCTGTCGCTTCTCATTACCACCCACTATTTTCTTTGGTCTAATATTAAATTTAATATATTTCCCTTAATTTAACTCTCATTCAGCTAAGTTCTAAACCTTCTCATATTACCCAATTATAGTCGATCTACTTCAAGATTACAATAAAACAATCCTTATTAGATAACATAAACTAATCTTTATGTTGTTCCTAGAATACGGGTCGACCTTCAGCTGAAAATACCGCTCTATCCTTTTTGTGTTATAATGAAACAAAAAATGGTGGGCGCACACGTGCGAAGCATTACGGTAACGAGCTCGGCCATTGTACCCGTGATAGAAGGCACATACATCATCCAGGTAAATAGTTGCTATGAGAATACTTTACGATGGATACAATTACTTATTTCTTGTTTTATACACATACAATTAGGGGCTGTTTTTATTTGGCGTGTTTTCTGGGTTTTTCAAGACAGATTAGTCTCATGTGGTTTGTATTTATTGGTAAATGTACATGTACAACGTCTATTGGATACGCTGACTGCTTACATCACTGCTGTCATCATAGTTTAAGAACAAATTTTATTTGTATTGTTACATTAATTACTACTCCAATCCCGAAGGACAAAATAAAAGTTATTGAAAACCTTTTATTTTTAATAAAATCCTCAACTCAATGAAATACCAATCTATCATACTCTCTCCTCATTCCGTAGTAAGCTTGAAAGTATTGAAAGTTCTAGTAAAGGAAATATTTTGGACGCTTGCTATCGTATCGTCGAACAACATGAATGTGATCCAGATACATCAATCGATACCTACTTATTATTAGTACCTATTTACAGTACAAGCAGCTCTTAAATTTCTCCCTCGTATTTTCTCGTTCGCATTACCGTCGGTTATTTGAAATTTCTTTTCAATTCCTTTACTAACAACTCAAGGGATTAAAGCGTATTCAATAGATTACCCACCCGAAGTAATTTGACGTAAAGATTCTCTAAAAGGAAAATTGGAATGACGTTGCTTCGGGAGCATAATACCTTAGAAAGTATATCAGCAATAACAAGTGTTTCGGATTGGTCGATGTTCCGTCTCAAGTTTATAGTACAGACTTCGGACGTACATTGAATTATCTCAATGAGAAAGTCGTGCTGAAGTTATTGTATTGCTCTGAGCACGGAAACGTAGTTGATAGAAATTTAAGAACTTTTTCTGGACATCTTAAATTTGATTGGAATATAGACCTCTAGTCAAGAATAATGAATTAAAGAAGAAAAACCTGAAAATTTACAAACACGACCATTCTTATTTAATATTTGCGAGAATCACAAATACAAATGTCAGAGTGTTACAATAAGACACTTCAAAGGTCTTTATTAGTGTATTATAAATTTTGCTTTGTTCATTGATGCACATATTTATAAAGAAATAAATAGGTTTTTCAGTTTAATATAGATCTTATGTCAGCAGAGTAAAATAAGATGGATAAATACATATCTGTGCATCTATTGCCGAACAGAATACGATCGTAAAATTCTTGATAGAGACATTACAAAGACACGGCATTTATTTGTCATGTGTTGTCGAGATTGCAATCAGTATACTGTCCCTAGCAAGCCGCTTAGATTACTGACTACTGCAATAAATGGGTTCACGATTTTAATATATCTCTCAGCTCCATGCAAACAGCGCATTTTGGGTATAATTTACATCCACAGTTGGTTGGTATTACGGGAACGTGGTAGTTTGGGAATCATCTACCGTTGTTTTGTTTGAAATATTTCTTTAACAGACGATGAAGTTGTTTCATAATCTACTTTGGTTTATAATCATTTATACAAATTCATAAATAAGGAACAAGCTTTGTGAATCGCATGTAAAAATGACATGTGAGTTTTTTGGGGTACCAGTTAATATTGTGCTGCAAAGTTAGAACCCTTGATTTTATTTTATTTCAAGGTAATAATTATATGGACACGATTCTAGTGCAGTAAATGTATCGCGAATCACAGTCTGGTGCATTGCAGTAACTTCGTGGATTCCTCTTCTGAAAGTCATTTGAAGCAATTTGATATGTTTAAAGTATTGTTGTTTGAAGTAATAAACTTGACTCTTATTGCATAGGAAATAAAGGTGCTGAAATGGCAAAAGTGGATACATACTATTCTCGGGACTGTACACTCGTTTGACAGCTGCAGCTCGTCATTCTTATTGCGTTGGTAATAAAGGTGCTGAACTGTCAACGATAAGTTCATGTTACTGTTCGTGACTCTACCTTTCACTCACATTCTCCAATCAAACTTTTATAATAATGTAGTATTGTTTCTGTGTACCGTAACATAATAGATCTAAGTCCTTACAAGTAACTACAGACCAATGATACACTCTGGCAAGTCTTTAAGGACTATGGGAAAACATTGATATAATGTTGCAGCCTGATCTGCCATCTTCTGTACATCTGGATGAGTTGTTATGACATTGGTTTCATTTCCAAAATCTAGCTCTTGACATTTATTTCTCCGACTTAAACATATATACACTAAACATACACTTCTATGCAAAGGTGCTGCACGACAAAGTATTGAATATTTGACCGGGTGGGTCGAGCCTGTTTCGTATGAATAAATGAGGCGCCCACCATGCGTGCGCTCCAATATTCTTCGAAATATGACTTTTATGAGGCAGCAGGAAATATCAAAATGGGTACATTTTGTTTTGATAGTAAATGAGAAGAATATTAATTTGATAGTCCTTTATTTAATAGAATAGAATAGAATAGAATAGAAAACATTTATTCACACCACTTAAATCTAGCATTACAGGTTGTATTGAACATCATTAAAAGCAGTTGTGAAATGGTATTCACTCAGCACAATATCGAGACGACCGTAAAACGCCTCGACGCTGATCTTCCGTGAACACCAGAAAAAAAAAGTAAATTAAGTAAGAGAGCACTACCGTGCGCCAGCTCAAATCCATTCAGTTATTGTGCATGGGATAAACTATATTCTAAATATATAAATATGTAACAAATACCACGAAACTATAAATAGGTGTATAATTTATGAATATATAAATAGCTAAGTACTGCAATATAAAAATACAATCTCGTTAGTTCGTTAGACGAATTTGGAGTTAACGCATGTAAAAAGGAACAATACTCACAATATGAACCAGACAAAACAAGCAAAGAAATCTAGCCCACCTTATTATTTCCTATTTTGGGTTATCAAAAGATGCTGCTTCAATTTATTTTTAAAAACGCCCACACTGATCAGGTTTCTTATAGGCGGCGGAATATTATTCCAGCATTTCGTGGCAGAATAACGGAAACTGCCTTCGTGGCAGTTTCCGTTATTCTGCCACGATGCGGCTGTGCTGGTCTTTGGGCAGATCAAACGAGAAGTCATTCTCAGTGGACGACGTGAAAATTCAAGCTTATCGTACAGATATATCGGTGACTTATTCCTAATCACCCCAAACAAAAGACAAGCAAAATGAAGGGACTGTCGAGACTGCATCGACATCAGCTTGTTTTGATTCAAATAAGGAGTGACATGAGCTCTCCTTGGAATATCGAAACAGAATCGTGCGCAAGCATTCTGAGTTCGCTGTATAAGACGTTTAGTATAACCAAATAAACATTCACCTATTACAGTGTCAGCATAATTAAGCTTTGAAAGAATCAAAGACTCGCACAAATAAAGTCTAACATCAGTATTCAGAAACGCCCTGACTTTATATAATATTTTCAATCTATAGAAACAGTTTCTAACAACCTCAACCACATGGTTGTGAAACCTAAGCCTACCATCCATTAGAACCCCCAGGTTACGAGCTTCCTCCACTTTGTCAATAATGTTATCATCAATTTTTACTGTAGGATTGTAGCTGTTGATACGACTTATCTGCAACTTAGAGCCTAGAACAAGACATTTTGATTTTAGTGGGTTGAGTACTAAATTGTTATCATGTGACCATTTAGCTATGCGCTCCAAATCCTCGTTGAGTTTACGGACAGCTAGCAGTGTATCATTGGGTCGACAAGACACATATACCTGGAGATCATCAGCATAGAGATGATAATTACTGTTGCGTATGCAACCGACAATGTCAGCACAATAAAGGACAAATAGGATTGGCCCAAGTATAGATCCCTGCGGGACTCCACGACTAATTGGGGCAGAATCAGATCTAGTTACTATCCCGTCGTCACCTCTAATCTCAACACACTGAGAACGCCCACACAGGTAGCTAGAGAACCATTGTAAAGCAGTACTGTGCAAACCAAAGAAAGCAAGTTTTGACAAAAGTAAATCATGATTGACCGTTTCAAAAGCCCGCGAAAAATCCAAAAGAACCATAACAGCTCCCTTGTCCTCATTAACCCCATTCAAAATGTCATCCACAACGTTCAACAATGCCGTTCCTGTGCTATGACCACAGCGGAATCCGGACTGCTTCTGAGGCAAGATGTTATTTACATTTAAAAAGTCTGTTAATTGCTGGCATACAACCTTCTTAATTATTTTGGACATAAAGGGCAAGATGCTTATTGGTCTCAAATCCTTAGGTTCTGTCGGATTGCTATTTTTGGGAATTGGTAAAATTAAAGCCTCCTTCCAAATATCTGGAAACACACCAGTGGTAATGGATTGATTGACGATTGACGTAATAACTCCCAAGGTACGTGGCAACGTCAGAAGAATCATATCTTTGGAAATGCCATCCACTCCTTGGGCGTTGGTCGCGATGTTCATGATGATTTTCGAAACTGTTGTGTCGTTGACGGTTTGGAGAGTGAATGAGGCAGAGCTGAAACGATGGCAATTAAAGTATGCAAGTTGCGAGATGGAAACATTGCCGTTACCTGGTAAATTCAGAAAATGATCATTTATTAGCTTTGGATCTCGAATGGCAGCCGGTAAAAGAGAATCCTTAGCGTTGAAATCAACAATATTCTGCTTAACATTTTTCCACAAGTCACGTGAATTTTTTTTATTTTCATTAATTTTATTGTTGAAGAAAGCTGCTTTTTCAGAGTAAAGGGCCTGGTTGACTATGCATTTAAGTTGTTTATAAGAGTCAATATGAGTCTGAAGCTTTGTTTTGCGACATTTTGCATAAGCTTGATCACGCAGCCTCATCATCTCCTTGACAGTGGTCGTAATCCACGGGTACTGACGTTCCCGGATACATCGCTTTTTCACAGGAGCATGTAGGTCAAATATACTCTGCATACAGGTATTAAACGCCATAACGGAACTATTAACGTTGTCATCAATTACTCCCTCCCAAGGGACAGAATCCACATGACCAGAGAATTTCACAAAATCGATGGATTTGAGCGGCCTATAAGAGAGCCATCTGGGAGACAACTTTGGCTTGCGAATAGGTAAATTACATGAGAGAAAAGCATGGCTGCTAAGATCGGGGATATGATCTACTGAAACATTTGTAATTTTTGAGGTACTGCAAATTAAATCCAAGAGCGTCTCAGAGTGGTCGGTAAAGTGAGTCGCCACAGACACATATTGCCCGAGGTTCATGCAACGAAGGGAGGCAATCAGTTTCTTGGCATCGGGTTCGTTCACACGTAACAAATCAATATTAAAATCACCCATTAATACTACCTGGTCATATGTTGAGAACGAGCCCACTGACTCAGTTAAGGCATCAATAAATGTGTCAACATTTAACCAGGGTGGGCGGTAAGCTGTACCTATAGCAAGGGAAAGGCCATTTACTGTAGTACTCAGCCACATTTGTTCGACGGAGGGTGTATGGGGTGGATAGATCTGCTTCATACGTATTCCACGTCGAACAAAGAAGCCGATGCCGCCCCCGCGCGACCGCACGCTATTTGGCCGAGGTATGTGTCGCAGTCTATAGCCGGGAGGCTTTGGCGCGCGCTTATCCTCACCTTCCTTTAACCATGTTTCATTAATGGCCAGTATGTCGACTGCATGCCTTTCCAACGCCACAAGAAATTCCTCATGTCGTGTGCCGAGAGAACCAGGATTCAAAAATCCCAACGACAAATGCTTGCTGCCCTTCATAAATTGAAAAACGTAAGAGAATGAAAACTCAATGTATTTACAGTTGTGTGCGAATTTCCTCAGTATGGTTAAATGGCGTTTGGTTAAGTTAACTATAAAATTCCTAAACCGTGTGAGAGATAACAAGCGACGGGATCCATCACATATATGGAAATAGCTATTTGCAATAGACAGTACATATATATATAAATCTAAACTCAATAATATAAAGCAAGCGACAATTTTTATCTGATTAACAATATGACTAAATATCGTAAAACAAAATATTAACCTCACTTGACACCAGTAAAATATATTAAAATGAGGTGAACTCTGTAAATATGGGCCACACAATGCCATGACAATAAGAGGATTGACTTCTGACACTGGCGCACTGTACCCAATAAGCCAAACAATACAATCTTCAAAATATATACAACTATATCTGCGCATAATTACCATCATTATTACCATTGCGCAGAGTAAAATGGTCGCTACTATTTCTACATTATACAGTATTCGACAAAAATACACACGACTCACATGTAAACGTAAAATAAAACAATCTAAAATATAGTATAAATAATAAATAACAATTAAAATCACACACGTTACTCCTGTTCCACGGTAAGTAGCAGCAGTGTTACTGTAATAAATCGAACAGGGTGAACTTGCGCAGCAACAATGTAATACATTAACTTGAAATAAATATAGTAAATGTTTGCAATAATAATACAGTACCGTGGGCATTAGAGAAATGATTCTTAACACTGGGCTAATGTGCGCATTTAAACAGTTTATAATACGCCAAACAGTAAATATATCTTCAAAATATACACAACTATATCGTACACCTTTGCAAAGGATTATGGGCATTGCTACATTACACAAAATAACATAAAAATACATAAAGACCACATGGATACATAAAATAAAATAATCTATAGTAATGGTATAATAATGCAGCATAGTAAACACTTCAATATATAAGCTACTGCTAAGTATATTAACACAAACAGAGAAAAGCTTATAGACAATACATGACATTAAAGAGGAAAAAGCATCATTCAGTAACTGCACAGTGTGTACTACCATTATATAAAATATGATAATAAGTAACATAAACAAATTAAAGCAGGCCAACACTTTACTAATACAAAACTTATTATTCAGAATTTCTAGCTGACTTACTAACTGCTTCCTTTCCAAAAACCTTAATGAGATCAGACTCTGCACGTAGCCGATGACGTGCCTTGCCGCTTTCCTGTCTGGCGAAAATCCTGCCATCGCGAGTCCACACGTATTTCCAGCTCAGCCGGTTGGCCACCTCGCGCGTTCTCAGGAATAGCTGCCTATTGTGTCGAGTGAGACGCTCGTTGATGTAGAAGGGGCGGGACGCGGGGCCGATACCGGGTACATTCATGCCATCGGTAGTGAGATGGCGGCGAACGCGCGCCGCCCGTAACAGCTCGTCGCGCGTAGCTCGGCGCGCCAGCCGCACCGCGATGGGCCGCGGCCGCACGTTCCCCGTAGCACCCACGTCACCGCCAGCTTCCGCCGGAGCTCGCGGCAAGCCCACACGCACCGCGCTAACCACCTCGCGCTCGTCCAGTGCCACACCGAACTTTTTAGCGATTGTAAGAAGTATATGGGTAGGGTTCTCGCCGCCGCCGCACTCCGGGAAGTTAGCGATTTCGATATCATTCGCCAACATCTCCTGCTGACCTTCCTCGATCTCCAGTTTCAGTTGAGTAATAGTTTCCTCTAAATCAGAGGTGCGACAACAGACAGGGTTATTAATTTTGACCTCTAAATTCTCGACTCTCGTCTCGAGCGTGTCCAAACGTGAGGTCTGTGCCTTAACAGCAGCCGTGAGGTCCGTTATGGCGGAACGAAATAAGGTCATCTCCGTGCGCATCGCTCTCATTTCCACCCAAAACTGTTTCAGCTCTGTTAAAGATTCTGTCTGTATTTCTGCAATCTCATCAATATTATCCAGACTGCAATTATGGCTATCCTGAGGCGTTGATTTTATTCGACATGTTACATGGCTGACTTGCTCTGGCGACACAGCAGAGCGTACCGGGGTGTTCTGGTTGCCAACCTTCGGTGCCCTACTTACACATTCAGGGCACTTCCAGCTGTCACGCCGCTTCTTGTCATGTTTGTAAAATGAATAAAAACGCTGGGGGCTCAAATTTATGCACTCGAGGTCATAGGTACCTTTGCATGCAGTACAAAGCATGAAATCTCTTTTAGGCAGTGGCTTGTTACAAGCAGCGCAGTCGCCCGTAGCAGCTTTCAAATCAGGCATTATTGAGATGCAGGTAAACAACAGAAGGTGAGAATAAAAAGTGATAAAAGCGCCTTTATCAATTGCGTGAACTATTATAACTTCTTTAGCATCGATTATCGAACCAATTGCTTAAAGAAAAAGCAGGTGAAGCATGCTTGATCGGGTTGGAGCTTTAACAATTCCCAGATAGATGGCGACACTCCCGTATAACAAGAATGACTAAGTATTTATCATAAATTAAGGTTATGATTCTACAAATTCTTCACAAAACACCGCAATATCTTGTGAAGGATCTCTAAAATTGAACAGCAGATAAGTGTATCTTCTAATCTTATAGCAATTCTTCAACACTGCTGCAGATAGGTCCAGATTGATCACTTCTCATCGACACAACAATACATCAGAAACTGTCGCAGATCGATCATATCCTGCGCGATCTTTAACTGTACCATGAACTGGCAAGATTAATCACAAAATTCACCACTAATAACACAGTTTAAGCAGTTGTTACAATTACTATATAAACAGAAACTCCACTGTACGATGTTAACGCGTGCACAGTAGCGCCCTCTCCTCTTAATGGAGATAGAACATTCGCGACTACAATCGTGTAGTTAATTGGTCGTTAGTAAATGCCAAATACGGATCACTTTAATGTGGAGTAGGAAAAAATAGTTACAATCCACCACATTTTTGTGCGATTGAATTTTTAGGTGGCCTATTGGTCCGGGTGTAACAAAGGGGGTGCATCAAAAATAAACTCTTTTTTTTTCAATTGGCTAAAATCATAGCTATTAAAAAGAGATAGAAGAATTTAAAAAAAATAAACAAAATGAAAGAATTTCCGTGGTAGCTTAGTATGGAACTGGGACTTGTTGTAATAAAAAAAATTACAAAAAAACGTTTCTGGCGCTTCGCCGGGCGCTGCTAAGCCTTGCCTTAGAGAATCAAAAGCACACCATAGATAAACTAGTATACTTACTATGTGACACTTTTTAATGCATCCTTCAAAACAGAAAAAGATATTAAAAAGGTGATACCTTTTTAATATCTTTTTCTGTTTTCATCAGAGAATTAAGCTGTAGCCACGTGATGCCGGCAGAGAAGAATAGCATCATAGTAGTATAATATAATAGCATCACCCCATATGAGTGTCGTAGAAGGCGACTAATAGATCATCAAAGGGGTATTGATCACCTTATACTCCGTCCACCATTCTGCATTGGGTAAGCGTGGTGGACTACTGCCTAAACCTTCTTCGATGACAAGGATAGGTCTTGTGTCCCATTAGTGGATCAAATTATAAAGGCTGCTATGGTGATGATGATGAGAGAGAATTAAAAAGCAAAAATATTATTTATGTAGTATAGAGTATTTGGCGCGCGTTTGCATTAAAGTGCAGACTTAAATTCTAATAAGTAGTTGCATGTTTAAAAGCAAGAAAATGTGAGATGTTATCACAAAAGAAGCAAATGTTGTTCTGACAAAGGAAATACTGAGTAACGTGCCATGATTCAGGCCGTCAACAAAAGCTGCAAGTTTATGTAAAACGTTGAAATGGATTCAAGCCGCAGCACGTCCTCTATCCAAGAAACGCGACAATTTTAAAGATATCTCGCGGAGCTCAGCATAACTGAAAATTTTAGTGTTCACATGGGAATTTACTTGGACGCAGATATACTTTTTAAGTTGTTAGGTTTATCTCTGAGCACATTTGTACTGGGATATTTTACTGATAACTAAGCATTTGCATTAGTAGCAAGTAATGTTTTTTGTTAAATCACTTACTTTTATCTTCTGTTTTAAATTTAAGCCATTTCTATTCTGGGAATGTCCACTTTTACTAAATTACTTAAACTATCTGTAAGTGTACTTATACAACTTTGTGAAATGTACAGACTGCTGCACTTCTAGTTAGGTTTATTTCTAAGTACTTTTTAGCAATTATAATTATGATTCAAACTGGATTAATTACCAAAAGTTCCCAAATGTTCCTTTGATTAAATTCTTCAAAGTTGTGGTATTAGCTTTAAATAACCCTGTAAATTTGTCTTAAATTCTATATATTTTCGTTTCTACATTTCACTTACGCAGCCTAAAAGAAGCACATTATCTCCTTAACCGAAACAACAAAATAACTAAGCTCACGTCTTTCAGTGTGAAAGGATCCAATTCCAATCTTATTACCGACAAAGCCTCTTACGGGTTCTTATTTAGAAACACTTTTTGTAACGCCTTCTTCTTATCACGCTTCAGACGAAACCTACTATAAGCCTACACTTTTTGAAAATTCAATAGGTTCAAAGTGAAAGAGGTTCAAAGTGATTCTAAGTCTGCATTTGAAGCATCTAACGAAAGCGGGTGAACCCTTACTGTTTGTGTTTTTTATTTTCATGAATGTCTCAGTTACATTAAAAAAATCACAAGAACGTCTAAGCTAGATATATAGATACTGAGGTAAATAAATATCAAATGATCCGACAAGTTTTTATTTTAAAAAAAAATTAAGCACTATTGAACGTCATTAGGAGTAAATTCGATTTGGCCTGGACAGTCAACGTGTTAACAGCTCTGTATGCGTCTCATACCAAATAAAAAATTAAAGACGGAGGGTGGCGAAGAAAAAATTTAGGCCGGTAAAATAAAACTAGGCCTTGCCCGTCACCCGTGTACGTACAGCTACACGCACACACATATAACGAAACTACGCCTTGGGTTCTAAAAAAGCCGGCCCACGTACTACATAGATATAAAGCCGGTCCCAATATGTTCACCGCAGTGCACCGTCGTCACTTTTTATTTGGTCTGAGGTATGCGTCAGTGCATGCCATCTGATGCCGACAGAGTAGGTCCTCCATGGGGTGTCGTAGAAGGCGACTAATGGATCAGCGAAGGGTATTGACCACCTTATACGCCGTCCACCAATCGGCCTTGGGCAAGCGTGGTGACGTACTGCCTAAACATCCTTCCATGACAAAGAAAAACCTCGTGTAAAATTTCAAAATATTTTTTTTTGTATCATGGGTCTACATTTTATCTTGAGATTTATAAAAGTTTCACCAACTCATTAATAGTCGGTGTTCAGTTACTATTTCGTGCAGTCCTCATGCAGTTGGATAACTGCATCTGAACGGTATTATATTATTTTGCTGTCTAAATTCAAATGGGAATATGTATATATACCTTACTTCTCTTAAAATTTGAATGAGATAAAAGTAATTAAAAATGTATAGAGTGACCTATTTATTATAATTTATAGCATTTGTATAAGAACCTCGGGTTACTCAATCGAGTTACTGCTATGAAAATAGAGAGCACTGAAAATAATTTCGAAGCTATTGAAAAAAGTTTGTGAATAGGGTCTAGGCTCCGCGCTTGGTGGACCGGATGATCGACTGTCAAACTTTCCTCTCGGGGAGAAACTTACGCCGATTAATAATTCCGACAGCGTAGTAGCGTGGAGTTGAATAGAATACAGTATGACAATTTCGAAACTGCCAGTTTTGAGGTAGCATTAATATTGTTTGGTTTTAAATAAGCAACCTTAGGAGTATAGTTCCATTACCATACGTCAACAAACACACGTAGGTGGAATAAAACAATATTTCTCATATCGCTGCAATGTGGTACGTATGTCTCCCTTCTTCTTAGGCCCGTATTACAGAATGACACCCAGAAATCAATCATATCTTGAGAATCGTTTGTCACTTTCTATCAAGAACAAAGTAATAGAGACGTACGACACTCAAGTCAGCGTTGATTCTTGAGACTCATTCTTTAATACATGCCTTAGACTCAAAAGACAATGCTAAATACTTGTCTTGGTAATATTTACCTATTTTCCACGAATACGAGATAAGAGTATCGCGGAAACTTGATGTTCTGAACAAGGTGCTGTGTTTTTTAGACCCGATCAATGCGAAAAATACTCTTCGTAGGACAGAAATTGCGTCTTGTATAGTAAGCACAGTTAGTCCCGGATGAAAAGGCGGTGAAAAGGTGACCAACAATCTTAGTGTATTAAGAACAACAGAACGTCTATTTCCTTTCCTTCTATTACAAAAATCTATACTTATACACTTATTATAAAGAGGAAAAATTTGATTGCTAGTTTGTTTGCATTAAATACTCTCCGCAACTATTCATCCGATTATGATGAAAGGTATGCCGTAAATTTGAGACCATGAGAAGATTATAGGATACTTTCGGCGCAATAACTGACATTAATGCGAGTGAAGCTCGGGCGATCGCTAGTCTACAATAATTCTGCAAGGAATATTCATCCTAAGTATAAATCTTTAAGCAGCCAAAATCTTAATTTGTACTAAGTGCGAACCATTGTCATTTGTCAAAATGTTTAGCTAAGTCTGTTAAAAGATTCAGAGAATTCCTTAGAAATTTGTCACTGAGGCCACAATAGCTTAATTGAGACGGAACAATAATCTGTATTGATTTTAGACAGGCTTCAACTTTTAACGACGGAAACTTAGGGCATTTGATCCGACAGTTTCATAGCTTCAATATAGATTGATTACCCGAACTGCTGACACAATTTAGAGGGTAAAATCTGTCTGAAGGTTTGGTTGCTCTTTGGGTTTGATGTTCCTTTTGGGCCACTATATGGTCAATTTTGTTAGCTTCATGTTTATACAAATGGTTCTGAAACTTTCCTCATCCTCTTTTGGCACGACTTTTTTTTGAAAAGTTGTTTTGTTAGCTTCATGTTTATACAAATGGTTCTGAAACTTTCCTCATCCTCTTTTGGCACTATTATAGTATTTATTTGTGAATTATAGACACAACATTTTTTTTATGGAAAAGGGGGCAAACAAGCTGACGGTTCACGTGATGGTAAGCTATCATCATCATCAGGGCGGTAAGGGGGAGAACGACCTCTGGTCGGCCCCAAATGTCAACCTCACCTGCACGACCGGGACGTTCGTAGACGAACCCAGATACGGCAGCTATCCAGCTGTCGTGGTGCCCCCTACTGGATAACCGACGTGGCAATGGCGACCAAGCTGTGGCGGGATAACCACTCATCTGCTCAGACATTTGCAAGACCAGATGAATCGCAAATGCGTTGCTTTTTAGAAGGAATAAGCTCTTCCTTTGAAGATGTTAAGGTCGTATCGGTTCAGGAATACTGCTGGCGAAAGTTGCTTCCACAGTCTTTCACATCAAACATACACTCGCTAAAACTAAAATAAATTATTACAGATTAGCATGAAACGTATACGTTTGGTGAATCAGATTCAACTAGGTAAGGTCTCCTCGTAGAGACGGATAACCTTTTACATAGCTTGGTTCTCTTGATGCACTGCTGCCCTTCCAGTCCGTGCGTAAGTGACGAAGAATGAAGATTAGAGAAAAATGGAATTACTATGGCCCTGCCAAAAAATATAAGAATAGAACAGAATATGTCTTTATTGTACATCGACCAAATCAAAAATGCAAACATTGTAACCTTAAAATAAATCGCACAAAGGGCGACCTACTATATGAGTACTACGTGATAATTTGAAGTGTGAAGTTGCAAAAATGAGTAACTGAGTTTTTTATATAGTTCTAGAGAACTTTGATAGTTGATTAACTTCAGGGTACCTTTTTGCTTCTGAATACATAAGTTTTAAGTATACTTCTTGGAAAAGTAATTTCGTATTAGCCAATGCGCCTTCATAATAATTCCACCCTTTCAGATCCATCCCATATGGCATTCAGAATACTAGGAATTGGGAAAAAGGGATAGATGTAACTTAGCATATCGTATCGTCACATTCCTATTTTGTTTTCTTTCACTTTGAGCCTCAAGAAAGCCTAGGCTCAATCGCGTTACAATTCTAATTTAATCCATGAAGAATTCATTTATTTTAAGCTTGCTCTTTATTCGATAGCGGGAATCTGAATAATTTTATCTTTGCATCGGTTGTATAAACATTGCCAGAAGGATTTTTTTCTAAGTGAAATTCCTTACAATTGTTTCCCTTTCTTAAAAGAATAGAAGTCTTATATTAAGGGCTGGATCCTTTAGTTTCTTATTATGTCTTTGTTAGTTTGATATATATTTTTAGGACCCTTTGAAATCCAGTGACCCTGTAATCTTGCAGGAGCTTGTTTTGAGGTTGAGAAGTTTTGGCACAAAACATAGCACCTTATTAGTAACTCTCAGAATGGAATAATGCTGTTAGCAGTTTTTATGATTGCGACAGTGTTTTATAAGATGTTGGAAACTAGCTAAACCGATTTAAAACATACCATGTCACGTCTTGATGATGATCGCAGTTGCTTAAGGCCATGGCTCCCTAGTCCGTACTAATATTCTTGTTTGAAGTTTCTCCGGATCGCCTAGCGAACTTCTTGTCAGTCGTTGCGCTTGGTATTAGTTACGCGGTCGATGGAGCTTCGCCGAGTGAGCACGCTACTACGACAGTGTTAGGAATACTTGTGGAAACTATGTCCGATACCTGATTTGAAAGCAGAGCGGGAAGCCGGGGTAGTGAAGGCGGCGTTATTGCGGATCCTGTAGGTCTACACTTGGCTCACAAGTCCCAGGCAGTGCTCCAGGCTCCGCTCTCTATAACAGATGGACCCGGCACTCAAAAACTAAGGTCTAAGGTTCGAACAAATCCTGACATCTCCGACATACATAATAATTACATGCTATGACGGTCCTAACACTTACCATTAAGGATTGAGCAGAGTTTTAGGTAACATTTCGTTACACCTTTGGCAGTATAGGTTTAAATCAGTGCCTCAAATTAGTAACAAGTTGTTATGTAACTAAATCAGCAGTGAACCCACAAACAAAATTGGACCACCAGGATAGATCATCATCATCATAACAGCCTTTATAATTCGACCCACTGCTGGGACACAGTCAAGACCTCTCCTTGTTATCGAAGGAGGTATAGGCAGTAGTCCACCATGCTTGCCCAACACGGATTGGTGGCCGGAGTGTCAATACCCCTTTGCTGATCTATTAGTCGCCTTCTACGACACCCATTGGAGGATATGGGGTGCAGCTATTCTACTCTACCGGCATTACGCGGCTTTTGTTAAATAATACAGGTTATTTCTTACTACTAATATATTTGTTACTGTATTAAGTACTTGTTATACAATTCTAGTCACCACGTAAGGCTTAGGTAACATTTGGTTCAGCTTAGCCACATTTAGTAGAGGGCATGCAGTATCTAGTAATAGTGAGAGGTTGCTAGCTTGTTGCCTGTACAAAAGAGGTTTCAAATCCAAAAAGTAACTAAACCTCCAGTGAACCTTTGACCAACATACAAAGGCTGACAAGCCAAGACATTTTCAAAGTGAAACATATTAACTGTCCCATCTCTATTCTCCATAGTACTCTATTGAAGGTTCGAGTGAATAGGCATCTTCTGGGTAAACTCACTTCTTTTAACCGAAGGGCTAAGAGGAAGCCGAAGGTAGAGCCAGAAATGGGTTAACTGTTGGCAACACTCTGAGCTGGGGAGCTCGTGTTGCCAATTTTTAAAGTATTAAAAAGTCCAGGCTTGTCCATCTATCCGCATTGGGCAAGCGTGGTGGACTACTACCTAAACCTCCTTCGATGACAAGCCTTGTGTCCCAGCAGTGGATTAAATTATAAAGGCTGTTATGATGATGATGAAAAAGTCCGGACAATCCATGCGTACCTCTAATAGTCAATCTAAAATTTTATATTGAAACGTAAACATTAATCCATCAAATTCATACAGGTTTACTATTATAAACATCTACAAATATAGACACCAGTCCTGATCTCACCCGATCTCATTATCTCCAGCATCGTATTTCAAAAATATGTCTACGGTATCGCCATATCTCTCGCAGCAAAGGGTTGAACTATATGTCATTCTAAATTGGACGCTCGTCGAATGTTGTGAAGGTCGTCAACCTTTCTCTTCAACATTATTTTGCAATATCATCCAACAAATGTGCTGCCAGACGCCAGCATTATGACCGTGTCATGCGCATTAGTGACCTCTTTGGAGGAAAACCATTTTTCATTTATTATTTGACATTATTGCTTTGGCTCCAGTTTTAGCATATTTAAAACCGTTATTAGCGAACATTGGCGAGCGTGTCGATTCGGGCCGTGATCGAGATATGAAATACATTGATTCGAGTAGGATGTGTTCTCGGAATTACATCTGCTTTTTTGTATCATTATATTTTCTTGGTCTTTGAAGTTGGGGTAATTGATTGTATTAGGCAGGGTATATTGCGATGAGGACGTCGACCATTGGACTGGAAAGGTTTTCAAGTGGCAGCTGCGTTCTAGGAGACGTAGCGTTGGTAGGTCCTTCACACGGTGAATCTATTAAAGGTCGCGGGAAGCCGCTGAATACTGGCAGTGCAGGACCGATCAGGTCTAAGTCCAACAGTAGCCGTCTATCAGCTGAAATGATGGCGCTAATTATTGACTTTGCCAGAAAACCACGGCATATGGAATGAGACTGGAAGCATGTGAGTCAGTGCTGCTATCGTCTATAAGCTACGGTGACTCCTTGCCACCAGGCAGGCCATATGCTTGTCTGCCAACCAAACAACATGAAAAATAACCAATTCTTACATTGTTTTTATGGCTTACAAACCCTGTGTCTAGAAGAAAATCATTAGCTTGTCCCAACTGCTGTCTTTATTTCAACTCTGATAGTGATCCTTAATCAGGCGAAGCATTGGATAAGAACTCACTTAGTTTGGTTTAATTAAATTACTTGTATAAATTACCTGCCATTTTTAAACCTATTGAGTCTCTGAACCCTGATCAGACCATCGTATCATGGCGAGTGTATCTACAAAAGCATTCCCAATGAAATGAATTGAAATGTAAAAGCTCTTTATTTAAATGGACTTTGCTAAGTACTCTTAAATCGTCAAAAGCCCTACCTCCATTTCGGGACGAAATAATTATTTCACTTAAATTATTGCATATTATTATGATGGAAGGGAGATAAAATTGCAAAAGATACAGGTCACTAAATAATTTATTATCAATACAGTTTTAGTTACAGTTTTACATGCGTAAATTTTGGGCAGACAATACTACCACATATTTGAATCATTAATTTTTAAAAAGATTTTCTTTTTATATAATTCAATTAATCACATTAATGAACTAAGAAATATAACTTACGATACCCACCACCATTTCATGTTATTGTTAGGTACAGACATTCCTTTTAATTCAGGTGCTAAGCATACACATTAGTTATTTACACAATATTATACACGAAAACAAAAATATCCCATTAATTGCGTGTGTCATACAATTGTACACATAAAGATAAAAACTATAAAACCTACGTTTACATCAAAGAAGAAAACATGAGATAAGCAGGCCCAGAAGGACTGGTGTCAGGCACGTGGCAGCCATAAAACTATGCCAATACGTATAGCTTTATTGTGGCACATTGCACAGGCCCTAAATAAACTGAGACCAGAATTAAAAGAAACTTTTCACCACTCCAGCACCAAAAGATCTCTTTTTCTTCGTAAAATCCAGAAGAAAAAATGCTTTTTGCTGCGAGCTACCAACAAGACTGTAACGATAAATCTGAATAATTGTAGAAAAGAATAAAATGGAAATAAATTTTATTCCCACAACAATAAGTGAATCAATGAAACAAATAAATAATTAAAAGTAAAAATAAAAAAAGAAGTACCTATGCACTTAATTAATAATTAATATTGCAAGAATCATTGTGATCGCACGTCGCAGCCTGTGACAACGAGGTCCACATTCAGCTTGTTGATATGCCACGACATAGTCGCAACACAGCACTGGTTTTCAGTGTTGTAGTAAGCTTTTTTAAGTTTTAAAAACCATTTAGCGTTATTTTTGTACAAACTAACTACAGACGCAATAGCTTCCTCATTAAAGCCTGTACGACTGTTAACAAATCTGATGCGGACATAGATATTTTTCACGGTAGAATCAATACTGTTAAAAGGTTACTATTTGCGCTAACTAATTGAAGACCAAGACTGCACCTAGCGCTTTTGTATTTTAAATTAAGAATCTTAGATTATACACCTGTGATCTAAGTTAAGAATCAATGTTGATATCTATATGTGGTAGCTTATAGTATGAATATAACTTTAAGTATGAATGATTTCCTATTATTTGAGTGTTTATAAGCTGTTAGCTATCCTCAAAATATGTAAATAAATAAAGTACTGTCTTGTCTGTTTCACAATTACTTTCTTGCTGGAGAGTGGTTTCACACGAGAGCAATTTTTTTGCCTTTAAATCAATCAGTAGTCTATTTATGAATAATTAGGCTACTTCGGTGGTTCGTGATTCATACTCGGCACTTGCAGCAAAAAAATACTTCACTCACTTGTTCCACAAATAACTATTACTTCGTTGTCAGAATAACTCGACGAATCGTCGAATAAAATAGACGGCATTCTTCAGCGACAATCCAAAACCGTTTCCATTTCCTCATTCATCTTTCCGACATTCCTATTCAAAACTGAGTTCACAAGACGTCCCTCCACTTGAGAAGTCGCCAAAACCCCCATCGGCCGTGGAGCAATAAAATCATAAAATCGTCGAAGAATTCACACCGGTATTCTATTGGCAAGAAGTTGAGTGGAGTTATGAATAAATTATTGTCAACATTCCGCGTTTTCTTCCCGATTTTAATTTATTGTTTGCAGTATTGGAAACGGGAGAGCTTTTAGCGAAGTTTGGGGAACCTTTTAAAAATATGACTTCGGTACTAGGGAGCCATGTTATTTGATATCTCAACTAAACAGTTTTAATGCATCCGTTTGTATTACATCATTGTAAATTGTACAAATATATTTTTTTAAATATTGAACTAGCAATAATTACTGCTGAGATGATTTTGAGTGTAACATCTGTCCTGGTTCATGGCTTTTTTTATTATTATTAGTTTTACCTTAGGATCGTTACTGTTTTATTTGGTGCCCCTTTCATGCAGGCGACAGGCTGGAACCTGTCACTAATTGGCCTACTCTGCCAGATGTTACTATATGTGTGGCATCAGCAAAGCAAACCACGCAGTTTGTCTTAACATTTTACGTAAAACGCTTAGTAAATTATTCTTCTTATCGAAAGTCATTTACACTAATCTAAAGCGACAATTTTCAAGTCTCCAGCCAGGTTTTCACCTGGCCTGTTTAACGACTGCTTTGATAGCGTAATGTATCCCAGAGGAGATCGAGAACATTTTTATTGAATCATCAATCTAGATCGAAATCGCGAACACTCTTTACATTTATCAACGTTATTCATCGAAGTGTTCAGGTCTTTAATATTAAATGTAGCGTTTAGTTCGGGAAAATCGAGACTTATGTAAGTTAGTCACTGGTAATCAATGCGTTAAGTTTCATGGAGACTTTTATTTATTTTCGTTTTTGTCAAGAAGTAACCAAAGTCAAAAGTCAAAATTACTTTATTCATTTAGGTACAATTTGTACACTTATGAAAGTCAATTTTGATGCCATCGGTTGGAGAGTCTACCAAGAGGCCTTGTTCTGAGAAGAACCGGCAAGAAACTCAACAAGTTTTATCCTCCCTTTACAGTTTTTATAGTATTGATTTGGAAAGAGTCATAATTCACATTGTCAAGTCTTTAATAATTCATGCTCTGTAGTGTTAAGAGAGATGTAGCAAAAATAGCACACGAAGAACTGCCTACTAAATAGTTGTGACCAAAAATCCACCTTAATGCTTTAAAAAAGCTTTGTCAATAAATATTGGCACTTACGTTTCGGGAATATTAACTAAATTCAATTGCAACGCTTTCTGACTTTATTTTTATAGAGCGTTTGACACACGTAATTAGGAAGGTTGATTATCCAAATATAATAATATCAATTGGAATAGTGTTAAAATATTGATTCTTTGTTATTTTATAGTTTATAGCAAAAGTTTAATATGATTATAGATTTTCAGTAAATAATGTAACCACTTAAATTGCAGTGCCCCTACAGGGTATCACAGGGACTACAGCCTATGTTTAAGACCCTTGTTGTTATGTGATACGCAATAAAGATATTTGATTTGATTTGAATACAGTAATAAAATTAAATACACAACAGAATCTCATTTTGATCATATTTCCAACTGTTCAATCCTCTTTCTTCATGTATTCTGGGTAGTTCATTAAATAAACTTTGAATTGAATATTAAAGATATAACAGTATTATTTTACTACGCCAAATAAATTTTCATTTTACTTTGTACGTTAATATTACGCCTTAACAGCAATACGAAAATGCAAAGAGTTTTAAGTCGAAACATTTTACTGTTTGTTAAAGTTATTTAAATCAAAACTACGTGAATTGTTTGCTGCCTTATTTATAAGCTGTTAAAATCCAACGTTGCTCTAGCAAATATTAAATCCACGAATCTCCGACTATTATTATGTCAGAATAAAGTTGGACAATGTCGTTATTGTTTTCCAAACATTCAGTTGGAAAACAATAACGACATTATGCATAATTAATTTAGCATTGCAAATAAGATATGTCCAACTTTACGCTACGTTTTGAAAACACGCAATTTAACGGAATATTTGGAAAGAGCTATAGAATACAGTGATTAATTTTGTACCGGCAGTGTTCGTACAATTTAAAGAAGGCTTTTTGTCCGCTGCTGAATGTAGCGACGCTGGCATTCAAGCTCTGAATTATCTCTGAGGGGCTTCTGTTGATCATGGTTTAAATGGGGCTAATGTTATGGCATTAGCAAGTGAAATAGGAACTCCTTTTGAAAGATTGTCGCTCCAAAGTTTCTTGGTGATTTGACAATTTTGAACTCCTTATAAAAAAAAACTTTAAAATCAAATGCTTTTCACTTGAATATTGATTTTTTTATATTATTTACAGGGAAACTCTTGGCCTTCATCTCAGCTGATGGTATGCAGAGGAGAAAGAAGAAGCCCGTCATCCGCAACCAGTGAGGAACCGCACCGACTGGGAACAATCAACTGCGTCCTGAAGTTCGAACGACGCAGTCCCATTTGCACTGGTCTACGAAGGTGGAGGAGGTCGTAGACTATGTCAGAAAGAAGACCACCTGGAAGCTGAGAGTCGAGCGACTGGAGTCTCGCCAAAAAGTAAACTTTTCTTCTTTTGTGGTGAAAGTTCCAACCCATCACCTGCCGATTTTCATGAAGGAGGAGCTCTGGCCGGAAGGAGTCGATTTCTGACGTTTTCGAGGACGACTCCCTAATGAGCTGCGCTACACTTCGTCGCCGACCCTACGTGTTCCTTAGTGTTTAAGTTATATTATTATATTATATTATTATATATATTATGTTAGTTTTAAGGTATTTATCTATAGGCCCTTTGTTTATTTTAACATCTCATATCATCATAACAACAAGGATTGTGTTGCCTTAAATAAATAAATTATTATTATGAATTGCCGGAACACAATTATTGTTGTTAAGATTATTATTATCGTGAAAGATTTTGATAAGACGGCGGTAGCCAGGTGGACTTGAAAAAAGACTGAACCGAGTAGAAATTTATACTCCGGGATCTCATTGCAGTGTACGAACCACAAGACCACGGAGGCGGTTAAAAATTTATCCAGCAAATGACTCATTTCCATCTGATGATAAGCAAAAGTAGATTCCAAATGCCAAGACAGCTAATGCGAAAGACAATGTTAACCCTGTACTAGCCACCCTTGCCTTGCTAACCTGAAAGGTGCTTCTTTCGTTTGAATGATCTAGGATATTAAAAAGGAGGGAATACGTGTTCTGAGTTAAATTCTTATCTTGTTTGTGCGATGTTTGATGATGTACAGTTTTTCGCACATAAATATAAAAGGTTAAATCTGTCATTATAAGTAAGCACAAACACCAATATCTAAGGTCACTTATTAATCTCACAAAGTGCTAAGAATCTAATGTAAAAATACTATAGATTTTGCTGGTATTGGATTCAAAGTTGAAAAAGGCGCTCAAGAGACAAATAATATATTTTCTTAGAAAACAAATGTTGCACACGCAATTAAACAGCCTTCAGACGGATCCGTATATTTTGTTCCGGCACAACGAGCCGACAATCGACTGGAACATTTTTACATCTGTTCGAGTGAATCCGAGATATTTGATATCTCGATACGAACATCGACTATTCGCTTGCTTCAGATTTTAAAGGAATCTTTCGAAATTTACAACGGAATGAATTGGAAACTTTTGCCGCTTGAATGCAGCACTAGATGTCCAAAACGATGAGTACACAATATGTATTTCTACGTGCAAGTGTAATTTTGTCTTCTTAAAATTGATATTGAATTGACTTGTACCCATGGGGTTACGACCCCATACACCCCCCCCCCCCCCCCCCCCCATACCCCCCAGGTACGCCGTACCGTACAGAAGGCCACAGTCAAATAAAAATAATACATTTTTTTTGTGGTTTGGTGTTTCTGTTGGCGTTGTTGGACAGAACTCCATGGGCTAGTGTAGGGGACTAGGGTTGTCAGTTCGGGAGTGTCACGCTGCATTGCTGCGGAGCTAAGAATATAATGATAACCTCTATAGGTTTATATCATGTGGGGACAAGTAGTGGGACCAGTACTAGTTCAGGTTCCTTTACACTTTCGCGCTTAAAACTGTTAACTGATTTTGATAAATTTGGTATAGAAATACTGAAGGCGGCTAGTAGCTGACAAAATGGCAACCTGTCACTATTTTAACGCATTACAATATAGGCCCATACTGCCAAATGGAGCTTTCATGTGTAACCAGATGCTACTTAAATTCTTTTAGGGATTATAAGTGTGATTGTATGTAAGTGTATTAAAGCTGGAAAATTCACGGACACAACACATTGCACATTGTAGTGTGTATGAAAATAAAGTAGGTGGTGTAGATCAAACAAAGTCCAAGAGAAAGTGAAAAATTTCCCGAATTAAATATAAAGTGGAGTACAAAAGTGATTTATACCAGCTCTGATTCTCAATCCCGGTGATTTGTTTTAAAGTATTCACAGTGAACGTCTACGTTTTGTCTGTTGCTGTGTCTCCATTACGGGACATTAAGGCGATGACTCGACTTGATGAGCCCCCTTGCCCCACCCTTCTTCATTAAGCTACTTGTTTTTGAGGACGCTGCCGTTGTTATTTTAATCACAGCTGTTGTTGTAATAAAGTTTTCAGTATTAAGAATTCGTTGGTTGCTTTTTATATGTTTGGAGTCTTGCTAAGTCACTATCCATTAAGGAAAATTTTGTGACCCAATGCAAATAGTGTTAGAAATATTAATAAGTTGAATTCAGTTTTAAATAATTTTGTTACTTCTACGAAATTTCCAAAAAATTTAAATACTCAAGTATACTTTATTGTCTCCTTTTTTTCGCGATTTCAGAGTTGCTTCTATAGTAAAATTTGCTTGTATTAGTGAGATCTTAAAGGGGTTTGAAGATTCAGCTCAGCGATCGGATTTAGGACAAAAATTTGTTGGCCCAACACAGTTTTTAAAATCTTTAAATTACAGCCCACAAACATAAAATTATGACATGATATGCCAATTAAAATCTGCCATCAAAATATTATAGACCTTGAACGCATCTCTAATTTAAAAAATCAACTTTTCCATTTAATTTTAAAGGAAAAACATTGTTTTTTTTTGCATAAAATTTAGCCAAAAGCATTACTATTATATTTTTTTTTACTAAACCAAACTTCTTGGCCGCTACGAATCGCACCCATTTTTAGTATATGAGGTCGTAATGTATATCGACCTAAGTTAAGGTTGGGACTTACTTACAAGGGTATCAACATTAACAATTTTCTTTATATCATTTTTCACGTAATCTATCCCTCTTTTTTTCGGAATTCTGATTCACCGTAGAGTATAAGACTGTGTTTTAATAAGGACGAATATTATTGGACATAATATTCGTACAATTTTGTTTTAAACGAAATTCATAAACTGTCGGAAACCAACAACGCTTTAATATTGTTATTGCAAGAAAAATTTATATGATGGTAGAAGCGTACTTTATAGCGTCCTACCAACAACCAAACCGAACACAAATTTTCTTCAAACCTGAGACCTCTAGATGTAATTCCGGTAAGCGAACCACTATAGTATAGTGGTAAAGTGACTATACCACGGAAAGGGTGAAATCAGTAAATATTTACACAAAGTTTTTCAACTGGTAAAAAAGGTTAGGAATTAATTCTATATCTTAATTGAATCAACGAACCTTGTTAGGATGTAATTATGTCCTAAATTATTTCCAGCCATCGCAATATTTTGTTTTAAAAAAATTTGATATAGGATGAAATGACGAAATGAAATTCATTACTGTAATAAATAATAGGTCGTAGACCCATATTATGTTGGGTCATCTGGGTGGGGTCCACATCCGGAAGCCTCCTCGTGGCGGACCCTGGTAACGTGGTGGAGAAACTTTCTCGGCGGGTTTGTGACTTTTAATGTCAAATGTGTCCCTTTGGCATTCGAAGTCACATGCCATCGTCAAGTTGTTTTTGTTTTCCCACCATGGCTAGTTCCGGACGGCACTTTTCAGGACCACGACCGCGCCCGAACTCCCCCGGGTGCGGTACGATGGCTGCTCCCGGTGTCCTCGTCAGGAGAACGCGCCAGATCAAGCAGCCGTCGGTGGAGGAGTGGCTGCTGGCCACCAATTGGTGCACGGAGTGCCTAGACAGGCAGCGTTGGGACGGTCTCGGTGTATTTGCGCTCACGTGCGCAGATCCCAAGCCGTCCCGTAATAGCGCACTGAAGGTCAGGCCGGGGAGGTGTTTAGTGGATACCCTTTAGCTCGATACCCACATATCCCCTGCGGTTGGCACCACTCCGTAGGGACGATGCGTAAATTCATTTGACCTCCCCGTCAACTAAAAAACAGGGTCGTCTGGGTAGGTATCCCACCTTTCTTATTTCTGCCGTGAAGCAGTTTGCTGTGTTTCAGATTGAAGGGAAAGGTAGCCAGTGTAATTATTTGGCATGAAAAGCATAACATCTTAGTCCCCAGGATGGCCACGCACTTTCAGTGTTAAGTGTCTATAGGCGACGGTAACCACTTAACACCAGGTGGGCCGCAAGCTTGTTTGCCATCTCGTAATATACATATAAAAAAATAATTGCATCCTTACAACTATGACAGTGTCACAAGTGGCTTTTGTCCTCCATCCTTTCTTTGGCCCTTTGGCACCTCACAAAAGAGAAATATAATAATATTAACGAAATTTCATTAAAATCGGTTCAGTGGTTTTGTAGATTAACGTGGAGGAACATCGTGACATGAGATGTTTATATATAAATATGTAGAATCTCTTATACAAGATTCTTCGAAGATATTATATTAATGCATTCGAGTGCGATATTAATAAAAGTTTGTGTCTCCACTACAGATCTTAGTGAGACTGCCACGGTAGAAATTAAAAAAATAAATATCTTGATGGATCTAATTCTAATGGATACCAACATAAAATACGTTTTCTGCTACAATTACAAGTCCGTGGACTTTAAATCAATTCCGTAACTACTATGCAAAGCTAAAAACAGTAACGACTTAAATACTAAACAGGTATTTATCCGCCGCGAATTCCGAAAATTTACTTAGAGCCGCTTAAATCATTGCATTTCAACTTTTCAACAACAAACTCAAACTTTTCAACTTCAAATCTTTCATTTCACAACAAGATTAGTTAAAATTTTTTTTTGAAAAGTTCACACAAGTACTTCTGTCGATAAATGAGTAAACAAGTACTTCAGGTTTTTTAATAATTTAACCACAAAAGGGGGGAAATGAAGTGATAAAGTCTGAAAAACAACATGGCTAGTTTTTCGTGATTATTGAAGATAAAGAGAACGCCGTGCTTTGTCTGTCAGAGCCAACATGCTGGCCCGTAGGTTTGCACGTTGTACAAGGGACGTGAAATTAACTCTTTTTAGAGCGTATTGCACTTCCTTCTACACGTGTTGCCTGTGGGTTAAATATACGCAAAAAACTTACAATGCATTTCGGGTGCAATATAATAATGCATTCAGGGTGCTGTTGGGCCTGCCTCGCTTCTGTAGCGCATCGGGGATGTTTGCGCAAGCACGGGTCAACTGCTTTTTTGCTACAATGCGCAAGAAATGCACATCTCTGGTGCGCAGAATTCGCTGCAGTGGCAACAGCATCCTGACCATGATTGCTAGTAGGTTAGACTGTATGTATGTGAATCATTGCTGTGCCACGGCCTATGGAGTGGCGCAGAAATGATTCAGTCATTTCTTTGTATTTTTAAATTTTTCCTATTTATATTAGGCTAAGTATAACATAGTTTTTAAGTAATTTGTACTAACAAAATTAAGTCTTGGTTACTTTAATAAAAAAAATATTATTATTATTATTATTAAAGCCATGAAACATTGAGTTTAGGCACTTGATAATTAATAAATGAGTATTTATTCTATCTGATGATATCTGATTTATCTATGTTATACGTATATTTACAGATATAAATTAATTACCTACCCTAAAAAAATTATAACGTTGCCCTAAGTCACTATTCTACGCGGAAGAAGTCGCGGACAAAAGCTAGTTCGTCATATAAGGCAAAATCATAGCAATAAGCTCGGGTATCAAATCGCAAGATTGTACCCAATAATCTACTCATATTTCTTCCTGTACAAACGGAATTGCTTCCTAATTCGTTTCTTTACAAGCTCGTGAGAGAAAGAGTGTCGGGGTAAGTTAGTTCATAAATAATACCTGGGAATCTCGCCTCTTGCGAGATACCGGAGTATAAATTACAAAGAGATTTGTAGCGTTGTAATCATTCAAAGCTGAATGTTGCGTGCCTCCTGTATTTTTGATTTCTTATTCTAGGCGTTCATCTGTTTTTGGATGTCTTACATCAGCTTAAATTTTATTACGAATCATTGCGTCTGGTATCAAGATTTATTTAGGCAATTTGAATAAAAAAATCGTTCTATAGTTGACAGATCAAATATATTTTCCGTGTTGTTCACAGCATTGCTAATGACTTAATTTTAATTATTTGTTTTTATTGCATACCTAATTATGTTATTTCAAGTGATGTTTACCAGACACATGAAATACTTTTAAAATTATTTGAAATTAATATGAAAAGATTTTTCGGGCCTCCTGGAAACATTGTTTTTAAGTTTCGTTCAGTGAAAATTAATATCAATATTGTTTTAGTGTTCTTTTCGAGTTAAATAACTTTATACCATTTTAAACAGTTTGTATTTACTGTTCGTTCGTTTCGTAGTTCTTAAATCTTGAATAATCGTTAAACAAGTGAAACACTAACGTCCGGTTGTACCCTATTATTCTTTTTACAGTATTGTAAAAGAAATGACATTATATTTAAAAATGGAACAACCCATTCCTGTGAGTTGATTTATAAGTTAAATTTATTACTTAACTGCAGTTAGATCGACGTTCTAGGACAGGCAGTCCGATGAGGAGCTAACGTTATGCTGTACGAGACATAAGCCAAATGTGGGACATAAACTCAATTCACAAGTTTATAACTCAAGTCCTTTACCCTAATAAATAATTGCTAATAACATGTAAATTATCCAGTACACCATTATTACGCTTAAACAAAGCAATTACTTGATATTCAAATGGCATCGCCTGGCCATTATTTTCCCATTGCAATATTTTTTAACGGTCGCCGGCTCCGCGTGCCTTTGCAAATATTTTTCTAGAATCTTCGAGAAGGTAATGGACTCGACGTTGGTAAAGCAAGATTTGCCTTTCTAGATAAGGGTGCCAGATATAACTGAATGTTTAGGTGTTTTGCGATACTAATTCAAATTTAAATACGATTTATCGAAAATATATTATAAGTAATAAATTCACTAAACTAGCCTGCTTATTAACCGACTTCAAAAGGAGGAGGTTCTCAATTCGACTGTATTTTTTATGTGTGTTCTCATAACCCTTTACTGGGTGTAACGATTTTGATGATCTTTACGTTTGGAAGCTGGTCCCATTTAAATTTGAGCGACATCTGCCCTAATAATGTATATTTAATTAACATCGAAGATAACAAGCAAAAAATAAATTATTATTAAATAAAAAAACCGCTATCAAAACTAAAAACGGAGAAATAAAAAACATATAGACGGTAGAACGCGTTCAATGAAGCAACACCGCAGCGCAATTGAATACACTCAAGACGTTTATGATGTTGCAACCTTTACAAACTATCGCGTAAGTACTTGGCGGAATCCCTATCTGATGAGTTCGACTTTGCTGACCGGCTGCTTCCGATAGCATTATAGCCACTATATCACTAGTTAAAGGCGGTGCTTAGTCGGTAAGAGTCATGTAGGCTACCCTACACGTATCCACGAGGATAACACCACCTCTCTAGTTGGTAAGAGTCCGAAATAATCTGTCTCAGTTGGTAAAAGTCCGACATAACCTGTCTTAGTGGGTAAGAGTCCGACGTAACCTCCTTCTTCTTCTTTTAAATTAATAGCGATCGCGACACATAAAGATAACACATTGCTCCAATATCAAGTGAAAACGTACTATAACGACGACAATTGTACGGTAGATTGAGCTTAAAATTAAGTCTCTCAACAGGAGTTTTCGCAACCAGAACTCGCTAGAGACTCCCGACATAACCTGTTTTAGTCGGTAAGAGTCCTACATAATCTGTAGACCCTATTTTGCTCCTCCCTGTGAGGAAGGAAAGGGGGGAGAGGAAAAAGCACATGCAGGACTGCACTTGTTTAGCAAGTACGTTTAATCAGACTTGCAAATGAAAAATAAACAATCAATAAAAAGGCAAAACAAAACTGTTAACATTCAAATTATTCACTTGGCGAAATACATATCCAAATATTTGACCCTAACTTCAATTATCGGCTTGTCAATCAGCGGGCGACGTTTGATTAATTGAATTTCAACAGATCGCCCTTGACTACATACCAGGGAATTACTATGTATGGAGGTATTTAATTGTAATCTGAAAATAGCTATTAATGTGTGATACGGTATAAAAACAGCATGAGTGATTTCTTAAAACAGCGTTCTCACTGAGAGGTGTAACACGTATCTGATACTGTATCAAGTGAGTACGTAGGATCGAGCCTGTTACGCACCTCTCCCCGAGATCACAAAGGCGCTCGCAGTAGGCTCGAGGGGATGACGACACGACACCACGTGTAGTGAATACGTCGGCACGATTGTCGAATGAACCTCATCAAGGAGTGGACGGCAGATTTTTTTTTTCAGACATGTTGCTGGCGTGAAATTCTCCCGAGCATTGCGGATCCTCGGGCTCGTAACGCGAACCATTCCCCTATCGGCCACTAGGTATATATTTTATAACATTTGTTTTTATACAACTAGATGACAAACTAGCTGACGGCCCACCTGATGGTAAGTGGATACCGTTGCCTATAAACACCTGCAATAACAAGGAAAAAATCACTTGGTATTTCAGGTGCGTTGTCATCCTGAGGCCTAAGACGGAATGTCTTCCATACCTAGTAATTACTCTTCTCTGTCGTTTCGCTCTTGGCACAGCGGTGGTGGTCACGTTGAGGCGTTCACGTCGGTGGAAGAGGCAGACACAGCTTTCCGAACGATCTCCCGCCATCTCTCTCTGTTGGCAGACTGTCTGGCACAATCAGCCCAGAGGCAGTGTCCAAAGTACTGCAGTATGCGCGACTTTACTACGGCCGACAGACCCTGCGAGTAATTACTGTAATACTATGGCTAATTTTCCCTTCAATCACAGCTGAAATAGAAAAGGTGGTAGTACCTACCCAGACGACCCTACATACAGGACTACCCTAGTAAACTCTATTAGTTTTAATAATAATTTGTTCTTTTACATACGGTCGGTAAAACACAGAAAGTCTCAGATCACAGATATTAGAGGCCCAAGCTGAAGACGAGGGCCATGATGTGCGTTCTGAGGCTTTCTTTTCCGAGTTAAGTCCAAAATTTTATGTCATCCCCTGACTAGCGAATGGAATTTCCCGTAGCATCTTCTGGTCTGGTGTGGCGACCATCCGAACACATGAGCAGAAAAGTGCTAGATATCGAAACTTAACCACGAGGGCGAGGAAGACACTCAATCATAGGATGTCAGTAGTAAATAAGAAACTTAAAGAAGCCCAAGTCAATAATGAGACGAACCAGAACCAAGCTGCCTGGAGACATGATACGGAGGGCCGACCCCAAAATAAAATGGGAAAGAACCAGGCAAAAAAGAAGAAGACCTTCTGGTCTGGTGTGGCATAAATGTATTTTTTAAGTGTATTATACCTACCACACTACAAATGCCCGGACTACTGAGTAATTTAGAGTGTAAAATCTGTCCTGGTTGTAGGCTTTTGTGGGTTCACTGAAGGTATACCTAGTTGCTTTTGGGTTTCATACCCCTTCTCGTGTAGGCGACAAGCTGGCAACCTGTTACTATTTTGGGATAGTGTATGGCCCATTTTTCCCAATGTGACTTTCTTTGTATCCCTCTTCACAGAGTGCTTGTGGTCGTCATGAGTGGGTGCCATGGGCTGTTGTCGCTCGCCTCACTATATTCCGCCAACGTGTCCAATTTGTAGCGCATCTTGTGCATTCATGCAACGGGCCGCCCATGGCATATTTTATCTGGTTGGTCCATCGCATGGGTGATCTGCCTCTCGGTCTAGTGCTATCCACTCTTCTCTGAACAACCAATCGCTCAATTGACTGGTTTCCCGTCTTGATACATGACCGAAGAACTTCAGTATACGTGTTTGCATGAGAGTAGACAGACGCTGCTTGATGCGGCATCAAGATTCGCAACAAATCTATCTTTACTCCAGGAACTAGGCAGTTCCTGGATTATATGTAGATTTGTACGAAATTCGGTCTATGGGACTCCTAACATTCGTCTCCAGCACCACATCTCTAAATCGTCTATCTTCTTTTTTTACTATTTCTCGCAGTGTCCACGTTTCTGCACCATATAAAAAAGAAGGAAAACAAGTGATTTAACCAGCCGGGTCTTAGTGGCTTTCGTAATCTCCCTATTCCTCCATATTTTGTTCAGTTTCCCCATTGTGCTACTAGCCTGGCTTGCCCATATTGCCAGATGTAGCTTTATATGTAACCAAATATTACCTAAAGCTCTGGCTCACCCCTTTTTACTATCTCGTATGCGTAGTAAAGAGGAAGTTTTGTAATCGTCAGAAAATTCAACCTTGAGATTTTGACGGATTTACACGTTTTGGACCTCCCTGAGTAAAAACAAAAGTTTTTGGAATTATGATAGTGTGTGTGTCTGTGCGTTAGCACGATAACTCGAGTATGCTTTGACTTCTGGGCAACCAAATTTAACATGCGTGTTTGACATCAAAATATAAGGTTTCTGTCAACTTTTGAGTCGTCGATCACGAAAGTTAAGCAACAAGTGCGCGGTCGGTACTCGGATGGGTGATCAAAATTTAACATGCATGTATGACATTAAAATATAAGGTTTCTATCGACTTTTGAGTCGTTTCCGGTATACGAGAAAGTCAAAGGGGGACCGCTCCCAATTTTTTTAGATTATGAGTGTGATTATTATTAGCGCTTAATGGCGCATTTGTAAACATACGTATGTATGTTTACAAATGCGCCATTAAGCGCGTTTTGACAAATAGCCACTCTGAAACTCCAGGCACAATTCAATTACAACATTGGAATTTTTTACAAGCCGTCATAACGCCATAACTGGAATGTGTCTGAAACGGTACACTTCAGTTTACGAGCGCGACATGAAATATCATAAAAGATGTCCCATTTTGCAAAGTGCTTGAAACTTAACTACGGAGGGTCCATTTGGTATGTTGCTTGCGTTTAAGCTTAAACGGGGTGGATCTTAACAACAGGATAAAATGTTTTCTGTGTCTACGAAGACGAAGAAGATTTATCCAAGTCTTTGTTATTTCCACAACTATTCCTTTGACGGTTTTGGGTAGCTTTAGTTTGTTTATCGCTTCCATCAAAAGCATGTGATGCCGGGAGAGATAGCATCACCCCATATCCTCCAATGGGTGTCGTAGAAGGCGACTAACAAAGGGGTTTCGATCACCTTGTACTCTGTCCACCAATCCGCATTGGGCAAGCGTGGTGGACTACTGTCTAAACCTCCTTCGATGACAAGGAGAGGCCTTGTGTGCCAGCAGTGGGTCAAATTATAAAGGCTGTTATGATGCTAATACGATGCCATAAAAATATTTCATTAGTCCTGAAACTATTCTTATGTCATTCGCCTGCCCTGCTTCCAATTTTATTTGGGGTCGGTCGGTTTTGTCTTTATGTATGTATTTATATTTAAATCGTGTCGTGTGATAGCAGCCGTAATTGATGCTACTACCCCAAAACTTTTCATGTTGAAAAAGTCCTTTAATTGAAGTCTTATAATTTACTAGCAGTTGACCGCGGCTCCATTCACGTTTATGTCGCGCAAAAAAATATCCTATATCCTTCCTAAGGACTCAAAATATCTCCGTATAAAATTTTATGAGAATTGATTTATTGATTTACTAGTTTTGGAGCCTATTCAATGCAAACAATCAAATCATTCCTGTTCATTACCTGTTGTTACCTTGACTTACCTAGCCAAGTTAACCGCAAGACAAATAAATAATTATTATAAATATTATTCAAACTAATTGCATGAAATTTTCGAAAGGTATATAATTTCAACTGAAAGCAAACCTAGATTACTTCCAACTGAAAATTCGTAAGGAGAAGACTAAGCAATACAATTTTCATATTTTCTAGATTAAAATTCATTTGTTCATTGTGCATTAACTTTTTATTACGTTTATTTCTACTGCTACCGTTTTGTTGCCTAAGATTTCTATTCATTGCTGTCATTTCTTTTAGATATAAGCTATGCATATTTAGATTGCGATTACGCAACAAGCAATTTTATTTTTACGTAGGATATAACATAAATTTTCCTGAAAAATCTGTGGAATCGTTCTTTTTATAAAATGTTTAATCCAAGGAGACGGTTCGATCGTGGGCCAAAATGTAACAACATGATATATACTTTATTTAAACTCTTATTGCATAGTAGTTATATGTTAAAAAAATCAGCCTTATCCACAATCTGAGAAAAGAGAAAATCAGGTTTAAAGTTAATGATAACGAATGAATCGAATAACATGTAGTAATCGATTACATTTTTTTTCCGTGATAATAGTTTTACGTCAGGTAAACTATAAATAATATTTTTGCCACACTCTCACGCACATTAAACATCAATAATTATAATATATCTTGTCCTAAACAATGAAGAAGAGTTTCATAAAATGAAAACTATCTGTAATCGATTATTCATATCTGTTTTCTTAAATATATTACTTTGGGGTCAGCGCTGTAAAAAAAAAGAAAATGTCAGATGTCACTAGACTCATTTGTTTCGTTTTATTCGCTACGTTTTGAGAGTGCTCTTATTGTTTTTCGATTTTTCTACGATTTTTGCAATTCAATACGGACATCAGTGACCTTATTTTTGGAGGGTGAGAGGAGCGTGGATGAAGACACGTAGGCTCGCGTACGGAGAGTCGTAAGCGCGGCTACGGAAAAACGTAAGCGCGCGGACTACGAGCCGTAAGCGCGCGAACTGCTAGTTGACCACTCACCGCACCGCCGTTCGTGAGCTCGTCGAAAGGCAAGGCGATTTCGTTACGTTGCTGATTTGAGTGCGCTACAGTATGGAGTTCATACAAATAATAGTAAACGGTTCGAGTTGAGGCGACGCTGATCGGTTTCCGAGTTGATAAAGTGTGCAACAGCCCTTTACAAGTTAATTAACCAACCGCAAATCTCGTCAGGGAACTTAATTATTAATCTGTCATCCCGAAACTTCACACGTCTTCTTAGCCATAAAAACGAAATTTCTAATAACCTTGTGTGAAATGATTATTTATGGGTCATAACCAATTACACGTGAAACGGTTAAGCTTATAGGTAAATCTAACCAGAGACAGAACTAAATAGAGTGATTGCGAGTAATAAACAAATATGAACGGTGCATAAAGCTGAGTGTGGCATTAGTGTCGCTCGTAAAGACGCTGCAATGGCTGCTGATCGTAAACTGGAGCGCACATGTGACCCGGAGCGAGGTTATGATTAACAGATTATTTTGATTCCCACTGACATGATACTTGTGACTGGAGAATTGTGAAGTCAAGATTGTGAAAATATTTTTGACTTTGTTCCGTTTCGTAAAGCGTTGCTCTAGAGTATGTGAGGTTAAGTTTTACTCCGAAGAATTTTGAATTATAAAACGAAAAAATTTCTTTCAAAATTTCTTGTGTTGTTATCATGTCAAAACGAAGGTCATCATTATAGGCAGCCCTCGACTAACGTCTAAAATAGATTTGTCCATATTGCCCAAGGTTATGTTTGATGGATTTCATATTAATTTCCAGAAAAGAAGTGTCGGTGGCGTAGTGCGTAAGAGCATTGTCTTCCACCCAGGAGGCACCGGTTCGAACCCCGCCACGTACCAATGTGTTTTTAAATTTTTTATTCATAATGTCCGTTTAATCGATGAGTTTACGGTGAAGGAAAACCTGCACATGCCTATGAAGAAATTTTTAGGTTGTGTGTGAAGTCGACCACACTTGGCCAGCGTGGTTGACTAAGGCCTAATCGCCCCTAATGTGGGGTTGAGCCCCTCGGTGGGGACATTATATGAGCTGTTGTTGATGATGATATTAATTTCAGTAAAACATTGAAAAATTTAGGTTTTCACATTGATTCTGATCTAGCTTGGACAACTCAATTGCAAGAAATTAGTAGAAAACTTTTTACTTTTGAAAACCAAAAACATGGAAAAAGTCCAGTCATGGATAAGTACTGAGACGGGATCTGAACCCGCGATCTTTCGCAATTATACCGTCTGTTCTTCCAACTGACACATTACTACACAGGACTGTTAATCGTTTTCTATGTAAATTGGTAAAAATTTCAATCATAATATCTGAATATGTCGAGTAAAAGTTAAAAACAAAATCATTGTTTTAAAAATAAACCGTCAATTCCCGCCAATCCCCAGGAGTACTAATGTAAATAGCTAATATTACAAAATACCTTTGTTCACCCTTGTCTTTACCAGATACGTATCGTTTACAGCATCCAAGTTTCAAAAAAAGAGAGAGACGACTCAAGCTAGTCAATAGCGGAAACAAAGGCCAATCAGATGCAAACGCGGCCTGCTCCCGACAGGTTTTACGTTTCCAATTGAAAAATATAGAGAAACATCGAGAACCGTAACGCAATATCCATAAGACTTACATTCGTTTCTTATCGCTGCAAGTGAGTTTAACAAACACAATTGAGGTGTTTTTAATTGGGCCTTGCCTAGGTTACTGTTTCTTATAAAAAGGCCTAGCAACACTCCTTTGAAAGAACCTACCTAGCAACTACAATGGGGAAAAACACCTTAAGACAGACAAAAAAGGCACTAGCTGGTAGACCCATAAAATATGTAGGGTCTTCTGGGTAGGTACCACCGCCTTTCTTATTTCAGCCATGAAGCAGTTCACTGTGTTTCAGATTGAAGGGAAAAGTAGCCAGTGTAATTACTGGGCATGGAAGGCTATCATCTTATTCCCCGAGATGGCAACGCACTTGCAGTGTTACCCTTAATTTTGCAAGTGTCTATAGGCGACGGTAACCACTTAACACGAGGTGGGCCGCAAGCTTGTTTGCTATCTCTTAGTATAAAAAAACCAGGTCGAAGGAGTAAATAATTAATAATACCAGCATCACCAGGAACTCATAAGAGTAGACGAAATAAATGAAACATGTAAGGACCATAGCAAATAGAAAGAATTTATCTCTGTCTATCCCTATTGGCGAAAGGAGTGAGTTTTTAACCCCAGACGCAAAAAGAGGGCTGTTTAAGTTTGACGTGTCTGTATCTGTATGTCTGTGTGTCTGTCTGTGGCATCGTAGCTCCCAAACGAATAGACCAATTTTGATGCGTGTTTTTGTTCGAAAGCTGACTTTCTCGAGATGGTTCTTAGCTACAATTCATGAAAATCTATTCAGGCGTTTCAAAGTCATCAGCTCTATCTTGAATAATATGCAAAGAAAATATAATTTAAGTAGGTACCTACTTAAATTATCTATCCGAATAGGGTCCGCGAGTGCTTTAAAATTAATGAAAAAAAACTAAAAATATTTTTTGACCTTTTAATTTCAATAAAAGAACCTATTTATATTTTTAAGATGACATCGCTGCATTAGGGGTTAAGTAAATAAAATGAAACCAAAATTCAAATAAAAATTATATCGATAATGCTAACTAAAGTATGGATTAGCGGTCCTCGACGCGGCGAAGTTCATCTTAAAAATATAAAAAGTTTCTTTTATTGAAGTTAAAAATCCGAGAGAAATTCTTTATTTTCAAATTTTCTTTTGATTTTTAATTTTTTTTTTTTGTAAGTATGTGAGTTTGCCCACCGATCTCAGATCTGGTTTCAAATTCCTGTTGTGTGTTAAAAAAATGTGTTATCGATTTGGTTTGTGTGAAATTTGTCGGCATAGCTGCCACTGTCTTTATTTGTCCGCCATAATAGCATAATTATATAATAGTTTAATAAATAAAATAGTTTCCGGGTATTTCGGGATAAAATAGTCTCGACAGTCTCGCTCCATAATTCTCATTCGGCTATTGCATTGTTATTTACTGATTTATTTAAATGTACCGATGCAATTTTAAATCATTAATAATTTATTAATTGTCGCTGTCACATTTATTTGAAATGAGGACAGAACGTGTTTCAGCACTAACGTTAGAGGAGTACAAAAAAAGGTAGATTAAAAATCTTCTTCTTAAAATAGCATATTTTAAGAAGATTTTTAATAAGTAAAATTGAAAATAAAGTGTCTTCCATTATGTTTTGTGCTTCAATGCTAAATAGACATTACGAATGCATAGAAGCAACAATAAAATTGGAGCAGTGAAAATTTAAAATAACAACTTTTCGTTGAATCGCAAAGGTTTTGAATATAATACAAAACAGACGAAGATAAAGGAAGCACAAAGTAAAAGTTTTCACAGAATTTACATATTCGATTCAAGTGAGCGTACTGATTCCGTGGAATTTATTTGCAATTATTATACCGAGTTGGAGGAACAATTTCTCAACTATCTACAAATTATGGTAGCAACGCTCATTCTCTGCAACGGTCATTCAAAAGTGGAGCTTAAGTCGTAAAGTGAAGATACATTTTACGCTGATACACAAGTTATTATTTTCTTGCTGCTTATAACGTAGCAGGTTTTTTTTTATTTCCATTCACCTGCTGGTAATTGAAGACAATTGAGGACCAAAAAAGGATATTTTTATAATTCCAGCCAGTGAAACAAATTTGGGTGTGCATACTCCATTAAACAGATTAGTGTATACTTATAATTCTTGGCACAGGATCCTTCACCTTGATATCTACCATGACCATCCCAATAAATTTAAGAAAAAGTTTTTGAACTGTAACTTTTTTATTTATAAAAAAAGTGTTCTATTGAGCGCTTAGGTACTCCTTGTTTTGTGGATTAATCTGCTTGTCTTCTACTTTTAATGTTTTATGTTAACTTATAGTCCACACTTTCTACTTGAATATTTAATTAATAGAAGTACTAGATTTAGATAAATGTAAGAAACTGTAAATTTTCGTGTTTATATTTGTTGATGTGTCTAAATAAATAACAAAAAAGTAGAAAAGACTAGAAAAATGCACTGAAAAAAATCGACTTGCCTCAGGCGGGACTCGAACCCGCACCTTCCACAATCCGGGTGGACGCGTTGACCAATTTCGCCACCGAGGCACTGCTTTTCGCTGTCGAAATTTGTCAGTGCTTGGTGCTTATGTTTTTATGGTAAACATTGTTTCATCAAATCTTTGAAATTTGCACTTCCAAGACCCGAACGAAATATTTTTGCAAATATTTGACGCCCAGCTAAGATGAAACTACCTTACATTATGGAATAATTTTATTTTTGCGTTTACAAACGCGTAAATATAATACTAGAAAAATGCACTGAAAAAAAAAAATCGACTTGCCTCAGGCGGGACTCGAATCCGCACCTTCCACAATCCGGGTGGACGCGTTGACCAATTTCGCCACCGAGGCACTGCTTTTCGCTGTCGAAATTTCGGAGTCGATTTTTTTCAGTGCATTTTTCTAGTATTATATTTACGCGTTTGTAAACGCAAAAATAAAATTATTCCATAAAGTAGAAAAGAGTGTCACTTAGAACCAAAAGATGGTTTCGGTTTCTAATGAAACGTTACATTATGTTTCAAAATTTATAGTAAAATATTATACTATAAATTTTCTTGGTTCTCTCGAGCATAACGTCCTTCGTGGCCCTAATTACGGTGAAGTGGTTGACGCGGAAACTTTTCAATATTCAAGGCAAAATTTATTAGGGGTTTTCTTTCTCTTTGATAACAGTAGTCACGCCAGATTTCACGCTAGTTGAATCCAGATTAAGAATTGAGATTCTTTGTAAGAACTTTATTATATCAAAAAGATTGTGGAAGAATTGGCGTTACGTGTTGCAAGAATCGTAATTGATTCAAAATTCTATTAACTCCTTCACGCAATTTATTGAAAGTGGTTTTGACCAGTTATGAATATTGAGTGACATCACTTTTATGTATTTTAATTTCCACCTTAAGAGCGTGCATTCATCGAAGTACCAATAATATTTTTTTCGATGTATTGTTGTTGGATACCCATGTATGTGACCCTATGCACACATAGACATTTTTCAAATAATAATTAAAAATATCTGAGTGCATTTAACGATTTTATAATATCATTATTATGTCAAGCATTATATGTACCTACTTTAATTAATAAAATAAGTATATTCAACGATTTTATTTTCAAATATATTGTAAAAATCGACTTTAAAATTTACCAATTTATAAATTTTAATACGTTATCTCAATTTTTTACTTACTTAGGCTCTATAGCGGCTTAAATTTGTATAATTTTCTATTAAAAAAATCAATTTTTACAATGTATTGTTTGCCATTATAATGCTTTTTTCATCCGAAAGATAGCTCCAAACTACATTTTCGGAGAACCGCGCAATAAGATTCTCATCACTTTACAACCGCACCATATTATCAAAGCACTTTTTTTAAAAAAAGGTCAAGCATAATGACTGGATTCCACTTGATGGTAAGCAGAAGTAGAGTCCAAATGCGAAGATAGCTAGCGCGAGAGATAAACTGCCGCGCTAGCCACCCTCGCCTTCCCGACCTGCAAGGTGCTTCTTCACGCCTCTTTTGAATGACCCAGGATTTTAGGAAGGAGAGAACACGTGTGCTGGCAGTGAATTCAATTTCATCATTGTGCGACAAAGAAACGAGTTGCCAAATTTCTTACTTCACGTTATAACGGTAGTCATAGCACTGCCATATCTTTAATTTCCCAACTCTCATACAACACTGATGTAAGAAAAGTTTAGTAATAAAATTAAATAACCACTGTAAATTGTTCACAGATGTTGCCTTCATAAAGCGTCACGCACACGGCGCGTATTTAGGCTCAGCACAAACGGGCCAACGGGCACTGGTGTCTGTCGTGCGCAACTGCTACGTTAACATCAGTGGTAGAAGTGGGTGACAGCTACCGGTATTTGGATGCCGCCACATTTTATAATACTGTCTCTGCTCAGGTTTTGATCTACTCTGACACGAAAATTCAGCTCGGGCTTGTGTTAATATCATCATTTCAGCTGAGAGACACCCACTGTTGGACATAGACCTCCCACAAGGATCTCCGAACCGGTCGGTCATTGTTAATATAATAATAATGTAATATATTTCCACGTTTACACTTGTCTAGCCCAAATTAAGTAAACTGAGACGGGCTGACGAAGAAGCGGCAACAATAACTGTAGGCGTCTTGCGTGGCGACTGGCGACCGCAAGTGGCGAGTCACGGATACAGCTCTAAGTGGCCGCCACCGGCCACAAGTGTGTGACGAGTTTATGCTGCTTGGCGCTGGCCACCAGTGGCTGAGGTCAGTGGCCCATTTGCCTCGAGTCTTAAGGTCTAATTTAAGCGATAAGATTCGAACGATATCGAAACGATTACTGCGATCCGCGTGAAATGTAGCGAAGAGGTGATTTGTTGAAGTAATGAGCTGAGTAGTGTGTTTTCTTTGTAAGTTACAGTTTGGGTAATAAGACTTTTTCTTTCAATAATTGGAGTTCTTTCTTCGAACTTGTTTTTAACTAGTAATGGCAATAATTTTTCATCGTAAGCTGGAATGTCTCATCTACTGGAATAGTACATTGTTCACCGCGGGACGAAAGTTACAGATTACCAGCGAACGAGCAGTTTGTGGCCCTCGGCTACGCCGTCAGGACACAATACTCCCGAGTTGGGAGTGGAACTTTCTCCCAAGTGTTACATAGTGCTTTATACTATACCTGTGAGGAACATTCAAAGACTTGTTTAATTGAAATAAGCAGTGCCTATAATAAAATTATAAAGAAATTATGATTATGCAACACTAGTTGCAGATGTTCTGCGAAACACCGGCCAACCAATGGCGAACCAATGGCCTAAAGTTTATGGTATTTTAGGTCTGTTTGTAACAATTTGCACTACATATAGTTCTTTTATATGACTGTTTGTTCCTGAACCAAAGCAGTAAATAAATAGTTGTCGCAGCTCGCGTCCTGCTGCCGAGCACCCCGCTGGCGGTGGCGGCGGGCGCCGCGTTAGAAATAGATTTTGATACAACTTTTTCTCCCGTTAAACACGTTAGAAATGGAATTTTATACAACTTTTCCTTCCGCATATTTAGGTCTAAGAAATGATCAACTTTCTCTTTTCAATTCGAGGGAATAATAGCTACTTTTCCGATCAGGTATAGTATAATAGTAGATTGTATAACAAGGGAGCAAAATAGTATTTTTATGGCGAGGGCCCTACTTTGAAGCACGAGCGTAGCGAGGGATTCTAACGTAGAATCCTGAGCGCAGCGAGGGATTCAAAGTACATCGCCCGAGGGCGATGACCGAGGGCGATACTCTACTTTTCATCCCCTTTCTATGAGAATAAATAAAAGACGCTGTTATGTAATTAATGAATATATTTAATTAAAAGAAGACATGTGAAATGAAGTAAAAATAATTACAAATTTATATTTATATTGATACGCTAGCGCAATTATTAAAAGTTATTGTCACTGTTTTATTTGGGATCGATATTGTTGTCGATTCATTTACATTTTGAGTATTTGTACGACGTCGTTAGCTTCTATAGTTATTGTTTCAGGAGTTAATGCATTATCACTTTCATAACTCGAGGTAGTAGAACTCATTATTTTTGCAAAATACAATAAAATATTTACTGAGATAACAAGAACAGAAAAGTAATTCGCGCGCTTTTGTTTTTTTTTTAGTTAGTGCCGTGTAGCCAACACGTACCAGCCAGTAATTCATACAATTTGCGATCGATTTCTATGAATGATATATGTTCTAAATTCAAATCACTTTTACGCCCGCTAAAAAGTTCTTATCGGAAAAGAGCTATTTTGTTCCCACTTATAGAGGAACAACGATCACTTTTCGAATAGAAGGGATGAAAAAGGATTTTTATTAATTTTTGATCCTTTGGCAACGTAGGGTGAGAGCTGAAAGCGCGCAAATATCTAACACTTTAGGGTCAAGAAACACTGTTCGATAGCAATCGATGGCTTGTCCTTACTAACGAATAGTATAGGAAACCGTACGCATCAACGTAGCGAACGCGTTCTGGTGGCTGAATGATCAGAGTCCCGAAGCGTCGCACGGTCGTCACGGCAGACGTTGGCAGTTGAAGGCAAAACGGCCACACAAGATATGTAATAGGGTTTTATTACACCATGAAAGAAAAAATATAAAATTGCATTTTTATGATAGATATTGAAAAAAGTAAACGAGAAACATCGATTTTTATTCATAAATATGCAATTTCAATTTTATAATTCAATTGAAAAAATCGACTATTTTAATCTGTCCCTAACATATTTAAAACGTCGTTCGCCATATTGAAATGCGACGTGACGTCACTCCGTTAGTAATTGAGGTAAGTCAACAAATAGATTTGTATCGTGCTTTTGAAATCGCAGTTGTTTTGTTTACTAACGGAGTGACGTCACGGGCCCAAAAAGCATGGCCGCTAGCGTTTCCACGCAAATTTCAAAAATAAAACTAAGTTTTTAAGGCATTTTTGGTTTTATAAAATTGAAATAAAAATTTTATTGGTTAATTACGATCCTAGAAATGATTTTTTAAAACAGTTTTCAAAAATATGTGTAATACCCTATTACGACTACGTGCATAAATACAGCAGAGTGATTTTATTTAAAAAATAAAACGTTTTCTAACCATATTTCCTCTCCTATCTTTATGATGTATTAGAATGTTTTTAATCTATATCTGTACGTTTTCTTATTTTCAAAATTAGTTATTTTGAAATAAAATTGAATTTTTAAAAAAGGAAAACGTAGAGACATAGTTTTTAGTATGTTAAAAACATTCTCATAAAGATATAATACAATAATATCATCTTTATGATATTGTATGAGTAAATTTCCCTGAGTCACTAAAGGGAGGGTACAGGAACTTAAAGTGTACCCTAAACAATTAACAAAGTCTTAGCTTTCTTCAATCGGATAAACATAATTTAATAGGTAAAATAAGAAACCAATAAACTCAATCTACCGCCAATTTTGAAGACAATCAAGATTATAGGCATTTATGTAGCAGCTTATGCATTCAGCTGAATAAACGAATTTCGCCAAAGTGCCAAGTTTTAGGAACTTTCAAATCCATTTGGAAGTTTCGACTAAATTGCGTTAAAGCAAACAATTTATCTATTTATTTAGGCAATTGATTTAAGCTTGGCAATTTGTTCCGTTGTTTTGTGTGGAAGACTGCTTAAGAAATGGCTTTTTGAGCATAAGAGCTTTACAATAATCAATTTTATGACGTTTCAGCCTAGTTACACCGACCATGGTCACAGGCGGACTGGAGAACAGTGATGTCTTCACTCCGTATGTGGTAGATTCATGCTCGTCTACCCACAGGATGTTTCTTGTCTATATTCCGTAAACCGACCGACACATCGGTATTCTAGCGACCTCTCGTCTGCGTAATGTTTATCACTAGATTCCATGTAGCTGATAATTAGAAACCGTCTTCCCGATTGAGATTGTGGTTTTACTTGAGGCAGCCATTTAAAAATAATCTAATCGCTCTAATCACCGTTTTTACTCGTGTTAATTATGTATTTCCAATTTTTAAACACTCTAATAAAACTACCGTGACCTCAATTTGGCCTTGTAATCAGATTGATTGTCAAACTGACTCTCATCGCAGACTATAGCCAACCACAACATCACAAGGGTTGCAACGACAATGCTACAAAAGTATTACTAAATTATCAACCAGCGGCCCGCGGGCCGCATGTGGCCCGCCGAGCCTTTTTCATTGGCCCATCTGAAGTTATAAATATATTGCAAACTATTTTAAATTTCGCGCCCATCAAAGAACGGGCGTTTAAGCCAAGCGCAGTCAGCTCTTTTGGCGTGAATCGGAACGTAACCTATTATTATTTATCTGTGATTGAATGAGCGAGACAAAATGAACGCCGCGTTTCAGGGGAATCCCCTTCCTTCCTATCCATGAACCAGTACGTGTCATTTTGTTTGCCGGTCGTTTATTGTAATTTTTAGTGACAAATTAATACTTTATTTTCAATATAATGTCAGGAGTGTCTTCTAAAAATAAAAGGAAAATATCTAGTGTTCACAATACCAAAAATCTCATTAAACGATTATAAACATTTTTGTAGCCCTTTTTTATTAATAAATTCGTTAAGTTTTAATTGTGTTTTAATATTTAATCCAAACAATAGATTTTCTCGTCTGGTTTCTCGTGCATCGGAGGATAATTAAGATCAAATTTTTTTTTGCTTGTGGCCTTCGACACCATGACTGAAACGTGTTTGTGGCCCTTATAAAAAAAAGGTTGAGTACAGCTGCTCTACATAATAGCTATTTGAAATTTGACGTACGACCCCAGTGATAAAATAAAATCATGGTTGTATTAATTATAATAGCTTCTAAAGAATTTCCTTCCTACGTAATATTTATATACAAGAAATAAAACAACAAAAGGTTCTCCAACAATCCGGGTCAAAGAAGCGATCCCAATAAATATTTTTATTCCAAATTGCTTTTCCTTTTTAGTTGCTTCTAAGTGTTTTCTGTTTTCTCAACATTAGGTATATAAATTCGATATCGGGACACTTATTTCTACAATTGGAAAATATTGAAAATATACTTCAAACATTTCGGCGCCATTGGTGACTAGTTCTCGCTTCATTAGGCAGGAAAATTTTTGATAAATGAGTACCGGTAAACATTCGTAAACATTATTCTTGGGGAAAAGATGGCTTGCCGAAGACAAGCTGTGTTTAAAGGTTAAATATTATTATAAGGTAGACGGTAAACTATTATTACCTGAATATTAGGTTTTTTATAATAGGTAGTTAATAAAAAGCATAAAGCCTGCCTGATTGTAAACAGTTGTAGCAGATATTATTATTTTATTAAAAAAATAATTTAAAAATCAATGTTTTGACAAACTAATTTTGATGATAATGTCGGCCTTTCGTTGACATAATGTATTTATTCCTAAAATACTTTGGTATAATGCATTTGGCATATTTTTGCATAATAACACTTTGGCATAATTTATTTCAGGCGGCACATGTATTGGGCGTAATTGTATTTAAGGCTAATATATTTATGCATAATTATTATTTGCATGAAGCGTCGGTGGCGTAGTGCGTAAGAGCGTCGTCTTCCGCCCTGGAGGCACCGGTTTGAACCTTGCCACGTACCAATGTGTTTTCAAATTTTGAATTCATCTAGACGTTTAATCGACGCTTTTACTGTGAAGGAAAACATCGTAAGGAAACCTGCACACACCTATGAAGAAATTCTTAGGTTGTGTGTCTTCACACACCAACCCGCACTTGGCCAGCGTGGTTGAGTAAGGCCTAATCGCTCCTCATGTGGGGTAGGCTCGAGCCCCTCGGTGGGGACATTATATGAGCTTTTGATGATGATTATTTGCATAATGTTTTAGGCATAGAGTATAGTATTTTGTCGAGAGTCTAGCGTTTTATGCACCTACATAGCTGAGTGATGGGTTAGGTAAGGGTTATTTTTTGATGACCAGTCTGAGTGTTTTCACAGTTTTTTGGGGAATCTAATGTTTTATGCACCTACGTGACTGAGCGGTGGCTAGGGTTAAGTTGACTAATGGTTTGATATCATTATACCTTTTTAAAATTATGGTTGTGAATGTTATTCTTAAGCATTATTATACTGATTGTACTTACTATGATTAAAACAATTATACTAAAAGTAAGTATCAGTAGTATAAAGTAACATATATATGTCAAAATATTTTATGATTTAAATTTTTATGCAAGTGGATAGTGAACCGTCTACAGGACATAATCACGTGATTTGGAAATGTTTTAGCCCGAAGTAAGTATCATTAAGAACTTGTGTTACGGATACTAGATAACGGACATTTTTTTTAATATACATAATTATTTTAGATATTTTTATAAATAAACTTAAATAAATATAAAATCAACCATGACTCGCAAACAAACATTCGTGTTCGTCACACAAACATTTGCCGCTACCAGGATTCGTACCCGGACCGCTTGATGTGTAGCCAGCTGTACTGACCACTCCACCACGACGGCACATTCGACACATTCCTTTACCATAGCGTCCACGGAGATCCACTACATTACTGCCTCTCCTTTTCTTAGTTTATGAAAGGTTTTAATCTATTAATGGAAACATTCTCTTGTTTAGATTTAATTTTCAAGGCTAAATACTTTTCGTTTCATCCTACTACTTCATTATGCGCTATCAATTGCGCTTCTAATGGTTTCTGTACTCTATCCAATCTTATAAAAACGTGCGTCCATTTTTGCAAATCTCGACGTACAAATATTTTCTTTGGTGTGTTAATATTTACAAATTGTTTTATTTAATTTGCTGTAAAATCATCTAAATTAATATCAATGACAATGTCTACGGGACACAATCACACGATTTGAAAATTTCGAGCGAACTGTCTTGCTCGACTTACTTTTCACTATTCAACCGGTTACTTTTCCAATTTCTTTGCTTTCTTTTAAACCATGACAACAAAATTTGTTCTGGTCTGTCGAACTTTTCACTATGCATAAAATTATCTTCGTTTTATTTTTACATGCTTGTTCTTGCCCGGGACTGAGATGTTAAAGGCCCGTATTACAGAACGGTTCTCAGTAAGAAATCTAGTTTTAATACGAGTCCTTCGAGGGTGGAATTGATAGGGCATGCGGGGCAAGATATTAAATGAGCCATGGTTTGCGGGAAGGCACCACACTCGCACTGGTTGTTCCCTTATGTAGCTCCACCTGCACATTAGGTAAGTAAATCCTTTTATTTGATTTTATAAAAAAATATGTTAGCAATTGGAGAAGTTATTTTAATTGAGCCTTTTTAAGAAATAGTTTCAAATCATTAAAAAAGTTAAGTACAATAAATTATGTGGAATATATTATACTCAAACTCATTTAAATTAATATGTACGATATCAGTTCGCTCTATTATCTCGGCAACAAATTCAGTTCATATAATTACGCATAAGTCGTGAAAAGGTCGAGCAACTTAGAATATATTTTCTTAACTAACGATAATTTCCCTGGAAATCCCCTAGAATAGTTTCTAAACAATCTGCGGAGTTTAAATTAAAATTCACTTTGAACGGACTCTTGGACGTCAATTATGTCGAGACGCTTCATCTTATCCAATATCGGGGAGAGGAAACTCCTCACATTATAAATATATTTTTACTACATGTTGCCGACTGATTTTGGTATCAATCCTTTTTGATATATTATCTGTTTACTTTTTAATATTTTTTGATACTCGTTTTGTTTTTGATACTTGTCACATTGTATTTTTTACGTTGACCGAATATAGTGGATTTTGCTGGGTTTTCTTGAAGTTTCTCTGTAGCTTTTGCCACCGGTTCCGTCTACGTCGTCTACACTACAGACTAATTTATCAGGCTCGGATTAGCTGGGGAAAATTCAAGTGCGATTTTTTTATGGTTGCTTATGGTCTTTATATACTACAAATTGTAGAGCGCGCGCTTGCTTCGCTACACACACGCTACAGTCGCAATATAGATAATAATATTGACATTTAGCGAGTATTGCGTATGTATCGCATTTGCACTGCTGGTAAAAGTCGCAATACGAAAAGACTCTTAGAGTGTACTACAGGCTAATTTAATTCAAGATATAGGTCAACTTGATAAGTATTCAACTTAGTAGTTATATTTTAGTGCGATCTACTATTAATTTATTTTTTCAATTTTCATTTGAAGCAAACAGTCATACAGTATATTTTTTTAAATCACTTTTTATAAACTAACAGCCCTTATAATTGGACCAACTGCTGGGACGCAAAGCCTCTCCTTGTCATCGAAGGAGGTTTAGTCAGTAATCCACCACGCTTGCCCAATGCAGATTGGTGGACGGAGTATAAGGTGATCAATTCCCTTTTACTGATCTATTAGTCACCTTCTATGACCCCTTTGGAGGATATGGGGTGATGCTACTCTGCCTGCATCACATGGCGAGACAGACACACAGGTATGAGCTAAATTCTGAATAATTATTAATTTCATACAGACAGGAAACATAAACTAGTTGTAGAAAGTAATTAAAGCAGCACGTAATTTGCTATTATAACTACCCTTCATATACAAATTATAAAATCAAGTACAGTCATGTAAGATATACATATTTCACTTTATCGATTTATGTGGTGATTTTTTTTCAGTAAAAAACTGATTACATTACAACAAAATCTATGTATATTCGACAAGTTTTCATCTTCGTTATAAAGTCTACTAAAAGCGTCTGTATGGATATTATAATTACTTCCATCGCCCCATAAATTTAGTTTGAGACCTAAGAAAATACAACAAATAAAAATAACTTAATTCAAATTAAATTCTCCCCTTTATCACGGCAACTGAACAGAACACATTTGATCCCTATAATGTCTTCCACTTTCTGTTTACCGAAGGAGGCTGTCTAATTGGCTCTCGCATTATCTAAACATTTGTTTCGTTGTACCATTGATGCAGGAATATAGGATATATTGCATAGGAGAAGCGATTATAGGCACCACTTTATTAAAGATTAAAAAGTTATTTGTTTGAATGTTCTTTGCTAAGTACACTTTTGAATAGCCAAAAATATAGTCGTATTATGTCTTCTACTTTTAAAACTTCGCCTCTTCTTACTATGAAAAAAAGGCGATGCGTTACTCTCCCTAGTCGTTTCGTAGCCGCTGTTCAGTAGTATTCAGAGTAAAAAAGAGGCATTCTCTCGCCGATCCGATAAGGATGCTAGGACCATTGTGTAGCGACAGTCATTGATATGAGGGACTAGCTATCCAATCCCTCAGCGGTGGAGGGTTGCGGGTGAAGTTTGGTGAGAAGGCGAGATGATTGAAAGGGGCATTCTAGTCTGTCTCAATACGAAAGTCTAATAGGTGTGATGGCCTACGGAACGAAACTTGGCCGCTTACAAGGGGCCTCATAAGAAGGCTCAAGGTGAACAGGGCACATTGCGAGGACGACAGACGGCCACTGGGGCGGAAATATCCTCGAGTGCCAATCCTCGTAACCGCAGCGTTGGTAGGCCTACAAGGTGGACCGACTATCTGGTAAAGGTCGCGGGAATCCCATGGATGCGTTCAGCGCAGGACCGATCGGCTTGGAAATTGTATGTCCAACAGGGGGCATCTCTTGGCTGATATGATGATGAATGAAGCTTGTTGATGTGTACCTACTTATTGTCGTTCTTCTTACATCACAAAGTAAACAATAAAGTACAATTGTATCTACTCGAAAATCAGAAATGTAAATCAGGCAAATAGTCTACGAAACGTCCTCTCTCTACGCCTGTCTCAAACAGACGAAGCCGTCACAAATGTGTACCATTAATATTCATTCCGGGAGCAGCGTCCCTACCGTCTGGAGAGATTGCCGATGGCTGTTGTGGCATCCAAGAGTCCTCGAAGTCCTGCGCCGCTCCTTCTATAAACAGAAGCATACCCCTACAAATATAATAACATTAATATTCATTAGGCAGCGTTGGCTCCCCGCTGACTTACGTCGCATCTGACACGACTGACAATGTTTGTTATCCGTTAAAGGCTACTGACGCCTGAAATAAAATCCGAATTGAATAAAGATTTAATGTATATTATGATAAGAAATTTTGTAAATATTCATAAGCTCTCTTTTGAATACGTACGTGGTGAGACTTAGAGGCAAGTTGTGAACTTGATAGTAGTTCGAAAAAGTCTTTTATTACCTACACGTAAAGTTTAAATGTAATGGTATTGTTTTTGTTGTACTTTTCAATAAGAATCCTACTAATATATTATAAACCATAAAGTTCGCGTGGATATATAGATGTGTGTTTGTTCGTCTTTCACGCAAAAACTTCTGAACGGATTTTATCAAAACTTTAAAGTAAATATAGCTCATACATCAGAATAACATAAAGAGCGAAAGTTAGCCGACATTAACACAAGCAAAGTCGCGGGCAACCATTAGTATAACCATATTTTTCTTTTCGACTTTTTCATGCGTTGCGAGAAGCCGCATAGATGATCGATCCACCTTGGGTTGGAGATCCTTTAGAGAGGCCTATTTCCAACAGTGAACAGTGGGCGTCTCTCGGCTGAAATGATGATGACGAATGATGTGTAGAAAACAAGTTATTCCAACAAGTATATCACGTGGGAGTTTTTTTGGCTTATTGGTCCTATCATCAGAAATGGCATCATCAAGAGTGGTAGACAAGACCGTTATCTGCTTGACCTGGAGGAAGGTAACCGCCCAGGTACTTGTCTGTATCTGGTATAGCTTGAGTTGTGTGACCCGGACCGATCTTTATTTAACGTGTGTGGTATAGGGTGAAATATCTGATAGATTGTGTAGTGTGGATAAAAACAAGTTTATGTAGCGCATTGCCATTTCTAATAAAGTAAATTGGGAATATAACCCCTTCGAAGTTAACGTTACTGCTATAAGAGTATGGTACACATACGAAACCTGTCTGATAATTAATCCCTAAATCTATCCTTGAATTGTAGCTTTAAATAATTTCAATCCTCGTGTTTTCAGTCAAAAAGTCGTAAATGTTTGTTTCCACAAGCCAGAGCTACCGATTATAAACATAAGACTATCAAGTTTTCGTACAATAGACCAAGTTTAGCACTAATCGTCGATCGCCGCCAATCAAAGAGTCTAACCGCGAGAATTTTACCTTTGTAACCTTTTAAATCCCTAATATCAAAGATAAATAAAGTTGTCTAACAAACAGGAGGATATAAATATTAGAACAGCTGTAACAGAATGCGAAAGACTATCCCAACACCACCTTTTGCGGCTCTCCGCAAAAAGCGTGGATTTACAACTCACAACATTTTGGCCGGATAATCTCTTGCGTATATTAACCAAAATAAACACGCCATAAAAAAATTAAATCTCTATTTACGTCCATACGTCACCCCTACAACGAAACGCCTGAAATAAAATCTCGGCTCCCTCTTGCAAACATGGCGCCTCCCAAAAGGTATTCTATGCAATTTTAATGGGAGCTTTTGATCGGGCCATGTTTTTGTACTCCGCTGAACAAACACTCTTTTATGTAGTTCTTCTATGGAGGGTATCGTTAATAATGCTGCGTAATTTGTGTCTTATTAGGAACACATTTTTAGTTTAGGGAAACACAACATGTATCTGACACTAAACATTGAATATGATTATAATAGAAGACAGACACATAGAAGACAAGAGGTAAGGCACAGGGGATTGGAACTGAAATTTTATTTATTTCCATAAGACAAAATATAGTATATATTTCTTGTGATATCCACACTAGGCAAGTCTGTATCGCGTACATCAAATACAAGTTCTAGATTATAAAAGAGGCTTTTAAATATGATGGTTTAAATATTATTAACTTTTGGAAGGGTAGGGGGGTGACCCATCACCCACCACCCTCTCACTGTCTCAATCAGACAATGCTCCCAAGTCATGAATTAATTAAGCAATAATCTAATGACTTCTATCTTAGTATGTTATACTCAGCGATTAATATGTTTTTTTTAGCGCACGGAATTTGTTGGCTCCATAGCATTAAGGCGAGGAGGAGACACGATTAATTAAATTAGATATTACTAAATCCACTAAAACTTAATATCACATTTAAAAAATCCTCGAAAACTTAATAATATCTACTAGTAAAAATTATATTAAGTAGTATATTCGAAAAATTAGAATGAGTCGTAAATTGAGATTATTCGAGAAGCAATAGATTATAAGAGAATTTTATGAAACTACCCATAAAAAATTAGGTAAATATCCAATATACCTTTTTTATTTCTCTCCTCTCTTTTGAACTTCAGATTGAGTTGCTACAGATGACAAAAAAATTAAAGGCCCATTTCAATTAATAAGCTTATCTTCGTAGTTATATACTAGTATAGTATTATATTATCTGTGATATTATTAAGAAATGCCTACCATTTTTTATGTTAAATTTATATTAAGTGAAAGGTCATGATAAAATGCTCGTTTGAGCGAGTACTTCAATTTAATGGTGATTGACGTATAATAATTTCTTTTTTTGTGCCATTGGAGGATCTCTTTACAAAACCTCACCATGTTTGACTCGCCCGTATTAGATTTTTTTTTACATTGGGAAATGCGTTATGTGGGACTCTCCCTACTAAAGGCAGGGCCTATCCACTAAAACCCAACGATGTCCCTCACATGCACCTTGGCGCGAAAACATCAATGACCGCCACTTCCTCCCCGTCATCGGACGAGGAGAATGCGTCGGCCGCGGACGTGTCACTGCCGGAAGGAACCCTTGCGGATACTTCCATGGAATACTTTAACTAAACTCCACGCGTACACTACGAGTCGGTTACAGGGGCGTTCAGAGAACTGCATACGCCAGTTCTCCAAAACACCTCCTGACTGCCCGTCCCAACAGTAAGCCAGGCGCCGCGCCTGAGAATTTCCCTAGGTGACTAGAACGATCCCCAGTCAGGATGATCTGTGCAGCGCTCAAAGGGCCAACTTATCTTAGTCTACTAGATGGCAAAGTCTGGCCGTCATTGCTCCCGCCTTCTCCTGTCTGTTCATCTGCGTGGGATGGTAGCGGCTAAAGCATCATTATACAGCTTCCTCTCAGCGGCCTCAATGCCCCTCCTATATGGGTTCGGCCTAATAAGTTTTTTTTTCATATACATCTCGGTCAGCCGTCATCGCGGCATGAACTCCTATCTTTTGCATATCATCTTTTCTCCGGTCTTTCTCTGCCTCTATACTCATGCACATTCGTCATCTTCGTTATCATATGATCATCATATCTTCGCATTACATGCCCATACCATGTTAGTCGTTTACATGACAATATTTCTACGACTGGTGCTACTTTCAAACTGCCTCTAATGTATATAATTCATTCTTCACTATGTCCATTCATTATCAAACTCATTACCGGTTCTAAATTATTCATTTAAATTACAATATTACCTATTGTTAATCTGTATTAAAATGTTTAAGTCATAATAATTTCATAATATAACAGAAGCAACTGCACAACAGTGATAATATACTTCTGATACTGACTGTACTGCATGGAAGTTGGTACCTAAATAACATAAAAACACTCACTTGATTACAAGAACAAATGGCATACTTGTGTTGAAATAATAACATCAGCAACTCTGAAATGAGTTTTGTTTTGTTTGAACTACGAATCAAAAAAGAGGATAGCTTAAATAGACCACCTAATACTTCCGATAATATAGGATAATTATATCGAAATACGGGTCAGATCATTGAACAAAATCCAGTGTAGTGTGTGTAGTATGATTGATTTTTGGTAATCTTCCTTTCTCATTGTTTTCCCATTCCGAAGATGTTTCTTGGAATAATTTTCCTCAATCTGGAAAATCAAGAGAGCGGCAAATCTTTCACGATTGCTCTGTTTTTGGTTACAATTGTCATTATTTATATTCGAACAACTATTGCCCACTCTACCTTACGACTTTCAATGTTGTAGAGAATTGTTAAATCAACCGCAGTCTTTTTAGCTAAATTATAAATGGTAATAAAACACTCTTAATAATTGCGTATTTAACGCGGCGACAAATTATTCTGAAGTTAAAAACGGTAGCAAAAATAATAGGTTCGCAGCTACAGTGAAGGATAATTTAAGTGTAATGTAGCATAAGCTTTGATTTATTTTAAACGGACATTGATTCCCAAAAACAGTGCACTCTGCTTGTTCATAAAAAAATAACCCTAACCTACGAATCAAAGAAACAAATATGTAGTTAGGTTACTTGTATGGAATCCTGTAGTTGCTAATGTTAACATTATAGTCGCCATGTCATTATTTATAGTACCTCGTGAATAATTTCATTGGACTTGTTTATGTTTGAAAGTGTCGGTGGCGTAGTGCGTAAGAACGTGGATCGGAACCGGGATCGAATCAGTGTGTCCCGGGTGGGACACACTGATTCGATCCCTAATAAACGAAAATGAAACTCACAATAAACAAAAGAACAGACGCTTGAAAATTTACGTGTTCCATTTTCGAATTATTTATTTTTACTAATATCAGCCAGTTGCATGGTAATTATGAGCTCATGAAGAAATGCATACAAGTACCTACTACACTTCATGTATCGCTTTATTATTATCATGTACTTACACCACGGAAATCTCGTATCTCAAGTGGGTAGGTCTTTGAAATGATAATGTTAATTGTTGGAAGCATGGCCAAGTCAGAGGAAATTTCCCTGAACAAAATTTTAAATAAAATGAAAAATTTTATGATCTTAATTTCATTTAATATGCTAGGTTATTTAGGAAAAAATAATGCTTATGAGTAGCCCTTTCAAACGCTATTATAAAATACATGTAATTTTTCTATTACATTTGGCGGGTTCAATTCCCGGTTTAGGTAGGCGATTTTTAAAAAATCTGTGAATGCAGTTCTACTTATTATTAAAATTCTTTTAGTAAAATATCCTACGTTCAATATTTAATATACTTTCCCTCCGTGTGGCATGGCCGTGGGACGCCCTGTATAGTGGACCCCACTGCGGATTTATATTATCCTTTTCGCCAATCTCCTTTCACTCTTTCTTTCTACATGACCGAATCGTCTAAGCATTTATTTCTCAATTCCTGTAAATTTATATTTTTCAAACTACCTCTTTCTAATGCTACAACTACACCTCCGCCGTAACGCGTTACATTAGCGTTATTATACGCGTCATGTAGATGTGGCCAACTTTTTAACATCGTAAATTAGTAACCGCATTACTAACCGCATAACTTTAAGCGATAGCTCGAGTGTTGTTTTTTTGACAGATTAAAGGATATTAGCGCATAGCTCAGATCGTGACGTCGTTGCGCAGTATTAATGCGTTACGTAACGCGTAATTGAACATTAACATTAAAACTAACGTTAAGGGCTGTGAAGCAGTAGGGTTACTCTTAGTTCTGAGACAAAAAAATATTATATTAGCTTTTTTCTATCAGCAGTATATAAAATTTATAGTATTAAAAAGAAAGTGTTTTACATTGTTTTCATTAACGGTTTAAATTTTATTCGGGGTTTAATTATCAAAAATGTTCTTTAAAAATAACTGTTAGCAAATGTAAGAAGAGTAAGCTCTAAGAGGTTTACATAAGCTTTGAATAGGAAATTACAAAACATTTTCAAATCATTTTATTCGTTTATAATTCACTTTCATTGGGTAAGGTGTTTCGGTATAACATAATAGAACATAATATCTTTATTAACTACAAATTTAATGTTACATTCAGATGAATTAGCATAGCTCTATGGTAAGCTATTATTAGCATTCTTCCTCCTTCCCGACTTTTATTATCACACTTTGCGAGGGACGCAAGATGTCTCCCGTGTTCTTTTACGACAGCAATTCGCGACGAGACATATGTAAGCGGTAGTATTCATAAATCTCCAACAAGCTTAAGATTTGCACTTGCGCTTGTTTTCGCAGAAACTTAAACGTTTATTCTTTAGGCTCAAAATTGCTGCTTTGTTAAATTTGCTGCAGTGATGAGAAGAGAGTTTTGTGAACTTGAGCATACATTGCTTGTGGAGCCTTGTCGTACATATTTGGAATACTGATAATTTCACCTATGAAACTGTACTGTGTAACTGTAATCTCTTCTTCTTCAATCTTCATTCTGTTGTTTCAATAATATTAATCCAAAGTAAAACTAATTAAGAATGTCAAATAGTTGTTATTATAAAACTAAGACTAGATTGTACGAAAAAAAAAAACTCAATACCGATAGCTACTTTTCAAGTCGGAGAATTTTCGGGTTACAAGGCTGAAGGTTAGGGATACCGGTTTTGATTTATTAAGCCCTAGGGAGAAACAAAAGCTATCAGATTTAATGGTATAACCATTCTTTGGTCCCCTGCCGCGAATTATCAAGGAAAATGCTTAACATCGTGCGATTGTTCGTAAATCTTAAATATCATTAATAACAATAAAGGTTAAATTGCTAAAACGCCAGGTTAGCAATTAAATTGCTTTAAAAAGACGTTACCGCTTTCTGATTAAACGTCTAGCAATGAAAAATTGATTATTGACACAGATATTATTATTCTCTTTAAATTAAAGGGGGATTCTATAACTCCTTTATTAACACGTGTCCTCTCTCCTTGGAGTAGGGTACTCCAAATTATTTTTGGGGTCGGTAAACTATTTGTACGATCAGTCGCCAGCCGTGTGATGCCGGCAGAGTAGAATAGCATCACCCCATATCCTCCAATGGGTGTTGTAGAAGGTGACTAATGCATCAGCAACGGGGTCACCTTATAATCCTTCCACCAATCCGCATTGGGCAAGCGTGGTGAACTACTGCCTAAACCTCCTTCGGTGACAAGGAGAGGCCTTGTGTCCCAGCAGTCGGTCTAATTATAAGGGCTGTTATGATGATGATGACGACTGTAATAACAAGAATTGTGTGACTCAATTTTTTAACTAAACCATCAATACGATCAACAAAGCTAAGCCTACCAAGTTCGCAGTCAGTTGGGAAGGCAAGTTAAGCTGGTGGGCTGGCTGATGTAGAAAGATAGATAAACAAGTCCATAAAACGACGACATGTAAAAAGGTTAACCACTCGAAAAAGAAAAAGAAGATTCAATACATCATACGACTAATATTGCTGGTTAAACATATAAGGGGAATGGCCGACTGTCCAATACTAACCAGTAAAATTTCATTTAATCTGCCATTGTGTGTGCCGTAATAATGCATATAAAGTACTTAGCATAGCTCTAGTACACGCCAACTATAGACGCAATAGTTTCCTTATTAGGGCAAGTGAAGCAGTGAATAACGCAAATGTATTATGTATATTGATATCTTCCAGGATAGCTTTAGTGTGACATGAGGGAGACGCTATTGAGGCTTAATTAGTGTGGGTATAATGTATGTATGTTTCTGTAATTGCCTAATGGTTAATTGGGTATTAGTATTTAGTATTAAAGTTGAAGCTTATATGCGGTAGCTTGTCAATAGCTATTCATTATTGTTTATTGAACATTATGATTGAAATTGATACCAAATTAAATAGAAACGAAAAACATGGAAAAAAATCCTGTCATGGATAAGTGCTGAGACGGGACTTGAACCCGCGACCTTTCGCTATCCGGGCGACTGCTCTTCCAACTGAGCTACACAGGACTGTTTGACCACGACGAATTTAGCCATGTCTTTCGTTTTTTGGGTTCAAGTCCCGTCTCAGCACTTATCCATGACAGGATTTTTTTTTCCATGTTTTTCGTTTCTATTTAATTTGGTATCAATTTCAATCATAATTAAACTTGACAAACAAAAATAAAATAATTATTGAACATTGTTAGTAAGTAAGCTGTTAGCTATCCGAATAAAATAAAATAAAACTGTAATCGCTATTTTTACTTGGCATTGGCAAAATACCCAATCCCGCGAAGCTTATAACAATAACTTCCACGAGACAAACATTACTTTATTATCTTATACCCAGTTTTCTATGTTATTATAATATTAACCATTCTACCTATAATGTTCTTCATAATTATATGTCATATTTCAATGCGACAAAGCACTTAAGTTATTACACATACATGTACTGTAAGCAGGATAGAGTTTCCTCAACTTAGTTTATGTTTGCCAGCACTGTGCTTAAGTTCATTAAGCAAAGATGTCTGCGCCAGCATTTGTCCCGTTTTGCTTAGAAACCACTATGTGTAATTCTAATGGACATAAGTTTTTGCGCTTAAAACTCTGGTTGTATCTATTTTATATAGTATCAGATTTATGTATTAATTTATTAATTCTTTCTTTACGGCTTGGTCCTTAAAGATATGGACTTTATTTGAAAGTTTCAAAGTTCGAACCATATTCCTATATATTTTATGTGTGATTTGTAATTTCCTGAAATCTTTTATGAATAATGAAAATACTGCCTACACTTTTATTAAAACTATATCCTATAGATTTTCCAAAAGAGGAATTGTAAAAATTAAACATGACTGTACTCAAATCCCTCGCAGCCGAGATTGTGGGCTGCAGCAATAACGTACAATTGCAGTGGTCGTGTCTGGCGTAAATTTCTTAGTGCGGTTTCTGCTGCTCTTAATATTTTAAAAAATACCTACTAAGATTCTTAGGAATGCTTGAAGCAAATCAAAGCAAAGCAAAGAAGCTTCTTATTGAAATCTCGAAGAACCTAGGACACAGGAATGTCTTGGAATATTTTCGAATATTTTCTATTAGTGTGTTTATTTTTTTTTGTGCAGTTTCATTAATTATTTTATTATTATCCTGAGCCTATAATATGTTAGCTTTTATTCTCCATTAAAATTCTTGATGAATTATATATTTGGATTAAAACAATATATACCTACTCAACAAATACCTGACAAATACTCTGGACTAGTTATGAAAAATAAACTTTGACTTTCTAAATATATAAGCATCCTTTCTAAGTTTATTTCATATAAATAAATACAGTCTCTATTTCATGAATCAAGGTCCAATATTTTGGTAGTTATTGTTAGACCCATTTTCTTTGCGGGCTAGTGTATTTAACAATTTCAAGGAATCGCTTATTCCCACTTCTATGAATTCTGTTCATTTTTTCAGATATAAGTCCATTACTTCCCAAGTAAACCAACAGTATTAAATATTTCCATTCAAACTCGTAACAAACTTCCGTTGAAACGCAACTATAATGGCAAAATTCTGCCTTCGTTTCGTACATTTAGCTATTTACTTTGGCTTAAATACTTAACGTTTGAAGTTATAATAAAGGAGAAAATTAGAGAAATTCTAGAAGTTCCATTGAAAATTGTCAACAAAAAGCATATTAAGGCATAAAGCTGTGAGGGCACTTCAGCCGGAGTAACTTAAGTACCTCATTAGAAGGATACAGAGAATGCAGCAAGAACCCCGACCGCAATAATCAACTTTACCGCACACACAATAAAACACATTTTCCTAAAACCGATACTGTCTCCAATCAACTCTGTGTGGAAAGCATTAAGAATAATTTCGAACGAACATTTTGAACTATAATTGTCGTTATTACCAATTTGCGTGTTGAAAATGGGAACAGATTTCGTTCCGATTAGCGATCGTGTATAATTTATATTTCATTATTGCTATGGTGGATGCAAATCCCGGTATTGTTACGGAAACTATTTTGATTTGATTGGCTTTCAGGAAAAGTTTTTGGACAGATAGAATGGGTTGACGGAAATTATGTTGAAAACCGAAAATTTCCTAGACTAATAAAGGGAACCACACCGAGACTGTTTATTAATTTAGAGTATAACATCGTAACATTGTAATATTGTGACAATTATTACGTTGGCTTGGTTGGTTATCATGTCTTGTTGGCTTTTGTTTCTTGGTTGACTGAAGGTTTAGTTGCTTACGGATTTGGTTCCCCATTGTGTAGGCTGGCAACTTGTCACTATTTGGAGGCCGTGCATGGACGTGGCTTCATTTATAACCAAGTGTTACCTAAGGCTGCTGAGCCTAAAACAAAGGTCTAATATTTTGAAAGTTATTGTTAGACCCATTTTCTTTGCGGGTCGTGTATTTAACAATTTCAAGGAATCGCGTTTTCCCTATTGTATGAATTCTGTTCAAACGATTTATTTTTTGAGTTATAAGTCCATTGCTTCCCAAGTAAACCAACAATATTAAATACCATTCAAACTCGCAAGAAACTTCCGTTGAAACGCAACTATAATGGCAAAATTCTGCCTTCGTCCAAAATTTTTGGGACAGATTTTGAAAATGTCAACACCGGTAAACTGCTACATATTCACTGAAGAAACATATTAAGCTTAACCTTCTATGTGGGCGAAGTCGTAGGTACAGTACTAACTATTAATTTGTTATTTTATTTTCTTATACCTGCAATTTCTTTTATTCAATAATTAGGTTCTTCTTATTATTATTATTTTGAACTACACTTTTTAGAATTTTTTTTCTGTAATTAAATTATATTTTAAAATTATAAAAGATTGTAAGAGGCAATTTAATCTCGTCATCATATCATTAATAATAACGATTAATGACGATTTGATTCGTACCTTTCTGTGTTATGTGGTACAAACTCATGGACAGACTTATTTTTTTCTGAATTGTTTTTTTTATGTATTCTATATTTTAAGGATTCTTTCTTTCATCTCTGATGGATGCAGTTTGCGGTACATGACAGTGAATGCTGGTGTTCCCCAGACCTCCACCATACTCTTTCTGCTGCATATCAATGATATAGTATAATTCCTCTTAGGAATATTTAGTGTTATGCCGCTGACAGTGCAGTGCATGCGCGCTATTTTGGACCCTGCAGCTGGACGAGCGGAAACCGTGGAGAGTCGTAAGAATATTTTCACTGAACTCAACCGGCAGCTGGACCTTGTATATATGTTTTTGCTATTTTGTTTCTTTGTCCCAGAAGTGAATTAAACTAATCTACATAATAAATACAAAGTCTCTCAAATCCAAAGTCGTTTTGAAAATATTCTGCTCGCCACCTCATAAATAAATGAAAATTAATCCAAAGCGTAAACAAGATATCGAGAAAGTTTGTTGGTGAATGCCGATGTGGAGTTCTAGAAAAAGACGCGGACTTGATTAAGTTCAAACTCTGGTATCTAGTTTGCGAAGGACAAGGAAGACTGGTATTATTTCAATTGGTTCTTTCTATTTTTCAAAATAATGTCTTGTCTACGACATTCAAGACATTATCGTCAACTGTCGTAATACAATTATAAGGTAAACACTTAAAACTTTAAAACGACCTTAATTCAGAAGAAGAAATTTAATTTACTTTAAATATAAGTTTTTTTCCGATGGTTTTAACATTCGTGATTTTCTGAAGTCATTATTATGTCTGCAGTAATTCTGCATTTTCAGACGTTAAAAATAATTGAGCAACTTCTCTGTGAACGTGTCCATGTGGATTTAATTTTAATCCATAATCCGCGTTAAAATCAAAAGAGTAAAAACATCGACAGAATTTGTTGGGTGTTATTTAAAGAAACTTTTTAATTTTACTAAAGTGCATGCCGATAAAGAATACATAAGTGCATTATTTATATGATGGCTAAAACACGGATGCTCGAATAAATTTCTAATCAGTTTGGCTGTTTTTTTTCTTCGCCTAGTTAGCTAGCACCATTTTAACAAAGTTGCTACAATAACAATGTGATCAGCATCATTTTGTTCCAACATAAGGTCTTATCGGCTTGGAAAGAATAAAAAATGTGTTATGTGCTACGGTTCGTAGCCGCTATTCCGTAGCGTTCATAGTAAGAAAAGAGGCGGTTCATTTACAAGATGATAAGTGTGCTATGACCTTTGTTGATAAAATAGACACTCTGTTGCGGCGTGCAACCACTACACAAATAGCTAGATACACAAGATCGGCTCTAGCTAATTTTTAGGGTAAATTAAAGTGGTGTCAAAACAGACAGCAGCTTAAAATGGACATCCTCGCTTCGGACCATTCATCCAAGGACATTAATTATTTTTTGGAAAAATACAAGCTAAATTAATGTAAAGCCGAGTCTCCCGGTGGGTGTGAGCGGTGCTTGTGACCATGTAGACATTGCAAATGCTTTTATTTATTTATTTTATTTATTTATTTAGATCTACCAACATTTGTGTACACTCTTACTTATATCTATAATAATATTACAAATTAACTTAATGTAGTTCAACAAACACTTAAAGGTAAATACAACATTCAAACAGCTTCTGGCATATTTTAAAAATTTAAATCTAAAAATATTTAAAATAGAATCTAAAAATATTAAAATTGAATAATATATATATAGTTGAGCGTCTACTTAAGCTACAATACTATACTTTTCTTCGTGAGAGGTATTCACTGAGAGTAGATCGGAAGCGACCAAGCGAATCGAAGTGAATGTCTACAAGATCACTACTGTCGTTTAATAGTCTACAGAGTCTTGGTAGTGGTGAATTAGCACCCAGCACAGTTCTTCGGCGTGGTGGACAGAAAGGAGTTATGCGATTTCGGGGGCATCTACCTGGTACTCGGTAATTTAATTTGGTTAGAAATCCTGGGCAGTCTATAGTACCATTCAAGACCTTGTACATGAAGATGCAGTCCATCAACTCTCTACGACTAGACAAGGTAGAAATTTTAAATTTAGAAAGTTTATTCCTATAAGAGGCCTTCTTTTCTAATTTGTTGCAGTTACGCAATAGGTGCCAGGTAAACCTTTTTTGAATTCTTTCTAGTCGTAGTGAATGTGTCGCATAGTGTGGTCTCCATACTATACTGCAGTATTCTAAGATAGTTCTTACAAGGGTGTTATAAAGTACAATTTTTGGTCTGCTGCCACGAAATATTTTTCCGTTTCTAGTAACAAAGCCTAACATCCTAGATGCTTTTTTGATTACATTTTTTATTTGTGGTAAGAATGTTAGTTTTCGGTCGAAGATAACACCAAGATCATTTATTGTGTCAACAACTTGAAGTTTTTCACTACCCATAACATAATTACAGTCAATATCCCTTGCCTTCCTGGAAAATTTCATATGAAAGCACTTTTTGCTGTTGAGGACCATAATTGTTATGACTACACCAATTTATCAACCTATTGAGATCATTTTGGAGGTAATGAGTATCATTAGCTGATTCTATTGATCTTCCAAATTTTAAATCATCTGCATACATGAAATATTCGGAATATTTGAAGCATGTCGGTACGTCGTTGATAAAGACGTTAAACAGTATTGGGCCGAGATGGGAGCCTTGTGGCACTCCAGATGTAATGAGTTTAGTCGTAGATTTGAATCCGTTTACCACTACAAAAAACGAACGCTCCTCAAGGTATGATTGTAACCAATGCAACAAGGTGCCGGTATACATGCTCAACTTTCGCAAAAGTATTTTGTGTGAAACTCGGTCAAACGCCTTACTGAAGTCGGTGTATATTACATCATATTGTTTATTAGAGTCCACGGCCTCAATTACACATTCAGAGAAAGAAACTAAATTAGTAGTGGTTGATATCGATTTCACGAAACCGTGTTGGTTGTTGTTTATATATAATTTAAAGTGATTTTGAATATAAAGGACATACCAACGACTCGAAAATTTTACCCATTGAGGATAAGATTGATATAGGTCTGTAATTATTTATTACTTTGTTACTATCACTCTTATGAACAGGGACAACTTTCGCAACTTTCCACCGGGTAGGAAAAATCCCTGTACGTAAGGATTCATTAAATATTCTTAACAGCGGTTCAACTAAGTACTTAGCACAATTAGCAATAACAACAGGGGAAATGTCATCGGGCCCTGCACCCTTGGTAAGGTTACAGTGTTTCAATTTTGTTAACAAAGCATCATGTTCAACAATAGGTGAAGATAATTCTAGACTATTTCTTTCCACATCTAATAAGAAGTCAGTAACGAAGTCAACATCAGTCCCGTCATCTTGGCTATACACTGACGACTTTTAGGGAGCATTTTACTGTACAGTCGCCCCTGGATGCTGTGTCAAACAGTGAGAACGATGTTGGGACCGTCGTATCAGAGCAGAATATAAAGATACCAGCAAAGAATGTAGTTAACATAATTATTAGTGAGATGGTACGCGGGAAGTCGCTGGGTCACGATGGTATCAGCATCGATTACTTTAAAATGTGGGAGTGCGCCTTCCAAGAGTTTTCTGATTGTTTTTCACCCTGTGTATGGGTCACTCGTATTGACCCAAAAAAACAAAATCTCAAAGCTAATACTAAGTATATTTGATTAATAAAAATTACAATAAAAGCTTAGGTCTATCTCTGATCGACGCTAGAACAGAATTCACTAATTAATTAAAATTAAATTGTCAAATTCCGGTAAACAAGTATGTTGCAATCCGCGGTGTCAGCAGTTTGGGTCACGTAGACACAAGTCGATGCATCGTGGTGCCGTGTGCAAAATGATGCCACTGCAAGGTTTGCAATATTCCTCTAGGAAGCTACTATAACAGGGGTCTCTAATGAGAACAATTGTGGTTCCTGTTATTAAAATTAAGACGGTTGACACGTCCGACATCAACAATTACCGACTCATCTCGCTTGTTACCACGGCGGCTAAAGTGTTTGACAGTGTGTTGAATGGTTGTCTCTCTGGGTACTTTAAATATGATAATCAATTCAGTTTTAAGTCAGGAGGGTCGACAGAGACTGCAACTAAGTTTAAAACACACTGTCGGGTACTATACGCGTGTTTCCTCGACTTGTCAAAGGCTTTTGACCTGGTTGCATACCATGTGTGGTGAAGTACACGTCCTTGTTCAAATACTGGTATGCTAACCAAAAGAACCAGGTAAGATGGTATATCTAAATGGGCTTATCGAGGGACTGAGCAATACCCATGTCGGCTTTAATTATGGAACCTGTATCAACAATATTAGTTATTCTCATGACATGGTTCATGTCATATTCATCGTCATTATGTCCATCGATAGAGGGACTGAAAAAGCTGATGAAACACAACTCTAATAAGAGTGAACTACTTATTTTCAAAGTGCCCAAACAGCGGCTACGCTGTGTGCCACCTGTAAGTCTCGGTGGTGTACCACTTAAAATAGTGGATAGCTTTAAATACCTCGGCCATATCTATACGAACACGTATATTAGATACACGAGGCCATTTCACGTACACACTGTTAATCACGTAGAAACTGTCAGACTGTAGTATTATTTTTCACACACACCCATTGTTGACGCATTTTTTGGTCTCGCCCTAGTCGATTCATTGCAAATCTATAAACGTCAGTAATTTTAAATCTATGGTTAGAAAATATCTTTCTTCTCAAGATTTGTTAACGGATCTCCAGAAAAACTGAAATCTGAGAGCGCTATAGGTGCCGACACAACTGTGCCATTACTTAAGATAGTCGGCGACTTCATTTCGTTTTTTCTCTTCAGCGCAAGAACTGAAAAACTCGCTGCGGAACTCTGTTTCCAGTAATTTTCTTAATTAACTCAAAGTTTCTAGTTTCAATCTTTTATTGGATTTTTTATGAGTCTCACTAGCCGTATTAAGTGCTGGTTGCTTGCAAAATGGCAACGGCGAACTTTCACGTGTTCAAGCAGTAAACGCTATTAAAATTAAGCAGCGAAATGTTTTGAGAGATATTTGGTATAATGTTACATGAAATGCTGAAGCTTCCCACGTGTTTTGAAAGTTTGGATCGCTGCCAAGTCGTAAGACAATTTTGACACGTTATCGTGATCTAAGTTGAACCAATTAAAGTCAATACTGTGTGATAATATAACACATTTTCACCATACAATTGCATTAATTAATCTTATAAGGCGTGAAATCCGATGACGCTGCGGTCACGTGAGTTCTATATCATCATCATCATAATAGCCTTTATAGTTGAACCCACTGCTGGGACACAATGCCTATCCTTGCCATTGAAGGAGGTTTAATCAGTAGTGCACCACGCTTGCCCAATGCGGATTGGTGGATGAAGTATAAAGTGATCAATACCCCTTTGCTGATCCATTAGTCGCCTACGACATCCATTAAGGATATAAGGTGATGCTAATCTACTCTGCCCGCATCACATGGCGTTCTATATAAAGATCACGACAGCTAAGCTACCAAGTGCGGTCGATACTCGGATGACTGAGCAAAAACATTTTGCGATTTATTTTCCTCCGTACTTCTGAAGGCATATTATGCTGGTAGTTCCGGCTGCTGTAGAAAGATAGCAATCGTAGTTCCCAAGGAGGATCAAATGCCAAGTTGGACAAATAGAAGAAGATTCATAAAGATTTAGTTACAGTTGTATGATATTGTGTGAGCTTTCTTCGATACAAGTTCGGCTGAATTAGGCTATGTCTTCAGCTCATGCTGCTACAGACTCGTGTGTAATCAGGAGTTATCTCACTTATATAGTAATTTACTATTAGCTACTGCTCCAAAATGTTCCAATCTCAGGTTCCAGTTTTGAAAGTGACACTTGAATCAAAATTACAACCTTAATAATATTTAAAAATTACGTGTCACGTTGTTTGTCCGTTGTTGATGGACTCCTAAACTACTTAACCGATTTCAATCAAATTTGTACACCGTGTGGAGTTTGATCCAACTTGAGAGATAAGACAATTTTTATCTTGATAAGTAGTGTTCATTTTTTAAAACTGCAATTTAAATGTTATAGGACAGAAGTATGAAATTACCACAGCAACGCGTGGCCGGGACAACTAGTAAAATATAAGGCAAAGACTTTGTAAGTTAACCGAAAAATGCATGTTCAGCGAAAAGTACAAATGTAAACACGGAGCCAAGATACGACATGGAAATGAAATGAAATGAAAAGCTCTTTATTTAAATGGACTTTGCTAAGTACTTTTAAATCGTCAAAACCCTACCACCATTTCGGGACGATAATATTATTATGCTGAGATGGAGAAGAAATGGCGAAAGAAACTCCACAACTTACAATTTGGTAATGATTTCAAAACACCATTCCAGGTCAATAACAATATAATTAAAATTACAGTTTTACATGCGTAAATTTTGGGCAGTTATTACTCCCACGCATTTGGTTCATTTATAATAATAATTTATGTTGTAAAAGCTTTTCTATATAATTCAACTAATCACAATTAATGAACTAATTAATTTAAGTCTTGATACCCACCACCATTTTTTGTTATTGTTAGATAGATTTTGCTCAATTTAGGTGCTAAGCATACATTTATGATCCTTTGGTTAATAAATATATCTATAAGAATACAGTGTGTGCATCAATCATACATTAGTTATTAACACAATATCATAACACAAACAAAATTATCCTATTAATGGCATGTGTCATACAATTATCCATCTATAGAAACGTCACACAACGTAATGCAAGCCTAAATCGCGCTTACGAAGTTTCCGAAGTACATCAGTATATATACAACTTCCAACGATGCACAGTTGGTGTCTGCTCAGATTAAATTCTCAGCCCTTCTGGCAATCCAGATTTGTCGCGTGGCTCTCCGCCACTTCATAAACAGTCCCCTCACACACACACATGCATTCAGCCCCGCTATGGCGTCCGTACGCGCTTTCACGCATATGCCTTAGTCTATATGTCTAGGGCAGCGTGTGCACCTCCCTCTCTCCTGAGTGGGCGGCTGCTTTCAATAGCCTTATCATCAGTGGCGTAAGGTGTTGCACATTGTAACTCTAAATTACACGGAACCACAAAAAAGCGGATCGGCAATATAAACTTCAATAACCTGCAAATCACTGGAACTATTCTTATGAAATAAAGACTGTGTTATGGACCAACGCTGCATTTACTAGAAAGCCGTTACTGGAAGACCTCTCTGTCTCAATTTGTAGGTAAACCGTTTATCAATTTCGAGTATTTTGAATGCAAAGTTCCAATTTCGAGACAGACTACCATGACAAACGTATATTTGTTCCACGATAGAGTAAATTTAGAAGCAATAAATTTGCAAGTCAATAAATCACAGAAAATAGAGGATAGTGTACTGGAGATGAACACGTAGCCTACCGTTCGAGCTATTGTTAGACATAAATCTTCGATGAATGCAAATCGTTTGCATTAATTAACGATGATAGGGACCGTTTAGTGCTCTTCACATATCCATGAATATTAAAACAAATAGTAATTTCTATTCATTGCGTCAGAATTTATCGGATCAACGTTTAAAATTTACACTGTTTTGAATACAATTATTTGGACATTCAGTATTAAATCATCATAACAGCCTTTATAATTCAACCCACAATTGGGGCACAATTAAGGTCTCTCGTTGCCATCGAAGTTGGTTTAGGCAGTAGTCCACATTAAATAAAACAAAAGCCGCCTTCAAAATTAAAAATGTAGAAATAAAAAATTGTGTGCTGGAGAAAATTTTATGCCAACTGTGTTCTTTTGAGGTCGGTGCCAAAGATAAGAGACAATATTTAACAAAATAAAATTGAGGTTATTTAAAAAATTTATATTTTTAGTTTTGAATGCGGTTTTTGTTTTATTCAAAAATAATTTGTTTATGTTCAAAGAATTTATTCTCAAAAAAGATTACAATAATTCACTTACATGAGAACAAAATTTACAAAATAAAAACTTAATCTAGATTGCGGTCACCGTAGACATATTATAATACATAACAGAGTATCTCAATTTGCTGGTTGTACTCATTGATAATGTCTACTTGATGTCTTCTCTCAGATAATCAGTGATTCTCAAGAACGTAGGTGTTTGCGTCCTTTACGCAGCTTTGGCAACTCATTTTTCGGCTGCACAATTTGGAAGCGAAATTCTTTAACATACGTGTTGTCCCCTTAAAGTTTAAGAGGAGAGGAGGCGTCTTCGAGTCTATAGGCGATGGTAACCACTTAACACCAGGTGGGCCGCAAGCTTGTTTGCCATCTTGTAGTATATAAGAAATCTTTTAGTGCTGTAAGTTGTATATAGTTCTACAGTTTTTAGCACTGTAAAAGATAATCGACAAAATTGGTCAGCAATTTTTGAAGATATCGACGGATAAAGTTGGAAAAATTCATATTGCAACTGCGTATTTTCACAATTTTGAAAAAACATTGAATCGATTCTTGTAAAATTTTCAGGCCCGGTAAACAAATTCATACGCGACGGTGTACAAGTACGCCGGTTGGGTTGCAATAGTATACACTTTCACGAAAGAATAATTTTTCAGTTTTAGGCGTCTTCGAATCATCGGGAAACATACCTAAAAAAAGAAGAATATGAATTGAGAACTTTAATGAAGGCCATCTTACCCATAGAATTTAATAAATATAACGACTGGTAATTATGTCAATACTACCCCCAGTTCAAAATTGTTCAAATCACATTTCAAGCGTAATGGACAAAATGTAAATGATATTTTATTTCTACCAACAAAATGCTCTAAATAACAAGCATTGAACAAGCAACGTTCGCTAAAATTCAAGTAATGTTTCTATAAATAAATGGACGAAGACTAAAGTCGTTCGTATTCATTAGTGCCCTCGTGTCAAACTTCAGCTAATACCCTGTACAGTATCATGAATATTGTATCGAGTGGAAATTTAATCACGACGCCCGCTCCTAATGAATCTAGCTTGTTTATTATTTCAATGGAAATAAAAGCATTTAATGTACATTGGAGACACAGGAGAATATTTCAGTCCTTACTGAAAGTCGCAGAAAATATATTTCCTTCCCTAAGGCACTTTACATACAGTGGTTTTAGAGACACGAGTTTTAAGCGCCGCCTGCATTTGAAACAGAAGTAACAGACTTGTCTTCTTCTTTGGCCTACCAGGTTCCCAATACAGTGTCATGAAATTATTTAATGAGAGATGTGCTGTGACTGAAACGTCACTTTAATCCCATGAAAAATTGTCACCTTTCCAAAACTACCTGTTCCTAAGCGGAGAAGATTTTGGATAAACGGATTACGTACAAATCAGGCAAATAAGGAATAAAATATTTGTGGATGTCTGCATCGATGTTTCGTTGACTGCATCTTACCTTCTCCACGGATGCTGGCCTGAGTTGTCCCTGATTCCTACGCAACCTTGGCGACTCATTTTTCGGCTGCACAATTTGGAAGTGAAACTCCTTAACATACGTGTTGTCTCCTAACAATTTAAGAGGAGATAAAGAAAATTTTATATTGTCTCCAGTACCAATCGATGACCGAAGCAGTGATTACTTACAGAATATTTAATACACAAATCATGGATCACGACACAGCGTTTAGTACAAGGTTGTCTTAAGTACGACTAAGCTATTTATAGCTTAACACGGAACGTAAAACCCAAGCTGCCATCGCACATTAAACCGCACGCCACCATTTTGTCTCTGCTATTACATTTTAGTGCCCGAACGATGTATTGCTTTGTCAATAAAAATTTATTCGCACTAAAATATGAGAATGGTATCTACGCAGTAAATCGTGCAGGATATAGTTTTATTGTGCGAATATTTTAAGGTGTTTGTTATGTTAATAGCTATTGAACATAAAAGATCAAGCTTTTTATGTGGCGAAAAAAGTATGTGTCCTGCCTTATGTGAAATTAATGCGTTGATTGCCTAAATAGATTGTAGACTGTTCTTTAAAATTATCCAGTATAATTTTATGTCAGTATTAAAGTTTCCACACTGATAGTGATATCAAATTAAATACATAATTGAAGTTTAATAAATAATTAAATACAAATAAGCGAGCATAAATTTGGCGGCAATTACCGTACTTCATGAATGCTTAGAACTGACACTTCGAAAATAGAACCTACAGTCTTTGAATGAACGAGTTTTATTTTGTAAATATAGATGAAAATGTGGAGAAAAACTACATAATTTATCTGCTCTCAAAATATTTTAAATATAGCAAAAAACTAATCTCAAACCTATTTAAATATTCTAACAAGGCTTTCAATATTTTGTTTTTTAGCAATGAAAAACAGATTTGAGCTACTACTCACGTATGGAATAATTTTTGGCGTTTACAAACGCGTAAAGATTTTTAAAACTAGAAAAAATATTATAAACCTAGAATGTGTAGACGGCTTTAACCTATTGGCAATTAACAACATTAACTGGAAAAGTCAAATACTTAAGTTATCGGGAAAGTTACTTACCTTATCACTTAAAAAGATCAACAGCACAAAAACATACCGAAAATTGCGTATTATGATTATGCCCACTCGTGGATTGGTTAAAGATTCAACTTATGAGGTAACAGCACAGACGCTCCAAAAATATTTATTCTCCAAAAAAGATCATTAGAATACTTGCTCATATTATTAATAGAGAATGTTGCAGAAGTCACTTTAAAATAGTTAAAATGTTGTCCCTAACTTCACTATATATACTAGAGATTGCTAAATTTGTCAGAAACATACCAACAGCGGTTACAATAAGTAAAAGATTGCTATATTGGGAGAATTAATCTGAGAAATAACAATCGACTCGCCCTACCAGCATCCAACTCAAGCACCAATATAAGTGCCATAAAAATCTATAATATGCTTTCTAAATCTATTCAAGCTGAAACAAATGAAAATACATGTCTGGAAACTAAAACGGTATTTATTAGATAAATGCTTCTATAGTGTGCAGGAGTTTTTCGAATACTCAAAATAATATGAATATAAAATAATGATACAAGACCAGTGTCTCACTTTATGAAAATTTGTATTAGGTACTGTTTGTTACCAGAATATGAGCTTAATAATGTGCCTTAACAGTGTTCATGGTGAAACTTAAAACTCAACATCATAAAAACCCATGATACAATAAAGTTTGAATTCGAATTTTATTTCTTATCGTAATGAAACAATTGCCACTTGTCTAAGCCTAGAATCAGTAGTTCCTGTGATTAGAGCGTTCAACGATACAAACAAACTCTTTAGTATAGATAGAATGGGGGTGCAAGTAAATCTCGACTCTATACTAAAGAGAGATCTTGATATTTAATTCTACCAGGGACCATTTCTAAGGCACTATAATTATCAATATCCCCTTATCTCGTTATACTTTCTGCTTACAGAGGCGTTTACCTGGCGCCAGTACGAAGGGTAGAACCATTTACATATCTTAATGCGATTTCTTTCACGGGCCCCGTGTCAAAGCATCCTTGGGATCACAATCAACAACGTGTCTGTGACATCTCCTAAACTCAATTTATGTAACACATTCTGACGAGTTTCCATTTCGCGGTACGCTTTCAGAAATAATGTTTTATTAAATAATTTGACGTGCGTAATCGAATAGCAGAAAGAGTACTTATTAAATTTGAAATTATAAAAAAAACAGTTACTTACATTCTCTCCAAAATTAATTTCAATACTTTGTCCTGAACCATTACTCTTCTTCTCTTATCTAAACAGCCTTTATAATTCGACCCACTGCTGGGACACAAGGCCTCTCCCTGTCATCGAAGGAGGTTTTAGCAGTAGTCCACCATGCTTGCCCAATGCGGATTGGTGGACGGACAATAAGGTGATCAATACTACTTTGCTGATCCGTTAGTCGGCTTCTACGAAACCCATTGGAGGATATGGGTGATGCTATTCTACTCTGCCGGCATCACACGGCTAAGTATGAGGCTCTGATCACTATCTATTTATAGATATATACATACATACATAGATATAATCACGCTCACAATCTCAAAAGTGGTCAAGCAGAGCTTCAGGTAACATACGGTTACACACAAAGCCACATCGGGCAGCATGGCCACACAGTCACCTTTGTATTTGTCTATCTATAAACCATTAATTAGAACCAATCAAATAAGCCCAAACATGATAACTCTCCTGTGATTTCGTGAGGAGTTGGGTAAGCTACAGATTCCAGTTTATGCTGCAGCGTCAGTAATATTATTAAAGTTACCGAAAAATCCACCATAGCTGTGAAAAATACTTGATCCCTTGAAAATCTATAGTACAGCTGATGATATTCAAACGGCTGAACAGATATTTAAGTGATAGTTAAGTATAAGTACATTATAAATAAAATACATTAAAATAACAAAACATACATACATTAAAATAAAATACATAAAATACATCAAAATACATAAAATCATACATTAAAATACATAAAATACATCACAGGGGAAAGGCCTGCCATAACAACAGCGTTTCTATGACGCTAAGTCACAGAAACTTATGCTGAGGCAGTACCTTTTGGCCATGCACAAAACATTTTTCTTTTCACCTTTTTCTTATCAATTTAGTACTGTTTTTAGGGTTCCGTACCTCAAAAGGAAAAAACGGAACCCTTATAGGATCACTTTGTCGTCCGTCTGTCTGTCTGTCTGTCTGTCAAGACCCTTTATCTCAAGAACGCGTGGACGTATCAAGCTGAAATTCACATGAAATACTCAGGTCTATTGTCCCTTTAAGCTGTGAAAATATCAAACTTCTAAGCCAAGCCAATCAAAAGATACAGCCGATTATGTCGATATTTTCAACAAATTTCCGACACTCGCAAAGGAATCAAAACCTACAGGATACTTCCCGTTAACTCAGAATCTTGAAATTTGGCATGAAGCATTGTCATATAATGCAAATATAGGAAAACTTGCGAAAATCACATTTTTATAGTTATATAATATAATAAAAATATTTTAATAAAATGAAACTTACTACCTTATATCTCACGAACGAATAAAGGTATCAAATTGAAATTTATACCAAATACCTAGGTCTATTGTCCCTTTAAGCAGTGAAAAAATCAAACTTCTAAGTTAACGCGATCAAAAGATACAGCAGTTTATACCGACACCTTAGTCAAATTTCCGACACTCGCAAAGGAATCAAAACCCACAGGATACTTCCCGTGAACTCAGAATTTGATTTAATACGTCATAAATTGTAAACCGCTACGTTTGTACGGCGGAACCCTCGGTGTGCGAGTCCGACTCGCACTTGGCCGGTTTTTTTATTTTTTATTGTAAATTGTTTATTTTTTTTTGTTATCTGTGTTGTTTTTGTGCTGGTCAATAAATGTTTTTTTTTCTTTCTTTCTTTCTTTCTTTACATTAAAAAGAAAATCTAAATTATGCTTGGGAGCTACGATGCCACAGACAGACACACGGATACACTTCAAACTTGTCACGATCAAGGGTTAAAAACAGATATAGCTTTAATTTCTGAAAACAAAGAATACCTATTCCGTTTTTTTTTATTTATAGCCTACTCAAATCTCAGACCGTCATTTAGTTTCTTCATCTGTATATGAAATACAGATTAGGATTTTTTTAAATATTTTCCACAACACAACAACACTTCCGGAAGCTTTCTCGTGGCGGACCCTGGTAATGTGGTGGGGAAACTTTCTCGGCGGGTGTGTGGCTTTTGAAGTCAAGTTGTTTAAAGTCGCGTGCCATCATCGAGTTGTTTTTGTTTTCCCACCACGGCTAGTTCAGGACGGCCCTTTTCAGGGGCACAAATGCGCCCGAAGTCCCCCGGGTGCGGTTCGATGGCTGCTCCCGGTGTCCTCGTCAGAAGGACGCGCCAAGTCAAGCAGCCGTCGGTAGAGGAGTGGCTACTGGCCACCATTTTGTGCAAGGAGTGCCTAGACGGGCAGCGTAGCGACGGTCTCGGTGTAGCGCTCACGTGCGCAGATCACGAGGCGTCCCGTAATAGCGCACTGAAGGTCAGGCCGGGGAGGATGTTTAGTGGGTATGGAGGGAACGCCTTTACCTCGAGTCCCACCAATTCCCTGCGGTTGTCACCACCCCGCAGGGACGATGCGTAAATGCATTTGACCTCCCCGTCAAAAAAAAAAGGTTTTTTCGCTAATTGTACACTTTTTTTCCAAAGTCAAAAGTGAATACATTTCCGAATAGAATATTTCAAGACTTATGTAGATGTTTTCCTAGAAATGTTTTCCTGTTGTGCCTTTACTGTCGTTTTTTAGAGTCATAGCAAAGTAGAATAGAATAGAATAGAATAGAATATAATATTCTTTATTGTACATACATCAATTACAACTTATAAGTAGATATTTTCATTTATATGATTGTACAATGGGCGGTCTTATCGCTAAGAGCGATCTCTTCCAGACAACCTTTGGATGGACAGGAAAGAAAGAAAACGAGAAGAGGGTATGACGATGTACCAATCCTAAATTATATCTAACTTTCTTACACATAGTAATAATAACTTATAATTACATATCAAATTCAAATATATATAATATATGTATAAACTAATAGATATTATATTAAATATATAGCTCTGACAATACAATAACAATACATTAAATAGATATACATACATAACAATATATATAATATATAATAATACACATATAGCTTATCATAAATAAATAGTTAGTGTGACAAGTAATGCTGCTTAACAAGTCTCCTAAAAGTATCCAGTGATTGTGCTTGACGGATGGTCACTGGCAGTTCATTCCACAAACGAATAGCGTGTACAGTAAAGGACTGACTAAAAAATTTTGTAAAACGCATGGGAGTTTCAAGTCTAAGATTATTCGACGATCGCAAGGTTTTTTCATGTGTGTCAGTCAAGTACTTAAAACGATCTTTAAGATAACGGGGTGAGGCAGGATTGAAGAGTATGTTGTATAGTAAGGATAATATATGTGCATTCCGGCGAAGGCGAATTGGCAACCACTCGAGCTTTACACGAAATTGAGACACATGGTCATATTTGCGAAGGCCAAATATAAACCTTATACAGACATTTTGGAGTCTCTCGAGTTTGTTAAGTTGCTCTTCAGTTAAATCAGGATAACATACATCAGCATAATCTAGGATAGGTAGGAGAAGGGATTGAGCAAGCGCAACTTTAGTGGCAGTCGGAAGGAAATTACGCAGTCTCCTTAGAGAACCAACCGATGCGAACAACTTACGACTGACTTCTCGTAAGTGAGGTTCCCAAGAGAAATTTCTGTCCATTTGAACACCCAAATTTGTATTGTTTGTTTAAAAATTTATATACTTATAGTGTGCAGGGCCAGTAATTAGAAGGAATGGGGTAAATGATTATACAAATAGAACACGTAGTCGTAGCTAAAGTAAAACACAGAAACTTTAGTTCGTGTTCAAATTTTACCTGACATTTCGACAGAAAGTTCAGGACCAGTTTAAATTTCTATTTAGTCTGTCGAGCTTGAAATTTAATTAAATTACTTTTCTATCTACGCAGCCGTTCCCTCAGGTGACTGACGAGCACAGAAATGAATCTATTTGCTTTGTACATTTATGTATGAAGTAGTTTGCGGACATTGGGCTCTCGTTCTAAATGGCAGTGCGTCCTGTTTCTACATACCTAGATACTAATATAGAAACAAGATGCATTCGATCGACATTTTATTTCCTTCGCTAAAGAGTAATAAAATATCAAGCACAAGTAAGTGAACGACTAGAATAATCATCATTACAGCCTTTATAATTTGACCCACTGCTGGGACACAAGGCCTATCCTTTTCATCGAAGGAAGTATAGGCAGTAGTCCACCAGGCTTGCCCAATGCGGATTGGTGGACGGAGTATAAGGTGATCAATACCCCTTTGCTGTGACCAATTAGTCGCCGTCTACGACACCCATTGGAGGATATGGGGTGATGCTGCTGTTATAATTTTGATATAGTCTATTTTTAATGAAAGAATGCTGAAAACTGCGCCGAAATATAGGACTAACAAAAAACGAAGGTACGTGGTTTAAATCCCGTTTTCTTTTATTTAATTGATGTGACCACGGTAGTTTAAAACAAAGCCTACTTCAATAAATAGACTATCCAACACATAAACAGATTTGAATAGTAGCTTCTGAGATTAGCGCGCTTAACCAAACAAACGAACAAATAATTCAGCTTTATAATATTAGTAAGTATAGATGTTCCCTATCAAGTCAAAAGAGTATGGCAAAAATAGGAAGGCAAAATGTAGGTGCCTAAGACATTAGAACTTACCACAAACACCCTTCTTGGCCATGACAAAAAAGAACTCTGAACCTACTGATCGCTGCTGACAACATTTTTAGACCAGTGGTCGAGACTTTTATGGTCCAGTAGCCATCTAAAGGTTGCAGTACACTTATCAATTCAGAAAGTTAACACAGCCGTATCGCCTCTTTTTGATTTAGCCGAAATTGCGGCATTTTATGAGATGCTGAAGCATGTCGTAACATGCGGAATCATACAAATTGCCTACGAGATAAACTTGAACAATAACGATTCAAAAATAAAAAGGGTTGTACCGAATACGAACCGCAATTACTAACGTGTTCCATATCTTTCTAGGAGCGCACGCCGTGACAAATGATATTTAGGGCGCTCGAGAGGACAGGTGAAGGTCCTCGGGTAATTTGAGGTGTCATTTCCATAAAACATTAAGCCCGCTATTTTTCAAAGAAACTTGCCGGATTTTGTTGCGTGAAATTATAATCTTTTGACAGATTTATGGGTTAATCAAAGCGAGGGGAAATTTAAGTATTTATGGAGCCAGCTAGAGAGCTTTTTAAAGCTTCTTTTGATAGTGTATGTCGGAACCTTTACCCTTGTCTACTTTATCTCTTTCATTAGATAATTATGTATTATTTAATTTGTCAATTTTATATTTCTATAGATGGTATTATTATTATATTATCTGTGGTATTATGTATGATTTTTTTAATACACCGTTAACCAACAACTCTGGGACTTGCTATTTTATCATTAAGTTTTGGAACTTAATGATGGTATTTACAGTTACATCAATTCAATATTATGTAATAAATGGGAAATAATAAACCGGGCAGCTAAAATATCCAGAATGAGCGACTAAAAATACTGAATGAGTGACTAATAATTTAATAGTCGCCCACTTCCAACCCGCACTTGGCCAGCGTGTTTGACTAAGGCCTAATCACCCTTTTTTTTGTTACTACTGAGGTAAAGGCGTTCCCTCCATACCCACCAAACATCCTCCCCGCGCGGCCTGACCTTCAGTGCGCTATACGGGACGGCTCGGGATCTGCGCACATGAGCGCAACTACACCGAGACCGTCCCAACGCTGCCCGTCTAGGCACTCCTTGTGCATCAATTGGTGGCCAGCAGCCCACAGGGGCTACCGACTAACGCCAGTCAACTAGCCGTGGTGGAAAAAAAAAACAACTCGACGATGGCATGTGACTTCGAATGCCAAGCGGACACACTTGACATCAAAAGCCACTCACCCGCTGAGAAAGTTTTCCCACCACGTTACCAGGGTCCACCACGAGGAGGCTTCGGGACGTGGACCCCAAGGCCTAATCGCCCCTAATGTGGGGTAGGCTCGAGCCCCTCGGTGGGGACATTATATGAGCTGTTGATGATGATGATGATGAGGTTCTATTCTTATTCTAAAAATAAGGGGCTGAGGCTGTATCTCAGAGCACTTCGACCCTATGGGATCTTTTGTGCTTCCCCTTTCCTTATCACCCATCCCCGCCAACATCGAAAACACTTTGTATGAGTTTCACGATGTTGGCGGGGATAAGGTCTATAAAGTCCTCTGGTTTAGGGTAAGCTAAACCTAGGACCCTTAGTCGCCTGTTGGCTAGTGCATCGCAGTCACATAGTATGTGATCCATGCTTTCTTCCTCCTCACCACACATTCTACAGATGGGGTCATCAGCTTTGCCTATTGTGCAGTGGTGTCTTCTAGTGGCAAAGTGGCCAGTGAAAGATGATGAGGTTAGGTTGATCTGCTGACCAGTTAAATATCCTCCGTAATAAATCATAGTAATTAAAACAACTTTTACTTTTAACACTTTGCAGTATTCGTGGTCACGGGAATACTCAAAAGATACAGTTACATTTACAATGTGTAGTACTCATGCAAATTTAAAGAACATAATTTATCATAGTGTTTTGTTATTTCATTTTTGTTTTATTGCATGACTGCACTAACTTTCTGTCTGAACTGTGATGGTGAGCATTGGAAGTTGAGAATCTCTCTGCTCTCGTCTACATCTCACATCGCCCCCCAGTACATATTTACGCGATAATTACATATCATAGAATTGAATGCAACTTTATTGTACATCAACCAATTAACATGTAAGTTGAAAATACAAAAACAGAAGACTTGTGCAAAGGGTGACTTTATCGATAAGAGAGATCTTAAGATGGACAGGATTTGATAAATAGAACTTGATGGAAGATGGCGATGTGTCATCCAATAGATTACATATGACACATTTCTTCTCCTCTTTTCAAAACCGTATCAAATGAAGCAACCAGTGCGAACCCTCAGAAATTGTTTTCTTTGATTGTTTGTGTTCTGTATTTCTCACAAACTGACTATCGTTGAAATCGGCCACTTTTGTATGCGATTTATTATGAGTAAATTGCTAAACGAAAAGTAGTATACTGTGGCTTAATAAATATTATAGGTGCTTTATTGGGGAACTACTCAGCGATTTTTTAAATTGATCTGATTTAGTAGAATTGCTTTCGTTAAGGTGAAGGTAAATGGCAAAAGAAACTAGTCCGTCGCATGATTGAATTATTGCTATGAACCGAAGTAAAAAAACAATGTGTATTGTGATTTTTTATGAGCAGACGGAGTGGACATTTGTGACAGTGGATCATCGCAATCTTGTAGCTAAGTATTAACGTTTATGTTCTGTGTGTTGAGATTCTGTATATGTATTTCACTCTTTCAATGAGTTTTATATCTACCAACCAGAAGTTGCAAACAGCTCCACCTCAGCCACGAATCCGTGTGCACGCATAAATATAAAGAAATAAACGGGTACCCTTTTAAGGCAGCAATGATATACTTGCAACACGCACATACATCATAATGTGAGCCGAAGTGAGCCGCAATTACTTATAAGGGCGCGAACTTCGTGATAAACGACGCCCGAGGCGCGCTACCGACAACTTTACGAGTCAACCCTGTGGAACTTTCTGTTGGTTCCATTACAGTATTCACGCGTTGTGACCATTTAAATGCATGTTCCCCGTACATTTACCAAACGAGCTCGCTAGGTTTTGGATGGGACGTATATCCCGCGCTTTCGAGTATTTTCTGCAGTAATGATGCCTTACTTCTTTTATTATTATATAAAGGCAGGTATTAAAACTTCCTCACGACTCTTTATGTTTACGTGGCTGCATTCAGAATAGTCGTTTCATTTTGCCTTGGATTTTTTATAATCGGTACTTACTAGAATTGGAAGCATTTACGGAGGTAATATTGGCATTTTTTACTTGTTATAATTTAGTTGCTAACCATTTAAGGTAAGCGTTTTAAGGCATTTTTAAAGATTTTTAAATACGTTTGGCACGTTACTGCAACATAAATCCATTGCTTATCTGTGTCACCGGTAATTAGATATAGTATTTTAGGCAAAGCTGTTTCTAATTGATCCTAATTCTGTCGAGTATTGCCTTTGATACCAGTTCAGATGTAGACCAAGGGAAAAAGTAAGAACCCATTGTGGAATGAGAAAAATACTTTCAACTGGATTAAAATATTATGTCACTTGAGATAAAAGACCGCATGTAAGTAACCTGAGCTTAAGAATCGGAAGAAACAGCATCAGGAAATAGCCTCTAAAAGTGAAGACCCGCAGTAAATTACGTGTGAAACAGGGAACGATTCTTATGTAGAGTAAAAAGCTCCTTGAATTATTGTAGCAACATAAACTGAGATAATGAAGGTACGTTATTAAACGAATGCCTAGTAAGTGTAGACGAGCAGATAGCTATGAGAAACTTAATAGACGTGTGTTGTGAAATAATCCCAAATATTCAACGTTTCCCATGATATTAATATAAAATTTTAGTCGCAGATACACTATGGAGGGTTAGCCAGTTGTCTAAGTATACTGGACAGTAATTACATTACAAAACATCTTGTCCAGGTACGTATGTACGAGTGTTGAGGTGCAATGAAGAGCTTTTTTTATAATTTTGATTCCACCTAGTTCTTTCCTTTTCAACATTACTGTCTTGTTGTTATCGACTTACTTTCTCTGGAAAGCCAACGCGAACCGAAAAATTCTCTCACCTAGCCCCTTAACTCGGTTACCTTATTATGATTAAAGAACTTTATTATTTCCCATTAGAATTACAATAGGTATTCACTTATTGAGAAACAATTTTTACTTACAAAACTAAAAGCACAATAACTCAGCAATCGAGCGCACATACACAGCACATATCCACTGAATTACTTTTAAAATACGGTTATTAATAAATTTACTCTGCTTACCCGATAATATTGCATCATAGCAACTCTTATGCTCGGGCCGCACTTGCGCCTATCGTCCCGAAGTAATGCGTTGCGATACTTCGTACGATACACGCAAGTGCGGCCCGAGCAAAGTTATCGCGATAAAGCATGTGGCATTTCTTTATTTGCACGAACTATCGTGCAATAATCCAAGATGGCCGAAATCATTTCCATACGTGTAAATTACGTAGTATTATTATCCTTCTTTGCGTTTAACTATGCATAATCACTTTCTTTACTTCTAAATTGTGTGCTAATAATTACGTAATGCATTTATTATAAAAAATAACTCAGCTGTATCGTATACTTAGTTACCCGTACGCGTCTCAACTAATGGAGAACAACCTTCGAAATGAACAACGCATGTCTGACCACGCAGCGCGATAGGTTAGCGCGCTAAAACCCTGACGTACCGCCTCCCGGCCGATAACGCACAAACAAACCGAATATTCGTGACGATAGCCGATAACGGCCGGTCACATCTGCGTGTATCGTGTCCTAGCACGAAGCTTCGTGACGATAGGCGCAAGTGCGGCCCCAGCATTACTTAATTCGAGTCGTCAAGCAATTTAATGATGTTTGCAGGACAAATAACAACATAGATTTTTTCTGTAGTAGTATAAGTAGTGTGAATGGAATGCTGGCAGGTAACTAACTAGTTAATGATAATAATAATAATTTTACCTGAACATTTACACAATAGTATTAAGATTTTAAATTTACCAGAAAACTTATATATCACAATGCAGAAGGCTGCAATACTCAACACATTCAGAATCGTACGAATTTTTTTACAAGACACAAATATCTAGTTAATAGGATAAAATGACCAATAACGCTTGGTGAAAACCCGCGCTATGTCTACACAAATCTGTAAAAAGAAGTAAAAAATAATAATAATAATTAACTTCCAGAAACTTAAGTCTATTGTACAATAATCAATCAATAAGTTAGTAGTATTTATTGTAGTACTGTAGTATTTATTATTGGATTTTGTTAAAAAAGTTTCTCAAAGATATCTTTTTGTACAATAATGCTACGTGTGGAGGCTTGTTACTAAGGCTTCTTGTAAAGTATTGTAAGCTGTAGGCCCCTTTAATAAAATAAAATAAAATAAAAATATGTTATCATACCTACATGTAAAACCGTAACTCCACCACGCGATCTCAATGCAAAATTCAAAGTATGAGTAGTCGATGACTAAGTAACTAATAGGTTGCTTGAACTACCTAGTATTTATTTGTTTTGAATGAACCTTCTGCATTTGCCTACTACCTATAACAAGCCCGACTATATCATTTTAACCTTTGTTTAGAATCAAGTTTAATTACCGCCCTTGTTTTGAGCCTGGCTGCTCCGTCATAATGAGTTCTCAGAGACTTCAACAAGAACATCTTATTTTTTGTTATTTCTTTTTATTGTATCTTGTTTTTATTTCAAGACATATTAAAAACTCTTAAAGACGTTTCATTTGACAACTAATAATGGGTATTGTTTATAACATAGAAATATATTCACATGTCCTGGACTTGATCCTCGTAAGAATACTAATTTGAACTTTTGCCTCCTGACTAGCACCATCTTATCAAAGTCTTTAACCATAACAATAGTGTTATTGTGGTGTTATAGTAGCATTATTGTGGCCCAACAGTTAATGAAAACATAACCAGTCCTTCTCTAGTTGAGGGTTCCAAGTGAACTTTAAGCTATATCGAAGGTACCATTGCAACAGACGAGATAGAGGTCCCCTATCAAAGATAAGTTATAGTGCATTACTATCATCGTTTCACCCAGAGACGCCAACTCACATCTGCAGGCCTACAAATACTGCGTCTCCCGGTACGTGGCCGACACTCGACGAACTTTTCGACACAGCGGTTGTCAGTCCTCCTTTCAATATGTACTACCCACTGCCACCGAAGTTAGGTGTGCCATTTTTTGCGCTGTGACATAGTTTTCCTGCAGATATCTGATCATTGAATTCATAGCTCGATTTTCAGGAGTTGCTTTTATTTCACTTTACAGAATTTAATCTCTAATTTGACATCAAAGGAAAGTTCTGGATAAGTTTTTAAACAACATTATGGATTCCAGCAAAAAAAAATTGGCGGTTAAAAATTCAGTTCCTGGCTACCACTCACCCATCACAAATAATTTTCGCGACTCCAGTGACAAACGGCGCTCTCGTCAAACGATAGGTTATTATATTATCGTGGGAGAAAATTGTGTTACACAGATTCAATTTCACTGAGAGTAATTTTAGTGTAACGTTTTTGCGACGTGATTTTGTATTGGGAGAACAACTGGATACGGTAGTGATTTTGTTGGGAAGCAATCGATTCTTGCAAAAAGGAGATCGGAATGATTAAAAGGCAGTCAGACTTAGATAACCCAATAATGGTCAGATACCTTGATAAAAATTAACCATGTAATCGTAGTCTAACTTTCTCGCGACTCTTATAACAGGTAGGTAAAGTACCCGTTACAATAATTACGTAAGCAAGTTTTAATACCCGCTTGTAAGGGAATTTAACTTAACTCGTTTATGTGAAGCAATATCAATTTGACGTTGTAGAGACCGCAAGCACGCCGTAAAGAATTGTTCCAATCCATTACCGCTCAGCCACACAGCAGTTAGCAAATGAATTAAATCTATCTGGCCCTGCTGACAACAAATTAAGGTAACGGAATTTGCTCAATTCTGTTAAAGTAAGAAAGAGAAATGAATTGGATGTTATAAGTATAAGTTTGATATTTTTCAACATGAATTATTATGATTAAATAGAGTTACTAAGTAAAATCATCATGACCCAGGTACTTTAAATACTCTTGATGAAAAAGTCTTCGTGCTCTACAGCACGACCGTGGCCAGTTTCCCATGATTTGATACGTCAATATAATTACAACAGATAACAAAAGTAAGCAACCTACTCGCCCGATTTGCTGTCGGCTATTGTGCCCAAAACAGTTGCCTACAAAAAATCAATTAAATTTCACTACAACTCATATAAATCCACACATTAAAATTTCTGTGGCATATACGTGGTAAAAATACATAAGGTATGCTTTGCATTTTAGCTTTAAGTTCATTACCAACTCCTAATCTGGCTCGACCGACCACATGAAACGGCTAATGGCAACAATGGTACAATTGATTTACTTTTACCCTTAGTGCAATAAAAAATGAAGTACTCTTATTTACTGAAGAAATTTTTATTCACAATGCTTTTGGTTTTACAGTTATTTTTTAAACAATGAAAAACTACAGAAAATCGATATTATGACTATTGTAAATTTTCTTTTTATAAATACTATAACTACTGTAAGCAAATGAGGTCATAAAAATCATATTCAGAATATCTTGTCTATATTTTTATTATTATATTAGACAAACATCTTTGATCTAAATTGGTTGACGGTACATTAAAGAAATAGGTCAGGTTATCAAATGAGCGTCTGATTTCCTCGTACATTGAAGTTTTAGTGAAGGGAAAAAACTTATCCAGGTCAGATACCGTTCATTGTGTAGCTTTTTCGCAAATAATGAAGGGTATTTTTGTAAGAATAGCCCAGTACGGAACTTCTAGACGACTTTTCTTTTCTTGCATGACTTGAACCCAGCAATAACAGTAAACCTTGTAAGGTTTACTGTTATAGGGGCCTTCAAGATAAATTTAGTTTTGCAATCGGGAAGATGAATCGTTTTCCACGTGAAGGTACGACTTGGAAACAACATTCATATTGATGTTATTCTATCCTATTTATATTGGTTTAATATAGTTCATATCACAACAAAATACATACACTTTTCTTCAAACGACTCAAGATCTTCAGAAATGCCCAAAATCCCTAACAGTAATTATAACGAAGGTCACACTAAAAAATAAGCACGGAAGTTGTTATCTATATTAACAATATTATAAAGCTGAAGAGTTTGTTTATTTGTTTGAACGCGCTAATCTCAGGAACTACTAACTCCACTTGATAAATATTTTTTTGTTGATGATAGCTCATTTATCGAAGAAGACTATAGGCTATATAATATTATAACACGCGAACAAAGTCGCGAGCACAGCTAGTGTTACGTATAAAACTTTTCTTAAATTATACAGAATGTTTGGCATCGCATTTCTTTGTCGCACAATCAAGAAATGGAATTCACGGGCAGTATACGTATTCCCTCCTTACAATCCTGGCTTATTCAAAAGAGGTGTGAAGAAGCACCTTGCAGGTCGGCAAGGCGAGGGTGGCTAGCGTGGCGGTTTATCTCTCGCACTGGGTATCTTCGCATTTGGACTCCACTTCTACTTAATCAGGTGCAATGGATTCATCTTCTCGACCTTTTTATGAAAAGAAAAATGTAGTGTATCTGTGAGCGAGTGAGAGATCATGATTGTTTGACATTAGTTCCTTCAGTTGAAACCTTACTGCATTCTTCCATATGTACGACAGGATATAAAGGTAGCCTGTCATTTAAAACCTTCTTCTTCTCATCCGTTCTCAACCATTTTTGTGTAAGGTTGTAAGCCTCCATCAGATTACGCCATCTAGCTCGATTTTGCGCTAACTTCATCCAATTCGTCCCTACAGTTATCCTGACGCCATCCTTCCATCGCATTTGTTGTCTTCGTCTATGTCATTTCTCAGCCCAAGGCCTCCAGTCAAAAACCGCCTTATCCCAGGAGCCATGTTTGTGGGCTACGTGTCCCGCCTACTGCCATTTCAAACTTGCAATTCGTTATACAGCATCAGTGGCCTTACTTTGCTTTCTAAGCCAGGTGTTAGTCTTGTGGTCTCGTAGTGTAATCCATACTAGATTTCTTTCTAGTTAATGATACGCTCCTTTGTCAGGACCTAGGTTTCAGCTCCATAGGTAAGTACCGGTAAAATACACTGATCGAACAACCTGACTATACGTACCGGTAATTCATTCTGAAAGCAAAGATTAAAACCTATCTGCAATTATATCACTGCAGTCTATTAAGCAATTCTATTCTGGACTAAGACGGCTGAGGTGATTTTGAGTGTAACATCTGTCCTGGTTGTGGGCTTTTGCTATTAAATGTTTACTGAAGGATTGTTACTTTTTGGCAACCTGTCACTATTTGGAGGAACTGTATGGGGAAGTATGGGCCATGAGAGAGCTAAGGCTCAAATCCTCATGGGATTTCGAACTGGATCGTATGTATTCTATTAATACACAGCGACGGCAAATTGCTTAATAACGTTCATCTGTAAGTTTCGAATATCAAAAACATCACACAATGATCCCAAAAACAAGATATACGATTTTAATCGAAAAGTTTGCAAGTGATGAAATTCCTACAGACGGAGCTCCAACTGAGCAAACATTACCATAAATTGAATCCTAAGTATCGAAGTTTGTGACCGAGAAATCTTACTTTTGTTCCTCGACCTTCTACCGAATGAATGACATTGAGACCGTGATTTAACTATAACTGTATTTTAGATAATCACTAAAGTCTCAGAATATGGTATAACTTTTTTAAATCAGAGTTAATTATTTTACTGCGTATGAGAATCTATTTGAAACATCGTCCCTATATCCTTTGGATGGACAAGTAATATAATCTACAGTGAATTAAGCAAATCTGTCAATCTAAAAAAGACCTTAATGGCATAAACTTCAAAATTATTTAATTCTGCTATTTTCTATTTTGTTTTTGTAAGTATTAATTTCTAGGCCTCAAGATTAAGAAATACGGTTCAACTGATGGTGAAAATTTACTGCAAATAACAAACGCTTCTGAAACCAAAACACGATTCATTTGCTATTGTAAGCTGTGGAAATCATAAAGTAACGAAACAATCGATTTATTTTTAAAGTTCAAGCAATTGACTCTATCGTATCTGACGATAAGTAGAACGATACTGCAGCCATAAATGCAAAAAAGCTAGTGCAAAGTAATAAGTGAACCTCACGAGTCAGCCTTGGCGACCTGCAAGGTGCTTCTTCACGCCTCTTTAGAATGACTAAAGATTGTTAGAAGGAGGAGGAGGATGTCCATGTTTACTACAATCTTCTAGAAGTTAGCAGTAATTTCTTATAATCTGATAATTTAATTTTGAGCAGCTAATCTGCTGTGCTTTATGTCTAAAATCAACATTTTCATCACATTCAAAAATCAATTCTCAATACATTTCAATACCCTTCAATTTCATAAAAAGTTTTACTACTAATTAAGTAAGTAAAGGTCTAGCTCTCAACGGGAATTCAACAACATCACCATCTATATTTTCGATATGAACTTCCTTGGTATTGAGGTACAAATTGACAAAACATTTCAGCTTTTATTAATCAAATTATTAGTTTAATTAAGTTCTCAGTTTCAATTCACGTTTAATAAATAACCGACGATTCCCCGGCGAGTCATTTATTACCGGAATGAAATATGCATTGTTATTTAATATCATTTCAGTTGGAAACGTTGTTACGAATGCAATTTTTATACCATAAAGGCAGGTTTCACATTATCTGATTTAGGCAGTTAAATTGACAGTTTTGTATGAACTATTTGTCAAACAAACACTAACGGGAGCTTACTTTAAATTTGTAAAACAAACTATAAGGATGACAATTCAGCATACTCTATGTATTAGAAAAATGCACTGAAAAAAATCGACTTGCCTCAGGCGGGAAAGTCGATTTTTTTCAGTGCATTTTTTTAGTATTAATATTTACGCGTTTGTAAACGCAAAAATAAAATTATTCCTTCCTTAGGTATGTTGGTTCTTAAACGACTACGTGCAACGCTCTCAAAAACTTAACTGGAAAGAAAAGTTCCTGTAAATATACAGCCTTGGAATAATTTTATTTTTCCGTTTACAAACGCGTAAATATAATACTAGAAAAATGCACTGAAAAAAAAAATACCGGATTGTGGAAGGTGCGGGTTCGAGTCCCGCCTGAGGCAAGTCGATTTTTTTCTAATATACAGCCTTGTTCATAGACACTCAATAAACCTATTTTAGTTATTACCTTGTTAAAAAGTATTTTGTCTCATTAATCTCGTGCCAGAGTGACAGAGACAATCAATTTGTAACTCTCTAAGAAATTCACTTGTTTTAATGAATAAGGTGGGTAATCTTTAGGGCCAAGTTTCTTGTAAATTTATAGTCTTGTATGGACTGTATTATAAGAGGGAACTTACTTGAACCTGTGACAAAGGCTTTTAGTATTCTGAACTACATTCATATATACATAAATAAGGTCACGCTTTGTCCCATAGGAGCAGACAGAGATTACTTTGTTTCAACTTGCTACGATCTTTACATATTTCTTTTGCTTCATATACTTTCGTAAGCGTCCCCATACATGCTCAGCGGTTTGGAGTACTTTTGACCAGGCCTTTGTTTAATACTTCTTCGATTTGATCCATAAACCGTTCTCCTCTGAACTATATTATGATACTAGCTGACCTGCCACACGTTGTTGTGGTAAATTTGGAAAAAAATCGAGGACTACTTATAAAGACAATCCCGTTGGAGTAAAAACTGTCCTTCTCAAGTTGGAACAAAACACACATTTAAAAAAAAGCTGAAATCGTATTGTTAGATTCGGAGTTCATCCCGGATAAACATCGTGACACGGGAATAATATCAACTATATCAACGAGGGCAGACACTGTGTTATTGACAGATGACGAATTAATGATGGTCGATAGGCACGGTAACGATGCTATTAATGTGCGTACAATACAAATATGATCTAATTAGATAATTGATAGTCTGGCGCATTACATCTGTTCTGATAATTAGATGCTAATCTGAAACGACTTATGTGTTTGATTTGTTTGAGTAGTAAGAGCATAATACAAATATTGTCCGGAAGTCTAAAATAGTAATGTGCCTGCTTACAGAGTACCTACAATTTGCGTATAGTTTGACGCAATCTTCCAACAGAACTATTAAAAAATCCTGTAGTACAGATCTACCCATGGTCAGAACATCGTGATTCAAGTCAGTCCAATTACTTTCGTTAATTTTTTTAAGTAGGACAAGCAAGTCCCCTACGACTAATTGTAAAATATTCCCCAGAAATAACAATAATTATTTGATTCAGACTCATAATATGTGTTAGTACAATCCTTACTAGAAAATTTTACAGTAAGCCGTCCTAATTCATATGCGACTTGGTATGGTATATTTCTAGCAATTTTAAATACAACCCCGACTCGCCAAATATATACTTATATTAGCTTACCTTGTACACTTTGTTCTGTTGTTGTCTTTTAGCGGTATGAAATAAAGATATAACAATATACTTTATGACCTATTCTCATACCTACCAAATACTTAAATACAAAAAAAAATCATGAAAATTGGTAAAGCCGTTTCGGAGGAGTGCGTACACAAAAACCATGACACGAGATTTTTTATATAAAATTTAAAAGACCTCCGTGAACAGATTACATTCTTAGAAATAAATTACATTCATTTCATTTCGCCTATTCACATGGTAGCCGATGTTCATTCCCTGTCAACAAGCTTTAGATTGCGACTCGTCAATCTGCTGACCTCTTTGAATCTCGAGAATTAATTTGAAACCTCCAACCCTTCCAGCCCTTCCCAGATAATCGCACATTCAAAACTGAAATTTCGAATCAAATTAGGATTCGTACCGTACCGGCTGGATGTTAGGAGATTATTTAACTAAATCTCTGCAAACATGCCACTTATTTGACATAACGGTCCGCAAAGTCCAGGATTAAGTTGAAAGCGATCTCGAACTAGTGTAAGAAGAGGATTATCAAACGTACTTAGTCAGCAGTGCTCGATTCGTGGGTGCAATATTTGATTTTTTTTTCAACCGACTTCAAAAAGGAGGAGGCTATCAATTCGACTGTATGTGCTTTATGTTTGTTACGTCATAACTCTTTACTGGGTGTATCGATTTTAAATATTTTTTCGATCTTTGGAAGCTCGTGCTTGTTAAATTTTATCGATATCTGACTAGTAGTTTTTGAGTTATCCTTAATAATGCCTATTTAGTTGACATCGATTATATCGTAAGTTTTTGAAAGCGGTGTGCAAATGGTTTAAGAGGATTTTATATGGAGATAGCTAAACAAATATGATTGAATGGTTGTGTATCGGATATTCATATGACTGGCGCTTAGCGGCCATTTCAGAACAGGCGTAAAATTCTAGAACGTTGAAGCGATTATCCTTCTGCGCTGTTTCGTATTCTTTGCAGGACATGAGATCCTTGTTATTTGATTGGCAGAAAAGCGGCCTGCCTTGTTGTAAGCACTCACCGTAGCTTATAAATGCTTGCAACACTAAAGGGACACGCGCTTCAACTCTAGTCCCCTTCCCTAACCCGTGGAGCTATGTCAACTTTATTCACCAACAGAAACAGTACAACAAAAACTTCAAAATTGAAAATTTGTAGCTAAGAACCATCTCAATTACGTCAGCTTTCAAACAAAAAAAAAACCGGATCAAAATTGGTCAATTCGTTTAGAAGCTACGATGCCACAGACATACAGACACACAGATACACAGAGGAGTTTCTCCGGAGTTTTTGTTACAAGAACACGTGTTGAGAGACTCCATTTTAAACCCAATCTACCGTACAATTTTCGGCTAATGAAAATGAAAAAGCTTTTTATTTAAATGGACTTTGCTAAGTACTTTTAAATCCTCAAAAGCTCTACCACCATTTCGGGACGAAATAATTATTTTACTTAAATAATTATTAGTATGCTGAGACGGAGAAGAAATAGCGAAAGAAACTCCACAGCTTACAATTTCGTAACGATTTCAAAACATCATTACATGTCAATAGTTAAATCAATATAAATAAATTACAATACTTTGATAGACAATGAGATAAGCAATTACAATGAATAAATTACTGCTTTAAATTTAATTTTAAATACCTACCTACATTTTCACTTGATATTGGCGCAATGTGTAATCTTTGTGTCGCGATCGCCATTAGCGTAAAAGAAGAAGAAGAAGATACACATACAGGTCAAACTTATAACACCCCTCTTTTTGCGTCGGGGTTTAAAAATGTAATTTTATTTGACAGTGATCTTCTGTAAGGTGGAGGTACTACGACAGTTCGGGCGCCCCAAATTTAGTTTTATTTATTTAGCTAAGCTTACAGCCAAACACATACAAACACTCTACTTAACATTTCAAATTATAATCGTACATATGCGCTGGCCATTTAAGGGAAAAATTGGATTCCTCTTACGAATAACTGTATGTTCACGACAGGAAATCTTAGTTTTAAAAGCTTTTTATACCTACAATTTAAACATGGCAACTAACAATAAGATTCCAATTCTAACAACACAAAAGAAAATATTGTTTTTACTTTCATATTACATTATTAATTTGGACAATCATTTCGAGCCGAGATGGCAGTAAAAAATACGTTATTTGTCATTGTAAAAAGGGTATCCGATAACATTGCTAAAAAATAAATATAAAGAAAATAACTGTAAATTGATATCATTAACGCTACATCTCGTAAAGCAGTGCAACCTAATGAACAAGTAAA